>JAEIHA010000320.1:2500000-5000000 GCA_018904595.1 Zaprionus indianus
CGACAACGGCAGCAGCAGCAGTAGAATTAGAAGCTGGGGCAGCGGCAGCGGTGGCTAATGTGCTCGTTGCCGCTAAAGACTCGCCGCCAGCCAAGTTAATGAAACCAATAAATTAATTTTAATGATTGCACACAGATACCCTCGGACACTCACACAAGCGCCACTGGTCGAGCTGGCCTACGAGGCAGGCGGAAGGGACAGAGATACGGCTGAGTTTGGGCTTAGGGATTGAGACTAGAACTCATCGGAGTGGTGGCTAGGCATGAGCGTGCAGTTTTCTGCTGCGTCAGCCAGTCTCCTCCTTTGCGGGGCGTGGCACTTGCCATAAGTAATTGACAAAATCTTAATTAGTGCTTGGCATGTCCATTGAGCAGCTTCCGTTAGTTGTTGAGTTTAATTAGCTGCTCGGCCACTGTCGCTGCTGCTGTTGCTGCTGCTGTTTGAATTTAATCAAATTAAAAATGCCAAAAGCGCCCTTTGCAAAAATTAACTGTGCATACTTGAGGTCATTCGCTTAGATTTAATCAAAATTTGATTAACTAATACGCTGGCCAATTAGGCGCTCTGAAATCTTTCTATGTGTGTGTGTGTGGGTGTGACTGAACGAGTGTCAGTGTCAACTTAATCAATTCAACTCAACTCAACTCATTTCAACTCGTTGCAATATCTCCTGCTCTTGTGTGTATGTGTGCGTTGGTGTGTGTGTGCGTGAGCGTGTCTGTGTGCTTGCATAGAAAACAAGCTGAGGAATTTTCCACTTGCACTTGCCAACTGCCACTTGAAGCTATAAACTGTGAAGTGCTCTTCCAGCTGCGGCAGCATCTGCATCGGCATCAGCTTCGGTTGAGGCAGCTGCCCCATCGAGTGTCCTTGAAATTGACTACAGCTGCCACTGCAACTGCTGCTACCCATTTATCTATGTACGTGTGTATGTGTATATGTGTGTGTGTGTACATAGCGTTTATCCACTCAGTCAGCTGCCCACTGGACTACGATGTTGTTCCTCATTCCGACCCGTTTAAAGCTGAACACAATTTCTGCATAATTTGAACGGACTTGTCGGACTGTGTTTGTTGCTTTTTGCAATCGAATCGATTTAAAACCCAGAGGCCACTCGTGAAATAATTAAATAAATTATCTGGCAAAGTTTTGTGATTCTGTTATGACGACTCCTTCCGGCTTTAGTTCACTATTGTCAAAGTGCCAAAGTAACCCAGTCCAGTGCGGAGGGCTTAAATTAAATTAATTGACGAACACTTGTAAAGTAAATTAAAATTGCCTGACTGGGCGAGTGACGGGCTGAGTGACTGACTGACTGACTGACTCACTGGAGTGAGTGTGGCTGGTGCTGCTGCTGTCGCTGCCGTTGTCGTTGTCCTTGTTGCTATTGGCGTCGTTAAAGAGATTACAAAGGGTCAAAAGGATAGCGATTGCGATTGCTCATAATTGCCTGCTGCCTGCGGCCAGTCGGCCGGAGATGCTGCCCATTGATGTTTCAGCCTGACCTTTTTATACAAATACACGCACATACACACACACGAATACAGCGTGAGTGGTTGGGGGCGTGGCAGAGAGGGAGGGCGTTAGCTCTGCTGACATTTGGTTGTCAAACTAATTAAATTTTGCTGGCTACGCCAGGGCCGAAGCAACAGCCAAATTGGCGCCTCAAATTGGTAATTACCCGGGCAGAAGTGCAACTCAAACACGTAAAAGAAAACGAGAAAGCACCGCATGGAAGCGTGACCCCTTCCTCCCCAGCTTGCGCTGCACATTGTGCAATTAGCTCAACAGTCGCAGTGACAATCAAGCAAAAGGCAAACGGCGCCAGCGCGACCGACGACGCGTATGTCCTTTGTATGCACATGCAAGAGTTGAATGGACCAACAGGGGAGGGTGGGGAAGGATTGGATGGATAGATAGAGTGGGATGTGGAGGATGCTGCAGTTGAGCTGCCTAATTACTTGTAAGTTGGCGAATTTGTGGCAAGGCGTTTGTCCTGTTGCAACCAAATTCAATTTGACCCGCAGTGCGGTCAGTGCGGAGGAGGGCGAAGGAGCATGGATCGACGGCGACGGCGACGACGACGACGCTACGCTACGCCACGTCTGCCGGATGCTGACATCGCGCACATGCACATCCGCATCCGGTTTCCTGTAGCGACAGCGATAACGACGCCTTCTTGATTGCCAGCGCGCGTAATTATTTTTTAAGCACTTTGTCTGCCTGCAAAATTAGACTTAACTAAGCCAATTTTTTCGGTTGCCTCGAGTTTTTTCTGCGCTTTTCAACGCGGCAGAAATTTGAATAGCTAGCAGCGTGGCAGACACACACACCAACACTCGCACATATATACACTGTGTCTCACATTCTCTGTGTTTCTCTTGGCTTTCGCTTCTTTTGTTGCCAGTGTTGTTGCTGTTGTGTTTGGCTGCTTTGTCCAATTAGTAACAGTTTGGGTTACGATTTCATTTCTTTTATTGTGCTCGTTATCCGTTTTATTTTGGCTCGCCGTCGCTGCGCAAATTTGATATCCTTGTTATGGCAAATTGCTGTATGTACTTGTACAATTATTTTCCTGCCTCCGCTGCGTAACCCTCTCCGTCTTCGTTTTCTTTGCAATCGAAGCGTATTTGTATATGTACCTCGCACCCGTATATAAGGCATGAATGGTATACGTAATATTCATGTATTTATGTTGCTTTTATAAGTCGTCAATGCAGCCGGCTCAGGGTCCGTGTCCGCGTCCGTGTCCGTGTCCCTGTCCTTGTCCCCTTGGTCGCTCATTGTGCTGGCGTTCAATATTGTCGCCCCTTCGATTATTTATGGCGCTCGCTTGCAGCGACGTTCGCCTGGGCTCCCGACGGGCCTGTGGCCAAGTTTTAGTAGTCATCGTTTGCCCAGTAATAAATTTATGCTTTTTTATTTCCTCCTGTCATAATTTTACCCTCAAATACACACACACACACACGCACACACACGGAGAGAGTGAGAGAGACTCGCACGCGCGCTTATAAAGTGCTTGGGCATTTTTCTTGGCTCTGTTCAGCTCCCTAGATCCTTGGGTGGCGCTACTCGTCGCTCCGCTTTGGGGGCTGTCTAAAAATTTTTCCAATTGATAAATTATTTTATGGCAAATACACAAATTTTCTCATACGCATGCCTTGCGTGTGTATCCTGACCAAGTGTGTGTGCGTGTGTGGTTCTTGCTATTTTTGTTGTTGTGGTTTGGTATTCGATTTTCCCTTTGGGTGCTCGTCAGACATCCAGAATTGGCTCCCCTTTCGGGGAGCTGCTGTGCTCTTTGCTTATTTCCTTGCACACATAAAAAACAGTAGAGAAAAGAAGAGACGAGGAAAAGCTCTGTACGCTGTACATAAGTAATATCCGTGTGTATTCTTGCATATTTCCGGCTATATCCTTTAGGCCTGCCCCACAGGATGTCGTGGACGTCGTTGCTTGTCATTGGCACGGACTTCATCTAACCATCTGTGCCATCAGCGCCATCAGCTGCTCAGCTGCCGGCAATCGAGTTGCCCCTCCTCCGTTCGTGCAAAGCTCAAACACATAAAATCAATCATATTTGCGGGGTGTTTTTTGCTCGTTCGCATTTTTTCTTCCCTTTCTTCGTATGCTTCCTCAAGCTCTACTTAATTTTTCTTTGTTTTTTGTTGACTTGCGTCCCAATTTGTTGCTACGTCTTGTCAGCTTCCTGTGGTTTTGCTTCTGCTTAGTCTTTAAAGCGCAAAGTTGTAGCTGTGACGATGTGTGAGTGGCATGATGTATTACAGGGTATTTAGCAGTCGCTGTTTGCCGCTTATTTTGCGCACCATTACGCAGGCATATAACAAATTCGAATCAATTTGTACAACATTTAAGTTTTTCCTATGCGCAGCCCTTAAAAATATGCAACATTAATTTTAATAGAATTGTTTATGGACGACGCCGCATGCAGGGACATGGTGGGGGCAACTGGGCGGATGGGCGTCGTGGCGTTTGGCTCGTCCTTGCCGTGTGGGGAGGGGGTGGGGTGCAAATGATGCGCAGTTAGTTTTCTTTCGCTTGTTTTTTTCGCCAGCTCATTCGCTCTCCCGCTGCCTGCCGGTCTATGTTGTGTGTCATGCATGCACAAATGCCATGTCATATTAAGTGGAGAGTGAAACTGGAGCTGGCTGGAAAAAAAACAAGAAATATACTGAAATACTGCACAAAAAACGGTGGGTAAAACCAAAGCAAAAGGCCGCGCCAAATCAAAGCCAACAATATTTTTCAGGATTATTTCAGTTGGCTTGCCGTTGACTGCACACAAAGAGCGAGATAGCTAGACTGACACTGGGAGCAATAGCGAGCAAAAGAGAGAGGGAGATAGAGCGAGCTGGCTCTGGCTCTGGTGACAGACAAAAAATTTCAGCTACGTTCCAAAATTTCTGTTAATTTGGCAGCATGTCCTGCCAGTGTTTTTTGCCAGACTCTTCGCCTCGCATCGTTTAGATTTTTTACGCTTTACTTGAGTTTTATTCGAGCGGCAAACGCTCGTTCAGTCCCAGCCAGAATCCCGCTGCACCCACCGCCCATAACCGCCTACCTCCTCCGACCGCCCCTCTCCGTTTACGGGTTGTTCCCCTCGTTTGGCGGCTTTGTGCAGATATGCAAAACGCAGCGTGCACATAAATTTCAGTGTTTGGTCTGCGCTTATTTGCATAGGAATTATGTATTTGGCCAGCATGGCTTAGCAGCATTACACAACACACAAATATACTACACACATTCAGAGAAACAGGGAGAGAGAGAGAAGGAGGAAGAGAGCATAGTCTGTGGTTATGCAGGAAACTAACGCATATCGTTTTTACTTCTATTTTACAGCTATAAATTTGCGACGCCCCAGGAAAATGCATTGCAGCAGAACAAGCAATTAAAATAGACCGAGTGCCCGCTCTTGCCGAGTCCTGCCCTCGCCAGGTGCCGACTGCCGAGTGCCGAGTGCCGACTGGTGGGATACGACTCCAAACCGACTCACGCCCGTCGCCACGCGTCGCTCTGCTGTGCTAAAAACCTATTTTGAATAATTAAAATTCCGTAAGTGCTGCCCTTGCAGCAACGAAGTCGGTACGAACTTTTACAGCAATCTGCGGCAAAGGTGTGCCTGTGGTGTGTGTTGGTGTCCGTGTGTGTGCACAACAATGAAATAATTTATTCAATGCGCCCGAATACGCCAGCTTACACACGAAACTCTTTCGAATCCAATTGAGTGCAACAGCCGCAAAAGCAGCCACAGCAACAACGACAAAAATAACTTCAACTCTGGGAAGGAGAACCTCTGCAACTACAACTACAACCGCAACTACAACTACAAGTACAACAGCACTAGCAGCAGCTCAGCAATCAAGCAGAAAAATGGCGCAACACAGAGCAACGCCAACAATTAGCCTACAGTGCCAGGACAAGCGAAGACACATCCGCAATAGGACACAACGAACTGCGTTGCTGTCCCGCATGCTGCCCCTTGCCGTGGTCCTTATCTCGCTGCTGATGCGCTGGGAGAGCGGTAAGTGCACTTTGACCTGGTCAGAGATATTGATAAACAGCCAGCAAGTTAATCAGCCAGTCAAGCTTGGCCACTAAGCCATTCAATTGACAAGTCCGCAAATTGTGCTTGGCAGCGCAATATTCTTGTCTGTGGGGGAGCCGGCGGTGGGAGGGTGGCAGGGCGTTGAATTAATCTCGCGCTTGTAGATAAATATTTCAAAGGCGAAACTTAAGCAATTAATTTCGCTAATTGCTTTTCTTCGCTTCGTTTTTGTTTTAGCAGGGGCTGAATGGACTGGTCGGGCCACGAGCTTTACATTCAAATGCATTGCCAGTTGGTGCATTTCAAGGACTCAACTTTGTCGCCGCACAAAACTCAATCTGACATTTATGCGAATGTCCACGGAATCAAATAAGAGTAATGACATTGCCAGGCGTGCAAAGGCACTGGCACAGGCGAGGGCATCCCTAGAAGAATCGACGGCAAGGCAACCCCAAGCCGGCACTTGCCGATAGCAGCGTCCTGGGAGCTGTGCGACTCTGCTCATCTGCTCCTCTGCCTGTGCACAGTGCAATGTCCTTTGGCTACTCAAACATTCCAGTGGCTATTAGTATTCATATCTTGACTGAACTAAACTGAAAGCTTAAACTTCTGCTGTCCTCTCTACCCTGCCCCGGCCCCGCCTGCCCTGCCCTGCCTGTCCTGCGCTGGTAACGGGGCTCCGTGCACCGGTTTCGGGCGTTTTAAGACCCCCGGCCGGCGTTTCCATGCATTTTCATTTCGTGCTAGAATTGCTGAAAAAGATGCAATTAAATTTTAGGACAAGGGGCATCAGCAAATGCCGCTGCGAATGGAATATTCGAGTCGACTCGAGTCGAGCTGCCATTCCCCAGTTGCCGTTTACCATACCCTTACCAAGGCTACTTGCATTTTGTCTGTCAAGACTACAACTTCCTCGGGACTACCAACTAAAGCTGTAGGTTAGTTAAAGCACTTGATATTGCATAAATTCTTTTTAATTATTGATCAGTGTTTGTTTAGTTAGGTTACTTTTAATTAATGTTTTGTAAATAAACGTAGTTATCATTGAATATAAATGGAAGGAGAACCTTCTTAGCTTAGAGCATCACAGCTTCGTTTTCTTAAGCATTTATCGATCTTTGTTTTTTTTCTCTACTTTGGTCTTTTATTTTCTGAGTCAGTCTCTTTATTACTTAGTTCTTCCTTTGCTGTCCCGCTTTAGTATGCGGTTGCAGCTGCTGTCAGTGGCAAAAACGCATTATTAATTTATTTTTCAACTTGCAAGATGAATAAGCAAAGAGCAAGAATTTCCTCGACAGACAGCGGAAGAGAGAAGGAGAGAGGGGAAAGAGAGTGAGATGGCAAGCAGAAATTTTCCATTTAAATGTCGCTACGTAGCACTCTGCCCCCCAAAAACTCGGTCCACACTTTTCTACTACTCTCCCAGCAGCCCCTCCCTCCCTCCTTTCTCTGGCAACACTGCCAAGTCATTCTGCATGCAGTTGTGCATTGGGAAGTTAACAAACGTTGGCAGCTTCGACGTGCTGCGGACGGGCTTCAATCTGCTGTCCATCAGTTGCTTCGATCGTGATGCTGTAGCTGTCGCTGCCGCCGTCGCTGTCTGAGTGCACCGCAAGGAAATAAAATCCAAAAGTGAATAATGAACCGCAAATAACTTTACTTTGTGTTGGCAAGTTTACATACCGACCACGGCAGCGGCAGGCAGCATCCGCAACCCTTAGGGCTGCCCACCCACGCCCACGCCCCCATCCAGCAGCGGCTAAACAAATCCAAATCCAACTACCCGCCTGTTTCGCTGTTGTTTCAATTGCTGCGGGACGTTTGTCTGCGCTATCAGCCATCAGCAAAGCGTCAGCGGCAACAGCAGCAACAGCAACAGCAACAACTGCAGCAGCAACAGCAGCAGCTGAAGTTGTGTCAGTGTCAGTAACAATTATTTCGGTTTGTAGTTAGTTGAGTTGAGTTTGCTTTTTTCCATCCGCCAGCTTTTTGCTGATGCCTCAAATATTTGCATTTGCGGTTGCCTCATACCACGTACCTGCTCTCTCCCCCTTCCTGTTTCCCTCCCTCTCCTTCGGTCTTCTCTTCCTGTTGCCTGAGATGAAGTGAAAATCGTTTTATGAATGCAAACTGATGGAGAGCCAATCCAACTGAATTTTTTAATATTAATGTCACAAGTCACACAACTATTTCGTATTATCTTAGTCCCTGAGGCAGTTAGAGAGATACCCCAATGTTTTTGTTGGGCTTACCACCTGTCTGGCTCGGCTAATCAAATTGACACAGGTAGCATGTGAAACTTTGCCAAAACTTTCGATTTTGGAAAACTTTCCCATACCTGTCCGGAGATAGCACAGTTCGATGTAACTAAAATTTATTAACTGCTTCGCAAGCAGATGCAAATAAATCAAAGCGAAGCCAAAAGAAAGGGAAGAAAAAATGATAAACTCGAAACTTTCCGAAGGTGTGGCTCTGAGGGGCGGGGGAGGAGCGATAAGCCAAGTCAAGCGTTAAAGTTACGCCCCACAGAAAACCTCAAAAAGGATATTGACATATGACTAAGCTGCCAACAAATGGAAATTTAAAGGCTCTCAGAGGCCTTTGCATAACTAAAAGATATTTTCAACTTTGGAATTAAGAAGGGGTTTGAAAAGTTCTTTGAATACGAAAACTGCGACGTAATTGCCGGGGGAGAGAGTATCTACAGTCTGTGCAAAAGTTGATTTATATCAATAGATATTTAGGTTATTTCTTGCAGTGCATAATAATGTGCTTAACAATTATAAATTCGTTATTAAAATTTATTCTTCACATGCCAAGTTGAGCTGCAATGGAGCAGTCTATCTTCTGCTTTCCCTGTGATCTTTGTGCTGCCTTTAGAGAGCATCTGCACGTCTAGCAGCTTGTGCTGCATTAGGCCCACTTGTTGTAGGTGCGGATGTGTCAAGTATTTGCACTTGCGCTAAGCTAAATTTACGCGCATTTGTTTGTGCGACTCCAGAGAGTTGCTTGGCAGCGTTTCTCACTCAAGTGAAAATCGATGAGCTGTGTGCGTTGGCATGAATGTATTACACTGTCCCTGAGTGTGCGAGTGTGAGTTTTCCTGTGCTAGTGTGTGTGTGTGAAGTGTGCGTGGCGCTGTTGGCATTGTTGTTTGGCCACAATGTTTTCTTTTTTTCCGCTTCGCAAGGCTTTTTATTGCTTTTCTTCTTCTTTTTTTTTTGCTTTTTTGCTTTTCCGCTGCTGGTGGCTGGTGTCATGAGCAAACGAGAGGCATTTTAGCAAATAAACTAGACCTGCCACAGTACACACCGTTGCGCACACACACGCACGCACTCAACGCCCCATACGGGCGCAATAGGGACCTGCAGAAGGAGGAAAAAGGAGGAGGAGGCGGAGGGCAACAAGAAAAACAACAAAATCTTAAGCTCCTGGCATCCTGTGGTTCCGTGGTTGCCTGGCTTCCATCGAAACCCTCCACATCGACAGTTCCAAGCCAGCGTCAACATCTCAACGTCATCATGTTCATCCACGTCAGCCAGTTTCCCACTGTGTGGCCCGTCTCCTACTAGGACAACTTGAATCATTATGGGCCGTCTCTGCCACTTCACAAAATGCACACAAAAATCTTCAACTTTATCTCGTCAATAACTTGAAGAGCAGTCCTCCAGAGTGCTCTTCCCTTCACCCCCTTCCCCATCCGCCCGCCAGGCCATGATGTGCCCATAACTTCGCACAGCCCTTAACTCTTACGAGCTGCCTGTGGCTTGTGGTGCCCCCGCATCACCCCACCCGCTTGGCCTCATCTCCGGCAGTGCTCAATCATTTATTGATAAAAATTTGCCGCTTTACATACTTTGCGCTTGTATTTTTCGGCACGTGCTGCGGTTGCAGTGGCAAAATGTTTGCAAATGATTATTTTATTGACAATTAAAGCATGAGCATAAAACGAAGCCACACAAATCTACTGAAGACATCAGTCCAACGGCAAACAAGAAGATGAAGAGACGCAGGCAGAGCAAGAGGGAGGGAGGCTGGAGTGAGGTGGCCTCAGGACGAAGGGCATGCAATTTGACACGCTGTAAGAAGTAAAATTTTATTGCCATGAATGTGAAGTCTTGACATTAGTCGCAAGTCTCTTCAGCTGTTTGTCTGTCTCTCCCTTCATCTCTCTCCCTTTCGCTCTCAGTCTGTCTCTGCATTGGGGCATGTGGAGGCTGAGTGTTGCTTTCTGGATTTGCTTGGTAGGTTGTGTAGGATGTGGTGCCAACGATTCAAGTTTATTACAGCTCTCAGCTGCAGACAATGCTGTTGGCCATGGCTCTGCTTATTGGCCATCTCGTGCATGGAAAAACTCATCCGCTGTTTGCTAAGCAACACAAACAGCAGCAAAAGCATCTGCTACAGCAGCAGCAACAACAACAAGCAACAAGGACAACGACTCGGCTAAAGCAGCTTTGCGGCAGCCTAGCAACGGCGACTGACCCAGCAGACCTTTGCAATCCTTTGCTTCTAAGTCCTGACCGCAGCTTTGATGTGCCACTCTTTTTTTGTCCGTTTTCTTGCCCAGTAATGGGAAAATCTTCTGCAGCCCTGAAAGCACAACGCAGGCAAAACCATCAGTCATGAAGATTAAGTAAGTGAAGAAAACGAGCCTGCTTTCTCTCCTCCCATCTACTTTTGATCCAAATACTGCATTTTAAATAAAGTACAACTTAAAACCATACAGAGTACAGACTGTCGTGTATTGTTCTCTACCATAATGATAATTGATGCCGAGCAACATCTCATGATTTGTAAATAAGTGTTGTTTCAATTGCAGAGATAATTTGCAGAAATGTTTTCGAGAAAATCAGTTGATAAATGGAAAGTTGGCTTTGCACTTGACACAAAGTTTCGATAATACAAGCTTACCTCTTGCATGCATGTGTTTGCGGGTAGAAACACATGTAAACACACACACACACACACATGAACACACATGACTGGCTGATTTGGAGAAACGAGTTGTGGTTATTCAATGCGTTGCTGATTGCATAATTGAGCGATGTAAATGGTTAAATTGTGTTAGCCCCGCAAATGCGTTTGCAATGTTTGGCACTTAACTTGGCTAATTGCATTTTTACTCATCAGCAGCGGCAAAAGTACCGAACTCGGGATGGGCGGACAGACAAGTAAGTAATAAAATAAAGTAACTCGCCCGACAGTGTCAGTTGACTCTTCAAGCCGCTCCATAGTGCAGACACGATAGCCTGAGTGACTGACAAAGAGACGGACAGACGGAGGGACGAAGAGATGGACAGATGGACAGGCTGGCTGAGCAGACTGAGCCGACTAACTGGCTGAGCTGCCTGCACTGGGGCAGCAATTCATTAGAATTTTGGTGCGTCGAGCACTTTCATTTTGTTTTGTGACTGCAAAAAGCCATTTCATTATGGCTCAGCCCAGAGCTGTGTCCCTTTTCCGGAGCCCAATGCCTGCATTTGCTAGCTAAGCAAGCGGCGACTCCGAATGCCAAAGCCGACGGCATAGTAATTTTAATTTGCAGCACATTATCATTGGATTTGTCAGCTCTTCGGGGTACGAGCACCACGGCTAGTTGCCCAAATTGACAGGGACAGTAAACAACAAGAAAAACAACAACAAGGACAAATACTGAAAACGCTACAAAAATAATAACAACTGCAACAAGACTGTTCCCTCTCTCCTTCTCTCTCTCTCTCTCTCTTTGTGTCCCCTTCACTCTCTTTTCGCTTGTGTTTTCCGTTTTGCAGACAGCTCTCAACTCGTACATAAAATATGAAAATTTCTCACACAAAGACTTTGTTTAGTGCAGGTTGAGCTGCGGCTGCTGGACCCACTTACTAACCAGACAGCAGCAGCAGCAGTAGACGCACTGCATCTGTGGCTCAGGTGGCTCGGCGTGGTTGGGAAGGGGGCTCTGTGGGTGCACCGGCATGTTGCCAAAGGATGTTAAAATATTTTTGCAGCTTTATCTTTAGACATTTGTCCAGGCAGCCGAGAGAAGAATGAAGTGGAGGGTGGGTGGACAGGAGCAGGGGGAGGGAGGACGTGGAGTAAATGCCAGGTTGAGAGGTTGTCGTAAAGCAGCGTCGGGATTTAACTGACATTGAGTGCAGCTCGGGATGTCCCCCAGGCCCACTGGCAGGCAAATAGATTACCTTCATTTTTGTTAGCTGCACCGCCAGCGTCGAGTGTGGCCCATGGGAAGTGGCCATTTTGCGGCAGCCCTGAAGTTTGCAGTTGAAAGCAGCTAGGAGACAGCTGCGTTGGCCCAGTCAGGGGACAAAAGGGTGGCAAGGAGAGGGAAGAATGGCATCTGCACCGTCGTAGCCGGGGCAACTTCACGATCAGGCGCATCCTCCCATACTCCCATCCTGCCTTCGCACAGGCCACTTGGCAAATGCTTCAAATTAATTTCACCGCATTCGGAAATTGCTCGCATTATCTCTTTTCTTCTGGGGCCAGCACAAATCGTAAATCAAAATACAAAAGACGAGCGGGCAGCTGGGGCACTTGGTTCTCCATGGGCTCTCCCGGCTTATCGGCGTTTAATCTCTTTATGATAAAATGTTTATTCTGGCGACAGTATCAAAACACTTGGCTCAACCGTTCAAGCAACCCACCCAGAGTTCGTTCGTTTCCACGTCCGTCTTTCCGTCTGTTTGTGGTTGCAATAAATTGTCCATGCAAAGTAATGCGCACTGCCCCCTGCCACGCCCTGGGCCTGCAGACTGCCACTCCACTCGGCACTCAAAAGTTTCGCATTGCCATATGAAAGATAAATTCGCTGATAAGAACTTTGGCTCTGGCTCTGGCCGCTGTGAAAAGCGGATTGTGTGTACACTGTACAGGCTAATTTAAGTTCAACGCCAGCTGTCGCACAATGGGCGTAAACGATGAAGGCGGCGGCGATGAAGCGGCAGCTGCTGCCATAGCCCACCACGTCCCACCCAGTGTTAAGGCGAGGCGACTTTATTATTATTATCCCCGGCGCAAAGTGGCAATGGACGGAGGAGCAAGGGAGAGGCGCAGTGGGGGCGGCGACGACATTTGTCCAGCTGCTTCATTTCATATTCAGGAGATATTTTTTTCATCATTACAATTCAGTGGAACTGGGAACTCTATGAAAAGGCGAGAAATCATTAAAGCATTCTTTTCATATTTATGGATAGGCTAACCCGAAGTTAAACAAGGTGCTGAATGTGCTTTAGGTGCAGATGAGGTTGAATAACTTTTGCCTATTTTTCCGAGGTATAATTTATATAATTTTGGAACTAAAAGGTAAGCAGCGGACCTCGTTTAGATAGGGTATTTTCAAGTCTGGCTCGCGAGTAGATCACGTTATACTTCAGTATTTTATTTCTTTATTTTCGCGAGTAACTTGAGACTCCTAGCGCGAGAAAGCTAAAAGAAAACGCAAGATGAGTACAAAGTTTTTTGGCTCTTGCTGATGTACTCCGACTCCGGCTACGATGCCAATGCCGAAGCCATCGCGGCTACAGCTGACAGTCGAGCGGACGCCTCATCAGTAGCTCATCAACAAAGGCATCTACATTTTGTTGTTTCTTTTTTTTTTTGATATTCCTCTTCTTTTTTTGGTTATTCTACTTTTTTCGTGTCATTTCTTTTACCATAAATGACTTTAAAAATGCCTAACAAAGTTTTGAAATTACTTCTTGAGTGGGGCAGGCGGTGAAAATGAAATTACGTACAAAAGGGATTTTGCCAGTGTGTCCTTGGGTCGTTTCCCTCACCCACACCCTCCCCTTCCCTCTCTTCTCCTTTGCAGACTGTAGGCGACAAGTGCAGCTGTCGCTGCCAAAGTTTCCCCTCGGCTTATTAACATTGAAAGCTCATTATTAGTTTTTCCGGTCCTGCCCGTTTGGCCGCCAGCCATCGTCGTCATCGTTGTCCGCCGCCTCCTCCCCCACGCCGCCTTTCGCCAACTCGTCTTTAACTCGTTCATAAAAGTTTTTGGTAAATTTTCATTGCATTAATTCGGCACGCAGGTGTCCAATTTCGTGCCGCCCGCCAAATGAATCAGACAAAGGGCGAGTCGTGGCAAAGTACTTTGGGCCGGGATCAGCACTCCTGGCAACAGATTTGTCACAAACGTGGCATGTTTTATTTATTTGTTTGTTTGTCCGCCGCCAGCCCGAACTCATGTTTAGCCAAGTAATTTGCTGCAGCAAATATTTGCCCTGTGTCACGGCTGACAGCTCGAGCCCCGGATGAGCCTGTGGAGGGGGATGGAGATGCAGAACTGCATTGCAATTGGGTGACAATTGCAGCGGGTTCAAGTGGTGGTGGCTCGTCTTAATGATATTGACATTAAGTGTGCATTTGCAACCCCTAAACTGATGCTACCTACCTAGCTACCCTGTAGATGGATCACCATGTACGAGTGTGCGTGTGTGTGTGTGTGTAGGTGAGTGGGACAGCACTCTCGACGAATGATATATGGAGACATCGATTGTAAACTCAACTCAACGCTATTGTCGTTTTTATCGTTGTCGTCGTCGTTACTTTTCCTGTTGTTGCTTTTGTTGCCTAACCGGCTCCGGCTCCTGCTCCGGCTGCGCCTCGCTCTCGATGGGCCTAATGAACCATAACGCTTTATCGCCGTTTGTCGTTACCCGAGTCCCCGTCTATGTCTATCTAAGTGTGCGATTGGGATTTAATTTGATTGCTTCAATGCCTGCCAAGCCTGTGTGTGCGAGTGAGTGTGCGAGTGAGTGTGTCTGTGTGTGCGTGAGTGTAAGAGGCATTAGCTTGTGATTTACTGTATTATTTAGTCTTACTTTGTTTTACCGCTTATTACTTTACGCCGCACATGTTGTGTGCCTGGGACTGTGCCTGCGCCTGTGTGTGTGTGAGTGTCGGGGTGTTCGTGTGTGTGTGTGCGCCTGTGCTTTGTCATCGTAGACCATCCCCCTTAGCAGGGCGTTGACATAAAAGAAACTCCGACTAAATCCTTTCTGCATTGATTGATAAAGTGCCTTATGTGCGGATTATTGCGACATTGATTTACTACGCCTCAAGGATTTACTTTTTTATGGCCAAGCCAGGATTTGCCTCCCCCTCCCCCCTGCCCATGCCCCTGCCCCGCTGCCATGGCTCTTGGAGACTGTGCAGCTGGCAGATAGGCTATAATGTCGACTAATTGGCAGGCAAAGGTGCAGGTGAAGCTTGCGTAATGGCTCATCAAAGGGGCCCCAGTTGAAGAAGTTGCCACAGAACTGTTGCCGCACGAGGAGTGTTTAAAAAGTGAATAAAAAGTGTTGCTCGTTGGGAAGGTGTTGAGTTTCATGCGAAAACTTTCATGCTGGGGCTTTGCAACTTGCGCAATGTGAATTCGGGGCAAGCCAATTGTGCAACCAAGTTGGTTTGGTTTGCCTTGGCTTGACTTGACCCTGCTGAGGCTTTGTTTGGCCAACTTGTAGTGTTGTCCCGTTGCTCCTTCTGTTGCTGCTACTGCACTGGCTGTGGTTGTGTCAATTAACGCCTAAGTTGTAAACAAATTTCGCTCCGTTGCCGGCGTGTTGCCCATTGCACTCATAAATTGCACTTAGAAGCTGGTGGTCAAAGTTTCCACTACAACAGGGTGCTCGCAAGGGGCAAGAAGGAGTGAGGTGGAGTGGGGGAAGGGGAAAGTTGGCCAAGTTGGCAAAGTGAAAGTACGAAATGCTATTAGCAGCAGTTGCACTAAACAGGCAGCTGCTGTTTACTTAAACTTGGCGTGATTAATTAGCCAAACGTGGCTGCAAGTTTCCGCGTGCCAAATTGAGCGAGACCAACCCGGTTAGCTATAAATTCCATCGAAGCCTTGGCAACCCATATCCGGCTCTAGTATATTCATGAGTTATGATGATGATGGTGATGATGATGAGGTGGAGGGGAAGGCAGCCAGTTAGTGCTAAGCCACTTCGAACTTGGCTGGTGATCAATTCTGATTTGATCCGGCTTTGCCACAAATCTAACCAATTAACTTTGAATGCCCGACTATATCCTTTGTCAATCCTCTGGACAACTTTGCCCTTCCTCGGAGTCACAAAACTTTGACACGATTTCAAGTTTGTAGCAAATTTTAAAATCAAATCGAGCAAGCACCAGAGAAGGAGCGAGAAAGAGAGCGAAGGAGGTCGCGAGATTATGTAGCAAATAATACTTATGAACTTATTATCTTGTTTGTGCTTTATGCTCGCTACCAACTCTGACCCATTTTGCTCTCTCTCACTTTCTTTCTCTCTCCCTCTGTCGCCCTCTGACCTGGAGCAGTTCTCCTGCTCGCAGTCTGTTGCTGCTTAGCATGCAGAGCACGAGGTACGACGCGGCATGAGGCAACTTTCCTGCACTGGGGATAGAAATTTAGAAGCAGAACTTGGCGCACTGTTTTCGGCCAGATATCGCTCTTTGTTGCTGTGTGTTGATTTTGCTGTTTTTGCGGTGAATGCCGCTTGCCATTTGCCATTGTGCCAACTTCAATGTTGATTCTGTGCGGCATAAACTCTGTAAATAAATTTCAACAAAATTGTGTAACAATACACCGAACAGGCCTCTGGGGCGAATGCGACGTTCGATTCGAATGGTTCGAGATATGCTGAGTTGGGGGCATCTAAAAAACAAATACTGCACAGACTACTCGCAACTCGCAAACGGGCAACTTGACGTGCCCCAAACAATAAAAAGCTCCGATGGGAAATGCTGGACGGATGCGACGGATGGACAAATATGCTGGGCAGGAGCTGAGCTCATCCAGTTTAAAAATGTTCGCTGCTCGCTTTAAGTTATTTGATGGTTTGGGCTGACGCCGTGGGATACCGAAGAAATTATAAAAGAGCCGCTGGTAATTGTGCGTTGAAAGATCTGAAACGCTCTTTGTGGGCTCCTCCCCCCCTCCCCCATCCCGCTTACTTCTGTCTAATCCAATAAGCCAACAACAGTTTTCTTAAGTAATTTGTTACCCCTTTTGCACGTCTATATACAGCCTCCTTCGCCTCCACCCAGACCCGCCACTTTCCGCTGCTGCGCTGTTTTGCTTTGTTATGCCGTTTAGTCTGGTAAATGGTGAACAATGTTGCTACGTAAAACTGGCAATGGGGCTAGAAACAGCTAACTGTGGGCTGGCAAGGGTTAAAAGTGGGAGGGGGAGGGGAGAACGGTCCGCTCACAGCAACATCCTCGGCATAGTTGCGTCAAGTATTTTGTAGCTTTTGTTTGCCTTTCAAGCTGGCGGGTTTCGCTTGCTTTTGCCCGTAGCTGCTCGCCATTGTTATCCCGCTTTGGCCACACGGACCGGCGTCCACTTAACCACAACTCACTTGCAACAGCCAAAGCGAAAACAACAACAACAACAACAATAACTCTAGCAGCAATAGTAGAAGCAGCTCTGGCAACAGTTTACTGAAACTTGAAGTGAATCAATCAAACGTCTCTCGGCCTCAATAGCAAAATTTTAATTAGAAAATTTTCAGCTACAACTTGGCGCATTATCAATTTGCCGACCATTAAGAAATTACTTCATATATTTTGTTCTCTTTGGATTTCAATTTAAAATAGAAACAGGCTGCACGCTCGCATAAAAGCTAAGAGCGACGCAAGGAACACTGAGCCAAAATTGTTTTAGTTATTTCACTGTGAGAATGCCGCATGACTCGCCTCGACTCGCCTCGCCTCGTCTTGGCGTGGCTTTTATTATTGCTTTTTTATTGCGTATTAATTTTGCGTGCTTAATTTGCCGGCTCTCGCTCTCTCGCTGTGTTTGTGTGTGTGTGCGGCAATGGACAGTGGGTAATGGGCGTGGCCACGCCTCATTTGACGCCATTGCGAAGGGTTTTCGCTTGTAATTGACGCTGCTGTAGCAGCTGTTGTTGCTGTTGCTGCTGCTTTTGCTGTTGTTGTGGCTCTTGTTGCTGCCGCTGTCTGCCTCTTTTCGTCGCCGGCGCTCATTTTAATGGCAAGAAATTGAATTTTAATTAGTAACGAGGAATCTGTTACGCATCAGTTTGTATTTAATTTAATTTCTTAATTAAAATGCGTGGGCATGTCTGCATAAAATCCAACGACCGGCCAAGCCCAAACCGGGCTCTGTTCTTTCTCATCATCAAAGACGAAGCGAAGCGACAACGAAAGTGTAAAAACAAAAAACCATTGAGAAAAACATCCAAAATTATGGGACGTAAATATGCTTTTCATTTCGCTTCGAGCTGAAGCTCAAAGTGTGTGTGTGTGTATGTAGCGCATAGTTGTTGTTCTCATTATATTCCAGCTGAGGGTATATTAATTTTGGCCGGAAGTTTGCAACCCTAGGAAATATCTCCGTGTGTCCGTATTTGTTGCAATGAAATAGCATTTCAGAGGTAAATTAAAAACAATAAAAATTGGCAGATAGGCTTCTTATTGGAACGAGCCAGATCAGACCGATATATCCTACTGATTTCCTCTAAATCCAACCACTATAACATATTTCTATTTTTGAAACAAACTTAATTTATACCATAAGTACCAATTAAGAAATAATCGATGTATTTTAATTCAATTCTGCAGCATTTAATATAACTATTATAGGAACGATCAAATGAGATAAGAATCTGCAAGGGTATAAGACTTTCGGCATGCCGAATTTGTCATCTCTTTCAAGTTGTTGTTACCCTATATTGAGCTGTGAGCAGGCTCATGTGTAGAGCTCGCACTATGCAAGTTTGCTTTAAATCAACTCGCAACATGCCGCGACTTTCCCTTGCTTTAAAACTTTTTGTTGCCTACTTTTTGGGGCAGCCATGCTTTTTTTTTTTTTTTTTTTTGAGAGTATTATTATTATTTATTATTCTATAATCACAAGGAATCGTTCAGTTCCATCTGAACTTAACCTAATGCTTAGCTTAAAAGATAAAATTATGGTTAAAGTTCCTTAATTATATATATACAAGAGTACACTAGAGGTATTATGCTATCTTACGACTAAGGAGCTCATGTGGATGAATCCTCTTCAAACGTCGGAGGGAAATGGGGTCGACGAGATCATTCGCCAACGTGTTCGGGTGGGCGGTGAGTCTGTCGGCATATCGGCTGCTGTGGAAATTTATTTGATCTCCCAAAGGGACAATCTTTAAGTCTCTTTCGATGACCCGGTTGCTCACGTACCAGGGTAGTCCAGATGCATGTCGTGCCGCTCGCGATTGAATAACTCTAAGCCTATTAAGCTGCGTCTTGGAGGCAGTACCCCACACTTGAATAGCGTAGGTCAGAGTTGGACGTAATATGGCTTTTATCAAGAGAGCCTTAGTTGCCATTTGGAGTTTGCTAGAGTGGAAGAGCCAATCCAGCTTTTTGAGTTTCCATGAGGACTTGGCTCTAACTGCAGTGATATGGGCTTTCCAACTCAGCGTCCGGTCGAGGTGAACTCCGAGGTAGCAGTGGGATGAGACGTAGTTTATGATGTCTCCGTTAAAGAAAAGACCTAAGCAGGTTTGAGGTCGCAGAGTGAATGTAACACAGGCCGACTTCGTGCAATTAATGGCTATGTTCCATTTGGCCGTCCAATCCTCAATTGCATGCAGCCAATCCTGAACTGCGTTGGAGGCGACTTGCAATGATGAGTGCGACGCAAGCATGGCGGTGTCATCAGCGTAAGTGGCCAGGAGCTGAGCAGGGGAGACTTCATCGGAGTTGTTGATGGGAGTTGGCATGTCAGCAGTGTACAGGGTATACAGGAAGGGTCCAAGTACACTTCCCTGTGGAACCCCTGCGTGGATGTGTTCCAGGCTAGACTGAGAGTCTCGTACTGCAACATCGAAGGTCCGGTCAGCAATGAAGGATCTCAGGATGGCATAATGGGGTGCTGGGAGGAGGTCTTTCATTTTGTACAACAGCCCTTCGTGCCACACCTTGTCAAATGCTTGCTTTACGTCCAAGAATACGCCGACTGTGTAAAGCTTATGCTCAAAACCGTGGGTAATGTGCTTTACTAGGCGATGGACTTGTTCGGGGCAACCATGAGACTTTCTAAAGCCGAACTGATGTTGTGGGATGTGTTCAGTTACTTGCGGCAGTTCCATCAAACGAGTAAGCAAAATTCTCTCAAACACTTTGGAGAAGGTTGGTAGCAGGCTTATCGGACGGTATGAGTCAATTTGTGTTGGCGACTTTCCAGCTTTGGGGATCATAACGATGCGCGCTCGCTTCCATTGCCTGGGGAAATGACCTAGTCTAAGCATTGCATTGAAGATTTTTACGAGAGCAAGCACTCCTTTGCGTGGTAGGAGTCTCGCAGTTCGGTTATCTATGCCATCATAACCAGGGGTCTTTTTTGGTTGCAGGGCCTTTAGTTGGATCATGACTTCCTGCGGCGAGGTATGTCTCATTGGGCGTGTCGGAGCAGTCGGACTATCCAAGAAATGTGCGATGGCTTCACGATTGTTGTCATCCGTTAGGTTGAAGGGCATAAAGGTGGAAGAGAGGTGCGAAGCAAAAGCACTTGCTTTCTCATCATCCGTCTTAAGCCAGATGCCACTTCGATCCTGGACTGGGGATTGAAACAAGGGCTGTCTCTTGATGCCTCTCGTAAGCTTCCAAATTGAGAATCCACTGTTGTTATCTGGACCAGCACTCTCCAGCAAGGTATCCAAGTTTGCTTTACGGTTATTCGCTAGCAAACGGCGCAGTCGATTAGTAGTGCTGGAATATTGCTGGTAAATGCTAGGATCTCCTGTCGCGATGTATTCTCTTCTGAGACGTCTTTTGTGGCTGAGCAGATCCCTAGCCTCCAAGCTCAAAATGGGAGACCTCCTTATGGCCGTGAAACCAACTTGGCGAGGGGTTGGTGTAGCCTGCCTTGCAGCTTCAACGATCGTAGACGTGAAGAAGTCAACATACGCTTCCAGTCTACTGCAAGTTTCGATGGGGATGTTGAGTTCTACAGTGGCCTCGATGTGTTCTTGAAAGACACGAATGTTTGCTTGCGGGGACAGCAGTTTTGTAACACCTCTGAACGATTGGGCGTCTTCATCTAGCTCAAAGAGCAAGGGCAGATGGTCAGATGACAGCTCTGTCAGCACCTTCACCCTTATTTGTTGCTGTCTAAAGCCTTTGGAGATCCCAAAATCGATAGCACTTGGAGAGGCAGTTGCACGATAGGGGTAGCATGTGGCTTCTCCAGTTGCAACGATGTCGATACGTTCTTCCGCCAGTGCAGAGTACAGCACCCTACCTCTGGTACACATCCTGTAGTTTCCCCACCATCTGTGTTTTGCGTTCCAATCACCTGCCGCAAGAAACTTTGTGCCAAATTGAGTGATGAACTGACCAACAATTGCATCTGTCCATCTAGGAGTCGGAGGGCAGTATACTGAGGCAACATTGAAGTTTCCTCTGCTTGCAGCCAACTGAATAACTACTGCCTGGATATGACTTTCCGAGAGAGTGGCGAATGGTTGATGAGAGATTGTTGATCTAACTAGGATCGCTGCACCTCCGTGTTGGCTGTCATCCGGATGGTTGGCAGTATGTATGGTAAAGCCATAGACCCTGAAGGTGGACCGGGAGGTGAAGTGGGTCTCTGACAGCAGGAGGATGTCTATATCGTGAAGCTCAATAAAAGCGAGGATTTCATTGGTCTTCGAGGAGGCCCCATTGGAATTCCAAGCTGCTATCTTAAGAGGACCCATTTTTAACAGCAGAGGGTGAAGTGCGGGTCTGCAGAAGTAATTGCATCAGTGTTTCTACTAACGACATCATTCTGTCAAGTCTAGAGAATAGCTGTTCCAGCTTGGAGTCGAGGTTGGTACTTGCATTAGAGGCAGTAGCGCCAGGCGGATGTATTGACTGAACAGGAGGCTGATTGCTTCTGACGATGGTTGCGAAAGATGGCTTTCCAACGCTGAGGGCAGGGGGGCAGATTACGGGACCAGCAGCGGTGGGTTCATTAGTCTTTATATGATGCTTACGGTTAGAAGCTTCTTTTAGGTATTTAATGCAACCTTTAAAATTAGCTGCATGGGGCTTTCCACAGTGATAGCAACGTCTGGCATCATCTTGCTCGAGCCTACACTCCGAAGTAGGGTGGTTTTCTCCACATTCTCTACAAATGAAATGCCGAGAACAGTATGTCTTAGTGTGGCCATAGCCTTGGCACCTATGGCATTGTACAGGCTCAGATTGTTTACGGGGCTTCTCCCATGTCACTCTGTGCTTGCAGACAACAAGAATATTCTTGACAAGCTTGTTATTTTCTGCTTTCTTGAGATCAATAAATCTCATATTAAGAGGAAGGAGGGTCGACTTGTTGCGCGGAGTGTATACACGCACGACGCTGTGGCCTTCATTCTGTAGGCATGCGATAACATCCTCCGATGGAACTCCATGGTGGATGTTACGCAATACGATTCTGTAAGGCCGGTCTTCGGGGAGCTGATGATGGTGAAATAAGGTTCCTTTCTCAAGAAAATGCCGAGCCACTTTCCTGTAAACGTCTGAGGTGTTGCATTGAACAGCGCAGTCTCCCGAATTCAGTGCCTTGATAGTGTAGGAATCTCCTACAAGGGCATCCAGTTCGCTGCGGAAAGCTGTGAAGTTCACCACATTGGGAAACATCATTCTGGGTACCTTAGAGTGAAGGTTTGGCTTCGGGGTGGGGGGGCAGCTTGGTTAACACTAGCCGTCGGATTGTTGCGTCTCGATTTTCTTGCGGCACGAATGAGGGCCGCCTTCGATGAACAAGGTTCATCATCGTCACTCGAGGATACGACGACCATGGCCAAATCTTCTTCATGGTCTAGGGGTTGGAAGCGATTTGTAGAGTTCATTGGAGGCCGATCAGACGTTGCCTTCTTTGCCTTCTCTGAGAAGAGGGCTGAGCCTGCTCTCTTATTACTTTTTCCTTTTCCTGGCCTAAAGGAGACATCTTGCCATTCTGCAGTAGATTTGGTAATCGCTACTGAGCTAACAATAGAACTGCTCTGAGTCGTACTGGCAGAAGTGGAACATACGTTGCCAGTCAGCGAGAAGGTAGAGATGTATGGGGAAGAGATGGTTGAACTTGATGATGTTATAGTGAGGGTCGTACTACAAATAGTATTTGAAATACTTGTTGTAGAAAAGGGAGAGTCCAGATTCATCAGCAATTGCTCACGGATCTCTCTCGGACCTACTCCAGCAATTTGCTTCATCAACGTATAGTCCAGTGCTTTTTGCGGTGGACCATTATTTTCCATTTTTCGTAAAAGCTTTTATATAATTAGCGACCCGAATTTCACAATTTTAAGGGACGCCTGAAAGTATGCGTCAAATCACCAGGGTCCTAGACAAGACTTGAACCCTGGGACCGGTGAAGTTTGGTGCTCAAAAACAGCTGTTTGTGCGAACACGTGGCAGCTGGGCAGCGGAGCCCCACCTCGATTAAATTTTCACTGTCTTTTATTAAAGATAAATGTTTGAGTTTCACTGTAATTTCACTAATAGTGACTTGGGGGGTCACTATTTACGGTATGTGCCAGTATTCTGGACTTGTCCATGGGTTTTTGCGGCGAAAACTATTTTCACTTTTTCACGTTGTTCAGCTGCGTATTGCTTGGTCACGTCGGGGCAGCCATGCGCCGAGATTTTTTTGTTAGGTTTGCACAGCACCAAAGCGCAGTCAGCGTGGCCACAACGCTGTCTTTGAGCCAGCGCCAAACTGAAGTGCCACAATGCTCCAGTTTCGCGTGTGTATGTGAGAGGGAGAGTGCTGTGTGTGTGTGTGTATTTTAGAGAGTGCTGTGCAGCTGGCAAGACGAAAAAGTGAGCACACATACACACACACACACGGACATGCATATTACAAGTGCCTTAGTGTCTGGCACAGCACATTTCTTTATGCGGTTCACATAAATTGCATTATTTATGTAACGTTTATGCTCGCCTCTCGCTCTCTCGCTCACACACTCTCTCTCTCTCTCTTTCCTCTTCTCCCTCTCTCCCATGGCTCTGCCTCTCACTCACTCGGACTGTCGTTGACAGTTGTGGGCAATTTAAAGCGACTTTCCAAGTGAAACACACACAAATTAAGTTTAATTAAGTCAGTTATTTAAGGCAGGCTCGAAATCAGGTTTACTTCCGCAACGTGCAGATTGTGCCACAGGAATGTGGCACGGTTTGTTAGCCCCAGCCAAGATACAGCCCCTGCTCACTAATTTTTGTTGCTCCTCCTGACGCCGCAGTGTGTTGCCGTTGCAGTTGCCGCTGCCGCTGCCGTTGCCGTTGCAGTTTTGTGACGCCAACTTTGTTTGCCAAACTTTTTATTGGCACATATTCCTGCAGTCCTGTTGCCACTGCTGCCGTTGTTTTTGTAGCTACTGCTGTTGTTGTTGTTGCTGGTTTGTTGGTTGCTGCTGCTGCTTGTGCCGTGTTCTGCGGCAACAAACTAGGCTAAAATTAAAATGTGCATTGTTTTTCGCCTGACGCGCGAGAGAGTTGCGAAAACAACATTTGCATATTCTCCATCGACTTTGTATATGTCTGCGTGTGTGTGTGCAAGGGTATGTGTGTGTCAGTGTGCGTGTGTGGCTTTAAGGCCTCTCGGCCGAAGTGCTTTATGCGCAGCCAAGCGCGCACACTTACTGTCATCGCAGCAAGGCAGGCAGGCAGTCAGTCAGTCCAACCAGCCATCTGTCCATCAGGCGGAGCAATTCAGATGATGCTACTGCTGGTTGTGGTGCGCTGCTTCTGCTTCTGCTGTGGCCGATGCAAACATCCTTTGCACGCATCAAAGGTCATAGACTGGTCGATATCCGGCTCGACTCTGGGCAATTTGTGCGCACATTAGTCGCGTAGTCTGCTGGCGAATTATACTCTCGAGCATCATTTAACAGAGAAAACAATAAATTAAATTATCCGGCCCCACCGACAGCCAACAAATTTGGCCTTTCCTTTCGTTGTCCCTCCTTATACCCCTACCCACACGCCCATTGACTTGGCTTCGCTTGGCTTTTCTTGCCTTTTCTTTAGGGTTTGCGGCTTCGCCTGCTCTTGGTCTCGGTCTTAGTCTTGCTCTTGGTTCTGGTTCTGGTCGTTGCCTGTTTCTGGACCTGACCGTAAACTCATAAGTAAGATCTACACACTTGATAAGCGTTTGAACTCAACATCCGAGCTGAATTTCTAAAACACTAACTCACACAAATAGACACGTACTTGCCGCTTACAGACACTCGCACTCACTCTCTCACACACACACACACACTCTCGCAAACACATTGCCACACATTCACATGTATCCGGCAGCACATCCGCTTTATTTTGGTGCTGAGCTGCCAACGTTCGAGAATTCCAATTCATTTGTTTTCGATGTGCTCTCCCCAACACCTACACACACACATACGAGTACACACACACCATACCCACGGACACATACGAGTGCTTGGCCCGGCATCAAAAATTTATATCATCGATTATTTCCTTTTACACTAAATACTAATAAATTAAATTGTTTTTTATTTCTCAATAAATTTTTATTATTCTGCTACTTTTATACTTCATTTCGCCCGGGCTATCGCACTAGGTGTCGATTTAATGGCCCAGACTGGGCTAACTGCTCCTCGCCCGCTGCTACCCGGACTGTTTCGTTTTGCGCCACCTCCTCTTGCCCCCCTCTCAGGCTCCATAGCACGTTGAATGCTGCTCATTCAGCATCGAAGCTTAAGGTCAATTTTTGATTTCCCTTTTCGAATTGCTCAACGCACACGCATCCGTTTCCGACAGCGATTACACCTCGATGTGGCTGTGTGTGTGTGACTGTGTGTGTGAGCCTCAGATGCTGTATCTCTGCTTGTGAGTGTGGGAGCACGTGGCTCTGCGCTGCGACTTTGATTTGTTCTGCGTGCTTCATTTGATTCCGGTTGGGTCTAGTTCCAGACAGCAGTTTAATGAGTTGACGCTTTGAATATGAAAAGTTTTCGCTTTCGCTCGCCCCGACTTCGTCCAAATTTATTGCTCCCCAGTAGCAGGAGCAGCAGCAGAAGCAGCCACACTCTCCACACTGACCCTCTCGGCCACGTTGCCCTCCCGCAGTTTTAGTGTGATTGCTAATTTGTAATTTACGTAGTCTACCCACGGGCGCTTTTCCTGTTTTACTACTCAAACCGATGCCCGACATTTCCGAATGCTTTGCCAAGTTGTTCAGTTTGTTTTGCTGCTTTTGCCACAGTTGTTGTTGCTGCCGCACAGCTGCCAAATGACCGTAAGTGATTCATTTTGTGCTCTGCCACTATTTAGGCACCTCTCGTTGGCTCTCCCGCTCTCCCTCTCTCTTTGGCCCTTGCCCTCTGGTTTTTTGGCAGCGCCCTTTTGCACGTAGGTCATCAGCAAATAATAAACATAAACAGTTTATTGTCGGCGCTGCTAATAAAAGCGAAAAGCGCCTCATAAAATTACGCACTCAAGTGCAGCACATAAAATACACATCCATTCTCAGCCAGTCCGCGTTCCCGCTCCCGCTTCCCGCTCTCGCTTAGCACCTTCGGCATGTTGCCTACGACTTCGGCTGCTGCCCTGCCCTGCCTTGATCTGCCCTGCCCTGCACTGTTATAGTTGACCGGTGCTTAACTTTGAATTGCTGACCAATTGACGCCGCCGCTGCTGACAGTCAATTACAGCACTAGTCCATCAATAGGCGCCAAGTGCCGAGCAGAGTGTCGGGTGGGGCATTTAAGTTGCTGGGAAATTGCAAGATTAGCATAAATCGAAAGCGCTTGCCTCGCTTTTTATGTATTTGTGCAACAACATTTTACGCCGTTTACACAGCGAAGTGTGCATAAAATTGACGCTTATGCACACGTTGACAGAACGTGCAAGCAACGGCCCCCTCCCCATCACCAGGCCCTGCACTTTCAACTTCCCCATCCCCTACGCCATCCAAGCGATGTTCCCTTTCTACAAGCGAGACGTGGCTTTAAAAGTCGTAAACATGCACAACTAACAGATTTATTTATATGCGGCATAAAAATGCACGGCCCCAGTAGCAACACCCCACAACAACATCAACAAAAGTAGCAACAGCAGCAGCAGCAGTGGCAGCAGCAGTGGCAGTGGCAGTGGCACTGGCAGCAGCAGCAACTACAACGAGCAGCGCGCGTATAATAAAATTGGCTGTGAAAGTGTTTCAGGGAGCAGCAAGGATAAAAACGTAATCCGCGTCATGCTACCCAAATGACTAAGAGAAACGAAGGAAGCGCCACAGCACATGGGCGGAGGTGGGCGGGTGGGCAGCGAAGAACATGTGCCCCCAATACACAGATCCCGTTTGTTCGTTGTCAGTGACTGTCACTGCTGGCTGCAAAAATCTTAAACTGACTTAAAAAGCATAAAAAGCCAGCAACAACAGCAACAACAATGCAAACAACAACAACAACAACGAACGATGTCAAACCGCTTGGCAGAATTTAAAGCCGACAAGGGCGCAACTCGCTGCTGCTGCTGCTGTGCTTGAAATTGCCACCCCACACTCTCACTCACACACGCACACGTATACACACACACAATCACGCGCACACCCACCACATATTTTCGCTTGTTGGCGCTGCTTAGCTTAATGGTGACAAGTGTCAAAACAGCGCCCGTTCCCGCAGCTTCGCACCGTTGTGCCCGCAGTCCCCCAGCAGCTCCCGAGCAACAACCCTTGTTTGAAATCCTACAACCCCTACCGCCTGCCTCCCCCCTTCCACTGCGAAATCCCCGCTGCCAATCCCGCGAGTAAATCGCCTCGAATCGCACATTTCAATCTTTTTAACGAACTTTATCGATATTCTCAAATAGGCGTCCGCCACGCAATATGCTAATGAGACAATGTCGTCAGGGGGTGGGCGGAGGGGTGAACAAAAGGTTCGTAGGGGCGCGGAGAGAGGGCGGCTGCCACGCCATGCCATGCTAGGCTTAATAGGTTTTTGCATGTGCTGAAATACGACTTCAATATACAAATTTATGTGTGTGTGCGTGTGTGTGTGTGTTTGTCGCACACACTCTGCGAATAACATAGATCATCTGGACTGTGCATAAACTATGAAATATCATGAAATTTGTATGTCGTACTCGTATGTTGATTTTCCATGTTGTTCCTGTAAACACGCACACATGACGCGCGTTCAATGGCCTTGTGCAACTAAATTTTTTACTAGCGCAAATTTACGACTGCAAGCAAACAATTCGCTAAATGAAATTTTACCCAAAAAAAGGAAAAGGAAACGCAAAATTACATGCCCAGAAATAAACACAAAAGAAGTGCCAAAGCTGCGACAACTCGGCTCAAGAATACCCTGTATACAGGGAGGTGAATGCAATTTGATGATATTTTATTTGTGTGAATGATTAATAGACTTTAATGGTTATTTAACATGGCACACATACTTCTTTAAAATATTATCTGAGTTAGTCTGAGCCAAATAAAAGCCACTCTCAACTCATAGTTGCTGTCTGCAAGTTTTATATCCCCCTTAACCTTTACACCCCTCACGCTGGGCATACAAATATGCCAGCTGTTATTGTAATTTATGCGTATTTTTTTAAACAAAGTTTGTTCTTTTTTCGTGATTCCGCTACAAATTGAAGTGAAATGATTTTTGCGACGCATAAAACTGAAAGCCTATAAAAATATATACGATGGTTTGCATGCATGATATTTACTTTGAATTTCGTTGTGGTAAATAAAAATATGTGAAGTGCACTTGAAAATAGAAGAAAGTCCAAAGTTGATTGAGCAGCGCAGAACACAAAGCAAACGAGGCCAAGGGCGACAATAGGATGAGGAAGAAGGTGATATGAGGATGGGGGAAGTGGTACTTCTCCATTAGCTGCAGCTGCAACTCACCTGTCGTCCATTAAATCAGCAACAAGAGTTAGAGCAGCAGTTGTGCTGTCGGCCATCATCTTTGCCATAATACTAAGCGTCATTACCATTGCCAGCCATCCATATCCATATCCATATAGGAGCGAGTAGGGAATGGGGCTAGTCGCCTGTGCCCGGCTCCGCTTTGAGTGCCAGTCTGGCTTCTCTGCGGCTTCGTAAGTGGCGCGCGTCCTGCGTCCTCCGTCATTCGTTGTACGGCCAACTAATGAGACTTTGCTGTTGTGACGCGTGCAGAGTGCGACGGGCTACGAGAGTGTGCTTGGGGTACGTGAGCGACGTGGGGAATTCTCTGGTAAGTTCGCTTGTAATTGCCATATGTGGTAATGGCCGTAATTGGTTTTCCTTTTTGAGATTTACTGACTTTTGTATTGGCCACTGTGCCGCAGTCTGAAAAAGAGAAAGAAAGAAGATGAAAAGAAGCCTCACGGCGGAGAGAGAGAGAAAGTGAAAGAGAGAGGAAGGAGAGTGGAGAACTTCGCCTGGACGCCTTGGATGCTTGTTGTGAGATGTTGGCGAGACTTAAATGTCACTTTGCAGCATACAGCGAATACGTTTTAGGCATTACCTAACTGGCGAACGTTAACAAGCGTCAAAGTCGCAAATTCTAACACGTGACTTCGTGTCATTTACAACATTTAACGCAGCTGCGGAACGCCAGTACTCCTTAGCAGCAGCGTGGCCAACATGAAAAACATGACACCCACTGACTAAACTCGACAGGTTCAAAGGGGGGGAGGAAGTTAGGTAGCAGCATATAAGCAGCTTAATAGCTTAAATAATATTTATCTGCTTTAATTAGATGAAATGTGAAACGGTTTTTAGCGAATTGACTAATGAATTTCTCTTTTGCCACGCCAACACACTCGATTCATTACCTAATGACGAATACACACAGACACACTCGCACACACACTGATTCGCTCGTTATTTCCCTAAGCGCCAGCGGAAATTGTACTTGCATGCGCTGGCGCTGAAAAGTATGCAACAAAAAAGCACCAAATAAAACTCAGCCACAGTGGAAACTTTTTTGTTCGGGCTGGTCAACAATTTGTTATCGCCGCCGTTAAAATTGTTGAAGCGTTAAGTTTTGCAGTTCTCTCTGTGTATTTTTTTTTGTTTTGTTTTTTGTTTTTAATTAAATTTTTACTCTTTTTCTATTTATACGTTTTTTTCGTAGGTCTACCGTACGGTTTCAGTGAGAGACCATATTAATTGGCATCGTTTGCCGCAGCTCGTGTAATTAAATGCTAGAAATATGCGCAAGTTTTCACCAACTTTTAGCAACAAATTGAATTATAAAAGCCCACACACTGCCGCATTACAAGTGGCCAAAGGGAAACGCTGCAACTTTTGCGGAGCGAGTTTTGAGCAGCCAAAGCAAGCAAAGCTGAATGCTCTAGCACAGTTTGAGAGGGAGAGAGAGAGAGAGAGTGTCTCTGTCGTCAGGGCCATTGCCGTCGCTTAGACGAAACCTAATAAAATTCAATAGAATTAATTTCATTTCACATTTTTGCAGGCCAAAGTCAAGTGCATGACACGGGCCTGGCTACGTGCTTTAAAACGATGTTTTTGTCTTGGGCTCAAAACAGCAAAGACACAGAGTGAGTGAGTGAGTGAGTGCGCTTATGTGAGGCAAGAAAAGAGAACGCACCGAAGGTGACACATGCTTACGCAGTACTCGAGCTCAGTTAGATAAATGCAGAGTACTTGGCAGTTGCAACATTATAAAAGAGTTAAGCACACATTATTTTATAATCCCCATTCATTTGCATTTGTTTATTTGCTATTTTTTAATCGTTTATTTCTTCAAGTTCTAAATCTCATGTCAAAGCAAATCACATGACAAATTTAGAATACCTTCTTCTAGAGTGTTGCGGCAGCTTGCGAGTAATTTGCTGCGGAATACAAAATGCTTCAGGCGCTCCACAGAGCAGGCATGCATAGATAACACGCACACACACAAACATACGCACACCCGTTCTCCTGCTGCTGATCAAGGCTATATGCGTTGTTGTCGTTTGACTACTTTGGTTTCTGTGCGCTACGATACGGCATGGTATGTATGTGTATGTGTGCTGTGGTATGGTTTGGTTGCATCGGTTGCTTTGGGGTTTTGTCTGAGCCGGCATGCGGGCAAAGCGTAAAAGCAAATTGAAAATTTAACCTCAGGTTAAAAGCGTTAGCGACAGTTGAGTTAAACAGCATTAAGGCCGTGTTAAGCTGTCTGTGGCACACAGTCACACATACGCACACACACGGCCAGAGATTTAGCTGAAGGTTACGCCTTTAGCCAGGAGGCATCACGCCCACACACGATGTCTTTGTCGCCAGTGAAATTTGCTTGGCAATTGTTTAGCTTTTTTCTGCTAGGCAGAAGCAACAGCAGCAGCGCCAGCGTCAGCGTCTGCGTCAGCCTCGCCGTCAGCGTCGGCGTCTGCTTTAATGTTGAAATCGTGTAGTTCATTACAGCGCGACAGTCAGCAAACGGGGCGTATGAGGGAAGGGCACACAGGCGGGTTGAGTGCTTGGCGGCAGGTGGAGGGAGCGTGGTCGAGAAGAATGAGACAAAATACGCTATAAATTTGAACAGCCATCAAGATGATTACTTCCTGCCATGTAGCGCAAACATAAAAATAAGTTGCAACGGCAAAAGACGCACGCAAAATAAACAACGTGAACAGCAACGGCAACAGCAACTACGAAAGATGGCTGTAAAAGTGGCTCATATCCTGCACGCATCCGGAACCCAGAACGCATATGAGTCGAAGTCGAGCTGAAATTATCACATAAATCAGGCAACAACAACAGCACTGCAGCAACTGGCAACAAGCAGCGGCAACAGTAACAGCAACGGCAAAAGAAAAACAATGAGCCTGGCTGTCAGTCAGCGGGCGCAGCGGTGAAGAAGAAGGAGCTGGGGCAGCGCGCAGGGCCAACTTACAAAAGAACAGCATTAAAACTTTTACAATCGCGTAATGAGAATCTGCTTTAAAACTTGCGACAACGACAGCCGGCAACAACTACGGCTACAGCCAAGGCAGAGATTCAGGCGGCAGGGAAGGCTGTGAAGGCAGCCAAAACAAGAAGTTGAGTATCTGCAAGCTGAAACTTAATTGACGCTAAAAATATACAAACTTACGCACGTATTACGTTGCAATTAAGTTTGGCGGCAGACGAGGTAGCTAAACCAGCAGCGGGAATCCTGCATCCTGCATCCTGAATCCTACAAAATGCAATCCAGTTGCACCTGCAAATAGGGAAAACTTTTATTTGCCAGGGAATTCCATTTGGTCTTTTTGCTGTCCACTTGTACTACTGGGCGTTGTTGCTGCAGTAGGCGTGGCAAGTTAGAAAAACGCTTTACTCCACTGCCTGCATAAACATGATAATTAAATGCAAAATATTTGATATTATTTTCAAAGCTTATGCAAATAAAGTTTTAAGCCGAAGACCAACTGAGTTGGGTTCGAGATAATGAAAACTGCAGACGCTGCCGGCAGCTGGCTGCGTTGTTTCTGCCACTTTCTCATAATATTAGCATACATTTTGTGCGGGCTGCACAACAAGAAACAACAAAGTAGACGACTAACAGTTGATAAAAAGTATTAGTAAGTAGCTAAAAGCCTAAGAGAGTCACAGGGCAGCGAACGACGAGCGACGGGCGACGGGCTCAAAGTCGAGCATCAATAAAAATCACACTTTGCAACTTAAGCGATAAATTCGAAAGTGCCAATCCCGATGCTTTAATCCCATGGACATACTCGTAATGCCGGCCTGATGACGACGTGATTTCATGCAAAGCATGTAGCCAATTCCTATCAAGCCCAAGAGCTGTAAACAATTGCCCGGGTCGTCTAAATAACAACGCCCAGCAGGGCGAGAGGACTGCAGAACAGGAGGGCAAAGGCAAAAGTGTCCTGCGAGAGGGAGTAGTAGGCAAAAAAATGTGGCTCAATAAAATCAAACAGCAAACGTGATGCCAACTTGCTGAGCTCTGCCGTTGCCGTTGCCTTTGCCTTTGCCTATCCCTGGGCCCATGGCCCGAGCTCAGGTCCCGACGAAGTGCTAGAATCAATTGTGTGTTGACATTTTTATCAGTTTTTTGGGCCGCATCACGCATAGGCATGTCGTAAGCTAAAATTTTAATAGAAAGAAATCAGTGCCAAGGCGACCATCGCAGTGCTGACCCTTTTTTTGTCGGTTCTTTAGAGCGTGCAACTGCGTCTGCGTCTGTATCATTGTCTGGGCCCTGGCCCCGGGCAAGGTGTGTCGTGCCAAATTAAATATGTAAACAACGGCCATGGTTGTTGCAGTGTGTTGTTGTTTATTGTGCGTGCGATGGCCTTTTGTGTCCTTTCACGGAATGTTAATGTGCGGCACATGCGGCGCACCGGGCGTATGCGCAATGCGCGTTCGAACTCACCTTAACACCGAACTCGGGCTGAAGTCGAGCGTTTAATTATGCAACAAAAGCCGCTCATTTAATTACGCACTGACTTTCTGACAACCAAACACTTTAATTGCCCCCACTTCAGCCTTTCTCTCTCGCACTGTCTCTGTCTCTCGCAACCTGGAAATGAAATCAATAGTAAAATTAAAATTACCTATAAACTCGAACTTGTATCTATCTGCGCTGATTCTCCAGCTTAATGCGATACTTTTGCGAAAGGATACGTGTATTCGTGTCGCAGTTAACCCCTCAAGTATCTCTGGCGGCATTTAAAGCGGGCTCTCATCAACATTAGCAGCTGCGTCGGTAGCGCCTGCGGCAAACTTGAGCGCCGTCGTCGATTGTTGCCGCTGCTGCGGTTGCCGTTAACTTAATAGTAAACAATTACAACGCACACCCACACAGACACACACTTACGCTGACACCTATACAGAAGCCCATACCTACACAGTGTGGAGACAGACACAAATAAGAGCACAGTGGAACAGGCGACAGCCGCAGGGTTTTGCGGCTTCCGTCTCTGTCTGCATTCCTCTATTTCGCTATCTTTCCATCTCTGTCACAGTCTCTCTGGCTGAGCCGCAGACATTTCCATTTCGTGTGTGTAGGTGGGCGTGTGTGTGTTTGTTGTGCAGTGCTTTGTGTGCGCTTGTTGTCCTTGTAACACTTAAAATTTAACACCAAGCCTGTTTGTTTGCTTATCTCACTTTGCATCTCATCTCATCACCCACATAACATCCCAACACGTGTGTATGTAGTGTGCGCTCTCTCGCTTTTCTCTCTCTCACTTTGCTTTGCATGTATTCTACCTGCTTTTTCCACTTTATTCACTAAATCTAGATTGGTTTAGTGTGGAAAATTTTATGAGTTTCATGCGCTCGCAGTGTCGCTCGTCTCAAAAGGAGTGTTTCCCATGAATTTATATATTATGTATTGCAAATAGATAATTGAATAGCTTCGATATAAATGCATCACTTCTTATTTGAGTGTGTAAACAATAATATGTGTTGGTTTTGAAACTAGTAAGCTCGACAAGTCAATTGACACTGACTCACTGTGCAAGAGGAAATTCTTTTTAATCTAGCTTGTATTTTTTCCGTATATAAGCTCCTTACAAATGACTATTTAACTCTTTCGGAACCCTTCAAGGCAGTCCCTTAATGATTTAATTGCTCTGCCTGAACGCACTTACAAAAGTTTAAGGGATTTTACAACATTTTCATCAAAGAAATGTCGATTTCCTTTATTCGAAATTGCAGTTTATACGACAGTCAGTCGCATTAATTTGTGGCCACGCTTTGCGAGAATCTTCTTTATTTGAGGCAGCGCCAACAACAGCAGTAAACTGCAGAGTTTTGTATGCAAAACTGTTGGGGCTACGTGTTATATAGCGTAACATTTTGTGCGCAATTCCGCTCCCGTAATCGGATTTGTTTCCCTTTGTGCTCTTTTTCGTTGCAGTTTCACACTTTATGCACTCCACGCTAAATTACAACAATGCGCACATGAGCGCGAGTATTTTGCTCCATTCGCTTGACGGGCAAACAAAATCCAATAAAATATGCTTCGCAGCCAGTTGGCGATAAGTGCGTGTGGTTGTACGGTGCGATGTGGCCTGGCATGGCTTGGTATGGCACGGTATGGCACGGTGTGCCACGGTCTCTGTCATGGCATTGTGCGAGCATAAAGGTATTCAGCTGCACAAACGGCAGCACCCTAATTAACATGCTGCAGAACGCACTGCTGCGCTGCGTCATTCCTCCGCGCACCTCACATGTATGTGCATGCATGTTCACGTGTGTGTGTATGTGTGTGTGTGTGTGAGTGAGTCACTGTCAATTGTGAGGCATTGCAGGGCACCCTGAGAAAAACATATTTTGAAAAGTGCAGACATGCCGGCTGCAAACAGAAACTGTGCTTGCAAATCACCGTTTCCCTCTCGTATATCTTGGCCTTGCTCGTTGTTTCACTCACATTCGTGGGTAAAAAGTGCAAGGTTTTCCCTTTTTGCTACCTCGCAAGTGCAGGGAATTTGCATGCACGCATTTTCCGCTCTCGACTCTAGCAGCCAACTAAGTCAGAAAACTGTGTGCCACAAGTCCGGCATTTATGCAGCGGCTTCCAACTATTTTCTAAATTCTTTTTTCCTTCAACATTTATTCTGCAATTTGCCAGAAATAACCAGAGAAACACAGACATAGCGATAGAGAGAGAGAGAGGGAGCGAGAGTATGCGAAAGAGAGTCAGAAAGCGAGGCTTGTAATAGAGTTTGCAAAATTTTCTTGGCTTGGAAAATTAGTTTGGAGCTTTATTTTTAACCTTGTTTCCTTTTTGCTTCCACTCGAGGCGCAAATTGTGGCAAATTACATTTGACGCTGCCTCAAAAATGTCATTTGATACGCACAAATATTTAATATGAACTCTGCAGTACAGAGCTCGATTGCGAGAGCGAGAGTCATAGTCAGAGCCAGAGACAGAAATATATATATAGGGAAATGGAAATGAATGACTCCTTGCTGGAATATCATGGCAAATTCAAATGGCAAGCAAAATATTCGTATCATGAATTTACTGAAATTCTCTTTGGGGAGTGCTGCATAAATTATTTGTGAGATTTCTATCATTTTGTTAGCCGAATTCAATTTCGCTTTTTATCGCATGCAATTTACATGCTGCTGTCCATTCTGACATCATGATTGATGTCTCTTGCCGGCGACACTCAATTATCGTCAATCACTGGCCAGGGGAGCTCATCGTTTTGTTGTGCTTCCCTTTAACTTTTCTTTTTTCGGTTTTGGCTCTTTTGACATAGTAGTTCGAGCTGTTGGCTTCGCTCTCTCTTCCTCTCTGTCGTTGCAGGCGAAACAAATGTAAAACGTGCGCACATTACTCATACGCACCGTCGCACGTAGCAAAAATGAACTCTTAATAATGCACAACAAGCCAAAGACAAAAATTGCTCATACATTTTACGACTCAATTGCAGACAACAGAAATACACACAAAAGACCGAGGACACCCTTGGCCATGTAGACTTAAAGCCACATTGGGGCCGAGTTTTATTTGCTTTGTCTCTGTTGTTGTTGTGCCTTTATCGCGAAATTGAAATCATTGCCGTCATTTGGTAGCCATTATGTATGATATATGCGCTAATCTGATATGCAGGCGCACACAGACACAGACACACACCGACACCCGAACCGAGTGAATAAAAATGTCACGAAAGCGCCAACAACAATCAAAACACATGAAAACACAGTAGGGGTGGTGAGTGGAAGGGGAGCGTAGGAAAAAATACAATTTATACAGAAGGCGCTGCACAAAAGGCGCGCACACGAAAAGGCATCGCAGCTGACGCAAAAAGGAAACTAAAATCGCTGCCTAAAAGCACTTCAGCTTTTTGCCAATGTCCTTGACATCGCACACACACACACATGTATAAGCGCATAAACGTATGTATGTGAGCCATCGAATCGGAGTGCTGCCGCGATACACATACAAAAAAGGGGCGGCCTCCTCGAGTGCTGCTGCTGCTGCTGCCGCGCCGTGTTGTATGCAACACATACGTGTACGCTAAGTAGCGGGCAGGTTAGCGAAGGCTGGGCGCGATTTGCTGCCGTGGGTGGTTGTCGTGGATGGTTGCCGTGGCGCGTGATACTGTGTGAAAAGGTTGCCAAGGCAATTGAGTGTGAAAAATGTGGTAGGCGTGAGCCAGTTGCGGGTGTGTGCAGCATCCGCATCCGCGTATAAAACGCGCCTAAAGTCAACCAGCATAACCTTTGACTAATGCACGAGCAGGCAGTCAAATGGCGTGGCCAGGACGGGCTAACCAGATGGCCCCCGCCTTCTCTCTCTGTCAGCATATGAGCCGGGTCAAAGGGCAGCGTAAAGCAAAGGCGACGACAAGTCAATAAATATGCTTTGGGATATTCATGCGTTGGGACTGAGACGCAACTTGAGGACTGGGAATAGCACTGGCATTGACACCGCTTGGGGCACAAGGAGTGGCACAGGTCTTCGCCTGTGCAGCCTGATGTTGCTGCTGGGAATGGCTGCCCGAGTCAATCACTCGGCGACAGTTAAAGAGCTCTCTTGCCCCTCATTGTTGTGCCGCCATATGCCGAGAGTTCGCTTGTCTATTGACATTGATTTGTTTTGCACGTTTCTGCCCAACTTTGCGCCACTGCGTCTCACTTATTTGGGCTTGTGTAATACGCTTTTGATTTGGACGAAATTCCATTTTTCACAATTTAATGCGCATCTCGCTACGTGTTGTCGTCACGGGCGTCTGCAGCGTGGAACGTGCTTGTTGCCATTGTCGGAGCCAGCTAGCAAGAGAGAGAGAAAGGGAGAGCGAGACAGAGAGCCTTGTCTCCGAGCGGACACACACACGCACATACACTCGGCACATCTATCATTACATTTGTCACGTGAGGGACAACGTGATTTCATTTTCCTGTCGCCATAAAGGTGACACATTGCATTTGTGTGTTCTTCTCCCTCTCTCCCTCGCTGCCTTTCCTAGCACATTGCCCACGGCGCATGTATTGGTGTGTCTGCGCGTGTAAGTAGGCGGCAAGCGATGTTCCCCCCCTCTCGAACACTCATTGGATGCGTATGCGAAACATGTTAAACGCTAGTCACGGTCCAAAAACAAAAGATACGAGTGCAATTTATGCAAAAAAACAAAGAAAAAAGGAGGCGAGCAGCACAAAAACTTTTATTGATTTTTGGCAGAACAAGCGCCGTAACACGCTGTTAAACCACAGCCACACCGCTGTGCCCCCTTCCCCTGTGCCCCTCGATGCCTCTTCCAAACAAATTTCCGACAGCTGCTGGCCAACAATTTTCAACATACATAACTCCAGATTTTATGGCCCACATGCGGGCAAGTGATTGGGCAATGGAGCGCAACTCAGTTTACTATCAATTTGGACGGGTACAGAAATTAGCGATTCTCGGCTTGGCTGCAGCTCCGTTTAGCTTCATTCAGAACGCACACACACACACACACATACAGGCACACAGAACACCTCGAATCTTAATGCTGCTGAGTTGCCTCGACGTTGCAATATTGCTGTCTGTAGCTTGGCAAGTTGCAAGTCTGGAGTACAGCTCATGAATATTTCACTTGCAATCACATTGTTTTCCCGCTAACTTTTAAGATTGTTTTAGCATGTGGCGGAAATGGGCGTGGGCGTGGTATTGTCGGTCGGATTGGTCGTCGTCTGCCCGTGCTGGCCGCTGCCGACGCTGCTGCCACACGTAAAGTTGCAACAACAAACTTTGCCTTTCACTCAATTTCGCTTGCCAGTGGCATGCCGGAAAAGCAGTTTGAAAGCATGCGCTTGTTTGCCAGTGTAAGTGTTTGGCTCTGTGTGTATGTGTGTTTGCGTGTGTGCAGGAGGTAATCCTTGATTCCGCTGCATTTGGTGGCTCATTTTCCTGTCGCTCGCCACGGTTCCTCCTCCTTTGCTGTCTTTAATAGTTGATGCAGTTTTCTCTCTCACCGAGTTTCGCCTGCCCGAATTATGGGAGATTTATGCAGTCGTCTGGGGCATAGCCGTTGCCCGAGCCAACTAGTCAAGCACGAGCATGAGCTAGCAGTGAAAGAGTGAGAGAGACGGGGGGCTTGGGGCATCGGGTGAGCGAGAGCGAGATAAGTGACCACTCAAAAGAAATTACGTGTTGGTTTTCCAAGTGGCATGAGATAAACTTGCACTGTGTGCCCTCCTCCTCCCTCTCCCTCTCTCACTCTTCCTCTCGCTGTCCCTCGCTCTTCTCTCTTTTTCATAGCTTTCTTTTTGAGCTGGTTCCTTTGCCCGTGCTGCCGCTGCTGCCGGCGAGAACGTCTTTTGCAAATGTGCGTGGATTAAAGTTTTCCTTGCTTTTAGTTAGTTTCTTTTTGCTTAACTCGCTGCGGCATTTAATGAAATTTTCCTGCTGCCTCGCAGCGCATGCAAACGCAAACGCAGTGCCGCTCTGTACCCGAAACCCATTTCCATTCCCAGTGCGCCGAAAGGCAAATGCTCAGCCAGCTGCGCCTCGGCTCACGATTTTCTGTGCTGCTGCTGCTGCTGCAGCTGTTGTTGTTGTTGTTGTCGCTGCTGCTTTTGCTTTCCACGAAAGCTGTTGATTGTAGCCTTGGCTGCGACGAGCTGATGTTGCTGTTATTGCACTGCTTTCACAGGGCGCCCTGGCAAAGGCAAAGGCAGAGGCACGGGCACGGGCACAGCAGGTGCACGGTGCACCACTGAGCCGAAGTGGCAGCTGATGCAATTGCGAGTTGCAAGTTGCCAGTTGCTGGTTGCCAGTTGGTAGTTGCAACCATTTTCATATTTTATGTACTTTGCGTGCTTAAAAATGTTTCAATTTCAGTGTGGTGGGCGGCAAACACGTGCTTTTTCAATTTCTCGAAGGTCAGCAGCGGACAAAGCAAGCCGAATAACTGCGAAGTTGCACACGGGTCTGCAAAACCAAAAAATAAAAAACAAGTTTGATAATTTCCTATTCAAATTGAATATTTGCAGACGCTCGAGTGAGTGTGAGTGCTGGAGTGGGTGTGCGTGTGCCACGGAGTTAGTGTCTGCATGAATGTGCCCCAAAGTTTTCTTATTCACTGCGAATAACTTTAATGGAAAAACTTTGAATATCAAACCGCAAAAAACAAAAAAACTCGACCAGGTCCAGTCACAGCACAGTCCGAGTCGGATTCATGGCCAAGCGCTCAAGTTGAAAATTAAATTTGAATAGCCGTTTCAATTACGTACACACACCCACACACACCCAGTCACATAAATGTAGTTGGGGAACTGTGCAGACGAAGCAAAGTACAATCCACAAATATGTAAATTGAGTGCTAAGAACTCTGTTAACCATGAGAAGCCTCAACTTCGGAAGATCTAGTATTGAGCGAGCTAGAGAAAACAATTTAGACGGCTTCAGTCGAGTGCAAATATATAATTTGGCAATCCAAGCACAGACAAACATAACTGGCTTTATCGACTCCCATGTTCTTGCTGATCCAGAATATATATATTCTTTGTGGAGTTGGACATGTCTCCTTCGGCCTGTACCAAATATTTCCAGCTGGAATACAGTTATAATACCCTTCAACCTATGGCTGGCGGGTATAAAAACTCCAAACATTTCAATTGTTAATGATTATTGGAAGAAAACAAACAACTGCAGATATATCTCGTTGGTTGAACAGTCACATGAGCACGGATGTCCAATTAGTGAGTCGCTGATGTAGCAGAACACGTCGGCTCTTGTGCTTCATCGTCTCATCGTCTGGCCCAAGTGACGGAAAGTCATTTGGGTTATTAGCAGTCGAGTGAAGCAGCGAAGAGGAGGCAGGAGCCGAGGGATGATGGGCCGGAAACCCTTCTAAGGCCAACATCAAAAGCAAAAACGCCATAAGAAATAAGTTTCCTTAGCTGACATTATTTCGTTATTATCCGCATCAAGGATTCGATTGACAGGCAGTGGCGCCGGCACAGTCACAGACAACTCGCAGGCCGGGGCACAGGCGCAGGCACGTGCTGCCAACGCCTTTATCCTTGCGAAAATATTGTCACAAGCAACGAGCAAGGACAACAACTGACAGCCCCGCACAGGGGCACGGCAGATACAAAAGAAATTATATTTACTGTCGAGCAGGGGCAACGAACGAAAACAAAACACAAATAGGCAAGTGGCACGGAGAGCGGAGAATGGAGCTGAAGATGGCAGAGAGCATGAATTGGGTGCGAGAGAGAGAGAGAGAGGCGACACTGCTTGGCGAAATCAAATAAAATGCCGGAAACATGGCATTGAGGGTCGAGCCAAGTCGAGTCATGTCATGGGCGGCATCAAGTGAGCCTTGGCGACTCCTGCTCCTGCTTACCTACTTTTTCGCCTGCCCTTTTCACTATTCGCTGTTCACTGTTCACTGTTCACGAATGTTTTCGCAGCAGATAAATACAACATTTGACACTTCATTATTGTGCCCGCAGCGTAATCGAATCAATTCCAGCGCCGTCGCCAGCCACCCACCCCGCATCATCACACAGCCCCAGATCCACCTTCAGCTCCACCTACGGCACCACCTACTGCTCTAGCTGCGTGCTTCGACTTGCCACACCAAGTCTTGTCATGGTGTCAAAAGTGCTTGGCCATTCGTCGTTTGACCGTCTACCGTCGTCTGCTGTGGCTCTGGCTTTGGTCGTGGCCCGAGGCCCGAGGCTCAAGCCAGCTTGGCCTGTTGACACATTCGCTTAAACGTATTAAATTGTTTGCCATCACAGTTCGCCATTGTTGTTGCTGCTTCTTCTTCTTCTGCTGCTGCTGCTGTTGTTCTTGTTGCTATTCTTGGCCAGCGAGCAAAGCTCGGCATTTTATTTATACGCACTGCTGCTGTTGTTGTTGCTATAGTTGTAGCTGGCAGAGCTGCTCGAGACCCGCCTGATGGCTTTTTTGTTTGCGTGCGGAAGTGCCACCAGAGTCGTCCGCTCGTTTTGCAGTGTCATACGAAAAGTAATCGATTACTTGACCGGACCAGCTCTCCAGCAGCGCCTGTAACCGGATATGTTCGCTTCCGTTTTGTATTTGGTGGCCTAAAAAGTGCTACAAATGCTACAAGTGCCACCTAATTGCACACAGTGTCTACGACATTTGGGTAATTGTTTTGGCCTAGATATAAGATCAAAATCACTCACAGGCACACTCGCACACAAATAGCCTCGTCCATTTAGTGTAAACACTCGAGGAGCCATTAAGTATGTCATGTGAGGAGCTGAGACTCATCTATAACTGGGCAATTGAATTATGGCAAAGCTCAGTAGAGCATCGATCAGAAAGTATTAATATTTAAGTGCATTTTAACACGTTAGCCAAAAGTTTATGGTGCGAGCTGAGGCATTTTATGTGCACACACGCAGCCACATACCCACGCACACACACATGCCTGTATAATGCATATTGACATTTAAAATTGATTGGCAAATCAACAGCAAATGCACTAAATTATTACTGAGCCATGGCTCCTGCAGCCTTGCCCGAATGCTCTCAAGGAGAACGAGACAGAGACAGGACAGAGACGGAGACAGAGACGGGGAAGGACAACGCATATCGAGTTCGGGCTGCTGTCTGTGCTGTCCAAAGCAAATTTGACAGCTTTCATTAGCTGGGCATAATAAAATGCACTTTATGAACTTTATAACATTTGACAAATTTTCTCAAATGCCCTAAACCAATTAGTTACACATACATGCGCCCGTCCGCATGTACACGCAGACACACACGCACACGCACGCATGCAATTCATGCTGATGATGATGATGATGATGATGGTTTATGTTGATGGCCATAAACATAAAGTGCGTGACGTGTGGACGTTAGGGTAATAATATTTTGAGTCATTTAGTTGATATTTTAAACCGAGACGAGAAATTTTATATTTAATATTTGAATTCTCTTGAACTTTCATTCTGTTTGCAGCATCTGCCCAGGGTCTGATGGCCAAGCATGAGCCGATGTTCATATCACGTTCTGAGACATTCAAATTCATTGCCGGCGACATAATAGTGCTGCCCTGTGAAGTGGCCAACACGGGTGAGTAGAACATATACATATAAATATATATATGCATGCAGCTATGTACTTTGTATTCAAGGAGCTGTGTGTGCAGACTTGTGTGGGGTATCTTTAACTCAGTTGGCAATCAAATTTTGCGGTCCAAAATCTCATAGCATACTCATGCATATGTATAATTAACCCTACACCATGTGATGCCTGCCCACTGACCGCAAGCATGCATTAATCCAGGACCTCGGCAGGGCCACAATTCATTCACCGCAATGCCCACCATCCACGCAGGGGGGAGCACACGCAGTTGACAAGCAGCCGTATGTCCAAGATGATACGGGCATGGTCTGGTCACAGTAGAGTTTTTCTTTCTGCCCCACTCAAACGGTTGGTGGCATGTGGCATGTACGTTTTTCAATTTAAATGCGGTCGTGTGTGCGAGATTATTTGTACATAACAAGGATTTAGCGTAAGCAACAGAGGCCCAGCGTGGGGTGGACAACGCTTACGCACACATGTACAGTACATACTGAAGTTAGCCTGGACATCTTAGCCGAGTTTGCCACAGAATGCTACATAAAAACTCTGACCCAAACACTTGGCGGACATGTTGTGTGTGCAAAAGTTTTACATATGTGAATGTTTACACACATATGTGCAAGTAAATGCGAGTGTGTGTGCGTGTATGTACAAGTGGTTGTGGTCATATCATCCGTTTATTAGAACCAACATAGAGAACAAAGAAACATGGAATTTCCCTCGCATATCTCATGCACTTCATTGCCTCCAAGAAGGACAACAGCGCTGGCGACGACGAAGGCAGAGAAGACGATACATACTCGTAGAACATTTTTGCAACGAAATTATAGCCCCAAGCATTTGGGTAAAAATAAAAATGAAGCAGAAGAAAGTAAAAAGATAGCTGCAGAACCGCAAGCTCAGTAAATGGCAATCAAATAAAAACACAGCGCAGAGAGGAGAGAGAGCGAGAGGAAAGAAAAAGAAAAGAAAAGTAAAATGTAGATCCTTCGTCCCGGTACTGGAGTCGGTGCAGGTTAATGCCATTTTATGCTAATATGGACCGCCATGCGACAGTTTAATTAGAGACATTTCTTTTCTCCCAGGCTTTGCTCAAGTCTTAAATACAATAATTAAAATCAAGCCGCGTCACTTTTGACTGTTAATACGGCGTTGTTTATGGATTTTCAAAACAGAATATGCCCAGGCGGGCTGGAATCAGCTGGTGTCTTTTGGCTTTTACGCACCGGCTATAAAGCTGAGAAAGTAATTGATAGAATTTTTAAAACCTCACGAAACAAAGACACCAAGCCAGCGACTTTGCTGTACACTTTGCCGTTCTTTGAGTGATGATGAGCAAAACACAAAATTTATGCACATTTTCATTTCATTTTATGACGAAAACCCATAAAATTCGAAAAGAAAATCAGATGAAAATGGGCCAAAAGGATGAGACGAGCTCCCCCGACCTGCACTCGCATACTCCCGCGCACTTGTGTGTGAATGAGTGTGCCTGTTTGTGCGGCTTTTGTGTGTGTGTGTTTGTGTGTGGGTATATGAGTGCGGGCATGTGAGTGCTCATTTGCATATTATATGAAAATTCCTTTAAATACTTATTGCGGTGCTTCGCACTTTTCAAATGTAATCTTATGTCTTCGCAAGTAGAATATAATAAGAGCAGCTCTCTGGCACACACACACACAGTGAGAGCGGTGGATGAAGATGAAGAAAGAGTAGAAACAGAGAGGAGGCGAGAAGGAGACAGCAAGTTTTCTAAATAAACATTGAAGCATTTCATCATTATCATTTTATCTTGTTATTTGAATTTTTTGCACATGTGCATGGCAATGCGAGACGCAAGCTAGCGAAGTACGTCTGGCCCCGCCTCCCTCATGCCCCTGCCTGTTGCCGCCGCCTTGCTGTCTTTGTTTGTATGCTAGTCGGCACTTGCGCCTCAGGGTATGCAACGCAAAAGTAATTCCGCTTAGACAAACACACTCAAGGACATTGCGTTATGCTATGTGTCACCACTGGCAGAGCCACACCAGCTAACATATACCCTGCAGCCGTATCGAGTGTGAGTTGCAGGATTATATATATATGACAGAGGTACTCGAAACAAGAGGAATTCTTAAAATATGCTAATAAAATCATTTGAGATTTTGATAAATCAGTGCAGATTCCAAAGATTGCTTCTGAATTCGCCTTAATTACTTCAAAATTTGTTGCTCTTGAGTTTGCTAATGCAATTAGAAAGAGGCAACGCAAAGAATCCCACATTTGCTTCTTGCTTCTTAATTTTTTATTTGAATTCATAATGTACTCAAAGGCTTATAATCAACTTGTGCTTGTGCGTGTGCTGCGCTTTATTAAAACACAATTGCGTAGACATATTTGAATATTTGCGAACTCATCAAATGAATGAAAAGTGCTTTGGCTCGAGAGTCCTGTCAAGTGCCCCGTCTCATGTTTGTATATGTTTGCGCTTTGACAATTTGTATTCAATTTGAAATACTTCAACACTGAAGAAATAATCCGCAATTTAATTATCAAAAGTTAGCTGGAATCTGGGGCAGCTCAAGTGGAATTGAAAGTGAATAGACACGTGCCAGATTTATCAATCGTCTGTCTGTTTGCTTGTCTCTGCCTGTGTTTGATTGTGGCAAATCCGTTATTTGGCGCATTGTTGCTGCATCGTTCAATTATATAATTAATTGTTGTTGCAGTTGTGTTTTTTTCAAACGGCCAACGGTGCTTAACTTGTCAGCACGCATACGTTGGTTTAAGTGCCGTATGCACTGTGTGCCCTCTGCCTCTCGCTGCCCCCTCTGCCCCTGCAACAATAGCAAACAACAAAAAGTGGCGAGTCGCAAACTCGTGCGCAATAAAATGCAAAAAGGGCATAGGAAACCTCGGTCACTGCGGCGGCCACAGAAACGCTCATTACGCTTTGATAGAGCGCCGGCGCTTGAAACTATTACCGAGAAACGGAAATGGAATCGTGCCGCAAAAGTTGAAGTTGTGCAAACAGCAGCAGAGCAGGGCAGCGCGGGGAGTGGCAGAGAGGGGCATTGGGACAGGAGTCGGGAATGTAACGGGCAACGGGCAACAAAGTTTCAATATTAATGCCATTTACAGTTCTAATTTCGCTTTTTACGTACGCGCACAATACTTAACACGCACACACACTCGTACACATGCATGCGTATGTATGTATTGAACAGAGAAAAGTTGTGCAAGAAGTTGCAGAATAATGCCATATTGAGGGTCCTTGGGCTGCCTTGGTCTGCCTGGGGCTACCCTCAGTGCGCTTGTATGTATGTATGTGTATGTGTGTGTGTGTACATGCGGCGGCTTAGCCGCAACATCGTTTATCTTCGGGGGTCATCATCTTATAATATTGGCCTTTCCGACATGCAATAAATTGCGCTCAGACAAACAACATGTCGGTTGGTTGCTCTTGCTGCAAGAATGGCTGGCGCTGCCTCGACGGCAAATTGCGCATACGCACCGTGTGGCCAGGGCAAACAAACCGAGCACGACAACAAAGCGAAAGCGCTGGGCATATTTGAATAGCCTCCTCGCCTGTGCCTCGGCCTGAGCCTGTGTCTGTGCCTGTGCCTCCAAATGTACTCAGCCCGTCTCTCTCTCTGTCTGTCTGTCTGCTGGTCTGTCTCCGTTTGTATGTTCGACTCTGTGTGAAGTGTAGAAAACTAAAATTTAGTTCTGGCTCAAAACAAACGCTCGGCGCAACATGCGGCCAGCCTGCCAGCCAGCCATGGCCGGCAATTTGTCCAGATCCTGCAGCAGCAGCAGAGGCAGCCATAGCAGGCAGGACAGTCGGCCAGCCAGTCAGCTAGTCAGCCAGGCCAGAAGCAGGCCGTGTTTATGTGCATCGTGTTGTGAGACTGACACACAAAAACCGAAATGCTTTTACTGTATTTCCGCCTTAACGTATGGCCCCATCCTGCCTGGGATCTCTATATATATACTATATGTATATGGAATACATGTACACATATATTTGTGGCACTCTGTGTGCGCGTGTGTGCGAGTTTCTATTTAGTTTAGAACACTTAAACCGGAAATTGAGGCGTTCTGTGTTTTGCTTGTTTTCGTTAGATTGTTGTTATTTTAGTTAACAATTTATTTAGTTTCAAGCCGCACACACACACACACGCACGCACACAGACAATTTATGTGAGCTTGTGCAGTATTTGTGCATTGCGTGCCTTGTAGAAGTGACAGGTCGCACTTTAAGTCAAAACCAGACGCACGGACACCATCTGCAGCATCGCCAGCCCAGTTCTTTACAATTTCCCCATCCTTTGTGTTTTTAATGTTTTTGTTTAAGATTAAAACAATATACAGGCAATATTGATAAAACAATAGCTGTAAAATTCTTCTTTTGTATTCCTGTTAATTAATAAACGCTTATGGCACTAAGCAATTTAATTAATCCGAGCTGCACGTTCGGGGAAATAATAGTGAAACTAATAAAAACACTTCGAGTTGAATAATTTTCTCAACTGCAGCCAACGAACTAGTATCTGAAGAGAAGTTTTTACGCAACGATTTATGCTGCTGAGCTAATAAAATTTTATATAATTTATGCAGCCTCGCAATTCCCAAATCCAAGTTTCATTGTTTGCCTGCCTGCGAGCAGGAAACTGTCAGACCGAGAAGAAGCCAAGTTGTTCTCACTCCTTGTGCAGACCACAAATTATGCTTTCCGCTCCGAAGTTCATTTCTAGTTGCACGTTCTATGTTTGTAATGCACGCTAACGACAGCAGGTGGCACTAGTTTATTTATTTGCCTCTGCGAATGTGTGAATAGCTGTGTGTGTGGGTGTGTATCTTTGCAAGTGTTGCATACCACACTGCGTCGTCTGGCTGCCACCGCCGGCAGCCTCTCCATGGAAGGCTGCTAACTTGCTCCGTTTGTTGTGGATGTTGTTGAACTCATTGCAAATAAATACGCTTTTTGAATGCGCATGTAAATGACTTCATAAGCATTTTATTACCACCAAGTTTCAGTCAGTCAACCAGCCAGCAAGCCAGTCCGCCAGTTTGTCCGTGCCTCTGTTCATATGTTTGTCAGTGCGTCTGTCTGTCTGCCTATCTGTCTGTCTGTTTAGGCATGCGTCTCTGCTGAAATCAATTGGCAAGCAAGTTTTCTCTTTTTCTGTCTGGCAGTTGCATGCATCATTTACCAAAGCATTGGCCGTCAGTAATGAGCGACAGGTTCTTTATTTTGCCCAAATACTCGCGTTACTAACACCCACAATATATATACAAATATATATGTACATACACACATACAAATACATACAGAGAGAGCAACGAGCTCCGTGCGCTGTAAATGTTGTTTTAATTTTTAATGAGCGACGCTCGCGGAAGTCATACATCATTAGTAGCAAATCCGGCAACTTCAATTTCAATATGCGTGCAAAGGGCTTCCAGCTCCGAACACCGCAGCACATCGCACGTGCTCGCATCGGCATCGACATCGACATCGGCGCAGGCAACGCGAACAACACAACACAACACACACAGCACACACAGCCACAACACACACATAAATTGAAAGAGGAATCACAATTAATGAGTTCGATGAATGCGCCATTGAGTGTCTGGCTGACTGGCTGACTGGCTGCCTGGTATCCTGCCTCGACTGCCTGTTGAAAGTGTCTGCATACAATCCCCCTTCCCCACTCCCCGATACCCCGTCTCTGCACATTTCCCCTCTCTTTCCTGCTGCCACATCGAGTGCCTAGCATATGATTGCAAATGCCGCACATTAGCGGATATCAAGTGGGTGTTACTGAGTATCTGCCGCCCAGTCTTCCTCCCTTTGTCCGTCTCGCTTGCGCGCTCTTTCACTCTCTCTCTCCATCTATCTCTTTCTCTCCCTCTGTATCTGTGTGCGTGTGTGGTTGTTGGTCTGATGTTGTGCGCGAGTGCATGCCAAATTGAATATCTAGCCTTTTAGATCTTTTGAAATGCCTTGTAATTGAGTCATTTGAATTCTGACTTTTCAATTTACGTTGCGAGCGCTCATAGATGTGTTTGGGCGTGAATCCGAGTGTGTGTGTTTGTGAGTGTGCAAGTGTGCGTGTGTATGCTGGAGATTGAATCTTTTCAGCGTAATTTAAGTGATTTCCATGCCGCGTTTACCAATTAAGTTGCATCAAACAAGATAGGATTATTACTCATACTTACTCACAATGAACCCTCTTTCTTGTCGTACTTATCGCAGAACCATATGTGGTCGCCTGGAAACGCGGCATCGCCATACTCACCGCCGGCTCTGTGAAGGTGACACCTGATCCGCGCGTGCGTCTGGTTAGTGGATTCAATCTGCAGATACGTGATGCTGTGCCACAGGATGCCGGCGATTATATATGCCAAATTGCCACAATGGAGCCACGCGAAATTACACACACCGTCGAAATTCTGGGTAAGTAGTGGCCACCAATACACCTCCACCTCCCCCTACCCAACATGCACCTCCCCTTGAGCGACCTCTGTTATATTTCTACTTTGCAGGTTAATTTTCCTCTTTTCATTGTTATGCAAAGTTTCCAACATCACATATCAGTGATTGACGTTGGAAACGGGAATGGCGAAGGGAAAGGGAGCAGAATCGGGATGGGGAGCAAGAATAGATTTTTATGGGCAAATTTATGCGGCTATCACAAATCACTTGGGTCCATTGTTGACTGGGCCACATCATTTGGACACCTCTGCAGACTGTAGTGTGCGGATGTGTGTGTGTGTGGGTGTGTGGGTCAAATTAACATATCCTTAGATCTCGGGAATTTTATGCGCCTAGGCTACTCAAATATGCAAAGTAGCTGCGCTGCAATTTGGCGGCTTTATAGCCAGAGATTCAATAGGGAAATTTTCCGGCCAACGGAAAAATCAAAACTAATCTGCCATTTGCCCTTAAAATCCTTCTTGCCCGTTGCAGCGATAGAGACGGCAGCAGGAATAGCAGTAGCAATCTCCTCAGTCTTCATTCCGCCCAGGCAACGGATGCAAATTGCCGTTCCATCCATTCTCTCCTTCACCCCTCCCCCGGCTCGCCATTCTTCCCCTCTGGGCCCTTAACTACTTCTTGCCGGCAACGCATTGTGCCTAACAAGCGTGCGTTTCTCTGCTTTGCTTTAGTCTCCTCTTTCTGTGCGTCTTATTTCTGCCTTTATCTACTTGCCTTACACCCCCCACCCCACCAGCCCTTCCTTCATCCGTCGCACGCGCAGTCCTGTCATCGCTTCTGGTTGTGCGTCTTCTAATCAGCAATGATGAATAATTTGCATATATTTCCCCCAATTACAATGTTGCCTTTTTATTTACATACGCCTGGGCTAGCGGGCTTAGTGTATGCGCTTCACTTCACTCCCCCTGTCCCTCCCCCTGCACTTCTATCCTCTACTCCTGCGCTGCTCTGCATTGCTAACACTTTTGCCGAGTTTTGCACGAGTTTTCTGTGTGTGCGGCGCATGCAAATTGCGATACAATTCCCAAAATCTCCGAAGTGGAGCCGGCACAGCTCTCATCTCTCGGAGCTCTGGGCACGGCTCGACTGCTGCTCGGCTGTGCCTGTGAGAAATGATTGAAAAATAGTTTGCTCCGTGTCCTTTAAGATGTCCCAAAGAGCGCGGACTGCGGACTGTACATACTTTAAAGCATTACTCCACATTGCTGGCCTATAAAAAGTGCGTATTTATTTGAACAGCAAGCAGCAAAAATACGTCGAACTCAACTTTTTTCATTTGTCATTGAAACTTGGTCCTGATACTGGTCCTGATACTGAGAGCTGATCCTGGCAGCGGAGGCAGCGACGGCGGCGTCGCCACAAACAAACATTAAACAAAGGCTGGTCTGTGGCTGCTGAAAGCTGCAAGCTAAGAGCTGCCGACCAGAAAAAAATCAACAAACAACCAGGAAAAATAAAAAACAAGAACGAAGGCGAAAAAAGTCGATTATTGAAAAGTTTTGTTTATTTTATGTGTTTATTATGCGCTCCGTTTGCCAAATAATGATCATGGCCAGAAATATTTCGTTTATTGAACTTTAGCATCGCACGTAAATTGTTGCCCCGCCCCCTGCGGGCTGGCGAAGAAGCGAAAAAATCCAAACTCAACACCAACTCTGCACTCGCTTTGGAGTCTGTTTTTTTTTTGGGGTCTGGGTCTGGGTCCGATTCCGCATTGTTGTCAAAGGAGAAACAAGCAAAATAATGCGCTGTCGAAGTTTTTATAGGCTCAGCAGCAGACACCCAGCTGCCCCCTTGCCACACCTCGCAGCATTCTTCTCACTCCCCCTCTCCCTTGCTCGACCCCATCCAACGGAGGGACGTCCATGTGCTTCGACATGCCCGAATATAAATTTCATAAAGTTTGCTATACTCTGGCATTTTGGCTCGCCAGCTTTTACGAGCGTAAATTACTTTCAGTTTGGGCCACACTAAAGATGAAAAAATAATGTGCGCTTGCCAAACTTTTGCACTTGTCCTGGCAGCGGCAGCGGCAACGGCGTCGCGGCGTCAACGCTGCGCACTTACAAAGACATTAGCCCAACAATGGCCGAAAAGCTGGCCAAGTGGAGCAGCAGCAGTATCCGATGCGATGTCACAACAAAGAGCGGCACCGCCAGGCATGGCCGGCCGAAAACTTTGCCGGCTGACAAATCTCTTAATACGCATGCCAATCGTGAATAACTACACTCTGCTCAGGTTTTAGTTGGGTTCAGCCTCAAAAAATAGCGTTACTCATTGCAGCAGAGTGCACAAACCTAATCTGCCTGCCAGCTTCCTCCTCTGTATCTCCCTGTACCTCCTGTCTCTGTCTATGTTATTGGGCAATTTGCGTGAAATTGTTTTAAGCGACAGTGCGCGCTGCAGGATATGCACAGGATATATAGCTACATGTGTCCACTTTAATTTGTGGCTTTAAGCTGGAAACTGTTTTTTCTCTCTTCGTTTTTTCCTCTTTTGCATTTAATGTGCGCGCTGTCGACGCTATTCAAATTGTGAATTGCATTTAATAAAGCAATTTCACATTGACATCTGCCAGCCAAACATCCATTAGCCGGGCTCCAATGAGCACTTCAGTTCCCCTCGCCCCTCACTCCGTATACTACGTTTCTCCCGTGCTTGCTGCGGGTGACCACAATTGGACCGCAAAACATTAAGTTATGTGGCCGCAGTGCGGGCAGCCATTGCGGTGATTTCGTCATTTTTATTGTCATTGACCAGTGAACTTTATGATTACGAGTGGATTACAACGACTACTTCGACTAAAGCTGCAACAACAGCTGTGCAACTGCAACTATGAATGCAACACATTCTAAGGAGCTGAGGGCTTATCAGCAGATTTAAGCAGCTAATATACATATATGTTATACTAAAGTTGCAGCTGCATCTAGATGGCTATTCAATTGGAAACCATAATTATAATGGCAGCTGCATGGTTAATAAAGCCACACACGGAATTGTAAACTATATGGCCAATATACCAAAAACAAAGGCTACACACACACCCACACGCACGCAAAGAGGATTGTGCATAGGCGTGGCCAGGGGAGGAGCTCTGGTAGGTCTTATAGGCAGTCGAGTAGCATTTAATTATGTGCAGCAGCAGCACACAACAATGCTTGGTAGCTAAACAACAATACCAACGGGGAAAACAATAATTGTACAATAACAAGGAAGAGCAAGCGAAACAGAGAACAAGAGAGACAAAGAAAGGGAGAGGGCGAGCAGAGAAGGTGGGGAAGAATTTCCTTGTTTCGCACAATATGCAATAAACAAATACAGAGTCGAAGCGGAGGAGGAGTATGAGTGCCGAGACTGCCAGCCGTTTGGGTAACTTTCTTTGGATATTTGAGACAAATTGCAAAGACAATGGCAAGCAAATTGCAAGGATATGCATCGAGTCCGAGCTGGATACTTAGGCAAGCGAACCGACAATTAAACGCAAGCAGCCTTTTAAGTTTTCGCACTAAACTTTTGCCGACTAACTATGGATTTAAATTACTTAGCAGACGGCCAGTAGAGTGACCCCCTTTCCATCCATCGCTTTAGGGCAGATAAAGTTATGGCCAGGACTCTAGCCATGCCGAGAAGTGGAGTAGTAGAGGTGGAACAGTGGCCCCTGCCTGAGTCCAGTTGAAGTAGGCAACTTTAAAAGCCGCAAACCAAACTCTGAAGTTTCAACCAGAGCCACATAGCGAAATAAGGCATAAAATCAATATGTACAATATGTATGCACATTCTATGTACCAGTACAACTATGTGTTTCTATATGTGTATGTGTGTGCGTGTACATGTGATAGATGTAGAAGAGAGTAAATGCCCGCAAGTTGCATTAAAAGTGGTTGCTGCTGCTGCGGATACTGTGGCTACTGCGGCATCCTTTGCCTTGGAAGAGCGCTCGCTTATTAAAATTGTCGAATGGTTCCCTCGCCCACAGCATTCCAGCGTCACTCGGCTACTCCTTTCCGCCCCTAAGCTCCTCCTGCCGCATAGATACACTCACACTGGCAACGGTGTTCATCGATTGACGTCGCATTAGTCGTCATCTGCATGACATTACATGCCGCAATCCACGTATTACAGCAAGTCAAAATCAACTGCTCTATAAGTCGTCAACTGGCACACAGTTATGGCCGATCCGGGCGTTTCCAGCATTTATTGAATTCAATATGAGTCTTTCCCCAGGCCCGTTGTCGGCTGTCGGGCATAAAGCCTTAGCAAAGCGTGAAATTATTGAAAATATTTCGTGCAGAGCAGAGCCCCCATCAGCTCATCTCTCTCCTATCCACATGACACAGACACAGTCCCACACACACACACACACACACATATCGTCGGAGGACTTTTCGTCCTACTGTGAAGAGCAAATAGAAGACTTCATTGCGAGCTATCAGTCCCCAAGCCGAGTGTCTTTTTGGTTTAGTTTTGGCTGTGTGCCACAGTCGTCGCATGATTTATTATAGTCGAATGCAGATTTTTGTGCCATATCATGCACACACACTCCCACTCACACACAGACACTCTTACCAATAGATATAGACATTCACAGATGCATATTTATTTGTATCAGCTTTTCGCTTTGTGTGTTGCGTTATTTGTACGCCCCGCCCCCCTTCTTTACCAATTGTAATTTTCTTTCATATGCAAATACTCCGTACATCACATCGCTTGGCCGCAGGGACTTTTTCTTGTATCTCTGCTGAGTGGCACTGAAGTAGGAGTTCTTTTAGTACAGAGAAATCGAATATTCTTGTCTGTCTTATATGAGGCTTGTTTGGGAATGCTGCATCAATAAATGTCGCTTTGACATAAATGCATATTTTGATTTGCCTGATATTATTAGACTTGATTAGACAAATTTGTACAGATAAAAGAACAAATTAATTATTATTTGCTTTTGCTATTGATATGAATATATTTATTTTGTTGCTGCAACAGCTCAGTTTGAAGCTCTTAATACAATAACGTACAAGATACACACATGCCTACAAAGGTAGAATATAAATACCGAGAGAAAAAGCCGAGCGGTCGGCAACAGTGAGCTACCCTTTTACCTACACGTATTTTTGTATAAAAGTAACATATCTAAATGTGTAATACACTCTACCCTTAAATATTTATAATAAAATCAGAGCCATAACTCTTAACCCTTAAATTATATGCTCATACTTTCTTGAAAAACGTTTGTGTTAATTCGATTGAAATTTGATTAGCGTAAAAATTTCCATCACCTACGTATTAATGTCGAAGAATTTTAATTTAATTATGTATCAATTTGTGTTGGCGGGGTGAGATAAACTTGATCTGCGCAAAGTGTGCAGGGACCCTTGTGCCTAATTTTTAGACTCTATCTCAATATTAAAACACTTGAAGAGACAGACAGACATGGCTATATACTTATTGGATTAACTTCACTTCCTCCTGTCCGTTATTTCAAAGTTCACACACTTAACATACACTTTTTAGAGCAAGGGTCGAAGGGTATAAAAATTAAGTGGCAAACCCACATAGCCCTGGACCACCATTACTTGATTCCTTTGTGTACAGCTACGAGTAAAATAAAAAATGACAGAAAGAACTCTTTCGGTATGCCGAACGGTTTTATACCCTATCATTTTTTGTCTTCAATGTTTCTGATATTGTAATTAGAATATTGAAATGCATGAAAAGAACATCAGATATCTGCCCATAGGTTGTATGGTAGCTATATGATATATTGGTTCCAAATAACTTATTTACTTCGCGCTACAAGTTTCATCAAGATAGATGAAAAACTTCAAGACTTGTGTGCGTTCCGAGAGACCGATACATGGACTGACAGACATGGCAAGTTCGAATCCTTTGTTGATACACCTACTTTGTAGAGTAGAAGATGTCTCCTAAGATGCGTTGCAAACTTTACCAAATTTACTATACCCTTCTGCAAGGTTTTATAGCAATAAAAGATATACCAACGAAATGGGATGAGCGCGTAACCATAACAATTGTCCTCGATGCCTGATTCCCGCCACAGAGCAGACGAACTGGTAATATTTTTTAAACAGCTGTAAAATAATTCGGCCGCAAATATAAATAAATTGGAGGGTCGAATTAAATAAAATTGCCCAAAATGCTGCCGGACTGCGAGCAAATTGGGCAACGCGTCCACTGTCCAAGCTTAAGTCCCAATCCCCAGTCGCAGTGCCTGTCTCTGTCTCTGTCTCTGTCCCTGTCTCTGTCTCTGTCTCAGCCGCATCCTCAACCAGGGAGTGCGCCGTCTTCCACACGCGTAAATGCCATTTTGCACTCATTCAATTTGCATTTGTGCGCATATTTATTCAAATTGTTTGGCGTCCATGGGCCTTGATCCTTGGCCGCGGCTCAACTTTGCATACATTTTGTACAGAGTACCAAGAATGTATGTACATTTTGGGGTCCGAAATGCTCGGTACTGGACCTGGACCTGGTCGCTGGACACTCATTTTTTCTGCCGGATAGAGCTACTAGTGGCCATTTCTAATGTGTTTTTCTTTTTGTTTCTTTTTCTGTTTTGGTTTTGGTTTTTGTTCTTTGTTTTGTGTTTATTTGCTTGCCTCCTTTGCAGTGCCACCAAGGATTCATCACATTAGCACCGGCGGACATTTGCAAGTCAAAAAAGGTTCATCAGTGCGCATTGAGTGCTCGGCCTCTGGTAATCCAACGCCAAATGTGACTTGGAGCCGCAAAAATAATATTTTGCCCAATGGTAAGATTTTGCATAAGTAGGCAAACAAACGAAAGGATCCAGGATGCGCAACTGTACAACCAAGCCAGCCAGCTGCTCGTGTGTTCAGCTCTCCAGTGTTCCAGAGCTTCAGCTGTCCAATTGGCAAACTGTTCGGTCAGCCAGGCAGGCGGCAGGCGGCAGGCAGCAGGCGGCAGTCAACTGGCCAACAGGCGACGCAAATTAAAAGCATAAAGAATAACAAAAAGATGCCAGCGGTAAAAAGTAAATGAATATAAAAAACTTAAACAATTTCCATAAAAATGAAAAGTCAAAGGAATTATTTTGTGCGGAATGCCAGCGCCCTGCTTGGCGCCTCTCCTTTATTATTAAACACAATGCGCACTGGAGCAATCTCGGCCCTGCTGGCCTGTGTTGGTCCGTTTGAATTGTTTGCCCGTTCGGACGGTCTGTTCGTCGTCGTCGGTCTGTCGAATGGAACGCTACGTTGGTTGGATTGCTGGTTGGCTGGTTGGTTGCTCGGTTGCGCTCTTGTAATTGCCTCTGTCATTTCTTCGATGGCCCTTTATTGACTTGCAGGCGCTTTTCTCGTTTTTCCAGGCGAAGAGAAGCTACACTCGCACGTCCTGTCAATTGAGAATGTCGATCGTCATAAGGGCGGCGTCTACATATGCACTGCCAATAATGGTGTTGGTCAGCCCGCATCCAGCCAGGTCGTGCTGCACGTCTTATGTAAGTATTCAACCCTGCTCTGTTCATGTCTGCGTGTCTGTCTGCAAATGCCAGTGCTCCCAATATGGGGAAAAGGGAACAAAATTAATTTTAACCCAATTGCAAGACACTTCAATTTATTTGAAAACTGATTTTAATGGTTATTGGACCTTAATGCAAGTCGAAGGCGATTGAACTAAGGCTAGACATGTACTTGGCACTTACACACATGCAAACACACACAGTACAGTGAAATAGCGTGGAGTACGTAGCACTTAAACTGACTCACAATTTTTGAAATGGGTTTCCGACATCTATTTAAAATTTATATGCAATTTCGATGAAAGTCTTTTGCAAACCAAGGGATTTCCCTGGCTGCCAATAGCTAATTATATAGTGGGAGTAACCTTCCCACTCTCCATTGCCTTCCATATTTTCACATCTGGCCACCCCGAAGCGTTGTGCCATTGATTTTTTGCGCTCTCTGTTTGCTCACCATGTTGTTTACTAATTTCTTAATTTTCCCAACCCACACAGACCCGCCAGAAATCTCCGTGGAGCGTCCCGTTGTCTTCTCCGGCGAAGGGCATGAGGCAATGCTGGTCTGCATTGTGCACGGCGAAACACAGCCTGAGGTATGTTTTAATTAAATTTCGTGCATAAATTTTCATTTACGCGCTGGCGCTCACTTGGACATAAAACAGCAAAATGAACACCGCATCCCATTAATATACACACACCATCACACACACACACACGCATGTACACGCGCATACTTATTTATAGCACTGTATTCTGTACTTGAACAATCCAATCAGCTTCCTCTTCATCACTTTTTATCAATCATTCCAAGGCTCTTGTAATATCTTTGGTACTCTGGGTGTTTTCATGCGCTAGTTGCCCGGGCACATAGTGGATCACTCTTGCAGTATCTCTCGATGCTGCTGGGACATTAATTAAAAAACTACAAAGGCAAATTGAAGTGCAGACCAAAGCATAATTTTAATCAAACATGAAAAGGCAGTCGCACAATGGCTCTGCCAAATGGACTAGCTAGACAAAGCAGCATCGCTCATTGCTTTGATTCCCCAGAGAGCAAATATCCTTTGCAGTCGAATTTGGACTTAAACATAGCTTAGTTTCTTTGATGAAGTTTTATTAGTTCAAAGTATTGTCCTCTTATTTTTTATTGAATTTCTATTTGGGAGTTACACATCAGTTTAGTAAGTGGAGGTGCCCCTGACTAGCTCTGCACAGCTAGAGCATCGAAAAGGGACAAAGTTATGCCTTTGGGGAATACACACATATTTGGCTGGTAATTTTTGCCCATAGAGCGGTATTTATTCTGTGCTGTGCGCCTTTGCCGACATTTAAATTAATACGCTTGGCTATAATTCAAAGTAAAATTGCGGAAGTTGCCAAAGCGGAAGTGTGAAGCGGCGAGCAAGCAAAGAGGGAAATGCCAGAAAGAGAGAGAGAGAGAGAGAAGCAATGAAAAAATGCTGCACACAAAAACACACGCACATACGTACAAAAAGAAAATGAATGAGAGAAAATGAGAGGATGGCTGATGGGCGTGAAGGAAGGGGCAGAGACGAGTACAAAGTTAGTGCGCCAAATAATGACTGGCGACCGCAAATGTCAATGCTTAAAATTATACAGAGCTGGTTCTCTTCGCCTCTGTTCAGCTTGGGTTTCTGGTTTGGTTTGGTTGGGATGGGGCTGGAGCTTGGTCTGGTCAGTCTGTGCGACTCTGTAGCTCTTTGTGAGTGAGTGAGTGAGTGGATCTGCTGTGACCTCCCGCCAGTAGTTCCAAGAATTTTTTCGGGGCGTTGCATTACGTTTTTATGCTATTTAATTTTTCACATTTTTTGCTGGTACTTTGTGCACTCGTTTTGTGACCGCAAAGAGTTGACTATTTTCCCAGGAAAAGCTCCAACTACTTATTTATTTGGTCAGCTGGTTCGGCCTGTTGGCCGGCCACGAGTTGCTGTTTCAGTTGCAGCTCTTTGTTTACTCAGTTGGTCACATTTCATTATACGACGAACTGCGACCCACCGACTCCCAACGACGCCTCACGGCTGACGCCTGCTTTGCATTGTGCACGGCATGAGGGGCGTGGCAAATGGGCAATTGCAGTGCCGACTGCCGGGTGCCATGTGCCGAGATGGGCATGGCATTTGTAGTCTTTGAGAATGGCATTTCCGCATGCAATTTTTACCAGTTTGCCAGTCCACCTTCCCTACCCCCTCCTGGCAACCCCATTCGCATTCGCGTTCTTGACATTTGCTGTTTTATAACTCTAGTTAAATGTATACAATTTAACGCTCCATTTTTGTTGCATTCGCCTATTCTTGGCCCGGCACGGAAGCGACACGCTAACGAGTCTGCAACTCTCATCAGCTCCTTCATTTATTGCCTTCCTCTTCCGTATCAACTGTCGAGCAGGCCAGCTATGTTATTGCATGGCTCAGTTCTTGAATTACCTTTCGTGCTTTTCTTCTCGGCTCAGCGGCAATAATTTGCTTCCAATTTTAATGCACATGTTTATTCAACAGGATGTGTGTGCAAACGGTTAGTTTAAACGCATAGAACGTACGAACCGTAGGAACGAAAGTTTTATAAACACTACAGTTGGTAGACAGCTTAATAAGCTAAAGCGGTAAAGTTGGATAATGTATTTGAAATGCATTAGACACGTTGACTACTTGACACGATAAGTAATTTAACACATGATTTCGTTGATAAATAAGTTTTATACCCTTGAGAAAGGTTCATTAATTTTGAAGAGAAGTTTGCAACGCAGCTTAAAAAATACGTTTGAACCTTTGCAGTTAACGTATTCTTTACCTCCATAATCAGGCGGATCGAACAAGTCAGTTCCGTCATTCCACCTGTCCGTCTGTCTGTCCCTTTTCTCCGACAAATAACAAATATCAGCCGATATATTGTATTGGCCATGGATTTTTGCTCTTTGTATATGTGTTATATAGGATTTAAGACCAGTCGAACGCCATAGTCAGGGTTTCTCTGTCGAAGGCCTTTAATTTTCACCATAAATGTGTTAAAAAGAATTAAAAAAAAACAAACGTTCTCAAACAACGCATGTTAAAAGTGTTTTAAACAAATTTTATTTACAAACCCTGCACAATGCCAGATTTCTTACATACTCGCGTAAATTGCACTATGATTTCAAATAAATCAGAACATTCAAACGTGTCTGCTACTTTATATAAGAGAAATGTTTTCTATTATATGATAAAATAATTAATATGTTATTTGCTTATGTTATTAACTGTTCGATTTAATGCACTTTTCAAAAATGTTGACAACATAATGATTAAGTACTTGTCACACAATTGTGCCACAATTATTGTGCTATTTAATTAATATTGCAGCTTTGTAAAACAATATTTTAATCACAGCGGCAAAATTAGGCTTGCACGCATAAAGGTCCGGTTACAACATTTTGTGGCTTAAGCTTTAATAGTTCCTGCGAAACAAACGTTAATACAATAAAAGAGACAGACGTACAGACAGAGGGATGTATGTGTGACTTGGGTCTAAACTGCTTTAATTCAACTGCTTGTTTAAAGTTCAAGTCACAGTTGTTGTGTAAAATACACGATGGTTTTTAATATTGAATTTAATGGTTTTAAATTAAGTTACTTAGTTAATATCGTTGTAGTTCATCTTTCTATTCTTAGATATTACCATCGTTATTTATTGATTGATTGAGCGTCAGCCTTGCTCTTTACTTTTCACGTTTTAACTCTTCGCGTCGTCACCGAGAACTTTTCGCTCTTCTTCTTTTACATTTGCCTCGTTACCAGTCCGTCGAGTGTTGCTTAGGCCATCTAAGTAGGCGTTGCCAGATCATTCCCACATATACATAAATAAGTAGATATAATGGCAACTAACAGTCAAATGAAAAGATTTCCTTGAAATAATCTTAAGTTTTCAGCTTTTAATCATAAAATCTCTTTATGTTAAAATTTTATACAAAACATCGGTCAATTTATTTTACTGGTTAAGACTATATATGCGTGTCAAGTAATTATGTAGTGGCTTTGCGCAGTTCTTTCCAATTATAATTATTGAATAAACCTCTAGACAGTTAATTTGAGAATTAAAGCTGAAATAAGCAGATAAATTGCTTATTGCACTGAAGTTGATTGAAAAGTTGTGGTAGTGCCGTGTCCTTAGGTGTCAGCAGGCTGCCACGCCGCAATGCCGCAATGCGCATTTTTAATTATGCTTTGACAATGGCTAAAGGGGTGCAATAAGCAAATGTGGCAAGTAGCAGAAAAGCCGCAATGCACGATAGTGCAGGTGAGGTCTATTAATTATTAAACATGCATTGGAAGTAACGGGACGAGCCGACACTCATACGTACATAGACAAATATGTGTGTATGGTGTGACATTCATTGACGTGTGTGCGAGCGTGAGTATGTATTTGTATGTGTGTGTGGCTGTGTGCATGTTTGCATATTAATTAGAAATTGCGCCACAAGCATATTCATAATCCATTGATATTGTTGATTTGTTGCATAATGAATACCATAAACATCCACTAAGCTGTCTGCCACCCGTGCGGCATGTGGCAGGCCATCAACGGCAGGCGCTGGCAATGGCCGGCAATGACGGCAACGCGGCAACGCTGCAACATTATCATTAGAGCAATTGTCATTAACATGAGCGACAGCAATGAGACAACATCATTATCAACGTCATCGAGTGCGGTCATTGTCGGCTGTATTGTTGTTGATATTGTTGTTCGTGTTGGTGTTGCTGCTGTTCGTGATGTCAGTGCTGCTGTTGGTGTTGTTGCTCCTCCTGTCAACGTTATTGATGTCATTGATGTTGATGTCAGGCGCATTAAACATGCAGCAGCAATTGACAGAGTTATCAACATCTAACAACATTAATGGGTGTTGCCTGCATAGGAACTGGAGCACCAGCAGCAGCAACAGCAACAGCAACGGCAGCAACTCTTCACTGCGATTGTATCCTGGACAAGGGCTTGCAGCATAATGCGCTGTCATCGCTCAGCCGACGCCCTGACGTTGTCATGGCTTTTAATTATTTTGCAAATTAATTTCCAAATTGGTAATTTTCTTTGCATTTGCACAAAAACACACACCAGCTCATCGCAAACATCGCAACACACCAGTACATGCACAAGTACAAACATGCAGCGAAAGAGCTTCCTGTCAATGGTTGCCATAATGAGTTTTTATGTCAGGCGCATCTACCACTGCTGCTGCCGCTGCTGCTGCTCTTGTAATTGACTAAAAGGGGCCTATTTGCAAAATGGGCACCCCAGGCGGATATTGACAATTAAAATTGGGTATATCGATGAGCTTTTCACTTAATTATTGTGATTCTATTAGGCCTAACTATGCATAACGTTTCAGTTGGCTTAAACTGAATTCTAACTGAAATGTTCCACATGGAAAGGTTTCTAAATATTTTGATTTTTGTAAAGAGCTCAGTGGGAATTGTGTTTGCCTTTAAAATTGTAATGTAATCATTATAAAAATCAACATTGTTTTCATAAATTTGTCTTCATCATACCTAACTGTCAATCTTTTGTTAATTTATGCTGAAGTGGTTCACTTGAAAATGAAATGAAGCGAATACTCGTTCAATGCACTCGTTTGAGTTTTAATTGGAGTCCCCAACAGTCGATGCGTGTCGTGTCGAGTCCTGATTATTGTTTGGATTACTGCGGAAATTGACAGGCATTACGAGTGATTGCCGTTCAATTGTAAACTGCCGACATGCAATTAATTACGCCAAATTATTTATTGTCCAATTTCTATAAGAGTTTCCTTGCTGAGTCGGCGCAGGGCGGGCAGAGGGGGAGCTCATCAAGCACCTGGTAGGAACTTAAGTCAATCGTTGCCCATTAGTGGCGACACTAGCAGCACATACACACACACGTATCCAACAAGAGACACGCAACTGGCTAAGTTCAGCATGTGTGCGTGCTGCAGACCTACCTAGCGTATGCGTAATTATTTGCTTTAAGCCTCGCCAGGCAGTCTGGCAAGCGCAGGTCTGGGGGCAGTCTGATGAACAAAGGAACTGTCGACACGCAGCAGCGTCGCTTTCAGCTCAGCCGCACACCTAACAACACGTTTCCGTTAACAATTTCCGGCCGTGGCACCCAAGTGGGGATTGCATCACTCAGTGGGGCACGAGTCAGTGAAGGGGAGGCCAAGGGCGCGAACAGAAGAAGAACATTCACGCAAATTTTGTTCCTCTCTCTCTCTTTTTGCTGATTACTGTTGATTGGCATTTTTCGCTTTGCTGCTCATCAATGCTAATTCTTTTCTTCTTATTTCTGCTTTCGCCAAGCATTTGTTGAACTCCTCCCGCAAACCTTTCCAGTTGGCTGCAAAGTTTGCCAAAGTTGTTGCTTCTTCTTCCATGCAACAAAAGCAGTTTTCAAACGAAGCGCAAGTGCAAAAGATTGATTGACTCAACATTTGTGTAGATGCTGTCGATATTGATAAAGTGCACAGCGCTTGTCCAATCAATTTGCCTGTCTCGGATCCCAGACATCGACAGCAATCAATGAGCGCGTTTAACAAAATAAAGTAATTAATGCGCTTAACAGCCTTGCGAATAAAACCCTAAAATCTCTCGCTCTTACGCAACCACTCACACGGATAAAAATATGAAATACAATAATTTTTGGGTATTTTTCTGCCATGTCAACACTTACGCCTCGTTACGCACGGCTGAGCGACAGGCCTGGGATACAGATCCTGACGTCGAGGCCGACGCGACGTTGTTGCTGTTGCTGATGATGTGGCCAGGCTGATGAGCAGGGCTTAAATAAAGGAGAAAGCGTAAAATCAACAGCAGGCGGAGTAAAAGCAACAGCCCGAGAGGGAGAAGGGCTAAGGGAGGAGGGAGAAAAGCAAACATCAACATTTTGTACAAATAATAACAAACATTTATGGCACAACGGCGTAATTCTAACTACACACGTAGCCCAGCAGAATCTATCTGTGTGTGAGTGCGCCTTTATCTGGGTGTGTGCGAGTGAGTGTGTCTGGCAGGAATATATGACAACACATGTGCAATGTTGACAAGCATTTTAATGGAATAAGCACCGAAGCAGCGGCGAGCTGAGCGGTCAAAGAGATGGTCACGAGATGTGTTTGCCAACCTGAAAATATACATATATCATTCTGGGAGCACACACAAACCTGTATAAAATATATGAATACACATTGCAAATGTACCAAAAATGCGGCTGTGAGATGCGGGAATTCGTGTGTGCTCGATCTGGATCTCTATTTCCATTAGAAAAAAGTGATGTCTATGGAATTTCTATATTTACCCTACTTGCATTCGTATTTTCACGTGTTTGGGTACATGCCTACAGTATATATTCTATTCTTGTTGGAAGACATTTTCTGGGAGATTGTTATGTGAGTCATGCGTGGAGCACCTGCTGCTGCCCGCTTTCTGTGTTAATTCGTGCGTTGTGCCCCGCCTGTCGGTGAATCTCCCCGGCGGCTGTCTGTCTGAAACCTGTCAAAGCCGCTGTAACATCGCACATATGAGAGACCAACAACCAACATCCAACTGCCAGCAGGCAGCAGGCAGGCAAGCAGCTGAGTTGGTAAAATTTTCCGGGCCTAGAGCACGATTCGTTGGTGAAGCGCACGCACACAGGGGCACTCACACACAAGCGCCTGTCAGCCAAAGCAGCGCAATCCTAGTTAGTCCGTGGATGCGGCTCTGTTTGCACAGGATATAAGCATACTTGACATACAAAACACGCTGTGTGCACAACAGTCGGAATATTCTTCAGTTATCAACATATTCCCGAAAATTAGGAATGCGGACAAGAGGTGCAAACACAAAAACAGACGGGGATATGATTTAAATTTTGATAAATAAATCAATGTTCGAGCTACTTCTGAGTTCGAGATACGCCCAAGTGGCTGCCAGTCTGCAATGCGATATATCTAAAAGTATTCACTGTAAATCACTTAAACTTTCTCACAGCTCACAGCTCATAGCACACACATACTTCGCGCACACAAATACACTCACCTCCGTGCGCACTCAATGTTCGTAGCCCAATTTACAGTTACTCAGACAGCACACTGACACTCATTGAGCTCGAAGTTGAAAGTTTGAAGTTGGCAGCTGGCAGCGCAGTGGTTCAGTGGCTCAGCGGTTCGTGTTCGCTACGATTGACCAAGTTTTCAATTATTTACAGGTAATTTGGTTCAAAGATACCATGCAATTGGACACCACGGAGCGCCACATCATGGAGAATCGCGGCTCACGTCACACGCTGATTATACGCAAAGTGCATCCGCAGGACTTTGGCAACTACTCCTGCGTGGCTGAGAATCAACTTGGCAAGTCACGCAAAACTTTGCAGCTGAGCGGAAAACCGAATGTTGCCGTTTTTAATTCGCCAGCAATCAGTCAATACAAGGACAGGTAAGCACGCGCCCACCTCACCCACCTCTCACACCCCTTCTTACTCCTATCGAACGCCCTCACCTGTCGGTTGTTCACGTTCTCTGCTCGCTGCTCAATTGGCAGCCGTATCAAGTTGCAACCAGACCAACGATCAGACACGTGCCCACGTGCCACACACCACACATCACACACACACACACATACATATTTATTTGTGTGTGTGGGGCGCTGATGACCCGTTGGCCATGTAAGACAATTTATACAGTGCTTGACCTTAGTTAAGTTGAGTTTACTCCAGTTGAATTGCGATGGCCTCCGCTATGAGGCGTCTAATTAGCGCAGTAAAGTGCGGAGATTTTCTACCGGTCAACTGTGCGTATACGTAATCCACGTAGCGGACTATCAAATTCAAAAATTGGAGAGAAAATAACAGCTGTCAGTTTGGGACAATGTGGAGCTCTTAGTGTAGCAGACACAGAGGGCGGCTTTATTAGATTAATTTCGTTGAACGACACACGGGTTGGGACAACTGGTCGTATACGTAACAAATAAAAGTTTTAATTGGATTAGCTGTCATCAGAAGCAGAGGCACTAACAGACATACACGGGGCGGCAAACAGACGGACACACGGGGCTGCCAGAGGAGAGGACAAGCAGGCAACCAAGCGACAAACAAGCACACATCTCACTGTCACACACACTCGCAGCCACAGTGCGCGCAGAGGCAAGAGGCAAGAGACACGACTGTCTGACAGAGAACTCAGATAGCTATAGACCCGAAAAACCTGCCAGTGAGTGTCAATGGCACCTCTCAATAATTCAACTTGAATTAAGCTCAATAAGGTGGATGAAAGTAGAGAGAAATATACACGAATAGAAAGTCGAAAAAGCATCGAATTGTATTGGGCGCACTATGGAATTTCAATGGTCCTTTGGCAAATAATTCCATTTCTGGCCGCATTGCGCATACGCCCTGATGTACAACAAAGTTTGTCAAACAAATATTACCGCCAGCCCACTGGTATTGGAATAGAAGCAGAGCATAACAGAACTGTGGCACTGTGGCAGTGTGGCACTGTGACTCCCCCACTCGATGTCAACGAAACTCTGATTTCATTTGGTGATTTTGCCGGAAACTGCTGCCGGCAATTAAGCTGGCAATTGGTCCCCATCGAGCTTCAGTGGCGCCAGTCGCTGGCGCTCTTCAATTGTTCATAATCATTTTTATTGCTTACTTTACTTTGATGCTATATGCGAAAACTTTTCTGATTGGCGTTTTATGTTTTTATTGTGCGCAGGACTTCAGGTTATTAGTTCGTATGGCTCAATAAGCATGCAAAAAACATACAAAACATGAAAATAAATGCCAGGCACAAACACACACTAATATATAATGTGTGTTCGTTCATAGGATCGCTGAAGCTTCTAACTTCCCCCTGTGCATCCAGTGAAGCCTTGTTTATGGCTCGTAGGACGTCGCCCCATCTCTCGCTCAGCTGATTAGCATTCAAATTGTGTGCCAAGTTTATCGCAAAGCAATGAACTAGCGCCTTTGTAATGTATTGCAAATGGCAAAGGGGATGCGCAGTGGAGAAGCCATCGAGGACAACAACAAGGAAGAGCGTCTCCTTCTAATTAGTTGTTTACTTGAATAGTTTCTTTCCACCCCTCTTGCCCGTGCGCGAGTACCGCGATAAATATTACCAAATCTGCCTTTGTTGTTAATATTAATGCGATTGTTAATGAGCTTTAGCATTGGCGCTCCGCTCAGGCAGCATCTTGAGGGCAAGGGAATGGGTGGTTCACCTTTAAGCCAGTGGCAATGCACTCGCTTAAGACTTGTATAGAAGGCGGAGCGAGGGATAAGTCGAGCTCAACCTGGTGCTGTGGGTGTGGCACACAGCTAGCTTTACATTAGTTGGGTTGAACAAACGGAACGCGCTGTGCGTTGCTCCGAATGGCAAAGGACAAACAAAGGGTCAATAACAAAAGCAACAGAAGGAAACAGCAGCAACAGTGTGGAGAGGGAAGCATCAGCAGCAGCAGCAGGAGCAACAACAGGAGCAGCAGCCGAAATGGGGACAACAATAACGCGCGGAGCTTAAAGCATTGGCGCTTGGTTAGGGCATTGGCAGTATTGATTATGTTTTGTCCGCAGCTTTGTTATTGCTGTTTCTGCAGTCGCTATCACATGAATTGGTTGCGTGCTAACTTTGCAGCAGCGATTGGCTTTGAATGAAATTCAACAATGCCATATTGATTGAGTTCGTCCCCCAAACAAATCCGACAGCAACTGTTGCACGCCAACGCGTTGCCAGTCAATCTCGAATATGTCTACATTCTCGCACCTCGCATCTCGCATCTTTTCACATCCTTCTTTCTCGATGTTTCCCCGTCCTTTGCTTAGGTACAACATCTCGTGGTCAGTGGACTCGCATACCCCCATCGAGGAGTACAAGCTGTCCTTCCGCAAGCTGCCACAAGGACATGAGGTCGTTGACAATGCCATTGACTCGCAGTCCTCGTCGTCGTCATCGTCCTCGCTGTCGTCATCGTCTTCTTCGCAAATGTACGGCTCGTCCACCCACAATCATCGCATGGGCAACAACTTGGCCAACTATGGCGGCTATGGCAATCTGATGCACTGGGGCCACAACGATTGGCGCAACGTGGTGCTGCCGTCTTTCCCATTATCGCACCACTACACGCAAGGCATGAGCTACATGGTGCGCGGCCTGGATCCAGATCAGCAGTACGAGGCCACAGTGCAATCCCGGTAAGTGTCGGCGAATTCTAATCCCAGACATGCTTGAACTTGCCTCATTAAGTTGCCAAGCAGCGGCAGCTCTGAGCATTATTGCCGCACAATTAGTTGCAAGTGCATAGTTAATGCGGATACATCGCTTCTCGTTCACAGAAATCGATATGGCTGGAGCGACTTGACCAACAGCTTCTTCTTCTCCACATCATCAAATGGTGAGTGCATTTTGCCCGCTTAACTTGGCTTTAAATTGCGTCATAAATATGCAGGATAAATATATAAGTATCGTATCAAGCTTAAAGCCTGTCTCTATCACCCCTGTGTGTGTGTGTATGTGTCGTAAGCTGCGAGCACACACGCACAGGCACACATATTGGTGCAGCATCAGCTCGCACAGCGATGCTTATGCATGCGCCTGGTGCTTATGCAACACTTTTTGTAATACCCTTTCCAGGCGGGCACTTGCAATCGATCATCTCACGTGCCAAAGAGCTTAACATTTTTAGTTATACTTCTAAATTGTTAGTTATTTTATTTCGGTTTTTGGCAAAATGTTCCTTGAACCGAGTAAGATTATTTTGTTTATTAGATAAGGGACTTACCACTTCGGGGTACAAGGAGCGAGTTTTTTTCATTTTCATTTATTGGCTTCACCCCTTTGTTCCTGTGTATCGTTTTTTCTGGCTGCATGCATAATAATTTGGTATTAAATGCTTCTTTCGCTGATAATCCTGAAAAATCACAGTGCACCAGAGCAGAGCAATGAAAATCGCTTTACATGTCTGCTCGAAGAGAAAAGCGCGGAAACTGCAATTTGTGTCATTTAAAGCTATAGAATAAACATCAGCGCGACGCGAAGTGCAATATAATTTACAGCATTAAAGCATTATTTACTAGCACCTCCACCTCTTGCACACACTGCAGATATTCAGCATACGCACCGTAGTGCACAGCACGTGATTTCGACTTGCGATCATTTCGATTTGCCACAAATGGTCTACTAATTGTAAATGCCGCCTCATCAAGAGTTTGACTTGGCATAATGAGCGTGAAAAATCAAATAAGCACACACTGACGCACCCACACACACACCCGCATGCACACACAAGCCAGCACTAATTGGATGCAAGCACACACACGCGCACATGCATTCGCACACACACATTTCTTAAGAGTCGACTTTGCGGTTATAAATAAACAAAGATGCGGGGCGTCGATTGGGTTTTGTATTTGCCAGCATGTAGCATCGAGCAGGCAGCAGGGGGGGGAGATAGGACAGGTGGAAGGCAGGTGGATTGCATTTAAATGCGCAAACGAAAACCATTTATATGCAAAACTATTGTTGCATTGCATACAGAATGAATGCCGCATTGGCAGCCAGGCAACCAGGCAGCGAGGCGGCAAGGCAGCTGGGTCTGCATGTTGGGAAGGCGGCGGCGCGATGCCACCAGGCTACACGGCCATATAAAATGTGGCGCGAGCGAGCGCGGAAAACGTTTTTCCATGCAAATGACGCATATTTGCCAGTGCCAACTACATTGCCACTGCCGTAGCCCGCTGCCCCGCTCCCTCTCCTGGCTCCTCTTCAGGCCGTCTGCGTCTTCAGAGCGCTGTGCGAAATGCATGCAAATGCAAACGCAGCGGCGTTCAATGCCGTCGCTTCGCAAACAAACGAATAAATATGCATACAAGCCAAGAGAAATGCGCAATAAACACGCACACTCACACACACACGCGCACACACACGGGCACACGCGTACATAAGGAGGCACACAGATAGACTGGCTGGCGGCAGGCAGCAGGCGGAAGGCAGACAGGACAAAGCGATACAGCTAAATTAAATCAAGTAAAACGTGCATGACGTACACACACACACACACACACACACACAGAGAGAGAGACTGGGATACAAAGAAGGCAGCTGCAGTATCGATGTCACTTGTGCAAGACGTTTTGCCTTTGACAGGTGCGCGCACACACCCGTCCACGCCCGCACGGCCGGCACAACTGCACACAACTTCATTAAGGGCCATTGTAAGGCGCACAGGACGTGGCAGCCATTCTTAGACAGAGACAGAGAGAGAGAAGAGCTCTCTCTTCACGCTCGCAACAGTGACGCGTTCTGTGCAAGTCATCCTGCCGTGCATTGTGCTAATGGAAATGACTTCATTATATTTTCGAAACGTAAACAATTTACGCAATTAGCGGCAGGGTATGCAATGTTGCAGCACAGCCAGGACAGAAGCAGCCGAAGCCGAAGCCACTGGCATTCGTGGCAAGCGGCAACTAATGAGCTCAGAGTGTCATAACTACAGCAGCAACCACAAGAACAACAACAACTCGAGCTATAACAGCGGTTATAGCCACAATGTCAACAATAATGCCAGCCATAGCCTTGCACGATGCCAACAACACTAACAATTCCACTAAAGGACAACAAGCACACTCGACCAGTCTGTAGCAAGTGCTTCAACACACTCGCACACGCACACACACACAAGTGCTCGCACTCACACAGTCACACACTCATATTAGCAGTTCATTTACCTGGCCAACGTGCACTGCAAGCAGAATAGCTTGGACACCATTCAGAAGCAGCAGGAACAGCAGCTTCTATTTTTACTGCTGCTGCTCCTTGTGGCTTGTTTGCTGGCCACGTCACTAAAAGAAAACGCCAATTGAGTCCCGTCGCAGACAAAAAGTATCAACAGCTCCACATACATATGCTCTGTCCGTCCCTGAGCAGAGTCACACACATTTGCATAGTGCATGTGTTCATGAATAGGTACTGGTAGTTGCTGAGTATACAAGCAAGACAGCAATTCTGCCGAGAGAGCAAAGCTGGCACCGTGTCAGCAATTTACCCGAAATCGAACTAAAATAAAAGCAACAAGTTTAGATCGAGTTTTCGCATTGTATTCCCCAAATTGCAATTTATCACAGTTTGTGTAAAATGAAATCTATTGAAAACTATCGAATATTGAACTCTCATCGAAGAAAACCGTTTGTCATACAGTTTTTAACTCTGAAGATCTAAAGTGGAAACTTAAATAAAATACAAATATTATATATTGTATAACAAATGACTTACAACTCTCAAATAGAAAATAACAAATACAACATGAAAATTTGTTCAACAATATTTCTCTCTGAAATCCAGTTACATAGAGATAAACCAATCGATTTCTGAACAAACCTTTCTACAACTGTTCCATACATAAATAATAAGATGATATCGCATGGAAGCGCATTGTTGAAGCCTCCCAAAGGGCATTTCCACTTCGATTTGGCTCGGCGCTTGGTTCGCCCTTCAAGAGCATTTAATTTTTATGACACTTTTTTAATGTACTCACAGTGTGCTATTTTCATAGTTATAGCTACAGTTCCTGTTGTTGTTGTTATTGTAGCTTTCTGTTGCTGTCATCATTTGTGTTCCCGTTTAGTTTGCGTAGTGTGCGAGCGAGATAGAGCCAGTCGACTAAGGTATGCAACTATTTTCATCATAGAGACACACACACAGAGAGAGATACACACATGGGTGGAGTTAACACCAGATACTCACGCTTAGTCGCGGGGTCAGAGGCAACGGCTCAGGGCGAACATTGCTAACGGCACATGGAGACATAAAAAATAATGCATTTTGTGCACGCGAAAAAATACTCCGACATAAAGCAGAAAAGGAAAAGCGAGCAAAAAAGCAAAGTTAAATAAAATTACAACATAAACTAAGGCAACGAGTGTTATGTGTGTGGACAGCCAGTCTGCAGTGCCAGCGAGCTGTCGGGGCGATGCGGTACTGAGAGGGGGGTTGTCGAAAGGAAAGGAGGGGGCAACACACAAACAGCTAGTGAAGAAGGCTAGAAGAAATATCAGAAAATGAAAGACTCGTTGAAAGTTGCGTAAAACTTGCTGAAACTGCCAACTGAGGACCAGTCAGCAGTGGCAATAGCAATAGCAATGGCAATAGCATTCGCAACAACAACCAAGCAACAACAACAACAACAACAACACGAGCAGCAAGGGCAACACTAACAACAACAACAACGCGACACATTCAAAGGATGACAAAGTGGACTCTTACTGCAGGACGACAACGACGACGACGACGCGACTGCCGTCTGCCGTCTGTTCGGTGCAGCTCAAACTTTCAATTTACTTGGCCATCACAGTCGCTATCTTTGTTACTCCTGTAGCTTCTTATCCGCTGCCCGCTGCCCGCTGTCGGCTGTCGCTGTCTGCGTCAGCGTCAGCGTGTGCCACGCGCTGTTCAGCAGCGTCTCTGTGTGCGTTTGAAGCTTTTGTGTTGCCGCTGGGAATGCTTTACCAAAGGCCCCAAACAACTGCAGCAACATCGCTTTTTGCTTGCATGCAACTTGCAAAGTTTACCAAGGCACACACACACAAACACACATACAAACACACTGACACCGACTTACGCACTTACAGAGCTTCACAAGTTGTGTAGTAGCAGCGTAATAAGCACATGGCAGAAAAAATATACATATAAAAAACATACATACATTATGTATGTGTATGTGTGTGTGTGTGTGTGTGGGTCTCTATATAGCCACTATATATGGCAGCACGCGCTGTTGCGAGATGTGTAATGCGAATGCTCGACGTGAATGTTATGTTTATGTAAAGTGCAGGTCCCACAATGCGCCCGAGAAGATCGGGTCGGAGCGCGGCGAAGCTGTTGCTGAAGTTTGCCGCAAGTGCTGCGAACGTACAAAAGAAGCAACTGCATTATTATAAATACTTACACAGACACGCACACACACACACACACATGCATGCATGTGCCACAACAGCAGGGGAAACTTTAAGTCGGGCTTTAAGTGCCCATTGGTTACAGTGCAACCCTTCTCCAGTTCGCCTCTTGACCCCGACTCAGCACACACTCTGCGCTCGCAGTTGGCACAGAAAAAAAGTAACATGCTGCAACATTGGTAGCACCAACCAGTTGCCTTCTGCAACAATGTGCGCCAGCAAATCCGCATTCTGCAGCGCCAAGAACGCGCCAACTCCGCGCAAACCAGCGCGCACCAGCACCACCAGCACTAGAGGCAACGCTAACTATGCTGACCCTAATCTGTGTCAGCTTCGTATTGCCCAACTGTCTTACACTTGCCGAAAAACTCTTGTATGTTCTCCTGTTAACCAGTTTGTAAGACTGTCAAAGTTGCAGCAGTTATTAACTCCAATTAAGTTTTAACTATCCTAATTTGGGAGTTAACTATAGTAAAATAAAATATTCAAATTGGAAGGTACAATATTGAAAATAAATTATATCATGGCAAGGCTCAAAGTAGCTAATTAATGTATTGGTTTGATCCGATTCGCTGCGACTTATGTTCAAAAAGAAATTGTGTCTCTAGTTTCATTAAACCTGAGAGATTATTTTTCCTTGCGAGAGACGGACAAGCAAACGGATATGGCTTGTTCCTATTAACTGTTGAGGTTGCTTAAGAATATATATTCGCTGTTCTGTAAATGTACATTAAGCATACACCTCTAGCAATAATAAAACTACCCTCTGCAAGAATATAAATAAAAGAAAACCTGAAACGTAATTTACAAGTGAAATTGTAAGATTCATCAAAAAACTACAAAATGTTTGGGGATCGAAGAAGTATTCATGTTGCCAAGCAGCTGCTGCGCTTCTTTAAACAATTTTTTTCGAGTGCAAGGTACTAATGCTGACTAACAGCGACACACCACATCGACATGCGAGTGTTCCGATTATCCTTTTGGGCTGATGGGTGTATACATTCGTGTGCAGACATATCTAGTATGTGTATGCAATAAGCTGCTTGTTAAAGATTGTGTTTCTGTTGCAAATGCAAATACGAATCACAAAAGATAAAAAGAAACCAAAAATGCTCCCCTAAAAATCGGATTTATTTGGCTGATGCACCCATCAACACACGCCATAGTATAGAAAGGTATCTGTGTGTGTGTGTGAGTGTGTGCGTGTGTCTACATTTGTATTTGTCGCCACACCGCAATGCTATTACGTGAATAGTGCGTGCGTCCGGTGACGAGAGCAGTTCGAGCATAAAAACCTATTTCAGCGCTGGACCAAAGCGAGCTCAACCGGAGCGTGCAGGTGCTGAAAGGTGGGCACTGTGGTAAGTGCGGCAGCAATGCAACCTCACTGGCAGTGCCTGTCGCTTGTTTAGCTACACAAAACGCTGAACACGAAATCACAAGTGACGTTATGGTTTTGTGCCACACCAAACCGCAGGCAATAAAAGACGCAACGACAGTCGATGGCGACAGCGACAGGCAACCAGACAACCAGACAACTAGACGGCTAGGCAACATTAGCCGCACAGGGAGCTGGATTGAACCTCGCTCCACTGCCTATACCAATACCGATCCCTATGCCGATGCCGGCACCAACAGTGGCAGCGCCGGCGATTCCCGGTGACCGCGTCTGGCTGCGTCTGTTTTCATTTATAAAACTGTTGGCATTTCACTGGCGCCGCAATTGACAATTTGCTTGTAGTTTATGTTGGCAGTGTGTGAATTTATATGGTAATTCGATGCGTGGCCATTTTTCGTAAGTCGCTAAACGGCCAAATGAATGCGGTGCGACGAGACAGTGAGTGTGGCAAGGGGAGGAGGCATGCAAGATTTGTGGAATGTGCAACAGCATTTCTAAATTGCACGTGTCATGTTTGGAGGCGATGGCAACACAGATGCCTCAATAGATTAGCTGTCCTGTTTGCAGTGTGTAGCATGCCACGCACAAGCACGGAGAGCAACATCAAAAGTCTAGCGTTGCAGCAACATTCAACATCCAATGTCCGACGTGGTGGTGGTTCCTCCACTGTCCGATGTTTTCTGTCTATTAAAAGTGTCAGCAATGACTCGAACATGTGTGGAGCGTAGCAAATGAGAACACGTCAAGCATGTCAATGCCTTGTGCCAAGTTGCCGTCTCCAATGGCTGTCGACAGGCGGATGCTGCTGATAGCTCCACCTCCATTTGGCACCTTCGTCTCCGCCTTCGGCTTTGACAGCAGCAGCTACACGAGATTTGTATGTTTTAGATAATGTCGAACTGGCTACAAGGCAGACCCATCAAATATGAATAAGTTTTGAAAGCCCTTAGCACATTTCTCATCGACAGCTGTCGTGTAACAGTTTTGCGATACACGCACACACACTTACAGTTACACACATACAGAGAAACCGAACAGGCAGAGACAGCGACAACTCGCATTGAGCACAGGCCAATTGGGGCAGCGTGCTTCATAGAAGTTTCATTTAAAAGCAACTGCAGCTGCATGTCGTTGCCTTGGCTATCTGCTTTTCACCTCAATCGATCATTTGCCTCTCATCTCCTCTCCTTTCCCCCTCTCCCTTCTTCCATTCCCACTCTTTCTGCCTGCCTCAGCTTTGTCGCTGCTTGGCTCCTTTTACTTATGACCAACTGGGCAAGCGAAGCGATGCGCCGGCAATTGCAATTGCAATTACCATTGAGTCATGCCAAAGCGAGGCAGTAAGCAGGTGAACAGATGGACCGATGCAGAGGGGAGCGCAGGCGGGGTCAGGGCAACAGCAGGTGTCGTTGCTGGCGATTCCAATATCGATGGATCGATGCCAGCATGACTGCTACGATGGATGCTGCTGAACCTGGCATTAATGGCAAAATGCTCATTTGTCATTATTGACAGATGTCGCACGTTTGCCATTTTAATTGGCGGCTTACACAAAATGAGCTGCACGCCAGGATATGACCTCGATGGACATCCGGGGCAGAGCGGGGAAGGTCAGACGGCCCTGATTCGTCTGCACCTGAGCGGGCAAAGTAAACTTTTGCCTGATTGTGCATTGCAATTAATGCGTTAATGATTTATGTATTTGCGGACATGGATTTGATTTAAATGTCAATTGGCAATCGCATTGCGGAAGCCAATTAAATTATAACTTATAGCCAGACACGCACAGTCACACAAACAATCAAGGTGGCAAACAATCAAACACACACATTAGGTTTTCTGTTGAAATCACGAAACTGCTATCAGCATTGGAACTTATTGCATTCTGTCTCACTGTCGTTCATTGTTTATCGCTATCGCTATCGCTCTTTCTTCAATGACTGATCCACATATCAATTACAGATGTGCTTGTCGATCTATCAACTTTCTTAAATCATGGTCAGTCAGGTTAGTTCTCGCATACTCTGTCTATCTCTCTCTCTCTCTTTCTATCATCATAACAATCTCTCTCTTTCTCATGCTGTCTTTCCTCTTTTTCTCTCTTGCTTTCACTCATTTTTCATTCCTTCCTATGCAGGCACATAATTTGCCTCTCTCTCTCTCTCTCTTTCTCTCTCTCTTTCTCTCTCTATCGTTCTCTATTTTCTCTCTTTCTAACCTTATTTGCATGTTTATATCCGCATGATTTTTGTTTTCAAACACACTGAGTACCCCCAATATTTTCCAATGGCTCCAAAAATAAAACAAAATAAATAAAATTCCACAAATGGCAAATACGTATTCAATGGCCGTGTACTCGTATGTGCATATATCTCCCATTGTCTAGTATGCGTGTTCAATGTTTTGCGTATTTACAGTTTACCAAACGTTTTGCGCAAAAATACCATTTCTGTTCAATTTACAAAGCTTGAACAAAACGAAAAACCGAAACACTTTAAATGAATAACACGAATATTCTGATTTTTTTACAGAAATACATAAATACCTCTGCAAAAAGCGTGTGCATGTTTTGAGCGTGTGTGAACTTGTATTGTTTGAAATAAAAAGAGATTGGAAACGTTTTCAACCTTTCGAATTGCATGAACAAAGAATATCTCTTATTGAAAACACTCCATTCAAGAATTCATGAACTTATTTATGTCTCTAGCTAAACCATTATTACGAAAATTCTATATTCATTCACTATAAATACTTGAGAAATGCGCCGATTAATAACTATTTAATTTGGTTCTCTAATGATTTCTATTACAGATAACGAGATGCGGGATCTAAGCGTTACTTTCTATGGCAGCGGAGCCATCAACCGAATGAAAGTCAGCGTTGTCTCATTAAGCGTTGCCACGCTATTTCTTAAACTAATCCTTGCTTAGATGACCATATTAGACATAAGTTTCACTTTAAATTTGTTTAACGAATTTGACCGCCAATAGCATTAAAATTGATTGATGGTTTTGATTTTGAACGTTTATTGACGGGACGGAGGCGTGCCGGCATAACAACTCGAGTTGTAATTAGTTTAAGACATGATGGCATCTAGTTATGTATGGCATGCATAACATTTTCTCAGACTCTCAACTTTCCATTTCTCTAAAATCTACGAAACATTCCAAGCGAACTTTATCGAAACCAAAAGAAAACAAAAAACAAATGCAAGAAACGTAAATGGAACCATATAATATATACGATACAATCAATGTAATAGCATAAGCAACCCACACACACATCTACACAACACACACTCCCACACAAGGACACATTTCAACCGTTCAGCACTCGATAGTTAAGTGTATATAGATTTTACTGCATACTTTTAGGAGTAGGCATCAACTGCACCAAAGAGAAACGAATGAAACTCGCAGCCGAGAGCGAGACAGCTAAAGAGCGAGAAAGAGAGGGGAAGAGCAAGGCGATTTAATGAATAGAAAACATGATATAAATACAAACTTATTTATAGATACACTAGTTCGTATCCTAATGATGTTTAGTCAAATAGCGTGTGCTTTCGTGTATGTGTGCGAACCGGCAAACCGGCAAACTGTATCTTATCTACCGCACTTGAGTATGTTAATTTAATTAACATTCCAGAGCATGGCCAATTACTCATATGCAGACAAATTTGATTTCCATCATTTAAGACAGAATTGACCGCAGAGTGGGAATATTTCCCATTGCAGAAGCTCAATCGATTCGCCATTCTTCTATCTTTGCCCTTTTGGTGTCTATGTTAAGTAACCTGAGTATAGGGCATAAATACCAGCGAGTTAATTGAAACACTTTGATTTGTACATATACACATGCTACTCGCATACACACATAAATACACTCACACATACACACACGTACTCAAACACCTACACAGAACCTTTAAAGCTTTTTACTTCGTATAGCACATAAGTGTAAATATTTTAAAACTAGCATTGGAATGCAGCTTAAAGGGTCAAGTAAAGTAATCAATATTTAGCAAAATATATAAATAAAACTAACTTATGTATGACGCGTTAAAGACAGGGTGCGGTCCAGGTTGTTTTTCTTCTTCCAATATTCAAGCATTTCTTTTGTAAATAACTTGCACTGAACAATGATTATTCAATTTAGCGAAAGAAAAAAACACAAAATATGACTTAATGCTTGACCAAAAGCAACGGCACCATTCGCATTCAGTTACTGGAAACTGGCACCTCTCAAATGCACCCTGTATTATAAGTTTTAGCAAATTAACAGCTAGGCAAAATACCCAATCTAGTCAAATATAATACATAATAACTTCATATGAAATAAACCAATAGTTTTAAAGCAGCTGCATAAATTATAATTAAAAATGTATGTAAACACGCAAATTGAATTTAAGAAAATAAAGCAAAAAGTAAAAAAAGTCGAAAAAAAATAAATAAACAATTTACTCAAACAGCTTTTAAAAGATTTAATTAAAACAAGTCATTTGAATGCACCAAGGGCTGCCAATAAATGAAATGCAAAAATTAAACAAAAACATAAACGAAAAAGAAAAAGAAAACAGAAATGATAAATGAAAAACAAACCGGGAGACAAAACCGAAACTCGTATCAATGTGTATGTTTAATTAAAACCCATGGCCAAATGCACAGAAAGCAAGGCGAACGTACTCATAATTATATAAACTAGTCCCACACACAGCTAGGTATATTTATATATATATTGATGTATATGCATCTTACTTACATACATACATACGAGGGTCGTTTGATAAGTCCGTGACTTTTTGAATAAAATATATTTTTTTCGTCAAAGAAGCGTTTTATTTCTCAACATAATCTCCTTTTAGCTCTATACATTTAGTCCAGCGTTTTTCCAATTTTTTTATTCCTTCCAAATAATAGGTTTTCTCAAGGCCCTCAAAATAGTCGTTTGTTTCTGTGATGACCCGAATCTCTTACCGCCGAGCCATTTCTTCATGTTTGGAAACAAAAAATAGTCACAGGGGGCTAAATCTGGAGAATATGCTGGATGGGGTAGCAGTTCGTAGCCCAATTTATGAAATTTTGCCATGCTGACACGAAATTCACTTTTTTCCATTTTCGTTAAAATTCACGAGATCGTCTGCTTTCAATGCCTATAAAACGCAAACCAAAAAACGCAGCTTTCTCAAAATTTTACAGTCAGCTGTTAATCGATAACTGCTGACAGGAGCAGTGTTGTATTTAGAGCAGGTGCGCGGCAAATACAAAAAGTCACGGACTTATCAAACGACCCTCGTATATAGAAGGAGAAATTTACATATGAATTAAGTAAACGAATCGATATATTCAACGCGATGAAAGACATTTTTGCCATCTTACACGAATATTGCGTGACCCCGCGAATTCCCCGTTTCCCACTCCGCAGTCTCGTTGCTTCGATCTATTCGACTAGAGTCGAAACGATAAGTAAATACTATAATATGATAATGATGTTCTAGTATCTGTATATGTGCGTTGTATGTGTAATTTACAAATTTAGTTATAAACCTAATTATACTGTTTAGTTAAAGCAAACGAAATATAACTTACGAAATGTGTGTACAAGAACCGAGGAGAGACAGAAGAAAAACACAAAAGGCAACTCAATTTTTCCAACTCAAAACAGTTACAATGCAATGATAACCCACAAATGAACATTTTTCTGCATTCAATGTATGTATATGTGACTAGAAACGTACTCGTATGTGTATGTATATGTATATTTGATTATTTTGTAAACATTTTTCAAACAACTACAAGTAAATAAAGTCTATATTAACATATAAATGTACTCGCCACGTCTTTAAAATCGCAATCAACAGCAGCTTGCACACCTAAGCCGCACCAGCATTTGGGCCCTATTGTTTCTGGCGTGCCAGTGTATACCGAGAGATAAGTAAATTTAAATTAAATCTAATATTCAATTTGTTGCTGCATATATTTATCTTCAATCCCGAGTGCGCCTGCAGTTGCAGTTGCATAAATAAATACAGAGTTACAAGATGGTGTCGGCACGGAGGGAACGCCACTTTCCCCTATTTATCCAGCCCCCAAACGACATAAACGTACAATATACATATAGTCCGCACAACGTCGTGTGCTTGGCTCACCTTTTTTATGTTGCTCCCTGGCCATGTGGACATTCAAGAGGGCCCGCAACGGGGATAAAGCAGGCGATATGGAAATGAAAATGGAAAAGTTTGCATGCTGAAGTCTTGTACGCTGCGAGGGGGCGTGTCTCTACTGTGTGTTTGCCTGCTTGTGTGGGTGTGTGTGTGTGTGTGTGTGCGAGGTATTGGTAGGTGAGCAATCAGAGTCAAAACTTTAAATGAAAAATTTGACAGGAGAGCATAACGGTTATTTAAATATAAACCCTGATATTGTATGAATCTATATGCAGGCAGCGGGCAGGCAGGCAGAGTCATACAATTCACTTACAGTGCCGAGCTAGACATGCCAGGCAGGTGAAATATTTGCATAACACGCACACACACACACACTCACACTGAAAGAGCCACGCACACAGATACAGCGAACTAAACACAGGCTAAAAAGGCAGTCAGGCGAATTGAAAAGTTCCCGTTTTTCGGAGTATTTCTCGAACAAGCTGCAAACAGCAAAATAAAATACAAGTATAAAATGTACAAATGGCCTTAACAAATTTTGCCGGCATAATATTATTACCGGGCTAATTTGGCTCTTAGGCATGATGTCGTTGCTCGGGGCAGCAGGGGTTGCTAGTCGGTGCAAATGGCATAAAATTGCCGCAATAATAGGCAACCCGAAACGTACTGGAGCCGTGCTGGAACCTGAACTCGAACCCCGATGCTAAGCCTGACTGCCTGGCTGCACTCTCGCAATGCAATGCACATAGATGCACACACACACACACACATACGTGCGCCGCACTGCGAATGAAAGCGAATGTGAGCTGCTGTAGAATGCAAAAACATGCCGACGTCATGTCGCAGGCAAGTGCGCATGTATGTGTGCATGTGTGCACCTCATTTCCGGGCATTGTTTTTCGGCCAGGCCGGAGCAGGCAGCTGCCATTGCTGTTGCTGTTGCCGTTGCCATTGCAGTTGCCATCGCCGTCGCCGCTACCTTTTCCCATGTTGTTCCCATTGCTGTTGTTTTGTGCTGTTTTTACGTTATGAGCTACTTATTGTCCCGTTGCGCACCCAAATAAGCACACACATACACACACACACTGTCAGAGGCGGCGGGGTTGCGTGTGTGTGTCATAAACTCTTTTGCAGCTTCAAATGCATTATGGCAACACGAACGCCACTCGACAGCTTGTGTTTATTACACGCCTATGCAGGTGTGTGTGTACGAATATGTGTTTGTATGTGTATTGGCATGCTGGAAGCCACAACAGTCGCAGTGCACCCCGCATCCACACACACAAACACACTTGCTGAGTTATACCTGTACACAAATATTTGCATATGAAATTTATTATGCTAAAAATAAGCCAAGATTTAAAAGCAAGAGACAGAGAAAGAGTCAAAAAAGAATGAAAGAGAGAGAGAGAGAGGGAGGCGCGAGTGAAAATAAGGCCAAACTTGGAGACCCCGGCGGCGTCTGCATAATGAATTCAAACCCGCAGCCGGCTGGCAACAAATGTCATGACAATCTTCCATCTCCCTCGTCGCTGGCGCATCTCGCCACAGCCTGTCGCCGGCGTCACATCATCCACGTTCACACCTCGCTGTCGACGCCGTCAGTAAGCCTATTTATGTGACACGGCAAACGACGATGTCGCCGACGCTATCGCAGTCGACGTCATTGTCGCCGTCTTCCTTGCAATTTGAACCCCTTTGTGCGACCGGAAGTGGGTCACATATGCACCCAAGTTCCAATTCCTGTGCCAGGCCAAGATAAAGCCAGCTGCCTGTAATTAAGCTCACGAAATGAACCTTCCCCTCCCGCATCACGTCTTCACTTTCAAATGGGCACAACATTTGTGCTACTCGAGTGACTCCACTCGGCGGTTCCTGTCGCTGTTCCCCATCTGGGCGCAGTTTCACAGTATATAAATTAACTTGAGCTTTAAGAAGCCAACAGCTTCATCACCTCATCACCTTGGTTGACATCTTACGTGTAAAACAGAAAAGTTGTGAAAACATTTGCAGAGGCGGAAGAAAGAATTTCAGAATGGTATCAGCTGAGGTTACTCGAATTCCTCACTTCCCAACTAATTATAAATACTTGTGCTCCAAGCAATAGTCCATTTTTTCTGCACTCCATAAATGCCGTATACTGAAAACCTAATCTGCTGCTTGTTTGTTCATTGCATAAGCAGGATATTGCACCAAGAACAGAGAAGGGGCAGAAGGAGTTTGCTGCTCTTCTTAGCTACGCTTAGCTACGGAGCCAACTTAAAGTGCTGTTGCACTGCTCCAAGCTGCACTCAACAGTGCCAGGAGAACAATGCAGAGAATGCAGGGTATAAAAAAGACAACTCACCCGGCTCAGCACTTACCATTTGCACTCGCGTTGCCTGGCGACATGCTTAATTCATAATGCATGCCACTTCCTGTTGAAGTAAACCGCCGCCAGGGTCGCTGACGAGCTGAATAGCACTTGACGAGCTGCGGTGGTTGGTTGGAAGGGAGATAGAGGGGACAGCTGATAAGCCGGAATAACTGAAAGCTATTGGGTGGCAGCAAGCACGATGCGGCAGCTGATAAGTGATAGCTGATGACAGCGCATTAAGCTAAAAAATTGTTTGCTGCATAATTGAATTGCGCATCCATGCAACAGTCGCTTCTTCTTTATCGCATTACTGTGCATTCACATTGGTTGCCAGTTAATTAAAACAGTTAATTAATGTTTTGGCCAAGAGCTCAAAGCTCGACCTCTGGCTGATTAATATTGCAATGCAAAGTCAAAGCAAAGTCTTTTCTGAATGCGACTATTTTCTTGCACAGTTAGATACGAAAGGGGTGGGGGTGGGAGGGGGTTGCCAGTCCCAGCTTTTGAAGCGATGTTGCCAATTATCTGAAATGTTGGCATGCCCTGCAATGGCTGCCTTCTTATAACTATTGTTTGCCTTTAAAATTGAAGCAACTCTAGGTATACGTATAATGTTACGTATACGTAATAACCTTTATAAATGCGCCTGGACCCCATTCGATACGTATAGGTATTGATGTGCTGCAGCTAATGCGACCCCAGAGAATGACCAGGCAGCACATCAGCAACAGCAACAGCAGCAGCAGCAGCCGAAGGAGCAGCAGGAACTAGAAGCCGGCGGCGCTAACGAGCTGTGCCTTGGAGAGGCCGCCGCTTGGCTGCAATTGTTGCCAAAGCTGAATGCCAAAGCAAATAACAGCAAAGGGACATGGAGTGCAGAGTGTGGACGCTAGTGAGCAGCATCGGCAGCAGCGGGCAAGGGCTGTGCTGTCAGCTGTGGGCCATGGACCTGTGTAGCTGAAACTAAATGGAAATGCACAAAAAGTAAAGTAAAAATGTTGCCGCAGTAGCAGCAGCAGCAGAAGCAGCAGCAACGGCAGCCAAATCACAAAATCCGATTTGCATGGATTTGTTGGTTTCTTTTGTTGTCGTAGGATCCTTGCGCTGACTGGTGCCAATGCTGTTGCTATTATGCTGTAGAGGGTATTCATACAACTGTTCTTGTTGCCGTTGCCTTTGCTGTTGTTGTTGTTGTTACTTTTGTTGCTGTTGCTGTAGCCGTTGTTGACTTTGTTATTTTTTCTTAATGTCTGCTCAATAAAAAGTGCTGCCATCGTTTTATATTCCCATTTTTTTCTCTCTTTGTTGCTTTTGCTGGCGTCCGTTTTCGTTTCTTTTTGATTTGTTTGTATGTTTGTTTCTGCTAAATTGTGTTTTCCCTGTTCATTCATTCGTTGTGCGGCACTCGCCCCGCCTTCCTCTCTCTCTGCCTCCTGTCGTAGCTACAGAATTTTTCAGTGATTTTACATGTAAGCATCCTCGTGAGCTGTGGTATGTCCGCAATTGAAGCAGCCACTACCAGTGCCACATCCACTGCCAAAGTCGACGTCGCTGCCGACGTAGCCGTAGACGCCGACGCCAATAGCACTCGCCAGGATGCTCTGTTGCTGGCCATGTCCTGTTTTTTATATGTTTACCCTTTTTTCGTTCTTCCCTCTTCTCCTGTGCTGCCTTCGGCTATTGCTGTTCTATGGCAATGAAGCTAGCGTCAACGAAGTTGTCATTTTCGACTGCTACATGCTGCATGCCGCATGCCGCATGCTGCACGCTGCCACAGGATGCCGACAACCCCCAGAAATCTCCCACGATGATCTCCACTTGGCAATTGTTCGATTTCATTGCACATTGTTGCGCATTTTTGTGCTCAACTCTCCTGTGTGCTTTTTTTCTCTCTCTCTTTCTGTGTGTGTCTTACATGAGTTTCACTTGTTCAATAACGTAATCTACATAATTCTCTTTTCACTTTGATTTCTCTCATGTTTCTCATGTTGCTGATGTTGCTCATGTTGCTTATGTTGCTCATGTTGCTCCTGTTCCCCGTGTCAACATTTCCCACACCGTTTTGCTGCTGTTTTGTGTTCTTGTGGGCAGCATTTGACTTTAACTTCCCCATCGCCACTTGACCCAGCCCACTGCCCACTCTCTTGCTTGGCTTTGTTACGGTTTGTGTCCTTGCTCCGCCCCCCGGTTGCTTACTTCACTTGTTGCCTGTTATCATTGCCGCCAAGTGGCAGCCGCAGCTTAACCACAACTTTCCCCGGCTTCCAAAAACACACCGGACTCCTCGTGTTCAAGTACCTTCGCATGTGTTTGCCTTCCGGCTGCGCTGGGCTTCCATGTCCATGTCTTTGCCTGGAACCCCTCGACCCTCTCCCTCGCCCCCTTCCCGACAGTTCTTGCCCCGTTTCAATGAGTTAATGCATGTGTTTTGATTGCTGCAGCTGTTCTGCAGGCGCTGGCGCCAGCTTCCCTTGTGGTCTGCCCTGCTGCCTGCGGACTGTACTCCAGTCTCGGTGGTGCTGGCTCGTTTCAGGTTTCGGCTTCAGGCTGGTTGTCGGCATGCGGTCTTTATGGCTAGCAATCGCATTATTATGCACCGTGCCGGCATTATGGCCAACACGGAGTACTGAGTACTGAGTAGCCAGCACCAAGTGCCGAGAGCCAGGCTCTGTACCGTATCAATGGGCGCAAACTGCAAACTGGAGGCAAACAATACTTGTGCCAGGAGTAGCACGATAACGCAGCCATAATCCATCATAAGTTGAAACGCCCCGCTCATTTGCAGCGCGCTGCCCACTGCTAATTCAAGCTGTGCTTTGTTTGCCTGCATACGTGAGTGTGCGTGTACGTGTGTGTGTGTGTGTGTATTCGTGTAAGCCAATTGCTGAATGAAAATCCATTTCATTTTAACATGTTGGCCACAATTAGTGCACATCCAGTATGGCTTACTTAGCCACAAGGGCTGCCCGCTTACTGCTGGTCACTCGGCCAGCCAAGCAAGCATCTTGGCCAGCTCCAATTTCCCCCTCACGTTCTCTTCTCTCCCTCTCTTGTCGCCTGTCTGCCGGGGAGAGACTGCCCTGAATGCCTGTCAAGCGCTGCCCTTTCCGACTCGAGCCGACTCGAGCACATGGCATGCATGCAACATCGTTGTAGTCGCCAGAGTCGCCAGAGTCATCGTTGTCGTTGTCCACGCTGTCACCGAGTCGTGGCCTGGTTGTTTGTATCTGGACGCTGTCAGGCAGCTGCCAGCTGAAGTGGCATTAAGATCCAGCCCGCAGCCTGCTGCCTTCTGCCTTCAGTCTGCTGTTCGCTGACTGCGCAGTCCAACGGCTTCGCCTGGGGCATTAAGTTCCTTTAGATTATTGCCGCTGGATTTCGCACTTCGCTTTAATTTGCTTGGATTCCTTCTTCCGTCTACTCTGACCGAGTCCACTTCAAGCGACCATTGCCGCTGCCTTTGCCTGGCAAATGGCTCAATTTAGCAGCTTTAGAAAACTACATGCTCCGCCAGCTTCGGCAACTTCGTTGGCTATAAACAAAGTGCAACAATTTTCTAATTACATTGTGGGTATGTGTGCGTGTGTGTATGTGTGCTTGCGTCTTGCGATTGCGTGTGGCGCTGCTGCACACGCAATCAGAACGGAGACGGCCCCTAAAAGTATGCAATGCACCGCAGAAAGCAACGCAAAACTGGCGCATTAAATTAATTAAAAAATAAATAAAGCAAGTACGCAGAGTAAACAAACGCGAATGGGACAGCCGCATGTAAGCTGTGTCCCGGCCAGGGGCGGGGAGGGTCGTGGAGGAAGAGCGCACTGTGGGCCGTCGCCGCCGACCAAAAAAACTGCAAATTAAGAAAATGCAGCACACGACAAAATCGAATAAACAGCTCGACAACGAGTCGACTGGGGAGCTGCAAGGGCCGCTAGAGCGGGGAGAAAAGCGAGGGGAGGCAGAAGCCGAGAGAAAGAGGAAGAGAGCGCAAAGCGTGGTAAGTTTTTGGGGGCAGGCAATGCTGAAGCCGTTAGCAGCGCGACTAAAGTGCATGCAACTGCAAATTGAAACGATGTCAGAGCTGGCCCCGCTCCCGCTCCACGTGCTCCGCTCTCCTGCGCCCCAAACAGCTCGTACACTCGTCGCCGCACTTGGGGCACGGCAAACACGTGAGGTCGGGTCGTTCGTTCATTAATCAAAACAATTAACGAGGCCGCATTTGCGCGACGTTTCCGTTTTTTGTGAAGTGGCCGCACGTAGCCGAAAAATAATGAGCGAACTTATTAAGCGTGTCGAGTCGACCTAATACCGCGTTATGAACTCAACGGGTGCCATGCGAGCTCCAACCCAAGCCATTTCGGAGACTACAGCTTAACGAGATTCTGGCAGCCATAACAATAAGCAATTTGTCAAGCACATTGACCACATCCATGAATTCCGGGCGACGCGAAGCGACGGCGATGCTCGACGCGCCACTTACGGCAGGAAAACATAAATTAAACGCCAAGAAGCTCATCCAAGTGCCAGTGCCATCGACCATGGCGTATCCACGGCACATCCCCAAGCGTGAAGCGCACTGCCGCCGACCAGTTTCGACGGGCCAATGGGGGGTCCTTTGCCGGGCTTTGGTGTGCGCAAGAGAAATGCCCACGTGGCCTCATGGTCGCTTGTCAGTCGTGAATTTCCCCTATTTCTGCTCATTTCTGCCAGGATATTGGTGTCACTTGGTTATGCGACTGCCGGACAAAGGCGCGATATGACTTTACGGCACAGTACTATGTCAAAAATGCACCAAAGCTTCGATGGACGCAGTCTAGTTGGACATGACGAACGCAATATATTTCTTTATGCCAATGCACTTCCATTGTGTTCCCAGCCTCTTTGTCGCGCTTTTCCGACTACTCGTACCTTCAGACAATAATACCAACTCCCGTGGTGATGTTTTTCAAATTGAAACAAGAGCAACAGTCGAGCGGCACGCGACTGTGGGATACCCTTCGACCTTTTTGAAACGTAAAGAGTCAATAATTGTACAATACTTCTACTTAATAGAAATATCGTAACGTAAGCCTTTGTATGCGTCTGCGTATGAATACATGTATATGCGTGTATCATTTTATTGTTCAAGCACAAATGTATGTATGTGTGTGTGCGTTTGAATGCAAAAAATGCGTGTGCATGAGAAGAACAACAGATGGCGCTACGCGCTTGCATTCTCTTTCCTTTTCTTTCCTACATGAGCATTGCAATGACGTCATAGCATGCTGGTCTGTATACAAAATCAAAGCGAACAAGGTTTTTGTTTAATAGCATCTGTGTTTGTTGTCCGATCGGATTGAAATTTTGACTTTATGTTGGTAAAATAATTAGCTTAGTATAGTCTTACTCAGAATGTTGTATCTTTTATATGTCGCTCGCAAATCAGCTAAAAAGATGAAATTATTGATTTGCGTGGGCGGGGGGCGTGGCACCTAACATTTGAAATAAACCTCACCTGTCCCGGATAAACAGAAACCTTCATGCCAAATTTGGTGTCTCTAGCTTTTATAATAGCTGAGATCTGTGTGTTCATCCGGACATCCAGACATCCAGACATCCAGACATCCGGACAGACAGACAGACATGGCTTAATCGACTTGGCTAGTGATCCTGAGCAAGAATATATATACTTTGTGGGGTCTCCCACGCCTCCTTCTGCCTGTTACATACTGTTGGAATAAATGTGTATGCCTTGATATGAAATGTTAATTAGCATAAGAATGAATCAGCTGATCGCGTATAACGTAATGTAATGTTAAATAACATAATTATGCCACTTGCTCTAAGAATGTCAAATTGAATGGAAGTGCACATGCACGTAATAAATAATTTAATTAAATCTAAAGAAATCCACTTTAAATATTTACATGGTAGCAGAGCAAGGTTAAAAAGAACTTAATCCAAGGTTGAAAAGAAATTAAGCCAAGGTGTAAAACTAAATCCAAGTTGTATAAAAATAAATGCTGTTCAAGTAAAGCGACAAAAGGAAAAAGTGTATAAGACATAAAGCTTCACAAAGAAAAGGTGTATAAGACATAAAAAGAGAAAAACAATATTAAAAGTGCAAACTATTAAAAAATACGAATACGAAAAAAAGACGTTTGACAAATGCTAAACAATTAAACGGAAAAACATTAAAAACATAAACTTAAAGGATTCGATGGAAGCAGATTAAAATTTAAAATTCACGTGCACGCTGTTTATAAAATTACATGGAAATAGAAAAGTGTGACCCTATAAGAAAATGTGCAAAAAATGAATGACATAGAAAGAGACATAAAAGAAGTGCACAAACAGATTAAAAGTGAAGCGGGAAAAATGAGTGCAAACGCAAAAATCGAAGACAGTGTTATGCCCATATTCGATGGGGTAAATTTTGGAAGCTGGAAGTTCAGACTAATGACAATACTTGAATACAAAGAGTGCAAAGAACCAGCAGTGCGAGCAAGAACAACAGAAGATAATGAAACAACATGGACGAAAACAGATTTAAAAGCAAAAACAATTTTAATCAGTACAATATCAGACAAGCAGTTAGAATATGTTAGTGAGTGCCAAACAACATTAGAAATTATGAACAAGTTAAACGAAATGTATTCGACAAAGTCAACAGCCCTGCAAATACTGTGCAGAGGAAAAATCGACGAAATAAAACTAAAAGACTACGAAACAGTGGAAGAATTTTTTATAGAATTCGAGAAAGCAGTGAATAAATTTAAAAACGCCATAGACGAAAACGAAAAAATGCGGTATTTGTTAAAAGCGCTACCAACAAGCTACAGTTATATTGGAGACTTCTTAGATGTAATTCCGGAAGCACAACGAACGGTAGAGTACGTAAAATCAAAAGTTAAAGAAAAAAGTCTAAACAGAGGTCCAGTGGACAGACAAAATAACGTAAGCACATTCAACACCAAAACTAAAAAAGAATGCTATGCGTGTGGCAAAACAGGTCATCTTCAGAGGGACTGCTGGCATGCTGAGCAAAATGCGAGAGGCGAAAACAAACAACAACAACAATACAACAGGCGATATCAGAATACGAATCAAAGAGGCGGTCGAGGCAGAGGTCAACATCATGGAAATGGTCGCGGACGTGGAACTGGACGTGGACATTACTCAGGAGACGGGAACCAAGGAAGACAACAAGAAAACAGCGACGGAGTACAGTCATGGACAATAAGAATGATAAGAAACGAAAAAATAATAAATTGTAATAACAGCGAAAGTAGCAACGAAACTACAGTAAATTGGTTATTAGATAGTGGATGCACTGATCACATTATAAACGATTGTAGACTTTTTAAGAAGTGTGTAAATTTGAAAAATCCTATTGATGTTAAAGTAGCCGATGGCAAACAATTGCAAGCGACCAAAATTGGAAATGTAGAAACATATTTTAAAACTTACAACAATGAAAATTTAATCGATATTAAAAATGTATACTTTGTAAAAGGAATAAAACAAAATTTGTTAAGCATATCAAAGATAACTGAAAATAAATGTACAGTCGTAGCCAGAAATAATGATATAAAGATCTATAACGAAAAAAGAGAATTGTTGACAGTTGCGAATAAAATTGATAGTTTGTATAATGTAAAAAGCTTCATGCTAAAAAAATAAAACAAATGAAATATATACAAATGTAACTAAATTAACTGAAAAAGAAAAATGGCACAGGGCACTAGGCCACGTAAATTTTCAATATTTGAATAGAATTATAAAGAATAAAATGCTAGATGGTCTGCCAGATAAAATCGAGAATACCGAAATGAAATGTGCGAATTGTATACAAAGTAAAATGTCAAACGAACCATTCGAGAACAATAGAAAGAAAACTAAAGAAACATTAGAGTTAATACACACAGACTTAAACGGACCACATAGCACAACAGGTTATTGTGGGGAAAAATATTTTTTGACATTCGTTGACGACTTTAGTAAATGCGCGAGAATATATTGTATTAAACATAAATCTGAAACGGCGAGCTGCTTAAAAGAATACGTAAATTATGTTGAGAATCAATTCAGTAAAAAAGTAAAACAAATCCAATGCGATAACGGTAAAGAATATATGAATAGAGAGATATTAAATTTTGTAAAATATAAAGGAATTCAATTAACTACATGCCCACCGTATGTACACGAATTAAACGGCGTAGCAGAAAGATATAATAGGTCGGCAATGGATATTGGCAGGTGCTTGATGAGAGAGGCAAACATACATAGGCGATATTGGCCAGAAGTGATGAACACAGTAGCTTATTTAAAAAATCGAACAATCGCAAACACAGCAGTAAATAAAAGCCCATACGAAATATTTTTTGGTATAAAACCAAATGTAGAAAATTTAAAAATATACGGAAGTAGAGTTTTTGTTAGAGTTCCGGAAGTACGCAGACAGAGTAAATGGGATAACAAATCGGAATTAGGAGTTTTAGTTGGATATAATACAAACGGATATAGAGTTTTAGTAAATAATAGAGTAATAAATGCAAGACATGTTCAAGTTGTGGAAGAAAAAACAAAATTAATTTGCCTAGAGAAAAACAAGCAGGATGATAATGAAAATGAAATAAATGAAAATGAAGAAGATGATGAAGATAACGCTAAGACAGACGATCTAAATGACATGTACGAAGATAATTCAAAAGCTAGGGATGATAGCGAGAGTGAGGAGAACAAAGAACATTTAACAGTGCAGAGAACATCAAATAGAGATAAAAGACCAGTAAATCTATATGGTAACCCAGTAACACATTTTATTTATATCAATTATGTAAATGCAATTGTACCAAACACTTACGAAGAGGCGATGAATAGTAACGAAAAGAAAGAATGGCTCAAAGCAATGAACACAGAAATGCAATGCTTAAATAAAAATAATACATGGCGAATTGTAGAAAAACCGATAAACAAAAAGATTATAGATGTTAAATGGGTGTATAAAAAGAAAAGTGATGGAACATATAAAGCCAGACTAGTAGTAAGAGGTTTCCAACAAAAAGAAAGACTAGAGAATGTATATTCACCAGTAGGAAAAATGCAAACATTAAAGATATTACTATCATATTGTTGTAAAAACGGCATGTATATAAATCAAATGGATGTCGAAACAGCCTTTTTAAATGGCTATGTTAAATCAGAAGTTTATGTAAATGAACCGAAAGGGTACGAAACAGGAGAAAACAAAGTTTATAAATTAATTAAGGCATTATATGGATTGAGAGAAAGCCCAAGAGCATGGTACGAATGTTTGCATAAATATCTTGACAAATTAAATTTTATAAGAAGCAATTACGATAATTGTTTGTATGTTAAAAGAAACGATAAAGATGAAATATATATTTTAGTATTTGTAGATGACATTTTGATATGCAGTAAGAACAAAACAAAAATAATCGAAATAAAAGATTGTTTAATGAACAAATTCACAATGAAAGATTTAGGAAAAATCGGTAGTTATATTGGAATAGACATTAATTATAGTACTGAAAGTAAGAAAATGACGTTAAATCAAAAAGCATATATTGAATCACTAGCAATTAAGTATAATCTCGAAAATGCAAAGCTTTACGATACTCCAATGGAAACAAACTTAAAATTAGATCAAGCAACTGAATGTGATGAGAATATTAAATACAGAAATTTGATAGGTGAATTATTATATATAAGCGCAGGTACAAGACCAGATATATCATATTCCGTAAATTATTTAAGCAGATATCAAAGTTGTTACAATTCAACACACTATAAATACGCGTTAAGAGTATTAAAATATTTATATAAGACAAGAGATCTAAATTTAACTTTTGAAGACAATAAAAATAATGAATTTCTAGATTGTATGGTAGACTCCGATTATGCAGGAGATAATGTTGATAGAAAATCCACGACGGGATTTATAATTAGAATGTATGGAAATACAGTATATTGGAAAACACATAAACAACAAGCAGTAACAAAATGTTCAACGTTTGCAGAGTACATTGCCTTGTCAGAAGCAGTTACAGAAATATTATTTGTCAAAAACATGTTATGTGAAATGTTTAATATTAATAATGAAAAAGCGATTAAGATCTATGAAGATAATTCAGGCGCAGTAGCGATTGCTAAATTTGGTAACTTTACAAAAAATTCAAAGCACATTGAAGTGCAGTATCATTATGTTAACGAAAATTATGAAAAAGGTATTATAGACATTGTAAAGATAGAATCTAAACTTAATATAGCAGACATGTTAACCAAAGCGTTGGACAAACAAAAATTTATAAGAAATAGAAATGCTGTAAAGTTAATGTAATGAAAGAAAATCAAGACAACAAATTTAAGAGGCGTGTTGGAATAAATGTGTATGCCTTGATATGAAATGTTAATTAGCATAAGAATGAATCAGCTGATCGCGTATAACGTAATGTAATGTTAAATAACATAATTATGCCACTTGCTCTAAGAATGTCAAATTGAATGGAAGTGCACATGCACGTAATAAATAATTTAATTAAATCTAAAGAAATCCACTTTAAATATTTACACATACATTTGCACAAAGTTAGTATACCCTTTTTGACCATTTTCAATGGTCGAAGGGTATAAAAAATAGAAAAATATTTGAAAAAAGTACCATATGTTTATGAAAACGCACATACATTATGTGTGTGTGAGGTTTTGCCGTGTTTTTCTTCTTTGTTAGGTGTCGCATGAGTGGCTTTAAAATGTTTAAGATACCCTCTAATTGCCCGACTAGGGGAAATTTAATAGAGTTTTGCCCATATACATATGTGTGGAAGTGATCTGACAACGCTGAGTTAGTTGACCTTAATGCAGAGTCGACGAACTGGCAACGACATAGCAAAGAAGTAGAGAAACTTAAATATATCAGAATTTACCCAAAATAATTTCATTCATTGCAATTTTAAAATAAAATAACCCTGTGTTTCATTAATAAAACTGAGATGTGAATCTTAAACATATAGTTTTGACCAATGCATTGCAATGTTACACATTTAGAAATGATTTGGCAACGCTTTATCACAAGCACTTTGCTCACAGTCGACGAAGTGGCAACGTCGCATGAAAAAGAAGAAAGATAAGTTCAAGAAAACGAAGATCAATGAAAATATTCAAACTTATTACTTTACTTATAATTAAAAGTGATTAATTTATTGACCATCTAAAACATATTGCTAAGTAGACGGGATCGAAAAGGTCTCTACTGCTTTGTGTAATATTTAAAAATCCGTATAAAGTGTTCCATAACATAAATAATAATGTACTCGTAATAATAAGTAAATCGTCACAGACCAGTTTTTCTTTACTTCCGCAGCCAATTAGCCATCTGACCTGCTTGTATTGTTTGATTCTTCCTATAAATGATATACCCACTGTCCAATGTCCGTTAGCTACGAGAGCTGGCAGCGGCTTTTCATGAATAATGCACAGCATTTTATTTATGATTTCCGTTGATAAATGCGCGTGGCCCAGGAGCGCCACGCCCAGTCGAGCATGTGCAGTGGCAGAAGCGAGGAGGGTTAAGGAGGAAGACACACGAGCATGGCGGACTAAAGGAAAACACACAATCCGAAGCCTTATCGAGAGCATGCAACACGATGGGCGCCGCTCTTCCGCTGCGGCACCACTCGGATGGCATTTCAGCTGATTTTTCCTCAGCTCTGGATGTTTCTGTAATTGTTGTTGTTGTGCTGCTGTTGTTGTTGCTACTGCTCCTGCTGCACTCAAAGTGTAGCCTTGACACCTGGCGCTAAGAGCAAACTTTGCAATTAACTGCACCGATGCTGCTGGCAACTTTGTCCTCCTGCCGGCACTTAGATGCTTTAGTCCGTCTCGTTCCGCTTCACCTCGCCTCGACTAGGCACCCACCCCCCCTGGCCATTGGGCGCTGGCAACACGTCGTCCATTGCTGGAACTTCTTTAACTTTAATTATTTTTCAAAAATGCGAAAAACGAAAATTGGATTTCGACGCAGCGACGTCTCCTATTTTATTTACACTGCGCCATCCAATCTCAGCTTGCAGCCTTGTAAATCAGTCAGGGCACGCCAAGTGCCATCTACGGGACTGCGCCTGCAAGGGGCCAGCGGAGGGGGAGGCAAAAGTGCAGGCAATGGGGCTGAGCTAAGGTGAGGGTGCGCTGCTGCTGCCGCTGCTGCAGCTGCAGTGTTGCTTCGGCCAACATATTTGTTTTGTTGTAAATCACAAGCAGCAACAGCGAAAATGTTGCCATTGCCGTTTACCCGCTCCTTGCACCCCTCCCCCTTCCCTAGCTGCACCACTACACATGCCACTTTACACCCAGCGCAAACACGATTTTCATTTGTATTGCATAGCAAGGGGGAGCCGAGTGGTGGTAGGGGGTGCAGCAAGGGGCATGGGGGCATGGTACGGTATTCGTTCGCTTTATTTATGCCCACCCAGGCACGCCCACAAGCCAACCTGCTTATGCTGGCCACTGGAGAGCCGGGTCAGTGGCAGGGGCTGGTTGTGGTGGTGGCACTCGCGGATTGCTTTGGCTTTTCCTTTCCTCTCTGTTTTCTTTTTTTTTTAGCATATTTTTATTTTCTTTTGCCTGTTCTTGCTGTTTAACAAAGCGCATAAATTCGCTTGCAACTGCGTCCTCGGGCGCAGCGCACTGACCTGCCCCAACATGGCCCCACGCTGCACCCCCTCGCAGTGCCACAGTGCCCCCTGCCAAAGTGTTCGTTTCGGCTTGCTGCGCTTTCTCATCTGCCTTTCGCCTGCTTCGCTCTTCACTTTTTGTTTGTTTCTTTCTCTCTCCGTTTGTTTGTTTGTTTGTGCGCTGGTCAAAACGATTTTACCCCGACTTGCTGTTGCTGCCTCTGCCTCTGCCGCTGCTCGGCGCCATAAGCATATGCAAAATGTTATATTTTGCCCCCTTATCTGGGCAGCAAGCGACAAGCGAGTCCCTGCATCCACACACCCCTGCAACCCCTGCCCCGTGCGCCGTTCCGCAGTAAATATAATAAAAAGTAACGCTTGCAACTTAATCTCTGACAGCTCGTTACCCGTTTGCATGAGCACAATATTCATGAGTTGCTAAGCTCAACTTACACTCACGTGACACCCCCTATTTTCCCTCTGTCTCCCCCTACCTTCGTAGCATTCAGAGATTGTTTCACCTCACATTGTGTAAGAATTTATTTATGCATTTCCACAATTTTGCAGCTTTTGTGCGACTTTGACATTTCGATTGAATTACCAGCTTAGCCCGAGGTATGTGCGGGTATGTGTGCGCAGGGGTGGAAGGTGTGTGTGTGTGTGTGTGACAGCGAATATATGTGTATAATTACCAATGCGGTCCGCGCCAAAGGCTCAAATGCGCGCGATAAGCGAACTTGTGACGCGCAGCGCGCTGATAAGCAGCTGCCACACACGCGTGAGCCCAACACGCACCGACACACACACACACACACACGCAGGCAGAACCACACCCAGCCACACACACCGACACCCACACAGACACACAATTAGCAGCGGCTAATGCCCACAGCGCTGAGCCGCACATTAAGCATTCATTGGTCAGCAGGGACAACGATTGCTGTTGTTGCTGCTGCTGCTGTTGCTGCTGCTTTTGCTGTTGTTGCAGGTGCTTTTGTGGGCAGCAGCTGCGTGCTGCCAAAACCAAATGAGCAATTGACCTGCCGCCACGCCCACAACCAAGTGGCGACCAACGGCACACGGGGGGACAACGCAGCGCGGAAATTCGTTTGAGCATTATCTTTGCGTTTTAATGTGTCGGTCTATAAATAATTACAAATGCACATAAATTATGCATTTTAATTTACATTTATTTACACAACAGTTTCCAAGTCGATCCGCATCGCAGCTCACTTTGCCATTGATTTATTACGCTGCCGCCGCCGTTGCTGCTGCTGCTGTTGCAGCTGCCGGAGCTGTTGCTCGCCGAGGAGGACATTAAATAATTGTGCATTTATATGATTTAATTTGTGGCCAAGGGCAGCCGGGCGGCAAAACTGTGCCACGAGCATTGACTAATTGCAAATGCTTGCGAGTCCGTTTTAATGCCGACGATGGTCGGGACCCCCAAGTCCTCCCCCTGGCCACACTGTCCTCTCGTATTGGGGTTAGTAGGCTGCTGGCGGATCGGCATGGTCGCACGCACCGGAAATCAGTCGAAACCAAAGACACACACGCACTCACACACACACACACACACACTCACGCATGCAGCTACAGTCGCAGCTAGAGCAAGGACACGCGGTTGGGGGAGGGGAATGTCATTCGGCTATATAAATAGATGATGAATGTGTGACCGCACTGGCATATCCGTAGCTCGCTGTTTGTGTATTTATACAGCGCTCACACATACACCCACACACAGTCAAATGGCACATGTGCCCATGTGTGTGCATGAGTGCGAGTGTTGTGCGTGTGTGAGTTTGTTGGTTAAGCATTATGAATTATGTCAAATTTAATTTGAAATCCTCTTGAAATCGAAACATCACTGACCACAGTTGACACTGCAGGTGCAGCAAGAACACTTAACTCAAATCGATTTTGAGAAGGTACCAGAAAGAACTAAAGAAAGGGTTAGTTTCGGCATGCAGGTGTTACCTCCTATACAAGGTACAATACATACACTCATGATAAGTGAAATTGGTATCTCTTTAAATAACAATATTGTGCCCTTAAGGAATCACCTTTTTAATGAAAATAAAGAACATAATAATTTGAATTCAAGGCACGGAAAAAATCGCTATATTTTTTTGCTTTTACCAAAAAAAACTGTGAAATTGGTGGCAAGGCAAGGTGGCAAGGCAGCATCTAAACTATTTGGTACGATCACATATATGCAAGAAAGCTACCATAGGTCGTAAATATAAACAAAACTTATGTCATCACTCTGTTTTAAATATTGTAATTCAATTTTAATTATTCGAGTCTTCGGAAAAACAGGCATATTTCCCCTGAGTCTCAATGCGAATATCGATAACAAATGTCTACTTTGCGTATGTTTTTGTATTAAGACCAATTCATCACGTATATTTGTTGGTTCTGTTCTGTTATGTTAATCTTTTTGTGAAAAGAATACTGGCACTCATACAAAATGTTAAATATGGTATAGGTAAATTGTTCCAAGCAATTGAAGTGGTTCCATTACGATCAAATTTTAAAGGCATATTGTATTATTATAACATATATCGAACTAATAAGTTTAATTCCAGTATCTTTTAAAATTACACAAATCTATCGATTGATAATATGACAGCTATGGGATATATGGCTCCGATTTGGCTAGTTGCGGCTCGTTTACAGCGTGCAAAAACACAAAAGAAATATTGCATCAAGAAAGCTATAAGATGCTAGTCTACAGTACGTTGCAACAGGCAGACAAACGTACAGAGAGACATGGCTATAAGGAAATCATAGCTGATGCTGAAATAATATATATATTTTATGTAGTGAGAGATGTCTCTTACCTGCCGGCGCTACAATCTACTAGCCGAAATTAATATATCCTTTTCGGGGAAATAAAAATATGCAATAGGCAATGTATTTTAATAAAGAATTGTTGAAAGAAGTTGCAAATTATTGGTATTATTATTTGAGGTAAATCATTATTATTGTGCATATTTTCATGAACATCGTCGACGACGGCTTAGTGCACCGTCAAAGTTGACTTGGCTGTGAGTCGAGCATTTAAGCAACGTTTAGCACCAGCCTTAGATGAGACTGCAAGTTCGCCTGGTGCCCAATGGAGCGTCAGCCTTGTTGTTGAAGGGGACACGGCGCTCCCTTGTCCCGCTGCAATCGATGCTGAAATGAAGCGAACTCAAGTGCGGCGCACTCGCTGACGAAAGGCGATCCTTGTAAATGGCCAGGCAAGCTAAGAGTGAGAAAGAGAGGGAGAGAGAGCTGCGAAATTACTTATAAGTAGAAAGTTGTACAAGTTTTTGCTCTTTCATATTCCTTTTTTTCAGTTTATTTCTCGCTGCCGCTGCTGGTGATGCTGCCGCTGCACATGTAAGACATTTTGAGCTATGACAGCAGAGGCAAAAGTCGTTAAAACTTTATGAAAGTCAAACAGAAGAGCGTGCAAGGACGAGAAAGACATCAGGAAAATAAAATAAAAACAAAACAGAGCAGGGCAGAGCAGAGCAGAGTAGCCCAGAAAGGAGGAAAATAACTAGGGGCAACGAAACGTGGCGACTGAACCGACCCGCCGGATGCGCTGGTCAACTGCCCTGCTCCGACTCCCTAACGACTGGCAGCGACTTTGGCGTCACTCGCCTCGCTTCGGCGGCAACTTCAACTTGGACTCAACTCGTCCAACTAGCCGCAGAGCATGATTATGTACACTTGCCATAAATAGCCATGAGTACATACAATTATATATAAAGATATATATGTATGAACTGTATGTACATGGACTTTTTTCTGCCAGTGTCTTTAGCTGCCTTCGGTTTGTTGTGCATTATTTGGTTTTGCTTTCTTCTTGTTTTTTCTTTGCATTCTGCAATTTTTTACATAGCGCCATAAATGCTGCCAATGGCGGACGACCGCAGCCACAACAATGACAACGACACCACGGCCACGCCTTCCGCCCCCAACTTGCCTGCTGTCAAGCGCTTTTTCCGCTTGCAAAATGATTTGATGGCGGCACATCCGCTCCAAGTGGGCAGCTGAGGGATGAGGGCATGATCCATCCAGCCGGTCGAGCTGGTTCCGCGCTGTTTGCGCTGCTCCTTGACGCCTCCCCTGCCCCTGCATCCCCTGCCCGCCTGCATAACATAATCTTTCATATTGTGCGCTCTCTGGCATGTCATTTTTTGCATTATGCGACAGTTTCCCCTCCCCTCGCTAAGCAGGACGAGTTGGTTCAAGTTCTGGCCCGATCCCTAAAAGCAAGCCCAATCCCCAGCACAATCTTCCAGCGCTGCTCAATCCCGCGCCCAACGTTATCAATTTGCGCACTGAAGTTTGTATTTAACTTTTGACTTTCCACTTTTCTTTTCTTTCGGTCACCTGCACTGTCCGCTGTCCCCACTGCCCCGCCCCCCATTTTCATTTTAACTGTCACAGCCGAGCGTTGAAATCATAAATTTTATTAAGCGCAACCGGGCGGCCATTTTGAAAATTGACCCGACTCCAGGCGCCTCGACGACGCTCGACGTTCAGCTCTCGGTTCTATTAGCGCAGTTTAATAAAAAAGTTTGAGCGTCACTTAAGTGAGGAGGCCGCCAAGTGAGAAGGCAGATCCGAGTGCCAGCAGCAGTGGCTGCGGTTAATACGCCCACCTACTGTATACATACGTATGCACACAGATACATGCACAGTGTATGCTTATGTAGGTGCGTATAAATATGTTTGGTAAACTTTTTTAATGCTCCGCCTTGCCATCGACGGCATTTTTATGATGTGCTTCCTTCTGCTTCTGGTTTCAGTTTCAGTTTCGGTTTCAGTTTTGGTTTCGTTTTCAGCGACGGGTCAGAGCGGGGTTCGTTCCGCCTGTAATAAAGTCATCATAATAACTTCATCATTATTGACGCATAAAACGAAATTTATTTCTTTTGCTTTTATGCATTAGGCGAGCAAAGTACAAAGTAAAAGACAAAATAAATGCCTTTATGTGGCGGGAGGAGCTGCCCATTCCGAGCTACCCCAAGAAGAACCCAGCCGCAACCGTGCAGATACCCGCCTATATAATATATATACGGTTTTGGGGTTGGCCCGATTTAATGAACTATGATGAGGGTCAGAGAGAGCGACTGACAATCGAACGTTCGAGCGTTCCCTTGGCATCAGAGTCGACACCCTTTTCTGATTTTTATTGAACTTTTTATTAACTTTTGCATCGCCGGCAATTTATTACCATATCGCTGGCCCGACTCAGTCCGATCCGAATTTATGTGTAATTTTTAAATATTTTTTAAATAATTCAGCTGCTTGGACGAGCCACAGCAGGCGTAATTGAAAAGTGCCAAGAAAATGGCAAACGCTTTATTTATGCATGTTTTTTAAGCGAAACACACACACACATACAGCCAGGTGAGTGTGTGTGTTGTGTGGGTGGAGTGTGTGGAAAATAAATTGCGAAACGAGATGCTTTCGCACAAGCTGCAACAACAGCTGAAAAACCCCCAACAAGACAAACTTAACTAACTGTAAAATTTCTTATTGTGATTGCGTTTGTCATTGCGTTAGTTTACAACTCTGCACACAGGTACTCTACACTTCCCTCTCTCTCTCTGTCTCTTACTCTGTCGCACACACATACATATGTCAGAGAACTTTGGCATTGTTCGTGTGCGCGAACATCTGAAAATGCAAGTTATGAAAATCTGTGCGAAAATGCTTGCAGCTTCGTCGCAGCTAAAGCGCATTGAACTGTGCAAATTGCGAGCAATTTAATTTTTCCTTTTCTATTTTGCTTTTATTCAAGAAATCAGCTGGCAGCGCCCATTGCCCATCACACGCTTCCCTCCTCCCAACCCTCCCCAGCAGCTCCTTCCACCTGCACTTGCTCGCACTTTGGCCCCGCGGGTGCGCAGCAACTTTGCGTAATACCGAAAAGTGCTCGCAGCACATTTCGAGTGCAAACTTTATATTAGAGTTGAAGTGCCACAAACACCCACACACTCGCACACACTCACACAGCCACACACACACTCGCACTGATACTGGCAAGTAAGTAGAAAAGTACAAGTACGTGGCTTGGCTTCTCGCCCGCCCTGAGCTCCTTCTCCTGCCCGTGCTCGGGTCGAGTTCAGTTGCATTGGCCTCTCTCGCGTTATTTATGAGTTGCTTACGTTATAACGAACTGCAGCTAGTGCGCTGCAGCGGTGCAGCACAAAAGCACAGCGCAGTACAATGCAACGAGCCAGTGCGACAATGCGTAGAGGAACGTGCAGAGTCGAGTCGATTCGAGTCGTCGTCCTTTGGGCAAAGTTCGTACAACTCGCTAGAATGGCCCTTGTCGACCCAAGCGCAGTCCCTCCCCCTACCCCCCCTCTTTCTCCAGGGTCTCTCAGCACTTGCCCAAAATGCGTGTGCAGCGATTTTTGCGTATTTTCGTATAATTTGAAAAATATCTTGTAAGTAGCTACATCCCGCAGGCGGAACGCGATGCTGTTCCCAAACGTGCGACAATTGGTTGTCAGTTAAAGTGACGCTTGCTATAGCAACAGGGCCCCTCCCCTCTCTCATTCTTTGCCTGTTGCAACTTTGCCGTTGCGCCTGGGCAACTAGTTTCACGCGTTGCGAACCCTTTTCTACTTGCAACACCCCTTCTCACCTGCCACATGCAGCTCTGAGCTCTCGCACGCAGCTTGTCGTTTGGCCAAATTAATACGCAGAGCTCCGTAAGAAGTTTCAACTTTTTTTCATTTCAATCTTCACACTTCCCTGCCCCCAATGCTGCGCCCTTTGCAGCGACTGTTGCTGATGCAGGACGCAACAATTAAATTGCATAATATGAGATTTATTATTAATTCAACTAGTGTGCTGTTCTCACAATTATTTTGTTGTCCCCGCTGTTGTTGTTGCTGCTGTTGGGGCAGCCCACAAAGTGTTTGGAATCTCGCCATGCGGGCGAGCTGCGAACAAGTCAATAAAAATAAAAATAATTTCGCAAATTGTGCGCACTTAATGAGTTTCATATGTGCGCTTTTTTTTAATTAATGCCACACGCATACACATACACACACTCCCTCATATACACACGCGTAACCACCCTCTCTGGCGTTGGTCTGTTTTAATAAAAAATTATAATTCCCCAGTATTATGTGCTTTATTTAGCAAATGCTTTTTAAAACCCGCCGAAGTTTGCTGTTTTATCTAATAAGTGGCTTAGGGGACTTCTGACTGCGGGTGGTCGCGGGGAAAACGTGTTAAAAACTTAATTGCTTGCAGTCAAATATAAATCGTGTGTCGGATGATCCAGTGAAGCCATCAGCTAAGGTAAGTCAACTCACTAACAGCATTAGCTGTGCATTAGCTTTATGTTTATTCAGTATGGCATATTAAAGAATACATATTAGCCTATATACAGTAATCATTATTTCATTGTACAAACGGTATGCATTATAGAATGAGCAGCAGTTGAGCCATTAGGCTGCCCCATGAAAGCGTATGTCTGCTTCGGGCTGAGCTGCCCTTTCCACGTGTTCGCGTTCTGCGCCAAAGGTTGCAAAATCAAAACTAATTTAATCATGTTAATATAATTACAAAAATTAAGCCGTAATCATCACACACTGAATGAGCGAGAGAGATAGAGCTGGAGAGGAGGGGGGGAGGAGACAGAGGGCAACACCTGGCGGCAGAAAAGGCACAGCAAAACGACCCAAATTATTTTTAATTCCCCGCAGGATAAGCAACGCACACACAAAACGAGCGAGAGACACTCGGGCAACACAGTACACAGTACCCTATATCCAGTACCCAGTACCCAGTACCCAGTACACGGTACCCGCTACCCCTTACCTGTTACCCATTAACCGGCAGCCGACTTAACGGTGACTCCTGCTGCCGCCATTGCAATTTATTCCGAGCGCTCGACAACGCGTCGCGTGCTGCGCATATTAACAAAATGATTATGAAATTCATAATTACAGCTGTGCTTCTGTGCGTATGTATGTGTGTGTCTGTATGTGCTTTGTCTGTGCGTATGTGTGTGCGTGTGAGTGTTGTGTGCGCTGGGCCCATTGTGTATTGTACACTGCGTCAACACATTTGCCAACCGACGCCTACAACACAGCCGGCCAACATTTTCCCCCCTTCTTCCTTCCCTTCCTAGCAACCATCACTCTGTATCTCTCATTCTGCTGGTGCTCCCGAGCGGGTTTGTTCGGCGTGGCTTAGTCAGAGGCGCTTGGGCCACATGGCGCATACGCAATTTTCAATGCTGCTTAAATATTTGACGCTTACGGCACGTGATTAAATTAAATGCGCTGCCAAGCATTGCGACACAACTAATTAAAAACGCCCAACAATGCGAGGCGTGGCCTCAAAGCCACACACACAACCACCCGACACACACCTGACCCCGCCTTCCTCCCTCACAGGCCACCAATCGATGTGCGTTTTTCGTGGCAATTCTAATCGAATTCGTTGGGGGCGCATTGACCAATCCAACAGAGCGCACATTTCGAAGGAAATCCCCCTTGGTATTAGCATCAGTTGAGGCCGCATAATGCGGTTATTGTCTCTGGCATTAGGCCACACACAGGCACACACGTACACACTCGCAATCTATATGCACACACTCGTATGTACAGTTATGCGCTCACCAGGGCTTAGATACTTAATCCAATAAATTGCAAGCGAATTGTGCGCACATTACGCGCTGTTAAACCGCCTCAAGGGGCCGTCGGCCAAATCAAATGCACTTAACAAAATGCCGCGCCCAAAGGTGGGCAACGCCCCCCGTCGGAGAAGAAACTGATGCCAAGGAATTTGTTAAAAAAGGCCATCGGTGCCCCCCGGGTCCCCTTTGAGGACGAGAGCCCAAAAGTTCGTGTATATATTTTAAGTTAATTGAAAAGTGGCAAAAGCAATGGAGAGAAAAAAGGTTTCAACTTGCCTCGGTTTCAGTTTCAGTTTCAGTTTGGGGCGAGGCTTAGGCGGGTTGCTCGTTGCTCGGATGATATTTATGATGGTGCGTAGGTTTTTCACTCGGAACTTGTTGAATAGAGATGTGTGCGAGTGTGTATGTGCCAGAGATTTTAGGGTGTGTGTGAGCTTAAGCCCCATTTATTTTTCATGGCTTGGCCAGCAGAAATTGTAATTGCATTACCACAAAACAGACAGCCAGATAGACAGACAGGCACAAGGACAGACAGACAGACGAACAGGCAGACAGACAAGCAGGCAGACAGCCAGACAGATAGACAACCGAACGGATCAGGTTGGGCAGGTAGCAAGTGCAAAAATTGAAACACACTTGAAAAATGAAGTTGCCATCCGGAGCAAAGCAAACGTGAACACTTCCTGACCGACTTCGCTCTACGTTTCTCGCTCTACGGAACTTTCTGCTTGTCTGTCTGCTAGGAACATTTTTATGAATTTTTAAAATTGTTGCTGTTTGGTGGCTGCGGCGCTGATTTTGCAGTCATGGGCAGACCTGGACGTGAACGTGTGGGGTCCGTAGACCCAAATGCCTGGCCACTTGTTACCTATTTTACGTGGCCACAAACGCTGTGGTGCGGCGTAAGTAACTGTGTAGCTGTGTGTGTGTTAGGTACAAAGAGAGAGACAGAAGGAGGGAGAGAGAGGGGGGGGGGGAGAAGCCTGTGGCCAAGGTACTTAAGTTAAATGGCATATACTTGCCTTGGCTTCTGGCCGAGTCGGGCTCGGGCAGTCGACATCAATTTAAATTGAATTTTCACTTACCACGTTTGGTATGCAGCACAGCTGGTCAGCAATTTGTACCTTGAATTAGCCTAATGTAAAATTTACACACCGGGGACGAAATGGGGGAAGAAGCGAGCGTTACTGTTAAATTCTTTCCACCTGCACAGCCGTTTGGAAATTCTTAATTGATTAGGCGCCACATTTAATTAACTTGGCGTATCAGAATCCGTTGTGACATTTACTCGATTCGTGAGCCAGTTCCATTAATTATGCTAATTAACATAAAGACCAAACTAGGAACAACAATAAAGGAAATGAATTCATAAATGCGTGCAAAATGTGAGGCTATTTTTAAGCATCCCAAATTGGTAACCAAGCGGAAGGATCCACTGGGTAACCCGAGGGAGTAACCCGAAAGGGCTGCCAAGCGTAATTATCAGTGTTTACCAGCCAAGGGGGAGTGAACTGTGCCTGCAATTGACAAATTAACATAGGAATTGCCGGGCTTGGGCCTGAGCATTCGGCTAAATGTTACTCGGATCTTAACGAACCTGTTGATGAATCAAACACAATATTCAAATCGACAGGCACGGTGGGGCGTTGTCTTGGGGACGTGGCCTTGCATTGTCTGCTTAACGCTTGCTGCACTAATTCAATTAAATATTTGTCTTTGTAGTTTCACTCAAAAAACAAAGATGCAAAGCAACAAAAAAAACAGACAGACAGGCAAAAACGAAGATAAAAACCAAACGAGTGTATGACAAAGGCAAAGACAAGGACAAAGACAAAGACAAAGCCAGGATGTCTAAGGATAAACACAGCGTCATAGTGGCCCATCCCCATTGAGCCCAGTCTCTTCGGCAGGCAGCCCGTCAGCTCGTCCTCCACCGTGCCAGCACCCACCCGACTGTAAGCTATAATGCAAATATTGTATAACGTAAGCACTATATAAGGCTTTCCCTCAAAAAAGTGAGAGCAACAGACAGGCGACGGGCGACAGCAGGAACTGGAACAGGGAGACGGGAAAGGCAGCTGGAGACGAAGACTGGGACTGGGACTGAGACTGAGACTGAGACTGGGTCTGGGCGTGATCGTGGACTGTGCAGCAAGCAATAAATTTATTGCTTTTGGGAATTTTCCACTTGATGGCATTTAATGCGATTTAGTATTTAAATGAAGCAGCCCACGGGCACAGCGTCCGCATTCGCGTCGAGCATGATGAGGACAACAAGGACGATAAAGTCATTGAAGCGCATTAAAATAATCTTAGCCAAGGCAAAGCAAGGCAGAGCAGAGACTAGCTCGGCGAGGCGAGGCATCGCATAGCATAAGCAACACTCCTACATATTTGCTAACTAAGCTCCATAATTTCAACAATATTCCCCCATAATGAGCAATATTCCATTTCCATGCTGCTCCGAGTCTGCCAAGTGAGGGATCCGGACTACTTATCAATCCGCACTGCATTGTGCATCTTCTCTCCATCTGGCCAACATCCTGTTGGCTGCTGACAGTCAATAACCCAATCCTTCGTTCCCAAATGGTCTGCCCCCCGCACCCCCGTCTCAGCATGCCCACTTCTACCCACTTTCCCGATTGAACCGCTCCTGATGTTGGCACAAGTAAAACTGAAAATAGTTGATTGAAAATTCGCTGGCTCCATGAAAATCGTCTCCGTAAACAGTCACACACGGGTGCAATGCCCCAACTGACTGACAGGGTAATCTAAAAAGCTTTTACACTACGTACATTTGAGCGAGGGTCCCACGTGAAGTTGCCCAAGTAGACGCTTTCGGTTGCGTGCAAATTCAGGGGAAACAATGTTGAACTTTTGATAATTGAATTGTAAAATTTAAATTGGCTTAAGACATTTGTATTCTGTTGTTTTGCTAATGTTACTCCTTTTTATACTCTTCATCGAATTTTAGATAGTCCGTGGAAACTCACTAACTGTTCTCAACAACAATAACACGGAACATCAAAACCTGTTGATTTCACTTACTTATGGTCTGTGATTCGTATCTGATTATCTTCAGTTTGAAAGGCAAGTAAACCTTCTATTCATCGCTGAAATAAACAAGCACGAAAGCTTTACTCGAGTTCGCTTTAATATACCCGCTACCCACCTGGCGAAAATGTTTTCTTGATTATATAACTTCCATGCTTAGTGTTTTTTGTGTTGAATTCTTTGCCGGTAGGCGCTTGTTCAAACTCAAAAGAGAAATTTATCTAATATAGACTTGTTTCCTAAATTTTTAGAACTCCCTTGGATCTAGATTCTATAAAAATCATAGTTTGGTGTCTAAAGAGTTGAAAATAGCTAAGATCTGTTTGTTCATCTGGTCAGACGGACATCCGGACAGACGGACGGACAAGGCTATATCGACATGGCATCTTTTGATGATTAAGAACATATAGTTTGTTTGGTCAGCCACGCCTGCTGCATTTTCGGTTTGAACAATATTATAATTCCCTTCTACCCAGAGAAAATATATAATAATACCCTTATTACCTAATTAAAATAATTTATAAACGGTTAATGTAACATCCAAAGTATTTAATAAACTTAATCTGTGAATGACAAATAGGTTCCTTCTGCCTATCCGGACCAACAGACAGATGGACAGGTAGAGCTCGACTCTGCTGTTAATGCTGAGCAATAATATATTCACTTTGTAGCATTTGTCACGTCTGCCCTGTCTATAATATATTTCTGTTTACCATTTTCAATGGTCGATACATACAAAATTCCAAATCTCAGCATTGCACAACTAAATAAAACTCCCTCGTTTAATTTTAAAGAGTCAGTCGATTCACAAAAAGAATTCAATGAATGGCATTCAGGGGATTAAAGCTTTCATTAAGCGCCTCACAGATTTTCGAGAAATAATAGAGTTCTTTGTTTGGTCGTGTGTGTTTTACTGTGATTTTATTGTTACTGGAATATTTGATCATGACAATATGTTAGTTAAATAAATAAATAAATAGTTTGCATATCATAAATATGCGTACAATAAAATGAACGTAAATCTTGTGTATGCATAGGCAGCAACTGCCGCTGCAATAATATAATATCATAATTATAGCTATGTCTATATCTATTGAACATCCTATGTATGTACGCATGTTTGTCTACAGATACAATTATATCAGTTAAAGTAAATCTGCATATTTGTTTTGCATTTCTGCGGCATAAACTGTAATATGCATATGAAATGAAAACGCGATAAAAAGTGCAGAGCAGTATATATATATAAATAGAAAAAACAAGCCAAACCGCTAGTTAAATAATTCAATGAAAACTGTAAAATTAATGTACAAATGCAAATTGCAAATCGTAAAAAACAACGAAAAAACACAAATAATTAGAAACATAACAATTGACTTTGCCGTATTATGTTTCTTCAATAAAATGCGCATTGTTTATCGTTCGCTTTCCTTTTTTAAATAAAACCAATAAATAAATAATAAAATTAACTTAACTCGTTTGACACACACACACACACTTGCACTCGCACACACTCCCGCATACACACTGAACCGACACCAACAAAAATATAGTAAAAGTAAATAAAAAATCGAAATGAGTCGAAAACTTTTTCACTTTTCATTTGGGAAGTGAAAAAATTTCCAAGGATTCTACAAGCTAAGGGGATATTCGAATAAAAAACTTTTGCTTATCAGCTAATCGTATTCGTTACAAATTGTTCGTTTGTTTTATTGTTCATAGAACTTACTTTTGATATATCATAGATATATGGTTCCTAAAATTACCGCTACACCTTCATGCTGCTACCGCCTGCGGCCACGCCCCTCGCCTGTCCTGTCTTTCAAAGCTGGTGCTTGCCCCTCTATTGTCATTGTTGTTGCAACACATCGACGTGTGTGTTTTCGTGACCTTTGACCAAGTTCGCCGAGGGCTACTAATGGCGGTTCACGAGAGCAGCAACAACAACAGCAGCAGCAGGAGCAGGGAGCACGCGGCTCAAGGATCAGAGAGTGCGGGTCGCATCGCTTGAGCAGACAACATTTGAATAAAGATGCCGCCGGTAAGTCAAACACATGCACTTGGTGGTGGTGAAGGTGGTTGTGGTGGTGTAGATGGCGCTGGGCTCACCTGCCACGCCCCAACCCCCCGTCCACACATGCAATTAAAATGATTGATTGGGTGAAGTGACTTAAAGCCTCGACACGACGAACTTACCTTCGTCGGTTGCCTTCGGCTTTAGCTTAATCAACACAGGTGCCGAAAGAGCAAGAGAGACAAGTAGCTCCGAGGAGGGAGCACCACTCTCGCACTCTTCCAGTCGCAGGTCGAACTAATGCACGAACTTACCTTCGTGCCTAAACGTGGCTAGAGATTAAGATTGAAGTATATGTACAGGAAGACTAAGACTCGCTAGAGCCTCGGGCCTAGTCGAGCATAGTTTCTGGTGCTTGGTGGGGGAACTTACGACTACTGAATAAATAGACTTAGAACTAGTCAACCAGGCTCCTCTCAGGCGCTCCTCACTGATGGTAGGGCTGACAGAACTGATAGACCAGGCGCTGCGAGCGTTCGGTCTTCTTCATGATGCCCTTCTTGTAGTACTGGCGAATGGAGCGTGACAGCTTGTCGTAGTTCATGGCCGGACGGTTCTTGCGCCGCCCCCAGAGCTTGGCCACCCGCACCGAGTCCTCAATCTTAAAGATGCCCTTGCTGCGATCGATCCAGCGTATGGCGGTGCCGTTCACTTGTGGCGCCGCCAGCAGCTCCTTGAGGAACTGCCAGAGATGAATGTGCGAGCCACCACCGCCACCGTTGCGTGCACCAGTGGTGCGCTTGGGCGCAGTTGCAGTTGGCGTAGCAACCGTGGCTGGTGGCGCAGTAATCTCCATTTCTTCATCATCTGCGTGGAAAGAAAATAAAAAGAGTTAATGAAGTAAAAAGGGAACATCGCATTGGGCTACCCTTACGCACCTTCGCTGTCCTCGTTGTCGTTCTGAGTCCCTGAGACTGGCACTGACCACAGGTCCTGCTGCGTCGACTGCAGGAGTCCCTCCACTTGCTGATTGCCGCCCAGCTGATCGGCATAAGCCATTTTCCATATCTCCAATTGTGCGTGCAGTGTGCTGCCACTCTAAGCAGACGGGAGAGAAAGAAGCAAAGAAAGAAAGCTAGAGATAAGTTTCAATTGAGCCCAGTTGAATCGCGCATAAATCTCAATCTGAGCGCAGACGCTGGATATCAATTCGTATTCTATCTGCTAACTGTGCGCATAAATTATGCGTCTTCGCCTGCTGCCTACGTTGCAGTTGCAGCCAGCAGCAGCAGCAACGGCAACAGCAGCAGCAACAACAACGACTACAGCAAAAGCAACAACAATAGAGCTGGCGACTTACTTTCACCTTGCAATGTCGTTGCTGGTCGTTGGCTCAATTCAAGTGCCGACACCGTCGCGACTTCATCGTCGTCGTCTTCGTCGTCGTCGTCGTCGTCTTCGCTGTCATCTGAGCTGTTGCTGCGACTGGAACTGGCGACGGTTCGTAATCAAGCGAGTGCTGTGCAGTTTCACCAAACAACCTTCACACATTCTTTCACCTTTACAGCCATGACCACGGTTACTAATTTTTTCGACTCTTTTTCGACGCTTGTTCCACACTGCTCCCTCTCTCGCGCGCCCGCTTTGTTGCTCACGTTCGTTGCTCAAGTCTTTTGTTATGATTTTGTTGCACTCGCCCACAGCAGCACGGGATGGGAGCAACAACAATGGGAGCCACGGCAACCCTATTGGATGCATTGCCATTTCACCCGATTGTCCACTGTGTAATCATTGATATATTTTTGGCAAAGTGCTGACTGGCACTTTGAGCGATCCGACCATGCGAACTGGTCCCAGAAGAAAAGAGAGGAGAGGAGAGGAGCAAGGGGGCATCACGCATTTGGAGTAGTTTTTGATGCCGCAAGCTTTTTTGCCTAATTGCTGGCAACAGGTTTGGCATTTTGGCGTTTGCTTTCCGATTCGGTCGGGTCTGATCGGGCCTGCTGCCACCGTCGCAGTCGCCGTCGTCGTCGCCGTCGCTGAGCAATCAGCGCTCTGTACTCTGGTCTGGGCCATGACGTCAACGCCAGTTACGAAACTTGTTTCTTTTTAGTTTTAAATTTTTTTCTGCCTTATTTGTATTTTTGTTATTGTTTCTGTTTCTGTTTCTTTCTCTCTCTCTCTCACTCACTCGCACCCAAACTCAACTGGAATCGGTTCGCTTTGGTTCGTACGCGAAATTCAATTCAATTCAATCGCATTGATTGGTATTTTTTGTGGCTTCGTTATAGCCATCTCTCTGCCCTTGCTCGCCCCTGCCTCGCATTGTGTCTTATTACTTATGCTTATTAGCTACCCCACTTCGATTTGGTAATACTCGCCGAGCACAGTCACTCAGGGAAACATATAGTCGAGTTCTCTGGCTTGGTGGACTTACCTCGGGCAACCGACGCGTGAATTCCTCCTCGCTGAGTAATGCCAACGCAGCGCCGTCTTCGCTGAACTGCAGCTCCAGGTTGGAGGCCGGCGGCAGCTTGAACTGCGCCAGGGTGGATCGTAGCCATGCGTGTACCTGGGCGGACGACCAGGCGTTGGGATCTAAAGGTGCAAGGCGAATTAGTCATGACTGACATGAATGGAATGCTGTGCCCGCACTTACCCTGCGATATCTGCAGCTCCGCGCAAATGGCGTCCGCCTCGCGCTTGGCATGCTCCAGGGCCAGCGATATGACCGGCTCAAAGTCACCACGCACCTCAGCAAGCCCGCCGATGAAGGACTCCAGTGCCAGGGGCTTCAAGTTGTGCTTCTTCTGGAATGACGTATCCTCCAGGCACTCGCGCAACAACTGATGACTGGGCTTAATGTCCACCAGCTGCGCCTGCTGCGCCGACTGCTGCGGTTGCTGCAACAGTGTATTCAAGTCGATGAACTCCACGTCGGCATCCAAAGGCTCGGTTTTGATGCTGCTGCCGGTGTCGCTGCAGGCCGAACGCGGCGATGGTGTCTCGCAGTTGGACTCCGGCGGAGATGGTGGCAATATATGCAGCTCCTGCTTGATGCTCGAGGCGTCCAGTGAGGGGCAGGGGCTGTTCAGGCAGTCGTAGCTACCGTTGAATTTGCCGTAGGCCAACGAGGCAAACTCCGACTGCTGCGGACTGGACTGGGGCGAGGGATACGCGCTGTGCGGATACGCTGGCGGCGGCGGTATCAGCTGATGGCCGGAACTGAGAAACGGTATCGAGGCTATTGGGGGCGAAGCTTGTTCCGCGCAAACACTATCCCAGGCACTCTCGATCTTAATTTGGGGCGCGTTGTACTGGTAAACAGTTGTGGGAATTCCTGCGTCCTCCGGCAGCAGCGACAAATCGAAGTTGTCAGCATACGCATACGATGCGTACTGATCCGGCGGCGCTTGGCTCTGGAATGGTTCTGTGCCAATCTTGAATTGAGAACTTTGCGGCATCTGCAAGAAATGAAAACTGTCAATACTTTCGGGGATTTGCTAATTGGCTGCCAGCCTGCTTCGATTTTCGCATGAGTCGCACTAATTAATGAAGTGCCCCAACTATGGCCGGCGTTTAATTAGCACAGCTATGCAAGAGCAAAGTTTGCTTTGTATCTGGAGATATATGTTTCCTCTGCTTTTAAGGTATTTTATCTGTTGCTGCTGCCTTTCTAATTTCTTTTCAACCTACCTGCCTGACTCAAAAAAGTTACAACAGCAGCAACAATGGGCCCTCTGCATATGGCGAAAATGTTTATTTGATTCGAAGTCGAAGGCAGAGTCGATATCGATAGCGAATTCGATTTGTTTTGTTTTGTTGTGAGTGTTAACCTTAAGTCTCTCTATCGCTGCGCGGTATCCAAATGTCAAGCCGCCGTCGACAACAGCAAGATTCGTACTAAGCTCAGCGTCCCATTGATTTTCTCATTTATCAAGTTAAAGCCGCGCTGTGACGCCATGGAAACTGACTGCAAAAAACCCAAAGACGGCTCCATGTGGCGACCGGAGGGGAGCGCTCACTAAACTAATAGCAACGATGAGGGCCGTGTACTTTTTCAGCTTGCCAACGACAAACAATGAGTAGATCGAAATCAGCGCGATCTACCCTGCACTGGAGGTTCTCTCTCTCTCTCTATCGTAACCCCCCCAATTGGAATTGTGAATTTCCCTCGATTGCAAAGGGAACAACGGTCTCGGGGTGCATTCCTTGTAGTTCACCCGATGCTCGCCCTGACAGATAACTACTTGATTTGTTGCCGTTCAGTTGGCTGCGTCATGACATCGCCGCACTGTGGTGAACATATGCATATGTATATGTATTTTCGCTTTCTGTGCAGCTGCGCTCGCTCTGCGCTCTGTTGTATTTGTTTGGCTTTTATTATCATCTACAATTTTTGCCTCTAAGTGAATGCTGAATGCGGGTAAACTGGTTTTTCATTAAGCTCACAGCAGTTTGCCCGCTCGACAGTGGCGGCGCGAAAGGGGTGCACTGTCTCTCGCAGTGTGTGTGTGTACATGTGTGTGTGCTGTGTGCGCTTATTATTAATTTAACAGCTCATTCTGGATTTTCCGATTTGTAGTTTCAGCTTAGACAAACCTACAAGCGTGGAGTACAAGGTGGGGGAGAGCAAGATCGTGGCGAGCGGGAGGTGTGTGTGTCTCTGTGTGTGTTTGTGTGTATGCCAATTCGATATATTGACGTCGTCGTTGTTTGCTTAGATTTTCAACCAGTCACGATGTTAATACGATTTGTATGTTTTAATTGCGCGCGCACAGGGCGTATGAGTGATTTTCGTTGTTAGCTTTTCTCATCGGGCTGTTAATTGCCAGTGCTAAGACTTAGTATTAGCGTTGCGTAGTCTGTGCACTTCTGATTATCGCCATGTGCTTTTCCAGAAGGGTGCTTTACACGACTTTCGTTGACCCCGCCGCAACAGAAGCCGCGACGGAGCCCAATGATTCAAGGCCTCCAACAAGTGACTCAATCAAAATAACCATTAAATATGTTAAGAGCGCTAAACAAAGTGCATATTTATTAGCCAGAGAACTGGACAGGGAGGAGTGGGAGGTTAGAAGCGGACAGTCTTATACTTCATTCTATTTATAGACCGCAATCATTGAGTGCAACCGGCATTCGCCTTTCCTCCTTCACGACTGCTATCAGCAGAAATTGAAATTCAATGAAAAGGAACCTGATTAAATTGGAAATTCAAAGTTGTTCGGGTCCGTTTTGACCATTTGCCGTGTAGCTACAGCAGTCTTTGTGGCTGTTGCTGTACCTGAATCAATGCCCACAGTCTCTCAGAGGCTGTTGGCAATTAGATCATTTGGGTTATTCCGTCGTATGTTTCCTGCTGATCATTTTGTGCTAACAAACTGACTCGGTAGATTTTAATTAAATGTCCCAAGTTGAGTCTTGAGCCAGCTCGAATTCTGACGGAGTTTCCAATAGCCTACAAATACGAATTATATTACAATGTGTCCGACCAGACAAAAGACCTTTTGTGTGCCGCATTTAGCCAATTGCTGGTCAGCAGAACAGCTACAACAGCAACAGCAACAACAACCAAGAGCAACCACATCAGGAACAACAACAGTCATATTTCATTGGCAACTCTCTGACATGACACGGCTGTCAATAAAGCTATCAGTTCAGATTTAAATAAAGCCAGCCACATACACACACACGCACTCAGACAAATATACGGGCATTCTATGGCATATTCGTTTAAACATCACCCACAATAAACGTCACAAATTGGTAATTCGAGAAATGACATGAATTGCCTGTTCTTTTTGCTGCTGTTCCTGTTTGTTGCCAAACGCTAAACAAAAAGCCCCAACAAATTTCATGCGGCCAGCGGCTTTGGTGTCAAAGTTGGCACAACACAATGGCCAAAATAGTACAACAAAAGCAGCACAAAAATACAAATATATATAGACTTTTAACCGCAACGTCAATTGAGAATGAGAATTGAGCCGACAGTGTGTCAGGCATGCCGTCAGGCCGTCACAGAGTCAGGTATTTTGCAGAGCCAATTGGTATTTTTAGAAAAGCCACAGTTTTTAATAGATCCATTTAAATGACAGGTCTATTTTTATAGCCATTTACAAAGGTACAGAAATAAATTCGCTAAAAACAATTGTAAGCGATTACGCCATGAAGACAGATGGATCTTTACAGAAACCTTTTATACGATAGATAATTGAGACAGCGAGACAACAAGTTGAGCCCGGTGCGAAGCTGAAATATTGTGAGAGATAATCCAAAATGGAATATAAAACATAAAGTGAATTTATTAAGAATATTTTCAGGTTTTACTTAAATGAAATATGTCAATTGAAATATTATTCGTGATTAAATTGTCCTCTCTTCAATTTGCTACTTTATTAAAAATAATTTATAGTTCCCATCAACTTGAAGTTTATTTCTTTTTATTTGCTTAATCTCTTTGCACTCATTACCAACTGGCAGCTTTGTTTATATTTCTGACTCTATCAAAGAGCATCAGAGCTTCGTCAACTGGCTCACCAGAACCAACACTACACATGTGTAAGTGTGATGGAATATTTATCTTGAAGTGCTTGTTTAAAATCTTTCAGCTTAATGCTTCAGTTGCTTGATTAAAATCTTAAAGCAGTCTGCAGAACCTAACAAAACAAAAATGAAATCATAACTGAGTCATCTTAGACACACAGAAAGACACGGACAGACACACACACACACAGCAAACTCGCAATAAATTTATTAAAAGTCGAACAGAAGAAAAACAAGACAAAATGTAAATAATGAAGATGCGTAGGCCAAATTCAGAGCATGTCTCGAGTTGGTACAGCAAAATGGCTCGCATGTGACACGAGACGAGATGAGACAGCGCTCGCAGCAGTAGCCGCTCTATGACTTTCATGGAATTAAAGTAGAAAAATTCTTAAAAAATTAGCAACAATAATATTGAGCAATCTGGATAACTAATAAATTGAAATATGCTGGCAAACCCGAAACAAGTTTGGCAATTTGTTTGGCTTTGGCGCTACAACAAAATAACAAAATTCATTAGAACAATTCAGGCTCAAGAATGTGGCCGAGCTCAGTGTGTCTGTGTGTCTGTGTGTGAGTGTATGTGTGTGTGTGTGTATTTGTTGCCGTGTGTGCTTCGCTTTGCCTAATAATAAAATCAAGTTTACGTTTTCTGAACGTTCCTTTTAGCAGCGACAAAAGCTTTATTAAAGCGACGATCAGATAAGAATCCGCGGCCAAAAGCAAACCGAGAACTGACACCGCCCCCCAGCCCCTTGCTGTGGTAGTTCTAGTAGTTTTTATCGTTCTTGCTGTTGCTGCTGTTATTGTTATTGTTGTTCTCGTTGTCGTTGTCCAGGTTAATAATAAATGAAATGGCCAACGCCTAAGGCGAGCGCACGATCTATATAAATAAATTAAGTGCGGCTTTACACGGGGCGCGCCCAGGCCTGGCGACCCGACCAGGTAGACAAAGAAACCATTTGCCAACCTTGGAGCGGGCAGCATTGCGCATACGACGTGTGTGCGACAAAAGGTTGATACCACTACCAGAAAGCCCAGCCCACCTCCTGCTCAACGCTACCGTTGTGATGTAGCAAAGTGAAGGGTAGCCACCAAGTTGGAAGTTGCAATTGCAGCAGCCTTGAAAGCCACTTTGCTGCCATGACCAAGTTGATGTTGAGTTATTGTCGAGTGTTATTTAAATTAATTTGTATTTATTTGCTGCTTTGAACTAAATAAAACAAACTATGCAAATGCGCCAGGTCTCAGGTGTTCAGCGGACTAGCCGACAAACAGACTGACTGACTGGCTGACAGGCTGGTCGACTGGCGACAATTGTCGGGTAATCTGTTCTAATCGCATTATGACTGGCCAAGGAGAGAGCTGGAGGGAGAGTGGGCAGGGAGATAGGAGAGCAGCCCAGGCCAAACCTCTAAAGCCATTTGCCGCGCAAGCGCAAAGATCTTTAATTAATTACGAGCATAGAGGGGGGGCAGAGAGAGCGCGGCTTGAACTACGTTATGGCCACGTTAAAGTGTTGAGCTGCTGTCAACAAACAACAGGCAGACAGACCGAAAGACCGAGAACAGCACAGAGTCAAGAGCATAAGTGCACAAATCCACGTATGTATGTAGCTACATAGCTACTCGTCGGATACACGTACTTATAGATACTTGTGTGCGTGGGCTAAGCTGTCACTGAGACAAGAATTATTTCTGCTTATTTTTACATCGCTCGTTAGTTGTTGTTCTGTTCTTTGCCTCGCTTCGCTTCGCTCTGCCTGTCGTTTGTTGCTTTGCTTTTAGTATGTATGCGAGTAGATCGCAGTTCGCACAGTTCGTGACGGCGCAATTTTTAATTGTCTTCTCTCTTGGTTATTGTCGTTTGCATTGCATTTAATTGTTGACATTTCATGCAAGCCACAATAAATTGCTGGCCCACAAGGTGAATTATGCGCCCGTTCAGCCCGTTCCACTCGGCCCAGCACTGTTCTCGTTCGCGCAGCCTTCGAACGATCATGCGATAGTTCAATTATGCTATAAGATCGCAGTCACTGCTGCAATTCGATTAGATAGCAGCGAGAACTCTTTATGCAAGGTATGCAGACATGCAAATGCGAAACTCGAGTAAAGAGATTCATAGGTGAGCTGTTCCGGGACATGGGATAAGATTGCAAGCATTGCAATATACTTGGCAGTAGTCGATAGTGTGGGTTGTATATCTATAAGTCAAAAGCTACTATCGTATGAAAATACGCCTACTGAAAGTATTTCATAAATAACTTATATGTTAATTATCCGTTCCTAAATGTTTTTTAAATTTCATCTGAATTATAATAATTTGTGAACATTAAACAGCATTATAAGTATGCTTCATATTCTCTTTTAAACAATTTTTAGTGTCGGAAGAGGGAGTGGCTTACTTGTAAAATAAACTCGATCTATGTGCAATAATAAGATATATATTGCCACCACATTTTGAAATCCAAGCTTTAATAAAATCAGAGATCTACGGATGGACATACAAACAGAAAGGCATAATGCCATGGCTAATATATCGACTGGGCTGTTGAGGCTGATTATGAATATATTGTATGTATGCACTTTGTTGGTTCGAACACGCATTCTTCTGTCAGTTTAATATAAATTTGACACAAACTTATAATACCTTAATATAATAACACTTATAATACGGCTACAAAGTTACTTCAGTACATTTAATTAATTTTAAAGCTTAAATCTAAGAAACCTTATTTGAATCTGAGTTTCGACAGCTCATAAAGTGCTGCACAACAAGCTCTTTCTCTTTCTGTTATTACATTGCAAATTATTATTATATTTGCAGAGTGTATACTAACTGCAACTCAGCCAGACGTCACATCGCACACCCTAATAAGCATATTCACACAACGTGCGCAAATCGAGTCAAGTTTATCTATCTATATATGCCGTACGAACAGGCACTCGGGGGGGGGTTAGTCACAGCACCTTGACTCGAGAGCGGCAGCACGTATAATATTTATCCACAGAGCACATACCAATAATGGTGCTGTGGCACCTACGTAAAGCAGATTTGAGCTAGGCCCAAACTATGCCCATAGCTGTTTAGACAACTCAAACAGCTAGCCATGGACTCTGAAATGCCGGTAAAATACACCTGGGAGCAATGTAGCCGCACACACACACGCGCACACCCACAATACACGCAGCAGGCATGCAGGAGCCCAGCCCTGTGGCCCAGGCTATTGTCTAGGCACTGAACTCGGCTAGATTGGCTCACGGTCTGATGGCCCGTCTTGATGACTTGGTCGATCCGACTGAAGGCGCCTTCAATCGACTCCGAGTCGACTTGAGTGCTTGCGTTCATTATGCAACGCACGCAGTGACAATTATTCTGGGGAAAAGACATTGCGCCAGCCAACTCATTTCAATTTGCATAGGAGCCAGGCGAGTTCTTCGTCGATTCGCGAATCGACAAGGGACAATGCACGAGGGCGAAGGCGGGAATAGTGGTGGAGGGGGACAACAAAAGCCAAGCTAAGTAAGTATTTCGCATAATGACAACAATTCGCATTTGGTTAGCCGCACCCCAAATGGCCCGTCCAACTCATTACATTGTGTAATGAGTGTCTGTGCGAGTGTCTGAATGTGAGTGTGAGTATGCGTATTTGAGTATGAGTTTGATTGATATTCAATTGCACTGCCAGAGGGCAAGACTCTCGACTTGTGTGTGTGTCTGTGGCTATTTTTAGGCCCGACTTAAGCGCAATGCGTTCGATTCTGGCGAAAAGACCCGAGGCTGCGAAAACTTGTCAGCAACACTTGGAAATATTTATGTCATGTCAGTTTTTCTTGTCTTTCTCTCAGCTTTTCTTCTGCTGCTTCTTCTTCTTCTTGTGTTTCTTCTTCTTGCTCAGCCTCTCTAGCTTCGAAAGCGGCAAATGCGCTTGCATTTTTAATTGTTGGCCGTAGTATTTATTTTATTATGTCCATAAATATAATGAGGCATTAGAGTGTTGCTTGGCTACTGTGCCCCTCCGCACCACTGCCCCGCTGGCCCACTGTGCGGCTGCAATGTGCATTTCTAAACGTTGTCTGCCGTCTGCCTTCTGTGTCAGCCAGAGGCAGCGAGAGAAGAGTCGGGAAACAGAGGCTGCAACTGGCCAACAAGATGGACAACGACAGCAGCAGAAGCAACAGCACAAGCAACGGCAGCACTGGCTGCAACAGCAACAACAGCAGCAACGGCAACGGCAACGACGTGCAAAATCGCAGCAGACACATTTCCATCAAATCAATCAAAAATGGTAAATACAAGTTTTTCATTTTGTTTTTGCTATCGCGGCAAACGTCAAACTCTGCGTATAGCACATATATAGAGCCTAAGTAGGTCCAACAAAAGTATCTTGATGCCCGATGTGTGTGTCTGTCCATCTGTCCGTCAGTCTGCCTCGCTATGTGCTGCTGCTGTTGCATTGGAATGCACTTTCCGAGTGAAATGCCAGCTTGACATTGTTGCTGTTGCCACTGCTGCTACTGCTGCTGTTGTTATTGTTGTTGTTGTGTAGTTGGTATTTGGTGTTGTTATTGTTGTTGCCATGCCATAGTTGACAATCATTTAGAATCACTTCTTGCAAAATGAAAGCATCTTTTGAAAGTTGCTGCCATCGTTTGATGCCTCCACATCGCTGTCACTGCTACCTCTGCCTCTGCCAGTGCTTCTATCTTCACTGTTGTTGTTGTTGCTGTTGTTGTAATTAAAACGAAATGCCATAAGACAAATGGAAAATGTAACTGGCAAGTGTAACAGCAGAAGCAGCAGCAGCAACAACAGCGCGTATGGCAGACAATGCGACGCAGTGCGACTCTCACCTACTGACACTCATTTGTGCCTGTCTTCCTATAAGATACACACACACTCGCACACACTCACTCGCTCACCCACACACCTACGTGCATATCTTAGCGTGTATGTCGACTCGTACTTTGCTAATTAAAAGTCATATGATGGCAGGCTCCCAAAGTTAATAAGCATCGCTATGGCTGCCAAAAACATTATCTGCCATATGCTTGGGCAATTGCGCAAATTATTTGAGCATATAAACAGCACACGTCGGGCTCAAGACACACACACGCACACACATACAGACAATCTCTGCTATTTTCAGTGTTGATAAGAGCAAGCGAAAAGGTTATCTGCCTGCCAGCTTGGCGGCTGCTTTAGTTGTCGCACACAAAGGCACCCACAAGCCCCGCTTATGTACAGCCAGACACCCTACTGTGAAGCACTATATACAATATACATATGCAAGTATACATATACATATTTGATAGTTTGTCTCTACATTGCCTTTGACTTACCTCAGCGCCTGTCATGAACATCATTTTCTCATACTCCATTTTTACAGTTCTTGTTGGTTTCACGTTGTGAGAATCACGCCTCGCGTATCTGACTTTTGTTATGAGCTATAGCTGTATCTGTAGCTGTAGTCTATGTGTATCTGTATCTGTATCTGTTGCTGTTGCTGTTTCTCAGCTTGTAATTTTTCACAGTGTTTGGCGTGTGAGTGCAAAATTCAGCATTTGCTGCGAAAGTCTAGCGCTGTCATTGGCCGTCTCTTTCTGGCACGTTCGCTAACTCGTTCACTCGCTCTCTGTCTGTCGCTCACTCGAGTGTTTTGTTATTTCGCATCGAATTCAAATATTAAACTAGATTGCTTCAGATTTGTGTTGCTGTTGTTGTTGTTGTTCCTTTACTCGTTACTCTCAGCACTTTTGTTCGTAGTTGTAGTTTGTATTAAAATATTTTATTAATATTCCATTTGTTGTTTTCAGTTTTGTGTTTTGCTTTTCGTAGGTTTTTGTTTTGAACACTTGCGTTGCCTTGGGCTGAGGCCAGTTTATGGTATTTCACAGCATTTTATTATTAAAATTTCCACTAGCAAACTCGTTGCTCTCTTTCACACCCATTCTTTCGATCACACTGTCTCTCTCTCTTTCTCTCTCTGTTTCTGCAGAGCTGTCTTTCTTTTCTCACTCACTCTCTCTCTCTCTCTTTCCCTGTCTGGTAAACTGTTTTCTGGCTTCTTTCGTTTGAATCTTCCGCTGTGAACCGCTCACAAAGTCTTCACGCTCATTTCTGTGCGCTGCGATCGAGTCGATCGCGCTGCTTACCTCATGCTCCGCAAGCTTTTGAGTCGCAGACCGGTTTGAAAGCTCTCGTGTGGCTTGACAGGTAGTTCATTGAAAGCTTCTGTGAGAAAAGCTCGTCTGCAGTTGCGAGCTTATGCGAAATCGATCGATTTGGCAGCGATGTGCAAGTGCAGCAATAGCTTGGCCGAGGGCAGTGCGGGGGCGGCTACCATGTTGTAGACTGTTGGGCCTTTGTGCCACGCCCCCCGCTTGCCAAGTGGCGACTCTTGTTTGGCACACTGCGCTGCGGGGCTTTCAAAGTGCAGTCTATGTTGGCTAGCCGCAGGCAGTCTGCACTAGTGAGTGCATATGCGTGTGCATGTATGTATGTGTGTGCGTGTGTGTGTGTGTGACTGCATCTGAAATCGTTTCCACTTCCGAGGCATAAGAGCCAAAGATATTGCGAGCAATGGCGGAAACAGCAAAACACAATTTCAAAAGTCGCTTTGACATTTATATATCATTTCACAACGACGACAATTCTGCAATTTTTGACAAGTCATAAAAAGCGCATGACAACTGCAACAACAGTCTGATGACAGCAGCAGAAGCAGCAGCAGCAACAGCAGCAGTGGCACTCCACCGGACAATGACTTCGATGCCGGGCTACGAGTACATCGGAATCGAATTACGCCTCCCCAACCTGCTGACATTAAATTTAAAGCTGTTGTGATTTCTGCCTCGCAGGACTCCATCCAAACATTGGCAGAGCACGCGCAGCAGAACACAAAGCGCAGCCAGGAAATTACAGCTATCGAAACTGCAAAACGATATAAAAAGGATAAACTGAAAGATACTCCTGAATTTTCATAGAGAAGGAAATAAACGAAAGCAGATCAAATATTAAAGCGAGACTTACTTAATTTCCCAGAAATAGGCAAAACTATTAAACATTATTTTGAATAAAAGACTTGGATGGTGACTTTAAATAACTCTGGGCGCCTTATTTTATTACAGTGAGTAATTGCATTACAGTAATTACATTGTTGAAAGATTATAAGATTATCTTCGGCGCAAGCCTAAGATCAATGTATTTCCTCAATTTTCAAACAAAATAAAAAATAATGTACTTCAAGTGTTAAATTTAAGTTCATGCCGTAAAAGAATTTCAAAAAGCAAACATTTCTATAAAAATATCAAAGCCTGGAATGTTAATGCAAGTTTTCCATTGAAAGGAGTAAAGACTAGTAAAGTTAAGTAACTTAATGAACCTCCTTAATTTGAATAGAACCATGTTTGAGGGATTTCTTATGCATTACCTTAAATATAAATGGTGATGCTTACAGTACTGACCTCGTTGGCTATTTCCGCTTCTCTATCCATTGTATAACCAGTCAAAAATCTTTACCACTAATACTTCCGTATTGTAGATCAAACTATGCCCTGTGTGAACTGTTTAGGTCATAGTGTTTCAGATAACAATAAGCTCTACTGTATTGTTTTTAACACTAAATGAGAAGCTCAAATACTTTGAATTTTGTCTCACTTATTTATTAACTTCTCAAAACATCTTTACTACACTATTCTTTTATCTATCTCGTCCAAAATGCGATATACCGGTTGGTGGGTTCGACGTATCAACATATCAACGTCCATATAAGTAACACAAACCTTCGTTATTTTTCCTCTGTAACAAATGTTGAATCGGCTGGTTCATGTTTATCATAGCTTAAATACTATACATATTTTGTTAAATTTCTTTCTATAATGGATTTTCCTCTATCATTGTCGACTATAAATACAGGAAAAATTAAATATCAAATATTTTTAATACGGTACAGAAAAATTCCTTTTTTTTCATCTTCACATACAAATCATTCAAGCTCTTTACCTACTATAACAGGGTATCGCCCTAAATGTTAAGCAGTCAAAGACTGATTGCACTATATACAACATTTACATAAAAAGTGAATGGTCGCACAAAGTTTAAAGCTTGTAATAGAACATTTTGAAATCATTCCAGTCAAATAAAATGCTTTTTATTTAAAGAGAAAATTTAGTATTCAAAGCGTAATGGTAATTAAAGCATATCAAACCCAACTCTTATGTCTGCTGGTCAATGCGCCACAGTTTCTGATGACATTCTCGTTCCAGTAGACAACCAGACTGATGTCCGAGACCAATTGGTCCCCCAACATAACTCGAACAGATACCTGGAAAAGGAATGAGAGGGGAATCAATTGGAAGGTTGGCTTATTGAGGGAAGGGTATTGCGACTGGCATACCTCACGGCATGCAGATAGCAATCATTATGCAGAATAAGGTTCGATGAAGGGCTTCCTCATCGGGTGCGCCAGCTCCAACTGCCTGGCATTGCCGCCGAGCTAGAAAACATCGAGTTGGCGCAACAGTCCACCATGGATAATGAATAGTTGCAGTCTTTGGTTGTGGCCGAGGATATCCTTGTGCAGCAGCCAGTCGCGTACGCGCACATTTGCCGGCAGCGCTGACAACAGCTCCAAGTCATCCATGGAGTAGTCCACGAAGCCCGCCCACGTCCAGAGTACGTGATGACGCGGCAGGCGCGCTTAGACCGCGGCAAACAGTTGGCGCAACGCCGCCGCCGGCAGTCGTGCCATGCGCACCGAAGTGCCCATCGAGAGGTAAATGACACCAGCTAGCAACGATTCCATAAACTCGGCCAGCTCGGCATCCAGCTGGCTCTGATTGACGGCCGGGCTGGCAGTGTAGGCAGGCCGCTTCGGCCACACCGGCATAGCTCAGTCTGCAGTGACCGCTCTGCAGAATGGCGCCAACATCAGTGCCACGTAGAGATGCATGGGGCGTGCGGATTCTTGCCGAGATGCTGGCGCAGCAGGTTGCGTGCACACGTTGCATGTGGAGCTGAAACGAAAGCGGCTTAGGCGGCATGACCACACATCTACTCACAGACACACACACACCGCTCATACACTCCGGTGTAAGGAGCAGCCACTAAGCATCATTTAATCAGTCTGATGCATGATAAATCAGGAGCCAATCATGGTCAGGTGAGACCAGCAATCCGAACAGCAATGGGATCGATGTCTGGCAGACTGACAGGACAGCCAAGCCGGCTGGCTCATCTGCTGCCACTCGACGTGCCTGCAACGCAGGCAGCACAGAAAATTGGTCTTAAATCAAGGCAAGGATTAATGCGTTTGTTGGACTGATGCACACCACGCATGAGGGCCATTCGGACAGTGAGCAGAAGCAGCAAAGGTAGACAGGGAGATTTCTTTGCCTGGCGATAGGCTGTATATAGCCTGACAATGTGTACGTTCCGGTCAGCAGCCGGACACTCGAGTCGAATGCTTAACTTACCCAGTGCAGCAAGTCGGCAAAAACATGAGTTAAACAATTTGCCACACGTTGCACGACGCCCATGGGCAGTGTCCTGGGGCCCAAGACGTAAGGCGTGACAGCGTACGCAACCGGATTGCCGGCCAACAAGAGACTTCCGGCATAGATGGCCGGCGTATTGATAGACATAAATGCTGTTACATTTAAGCTATGGACAATGCCCAGTGCACACTCCGGAAATGCGCCATCTTCAATGGCCGATTGAAAGCGGGAGCTGCCCTCTGCAGTAGACGATGCGTGCCAGGGTCGCTGCACAAACTGTTGCATGGCCGGCGGCCATTGAGTAATAAACGTCAGCCGCAAGCTTATCCTCTCTTTCTCTCTCTCTTTTAGTCGGTGTGTTAGTATGTGTATGTGTGTTAACTCCACTTTGATGTGGCATTGCAGTTACCTCAATTGGATATCGCATGGCATTGGCCATCGAGAGCGGAGCCTGCTCAACGTGGCGTGCGCCCACCAAATCCCAATCATTACAGTTTTGTATATATGCATGCACAGATGTACATACATATGTACGTATTGAACGAGTCGCTTTGGTGTCACTTCAACCAGCCCATCCACATGGAAATCCGCTTGAAAGCCATTCACAAACGTAATCCGATGGCCGCTGCAGGGATCAGTATCATCGATTGTGCCATCAATGCAGAGCGAGTCCGGAACGGGAGACTTCTCACCGTTAAACCAGCGCTCTGTCCCAATGCCCAGAAGGGTATTTGTGCGATTTCGTGCCGCCCATGGTAATCATCAGAATGTTCCAGTCGGCGTCGCCACTCCCGCAGTTGCAAATCGTCAAAAGTAACAAAAGACAAGAGCTATGCGGCCAGGACATCGATAAGGACATGGTGTCTGCTCTACAGTTACCGTTCACTACGCACACATTCACACACAACACGCACACAACACTCGCACAACACTCGCACCACTCTCGAGCAGCGACTACCGAATAGCGAATGCGACCCAATGAGCCGTCCACTGTTATTTTCAAATAAATAAAAATGTTAATTTTAAAATTCTCTCGTTGCATGCGGCACCGAGGGGAGCCCTGTGCTCCCTCTGCCGTTTCTTGCGTGTTGCCTGACTGGAAATTACAGTTATTCGTTGTACGTGTTTAATTATTTTTAAATCACACGCAAAGCGATGCACAGGCAAGCCAGCATGCCCAGAGAGCCCAAGCCAAGGACCCAAACTGGGATTATTTTGGTAGCCGTGTCACGTGCCTGCCGTTCTCCAGCTATTTTAACGGACTGCCTCGGCTCTACTCATAACCATACCAACCCCCTGCCATCCCCCCGCTCTACTTTCTCTACTCCCATTCTCTCCCCTGGCCATTCATTGTAAAACTGGCCCACTTAAAGTGTTATTTCCGTGGCGAGCCTCTTAATTACACAGTCCGCTTCGTTTGCCTTTGATTTGAGAAATTATAAGTGCCCAGACTTATAGAGAAGGTTGATCAGCCGTGGCACAAAGATGCACGTATCCCGAACTGAATTTGATGCTGAAACACTCGCATTTTGTTCTATTTCGAGCTGTGTATCAAAATTCAGTTCTGATTAGGCATTCGCATGCACTTGGTATACCTGGAAACCCCCTTCTATTTTCCTATTGGCTCGCACATAATTTGTGTTTTCGTTCGGAGAACACACACACTCATACACAAGAATATATACATTTATGTATATTGAGCTGCAGCTCGGAAGAACTTCAATGCATAATAAATAAAGCAAATAATAATTTGTCGAAGTCAAGTCCTTCATTCATTTACGTTGTTTGCATAGCTCAAGCGAAGCGAACTGAGCGTCTGATAAACTGACCAACTGAACACTTGACCAAAGAGCTTTCCAATAAGGGAAAGGTTAAAGCACAAAAACACACACACGCACCTATACACACACAAGCACGTGCTGTGTTTATTTAAGCAAAAGTAAAACATAAACCCTTTCTTGGATCGGGGCTGCATTTGCCATTGCCTCTGCGTAAATTACAAATTCAGGAAATATTTTCAATATACTGTCCGTCCAGTCGACAAATGGTCCTGACCAGCGATTAGTCCAATGTAAAACAAAAGTTGATTAATTTGTTACGTCACGTTGTTGCTGGCATTTGTCCTTTTTAGCTGCATTTCAAAAGTCTTTGAAAAGTTATTTTATTGCGGATGTTGTTGCTGCCATTGTTGTTGTCATTGCTGTTGTTGTTGCTGTTGGCATTTATTAATTGAAACACTGTAAAAGGGTCATAATGCAAATGAAATTTATTTAATTTATCTGCATGCCACAAAAGTTTCGAAAATATGTATGTAAATTGCTCGCTTACTTCGGGGCAAATACAACAAATGGATATTGGAAAAGTTTTGTGCAATGCTTTGTTTGCTGCCAGAGCAGCCTGTGGTCGGAAATGAATACTTAATTTAAGCAATATGAAAAATTAAATATGACAAAGCTTGAAGATATGTACACGCATCGATTCTGTGTGTTTAATCAAAGCTCGAATATTTGGAATTATGAAAATTCAAAAGACAGAATTCTTTTGCAAATTTGTCTCAAATGTTGTAATAAAAGCATTTACATTTCTTTGAGGCTTTAAACTCAAAACTAGTTGAAATGCTTTTAGTACTAATGGTATTAATTTAATATCATATACTTTAACTTGCACGAGTATAGGAAGTTCGATTGCCACTGCTGCAACAAAACACTTATTCTACTACTACCTATACTTTTGATACTACTTATACTTTCAATAGTACTATTACTACTAGATAGTTCACTCTGTTCAAACCTATTCCATTACTATTGGAAGTACTTTTTCTGAGTATGTCTACTATACTACACACCAAACACCTACAGCTTTTTATACAATTTCAACAATACAACTAATAAAACAAAAACTTATAATCATTATAAACCTATTACTGAAGCGAGTAGTACTACTTATAATTATTAAACTTATTATACAAGACTACTTTATTTTAATTTATTACTTCTACTATTTTCAATACTATTACTAATGCAACTTCTAAATCTACTTATAAAACAAATAAAAACATTTAATATACTTATACTACTGCTTCTAATGGTAGTACCACCAATTTTTCTTAGAGTCACGACTACTACTAATAGAACTATTACTTCTAATACTACTACTGCTAATATTACTACTGCTAATATTTCTATTGCTAATACTACTACTGCTTATACTACTACAACTTATTTTTTTTTCTACTAGAGTGGCTAATGCTACCATGGCTATTACTTCTACTACTATTAATTATATTCCTCTACTACTACTCCTACTACTTATATTTCTTCACTTCTTTTTTTATTACTACTACTACTACTTATATTCCTCTACTACTTTTTTACTACTACTACTACTACTACTCCTACTGCTAATACTCCTACTACTACTAATACTCCTACTACTACTAATACTCCTACTACTACTACTCCTACTACTATTACTCCTACTACTACTAATACTCCTAATACTACTACTCCTACTACTACTACTCCTACTACTAATACTCCTACTACTAATACTCCTACTACTACTACTCCTACTACTATTACTCCTACTACTACTAATACTCCTAATACTACTACTCCTACTACTACTACTCCTACTACTACTACTCCTACTGCTAATACTCCTACTACTACTAATACTCCTACTACTACTAATACTCCTACTACTACTACTCCTACTACTATTACTCCTACTACTACTAATACTCCTAATACTACTACTCCTACTACTAATACTCCTACTACTAATACTCCTACTACTACTACTCCTACTACTAATACTCCTACTACTACTAATACTCCTAATAGTACTACTCCTACTACTACTACTCCTACTACTACTAATACTCCGGCTACTACTATTCCTACTACTAATACTCCTACTACTACTAATACTCCTACTACTAATACTCCTGCTACTACTACTCCTACTACTATTACTCCTACTAATACTAATACTCCTAATACTACTACTCCTACTGCTAATACTCCTACTACTATTACTCCTACTACTACTAATACTCCTACTACTACTACTCCTATTACTAATACTCCTACTACTACTAATACTCCTACTACTAATACTCCGGCTACTACTACTCCTACTGCTAATACTCCTACTACTACTAATACTCCTACTACTACTACTCCTATTACTAATACTCCTACTACTACTAATACTCCTACTACTAATACTCCTGCTACTACTACTCCTACTACTATTACTCCTACTACTACTAATACTCCTAATACTACTACTCCTACTACTACTACTCCTACTACTACTAATACTCCGACTACTACTATTCCTACTACTAATACTCCTACTACTACTACTACTCCTACTATTACTACTTCTACTACTACTACTTCTACTACTACTACTACTACTACTCCTACTACTACTACTCCTTCTACTACTAATACTACTACTACTACTTCTTCTACTACTACAGCTGCAACTTCTACTACAAGTACTACTACTACAGCTATTACAACCATTAATACTATTTCTTTAATGCTATTTCCACTTATATCCATCATAATAACAGTCACTCACTCCCACTCCTTTATCCCTTTGCAACTTTTCTTATAAAACACACTTATAGTGTTACTGTAAGCATCTCCTACTAATTGGCTGCCAATTTGCATTTTCAATAATGCCAGCCCTTTACACCCCGCTTTTCTTCGATTTCCTAGAAACTGCAAATTGTGCAAGTGCTTTTCGCGGAATTTCGAGATTATAAATAATCAAAGTACGAGCAAGTCACCTGAGTTTGCATCTCGAGAGCGAATAGCAAACGACGCTGCGAGCTGTGATGACGTCAATGAGCAGCACTCGACATAAAACGTAATAATATAGAGGTCATTTGTCCTCGGGCTCAAGTGACAGTCATTGAAAAAGGCTTACACATCGAAGAAGTGCGCTCTTATATGCATGAGCACACACACACACACACACACACACACACACACACACACACACACACACACACACACACGAGCGTGAATATATGTGTATGTATATAAGGGCTGCAGGTGGATGGCGCTGGGAACGAATGGTTATTGCCAGCGATAAACATGCCGAGCGTTTCGTATATTATGTTGCCAGGAATCAATTGAATTATGGCACACAAAGAGCGGGCCGTGCTGCTGACGCCGACGACAATGACGGCGACAACGACAACGACAACGACGACGACGACGGTTGCCAAGACAATTGAGCAGCAAATTGTGTAGCTCGACAAATGCCGAAACGGAATGGCAAATATGGATGAATGCGTCTTTGCTGGTCCGTTGTCTCGTCTCGTCTCGTCTCGTCCTCGTCCTCGTCCTCATCCCCGCTGCCAATGCAAGTGGCAAAAGCTTATTGAACAATTTCGAGAGCGCGTCCCTGCCGGCAGCATGCAGCCTCATGGTATATACGCTATACGCTATATGCCATATGTATTTGCATTCCCCAGCTCGGAATGCGCTTCATTGGCTCTCTTCCTCTCCTGCCCCGCCCCTCTCTCCCAACTTCTGAATCCCTGCCAGGCAAGCTTTTTCACAATCCTTTGTGCGCTCGACTCAATTGTGCTTGCGCAATATTTGTTTGATTTCTGCTATCAAAATGCTTTATGCGATTATAGGAAAAATGCCTGATTGCACCTTTTGAACGGTCGCCCGGCCAGCAATAAGTCGCTTAAGGGACTTAAAGCTGCACAGCAGCTGATTAACGAGACGAGCAGCGGGTGCGGACAGCGGGGGGAAGGGGATAAGGGGAATGCGCGCGTGTGAACACTCTTTTCCACAGTCAATTAAACTTGAAGCTGGCAACAAACTGCGCCCGCTGGCGAATGAAATGAAATCTAAATAAATAGCTAAAGTAGCAGCTTCAAATGAAACTAATACAAAAGAGTGTGCTGCACGCACGCGAGGGAATTGCTGCCCCTTCAGCAGGAGCCACTGCTGGCGCTGCTGCTCTCCATGTCATTGCACGCGTTATCCTTCAAGCCAAGGAGCAACAGCAGCAACTGCAGCAGCTGCATGCGCGTAAGAAAATTAAATAGAAAAATTGTACATAGACGAGTTTAAGGGTGTGTGCGGGTGAGTGTGAGTGGATGGATGGGTGAGTGTTTGGGGTATAGCCAGCTTGGCTGCTCGTGCTGCTCGTGCTTCGTCGAAGGTCCTTGCAAAGGCAAAGGGACATTGCTCTGCGCATTGAACTATGGCTAAGGAGTTGCCCACCCGCCCCAGTGGTTGCTCAGCCCCAAGCCCAGCCCCAGCCCCATCTGGCTGCCTTGGCGCCTCTTGAGGCGCTTGTCCGTTATGGCGAATGACAAATACGCTGCCGCTGCTGCTGCACTTATAATTAGAATATGCAAATGTTGTCAGTGGCACACAGTAAGTTGCCACATGTAAATATATTTATGCAGCCTTGCGCTGCGCCTTCCCTGCCTTCCCTGCCTTGGCTGCTGCTGCGCAGCGCATTGCATTTTATTGCACAGCTCGCATAATTTGCATGTAAACTCGCCATTTTTCTTGCGGCTGCAGTTGCTCTCCTTCTGCTGCTGCTCCGTTCTGCCGCCTCTGCTGCTGTTGTTGTTGTTTAATTATTTTGTTTTTGTCTGCGCGCTATTTATGCAAATGCTTTCACATCAATTTTCAGGTCTGCGCTGCACTCATTACGAGTGAGTTGCAAGTTGCGAGTTGTTGCCCCAAGATTGTAATTGAGTTTGGCAAACTCTTTTGACGCTCAATTGATTGCACAGCACGCATACGCATCGTTGTCTGCCAGAAAATCACGCAGCATACGCAAATTCAGTTTCAGTTCCATTTTATTTGTTTTTTTTTTTTTTTTTTGCAGCAAAGAACTTCACACTGCGCTCGCTAATGAGTCCGGGTGCGCATCCCGTCTGCGGGCATGTAAATCAAATTAAGCAGTGAGCATGTAAATTAACTTTCCATATTAATTGCAATTTAATTAATTAGCAGGAAACATTATTGTAGCAATGTGTTTTTCACTCTCCCAACTGATTCCTGTATTTTCTGTTGCTGTTGCTGCTGCTGTTGCTCCTCCTCGAAGGCCTAGCACGAAAAGTCATTAAGGTAAGGCAACGCGAGCTCATCTCAAGAACGGGATGAAGATGCTGGGCCAGTTGCTGGCGCTGCGTTGGCCAGCACCTGCCCGACTGGACGTGAGGGCAGCGGTACGTGAACGTAAATTACAATTAATTACATTTTAATGACGCTTGTTTAATTCAGCGTTTACAATTACATACACAATTATGGCGGCAGTAAAACAGCCAGAATGCAGGCAAAAAAGAAAAAGCGAGGGGGCGGCAAGAGCTGAGAGGGGGCATAGATACCGAGTGCGAAGAGAGTGCACAAGCTGATGCTCATTACGCTACTCAGCTGCTGCTGCCCAAGGACGCACTGCACTTGGCGCTGCGCACCGAGGGCTGAGACATTTTTATGCACTCTGCGCCGGGCCGGGCGATGGCTTTAACAAATTTCACCTCTCTTTCATTTTGACCTCGCAGCCATATTAATGGCCGGCAAACTGGCAACTTTTGGCGTAATTAACTGGCTACTGGCTGCAACAAACCCTAGCGCCGCGTCAAAGTGAATGTTCAACAGCAGCAACAGCAACAGCAACAAAACGAAGCAGAGACAAAAGAGACACTGGAGAAGTGGAAATGGAGAATGGAGAATGGCAAACGAGAAGTGAAAAGCGAACATTTATGCTGAAATACAAGCACATTAATTCGGTAAAGCAGAACAGGAACAGCAGCGGCAGCTGGCATTGTTGTTGCTGCTGTTGCTGTTGCTGCTGCTGCTGCTGCTGTTGCTGCTGGCTCGGGGAAATCAAACAACAGGCAAATTGAGGTGTGAATCTATAAACACACAAGTGCGAGAAGCTATAAAATTAAAATGGCAGCACTGGAAAGTATGCTATGTTTACGTTCGCCACGCGCTGTCTGCGTTTGCGAGCAGCCAATGGAGCGTATGCGCAATGCAGCACTGCCTCCTGCTGCTAGCGTTGTTGCTACTGGTATTGCTGCTGGCTCCGGACTGTGAATTGTGGCAGCAACACCAGCAGCACTTGCCAGTTGCCTTTGGCCGCTCTGACAGCAATAAATATGCTTCAACTATTTGGCAGCGGGTGAATTTAAAAGGTCGTGCAACAAAAGCAGCAGTCAGGGAGGAAGGCAGGCAGTCAGGCAGGCCGCACAACTCTGAAGGCCAAACAAGCAGCCAGACATTAAATTGCAATTTATGCCAATGAGTTCTTAATGTACAAGAGGCAACAACAATTGCTCAATGCCTTCTAATGGACCCCTAACGGCGGCGTCCGCCAAACTTGACTGTAATTTATTTGCAAATTATTATTAAAACTTTTGCTTGGCCACGGCAGGCAGTGGGTGCTTCCGCTTTGCCTTTCATTCTTTTCCGCCCCCATCCCCACCCTCTCTCTCCGCTTCCTCGACAAACCTCTGCCTCCTCCTACTTCACGCTATGCCCTTCGCCCTTGTTTAGTCCATAAATGATTCGCACTTAGTTTGCTGTCAGCCACAACAACAAAAACACAACGACAGCAACAAGAACAATAAGCAGAGCAGCTGAAACAAGAGAAAACATAGCCGTAAAGTCGCGCCTATAAATCAAGTAAACTTCTTGTTTTGGGGTCAGCTCTTTGTGTTAATATCTGAAAATGTGAATTCGCTTTGTTTTGCCGACCCAAGCCGACCGAATGGCCTTGGCTGGTCGTGTGGCCCACATTCAGGCAGTTCATATTAACTGGCTCTCAATTAGTTGGCAATTACTCGGCCCATGGCAGCTGCGATATACGCTAAATTGGATGCACACACACACATTGATATATTCGCCGCACTGCAGCTGCATTACAGCAAGATATATGCGCCAAACTAACGTCGCGCTTACTCAATTAAATTCTCAGCGCCAACTCAATTTCGAAATCGCATTTATCAAGCCATTAGAGTCAAATAATCAGCCAGACTCCACACAATGCCAGCCAAAGACAGACAGAGGGAGGAAGAGAGAGACAGAGAGGGAGTAAGAGAGAGAGAGAGAGAGAGACGAAGGTAAGGAGGCACTCACATTAAAAGCAGCCGCTGCTAACGTTAGCTGATAACGGAATTTGCCTACCATTATAAGCAGCAGTGACGCCACTCCTGGCTGCTCCAGCGGTTGAAGTGAAGCCGCCCATTGAGTGCAAGTGCAACGGCACACGAACCGATTCGAGTGCACTCGACGGGCGCACAGACAAGCAGCAGTGCGACTAGGTGCCGGCAGAAGACGATAAGATGATGACAACGAGTTCGCGCTGAGCCCCCCCGCCCCCACCTATAGAACCCAATTGTAGGCGGCCCACAACCATAATGCACGGCAGCAATCGCATTAAAAATAGTTGAGAAATCAAAAAGATTATAGACTCTGCCTGCCTGGCGGTCTCAAGGAGCTGGCCGAGCCCGACAAGGACGGTGCACAATGGAAATCAACTAGCAGAAGAGCTGAATCCTTAGAATTGTACATTGTATCTAGATTATGCAAGAAAGAGAGACCGACTACAATGTTGAGAGGTCTCTATGGTGTCATTATTAAAGGTAGAAGGAATAATAGGGAATGCTATGCAAGCAGTATTGGTGAACTGTGAAATGCTTTAACTTTCAATACTGATGAAAGGGATGGAGCTGTATATTGTATTTAATTACAATTCTAATCAGCGTCCCTTTCGAAGTAGTCCCAGGAGTCCTAGCTCTGGTTAAATATTAAATTTAACCTTGGCCTGCCATTGATTTTCTCTCATTACTCAACTTTCTCTGCTGGCAGTACAATTACAAATGTTTGCTCAACTTGAATGCATTATTTCCATATCAATTTGGCCCGTTGCACCTGCCGTCCTCATAATTGCGCCCTAATGCCATTATACAATTTAGTTTTCATTCAAATCGTTTTACCACAAAATTGCATTCGCTGTCGCTGCATGCCAGCCGCATTGCCATTGCCATTGCCGTTCCGTTCCATTATGATAAATGAGCAAGGAATCAAATGAGGCTGAATGGCAGGCCATGGTCTGGGGACCAGGCCAAACCGAGCCAGCCGAAAACGACGTCAGCACGGCAACGCACGGCATCTCCAAACCGTTTGATTGCCTGGCCCAGCTCCGGCACCGGCTTGGGGCTGGGACTGGAGGGAGGGAGACTGGCGCCTCGCTTTATGCCGATGGCACTACGAATTAGCGCCGTAAATCGCATTTAAATCGTAAAATTCTCGCAGCCAACGAGTCACTTTGCCTTTGCATATAGAGTGGCAGCAAGCCCACGAAACCCCTCCCCCGCCCTCACCTACTCGCACTACCACAATGTCGACGAGGGGAGTGGCAGAGTGCCAGTGCGACAAAGCGCCAGAATGCCAGTAGAGCCCCTTTAGTATGCTCAAAGATTTTGATCCTATCAGCTAAATTGCATTTGACAGTTGGCGAAAAAACTTTTGCCTTTCCTTGCCTTTTCTTGGTCGCCTCAACTTCTACTCACTCTCTGTTCGGTGCGAATAGCGAACAAAGAGTAATGGAAAGTAAAGCAGAGCAACATAAAGCTCTCAATAGAATTTCAATATACGCCTCATTTGCCGCAGATATAAATCTTTAAAATAAATATTTTCAATGTAAATACACTAGAACTTAATTGTTTAACTAATTAAAAAAAGGCAGATACAAAATCTGTTACCTTTTTACAGTGCCTGGCAAAAGTATTTGCAATTTGTTAAAGTGTTTTTATTATGTTTTCATACTAATTACATTTTTCTTTTTCATTATTGATTGTTGAGTAAAACCAGTCGCTCCAAAAATAATAATATACAATAAGTATCAAATATTATATATGAAAATAACAAAACAAGCGTTTCGTGCTGAGAAGAGTTAGTATAATATATTTATCTGAAAATCAAAAAATGAAACGAGATCAGAATATAGAAATTACAGATGACTAAGAAGTTTTTAGCTTACTTAAAAAAGATCCCCTTGTTTGCGATTTGCCAACGTTGATGCTAACAGAACAATCTTTATTCATGCTGTACAAATATTTACTTCCCGCACTGTGCTAAATGAACATGAACATATTTGCGGTTATTAATTGAAAACACAAAGATAAACAGTGTTAGAATTGTTCCAGTTCCAGTTTGCCTTGGGAGTTGCCAACACAAACACAAACAACAAATGTTATCAGCAGTGATCGCGACTGTTATGCGTTAGACTGATGTTTAGAACTTTACAGCGCGCTGTTAGCTGCCCCTTTAGCTCAGTGGTAGAGCGTTGGTCTCGTAAACCAAAGGCCGTGAGTTCAACCCTCACAGGGGGCAACTGCGATGAGAAGTGTGTTTTTGCTGCGTGTGTTGCTTTTTAATTAATTTTTCTCAATTCTCAATATTTTTGTAATCAGTTCCGATCATCTTTAAGCAGTTTGATGCGAATTTCTCACAATTCATCGCCTGCTGCGCCAGATGTCTGCTGCAATTTCCAATCGATTGCGCCATGTTCGCACTTCATGCGATAACTTGGAAGTTTTGCAATTTGCGGCATTGGAAAGTTGGTCTTTATGCCCGCTCGGCATGGGCATGGCCTGGGCCAGTCAGTTGAGAATGGGAAGAAGAAGAAGTGCAGCACTACCTCAAGATGTTTGTACTTTTTCAGCTGTTCTCCTGGCAGCTTCGTCTCCCTCCCTCCCTGCCTGCCTGACAGCCTGCCTGCCTTCCTGACTAGCTGACTTTTTTCTTGAAGTATTTTTTTCCGACTTTAGCAAAGATTTATGCGGCAAAGCCGCGGCGAGTTTAAGTGTGCTTGCGCATGTTTCGATAATTTGCGTGATTTTTGCATTTTTCCAGTTTTGCAGTTTTGCAGTTGTGCAGTTGTGCAGCCGGAATACGCGTTCGCCGTGTAGGTGCATGCGTAAGTGGCAGCCGTCATTGCATCATTAAAACTTATGTACTAGTTGCCACTACAAATGTGGGCCAAGCCAGCGAGCTCTCCTAGCGCGGTCCGCAGTACATACATTATGCACAAGTATTTGAAAATTCCATAATGATTTTGTATTTATTTTAGCTGGCAATTAAAAGCGGCTTGCGCATAAAATATTTACTTGCAATTAGAGCAACTGCACTCTCCCGCCGAGCAGCAAAACTCAAGTGCAGCTCGGCTTAGCGCCCGCCTGGGCGGGAGGTGGCTCGTCGTCAGGTTTGGGAATGGTGCAATTGGGGTGATGTGGGCAGGAGGGGGGTGTGCCAGTTGCGGAGGTTGTGGTATGTCTATGTCCCGTGACAGTCACTAATTATGGATTTTACAATTTGCGACTTGCTGCTAACCGCAAGACATGAGAGAGCGAGATGCCAGCGCCAGGGTGGGCTGCACAAGGAGATGCCGCCACAGGACTCACCTCGCTCTGCCATTTTGCGGTGCCTGCGCGACGTGAATGCGACTGCGACTGCAACGGCAACGGCAACGGCGACTGGGACATAACTGGGGAAGCGAGGGGAGGCGACGCGAGACGAGGCCAAGGAAGTTGCCTGACATCAAAATTCCGCGAGTCTATGTGTAAGTTTGTCGCAGTGTTATCTGCAATGCCACACACACGTCTCTCACTCTCTCGCACACTCATGTGTGTGTGTGTATGTACGTGCTGCCTGCATGTGCGTGTGTGTGCGAGAGGAGTGTGTGTGGAGTGAGCAAGCGCATTGAAATCGCCACCATTAATAAGAAAGTTTTACCCTGCCTGCCTGCCTTCTGGTAATAAGCAAATTGAGATGACAAACTTTATTGTTGATTTTATGTGCGCGCACACATATCCTGACACACACATACTGAGGCGCGCACACTCACACACAGGCCCACATACATAGACATTCCTATACATTGGCAGGCTCCGCTGGGGATCAACCGACCTAAATGAGTTATTTAAGTAGCACTCGCGCCCCAGTTTAAATGCGCTCGTAATTCGCCTTTGTGCCAACCAAGTTTTTCTGCCGCAGATATGTGTGTATGTACAGTGCGAATGTCACTGTATGTATGTGAATAAATGCAGCAGTATGTGTGTGCAGTCTAAGCTCCTTATAATGAACTGATGTTGAGAACTTGTAGAATTTCAACCTGATTTCTTACTTATATTTTGTTTATGCCTCTAAATTGGATTACATTTGAAAATATATTCATTTTTACTTACATTTTCCATTATTTTTAAATATTTACTTCTTAGATCTTGATTTGATCAATTCCAAATTTCAGTTTCCGTAAAAATAAACAACAAAATACATTATATTTTCTACTTACGAACCTATGAGCCTTTGTCTAACTTCTCCTTCCACTTCGAATAAATGGAATTCTTGTGCAAAACATGAATTTTTTCTGTTACTGCCTTTATGCGAGGCTCATCGTTCCATAATTTTGGCAGATAAAGTACAATTTTCATATTTTGTTTAGACGCAAAATTTTATTAATACTTGAAATAAGAAGAAATGAAATAAGAAAAGAACCAACTTTATATAAAGTGAAATAACTTAGATTTTGCCTTCGAATTTCATCAATCAAAGCAATCATTGACTCCATTTCATGCATTGACTGAATCATTGAATTCGTTTTGAAATTTTAATTTTATGCAGACCCTTTTTTCCCAGTTCATAAAAAGAATCCAACATATGCAAAACAACTTCCTCCAAAAACAGTATAAGAATTCATCTTGATTTATTAAATGTTGTGAATATTTCAATTCATGAAAATTGATTTAATTTATTATTGACTATTTGAATATCATTTCTTGAATATTTCTATATCGCAAAAAATTTGGAAAAATATTGAAGAAATAAATAAAATACCAACGAACTTAGTATTAACAGTTGTATAATATAAATCATGATTATTCTAAAAGCAGTTTCTGAGGTAATAAAAAAAAAATACCATGTTGACACCCATTTAAGCTATACCATTCTCAAATTGCACTTTTGTAATTTATAGCGGATTGTGATATAAAAGCTCTCAATCATTCTTAAAGCGGATTTATGCAGTTACACGTGCTAAATTTTTTAAATGAAAAAATGCTCAATAAACGTGAAAAAGAGATTTGGTTAGTAAAGTCAGCTTTGGTTGATAAATTTCTTTCGAATATTCGTTCGTTTTAGCATTGTTTGACTGTATTTAAAACGGCTGTGAGTGCGTCTTGGTTGTTTAAGCTATTAATGCGCAATGCTCAGCCTTCCACGTTGTTTTGCAGGTTTTGCTGTCGTCTTTGGAGTCGCACTCGTCGTGTGGCATATTTTGAGTTGTGCCTTGTGTGTGTGAGAGCAAGTGCGCGAGTGTGAGTGTACTTTACTTGGCTAAGTACGTGATTTGATTAGCGCCTGAAAATCCAGTTCGTGTCTGGGCTAAGATCTGCCTTATGCCGCGCTTATCAAGTATACGCAACGTTGCGTAAGCCAAAATGTTTGACAACAATTTTAAATTCTATTTGTGCGCAGCGACTTTAAAGCTTTCACCCATTCAAAGTATGTATATAGCTCTATTTATATATGTGTGTTTGAGAATCGCCTGTTGAGGTCAACAAATTATCGCAAGCATTTTTCATTCCCATTTCGGGCGCTGCCCGCTTGGCCACAGCTCGCAGTGTCAACAGGAAAATACGTGCACAAACATAGAAATGGCTGCCATTGACAAACTAGAAAGCGACCGACGCACACACACACACACACACACACACACGTACAACACGGCAAACATGCATGTGTGTTTGTGTGGCACGACGTAAACGAGACATTAATGCTATTATTCGTGTGTGTGCGTGTGTGTGTGAAAGTGTGTGTTTGTGCGTGGGTGGCACTTGTGTAAAAAGCAACTAATGAAAACGGAAATAAAAACCGCTCGAGGAATGCTGATGACTCTCCAAGGATGGTATTTAATATATGTGTGCGGCTCGTGTGTAAAAGGCTCGACACTGCAAGCAGCCAGCCCGAGCTAAGACTACAATTCCCGCCTCAGCTGCTGGCTCCAGTTCCTGCTCCTCGCCAGCAACTGCTGCTGCTCCCGCTCAACCCATTTTGCACGCGCGCCCAAGCACTTAGCATCAATTTGGTGGCTCGTACTGAAGCGACAAAGAGAGACACAAGATACACTCCCGGCTGCTGTGGCACCGAGCAAGATAGATAGATGGCAGCAGGAGAGAGCGTGGTAGAGAGAGAGGGAGGGGAAGTGAGGGAGGCAGCGCTGGAGCAAGACAACTAAGTAAAAGCATAAGTAATGCACATAAATCAAAAATTCAGTGCTGCCCGTGCCAGACCCCATCGCTGCCTGTCAGAATGGCACGCACAAATACTCACTCAGCTGCGGAGTCCAGGAGTTCACTCGCCGTCGCCGTCGCCACTGCTGCTGCTGCTGCTGCTGGACTTTGTGGGACCGTGAAAATGCTTAACAATGTGCAAGACCAGAGCTTGCAGGTACAATTACCAGCAAGTGCCGGTTCGGCTCCAGGCCCAACACAATCGAGAACTTAGCCAGCGTGAAATATTGAAGCTCTTTCCCGACCCACGCTCGAACCGAATCCAAGCGAGGCTTGAGCTGGGAGTCCACTCGACTATACAACTATGCCATACTGTACATTGCCGCTGCTGATGACCACAATCGAGCGTGGCAATGGTCTTTGCTGCCAGTTGGCGAATGGCACCTGCGGAATGCGCTGCTGGAATCTTTTGAAAAATATTTTCTATATTCCTGCAGCGTCTTCGGCGGGCTTCGCTTCTCTCCAAGTCAGAGCGGTGGCCATAACTCCCCCACACACACAGACCGACGTTCTCTGTGGCCAGACAGGTGTGTAATTTATTGATTATTCCGCTAGATATGCTCACCCGCACTAGCACACACACACAAGCGCACAAACGCACACAGGTAGGCGTGCCAGCGTTGGCTTGTTTAGACATTTTGTCATCTTCAATTTGTGGCTGTCATGCCGGCTGGTAGACAGGCATTCGCCCTCGCACCGGCTCTTGCCCTGGCATTGGCACTGCCGACGTCGCCGTCGCCTTCGCTGCTGCCACTGGCATTGGGTGCATTTCCAAAAGTGGATTACAAGCTGAAGGCACTTGTAATCGCTGCGTTAAGCCAGCAGCTGGCAGGAGGTTGGAGACGGGAGACAGGAGACAGGAGACGGGAGCCACCAGTCGGATGCCGGCAAGCAAGCGTCTGTTATTGAACAGCCCCATTCTTGGCATCCCCAACGACTTGCCTTCGGCATGGCTGGCATCTTCATTTCATTTGCCATGGGCTGGTGTGGACTCAAGTGGAGTGTGCAGTGCAGAAGGGGAGGGGCAAAGGTGGGGTGGGGTAAGCGCGTTTATTGAGTTTTAATTGGATAAGTTATAGACGCTCATGTTGCATAAATTCCACAGACATCTTTGTTTTGGCACCCTCGCATATTCGCCACATAACTGGGCAGATCCGGGGGGATGCCGGTGTCAAGCAGGTGTGGCACTTGTCTTCAGCTTCTGCTGCTGCTGCGGCTGCTGCAGCCTTTGAACTCATGCTCCCCGCTCAAGCGACGCATTCGTGCGGCAACTGCTGGGAACGTGCAGCTCATTACCTGATCTGCCAATATATCGTAACCGTGTAACCGGAGTCGTTAATACCAACGGACTGACGGCACATTGCCTCCATCGGCCGCAATCAATAGAAGCCCGTGGTGGGCACGTGTCGTTCCTTCGCCCTCGGAGCCGTGTTCGCTGAAAACTTGTGTAATTAATTCTTAATAAATTATTCAAGGTGTGAAAATGTGCTGGGTATCCTTGCAGATCGATTGTGTGACAGGTTATTATAAGAGGAAGGCTTTAAGCTGAAGTACATGCAAAGTATACATGGTAAAGTCCCAGCTAAAAAACGGTTTAATATTATGCCTACTTCGATAACATAATACAATTCTAATTTATACTTTTGTCCTCAATTTTCTTTAAATTTACTCTTAAACTGCTAAGATAATTGAATTCCCGAATTCCGTCATGCATAATGACAAACGCACTGGCACTCATGGCAAGGAACAAGCTGATTTACTAGCACTATTGAAGAATTACTAAGTGCTAATGAAGAAATGTAAAGAAATACGTTATAATAACTTACGTTGACCTACAGCAATTGAAGTACCTCTCAGGCTACTGCAATTCACAGATCACTGTTGACCACTGACCTTCCCAGTCAACAGGGAATATGCAAATTTAGATTGAAGACTAAAATGCCAGAGCACCTACTTATAGTACTTATTGGGTATTAAGGCACTTAGCAGACGTCTGGCGACCTATAAAGTATATGTATATATATAAGCTATTCTGCATCAAGAGCAATAAAATAGTCGAACTGGGCCTCTCCGCCAGTTCGTGTTCGTGTATTGAAACACAAACTAATCTCTTAGTTTTTTCTCTATCAAATTTGTCAAATACTAAATATCCACAATATTATCATCAATAAAATATTTTATTAACTTTAATAGGAACGTTCGAAGTAGATAAAAGCTGCAAGGGTACAGAATCTTCGGAATTTGGTTTTTTCAGGCATAACAGTACAAACAATTATATAAAAAGTGCTTTGAGGCACTCTTACGTGTTTGAGGGAAAAGGAATAAATAGTCAAACACCTAATTATAGTATCTCCGGCCGTGACTCGTAGTAGGTGCGCATTGTAGTGCATACAGATACCCGTAATTGACGACACAAAGTAAAGAACTAAAACTCTGCAAGAGTACGGTAGATAGCTATCAATCCCTGTCGCGACATTCACGCACTATTCATTAGGAAGTCGCGATTAATTAATACAGCTGATATTGCTCCGGGCATTGTTCAACCGAATTTAACAACTCATGACTGATTTTTCCCCACCCAGCAAGTGCACACTATGTATATGTGTATGGGCATGTCGTCCCGCACATTATTCAATCTCCAGTTGGTATTGCCTAATCACAGTGGACATTGCGCTGTGCATTTGCGCTTTTGTCTTGCAGTGGGGGCGATGCTTGGGATCGGGGGTTGAGGCAGTTGGTGTCGGTCTGGTCCGGGTGGCAGCATCATCAGTCATGCTAGTTCATTATTATCGCTGACATTGCGCTCACTGCGCCCCGTTCCCGTGCAGCCCGCTCCACTTATAATTCATTTCTATTGTGCCAGGCCATGCGATGCCTGAAAGCCCCTTTTGATCCAACTGACTTATTTGTCTTGAGGAAGCTCGCAGTAAAATTGCTTTTCCTACGACGCGCGCACTTCCTGTTGTTGCCGCTTGTTGCGCGTCTTGTCCTGCCGAAGCCGCCCCAGCTCCAGCTGGTGGAGCAGCCACTGGCAACTGGCTGACGCAAGTTTCTCATTGTTTTGCCGCCTTTTGTAGTGCACAAAGTCTGGGGATCGGTGTTAATAGACGCCTGTTGTCTCTTGTCTCCAGCTACGTTCTCTCCTCCTTCGTTATGCTCCCGCCCCCCTTCCTCCTTGTGTCTGTTGTCTGTATATTCCACTCAAGCCCGTTGGCTCTTCATTTGTCGCTTTGCGCTTATTGTCGCTGCGCCCGGCTTCATTTTCTTGTGATTAATGTCGTCATTAACTGCAATTAACTTTTTTAGTTGGCGACCGCGACAAATCTTTTGACGTTTTTGCTCGAACTTTGGCTAAAGCCACTTGACTGCCATGTTGGGCAGTGTCAATTTGTGGCTGTCATCGTCGACTGGATATATCCTTCGATAGCCTTCATCAGTCATGTGTGTGTGTGTGGGCACTTCCCAGGGATCCTTATAGTTGTTTTTGCCCTAATTATTTGTCAAGCATTCGACTGCTAATGGCCTGGGCTGACCCCGTGACCGACCAACTGGCGAAGTTTTTACATCAGTTAAGTACAAAATAAAAGCACCACGTCTACGTGTGCTCGTGTGATTCAGTGTGTGGGTGAGTTAGTGTGTGGGTGGTTGTGTGTCACACATGAGATCTGCACGTGACCAACAAGTTCTTCGACTGCAACTTGCACTCGCAGAGACAAGTGCAATGTGTATCTATTACCAACTTGAGTCCTAGTTGCCTTAAGTTCCGCGAAATATGCCACACATTTTGATAATTTCGCAACTTGAACGGAAACCGCTTGTAAAGCAAATTCCATAAGGCATAGAAAGGTAACAAATAACTCCAGTTTCCTGTACCGGCTTAGCGTATTTTTATACTCTTGCAGAGGGTATATTAATATTGGCCAGGAGTTCGCAACGCTTCTTAGTGAAAAGCCCGACAACATAAAATATACACTGTAAATCAAAGTAAAGTGTAAGTCAAAACGAGCCAGATCGGATAGCTATATCGTATAGCTGCTATACAAACTATCGACAGATTTTAGTAATAAAATATATAATATATATTTCATCAGAAATAGATCACTAAAACATAAAGCTGCCATAGGAACAATCCGCTGAACTGCAGGTTTTTATGTGAATATCTGTTTGAATTTTAGAAATAACTTAACTTATCAGTACCAATCAACGCGAGACAAACTATTTAATATACAAAATGCCGTTCCAGGCTTGTAAAATAATATACAACTAACAGTATTGTAACGATCTCGAAATAATATAATACATTCATCTTACCTTTCTTTCTTGTTTGCAAATGATATGCATTTCAAAATACTATAGGACTGTTTTAAAATATAACCTTCTTTTCCTTAAGCTACACTCAGCTCGCAGTATCTCGTGCGTATCGTTTAACAAATTTTAATTCAAATACAAACCTAATTAGTTTAATTCAATATTAATTTACTTTAGTTTCTTAAATCTTGTTGATTTTAATTAGTCGGAGGTCTACAGTAAAAAGAATGGAAAATACATATTGAAATATAATATAAAATATAATAAAAAAAATATCAATAAATCGATCTATCCCTCTAACATACGTATGTACTTATCTATTTTCATCTTATATTATTCTTGTTCAAGTCTATTTTGCAGTAGGGGAAATTGAATACATCTATCTATCCATCTAATATACATATCTACCTAATCCCATACTGTTCTTTTTAAAGAGTATCTAGCAGTCGTGGCATATTGAACTATTCTTTTGCCTTTCATATGAATACATTTTTATTCTTTTGGCATTCCTTTAAGTGCCACTCACACACTTGCACTAACACTCTCTCACACACACACACACACATATGTATATATAAACACACATGTAACTGCCGCCCACCTTTTGGGCTGTTTAGCTTGCATTTCTGCGTTTTAACTTTCTTACAATAAAGTGATGTTATCTTGCTCCCCAGCTACTTTGCGGCTTAGGCAACAGGCGAAAAGCAGTTGATGGTGGTGCTGCTGGTGCTCTGGGGGGTATAGGTGTGGGTGTGGATGTGGGATTGAGACAAGGTAGCTGGAGCTGGAGCTGGAGCTGGAGCTGGAGCTGGGCAGGCGACAGGATCTACGGGAAATTACTCTGTGCTTTATCGTGCATATAAATCTATTTGCTCAGGTGTTTTTCGCTGCTAATATGTTTGTGATGACTTTATTTTGCGCTTACCGCCGGCTTTTCTCGCCCGCTTTGCTTGCTTCCATTTTTTCGGCATTACCTTTTGCCGCCTTATTTATATATGAATGTAGATGTATGTATGTGCGTGTGGTTGTGTGTGTGTATGAGCGGCACTGTAGGCGGCGGCAGCTTAACAGTTTTTGGTCGCTCTAGAAAAGTTGTAAAAAGGTTTTCCAGTTCGCCAGCTGGTCTGGTCGCCTCAGCCACCTCGGGACATGAGGCGCACGCATTATTTCGCCTGCTTTAATATTTCAGTGTTGCCCCAATGCGACGTATGCGCAATTTGCTTAAATAAATACGTGACGCAGCCGCGCCCCGCACTCCAAGCTGCTCAATTACCCCCGCTTGACGGCCAAAAAGTGCAAATTAAAAGGCCAAACCGTTAGGCTAAATGCCTTAAGCACTTAACTTGCATACATGCTGGCAGTGTATTGTTGTCGCTACTGCTCCTGCTGCTGCTCCTCCTGGTGTTGTACGTTAGCTGAAATATTCACAAGTGCGCATTAAAGGCAGCCCAAGGCGCAGGCCACGTCACAGGACCCGAAATGATTGTAGGCAAGCTTTTAAGCCTTTTTTTAATGCCCTCAACGACAACTAGACAAGGTATGTACTGCACACACACACACACGTGCGTACTGCCCACATACACGTTCGCACACTCCCACACTCACAATCCAGCACAAAGGCACAACAATGTCGTCGCGACCACACAACATTTACTCAAGGGATTAACTGTAAAGATCTTAATGCCTCTATTTCTACGGTCTTAAGTATACTTCCGCCTGTGCAGGCCGCTCGATGTGTGACAGGGCCAAGTCAAGCAGCATTGACTTAACCCCCCGAACCGGCCGAGCCCACTCTTGCTTCCATTTGTATCCCCCTTTTCTGCACCGACCACAAGCCACACACCACTCCCACTCACCCCAGACCTATCCTCCGTCCAAGAAACCGTCCCGTCCCGCCCTTTTTCTAGCTTCTTATTTTTGTTTGTGTTTGTATTGGGGCTTGTGTTTGTTTTACCACTAGCCCTTGGCTCCTTGTGGATCCTCCTCGTTGAGGGGCACAGCGCCTGCTGCTGAGCCTCGAGCAGCACTTGCGTGTGTTTTGTTTGCACTGTGTGCGGTCCCAGGGATTGGGCCACATATGCACATTGTCATTGCCAAGTACCACTAATATTATTTACATTTCGTTAGGTTTTCCTGTTCTCCAGGACGTCCTCCCTCTATCTCTTTAGCCAGTTACAGTATGTGTGATGCACGTGGAGCACCACTTGATCATCAGCTGGCCACACCCAGCCCCCTGTCCGCAATAGCCTTATGCCCGGCGGAAACAATTACTGCGAATTACTGCGGCAACGCAATAAAAGTACAAAACTTTCTCTACTTTTTTCCTTCACTTCGTTGGGGACGCAGACCGTCTCCGTTGACGTCTAATAGAATTTCACGCCAACAAGTTCAATACACAAAACACGAAACTTTTACATTCATTATGAAACGGTAAAATTGAAAAACCACACCATGCAAATACTTCTACAACAGTTACAGATACAACAACAACAACAGCAATATCCAGCAACAACATGGTATCCAGATGTTGCCGCTGGCGCGCCAGCAACAGCAGCAACGGCAGCAACAGCCGCTGCCTTGTGTCCATAATTGAAAAATATGAAGTTCAGCGGCAATCTGATTAAAATTACATTAAAACAATAACAAAGACAACAACTTCGGGCGCAGATAAAAGTTGTAAAAACGCTTGGTAAATTTTAAACCAAATTATTGGACAAGGCGAATGGAAAATTAAATTTTGTTGCAAGTTGTTTTGGCAAGAGCCAACTCTACACTTTAGAAAGCAGTTTCAGATTTAATTTATTGAACAAAGCTGGCTTGTTCGAATCATTTAAATTGAATCTTCTGGTTTCCCTAGTAATGTTATATGTTATATGATATGAAGCAAGGAAATGTCCCAGTTTCAATAATGTCCAATGTCGGGCAAGCTTGACAGAAAGATACACTTCCCATAGTGCTGAAAAACCGATTCAAATATACTAACAGTTCTTTAATACGAGGGTCGTTTGATAAGTCCGTGACTTTTTGAATAAAATATATTTTTTTCGTCAAAGAAGCGTTTTATTTCTCAACATAATCTCCTTTTAGCTCTATACATTTAGTCCAGCGTTTTTCCAATTTTTTTATTCCTTCCAAATAATAGGTTTTCTCAAGGCCCTCAAAATAGTCGTTTGTTTCTGTGATGACCTCTTCATTTGACCCGAATCTCTTACCGCCGAGCCATTTCTTCATGTTTGGAAACAAAAAATAGTCACAGGGGGCTAAGTCTGGAGAATATGCTGGATGGGGTAGCAGTTCGTAGCCCAATTTATGAAATTTTGCCATGCTGACTACACACGTGTGCACCCGTGCATTGTCCTGATGGAACAGCACTTTTTTTTTCGCCAAATGCGGTCGTTTCTGCTTCAAATCAATATCGAATCTGTCCAAAAGCTCTGAATAATATTCGCCGGTGATCGTTTTACCCTTTTCAAGGTAATCGATGTGAATGATACCTTGTGCATCCCAAAAAACTGTGGCCATGACCTTGTTGGCCGACAGACCCACCTTGGCCTTCTTTGGTGCACGTTCACCCGGAGAAACCCACTGTCTTGATTGTTCTTTGGTCTCTGGTGTGGTGTGGTGGATCCATGTTTCGTCTACGGTAACGAAACGGCGGAAAAATTCGTTTGGATTGCGGTTGAACATCGCCAAACACTCCTTTGAAATGGTCACACGGTTGCGCTTATGGTCGTGTGTGAGCAATCGCACGGAAAGCTTTTTCATGTCCAAATATTCATGTAAAATGTGATGTACCCGTTCAGTTGAGATGCCTACAGCCTCAGCTACCTCACGCACTTTCATTCTCCGATCATCCAATATCATTCCATGGATTTTGTCGACGATTTCTGGCATGACGACCTCTTTTGGGCGACCTGAACGTTCGGCATCACTTGTACTGGTACGACCACAACGGAACTCAGTAAACCATTTCTTAACCATTGAAATTGATGGTGCAGAGTCCCCATAATATTTATCAAGTCTTTCCTTGGTTTCGGTGATGGATTTTTTACGCAAAAAATAATGCTTAATTAGCACACGAAATTCACTTTTTTCCATTTTCGTTAAAATTCACGAGATCGTCTGCTTTCAATGCCTATAAAACGCAAACCAAAAAACGCAGCTTTCTCAAAATTTTACAGTCAGCTGTTAATCGATAACTGCTGACAGGAGCAGTGTTGTATTTAGAGCAGGTGCGCGGCAAATACAAAAAGTCACGGACTTATCAAACGACCCTCGTATCTCTCTTCGATAACAGAATGTTCTCCTGCATATTGCTTTCTTACTCTTACACAACAACAAGCTGACTTCAATCACTTCTGTGTTTATTGTCCGATCACACTGAAATTTGGATGAGAGGTAGATAATATACTTAGTCTGCTAAGTATATGTCAAATTAATTAAAAAACTAAATTATTGATTTGCAATAAACTTGATATGCGTTTCATAAATAAGAGCCCTTCATGTCAAATATAGTGACTCCAACGTTCATCCTTATAGGGGGACAGACTGACTGACAAGAATATAAATACTCCGTGGTCTGCCACGTCTCCTTCTAGTATAACCGTTTGTAGAACAATATTTTCAGAGGTCGAAAAGTATAATAAACTACTTAACGTCTGTCCGTTTATATGTACCTAAAACTCCAACTGTTCCGTTTTTAACTCGAAAACTCTGCTGGAGAACTTGTTATCCCTATTTGTTACATACAAGTTCTTTTTGTATTATCCCAGCACAAGTGGATTGTATATATTGCCATTGATCTGCATCGACTCTCTGTTTGCGCTGAATGTGTCGGGTTTAGAGGCAGAGATGGCAGCTTAGAAAGGCAAACAGCAGCACATAGATAACACATATCAATGGCCTCGTTGCAAGAGACTCTAGTTATCGCTTACTTCATGACCGGATCGAGTAACTCCATAATACTTCCTAAAAGCTAATATGGTATACTGATAATAAGCCAAACATCGGATGATCAGGCATTTCGTAGATATGTGAGCTAGAATAACATACTTAACACTTTCCAGTTAGTGAGACTTTTACGAATTTTTCTTAATTTTGTATGTATTTGAATATTTTCGGTCTTAAGACTCACTTATGGGATATGTTTTGATTCTGATGGGATAACAGGGAACTGCCCCTTACACAAGGCAAAGGTACATTGCGCCCCAATGATGAAATAAAGTGTAGCCCGTACAGTAGAACACACCTACTATAATTGTTCAACTAATCTTGTTGCGCAGATAATACTTGATTAGTTGTATGCAGACCTCGGCATCCTCAGCGCTGTCATGGCCAGCCTCTGCAAGAGAAGTGGATATTTTAGTAGAATATTTATACAAAGCAATCACTGCAAGAGCTTTGCAGCACTTGAGTTACTCCGTTGTTTTGCTGCCTAATTAGCTACTTACCATTCTCTTGGATAATGCGCTTAAGGTTTTCAATGCAAAGAGTTTTCAGAGCTCGCTTCTTCGGAGGCCCCATTTTGTGCGGAAAGAGCACCGAGGTATCCACCACCACATCGTGTATTAGCTTTAGTGCCTTCAAATCGCTCTCCAAGCTGTGGCCCACCAGCACCGTCTTGGCGTGAAACATGGACATAAGCACGGCCTGTACATCGCGTAAAGTGCGCGTCTCCTTCGAAAGCATAGCTTCCGTTATGCCAGAGTAGCTGCAGAAGAGTAATATATATCAAGGAATTAGGACAACTCGTGGTTATACGGGCATTAATATATTGGATACAATGATACATACACGGTGTTATAGTCGACAATTTGATTATCTGGTTTCACCAGCGCGTCGTAAACACTGCGACCATTGATGTCCACAACGGTCACACGCGTCAGCTCAATGCCGTGCGTAGTGTAGCACATTTCACAGTCGAGTGCATAAATATCTTTTTTGGTGGGCACAGTCTCATCCGAGCGTTCTATTGTCTTAATGAAGCACGTGAGCTTGTCTGGATCATAGTAGTCGCTAACATGGTAGTTGGCATAGCTGCAGCCGGGTGTGCCCGCCGGCTGTTGGCAACAGCGATGATGATTGTCCGAGAAACCGCGTCTGTAGCCAGTACTCTTTGGATGATAGTTGCACATATCGGTGTGCGTCTCCTCGTATATACTTAGATTGAAAACCTTGCCGCAGCGCGAACAGTAGCGCTCAGTCTCATTCGGTCGCCTATTGGGACGGCATGCGCGTATAACAGCTGTGCCACGACCAGGACCGGGACGTGGATAACCGTTCTCCACGAGCTGTTCGTCCGTCAAACGCAGATCGTAAACCATTTCGTAAGCCTTTTCTCCGCTCAGCGTATCAAAAGGTTCGCTTGACGAACCGAGTTTTCTAAAATAAAATTCAAATGATTAACGCAACTTCATTGAGGGATTACAATAATCAACTAACTCCTTTTTCTCCACACTCCAGGACGTAGTGAGTGCACGTTTTCCGCCCAGCATCATCTCGTGCGAAACAGTTTTGTTGGCAGCACTGGGTTGATTGCCGGCCTCGACAGCCTCCTTACGTAGCTTATTGATGGCCAACATGCAGCTATTCTTGTAGATGGCGGGCGTACTACACTTCTTAAAGGCGGCCAGCTCTTCCACCTGCGCCCTTTCCCAGGCATCTGTTAGTTGCGGATAAATTACAATGCACTGCTTTACCATCATCTCATAATACTGCATTCGTATGTTGTAGGATATTTTAGAACTTTGGGGTTCCAGTACAGGTGGTTTTGTGGGTCCAGCTCCTGTGGCTGGTGCTGCTTTGTCCAATGCCACTGTAGGTTTGTGGGCCACCCGGCTGCCGCCTTTGAAGGACTGTGCTGCTGTGAATGCAGGCTTCTTTTCAGCCTGTAGCTCCTCGATCTTCTTCTTAGCTCGTGCTATTGCTATCACATTCGCGACCGGCGTAATAGTTCGAGCTGCAGAAAACAAAGGATAACAATGTTATGAAGGAACAAATGAAGTGGAGTCGTTATAGCTACCTGTACGTGTTGGTGGTGTTAAGGCAGTGCGTGATATCAGCGGTGTCAGCGTTTTGGCCTTAGCCTCACGCAGTTCCTCTTGTGCTATACGAACACGTTCTTGTGCTAGACGCAGTTGCTCCGCATTGGCATCAGCACGCAACTTTTCCTGTCGCCGCAGTTCAGCACGCCTATCGAAAATAGCTTGCATGGCATTTCGTATGTGGTTTGGCTTGTGCACGGCCGTAGGCGCTTGAGGTTTGAACTTGTCTGCGTTTTCATGGGCCACACGACGTTTCTGCAATGCTGCCGTTGCTGCTTCGGTGTAGGCGTCGATGTCCGGCGAAGGCGCCTTACGCTTCCGTACGCTTTCTGAGTTGTCCACCTTTTCGGCTGACTTATGCATTTGTGCGAACTCGTGCTCTAATTCATCAAAAATCATCTCACATTGACGCACAATTTCAGCCTCGGAGGTGGCCACATCCATTTCATAGTCCAATTCAAAGTCCTCTGCAGGCTCGACTGTCTTCTGGCTGCCGACTGTTGTACGCTCTGGTACTGATTCCGGTTTGTCTTTGCTGCGACTTCCACTGCTACTTGAACTAAGGCTGGACGATGTCTTGGAGCTGCCAGATTTGTGTGATGTTGATTTGGAACTGGAGCTGGAACTATGATGGCGGCTCTTCGATGATGACGATGATGATGCAGTTGTACTACTTCTGTGTGTTCTACTGGAATCTTTATCACTTCGATGTTTATCGCCACTCGATGACTTCCTATGTGACGAGGATGAGGAGGAGGATGTGGAGGAGGAACTCTTATGCTTGTCACTGCGATGTTCCGAGCGATGCTCCACGCGTTCCTTGTGCTTATGCGATGAGCTACGATGTTCCTTTTCCTCTTCCTTCGGTCTATCGCGTGTTTTACTCGACTTATGTTCGTGCTTGCGACTCTCACTGCGATTGCTCCCAGACGAAGATTTCTTTTCTACATCAACTTTCGGATCTTCCTCACTAACTATCGGCTGTTGCAAATCAGCCGAATCAGCGTTATCAGCATTTACCTCCGAGCCCTCGTCAATTTCTATGGTCATCTGTTCGTCACCTTCGGTCTGCCAGTCCCCGCTAACGCCATTTGTGCGCGTCATGGGCGAGGGCACGTATTTTGGCGCACTTGCCGTGCCTAGGCTATCGCCAAACACTTTCTTAGAAGGCGAGGCATCTAACGCCGGCTTCTCAGGATGATACTCCAGATTGGGCTTCTTTTTAGGCGCACACAGCGTCATTTCGGGCAGTGGCAAAGAGAGTAGCTTGGGCACCGGCGCTGGCTTGTACTCCAGAGCCTGTTCGGCTGGCAGTGTCGTCTCCACCTCATCTACAAGTTAGTATAAATAATATACCAATTACACAAGTCAAATTCATTACAGTTACTTACCTTTGCGAGAATGCTTGAAATGGCAAAAAGGACGTTTGCAAGTGGAAGAAGACGCTCCATCACTTGCTTCTCCTGGCCCGTTGCCGTTCTCGCTGCCCGTGCTGTCATAGTAGGGACACGCGAAGCCCTTGAAAAGGCCCGTCGACGGCAACATTTTGCCAATTATACTCTCTAATTGTTAATATTTTTAGAAAATATACTGTTCTAGTTGCGCCGTGTTTTTGCTCATTTCATGAAATTAATGCCAGATGTTTGCGAATGGATAATCACGGCGTTGCCAGACTTTCGTTTGTGTGGCAACTCTGTCAGAACAGATGGGAACATAAACAAAACAAACCACAGACCCAGTAGAAAATTTGACATCAACCAAGTGTTGTGTCTTGAATTCTGAATTCCAACTTTGGAGTAGTGTTTAATCAAAAGTGAATTCGCCAGCCACGCAGAATAATGCCTAACATTCTCGGCGGCCTTCGCCACTTGTAGCAGAATTCTGTTTTTATTAATGTACGTTCTGGCGCAATAATGGAAAGTGAAAGGCGTGTGGCTTGTGTGTCCTAACCTCAGCTCAACTGCACAACATAATGAAGAACTAAAATTACTGTGAATTGTGTATAATGCAAAGGTAAAATTATTCATTTATGTGCGATTTCATAATATTTGTGTCAATGCATGGACTGGATATCGATTGAATAATTGCAGAAAATGCGAGTAAGTGAAGAAATTGCTTTCGAAAACTCATTATGCATTATTATGCACTGGCCTCTTTTAGTAACTCGAACATCCAATTGAACTGCAGTGTCCCGAATTGGCGCGGCAGTAGAGTTCATTCGCTTTGGAAATTGTGTTTCTGTATTATGTGTTGGTGTGCTTGAAGGTGGATGCAAGTGAGAATGCACATGAGTTGCGGACTTCTAATAAGACATAAGCAATGACTTGCACTGACTAACGTAAATATGTAAACACCTTAATAGCAACATTCATACACACTGATCTATATCTTTGTGCAAACGTATAGAGGCGTTCATTCAACTGTTCTTATCGTGAAAGAGCTTATCAGAGCACTTGGAAAACTGAGTCTGCCTCACTGAGAGACCCCACGCGCGCAGAGAACTTTGCTGCGAGGCGCGTCTACCGACGAGCGCTTAGTCGCTTAACGGCAATTGCTCGCTGCGGTTGCGAGAAACGAAACAAGCCACACGCAAATTGGAATTGGATTCAAAGGTCAGTCTGTGGGAATTAGTCAAAAAACAATAAAAATCGGCCTCGTTAAGAGGGATTTCCTATGAACGAATTGTAAATATGTAAATTGTTGACTTAACAAATGATCAGTTGTTCTTATTAACTTCAATTTGCAATGTAAACCATCAATAATATATAAATTTTATCTGCATGATTAACATTGTATGTGGGTACGTACACAAAAAAACGCCTTTTTATTTGTGTGCGTATCTATAGAAGTGGATATATCAGTGAGTCGACAGGTTGCTGCGGTTCGCACTTGACTTTGGAACTTTGGACTTGGGTTGAAACGAAATTGAATATGTTTTTGTTTTACGCATAGAATATACTCCTGATAATCTATCGCCTTATCTGGACCCACCTAGACTTAGCCACAAGTATTGTAGATTATCGGTTGGCGTATTGACCCATTTTATTTATTCTAGGATCGATCACAATGGATCGCGCTAGCCTGTTTTGTATTGATCCGGATAACAAGGATTAAACCACCTTTGGCTTTGACGAACTGCTGCCGGCCCTGCCATTGCCGGAACTGCAGGATACCATGGAGCGCTATTACGCCAGCCTCGTACCATTTGGCACTCCCGAAGAGTTGGCCCAATCGCGGAAAATCATCGAGGAGTTCAAGAACGGAATCGGTGTCAAGCTGCATGCTGTACTCAAGGAGCGGGCGGCAAACATGAAGAACTGGTTGGGTACCTGGTGGGAGGATTATGGCTATCATTTGCTTCGCTTGCCTCTTCTTCCATATCAATTAATGTCCATGCCCAGTGCGATGAGGTTAGTGAATGTTCCAGAGACCCCGGAATACATGCTGAAGGTGAGCTTATCATTATCTTCACAACTTACAAAAGAAAAAGAATCTTATCTAAATACATTTCAGTGCCTGGCGAGAAAGATTTATTACACACTGGAGTTTTGGGATATGACACGCAAAGGAACAATGAAGCCCCTCTCTTCCAATGGCGGCAAAATCAAGTACTCTTCGGCCCTATTCAAGTTTTTCTTCTCCACGTCGCGAGTACCAGGGCTGGAGCAGGATCACATTGAGAAGCATTTTCTGACCAAGGAAGAAGGCCGGACTCCTAGCCATGTTCTGATTAGTGCCAAAGGGCGTCAGTTTATGTTTAACGGCGTACACGAGGATGACACTATACTGACGGCTCCGGAGATTTTGGTAGTCCTGCAGCGCTTGCGCAGTATCCTAGACTATGAGGCTGAAGGTGATGGAGTACCAACGCTTACACACGATGATCGAACCAATTGGGCCAAAAATCGCAATCGTATCATCGAAATATCTGAAGCCAACAAGGAAACATTACGCCTGGTTGAGAGCTCTGCTGTTGCAATCTCCTGGGATGAGCATTTGCCACAAAACGCAGAGGAAGCTTCGCAGCTTTGCCTCTTCGGAGATTATCACTCACGGTGGGGTGATCGAAGCAGTGCCATTGTGGCGTTTAAAAATGGCCATTATGTACTCACGGGCGAGCACAGCTGCTACGATGGAACTCTTAGTGCCAGTTTCGCCACATTTATGCAGCTCAGTTTCTTTGAGAACGGCGATCCTGACTGGAGTGTGGCAGAGCACACAAGAGTAGTGGAGCTCAAGGAACTCAAGTTTCAACTTGACGATACATTAAGATCAGAGATCAAACGCGTACTGAAGGATATTGAGGAACGGGTTAGTCAAATCATTCTGAACCTTATTGCAAATGAATTCAATTTTCTTTGCCTAGGGTATGGATGTCACTGTTACCTATAACGTGTTTGATGATTTCGGAAAGGAGTTTTTGAAGAACGTGAAGTTGCACCCCGATTCCTTTGTGCAGGTGGTCATGCAATGGGCCTACTACCAGATGCATCAAGAGTACGCAGAAACCAGTTCGGCTATCAGTTCTTTTTTAATTGATTTATCCTTTCAGAATCGCACCCACCTATGAGACAGCTCTGATGCGTCACTACTACAATGGAAGGACAGAGACATTGCGCTCGTGCTCAAAAGGAGTCTTCGAATTCCTAAAGGCATCTTCCAGCAAGAGCACCACTGAGAAACAGTTAGTTAGAGCTTTTCGGGAGGCTGTTAGTGATCACCGCAGAATGATGGATGAGGCCCGTAAGGGAATGGGCATTGACAGACATCTCTTTGGTCTTTGGTGCGCCGCCTACGAAAACAAGCTGGAAATTCCCGCTCTCTTTGATGATCCTTTGTATGCTAAGAGCGGTGGAGGCGGAAATTTTGTACTGTCTACTAGCACACTGGGCTTCACTCCTAACGTGGGCTTTGTGGCACCCATGACTTTCGATGGCTATGGTGTCTTTTATACAATCACCTCGGACGCGTAAGTTTCCTTGGTGTACAGTTTTGGCGGTCCTCTGGTCTAAAGACTTTTATTCTTTTTTCAGAATCTATATCCAATCGACGGCGTATCGCGATAGCCTCAAAACCAGCGCAAGGAAGTTTAATACCATTTTCAAGGAATCATTCCGTCGTATACAGAGTCTTCTTGAAAAGATTGGAACTGAGTCAAACTTGTAGTTTGCTCATGCTTATTGTTCACTTATGTTAACGCATTGACAACGTTTTTAAATCCGATAAACTAGTCACTTTTAACACATTTCAAGATTCAATAGATTCTATCAGTTAAACAATAATACATACACACATCTATATATAGACTAAGAATCTTTCTAATTCATCAATAAGATAATCCAATCAATTGTTAATTAAGTCAAAAGTGTTGTCAAGTAGGTGAAGTATCATCATATCGAAGTTGTACTTATCTATAAGTTAAAAAGTGAATTTCTGTCATTAGAGCTAAGACTTTTAATTATAGTTCTCGAAAATCTTTAGAGATATAATCTTATGTTTTCATAATAAACGAGTGTCATTTAAAACGCGATGCATGTGTAGTTTCCCAATTTTGTTAGCTAGTGTAAGCTTACATTAAACAACACAGAAACCAATATTTTTTATGAGCTGTTCAAGTATTGCCAACTTTTAGTAAAGTTTGGCTTAGTTTTTAAAGTAGCTTCGTTGCAACAAGTCTTTGGACGTGCACTTAGTCGTCTTTGTTGTCTTAAATTGAACGCTTCGCTTGTAAGTAAAATCTGCCAGTAAAACAAGGTTATGGGAAATAGAAGAATGTAAAACGTATATTGCAAGTGATTTTCTAAGCTCTAATGATATCAAAAATGTACTTCAAAATTCGTTTATTATTGAGAAGAAAATATACTTCATAATACGAATGATCAATGCCTAAACAGAGTATCACACCGTCTAGTGTGTTTTAGCTTGTCATAGTTATAAGTGGGTGATATTATCGTTGCGTTCGCTTTGATACTTTGGACTGAGGGTTAAACCTAAAAGCAAATCGTAGAATACTTATTCATTTTTGCATCTACAGACTGTACTTGTACTGATACGAATATAGACTGTATATTTCTGCTTATCAGCTGTACCATGATTACTCTTTAAGTGTATTGTATAGTATCTTCTGAATAATTCTTTTTGCTTCACAGCCCCTTGAAATGAGTCGAGCAAGAATATTCTTCGTTGATCAGGATGACGGGGATAAAACAACCTTTAGCTTCGATGAAATGCTGCCAGCGTTGCCCTTACCAGAATTACGCGAAACCATGGAGCGTTACTACGCCAGCCTGGTCCCATTTGGCACACCAGAGGAGTTGGCACAATCGCGGAAAGTCATTGATGAGTTTCAGAATGGAATTGGTGTCAAGTTGCAGGCTATACTCAAGGAACGTGCGGCAAAGATGAAGAACTGGTTGGGTACGTGGTGGGAGGACTATGGTTACCATATGGTTCGATCGCCCCTTCTCCCCTATCAAGGAATGTCTATTCCAAGCCATATGAAGCTAATGGGCGTGCCCACAACACCTGAATATATGCTAAAGGTTCGCAAAGCGTATTGAATTCTCTATAACAATCTTCAAGAGAACGATTTCTTCTCCGGTTTCAGTGTCTCGCAAGACAAATATATTATGCACTGGAGTTCTGGAACATCACGCGCAATGGAACAATGAAGCCCCTCTCCTCCAATGGCGGAAAAATCAAGTACTCTTCGGCCCTATTCAAGTTTTTCTTTTCCACCTCGCGAGTACCAGGTGTGAAGCAGGATCACATCGAAAGTTACTTCCTTACTAAGGAGGAGGGAAGCACACCTACCCACGTTCTGATTGGTGCCAAAGGCCGTCAGTTTATATTCAACGGCGTGCACGACGATGACACCATTCTGACTGCTCCAGAGATTTTAGTAATATTGCAGCGTTTGCGCAGTATCCTTGATTATGAGCCAGAAGGAGATGGGGTTGCAGCACTCACACATGATGATCGGACAACCTGGGCGAAGAATAGGAATCACCTCATGGAAATAAGTAAGGCCAACAAGGAAACGCTACGCCTGGTTGAGAGTTCTTGTGTTACCTTCTGCTGGGACGAACATTCTCCCCAGGGAACTGAAGAGGCTTCGCAACTTGGTCTCTTTGGTGACTACTATTCTCGGTGGGGGGATCGCAGTAATTGCATTGTAACTTTCAAAAATGGACACTACGTGCACACGGGCGAGCACAGCTGCTACGACGGGTCCCACATTGCCAGCTTTGCGACCTTCATGCAACTTAGTTTCTATGAGAATCCCGATCCTGACTGGAGTGTGGCAGAGTACACAAAATTAGTTGAACTCAAGGAACTTAAGTTTCAGCTGGATGACACATTAAGATCAGAGATAAAACGTGTGCTACGAGTCATTGCCGAACGGGTTAGTTTAATAACCGTAATGGTTTAGAAAAACTAAAGTTATTTCATTTTAATAGGGTATGGATGTCATCGTCAGCTTCACGGTTTTTGAAGATTTCGGAAAGGAGTTTATGAAGAACGTGAAATTGCATCCTGATTCCTTTGTGCAAGTGGTCATGCAATGGGCCTACTACCAGATGCACCAAAAGTACGCAAGAATCCGTTAGACTTTAGGTACTTTTTTAACGTATTGAGCCTTCCAGAGTCGCACCAACCTATGAGACAGCTCTGATGCGTCATTACTACAATGGAAGGACCGAGACATTGCGTTCTTGCTCAAAAGGAGTCTACGAATTCCTTAAGGGATCATCCAGCAAAAGTATCACTGACAAAGAGTTGGTTAGGGCATTCCGCAGCGCTGTCAATGATCACCGCAGAATGATGGACGAAGCACGCATGGGATTGGGCATCGACAGGCATCTCTTTGGTCTTTGGTGCGCCGCCTACGAAAACAAGCTGGACATTCCCGCTCTCTACGATGATCCATTGTATGCTAAGAGCGGCGGAGGTGGAAACTTTGTTTTGTCTACTAGCACACTGGGCTATACGCCCAATGTGGGCTTTGTGGCAGCCATGACCTTCGATGGCTATGGTGTCTTTTACAATATCACTTCGGACGCGTAAGTCTTATGCTTGGTTTATTTTTATTTATTTATTTTATATATTTTATTAAATGAAATATTTGTTGATTTCTCTTTTTCAGTATCTACATCCTATCGAATGGCTATCGTGATAGCATCCAAACCAGTCCCAGGAAGTTCAATACAATCTTCAAGCAACTGTTCCGGCGCATACGCGACCTCCTAGAGTCAGAGGCTGACTCGAAGCTATAAGTTTCAGTCACTTGGTTATTAACAACTTCCTTAAAGAGTCTTTGGTAAAGTCAACATTCTTTAGTTCTTATAACATTTATGTTTGGATTTAGATAACTCTGTTTCCGTTTGTTTATGAATTTAGTGCTGGAATTAGAAATAAATCAAGTTAATAGTCTGGCAACATGGGGTTTCTTTACAACGTTTATTTAAATTCAGTGTCCAATGATTAATTACATTTCACGATTAATCAATTTCAAAATGCAGCTAATTTATAAGTAAGTATTATAGGTATTATATAAGCGCCAGCGAAATGACTTCAGATAAAATTCATTATACTTGCTAAATGACGACTTCATGGCGTCCAATCGCTCGACTTGTCGACTTCTACAAATATCGATATATATATATACGTTAAGCATTCGAGCTGACCTCTAGTGTACGCATTACAATTACTTGACGATAGTTAGTTCGATTAACTGCTGCTAAGTGTTATAAACTAACCTACTGCACGTGGCTACTCTTCGACCACGGTGCGTCTACAAAAGAATTGAGGAAAAGTCACAGACCTTTCGCGGAGAAACAAAATAATCGTAATTGCAGTGCAAAGACTTAGCTCAATCTTCATTCAATCTCATTTCTGACCTGCCGTTGAACTAATGGGCGTGGTAGTAGCCAACGTGCGGCGGCAGCAAGGCATAGCCACTGGGCAGTAGATCGCTTGTGTAGCGTACTCCCGGTGGCTCTGAATGCTGCCGTGGGTTGGCATAGACGTTTACTCATTCCTGCCCAGGCACTGCAACGGCCTGATGGTTCTGCTCAGCTGCTGCAGTTTGCTGGCCAGTTGAATTGCTACTGGTATCCTCGCTAGGTGTTATATTTGAGGAGGACTCTCCTCCGGCAGATGTGGACGTTGGCGGTGGCTGGAACGCCGGGCGCTGTACGAACATGTTGTCGATAATGTGATCAATGTTGTCGCCACTGCCACTGGACGTCTCGTCACCCTTTGGATTGGCACTGGTGTTGCCAGCAGTTCGGGTCTTGTGCTTCTCAGAGGGCGGCAAGATTGGAATCGCATTCGTTGGTCGGCGCTGAGGCAGTACAGCGGGACGGGTGGTGGTCTGTGCCGGTGGTACAAAGTATGTGGTGCCACCGACAGTGTTGTAGTTTTGGTGATAGTTCATCGACGCCGGAGTCTGCGTTGCTTGCCCGGCTGGCTGCGAGGCCTGGACCACTGGAGGGGGCGGCTGTGTTGGCGCTGTTTGTGCCTGTGCATATGCCACGGCCGCAGGTGTTGGCGGCAGATAGGCTGCACTGGCCGGATTAACATAGGGCGTCTGTGGCACAGGTACGGGCACAGATACTGGAACTGGCACTGGCACCGGTTCGCCACCAGTTACATAATAGGGTGCAGCCTGCGCCTGCGGATACGCAGTGGCTGGTGGCGGATGCTGCTTTGGCGGGGCTGTCCCTCCAACAGCTGTAGGCGGAGCAGGTCCCAGTTGCAATGTCTGAAGTTGTGCTTGCAACTCCTGTTGCTGGTAGGCAATCTGCATGAGCATATGTGGATCTTGGAGCATTATTTGCGATTGTTGCTGCTGTTGTTGTTGTTGCTGCTGCTGCTGCTGTAGTTGAATTTGTTGCTGCAGCTGCTGCTGTTGTTGCTCAGCCAAATGCTGTTGTTGTTGTTGTTGTGTGGCCTCGTGCTGTGAACGTCGCAAGCTGGAGTAACGCTTTGGTCCATTTCGTTGCTCGGTTGGCAATTGCTGCTGCTGCTGCTGCTGCTGTTGTTGCTGCTGCTGCTGTTGCTGCTGAGCCAGATGCAACTGTTGCTGCTGATTCTGTGAGGCCAGCGAGTGCATTTGCACGCTTCCCACATGGCTTGGATCATTTCGTTGTTGCACCTGCTGCAGACGCTGTGACAAGTTAGAGGTTACCAATGGCGGTTGCTGCTGCTGCTGTTGCTTTTGCTGCTGCTGCTGATGCGACGGCAACTGTTTTGGTTGCTGTTGCGGTTGTGATTGTTGCTGCTGCTGTTGTGGTTGTCTTGCTTGTTGTTGTTGCTGCTGCTGTTGTTGCTGCTGTGGCTGTGATGGCTGATCGTTCGTCTGCTTCTGCACCCCATTTGATCGGATTGCAGCGGGCTTCGGGTTAAACTCTCGCTCGCCACGCTGATCAGCGAAGTCGCGATGATCGTTCCGACCATGAGATCCGCGATTCGACTTTGGCTTGAACTCCATGGCATTTTGACGGCCAGGCCCATTTTGACCACCATTGGCTCTTCCGTAATTTCGATTTTTTCCATCACGATCTCGCTCACGATCACGGCGCTCCTGTGACTTGGATGGCAATGGGCCACTTCCAGATCCAGTGCCACTTGCGTGGTGCTTGTCAACAGTATTGTTCCGACGTTCGCCGCGATTTTCTTTCTCCTCCCGGGAGGCTGAAGTGCGCCGAGCACGCACTTTGCTGCTGTTGCTTGTGCTGCTACGCTCATTGAGTGCCGGGAAATCCTGAGGGCGTGGTGGCTTACGCTCTTTGTTGCTGGCCTTAAGATAGGCCTGTTCATCCTCCCAATTTCTAGAGTATTTACTAGGTCCACGTCCGTAACGTCGGCGTCTACGAGCACGTGGAGCTGCATCTTCATTTCTGATGTCGTAGCCATAGGTTTGCAATAGCTCTGCACGGCTCTTGGGCGCCTGCTCGCTGGCCTCGAAGCGATCATGCGACCACCGGTCTCCCCCAGAGGCAGGCTGCCATTTCTTCATAGTCTTTGAAGCCTGCGAAATAGTGGGCGGTTGGCCGGCTGGTGCAGTTCCTGCAGCACTGACTCCATTGGCGACATCGCTAGTACTGGGCTCGACAATGTTTTGGGCGCTCTCATTGCCCGGATCGACGACAACACCACCTTCTGTCTCTGCTGTACGATCGTCGTGTTCGTAGAAGGTGCCGCGTTTCGGTATATACTGTGGGTTACTACGATCCTCATCAACTTTCTTCTGTGCTTCAACTTCGGCAGCACTGCGCTCGATGCCGCTGACCGTGCCACTCTCCAGCCCGTCTTCGTCATCGTCAGTTTCGCTGCCAGCATCGTCATCGGTTTCACTTTCCTCATCGCTAACGCTTTCGTCATCATCGTAATCATCTCCACCCTCAAGATCACTGGCAGTATCATATTCAGAGTCATGAGGATGCGAGTTGCTCGATGGCTCCTGGGTGGGCGAAGTGCCCAATTCGGCTGTACTACTGCTGGCACCGCCCGTTTCGCTCACGTTTGGCGATGAGACAGGTATATCGGTCGGTGCAGCCGCCGTCATATTTTCAACATCGGCCATCGCAAGATTCTTCGATTTTCTGCTGCCGCTGCAAATGTTTATCACAGAAATTCGTGGTCAACTCCTCAAGACACACGTTCGCCCGCTACTTACACGTGAATCGTTAATTGCTAAAAAAATTCTCGATATTAGATAAACTTGCTTGGTTATTCTTTAAACTTTTTTGCAAAAATCTCTTTTCTCCCAATTTTCTTCCACAACAACGCAATCAGAAAATAGAAAGTGTCTAGGGTTGACACTGTGCTCGGCTCTCTTGGGTAGAGTTGACAGCTGGTCGGTCTGTCATTCATTCACAATAGATGACTGTTGCCGAACCATAAACATGTTAACTTAACATATAGCTGAATGGTACTTAACAGAATGTTTGAATAATAAGAAATCAAGACTTATTTGAGTCTTTCCATTCGAACGTTTCCCAGCACTGTTTCGTTTCAGTTCATTTTAAATATATGCCTTCATTACTGATTTAAAAAAAATTTTACAGTTAGGGCTATATTTATGTTTAGTTTTTTTTAATTTAATTTCAAAACCTAAAAAATGTGCATGTATTTTTTTATTGCGTTTTTGTGTAAGGCACCAGCCTACCTACAATATTTAGTGACTGTAAAATGCTCCACAAACTGATTTATTTGAGATAAAAGCTAAGCAGACAAGAAAATTCTAAGTTTTGAGAAAAAAGCGGGCTGGAGGTGAAAATTTTTCGAAAAATTCTCTTCTCCACAAAACAAGTGATGTTTTTCAACCAGTAAATAATACAAATTTGTATATGGGAAACATTTAATTTGAAATAAATTGCTAATGAGACACTGTGCGCATCAGTTGAAACTTTTTAAACTAAAAAAACTATAAGCCTCCGAGACATGATTTATTCACATAAAGTTTTCATAGATATAGCTCAATCTGTAAAACAAAATTTTAATGAAATTTGTGACAAGGGCACATATGTTACCTTTACCGAACATTTGAATGAAAATATAAATGCCCTCGTCGCCAATATTTTTCAATTTTTAGGGCTATATTAATGAAGGTAAAAAGAACTTGCAACACGAAAAGTTGTATGCCGACTGGTGCCTTACACAAAAAGAAACAATAAACTACATGACATTTCATGTGTACAACAATTATATCCATTTAAAAAGATATGTGAATACAAATGAACATAAGTTATTCACGAAAGAATAGTACTAGGAGAATAGGTGATTAGCGTACTCATCACAGATTTTATATGATATAAATATGTATTTGCTTAACCAATGTAAGTCTAACACTGTTGGGGCTACTGGATATCAGAGTCAGGTGTGCCATCTTAGATGACTCGACACTTGTTTGATGAAATAACAAATTATTGATATTAAAACGAATATAATCTACAAAAATTATTTTCGGTAGGTGACAGTTGATGTCTCCAATTACCGTTAAGTGTACGCCCAGTCCCAAGCAAACCTCTCGGCAATGCTCGGAAGAGCTCATTTCGTATGCGATTAGAGACCAGCTAAGCGCGTCCGCAAACGTCAGTGATAATGTGCGAATATTTCGACTTGTGAATATTTGCTCGACTAGGAGACACTCTGTAAGTCCGCAAACAGCAGAATTTAGAACAGTGCTATTATTATAGAATATAATGACACATTTAAATTTGAAAATGTACAATGAAATAAGTATACTTTGCCCCAAAGGCTACATCTAATGTTGTCCAAAGTATAGGACCTTCTTACAAATGCTCACTCAAAGAATACTGTTTCATATAATAAAAGACCCCGAGGTATAAGGGTAAAAATAGGTAGAGCTTTCGGCGCTTCTCTGTTAATATCATTTTGTACAATTCACTTGGTATGCATAACCATTCCTTATGTCAAAAAGTAACAACAAAATAGCGAAATGTTCACTCCAAGAACAAATTAGGCAGATGGCTTAAGCCTCAAATGAGCTTATTACAAATGATAAAAAACAGCAATCCCAAATGCGAATTATCGTCGACTTTAAGCAATTTGCAGAACTGATTCATAATTCGTCAACTGCACAATGAATTCCGTCTGGCAGCACAGTTCTACGCGAGACGTTCCCGAAGACGGCCGCATTATTGGGGAGTCCAGACTAGTAAAGATAGAAACTCATTTATTATTCTAACGCCAAAGGTATTTCGGCAAGTCAAAAACGTGTCAACAACCGACTCAATCAATAATCGCGTAGGCCGGACATTAACGATTCCCAAATCAAATAACAACTGTTAACATGAAGTGGCTGTTTGTGGTTTGGGGATTGTTACAGGGCACACTGGCCGCTGAACCGGAAAGCACGTTAAGTAAGTCCCATGCGCAACCGAATCTGTGTAGGCTAATGAGATTAGTCCCTTAACTAGGCTATGAGAGAGCACGGCAGGCGGTGCTTAACGCGGAGGAGCAGCTCATGACCGGCGGTCGCCTCAGCTTGAGCACTCAAGAGGCCAAGGTCGACGATCTCTTTATGCAATACAAATTGGGCGAATTGGCTCAGGGCTATCGCAATGCTGACCAAAATGCGGCTGCGATGCATTTCTTCAAGGCGAAACCGCTAATCGATCGCAGTGCGATCTTCAAGTTCCTGCAACAAATGCCAAAGGGAGCTGTCCTACATCTACACAATACGGCGGCAGTAAGCTCCAAGTGGGTGGTGCAGAATTTGTCCTACATGCCAGGTATGCTGCGCTGCACCGACGACGAAGGACGCAGCCGCCTGACGTTCCGACGAGCGCCCAAGGTAACCAAATGCGCCTCGCAATATGTACTCGTTGCCGACGAGAGAAGGAACTCCATCGATCCGGCACTGTATGATGAAAACTTTGAACGCCTCATCAATCTGTATACGCCCGTTCCAGAATGTGAGTTGTGGTAGTTGTAGATTCCAAACTCTACATAATTGTATTCACATTTTTTACAGTGGAGTATCCCACGATCACCTCTGTGTGGAGTAGGTTCCAAGGCATGTTTGATACACTGACAGAAGCTATTTCATACCTGCCCGCCTTTCGAGCGTACCACTGGCAGCTGTTGGAAGAGCTCTACAATGACAACATAATGTATGCCGAGCTTCGCATTAATCTGCACCAGGTTAGTCCAATACGAGTCGTCGCTAGTTCCGGATACTAAATCTACGATATCCTCAGTTATATGACGCCAGTGGTCGCACCTTTCCCCTAGAGTATACAGTACGCGAGCTGCAGTCACTGAACGACAAGTTCGTCAGGCTGCATCCCAACTTCCTTGGCATCAAAATCATCTATGCGGTGTGGCGCGGCGCTAACGAATCGAGGATGCGGGAAAACGTGGAGAAGTTTACTAAACTGCAGTAAGTAATTATAATATCATGTAAAAACTCATGAGAATTTACTTTAAAAGGTTCCGTTAAGTAATGATTTTCCAGAATTTGTAATTGGCTTCGATATGGTGGGTCAGGAGGACCTAGGTAAACCGTTGTACGCACATCTTAACATACTGAAGGATTTACCGCCCAGCACTCGTCTCTTTCTGCACGCTGGCGAGACAAGTTAGTATCTAGTTGTATACGCTTTAAAGATGCCAATAGTAATCTTGGTGCTTTCAGATTGGTTCAGTGCGTCGACGGACATCAATCTACTAGATGCACTGCTGTTAAATACCACACGGATTGGCCATGCCTTCGCCCTGGTCAAACATCCCATACTCATGAATGCAGTGAAAACGCGTCAAATAGCCGTAGAGCTGAGTCCCATTTCGAATCAGGTGTTGCATCTGGTCTGGGACATGCGCAACCATCCTGGTGCTCAGTATATGTCTTTGGACATTCCTCTGGTCATATGCAGCGATGATCCCGGCTTCTGGAATGCCAAGGGACTGAGCTATGACTTCTACTACGCCATCATGAGTATGGCGCCCAACAATGCCGGCCTGCGTGTGCTCAAGAGTCTCGTCTTCAATTCCGTGCGCTTTTCTGTGCTGACGCAGCTGGAACAACGGCGGGCATATCAGCTGTTGGAGCAAAGCTGGGCTCGTTTCATAGAAAAAGTACTGGACGGAAAAGTGTTTTAGTCGAGTTCACACAAATAAAGCAAACAACTTTTCGGTTCAGACACATATTCTTAGTTATATTCAGGGTCGATTTCCATGTTGTTCAACAAAACGTTCACAGCTCTCGAGTATTTGCGCGTAAACGGCGTGAAAACTGCCCATTCCTTGACTCTGCAAATGGAAATGAATTTAAAAATTGCCAGCTCATGATTATTCAATTTCGTTTCATATTTACAAAGTATGGATCGCTGATGATTCTGTCTTCGGCGCGATCGATGTAGCATCCCAACAATTGTATCTTGCATTCCGGCTGTGGCTGCAACTGTGATGCCATATTCTCAAGCTCCAAAATGTTGCCTTCGTCCATGCCGAATATATAATCAAAGTTGTAGAAATCCTGCTTGGTTATCTGCAAGAAGTATTTAATATATTTTACATTCTAAAGTGAGTTGGATAACTTACCATTCGACTGAGATGATTGGTTTTAAGTCCATGTTGTTTCAGCAGATCCTGAGCTCGCCCTTGCGCCAGCAGTCCCACATTCCAATTTCGTAGACCGGCACTATCCGTGTGCCAATCTGTCAATTGCTTTTTCTGTATGAGATGACGCAGCACCGCCTCGGCCATGGGAGAACGGCAGGTGTTGCCTGGTTGTTAAATTTTTGGATAATCATTTGATTATATGCGAATTACATAAGTATTTTTCATTTACCGAGACAGACAAACAAGACTCTCATGTTGCACACACAGTCGCAATCAGCTGATGACTAACTTATTATACACTCTGGTGAAATTACAGAGTATTACCTGAATCGAATCTTACAGGTTGAATTATTTTCTATTTTAATTCGATGTTTTACTTTATGCTCCGAGTTTAATGGCCAGACTGATTTAAGAGAGGAACTGGTTTGCCAAGCTGACTTCGAGAAGCTTTGACAGCTAAGTGACGACGTTGGCACGATGCATATTGCAATATATATAATATATGTTGATAACTCAAGTGCTGTCATTGTATATGATACAGGCACCAATTCAAACCAGGTTGCAATCTCAATTTAATCGGTCGTTTTATTCTTTAAGTTAACTATATACACAGTTTTTTGCCTACACTCACAGGATTGCATCCACACATGTACGGGGTACGTTATTACTTCTGCAGACGCTGCTTGGCGAACGCTTCACATGCCACAACGCACTGTTGATAAGCGGTCTCGAATCCCTCGGCGCCCCTTTGCTGCAAAGTGAAAAAAAGTTTACAGTTCCAGAATATTCCTTTATAAACGTTATGCTACTTACATAATAGGGATCCTCAATGATGCGATTCTCCTTGCTCAGGCCAAAGTCGCCGAGCATGAGCAGCTCCGCCTTGGAATTCTTGGGAGCCAGCCGGCGCAGTTCACTCATGTTATCTTCGTCCATGCCGAAAATGTAGTCGAAGTCATTGAAGTCTTGCTTCGTTATCTGCCGCACAATGTGCGTACTCTTTAGGCCATGTTTCTGCAGCGTGCTGAGAGCACGGGGATCTGCGCGGTTTCCCACGTGCCAAGAGCCGATGGCGGCACTGTCCACAACAACGTTATCCAGCTTCAACTTGCCCAAAGTGTCCACCATAACAACTTCAGCGATGGGCGAGCGGCAGATGTTGCCTGCACAACGTGGACAACAATTAGGCACAATAGTCGAGTTAAAGTCGTTAACATTATAATTTATTACCCAAGCAAATCATTAATATTTTCGGTGACATTGTTGTTTTCAAATTAAATACTTGTACGATTTGTTGTTGATTTTCACAGTGAATAGACTACAGCAGACGTTGTACAACACTGACGCGCACATCAGTTGGCAGCTCTGGCCCGGGTCAGCTGTTGTTAACCCTGTTGTGGTGCTGCTACGCGATAATCTCGTTGAGCAGCGCCTGTTTTAAAAAGTTGGTGCATGCGTAGGTGCACTGCTCGAATATCCTCTCAAAGGGCGCATCTCCCAACTCCTACATTGCAGAATAAGGAATATATAATGAATATATAAACAAGATAACTGTATTTACGTAGTAGGGATCTTGGATTTCCCGCATATCTGTTTTCGATTCGTTTAAGAAGTTGCTCAGCAACAACAATTTGGCCTTCGCGCAATGTGGCTTCATCTGCCTTAGTGATGCCATGTTGCTCTGATCCATACCGAAGATGTAGTCAAATTTTTCGAAATCATCCGGGGTAACTCGTCGAGCACTACTGCTCGTGTTCAGATGGTGCTGGCTCAGTACCCTGACAGCACGCGTATCCGGCTTGGCTCCTAGGTTCCATGTCTCAATTGCAGCGCTGTCCACAAACCACTCGCTCTGAAGATTAAACTTCTTAATGACATCACGCATAACGGCCTCAGCGATGGGAGAGCGACAGACGTTATCTAGGCACGGGGAGATTGTCCAAAGAATAAATTCTACGTAATGATTCCGTATAAACCTTTACGCACCCATGCCGACCATCAATATGAGCTTTTTCTTGTTAGATTTCCCCATTTTTCGCACTTTTAATTCTACTATTACTATTCATAATTTGATTGAAATATAATATAAGTATTTTTATGGCAAGCGTTCAAAATGTAAAGATTAACTGCCTAGACAGGAAACCAAACGTGTATGTGATAGTCAACAATTTAATTACACAAAAGTTCAGAAAAGGACAAAAGAAAACACTAAAGGCTGATCGAGAACATTTGATAAAGCCACGATACATAAAAGACGACAATTCATGTTCAATAGCAACTCCCTTACAAAAAGAAGTACGTCTGGCTATGGCAGGAGACCTAGAAATCAAATTTTAGAAAGTCAAAAAATAGGAAGAATATATTAACATTCTGGTACTTTACTTGTGCATAGTGATAATTTTTAAATTGCTAGATATGCCCTGATAGAGCAAGAGATGCCGAGGAGTAAACTTACACTTTGACCAACAGGAAATATTATGATATGACCGAATAGAATGACATCTAAAGTTATCAGTCCTATGACTCCATTAACTATCCTTAGTCACAGAGTTGTCCAATATTATACAGACACCCTAGAGAATAATATAAGAATACTACCCAAGAGCCTTTGATGCGGTGCTGCATCTAGGACGTCTGCCTGAGAATGGGCAGATTTCCAAGTTCTCAAATCCAACAATGGCACACGCCAATTCTTCGACAGATGCTACAGGGCAGACTGTAAACTGTAACCAAATCTGTCCGGGGTACACAAAATATCCTCTACACCCTTTAACTGGCTTACTTTCCGCTGTTTGAGTTGGAGGTGTTGCTCTTTCCATAAGCGGACAACACCTGGCTTAAAAAAGCTACCCAAGAGCAGAGCTCCACACATTAGCATTATTGAAGAGAAGTCAATACGGTACCAGATCAGCCGATGAATCTACATATTCAGGCAGAATATACCCACTGTAAGAAGATCAAAGTATGTTACCTAGGAATCCTTATAAAGAGGAGGCTGAACTGAAAATAAAAGAATTCAGTTTCAAACTAGATTGGAGGGACTTTACCCTTTAGTTGCACCCACTTAACCTATACCGTTGACCTATTAGTTAATGATTCGATTTCTCTTTTTTTTTATTTAGTATAACTTAAAGTCAACTACGGTTAGTCGACTGTTTAAAGTAAAACAATTAATTTAATTTGTAAAAAATAGAATTAATTGAAAAGAACTTAAAAAGAAAAGAATTTAAATATAAATTTTTGGATTCGATTTCTTTTTAATTTCATTGAATTTGATTATAGTCTATCCACCAATTTTAAATAAGATTTCTACGTAAAAAGGATATAAGCCAGTCACATGTTGTTTATTTATCAGTTGTTAGCATGAGATCGCTCGACTTATGTAAACATTTGGATTTGAACCCGGCTTCATGATGAGTACCAACTGTTCCTTTCAATGCTCTCAAGTATTTTTCTGTAGTTCCTTTGAGGTGTTAATCTAAACACGATTATTTTTGTACAGTGTCAAGTGGCTGACTTCACACATCTCGCACTTCCTGGTCGAAATGCGCTTCAATAAGAGATTCAACTGGAAAGTATATAGTTGTTCAGGAAGCGCCTTCACAGGGCATGGGAATGCCATCGCTGCAGCATGAGACGAGGAGCTCATGAATATGCAGCGAGGTGCTTTCTCAAGGTGGACTCTGGCAGATGCTGAAATTCTTAATGACTTTTATGGTGACGACATCTTTCTGTTCTCTGTTCCGCTGAACCCCTTAAGTGGACTGGCCGGAGCGGTCAAAGTGCAGGTTGAGTGCTTTGGGTGCGTCTTGTAAAGGGAGAAAAAAACAAAGTTTTATGCAAATTTCACACAGCACTAGACACAAGAAACCGCCACACAGCAAATATATACTTTGGCAAGGAAAGGGAGGAGGAGGAGCAGAAGGATGTTGGGAAAATGAGCTTGTCGTAGTGCAGACAAATGTAACAACAACTCATATCGCACTCTTCGTGCCAGTATGTAAATTGCAACTCGACGCAACGCAGGCACCTTCTCGGTGCGTTCTTGACAATTGACAATTGTTGAAAATGCAAATGGGAATGCAGCGAGACATGTGCATCAACATCAGCAATAACAACAATCCCACCTCCAGCAGGGAATACACAACAACAACAAGTGAAGTACTCACTCTGTTTTGTAGGCGTTGACATTGCTCTATCTGGCAAACCAAGACCGTCGGCTTGGATAAGATAAAGCTGGCAGATGCGCTTATCAGCAGGAAGCGGACGAACAATCAAACAGTCAGTGCAAATACTACGTACTCGTATGTGCCACAAGAGTGCAGGTTTTCAAGTGCAAATGAGGCAGCAGCTAAATGCTGAATGAATGATAAAAGATAACCGTAATGGCCAAACGACAGAAAGCCCACAAACATGGCCCGTGGCAGATGAACAGCCATTTTCCAAATGGGCAAATGAAAAGCGAAAGAGCTGCGAATAGAGTAAAACTGGCAGACAGGCTGTCTTTCTTTTTATTGTAGACGAGTATGTCTGTCTGCCATTTTGTATGTTTGTCTGTTTGTCGGACTCACTGTATGGCTGTCTTTCTATCTCTCTGGCATGCAGCTTCATCAAATATTTAGCGCCAGGCATTGTACATATTGTAAAATGTAAATACGAAACGGACGTCGAAGTGGTGGAATACATACACTAACTAACTCACACACTGACACACCCACACAGACACGTTTGCATTTTAACGTTCAACTCAACTCCATGGGATAACAAACTACCCTGCGATGCTTCGCGGGCGAGGTGTGGGAGTTTAGCGAAGCCAACGACCTTTTGGCAAAACACTTTTAGAGAATAATTGTTTTTTTTTTTGTAGTTTCACTTCTTCAAACTTTAAGTTTTTCAGGGTCAACATACTGCAGTTTACGAATTTTCCAACTTGTGAATAAAATAGAAAACACAACTCAATAATTTGTCTAGTTTAAAGGATAATTCAAATGGAAAATTTGTTTGACAAATTTACTGCTTGTTTTTATTTTTGCATTGCACTGCTTGCACTGCTTTCTGAGCATCGCAGCATTTTCATGTTGCCAACTGCAAAAAGCCGGTATGGCGGTGAGTAGCAACAAAGTTGATGCAACATCGTACAGGAGCGCACTCAGTTTTTTCATGTTTAATAACTAAATGTAATCAATTAAAATATTGAAGCTTACCTCTACAAATCTATCGGGAACGGCCTTTAATTTCGCTATCTCTTAACCCTGTCATTGTTAAAAGAGGTTTAAATGTATTGTATTATCAATCTACAAGATATAATGCAACCAAAAATACTGAACTCATATGTGTAGTTTTCTGTTTAGCAAGTGATTCTTAATTACTCATTGTTAACTTCCTTACAAAAACTCTATAAAAATAAATTATAATGTTTTTTTTTTTATATTTATTGTATTCAATTTAATTTTAAGTCACCTGAGTTAGAAGTAAAATATAAATGCAATAGATAATTAAATATAAAGTTATGCTTGTAGAAATTTCAATTTAAAAAATTTAATAAGACATTGATGAAAACGCAATTTCATTTTTGACTATATTTCATTATCCCAAATTAATAAAATTACTACATTTTTTATATTATATATTTATAATCATTTTGTATTATTTATTTGACATTAAATAAATAAAGCATTTTATTACAGTTATCTGTTCAGTTTCTTTTATGGCAGCCCGAGCTGAAAGTCATAAAATTGTATACGGTCAGGCCCGGCCCTTTTGCTAATCCGTCCCTGGCAGTTGGCAAGCGCCGAGTGCAAGTGTCTGCGTGCATTTATCTCGCATCGACTTGACTATGCGGCTGCCTGCGACTGCGACGCTGGCTGAGGCAGTGGCAGCGACAGAGGCAGCGGCAGCGAGTGCGGTTCAGAAACTTGTTTTCAACGTAGTTTGGGTTTAGTTTACTTTGAGACGGCATCGCAGGTGGACGTGTGCAGCGGCAGCGCGGTCGAAACCGAAAACCGAACGTGAGTGAGCGCGTTGAGAACGAAACATAGCGTGTTTTTATACACACACACACACACAAATACACGCACGCACGGTCATGCACACAAAGCAATAACAAAAACAACAACAAAAGAAACGGGAGAGAAGGCAGCGTCAGTGTTTGCGTTTGGTTTTATGACGCGGCGACGGTCGAGTCAGGTAGTTTCTTCGATTTGCTTGTTCTTTTTTGTGAATCTCGAATGTCTGAGACAAAATCATCGAGCGTGTAAATGTTGTTAACAAGTAGAAGGTATTGTACGAGTACATAGAAGAAACAAGATAAACAAAGTACTCCGGCATCCGAGACCGATTCTGTGAAAAGTGCAAAGTGAAGTGAAGATACGAATCAACTTGGAGTTCGATTTGGATTTGGATTTGGATTTGGCTTGGCTTGGCTTGGGATTGGGACTGGGATTACTCATCTCATCGCTGAGGAGCAACGACCAAGATCCAAGAGAGGCCAGTAGCGACATTTCACTGTCGTCGTTACTCCCCACGATCGCGCTCTCTCAGTCTCTTTTTCGAGCGCGCGCGCGGTCTCCCTCTTTCTTCCTCTCGCACTCTCTCACTCTGTCGTTCTCACGCAGTGTTACAGCAACTACTACTAACTTTACGAAATCAAAACCAGTATCTGAGCCAATGTATCTGTAAGATACAAAGCAGCCCCAGCGCATATTGGAATTTATTTAACGCGTATGCGACGCACGCACACACACACGTACACACACGTACGCATTTGGGAGTATCAACAACAGCAATAAAAACAGAGCAGAGCTCTTGTCTATTGGATTTGTGCTTGGACTGTATCGGTAAGTACTGCATAGATAGATACGAGATCTGGTGGCGGCGCCCTTTCCCAGAAACACACGAGTCGCACTGCGTTAGCCGGGGTTTTCCACCCTCGACCTCAGCTAATGAAGCTGACCCGCACGTCGCTACCTGTTCCACCACGATGACCCTCAGCGAGCCCTGTCGCAGGGCCTGCTGCTGCTGCAGTTGAAAGATTTTTACTGCATATTGAATGCTATTTATAAACACCCTTCTCGCTGTCTCGCTCTCTCTCTCTTACTCTCTCTGTCTCTTGCTCTTTGTATGCCTTGTACGATCGCCGGCCCTAGTTGCAGCTCTGCCCCACACCCAGTCCCCACACCCAGTCGCAGTCGAAGTCCTCGTCTCCGCTTACGCTTGTGCGTTGCGAAGCCACAGACAAGACAAGACACAGTCAGAGGCAGAGCCAGGCCAGAGCCGGTTTTCGCCTTGGCCAAGAGCCGCGGCAGCAACATCAATTCAATTTCTACTGGCTGAGTGAGTTTCGTCGTGATGGAGAAGAACCTCGGGCGCAACATCATTGGAGTCATCGACGACGACTTTAGAAGCGTCTTTCGTTCCATCTTTCAAGCAGGTTTTTGTGCTGTTTTCTTCGGCTTTTCGTTTTCGTTTCTTTTCTATTTGTGTTCTCTTCCTACTTATAGCACATTTTTCTGCTGCTTCTACCTCTCCCCCGTCCCCCGTCCTTCTCTCTCTGTCTCTGTTTCTCGCTAAGTAGGTGCATGGCCTTCTTTACCCAGTTTCCAAATCATTCGTTGATTCGGCCAGCAATTAATGCTGATTCATATTTTCGGGGGCACCGTTTGAATATTTTAGTCCATGTGCCGTGCGAGAATTCGCAGGCGGGTTGGCGGTTTGGCGGGGACAGGCCACTCCCAGTGACAGCAAGAAAACAAAAAAAAAAGCAAAGCAAACTGTAGCAGAGCCCGTCTAAAAAGTTCATTGCGAACGCTTGAGTCATGCCCCAACAATGTGGCGGATTGGCGGGCAACGCGGTTTATAGCCGGAACAATGCAAAATCAAAATGCAAAACTTGTTGCTAATCGACAGCAGCAACAAAAGCCAAACAACAACAACAATAACGAGAACCGCAAAAAGGCATTCAGCAAACACTATTTAGAGTTGTTTGCCCGCCATGTGCCGAGTGAGCAAGACGGGGAGAGAGAGGGAGATAGAGAGAGAGAGGCATCTGTGTGACCATGTGAAGTGGAAGTGAATGAAGAAAGAGCAGCGAGTGGCCGCTGGAAGCCAAGCCAAAATGTTAGCACAAATCTTCTTGGAAGTGTGTCAGCCAGCGCGTCTAAGCCTATTAAGCACACGGCTTAAGATTGACCCAGACCAAGTGTGAGCAGCTGCCGCCCCTCCATGCCACGCCCGCCAGCGTGGCAGCGTAGCAGTGTCTTCTGTAGCGGCTGCGATTAAGCACAATTAATGCTGACAGGCGTCGGCAGAGAATTGGCACAGGCCGAGCAGAGAAATGCCGGCTAATCAGGCGGGAACAGCTTTTGGCTTAATTAGCGCACACTGTGCGTCCTCCATGCGGCTTCTAAGCAGCTGCAGCTGTCGCCCAAGTCGTCCAACACTTTGGCAGCAGACCGATTCAGACCGTTTGCAAGTACTCGCTTTGTTTATTCGCTAAATCTGTATCTGGATGGCGGTGATAGGAGTTGTGGTGCTGGTGCTGGTGCTGGGTCTGGGTCTGGGTCTGAGTCTGGGATTGGGTTGATCTATCTATCTATATTGTTTAAACCTCCTCCTGGCTGCGGCGGACGCAACGGGAAACCTTTCGCTTGAACTCAGCATAGTCCTCGCGCCACTCCTTGGCCGCATCCACATTGGCCGCGGACTCGTCATTGGGATCGGTTAGCATGGATATGACAGACAAGAGTATCGTCTCGACGGTGTGCACGGGCAGCCAACGCTCCTCGGCCTTCTCGTAGCCCCATTTGTCGTCGCCAGGCTCGTGCAGTATGGAGATGCAGACGTCGCCGTTCTTCTCGATGTTCGGGTGCCAGATTTCGGTGACAAACTTCATGCGTGGCGGCCGCAATGGATACTCCTTGGGAAAGATCAAGTGCGCCTTGAAGCATCCGCCCTCGTAGAGGGTATCGGATGGCCCAATGATCACCACTTCCCACTTGAAGATGTCCTCGTCGCTGATCAGGCCGGCGGAGAAGCCCTCGACGGGATTGCGATGCAACTCGGCGAGTTGGCGCTTCAGCAGCAGCGATGCTTGCAGTTCGGACATATTACTAGCTATATAAGTGAAAGGGATCACGGAATCAGTGACATTCGATCACATTGTGTGTGTGTGAGTCACCTTGAGGGCGCTACTTACTGCAATTTTGTTCAAAAATCTCGATTTTTGGTGTGTTTTCTATTTTTCGGAATTTTTGTACAATTTGTACGATGCTGAGCTACGCTGAATGCTAAGGCCAACTAACATTGACAGCTTTAATATTTTCAATAGTCCGTAGACAGTTGGCTCAGAGGGTGGAGAGATGCCAACGAAATAGATGTCGAAAAGGGAAGCTCGTTTGTGATGTCAATCCTGGGAATTCCCCTACAATACTCTCCCTCTCTCTGTCTCTCTCTCTCTCTCTCTCTCCCTCTCCCTCTCTCCCTCCCTCTCTCTCTGCTTCTCTAATGTTCGATTAATTGCTATGACAATTTGGCACATTTCAACTGTCAACGTAGACAAAAAGCCAGACATGAATGCAATTGTTGTTGCAACTTTTCGTTGCATTTGCTGTTGCTGTTGCACATTTGAATTATGAATGCTGGCACATTGTTGCAACCGGCTTTTTGTTGCCTTTGCATTGCCAAAGTCTCTCTGCAGACTCATAGACCACAAGCATCCGCTCCTTCTCCTCCTTCACCCTTTTCACACACTGTTTGCCAATTGCATATTTGGCATGGACATTCCGCCATTCCTCATAGACACACACACATTTACATATGTCTGGCTATCGCTAACTGAAATTATGTTGCCACAAATGTGTGAATTGTTAATGTCTTTTAGCCAGCTTGCCACTTGGGCCATTTTGCCAGTTTGCTAGTTTGCAGTTGGCAGTTCGCCGCAGTTGCCCGTTGCCGGTTTTTCAAGTTTTTCATGTTGCAATTTTCACAAATTCCTCGAGCTTTGCATGTGCTTGAGCACATGTGTGTGACTCCGTGTGTGTGTGTGCACTTTAATAATATTTACCTGGCAAATGTTGCGTTTCAAATGCAGCAGCAGCAACAGCAACAACAGTTGCACATATGCACTGCCAGCGCAGCCTCACAGAGCCGCTTCGAGAACTGGGAAATGGATACAACTAAATCCGAGTGCGGGTCCAATTTTACGGAACGAAACTGTTTACTATGCCACATACAGGCAAATACGTATATACACGTATGTTACTATATAGAACTGGCGGGTATCGCTGCTCGCAGAACATGTTTGGCCGCAACATAAGACTGACAGCTGCTGATGCTGCTGCTGCTCTGACAGCGCGTGGCATGCCCATTTAAGTGCCACATGTTGTTGCCGCTGTCGAGGCTGCACTGTGCCTGGCACAAGTCAACAACAAATTATAAACAATGTGCAACGTTTGAGTGCCACACACACGCACACACACACGGACTCACAGCATTAGAGGCAACTCGAATTTCCATTTCGTTGAAGTGTCGCGCGCGCAAGTGATAAAACGTTATTTTGTTCAATTGATTTTCACATAATCAACATTAAGGCACCCACACGCACACACACACACACACACACACACACACACACACATGGGAATTTAAAGCATTCGTGACTCGTTGCTGTTGTTGGTGGGCGTAGATCCGACTGCGACAATTGCATTTCCGGCATCACGCGAACTTTTGTCGGTCACTCGGAACCAGTCGGACTCCGAGCCCACGCTCTTCTCTTCTCTTTCTTTTTTTTGGGTTTCAGTTTGGTTTTTTGGCTGGCCAGCAGGTGCAGTCTGGTCGCCGTTGGTTGCCCACGCTGCGTGCCTCAAATTGTCTACTCATTTACCTTTGTGCTCATCAAGCAGCTGTCGGCGTCGATCAATCGAAATATGCTTCAACTGGCTCCTCGAGCTGTTCTCCCTGCAGTGTCTATTGGTGGTGGAAACTACCTGATCTAACATAACTCTCTCGGCTGTGACACGACAATTTTACCACAGCTGACAGCTGCTCTCTCCCCCTCCCCCTCTGCAGTTGAGTGTTTTCCTATTGGATTTTCGAGTTGAGAAGAAGTGGAGTAACTCATAGCTCATAGCTCAGGGGCAGCACTCAAGTTCAGCGCGCTGCTCGCTCGTTCTCAAGCTGCCAACGGCATAAGTTTTGCCATAATTTATTGTACGCCGCGGAGAATGCTTGAAAGTCAAAATGCGAGGAAGAAAGGGAGCAAGGAGAGGGGCAGGAAGAACTATATAAATTGCAGCGCTTGCACAAAGCGATTGCGAATGAGGGAATGCAACACAAAACCTTTTTCACGTGCAGTTTTAATGTGTTTTATGCGTTTTGCCATTTTATAATTGAGTTCGCAGTTGGCGTGCCCCAAGCGGAGATCCCTCCACCCTGCTTCCTCCTCCCTGCAGGCTATCAAGTGCAGCATGAACTGCTGGCAGCAAGTTTGCCAGTGCTAGTTCGGTTATAGTAGGAGGAGCGGGAGTCGTACTCACAGCTGGAGCTGGAGCTGGAGTTGCAGGGGGGAGGAGTGAGTGGAGTGCATGTTGATGTGCGCTCATGTGCATTGAATGCGAAAGAATTCTGTAGTTTTGCACTGCTACGCGATATTATACTTTATATGGGCGGGCAGTGGAGGTTGAAAGAGAGTAAACTAAATGAAAACATTGTAAGGAAACCCCTTGGAACATTTCATATTTGCAGTGCGCAAATTGCATTGAAAGTGCTTCCAGTTGAGATTTCCTGTTGGATATAAAGATGAAAGGCGAGAGAGTGTGCTTTCAACAGGGTATCTCGCAGTCAGTTAACTGCATAATCACTTTGCCAGCACGTTTTATAATTATTTTAATATTCCTTCTCTTCTTTGCTATACGACTATTCAACGACAAGAGAACGGACGCGCATTTGTGCGCTTACCTTTTTGGCCAAGTCGAGAGCATTTGAAAGCGCTGGCGGATCCAGTTCCAGATCCAGACCCAGATCCAATCTGGTGCACAGACAAAGATGTCGAGTGGCGCCGCGCCGTGCTGCGCATTGCTGCCGGTGTGGTCCGTAATGAGTGTTTCCGTCAACCGTGCTCCAATTGTGGCCAGTTGAAGAGCACAGGCAGAGTCAGGGAGTCAGTCAGTCAGGCAAAGGGCTTTAAGTCAGCTGCGCCCTGATTGGGAGCTCTTAGGTCGCCGTTAATAACTCAATTTGTGCTTCAACGGGTTCAGTAATTGAGGGAACTCAGGGGAAAAAAAAAAAAATAAAACGAAGATCTTTGGGAAAGTCTGAGCCGTTAGACGGCGTGCACAGAGTTCATTTACTTTCCGAAGAAAACTCTATGGAAAAACCAGGAAAAAGAACGACGACAAATGCTATTTGTAGTTGTAATTTCTTTCCATTGTGCTGCTTTGTTTCTTTCTCATTCTCTCTCTCTTTCTGTCCTTTTCTGTCTGTCTCTCTGTGTCGCTCTTTGTTTTGTTTTCATATTTTGCCAGACCATTTCATTTGTAAATGCTTGTCTCGCCTTTGTTGTTGTCCAAGTTTTTTGTTGTTGTGTGTTTGTTGTGTTTTTACTATTTTTATGCTTTTCTCGGGCGGGCTTGAAAAATCCAAGCTTGGCCTAAAAAGTGCTTATTAAATTTAATGACAGCACGTTTGCTTACGAAAAGCGTTTCGACTTTTTTCCAACTTTTCTGAACTTAACTTTGAGTCGTGTTAAGGTTTTTTTTCCTCTTTTTTTTTGGTTTTTAATATCGTTTTGTTGAGTTTATTGCGGGCTGAGACGCATTGGGAGCAGAGGCCATAATGGGCCCGACTTTACATTTAATTACGTGTCACTGCCTTTTGTTATTGTTGTTGGGGGGCATAATACACTTTAATTGTTGCACACTCGCAATTGAAATCGCAATTGGAATTGAAGTAGAAATTGTTACTAATTTTATGACTATTGTGCGCAGATTTCCCCGATATTGATCGCGATGAAGGGAATATGTTCGACTTCAAGTTGTTGTGATGCGAATCTATCCAATTAGTTTTTGTAAAACGTTCCTTATGCCTTCGCATTCCAATCTGTCGCTGTGATAAATCGTTGAAATTAGTTTTTCATAATTATAAACCGCTGGCAGTGAAAGTATTTTCTGAAATTTAAATTAATGCCTGTGCCAGCTGAAAGGGCAGAGAGGGAGATAAAGAGATAGAGAGAGGGAAAGAGGGCGGAAGGGCGTTGGGCATTTAATGCCGCGGGCTATGTGCCGGTAATTTGCAATTTCCCCGCAGAAGACTCGACTCGACTCGACTCGAGTCGACAGCGAACGGGAGAGAGACACGGCTCACTTGGTTATTATTCAACTGGTTTCTCAGTATGCCAAAGATGCATTACCCAGCGCTCTGTTCGGCTTCTGCCGGGTACGGTTTGAATTTTTATCGCGCTCGCTCGTTGAACTTCAAATTGCGCGAGTGAAAAAAGTGAAATTCACTTTCCGTCGCACCGGGAACTCAGGCCGGGCCGGGCGCTGGCACTGGCACTGGCCAAGTTAACGAACTGAGCCATGGGGGAGCTGTGTGTCTTGCAGCAGCAGCTCTCGGAACAGGAAGCCAGTTCGACGTAACATTAGCACAGTTGGCCTTTAAAGCAAAAACTATGCTAATTTCTTCTGGTTTCCAGCGTCGACCTTATGAAAATTAATTCATTTTCGCTCACGGAAGAAAGAAGAGGGCGAAACTGTTGTTAAGATTTGTTGGCGTGCCACGGCAACTGCACAAATTGTTGTTGACTTTTATTCACACAATTACACAGAAGGCATTTGCATTTGTCTTCAAAGGGGATTCCCCCGCCACCTTCTTCTTCATTGTGACTGCTCACCTGCTCACAATTAAGACAAGTCGAGCGAACCCTTGAACTTGCCTTGCTGCTGCTCCTAGACAATGCCCCGTGCAGCGGCTAATTAACTTTCTTTTGACAACGTCTCAGTTTCGTTTTCAAATTAGCATTTCAATATAAAACACACACACACACACACACGCACACACAAAGTGGACAATGTTGTGGATCAGATCATAAATTATTCAAAGCTGACCCTCTGCTTTCGTTTGTTTTCCATGTGACGCAGCAAAGAGTCGCCGCAGAGACTGCGACTGAGACCTGACCACGTTAGCCCTGTGGGAATGCCAGGCCAGAGTCATAAAATCAACAGTCGGGGCGGAAATCAACACTGCAATACGTGGCTCTCGATGCCCGGGGCGCCCATTCGCTCTGTCGAGTGATGTTACAATCGCAGATGACGGATAAGATCGGCGCAATTGAGCTGTCGCTGTCGCTGTCGCAGTCAGGTGGTGCGTCCAAAAGCCGCTTATGTTGGCCTGAGTGGCCATCGGATGAGTGCGCAGAATTGGGTTAATACGAGATTTAGTCAACTGTCGGATCGTTCGTTGCGAGAGAGTTTCCTCTCGCTAATTAATATTGTGCTTTATTGATTTTCAACCTTCCCAACGCAACCTACATGGGCCTGTGGCCTGGCCTGGCCAGGTCGCTCTCTTGGGGGGTCGCTCGTGTGTTCCATTTCGTTGCTCTTGTCTGAAACGAGAGTAAAATGCGCCAATTTTGAGCCGTGCTGCAAATGCAATTTGTATGCGGCCAAAGTGCAACAGAGAAGGGAAAGAAGAGGATGAAGAAGAAGGAGGAGGAGGAGCAAACAAGAGACACGGCCACTTCATCACGCAGTGCTGGCCAAGCGTGAGGCGTCTGGGGCAGTTGCATGCGTGCCGTGTTGTTGCTGTTGCTGTTGCAGCTGCTGTTGCACTGGCGAATGCAACAAAGCGGCAACAGCCAGGGGCATCCCGCGATGCCGTCCCGCACGCCCGGTCCGCTCTGCCATTGTTCTGGCAGCTCGTGCTTGTGCCAGTTTAATGCTACAGACCCTGAGCATAGGAAACCGGAGCAGAGCGCTGCTCCCTGCTCCGCCTCGGCTCATCTCGCTGTGATGGTTTCGATTTCAATTTGAGGCGGATGTTCGCCTTAATTGCCGGCATGCTCATTCATAATTCATAGAAACAACATTGTGGCAACTACTCCCTGCCCCTTCGAAGCACTAGCCGAGCATCTTGGGGTACTTGGGTTACTTGGGGTGCCGTTGAACTTGGAGGTCAAGCGAGGTGCTAGCTGAGAATCAATGGAAATTGAAAGGCATCGTCTGTGCGCCTCGTTGCCCGTTCAGTTGTTGCCATTGCACTTGACACTGCAGCAGCAGTAGCAGCTGCAGCAGTACTTGCAACTGCAACTGTTTGGCAATCGGTAATGGATAATGGACGGCAGTGGGATAGTGGATACTGGTCAGCAGCCAGGGGCCAGCGATCGCTTTCACTGCAGCGGGCCAACGCGTCGTATGCTTGATCGAAAGCGTGAAGCCAAAGTTTAATTGAATCTGCTCGTCAGTCCGTCCGTCCGTCCGCCTGTCTGTCTGTACGTCCGACCGGACAATGCAAGCTTGTAATTGGCAACATCGTTCAATGGCCGCTTGCCAACTTTCAAACTTGGCCATTTGAAAGTTATGCGAGCGAAATGAAAACTTCGATGGATTCAAGTTTTTCAAGCGCAACGCACGAGTATCGAGTACTTTGTGGCGCGACAAATCAATAAGAAACACGCCTTAAATACGCCCAGCAGGCGTGGCACAGCTGGCCAGGGAAGGGGGCGCAGGGAGGGAAAGGGGCGCAGCGATTTGTTGGGTCGCCCGTTGTCATAAATTGGGTCACCAAAATGCCCGTATATACAATTATTTATGCTGCTGCTGCTGTTGTTGTAGCTGTTGTTGTTGTTACTGGCAACGCGTCGCAATGCCGAAATGCAGCGAGTGTCGCCCCCATCTGCCCCTGCCCCTGGCCCCTTGTAAGCATTGATTTTGGGCTTAAACGGCTACAAAACTCGTTTGGCTCTTGCAACAGCGGTTCAAGACTCTCCGCTGTTGTTGTTATTGTTGTTGTTGTCGTTTCACGTTCACAACGAGTTTAGGCGCACAAAACCCTTGAGCACACATGGGAATACCATATAATGCCATACACAAACACACACACACACACATACGCAGGCAGTCGCATGTGTGCGCAGCGACTTTCCATTCGCCGAGATTTTCATTTTCACATTTCACATTTTTGGGATTTCAATAAATGCGAACGGGATAAATTTCATCTCGGCTCGTTTGCGTATTCCGCAACCAAATGGGATTTCAGTTTATGAATGTTGACAGCCATGACAGCAGCTCCCCCTCTACCCCACTCCCTTTTCTCTACCTCCCTCTGGCTGTCTATGGAAGCACGCATAGTTCGATTGGCCCTGGCAAACATAACGCAAAACACTGCAGCAACTGCAGGCGCAGAACCCTGAAGTTTGATCGATTTGCTGCAGTTGCCTCTCCCTCCCTCACTCTCCCTCTCTCTCCCTTTCTCCTTCTTCCCAACTCTGCTTTCAACAGATTGTAACAGTTGTGGTTGGTTTGACTAAGGCGAGTGCAGCAGGGCAGGAGGGCAGCTAGTTCGACTGGTTGATTCACTGCTCCGCTGGGCAAACATAAAGCAGGAAAGGGGCTTGGTGCCGCAGTCGCAACTGTTGTGGTTGCCAGCGAGGGGGTGGGCGGGCGAGGGCGAGGGAAATGTCGCTCGTCGCTTTACATTATTAAGTTGTCTGCCAGTTTGTATTGCTATATATACACACACATATATATGCACATATATACTAAATAGAACGAAGACTATCGATGGCCGAAGTTTCAAAATGCTTCGCTGTCTCGCTTATCAGCTTGGCACCGTTTTGCTGCGTTGATAAGTGACTGCGCGTCTCCGCGTCGCATGTTGCAAGCTGTGAAATGCTGACACGAATCTGCTGAAGATTGCTAAATAGTCAGTCAGCCAGCTGGCCCGGCAATTTTGCAGCCAAATTGCTGGCAATTCTTGCAGGCGCCGCAGCTTGTTATTGTCGCAACTGAAGTGGGAGTCCGTGTCGGAGTCAAAGCGTCTTCGTTGTCGGCATCGCATGACAAATGGCTGCCAGACAAGTGGCAGCAACTTCAGTTGCCACCTCGAACCACCACCAGCTCGACTGGGCCATTTTCTCAGCTCATTGTGGCTGTCGCTGTCGCTTTCGCTTTCCAAGTAGCCAACTATTTTGTAATGCAGCCTGCCAGGTTGGCTGCGGGTTAAGTGCAGCCAAGGGACAGATAAGATCTCCTCTTCCTCTCTCTCTCTCCCTCTCCCACTCACTCTTCATATCTTCTATCTCGCTTTGCAGTTTATATATTCTTGATTTCGATTTCGTTCTTTGCCATTTCCTCCCATGATTCGTTTCTAGTTAACGCGATGTTGGTGACGTGCTCGCACTTGTTTTCTGGCTTTGCTGGAGGGGGAAATGGAGTCTGGCTTGGCGAGGTTGGCGTACACAGCGCGCTGCTGCTGATTACTTGCGGGCATTTGTTGTCTACATTAGCGTAATTCAAAGCGAGGGCCAAGAGTGCTGATCAAGCATGAAATTGCTTAATGAAGCGTGGCGCATGAAAATAACGGAGCTGCTATGAAAAACCGTTGACGCAGCACTCAACCCCCCATCCCTCCTTTCCCCTGTGAAGTTGCGAAACTTTAACTTGCACAAAGTGCTGCACTATCGTTCACAATCGATCGGCGAATCGAACCGATCGAGCGACTGCAGGTGCAAGAGCCAATGAGGTTGTGCAAGAGAGTCGCGAGATGAAAAACACGTTGAGGCAGCTGAATAAAAATGCAGCTACAAAAACAATAGCAACAACAGCATCAAGATCGTGTCTGGAACGGTCGATTGTTTGCGCGCACATTACGTATGCGCCGCGTTGTCGTTGTCAGCTCGTTGAAATGGAAAGGTAAATGGCAACAGCAGCAGCGACAGCAGCAACAACAACTGGCACAGCGTGCGACACATTCACTAAATTCTACAAAACCTAATTGCAAATTCAAAGTTCTAAAAAAAAGAGACAAACAAAAAGAACAACAACAACAAGTGCTCATTTATCACTCGACGAGGCTGCCAAGTTGCCGGCATTTTGCGCGAGTTACGCGACTTTGAGCACTCTAATTGTGCACTTGTTTGGTTTATATACACGCACAGACATGCATATTCCTATGTACAACAACAACAACAACAGCAACAACAACAAGGCGACATGCAACAGTGCACAGGCGGTTCAGCGTTTAACAGTGCTGAAAAGCAGACAAAAGAGCAAGCATATCCAGCCGAATATTGTGTACACTTGCTGAGGAGTTGTGATGTGGAGATATAGAGAGATTATAGGGCAGATATGAAGCAGAGAATGACAGAAAGATATCAAGATATCAAGCCAGCAAGTTAGTCAGTCATGCCTATCGGGAGTAGAGTATTCCAAAATAGTCATGTGACTGCTTTATATATATATGTGAGTATATGTAATTTGGCATTAAGTGGAGTGGAAATGCGTAGGAAAATATGATATAACCGCGCAGCGAATGGGCGGACATATGCATATATGGCATATGGCATATGGCAACGCGAGTGTGTGCATGCATGGCCGGGCAGATGGAACCTTATAGTCAAGATCAAGTTCAAGTTTGGCTGCATGCCGCATGATTTACGTTACTCCAGGTAGCAGCTGAGATTGCATTGCGGGGTCAACGAAATCGAATCATGATGGGAAACTCAGCTTTGGCATTTTCACAAAAGCACTTTGGCTGGCAGGTTAAATGGCAAGCAGAGGCAAACAGACAGAGAGAGAGAGAGAGAGAGAGAGACACACGAGAAACCTTGATGTGGTTGGCAAATTGCCAAAGAGGAGCACAAAAAGTATCTATCGGATGGGAAGCAGGGTGGCTGGGGAGGAGGTAGAAATCACCTTTTGACCCACTTCGCAGTGGCTTCAGTGGCCCTCTCGCCTGCGGCTTGTCGCTTGTCGCTGTTGTGCATAATGTGAAAATGATGTTGCCGCTGATTGATGTGCATAGAAAACAAAAATACTCAACCGCAACTTGCGACAAATCAATCGAGTGTGTCTGTGTGTGTGTGAGTGTGAATCGAAGAGCGAACTATGAACGGAAGTCGGGCGCAATTTGTGAACACAAATCGAACAATTTACTACGAGAATTTGCCTCCAACGGAGTCGGCGATGCTGCTCCAAGTCGAGTTGAGTTGGATGAGTCTCCATCGTCGCCAGCCACGGCAAATGTCAAATGCGGGAAATATTTGCGGTTGGTGCCAGCGGGGAACGTGACTTTTGCATTTGCGAAAGCTTTAAATGAGTCGCCGCTGAGACTGCAACTTTAAGTGTGTCAGTTGTGTCTGCTGCGTTGTTTGTATGCACCCGTGTGCCAGTGTGTGTGTGTTTGTGTGCGAGTGTGTGTTGATGGCGCACTGAAGCATATTTTACGCATAGTTAAACCCAAGTACAGCGCAGCAGAGACAAACAAACAAACACAAACACACACAGACACACGCCCAGTTTATACACTTAATTATGCATTAGCCTGAGATGACATTCAAGTGTGTGTGTGTATGTGTGAAAGGGAGGAGGAGGGTGCAACTAAGAGAGGTTCAGTGAACCCTTCCACGCAGAAGGAAGCCATTATAGGGTGGCGGAGTGTGGATTGTGTTTAAGGCGTGCCCTGGTCACACCTAGGAAGCAACTCAAGCCACCACACAGACGCCCATCTTCATTAGGGCCAACGACAATCAATTCGCACCTTAAAACGGCTGCCACGTGGCGTCCGCGGGCTGCGGGCTGCCCCCAGGTGCCTTCGTCGGCAATGTAATTGGCGAAATGCATGTTTGCCGTTCAATCTGCATGTGGCAAGTCAATGGAGCATGCAATCGCGAGGGCGGCTACACTTCAATGCGCCACAGCAACCAGTGGAAGGGGGCAATAGAAGAGTCTGGGGCAAGGGGCTCGGGGAGTTGGTTCAATTGATGGGCCTAACCCACGCATGTGGCCAGTGTGTGTGGAATTCAATTGAATTTATTGCTCGAGTTTGCTTTGCTGCCCAACTGTCCGCAGTGTAATGGCTTCATGTGTGTGCGACTGCGTCTATGTGTGTGCGTGTTGGTGTACCATGTGCAAGCTGCTTGCCGAATTTATATTGCCTACATTCGGGGGCAGGCAGCAGGCTGCTGGCAATTGATTTTGTTTTGGTTTCGGGCTGCTGCAACAACATTGTCGCTGTCTGTCAGCCGAGCCCTCGAGACTGCACGCTTCGCTGCAGCCACACAGCCCAGCTGAGCAATTGAGGCAAAGATATGTCAGTGCGGGGGAGGGAGAAGCAGCACGGATGGAGGCGTTGGTGGCAGCGCCAGAGGTAGAGTTATGCTGAAGCAAGAGTCCTGCGTCCTCGCACGGCCGCCTTGTTTATTGAATTTGTGCGCTGTCAACGAAGAGAAAGAGAGATGGCACTGCATGACAGAGACAGCAACAGAGAGTAGCTTGATAGAAGCCGAGATAGAACGACACTGACTGCAATTGAGGATGTAATTTTTGCATGTCTCCGGCATTAAATTTGCGCCTCATTGTGACTGCAAGTGAGTTGGCCTGTATCTGCATGTGTGTGTCAGTGTGTGTGGTGTGTGTGCCTGGGCAATTAGGGCTACGACATTCCGCTCTAAATCTCCTGCACACTTTGCTAATTGTTTTCAATTGCAGAGAGAGAGAGAAAGTAATTGCAATTTGATGAGGCCTGGACCCACAGGCTAATTAGCTACCTAGGTAATCTTCCAATTGCAGAAAGCACCAATTAGTGTCTATATGATGTATCGGAATTCACATAGAGACTGCATAGACTTGGGCTCTCTTTGAGCAGCTCTAGCACAGATTTCCCACATGGCAATGCACAATTGCCTAGCTGCTTCCATTGAATCCCATTCCCTTCGCATTTCGATTGCGATTCCTATTCCGTTGGCACTTAGCCACAACATCCAATTCAGCGTATTGTGCAGCGTTGCTTGTAACGCGTGTTTTGTCGTTTCGCCTTTTGGCAGCACGTGACTTGTGTGACCAAAGTGCCGTGCACCACCCGCACCGCCTCCCTCTCCCTCCCTCCTGGCCAAGTTGCTGCCTTTGTTCTGCATTTGCGTGCAGCGATTTCTGTGCGTGTAACTGGAAGCCCACATCGATTGCTGCCTTGTCTTTTGCCCATATCCGTGTTGTGCATGTTGCTGTTGTTCGTTGTTGCTGTTGCTGCTTGTCTGTTCGCTTGTTGTTTGTGGGCTGTTATAGGCTTTTAATTGACATACGCGTCTCTCGCACGATTTCTCAGTTGACTTCTCCCCCGGCTGCGTAGCACGGCTGCATACTAATGACACTTGCTCACTTACTATCTCTCTTTTTCTCTCTCTTTCTTTCCTGCAGCTGACAATGATGACTGTGCAGTGGCAGCGGAGGAGCAGCGTCTAAATTTATTGGCCACACATCGATTACCATTCGCCATACGAGTATTGGCCCCAGAGGTGAGTTGACTCGAGCTCTATTGCTCTGCTAAGTTTGTCTAATTGCTCGCACACGATAATTAGAGACAGCCACGAGACTGGGCCTTAGATTATAGACATTAGCATAGATTTTATGGCCTTGCACGCGTCGCACGCACGCAACACTAACACTGAATATCGCCTTGCGGCGCCAGCGTGGCAGTGTTCGCGCTCCGAGCCATATTCATTAGCTAAGCACATCAATTGGATTGCAGCACTGAGCTTTGCCCTTTGGCAAGGAAACAACAAACAGAGAAACAACAACAACACAAGCAACAACACAAGCAACAACAACACAAACAACAACAACACAAGCAACAACAACATTATAAGCAGCTCTTTCTGCAGTTTTTATGCTGCCGGTGTTTTGCTCGTGCCAAATTGGAAATAAAAGCTCTTTGCTTAAAGCATAAACACAAGGCAAAACGTACACAAACCCAAATACCATTTAGCTCACTAACACAAACACACAAGGGCACACACACACACACACAAGTCATACATCCACAAACAGCACTCAAAGGCGAAGCTTCATTCGATTCCCTTCGTATGTTTTTACATCGTGTGCCACAACTAGTCGAGCAACCCACGCGCAGCTTTCGCAAGCTTTCACTCCAAGAGCTTTCACTCGTTTGCTCTCTCTCTCTCTCTGGCTCGCTCGGCTCCGACTCCAGGCAGTGTCCTTACGAACGGATTTTCTGCAGTCTCTTCACGAATTTCGCCATCGACGGCCGCCCTGAAATCCAAGCGGACGCTTGGCAACGCGCGCGTGTTTGGTTGGCAACTCAGTAAACAGTAAAACAGGCAGAAAAAACCAACACACACACACACACTCCCACACACACGCAGGCAGGCACAACAACTGGCAGCAGATACAGTGGGCGTGGGGCGTGGGGCAGTCACTTGTGGGCGGTGGGCGACGTCAAAACTTTGTGGGCCACTCCGGCCGTGCGCAGGAGAACGCGTATAATAAAAGTAAAGCGAAAATGAATTAGAAATTTTGTGTGCGATGTTATGTAAAGCGAACGGAATATTCACAATCAAATTCGGGAGCCACAAAGAGCAGAAGAAACACAAGGAAAAAAGAAAACAGAAACAGGAAAAACTGAGAAATCGAGAAAAGCAGAAACCGCGTCGCGTCCTGTGAGAGTGAAAATATTCTGGTTAAGTGTGTGCGACACTGAATCGTTGATATCGTTCGCTGCTGTTGTGCTTCTGTTCCTTGTTGTTGTTGCTGCTGCTGCTGCTGATTGCGCACACGTATATTATGTAAATTATTATGTGGCAGGCAGAGCACGAGGCGAGTGAGGCGAGTGTAGCTCGAGACATCGTCGTGCTGCCGAGCTCTGTCCACGTTCACGTCCATGTCCGTGTCCAAGTTCACGTTCTCGTGTGCCTCGTCAACGTCCAATGGCCACAAAACAAAGTTTAGCGCTGCCAGCGAGTGAAAGCGCTTCCTCCCTGCCTTTACTCTGGCTGCTCTGCTGCTGCCTTTTTGGAGGAGCAAACTGTATCAGTTCAGGTGTTGGCCTTCTTGTTCCCTTTTGTTGGCTGCTCCTCTTGCCGACGTCTCTTGGCTTTTATTTTCGGCTGCGAGACGCGCGCGTCTCCTTTGCTTATTGCCTCCACATGAGTCGTTCTGCTTTGAGTGTGTGGCTGAGTGTGGGTGCAAAGGTGCTTGCTCGGCAGAAAAGCAGCACGTGAAAAAGTCAGCAGAACCTCAACAAGGACGCCGACAAGCAGAGCCAACTAAATTCTTGCCAACTTTTCTCGTCCGTCCCACTGTCTTCCATTCTGTCTCTCTGCCTGCCTGCCTGTCTGTCTGTCTGTTGTGTGCCGCCATCTTTGGTCGCTTTTAAAGCAATTTATTATGCCTAGCAGCGCATTATTTAACAACACATACACACACACGCACTCACACACACACACGCGCGTCTAATGAATAAGTTATTCAAAACGGTATTCTGCACATTTGCATATCAAGCCGAGCCGAGAAAAGGACAGCAAGGACACTCGCTCTGGATTGCTTGCATTCAGATGTATTCACAACTGCAGCTATCTGCATGCCTGAATGTGTTAACGAATCAAACGAATTCCTGTCAACAGGCAAATGAAACAAATGGCATAAAAGACTGTTGTGCTGCTTATCTCTGTACAAAGCAGGCCAAATCATGCTATCATTTTGCTATTCTTGTTGTTGCTGTTGATTAAACAATTAGTCCGTTTAGGTCTTCACTATATTTATCTCTGTTTGTGAAGGTTTCAATCCTCGAGGTTTGATTGAGCTGCTGTTGAGAGCCGCTTTGCTTACCTTACACAACACTGTGTCAAGAGTAACATAAGTGCACTGAGGTTTTTGGTTAGCTTGAGTAAATGCAGCAGAGCAGAGACGCAGTTCAAGTATTTCACAGAGATTTCTCGCAGTCGTGGAACGAACTCGATGGCTTGCTCGGGCGCACATCATGTGCGTTCGTTCATTTCAAATCATAATTACATAATGGCTTTGCCTAATTTCGAGCAGCCTCTCCCCTCTCTCCGCTCACCCCCTCTGCTGGCTGAATGTGAAATTAGATTTGCATGCAGAAAGTGAATTACACGAACGCATGCAAGAGCGCCACGCAAATTGCAATCGTCGTCGTTGGCGGGGAGAATCTTGCGGTCGGTTTGCTGATTCCTCATTGCGCTGTCTTTGCATTTATTTCGCATGCCTCGGCAATTAAAAGTTGCAACAACAACAGCAACACTCGATGCGAGAGGTAATTGCAAGCAGAAACTTAAGAGGACGCGGCAAGGACGACGCCAGGACATGTCACATAATTACAAAACTCATTATGTATCCCTGCCTCGTTGACGGGTGGCAGCTCGAGCTTTTGTGCCGCATCTAGTTGCAGCGTGCTACGTGCGACTTCTTGTGGCAGCACAGAGAGAGAGCGAGAGGGCGATAAAAAGAGGGGAGTTGAGCGGGCAAAACTTTTTGTTAAACTGTTTGGGTGGTGCAGCCGCAGGCAAACTGTTTGCCCAACTCGGGGCATGAAGGGATTCGGCAAACGCTTTGCCAGATTCAACTTCAGCTTCAACTTCAACTGCAACTCCAACTGCAACTCCAACAGAAACTTCTAAGCCCAAAGTCAAGCAGTCAAAGTGCATTTTGCTAGGTGTATTTATAGCCTTATAATGCCATAGCCTGCGCCAACGTGGCGTATGCGCAATATTTCAGCTTGTTGCCCAAGCTAATGTGCAAATTAAAATAGTTTCTCCACCTGAGTTCAATGCAAAGCCGGCGCTTTCAATGCATTACAGTCCAGAGCTTACAACTTGGGGTCAATGGGATCATGTTGCTCTACAGAGTATTGTAAATAATCAAGTTTATAAAGGGACGCCAACTTTCCAGTTCAAAATGGTCGGGCTTATGTGCTGCATAATCAATAACAATTTGCATTTCCATGCGGAATGTGGTACGAAGAAACGGCGATTCTAAGGAAGTCCACCCCCCTCCCCCCACACACAAAGGGAAAATATTTATAATAACAAAAGAAAACAAGAAATATCAAATGCCAAATGAATTCGTCCAACTTGGCAAGGCAAAAAATGGGAAAATGGAAAAGAAAAAGGCAACCGTACCAAGCAAAATAGAACATAAAAATAACAATGTATCGCAGATGTTGGCAGCCCGAGGGTGGCTCAAGCAGTAGTGCGGATTGTGGAAATCGCCTTGAGAAGATATTCGAGCTTGCAACACAATAGGAGCTTGAATTTGTCTTGAAAACGATTTCAACATTGAGCTTTCATTTAAAGTGCCTTTCACAATACGAATGCCAACTAAATTTTAATCCTTTCGGGGAACTAACTCGCATTTATTTTCTTTTTCGAGTTGCGTTCTCTTCATTCATCTTTCGACTTTGTTCGCTTGCATTTTAATTCAATTCTGGCACAACTCTCGCTTCAGTTTTGGACAAGCTGTCCGGAGAAAGGCAAAACAAATACACCATAAATAAGAGCTCACACACATATACACACACAAACACTCGCAAACATGCACACACACTCACAAGCACGCACACTGAGCAAACTTTAGCGACAACTATTAGAGGAAAATATTTCTGTTCGCCTTTGTTTCCACGAGCTGTACACGTGGAGAGCGAAAGGAGAAGAGAAGAAAGGGGAAAGTGAGGGAGGAACGGAGCGAGAGCAGTGCGAGTGAGGTGAGAGCGAAAGGGGAATAGCCATAAACATGGCACACATCCTGCAGGCACAAGGCAGGCCCGAGTGGCTTTTGTGCTGCCAAAAGCGGAAATGGGTAACAGCAGCAAGCGCCTTTCCCCCTTTCTCTCTCTCACTCTATCTCTCTTTCGCACACCCGTGTTTGCCCCTCTATTTGTGTGTGTGTGCGTGCAAACCATTTAAATTGGTATGCAACATGAATGACAGCCGCCGTTGCTCATGTTTGTGTGATAAAGTCCTGACTCTGCCTCTGCATGAGTGTGTAAGGTGTGTATGGTGTGTATGGTGTGTGTGGTGTGTGTGGTGTGTGTGTGCGAGTGTATACAGACTAGCTAGCGGCGTGTCTTTGCCGTGCCGTGCCTTGATTTGAATTTTTCACTTTTGACGGCTGCAAATGAATGCCAGTATTAGCGCATGTCTCGGCCTGCTGCGAGGCAATGTCATTCTGCCTCCGCTGCCGCCGCTGCAGCTGCCACATAATGTGATTGCGCCCAGCACTTGCTGCAACGACTTTTTCAGCTTCCGCTGCTGCGCCATCATCCTGTTTACTCAATTTACGTGTGCGCCTCCCCTTCTCTCTTTCTCTGTTTCTCTCCCTGTCTGTCTCTCTGCGTGTGCTGGCCTGATAATCACCTGACAAGGCAAGGATCCAGGCCTAATAGCCACCCAGTTGCCAGTCGGCGCGGCAGCTGTAGCTGGCTGCTTTCGGCTGCCGCTTGTCAATAACTCATACAAACACAGACATACACAGCCATACACAGCATAGACTGGGTATGCACGAATGGGCACTTACCCGCGCCTTCTCCAGCAGCACCCGCACTCGTCAGGCCAATCAGGCCAACGACTGGGACAATGGCAAAAGTGAAAGCAACAAAATCTTCATCATCAAGTGTCATTCTGGGCGGAAGTTGGCATGCACTCAACGACACAAACACACACACACCCCACACACACACATGCACACACGAACAGCTGTCTATTAGTTTGAGTGTGTCTGTGTCTGTGTGTGCGTTTGTCTATCTCCATCTCGGTGTCTCGCAATGAATATTTATGTTTGTTGTTGTTTCCCTCATGTTTTGTTTCGTTTGCCCACTGACAAAACTATAAACTGAGGATTTTGAGAGCACCAACTACCCAACTACATCCCCCAACCCTTGTACCCGTTAACCCTATCACCAACCCCTACCACAGCCCCATCCCTAATCCCTCTCGACATTGTTTGCGCTGCCAAAGAATTGAAGTGCACTGTCGGCCAAATCAAGTGTGCAACTTTGAATTGTTGTCATACTACGGCAGCCTGACAGCCTTCGGAGCGACATTTGCATGCGACATCTTAACAAATGGGTCAAAGTGGGCACTGTGCAGCATGTGGTAACAAAACATTCTGTTGGATATGATTGAAATATTAAGTTTGCTATTGTGGGCCTTTAAAGGTTATTAATAAACGGAAGAAGAGAAGTTAGCTTAAAATACAATTTATAGTTTAACAGCATTTTTATTGCATACTTGTCGGCTGGACATCAAAAATAAGAGTGCCTACTAAGAGTATTTCTTTAACAACTTCAATGTTAAATATCCTTCAGCAATTTAACTCTCAGTAATCATTTGGATAGTATTCCAATACTATCTGTAAAATACGTCTTCTTTTCGGCTTTCATCGAATTACAGTCAAATAATAAGACGCTTTGTCATCAAATATGATAATCCTCACTCACACAGACAGACAGACAGCCAGGCAGATATGACTATGTCAACGCAGATTAAAAATATAACTTATATGCTTTATGGGGTTAATGTTATAATACGTTTTCTCTTATAAAATATTGCTTATATTTTGGCACTATATCATTGCCTTTTATCATGCTGTGACTGAAATTATTGCCGTAAATTACAGCCCATTAATACTATGGACTGTACATTTCCATTCGTTTTTAAAAAGTATATTCAAACTTTAAATTTACCATTTGTAGAAAGTTCCCAATTAAAGCTAAATGTCTATTCGTTTCAACCTAACTCAGTTTCACTGTCAATGGCAAATGGAACCACTTCAATGCAAAGCAGGCAAATTGCAGGGTCTCCATTACGGTCTAGTCAAGCACACTCATGAATCACGATGAAGCTGGTAGGCCAATTAATAATGAGCTCTATGTGGGAGCGCAGGCATGATAAAAGGGGCGCGGTCAACCTTGGATAAGGATATCAATGATTTATGCGAACCAGGGAGATGGCTTCCAATTCAATTAAATCGATTTCACACGAGACAAAACAGATTGCTGTCCGCTCTAGTTACACACGAGCACACAACACACCCACAACCACACGCACACTAGTATTGCATTTGGAATGCGTTTAATTAAGTTCGATTGTTTGGCAATTGGAAATTGCAATTTGCGAGATTGCCGAGCATTAAGAAAATTCATTTTATTGGCAACTACGGCCGGCCAAAACGATGTGCCGAAATGTCGAGTGTCTTTGTAAATTGTTGGCCATTTTCCAGCGTAAATATTATGCAACACTTTTCGCCCCAATAAGTATGCTCTGCCCCCCAAGGGCAAATCCATCTCGCACACAGCAGGACAGACACACGACTTGTCCGTTGACAACTCATCAAAGCGTCTGTCCTGTCGTCCGTCTGCTTGGGCCGGGTTCGGGTTCGGGGCAAGGTCATGTGCCAATAGCCCAGAGGCGCTTAAGAAAAGGCAGCAGAAGCAGCAGCAGAAAAAAGTAAAAGGTTTTATAGTCTGCATACCCGCAGCGCCTGTAAATGTTTGTGTGAGTGTGTGTGAGCTGTATATATGAGTTTGTGAGCTGTGTGTTCCTCAACAACTTTGTCACCATTCCGAGAGCGATTCGAGAACGTCTCAAGTTATTTGCGCGTTTTGCCTGCGCTCTACTCACAAAAAGTTTATTGATTTTTTCCCATTGTTGGCACTAATACACTCGCACAGACATACATAAATATATATCTTGGCATTATTTGTTGCTCAGTTCTCAGTTACTTGGCGCTTCGCAAGCTTCCGCTCCACTCGAGATCTTCGACTTGATGAGTATTCATAATTGCACTTAACGAACAACGAGAGGAGCTTGGCAACCGCCAACCACTCTGTTGGCCCTGTAGGCCTAGCTCCGCAATATTAATTAAGTTGGCCAACTACTACTGGCAGCTCCTCCTCTTTGCCCGCCCTCTTGGCTACTCGAGCTCGAGCGGCTTGAAGTGAAATGCCTCTTTAAGTGGCCCATTGGCTGTTACAGCGGTTCGCCTGGTCTTGGCCTGCTCTTGTTAGTGTCCACTTGCCCAGTGACACTTGCGCGGCAACGGTAATGACGTCATTGTGGCCCGGACAAGCAGACGGACTCTCACTCAATCTATGCGAGCATGTGCTGTTGCATGTACGCCGGCAATTACAGCGATTTTAAAGTAACTGCCAACTGTTTGCCTTAATGCGCTCTAGCAGCACGTTCTGACAGACAGGACACACACACACACAGACAGCCATAGGGCAGCTTGTGCTGTGTGCTTTTAGTCAGTAAATTAACCCATGCCAGGCAATAATTGTAGTAATCGGTTGCCTATGTGGGCTATTTATAGCCCAGCTAATTTTCACGTTTCACACTGCGTATGCGCAATACGCATTAAATGCCAGCAGTAGTCGAAGCTTCCCTCCAGTGCACAGGCAGGCGGCAAACCTCACATGTGTATCCGATTATCAATACGATATTTGCAACCAGTACTAAGCCAAATATTAAATCAGGCGCAATTGCAACAGGGTCGAACCAAGTTGCGAGTTCCGAGTTGACCCCTAATCGCCTGCATTGTAATGCTCTGCATACATAACCATATTATGATGAGAGCTCCCTCTATTTACACAAGCAAGAGGGTGTGTACATCTGTGTATGTGTACCCAATTCAGTGTCATTTATATGCACATAATAATTTTTGGTACATTTCGCTCGACATTCGCCTCAGTTCGTGCATGAAAAACACTTTTCGTTCAATTTTTCATGTTCAACTCGGTGACGTACGTAACGGTGGGGAAGTAGGTGAGAAGGGAGAGTACAAGGGGAGTACAAGGGGAGTTCAAGGAGTGCAGTGACTGAGAATGCTGAGCCAAGTCCCAGGACCTGAGCAGGCAGCGTGTTGTTAAATCGCCATCGATTTTATTGTGACGTTCTTGTTGTTGCTTACGTTGTTTCGTTGGCAATATTTTATTCGTGCGTCTTTCAACAAGCACTGCGAAGCGTTAATTGAAAGCCATACAAATTGTGTGCTGGCTTAAAGGCAATTATAAAATGGCTTTCTCTGTCCGGTTGCCTGGCTGCCTGGTTGCCTGGTTGGCTTGGCCTCGCCTAGCCCTCGACTAGTTGGGTTGCCCTGCCCGGACCCGGTCCCGGCCTGGCTGCTGTTGATTGTAGCGTGAAATAGCCATGCCAGGGGCAGCTAATGCCTTGATTTAACATTTGTCGGCAACGTCGCACGGCGCACACACAAAACACACAATACAGAGACACATTGATAGAGAGCCACTCCCTGCCGCCCACACAGAGTCCTTGCTGTAAATGCCCGGATCAATTGTTTATTTATTGCGCAACATTTTCAACAGGATTTTCCTTTTAATGCACAAACGTCGGCGACTGAGCCAAGTTGGGCTGGTCTCGTGTTGCTTGTCATCTTAGAGCGCCCCCATTGTTCATTATAGCGGGCAGCTTCTGTGCCTGCTCTACGCCTCTTGGTAGGCCACACATTTTGGCATCGATTGCGAATTGAATTCCATAAATTATTTGCAATCCATTATTCATTTGGCAAATGCAAATTCGAATGCATTCACATGCTGCTCACTTTACATGCAGCACAACTGCCTGCACACTTCTGTCTACTCTGTGTGTGTATAGGTATGTGTGTCTATGTAGGAGAGACTTCCATTTCATTTGTGTCAAATAATTGAAGAGCATTGGTCAATTGCATTAAAACATTTTAACCGTTGACTTCGTTAGCCATTGCAACCAAGCCAACATACGTGTGTAGTAATGAACATATACGTGTATACACGTGCGTATATATACAAACTGTATATATTATATAATATGTATATACGTATCTGTTGCAGATCCGTCTGCGGTCCAGCCTCCCAGCTGGTTTTTCGCATCAAATATGATTGCAGTTACAGCTGCTCGCAGTGAAGCGGCAGCAACTGCCATGTTTAATTGTGGTGCGCTGCAGTAAAGTCACTTTGGCAATTTCAATCTTTAAAACGAAACTTTAATTTCTTTCAATGGGCATATTACATATATCGACAGTGGCAATGCCATCAATTCCAATGTGATGTACCTGGAAGTTCAGAGTTCAGAACTATTCAAAATACCTTGTAAGCATAGAGAGATTGCAGTTAGTCGCTTAACTCTCGATGTTGTTACTAATATGAACTTGCTGATGAAGGTATCAGTCAAGATCTAAACGTTTGAAGAGCATTTTTAGTTTACACAAGGTAATCCCTCTTACTATAAGAATGTTAATTGAAATTGAAGTATAACCTTCTGAATTATCAAGAATATTGTATATATTAAGGCATTGAAAAGAGTTTACTATCTTCTTAAATAAAAACAAAGTTCATTGTCATTATTATTCATGATTTATCAATGCGATTTTAATATTTATCTTTGTCTTATCTTACTTTTACTCATCTATGTATGAAGTTCCATTTAACATAACATTGCAGTCGAAAACTGTTTATGTTTGAAAGTCTTCTTGGTGCTAAATCCGAATAAAGATATTCCTTTGTGCATACCCTTTCTCGCCCACCCACAGCGTGCTGGGTATAATAATTTGAAATTCTGTTTTCGAATGTAGAATTCCCCAGCGACGCACTCGCTCTTTCATTTTGTGCCCGCCTGTTGTTTCTGTTTCTCTCTCGATTCTCAACTGAATTCGCAATGCATAATTTTTCAGCTGTCCCCAATAAAAATAGACATTTTCACAGTTTCATTGCAACTGGGGCAACGCAATGTTTTCGCTTTCTCTGCGCTGGGACGACAAATAATCCAAACATATCACGAATAAACAGAAAAAATCATACGAAACAAATCGATAAGAACTAACAAAGCAACAACTACAACGACAACAACAGCAACCAAAAGAGACCAACTCGAAAATGAGAATGAAAAACATAATTGAACATTCGCATTCGATAATTAAATAATAAAAGTGAAAAGCAGAACAGAAAAAAAATCGAAAATCGCCCAAATCGAATTATTGCTAAGGCCAATTAAATTATAAATTAATCAACGTTAACCCAGCGGCAAAAACACGAGTGTGCAACATGTTCGGCTGCATTTATCAGCTCTGGGACTGGTGAGTAGTTGCATAAGTGGACGGGGAAGGGGGTTGAGGGAGTGCAAATCTGGGCCCGGGTAAACGGCGAAATTGGCATGAACAAGATTTTTTGTGCCCTTCTCCCCCTCGTGTCCCGCCCGTTTCCGGCCTGCACTCAATCAATTACCGTCAATTAGGCGCTGAGCCAGCCTGCCCAGTGCGAATCAAGCGGATTTAGCACAGCGCTGCGAGCCTCGTCGCTCTGCCCGTGCCACGCAATTGAATTAAGCCGAGCGACCTTTGCTAATTGAATCCACACCATGACATGCTGTTCCACTGTGCTCTACACTTGTTTAACACGCCATGTTCTCTTTCCCCTTTCAGGTTGGAGGCGCCACCACTCTTCACCGCCGGCACCATGGACGCCAAGAAGCTGCAGCAACTGCAAGCCGCAGCGGCCTCAGCGCAGCAGAAGAAGCTGCCGCTGGCCTACCAGACTCAAATGATTGACTATCGCACCGCAACACACTCGCCAGCGGGCTACCATCTGCCGCCACAGGCGCTCTACCAGCAGTCTCCGACAGCGACTTCGTCGAGCGGCGGCGGTCCGCTCTCGCCCATCGACATGCAGCCGCAGGCAAAGCACGGCCTGCTCAAGCACGGACACGGCGGCAACTCGAGCAGTTCGCACAGTTCACCATATCATCAGTCGTACTCGAGCAGCGCCGGCACCGCTGGCACCGAACAGATCTATCAGTCGCCCACGGAGCGCACATACTTGGCAGCTGCCGGGCGACTGCAGGCGAGCAACGCGACTGCCGGGCAGCATCCGATATCGGCGCTGCAGGCGCAATACCAACAGCTGCAGCAGGCCAAGATGCACGCCCAGCTGGCCACGCAGAGCGAGGCGGCACAGCAGCAGCAGCGCACCTTCGCCATGCGGCAGGCCATGAATCCCCCAACAGGGCACTACCACATGAGTCAGTCGCCCAGCATGGTGAGCAGCATGACCATTCAACAGCAGCAACAGCAACAGCAGCAACAACAGCAGCAACAGCAGCAGCAGCGGGCGCCTCCCTCGACGCTCAACCTTGCGAATCAGTATCAAGCTGCCTCGGGGCCTCTTAAGCTGCAGCCGCAGATGCCCAAGCACTATCAGGAGCAGCTCTACGCACAGCAACAACAACAGTTGCAGCTGCAGCTACAACATCAGCAACTGCAACAGCAACTCCAGCAGCAGCAGCAGCAACAACAACAGCAACAGCAACTGCAGCAGCAACGTCACAAGCCCGAGCTGCAGACGCCTGGCAGTGAGCACGGTCCCGTCTACATCCAGCAGAACCATCCTGGCCATGTGGTCAACCAGGCCTGTCAGACACAAATCTCTGCTGTCAAGCCCAAGCCCACGCCCAGCTCGGAGGAGTCATCGTCGGCGTCCACTCGCAGTCCGACCCATGCGCCGCTGGACCGCAAGAAGAGCGTTGGCTCTATACAGGCACTCAAGTCGCCCATCACCAAGCGACCACCCACCACGCCCGTCACCCTCTCCGGCTGGCTGCACAAGCAGGGCTCCGATGGCCTCAAGGTGTGGCGCAAGCGTTGGTTCGTGCTGGCCGAGTACTGTCTGTACTACTACAAGGGCCCCGAGGAGGAGAAGCTGCTGGGCTCGGTGCTGCTGCCCTCGTACCGCGTGTCCGCCTGCCTGCCCGAGGACAAGATCTATCGCAAGTTCGCCTTCAAGTGCGAGCACCAGAACATGCGCACCTACTGGCTGGCCGCGGACAGTGCCGACGCCATGATGCAGTGGGTGCGTGCCCTGGCAGCCGCCAGCATGATGCAGGCCCCGAGCAGCGGAGAGTCGGAGCCAAGTGTTAGCTCCTCGCTGAATCACAGTGGCGAGAACTCCGACTCTGGCATTCATACGATGCAATCACAGGCTGGCAAGGGGCAGTTGACTCCTGCATCGGACAATGCTGGCGCTGGCAACGGAAATGGCGGCAGTGGTGGCGGTGCAGGCGGCGGTGCTCAGCCGCTGTATGCCAATGCCCCACCCAAGCCGCGACGCATCAACGACGGCGGCTACTCGTCGCCATCGCCCGAGCATAACGAGCAACAGCCCATGCCACCTAGTCGCCGCAGCGGAGCTGTCATGTCGCCCACGCAGCAGCTCTACCAGCAGCAGAGATCTCAGCAGCCGCAGCAGCACCATGCCATCTATGACACGCGCACGGGTCATGTGTCCAGCGCCCTGCAGTTGCAGCAGGCGCAGCAGCAGTACTCGCTGGATCACCTGGAGGCGCAGTTCCAGCAACAGCACCTGGACATGGAGGAGCAGATTGCCAGGCTGCAGCAGCAACGCGCCGTAGAGGAGCTGTATGGCGAGCGGGATCTGTATATGGCCAAGTTGATGCAGCGCGGCGCAGGAGTTGCCGGCTATCCAAGCCAGCAGCAGTTGCAGGCCGAGCGACGCACTCCGGATGCCTATGGACGCTCCAAGCAGCGCATGTTTGCTGCCGCAGCTGCAGCTGCTGCGGACTATGAGGACATTTACAATATGTCTCAGCTGGGCGGTGCCGGCGCGGGAGCTCCAATGACGGCGCACGAGGCGCTGCTGCAGGAGGCGGCTAGCTACAGGCGACCACTCAGTCCGCCCAGCTACGATGGCAGCAAGCACATGCCAGCCATGCCACAGCGCTACACACCGAATCACTTGGAGGTAAGTTGCGACAAATAACGTATACGCAATGCAAGTTGCAGCACATCAAGTATACGCGCGGGTAATCAAACTGGTTACCAAGGGGTAATCAATCAACTGGTCGTGAGCACACAGGGTGAGTGAGCCAGCTCCCTTGGGTCAGCTCGAGGAATCTTCACCTTTTGATCAGCGTTCGCAATTGCAATTGCAAGTAAAAGCTGACCAGCAGGTTAAATGTAGGACACGCGCACCCCTAATACAAATAAATCTCACGGGCCCCTATAAAAAAGTTTAGCTCAGCACGTAAGCAAAGGGAAATTGCTTGATGGGTAAATTGCTTGCGAAGTAAATATGGAAGTGGTTTCAAATTTGAAAGGAGCAAGAGAATAGTTTAAGTTTCCAAAAACTACTACTACTACTAATAGTAAATATGACTTTAAACAATTGAATAGAAATTAAATTACACAGGTATCACCTTAACGGAACTGTTGAAAACATAAACAGAAAGATTAGAAAAAAATGATTCAAGTACAGAATCAATTTTAAACTCTTATTTACAATCCAGATTGGTGCCAATTTGCCTTCAGCGTAGGTTGCTTCCATAACGAGAACAACAACAGATTAAAGACTAGCTAGCTTTAAGGCTAAAGGTTTCAGAGATTTTTATCCAGGCACAGAAATCAGCTTAAGGATTTTAATTTCAAAAGCAAACTTAACATACTTTCAGAGAGAAAGAGATCAAGTTTTTGCACAGAAAGGCGTAAAAACTGCTTACAAGGAACACTTACAAGTAGAATATATGTATACAGTTTATGTATGTATCTTATATACAATATTTATATATATATTTTCATTTATTTTCAAGCCAAAGTTTCGTGAACTTTCGCTTTTTGTCTGCTCTCTTACCCCTTCTGCCCACTCAGCCCACTTCATTCCAAATGAGGAATTATAAAACATGTGTATTTTATATAGTTTCTTGCCTTGCACAGCACGAGCGGAACTTTGTTGCAACCACACGTATATGCCAGAGTGTGCGTGTGTGTGTGTGTCTAAGTTAGAGCACTGCTACTTCGCTTTGACTTGGGCAAATTCGAGCAGCTTGTTCCAACATTTGCAGAGGGAACTTTTCTGTTCTCAAAGACTCCGGCACAGTCCACGGCGGCACTCACCTCGCCCACTAATTAGACTTTAGTGTGTCAGTGGGTTGCTAAATTGCAGACATTTGTGCTGCACTCGCTCCTAACTGCCCCTAACAGTCTGTCAGGCCATCTCCCCAGACCGTTCCCCCACCCCCCGAGTTGGCAGGCTGACGCCGCCTAAAGTGCAACTTTATGGGCTGCTCGCCCTTTTGGCTCGACGGCCGCAGCTGCACCTGCTTTGTGGGTCAGCGAGGAAATGAGTCGCGTGCATGATTTATGAGCAGCTGGGCGCCACTCGCCGGAGTCGTCCGCTGCCACTTGGCGTGTATTATGGGCCATGCCAATTTGGCCGTTTTAAAATGCAAAACTTAAAATACCAACTGCTGCTAACTCTTTTCTTCTTCTTACACTGCTCTCATTCGTCGCACAGCCAACGGGTGCCGATCAACTAATCAATACCATGGACTTGCGTGCTCGTTCCGCGGCTGCCATTGTGCGTCCGCATTCGGCCGACTTTCTGGAGTATGAGGCGCGTGCCGAGGCCGCTGCAGCTGCGGCCGCCGCGGCGGTGGCACAGAGCAAACACGAGACCGGACGTGCACCACGACCCAAATCAAGTTTGGACATTAATCGCACCCCGGACAGTTTCTACTACTCGGAGGCGAGCTACGCGGACAAGATGCGCAAGAGCGCGCTCTACTTGCAGAGTGGAGGTGGCGGCAGCGGTGCTCAGCCACAGCAGGCGGGCAACTATCGCACAGCCAGCGGAGTGGCTGGTGGTGACTTTGGCAGTGGCATCCATACGATTGGCTATGAGAATCCCTATGAGCGTGCGTACAAGCGACAGGAACTGCTGGCCGAGGCACAGGCGCAGGGCAGCGCTGCTTGCAGCATGCCACGCATGAGTCGTTCGGCTAGTCAGGGTGCAGGCGGTGGTAGCGGTGCACGATCCGTCTCGACACATGCACAGTCGGCGCAACGGCAGCTGCAGCAGCAGCAGCAGCAGCAACAACAGGAACTGGAACAGCAGCAGCAGTCGCAGGATGAGGACTTGCCACCACTGAACGTGCATCCGGGCTCGATATTCCCACCCTCGATGTCCACGCAGGAAATCATCAGCAAAAACGAGCAGTTCTTGCGCTCGGCCAGTGCACGCCTGCCCAAGCGCAGCGGAGGCATGGACGATGATTACTCGACAAGTAACTCGCTGGCCACGTCGCCTACGTCGGCTGCAGCGCCTTCGCCACAGCATCCACAGGATGGCGAACGGAAGCGAGAGGAGTCAATGAAGCGACTTTTGGAATGGAAACAGCGCATGCTGCAGTCGCCGCTGACACGCAAGGGTGTCCAGCAAGGCGGCAGCAACATGTCGGCAATGTCCAAGCTGGGCAGCAATCCCAACATTCTGCTTGCCTCCACAGCGGTGGCCAGTGGAGCACGCTATGCGCCGCATGCCGGCAAGACGGGACTCCTGGCCAATGGACCCGCCGCCGGCCATGGGGCAGTCAACCCGAACGTCTCTACAGCGGGTATACAACGTTCCAGATCGGAGACACATGCCAATGTCGGACCCGGCGGAGCGTACAACAACTATTCATCGGACGATGAGGGTGAGTACCCGGAGTACCGGACACTGTTCATGCACATGCTCCCCCCATTATGCTTTGCTTTAAGTCTTTGTGCTATACATCTCTGTAATCCTATCTGTCACTCACTCTCTGCCAATCTACCTACCCTCCTCTCTCTTTCCTTAACTTACTCTATGTATCTCACGTTGAAGTTTTACTTAATACTTTACATTTTTTGTTTGAGCTGCAGCTTTGGTTTCTCTCTCTGTCTTACTGCCTTGCTCTCTGCTGCAGCTGATTTTATTTTGTAGTCTGTCGATAAGTAGTTACGCTGCTGTTTTGGTATCTATAAATAACACTTTAAGCTAGATTTTTCGATAAACTAACCCAATTCCTAAACGTTTTCCATTGCAAAACTAAACCAAACTACCTCAGCTATAGAATAGTTGCGTGTTGTATTTTTGATTATAAAGCCATTAAAAATAATAAATAACGAACAGCAAATCAATTATACTGTAACCCATCACCTTCCTGCCGTGCGCCCACATACACACGCCTCTCAATTGTGCCGTAATTGACGTTTAATTTGTCAATCAAAATGTGGGTATAATTACTCAGTCTAGTCGGAATTGCAGGTCAAGCCGAAAAGTATGCAACAAAAAAGTAAGCGCATTAATGGGGCTGCGTGGAAAGCCCCAAACAAGTGTTGCCAACATTGAGTTGGCAACACTGGCCCCGAATCAGAGTAGCGTTCCTTTTAATTAACTAATGCTGCAGTTTGTGAAAGTTTTGACTTACTTATTCGCCTTTATTTTTCTTGTCGGTACATATCACTCCCTCTCTCTGTGTCTCTCGCTATCTCTGTCTATCTTTGTCTAAAGTTGTTGAACATCATTTCCTTGAGTAGTTGGTTGCTTGGAATTTCATTTAAAATCATTGCAAACGGGTGCCTGGTGTTTCTTCTACTAAAAGCCGCTGTAAATTTCGCACTTAAACCCAAAACTCAAACTCTACTCATGGGCTCAACAGTTAAACACGAAAATACCATTCTATTTCACATAGAATACTAAAAACATCGAAAAAACCGAAAAATATTTTTTATATTTCTTTCTTTTCCCTATTTGTGTATGCGTTTTTGGTTTTTTTTTACACAAATTCGAAAAACAAACTGTAAATTTTGTAAATGTTTGAACAAAAAATAAAGAAGACGCACAAAGCGCAGCTGGGCCTGTGGATGATAACATAGGTGTGACGGCAGGAAGGTCAACAACAACAACAACAACAAGCACACAAAACACAACAACAACAATAGCGACAGCAATAACAATAGCAACAACAACAGCAAGTACATCATCGAACACGAGCCTCAGCTCAAATTCGGAACCAAAGCAAATAGAGGCGTCTGCCAAAGAGCAGACAACAACAACAACAATACCAGCAACAGCAGCAGCAACAACAACTTCAAGTAACCTCAATTTTCAATTAAAGCCCATTCTGAAAGTGCACGAGGCCAGCAGAACCCCCATCATCCAGGTGCAGCCCAAGCAGTCGCCCACTCAACCCACTCGACCCAAACTGAAATTGCAGCTGCCTTTGCCAGCGAGAATGCAGGAGGACGAGGCGCAGCAGCCCGTGCCCATTCTGCCCAAGAAGACGGCACCCAAGTCCCCTCAGAATGCTAACTATGTGCCCGTCTACAGCAACAAGCTGGTCAGCGGCGGCAGCAACTATGAGAACATTGACTTTGTGGCCACCAAGGGGGGCGTGGCGATAGAGAATGCCGAGGAGACGCCCATGTTGATGCAACTGAAACTGTACAAAGAGCAACAGGAGCAGCAGCAGCAGCAACAGCAGCAGCAACAGCAGCAGCAGGCGGAGGAGGATTTGACGCCAACAGCGGAAGTAAAGCCCGCATTGGGAGCGTCTGCAATGGATACTTTAACAGCGAAATGCGAGGAACAGAGGCGGGAGGATGCAAATGGGAATCAAGTTGGGGATGAACATGGGAACAAAGATAGAGGCGATGAAGATGATAATGATGACGATGACGATGACGACAGCACGGCCTGTGAGGAGTATACGGATGATGACATTGACGAGGCCCTGGCGCAGGACGACGATGATGATGATGATGTTGAGGTTGAGAATGAGAATGAGGCGGGCCAGCAGGTGGAGGCAAACACGACTGAGAATGCTGCCACAGTGGATGCCAATTTGCCCAGCGACAAGGAGCTGCAACAACTATATGTAAATGAGCCCATCACGCCCACAGATCAGCAGCTGGACGAGAGTCATTATCTGCCCATGACACCCAAGAAGGTGGAGCTGGGACAGCCGGGTACGCTGACGCTGGTGGCCACCCACGAGAGCTACAACGAGGAGGAGAATCATTATGTGGAAATGACCAAGGGCCTGAATGATGACGACAATCGCAGTAACTACGAGATTATGTGCATCTCCAGCCACGTGACAAGCAGCTTAGCTAGCAGCAAGGCGGCCACCGCAGAGCCCGTCTACATGGAACTAGCTGCTGTCAAGGCAGCCGCTGCCGCTGCTGCAGCAGCTGCGGAGGATGCGCATTGCTCGTCGGGCCGTTCCACGCTTAAGAAGAACAAGAAATGTGGCACGGAGACGCTGAAGAAGAAGTCAAAGAAACGTCAAGGTAAGGACATGCCCGACATCCTCAAGCCAACCAAGAGTGCCATGGCCAGTGACAGCTCGGATGCCGATGACGAGAGCAGCAAGCAGCAGCTGGAAGCGAAGCGACTGCGTTCTCGCACTCGATTCAGTCTCTCCGACACTTTTCGCCCAGCTTCGTATTACCTTGGGGCATCGACGCCTCTGAACAACTTCGCGGAGAGCTCCGACAGCGAAATTCTGCCTCCACCGCCAATACCAGACTCGCCGCCACCTATGGAGGACTTGAAAACCGAGGAGATCTTCTCGTCGGAGCACTACGATACGGTCAAGCGTCGCGACAGCAGCGGCAGCAAGGTGCACTTATCGTACGAGCAGCTGCCCAAGATGCATGCCAGCAACACCTCCCTGAATCTTCCCAAGACGGAGCCCTGCACCACGCTGAAGAGCAGCCGCTTGTCGCTGCCCGATCACTTCGCCAAGGTGCGCACTGGCGCAGCGGAGCAGCAACAGCGCCGAGCGACGGCACAGTCTGCGGCAGCGGGCAGTCCGGGATTGTCACTGCTGCAGCAGCAACACGCTCGCACCTTGTCGGACTCGAACTACAGCTGTCAAACGGATAAGAGCTCGTCGCGCACCTCATCCGATCTCGATGTTTATCGCAAGCTGCAACCGCGCCCCTCTCCGGCGCGTTGCCCGAGCAATAACTCGCTGCCCATGCGCGCTGTGGGTGACATGAGCGAGAACGAATCCGTAGAGTTCCGACAACGTTCCGACTCGGAGCTGGAGCGGCAACGATCTCGTCGTCCGCTCTCGCAGGAGTCGATCAGCGAAATTGAGTCGATGAGCGAACACTTTGAGGAGACTCTAAGTAGTAACGAGCTGGACACATACCTGAGTCACTTGCAGGGCAGCGACATGCGCACCTATCAGCCTACTGCTCGAGTTCTGGCCACGCCCACGAGGCATCTAATGACGGATGCCAATGTTGCCGCTGGGCCCAATATACTGATCAAACCACCAAAGACGTTCCGTAACGCGGATGGAGATGAACAGCATTTCTATGGCAACATTCATTTCTTGTCCTCCACCGACTCCATTCAGCAGCTGGGAAGTGTCGCCGAGGGCGCGGCTTTCCTGACGCCTCTGCACAGTCGCAACAACAGCAATATTTCCACTCAATCCGCGCCGTATTATTACTCCGAGCTGCCTGCTGCGCCACCGTTGAACAATCAACGGGACATTCACGCACTAGGATTGAATATTGCACACATCCACAATCCCATAGACAGACTGCAGTTCAATATGGATGCACTGGTGGACAAAGACCAGGCAATCGATAGCAAGAACCTCTACAGCGTCAAAGCGAACAACGAGAAGCTGAGCTACAGTTGCAACAAGAACCTCAAGGTGGGGCAGCAGCACAGCGCGGCACAGCAGCAGCAGCTGAAACTGATGAACAATCAATACCTGTCAGCAGAGCAGGTACCCCCATCGCGGCCAGAGCTCGCCGGCGACGAGAGTCATTCACTAAACCAAGCCACATTCAATTCATATCTTACAACTACTAAAAACACAAATCTCGCTCGTAAGCTGACTACTGGTGGTAGCCTCCTGGATGCAGATGGTGTTGGTGACGATGGCCAAGTCGATGCCGAGGAGATCGCGAAGAGGCCGGCAGCCGAAAATGCAAGCAATAACGCGAATCCAATCTCAGTTCTAGGTGGCGAGCTGCTCTGGGAGGAGGATGCGCTGTGGCGCGAGAGTCTGCGTCGTGTCTCGCAGCGTCATGCGCGCTCCTTGGACGATCTCGATCGCATTGCTGTGGCAGTGCCGGGGCCTATACCAACACCTGCGCCCGTTACCACGGCCACTAGTCATGCAACCAAAACAAAACTCAGCCGCGATGTAACCTATGTGAATGATTCGGTCAAGCCGCGACTCGGTGAACTATTGTCGGCGGCAGCCACATCGTCGCCATCCTCGCCCTCACCCTCGCCGGGGAGCGATGAGCATGATGTATATGTGCAGCTGTTGGCCAATAGTTCAACTGTTAATCCGGCTGCAATTGACTCCGATGTGTACGAGGTGCTGCGTGAGGAAACTGGCTCGAATTTATCGCACAAATCCAACGAGTTGGATCGCGAAACCATACGGCAATGGGACGCCATGTCAAGTGGCCTCATGAAGAGCAACAATAATGTGGAGCCAGCAGCGACCAGCACGCCCACGCATGGAGTTACAAATGCCGGGGGAACGGCAGCAAGGGGAGGACCCACGTTGCCGTTGACCAGCAATGTGCGTTCCATCATTCAGCAACTGAATGGCAACAACGAGGCCAATGCCAATGGTAATCCCGTAGTGTCCGTTGCCAGGCCCAACTGAGGGGTGCCACATGAGCCAAACTCCCCCACATATTCATTCGAATAAACACACATACACACACACACTGTGAAGCGCAGATATATGCCAGAATTTTTGAGTGTGCTCGTTTTATTTATTCATATTTTCGGATTGTGCAATTTTATTTTATGTTTGTTTGTTTCTCAGTTAAAGATAGCAAAAGAAAGACAGAGATAGACAGAAAGAGAGAGAGAGAGAGATGGGGAGAGACAGCGCATTTGTTATTGCTTGTTTTTGTTTGTTATTTGTTATTGTTGTTGTCATGTTTGTTGTGTTGTTTTGTTTGATTAACAAAATGGTAAGCAATTTTCTATTTATATATGAATCACCTGTCCTACTCTTGTGTAATTATTAATGCGCTTGTAAATACACATTCATCTCACTGACTCCCACACACACACACACACTCACTCACACACACACCCACTTCATTTACTCACTCACTCTCTCCTCCTCATAAACGCACATACTCATTCGCATATTTGAGACCACAAAACTGTAGCATACTTTTGCGGGCAACGAAATTGACACCCGACCCAACCACAACTCAAGCAGCGAGAGACAGAGAGAGAGAGTGAGAGAGAAGGGGCGCACCACCCCAAAGAGAGAGATCTAAGCCCGCAGTACAATTACTTACTTTCTAACGCTTTTCTAATTATTTCGCGCACGCATTATAATTACATCTCCTCAGCCTGAACGAACCCGCTTCGCTTTGTGCTCGCGTTGAACTAACCAAGTGAATTGCACTTTTTCAGCCTCGATTTCTGTGCGCAATGTAAACAATCTGCCGAAGGGTAATCTCACGGTCAAACCGGATCCCTCGGATGGCCAGCAACTTGAGCAGCAGCACCAGTCCGCGTTCGCTCACTACGATCCGTACTATGGCAACGTGGCGGAAACCAAATACGCCAAGGCGACGCTGCTCAATGATCGCGGTCTCTATGGCAGGTCAAGTGGAATGGCCACATCGACACCGCAGCAGCAGCAGCAACAGTTGGGCTTGCGACGTGCGGGCAGTCGGGCTGAAATCGATATGCTGGAACGAGAGACAAGTTCGCAAATAAGGGTAAGTTGATGGTGACAGGGGAAAGCTGCAGCAGGGGAGGGGGGGGACATATTGAATACCATTTCCCAATAGCCTTCAAAGTTGCTAAGAATACCAAGGAATATTACTGATTGATTACTTGCACACACACACTTCAGAATCTAGATGTATCGGCTGGCGACCTGCTGAGTCGAACCCACGAAGAACTGGTCCTACTACTGATCCAACTGCGACGACAGAGCAGCCAGACAGCGCGTGCCATCGAGCAATGCTGCAGCGATATTCACCACGTACAGGTTGTTACCTTGTCTATGTGAGCTCTTTGCGGGTGCAGGTTGTTGTTGCCCTAAGCTTGGTGTTGGTTTCGTGACTTAATTGCACACACTAATCCTTACGCTGATCCTAACTCTAACCATGACTGTAATACGTGACTTTCCTTTCACGACGAACTAACGAGCAGCCGATTTATCTCACACAGAATCGACTACGCGGCGCAGAGGGACTGACACGCGCGGAGAGCATTCAACGCTTGGATTATCTGAAGCAACATTTGCTGGATCTGGAACGGCAGTACGAGAAGAGCAAGCCCCTAGTCAATTTGGTGGACAACATGGTTAAACTGGGTTCGCTCTATCGCAACGATGCGAACGGCCGAGCACAGGCGGCCACATTGGACCGCATGGAGTTCAATCAGCGCATGCAGGAGCGTCAAATGCTGCAGGAGGAGCAGCAACAATGGGACCGGCTGAGTCCCAATCAGGCCGAGCTGCAGGTTTGTTCGACTAACGATATTTAATTACAAATGTAGTATAAATATATTCCCACTTCAGGCCAAGGTACGTGAGCTATATCAGCTGGATCAGCTGCTGCAGGAGGAGTCGGGCATATTGCAGAGTCTGCAGCGCGACAAGGAGGATCTGGAGCGTGCCCTGGGCGGCCTGCGTGTTCGCATACACGACAGCAATGCCACGCCGCTCGCCCTGGAGGCGGCCAAGAAGCAGCAGCACATTCTCGAGCGCGAGCTATCGCGAGTGCATCATCTGCTGGCCGAGAACTCAAAGGTAGCCGAGGTGCCTAGTAGAAGTTTTTTGCATTATCTTTTAGTCATATTTGGCAGATATCCTGTCTGTTTGAGCTTCGCATGTCGCTTTTGTAACTAAAAACTGTGAAAAATACCCCAACAAAGAAACCTCCACTAACTTCCAATCCACTACGATAGCAAATCCCATGTGAGAAGTCGCCATCGCCAAGTGAGCAATCTCACAGCACATAAGGAATGCAAAAGACTTCTACGCTCCGCCTGCATGTGCCATGACTTCACTTTAGAACACACATTTAACACATCATCCCCTTTCTCTTTACCTCTTCTCGTACAGAAACTGGAGCAGACGGTGGCAGGCAATGCGCGGCTGGAACAGGAGCTGCTCACACTTCGACAGAAGGTGCAGGCCTCACGCACCAATGGAGCCAGCAACGATGCTGCTCAGGTGAATGGCAATCAGACGGCGGCTGTGCTGCAATCGGAGCTGGAGCGAGTACAGTCGCTCGTCGGCGATATGCAACGCCAGCGGCATGAGCTTAGCTCTGCAGTGCGTCAATTGACCGAGAACTCGACGCGGCTGTATCAGGAAATTGGCAACAAGGAATTGTCAACGGCTAATGGAAGCATCTCCAACGGCAGCCTGAAGAAGCGCAGCAACTCCACAAGCTGGACAGAGACCGATCTGGATGCCAATATGCTGCACAGTGGCAGTCAGCAGCACTTGAATGACTCGACTTTGAACCTATCGACGCCCCTGTATGTGGACACCAACAGCTCGGCCAAGCTGAGTGATTACAATCGCTATAACGGCAGCAGCGATGCACTGGAAATGAGTGGCGTGGACAGCGATGGCTTCCTCGACAGCAATCCATTTGCCAATCTGAGCAATCTCGAGAAACAGGAAATAAAAACTGTGCGAATTGTGAAGCGCGAATCTGAGCGACGCAATCGCGATCGCAGCGAGCGAGGGTTGAGCAATTCCATACAGAATCTCGACCAGGTGCTCGAGGAGGAGCAGTATGCTCTGCAACAGCAGCAGCACTACGCACAGAGCATTGAGGAGCAACTGAGCAATGGACACGGTCACAGCCGATCCAAGTCGTTGCCACGCAGCTACAACGAGCCGCCTAAGCTACGCCATAACAGGCACTCGAGTGGCCGTCAGAATGGACATCACTACAACGGAGGCAACGACTATGATCGCAACAGCAACTACGAGCATCAGGCGCCACCACCACCAGCTCCGCAGAGCAGCGGACAACATCAGCAGAAGGAGCATCTTAATCCCCTGGCCAATGCCTACTTCGCTAAGCAGCTGCAACAGCAGGCTCATCCCTCCAGGGACAGTGCTCGTGTTGCACTGCGCACCAAGACGGACTCGATGCAGAGCCTCAACAAGAGCCTTACTGACATAAGCCCAGAGCCGGTGTTCCAGAGTGTTGCAGCACGTCAGATCATCAACGAAATGTCCGCTGGATCCGCATCGGAGGATACTGAGAAGATTGTGGAGCGTGTGCCGCCGCCGCATAAGCATCGACGGGCTGTTCCGCGTGAGAAGAGACGCCACTATACGGCGCCCAACAACGTCAACCAGAAAGCCATGGAGAAGGTGCAGGCCGAGAACGACATGAATCGCAATGTAAGTCATACGGGTAAGCAAATCTGTTCGACTTTTGCTGAAATGTCTCATAACTTTTTCAGAACACCAACTGGCGGGCACGCGATGATCTGGACATGGAGGTGGCACTGCGGCCGCGCATCAATGCACCCGATGTGGTGCGCTCGGCGCTGGGACAGGGCGAGAAGATATCGGAGAACACCATTGATAATCTGCTCTTGGCCCCCAACAAAATAGTCATACCCGAGCGTTACATACCAGAAACAGTGAGTAGAAGCCACAGCTCAAACCAATCTCTATCTTAACTTGCTTCAACTATCCTTACAGACGCCCGAATTGTCGCCTGAGGAAAAGAAGCGTCGCCAGGAGAAGGTTGAATCGATCAAGAAGATGCTGGCTGAAGCGCCAATTAGCAGCAACGTAAGTGACTCCTGTAATGTTTGAATGTTTCAATTGTTCAATATCGATGTGTTTTCATCTCTAGGAGAACGAGACACTGCCGGCAAGCAAAATTAATGCTGAGAAGAAGCAGCGCGAGCATCTGCTGCAGCTCAATCAGATCTTGGCACAGCAAGTGATGCAAGTCAGCAAGATCGTCGCAGGTATGTGAAACAATCAACTTGTTAAGCTGGATATTGTCGTTAAATCATTTGTGTTAAGTTCCATTCGATGTCCAATTCGATTTCCAATAAGTATTCGATTGTATGCAAAGGCTTGCGAGTTCTGTTTTCGCGTTCGATGTTTTCGTTCTAACTTACTAATTATACGCTCTCTCCAAATCGTTTTCGTTTTATGTTCCAACACATACATCATATACATATATATTTAAATATAACTGTATATATGTGTTTGTGTTTGTTATCCAATCATCTCAGCGATCGTTCATACTGTGACTGTGACCCCGCCCCATTCGAAACTGTCTCTATGCTCTTTCTAATCTAACTATCTAAATATCTTCTCTTAACTTCTTCTAATTTTCTAGACGATTAATGAATACATATCATATGCATACCATTAAATCTAATGTATTACGCCCCCAACTCTAATTACCGATCCCGATCATACGCACTCTCATCTTCAGTGAGCTCATCAAAGGCGTATTCATGTAGTGCACTCGAAACACTCATTTATTGATCCACACACACACACAGTCAGACAAACAGTCAACTCACACTTGCAAACATAAAACACTTTAATACTCTAAGCCTTCATTCCCTCCATTATGCATATAGCACCAGTCAGAAAACATTATTCTATATGATATTTATAAATATTTCATAATCGGAATTTATTGTTATTGAATTGTAATTGTATATCGAGATATTGCGCATACGCCGCGCCTTACGGCTATTGTAAGCGACATCGATTTAAGGCTGCATTTGTATATTTTGTTTTTTGTTATCCTGATATACTTATGTTTTATTTCCATTTTGTTTTTGCATACTTTTAGGCAACCCCACTAGTCAAAACTAACTCGATCTTAACCCGTACGTGTATCGTTTATGTTAATGTTTCTGTTCACATTTTGTGTTGATTTGATTTGCATTATACAATATTTGTTCACTTTCGAGTTCACAAATTGTCGACAAGCTGCGAGCGTGTTGTGTAATACGGTTAGACATGCATACACTACACCTACAAACTTAACAATAAGAACAGCAACAGCAACAACTAGAACACACATAGAATCACTCAAACAATACAAAACAAATAACAACAACAGCAAACACAACAACAAGAACTACAACAACAGCACAGCAAGAACTCACGGGACGTTGAGATTACCGCATGCTAAGCTCACTCAAAATCAGTTCAATGCAATCACAGAAAATACTAAACGACAACAAAAACATCAACGCAATCGAAACAACAACAACAACAACAGCACAAGTTAAACAACAGAAATACAAAATGCGTAAGTCAAGGTTTGTACACATTTTGATTTTATAATACCAACTGTATATGCAATATATGTATATGTACTATATATGCTTACAATTTGTAGTTAGCTGCCATATAACAAGTATAACGAGTAGTATAAGCTGTATTTGGCCAACATTGTTTAGTTTATACGCTTCGAATTGGCCCTAACTAATAAATACGCACGCGCTAGAAATAGTAATTAACATTAACCTATATATAAAAAAAACCACACTTGATTCACTCCACTAGAAAACCCAGACACTTCTACACCGACACTCACAAGCAGCAAGTCTATATGATTTATAATTTATATTTTCATAGCAATACTGACTAACACAATTTACAGAAAGCACATAGGTTAAACTAAAAACATCACAGTGCAAATTAATTGGCAAAGACATTGAGCAATTATGAGAAACTCGGCATATAAAATATGAGACATGTTAAAAAATTCCATGAACATAAAAAAATCCAGGAAAAAGTGATTAGCTTTTCACGTTGTATAAATAAATTAATTAGCTATATTATTCGAAAACAATTTTTTAAATGGTAATTTGAGAATTTTAAAGAAGGGGGAAATGAGCTCATAAAATTAAATAAATATAGTTGGAGACAAAACATATAGAAAAAAGATGAATAGTTTTTGATTATTTCTTCTCAGTCAGTGTGGTTTCATTGGAATATTGCTATTGCTTAATGTCTCTAAAAATAAATTGAATGCACTTGCAAAATCAGCTTAAACACTATCAAAAACAGTCGCAAATGTGCAGAATCGCTCAAAAGACGAGTAAGTATGAGCTCATAAGCTGTAAGCAAGACTGAAAAGTCACCGACAGAAATAAAACCCAAACATGAAATACAGAACAACAGACAAACACACACTAATTTCTATCTATAATTTTACAAACACCATATAAAATAGCATTAAATCGGTTTCCAATATACGTGTATGTACTTTTTCTCTCCAACTTTATAGCACGCTTGGGAAGGTTTTGGCTTGCGCCTTTCAGAGAACTTAAACTAATAATTTTTTATTTTCTTCTGTTCTGTTAACCCACAGAGAAAGCCATGTCGAAGACGGCCAACGGCAAGTCGAGCAACGGTAGCGATGAGGAGAGACGTTCGGAATCACCAACCGATTCACTGCCGATATACCAACAACGCGACAATTTTTACAGTTAAATGCCACGTGTCGTCGACGCGCTACGATCTATAACTACGAAATAACTCCGATTTAGCGACTAAAAATAAGCACAATAACAGCTGCATTTATCTTTGAAATCCAAATAGAATCTTTGCTAAAAGTTTAAATCGAAAATTCGTATCAATTGTTAAATGACTGAAAACAAAAGAAACATTTTATCAATATTTAAAATAAACACGGAGTAAAGATTACCGAATTTTTAGGAGCGGAAAATTAACGAATAATGCTTACAGTATGTGAACATATTCACATTATGAATTACATAAATTATACTCGAATAATGCCTATATACACGAACACAGAAAGACATATATATTTAATACATATATATGTGTTAAAGATGCAACATATCAATAAGCGCGTTAATAATCAATTTAAACGAACACAAACGTTAAAGTTCTCTTCAAATGTAGCTAACAGTTTATTGACTGTCGTTGCTTAGTAATATTAGGTCAAGTAAGAAGTTCGTTCGGTTGGGGCCGATATTTTAAATGAACGTGAAGCACAAAAATGGTTTGCTAGGTTCCATTCCGGTAATGTCAAAGATGCACCACGCGTCGGGAGGCTTGTCGTGGAAATAGTGCAAAGAGTCTGTCTTGTGAGCAATTATTTAATTGCTGAGGAATTAAACATAAGACAGAAGACCGTTTGGACTTATTTGGGTGACACACGAACTAAAGCAAAAAAACATGATGGACCGAATTTCCATCTGCGAATCGCTGCTGAGTCTCATGATTTTATATCAGCAGAATCCACATGGCTTGATATATACGCAATATAAACTAATTCTATCTTCGAAATCAATACTTGTTATATAATTAATGTGTACACGTTCCTGTGCAGGCTCTCTCTATATACATATTTATCGCAAGGAGTCAACTCATATATGTCTTGGTAACAACAAACAATAACTTTTAAGACTTCAACAACAGACTTTGAAAGAATAGCGCATTTCTTCTGTATTTAAATCAGAGATCAAAAATATCCGCCAGCAGAAAGATGAATCAGACAACAATCTTGAAGCCAATTATTGCATTTGATATGAACAAGTTTTTTGGCCAACAACGGAAAAAGTCTAAATCAAAAGCAAAAGCGCAACAATAGCAAAATCAAAGGGCACCAAAAATATAGTTAGTAACTAAAGTCTAATATCAGTCATAAGCCCATTTCGAGGGTAGCTCAAACAACATCGATACCATCAGCGCACTTTTAAAGGCCTTAACGGCCCTTGGCAATGTTTGGAATTTAATATAATCAAATTGTATCAAAACGGCGAGGAAAATCACATGAATCTGAAAAATGCATATTATAATTTTAAATCACGAGTGCGTTAAGCGAAATAAGTGTAATAAAAAATCGAAGAGAAAACTAATCAATATATATACAATTACTTAAATGTAGGTCAATTAGCAAGGCAATTAAATGGAGGAAATTGGCATTTTTGAATGTTTGTAGACCACGCAAAGTCAGCCTCACAAATGCAATTTAAAGTTGATGTCTGTATAACTTTTAAAGTTATTGAAACTCACAGTAATATTATACAAACAACGCGATTACAAAAATTAAAAATACATATGATAAAAGCAAAATATGAGGAAACAACGAGAAATTGTTTTAAAAATTATTTAGAAAGTGAAAAGTAAGAAAAACACAAATAAATTGTACAAAAATATCTTAAGTTAATGTCAAGTTCTTAGCGTTTAGTTGTTACGAGTTATAAGTTTTATTTAATGCTAAGTTATACTTATCTAATGCAATAGCATCTTGGTTTGCGTCAAGTTCTTTATATACTCGAACATATCTGTATTTGTATTCGATATTCGCTATTATTACCGTTATTATTATATTGCAATGCTATTATATTACACAACTAATTTGTATATTTCGCGGTGCTATATGTATACATATATGTAAATGTTGCTTACGATTTATGCCTTTAGTTCGGCCGAGTCAATTTAAACTATGCTAGTTCAAGCTGAAGAATCCGGCTTAACGTATATAAACGTATCTGACAATTGTATGGATTGCACTGAATTATTCCCCAAATATCGCAAAACATAAGACACAAATATTTATTGCATAAATACATACATACATACGTATATACACACATAAAACATATATATACCTATACATATAGTATAACATAATATGAAAAATGTTTGAACGAAAAGAAAAAGATGCAAACTGCGAAAAGACGAGATAAATGTTATCAATAAAGAATATAGTTGACAATTCAAATCGAATCTAGCAATTATTTATTCACTTACTGCGCCCACTTACAGCCCAAGGTTGTCGTCCGAGTCCGCGGAACAGGAAGACGCACTGGGCGGGCTTGCTAACTGGGCAATAGTTATGGGAATTGTGCGTCACTTGGCGGCGAGATTCAAGATCAATGCTGAGGGGTATTAAAAATAGAGGCGACCAGCGACAGCAGCAGCCCCGCATGAATCACAATGAATACAATATGAACACACAATGGGCACGTCAGGCACACTCGGACAACAACAACAAAGCGACAAGCCCACAGGCTGAGTCGTAGCAGCTCGAAAATCAGAAGTCCAATAACGCATAGCAAATACGAGTATTGCGTGTGTGGGCGTTCGACGAACAGGGGCAGACGGGTTAGGAGAGGGAGAGGGGGACTACGCGAAATGTAGAGCATTCAATAACTTTCTAAAGCTTCGTTATCAAATTCTCATATCATATTAGCATAATCGTGACCATGCGGAACACGCAGAATTTCCAAATTAAAAAAAAACCCGCCTACATTCAAATGAATTCGGAAATTAGGTATATACATATACATATTAACGTATATATATACACGTGTGTACTCTCCACTTTCAACGGTCAACAAAAAGATCGTTGCAGATTGCACACGAAAGTGAATTAGCAACAATTTGCCATATTTGTCACCAATTTGACTCAAACTGAGTGATGCTCCGCTCCCTTCAGGTTAATTATATGTTAAACATTCAGTGACTAAATGAGCATTAAGTGCTAATATATGTACGTGTATACACTGCAAAAAAAGGTATAAAAGTTTGCATTCCGATAACATATGATTGATAACTGCGTTATGTATTAAGTTATTAAAGTTATGCAAGCAAATGTAAATTTGAATTTAAATCCAATCAATATTGTTATGCCTGTTTTTTTGCAGTGTTTACCAGTGTACTATATAGCTGAAATGGGAAATATTTAAAACCTGAAACAAAATTAAACCTGATTCTCTTATCGGCAAATTGTTGTTGTCTCTTCTGTTGTTGTTGACACTGTTGTTGCGCATAAAACAACTCAAACTCAAACTGAATCCGATTCGGAGTCTGAGTACACGTTCGAGTGAGCGTGAAACAGATAGAAAAACCCCAAGCAAGACGGCATTTTTGACGCATTACTTGCGCGGAATATAGGAAGCTGCCAGATCAGTCGGCATTATCTGTCCAAGGTGTAAGGTGCTCAGTGTACGAGCGATTAAGAAAAATAAAACAAGTGAAATATGAGGGTTCCAGGCAGCACCACAGTCGTAAGTCGTCCTATAAGCAGATTTTAATTACGTCCAATATGTTTATAATGTCTTTCCTTTAGCTTACGCTGCTGGCCATAACAAGCCTCCAGGAGTTTCTGCTGGCTGCGCCGACCACAGACAATGCGTCAGTATGCCGTCCGTCTAGGCACTGTTCGTTTTAAACTCTCTTTATTGTTGTGTTGCAGCGTCGAGGGCAATCTTGGTTCGTTAGCAGATGAGTCAGTTCTAGAGAATAGTGCATTAGCTCCTCCACTCACGCGCCAACGTCGTTATGGTCATGACTTCTCGGGCGAATCATGTCATTTTCCTGGACATCACGGACATCGTGGGCATCATGGACATCACCCACATGGTCCTCCACGCTTTGGCTTTGGCTGGCATGAGCCACCCCCACACCCACCGCCATTTGGCTTTGATCCGTTAGCAGATAATCCTAGTCCAGATCAGCAAGTGCCGCAATACAAGGCTCCATTGGCCCCATTCAATGGTGGGTGTGAAATTTCCAAAGGAACATTATTTACAATAATTCTGTCAACTTTTAGATGGTGATCTGTACAATCCTGCAGAGGAGCAGCCATCTACTCCGATCGAGACTTCATCACCAAGCGTTCCCATCAGCTTTAGCCCCAGCACCACAACAAGCACTAGCACCTCAACTAGCACTAGCTCCACCACTAGCAGCACTACAGCGGAACCCCGCTTGGATATCGACGTTCGCTTTGGCACTGATTAGTCCTAAGTTCCAACCTCATGTTACATTAAAGCTGAGCATTAAAATTGTCACTTAAGTCGCTGCTGCATTTTATCTGTGTCCATTAAATTTCTGCAACGTTGCGGGGCCAACGAACCCTGCTCGCCTCAGCTGCGGCTGCCACACGCATTCTGTGGCCAGGATGCCAGGGGCTGCGGATGTGTAACTTTAAACGGGTTATGTATGGTCATTTTAGAACGTAAACAGAGTCGCGGAAAGTGTGTGTGCCTCTTTAAGAAGATGGGTAGTGCTCTGAGCGCTGGAAGCGCATGCAAAACAAAACAGAGCAAAAAATTGAAAAGAACAAGAGAATAAAGAAATATCATAACGAAAGAAAGTCGAGAGCTTTGGAATTGAGAGCAGACGAAATCAAAACAACACAATCTCTCTGCTCGCTTCGCGCGTCTCACGCACTTTGGACAGGAACAAAGGCGTGCTCCAAGAACCGGACCCCAAGCCGTCTGTGCCAGAACCGAATCAAGTGCCAGAGCCAGCACCTCCCACTATAAAAGCAACGTTGGACGCGACTTTGACTGTCATTTGACGCCAAACGAGCGTCCGAGAACATCGTCGTAGTCTTCGCAGAATCTTTCCCAAGCCAAACGAACAATCCGTACTAGCACAGCGCGAGTTGAGCATTCACAAATGGGTAAGCCTGGCCATGCATATTAAGTGATCTAAGCGGGAATCGGTGAATGAACTCATAAATGAGCGCGTACGACGCGACGCGACTCAACTCGAGGTGGAACGAGTCGCATATGCAACATTATGGACCCGCAACCTTAGCACACCCAAAACTGAAACCCCTGGACAGGTGGAAAGTGCATTCAGAGTTTTCGATTTGCATGCGAGTCACGTGGATGCGATCCCAGCGAACATCTGAGAAACTGTTCAATTTGTATTACTTGTCAATGTTTTGTTCTGTTCCTAGTGCGTCATCAAAGACTTCACATGGAGGCGCTGGTCTTACCGCTACTGCTGCTGGTCATGCTCAGCACTGGTCCTAACCTGGTGCAGGGCAGTGATCAATCGGCGCGCATTGTCTGCTACTTCAGCAACTGGGCCGTATATCGTCCGGGCATCGGCCGTTATGGCCTTGAGGACGTGCCTGCCGATTTGTGCACACATCTCGTGTACTCCTTCATCGGTGTGGACGACACGAACTGGGATGTGCTAGTTATTGATCCGGAGTTGGATGTCGACCAGGAGGGCTTCCGCAAGTTCACACAACTCAGAGATTCGCATCCCAATCTCAAGCTGCAAATCGCCGTTGGTGGATGGGCAGAAGGTGGCTCCAAGTACTCCAAGATGTCAGCGGTGCGAGAGCGGCGCCAGAGCTTTATTCGCAGCATTGTGAAGTTCATGAAGCAATATGAATTTGATGGCTTCGATCTCGATTGGGAGTATCCAGGAGCAACAGATCGTGGCGGCAGCTATGGCGACAAGGACAAGTTTCTCTACTTTGTGCAGGAGCTGCGACGCGCTTTCGATCGTGAGGGACGCGGCTGGGAGATAACCATGGCGGTGCCAGTGGCCAAGTTCAGACTGCAGGAGGGCTACCATGTGCCCGAGCTGTGCGAGTGAGTTGCAAGTAACCTTTCAGCTCAGACTTTGTTATTGATTCGTTTGCGCTTCGTCAGACTCCTCGATGCTATTCACGCTATGACATACGATCTGCGAGGCAACTGGGCAGGGTTTGCAGATGTGCATAGTCCGCTGTACAAGCGCAAGCACGATCAGTACGCCTACGAGCGCCTCAATGTGGTGAGTAAGGAGAGAGAGAGAGAGAGAGAGAGAAAGAGAGATCACCCAGCTGATTCATGGTTACTCTGCAGAACGATGGCCTGGAGCTGTGGGAGGAGATGGGCTGCCCGGCCAACAAACTGGTGGTGGGCATACCGTTCTACGGGCGCACTTACACCCTGAGCAGCTCCAACAAAAACTACAACATGGGCACTTACATCAACAAGGAGGCAGGTGGCGGTGCTCCCGGCCCCTACACGAATGCGAGTGGCTTCTTGGCATACTACGAGATATGTACGGAGGTGATGGACAAGTCCAAGGGCTGGACTGTCGAGTGGGACGATGCGGGCATGGTGCCGTACACATACAAGGATACCCAGTGGGTGGGCTACGAGAACGAGGCGTCGGTGCAGATCAAAATGGACTTCATCAAGGCCAAGGGATACGCCGGTGCCATGACGTGGGCCATTGACATGGACGATTTTCATGGTCTGTGCGGTCCGAAGAATGGCCTGATGCAAATACTCTACAACAACATGAGGGACTACCGGGTGCCGGAGCCGACGCGTGAGACAACGCCGCGGGTAAGTGGGCTCTTTGCCAAGTGAGGTGCGCTTCTCTCGCTGAAAACTAATGAGTATTCGCTCTGGGTCTGTTCGTGTGTTTGCAGCCCGAATGGGCAAAACCGCCTGCTACCCCGGCCAATCCCGATGAGGGCGATGTCGTGCTGCCGACGGCACCGACGACAACGCGTAAACCGAAACCGAAGCCAAAACCATCGTCATCGCCAATCAGCCCGACGTCAGCGCCCGCGCCGGCTGTGTCGAGTACCACCAAGAAATCCACAACGAAAAAACCCAAAAAGCCCAAGAAGACTACAACAACAACAACTACCACAACTGTAGCGCCGCCCAAGACAACCGAGGAGCCCGAGGAAGTCGTGGATCCCGAAGAATCTGGCTCGAATGGGGTTTCATTTGATCCCAGCGAAATCGATTGCACTAATCGGGACTTTGTGCCACATCCCAATTGCAGAAAGGTAGTCAGTCCCTAGGTTACAGAATGAGTTGAGTACAGTTCGAATAATTCTATATATTCTCTCTCTTTAGTACTTCCGCTGCGTGCACGGAAAGCCTGTCGAGTTTGAGTGCAAAGAGGGAACTGCCTTTCACACTGTCCTCAACGTTTGCGACTGGATTGAAAACAGCGATCGATACTATTGCACACGCATGAAGAACAAGGATATCAAGTAGATGGAAACTCTCTGCTTGTGTATGCTTAAATCCTATTTAATATATTAGTTGAAGCATCTAGTTTAGGACTGACTCCCTGTCAGTGATAGCTTAGTCTTAGATCTATAGTACTATATTTCTACAGCTGCTTCGTCGTATCATAAAGAATATGATATCTGTTTGCCAGACAAAAGCAATAAAAACTCAAGTAAAATAAAGTCTGCGTTTAATGGGCCGTTTAAAAAAAACATGGAAATAAAATATAAATATTCTTGTATTAATCATAGAGTAGGGACACATTATTAATTAGTTTCTTATGTGTTCTCATTTCTTGGTCTAATGTTCTCAGCTCATTGCGCAATGACCATCTGACATATTTCGATGAAAGTCTAAAAGGTTTTAAGGCATTTTGCACTTGTCTGGGACTTGACGCAGCCTTGGGATCGTAACGCAGCGAGCGCACTTGCAACAGCTGTTCGTGCAATCAAGCATACGAATAACCCAACGATGATAAATGCAACATGAAATCTCATTTTCATATTCCACACATGAATAGAGAGAGAGACAGAGAAGATCTAGGCAGGGAGAGAGCTGCAATCAGATTAAATCGTTTGTGACACTAAACAAATCGCACAACTCAGCGGACTGTCCAATTCGCAACATTTCCACTACATGTATGCGATCATACGTACGAAAAGGTTACATGCACACTTATATAGGAGATTGTGACTATTTTCTTCCTTTTCACTCAGCTTTTCACCCTTTGTGGAGAACTCAATGGCATTTGAATGAGAAATATCTGTTCCTTAAAGTTATTTCTTTCTAAATGATTCGGTTTGAACTTTTTTTTGCTGTACTATCTTGGTCTATTAAATCAAGTGATATGATATATGATGATAGATTATAATCTATATATGTCTGTTATTCATGTATGTAAGCTAGACTTCTGTGGCAAGAATATATTTGAACAAATAAGCTGCTAGCTGCAAGAGAATTCAAGTTTCGGTGCAGCAATAGTATTGAATATCGTTTGTTTATCTTTTTGAGTGAGCTGCTAGTAATTTCTTAAAGAAAACCATTTCTTATGTAGTTCAAGAGTATTGGTTTTTAAATACTCTGTAGAAAATTCTTAGGCAACCTCTGAGCAAAATGGTATTACTGAGGAAAATTTTATGCTTTAAACAAGAGACCTGAGTCTAGAAAGAATCAGTGACTGTTCTAGCCAGATATCGCCTGATCGCAATAAAGTATATACCCCTAGCTACAATTTGTAAAAACGTGCAGAGTATGAAGAGCAAACTTGGTCTATAATTAGGTTTCCTTCCAAAACGCTTGTACTTTGGAGACTATGGAGGACACTTGGGTATCGCCTCTCAGAATTAATACATGAATATTGTATATGATGCTTATTTTTTATTGGATTGATTGATTGATTTAGTATTCGGAGAAGTTCTAAAAAAGCACTCCCTTTCTCAATACCTCTTCTTTCTTCCACTAGCACTTGTCACATCTTTCTCCGGTTTTTCACGCAAATTTCTCTAATATCTGAATGAACGCCCAATTTTGCCAAGAAGAAGAAGAAGGAAAAGAGGCAAGAGCGAGAGAGTGGCAGCGAAAGAGATACGTTTACTCAGTGCTGTGCTGTGCTTTTGACAAAAATTCTGCTACAAAAATATCAAAATGAAAAATAATTTTCGCGGTCACAAGGTAAATTCATGGTATATGCATGTTGAGTTACGAATTGGTTTTGGACCGGGAGAGATCGTCTCGTATACTCGTGTACGCAACATTCAAATTTGAAAATTCTTCTTTGGCTTTTTAGCAAGCAGCAAAATATATAGATAGATATAGCCCAAATCGTGCTGCTTGTTCAAAAAACGAACCGCACACGCCGTGCACAGACGACGAGCCAAAAATAAGCAAATTATTTAGCTGACAATCGTCGAAAGGGACACAAAGGATTACCCAGCCGACGATTGTTGGTTAAAATTGCGAAAGGCTAGCAAAACAAGAATCCTCTAAAGTCTAACTTTACGCGAAGTAAAAACCAAAAAAAAAAAAAAAATAGTAAAAAAAATCGAGCTACCAAGTGAAAAAAATACGAACAAGTGCAAAATTCAAAACCCACAAAAAGTGTGACAAATTTGTACGAGCCTAATTAGTTATATTTATAAATCCACAAGCATCTAGTATACGGCTTATAAGTAGCCCACTCTTTATAAAAAATAATACTCATAATTTTTATCGTATCGAATTCTTACCTTTCATGCAGTGCATTTAAACGAGCCCATATATCACGGATATATATGCGGAATACGAGCAAGTGATTTAATAATTTTTCCTAATTATTCATAATTACGGAAAAATTCGAAATAATAAAAGGAGAATTTATGACGTGACTGGGAAACTCAAGGATACTTTGTTGATTTGACTATTATGGGGCGGCTAACAATTTGGTTCCTTTTGGGACTTACGTTAATCGCCGTATCCAATAATGGTGAGTGATATGTGGGTACCCTTAACCTATTTACATGCAAAAGGACCTTGTCTTATATAAGCAGAGAGCGCCGTTTGCTCGATTCAGTTTTCCGCTTTTCCCGACTTCCCAGCGTATCGTGTACGCTGGGCATTATGCAATTTTTATAACAAAAAGCCAAGAGAATGAGAAAAAATAAATATGTAGATATATCTTAGCGTTTATTTAAAAATATTTGGCTGAGCTGTGCGTGGTTGTATTTATGTGAATGCGAGTACGAGTGAGTGTGAGTGTGTGTGTGTGAGAGTGTGTGAGCCTGTGTATGTGTGCAAACGTCAGCGACGACACTTCGAGAATACTATCTAATATTTTGCCTAGCATGATATACGCGCATTAGTACAGCAGTATAATATATGTAGATACAAATACAGCTACAAATCCGTAAATACAGATACATTCACTTTTGTTGGTGATCTGCTGTTGTTCTTGTTTTTGTTGTTGTTGTCTTTCTTTTCAATTTTTGGTTTTTTTTTTTCTTTTTTCAAAATTGTTCGCTGAAACGCCGCAAGCGATCGCCAGTTTGGTCGCTTTTCGTTGTCATCGTTTGTAATATTTTTAAATTTAGACTTTTTAAGTTATTTTATGTATTGAGCAAGTATCTGAGGCTGTAGCCGTAGCTGTAGATGTATCTTTAGCAGTCGTTGTCGCTGTATCGGAATCTGTCTCTCTGCTGTCTCTCAGAGCACATGCATTGGTATTGGTTTTGCAAAAGATTGCAAAAAGAGAAACGATCCATATAATATAAAGTACGAATAGATTGGCTGCAGGCAACATAAACACAATATGCAGGTGACATCGCTTGCTGGGCTTGTATAAATAATTCTGTTTATGCGAACGGGAATGAAATTAGAAAATTCCCAAATAGATTCCTCGACAGACTAGCGTATTCGAAATAAATCACGAGAATGACCTGCTGACAGGTGGATTGCATATTGTGAAACCTATTCGGCATATTCCTTTAAATCGTTCTAATCGATTTCGCCAATGTGTCAAACATCTTTCGATCTCGGCTGTCTAGTCAGCGGCTTTTCCATTAGACCTTGCAGCTGTCACTCTTCACTCTCCCATAGGGAAAGTAATTAGGAAGCGACCTCAAACGAGCCTGTCAATCAGTAAAAACACGACCTTAGATTATTATTAAAAAACTCAGAGTGAGACTATATACCCGCATCAGTTCACTTATGTATTTATGCACTCACGTCACTAAACACCGAGTACTAAAAAAAACACATGGAAAAAGAATGAGAAAATCAGAAAATGTTCAGTGGGCGAGCGGCCAACAAATTTCTATTCGTACCCCCCATTCACATTCGCTGGCGATCGAAAATGTGTTTGAGTTTTCATCTTTTAAAAATAAAATTCATAAATTGCCAAACATAATTCACAGTGCGCTTAGATGCGTATGTACGTGTATGAATGTTGCTCGGACACACAATAAATAATGTCAAGTTTGAAAAGATGAGATGACCTCGCGCTGGCAATAAACACGGAGGCGTTAGGAATTCCCGCTATCTTTCTAAGAGCTTGTGAAGTGCAGGGGTCAACTTTGGAATTCTGGGAAAAACACTTTCTTAATCTCTTGTTGACTATGTATTCCAGTTGGGTTTGCCAATGCCGATGTCGGACCAAGCGAATCAGAATGTCGACCCTACATTGAGAAGGCGATAAATGAACTGAAAACAGGTGAGAGTGGCCAGACTTTCCGAAAGAAACGATATACAAGTATGTTTTTGGGTTCCCAGATGGTGTCACGAGTAAAGATGGTTCTGGAGAACTACAATCCGATCAGCCTAGTAGGGATGATGACGACGATGATGATGGTGGGCGTGATGAAAAAGAAACTGTTGAAATTACTGATGTGGATTCCACAGAAGATGCGAAAAGCGCCAACGACCTTGATGGTGACGGCATACCGGACGATGAGGACGACGACATAGACGGCGATGGTATACCAAATGAAGACGACGACGATATCGATGGCGACGGCATACCCAATGAGAAGGATGACGATATCGACGGCGATGGTATACCCAATGAAGAGGACGATGATATCGATGGCGACGGTATTCCAAATGATGAGGACGACGATATCGATGGTGATGGCATTCCCAACGAGAAGGACGATGATATCGATGGCGATGGTATTCCAAACGACGAGGACGATGACATCGATGGCGATGGCATACCTAATGATGAGGACGACGACATAGATGGTGATGGTGTACTAAATGAAAAAGATGTCGATATCGATGGGGATGGTATTCCAAATCAGCGTGAGTACAGTTTGCAAACTGTTAAGGTACATGTAGAACTTATTTGAAATCCAAATTGCAGAAGACAACGATTTGGATGGGGATGGTTTGCCGAACGAAAAAGATGAAGATTTGGATGGAGATGGAAAGAAGAATCACGGTAAGTTGGCTTCCAATGTGTAGGTAGGAAGATATTTAAGGAAATTTTGCTTACGCAGAGGATGAGGATCTTGACGGAGATGGTACTCTGAATCACGGTATGAAGCTTTACCTTTCCAAGCCCAAGCCCCATTCCGCAAATAATTAACTAAATACTAACTATAAATTTGTCTTTTATTTTTCTAATTTCCCATTTTACTCCATTTCAGAGGACAGTGACTTAGACGGCGATGGTCTGCCCAACGAGAAAGATGAGGATCTAGATGGAGATGGCAAAGCGAATCATGGTAACTCAGTAAAGTATTTATAACTAAACAAATATTAATGTGTTTCTTACAGAGGACGAAGATATCGATGGAGATGGCACCCTGAACCACGGTAAGAAATACACGCATAACTTGGTTTCCCATGTTTGATAAAATCTCTATTTGATCATTTCAGAGGACAGTGATATTGATGGCGATGGCGTGCACAATGATGAGGACCATGATGTGGACGGAGATGGCTTGTCAAATTCTGAGGAGCCTCAGAGCATGGATATCGACGGAGATGGTGTACCCAATAACTTGGACGATGACATTGATGGAGACAACAAAGTCAATGAAAAGGACGAAGATATGGATGGTGATGGAATCCTGAACGAACATGATAATGATGTTGATGGGGATGGTATTCCTAATGCTCACGACGATAGCCAGGAAGACGATGAAGAGGAAGAGGTTAAGAAGCGTAGCAAACGTGAGGTGGATGCCGCTCCCATTGTTCAGGTTGAAGATCCTGCCAGCCCTGTCGATGAATTCCCAGCTGAGATTGAGGAGCCAGTAGTCGAGGAAGCTGCCGAGGCGGAAGTCGAAGCGCAAACGGAAGCTATTGAAGAGCAGGAAGAAGAGAAGGAAGTAGAGAAGGAGGATGAGAAGGAAGAAGAGAAGGAAGAGAAGAAGGAAGAGGAGAAGGAAGAAGAGAAAGAAGATGAGCCAGCTGAAGAAGAGGCAGTTGAAGCGGAACCAGTGAAGGAAGCCGTAGAGGTCGAAGCGGGTGACGAAGTCAAGGAAGACGCTGTGGAACCCGAAGAAGCTCAGGATGAGCCACAAGCAGAAGAGACAGCAGTTGCTGCCTCGGAAGAAGAGGACACAAAGCCGGAAGACGAACTCCTTTGGGTGGGTAATAGTAATAGCCCTGGATAATAGTTTCCCCCTAATTTATATTTTTCTTTTGCTCAGGAGGGAGAAATTCCACAGAACCGTCGTAGCCGTCAACACATCACGGAACTTCTGCAGCTGGATGATGAGTTCAACGCACGTGAAAAAGCCACCGACAACGTGGCCGAGATTATCCTGCGCGACATCAAGCGAATCTATGAGAATGCAGTCAAGCCATTGGAGACTCTGTACAAGTATCGCGATTTGAGCAATCGCCACTTCAGCGATCCTGAGATATTCTCCAAGCCCTTGATTCTCTTCATGGGTCCCTGGTCGGGAGGCAAATCGTCCATTCTGAACTATTTAACCGATAACGAATACACGCCCAACTCGTTGAGAACCGGTAAGAGCTGCAAAGTGCTAAGGAGATCTGGCGCTCAATAATAAATGTTGCTTTCTAGGAGCGGAACCCTCTCCGGCATACTTCAACATCCTGATGTGGGGCAATGAGACCGAAGTTTTGGACGGCACTCAACTGGCCGCCGACTACACTTTCTCGGGTCTGCAGAAATTCGGCCAAGGCCTGGAGGAGCGCCTGCGTGGTCTGAAAATGAAGAGCAAGCTGCTCGAAAAGGTAATCCCCACAGTGCTACTGCAAATAGATTTCGTACGAGGGGCATGCACCCAGTTATTAAGTGCATTAACTTGTCTCTCAAATAGCTTTTGGCACGCTAGCTCGTCGATTGGGAAACTGTTTTAATATATCTGCCTGAATGCGCTGGCAATCTGCCCAGTCGAATTCTTAGTATTTAGTTATTAACAAATGAATGCTGAACACAGCGAGACAATAGCGAAATTAATGAATATTATCATCCTACATCCGCACCAAATGAATTTTTCAGGTCAACATCGTTGAGATACCCGGCATACTCGAGGTACGCAAGCAGGTCTCGCGCGTCTTCCCCTTCAACGACGCATGCCAGTGGTTTATCGATCGTGCCGACATCATCTTTCTGGTGTACGACCCAGCCAAGTTGGATGTCGGCCCAGAGACCGAGGCCATTCTCGATCAGCTGAAGGGGCGCGAGTACCAGACGCGCATCATTTTGAACAAGGCGGACACGGTGAAGCCCGAAGAGCTGTTGCGCGTACAGGGCGCTCTCATTTGGAACATTTCGCCGCTGATGTCGTCGGCTCAGCCGCCACTTATGTATACCACATCGTTGTGGACGCATCCCTACCAGGATGGTGCACCGGCACGTCTGCTTCTGGCCCAGGAACGTGCCTTCTTGCGCGACCTACGTACGGCCATCGACAAGCGCATCGAACACAAGATCGCTAGTGCCCGTCGTTTTGCCGTAAGTACCAATGACAGCGATTCTACCGATCTCGGCATGACTAACTCGTGTTGGATTCCTTCTAGGTACGTGTGCGTAACCACGCCAAGATGGTCGATTGCTATCTGAACACTTACTACAACCACAAGACGCTGTTTGGCAACAAGAAGCGCATCGCGGACGACATCATTGACCATCCACAGAACTATCACATCTACGAGGGTCTATCGACGCTGACGAACATCTCGCGCTACGATTTGCCCGATCCCGAGGTGTACCGCGACTTCTTCCGTCTGAACCCGCTGTACGAGTTCAAGAAGCTCTCCGACACTTGCACCTACTTCCGCGGCTGTCCGATCAACAAGCTTGATCTGGCCATTGCCTACGAACTGCCTGAGCTGGCGGGCAAGTACAAGAAAATGTCCGAGGCCGCGTTAGCCAGCATCGAGGCGCAGGCGGAGAAGGCTGCTGCTGAGGTGGAGGATGAGCCAAAAAAGACGAGATGAGATGTTAGCTCCGTCTAGGAGAAAACCTGCCATTTAGTTTGTTTTAATGAGGGATAGAGAGAATGTGACATCGGCATTGGTAACCGTCTAGGGTCAGTTAATTGCATCAATAAAGAGAGAGGGAGGGAGAGAGAGCGAGAGAGATAGACACCCACAGCCTGAGCCACAATTAAGAGAGCAAACTATTGTTAACGTACTTGTCGACGAAACAACAACAACAACAGTAGCAACAACAGCGTACGACAAAACAGAAACAGAGAGAGAGAGAGAGAAAGAGAGCAATTAATTTTGGAGAGTGTTTTGTTATTTGATACAGCAGCGGCTGCCACAGCGCCAATGCGTCAAATTTTAGGAAACTTTTATTTTCATTTTATTTAAATAATAATATAACCGAACTGAGAGCTTTATGAGAGAAATCTAATGCACAACTGAGAGCATAAACACACACACACAACCACAAGATTTGTAGAGAGTTAGCATTGAGCCTTTATAGAAGAGAAAATCAGCTTTTTATAATCAAACTTAACGATCGAGCAATATCTTATTTAATTCGAACCATTTGACGATATCTAACGTAATACCCTATCCACTTATTGGCAGCTTTTTGGCAATACCCGACTTTTTAACTTAGTTGTTACAACAGCGCACAATTTTGAGAGTTCAGCAGTGTTATTAACGATTTTTTGAGCAAACAGATGTTACTTTATTTTTGAGGAAACCCCTACTTCGATGTCGTAGTTGATAAGACTTTTTTGGTAAAAGTGAAACAGTGAAGACGTTAAATCAATTTTTCTAATTATCCATTATTGATATGTAAAGGCCTGTGAGAGATATAAAAATATATGAAATTGATAACTATATCAATCTATCTTTTACAAACTGAGAGCATATGTAAATTCAACTGTGAGAGCGGGTAATAAATAAATAAATAAATACCCTTAAAGCATTTTTCTTTTAACTTATTCATCAATTCCCTTTTTGAACTGTGCTCTTCAAATGATAAAACTCATCCCCGGAAGTCTTCTCAAAGACTCGAAGAAAAATTTTTAAAATACTACAGAGTTAGTGAACTGATCCGAGTTAGATCCGAGGGATGGTGTCTTGGCAGAAATGGGTTCGTGTCTTGGGATGAAATACAGCGAGCAGCAACATAGTGCCTTGCGAAGAATCTCTGTTAGCGAAAAATAATCGGTTTTTCATTTGGAATACCAGCTGTTGATTTAAAATTGAAGTCCCGTCAAAACCAGGGAGATACCGCCATGCGGTTTTAAATCTGTTTCTTTTTATTCTAAATTTAACTACTTGAGTAACGCCTCCTTCGATTGCCAGGGGTGGCGAAATAATACTTGAAGCATTTCACTGTAATCCTACTGTAAACCAACAGAGACTTCAAGAGCTATGTTATATCTAACAGAGCTTAGCGCTAACAATGCACTTCATTCAAGCAGTTCACTGCTTCAAATGCAATCATATGCCAGTTTGCATCGATGGAATTGTATTACAATCCAATTTTATACTCAAATGGTGCTTATAGGTATGACAGCTGGGGAACAGCTGACTCTAGAAAACGTATCGCCGGCAACCGATAACGATAAGCACTTATCTGTTGTCACATTTGCGTAAGAGAAGAAAAACAAAATAAGTATAAATAAAAACTTATGTATTAATAAGTTTGAATATTGAAGATGCACACAGATTTGGCGGCACACTTGCATTCTCCGGCCTGCAACAAACTGATTGAACAACTCAAAGCTTGTCACGAAAATGTAAGTACCACACCAAAGGAACGCGTCTCAAGACCCAGCTAAACTTAATTTCGTACAGCACGCATTCGCCAAATTCATCGGGATTTGCAATAGCATCGACGACCAGGTAGTTAAGTGCCTCAAGTCGGAACGTGTAGCTCGCTCTGCTGCAAACCGTGCCAACGCCCGTGAGCGACAGGCCAGGTACAAAGAGAGACTGCAGCGAGGCGAAAGCAACTAGGACCATGGCAGCCCTCGACACACAAACTACACCCACAACAGATCCTCTGGAGCCTTTTTACTTCGAGCACGAGGAACAGACAATATGCGGTCAGTTGGTGAAACCCATTACCGATAGCTTCGATGAGAACTATCCTAGCGTTGTAGATCGCTTCTTCACGCGATTTTACTATATCAAGGCCCAGGCTGCCTACCAAGTGCTTTACCACTCCAATCGCATTTGCCTGATCTGCTTGGCCCCAACACATCCAGCTCTGAGCGAAGGCATTGAGTCGGTAAGCTTCGACGTGGGAAACGTGGATCGGAGCCAGAATGTAGTCAAAGGCAAGGCCAAGAAGGGAGGCATGATTCTACAGGCCGAAACAACACTAGCGTTGCTCAAGACGGAATCGGGGAAAACCTATAAAATACCCAGTTGCATACGAGGCAAGCTCGTGGAGGTAAACACGGCACTTCTGACAGACCCCAAGCTGCTCGAGAAGGCACCAGAGGGAGCTGGCTACTTCGCCATTCTGTTACCCAAAATTGAGAACTGTGACAACATCAAGGCCGGTCTGCTAACTCAAGAACAATACGAGGAACGCATGCACAATGACAAGCCTGCTGAGGAGGCAAACACATAAAAAAAACTCCAAAATAACGTTAAGTCCGTTTTAAACTAAAATAAACAACACCGAACCACTGTAGTTCCAATGAACTAGTTTTCATTTTAATAGGTTGGCAACGCGGCGCAACACGTGTGTTGTGAAAACAGCTGTTTCTAGTTGAAGCGCACAGTTTGTTTGCTTCTCTCTAATTGATTCACTTTAAAAATAAATAATGTCGGCAAGCAAGCGCAAAAACTTAAACAACATGGAAGTAGACAATAAGGACGATTCAAGCTCCAGCGATGAAGATGATGACGAGCCGCATCCCGACGCATACAGAGGCAACGAGGTAGGTACTGCAAAACAAAGTGTTCACTTGTCTTACTCAATGAACTATTCCCGTAGGAGGTACAAATTGAATTTGAGGGACGCGCGCCGGTAGATCCCGATGCACAGGGTATCTCTCAACTGCTTCAGCGACTCTTTCTCCGTGCACACATCAACTGCAATCAGATGGCGGACTTACTCATAGGTAACTGGAGAAGCTTTCCACCAGCCCTATTTACTTCCAACTGATTCCTCTGTTTGCAGCTCAAAACTATGTGGGCAGTGTGATCTGCCAGTGTGAGGAGGACGGAGCGGAGAGCGAGACTGACGACGAGAACATGGTTGAGGATGGCACGATATTTGGCATAACATCTGTGCTTAACCTGTCGGCCAAGAAGGATCAGCCGAGCATTTGTCAGCTGCGCAGCTATTTGCTGGAACGTGCTCAATTGCATGCCTCGGAGCAGGTACAGCAGCAGCTACGTGAGCTCCTGGACAACGAGCAGCGGCATGTTGGTTTCCTTATCAACGAGCGCTTCATCAATATACCTGCTCAGATATCCGTGCCACTTTTGGAGAACTTGCAGCAGGAAATCGACGCAGCCAGGGGCAAGAAAATGAAGTTCGACTTTGGAACTCTGCTGCTGCTGGTGAAGTTCTATCGCAAGGAGGCCAAAAAGGGCAAACCAGCAGAAGATCAGTACACCAACGCAGAGGACGAGTTGCTTTCTGAGCGTGCTAAATTCAGTTTTGAGTATTCCGTGGCTTCGGAGTGCGACTCGGGCATGTCCGGTGATTGGCTAGAGGGAGATTCCGTGTTGACGCCATACAGAAAACTGCTGGCTCTGGAAGCCAAGCAGTTGCCACAGTTAATTAAAGATGTACAGAGCTTTATAAATGGTGAATAAACATGGAAAGCATTCTTCTTGGAAACAGAATCGAATAAGCATCTCTTTAAATTTCACCCGACAAAAGATAATTCAAATTGGTGCACGTCTGGTTCGTACATCATTTACTCTTTCTTTGAATTGGTTGGCAACGCTGCCGCGTAACAGCTGGCCGGCATTTCAGGGCGATCAGCTGTTTTTCGTACCACTCAGCGAACACAAGCCTCAGACGTGACTGGCAAGAGAATACCCATCCAAGTGTCGTGTGCTCTGTGCAACAACGTGTGTGGACTCGACTTCAGTATTGTTGTTTTTGTGTGCACCTGAGCTGCAGTTTCAATTATAGCATTCCTACGCTTATTCATAAATCGTGGGTAGTTGTTTTCCATAAACAGTTCGAGCGCTGCGCGTTATAAAAAGCAGTTCACGGTGCAAATTGAAGTCACAACAAATTGGTTCGTCGTCAATAGTTCCCGCCTCTGTTTTGTTGATTAAACAATCTCAACCAAGCAAGAAAAGCAGCAAGCGCAATCACTTATCGGCGCCTTATCGCAATTTTCAATTCCAGTATTCCATTGTAGTATTTCAATTTCAACATTCGCTTCTCTCCACTCAGTGGCTCTCCGGTTGCCGTTCGCTGAAGTTATATTGTGATTGACGTCCCCTGAATCCCAGCTCTGACTAACGACATGAGTCGACTCGACAAGTAAGTACAATCTGTGTTTTATCTGGGAATGATCGCTTAGCCAGCAACCACAGCATCCATTGAGATTATATTCCCTCTCCCTCTCTCCTTCTTCCTCTCTTTATCACTTTCCCACGTCGCCTTCTGGCGTTATTTAACAATGCGTAAATGTTTCCTCTTTTCAAATTAACTCAAATAAGGCAATTTTTATTAGCCATTATCGCAATCGCAGTTATTTACTGCACTTCAACGTCGAGATAATCTCCTTATAGCGAGAGCCCTTATCAACTGGTTGGCCGCCCTCTTATCGATTGTGTTGGGGCGTTGCACACCCGGTTAGCAAACAATTGAAAGCCTCGCAATGGGTGTCGCGCAAGACGTGATAAAATTGCAATTCAATCAACTGGCAACTGACATTAATTGAAAACTGCACATGCCTCTCAATTGTTATAATAAATTGTTTTTCTGCACTTTGTCCCGTCCAGGCTGCTGCCATGCACCGTGAAGCTTTCCAAGTATCTGGCTAAATCTGGAAGCGATGTCCTCTGCGTCATCGACCGTACCGTGCCGGCCGAGTTGGCCGAAACATTTGAGGAGCATCGGTGCTTCGACAAGGCTTTCGATAGTCAAATCTCTTGCTTCAAGTCCCCACGCCTAGATCTGCCTGTGATCTATGCACCCGTGGCGGAGCTTACGGACTATACGGATGTGCGTTGCTACCAGAAGGCAGCCGCGCAGTCCCTGGAGCGTGCTATCAAGGTAAGTCGAGGGTATTTCCACTCAATCTGTACTCGTTGCTGACCATGATGATCTTGATTTGCAGGCTGGCTTCAAGGCGCCCTTGCTGGTGGTGCCACAGAGCAAGCGCTACTCGCAGACGGAGCTCTGCACCGTTCTGGGAGCACTGGAGGAACTTTATGTGGTGCGTATTTAAAATTGCTGGAGTTTACCCATGATCTCCTTTTGATAACACTCACTCATCCGCAGCCCATTCAACTGCGCGAGGATGTTCCAGAGAAGAAACAACGCCTTAGCTCGCTGTCTCTTTTGATTGACGATCCCAAGGCGGAGGAGATCTTTAACGAGGCCATCGTGCTTGAATCGGGTCGTCTAGTTGCACGTGACATTGGTGTCGGCGATCCCGAACGCATGGCGCCGCCACGAGTGGAGGCCTACATCAAGCCGTTGTTCTCCAATATAAAAGTGACGGTCATCAACGATCTCGAGACCCTCAACAAGGAGTATCCACTCTTTGCCGCTGTCAATCGAGCTGCCAAAACTGTTGAGCGTCACCAGGGTCGCATCATCTTTCTTGAGTACATTCCACCCAGCCCGGCTCGCAAAACGCTGTTGTTGGTCGGCAAGGGAGTCACCTACGACACTGGCGGCGCTGACATCAAAGCCGGTGGCGTCATGGCTGGAATGTCCCGCGACAAGTGCGGAGCCGCTGCTGTGGCTGGTTTTCTGCAGGTGGTTAGCGAACAGCAGCCAAAGGACATTCATGTCATTGGCGCTCTGTGCCTGGTGCGCAACTCCGTGGGCGAGGAGTCCTATGTGTCCGATGAAGTGATTACCTCGCGTGCTGGTGTTCGAGTGCGAATTGGTAACACCGATGCCGAGGGCCGCATGTGCATGGCAGACGTGCTGTGCCGCATGAAGGAGCTTGCCGTTGAGGGTAATCTGCCCGATCCGCATATATTCACCATTGCCACGTTGACGGGACATGCGTTCATCTCGGCGGGCGAAGGCCAGTCCATCATTGTGGACAACAGCGTGGCCGCCAGTGAGGATCATGCCCGTAAGCTGCAGGCTGCCGGCGAAGCCCACGGTGAACCATTCGAGGTATCCGTGCTGCGCCAGTGCGACTTCGATTTCAATGCCGCTAAAGTCATCGGCGAGGATGTGGTGCAGTCCAACAACTTGCCATCGGTGCGAACACCGCGTGGTCATCAGGTGCCAGCTGCATTTATGATCAAGGCAACCGGTCTGGACAAGCATGGCCTGGACTCAGAGAAGCCGCTAAAGTATACCCATCTGGACATTGCTGGCAGCGCTGGTGAATATCCAGAAATGCCCACTGCCGCCCCAATCGTTGCTTTGGTGAAGACCCATTTGAGCAACTAGATTGAATGCAGGCAAAACAATCCCCGTACTTATCCACCTTACATAAATCCACTGTATGCATCACTTACATATGTATCTCTTAAAGTAAAATGAATAAATTGCAGTTCTTGTATTACCACTGAAGTGTTTTCTTGGCTGGCACCCAATGCAGAACCAAGCTCCCCTAGATAAATCATATTGATTGTTTATTTTAATTTATCCAAGTTGAAGAATTACATATATCATATGATGTAGGGCACTTCTTAGTAAAGATACATTGTTTATTATTTATTGCTGTATAAACCGTTCTTTCCAGTTTATTATAATTATTAACTATGCTGCATAATCAATTAAAAATCTAAAAAATATGTATGTACAATATTATAAAAAGGAACGAGTGTGATCAACATTGTAACAGTATGTAATTGCAGTACAATTAATTAGTACAACAACTTCAGGTTGGTATCAGATTGTTACTGTTACCTCGATATGGTAATAATTTACATAAAAATTACGTTCATACATATGTAGATAAGTAATTTATTGACGCAAGATCTATTGATAGTCAATTGAATAACATTTAAAATATTATTCATAGTGCGATTACAAACGAAGAAGGAATATTTTGTTCAAAAGTTAAACTAAATTTATTCATTTTGCATTGTCGAACTAGTTGTGTTCATTTTGCATTTCTCTGTTCTTTTTTGTCGTCTTTTGTTTTGCGCACACACAACTGTCAGAGCGCCCTGCGTTTTTAGCGTCTTCTGCGCTTTGCTTTTTCTTCTATTTCGCTTGAGAACCCGTTAGTCGGCGTGCGGCGTCTTCGCTTCGCCTTTCTTCTCGGCCGAGTTGTCAGCTGTCGCTTACGTTGTGGTACCGTTATTGCCTGGCTTTGGAAACTCGGTCAAGAGTGTCTCATTCATGCCGTGATTGCATAATGTACCGTTGCCTCGCCAGTTGCCAGTTACCAGTTACCAGTTGCCCGTTGGACGCTGCCAGTTGCCTGTTTTCCAGTTGTCCATTGTCCGTTTTTCTTGTCTTGTTGTTGTTGTTGTTGTTGTCATTGCTGGTTCGTTCTTGGCTTGTTCTCGACAAAGCTCTTGGGTGCGCTTCTAGGTAATTTATTGACGCAGGCCTCCACATTTGACAATGACAACCAGTTGCATTTGGTCATGGTGCCATCCCAGTAAGACAGAGAGAAAGAGAGAGAGCAGAGAGTGGGAGAGTGAGGGGTAGCGGGTGAGGGAGATGGACAGGGATACGCCTACCCGTTGCATGCTTCGCACAAAGCTAACGGTACTCAGTATTGGTGAGCGACAAAACGTAAAACGCTTTTTATTTCGCCATTAGTGTGCATTTTTATTGGCAAGTCGAAGCTGGCCATAAGATCTTATACAGTTTCTGCTCTGCTTTTTCTTTGCCCGGAACCGTTCTTTCTTTGCGCGGTCCGTTAACTGGCAAGAAGACCAGGCATGACCTAATTATGGCAGGACTGGTTTGGTCGCTCAGATGAGAGGTGATTTGTTCACACAGATGTTAGGTGCTTAACTTGGGTCGAGAGTACTAACTACTGCTACGGTCGTAAGTATCATATTAGGTGTAGGGTTATCTCTAATGGATAATGGCAGACCTAAATCTGCTATAATGTGTTTGACTTTCAATGTGGCTAATGTCCAATTTGGTCTGTAAAAACTTAACTAGGAAGGAAATTAAGTTAGAAGGAAATGATACAGTAATGCCAACTTTAGGATGCCCTTTGCATTGCTTAAAAAGATTTTTAAATTTTATCTTATAAGTACTGAAAGCAGGGTTGCCAGCTGTCTCTCGCAAGAAAAGGATAGATGAAGATGAAAAAACGAAAAAAGATGAAAAATGAAAACAGTTAGACAAGAGAAAAAAAAAACAATTTGTTTTTATTAAAGGTTAAAATTCAATAAAATGTTAGCTATGTGTAATTTTTCACGGTCAATAACCCAAATATGGAAGCCTATATTTCTGATGGAATAGATCCATTGGACACATTGATCTTTTGATTGAAAATCAATTTGATTACAGATCATGTGGTTGAACTCAAAAAATCGTTTTATTACAGTAATTAAAACAGGACAGATTTGTGGACAATAAGGTTGGATAAGAAGAGAATTTTTAAGGCTAGATGAAAAAATAAAAATACAGATCTTCCCGGAAAATGGCTGACCTAACTGAAAGTCAACCATATACTGTTTTGTTTAAAAACTAAATATCTTTAACTCTGAAAGATTAAGAAACATGTTTTAAGTATCCTTTGAAGTTGATTTTACATCTCCTCCAGCCTCTCTCAATATACAAGACTTCTCAAATTCTGCAACAAAACAGCAACTGCAAACACCTTGTCAATTTTTATAATTATCGAAAATGTTCAAAAGAGGGTATACTATATTTGTGGTAATGTATTAAACAGGCAGATGGAGGCGTGGCAGATCCCAGAAAGTAACAAGGTTAATCTCAAGAATTATGTTATTACAACAGTTTGCATGACAGGTTCTTGTATTCCACACTCAGATAAAATGTACTATTGTATATGTTTGTCAGATGCCACGGCGGTGGTCGCAAAGAGATAATTTTATTTTATTATGAAAATAAATTAAATTATAGTTTTCTTTTTCAGAAGACACATACATAGTAAAGCTGAAGAAACATCGATATTGCATCGGTGTTTCATATAAAAAAATTTTGCAAATATTGATTTTTAAACAGCTCTAATACATAGATGAATATAAATGATATGATAAATATTATAATTCTGGTATAGTTTTTCGAAACTAGTCAAGGGATATCTGGCTGTCGGGCATGCTCGACTGTTGCATTTTTACTTGTTAAGCTTGTCACTGGCAGACGGCTTGGCTGACACAGCTGGGAGCTGGACCTGGAGCCGAGAGCTGACAGACAACTGGAAGCTGGAAGCCGGGAGCTGTTGACTCCTCGTCGTGCGGTATGCAACGCTGATCCATAAATTCACAAAACCCGCGACGCATGAGAGAAACAACAATAACAACAGCTGTTGCCGGTGGGGGCAGGAGGCAGCTACGGGACGGCGGCTGCGGCGGCGGCGGCGGCATTAATAATAGCAGACAACACACACAAGCAACACCAAATGAGGGGGGGCTGTTTCAAATCTGCACCGGCAGCAGCAGCAGCGGCAGCAACAGCAAAAACAACAACCACTTGCAGCACCAACGACAGAAATGATCTTAAATGAATGCGGAAGTTTTTCTTGAGGTTTCGTAACCAGCTACAGCAGCAGCAGTGGCAGCAGCGGCAGCAACGCTCCCAAAGAGGTCGCAATTCCAGTGGCAGCCACAGCCAAGTTGGCAACCAAACGTTGCTACATTTATAAACGTAAGTCTGTGCATGTGTGTCTGTCTATGTGTGTGTGTGTGTGTGTGCAATTGCGCTTGTATCTGTGGGCAACGTCGAGTCGATTGCCGTGAGTCCATAATCATAGATGCAGCCAGTCGGGCCGAGATTGAGCCCGATGTGAACGCTTTATAGCCATGGACATATTAAAATTAATCCAATGATTGCACCCAGCCAGCCGAGGAGCACTTGCAAAAAGTGGCAAAAATTGTTTGGCCAATTTGGCCGGGCCTCAAATCGTTGCCTGGGATGCACCAGCAGCGGCAGCAACAATCCTGGCCGGAGCGGGAGCGTGTGAATCGCAGCAGTCTTGGACACACAGCTGCCAGCCAAAAGTTATTTGATAGCCAAATTGCCAAGCTGAAAGCTTAGCCGAATTTCAGCTTGGCCCAAAAATCTGCAGGTTTTTCTCATGTGCCCAATCAGCCGGAAGGCTGTGTCCCTAAACGAGAGACGGACACACGCACAGCAACAGGGACAGCAACAGCAACAGGAACAGCCACACAGCTGCCCTCGAGACGAGGTTCAAGGATGCAGTGCGGGTATTGAATGTCCCGCTGCAATTGACAACATCTTCGGCACTTCATTCATAACGTGTGAAAGTCTTCCTCCCTTCCTCTCCTTTCTCTCCCTATCTTCCTGTGTGTGGGCTCTGCGAAATCACAGCGAGACAATTTTCTGCATAAACTCATAAATATGAAAGTGATCTAAACGCAGCGCCAGGCGCCGCCCGTCGTGGCTTGGCTAGAGGGAAGGGGGGAGCACACCTTGAACTTGGCCGTGTCACGTCGCAAAGGAAAGGCCACTTGACAAGCCATAAATAAGCCGTAAATTATGAACTACAAAACGAGATAAGCGAATTGCATTTGCCACACCAATTTTCCTTGCAACCACACACACACACACACACACACACACACACACACACAGATACACAAGCAACGGCAACAAGAGGCGGCTCATAATCCATAATATTGTGTCATGTTCACGATCATCGGCATCGACTTGGCCCCAGCTCAGTCTGAGCCTCGTTTTTCTGGCAAAATTATTTGGAAAAGCAAACGAAAGTAAAAGAAAGATACAGACACACACACACACATACACATACACAGAGGTATACGATACAGATACAAATGTATCTCACATGCAGGTCCAGGCACGGCGGCTGCTCAGCCTCGGCCTCTAATGAAGTGGTAAAAAGGGGCTTGAGCTACAACAACGCGCAGCCGTGCTGTGCGCAGTTGGTTAGCCATTTTTATGTTGGCCTCAACAACGGCAGCACCAGCAACAACAGCAACAACAGCAACAACAGCAACAACAGCAGCAGCAGCAACAGCAACAACATAACACAACGAAAAACGAAAAGAAAAAAATTATGAATTTTTACTTTCACCGCATGTGGCATTTTTTCCTTCTCTGTTCAGGTTTTCGCCCGAATTTGAACTTGAGTCGGCAATTTGCGATTGCCAAGGCTGCAAAGGTTAGTCCAAGGTGTGAGGTCCGCCAGATAAGGCCCCGATAGAGCGCCCAGATAGAGCCAGCAGCGCCCCAGACGGGTTTATGGGCCAGCTGAGCCGCGTTAAGTCTCTCAGATGTTTGCACTATAATTTGCTGTTAATCTGCGCTGATGAAGATGTCTGCATAGATAAGACGAGCAAATAGCGCCGCACACACTTGGCCACACACTCACGCACGCACACACACGCATGCAGCTCGAGTTGGTCGTGCAACACATTTCCGCATCGGATCGTTCTGCGGCAACTCTTAAGCTGGAGCCGTCGCGCTCTTAGGTCCCCAACAGCTTTTTGTTCGCTTCGAACCAAGCCGAACTGGCCGTCAAATGGTTCGAGCCAGGTTTGCTTCGGTCTCGGTCTGGTCGTCTTCGGCTTCGACTTCGCCGTCGGCTCTTCGCTGCGTCGGCTCTTGGCTGCTGCTGACGCTGCCGCGGCTGCGGCTGCTGCTGCTGGTGCTGCTGCTTCTGCTTCGTTTTCGATCATGGAAGTAATACGTCACTAGGGTGAACGTACCTCGCAGATGTTAGTGGGTCACTATTTGTACGGTCAACGAACCTTTCGGCCGTTTGTAAATATAAAGCGAAAGAAAAAAGCACAGCGACGAGGCGAAATGGAGGATGCTGTCGCTGTCGCTGCCGCTGTTGCCGTCGCTGTTGGCATCGCTGTGCAGTGCACTGCTGCTCTGCTGGCGACTTGCTTTCTTTCTTAACATTTCTGTGTGAGAGAGAGAGCGAGAGCGCGACAGAGGGAGAGGGAGACACACTGAGTGTGTGTAACTTGTTGTTGTCTTGACTAACTTGACTGGTTGACTTGCAGTCGTAATTTACTTGGGCTATGGGTTGATCGTCAGCTCCAGCCCGTTGCGTCTCGCCTCGTCTCGTCTTGGGTTGCCTTGTCTCGCTGCTGCATCCTGCTGGACACCTCAGCAGCGGCGCTTCGCCTCGTACCGCCCCAAATGGCAGCCCCAGCCCTAGCCCAGTTTTGTGGCTGGTGTTGTTGTTGTTGCTGTTGTTGTCATTATTGTTATTGTTGTTTGCCATTTTGACTGCACCCAGCACCCACTTTGCTGCCCGCCTGCCGCCCTTCGCAGCACCTCCCTTCCTTCGACCGACCGACCCCCTCAACTGCAGCAGCTGCATATTGCGTTGCATTGCAGCGTGTTCTTATTATGTGCCCACAAACAGGTCCGCTGCCGACTGCCGTCCGCCTTCCCGCCTGCCTCCCAGCCCCTCCCCTTTGTACCCGTCGTACCCTGCAGCGGCCTCTTGGCCAGACTCGGTTTGGTTTGGTTTGGTTTTCACGTGATTATCATGATCATCATTACCTCTGCAGCCACATTAATATCGTCATCTTCAGGCCAGCACACACACACACACTACACACACTCATACACATGTGCAGTGACTGAGAGAGACTCACACACACATTGCGAGAGCTGCTCGAGCTGCAAGTTCGCCGGCTGATGCCTGGCATGACTTGTGGTGTTTGACTTGTGTGTACATACACACATATGTAAGTGTATGTGCCATGTATTAGTAGTGTGTAGTGTGCAGCGTGCAGTGTGCAGTGTGTAGTGTGTTCGGGTTCGGGTAAGTAAGCCCATAGAAATGCATTTCCGCATATTTTACACCACTAAAAAGTCAAAAAATGTTTGTTTACTCTTCTGTTGTGGGCCGTTCGTTCGTTCGTTCATTCCTACGTTCGATTCATGCGTTACCCCTTCCCACCTCTTTCTCTTCAAAATTCTCCTGTTTGTTTGCCCCTCCGGTTGTCGCCCCTTCAGCACGATGATGCCATGTAATTGAAACCATTATCATTAACTCACTTGTACTCCGTAGCACTCATCTCTCATTGTTCAGTTCTTGCCGACATTATAATGAAGTAATTACGCTCTGTTTGCCGACTGTATTGTCGAGAATTCTGCACTGATTTCAGCGCTCAGCAATGCTATCTTCAACTCCAAATACATATACACTCTCCTAGCTATCTATACATTCACAATATGTACACAGCTTGATCTGATAAGAAGTTATTGACCTGCCGGGCGATTAGTTCTGAGTGTTTGTTTTGGGCTCTCATATTTTCATATCATTATTGATGCTAATTTCTATGAAAGTCTTAAGAATGTGAAAATTATTTAAATGCCTCGCGCCGTGAAGCATTTAAATGATCAACACTAGCCAAAAACTCAAGATTCTTTGGCGTTCTTTAGCGCAGTTAGCATTTCAAACGATCCAAAGCATGATCATTAAAATAAAAGCATTTTTATATTGGAAACATATTTGGCAAAGGAATTTAGGAGTGTTATACTTTTGAATGCAAATGGAATTTAATAAAGAAATCTTTTTTTATTTATTTATGGAACAAGTATCCCTTCTATTTGTGAACACTTTTCTGGATTCGGGCGCTTGGAAATCGATTATGTAAGTCTGCATGCACAAAGTCATGATCTTCTCTTGAGTACATCAATTACACGTGGGTAAAGAAATGAAACAAGAAAAAGAAAAGGAAAAGAAAACTTGTCCATCTTGATCAGGCCGACATCCCGCAAGCTTCTTGCGACTCTGGGACATGACTCTTTCTATCTTTCTTCGAATTTTGTTATCAACAAAAGTGCACGATCATGCCAATAAAAGCGTCGTTGGGCTGGAATGGAACTCTGGATTGGGATAGGGAACGCTTGACATGGTAACAAACTTATTGCATTTCGCGTTAAAGTGTCAATGATCTCGTTAACAAAAGTTTAAACATTTCACGCATCGCACCGGGTTCATTCAACTACGAAATCTCAAATACACTCATAGACGATCCAAACATATGGGCAACTCGGATCACAGTGTGATACAGATAGCAGCGCCGGCCTGGCCAGGGCTAGACCTGGAGCTGGCGCTGGTAATGGCCAAATCATGCACGAAATTTTGCACAAAGAAGATAAATTAATATGGTCAGCATGTCATGAATTAGGTTTCTTCAATAGCTGCGCTTCGGACTGCCCGTCCGTCCGACTGACTGACTGAGTGTCCAAGCTGTGGGCCACAAAGCAACAAACAAAGACAGCAAAGCACAAAACCAACACACACACTCACACACACACATACAGAGAGAACACACATGAAACTCACAAACTTTCACGCAAAACGTACATTCAACTTGGGTCTGAGCGAAGCCAGAAGCAAAATCCAGAGTCCAGAACTGAGAACGGGGAACTCAGAACTTAGAAGCCAGAAGAGACCCAAAGACCGGGAGTGGCAATAGACATGGAGATGGAGATGGAGAGTCATGGACACGTATGAATTCCCATAAATCAGCTGTGAGCCAAAGGGTCAAATACCTCTGGGCGAGCTAAAAATTACACGCGAACCGAGAACATGTGTTGAAAGGAGAAATTAAAACCAAATTAGTTTTACTTTACACGCTCTATCTGTATCTGTATTTGCCACAGACCCATGCACAGCTAAGCATGCCATACAAATGGATCCATGAGGTCAGCTGTTGCGACAGCGTTCGGTTTTCACTGCAGAAAGTTGGGAGACGAATCTTTCTTCGCTTCGACTCGCTGTCCTGGCTCGGAAGTGAAGCCTAAAACAAAATCATAATCCACATTAATCTTTTTTGAATTATTGGGTTGACCGAATATTTTAATTAATGTGTCTTTCTTTTATAGTTTCTTCCAATGATGATCGTTGCCACTTTTTAAACCCTTGCAGAGGGTATGTTAATTTTGGCAAGAAGTTAGCAACACACCTTAGGAGACATCTCACCTCTATAAATTATATATATTCTGAAATAAAATGAAGAGGGAAGCCGAAATAGAAATATCCGTCTGTCCGCGTGTCCGTCTGTTTTAAGGCTTTACAGATAAAACTTGATGCACTTGCTTCTTATTGCTGCACGCTGTACATAATTCCAAACAAGCGGGATCGGACCGATAATTGTTAGCTGCCATACAAACCATCAGCTGATTTTTGTTATTTGTTATGATATTGCAACCAAGCTTACTACATCAGACTACATGTATACATAATATTAAAACATATAATTAGCTGTATTAGGAAGGGTTAATAAAAAGATTTGTGTGTGAAGAACATTGTGAACATTAGCAATAACATAACTTATCAGTAACAATCGAAAGGAGGCATCATATTGAATATACAAAATACTATTCAATTCTGTACATTTATATATAATTTGACCAGTATTGAAATAATCGGGGGTGTTAAGAACCTGCAAGGGTATAGAACTTTCGGCATGCCGAATAAAGTCTTCTTTCCTCTTTTTAATCTCCCATATTCGTATATTGATTGTTTTATAAGAACTTTTGAAGTTTATTTGACATTGTATGAATAGAAAACTGATAAATCATAATAAGAAAATTGTGTGGATTGAAAATTAAATTAATGTTTTGGCTTTAATTGTATTCTATGATGATTTCCACAAATTTTTAATCATTCAAAGTACAATTAACCATTAAGTACACTAAAGAGTTTAGAAGTCTATTTAGCATAGTATGAATACAAAATAATAAATAATCTAATAAGCATAATATTTAAATACCAGTCATTCTTTGCATGAGAAGAATTTGAAGGGTAATAATCAATGACAATAATATTTAAGAGGACTTCCAATAAAAACAGGAAATAAATTAATAAACAGTTGTTGGAAGTGTTCTATATTTTCAATAATCGATGAAACTTGGAAAGCATTCCCAAATTTGGTTATTCAATTCATGCACATATATGTACACTCACTCACACTTATACATACACACACATGCATACGTGCACAATGCACACAAAGACTCCGCCGAGGAGCAGTGGGAACCAGAGTGTGGGAAGCTAAAGAAAACCCTAAAACGGCAATCCGACTTTTGTGTGGTCATAAAAACGCGTGAGTTACGTCTCCGACTTCGTCAGTCTGTCCATCTCTTCGTATGTCAGTCTGTCCGTCAGTCTGTCAGTCGCCGAGCGTCATCATCATAAGCCAAGTGCCCTGCTGGAGTTTAGCCAAACAAATGCAAAGTAAATTAAACATTGCGCTCTGCCCCGCTCAGCTGCTCCCGCTCGGCCCTTCTTCACCCGACTACACCCCACCCCAGCACTACTCTCATTCTCTCTTCTCCCCCATGACCACCTTTGGGCCTCTACCACGCGTTGCTCTTGCCAAAAATCCTCTGTCCATCGGGCATGCTGATGACGACGTCTGTGGCTTCTTCTTTGGCTGTTGGCCGCCGCGGCTGCTACGTTTAATGCGCCACGGTGTTACCAAAGTGGCAACGACAGTTGCGGCCATTCACCTCCCAAAAAACCATATGTGAGTTGTCTCTCAGTGTGTGTGCGATTGTCTCTGTGTGTGTGTCTGTGTGCTGTACGTAAGTGTGCAGCGTGTAACAGGCACAATACCAACGCGGTGTAACCAAGTCTTGGACGATAGTTGCTGGCCAGGCCAAAAGCACATACACATATATACTGATATATACATACATGTACACACACACACAGACAATGGCTTCACGTGTAGTGCGTTTCGATTCTATGTGCGTACAATATGTATGAACTTTTTGGCGGCTTTGTTGTGGCATGAACAAACTTACATACAGATACATGTGTGTATATATGTGCATAAGTGTGTGAGTGTGTCTGTCTGTCTGTCTGTGTGTGTGTGCGTGTGTATTTATTATATGTATTTGGGTTTCATTGTCAGTACGGGGCGTGCGGCAGGCGGCGGCAGCAGTAAAGCTCACTCATAAACTCGCACACATACGCAGCGAGGCACACACACACACACACACACACTCACACACACACAGCGAGCAACAGTCAAGAGCTTGTTGTAATGGCTTTGGAAACACGTTCCTCCTGCTTTTGGCCTGCTTCTTTCTTCTGTAAGCCAACTCGTGCTCTGGGGCCAGGGCCAGAGTTGTGATTGACATTGGGCAGGGTCGCCGTTGCCATCGGCGTCGGCATCAACGTAGGCATCGGCAACGGCAGCGGCAGCGAGCAACATGCTAATGTGTAAAGCGCTTCAGATTTCGACTTTCGACTCCAAAACAAACAAATCGCGTATGTGGCCAACTGAGCACGGCGAGCTTAGCCGCGATCGCCCAAGCACCCGGCAAAAGTTCAAGCAAAACAAAATCAGCTGACTGCGAGAGCCGCACACAAAAAGAGAGACGGAGAGACAGAGAGAGAGAGATGGAGAGAGCGCCAAAAGAGAGCCAGCAGCGGCAGCAATGCAGGCTGCAGTAATGCGGAAGTATGGCGATGATGTCGACGCCGCCGTCGACGTCGACGTCGCGACGCGTTCATGTAATGCATTGGGAAGCGGCAGCGCCATGTGACTTTGTGGAAGCGCGACTGAGCGCCAGCCGCGAACTGGTTTTTAAGCCGATGGAAGTGCGTGTGAGTGTGTGTGTTCTTAAGAGCACTCTGTGCGAGTATGAGTGTGTGTGTGAATGTTTGTCACTGTTTAGACAAACATTGTTTATAACTTGTTTATATAAATATTGTTAATTTCGTGTGAGTGGAAACTGGCCTCCACTCAGGGGACTCCTTCTCTCGCTCTCTCTCTCTCGCACTCCCTCTCTCTGTCACTCTCTTAAGTGAGCCGCTCTCACGACTTCGCCCACTGTGACTATGTCTGTGTGTGTGTGTGTGTGTGGAAGAGAGCGCGGCTGAAAGAGCACGAGAGCGTGCATCGTTAAAAGCGCAATTAACTGCTCAGTACCAATATCAAATCAGAATCGAAATCGTTTTAATGAATTGCAGAAAATTGCTCGGATTGACGCACATTAAATAAGCGAACATTATTAGTCTCAATTGACATTTCGACAGTGGGAAAGCAGCGGCGCTACAGATATGACACATACGTTAACATTTGAGCTATTCGTACACAACTATTTTGTTATTCAAATGCATTTATCAGTCATCTGCCTGCATGATCTGCTCATTTATTGTGTTAGTACAATTTAAAACAATTGCAAATTATCTAAATGAATATGAAAATTGTCAATGATCATTTAATTTATGGCAATCAATTGTTGAATTGTGAATTGCATTTAATTTGATTGCATTTCTACTTGGAATCAGGCAAAACAGCAGCTTCACACGTGCAATATGCTCCAGGTCCACACACACACACACACACACACACACACACTCACACGAAGAAACGCCTGCACACCAGGTATCCCAGAAATAGCGATGCATGCATTAGATGCGCTCATATCCGAGTGGGAACCGCGGCAGATACTACGTGGAACCATACAAAGTTACTAAGTACGACAGAAGAGCAGAGAGGAGAGGAGGGGACGGGGGTGCACGGCATGAAAAGAATCCAAACTGGTAATGAAAATAAAGTGCACGTCGCATGCGGTAATAATAACAATAAAATAAAATAACAAATTACACGCAACACTGCCGCTTGGGCCGTGGCACCGACGCTGGCGCTGCCTCTGGCTTTGGCTCCGACTGTGACTGGGACTGCGACTGGGACTGTGACTCCTACTCCCTATGCAGGCTGGGCATGCATGGGCATAATTACACAGACATGGCAACAAAAACAATTGAATGACCGCCGACGCTGCTGGGCGAAGGGAAGGGAAACAGAGCAGGGGAAGAGAAAGGGGAAGGGAAGCAGGCGTGGGGCTGGGCAATCGTGTGGCCCCATTTCGCAGAAAGCAACGAAGAGAGCAAACGTGAGAGAAAGCGCTGACGCTGCTGCTGCCTCTGCTGCCACCTCTGCCTCTGCTGCTGTTGCTGCCTAAATATTCAAGGGTTACATAGCCAAGGGCAAAGACGGCAAGTTCGGCTTACAGCGCGCTCTTAAGCTCGCTTGTGTTCCCTTAATACGCTCTTTCTTTCTCTCCCTCTCTCTCTCTCTTTATTCTAAAGAGCCACAGGCACACACACACACACAAGCACGCGCGCACACACACAAACACACACAGAGAAAGGTGCTATGAGTCGAAGCTTAGTTGTGCAGCTCAGACAATCTGGGTCACATTTTGCCATTGAACCGGTGACGTCACAGCAGGGCAACGACCGCGAAGCACGACCAGCAGCAGCAGCAGCAGCAGCAGCAGCAGCAGCACCAACAGCAACAGCAGCAGCAACCATTGGAAAGCGTGCAAGCAAACATTTTTACAACGACAACACGAAACTAAAGCCACAGTCGCAGCCTCAGCCTCAGCCTCAGCCTCAGCCTCAGCCTTAGACTCGGCTTCGGCTTCAGCTTCAGCCTCTGCTTTGGTCTCTGCTTCAGCTACATTTCTGGTTTGGTCGCTGGCTGATTTGTTGCCCAGCAAAGCTGTGCGCGACACTGCGCGCCCCACCACACACACACTCCACACGCCTCCCCCTTTCCCTCTCCCTTCCCCTACTGCCTTGCTAACCACACACCTTCCCCGCCCCCGACAGTTCATTAGATGCCATGTGCTATCATGGCGGAACAAACATGATTTGGCAGCACACTGAGCCTGACACTGAGACTCGGACTCGGACTAAGCCGGAGACGCAGCACAGCCCAGCTCTCTCAGGCTATGAGATCAAATTGAAAAGGTCCACTAGCTACGTAGTACGTACATGTAATTTCTATGATTGTGTGTTTAGCTCTTTTTGCATGTGAAACGCATTTGAAACGCGGGCATGCGCACAAGATATAAAAACACAGTACACGCACAAACACACGTATATCTCCCAGTCATGTGGTGCGGGGCAAAAGTTCTAATTTTCTATTTCTGGCGCTGCTGCTGCGATTAGATAAGCTCCCAGTTTAGTTGCCTCACGGACAGCGTGCGCCCTTCTGTGGGGCCGGACGGACGGTCATCTAGTTGACACTTGGACCCACCTCCAGCATGAAGCCGAAATAGCTCAGTTGGGAGAGCGTTAGACTGAAGATCTAAAGGTCCCCGGTTCAATCCCGGGTTTCGGCAATCAATTTTTTATTTTTTTTCTAAATCTCTATTTTTTAAATTTAAATCTAATTAGAGTAGATAAAGTGGTTTTTGAAGCATAATGAAACTATAAATTTTATATATGTATATTCTTCAGCATATTCAGCATCTTTAGTCGAGTCGATCGAGCCTGTCCTTTTGTCTGACTGTTTGGCCATTAGGTTTTTGGTTTGTGAGTTTATGATACATAAAACAGACGCACAAATGTATTTCTCAAGGGAAAGATTGAAAATAATAAAGATTTTTCACAAAGTAATTAAAAGCATATGTAAGTTAATTATAATAGGAGCGCTTCACTTTGTCTTTTCTACTTAAGTAAATATATCAGAAGTTGTTTTCATATTTCACGGTGAAAGTCGGACACAATATTTAATATTATTGGGAGAAGAGTAATATGAAATAATCGATGAAGCTCAAAAGTAATTTAATTTTTCCCGAATTCAAACAAAAAGAATAATCAAAAAAAAAAAACTTTGCAAGCGAAACATACTCTAGCAGGTTCTTAACTCTTCTGATCTTTTCTATACTAGCTATGTACGGTGGAGCAGAAATAAATAATATTGTATGAAAATTATTATTTCTGATAGTAGAATTTTGTTTTTCGATTTTAATGAAATGTTAAAAGGTTTCGTTTATAACTGTCTTTCTTTGATTGACACTGAAAACCTAAGTTATTTCGTTTGTGGTCCTTAAACAAATAACTTCATTCTGGAAGCTACTACTAAAGTGGTCTGCTTATTAGAAAAGTTAATGTGCATATTATTTATATAGGAAATGATCGATGATTGAAAAGAACTATAACTAAAATCGGCCGATAGGTTTTATAAAAGGTATTCGATATATCGGTTTAGTTCGGTTATAAAGTTTCATAAAGATAGCTTTGATAATGAAAGAATAGTTAACGTTGCAATAAACAAGCGGACGGACAGAGGCACAGACGGACCGATACAATTGACAAGTTCTTTAATAGATGCATAAAATGTGGATGCAACAATAATAATAAAAATAATAATAATAATAATCACTTTTATTTACATAACATTAACCTAAAATGCTCCATTTATGAAGCTCATTCCGAGCATTTCTATTGCAATTTTCCATAGCGCAGTGACATTTGGCTGTCAATCAAAAGATTCTTGCAAAATCGGGCTAAGCCGGCGCATCAAATGCCATCCGGACACGCAGAGGAGGCATGCAAAAGGTGCGGATTAGATTGAATAGATTGAGGACACAGCTCAATCAAACAGCAGGCTAAACAAGGACACCGAACAGCAAGCAGCCGGGACTGATCTGGTCCAAAGGTCCAGGTACAAGGCCAACGGAAAGGGAATGCAAATCGCATTATTAACGCAGGTATTGGCCGGACGGACTCGGACCATGTCCGCTGGCCCGTTCGCCCATTGTCCGGCAATGGGCAAAAGTGTGACGAATGCGTTGACAACAATTACCATTTAAATCTGAATTGTCTGCAGTGGCTGAAAAGGTGAGAGGCGAAAGGTGAAAGATGTCTGCAGGTAGCCCGCTGGACGAGCCATCAATTGGACCTGGTGGCCGCGATTCAAGTGGACAACTGATTGCAGCCTGCTGCCAGCCATAAGCTGCAATTGGGGTCGGGCCGGGGATTGTCGGAGTGGGGGATTGTCCTTTGGCACGATTTCCATGCCCAGGCGGCAGCTGCAGCAGCCAACATATGCAAAAGGGCCACAGCTGCGCCTGCTTCTGTTCCTGCTGCTACTGCTGTTGCTGCTTCGGCTGCGGACGCGTGCTAAACGACCACAAAAGCCATCGACTTGCTGTGGCTGACGAAATAGAAAGATTGCTGTCCCGCGTCACGCCCAAGCATATCGCATATCCGCCTGGCATAAAAACCTCGCTCCTGGCACGCACCACATGGCGCCCTCAGATGACGGCTCTGTCGTCTCGTCCGCTCTCCGCACCTCCATCTCATCTCATCGTCTTTTGCATACAAAAAACATCGAGAGGCTCACGTTTTTTTCCTATTCACTTTTTTCTATAATTTCATTGTGGTTTTTTTTTGTTTTTGTTCTACTTTTTTGTATTCTCTGGGTTTTGTTGTGTGCGCTCATAGAAAGTGAAAGATGTAGGAGGCACCCTCGAATTGCAGCATCTTGTGGCCAGGAAGTGTGGCAGCCGCGAAAAAAAACCCTAAAGAATGCTCGAAAAAAAGTGAAAAGATCCTGTCGGATCTGCGGTCGGGGTGCAGATTGTCTGCACCTCAGCGCCTTGTCCTTTGAGATTGCCTTGTTGATGCTATCGAGGAAATGATTTTGTTTTCTTCTTTTTTTACGATTGGTTCCTGGCACAGCCGTTGATACGACGCAATGAGGGATGCGATGGGTATGATGAATGAATATTTATTTACAATATAAAGAGAAGTTATGTAGACAATATATTCGTAGTTCGATATTTTAGTTTCGTGTTTTGAATTTTATTTATAGTTCCTTTTTCCAATTCATCAATAGTCTGTCAACGTCATTATAGAAACAAAGAACACACATCATCTCATTATTTATTTTTTTTTATTTCCCAACACAAACATTATTTCTAACGTAAAGCACTCCAATGGATATGTTAGTTACATTTATGTTAAGTTGAATGTTAACATAGGTAAAACATACAACATATGTTATGTCTTTTTACGTCATAAAAAATAAATAAATATTTTCAAGAAAATATAAAAAAGACAAAACCTTTACTACACATGGAATGTTATTTTTTCTTTTACACTGCAGGGTATCTGCAATTCCAACACAGTTGCTTCAACATACTTTCCCTTTATCGTATGCTAAACATCATAATTTGCCGAGGGTGCGTCTGCAGCGTCTTCCACTCTCGTTTTTTAGTCGTCTTGTGAAGGGGGATGGGATTGGCTGAGAGGGGAGGGGTAAGCGGAACCCTGCAGGGTCCCTTGGCTGGTCCAACAGATGCGCTTAGAATTTAGAAATATGCAAACTTGTACTAGGGCAGCAGCGAGCCATGGAGCAGAACGCAGTCAGTTCATCGCCAAAGCAATTACAGCGTGCACATGTCGACATGTTCGTGCATGTACTACTTACAAGCTACATACGCATACATATGTGTGCATGTGTGTATGCGAGGACATGTGAACAGGCCGTAAGGGTTGCCCCACATGCGTGACATGTAAATTGCGGTGTGTTCGTAGTACGAATCCCTGTAAAAGGTATTAGGCTTGCAGGCTCGCCAACGTGCGCAACAAAGTGTTGCAATTACAGACGCCGTTTACAATGTTGGAGCTCAGCCTGAGGGTCGTTCCTGGAGTGTGTCTACGTGCCGCACACATACACACAGATATGCGGAAGTAATGCTAAGGTGGGGGTTGCACAGTGGACACAGTGGGACGCTAAAGTTTAAACTGAAATTCATAAGTTGAAATGTGAGGAAGAAGATGTTGAGATCGCGAACTTTGTTTATTTTATAGAACACAGGTTATAAAATGTTGTCATAGGTTAGTTTCAATTTGGCACAAATCAAGTGTTTATGTCTATATACGATAAGATATTGATAGTTTCCATTTTGTACAAATAAATTATTGAAATTGAATACATTATTGGTATCTTTTATGTTAAATAAATAAACAAATTAAAAGACTTCAAAACTTGTTTGTTTATTAGCTGATTTCAGATTCTTTTCTTTGTGCAGTCAGTAATTAGAATCTAAGTATTTCCTGACTAACGCCCTTTATATCGATTTCGACTCACTGTACATTGCTTGCTTAACTGAGGACTAAAGCAGTTGACTATATATTGCTCCAACGTTACCATCTCACTCTCGCTCCCTCTGACTCTTTCTCTCTCTTTGTCGCTTTCTCGCATTCTCTCTCTCTCTCTGCAGCTGCGCACTGCGCGTCCTTTAGGACTCTCATTTCCTGTAAGGGGTGTGCACAGTGGGCGTTTCTTGCTATCGCTTTCTGTTCGCCTGCTAACAGAATCTACAATATTTCTTTTTCTCCATTGACATGCGACGCCCACGCAATGGAAAAGTACTAAAATCATTTTGGCGCCAAAATGCCCCAAGTATTGTGCACCCGTTGATAATGTGTATATGTATTAGTTGCAGTATATACCCCTCTCTGCCTCCACCAGTGTCAATGTGTGTGTGTGTGTGGGGGGTGTCACTGTGTGGCTTGCTTGCGTGTGCCACGTGGCGCGAGCATAAAAATTTCTTATCATTATCGTAAGGGTAATAGGCACCCAAAGTTGGGCAGTAAGTCGGGTCCGCCACATGGCGACAAGGCGAGACAAATGGACCGTATATTAACTGGCATTCATAAGCAAAGCGCACCCACGCCCGCTCTTTACTACCCACACACCCTTCCCCGCCTCCCTCTCAGCCTGCCTGCTGCTGCAGCGCGCTCTCACTGCGCATGTGTCCTTGCAGAGGACACTGCGCGGGGCATGCAACGCGCTGCCAACTGCTGCGCGCCTGCTGCAAATCGACGTCGCTAAGTTGACTGTTTTCGCATTAAAAACGAGAATTTATGGCCGGCAGGCGACGTAAGCAGCGCCGTCAGCGCCAATGACGCTCTGTCCGCTTCTAAGCGCCTTTCTAAGCAACCCTCGAACGGGGCATTTTCTTTTTCTAACATTTCAGGGCAAATATCTGTGGCACAGGCGCCAAGCAAGGCGCAGACGGAGATTGGAATGTGTCCTCTGGCAGTCTCTCTAACACGTGCCCCATGCGGCTTCTAACTGGAGCAGGCAGCTCTGCTCGGCTGGCTCGCCTGCCTGTTGGCCTGACACCGTGTGACGAAAATGGAAATTTTCTAATGGCTGTTTAGGCCATGCGGCTGCCTTTGACAGCAGCGATTTGGGGCCCAAAGTTTCCGAAATATTTGAAACTAGAGCAGAGAGTCCAAGTCCCGTGTATACAGGGTACACCAGGTCAGGCATAGTCGGGGTGAAGGGTGCAGGGGCAGCCCACGGGCCGCTTGGCCTGCGAGCCTGTTCGAATGTGTAAGAAGATTGATGACTTGACGTTTTAATGATGTGCTAAATGTGGCCATAAAAGTCACAGACAATTGCCACACACACATTTTTGCCAAGTATACATGTGTGTGCGTGTGTGTGGCAAGTTTTCTTTTCTTCTTCTTGTTTTTTTTTTCATTTTTTTGCAACACATCAACCCAAACTGCCTGCAATCAGAGCTGCTGGCCTGCTCGGCGCAGCTCGAAAGTATTTTTTTAGAAACTCGTCGCATGTGTGCGACACACTGTGTGCCCCGCCCCCTTGAGCATGTGTAACTCCCTGCAGCTCCCACCACCCACTTGCTTTTTCTCCCCTTTTCTGCGCATTGTTGTGCAAAGTGGGACCGGGATTGAGTCGCTCTGCGCCAGGCTGCGCACCTGTTCGCCCAAAGCCACAAGTTGGCACTTTAAGAAGCGGCGCCATTTTGGAATTTGCTGTCAACTTTGGCCAGGTCGGGCTTCAGCTTAAGATGCGTGCCAGAGCAAACTGTTCGCATCACTCTGTGCAACTCTCTGCGGGGGCTTTCTGGTCGCCGCATTACGCACATGCAGCGGATCAATAGCTGGCGGGCCACGCCCGTGAGCAGCGCCGTGTTGGCGCAGCGCCAAAGTTGCCACACATGCGGAACTGCTGCATTTTCACTTACCAGGCGGCCATCTTGGGCAGCAGCCTTGTGACCGGAAGTAAATTCCATTCGCCCACTTCCGGACTCGCTGCCGGAGCCCTGGCCGGAGCAGAGCCCGCCGATGCGTTGTGTCGGCATTCAACAGCTGTTGCCTCATCTCTGCTGGCCCAGTCAGTGTGCGTTCTAAACTTTCGCCTTGGCCAATGTTGCCATGGGGCGAGCCCGGCTCGCAAACAGGCACTCGAGCGAGCCCATCGGGCTCTCCTGTTTTGTTGTGCCTTTTCGAGGGCGAGGGCGGGAATCCGCCGTACTCCGCACGGGTCGTTGGGGTTGATTCTCGTCGGTTGGCTTTTGCCTTTTTATTTCGGCAACGTCATCACATCGGAATGCGGCGTTAGCTGCCTGAGCTGCGCTGCTGGCCTAATGACGGTATTTTTCTGCTGGCTCCAAAATTCTTCTGGCTTTTGGAACAACGAGTTGGCGCATTTATGAAACTTGTGGATTGCGCTGCCTATTCACGGATTCTATGCGCCCGACTCCTCGACGCGCCGAGGGTAACTTTCACTTGCTTTCACTGCTCCTGCTGCCGACACTGCTGCTGCTGCCAATACGACCCCTGCTGGGGGGTAGTTTCCGCGTGTGTCCTGCATTGGGGGTGCGTCTTGGACAGCGTCTTAGTTGCTGCCGCTGCTGCTTGGCTGTGTCCGCTTCACATGTGTAGTTTGTGTGTGCCAAGCGCGCAGGACACTTTCCCTCTCACATGTGGCACACACACAGACAAAAAGAGAGAGAGAGAGAGTGTGTGTGCAAGTGTGAGAGAGCTTGCGGCACAACTATCCGGCGAAAGTGTTGGCCGAGAGATAGTTTGTCGTGCTGCCGCCGCTCGCTGGGCACCTGTTAGGCTGGTATGGTAATACTGTTAGTTTTGAAACACTCTAGTTTCATAGTTTTAGTTATAGCAGTAGCCGCGCACACACGCACGCTCCAACTAGGAACATAATATTAAATAAAACTTGATGTATTGGCCCTGCCCTCCCCACTGCCTGCCTCATCCACGTGCTGTGGCTGGCACATGTGCGACAACAACAATAAAATGCTGTGCGCCTTGTTGTAATATATGAAACACTCACTATTATGAGCGCCAAGTTGAGCAGCCTCCATCCAGCTGTGCGGGCATTCCTCTCTCTCTATCTCTCTCTATAACTCTTTCTCTCTCGCTCCCTCCCTTTACCTTTCATTATATCTCTTTTTTCCCTCTCTCTCTTCCTTTGTTTGTCTATCTGTCTGCCCCTTAGTCTCTTTATCTGGCTGCCTCTCGGCTCCTGCCTGTCTGTCTGTCTATCTGCCTCGTTGTCTCCCTGCCTGCCCTACCTAGCTCGTTCTCCCAGTTGATTGTCTCACCTGTCGCTGCTGGCATTGCCATGCCGCAACGCCGTGGATTGCATAATTTACCTGAGCTCAACCGGCACACAGCAAAAAGTGTAGCACACTTTTTGGCGCCGTTTCCCGCAGGTGACATTGCGCAAATCTAAATAAGTTAAATGTAAAACTAAGGTGAAACATTTCAAATACCTTTGCACGAATACAGCCACACAAACACACAGGCACACACACACACACACTGGCACACACACAGACAGAAGCATATTAGAAATTTCTAAACTTTTGCTCGTGCCGAGAATTTCAATATTAGAAGCTATTGGGAGAACATAACGTGGCAGCAAGCTCAGCTATGCATTAGCACAGTTGCCGCATCCCAATGCGCATGACACCAAACACCCCACACACACACACACACATGCACAGGCGCCGGCACAGCTGCTTTTACCTCTTTTTCAGGGTGCAGACACGTATGGCCAGCCAGCCAACTGGGGTCATGACCCCAGCAACGGTAAGTGGAATCCAAACGGGCGCAACAAAACTAAATACCACAAAAAATATGCAATCAACCTTTGGCCAGGAACACGCGCACCTCCCAGCGCTGGAAAGTATGCAACGTGCTATTCGCGCTCGCTGTGATCCTGTTCCATATGAATTTCTGGAGCTTTGAAGATTATAAACTCACTTAAGTGGGCGCTTTGATGTCGAGTTTGGAGCACGCTTAAGTCGCCGTCGCTGTCGTCATTGCCTCCGCCACCCCCACACGGCCCACTTAATTAGCTTAAGAGGATCAAAAGGCGGTTGCAGGCTGAGCACGCCCGGCGGCCCCGGCTGGCGACACAAGTCGCACAAGTTGTATTTAAAGGATACGCCAGCAGGCGAGCAGCAGCCCAGAGCAGGCCACCGCTAAACCAAATAGAGCGAAACACGAGTGCGGAAAATTAATAAAAGCGACACAACAACAACAAAGGGAAAACCAACAGAAAGAAAAAATAAATGAAAGCCAAACCGAAATTCCATAAATAAATCGCCGGTCAAACGAACAGCGCCACAGCAGAGGCCGACGACATGATACACATGTAACAGGCCTGGGTGTGTGTGCGAGTGTGTGTGAGGGAGTGTGCTACATACTCGCACTTACATATGTCGGGGCATGTATCTCTGTGGCATGTATTTAATGAACTGGCAACGGGCAACTGGCAACGGGCAGCGGGCAACATGTGTAGCATATTATTTACACAATTTAATGTATTTAAATGTAATTCTTTTCGCCAGCTCGCACACACACACACTCACTCGCACACACAGACGCCGTCAGGGTGGCAGTGACGGGCACATGCCGGCAGCACGAGCACATGAGGGGCACACGGCGCACGAACACCAGCGCAATGATGTAAGTATATGAAATGCGACTAGGTTCGCAGGATGTGCGCGCAAGTCGCAGAGCTTTTATGTGTCGTATTAACAACATCATCAACGGCAGCAGCAGCAACAACAACAACAACAACAACGACAACGAGGGGTACAAGGAGAGGGAGAAGGGGATTAGCTGGGGGTATCAACCCCTCATGTTGTTGCTGTTGTTGTTTAACATTGTTCTACGTGCCAAACGAGCCTTCCGTCTCTATCTGTATCTGTGTCTGTCCTTGTGTCGTTCCCTCCTCCCTCTCCCTCTCCCTCTCCCTGTCTCTGAGTGTGTCTCTGTCCCTATCCCTGTGTCTCTATGTTGTGGCATGTGCTGTGGCATGTGTCTAGCTGTTCCAGTTCCCAGCCAGCCAGCCAGTCCCCCACAGTGTCCCCACCCCTGGCCTATGTTTTGTTGCTCGTATTTTTTTTCTCTCCCTCTACTTTTTTGTGCTTTGCGGGCATTGCCCAATCCCCCACTTAGGGGTGTGCGAGTGTGTGTGTGTGCATGTAATACATATGTTTAGATTTGCCATTCAGAGCGAGCCATGTAAACTCGCCCCCACCACAGCCAGGCAGGAAGGCATTATGTGAGTGCGATACATGACTCCTTGTTGTACATGGACACAAGATACGAGCAGAGGTAGAGGAGGAGAGACAGTAATCGTATCTCACTTATGTACACGATTATTACACACATAAATGCCCAGCCTCGCTTGACTGTTGGAGACAGCTCCCACTCAAGTGGCAGCAGGAGAGCTTGCTGCGAGTCCGCTGCCAGGCTGCGTCTGTACGCCATGAACTTGTCAAGAGATCGATGGTGGTTGGAAGTAAAGACACAGTTCCCATGCAGACACAAGGATGGGAGATTCCCTTTCTGCCCAAGTGTCACCAATGAGTATGAACCTCTTCCCTTTGGCTTGCATAGAAGTACTGTATTCCCTCCTTACTTGCCCTTCCCTTCCCCTTCCTCCCCTTGCCCCTGCTCTGTGGCACGCTCAGCTGATCGCAACTTTCACTTTCGCTTCCTGCGCTCGCATCGGCATCAATAATAAAGCCATTTGGCTGCTAAACGCTGCGCTAAATGTTTTGCCATAAACCTGGCCCCGGCGCCAGCATTAAAAGCCCCCAGTGAGGCACACACACACACTTGGAGTCAAAGACAAGCGAAGCAGAGCGCCACGGCAGACAGCACAGCGGCGGAGAGGCAGACGAAGCCGGAGACAGCGATCGGGAGACCCTACGCCGCGGCGCAAGTTCAAAAACCCCACGACGATGCCCGACAGCCGCGACTACTCGGCTTTATTGCGGTGTTGCCAACTGGGTTTATTGTACTCTGCAGCGAGCTCTAATTGCGACGGTGTGTGTGTGTGTCGTGGACGGGGCAGAGCTTTGCCTACGATGGCGATGATGATGATCATCATGGCATGTCTATGAAAATGCATCCATCACTAACAATGTCCACAGCAGCTCTAATTGTTTGTCGTGCAGCTCAGACTCTTCGAGTGTGTGTCTGCTGTGTGTGTGCGTGTGTGTGTCTGCTGTGTGTATGTGTGCACAGTGTTTGCTATAATTTTGTTGACGCTTGAGTTAAATTTCAAAACGTCGTAGTCGTAGCTGACTCTCCACACACAGCTCACAGCTCACAGCGCCGGCCTCTGTTAATGAGGAAGGAAATCGCTCTAATTGGATGTCAACAAACATATTATACCCTGCCCATCAGCCCCACATCCCATCTCCTCCCTTTCATCTCCCTTTTCCCAGCCAATCTCTGCTCTGTACTGTTGCCTCCTCTTCTTGCCCCCAGCGCTGTGTGCAACTGCAATGCGATGCTTTTCTTAGTGCCGATTGTGTGGGTTGCCCGTTTCCGGAAACTTTTTCGCGATAAGTTAATTGTTTGTCATCCGAGACTCTCAGCGAGTCTCCGAGAGATTGTCTGTCCGCAGTCTTCTGTCCCCCAGTCCCCGCGTCTCCGCGTCTGCAGCGGCAATTTCGCGAATGTTTAATTGAGAGAAATGGAAACTGCAGTCGCAGATTGAATTAGTAAAGGGCATTTCATTGATATATCCGGGCTGCCCACGCGTTCGCGCCGTAGTAGTTGCTCCCCTACAACTGCAACAAGTTGCAAGCTGGAGCAGCAGCAGCAGCATCACTAGCAGCAGCAGCAGCTACGAAGCACACGGCAACAAAATGTAACATTTTTTTTCTATGCGTGATTTTTTTTTAGCATTTTTTCTTTCTTTCTCCCCACAACAACAACAGCAGCAGCAGCAACAACACATGGCCGGGGAGTTCATTCAACCTCGCCCCAGTGAACTTAGCTGAGGTTATTTTTACTTCGAAGCAAGCTATGCGCCCCGCACTGCCACCACCGCCCCCCGGCAGCGGCAACTAGTCGCGGGCAGAGCAACTGGTCTGGCCCGGTCTGGTCTGGGCCAGCAACAGCAGCAGCAGCAGCCGTGTCCAAAGAGAGGCCGTCTCTGCAGTCTCTAGTCTTCAGTCTCTTGCAGCAGATTTATAGGGCTTGTTGTTGTTGTTGCTCTTGTAGACTCGTCTCTGCCTCCGCTGCGACTTGAGCTTCGCCCGTTTTCTGTTTTGCTTGGCTGCAGTTTCTGGTTGTTGTTGTTGTTGTTGCTGCTGCTGCTGCTGCTTGTTTTGCTTCCTTATTGGGTGAAAATCGCCGCAGCGGAGCGGAGCGGAGCCAGCCCCACAGGGAAGTCATTTTTGATTGCCCACAGATTGATTTGTCATTTGCCTGCAATTTGCCAGGCCGATCAGTCGGGCAGGCAGCGTGTGCGGCAAGTACAGGGTATCTGCATGGCCGTGCATGGAACTGCATCCATCTGCGGGCCATTGACTGGCGAATTATGAAATCAATAACGAAGCTGTAATGGAGCACGCAGCGACAAGGTTCATAGTTGGCAATGTGCACCACACTCTCACACTCTCCTTCCCGTGCTCCACTCATCTTTTTAGATATATACAATATATATCTCTATATGCGCTTCCTATATCTAGCCAAGTGATTGGTTTCTTTATCAAGAGAGATAGTTAAATGCGCGGGTTGCTCGCGTATGCAAATAGATGCGGAATGTTCACAGAACGCGACGGCATCCGATAATTAACATAGGCAATGCGCTGCCAGCAGAGGCGGGGGCTGGCAAGGGAACAGAGGGGAGGTGGGGTGGCAGCGATTGATAGCCGACAGAGCGAGAAGAATCAAAGTCTTTGCTGTTTTCATAAATAATTTTGCGTAAGCTGCGCCAACACATGCTGAAAGATGCCGAGGCTGCTTACGTGCCACTCACCAGCAACAGCAGCAGCAGCAGCAACAGATACAGATACAGATACGCTTGCAGATACAGATACAGATACAGGCACAGATAGGCTTGCAGATACAGATACTTACAGCCATGTAGAAGCTCGGACACGAAGCGCAAGCAGAAGCAGGCCAATGACCGTTTGACCGCTGTGTAATGATCTCTAGATGTGGATGTGGATGTGGATGCGGATTCGCAATCAGAGAGCGCAGTTCGCAGCTGCCAGCTCGCACCTCGTCCATATGTAGATTCTTATGCGCATTCTGTCGCTCCACATTGATGTCATTAACGGCTCTGAACCCCTCTCTCAGGGGGGGGGTGTTCACCACCCACACTGCCAGGCAGTTGCTTATCTAAGTTCCTTTCATTGACTTTCGGCAATTGTCTTTCAAAACAACAACAACAACAATACAAATAAAAAAGAAACAAATCGAAAAAAACGGCATCGAATCCAGATTTGCATTTTGCGTCAATTTGGTGGTGTCTGTAGGTGAAGGTGGGAAGGGGAGAGGGGGAGACGGGGCTTCAATTAGCATATTCAGCTGTCACACTTAACATATCCCTTGGAGACCTAAGCAAGAGACCAGTGTCTCGCACTGGCCGTTCAGTTCTCCGCACTGCCCACTGGCCGTCTGGCAATTTCTTTGACTCTTGAGCTGATGGTGTGGAAATCGAGGAAAAGTTCGATCATCACAAGGCTCAATCACGTTTTATTTGATTTAATTCGTGGACTGTCAAAACTGGAGTAAGAGTTCACACAGTAATTTATACAAACCAAACACTCCCAGAGCACGTGGATAGCAAACAACCTGTGCTTTTTCTAGAAGAATGTGTAAACAATTGGTTGACGCATTGGCGCGAAGACTTCCCAAAAATGTGCATGAGGGTGCGACTTCACTGAGTATGTTTGTAATTTAATATAAACAAACCAAATTTGTAATAACAGAGTAAAATAATTCTCTGCAAGTCATTGACAGTGCATATCAAATATTTTGAGTAATTTGTTGAGGTTGTTTATTAAGATGTCTTATAATTTACTGCAAATTTCAGGTTAAAACTCCAAAACACTAAGCAACTCTAGAGTATTTATACATGTTATATGATTACATATAAACTATGTTAATTTATTATAATCGAATTGCCTTAATTGAATGCAAACAATTGAAAATTCAATTATTATTCATCCTTTTCTAAAAATATATGTATTTTATTATATTGAATTGATTTAATTGTCAGGCGCGACCGACAGTAAAAAAACTTTTCGCCAAATTTTAAAAGATCATTAGATTTTCAACTGGTATCAAGACAATAGTAGTGCTCGACAACCATTTAGATTTTCGTCTTTATTTTTACCATCCCTTGAAGGATCCAATTAATTCCTTCATACCTGTCAAAAACCATAGTTTCACAATGCGCAATCCATAAATTTCATCTCACATCTTAGATCACAGATTTTTCTACTATTATGCGTGTCTTTTCACTATGCAGCACGATTTTGTCCCGGTCAAAACTATAGTTAAGCCAGAAGTGCAATAGAAAATGTAAGCTAAAATAACTCTAACTAACTCTCTAACTCAACGAATCAAAAATTTAGAGAATTTGTCAATATGTACGAGGGTCGTTTGATAAGTCCGTGACTTTTTGTATTTGCCGCGCACCTGCTCTAAATACAACACTGCTCCTGTCAGCAGTTATCGATTAACAGCTGACTGTAAAATTTTGAGAAAGCTGCGTTTTTTGGTTTGCGTTTTATAGGCATTGAAAGCAGACGATCTCGTGAATTTTAACGAAAATGGAAAAAAGTGAATTTCGTGTGCTAATTAAGCATTATTTTTTGCGTAAAAAATCCATCACCGAAACCAAGGAAAGACTTGATAAATATTATGGGGACTCTGCACCATCAATTTCAATGGTTAAGAAATGGTTTACTGAGTTCCGTTGTGGTCGTACCAGTACAAGTGATGCCGAACGTTCAGGTCGCCCAAAAGAGGTCGTCATGCCAGAAATCGTCGACAAAATCCATGGAATGATATTGGATGATCGGAGAATGAAAGTGCGTGAGGTAGCTGAGGCTGTAGGCATCTCAACTGAACGGGTACATCACATTTTACATGAATATTTGGACATGAAAAAGCTTTCCGCGCGATGGGTGCCGCGATTGCTCACACACGACCATAAGCGCAACCGTGTGACCATTTCAAAGGAGTGTTTGGCGATGTTCAACCGCAATCCAAACGAATTTTTGCGCCGTTTCGTTACCGTAGACGAAACATGGATCCACCACACCACACCAGAGACCAAAGAACAATCAAGACAGTGGGTTTCTCCGGGTGAACGTGCACCAAAGAAGGCCAAGGTGGGTCTGTCGGCCAACAAGGTCATGGCCACAGTTTTTTGGGATGCACAAGGTATCATTCACATCGATTACCTTGAAAAGGGTAAAACGATCACCGGCGAATATTATTCAGAGCTTTTGGACAGATTCGATATTGATTTGAAGCAGAAACGACCGCATTTGGCGAAAAAAAAGTGCTGTTCCATCAGGACAATGCACGGGTGCACACGTGTGTAGTCAGCATGGCAAAATTTCATAAATTGGGCTACGAACTGCTACCCCATCCAGCATATTCTCCAGATTTAGCCCCCTGTGACTATTTTTTGTTTCCAAACATGAAGAAATGGCTCGGCGGTAAGAGATTCGGGTCAAATGAAGAGGTCATCACAGAAACAAACGACTATTTGGAAGGAATAAAAAAATTGGAAAAACGCTGGACTAAATGTATAGAGCTAAAAGGAGATTATGTTGAGAAATAAAACGCTTCTTTGACGAAAAAAATATATTTTATTCAAAAAGTCACGGACTTATCAAACGACCCTCGTATATTATTAATTTAAGGTAGTTGGACAGACAGAAAAACGCACAAACTGACAATTGACGAACACACAGACAAATAAAACATACAGACAGACAGGCATACGGACATACTGACAGACGAACGAACAGACAAACAGACAGACAGACAAAAAAACATACAAAAGACAGACGAACAGACAGACATACAGAGAGACAGACAGTGGATATGCAGACAGACAGACAGGCGGACCTGTCTCAAGCGACTCAGGCAGAGTTTCAGAGCAATGTATATGTACACTCAATGGTCGAAGTATATAACTTCCAACACTTGGTGATTCTTCTAGAATTCTGGGGCTGTCGAAGCTTGCATTTCTCAATGAAAGTTTCGCTTATCATCTGCGGCCATCAACGTGAGCCATTTGCAGTTTGCAGCTAACGGTTCTCAACGCTGCCAGCTAATTAAAAATGTTGAAATGTGGAAACGGTGCCACTCGCTTCCCACTTGTCAATGACTAAAACGAAGCTGTTTTCCAAAATTGTCAACGCTGCATTAGCGGCGCAAAGCAACTGGCAACTGGCAACAAGCTATGGCAAATGGGAAAAGCAACGAGTTTCTGGCATTGCCACTTACCGATGATATAAGAAGAAAAACAAAACACAAAACGAAAAAAAAAACAGCTAACTCTCGAGAACTGGTAAGATAAACTGCAGCAGTTGCATGGCCAAGTCCAAGAGCGAGCGTAGTTAGCGGAAAATGCGAAGACAAACAAAGTCAGAACTGAGATACTGTTATATTGGCACAAAAAATACAGAATGAAGCGAAATTCGCGCCGGAACATTGACCCATATTTTTTGTAAATTCGCCCTGAGAAATGTCGCTTCAAGATCGTTTCGTATTCGTCTTCTTGTGGTTTTCCTTTGCAAACATTGCATAAGATTTTCAGGAGGCAGCCGTTAAAAGTGAATCTGCTCGGGAGACTCCCCAGAGAATGGTAAATTCAGCGATCGATCGAATTACAAAACAAATGCGACGAGGGAAAGTGTGGGGAGACAGCAGCCAGGGGAGTGAGAAAGGGAGAGGGGGAGAATTAGACAGACAGAAGTTGTGCCAACAAATGTTGGATGCGTTTTCCATTATGTGTTTTTTACCTTTCCGTGGCACGTGGCTGAGACAAAAGGTGCAACGGAAAGGAAAACCCAAATGATGCATAACGAATTCGATAGCTAAAAAAGAAAATAAAAGGAAAACCATTTGAAAAGTGAAAACGGAAGCGCCAAAATGCGCGGCGGCTGCTGAGTATCCGGTCCAAGTGGGGCAGAACTGGCCAAATAGAATAACGGAGGCTGCGCAGGCCACCTTTGCCATTAGGCAAGCGCAATAATCAATCCAGGCAGGCTCTCAAGGCTAGCTACTTCACACAGCCGGCATTGGGGAGACGCCCCTCGAGCAAGATCCTGCAGCCAGCTCGTGCCAAAGGGTTCGCTCTTCGGCTCGTGCCTGGCAACAGCCGTTCCAAGTGGCCGGAAGTCCCTTTATGATCTCCTCTCGACTCGGCTTCGGTGACAACGAGGTGTGCGTTTGGTGTGCTTGTAATAAAACGAAAGGATTTATATTTCCTATTGTGGCCTCGTCGTAAATTGCGTATCTTGTAATCTTGCGCGCCAGCTGACTTGTCTCCTTCGCCTTCTTCTTCGCAATTTGGGCTAAAAATGTCGAAAAGAGAATATTGCAATTTTCTTTCTTTTTTCGTAAGTTCTTTCTTTCTTTCTTTTGGTTTTTGTTTTTTGGGACTCGGCCTCGGGTGTCGCATTTCGCGGAAGCATCCGTCGATTGCAGACTGCTGCTGCTGCTGCTGACTCATGCCGACTGTGTGTTTATCCTTTTTATGAGCTGCCTGTTTGCGACTTAAGCCTTCCCTTCTGTCTTGCCGCCGGCTTAGCCCACGGCAAATGTCACGTAAAGTGGGCAGTGACAGTCGCCGGACTGCGGCTAAAAGATCATTAATTTGGGACTTATGGCACATAAAGACAGTGGCCAGGATCTTTTTGAGCAGCGGCGACAGACACGGTTAACATGTGTATTTGCCCGGCTACTTGTTGGCCTAAGCGGACTAAGCGCTGTTTTAGCCGAGTCATGCCACCAGATCGAGATCAATTAGCTGCGGCCCAAAATGTAGGTGGAGCCTCGCCGCAGGATCACCAAGGAATGCACCAATAGGCAAGCGGTCTACCTGACTAGCCTCAGCACATACACACACATACGTACGATCGCATACCCAGAGTTGATCGTCGCTCACACACACACGCGCACACACACAACGACAGCGGCATAACGAGGGCACTCGATCGTTTCGCAGTTTGACAAAAACAGCTGTTTCTTGAATGAAACCCAGGTGGAGGCGGAGGCGAGCGATCGTCTCTATGTGTGCGTGTCTGAGCGAGAGAGTGTGAGTGCGCGATAGTCGTAGTGTGCGTGAGGCCCTCATACCTTCGGGCAGCAGGCACAAAGAGAGCGCACACGAGAGCGCACGAGAGAGTGCAAGAGCGAGAGCGAGCGAGCTGATCACATGAATGAAATTGCCGAAGCTCTCGCTCTCGCACCAGGTTGCATTTCAAGAGCATCAGTTAAGAGCATCGCGCACACACACCTGCCATCTATCGTGCTCTTTTGCTCGCACACGAAGAGCATCCTCACTGCCGATGAACAACGGCCGACGAATGCCGAACGCCGAATGAGCTTCCGACTGCGCTCTCTCGCGGCGGCTCTCCGAGTGTTCGGATTCATATAAATAACGCTGTGAGGCGAACGTCTTGAATCATAAGATCGACAACGTTCGACGAGCAACAATATCAGCAAGAGCAACAGCAACAGTTACAGCGACTCTCAGCGCTTAAATATAGTTGTTAAAACCTGTGAAGTTGTCTTTTAAACTCAGTATTTGATTTACGTGTGCACGAGAAGAAGAAGAAGCGAAACACTCATTTCGCTCGGTTTCATAAGCAAAAGCAAACAGAATAAGAACAATAGACCGGCAGGCAGGCAGCTGCTTAAATTAATAAACAATAAAGTTCGTACAACAAAAGTATTTAATGGATTTCAAGTGTCAGTGACTCGATATTCCCACAAAAAACTAAAAAAAAACACGGCAAAAACTATTGACAGCAGCAGCAACAACAAGAGGCGAGCTAAAAATACAAACACAGACACACACGCGCATTGTCGTATAATCAGTCAATAACAACTGGTGATAATAAAAGAACTTACAACAACCACGGCGACAAAGACAAGGGCGCAGAAGCAGACGCAGACGCAGAGGCAGACACTGAAGCCGGCCAGAGAACCAGTATACATTTCAATTTATTGAGAGCCAATACTTATTTAAATTAAACAAAGGAGCAGCAGCCCCCGAAATACAAATTCGTGCTGAAATCATTCAAGTATTTTTGGCTAATTACACGGCACACAAATGTCAGCCTACCTGGATCCCACTGGCCAGTACTGAGCAGAAGAAGGAGAGAGCAGCTTCCCAGCTAAAGTTCCCTGTTCCCAAAGTGTTAAACAGTTCATAATAATCCGCAATGGCAGCTTACCTGGACCCCACTGGCCAATACTAGGCAAGAGAAGAAGAGAGAGAGAAGCCTGAGAAAGAGATTCCAATTTGAGAAACACTTGCAAGTTATTCGAAAGTCTCATCATGTCGCTTGCCCTGGACCCCACCGGCACCTACTGAGTGACTCCGTTGCAGTTGCAGTGCACCACAACAGCTTTCCCAGCAATCCTCAAGTTAAGTCAGCCAAACTACCACAAAATGCAAGTCCTCGATCTCGATCCCACGGGCACCTACCGCCGTCCCTGCGAGAAGCAGCGACAGCAACTGGCCAACCTGGCCCTGGACCCCACAGGACAGTACTAGCCAAGCGGGAGGAGGTGGCACGCCCACCACACCCAGCGCACAAGCACTCACACACACAAACACAGACACACACAGAGAACAACTCACTGCACACCGCCTTTGCCTTAGATCCAATAATTCTGGACATGATTGGGGGCGCGCGTTGGTTGCGCCTGCGTGGACGCGAGGAGACCTCCAGTTGCCGGCGTCGAAGAAAGTAGCACTCCAACACTGGAGCAGAGCCCGACGACTTTTGTATTTAGTTTTTTTTCTATGCTGATGCTGAGTAGCCAGCAGATACAGATAAACATATATTTAAATTATTTATTATTATTTTGTAATCGAGATCGAGTTAATTCATTGTTCATTATTGTTCACAACTCTCGCATATCCTCACCCACACAAGCATACGCGTCTAGTTAGCTTGCATACATTCGAAAAGTATTAAATTTAGTGTCATATTATTTGTCAAACGTGAAAATCCATTTGTTGAGCATTTTTCGATTTCATTTCCCATTCATATTTTTGATCTTTCATCATTTTCATGCAAAAGTTTTTCACTAGTTTCGATTTGTATTGTACAATTTGTGAGAACGAGAAGGAGAACTATTACATAAACATTTGTAGCCCTTAAGTATTTTACGCTATTTATATAAACATACAAACCCCTCACACACACACACACACACATACATGAATATAATATTAAAAGAAATCGTATTTAAAACATAAAGCGAAAGATCTTTCTTATTGATGGGGAAAAACCAGCGCCCTGAGGCGTACAAAATTGTCGCATTTAATTACACAATTTTCCAGCACACACACATAGGTAGAGGAACATGCACACCTAGAGAGACACACACACACACAGTCAATCGCGGGCTGCTTGTCCTAGGGCTCGGCGCAGACAAATTGCCGATGGGGCCGGCCATAAAATATGATTTTCCAAACGGCCAGCGCATATTTGATGAATCTCTGTGCATTAATTAATGTCACTGGGCGGGCGCTGCCGGCTAAAATGGCAAAATGATCAATAGAATATGAGCATCAGCAACAACAACAACAGCAGCAACACGAGTGCATTAAATTGCATGCGGAAGTAAAAGTTCAATGTTCGTTTGTGCTCCACAAGTGATTAGGTCAATAATAACAACAGCAGCAGAGCAGCAGAGCAACAGCAGCAACTGAGCAACAGCAGCAGCAACACATACAAACAACAACAGCAGCCGCAGAGGCAGCAACAACTCTTTAGCCGAGAACTGCATTCTGAGAGAGCTTGAAGAGCGGGAGCGCAACATTAGTGCAAAAGCTCACTCACTCACTCTCCCTCTCTCTCTGTCTGTCTCTCTCTCGCGTTGCAGCAACAGGAAGTTCACACACACAGGCGCAGCAGCGCGACGACGCGGATGTGCTGGGGCTATAAATAGACGCGTGTGTTAGCTTTTCTGTATGAAGTTCAGGGAAATCTACTGAGAGCGCGAGTGCGAGTGGGAGAGAGAGAGAGAGAGAGGGGGGGATACTCCACATCGAATCAACGAGCAGCTGTTTGCCAAGGTTGGCCCGCCTAACGGAAAGCTCTCGGCTTTTTTGCATTGAAAATGCAATTAATACGGGCGCATGAAGTGCATGAAGTGCATGCGATATGGGGATCGCTCGATCGGTTGATCGCTTTAATGCCTGATTGCCCGAATGCTTGTTTATCTGTGCAATCGGGCACATCGCTTCCCAGGCCCACGTAGTGACCCAGTTAAGAGCGTATTAACTCGTCATTTATGGCACCCTCAAAGCGAACCGAAAACCAACAGAAATCAACATAAACAACGGCCATAACCGCAAGCAGAACTTTCTAAGTGAAAGTTGCCTCGGGATGAAGCGACTAGAAAAGTCTGCGCGACTTCGTCTGACTCCGACTAACTGACTGACTGACTAACTGGCTGGCAGCCTGACTGGCTCACTGTCTGCTTGGCTCACTGGCTGACCGACTCTGGAGGCAACCTCCATCGTCCCACACTGACGTACGGCGAGATACTCACCATATAACTTGACCTACATTTTGGCAAGACAATAACAACGAAAAAGCACACACACACTACAGTTATTCATGTCTCTCTCTCTCTGATGTGTGTGTGTGTCTGAGAAAAGAAAAAGCAAGAAATTTCCAACGGTACCGGGCTGGGGCCTGGCGCTGATTCAATGTTTATGAAGCGGCAGGGCTTCACAGTGTTGTATCTCTTGCTGCCTCTGTTGCTGCTGTTGTTGTTGTTGTTGCTGTTGTTGTGCTTTCAAAAAATTATTATCGTAAAATTGATTTCATTGAAGTTGTCGACTCTGAGTCTGCATCGCGTCGCAGCGACGCCGCCGCGCTGCCTTTGCACGCGTCTTGTGGCTCAATTTTTGTTGTTTTTTTTTGGTATTTATTTTGTATTTTTGGTACGTTTCGTTTATGTATTTTGATAATTAGGCGAAAGGTGAACAAACTCGTCGACTAACTGGAAGTTATTATCGTAGTTATTGCTGTTGTTGGTAGTTGGCACGAGGCGTGGGGTGGCCTGGCTTCATTTAACACGTTTCCTAAAAGAAATCGACGCGGTGACGGTCTTGGTCCAGTTTGGCTGAGAGGAAATGCAAACGAAATGATCAGAATGCTTTCTGATAAATGCGTGAAATGAAGATAACCAGATTTAAAAGAGTATAAAGACTCTTCTCTTAGGTTTCCCCCTTCCCTCGACTGATCTGCTCACCACCCCTTTAACCGATCTACATGTCTTCTGCTTTAATGGTTTCTTTTACTCGAGCTTTCGTTGATCGTTTAACGATCTTACAAGTTTCACTTGCAGTCGAGAAAATTCCATTGAGTGCAAGAAAACGAACACAAAAAAGCTTTTCTAGTTCGCTTTTCCCACTGACAACAACAGAAAACAACATCAAACAGCAACAACAACAGCACGAAACCACAACAATCACAAATAAAATCCGAAAACAAACACTCTCACTGCTCTGGGGCAAGCTAAGGTCAATGACATGGTCCAATTTTCGACTAGTGTTGTCTTTATTGTAAACACCGCTGAAGACGCCTGCGACTGACGACTCAAGAGCAACAGCAAACAACAAACAACAACAACAACACGAGCAGATGCCGCTGACAAGAAATTCAATTCACTTTCTATTCCAATGAAAAATCGCTCAGAGCTTTGGCGGCTCCAAAATCAACAACAGTAACAACGAAAGTGGTAGACAATACCAGCAACAACAACAGCAACAACAACAACAACAACAGCAACAACAGCACCAATAGCAACAACACTTGGATCTCGACTTGGCCGAGCAGCAAAATCCAGTGATAGTCGCATTGATCTTTAGCAGCAACTCCACTGAGGGGGGAATGCGGCCGCGCGTCGGGGTGGAGGGGTGTAGTAAACAACGGCGCATGCCTCATTAACAAAGGCGGCTGCGGGACGAGAAGCAACAGCAGCAGCAGCAGCGGCGGAGGCAACAACTTGTACAATTTGAAAGCGATTTGAAAAATAACGTTTGTGGTTGTTGTTGTTTGTTGTTGTTGTTGCCAGTTGTTGTTATTTGACTTTAACGGTTTCCGTTTTTTGTCTATTGACGGTTGACTGTTTTGTTTGTTTAGCCATCAGTTAATGTTGTTGCTTTTGCTGCTGCTGCTGCTGCTGCTGCTGTTGTTCATTTGAATATCTGGTGAAAATTTCACCCCGACAAGTGCCTTTGTCACACACACTCACACACACACAGTGACACACAGGCCAGCATACTCTCAGTTTCATCTTCATATTCTCCATACGAAATATGGGTCTATTGGTGGCAAAAGTTTCTCCTAATTTGCAAATGTTGTTGATGCCAAAGACGCAAAAAAATTTGCTTAAATATTTTTGTGATTTTTGACTAATGTTTTGTTCGCATATTTTCGAGTTGTTGTTGCTGCTGCTGCTGCAACTCACGTGACGAATGTTACATTTCGCCCGAAGTCCGTGTTAGTCATAATGCGACTGTTATTGTCTGCAGGTTGTTTTCGACTCACAATCACTCGCAACGGGGCGTATGCGCAATGTGATGGTAAATGGTAAATGGGTCGCTGCAATTCTTTGGGTTTTTCCCCGCTGGCCATAAGCAATTTGGCCGTCTGCCAAGCCAATAGAACCCTTCGATGCAGAGACTTAATAGGCCAACAGGCCAAAATATGCACAAGAGGTGCAAGCAACACACCCACACACACACACACAGACACACATATGCTAAGACAGCAACTTACACTTGCTGCACGACGATGGAAAAGCGCAAAATGAAAAGTGAAAAGTTGCCAGCAAACGCATCGCTGTCGCTGGCTTTGCCGTCTTCGTTTTCGCCGTGGCTGGCATTTCTATATGTGTGTGTGAGTGTGTGTGTGTGTGTGTTAGCCTCTGTCTATTTCTGCGCCTCTCGCTGGACATTTGCGGTGGTCACTTGGCTTGCCAATTGCAAATTACGTGCCATAAAAATGAAGTGACTGACGTTCATGTTCATGTGGGCTGGCCCCTCCCCCGCTTACACTCACCTCCCTTGCTTTTCCCGTCCCCCAACTCCATGCACACAGCCTGCACCCACGCCCGCCTATCGCCGTCTCGAGTGTAACTCGCACTTTCACGTCAAATGCCAAAACACGTTGCAATTTTCATTACTTGGCACTGACTTTAAGCTTGTTGGCCAAGTCCAAGTGAACAAATTGCACCCAGTCCATATGCAACTGCCTAGATAGCTACGTCTATACCTGCATACATATAAAGTAGCTATTATTTCAGCGGCCTTTATCAGTGACGTCAGCCTGGGCCAAATTAGCCAGCAGAGCCAACACGCAACAGGCAGCAGCTGGCACCTGTCATCTGCCCGCCCGCCGTGTCAATGCTGACCGCGTTGCGTAAGCAGAGCAGCTTCAATTCCCTCAGCTCAGGCTCCGTATCTCCAGGTAACACATACAAAACAATACATAAACACACTTGTACCTACTCATTGATATTGGCATTGTGCAACTGCTCGGCCCAAGCACATGACAGTCAATTAAACGCACACCCACATTGCCTAGCAGACTTCACTAGGAGAGAGAGAGAGAAAGAGAGGGATGGGGAGGAACGAAGACAGAGCAACTCGCACAATTTTTGCAACAATTCAATTAAAAAACTATTACTACATATGTATTTAAAATAATTGAGTTGCCCTCACGATGGGCACTTCGACAAGTTTAGGCAGCCGGAAACAAATTAATAAGAACTTAACAGTAGAGAATGATAACTATCAATGGAACTATCCATATACACGTATATATCAATATATACTTAGATTGAATAGGGTCTCTAGTAAAGTGCAAAATATTATAGAAGAACGTATTTGAGGTAAAAGAAAGTGTTTTTATTTTAACAGCCACGAAAGCTACAGTCTGAGTGCTTGATCGTGATATACCTGCTAAGCAAATGGGAAAACGATTTCTTACTATAGATATGTAAAGTAAACTTATTCTACGCGGTGAATTTAGATATTTTCTAGGATTTTTTTTGACAGTCCTATCTATAGATTTGAAATCTAGATTTTCATGGGGACAAATATACAGGCAGACAGACGGACATGACTATATCGACTCGATTGTTAATGCTGATTAAAAAAATATACACTATACATAGATAGTGGATAGAAAAACATTAATGTTGTAAAGCAGGCTATAGAATATTAGAAATACATTGCAGACTGAACCGTAAAACAACTCAAAGACTGGATTTTTTCAGATTTTAGCCACTTGATACCTAATGCATTATAATTTAATTGTATTTGTAAATAAAGCCTTGGATCTCCATAAATTCCTTTAGCTAAAAAAATATTAAACATTATTAAATTTCATATAAATTGCGATCTATCGACATTATAGATGCAATCCTGAAAGGCAATCAAAACATCTACAGACGCCAGTATACGAGGGTCGTTTGATAAGTCCGTGACTTTTTGTATTTGCCGCGCACCTGCTCTAAATACAACACTGCTCCTGTCAGCAGTTATCGATTAACAGCTGACTGTAAAATTTTGAGAAAGCTGCGTTTTTTGGTTTGCGTTTTATAGGCATTGAAAGCAGACGATCTCGTGAATTTTAACGAAAATGGAAAAAAGTGAATTTCGTGTGCTAATGGCAAAATTTCATAAATTGGGCTACGAACTGCTACCCCATCCAGCATATTCTCCAGATTTAGCCCCCTGTGACTATTTTTTGTTTCCAAACATGAAGAAATGGCTCGGCGGTAAGAGATTCGGGTCAAATGAAGAGGTCATCACAGAAACAAACGACTATTTTGAGGGCCTTGAGAAAACCTATTATTTGGAAGGAATAAAAAAATTGGAAAAACGCTGGACTAAATGTATAGAGCTAAAATGAGATTATGTTGAGAAATAAAACGCTTCTTTGACGAAAAAAATATATTTTATTCAAAAAGTCACGGACTTATCAAACGACCCTCGTATATTCATATTAATGTCTACCTATTTCACATGATACTTGTTAAAGGCCTCTTTTCTTATCTAACTTCCTTCTCTACTCTCATTTAAAAAACAATTTATATTATTTCTAGCAATCGAGGCGTACAGTGTATCAAAAGTTCGTTGCCAAGCGATCAGCTCCTCAGTGTTTTGTTTTTAATATGTAATAAAAAATAAATACTTGACCAAAAAGCGCGATGAAGTTTGGAGACCCCAAGACAAAAAAATGAAACGTGAGCCGGCAATCTCGTACACACACTACTGTACCCAGCTTAATATGTGTGTGTGTGCGTGTCTGTACACCTGTCAGGTGAGACTATGCTCTGGAGCTGAAACCAATCCATCTAGCGCCTCTATCAGCATAACAATTAAGCTTAAATGCTGGACTTACTGGGCTTGCTGGGCCCCAAAATCGGCATTATTCACACTTGATTGGAGGCATGTGAAAAGTTTTCGACAAAGAAGAAGATTATCGGCCGCTGCAAGTGCTAACAGAGTTCATTTAAAACTAGCTACCCGAGGAGTCTTCGTGCCCCGTGACTACGTGACAAAAACTCGAAATCATCAAACACAGGGCAAACAAATTTTACCTAAAACCAATAGATACAGATACGCAGTGGATGAAAGATTCCAAATATTTGACACACAAACATGCGTACACTGGTCTATCGAAATACTACCCAGACGGAGCTTTCGATGCATTTCAAGTTAGTGGACCCAAACTATGGTTCGGTATTCCACGCCTTGAACATACAAACTCTGAATTCGGATAGTCGAATAAACATAAATAGAAACCCGGAGAGCCACTGAGCGATGGCCGGCGAGTGATATACATATGTGGGGAGCCTCACACAGAGAGGGAGAGAGAGTGCCAGAGAAACAGAGAGCGCGACAGAGAGGGAGAGAGAGAGCGGACGAGCGAGAGTGAGCAGCATAGCAACATCTACAGCAGAAGACAAAAACAGTTCATTGAACTATTTGTGAGCTTTTTTTGTGTTTGCTGTGGTTTCTTTAGTTTTATTCGTGGATTATGGTATCATAGCCCAGGCACACAGCACATAATACCATATGGAATAGTACATATACACACGGACATATGTACCTTACGTGCGTTTGTATGTGTTTGTACATATGCATAAGTTCTTCAAAGGTTCTTGGGTGTCATGTGTGCTCGGAGGTTTTGGGTTTTGTTACCCCGTGTTTGCTGTGTAATGTTCAACTTTTATCATGAAATTAAAATTGATAGGGCTCACAAGTGTGACCATTCACACATACAAACATACATACAGATACACACTTACAAACAAACATACAAAACATATATGGAAGTTCTTGAGCTTGCAATCCGTAGGGCGAGCAAGAGACAGACACAAAGAGAGCTTGAGAAGAAAGCTAAGCGAGAGTTGAGCTGGGGCAGACGAAATACCCGAAAGTTGCAAGTCATTGGCATCATAGAAATATACTATATAGTTTGTATATATATACTCGAGAGAGAGAAAGAAAGATGTTTACGGGCATGTTCCACGTGCGCCCAACAAACAGATCCTGAATAAATCAATTACTTAAACCTGTCTAGACACTCATTTCATTCGCACTAAGACCCGCAATGGTGACCTTGAGATTAGCAAGTGATTAATCCATAAACACACTCGCACACACACACGCACACACACAAGGTTCAATTAAATATTTGGCATATGATACGATTTGATTATTGAAATTATTCGCATCTTCAAACAGAAAACAAACACGAAACAGATTCAAATTAATTTTGGTTTTATTATCACTTCGGTCATTTATTTCGAGTCGCTTCTACAAGTCATCCCGCTCCCCTCCAAACAATTGCTTTGTATTTAATTAATGCACATGCAGAAATTTCAGAACAACCAACAAAAATGGCCCAAAGAATACCCTAGAAATTTACATAATCGTTTGTGGCGTCTGTACAACCAGATCTTAAACATGTTGTTTATGAGTCTGTACGGCGCATGTTTCACATTTAAAGATAAGCCAGTTGGCAAGTCATACTTGAAACTGCATACAAATCGCACAAAGCCACAACACAACAGCAACAACAACGCCCACAACAGGCGGCGCAGCTCGATGACAACATAAATAAATAAATAATTACTCAATTAGAATGCGACTACATAATATGTAACATGAGGGGACGGGGCAGACCAGAGCCAGCTAGCCAGACCGTGCCACACACTCCGAAGCCAAAGTCAAAGTCAGCACCACAGCCAGATGCAACGGCGCAGCCAGAATCAGAGCCAAGTTCAATATCAAGTGACACGCGCTGCCAACGGCTGGGCTCATTCAGATCAATCTGCGACTGGGGCTTGTCACATACACGTGTTCACACACACATACATATGTATGTTTATATGTAGATGACTTTTTAAAGGTAGTTTCGCACACTGCATAGAGCAGGAAGCATTACGAGGATTAAAACGGCAATGCAATAAATCAAATATTACTTACAAATTCGCCCGGTTAACACGCCCTTTTTGCCGGATTCAGCTGCACTCGAAGCCGAACCCGAAAAGAGAACTCCTGTTGTGTTCCAGTGTCTCGTAAGTGCAGGTCGCAATCAATGCCGTAATAACAACAACTACAACAGCAACAACAAACAACTGCAGCAGCAACTACAGTTAACAGCAGTAACAACTTCCGTATGCCTTCCATTGAGACTGTAATTTAGCTCAAGCAACAAATGCGAATACGTATAGACGACTAGACACACAAACAGACAAACACACACACACACACACATGCAAATGCAAAGCCAAACTAAACTAAAGTCGAATCAAGTCGAGTCGAGTCAACGTCAATGGGATTTCAATTCAATATTTGCGATTTGTGCAGTGCTCAAAGTCTTTTTGGAGAATCGCATTGGATTTCGAATTCGATTTGTTTTGATATGTTCGATCGTCAGACAGAGCACACGACACGACACGTCTGGCTCAAAATGAATCCGACTTTGGTTCGTGTTTACCTACAAATTGACATAATTTGCCTATAAATGTTTAACGAAAAAACTCAGTGCCCAGACAGAGCCCACAATGCGTCGTCGCATAGTTAGCATACTTTCCCATACCCACCACACCAGCAGCATAGGGCGTACCAGACGTGTTTAGCATAGCTAAGCATAGCTGTAATAGACCAAAATTTGATATTTATAATAATTATCACGAGGAGGTATTACAAGAAAATGATGGTCAATTGAAATTTTGGTAAAGACGTATAAAGCAAATATTGTTTAAACTAAAGATCCTGAGCAAGATTACTTTAAAGGGTTTTCTACCTATTCTTCTACTCCCTTCTATCATAAGCACTTATTCATAGTAAGTATTCCCTTTTTTGACTAGTCAGAATGGGCTCAACAACTCTATAAACACTGCCTAAAAACAGCTGCACAGCGTATAAAACTAAAGCAGTTGTGTAAACAGTTGCGGGAAACTCGTGTACAGGCCCAAGTAACGTAAAGAGATCAACCACAAAAGCCATATGCAAATGTAGATATCAAAGTCGAAGTACGCGCAAAACATGCAAACACAACTAACTAAATGAAGTATCGCATGTGTATTGTGAATTTGCGGCAATAAATTGAATTATTGTATACCGAATCAACTGCTGCTCAATTAATTATAAAATTATAATAATTTATGGAGTGAATTGGCGCTGAAAATAATGATATTTATTTACATGTTTAACTTGTTGGGACTTGCGCATAATTTTTTGGGGAATATCTGTACAAGAAACTGGAATAATTCCATTGCGATGTGCGAGTAAAAAACAAAACAGATTCTGCTTGCATTAATGAATTGATTACATAACACCAAAGACAAAGGCAGAGCAAAAATGAGCAAGGTGTATAAACAAAATTAGAATACAGTAATTAACTTATCGATGCGATATGGTCGCTCGTGTACGTAGAAGGATGTCAAATATCGAAAGACTAAACTCTTTGAAGCGAGGCACAATAGCCGAGCCTCGCGTCGAGTTACAATAAATGAATGCTATAAATAACCCCATAATTTATAATTAACATTTATGGCAAAGTACTTTTGTTTTTTTGGGGGGGTAAACCAGTTAGCTGGATGGGTACTCGATACTTGTCTGTCTGTCCCTGATAAATTCGGCACACTTTTTAAATTTGGACCCAGCTGACGCAAATATAACTCCTCCCCACAAATGCTTACTATATATACGCCCCGTGTTACTATATATAAACTGTGGATGACGAACGCATATTGCACATTGCACGGGTAATTGGCAACGCTTTCGTAGAAATCGAAAATGTCAACTGCGGTGCAGTGCGTAGATTCGCTGGAACGGAACGGAAGCTGGAGCTTGATCTGTGAAGTGTCTCGATCTCGCGATCAATGTCGCTCTATCCCATGTGAGTTCTGGCGGAGTGTACGTGTAATTTATGTGGCAGCGGGCTCAAAATAGCAAGAACCTACTACAATTATTACTACATATTAACATTTGTAACATTCTTACATACTTAATACATTATTATAGTAATTTAATAACATGTTCTCATGGTCAACCTGCTTTGGCCTGCCGCAGCGAGCCGAAGTAGTGGTCTCGGCGTAAGTACTATCGCATAGTGTTGTTCGCATATTGTGTACTATAGATTGGGTGCGATTCGAGTGGAGTCGAGTGCTCGTACTATATATTGTAGTAGTTGTGCTGACAGTTTCGATATGCGCCGGCGCTGCATATTTTAAAGAGTCGCCAGCGATTTCATACATTGTAACGATCCGCGTTGGTCATAATGAACGACACTTTACGGTCGTCCCAGGGCGTTATGCAGCCAAAGATACCACCAGTATAAGCATCAAATATCACGATTTCAGCTGTCAACACTTAGGCGGATGTCGGACCACATACGTTAGCATACACGTATGCACAAGTTATGTTCCCATTCCTATGCTTTGTCGGATGAAAAGTGAAAATGCTTCGTTCTAAGTATAACACGTGATATCATCAGTGTCGCATGATTTACGTGCAATTTGCTCCAAAGATCCGGCAACAATCCGCTGCACCTGATTGCACATGCTCAGTCCCGCCTCCATCTCCACTGGCCTCCCTCCCTTCAGGCTGCAGCCCCGCCCAAGCGCTCAAGTTCAATGCTAAGCGGCAAATGCGACACGCCAGACAAGGCGAACCCTTGAAAATGGACTCGATTCGTCATCTGACGGCCGGCACATGATATAGCTGCGAGTGGATACGGACACCCAAAACCACAGTGACGGCGACCTCGTGGTGCACGTTCATCTGGAAATGTGACATCTCGGGGGGAGGAGGCACACACCAAACATTTTCATTCCGTTCCATTTCCATTTCTTTGGCGACGTTTTTTTGCGATTTAAATTGGGTCTAGTTTATGCGGTTTTTATGAATCTGACCTTAGTCATGATCGTGAATTGCGCACGTTTTTGGGGGCCACTCAGAACTATGAATGGGGACAGTCTGTGCCAGTTACACAAGATGCACAAATGAGGGCGGCTTCACTGTGAAAGTCAGTTGAATGCGGGAGAACTGAATGGGGAATCACGATTATGATTTTACTGTGGGGGATTTTCTCATGATATTCTTTGTTGTTTGAATGGATCTGCAGCTCTCATCAATCATTTGACAAACTTAACTTAAGGAACTTACGATTAGTGCATAATATGTGTGTTTTTTTTCAAGATTCTAAGTCCCTGGATTTATGGGCGCCGACTATGCCGTTGCCGATTGGGCAGCAAACGAGCTCTAAATCAAGTTCAAAGTCAAACAAATTAACAACAATTTAGCTAATCAAAACTGGCAGCCTAAGCAGAATTCTCTGCGCCCGAAAACACATAAAACATGTTTGCAATATCCGAACAGGCAATACATAGATCCCCACCACACCAGACCACACCCTGCTATATAGTGAGGTGCCTGTAATTAATAAATTGTTGTAGATAGATGCAAATAAATAATTAAAAGCAAATATAGCTAAAGCGGTCGCAGCAGCAGCCGCGGAGCAAGTCGGCTATTATTTTGGCAACGAACTTGTTTAATTTGCATAAAACCACCAACACTCCGCCCCGCCCAACTGGGGTCTCTCCTGTCCTGCCCAAGCAGCTGCAGTAGCTCGCGCGTAGAACCAAAGCGACATCAGCTGACACGGATGCTGGGATAGCAGCAGCAGCAGGGAGCATCACCAGCAGCAGTTGTCGCACCAGCTGGAGGCAAAACGGCTAAAAAGAGCCAAAATAAATACTTATTTTTATATGCACTTTGTTTCGACTTCGGGAATCTGTGGAGAAACTAGTTCGTCGTCGCGATATTTAGTGCAGTAAATAAAAAAAATTAAATATGCACGTTTATGGTTAATACATACATATGAATATATATGTGGCTATATGCAATGTGTTCTTGCACACACACAAGTGCACATGTGCACATACATATGTGTTCGTATGTACGCGTCTGCTAAATGTGTCTTTATTTAGCGTGTTCTATTGAAAGGACAACAAACTTTAAACAATGCATCAAGGTCAACCACTCGCATTAGATGAAACAAGTCACACAAAAATTAAACAAAAAAAAGAAATAAAACACAGTCGGTCAATATTTGTGGGCCGCTTTAGACGATTATTTAATTCGTAAATCGGTTTTAAAAGCCAAAATTATATTCTGGCATGCAAATGCGCCGGCATTACAGCGACTGTGAGCCGAAATTAGAGCGTTGCCCAGCGAAAGTGTTCGATATTAAATGGGTTAAACATCTTTTTTATTTATTTAATTTAATTTATTTATTATAATTCAAATGTGTACAAACTTTTCCAGTTTTGAAACAAATTCATTAAAACCGTAAAAGTGATAAGATCGAGTTTCAACTTTTCTGACTTTGATGACGTGAATGCTGATTTTATGTTTCAAGTGATATTAATATTTGTTAAATATAGAATTGTGTTGACTTAGAACTTTTGTAGCTATAATGAAAATAAAGATTGGCGAGATTATGTTTATAACTAAAGAGGGAGTGTGAAAATGATTCTCTAATCGCTAATTGCAACTTTACAACACTTATAAGTTGAGAGCGTACGAACCAACGCAGTTTTAAGCAATTTGGGAATTGATTTTTAATTTTGTTTTAATTAATTTTTTATTTACCTTTTACTAGATTAAATTTATGGAGATCTGGAGATCAACCACATTTATTTATTCATTTTTAATAGAAATTAATTTACTTAATTTATCGATATGCTGAAAATCATCGGTTAATCTTTCTTTTCGATCGCTAAATGTCATAATAAAATTAATCCAAATAAATCTCACACATCAAACACCACTCGTTGTGTAGCATTAAATAAAAAGCTTATCAAAACTCTTGTTCACACTTAATAAATTCTTAAAAAATAAATAAATATTTAAATGATAAAAACAATATAAATAAATAATATTATAAATATAATAATAATAATAATATACAAATATTTTGATTCAATTAATTAATAGTTATATAAAAGTAAATTTATTTTATTCAATAAATTACAAATAAGAAGAAGTTTATATTAAATTAAAAAAAAAACAAAAAAAAAAGTTTAAAGAAGTGACTAGCCCTAGCAAGTGTATCCAGTCTGCGACCTTTATAAAGTTTCCATTAGGTTTGTTTTCGTTTTAATTCGTAATTCGAAAACATTTACAGCTGTTGGCAACTATTTTCGCAGTGCTCGTGAGTTTGCGGATAAATATTTATACACACACACACACGCATATAAATACTTAGTAATACATATTTATGTATGTGCAGGTTAGTGTGTAATGTGCATTCATATTTCTGAATACAAGAATATATGCTCAGATGTACGTTTGTATGTGTGTTCGGCATTTACATTTCTGTTTTGTTGTCTGATTATGTGTTCAATGCACCCAATGTTGATGTTGTTGTTGCTTTCCTGCGACTGCTGTTGTTGTTGTTGTTGTTGTTGCTCGCGATTAAGTCAGTTCTGCGTTGCAGTTTTGTTTACTTTTGATTTTGTCGTACTTTTTGATTAAGTGCAATGGCTGCAGAGCCGGTACGAATACGCAGAGCAACAGAGACATGTAAGTAGGCATATGTATACGTATGTATGTGTATATATGTATGTACATATGAATGTAAAGTTTATCATGCCTACATTATCTGGCAACTGTTGTTGCCCTTTGCCGTTGCCGGCACAGTTCAACAGAATCGAATCAGTACCAAGAATGTCACATTGAAAGAGGTCAACCACCAAGCAGCAGCGCCTTGTCGTGTCATCTCGCGTAATTGAAAACAATTTATTTTATTTGCTAACGATATTACGATTTAATTTAATTAACGTATTACGAGCAGGAAACCGACCACTTGATTGGCCGCCATCGGCAGTTTAAACGCACCCGAATGTACCTTAACTTACTATAGGGAAAATTCAGTAGGGTGCTGTCCAAATAAAAGTAGTATGCAAGTTTTATTTTTAATGTAGATACATATGGGATTGAATTTAAACTAGTTTGTATTTTTAGACCATGGATTTTAAACAAATTCATGGTGTATTGTGTTTGTTTTTCTCAAAAATTGATCTGAAATTATGTATGTATTTATTTTTCATTGCTATGGGCAGTTGATACGCACCTTAATGTACCTAAACTTATTCACATCTTAAATTAAGGTATAAAAACATATATTTAATACTTATTTAATTTAAATTACTAAGAATCTTTTAAAATTTTCCATCTATATCCCAAAAATATAGCTGAAAATGAAAATTTGTGCTTACTTATTCTTTCAAGAAACACATCCTAATATACCATAACTTACTCTCTAGAAAATATACTTGAGATCTGCAAATAAACTCATTTAATACTTATAAAATAATATCATTCAAGCTAAGAATCTTTTTAAATTTTTAAACGTGTGCCTTCTATCTTTAAATCATCCCTAAAAGTATCTCAACTTTGCACCACATTCATGAACGCATCTTAGCTCACTTTCCACCTAATTACATGAAAATGTGTTTGTGCTTACGTTGATCTACATATTCATAAGTGCATCTAAGCCAACTTTGTATCTAGGTGGGCACACACAAGACTTTGAGACACACATTGCAGCGTATTTTTATGATATACTTATTTTTGCATGACTGACCGAGCATTGGGGCAGAAAAGTATGGGTTGCAAATAAAAAGCGCATAATAAGCGTTTAAATGCAATTTTCTGGGCAAAACGAAACGTTCAGCGGGCAAAAGGCAAAATATCAAATGGAATTATATGTTTTGCAGCACGTTGATTAGAATGAAATATGTTTTGTGGCTGGGGCAGCAGCAGCAACGGCAGCAAAGCGAAGACCAAAGAGTCCTTTTTCTTTCTAACAAAAATATTTAGGTAGCATTTAAAGAGACAGACAACTCAAAATCGGACTGTTTTTTCCTTTATTTCTTTATTCTTTTTGGCTTATTTTGCTTTTCTACTTTTTGCTGGCCATTCATTTCATTTCTTTCGGCTGGATGGTGCGCTGGCCAATAATTTTGTGAGGGTGCCGCCAAAAGGGCAGGCGCAGCACATCGCATGGCATCTCAGCTCTGAGTTCTTTGTTTGAAATAGATTATTGGCAATATGTATAAAATATTTATTTTGTCTGACTGACTTGATGGCGTCGCGCAAAAGTTCAAGGATTCTGGCGTGGGTTCAGTGAACCGCCGCCTGTTTTTGGGCCCAGAAAGACAGCCGGAAATATCGAATTCGCTTTAATTACGATCGAACAAATTAATAAGTTTGATGAAAAGTGAAACACAATGGACGCAGATGTCGCCTGCAATGGAGTCACATGGAAAATCGAGTTCAGAGACGACAAATTGCTTCAGCGACATACTGCGAAATCAATATCCGCTTGCGTAAGTGTGCGCCTTAATGACTGCGAGGCGTGGCACGACGCTGACAAGGTGTGCCACTCGCTCGAAAGGGGTAGCCTAGAATGGGTAACCCGAGTAGCGCAGGAAAGTGAAGAAAGCCGAAGCTAGGCACGTGCCGCCCACCAGCTGCTCGAGCGAAAGTGAACTACGCCACGAGGGACAGTCAAAGAGGGTATAAAAAGGGACACTGAGAGAGGGAGAGAGAAAGAGAAAGAGAGAGAGGGAGGGAGACACGCAGACCCATATTGCGCTGATGGCACACTGATTGATCTGCGCGACCGACTCCGGACTGTGCCAAGGAATTCCTAAGAATACGGAAGACACACAAAAAACGACGCACAACGCAGCACGCAAAAAAGGGTGGAATACAATATAATAATAACAAGGAACATGAAGATCGTATTATTTAATTTGGCACTGTGCCCCGGCCTGTTTTTTTTTTTTTTTTGCCGCTGCGTCGAGTGTATCAATGAATCGAAAGCGAATGCGAATGCGAATGTCTCGATCGCGTGCGGCAAACATTTCCACCGATTTCGACAGAGCCAACATCGGTTCTTTCTTTTCTTCGGATTCTTTTTTATTCTTCGTCATTCCGCGATTTGATTTGTCTTATGCTCAGCTCGGGCACTCGGACTCCTGAATAAATTTTTTGCTGTAATCTTGTGGGTTGTGCCTCTTGTTTAGCCAATAAATGCGTATAAAATACGTTTAACCCAAGTTGAATACTGGACGATTTAGATCTCCGTATATAATCACATATTAAATGGCAATAAAAATGTGGAATATCGTGGTAATTACATGGTATTATTATACTGATCTACAAGTTGAAGAAGACTTACTTTGGTAGTTATTAAACTTGAAATTCTGCAACATTTTTGATTGACAGTTGAGTGTTAAGGGTTAAGATCAGTATTCTGTCGTTTTTTATTGTAGACAAATAATAATATGTGTAATCGTATTGCAGTCAATTTTAATACTTTTCCCATATCTGAGCTGATGACTAATACGCATGCAAGTTCCAAGAAAATTGCAGACATACCACGAATAGTTTTGGGCGCAGGCAGCTCCGTCAACTTCTTGGCTCGCATGCCAAATTGCAACTTAATTATAAATTGCAAAAAAAAGATAACAACAAAGCCAGAAAGAACATCAGTCGACGGGAATGTCGAACATGTAATACTCTTACAGATCGCTGGACCGACCTTCGAATATGGTTGATCGAATATACAGAGACACAAAGACTTCCTGCTGCAATATGTACGGATCTTTAAACTTACTGACTACTTTAACATAAATGCAGCCAATTTAATGACTATCTTGAGTAGCATTGTTAACTTACTACATACACGGGTTACCAAGTAAGCCACAAACAACATAATGCCCGACACAAGTTGAGTAAATCGCAGAGAGGCGAAATACCCCAAAGTTTCAACTGCAGCGTAAAATTGTAGCGTCAGACTGAGACCTGTGAAGCGCCATATAAAACAAAAACTGCTAATTTAACTGTTAGTTTCACATGCATGCTATATGTGCACACACACACACACTCGCACACACATCGAAACTTCAATGAAAATGCCATGAAAATGCAGTCAGCACTGGAAAATCCATGAAATGTGCGAGTACACGTATTAAAGCAAGAAAATCTTCCGCGTTTGTGTAATGCAGGAAGATTTTGCATGATATTTGCTTTTATGTGTACCTTACACATGCACAAACCCATACATACAGATACATATGTACGTACGTAGCTATGTATACTTAATATTTCAGACCGGGCTGAGTCTTGCATCAATTTCGAAGACTGAGAAAATATCTCGAGATAATCTGATTGGATTCCTGAAGAGAACCATCGCGATATGCCTGAAATTTCTCTGGCGCGCGAAAAGTCAAAGTCAAGTGAAGGAAACGTACGACGCAAAGATCCGGTGAGAGAGCGAGGAAGTGTGAGAGAAAGAGAAACACAGACAGAGAGAGAGAGAGAGAGAGAGAGGGAGGCAGAGAGAGTGCGCGCTTCACACGCGACTTCCACTTGGAAGAAAGCAGCAGCGAGAGCAGAAACCTGTACACATGACTGAGCCGCGACGCGAAACCCCCCAGCACAGTTGCTCCCGCTCCCCTGGAGAGCCCCAGCCAACCCCTTGGTAGCGCCACCAGCGATCGACGTCAGCGACAGCGTGCGAAAGTGAAATCGAACCTTTGCTGCCGGCGTTTGCGCTTTTAAAAGCAACAACAACAACAGCAACAACAAGAAAACAACAACAGAAAAAGCATCAGCAGCGACAATAACAACAAGCGCAGCCGGTTTCAAAGTTAGCAAGGGGCGCGACTTGAGTGGGGCGGCTTTGGCTTTGGCTTTAGCTGTGGCTGACAAGTGCGACCGCCGCTGCCAACACCCCCTCCCCCGTCTGCCGCCTGTTTACTTGGCCCACCCCCTCTGCCCGCATTGCGCCTTCAATTAATAATAAAAACACAGCGAGCTTAACTTTTGTAAAAGTTTCGCATTTTATTTTTAAAGAGGCGACTGAATGAAATTTTCATTTTGGTATCGGTTCACGTTCCACCAGAGACAGAGACAGAGACAGAGAGAGAGATAGCGGCAGCGACAGTGACAGCTTTTGGGACTCCGGTCACTGAACTTTGTCCGACTGGACTTTCGTCATGAAAATTTGCATACGCGCGCGCTGCCTGATGACGCGGCCACTTGGCGCACTTGGGTGCTTTCGGGGATTGTGATTAAGTTTGGGTGTGATATGCCTGGTGGGCTGTGGGCTGGGGTTATGTGGGAAGTGGGATGTGTTCAAGATGACGTGCCAAATCGCCTGACGCCAGTCATTAGGGCAGCGCAACTGCCCCGACTACCGGCAGCACTTGCTAATTTGCATTCGAGTGTCTTGAGCACTCGTATTACGGCTAATTGTGCCATTCCATCAAATCAATTTTGCATCTCGGCAAATATGCAGTTTTAATTAGTTAATAACCACGTTGCCCTGGTTTGCAGCTGACAGCGTCGCGTCGCGTCGCGTCGAACCGTAGCGAGGATTCCTTAGATAACATGAAAACGAAATGAACTTGGCGCTTGTCGACCCGATCCACTCCGATCCGATCTGCGAGACCTGCCAATGGGTGTCGGGCGCAATTAGCGCCATATATCAATTACAGTACATAAATATCAGCTCCATATAGCCGTGTTTGCACGTAAATTACCAACAAGACGCGCGCGCGGACCGTTAAAGTTAAAGTGTTTATATTATAAATCATTTATTCAAATGGCACGAATGGTAACTGGAATGGTGTATTGGTCACTCACACCAACACCAGTGTGCGGGGCGGTCAGGCGGGTCAGCTAGACGCCCCAGACCGGCGGCGTCACAAACAGCTGATCGCCGGATCATCGGAATGGGACGCAGGGCGCTCGAGGCTGATAAGTTGCACAGCTCGATTGGCGCCAGACATCTGTTAGACAGGGGGTTAGACAAATGAGTTCTCAGTGCCTTATCAATATATATCGATATTTATTTATGCAGTTATGCACTTACACAACGGTTGACAATTCGGTTAGTTGTATTGCATGCGCAACATACATTTAAATACACATACAAATACATGCATACAATTCCTTTTAATAAAAGCATATTTCGCATTTCGCTTGTAAATCTCTATAAACATTATGTGCTGCGTATAATAATTATAATATTCAAAATACAAATGCAATTACGCTGGTCGGTATAGTTTTGCCTCTTGAACAACTCTTCGGGCATATTTAAAATACATTGAAACTCTCAATTTTCTTAATATTAGTATTGAATGTGCCACAATTAAAATTTCATACGAATTCATGCATATTGCGAGTTTTATTTACTCTGTTAAATTGGCATTCTGAACCACTGTGCGTTTCTCCTTCTTGCTGTGATCGTGTTTTGGGATTCAACTCAGTTTAAGCAGTTAACTGCTTACTTAACGATATTTTGTTAGCCACAAACAAGCCGAACTATGGCAGTTATTTTCAATTTTTAATCACGCAAGATTATTGATTTTTTTTTATCTGTTCTCAAGTTTTCAAGTTCATAAATTGTATAGTGCACTCTGCAAAAGGAGCCAAAGTTCGCCTTTTTTTCAGTTTTCTCGATTTTTAAAGAAAAATCGGGATTTTTCCGTTTAAAAATCGCGGCAAAAACCGTTTCAACTGTTTACCGAACATGAGTATGCAATACTTTTTGTAGTTTCGTTAGGGAAATATGTTTATCAAAGTCTACTTTTGTGCTGTGTGGATTTTACGTTTACAGTGAAATGTTAAATTCGAAAATTTCCCCGCCCCGCCGCCCCCTGGCGCAAAAAGTCGGGTTTAAAAGAGGTTTTCATCTAAAAGAAACGAGAGAAACTCAAAAGTCAGCCAACAAAAGGTTTTCCTTTTCCTGGGCTATACACTTTTCGAACTTGGAAGCGGTGGGTACTGTTCAATAAGGAAAACAAGAACGAAATCGAAAAAGCCCCAAGTCGCTATCTGCTCTAGTTTCGTTGCAATTTCCAATTAAAAAACGAAAAAAAATGCCGTTATTCGAAAAAATTGACAGCTTTTTTGACGCTACTGTTAGTGTTGTTTCTGTAAACAAGCGCTGCTCGGTATGCAATACAATAACACATTGTTATCTGTGAATTATTCTGTTAAAAGAGGGAGGCAGCAATAGATTTTTCATCTAAACATGCTGCTAAACAACTAAGGCTCTGTTAATAAAAGCCATATTACGTTCAACGCTGACCCGTAGGTGGCGTACCATTCAAGTGTGGGGTACTGCCCTCAAGACGCAGCTCAATGAGGATTAGAGTTATTCAATCGCGAGCGGCACGACATGCATCTCTGGGCTAACCTGAGTCATAAAAAGCTATAAATATATTATGTTTACAATGACATTCTTACTACTAACGGTTTTTGCCAATTACAACACAATAGATCTGGGAAATAGCTTAACTTTCAGCAGTGAATGGTAGATGGAGCTCTAAAATAGCTATGTGGGCAACACTAGTATAAAACTATAAAACACCGAAACAGTCGATAAATCAATTATAAAAGAGAAAATTATCTCTTAATCGCTAATATACATTGATAGACACTAAGCTTCCATATAAGACAAGTACATAGTAAATAGTAATTTCTGCGTTAGTTTCTAGTTAACCAGAGCTGTAGTACATAGAGTATTTAATATTATACTGCTGGTATTCGAACACAAAAGCGAGGCGTATCGAGTATGATCGAGCGTGTATCAAAGGATACTTAGCAAATATCAAGTTTTGCGCTTAAAAAATTACACATTTAATTCACAACAAATACACATCCATTCAAGACTGCAGTGTACAATGGAATACTCAATACAACTACAAGGTTTATGTGGTAACTATTCATCTATCTAATAGTTACGAATATGCCAAGAACTTGGCAATAATTCGACAAGGCTGGAGGGGTCTAGTCGCTGGGATTCGTGTGGAATGTTCATTAAAACTTGATTCACGTACATAATTGTTATTATTGGTCGGTTCTGTACTCGTTACTGTACTCTGCCTCTTATCTATCTCTTCTTGGTATAATTGTATACAAAATTCTATTTGAGCTGGCTCAATGGTGCACGGATCAGAAAGCATCGTTAAGCTCTACGACTGACATACGGAGTTCCAAGACAGGCGATAGCTACTGTGTTCTCGCTACCATATCCAAGCCGCCTTCCTCCTCCATTTTAGTAAGGAACTTGATGACGCGATACTGAGGATCCGTTTGGCGTGCCATATCGATCAGCGCCAGTAGCTTCTTGATGCCAATGCACACGCGCTTACCGGCCATCTTTCTGGCAACGCTCTGAAGTTCGTCGGGTGTGAAGAGATCCGTGTCATCTAATACAGCTAGGACATGCTCGGGACTGGACAAGTTGGACACATGCAGGACGGAGGTGAATGCAGACAGCATTTCCATTTCTTCAAGAACCTCTCGTCGGCTTGAGGTGCATAAGATGAGCAGCTTGCGGCCCTTGGGCGGTTGCTTTTTGAGCAGTACCAGCAATGCCTGCAGAGTCAGGTTGGAGTAGCGCGGTCCAATGGGGCCGTAATCGAGCAGACGTTCCACATTGTCCACAACGATGCAGCTAAGCGTGGAACGGTAGGCATCGTCGAATATCTTCCGAATGTGCAAGCACTTGGCGGATTCAGTGAAGCCCACCATATCTTCGGGAGAACAAACCTTGACAAAGGGAAAGTCGCTCATCTTGGCGAGATTGGCTGCCAGCGCCGATTTGCCAGAGTTGGGGGCACCCTCGATGAGAACAGACACAAGTCCAGAGTTTTCCGAGGCTTTGGCTTGCTGCACATACAGCATACCGTCCTCCAGAAGGCTGGTCACTGGTTGTCCCCAGTTGATTATACCACGCGCTAGCATGTTCTCGAGCATTTCTTGAGCTGCACCGAAGGCTGGCTTGATGTCATTGTCCAAGGCGTGCAAAAAGTCCGATCGGGTTACTTTGAGCTTCTCCATTGCTTCGGGATCTACATGAACCTTGGCATCTGCTTTGATAAGACGATTCATGGCCGTAGATTGAGCGGCACGCACCAGACCCTCCAGCTCGGCACCACTGAAGTTCTTAGTGCGAGCTGCGATCTCGAGGTTGTCCACATCACTAGCGATCTTATTGAATTCCCGCATCCGCTTCGTATGTATGTTGAGGATCTGCACTCGTCCCTCCTCGTTGGGCAGACTAATTTCCATCTGAACCTCCAAGCGTCCAGGTCGAAGCAACGCCTCGTCAATCATGTCCCTACGATTGGTCATGCCAATCACCAATATGTTGTTCAATTGCTCCACGCCGTCGATTTTGGCCAACAGCTGATTGACTACGGTGTCGTGCACGCCGCTGTTGCCCGCAACGGACCCACGTGCCTTGCAGATGGCATCGATCTCGTCAAAGATTATAATGTGGAGACCGCTATTGGGTCCAAGACGCTTTTCCTCCTCCTCGGCTTCGGCAAACAAACGGCGTATATTGGCTTCCGACTCACCCACATACTTGTCCAGGATCTGGGGACCATTAACAATCTTTGGCTCGCGTGCATTGAGCATGGTGCCAATCTGTCTGGCCATCAGCGTTTTGCCGGTACCAGGGGGTCCATACAGCAATATGCCCTTGACGTGTTTGATGCCCAACTGTTCCACCAGCTCAGGGGGAAACACGCGCGAGGCGAACGCACGTCGAAAGATGGCATTGAACTCATTGTCTAGGCCACCAATTCCCATCTTGCCAAAGTCCCAGTCGGGATTGATAATGGACTGTCGCACAATTTTTCCCTTCGATCTTCCCTGAAGGTTCAGCACAGAGTTCTCGGCCTTTTCGAATTGCACTACAGTATTGCCGAGAATCCGGCCAAAACGGACATTCCGTGTCTTCGCCTCCTTGCCGTCACCAACTGTTCGTGGATCGATGGCCTCCAGTGTCTTGACCGCCAGTCCCAGCAGCTTCTTGTCCTTGAAATGGAAGACCAGCGTTTGGCCCACAGTCAATGCCATGCCAGAAAACTGCAGAATGAACTCCTTGGCCATTTCATCGGAGTCGTAGGGCTCCTGAGTGATGGTTTTCTTTTGCAGAAAGTCCGTCTCAAAAGACACCTGGGTGATGATGTCTGAGTTGGCGTCGAAGCGATAGGGTCGCACATCGATCTCCTGGTTGATTGAGAGAGTGGCCCACTTTCGCTGCACCAGCGAGAACCCAACATGTCCACGTGGCAGATCCGCAATCTTCTCAAGCGCAAATATGTAATGTTGTCCAGGGCCTGGTGAAATGTCCGCATATCTGTCATAGGGATTACGAAATAACAAAAAATTAATGACTGCACCTCAACGAGACGCCCACGTAGCGTTAACAACAACAGCAAAACACGAAACAGAAAAAAGAAAACACTGACTTCACTTCGTCCGTAAAATCGGCGACATTCACAATCGCCTTGTTGGTCAGCGACAGTTCGTCCGTGGGGCATTTTATGGCTCTCATCCTGTGCGCCATTTCACTAGCCATTTTTTCAGCACAATTTTTCAAAATTGATTTTCAAGTGCAAATTTATACTGTCGAGCGAAATAGTTTTCCAAATACTGACTCACCAACAGCTGTTCACTGCGCTGTGCAGCCCTGGCCAGAAAAAACAATATTCGTGTATACACTGGAAGTGCGCTTGCATTGGAAGTATGACTTAACAGCTGTTCGCTTGGAAATCAGCCCTCAACTTGAAAACAAAGCAACAATTTTAGAAACTTGAAAATCTTGTTTTCATTTTTATTTTAAAAATACACAAGATAAAATAATCTTCAATGTTTATTGATAATTTGAGTAAAGTCCTAAAATTGCTCTCCCACCGGCTTGATAGTCAGCTCGTGGATTTGAACGTGCGGCGGCGTCTGTATGCAGTACGTGACGGCGTCGGCCAAATCCTCCGCCCGTAGCATTGGAGCGCCGGCCATGGAGTTGTTTGCATGTATTTCGGTATCTACACCTCCGGGACTGATACTCTGCGGGATGTACACTGTTTATCAGACACTGCTGGAATTACTCTAAACATGCTTGACCTACCGTAATTTTTGTTTGCGTTCCCTTCTTGAGGAACTCCCAGCGCAGCACGTCGGTAAGTGCAGTGACGGCGTATTTGGACGGAGCATACATGCTGAGGCCATACATGGGTACCTTGTGGCCCACCACGCTGTTAATAATCACCACATGGCCGTCGTTTACCTTGCGCCGCTGCAGAGATTGGAATACCTCGCGTGTGCACCAAGAGACGGCCATCACGTTGGTGTCTAGCGTGGCGCGCAGGTCGTCTGTGTTTCCCTTATCCGTAATGTTTGGCAGACGCACAATGCCCGCGTTGTTAATCAGCACATCCGCACCGCCCAGTGTTTGATCGACCCATTCAATGGCACTAATGACCTGCTGCTCCACACTGACATCACAGACGCGGGCATGAAAGCGTGCCGCCTGCTCGGCCGGCAGCGACGCCTTCAACTCCAGCAGACGCGCTTCACGACGCGCCAAGCCCACAACGATCATGCCTTTGGCTACCAAATCCCTGCAGCAGGCAGCCCCAATGCCAGAGCTGGCACCTGTCACAACGGCCACACGATTCCTCCAACGTTCCATTCTTTGCTACCAACTCAAAACACTTTGAAGCGCATCAGCGTCGCCAGGCGCTTTTATACCTCTTACGGTGCGTAAAGAGTGAGCGGTATATGTCCATAAAAGGGCAAGTGTTGTCTGAAGAGTAGTTCCCCAATTCGGTTTATAAATATGTAGCTCGACAAGTTTGCGAGAGATAAACAACACAACACTAACTCTCCGATAATTGCTACGCGTGAGAGCGAGAGGTTGTGACGTTATAATTTTCGCTCTCTATGAAAAAAAGAATATAAGAAATCAAATAAATAATTTTATTAAAAATTTTCTATTGAATTAAAACATATATTGTTTACAAACATAAGAAAAAAAAGATAGTTTCTTTAATGCCTTTCAGTCTATCGGACTGGTTCTCAAGAGAAACGTTCTCTTCTCTTTATCAATATTTTGTATTGACTTACACCCCTATGTCTCTGCTAATGTTTCCACATTGGTTGTCCAGGGTATACAGAGCACGTACTCATATTTGGCGGTATCTGATAACACAGAACTAACTAATCAATGGGAATAGAAAATCTGTATATATATGTAAACAAATGTAATTTATATATAAAATGTTTAAGTTAACTTTTATTTGTATTGCACTTAAAGTTAGCGCGCTGCGCGAGAAGCACTACATTCTCCAAGGTAACTTCCCGCGACACGTAGAACTTCAGCTGTGCATCGTACCCGTTCGCCTTTAGGTACTCCACACGTCCGTGGTCCAGAACACGTTTACACTGATATCCTATTTGTTCGCGCTGCTCGCGATCAAGCCTTTGAGTTGGTTCTTGCTTGGGCTGCTCCTCCTGTGCCTCAGCCTCGGCAATAGCTTTGCGGCGCTCACGACTGAGACCCGAGCCGCAGACCGCCCAGCTGACCATTTTGGTGATGATGGCAAATTGTCGTGGGGTTATGCCCTCGGTCTGTAGCCAAGCCTTGCCGACGTAAGAGCGCCATGAACAGCGATGATGACAGCACAGTGCAATGAGTATGTAATTCGTATGGCAAGCATCGTCACCCAGAATGCAGCGCAGTGTAAGATCGGTTGCAGCTCCGCACAGATGCTTCGATAATGCCACGTTTCGCTTGGTGCGATGGAGCTCTGGAAGCTTGGCTAACTTAAGATCCGAAATGTCTGCGCGTATGCGTTGGACCAACTCCTTGTTGGTCAGTTTGTTATCCTTTTTGTGGCGTAGCGACAGACGATCCACGAGCACTACTTGTGAATTCAACAGTTTCTGGGAATCAAGCGCGGTGGCCAGGTAGAAGGCGAGTTGTCCCTTACCGGCGCCGAACTCTACGTAGCTGGTGTCATTACAAAGCTGATTATCATGCTCTAGGATGCCCAATAAGGCGGATGTCTGTACCAGATGCTTACGTGTCTCCGCTCCATACTCCTCGTGGCTAAGTGGCTCATCTAGTAGGCCATATTGCCAGTTAAGCTGCTCAATTTGGGCAGCAATATATTTATCGTACAGCTGTTTCACCTTGTCTATGACGGCGTAAAACTCTGAGTCGTCCAGCTCGTGCAGCTTTAGCTTCTCAAAGTTGTCTACCTCTTGTTGAAGATCGCCTTCAAGTTGCTCACCAGCATTGATGTCTTTGACTATGTAGGGCAATGAGCTGACTTGATCTCTGGCATTGCAAATGCTCAGATGTTTGGCTAATTTACGTTTGAAGATTGTGTGCTTTGGGTCCAGTGGGCAAGGAATGCGCTCTGCATCGGAGTCTTCAAGAGATTTCTCGGTTGCTGGCTCGTGCGCTCCACAAAACAAACTCCCTTTGTTAGGTGCCATTTTGCAGTGGCGTTTTTTGCGGTGTACCCAGTGGGCACAGTTCGCTGACGCAGGTGGGTCGTTGTCTGTGATCATCTTGGGTTTTTTAGCCGGACTGGCTTCAGTCATTCCACCGGCAACTGAGTCCTGCGACTTCCGCACGTGTCGATATAATCAAAACAAAAGCAAATGACACATGCAGTGTGACCGTAGACGGCCTTTTTTGATTTTACATAAAATATTTTGAAGCCAACTTCACGTGAGTCAAATTTTGCGCATGGATTGTATTGATTACAGCTCAAAGATATCGATAAATAGTTTAACTCATTGTAAATTAATCAACAAAACAGAATGATAATGGTGATTCCAATAATTAATATGTAACTTTAAAAAATTATTTTTTTTCAGAGAGCGTGAAATAGTTTCCTTATTAAAAGAAACAAAAATATTGTTTAAATTCAAGTGCAAACTGTTGGCGGCGTTATCACTGTTAACTTAGCAGATTAACAATCTGTTAACTGGCGAACGGAATGAACTGTTATAGTTAGAAATAAAAATGAACATGTTTGGTTCAATTGAACTAGTCAACTAAAAGACAAAAAGCCGCGAGGCGCAAACGTTTTGCTAATAAAAAACAACTAATAATTAGTCAAAGATAAAAGTTTTTTATATTAAATAAATAGTAATCAGAAAGAACTGAACACTATGTAAGTAAAAGACATACAACAAGGGTTGTAGTGCTGCTGCAATATGTTAAGAGGCTTTCACTAACATACCGCTAACCCGCTTTTTTCCGGCAGGGCTCTCGTGAAACCCAAATCGGAATTGACGCCGGAGGAGCTCGCACGCCAGGAGGAGGAGGAGTTCAACACCGGACCGCTGTCGGTGCTCACCCAGTCAGTGAAGAACAATACACAAGTGCTGATCAACTGCCGCAACAACAAAAAACTGCTGGGACGCGTCAAAGCGTTCGACCGCCATTGCAACATGGTACTGGAGAATGTGAAGGAGATGTGGACGGAACTACCACGCACAGGCAAAGGAAAGAAGAAGGTTAAACCTGTGAACAAAGATCGCTTCATATCGAAGATGTTTCTGCGCGGCGACTCTGTCATTCTGGTGCTGCGTAACCCGCTGGCAACGGCAGCCGGCAAGTAGACTGAAACAGCCAAGAAACCAAACCCCAAACAACTAAAACAATTCCCGATTAAGAGTCATCAACAAATAATAAAACCGAATGCAATTTTTATAATTCAAGTAATACAATGCGAACATTTTTACAATGAAACTCAATTCTCCGACATCTGTTTGTGCAGTATGGGCACGTAGTCATCGTACTGAGCCTGATAGAAGGTGCCTGCCACCGGGTTGCCCAGCTGATGATGCTCCGCAAAGCGGGCGACATGGAACTTGGGACGAGTGTTGCGCGATTTGTTGCTGATGCGTGGCCCATCGAACTGCAGTTTGCCCGGCTGTTTGTACAGCAGGAACACATAGCGATGCAGTCCCGTGTCCTTGGGCGGGCCAGATCCCACATACTCGGCCAGTGCATCGCCGCTGGCCACATCGTTGCCGGGAATATTGACAACGACCCAGTGTTTGAACTCACGGAACTTTGGATCCGTGCGACTCGGTGCATCGGGATCAGTCAAGATCAGCGAGTAGTAATCATTTGGGTCAGCTGGCCACTCAACATGAGGCTGCTCCTTCACCTGCGTCGGGGTGAACTCCACGCCGTTCTCGGCAACAAGGCCGTCCTTGTACGTGACCTTTGAACAAGAAGTTTCACTTTAGTATTTTGTATTTATGTGTATGCGCTCTGCATTTCTCTCAGTGTGACGCACCTTGAGCAGCTGGCTTGGCGCAACTGGAATAACATCTGGGACTACACGATGGGCTTTGAAGGAGTCCTCCACAGATGCGGATTGCACAGTCAGAACACTGGCAGTCAGCAGCAAAGCAAGCAACATATCGAATCAATTATAAAACTGGCAACGCAGGCAGGTAGAGCTAATTAAATTGAGAGATAACCCAAAGATTGCTCCGACAAAAGTTTCAACCGCTCGCTCTCGAAGTCTGTGCGCAACTGAAACCAGTTTTACACAGACTCGCCACTTTTAAGTGCCACCTGCAGCGACTGCGACTGAGACTGGAAAATCGAGTGGACAAAATGTGTGTTATTAAGAGACGCGTATCGCATGGTTGCACGACTATTTCGATAATTATTAACAAAAGAACTTAGCAAATTTTGTAAATAAACAGCAAGATGACTGACTGCGCATTATTTTCCGGATAGTTGCTTGTACAGCTTCGGCACGTAGTCGTCGTACTGGGCCTGGAACAGGTTACCGGCCACGGGATTGCCTAACTTGTATTTGGCCACGAATTTAGCAGTGCTGAATTTGCCGCGATCATTGCCGCTGGTCTTCGGTATGCGCGGCTCGGTGCAGGATAATTTTTTGGGCTGCTTGAACACCAGAAAGACATAGCGATGCAATCCGCTGTCCTTTGGCGGACCAGAGCCCACATAGTCGCTTAACACGTCGCCCTTATCGATCTGATTGCCAGGTATGTTGACGACAAGCCAATGATGCCACTCCCGGAACTTGGGTTCCTTGCGGCTCGGTGCGTCCGGATCGGTTAGTATCACTGTATACAGTGTGTCCGGATCGGTGGGCCACTCCAGCTTTGGTTTATTCTTCACCTGCGTGGGAGTCAATTCGTTGCCCTCCATGACATCCACACCGTTGCCGTAGCTCACCTGCGCAAGTACACAGAAATAAAGCAGGACGTGCTGCCTTCAATTCTAAAGAATGTCGCCCTACCTTAAGCAGACTCGGCGGTGCCACCTCTAATATGTCGGGAATAACCTTGTGCTTGGCAAAGACATCGCTAGAATCAGCCATTATCGATGAAACACAAATTTCAGTTTAGTATTTGATTCTTTTTAGTTTTGTAAACCGAAGCACAGTAGATGTTTTACTGCACAAACTGCTTGAATTGTGACTATATTTTACTTAAGTAGTACGATTTCTTACAGTGTATCAACTGGCAGTAAGTCGGAGGTATCTAAATTTATGCATTTCTTTCTAAATCCAACCAAACCGGCTCACAGTCCGTTCACTTTCCGATTGCTTAATTATTTTTGGCAGTTACATATGCATGAAAGAGGTCTTTTGGAGCGCGGGAACATCTGTGGTCCAGATGCTTGTGAAGAAGTTGCCGGCCAGGGGTAATCCGAGCTTGTATCGGTCTGCAAACGCCTTAATATCGAAGTGCTCTCTACCCTCAGCGCTGTGTTTGGGCACCTTCGGGAAATCGAACTTCATGAAATCCGGTTGTTTGTACAACATAAAGATATAGCGATGGAGGCCGGTGCCCTCCTCTGGCATGGCGCCCACGTAGCCAGCACGCACATCCGCCATATTAATATGGTTCCCCGGTATGTTGACTACCAGCCAGTGCAGATGCGATCTTAGCCTGGGATATTCCTTCGACGGCACATCAGGATCGATCATGATCAGCGTGTAGTAGGTATCTTTCCCGACAATCCAGTTGACCTCGGGCGCATCACGCACCTGCATCGGTTGCAATTCAACGCCACGATTTGCCGCTATAGTGCCCAAGTAGGTGACCTAAATCAGGACGTGGAGCGATCAGTTGGAAGGGTGTTGGAGACAAGTTCGTGTGCTTACATTGAGAAATTCCTGTGGTCCTGATTCAATGACATCGGGTACAATGTCGGCGTGCCTAAGGAATTTAAGCACCAACGGCTCAGTGCCGTGCTCCATATCCGCTAAGCCATGGCCCAGGCAGAGAAGCAGAAAGGCACCCACAAGGCAGCTCTTAAACCACATTTCGCGTCGATACAGTGCAACTGGCCCTCATCTCGCACGGCCAGCGCTTTAAGTAGCTCGCGAATGCTTGAAAACCGGCTGTCTGGGTCTAGGTCCGGTGGCCAGTTTAATCGAGCCACAGACTCGATAGTGGTCTTGGCGAAAACAGCTGGCTACAGGCGTAAACTGATTAGAAGACTTTTGTTACCCTCCTTTTGTTGGAGTGCGAATTCCAAGCACTCAGTCATTTAATCAGCAGCAGAATTGAAGGAGCTTGGCGCACTGTAACTTGCGTGACTGGCGTCGCTCACACGAAAACAGTTAGCGACTCATTTGGGAAGCCGTGTGACTAAACGAGATGCGTTTTTCGAAACATGCAAATCGAGTTGGAGTTCACGTAACACCTGAGCAGTCAAGTCGGGAGTATGCGCTGATCCAGTGGACCCAGTCGATCATCAACTTTGTTTGATTGAAATTAATTTAATGACCCTGAGTGTGCTAAATGATATATTAGATAAGCCCAGTTTAAAACTGCATTTGTAGGGTATACAGGCGGGTACTTGCATACATGATCACTCCCACTCTGATCGTGATCATATCGAGCTTGAGTGCGTCATATTCCAGTGCCGTTCCAACTGCGGGTTAAAGTACACACACCATATAATTTAGCTTCAATTTATGCATTTATTTTAATAAATTAAATAAATAATAATTCAATTACGTAGGTTGCTTTTTGGTCGACTTCTAAAGGAGTGAAAGCGTAGAGGGAAATGCAGATAGAGTAGGCAAAGCGATAGGGAGAGACAGTGAAAGTTTGGGGAAAGGAAAGAAGAGTGCGGTAAAGAGAGGCGAAAAGAATGGCTAAAAGTTGATCGCGCTTAAACTTAAGAACTATTTATATGGCCTAGGCATGTTCCGGTTCCATTTGGTCTGCTTACTCAGAGCAGCAAGCCCACCTACCCCCTGGCAAAAAGAGAGAGAGGGGAGGAGATGCCGTACTACTCAGTTTCATGGTATGTACAACGGCAGTGCGAACGCTACGCTCGCTTGTCTAAGAGGAGGAGCTGTAGCTGGACGAAGTACCAGCGGTGGAGGACGATGACGAGCCCGAAGAGTAGGACGACGAGCTGCTAGGGTGGTACGAGCTGTAGGCCAGGTTCTGTGAGTCCCAACGCGCATATGGGCCACCGCTCATGGGCTCCCAGCTGCTGGGATCGTATGAGGAGGCGGTGGTGCTGGGCACTCCGTATTCGGTGGCTGGCACGGGAGCTGGCATTGGCACCATGTTCATCTTCATGCCGCCCAACTTTTGGATCAGGTTGTAGATGAGGAAGCCAAGCACCAGCTTGATGGCAATCTTGGACAGGATCAGAGCCTTGGTAGCCTTCAGACTGACCAAAGCCAGCAGAATGGGCATGACAACCTTCAACTTGAGCTTCATGAGCAGGAGCAGGGGCAGGAAGAGCTTGTCCTTGTTCTTCTTCTCGGCACGACCTTTTGATTAGACGATAGAATAGTTGATAAAATACCAAACACCGAATGAATTAGAAGTGAGATGCACTCACCTTCTTCTTTGGGCAGCTCCAGATCGAAGCCACGGTCAGCGCGATAGGTCACCACGGAGCTGGCAAAGAATGTCTCGGGCAGCTGGACGCGCACCTCGTTGGTGCGCAGAATGCGGCCGAGGCGATCGACAATCACCTTATCGATGACATCGTCATCGAAGGCACGACCACTGACCTCCTCCTCGACGTTGGCGACCGTGTCCAGGTAGGTCAGCACCTTCTCCTTGAGGCAATGCATGGCATTGGCATGGAAGCACTTATCCACAATTGTCGAGATTAGCTCATCGGAGCTATGGATGCGCGGAGTTACGGCATTATCGATGGCAGCTCCCTGAACTGATGCCGACAGCAGCAGCAAACAACCGAACGCGATGAAGGACGTGAAACGGAAAGCCATGTCGATGTGTTTGTACTGATTACCAGCGATCTATCCACGCGATACTATTCTACTATATACACTACCAGAGCGCGTAGTGTTGACTGTGATGCCGGTGCGACGACAATGTTGAACAATTGAACGAGTACCGACGATTTTATACCGCCGCTCCTAGGGCGCTAAGAGACACCGCCTCAACGAGACAGAGCGACAAAGCGGCACCTGAGACCGTTTTCCAAGTTTTGGAGCGCACACTTTTTTTCTTCGCTTATTCGTTTTTTCTTTTCGATTTTTGTTTTTGGACAGCTACGAATCGAGTGACGAAAGCCCGTGCCGAACCTTAGCCAACTCTTCAGAGTATCCAAAGTTTTTCACCAAACACTGTTGCGTCGCCTCCGAGTATCTGGGTTGCCTGGTTTGGCTCCCCCAGCAAGCTTTCTCGCTTTCCATATCCAAGGCACCCGACAGCGAAGACAAACCGTCGGTCAACCCAACGCCCACCCCCGCCCGTTGGTCGCAGTTGCATTATCGATGGCCGATGAAAATAACTTTTGTTACCCCATTAGTATGCAGGGCATCGTTTCTTACGCGACCGACCGCAAGAAAGCCACAGACCGAAGGCAGAGCGAAGTCAGACAGCGACACTGACAGGCAGCCAACCCGGGCCCAGTCGCAGGTCCACTGCACGTACATTTTTCAACGTATTGTGTCAAATTTCGATACCAGAAATCAGTACGGAACTTGACTACGCATCGGTATTGACCGTCGCTCCGGCTGGATTAGGCCATTTGATTTCTGCATGCGGAACTGCCTGCCGCGTCTCATTGCGGACGCGCAGTTGTTGTCATTGTTGTTTTTGTTACTTGCCCTGTTTTTTGGGATTATGAAACAGATTTCTGCTGTGTTATTTGTTATTTGTGACATATTATTTTGAGGGACCATTGAAATGCCGGACAAGCTGTTGCACTGTCCCAAAGTGGGTCAATCAAATGGAAGGAATCAATATTGTTGCTAAGAGAATGTCTTCTTTACTGTTCTACACGTATATACAGATATATTATATTCTTTAGTATCCAGAAAGTGACATTAAAAAATGAATACTGTTCAGGCCTGTCGAGAGGAAATCAGAGCCAACGGGCCGACAAAGGGCCTTCCTAGACCCTACAAGCTTGGTAGGAATCCCACCACCTGCCTCGATACTAATACTGTTGAAATCTTTCATTCTCATTCTTCGATATCATACGCCTGCATACGCAAACATTATACCTTTGCAGTGCGTATTTTAATATTGACCAAGAACTTGCAATCTTAGGAGTAATTTCCAACGCGAGGAGTATATTCTGAATTAGCACAAACAAGGTAGGTGATTTAGCTATGTCCGTCTGTCCGTCCGTCTGTTTGCCCGTCTGTCTGTTGCAACGAAAACTAGTGTCTCAGTTTTCTTGCTGAAATTTGGAAATTGCTAAACGTTGTAAATTAGTCTTAACAAGCTGGATCTAGTAGCTAAAAGATCGAAAGAGATAAGAATCTACAAGGGTATAAAACCTTCGGTATGCAGTACGTTGCCTTTTTACTCATTTTTCATATATTCAGAATGCCCAATGGAGAAATATCCGATACCATGAAGTATATGTAGAAATATTCTTATTTAGCTCTAATAGGAAAGTTAATGCATTGTGTTTTATGACCGACTCTCTGTTGCAGCGTAAAAGAATATTAGCTTGCCCGAACGATCTTATTCATTGTATGGGGTACTTGAGAAAGTGCTGACCGACTTTTATAATTTCTAACATAATTATGTTGTATTGTATTTTGTATTAACATCAACTTGGATGCAACTTGTTTGAGTTACAAAGAAGTAAAGAGAAGAAAATTAGAAATTTTATAATATTTACGTGCACAAATTAATATCAATTCTTTTATATAATGAGATTAATAAAAACAGATTTAATACAAATGTTCTTTGAATAACCTTTGGCATATATGGTAATCTTAATCATCATAATCTTCCTCGAGATTCTATTCTGTCTTTTTTTTTCAATTTGCATGCCGCGTTCTATCGCATCTTCTTTTTAATTTTTCTATCCCTATCGCGTTAATTTCTCCTCGCGTTTCTATTCGCATTTCCACGCGTTTTTGTGTCGTCCGTTGTGCGACAGTGGCTCCCGGTCGGTTAGGTGGGAGGTGGACTTCGTTTGGGGTCCGCGCGCAACAAGCATCGGCTTGGTGTCGTTAGGCCATTTATTATTACATTCATTGTATTCAACGACCAAACATAAAAGTTAAACTATTATTCTTGATTTACCATTTTAAACTGCATTATTTATTATTGGAATACTGAAACTGAATTGAAAGAAACATACAAAATTATCCTACACAAATTATTAACAAACTTTTACTGTTTAAGCTTAGTTAATTGTGTAAAAAAGAAAATTCAATAGTCTGTAATGTTCAATGAATATTCTATCAAATTTTATGGTATATATTACGCGATTTCCGCTCAAATCAAGATTTCAATAACAATATCCGCCTTGTAGGTTCGCTTGATTGGTGCCAAAATGGCTGAACTTATTTTTGGCGTGAAATTTTCTGGCAAATCTCAAGTTGTTGACATGAGATTACCTAACTGATACTGCGAGGCGAGGTGAATAATGCAACAGGTGTCGTGGCCGTTTGACGTTACACGATCTGTTATCACCCAATAAAAGAAATTCATGTACATTTCACAAACGCCTGCCGCAATTCGGACCAATCGTGCCAAAATAGAAATAAAATACGAATAAAAAAGTAAAAAGAAACCGAAACTCAAACTGAAAACGAAACTGAAACTGAAACCGAAAACACAATCAATTTTCATATGCTCGTGTTGCTGTTCATCGTCCTCTTGAATGCCAAACTGTGATGAAAGCGACGCAGTCAGTCAAGAGGCACTCCCGCCTCCTGCACCCAACAATTCCTCATGCTTTACTGCCTCTGCAAAAAACGATTTGCTCAATATAAAATTTACGCCGAATTTTAAGTTTTCCACTCAGCAGGATGCAGTAGAATAGGAGGATAGCAGGATGGGTTGGCTGGGGGTGTGTTTTATTGGCCACTAAATATCCAAGTATTTACCCATCATGGCCTGGTGGACGGCACAATTTGATTGCCTTTTAAATGAAAGTCGCATGCGGTCAAATGCGTCTAAGAATTTCAGGCATTCTGCGTTCAGCGTGGGGCACATTTTAAGCCCGTCCGCGCGGCATTCAGGGTCACAGGCTTAGGCTTTGGCGGAAAGGTCGCTCGGCACCGTTTAAGGTTCAGTGCATGTCGACGACGAGATAAACTCCTCACTTCACAGTTCACGCCCTCAATAAGAATGTTGGGAGACTTTCACTCTCGGCCAGCGCGCGGGCACGTGGCCACCATCAACTTTCGCGCAAGTGAAATGCAAAAGCTCCGGCTACGGCACCGACATTAAAATTATCCACAGTTCATCATTTTAATCGACAATCCAACGGACGGACCGGTCCGTTCGGTCCGTTGACTGGAATATCTAATTAGATTGCAAGCCAAAGAATTTGAGCCGTTTACATTTGGCTAATTAGGACAAGCGAGCGATGTCTTCGAATTATTTGTTTGGCCCAGAGAAAATGCTCCTGCCCCAACGGCGTGTAATCCGATAAATATCGGCATCCGATTGCCGGGCTGCCTGCGGGAAAGTTGGGCAAGTTAATTACTGCGATGCAGGGAAGTCAGCGTAGTTCACTTAATGTAATGCCCGAACACGGCTTTAATAAACTATCGAGAGGTTTTTCTGTATAAAGTCGCTCATTATTTTTGCATTTCTTAAGCAATTTTATTCAATTAAATTTTTGTTCTTGCTTCTCTTTTTTTCTTTTTTTTTCAATATAAATAAATAATAAATAAATAGTTATTACAAATAGGGTCTAGAAAGAATGCAGGGCAGCCTCGCAGTCGCTCTCGCTTGTCGTCCTCGCCCTCTGCCATTGGGGGATTCTCGTGGGGCAGACGCACGCCAAGGCACAAAAAACTTTAAACAATTAACAAATCATTTTGTGCTGCTTGGGTGGCCCTAATCGGGACTTAGACATAGGCCTGGTAGGCTAGGTTCTGGGCCATCTGCTGTGGCTGTTCGACAACGGGGGCGGGCACAGCGCCGAAGCTGCGGCCATCCCACGGTCCATGGGCGGTGATGTGTGCGGTGTGGTGATGGTCATGGGCAATCTGCAGGGGAGCAAGAGGGAAAAATCAGGAATTAGGGGCGATTGTGCGGACTAGAAGTGATGGTACATTAGAGGTACGCTTGGAGGTGGTACGTTTGGGAGTGAGGTGAGGGTTCAGTTTAAAGGGCACGGGTTGTGGCTGGACTTACCCAGTACTTGCCCTCTGGGATACATATACATACGTGAATAAGTTACTGTTACTTAGTTATTGCTACCGTTACTGTTACTCTACCCGTCGCCCTCTGAACTCTCCCAAATCTCTCTCAACTCTAATTACCACAGCCCGCGAATGCCTAAAAGACAACAGAGATGCGTGTTTTAATAACGGATCGGGCTTACCTTCTTGCACAATTGGAAAATGGCCAAACCAACCGAGACAAGGAAGGAGAAGAAGCCCAGGGCGAGTGCGTTGAATGCCTTGATCTTCAGAATGCCAATGGCCATGGGAATGACGGTGATTGCCTTCAGCAGAATCAGCACCAGAATGGGCATGGCCAGCTTGCGCAGCCTGTTCTTCTTGCCTGCGTTTTCAAGGATGCAATTGGTGAGTTAAGCGGTTGATTGTCTCTGCTGCATTCAACCCACCCTTCTTGAAGATGTTGCCCTTCTTACCCCTGGCTTCGATATCGGACGCATCGGAGGCGTCGTTCAACTGCAGGTTCAAGCTCAGCTCGTCGTTGGCCAGGTTGCGTGCCGAGACGGTGATCTTGGCATCGGCGCCGGGCAGATTCAAGCTCACATCATGTCCACGCATATAGTTCTCGACAGCGTCCAGGAAGCCATCAGCGCTGTTGGCGCGTGCCTCGCTCACGGGTGCCACCTGTTGGCCATTCGAGTGCACATCCATGTTGGACAACTATCGGGGAAATTGATTAGCATCAGGCTGACTTGAAGGAACTCTTCGAGCTTACCGTGTAACTGTCTTTACTCAGCACATTGTCCACAAAGCGCATGGCGCGCTCTTTGATGCAGGCCATCGAGTCTTGGCCGCTGGCGCACTTGCTCTGCTCCTCTGAAATCAGTTGCTGCAGCTTCTGCTGTTGCTGCGGCGTGGTGGCGGCATGTGCCTGGGCGGCCGCCAGGGCTGCAATGCCAACAACGAGAAGGAGCAATTTGGCCATTTTGTATTGTGTGTTCGGGGGGTTTCTGCTTCTTCTTCTGCTCGTCTCGACGCTGCGGTAAACACAACTCGCCTCAATGCTGGCACAATTGGGTTTAATAATCGTTTTTCTATTGTTCACGATTTTTATACTTCCCAATGTTTTACGCGTTAAGCCATCGCGAGTGCCTCCGATTGCCCACTCGGCTGTCGCGCATGGGCTCGGATATGCGACGCGACGCAACGCAACGCGACGCGACGCAACGCAACGCGACGCGACGCCAAAAGCAAAATGGAGAAAGAGACAAAAGAGAAAAACATGGCGGAAGAAGACATAAATGAAGCAGACACCGAAAGAGGCAGCCCAGCATTGTTGCATTGTTGTTGTCCATCGATACTGCCGTTGGCATGCGGCGCTTAGCGGCTTTGTGGCGAGCGCGTGTGCGTGCCTAGGTACCACGTGTCGTATGCTTAATGCGATTTTATTTCAAACGCGTGCCGGCTACGTCTGGGCCCTGGCATGCCACTGCGAGTGGGAATAGAAGTGGGGGAGTGCTGCGTTTCATTAGATGAAACTTCTTTTACCTAAGCTCACTGCACTTGCCTAACACAATTGCGAAAGGCCAAGGGACTAAGCTGAGCAGATAGCTCTGCCACAGCATCAACAACGACAAGAAATTGAAGGCATAAGTTTCGCAAAAGAAAGTAATTTAGTCCTGCTTTAAGCTGTGAGGCAGACAAGACTTGCACTAGCAGAAGTGCATATTAGAGTATATATTCTTGACATATCTGAGCTGAAATATAGGCAACACTTCGCAGCACACGTCGCAGGGTCATAAAGCTTTCGTTGCGTGCGGGAAACTAGTCATTAAATTCCCACTACGCATAATTTTATACAACACTCGCACGATAAATTGTGCAAACGGTGCGTATGAGCAATTAGCAAATGCAAAATCATAATTAATAATGGCGAAAGGGGAAGCCTCATGCACAAATTGAGCCACCTGCGCGACGTTCGTGCAATGCAAATCATGTAGAAAGTGCTTTTCCTGTCGCAACGAAAGCGAAAGTGAGAAGCGCAGAGCAGCTGCTACTCCTCGCGTAGGGCCCCAAGCCAAAGTCATGAGCTGAATATCAAAATTCGCGCCATGCAACATGTGAATTATGAATTTCGTATATTGATTACGCTTTTGGCTTCTGCCACACGATTCGAATTGATATCAAAGTAATGTTTTCTTTCTTTATTTTGAGCACTTTGTTTTTTGTTTTGTTTTTTTTGGGGCTTTTGTTTTAAGTCCAAGTTTCTCCACGCGTTGGCGCTTAATTTGCGATTCCAGGCGCATTCCTCGACATTTCTCACTGCTGCTGCCAATGAAATTGGAAAACTTTTTTCACATTTGAAATTGTTGCGTAGAAACGGCATCGATATCAGACAAGTGCATGTCGTTAAATATCAATGAACCGTACCAAACCAAACCACACGAATCGAAACGAATCGAACCGTGCTGCTGTCAATGCTGATGTTGTTGTTGTTGTTGCTGTGCTTGTTGCAGCATTTGGTGGCGGCAGCGCCATTTTGCATTGTTGCACGTGGCAGTTGTCACTAAGGGAAACTTTCCCAATCGCCGCCCGACTGTTGGCCTGGAAATTGATATTGGTACAGCGTGAGAGATAGGGGAAAAATTGATTTCAGTTTATTTTTTTCTTTATTGCAAACCGCAAAGCAAACAAATTGAATTTACGCTGCTTTCACATGCGGCATGAGGCAGCAGACTCTGATGCGTGGCAAGTCCTGCGAGGGTCGTTTAAAGCTACTTCAGGTCTCCCTTCAAGTTCTCCCTTCAAGACTGCAATTGAAGGGTGTGTGAATACATCTTACTGTTCCTCAACTTCTTCAACCCCTTACGGGAAGTAGCTCTTACTGTGTGCTTAGGGTCAGATTGGCAGCCATAAACAGGCCACTTCCTTGTTGGACTGCCGGGCAGCTCGAATTAAGGGCGTTGAGTGCGCTAATCAGTGCATTAGAAAGTTGCTGGAGTGCCCTAATTAAGCCCTTCTTACATTCACTAATTACTCCAGCTCGTGCGGCCGGGGACCGAAACTTTGCTCTCAATACCTTCAATTAGCCAAATGACTTTTAGCATATTTCTTTTTATTGCGTAAATATTTACAGAAACGACACGAAAGCCCCGACAGGACTTGGACTTGGTTCCGTGTCTCCAATACATATTGGTTTTCCTTTTCAGCTTTTCGGCTTTTGGCTTTTCTCCTTGCTTGTTTCTTGCCTTGTTTTGTACAATTCTCATAAATAAACAATAAATAAATAAATAAAAACGAAACACGCACTCAGCGCGCCGCACTTAAAATAGAACAAATAAATAGAGTCGCAGCATGTTCAACTTTGGGGTTCCGATTGGATGTGCCGGGGCAGTTTGGGGGGGAGTTCGGTAATTTAGCGTCTCTTCTGGCCGGCATAGGCCATGTCCTGCGCATCCTGTGGCTCTTGGGATGAGCGTGCCCAGGCATGGGGATCCCAGGCAGGCGCTGGATGCTCCAAGTGCTCGATGTGCTCGACAGGCAGATCGACATGATGGTCGATGTGATGATCCAGATGATGATCGATGTGATGCGGCACAATGTGCTCGATGTGGTGGGGCACCACATGCTCGATGTGATGGGGCACCACATGCTCCACATGGTGTGGGTAGTGTACCACCTCGTAGTTGACAATCTTGGGCTTGGCAATCTTGAAAATAACTAGAGCACCGGACAGCACCAGCGAGAGCAGACCCAGAGTCATGGCCTTCCAGGTCTTGAGTGCAATGAGTCCAAGAGCCAGGGGCACCAGTACGGTGGTCTTCAGCTTCAGACCCAGCAGGAAGGGCAGCACAGCCTTGCGGATCATGCCGCGAGCTATGGAAGAGAAGGGTACACATAAAGAAGACTGATCAGGCTGCTCCCACTTGGCTTTACTCACCCTCATTGGCTGTGGCAAGTGGCACAATGCCGCCCTGGGTCAGGGGGTTCTCCATGAGGAAGTCGGGCACCAGAGCACGTGCCTCCGAGCTGCGGAAGTACTCAGGTGCTTGAATTCTCAGAGCATGGCTGCCCAGATACTGATCGATGCTATCGAACATCTGTTCATCGGCGTTTAGAGCACGCGATTTGTCGCTGGTCTCAGGCTGCGTGGTGCGGACAATGGACAAACGCTCCGTCAGCCTCACCTCCGGCTGCTGCAGAGCGGTGTTGAACCACTGCAGGGCCTTGGGCCGCACACACGAGATGCTCAGATCCTTCAGGCAGCTGTGGTACATATCCAGTGCCAGCTGCGCTGCCGACTGCGGCGCCTGCTGCGCTGCACTCGGGGCGCCCTGTGCGGCGGCCAGCGTCGTCAGAGCGACAAGTAGCAAGACTTTGCTTTGCATCCTTGCGGGTATTGTGTACGTTTCTACGTTGGGTTACTCGATTCCAAGCTAACTCCTGCTCGGTGCGCACGCGTTGGCGACTCAGTGGGTTATGCAAATGTCGCCCGGGCAGGCCATGGTTTTTATACTTCGGTACTTTGTTAATTGAATTGCGTATGCGGCGTACGCGCGTCTCATTGCCCATTGCGCTTTGCTACGTCGCTTTAGCGGCCATTGCGTTTTGTTGTCAAAGTCATGGAAAGCGCAAGTTGCGCAGGTTTCACCAGCGGATGCCTGCCCACCGTGGGTTCTACGGCCTCCACTTCTCTCTCACTCTCTTGGGTCTTAGCTCGGTGGGATCTATGGGCATGTGTGACTCCGTCAACGGGGTCTGACTCCCTCTGCCTAATCACGCACTTCTAAGCAGAACACTCATCGTATCTCATGCCGCACATAATTGAAAGTTATTTTATGGCTTCTGGCCTGCGATGGTGTCGTAAAAGCAAACCCACCGCGCTACCAATCGCCGTGCGTGCCCAGCAACTCAATTAGAATGCGATACAAGTAGCCCCGCGGACTATCCGACAGACACTTGTAAAGCCAGCTAAATGCACTTGCTCTGCAGCAGCACCAGCACATAAAACACTCTTGATGGGCACTTGAGGTGCGCTATAAAGCGCGACGCAGGTTCTCGTGTCAAAGGGTTGCTACATTGTATAAATTAATTTAAGAGAAAAATGTTTATTAAGTGCTTCTATGGAAATAATATTAAATTTCATGATAGGCAAAAACTGTTCAACGGCAAGCGACCTTGGGCGCTTGGCCACAAAGCTTCCAGGTATAAATCATACTTAATCCACTTGTTACGTAATGAAATGTGCTAGAAATGAACTCTGATCCTTGTTGCTTTATTTTGAGCAGCGTCTCAAGCACCTCTGCCTGGCCTGTGTAGAGGGTATGGAACTGTCGGCACTTCCTTGCGTTGTTGTTGCTGCTGCTGCTGCTCAGCGATTTCTTTAATTCTTCAATAAATTTTGTTATAGGTTTCGTATAACGGAAATGTAATCGTAGGCCAAGCCCAGAGAAATGTGACAATCGAATTCGATGGGGGAAGGTTGTCTATGCGCATAGGCTGAGAGGAGGGGGGGAGCCTATAAGCTGGAATGCTTCCAAATACTTTTACTTCTGCGGCATTTAATGAGCCGCCAATTTAGCCATTGGTGTTTTGATGTCACACGCTGCAGTGTCTCCTAAAATATTTTCTTGTGCTTTTGTTTCCGCCTTCTTGGTTGCCGTTGTTGCCGTTGTCGATTTCGTTTCATTCCGCTTCTCTTGTTCTGTTTTGACAGAATTTTCGTTAGGCAAAAAATGAAAGCGTGTTAATTGCGCCCAGAATTCAAACAACATTCCTGCTTTTTTTTGTTGCGTCCTTTTAAGACATCAAAGCATGCACAGCAATGTCAATAGGCTGGCTAATAAATATATTTATGCAAATGAATTCCTGTTAATTTCAACAGTAGCTGGTGCCGACGACAATTGGCAACATGCTGTTCCTGCTGGCTGCTCTTGAAGTTTTGATTTATGCAGAGACCGTTGTTTTATACCACGCATACGCCCCGATGACGCTACGTATGAGTGATTGCACAGCATGCTGGATTCCAAAGAAGAAATGATTCCAGAGCTGAGCATAGCACGGATTTGTATATACAAATTCATGTACATACGTGGTATGGGTAATTACGTATGTACATGAATTTGTATATACAAATCCGTGCTATCATCGATTCAGGGCACCGTCTGCGGGTTACACAGATTTTGTGTGTCTTTAAGCGCTTCAGAGTTGATGAAAATCTGTGAAGCCAAAGCTGCCGATGCGCTTAGGCAAGATGGCAACTTTTTGTGGTATTAATATTAATTAACTTCGAGAGCAGGGTCTGCCCTGCGTTGACCCTGTGTCACAACTTTAAGCCACAATTTGTAGCAGAAATTGCAAAAGATGAAGATGAAATAATAATGTAACCAAGGCACGAAGTTCCTTATCATTTTTGTTTTTAATTGAGAACACAAATTTAATTATATTTGTAAAATAAAATCACAACTCAGTTACGCATTAAATTGGTTTATTTATTTAATTTGAGCTGTCATTGTATGTGACATACAGCATTTTTTGTGCTGCATAATGATTGTTTTTCCGTTGCACGCAGATAGAGACAATACTTGGTGCCCCACAATGCAGTTCATGGCATGGAAACTCGCATTATTAACCCATTCGCAGGGACTTTCCCATGAATAAACAATCGATTCATTTAGCATACGCTCGTATTCGTAATACGAATGACTGATTTTAATTGCTTTAATTATTTGCACTCCTCATTCTGCACTGGCCACTCGACCATTGCGTTGTGTCTGGGAGCGTGTCACAATAATTTACATTCGTCATTTAACACAATCGACAATTGGTAATTGCATTTTTCACTACGAAATTTAATCAACAATATTTCTATGGACTAATTAATGGAATATTATTCGTTAAATAAGCCGCGACCGACAGATTGCCGCCTATCAATAAAAATCCTGATTTCATTATAATGTGCCTGATTTGTTGTCGCCATGAGTCACATTTGCGGCTTAATGGATCGAATTAATTGTTAATGTCGGAGAGGGGGAAGGGAAGGCAAGTGGCCAGGAGTTGTTTGAACAAAATCAGAATAATTATTAATTGAGCTTTTGTCGGTCGCCGGCGGGTACAGAAAACATATTTTAAACATACTTCGGCTCAATAAATAATCAAATAAATAAATAAGTAAACAAATAAATAAGAAATTAACAAATAAAACTATGCTCCGTGTGCATATTCACAGTTCGATTTAACAAGGAAGTGTTGACTCAATGAATTACTAGTACGCCTTGCAGCTGCTGCCGGACGAAACTGGACAAGTTGGACGAATCACTTTGCCGGCACTGTACTGCACTGTGGGTAGAGGCTTTGGCAATCCTTTTGATCCTGTCCATCGCGGGCTGCCTGGATGAGGCGATAGAATCGTCGCACTGCCTCATTGGCATGCGTCACGGGCTCCAGCTCGTTGGTATCTCTGCAACAGACAAAAAGAGCAAACGTGCAGGAAACACAACACGAAATTCCGTTAATTTAATTAAGTTTCCAGGATGCCGCAGCTGATTCTGCAACGACTAACAGAGACTATTGCCAACTGCCGCGAACTCTGCTAATTAACTTTGCCGCATTGAAGCTGAAACTTTTTGATTTTCTCGAGAGTTACGTGGCGCGCAGCCTTTGTGTGTGTGGCAGTTGGTCGAGTATGCCCTGAGTCCCGCTCCATAACAGACGCACAACATTCTGTTGAATGCCTTTGGGCTTCAACCTTACGCGAGTTTACTACTTAGACACTTGATTGCAAAGCCGTAAGGTGCTTCACTTTAAAAGCAGCCCAGTAATCACTAAAAAGGAACAGGGCACAAGTGAATTCCCTCAAATTAAATATTAACAATGCAGTTGGTTGTTCATTACCTGAATTGCACTAAAAGTCAATAGAATAACTAATATAACCATATATACTAAGTAACATTTTAAATCGACAGTCTGTCAATTAAATGCATTTCATTAACCTATATTCTACAGTCGAGTAGATAAGGCATTAAATTAAGAAAATCGCGATTTAAAGGAATTAAAATCAAAATCAAATATTAATTTTATGTTGGGGAACCAATATCTACCTAAAACTGAAGTTGACTTTGACGCTTGAGGATCTACCATTGTTCGCGGATTAAATAGATAAGCAAACTCGCAGGCAACTGCTTTCAATTATTAATCAACTGCTTTGAATATTAATTAATTTTCCGCTTTGGGCGCAAAATCAAGGCATTGTGGCCTGAGCTGCGCTTGGCCTGTGCCCAAATTCTATAGTCTCTTCACTAGTGTCTCGAGTGTCCTCGACAGCGGTTCCTGATAAGACTATAGGACGCACTTGGAGCGTTTAATTAATGATGTGACATTAAGGCGAACAGTCATAAATCACACAATGTGCATACTCTACCCACAACTAAGCGACCCCGAAAGTATGCTACAATGTCGCCGCCAGTCAGTCGCAGTTGAACATATTGTACAAATGTATGTATCTCATGTCTGTGTATTGCTTGTTGAATTGTTAAATGTCAACAAACCTATCAAAAATTTGATGAAGACAACTCGCAATTTTACGGCCATTGTGTGCGCCATGTGCAGTCAGCAGGGGAAACTGTGCACAACAAAACAATTTGAACTACAACTGCAAAACGGAAGCAACTACAGACCCGATAAATAAAAGAGAGCTAAAACAGATGTGGAAAATAAAAGAGAAAGAGAGAGAGAGAGAAAGAGAGAGAAGGAGAGATAGATACAGAAGGAGTCTTTTTCGAACAAATGGGGGTCCTACACAAGGGCTGCTTAATCAAACTGTTCATTCTGTTGAACATTTTAATTAATGTTTGTATACATTTGTCTCAAGATCTCAAATTAGACTTGAGCTCTCAACGGACAATGAATCTGTTTGGAGGAACAAATGAATTGGAAGCTAATTGCAATTTTTATTTACCATTTGCCATTGTATACTACACAGACTTGAACTGTTTGCTTTGCATGGAATAAGTATTGTTTTCATATTATAAATAGAAACTCAGACTAGTCTGATATGCATTGATTAACTTTACAATAGTGTAAGCTTGAAGATATTTTATATTCCCCTTTTATGCGTGCGTCTTGTAGAGTATTCCAATTATGAATATATCTTGCCTGACTGCGTCTCAATTGGCGGTTGACCAACGCGTCAACGCGTCGTCAGTCACTTTGGAATATGCCTTGCGTGGGTGACGCGCTCTTTGTCGCCTCGTGCGTTTCTTGCCGCTTGGCTGCCCATGTGCAGTGTGCAGTGTGCAGCACAAGCAGTTCAATTTGTCGACAGAAGATACGAGACACAAGACACGAGTCACGAGACATGAGACACTAGACAGATGACAGCAATGCAAGAAGATGAAGAAGAAGCAGAAGATGAGGAGCGACAGCAAAGTGCAACAAACGACTCTACTCGCACGCACTCTCTTACTTTCCTTCTTCACGCTTCTGCTCATTTATTGAAAACTCGACTAGACATTTGGCGGAGAAAACCAGAGCACAAGGAAAACTGGAAGACTTAAGAATTTGACATGGCGTGACACTGCTGGCTACGACCTGACGTTACTATCTGCAGTTCCCTGCACAACTATTAGAGCATTAAACTGGTCCCAAAGAGTCGAATGCATTTATGACACTCTTCGCTTAATTACGAACGGCAGCTGGAGCAAATCGGAAATGCTGACCGGCTGTGGGGGAAACTCGTATACGTACCGACTCAGCTCGGCCGAGATGAAGTTACTGTGTGGACTGTATTCGGCCGGATCCTTGTACATGTTGCACACGATGCGCTCTTTGCAGAGATCAGTCTTGACGCCCAGCTGCTCGATGATCTTGTCGATCTTCAGCAAGATGGGACTGTAGAATGGATCGTAGTTGAGGGGATACAGTGGCTGCAAAGAGGAAGATGAATAAACGCATTAGCATTGTGAGCAACTCGACAGCTGAGCCAACTTTCGAACCTGTCCATCCTGCACGAACGGCTGATTGCCAAGAATTTGTTGTTGCTGCTGGATTAGTCGCTGCTCCGCCTGTATGCGAATGGCCTCCTTCACCTGTGCCGATAGCTCGGGCTGCAAATGATCGATGAGCATGGACGTCAAATTGACAGAAAATAAAAGTAAGAGAAGTAGGAATAAGCAAATTAGTTTTACAAAAGTCTCTTTATGTTATTGTCATCGACTCCATGGGCGACCCTCGTGCAAAAGCTGTTCGCTTACTTTCCCGACGCACTGGCGCGGTGTCGTTTTGAAATGTGCCCTCATTTAATTAGACCCAACAGCGAGTGATTTTGCAATTCATCTGGCTGTGTGTTCGCCCAAGCCAAAGTGCATTTTAATTATGGCTTAGTTAACATGGCAGGGCTGCGCCGGCTCTGCGGCTGTGGGCCACATGAGTGCCAGGTGCAAGTACCAGGTACTTCGCGAGCATCGAGCGACGAGTACCTAGTGCCAAGTGCTGGAAAGTGAAAACAGCCCGTGACCCAGTGCAGCAAAGTAAATTGTGTGCAGAGCCGGCCCCACGACAATGCAATTTGCGAAACGCCGTTAAAGAGACACTAAACGAACGGACAAATAGCCGACGAACAGACTGGCAGACAGACAGACAGACAGAGGGAGCAGATGGGTAAGAAAAACTATTTGCACTTTAAGAAAAGTGTCAATAAGTCCGCCCAGTCCAAGCAGGCGGGCATTTGCGACAAGTGAAACTGCAACTGGCTGATTGATTACGTTGTTCGCTACCGACTCTGATCCCACTTGGCGTGGACTGTGGAATGGGCCAGCATAAAACCACTCTTCATATTGCCCGGAGTAATAAAAGACTTCCGCCATGTTTTTAGGGGCCATTAAGCTTGAATGGATTCGATTGGAGTTTATTGCGGCTCGCACGAGCTTTTCCACCTCGAAAATCTGTCGCATGGCGCTTTACAATTAAGCCCACCGTATCCGGAGCTCGTTTGCATACATACTCGTATACTCACCGAGAGCTGTGGGCTCTGAGCCGCAAAATGGGCAGCTGTCAGTCCGTCTGGGGACTGGGCAGGGGCTCCAGCCTGCCGTGCTGGTCCTGGCGCGGGAACATAGACTGGATTGTGTTGTCCGAATGCCGGCCTTGAGCTGCGAGGGGGATTAGATATGGAAATGTATGTTAATTCGACTTGGATGTCTCCATAATTGCCAATGTTGTTCCCCGATGTTGTTTCCATTTCGAGTTAGCAAAACATTTGCAGTTGTATTTACAGGTTAGTTGGGCAGCCACAATATGCGTGTTAGTTACGTGTGCGTGGGTGTGTGTGTGCGAGGGTGTGCAGGTGTTGGTGCTGAGCTGGACACTTGATACCTTTGTGGGTCCAGGCTTTGTAATTTATTTAAACTGTGACTAGAGGCGTGCAGTTTCTGATAGCCAATTTGCTGCTGCTGTTGATGTTGCTGCTGCTGCTGTTGTGGGTGGTGTTGCTGCTGCTGATGTGTGGGCGGCCTTTGTTGCTGACTGTTCGGCCAGCGCTGTTGCTGATGCTGTTGCTGGGCGGGCGTCGAAGGAGGGGCCTGTTGTGCCTTCGCGTGGTAGCTCGGCGTTGTGCCCAGGCCCCAGGCATGCAGTTCGCTGGCATCGTTCGCCGTGTGCGGCTTAAAGAAATGCGCGCTATCCTCGACCTGTGCGGCGCGATTTATATCGCCTATATATCTATTTGTGATGAAGATAGTTGTTGTGTTTCATGCGAATTTGTGTGTGAGTGAGTGTGGGTGTTTGTTTGAGTGTGATTGTGTTAAGAACAGACAATAACTTTGACAGAAAAACAAAGAGACTTGAGCGCGCCTTAAGTGCTGCGCTGCAACTTACTCAGATCCCAGGCCAGGTCCACTGTTCTCCCAGGCGCCCTCGAAGTGCTCGTGTCCCGGTCCCGGACCGTAGGTCTCGTGCACTGGCGCGCCATGCAGATACGCTGAGGGATGTCCCTTGGGCGGATGCGTGAAGATAAGTTCCGGGCCGGGGTTGCCGTGATGCTCTCCACTATACCAGGGCGGCACAACCTGCTGGCAGCCCGTGTGCAGTGTGAAAGAGAGAGAGAGAGAAAGAACGATAGCAATATGATTACAGACAGTTCGTAAATTGCAGAAGTTTCTTCTGCCCGAATAGCGTCACATCGAAATTCTCTCTCTGGTACCTATACTTATTGGGGCTTTTTCTTTCTCCGTCGAGTCGAGTGCCCTTTGTGCTGTGGCTATTTATAGCCCAAAACTCAAACTCAAGCGCCTTTTTGCGATGCGGTACAGTTCAATGACTCTTAAATAGTCGTAAATAATAAAAATGCGCTTGACTGCTCCGATATCTATCTATGTGAGTGAGTGTGTGTGTGTGTGTGTATGCTAAATAAACGTCCCTGAGCGAGACTCGAAACTCAGTTTGAATGTAATTCTATTAGACATCAGATTTGCTTTTTACGCACTCTACTCATAAAGTTGCATAAAAATGAGACCCCGAGAGAGATGCTTGACTGGAGCAGGGCAAGGTAAGTGAGTTTGTGTTGATTATCCTGGGCATACTTAAAGAACCTCTGCTGCTGCCTGAGCAAGTATTGCGTTTTCAATAAATATCCTGCTGTGCCTATATCTTCCATACTTCTCCAAGTTCCTGTTCCTACTTTCATCAAGGTGTTTAGCTATTTCACACAACTTTCTGGCAAAAGAATGGTGACAATTTTGGCACTTCACAAACAGATTACAAGCCAGGCAAACTGGCAGAAATGCCTAGATATCGTAGATGGGCGGGGCACATATTTGTGTTAGCGGCGAACGCGACATAATTTAATTTATGAACACCACTTGGCGTCTTTCTCTTTCTCGAGAGAGCTCACAAGTAGACAACGCGCCTTAATTTAAATGCTGCTTATACGAAATTCATGTTGGGAAATCTTTAAGTTAACGTATTCTGATTTAATAAAGCAGCAAGCCCTTTTACTCTCCCCTCACTCACTCTCTCTCTGGGCCCGTTAGATACGTATTTGATTGTCTTATCTGCATGTTTACAACTTGTATGACTAGTTGAGGCATCTCATGCTGGCCCGCATTTCTGTTTCTTTGCCTTGTTTGACTAATCAATATTGGGACAACACTCTCGGTAAGATTCTTAACTGAGCATAAGTCCACGAGGATTGCGGGCTTTGATTCAGAGCAAAACATGCGAGTGTTGCCATGTTTATCTCTTGGGCTCAAGCCAAATATGTGCCGAGAGCAATTATCCTGGTCTATTGTCACTGGCGGGGCGACAAGTCCTATTTACAGCATATGAATAACTCATAAATACATTTGCGTGTGGGTGTATGTGCTGAATGTTTGCCAAGCGAGTGACTGAGTCTGTAATCCTTGAGAGACCCCGGAATGCCGGGATTTAATTTGATGAAATGTCAAGCTGCCTCTGCTGTCTCGCCGGGACTCGCTGCAAGCAGTGAGTGGCAAGTCTTTAAGTTACACTCCACGTAACGTATGTTCGAGTGTTTTTGCGGAGAAATTCAATTAGCCAAAATTCGGTTTACTTGCACTACACAAAGTACACAAACACACACACAAACTGGCAAAAAGCTTGTACTTTTTTAATTACCTCAGCAGAGATGAATGGGCATGTTGCAGGTTCATCTAGTCAAATGATGGGCGTGTGTAACACTACAGAGAGGCAGACAGAAAAACAGACTGAGACACAGACAAACAGATAGACAGACAGAAAGACAGGGAGACAGATAGATAGACAGACAGAGGCAGTTAGACCATCAGACAGACCGACAGACAAGCCCACAAACATTCGGCTGAAAAAGAAATTCAGCCTCTTTGGTTTTTAATGAAATTCTCCGCGGCGCTCGTTGACATTTTAACGAAAACAAAACCGAAAACAAAAAGATACGACCGAATCAAATTCGTGCGCGGCAAAATAATAAGAAATAAAATACCAGCAGAGAGCGAGAGAGAGAGAGTTTAAGAGAGTGAGAGTGGGAGTAAGAGTGGGCGGGAGACTACGTCTCTCACTGCGTCTCTCACTGTTGCACCTACCGTGTGATGATGGTTGATGTGATGCTGGTGATGATGGTACTTGGTGCCGTGATAGGACTGCTGATAGTACGAGCAGAGCTTGAAGAGATGCGTGAGAGCCGGAAAGAGGAAAAGTAGAAACTTCAGCAGCAGCTTCTTGGCCGCACCAACTCCAATGACGATGGGGAGCAACCAGAATAACTTGATCTTTATGATCTTAATAATCAGCACCAGCGCAATGAATGACAGCAGCAATTTGTTGCGCAGAAATTTGTCTGAGGAAACGAAAGTTGCGATCAGTCGATTGGTTGGTTTAACGAATCCAATGCAGAAACCGAAAGCGGACGTTCAGCAACAGCAGCTGGATTTGCATGTGGCTACTTACGTATCTTCTTCTTGATCATGGTGCCTGCCAGACGGGCCTGGACCACCTGCTTGGGAATCAGTTCCAGTTTGGCAATGAGTCCGTTGCCTTCGATGGAGCGCGGCGAGATGCGAAAGGTGGCGCCGTTGAACACAATCTCGGGCAGATCGACTTCCACATCGTGTGTCATGGCGAACTTGATTGTTTTGCCATAGAACGCATTGGACACTTCCTCGATGGGGCTTTCCGGGCGGACTGCACAGCGAGATGGATGCATGAAAAGTGAAATTGCAATTATGAGTGGGTATGGGAATAGAAATGGGAGTCGCAGACTGTGGACTGGGGACTTTTGAGTGACATGAGTGACTTGCAAAACGTTTGGAAGGAAACCGACAGTTCTGTGCTAATGAAAGTTGACGGAAAATTTGCGGCACGAACTCCACGAGTACACAACGCTTGCATAACACTCGGCATTCGATGCTGACGTTGTTGTTGTTGTTGTTGTTTTTGTGGTTGTTGTTTGTATTTGTTGTTGATGATGCATTAGCAAAAGAAATCAGCTGCTGCGGCCCGTGACTCACATGAGCGCGCGGCCAATGCTTTTGTATCTCTCTCGACGTAAAATCAAATCAAAACTCGGCAGTGAAAGTTTTCGGTATTCAGCGTGAACGTGCCAAGAAAAATGTAAACAAAGCGAATGCAAAGAATCGAACGCGCGAGCGAGACGCAAGCTGTGAATACGGATCACAGAAACCACACACCAAACTCATCTTTCAAGCGATGTTACTCGAAATAGTCAACTCAACGAAAGCGAAATGAAACTAGGGCCGATCGCGCGCTTACATAAGATCTTCTTCGAGTGTTTGATGAATCTTTTCTTTGAGTTTGACTTACCCGATCTGGCCTCATTGTGCATCTCCTCCTTGTCCTTTTCCGGCTCGTACTGCACCTGATTCCTGTAGAACTTTAGGCGCTGCGTGATATTCACATCCTGCTGGTTCAGAGCTCCGTCCAAGTAGCTGTAGATGTTCTTCTGGAAACAGGACATATCCGGTCGCTTGTAGCAGTCGCGAATGATGCCGTCCCAGAGTTCGTTTCCGCTGGAGAAACTGCGTGCGAATCGCAACAGTATCGAGTCGCTTCCGTTTAACTTCTGTCTGGCCGGAGTTGCCTGTGTGGTATTCAGAATGGGCTGCCACGCCTCCTCCTTCTCTGGCGCACTTGTCGTGGTCTCCTCGTCTGGCTCTACCTCCGTTTCTGTCGCTGCATCTATGCTGAAACCAGGTGGCGTTAAAGGTGTCGTGGTAGATTTGGAAAGAGCATGTTTGCTTTTGAGTGCAACTGGGGAATCTTCATCCGCATTGGCGTGTGCCGAGCAGAGGAGCAACGCCAATGTCAACAGCAGCGGCAGCAGCAACTGTTGCCAGTCGCTGAACGTGTTGGCCATGGCGGGGGGGCAGCGACAACTGCTGCACTGGCGATTTCTTTTGCAGCGCGTAGAGGATGTGCTCTGGCTCTCACTTGTCACCCAATTATAGAGCGTCCAGTTTTTGCTGTGCGCCGAAAGGTTTTGCATTTTCAATTTCAGCTGCTCTGCGGCTGGCGATTTGCACCTTTGCAGCGTGTAATTGTCCAATTATCCGACTGATTCCACTTAATCTGTTTGACTGTTGTCCAACGATGCAATGCACTCTTATTTGGTTGTGCTCGACAGGCTGGCAAATTAACGGGGCAGCCTCCTCGGGCAGGGGAAAGAAGTGACAACAACAATAACCACTCTCAGAAGAAGCTGCTGTCTCTTCTGTGGGCGAAATCGTCGCTCGCCTCGCACAAATCGATTTCAAAGTGTTCCGCGCAAAACGAGATTAACACGCAAACACAATTCCATCGATTTGGACGCGCTTTTTTCTATATTATTCTTATTAATTGTTTATTGTAAGTGTGCGCACTGAATTTCACAAATTCTTTGAACGGTGCGTGGCACGCACAAGTTTGCTTTCTACGCGGCTCAGTTTCTTCTCTCTTTGTTTTCAATTTCGCCACTGCATTTAGCACATTTTCTATTTGCTTTGCCCAACTCGAGCTGGCGAGCTAGACACAAACTTAAACAAGACAGTCGAGTCGAAGCATTCACCTGCAATTACTTCATCTGCGCGTCGGACACACCTACTCGCTGTCTAACGGTTGCCGCGTATTTCGTAGCTGCCAGAAATTGTATCTCCTGAATGGAGTGTATTGTATCTTGTATCTCGTATTTCGTTTCTTAGCCGCGTGCGCATGCGTGCGCGTCTGACCGACAACTGACTGAGTCGCTCACGGTGCGGGCCAAGATCATGGCCAGGCCAGGCCAAGCTGCCGCCGGTTGATGCCTCTCTCTCGCTCTCTCTCTTCCTCTCTCGGCGTGATTTCGTTCAGTTTGTGGCTTCGTTCAGTTTCTGCATTGCATCGTCTTCGGCTTCCTTCGTTCACTTGTAGCGGCCGGTTCGGTGCTCCACGGTATCAAAGCTGGTTAACTTGGCTCGCGAGATTCTTCCGCTGCGCTAACTGTTGTCGGCCCGTTTCTTATTGTTGTGTAGTGTTTTATTTGTTGTTGTGTTGTGTTTCTCTGGCTGGCGCTGGCTGAAAGTTGTTTAGCCGCTGTGCCTTTGTTTGTTTACATTTTCCAGTTAGTTGTGATTGTTTCAAGAGCAGTTTGTCTGCTTCTTGCCCCTGTGCCGTTCGCTGCGGTCTTAGTCTCCTTTAACGAGTTTTTCTGCACAGGAAAAATTAAATCTGAAATTAAGTGGGGCATTAATTTGGTGAGGAATATGGGGTATTTTACGGCAAATATTGAAACCCCCATTAAAATGCATTATAAATTAAGTTTACTTAATGCCTTGGAAAATTGAATTGATATAAAGACTAGGCATACCACTGCAGAATTTGATTTTTATCTTCACAGACTGTTACTATGCTAATTTTATTTAATAGTGAAGAGATTCTTAAACTGTTAGGCTAACAGTAGTTGGACTTTATGGTTATACAAAAATAAAGAGGAAGAAAGGCTACCTGCATGACAATAAATTGTTTGCAGAATTAAAATGCATTATAAATTAAGTTTACTTAATGCCTTGGTAAATTGAATTGATATAAAAGCTAAGCGTTATACAATTGTATCATTTGATTTTCATATTCACAGACTGTTTTGCTTTGCTTATTTTATTAAATAGTGAAGAGATTCTTAGCTTGTTATACTAACAGTATTCAGACTTTATGACTTTATGGTCATTCAGAAAGAAACGAGGAAGAAAGGCTACCTGTATCATAATGGCTTATGAATAAATTTTTGCAGAATTGAATTTTATATTTCACTTTGATTGTCACTGATTAGTCAATTTATTTCGATAATCAGAACAGGAAAAATAACCTTAATTTCTGAACATGTGACTCCATATGCTACAGTAAGCCAATTTTAATGAAATTTTACTTCGATGTAGTAAATTTGGTTGCATTATCTTGCCAAATAACAAAGTGACGTCCAAACTTTTGGCCAAACTTATTTCACTCTCTGCAAGGGTATTCAAATAATGAAATACAGCCTTTAGGTCCCAGAGGAGTTGGCTCTAACATTCTTGTGCTCACTTCTTTACAGAAATAATGGCAAGGTCAACTGACAGACGGCTGTTAATGCACATTGGGAATATATGTGTAAACACAATGAGGTCGGAGAAGTCTGCTTGTATGAATTGCAAAGTGAGAAAAATGAATATACTCTCTGCAAGGGTATAAATGTTTGTACTTATATTCTAGTAATAGTCAACAGGTTGAAGGAGCCTCTCTGACGTCGCATTCAGATACACAATAATCGAATTATTGTTATTACAACACCAATTTGTCCTAATTACCGACTACTTAATTCCTTCCACATGATTTGATCTATGTAATTGCTCATGGGCTTCCCAGGCAGCTGATGTAATCTACGGGGTCGTTTATAATGTCTAGTACAAGCAAATCAATTACATTAAATTACGCACACAGCTGCAGTCACACACACGCACACACACATACTCAGGCGCAGTGTGAGTTATGATTATTATTTTTAATGAGCTCGCTTGTTGAACCGCGACCAAGACTGTGCCATGGTTATGGGTAACGCGCCATCAACAACGACATCTGTTACAACTGGATTTGTTATGGCTTTTCGTATTAAAAGCACATTCTTTAAACTACCGCTGCGACTTATGTAATCAAACATGAAATTGCCATAAAACGGACACTTTACAAAGTGTCATCCCAAAAAATTGGACTAGAAACAAGTTTGAGAAGTGCGAAAGAAGAAGAGGAAGAACCCACATATGTACTACATATATTGTACGAGTGCTCGCAGCAGCTTGCTATTACGTGAGAAGACTTCTGGGTTCAAGCAGAGGCACCAAAAGCTAACGGAGTGCTACGCCCTGGGGTCAGCCAGATGAGATGACAGAGCAAAACTACAAGCAGAACATTACGTTAGTTTTCGCTCTCAGCTGATGCTGAATTCGCGGGCATTATATAAGAAGTTGTACTTGGGACTTAGAGCTGGGCCGATCTTCAGGCTTTCACTAGCCCCGGTGATTGTTCCTGAGCTGGCATAATGATTTCATTTAATCTCTTGTGGCCATAATGGCACTTGAAAATGGCCAAAATGCTGTCGGTGTCGCGAATGCAGGCCAGATTTAATTTGGTAACAAGCTTTCGCTTTGCGCTGCCAGCGCCGACAGACGACAGCATTTCCGAAAGATTTTTATTGCATTTTTATGTGACAATTTTTCGAGCAGTCCGCAGGGTATCTCGCCATGCCGCACAACATGTACACACACAAATGCACATGCACATACATACGCATGTATGTGTGCACACACAGAATCCGATTGTCAGTCACTCAGCGTCGGGTTTGATGTCTTACGGCGTGTTATGTAAAGTCTCGAAGCAAATTGTATCAAATAGTGAGGCTGCCATGGCGAAGATTGCTTTGCCAACTTTCGGTTTCGCTCTTAATCGCATGTTTAGCGACTCAGTCTAACAGATAACTAATTTCACTTTATGCGTGCAGCTCTTCAGCCTTCTGTCTGACTGCCTTTCATGAGGCGTTTCTATATATAAATAATACGTTTGCTGGTGGCAATTTGTAATCCGATCGCGTCTAGCGTGCAAATATTTTTATAAATTATCTTTAACTTTTCTTGTGTTTTGCTTAGTTTTCTTTATTTATTTATTTGCAGTGCTTGCGCTTTGGTTTTTTGTTGGCTTTGAGAGAAATCTACAAGAAGGCGGCGATGACGCCGGCGGTTCGAGCAAATTCACTTTCGTTGCGGTTAACCAACCCGACTTACTAATGGCTTATTAAGCCCAAATAGATTGGTTTAATTTTTACGAGCGCATTTATGTGCAGGCGAGTGCATCACATTAAATGTTATTACGACGATTTTCAATCTTTCGCTGGATAAGTTTTGCCTAACTGCAGAAACGTGTGCGATAAGGCGGCCATAAAAGCAAAAGCGTCGCATTTTACACATTGTCACAATGAGATTTACGCGTGCTATTATGCTATAATGACCTGTCGTAAAGAAATTGCTAATATTATTTGCAATTCTATCAGATGGTTATTATTTGATGGTTTATAGAATTTCCAACAATTGTAATGGTTCAAATTTGTATCAACTGAGTGGTTCCATGACTTTTATAACTGAGAATTATTCAATTTCTTCTTCATTTCTCTGTGTCTAAATTTCTCAACCTTCTCTCATAACATAACTTCAAGCACAACCATTTGCACTTGACGTTGCGAGGTTCAACGGGCTTTCTAGAACCTGCATATGTAAACAAAGTGTGAAACAACAAAGTGCTACCTAGCATGACAACATTTCGTGGTCCGGCTTAATGCCAGACTAATGTACACACCGCGGAATTAGTTAAGACAGACGAGTAGAATGGAAGACTGACTGACTGCAAGACTGGCAGACTGGCAAACCTACCGACAGCTGTTCTGGGGCTGTTATTAGAGCGTACGGTGCGATACCCATCTGGCATGCGCTAATAACTCGTGCGAGCACACGCAGGGCACACCAGCTAAGATTCGGTTAGTCAGAACATTATTAAGACAAACCGCCGAAGCCATGTCGCACGCCACACGGCTAGGCCAAGCACAAATTTCACTTTTACATGCACAAGCTAGTCATCTCTGCAGGAGAAATGCAACAACTGCAGCCTCTGGTGCCTCTCAGTGAATAACAGGTTTTCACGTGTTTTTTCCATCGGGTCTTTTTTCCCCCAATTTGGTAGATAGGCGGAAAGGCCGCATTCAGTGGAGGCTGCTGCAGCCTTGGCCTGCAGGCGGCCACTTGGCCAGTTGGCCACTTGGACAGCTGTTTACGGGCTCTGTCGGGGGCTGTCTGGAGAGTGGTGTGAGTTGTCTGGTTTTTTGTCTTGAAACTGGGTCAAATATTTTTGCATATTTGCAATTTAAGTGAACAATTCAACCGGTTAAACTTACTGTTGATACACGGAAATTGCCTCAATGGATTTTGATTGGGTGGTGTACCGACTTGGCGCACTCTAGCACTCACACTGACACACACATGTGCACAATCACAGACGTTTCAATTAACGGATTATTCTGACTCGCACTTTTGTTGTTGCGTGACGTCTAATTAGCAGCCGTAGTTGTTATTGTTGTTGCTTGTATTTTGATATTTACTTTCGCTAGTTGGCCCGACGAAAAGCAACAAATTTCACGAAAATCATATTAAGAATTAATCTTGTCAGGTTGCGTCTAGTGCCGCGACGGCATCTTTCACTTTTACAGTTGTGGCTTTACTTTGGCGTGGGTTTTGGCTTGTTTATCTTGTGGCTGTGGTTGCTGTTGGTGTTTTTGTTATTGTTGTAGTTGCAGTTAGTGTTACTTCCGCTGTTTCGCACGCCCAACGCGACGAGTGGCAAACGTTTGTCGGCAAGTGGTGAGCACCAACTGAGCAGAGGAGGCCGCCTCACCGTGTTTCCTTCCAACTGTTCCAGCTGCAGATGTTGCCAACTTTGGGTGCTTCACGTGCTTTTACCTTTCACAGAGAGAGGGAGAAAGCGAAAGATGTTTGCCATCAGCCAAAAAGTATGCAGTACATTTAAATTTCACATTTTTTTTTCGATTTTTAGACAAAATAAGTTTGTTTTCGCTTTATATTATGGTTGTTGTTATTGTTTGTTGTTCCGTTGTTGTTTTCTGGGCTTTGGCAGAAAGCTTGTTAAACAGTTTCTTTAGGGGATATATCTTATGTATTACACTTTACTTAATGGAATATTTGCAGCAGCCTCTGAAACGGTACTTAAATACATCGTTTGATTATCTAAATTAGCATCATCAAGTTTCAGTATTAGTTTCGGTAATTAAATCATGGTTCAATAACCTAATTTCGCAATTTTTACGAACTTTAAGTTTGCTGTGCTAATACTTTGTAAAGTGGATTAAACTCAGTGTATAGAAAAGTGCACACGACGATTTGGATTATACTAAACATTTCTGTGTTTCTATATACATATAAATATCCGTCAGTTACTTAGTTGTTACGAGTTAAACATAAACATTTTAAGACATACATATAACATAAATATAACAAAATTAATCAGACAATAAGGAACAAATGTTTAATTTTTAGAATCCTGCTCTCAAGTCTTTAGGTAATTGCCTATTTTGTGTGGCTTTAAAATAAAGAGAGAGAAAGGAAGAGAATAATATCTTAAAAAAAAAGAGAACGAGTGAAATTATGAATTTGAATTTACCACCCGACGAAAAGTATGCATTAAATTTAAATGTTCACATTTTTATTCAAGGGAAAATTAATTTACAATAAATAATTTAAGTAAGTTTCTTACAGGAACGGTGGTTGTTGTATCGGGTGCATTTGTTGTTGTTTCTGGTGCTTTAGTTGAAGTTGTTGTTGTTGTTTCCGGTGCTTTTGATGTTGTTGTTGTTGTTGTATCGGGTGCTTTAGTTGTGGTTGTTGTTGTTACCGGTGCTTCAGTTGTGGTTGTTGTTGTTTCTGATGCTTTAGTTGTGGTTGATGTGGTTGTTGTTGTATCGGAAGCTTCTGTTGTGGTTGTTGTTGTTTCTGATGCTTTAGTTGTAGTTGTTGTTGTTGTGTCCGGTGCTTTTGTTGTGGTTGTTGTTGTTGTTACTGGTGCTTCTGTTGTGGTTGTTGTTGTATCGGGTGCTTCAGTTGTGGTTGTTGTTGTTACTGGTGCTTCTGTTGTGGTTGTTGTTGTTTCTGGTGCTTTAGTTGTGGTTGTTGTTTCCGGGGCCTTTGTTGTTGTTGTTGTATCGGGTGCTTTAGTTGTGGCTGTTGTTGTTGTTTCCGTTGCTTTTGTTGTTGTTGTTGTATCGGGTGCTTCAGTTGTGGTTGTTGTTGTTACTGGTGCTTCTGTTGTGGTTGTTGTTGTTTCTGGTGCTTTAGTTGTGGTTGTTGTTGTTGTTTCCGGTGCTTTAGTTGTAGTTGTTGTTGTTGTTTCCGGTGCTTTTGTTGTTGTTGTTGTTGTTTCCGGTGCTTTTGTTGTTGTTGTTGAATCGGGTGCTTCAGTTGTGGTTGTTGTTGTTACTGGAGCTTCTGTTGTGGTTGTTGTTGTTACCGGTGCTTCTGTTGTGGTAGTTGTTGTTTCTGGTGCTTAAGTTGTAGTTGTTGTTGTTGTTTGAGGTGCTTTTGTTGTGGTTGTTGTTGTTGTTTCCGGTGCTTTTGTTGTTGTTGTTGTTACTGGTGCTTCTGTTGTGGTTGTTGTTGTTACCGGTGCTTCTGTTGTGGTTGTTGTTGTTTCTGGTGCTTTAGTTGTAGTTGTTGTTGTTGTTTCCGGTGCTTTTGTTGTTGTTGTTGTTACTGGTGCTTCTGTTGTGGTTGTTGTTGTTTCTGGTGCTTCTGTTGTGGTAGTTGTTGTTTCTGGTGCTTCAGTTGTAGTTGTTGTTGTTGTTTGAGGTGCTTTTGTTGTGGTTGTTGTTGTTGTTTCCGGCGCTTTTGTTGTTGTTGTTTCCGGTGCTTTTGTTGTTGTTGTTGTTACTGGTGCTTCTGTTGTGGTTGTTGTTGTTACCGGTGCTTCTGTTGTGGTTGTTGTTGTTTCTGGTGCTTTAGTTGTAGTTGTTGTTGTTGTTTCCGGTGCTTTTGTTGTTGTTGTTGTTACTGGTGCTTCTGTTGTGGTTGTTGTTGTTGTATCGGGAGCTTTAGTTGTGGTTGTTACTGGTACTTCTGTTGTGGTTGTTGTTGTATCGGGAGCTTTAGTTGTAGTTGTTGTTGTTACCGGTGCTTCTGTTGTGGTTGTTGTTGTTTCTGGTGCTTTGGTTGTTGTTGTTGTTACTGGTGCTTCTGTTGTGGTTGTTGTTGTTACCGGTGCTTCTGTTGTGGTTGTTGTTGTTTCTGGTGCTTTTGTTGTGGTTGTTGTTTCCGGTGCTTTTGTTGTTGTTGTTTCCGGTGCTTTTGTTGTTGTTGTTGTTACTGGTGCTTCTGTTGTGGTTGTTGTTGTTACCGGTGCTTCTGTTGTGGTTGTTGTTGTTTCTGGTGCTTTAGTTGTAGTTGTTGTTGTTGTTTCCGGTGCTTTTGTTGTTGTTGTTGTTACTGGTGCTTCTGTTGTGGTTGTTGTTGTTACCGGTGCTTCTGTTGTGGTTGTTGTTGTTTCTGGTGCTTTAGTTGTAGTTGTTGTTGTTGTTTCCGGTGCTTTTGTTGTTGTTGTTGTTACTGGTGCTTCTGTTGTGGTTGTTGTTGTTGTATCGGGAGCTTTAGTTGTGGTTGTTACTGGTACTTCTGTTGTGGTTGTTGTTGTATCGGGTGCTTTAGTTGTGGCTGTTGTTGTTGTTTCCGTTGCTTTTGTTGTTGTTGTTGTATCGGGTGCTTCAGTTGTGGTTGTTGTTGTTACTGGTGCTTCTGTTGTGGTTGTTGTTGTTTCTGGTGCTTTAGTTGTGGTTGTTGTTGTTGTTTCCGGTGCTTTAGTTGTAGTTGTTGTTGTTGTTTCCGGTGATTTTGTTGTTGTTGTTGTATCGGGTGCTTTAGTTGTGGTTGTTGTTGTTTCCGGTGCTTTTGTTGTTGTTGTTGTTGTTTCCGGTGCTTTTGTTGTTGTTGTTGTTGTTTCCGGTGCTTTTGTTGTTGTTGTTGAATCGGGTGCTTCAGTTGTGGTTGTTGTTGTTACTGGAGCTTCTGTTGTGGTTGTTGTTGTTACCGGTGCTTCTGTTGTGGTAGTTGTTGTTTCTGGTGCTTTAGTTGTAGTTGTTGTTGTTGTTTGAGGTGCTTTTGTTGTGGTTGTTGTTGTTGTTTCCGGTGCTTTTGTTGTTGTTGTTTCCGGTGCTTTTGTTGTTGTTGTTGTTACTGGTGCTTCTGTTGTGGTTGTTGTTGTTACCGGTGCTTCTGTTGTGGTTGTTGTTGTTTCTGGTGCTTTAGTTGTAGTTGTTGTTGTTGTTTCCGGTGCTTTTGTTGTTGTTGTTGTTACTGGTGCTTCTGTTGTGGTTGTTGTTGTTTCTGGTGCTTCTGTTGTGGTAGTTGTTGTTTCTGGTGCTTTAGTTGTAGTTGTTGTTGTTGTTTGAGGTGCTTTTGTTGTGGTTGTTGTTGTTGTTTCCGGTGCTTTTGTTGTTGTTGTTTCCGGTGCTTTTGTTGTTGTTGTTGTTACTGGTGCTTCTGTTGTGGTTGTTGTTGTTACCGGTGCTTCTGTTGTGGTTGTTGTTGTTTCTGGTGCTTTAGTTGTAGTTGTTGTTGTTGTTTCCGGTGCTTTTGTTGTTGTTGTTGTTACTGGTGCTTCTGTTGTGGTTGTTGTTGTTGTATCGGGAGCTTTAGTTGTGGCTGTTACTGGTACTTCTGTTGTGGTTGTTGTTGTATCGGGAGCTTTAGTTGTAGTTGTTGTTGTTACCGGTGCTTCTGTTGTGGTTGTTGTTGTTTCTGGTGCTTTGGTTGTGGTTGATGTTGTTGTTGTTGTATCGGGAGCTTTAGTTGTGGTTGTTGTTGTTACTGGTGCTTCTGTTGTGGTTGTTGTTGTTTCTGGTGCTTTAGTTGTAGTTTTTGTTGTTGCATCCGGTGCTTTTGTTGTGGTTGTTGTTGTTTCTGGTGCTTTTGTTGTTGTATCGGGTGCTTTAGTTGTGGTTGTTGTTGTTACCGGTGCTTCTGTTGTGGTTGTTGTTGTTTCCGGTGCTTTTGTTGTTGTTGTTGTTGTATCGGGTGCTTTAGTTGTGGTTGTTGTTGTTCTTTCCGGTGCTTTTGTTGTAGTTTTTGTTGTTTCCGGTGCTTGAGTTGTCGTTGTGTCGGGTGCTTCTGTTGTAGTAGTTGTTACATCGGGTGCTTTTGTTGTGGTTGTTGTTGTATCAGGTGCTTTTGATGAAGTTGTCTGTGGTGACTTTGTTGTCGTTTTTGATGTTGTTTTGTTTGGGTCTTCAGTTGTTGTTGTGTTGGGAACTTTTGTTGTTTTGTTGGGATCCTTAGTTGTTGTTGTTGAGGTGTGTGGTTTTCTTGTTGTTGTCATTTTCCTTGTAGTGGTAGTTTTCCTTGTTGTTGTTGTGGAGGTGTGTGGTTTTTTTGTTGTCGTTCTCTTTGTTGTTTTTGTGGTATGTGGTCTTCTTGTTGTCGTTTTTTTCGTTGATGTTACCGGGGTAGTTGTTGTCGGTAATGTGGTAGTTTCATCCTCCGGCTTATCCGTAACCCTGTGTGCAAATTTCTTTTTTAACCATTTCCGTTTGAATAACTTTCTTAATTGCTGATTATTGTTATGATCAGGTTCGTCCAATGGTAAGAAATCATTAGGTTGAGTTGATATATCTGTTTCTGAATTAATAACCGGAACATTCCCATCGGCTCTTCCAAAGCTTTTACTTTCCGATTTCGAAGGGCCTGATGCATGTTTGATTGCATTAGCTTGACAAACTTCTATCTCGCTCAAAATTACAAGTAGTATTGCCAATATAGAAATAGTTAAGATATTGACGTACGGAAAGTAAAATGCTTTTACTCTAGTGATATATAACTTCATGATGGCACTGAATGAACTAGTATCAGTTTGAAGGGGCCAGTCCTTAAATACTAAAAAACATAATTTTTTAAATAAATATTAGCAAATTGAAGTTGGAATTTTGCAAAAAAAGACCGCAATTCATTAGCTTTTTGGAACACTCTAATTAAGTCTGTTAAATTTTTCCTTTGCTAATGTTAGTTCCTGTTAGCACTTTCTAAAGTTGTTAAATTTTGACATAAATAAGTAGGTCAAAACCGAAAAAATTTAATAAAAACGCATGTATTTTCTTGTTGCGTTATTTGTAATGCGCCAGTCTGGCTGCATCATTTTGTAATGCTACAATATTCTACAAACCGAAAGTGTCAGCAAACAGCACTCTGCAATAAAATAAACTATAATATTTCGAGACATAATTCCTTTACCTAAATTCATTGTAAATATACCTGTAGAAAAGGTTTAAAATTAATTGGTGATGGGGGCACATATTTAACGAGAGTGAATAGTGTATGTAAATAGTGTATGTATGTGTACATCACGGAGTAATTGTAAATGGATTAAATTAAACAAATTGAGTTTTAAAAGTACCAATTCAGTGCATACAACTCTCAATGGTTAAATAAAAAAATCTTGATTTTACAATAATTGTCATTTATTACTATCCATTAGCTTTTATAATATAACAATATCAAAAGTTTTCGGCATTCCTTGTGCCAAAATCATGAATCGTTTTTTTCAAGCTTAATACAAATTTATTAAACTAGTTGACACCTCGGTAATTTGATAAGACAAAAATTAGGATTTTTGATTAGAATATCTCGTGACACTAGACTACGAATAAATTTTTATTTTGTTTTAAATGTTCAGATTAACATTATTTAAATTTGTAAATCACACTTCAGCGATTTGATTCGATTTTATTAATACTCGTATTTTTTTACGCTCGAAGAGGCTTTGGAAAGAAGTGTCGGTACTAAGGTTAAATGAATAACTTCTGAGTATATTGTCCAATGGGATTTAAATTTTTAAAGGAGAGATGAGCTACAGTCGAGGCGTAAGCAATAGTCAAGTTTGTGTTTTGTGTGACTTGTAACTTTATTGGATTTACAACGAGACGAAAACTTCAATTGATAAATTTTTGCCAGTTTTTGCCACTTAACTGGATATAAAATGTAAGAAGCAAGGTTTCAATACCATTGAATTTCACCAATTCAGGGCCTTAATTTGCGAGAAAGAATAATAATTTATACTTTTTTACCATTTTCAAAGGTGGAAAATGGTCAAAAAGGGTATACTAAAATTGTGTAAATTTATGTAATAGGAAGAAAGAGGCATGGGAGACCCCATAAAGTGTGTATATATATATATATAATAAGTATTTATATATTCTTGATCAGGATCATTAGCCGAGTCGATGAATCCATGTCTGTCTGTCTGTGTGAACGCATGGTCCCAGCTATTATAAAATCTAGAAATACCAAATTTGGTAAGCACATTTCCGTTTAACATACGCTGATCAAAATTAATTCAAATGTTGGGTGCCATGCCCACCGACCCGGCAAATTTAAAATTTTATTTTTAAAGTCGATCTGTTTGTGTATTATAAAAGCAACAACTTTCCTACTTAGACATATTTTATTTATTTTTTATTTGAACGAGGGAGTCTCCCAGCAGAGAAGGCGCGAGGCACTGCGACCAGAATGGTCTTTTGTGCCTAAATGCTCTCCCTATCTTGACAAAAGCCGCTCTGCTTCCCTGATGAAGCCAAGCAGGTCTTTCGTCGAGGAACGGACAATTTGCTCGGGAACTGCGATTTCCACGTGCAAATGTTTCCTCCTACTCCAAACCAAGGCTGGACAGTCACACAGTATGTGTTTGGTGGTTTCATCGTCCTCTTTACAGAGCCTGCACTCTGCATCAGAGGATAGACGCATTTTCGTTAGGTGATAGTTCACCAGATGGTGGCCACTGAGATAGCCAACAAGGAGATAGAGATCTCTCCTGGAGAGTAAGTCTGTTCTGCGTTTAACCGAGGGATTTGTAAGCTCTCTAGCCTGCCTCATCCCTGGTTGGAAGAACCAATAGCGTTCGGTCAACCTATCTACCCAAGTTTTCACAAGGGATGAGATGGTTGACCACCCCACGCCGCAGAAGGGTTCGGGGCCAACCATAGAGGCTGATGACCCCGCCCTCGCTAGTTCATCCGCTAGCTCGTTGCCCTGGAACCCAGAGTGTCCAGGTACCCAAAGGAGGGTAACTTTGTTTCTTTTGGACAGCCTCTGGAGGCAGTTCCAGCAGTCAGCCACCATACGTGAGCTTACTCTCTTTGAGGAGAGGGCTAGTATGGCAGCTTGGCTGTCCGAGAAGATGTAAATGTTCGCTCCTCTCATCCCCTTCTCAAGGATAAGACGGCAGCAGAACTCAATGGCATGAACCTCGGATTGAAAGACCGTGGGCCACTTGCCCATGGCAATCGAGGTTTTGGAGTTGGGACCATGTATCCCGGCTCCAACCCCCTGATCAGTTTTAGACCCGTCGGTATACCAGTGTATGCCGTGAGGGTCGCTGATGGGGTTGCCAGCATCCCAGTCCTTCCGGTCTGGGATGAGAGTCCTGAACTTTGCACCAAAGAGGAGTTCCTTGGTCATAGAATCTGATCTAGTGCAGATCTCTAGGCCAGGAATATCTTTGATAAGTCTAGCATGCCCTGATTCGGTAGCTAGAAGCCCAGATTGGAGCTTGATTCTAAGAAGACTCATTGCAGCGACTTCTTTTATTTTGATATGCAGCGGAGTCAAGTTGAGGATTGACTCCATTGCTGCTGTGGGACAGGTGCGGAGTGCACCCGTCAGAGAAAGGCAAAGTAGCCTATGCAATTTATTGCATTTGTTGATGGCAGTGACCTGCGTCACCTTTGGCCACCACACAATTGCAGCGTAGGTGACGATGGGTCTTACCATCATCTCAAATAGCAACCGGATGTTACAGGATTTGAGACCCCAGGTTCTACCAAAGAATCTTCTGCATGCCCACATGGCATGAGTTGCCTTTGATAGAGTGTTATTTAGGTGGGAATTCCAGTTTAGTCTTTTGTCAAGGGTCACCCCTAGATACTTGACTTCGCTGGAAAGACCCACAGGGGAGCCGCCTATGTTCAATTGACCTATGTCAATAGAATAGCGCTTAGTGAAGGGAACAATAATTGCCTTTTGGGGATTGATGCTGAGACCTACATCTTCGCACCATCTGCCAACCGTGTTCAGAGCAGATTGCATTAGCTCTGTCACGGTGTTGGCAAATTTCCCGTTCACTATTAGAGCCAGGTCGTCCGCGTAGCCGATTGCTTGCACGCCCTGGTCTGCGAGAATGCTTAGTAGTTCATCAACTACTAAAGACCAGAGTAGGGGGGATAAGACCCCTCCCTGGGGACATCCTTTAACCGCACTGATAAAGGCAGTCGTGGTGTCCAAGGTAGAGGAAATGATCCGGTGTTTGAGCATAGCCTCAATCCACCGGATTAGGGGACGGGCAATATTTCTGCGCTCTAGCGCAGCAGAAATAGAGCCGTAGCCGGTATTATCGAAGGCACCCTCTATATCAAGAAAAGAGCACAAAGCAATGTTCTTGCATGCGAGGGCTTCTTCGATTTTACCTACTAATTTGTGGAGGGCGACCTCAGTCGACCTTCCGGCTATATACGCAAACTGCGTGGGATGCAGAGGATAAGTTTCCTGCAGAGAGCACCGTATGTGCAGGTCTATGAGCCTTTCCGCTGTCTTAAGCAGGAAGGAGGTGAGACTGATCGGCCGATAGGATTTGGGCTGGTCCTGGGGACGATTCCCCTGTTTGGGAATGAATACCACAACTTAGACATATACTCAGCTGAATTAAATACCTACGTAACATTAAAATTGTATTTGATGGGGCAATAATGCTTGTGTCAGCTAAAAATGGAGGCGCTTTTGATAGCTAAGTTCTGTGTTACTACACAGACGTCCGGACAAAAAAACTGACATGGTTGAATTGGCTAGGCTAATTATATGTTTTGCATTCATTTGTATGTAACAGAGATTTTTAACAAAAGATTAGAAGACATTTTAGTTTTTATTCACAAAAACTTGGACTTTATTATTAACAAAATCGAAAGAAAAAAAATTTATTTTTTCCTTATGAATTTTTGCTGGAATTATTATTCTTTTCGTCAATTTTGTTTTTAATCCAATTCTTTACGGGAAAACGTTTCGGTGGCTTGGAATCAGTTGTAGAGTTCTGGTTTCCTGAAGTTTTATTTCCGAATTTCATTTCATGATCCCAAAGGATGTGAATAGGTTTCGGCGGTTTGAAATCAGCTGTAGAGTTATTGTTTCCTGCAGTTTGATTTCCGAACTTCATTTTATGATCCCAAAAGATGTGGAAAAGTTTCGGTGGCTTGGATTCATCTGTGCCGTTTTTGTTTCGTGAAGTTTTGTTCCCGAATTTCATTTCGTGATCCAAAAACTTAACGAACTTGAGAAAATCCTTTGGGATACTTTCCATTTCAGAATCAGAAGAATCTGTTGGATCCATTTGCTCAATTTTTGGAGGACTAACATTTTCGCTTGGTTTTCTTTGGTTGCACATTTGGGGTGGGAAAAAATACGGTGAATACATGGGCATGGGATAGTACATAGGTGGAAATGATGGATATGCCATGGGGTATGGCATTTGAGGGGGTGCAGGGAAATATGGCCAGGGTGCAGTCAATGGAGGCGGCCCGCTTTGCTCGTAGTGATGATGCTGTGGTCTTTTTCCCATATTCCCAGGACGCTTGTTCGTATTGGGACGTTTAGGTTTTTTCGTCGGACGCGGCTCTTCATCGATTTCGTTATTGGTTTCAGGCTCCTGCACCAGAATTTGTGTCAATTCAATTTCTTCTACGATTGGAGGAGGATCTGTTTCAAGTTCAATAGACTGTGTTGTAAAGGATTCGGTAAATTCTGTGGGGATGTCATCGTTTGCCGTCGAACTATTTATTTCCTGTGATGAACAGCTCCAAGTAGCACAGAACAGAAGGAAAATCACTGCCGATCGATGAAAAATTAGCTTTCTTCCTTAATATTTTAGTTTTAAAGATTCTTACCACTGTAGGCCTTCATTGTGTCTGCACGTGAACTGATCTTCTACAGCGTTTTCCTCCTTTTATATACAAGAAATGTCCGTCACGTAACTGGGTCAGAAGTGAAACCCGAAAATTATAACCCTGCTAATTCGCAGAAATAAGTTCTATGGTTTGGTGACCGCTTTAAGCCTGCTAATCAAAAATTTAAGTTCATTAAATGTTCAAAATCTCATTTATACTAAATAATAAACCAGTTTTTTACAATCGCACCTATCGTTTAAATTGAATATAAACCACAAAGTATTAAAGATCTAGCTGTGAATGAATGAGTGTGGTATTTTATAATAGATAATTAGGTTAACGTCAAATGTGTTCAAGATTGTTCATTCAAACAAGTAAAACGTATATTCAGATACGTATTCCGGATAGTCCAAATTAGTATTTAAACTGAAATATTTAGCAAAGTAGATTTGCTTATAAAAGTTGTTCATTTCAATAGATTCCATTTTCTGAACTACTTTTAGTTTATTGCTTGATAAATAGAATAAATAAGTTAATAAATATAAAATTAAATTAGTTTTTTGAATGAGTCTGCTTTTAAAGCACTTGCAGCCTGCTGGGCTGCTCCAGCTGTAAGGATCGTGCGTAGCCTCCGTAACCGTAGCCGCTGCCACTGCCGCCAGCGCCGGCAGCTGCGAAATGAGGACTGTGCCCATGACCGTCCTCATGTGTGACCGAATGGGAATGGCTGGAGGTGTAGATGGGCTTGGCGACAATCTCATATGTCGTTGACTTGCCACCGCCGGCCAAACTCTTCAGGCCAAGCACTCCGGAAAGTGTTAATGCCATCAGCGCTGTCATTAACGCCTTTCCGGCCATCATGGCAATGGCACCCAGTCCCAGGGCCATCAGCATGCCCTTCATCATGACACCAGCTGCCACAAGTGCCTCCAAGCCACCTTTCTTTCCAAACTTGTGCTTGCGCCCCTCGACAACGCTGCTGTCGTCCATTAGACGAAAGCGCAGGAAACGAGTCTTCAAAAGATTCTCCAACTTGGCGAGAATATATCCATTGAGACGTGTGTTCGGATCACTGGGATAGCTGCGGGCCACCTCTGCGAATATGTGAAACTCATACGTTTTTTTTTTCATAGGTTATAAAGATGCACTTTGAACTTACCAGCCATCAGCTCCGACGTCTTCAGCTCCGTAGCATTCTCATCCCTGACCACACTTACGCCGGGCAACACGCTCAGCTCCTGCTGCTCGGCCAGTCGTTCCATAATCTTGACGAACTCTATTTTAAGACACATCCAACTGAAGGGCGATGTTTCACACTCGTTCATACTCATCGATGGCGCCTTCTGAGGAGGCTGTAAAGTCTCGGCATGAATTGGCGCCGGCTCTGTAGGCTGTACACTGGCGCCCTCAACGTATTTGCATAGGAAACAGAACCAGAGCAGATAAAACAAGTATTCCAAAGTCTTGAGTAACAGCATTCTGTATAGTTTTGTGAGTTTGTGATGAAGCCACGTAGTGTGTCTAGTTATTCGGGGAACTCAGCACTGACTGTGGCAGTTCATTTTTATGGCTTTGTCTTATATACATTTCCCATTTCCCTTTCACTACGCACAGCAGTATCCAAAGTCATTGCCGTGTTTAGGTTCGGATCGGTGTTTGGGTTGGGGCTTGAGTTGGCTACTGCCGCTGTCTTGAGTTTTTCTAATTACCCCACGATTTGTGGTCGAAATTCTTCCCAGCTTCGGTCAGCTGCGTCCGATGGGCGGCACTTTCGCTTTCCTCAGCTTGGACCGGCTAAGCGTTCAGTGTAGCGCAACGTGTGGCGGCTAATTCTGTCGCCAGGTCTCCCCTCAACAAGTGAATTCCCTGAGCTAAAAAGAAAACTTGGAGACAACAGCATAATTACTAGCCAGATAAATGTCGCGTGCCTTGCAGATGCAGATTAATTCATAGACAGTAGTCGACTACCTACCTAATTTGGGCCAACTAACTAACTAGTCGCTGTTAATGATTATTTCATCTGAGTTTTTCTTTTCTACCTTCCGCACTTTCTGTGTTAGTCAGCTCAATGTAATTCAAGTAGATGAGGAAAAGACAAATAGATTTTCATTTCATGAATCATTTTTATTCAATTGCTATAAATTATTAAAATAAATACTTAGTGCGAAAACTCTTTAGCAGACGTAAGTATTCTGTTTTGTTTTTTTCGTTTGTGATTTTCTTTTTTTGTTTTGTTTTTTAACTTCATTGTTCTGTTTTGTTTTGGATGAACCTGAGCTGTCTGCTGGGAGAGCATGATTGATTGTGCAATAAATATGGCGCAAGCATGATAAGTGTCATTGTTCCGTTAGCATTGTCCTGGGCTGGCCAAGTCGTGGATCGTTGATATGTTTCAGTTTTTTTTTTGTTTTTGCTTTTTGGTATGTCGCAGCTAACTAACTAAGTACAACTATAAATAATTATCGACTACAACACTACAACGAATTTAGCCATAATTCGTAAGCATGGAAAAGGTTAAGTCTCTCGAGGAAAGGGGAAATTGGAAAGGTACGGAAAGTGCAAGGGGAAAGACCGACGATGGGTGAGAGTGAAATAGCTTTGTATCAGCTTAGAAGGGCTGGGCCAGACCGTAATGGTTGTAGGCCAAGTCGGCGGCGCTGGCCTGACCGTTGCGGTTCCAGTCGGAGTGCACAATCTCGGCGTTCAATGGGCTGCCGGTGATGTAGGCGGTGGTGATGTGGTCCTTCTTCTTGGCCAACAGATCCTTGAAGAAGGTGGCACCTGCAAGGCAAGCGAGACAATCGATAAGAAAAGCTGCCTCTGTGTAACGGCAGCGCATTGACTTACCAGCCAGAATGAGGGCAAGGAAGGAGACGGCGAGAGCCTTCAGTGAGATGAACTTGATGATGGTGAACAGAACCTTGATGACGACAGCCTTCTTCAGTTTCAAAGCCAACAGCAAAGGCAGCAGCATCTTCTTCATGCGCTTGCTGCGCGATTCTGTGGAAAGAAAACATTTCGATATTAGAGACGACCTAAAAGTATGCTGTGCCGCGCAGACGACACGTCACTTTCATTCTCTGCCGCAAAGTGTGCTACGTGAAGTCACACCACGCAGACAGGCGGCACCTTTGTGCACGCGGCGTATGCGCAATTTCCGTGCTGGTCGTTTGCTTGTTCTTTTTGTTGCCATAAGTAGTAAAAAACTTTCCTGTCAACTGCACACACACTAGGTGTGTGTGTGTAGTGTACAGCAGAGCGTACTTGGCAACAAAGTTGTTTGGGGCAGAAACTACAGCTCAAGTGAAAGTTTGCACACTTTATGAACGGGACGTGCTCGTGACTTTGCCGCGAGCTGCTTCCCAGCGATTACTTACCCTCCATGGCACGTCCGCTGTACACATTCTCGGCATTCTCATCTTGCTCATCGCCTGAGAACGAGAGATTCAGCTCGTGTGTCTCCAGATAACGCTCGGCACGATCCTCGAACGATTCAATTGCCTTGGCAGAGCCGAAGCTGCGGCCGGTTTCGGTGCGATCGATGCGCATGCCGCCGAAAAGTGGCACAGAGTCTTCATTATCCAGTTTGTTGATCAAGTTCACTAAGTCCCGCTCGCTGCTATCCTGCGAGGGCAGCGCCAGAGCTCCGCACACAAAGCTGGCCACGAGCACAACACAAACGAATTTCGCGCACATTTTGATAAGCACTTTTTGGATTTTGATTGGGGGGTTTGGGTTGGTTGTTGGTTTATAGTCCTTGGGTATCCACTTGTAAGCGCACACACCGCTGCTGCTGTTGGCTTTGTGAATGGAAAATGCTTTGTGATTAATTGAATGCAATGGGCCACAGTTTTATACCTTTTCGAATTCAGGCGTTTGTCCAATTATGTGTCTAGAAATCGCCCGTTGGCCAAAATAAAGAAACAAACGCAGTACTGCGACAGTAGCAACAATATTCAATTTATGCAAATAGTATGCGTATGCTACTCGCACCGCATGCCTGTCCCGGCCAATGGGTGTCCGGCCAAACCATATTTCCACGCACGTCGCACGTTGTCCAGCAGCAAACGAAAGGGAAGTCGCGCGTCTTCAACGACTTGAATATTATTTTGTATATATTTTTTATATAAGCAAATGCCCCAATTTTCTTCGGCCGCAAGTTGGCAGTGCGCACCGTTAGCCGATCGTAATTGGCATGCAACATCAACGCCCATACCCGACCGCAGTCGAACCCAAGCTCAGACCCTAAGCTCTCCCGCCCTCTCTTGCGTTCACCCGCACCGGTTCCACGGGGAACGTGACTTCATTTGCTTATGAACGGTGTCTGTGCCAGATTCTTGGGAGCTCCGCTCGGTCTTGTGGAATATCATTAAGCAGATTATTAGTTGCCTGCACATATTTGGTATGCCTGCGATGTGGTGCGGCTAAATGCGCACTTTGGCCCAGTTAAAGACGCATTGCCAGTCGCTTTCAACGCTTTCGATTTCATTCTGCTTTGGCCAAGTGTCGCTTGTTTTCTATTTCAATTGCTTCTAAATCTCTTGCTAATCTGCACAAAAGAAAGCTGAATTGTAGCACATGCTCGCATATATCTCTTCGATCGCGTCAAGTGACATTTTTATGAGCATAAGTAGAAAGTTTCTGGCCGCTGACAATTAACATGCCGAGGCAAACGACGGCTGCAAACGAGCCCATGCCCGGCGTAGAAAATTTCAATAAGCCGAGGGCGTGGCATGTGTCAAACTAAATCCAAAAGATATCAATTTAGCCAGCTGTGCATGTGTGCGTGTCTAACTGCGTGTGTGTGTGTGTGTGTGTGTTTGTGGCTTTGGCTTGGCAGTTTTGGGTGCTTCGGAAGCGCAACTCGAGAACCTGCCCAAACTTTTAATTGCCCCAGGCCAAACTTGTTGCTGCCGAGTGTCAAGCTCCACATTTCTGTGTTGTGCGACCAGTTGGGAAGCCGTAATGGGAAAGTCGTGCCACAGTTTAGCTAATTGCCCCTCTCCGGGTCAGAAATGATGCAAATTAACCCGGACATCCATCAGAAATATGTGTCGAAGGAACAACCTTGGCGAGACTTACGGAATAAATAGCATTTATTTTCATGATAAACATTTAACTTGACTATTTTGCTGATGTGTGTGTTTGTCTGTGTGTGATATTTAGAGTTGTGTAATGTAATACAATAAATTAGTCAATTACGCGTCAGCTTCGCGTCTCGAATAAATTACTACGAACTAGTTTTCGAATTTGAAGGCACATTATTGGCTAAGGGCCAAAGGACCAGCTGAGCGGACCGCTTACTGCTGCTCCTGCTGGGGCTGACCGGCGTAGGCCAATTGCTGGGCATCGGGCCCACTGATGCTGCGTGCATAGGGGTAGGCAGAGGAGGCGCCCGAGCTCCAGCCAGCGCTGGCAGGTGCGGACCAGGCGTTCGAGCTGTAGCCACCGCCGTAAGAGCTGCCGCCAAGCTTGTTACCGAAACCGCCGAGCAGACGAGACCCACCGACCAGGATGGCCAGGAAGAAGGCGATCTTGGCAACGATCACAGCCTTGAAGGTCAACAGAGCCAGGAAGCCGAGCACCAGAGGAATCACGGCGAACAGTTTAGCACCAATGGCCAGGGCAAGGGGGCCAATCACTTTCTTGATCTTGGCGCGGCCTGCAAGAGGGAAACTAGATTAGAGAGTGGTTCAACTTGGGAGACATGCTATGCATACCTTCATCCAGAGCACGTGCCACCTGCTGGGTGGTCTCAGCGGGCATTTTGAATTCCAAGTTGTGGGTGCTGAGGAAGTCGGTTGCGCTGGAGATGGCCAAGTCGACCAAGCGACCATTGCGGTCTTCGCTGTTCTGTGGCAGCTCAGCGTAGATATCCTGTTCGCTGAGGGCCTTGCCGCTGCGTGGCACGGGACTGGCGGGATCTCTGCAACGAACAAACCAAGAAACGACTACTTAGATCACAATTATAAAACGAGAATGCAAGAACTTTCACGAATTTTCCATCTACATTTCACTTTCTTGTCAAAGTCGTTATGGTTGCATTTATAGCATAATGTTCACTTTCACAATCACACACACAAACACACCTCTGGAAGGTGACGCCATTGACCAGCTCGATGTTGTTGCTCCTGGCGGCGCGATTCAGTGCCGTAATGCCCTTGACTGCCAAGCAAGTTGCCATGTCGTCGCTCTCGAGACAGGCGCCCAAGTAGCGGGCGGCGCGTCCGAATGAGTTATCACTTTCGATTCTATTGTCTTGCACACTGGGCGCGGCCCAGGCACAGCTGGCCACTAAGAGGCTGACACAGGCGACGGCGAACACTTTCATTTTCGATAAGTCGAGTGTTTTCTGGAGATTTCTAGAGAGAGACGCGACGCGTTTTAATCCTTGACTGAGCTGGGCTGTGCTGCTTCTGCTGAGCTCGAGCTGAGAGGGCTGAGATGAATTTGATGCAGAAGTCTCCAACGGTCTAGCCTTTTATATTGAGCGACTTTACGCGACAGTCGGCTGCGCAGCTGCCGCTGCTCAATGCTCGCTGGCTGCGCAGTTCGCAGCACGCATTACAAAACAATTCAAAAGTAAATTAAATAAAACGCGCCAAGACGCAGCAGCAAACGTCGCCGCCGACTGCGGAAGCTACCAAAAAAGGTAAAAAAAATGAGTGACGCGAAAAACCAAGCCAGCAACGACCGCTGCGGTGGAGCACATGCATAAATCTAGGGAACAGCAACAACAACAACAGCAAGAGCAACATAAACCCAAACGGGCCAAGCAACAACATCAAAAATAAAGTCAACTTGTTTGTTAAGTGAGTATGTTCATTTCTTTCGTCTTTCTCCGGCGCTCTTTGCCTTTTCGGCAACGCCAACGTCGACGCCGGCTTCGCTGCCAGCTTCAGCGTCAGCCGCAACGTTGTCGTCATCCGTCAACCTCAACGTCAAAGTCAACGCCGGCGTCAGACTCGACCAGAGCACGCGGAGAGAAACTTGTACTTTGGCTTGGCCACTAGAGCGCGCGCTGCGTCTCTGCCTGGCGCAGAGCAAACAATTGGCATCATTGGCTGGCTGAGCCCATGGGCTCGGGTAATTACGGCAACACGGCCGCACATTGCGCATTGATACACGCCCAGAAAGGCAGCAGAGGCTGCAGCAGCAGCGGCGGCGGTGGCGGCGGCGTCTTGTTTACCCACGGTCCGAGTGGGGCCGCTTTCATTCGACTCTCGCAATATCGGAGCACAAATTTGCTAATTTATTAATCCGGTTGCCGCATACTTCGAGCCTTCCCATAATCGGGTCAAGTTGTGTTTGTCCCGCTGGCGAAATACTCGTATTATTTAGCACCTTTCGGGCTGATAATCACACGGTGCCGTGTTCGCTTGTTGTGTAATTGAGCAGCCTAATCGATTCCAATTGGAATCTGTTTTCCATAATTATCAAGTGCAGAAGAGATTATAAAGAGCAGAATGTCTCTTGGCTTTGTGCTCAAACACGTCGCAAACATGATTCATCAAGAAACAGCAAGTAACAACACTTTCCCAGTCACGTTGCAAAGTTATACGACATTCCTACATTTCCCTCGCTCTCGCAGTGCCACATAAAACCTCACAAGATTTATACGGACGCCGACAGTATAATCGAAATAACACAATTTGTAGTTTTTTATTATTATTCGGGCTTATTAAAGACAAATCCATTCAGACAAAACAACAGCAACAACAACCAGAAAAAAAGGCCAGAAATAACGACTCACTCACTTTCATTTATATTACAACGATATGCGACACTAAATGCTGTGCCAGTTGTTGTTGCTGTTGTTGTAGTTGATGTTGTTTTCGCTGTTGCTCTCTGTAGATTTTGCTGAGCCCACGGGCGTCGGCCTGTCACACGCTGCGTATGAGTGACGCGCCTTTATTTTCGGTTATTGTTTTAGTTGCCTAAAACAGAAAACCAAAAAATGAAAATAGGAGGGGAGAGAAGAGGGAAAAAAGAAAGTGCGCTAGGCATACCAGAAATACCTCCGCCTGCGACGTTGGCCAGTCAGTGATTCACTTGTTGCGCCCAATTTGCATACGACAGACGGGGTAGCAACGCGTAGCCGGCTTTATTGCAGTTCGCAGTCCGCTAATACCCCAAATACCTGATCATTTTGCCACATGGCCCGCTGTGGTCCGGTCTCTACGCATTCATTGATGATAACTCACAACATGCCCCCGAACTCTTTGCCTCTGGCCCCCACTCCTTCATCAACCCGTGCGGTCCAGTTTCGCGTTCATTCATTGACGTAGTCTTCGTCGTCGTTATCGTCGGCGGCGTGCGGCCTCAGCGGGTCGAGTGAAAGTTATGTAATTTTCTGTGAATTTTGCAATTTGCAATGGGCACTAAAACCTGATTTCGCCCATTCCCGAAGCGGCAAGCAACAACAGCAAAAACAACAACAACAGCAGGTTAACTGTAACGCAGTTATCAATTGCCAAGCACAAATGTCAAATCAAAGCAAATTTCTAAATGCCAATCATAAACAATTTCTCTTTTTTTTCCCCCTGGACAGCTGTCAGTGTTGCCAACTTTTTTCCTCTCTGGTAATGCGTTTTTGACAGCTTCACAGTGCGGGCGGTCAACGCACACACACACACACACGCACACGTGTTTACATAGGTCTCTATTCATACGGCGCTCAGTTAACTGGCTCTATAAGTATTCCAATGCGAAATCAATAAGCTTCATTTCATGTGTGCAATTTGTCGACCGGCGTCGCACAATTAGCCGCAACAAGTTGCCACAAACCAATTGGCCCGCATACTTTCGTCGTCTGTCTGTGGGAGTGGCCAGTGTATGGCACAAGGGAAATGACTTGAAAATACCCTGTAGAGAATGTTTTCTTAGTTGCATCGGTGGGAATATTGTTTTGCATATTTGTGGACATGAAGTAATTTTCTATGGAATATAAAAATTATTTTAGCTGCCTTTTTAGGCTAACTACGTGGAAACAGCGTGCAAAGCTGTATATGTAAATCTCCTACGAGTATTTTTAGATATTACAGGTCCACAGTGTCCAGATTTGTTGGTCGATTGAAATTGAAAATATACTCACTGTGTATTCACTAGGTGGGTTATGAACTAGCATTCTCCAATTTAAATATTCAAACACAATTATTTTACGCATTACTCCCAATCGTTTATTACGCTTGTTAGTGCGCATTTCTATCTGTTCTTTTTCCTCTTAGAGATCGTATATGATATATCGATTACACATACTTTTTCATTTTTAAGATACCTCACTATCGATAACTTATATCATGCATATAGCTGTAATTGGTATTAATTAACAAATATATATTTTTCATCATTTTAATTTTGATTATATTATTTTGTAAAGCAGGTGCCCTCGTCATCAATATTTTTTAACGAGAGCACCTATTGAACATGCACCGAAATCGATACGATGAAAACAATGTATCCCTGAATATCACGAACATCGGCACATAAACACACGACAATCATTGAAGAAAAATTAAAAAAAACAGAAAGATTAATGAAAAGAAACAAATTTATTCCGTTTCTGTCAAAGGTGGAAAAGGAAATAACAGATAGATTATATAATAATATTAATTATTTCAGCAAATTTACAATATCTGAACTTGTTATTAAGATAAATAATAATTTTTTTTAAACTGAAGCCAGGTATGCAAGTTGTGAAGCTAAAAACATTTTACAGAGTATGTTTGTAGCGACTCTCACAGAACTCGCTATTGTATTGTTGTTGCTACTGCTGTGACGAAGTGAGTTTACTTCTTAAATTAGCCAGGCTTATTTTGGAGCGCAGGTTGGCGACGATACACGGCTCTCTCGCCAGTCAGTCATGCCTTCTATTGACCCATTTTCGTGTTTTTGGCAATAAATAACTGGAGAATAATACGAAAGATATGCGATGAGTACTATAGATGTACATATCTAGATGTATACTTGTATGTATTAGTATTACCATAAATAAATATATAAATTGGAGTTTTTCTGCTCTTTTTGAACTATTGCTTAGCTAAGTATTTACTCTCCTATTCGGGTTTGCTATTAGGGCGAATTCTTTCCGAAAAGTATCGAGTGCCAGGCCAAAATGTATTTTGTACGTTTTTGGGTTAAACGCGTAAATAGCGACAGGTGAAATTGATTTTCTTTTCGTTTGTGCAAATATGAATTGTCAATATTGTGCGTACTCGTCATTACTCGTCGCACTCCTCGGCCTCGTCAGACGTTGTCTGAGAAAGTGCAGCACCAACTTCTTGAATGGAGTAGGCAATTTTTATTTTGGGTTTGAGTTTGGGTTTGGTTTTGGGTTTGGGTTCGGGTCTATTTGCTGTTAAAATATTCATAGCTCCGCTGCGAGCACTCGAAGTCAACCCCAAGACAAATTCAATTCACTTTACCCCGCCAGTTTGGCACTTGGCTGTGACAAAGCGTTGACATTGCGGCCAAATGTTGGCTGAGCTATTGACTTGTGCGAGCTCCAAGCCGGGCCGGAGTCAAGCCACATTTCCTGGGTATCGATTAAGCGCGCGCCTGTGGGAGTGCACACTTTCACGTGGCAGCAGGCGGGGAGGGGAGGCTGGAGGTAAGAGGAAATGGGGCCAAGCGAGACTGACTGACTGACTGACTGACTGACTGACAATGGCAACGCGTTGTTCAGCCCATTTGCCCAAGCTGTAAAGAAAGTGAAATTGATGACACAAATGCTCAAATAGCAAACAGTTCGAGACGCTGGAGCTATTGTTGTTGTTGTTGATGTACCTATGCTAAATGGTCTGGTTAAGTAATCTCGTGAGAGCCGCAAACATTGCGCAGTCATCGGGGCTGAGAATGTTGTCAACTTCGAGAGGCAGATGAGGAGATAAACCAGATAGTCAGACAGGCAGACAAACAGACTGTGGGACAGTGGGACAGTCAGACGGTGACAGACAGCACCCGCTTGCAGCCAGCTCAGCTCAGCTTCACTTTCAACATTTTAGCCAGAAAGCAGACGAGGCTAAGACAGAGCTACGCCTTGTTGATCGATTTGTTAGATACGCGGCTAGCATGCGACATGCTCGACGCTTTTGTTGCTGTCGCAGTTGTTGCTGTTGTTGTTTTTGTCGCAATTGTATTTGTGTTTTACCATAAACAGTGCGCCCTACAACTTTCACTTGGCGTGGCGCAAGCTGCCGCAGCGGCAGCAGCAGCAACAGCAACAGCGACGCGACTCGTGTGGCAACAATTAGACAGTAAATTCTGGCGATGTTGTTGTATAACTTTCGGTTCTTTCTTCAGTGTTTACATTTATTAATTGTCCGGTGGAGGGAAGTGAACGAAGAAGAAGAAAAGGAAAAAAGAATGAAAAGAAGAGAATGAGATAAATGGAGATAAAGCGAAAGAAAGAGAAGCAAAAGAAGAAGCGCAGCTCATCGGTGACCAGACAGATCGCTCCTCCCGTGAGGTGCCACCCAAGTGACTGATTGTTGGTTGCAAGCCAACGGTCACCGCTCGCTGCATCTGCTGCATGCTGATTGATTTGTGACGACCTGTTTATTGGCTCGGCTCGGCTTGGCTTTTACATAAGCCGCATGTTAGTTGTTGTTGTTGCCCTCTTTCATTGCAACACGCACTTGCGGAAGTCCGTCATCGGCTACGGCGTCGCTGTCGTAGTCGTCGCCGCTGTCGCGCATGCGCAATAAACCGTTTTATGCATAACGGCTCTGTGCACGCACTGACGCACTGCCGCATTGTGTGCCCGTCCGTCTTGGTGTCTTGCCTGGGTCCACGTAACATCATTTGACTAGGCCGCTCGCCATGTGCTAATTAATTGTTGATGGAAGCTCAAACTCAAACTCAAACTCTGCTTGAAGTCGAAGTTATGTGGCTTTATTTGCTTATTGGCTAACACTAAAACTCACAAGCAGTTTCCTTTCTCCCCCTCTCTCACTTTCTTTCTCTCTGCTCCCTTTAAAGAAAAGGCTTGCTGTCTAAGCCGCCCGGCGTAAGTCGATATGCTGCGTCCTTGGCCACGCCCAGTGGTATATAATGCTGTCTGATTGGCATCCAACTGCTGCCACTCGACGACAGATCTGGCTGATGATAACTCTTGTAACTCGGAGCCGAGGAATGTATAATCTCCAGACGGTCGCGTGCATGCCCACTCGACATAATCGACTTGAAGGCCAGCAGACCGGCAGTGACTAGGGCAATTTTGCCCATGACAAACGATGAGGCCGACAGCGCTGTTAGCCATTTCAAGATCAAGGGCAACAGAATCAACTTGGCCACTACAGCAGCGCCCAGTAGGGGATACACCATCTTCAGCAGTTTCTTGTGCTTGTGCTGCTTGCCACGAGCTGAAGTAAGGCAAATCACATGAGCATCGCATAAATCACATAAGACATACAGTACCCTTGGCTTACCTTCTGCCATCCAAGTGTCCAAGAGCTGAGCCACTTGCTCAGCGCTAAGCTCGTTGTTGAGCAGCTTGTGTAGCTGCTGCTCGGCCTGGGTGATCAGTTCGCGTTGATGTCGCTGCTGCGATGAAGTGGCTAGTGCTTTCTCCACATCTTCTTCCACTGCGGCGACAATAGCGCCTCCCATCTGCACAGCAGGTGGCAGGCTGAGTGCGCCACCACGTCCGATGCTGCAGGACATGCACACGACTGCCAGAGTGATCCACATTGCGTACAACGTTCTGGACGCTAACAAAGTTCTCAGCGAACTGAGCACTAGGCGAGCCCACGCCAACTAGATAACTCCCCCAGACTAATAGGCCGATTAACTAAGCAACTAGAAGGCGCTCTTACACTAACCTGGTGCATCGTTGCACTCGAATGCATTCCCCATTGCGACCAGCCGACCGACTGGCAGACCCACCGACTGCCTGCAGCTCGTCTGCTGCTGTGTTTTGTTCTATAATTCTGTTACCTTCTTTTTTTGCCTCCGTGTTTTTGTATTTTGCTTTCTATTGTTCTGCTTTTCGATTCAGTTTTACTTGAGCGTGAACACACATTAAGTTTTCCCTACTTTAATAAACGGTTTACAGTTTCAGACGTACTCCGCTGCTGCTAATGTTGTTGTTAATGTTGTTGTTGGTTGCTGCTTGGCAGACAGTCTGACAGAGAGTCCCATCAGCAACAAGTTAAGACTCTTCATTATCGTTGGTGCGATGCGGTTCACTTGCCATTTCAAGTTGAATAAGTTTTGCACTCGGAAAGCCCCAGAGGAAAGCTGTAGGGCAATCACACACACACATACATATCTTATATATATATCATATAAACATACTTTAAGTGCCGTGGCTGGAAGACAGTTTACTGCTGTGGAAACTTGTTTTCAAATGCAATTTGCAATTCGCACTCTAACAATTTAGTGACAATTTTGCATATTGTTTACAAGCAACCAAAACAAGAACAATTTAATTTTATTCAATTTAAAATTGAATTTACTTTTATTGTGCATGCTTTCCATATTTTTGATTCCTAAATTAAACAATAACAATATGTTGTTTTTCCATTTGGCCCGCAGGCACGACCCAATTGAGTTAGCTGCACAAGTCTGTGCCAGACAGTGAAAATATAATTATGCATATAGTACAAAATATCACGTGCTTTGTGTGCATATTTGGACAATTAGGATTCGACAGCTCGTAAGCCTCTAATTACACGACAATCAGAAATGTGCTTTGATCAATTAGCCACTGTTTTAACTGGCATAATTAATTCAGCAATGTAATGAAATATATTCCAATTAAAATATTGCCTGCGAATTATTCACTTGCAACAGACATTGTTAAACTGATTAGATACCATGATGAACTTATTCAATGCACTGGCAAATACCTGTCGAAATATGTGTAGTATGTAATCGTAGTTCGAGTTGCATGTAACTGTTTTTTAGGCGGTGCCCACGCTCAATAAAAACCAAACACGCGCACGACCCTAACCTAATCAAAGTCAACGTCAGCGTCGCTGGCGCTGTCGTCATATATCATGACCAGACTTTGGCAACCAAAGGCTTTTAACGTCACTTGAGTGTTAAAGCGGTCTCTGGCATCCGGTTGTTGATGGCCTTGTTGTTGCTGTAGCAAGTGCACACTACCCGCAAATTGTGGTATAAATGCTTTGCCAAGCAGCAGGTGAAACGAAGAGCAAACAAAGTTGAATAACAATTGAAATGGTCAAGATAATGTGTATTTATAAATTAAGTTAAATGCAAATTGAAGGAGTATAAATGTAATTTGAACTTCATCTTGATACGAGAAACCCTAACAGAGATCTACCAAAAGATCTACTTATTCTTCAGCTGGAATCATATGCTAAAATAAATAACTAAGCCTAAGAAGTGGCAAGAGTATACGAACTTCGATGAGTTGCCCAACTTTCCTCCAACTGAGGGTGTTACTTAATTTCACTATGTGGCGCAGCTTCTTATCGCTACCATCGCCTCTGGGAGACGACCTAAATGCTGAATCAATCGCTGTGGGCATCGGAATTCGAACTTAGATCTTTTTCAACACAATTGATTTGCTGCCATGGCCAGCACCTGTCTTCAGGCTCATTACGGCCGTAAACAGAGCGAAGAAGAAGCCGGCGAGGCCCGTCGTGCCCACCAGGAGGGTCAGGCCGCCAATTAGAACTGGAATCAGCGTTAAAAACTTCAGTTTGTAGGCAATGAGCAGCGGCAGCAGCAGTTTCTGTATTTTCTTTTTCAACTTCTTCAGTTTTCGTCCCTGGTTGGGGGCACTAGACGCCGCCAGCCTGATGTTGCGGCCTTGAACTTCCTTTGAAGTTGCCCATGAAGCGAAATCGTCCAATTTATTTGCGGCGTTGGCGGCGACAGCAACAGCGACGGCGTTACCTGCAAGAAGAAGCACGGCAATCCTGCAGTTAATTAAATGTCCAGACCTTTGAGCATCGAAGCACGTAAAGCGAGGCGACTAAACGCCACCATCAGTGGCCATCGCGACAAGAAACTTAATCAATATGCCCAACTCACCGGGGAGACGCGCTAACTGCTGGTGCTGCTGTGCCTCCTCCTCTTCCTTCTCCCCCTCAGTCTTTGTGTCTGACTCCGTCTCCATCTCCATAGTCTCATCGTCGTCGGCGCTGATAAGGCTGCGTAGCGTTTCGCAAAAGTTGCGCACCTTGACGACAGCTTGTTCAAACGGTGCCAAATAGTTGTCGACTTCCAGTACGGCAGCAGCCGATGGCTTTGCCAGCCCATTGACAGCATCATCAGCGCGGGCATTAGTTAAAGCCACAAAGTCGTCAGCACGGCGCACTTCCTGCCCGCCTCGCATATCCACTTCCTGGACATCCTTCAATGCTGGCGGCGTCAATTGACGTCTTAGTGATTCACTCTCGATTTCGGCCGGTAATCCACCGATGCCACCCATTCCGCTGGTGCTACTGCTGCTGCTGCTGCCGCGACGCATCGTCTGGCTTATGGCTAGCACGTAGCTGGGACTGTTGTACAGATCAGATCGCACCTGTTTGTAATTTCCGCCTGTACCCACAGCATTGTCGAGGTTCGACCTTGGATTATAGCGGTGATTGTAGGCGTAGTAATTGACAGGATGTTGATGTCGCTGTTGCTCTTTCTCCTGCTGTTGCTGCTCCCGTTCCCGCTCTCGTTCCTTCTGCTGCTGCTGATGGCGGTGCATTGACGTGGCTGCCGTTGCCTGCAAAATGAGCCAATTGTTGTGACCCCTCAATGGCTGCCAGGCATTGAGATTCACTTGAAGCTGCTGCTCGTCATTGTTCAGCTCCTCCTCCCGCTCACGGCCGGAAGTGTCTCCATTAAAGCGACTCTCGCTGGCGGCCTTGCTCCGAGCGAGGAGAACGAAAATGCTGAATAAAAACATTTGTCGTTGCCACATTTTATTCAAGGAAGTCCTGTTAAACTTGAGATGTACACACACGAACACACTGGCACTCACACACACACTGAGTCGCTGCGTGACACGCACACACGCACTCGGCTCGCCGTTTAGAATCGAACTGAGCAAACGTCTTGAGATTTTGGTGAACCAAATTCTATGGAGCGCTCGACGTTTTATGGCTGCTTCAGTTGAGCGACTTTACGGCCTTTCGCCGAAAGTGGCCACCACCACTGCCCAATCTTATTCGATGTTGTTGATCTCTGTTTGCCGCTGACTTTTACTGAGCCACCAGCTTGTTATCGAGTCTGATACACACGTATGTATGTGTGTAGGTACTCCCCGGCCCAACACAGGCAATTACACGAATGCCACACTCTGTCATGCGGAACTTGATTAGAGAACTTGCCCCTTGCCACCTCACTACACACCACACACCACACGTCTGTTACAGTTATGTAGTTGTTGCTGTCACTGCTGCTTGTTGCAAATTAGTTATTGAATTCTACACATTCTTCACACTACCGCAAGGCGGTCACCAGGCCTACAACGCGCTTGCTCTGTTGCACTGCATCCGATTAAGTTTGGCCAGATCGTTGCCGGACGGTCCAGCGTGATTAGAAACTGTCATTGTCCATTCAAGCGTAATCGTTTTAATAAGCACCTATCCACTTGCGCGTGTGTGTTTGTCTGTCATTGTGTTGGTGCCTTGGGTGTTCGATGTGACAGGCTGCGTTATGCCTTAGTGCTTTCCACACTCTGAGTTCAGTTTCACTTTTCTGCCTCGTTGCGCTGCGTGTTGCAGGCTGCTCGTTGTCGTCGCAAATGCAGAGCAAACTGCAACCTGCACTTGCCACTTTGATTCTATATAAGTGTCCAAGTCGATGTCGAGACTCTCTGACGTCGCAGTCGGCGTTGGCCCGATGGGAAAGTGTGCCCAATGTGATGCACTCGGGCGCTTGAATTATTGAAGTACTTTGGGCGACGTGCATGCTAATTGGCCCTCTGCAACTGCTTGCAACACAGTTGTTGTCGCTGCAGCTAATTTGCGCCCGTCTGCGCACAGCCAAGCGCATCCGATTGCGGCGGCCTGCAGTGTGGCAGACAGATTGTCATAAGTCAAGTGCAGCAGTTTGTGCAACCTGCTGGGGCATATCAAGTGCACGCACCAATCACGTTTCAGATAAGTGAGCTGTTTGCCAGAGTTGGTCGACTGTATGTACATGCATTTAGGCGCCCGTTCGCCTTTTCGTGCGTGTCACAAAAAACACTGCATGCTTTTGAGCACTTTTCCACCTGCAGCCGGCTATGCTTACATCTTTTTGTTGCCTACCTTTAGGCCTATCTCAACTATCGTATACGGGCTGTGGGAAAAATGGATTGATTTCGTGCCACAGAATGAAGTACAAGCGCTTAGTGGGATGTTGAGGGACACGACCACTTTAGGACTAGAGGCTGCAGCAATGTGGATTCAAGATCCACTTAAAGACTGTGTAAACAAACAGAAACAGGTGAAAACATTTCGATAGAGTGCTTGCGACACACTACTTTTTAGACGGACTGCCGGACATACTATTAGTAAGTGCTCTGGTGTCTCGGTATATATCGCGCAGAATCTGCAATCTATCTCTATATCTCATTACTCTCTATTTCTAGTTTGCTTAGTTGTGCTTGAAGCCTACAGTCCCCTGTAAGTAACTCTGTGAGGATTTTCATTGGGTTCTGAATCACTTTTAGAAACTGCTTTAACCTTTTGAAATTTAAGCAGCATAAAAGGGACTTTGATTGGTGTTCTTTCCGTCTATAAATATACACTTATTTTAGTTTCCTCTGATCTTAAGTGCTCGCTGATAGTGTTTCTACTTGTACCTATGCCGCAAAATGGCTGTGGTCCTATTATTGTACAATGATTACCTACAACCCGACAGTGATACTTAACAAATGTAATTATTATTACTTATTACTATTCTCATAATACCTCAGCATTTCTTATTTCACTCCGACTTATTTCTGGAATGCACTTTACTTTATCATGACCAACAAATTTCAACAATATAGCTTTAGAACAAACAGTACACTTAATCATAAATACGTGTGTAAGCACATGTGGAATTTAATATTTTAGCTCTCTTTTCTTCACTTCTTCTTTTTGGCATTGGACATATCTCCGGAAGTTCGTTGCAAACTGCTAGAAAATGAGTATACTCAAGGGTATATTTTTATGAAAGCTTAGGTCTGTATGTCCACGCACACATAGACAGAGCGACATGCGGTCTGTGGAATAGAAGAACACAACTTTTGATATTTCCCAACAAACTATCTTGCAGTTTAATCACTAGGGAATCTTAAAGTTTGTCTGTTGCAAGAAACATCTAGAAATAACTGAAAGTAGTATAAAAATTTTTAAATTGAATTTAACTTATTTGACAGATAAATACTTCGCTCCTAATTTAATAGTTTAATTAGTTATATATGTGTTCGAAAATTTTAAATTCTCGTTTTAAGTTTTTTAATTAAATAAGTAAACAGCGGAACCTTTTTGCGCTAAGCTCATTAAGTCTAAAAATAAAACAAACATCAAAAGAAGATACCACAAAAGAATTGAATGTTTTTTGAGAAAGTTTTCTATTTTGGAAGTATAGCTAAAAGATAGTCAACATAAGAACATTTATTTTTTATTAACATCAAAAGAAGATACCACAAAAGAATTGAATGTTTTTTGAGAAAGTTTTCTATTTTGGAAGTATAGCTAAAAGATAGTCAACATAAGAACAATTATTTTTTATTAAAATCAGAACCTTATATGGTTTGTTTATAATATGGTACTTTCCAGCGTTCTAAACAACTTTTAAAGCAACGCTGTTTTCTTTGTCAGTTTAAAATTACTGCCAGCAGCAACGAAGGCAGATTCATTTATGAATTTAATAGTTTTAGTAAAATATTTTAATAACCATTTGCACATTCGCTTTGTTTGAAGTCGAAACAAGTCGCAGCTTGCAAGTTGTGAATAGTTTTCAAAAGATTCGCTTGTCTGACAACCGTCTTCAGCAATAAATTAATCTGTCTTTATGCGCATCTCGACAAGAGGTAATCAAAAAAGAAGAAATAGTTTGGTATTAATTGAGAGCAACATCAAGAATAACGAGTCAATTCGAATATTAGATGCTTGCACAGCATTCAAAATCAATTGTGCTGAAGACGGATCAGTCAAAGTGGGCTCGGTGTGCAGTGAATGATCTGGTTCGATGCGAGTTCAATTTAATGCGATGCTAATGAATTCAACGAGAACTAGTTTAGGATCCACACTTCCTAAGCTGCCACTAATGCAGGTAATAAATTGGCTTTCGGGCCAGTACCAAAACTCACTAAGAACATTCACAATCGGCTACAGTTGTAGATTGGGGTTGGGGCTGGGTTGGAAGCGCTAAAGCAGCGCAGTATGCGTCAGTTAGTTAATTTGTTTGCTTGAAATTAGACATTGTAGTTGTTGTTGGCCAGCCTTAATCAGATTCACTCGCCCAGACTGCTGGATTCATAAGCTCTTAAATTGAAAGCGTTTCGGTGATTCGCATTAGTTTGACGTCTGCTCTGACAGCGTGCGGTGCGTTACGATATGAAGGTGAGTTAGCGGTGATATTGAAAGGACGCGCCCTGAAAAGGATAAACCAGGATAAACGGACACACTTTTAATATGTCTTTTCTGCACAGTTGTTTGTGTGTCTCTTGGCTGTGGTCTCCACATTGGCCACCGCAAATGCAGGACTTTTGGGACTGTTGAAGGGCGGCGGCGGCGGTGGCGGCGGTGGCGGCGGCTACGGTGGCGGTGGCGGTGGCTATAGCGGCGGTGGCGGCGGCTGGTCCGGCGGTGGCGGCGGCTATGGTGGCGGCTACGGCGGCGGCTATGGCTATGGAGGATCCGGTGGCGGTGTTCAAATCATTAAGATCATCGACGGTGGACACAGCGGTGGTGGCGGCTATGGCGGCGGTGGCTACAGCGGTGGCTACAGTGGTGGCTACGGAGGCGGTCATGGCGGCGGCTACGAAGGTGGATACGGCGGCGGTCATGGCGGTGGCTACGGAGGCGGCTACGGAGGCGGCTATGGCGGCGGCTATGGTGGCGGTCACGGCGGTCGTGTCGATGTCTACAAGGTCATCACGACAACCACATCCACTGGCGGCGGCTACGGAGGTGGCTACGGCGGCGGCTACGGCGGCGGCTACGGCGGCGGCTATGGCGGCGGTTCGTACGGCGGCGGCGGCTGGTCGTCTGGCAAGTCTGGCTGGTGGAAGAAGTAAGCTGTGAATCAACAGTTTGATGGTGTTTACATCATTAAACCCGTTTAGCAAACTCAAGGTTAAGAAAAAATAAAAATAAATAATCCAAAAATATAAATCGTTTACCTACTATTTGATTTGTGAAGTATCAAAGACCAAGCAAATTAAAATACCCTGTATGCATAAGGTTAGTTAGCGGGTATACAAGTCAAGTATGTTGGCAACAGGTTCGAAACTATTTATGCAGCTTTTCAGAGACTCTATTGAGCAATGGGTATCTGCCAGTTGAGAACTCTAGACCATAAGATTCTTTATTATTGCGTAACTTTTTTTTATCAAGCTCATAACAAAGAAGTCTTTCTCTAAACGGGGAAAAACCAGTAATATTTAGACTGAAGAAACTTGATTCAAGAACTTGACATAACCGGGATTTTTGGTATTTGAATACCCAGCACAATCGCCCCAAGGGTACAATAGGCTTGTGCTAATGGAAAGTAACCGACGAAATTAAGTTTGGCATATAACACACAGTGTCGACTGAGCATTACTGGGTATCTAGAAGCAAGTCCCGTCGGTTTTCTATTTATTATAAATCGTTTTTTCCATCAATTTGGAATTATTCCATGGCAAATTTGAAAGGTCTTCTCTGTTTCGCCCCCTTAATTGGCAATCATCTGCTACAGGAACAGAGCAGCACTTGAGTTATATTCTTCCGCGTCACTCGTAGTTCCCAATTCACAGACAAACACACACAGACACACACTCACATTGAGTAAGCCTGAACATTTTATTTTCCTGCAAAGTTCCGTAGCGAACCAATCACTTTTGTTTTTCAGCTGCTGTGGCTGCAGCTGGGTGCCAGAAACAATAAACTCTTGTCAGGGAAATAAGCTGCGATATTTATATCGGCACATCAAGGGAATTCACTTCCAACACGGGCACAGACATGGCGATATACTCACGTAGACATGCATACAATTGCCAGGGGCAGGGACAACAGCCAGTTTATGGGGCATTCGGGCGCATGAGGAGGGGTGAGTGGGCGCTGGGTGTTGGGCAGACCAGACACGCGCGCTCACAGACACTTGGCGCAAAGGTCGACGAAGTGAAACAGGCGGTGTGTGTACAGAGGGCGCCAGGAAGTGTGCAGAATACAGGGGAGAGCACACAGCTCGCACGTGAGCCAAGTCCTCTTTAAGCTGACCTAGGTGGACAATTGAACGTTTAATACAAGAGAGAGAGAGAGAGAGAGAGAGAGAGATTCAGGTAGATATATATCTTTATTTCTTGATTTTCTTGTTCGTTTTGTGTTTCTTGAAAACGTTGCTGCTTACAGGCGAATCGTGCTTACAACTAGCAAATAAATAATGTTAATAAGTTATTACGCTAGACTACAGTTAGACGGGCTTAACTCTAAGCTAATCAAAATTCTGTGTGTGTATGTGTGAGAGAGTGTGCGTGGAAAACGAGCTGCAAATAGGTGCAGAGCGTGGCAGGCGACTGCTGGAGAGAGAATAATGAATAATTGAAAAGTAACAGCAACGCGCGCGAGTGAGTGCAGTTGCGAGTAGAAGTCGCACAGACAGACAGACAGATGGACAGATAGATCGACAGATAGTCGGGTAGATGGCTAGATGGGTAGATGGACTTTCGCAGAGATCGTGCAGGGTTCAGGCAGAGTGTGTGAGCTGGATAACGGCGAACAGTAAGCGGAAAGAAAGAAAAACGCGGAACAGATTGCGTCACATACGGTCGTATTACAACACAGCATAATCGATTATATGCGGCAAATGCTAATGATTAGAATGCGAGTGCCAGTGCGAGTGCGAGTCTGAGTGCACGATACAGATACATTTCCAGCCATGTATCCGTAGGTGCAACTGTGCTCACAGTTGACCGTTGGAAATGCATCAACTCGCAGAACAGATGAACAGACGAGAGGGAAGTGGGGAAAAACACACAAGAAAGCTAAAAATCTAATTACAATTGGCCCTCCCCTTGGCGCCCTTGTATCTCTTTGTCCGCTCCTCATTTATCCACAAGATAAATGCAACTACATAGCTAGAAGTACTTTGAATTTGAATGCATGCGCAGCGCTCCTTATGACTTGCTTGCCTGCGCTGCCAGCGGCTGCTGCGGTTGCTGCGATAGCTGCTGCTGCTGTTGGTTCGCTGCCTGTTGCCTGCTATGCGCACGATAGGCCAACTCCTGGGCCTCGGTCAAAGAGCGCCTGTCCCAGCCACCGCCGCCGCCACCACCGCCTCCCGATGACCAACCGCCACTGCCGCCGCCTCCACCGCCGCCTGAAGACCAACCGCCTCCGCCGCCTCCCGATGATTTGCCGGCCATGAGCTTCTTGAGGCCGATGATGCCGGCCAAGAGCAGCGCAATCTTCGAGATAATTAACGCCTTGCCCGCCAGTATGTAGAGGGCTCCCATGGCAATTGGCAGCATGCCCATCAGCTTGGTAGCCACCATCATGGCCATCATCATGCCCATCTTCTTCATCTTGCCGCGACCTGCAATAATGTAAAGATGATTAAAAACGCTGTAACGGCTCACAGCGGAGATGATCCAATTTGTGTTACACCAAAGCTAGCCAAGCTGCTCATAACTGTACTAAGGCCAGACTAAGGCAGCATTATAATCTTAATAAGGCTAGCAAACTCTTTCTTGCATTCTTCGCACGGTTTCTTTATGAATCCCTTGAAATGTTTCCGAACAATGCGTTCGCTTCTTTGTTTTGGCACTAGGCATCAATTGGTGTTTTCCTGCTGATGCTGCTGTTGCTGCCACTGCTGCAACATGGTGAAAGTTGCCTAGTTGTTTTTACCAACATGTCTTTGTTGCTGCTGCCACTGCTCACGTTGCAAAGTTACGAAGGCTGTGTGAGAATATTTCGGCTGCAGCGTGTGTGGCTTGTGTGGCTTGCATTGCATTCGCGACTGCAGCAGGGACACTTGAGGCGATTTCACTTAATGTCGGTGAAAATCTTCGCTCCAGGCCAGCGGCTAATGCTGCACTAATGCTGCCAAAATCCAGCAATTTCAGCTGCACATGAGGATTGCCATCGATTCGCTTGCAATTAGCCGAAAATGGCCTGGCAAAATGTGGGAAAGTGTTGGACAACCTGTGTGCTGAGTATTGTATCAATTGAAAACAAAATCTTGAGCAATCGATCGATTTGAAAGTCAATGAAAAATCAGGCACTGTGAAAGTGAGTTCACTTTTCATGACTGGCAAATGCTGCCAAGCAAAAGCAGTAGCAGCGCAACAACAAGAAAGAAATGCCTTAAGTGCCTTGTGTCAAATTTGTAATTGTTGCAAGGCGTGCTTGGCCGGCCAAGAATTACATTACCATGGGCCAACAGGCCAGAGAAACGTGGCCGACACTTTCGTTAGGTTTCGCATTCGACATGCTCATGACTTTTTGAGTTCCCGACATCAAATCATGTCTTCGTGATGATGTGGGAGTGGAAAATGGGGGAAGTAGAGAAAGGGTTGAATCAGCCCAAAGGCGACGCCTTTCCTACTGTATATATAAGTGAATAATTTTTAAATTTTGCCTCGTTTTAAATAGTTCTAATTAACATTCGTTGAAGGGTACTCGGCTTTCGGTTTGTTCCGTGTATCTACTTCGTGCTGGGCAACATGAAATTCTGGCCTGACAATTTTTCGTCATCGTGTCGAGCGCTTGTTGTGCTCGTTGTTCTTGGGTGAGATTTGTAGGTCATTGTTGTCTTGCCGAACGAGTTTCGTCTGTGTGTGTGTGCGAGTGAGTGTGTTTGTTATAAAAACAATTGCGCTCTTTCCCAGCGAGCAGAGTTTTCCACTCTTGCGCTTTACATACAATGCAAGACGTGATAGGCCGAAAAGCAAGGAAATGGGCCAGGCCAGAGTGTTGCCTGCCAATGTCATTGCCAGCCACTCAATTACGCTAACCACACACACACACACACACACGTCTGTGTTAGTGTGCATCTTGGCTCTAATAACTGCCGCGTGGTGCGCCAATTACCTGTGCCGTGGAGCAAAATTATGTCACTGTCACGCGCAATGGATGCATTTAGCGGTGCTGTGGTGCAGCTAACGTAACTGCAATTATGCGGTTCGCCTGTCTATTGTGTGTGTCGTAGTGTGTGTGTTTGTGGCATGCTTACCTTCCTCCAGGCCACGTCCGATCTCATCGGAAGTCATCTTGGGGAAGCTGATCTGCAGCGAGTGCCCGTTGAAGAAGTAACTGAGCCGTTCGATGAGCATGTTCGTCAGCTTGGCGTCGCGTTCACTGCCGGAACGCGCCAGCGAGGATTCCAGTTCGTTTTCGCTATAGGCCGCCGGGCGTGGCGCCGACTCCAGGCGCACCAGCTTGATGCCATCGGCCACGTTGATCGCATCGATGGGCGCAATGCGATCGATGAAGGAGATCGCCTTCTTCTTCAGACATGGCACAAATCCGCTCTCGGCGCGATTGCACTCGTCGTAGACACGCAGCAGGGTGCGTGCGCCGGCGTTTTGGTTCCCCGCTGGCACATTGCTCAGCTGCTCCGTGGCCGCCTCGCAGGTGCTGGCCAGGCACAGGGCTAGCACAAGCAGATCGATTGCCTTTGGCTTGAATGTCATTACGTAGGCACGCGCAAGATCACAACAATGGGGAAGTTAGGAACACACACGCAACGCACACGCACGCTCACACGTAACTGCAAGTGTAAATCAAACTGATGGCCCGGCTTGGCGGGCTTTATTCTTTTATAGACCTTTCTTTCGGGCCGCCAGCTTAATCGCAATTTGATTTTCTACGTACAGCCGAGTGGCAGCCCGAGTGGCAAGTCGAGCTCGTTGAGCTTCGTGACGCGGCGCGCGCTTCGTGTGCCTCTCGTGCTGTTGCTGCTGCTGCTGTTGCTGCTATCGCTCTAATGATCATTACAAGCAGAAGCAGTGGCAGCAGCAGCAACGATGCATTTGCAGTCGGCGCACTCTGCTGGCGCAGGCTGCTGCAACATGTTTTTGCTTGCAGCTTTCGTTGTTTATGGCCAAATATATTAGCTGACTATGTGGCCAGAGTAGGTGCTTGGCTTTTGACCATTTTAAAACTGGCTGCCGCGCAGTTGCAGCCTTCAATGCTCGGCGCGCAGCAGCGACACTTTAATTTCAATTTGGCATTTAACCATTTTTCTCCTCGCATTTTTTTCGACCATAAAGAAAGTGTTTATCAGTCGCTAAACACACCAACCATTTACCGCTCAGTTTTATTATGCAAACTTCACAGTCAATATAGCCATATAGTGATAAACTGGCAGTATACAGTAGCCAGCCGAGAGGGTTCACAAGTGGAGCCATTGACTTGTCATGAGAGGCAGATGGAGGTGGAGAGAGACTGCTGTGCCCCTTCCTCTCGTCTCCTTTCTCTCTTTTTCCACACCTAGTTGCACCTTGCAGAACGTGCCTGTGCATACGGTAAAAGAAAAGCTGCCTCAGAGTCGGCATTGCTGTGGCTTTGCACTCTTACCCCCGAAAATTGCAAACGGAAACCAGTTAAAATTCTTTAGATTCTTGTCCGGCACTTTCGCTCGTTCGACTGGCTGTCTATGGGCACTTTACGATTCAGCTGCCGGACTTGCCGCAAAAAAGGGATGGGTCCAGCTGCCACTCTACGTGCCATTTGCAACTAATAAACTCGCAGATTTAGGCCCCACATCGCCGAAAGCCAGAGCCCACCGGGTCGGCTACTTGTTGCCGAAATTTTACTGCATCGCTGCAAGTCGCACATTCCAGTTGCCCGTTACTAAGTACCGGTATTTAACATAATGCCTTGCCTGCAACTACTTTCTGGGCTACTAAATTCGGCTAAGTCGCTTCCAAATTCACTTTCACTAAAGGCCAAGACAAGTGGAACCGTTTCAGGGCCAGAGCCCCGCAAGACGCCGTCAATTTGCATCGATATCTGGATATTTCTCGGTTTGTTGGCCACGGTTCACTTGAAAGCAATTTATCGATTGGCAAACAGATTTTGTGTCTCGATTTGTGTTTGTCTTTGGGTTCACTGGCCGTCTCGAGCCACCGTAGGACGAAGAACTGTCTGGCTCTGAGCAGGTGTTGATTGAGGTTCCTAGCTAGTATTAAGTATGACAGACAGTTCTATTTATGTTCGTCTTTAGGTTTAGGTAAATGAGAAAGAGATTCCCTTGTCACTCTTGTCTTCTGCTCCACTTCCTCTTCCTAAGATGATTCCGCATCAAACGAATCGCATGGCATCTGATAGAAATGCTCGCTCTTTCAATCCAATTTATGCAGCTCATGGATAATGGATATATCCCAGCAAGCCGTCAGTATGTCCATCACGCCTTCCACCAGTATTGCATACAATGGAGCCCTGAGACCCTATTGACATGCAGCTTAAAGACAAAAATATCCGCATCCGTGGGCCGTGCCAACACGTCGCTTGACACGCATAAATATGTATTGCACACACACACATAAATATGGGAATATATGCTGCGAGGAATGTCCATATCTATCGCCCCCATCTTGGAGCTGCCTAAGTGCATGCGAACCCACTCCAATTGTCTGGCCATATTTCCACGGGCAAGGCCAGGCGACAGCCTCGAGCCGAGCTCCGCCATCTGCTGCCCGTGCCCCTCCCCTTGCCCATGACACGCCTTGCACTTTTTCTTCTCTCTCTCGCCAGCGTCAAGAGATTTTTCAAAGTTTTTCTGTGCCATTTTTGTGGTTGCGACCAAAACAAAGTAAAGCAGCAGCAACGGCAGCAACAGCAGCAGTGGCAGCCACACGACAACAACAACAAGAGCTATAAAAACAATTTCATTGTGGCAACATTAAGTATAAACCAGAATTGCGTTTTAATAAACAGCAGACACAACAACAACAGCTGCAGCAACAACGATGAGAAGAAAAATAATAATAATAACAACAACAACAACAACATTAGCGGCTGACAGCTTTTATGTGTGTGAAGTTTTTCATTTTTCCCGCAGAGAAAGTAAACAAAACTGTTCTAAATTCTTGAAAAATACTTGAGGCTGTCATCACGTGCGAAACCTTTGACGGGTTAAAGATGGATTAACTTTCGGTTTTTCTAGAACCCCAACGGATCTCGCCAAGTGTACTATTGAGTGTACTATGTGTGTGCTTGTGTGTGTGTGTGAATGGGTGTTTGGGTCTATTCACTCGGTCTAACTTTCTATTTCATGCGGGCGTTCATTTAAGCGGCCCAAGTGCAATAAAAATTGCAATTTTCACGAAACGAGCTGAAACAAAAGAAAGTGAAAACCTCCATCAGTGTAAGTGTGTGTCTGTTTGTGTGTGTAAGTGTGTGTTGTTCCTATGAGCTCTCAGGGTTTTAATAACTTTGGCCGCAAACCTTGAAGCATATCCGCAGATAAGCATCGCGAAGCTACCTAACAAGCTGCCCATAAACCCAGATGTCGGCAGTATATGATGTGATATGGTGTGTGGTATGAGGCTGTCATATTATTGCCACAAGGTGGCTAAGTGTGGCAAGTGCATCGGTGCTTCGGTGCCTCGGTGCCTGCGCTGAGTGTGTGCCATCCGATTTAATGGCGGATTGAAGCCAATCAAAGCCTGCCGCGCGACGAGCTCACAAATCTCACGCTAATTAGCTTTTATCCGCGACCAGCTGGCGGTAACTTTGCGACTTTACGGCGGATGTGACAGCCACAAAATGTGTCAACGTCGTCAGGAGGAGAACGAGCACGAGGATGGCGATGACGCCGGTGATGACGATGTGATGGCGATGGGGATGGCAATGGGGCAGTGCTCGTTTGTGGCACGAGGCAATTTCCCTTTGGCTCCGCACACGATTTATTTAAACGCTTCGCCAATTTAAAGCTTTTACAAAAACAACGACTTTTAAACGTTGAGTGTATGAGTGAGTGCTTGTGTGTGAGTATGTGTGTGTGTGTGGTCAGTCTCCGGTGTCAAAATAAAGTAATTTCCATTACTGCGTCGATTAATTATAATGTTTGACTTTTGCTTTCTTTGGTGAAAATCTGCTAGTTGCTCTCATCTTTCCATTTAAGTGTGTGTGCGTATGTGTGTGTGTGTGCGTACGAGTCGTAATTAGATTCTCAAGTGTCGCATTTACAACACGAAAGTGCGTAATGGTCGAGCAACCTTTGGGTCGACTCGCTTGGGCTCTCTAATTAAAGCGATTAAATCGCTGAAAGTAACAATTAAATTGCAGCCCCAGATTGCCCCGCCGTTGCCGTCGCCGCCAGCACCGGCCCACTTGACCTGCCTCCAGCAGCCGTGAGGCTGGGAAACGCAGACGTTGCGCATCGACAACTAGAAAAGACTAGAAAAGTCATTACCACCACAGAGCGAAGTCGATACGAGTGTTTACCTTGCCTGGCAAAGGCTTCAATGCCGAAAACGAGGCTTGCAACAACTTGCAATATTTGGCAAGGCGCCTCTGCGTCGAGCAGCCTTGGCTTGCAGCAAGCTGTGCAATGAACTCGCTGGCAAAGATTCGCCAGAGGCTGAGACAATGTCGAGGCCATGGCTAAAGGTTGAAGCAGCACTCGCTCTTCCTTGGCCGGCAGTTTGGCAGTTTCACTCTGGCGCGCACAGATGCTTTCACTTTTTTGGCCACTGTCACGTTCGCCAGCGCCTCAATTTATCATCCACGGGAGGTTCGTTCGCCAGTCACCAGCACCCGGCTCGGTCCATTGAACTCCAGGCTGGATTTAGGGCCCGCAATGGGTTGAAGCGTCTATCATTTGTCAAGGTGGTCCGCGCAGGCGACAGTCAGGCAAAATCCTTCTAATGCCGTGCCCGCATCATAATACTTATAATATTTAAATTGTAACTTATGTGCGGCCATTCTTCAAGCGAGATTTGTTGCTCGGCCCGACAACGTTGTGACAATCTGACAATGTGGCAATGTGGCAACTTCTCGTATTCCACTGCTTCAATGCCTGCCTCCTTGCTAGTCTGCCTCCCTGCCTACCTTCCTGCCTAAAACAAAAAGGAAAGCTTAACAAATGATACTCGTAGATGCTCTGAAGCCAGTTGCAATGTCATGACAGCTGAGAGCTGTATGGTCTGAAGAGCCTGCAGCGGATAGAGACACACCAACGAAAAAAAGGGGGAAAGGGGGAGAGAGAGAGAGAGTCAGTGTCGAGAGCCATCAAATTCCTTTATAATGCTGAAATCTAATGCAATGCAACAGTTTTTGGCTGCCTGAAAGCTCATTTCACTCGCCAAACGCGGCGGTCTCCCCTTGTTGCCTGTCGAATTTCGCTGTCGCGTGGACGATGTGCTGATGTGCAGATGCCTCCTGCCGATGCTGATAGATGAGCCGGTGTTCATCATTCGCATTTGGCAGAAGGTATTTTGCCCGGGGTCCCCTGGTCACATTGATTGACAATCAGCACTGAACTTTGCATGTCAGGCGGACTCTGCTCGTTAGGATTGAGAGATTTCACCTGGAATTCATTTGGGGAAATTTAACAGTCGCATCATTGCGTGTGCATGTGTGAGTGCGCGTGTGTGGGCTTGTGTGTAGGGTAATCGAGCGCATAAATTGAATAATGTGCGAGCTTTATTTAAAAATTACTCAGAACTCTAGCAGAACGATGTGGCACATGTCTACTTCATCTGCTGTCGGGACAGAAATAGCAGCAAAGCTGCAAAGCGCCCCCAGCAGGAGGCTGCAATTTATGTTCGTTTCGAAGACGCCAAAGCTGAGCTCAGGCGCCGAGGGTGGCCGAGGGTGGCAATTCGGAGGGGGAGGGCGGCCCAGAGTGAAATTTAAATTTGTTTCTAGAATTTATGGAAAAGAAAAACAGGCGAAAACTCACAAACAGATTTGTAACATGTAAATCTAGGCATAATATTTACATTAAATTGAATTGAAGCAAAATTGTTTGGCAACACAAACAATGAAGCGGCAACGAGTGTTCCTCGTGCTGTTCGTGTTGTTCGCGTTGTTTGTGTTGTTGCTGCTGTTGACAGCATATAATAAATTCATCAGCCGACTCTCTGCTCAGTCACGGGCTGGCTTTCCACGCCGTGCAGTTCATCAAACGGCGAGGTCAAAGTGAAACGTAATTGGCCGCAGCGCTTAATTCGATTGAGCCGCAGCCAGACCTGGCCTGGTCTGGCCTGGCCTAGCCTGACTTGGCCACCTGAAACAATTGCTATGCCCAACCTGCGCACCCGCATCCGCGTCGAACTGGTGAAGAGTTTTTGGCTTTTCTTTTGGGCTTTCGCGGGGGCGACTCCGATGTCAACACAGAGTGAAAGTGAAAACTCTGTTAGCGAAAACCACCCCGTGCCCCCTGCCCCTCTTACAACAAACCAAATGCTGCTTTTCCTTTTATGCAATTGTCTTGGGCCCATGTTCCCAGCCTGCCAGCGCACATAATGTACGAGCGCGAGCATTCTGTGCACAGTGGAACTGATCGAGAAACTGCGCCTGGTAAAAGTTTCGTGCCGATCTTGGCGAGTTTGTTGCTTAACTCTTTTGTTCCTAGGCGCCGCAATTGGCATTGATCGTTGGGTGAGCTGCTAAGCGTTTTGTTTGCTTTTGTGTTAACACAATTGGCAATTACAGCAAATTGGCCACTGCTGCAGTTGCTGCTGTCAGTCCAGAGTTGCAACTGTTGCCGCTGCTGTTGCTGCTGCTGCATGTCCACGCTGGCTTTGTCGCTTCGTTTTGGGAGCACGAGCAGCGGATGAGCTGCGGTTTCCGCCGCGAAAGTTTCATTGCGATTGCGTGTGAGCTTTGCTTGAATTACCATAAATTATCGCTAGCGGATTATGCGGCTCTACTCGACTCGACTCGTCTTGGCTTCCCAAACACCAAACACCAATCTGCGCATCTCTGTGCATCAAAAATGTAGAACAAACCAATGGACCCAGGCTGCGGCGTACTGTAATGATCAAAACTCACGACTTTCTCATTCTCCAGTGCGTTGTGGTCATATATGCATAGGCGGACAATCGGTTAATGTATTTATTTATTCACATTTATACAAGATGTACATGGCACTGTGTAATCAATCATGATTTGCAATTACCTCTCACATTAATTCAGCGAAGTGCAACGTTTGAAAACGACGTTTACGTTGCGTTGCGTTTGAAGAGTACTGCTGACAAATACTGATTGCTATAGATTTTTAATTGCTGCCTGAAAGTATGCTCTGTTTTTTTTTATTAATGAGCAATAAAAACAATTAAAGTTGAGGAAAGAAAAACCAATTTTTTTGTGCTTTTTATTGCAGTTCCTAAAAAACTTTCTACTGTAAGTCGCTCATGTGGAATATTTGGCCATCAAAGTAATTATGTGATACGTGCAAAACGGACCTGACCTACATGTTCAATCTGCGGAAAATTGATTTTAAAGAACACTAAGACTGCTAAGATCTTGAAATACCATGTTTTTGTCTGTCAGACGATATCAAATATATAAATTATTATAATATATATTTATTTAATGTAAAAAAATAAGGTTGTTCTTAAGTACATTATTAAATTTATATTTATAATTTATAATATTATTGAAATGTAGTTTATTAGTTTCCTCAACTCAGGTCGATGTTCTGGTGTCTTCAGTATAGTCAGGTGAGCAATCACATTTAACTTGCAAATTCTTTTGCATTCCAGCATACAGTAATTGCGATGGATTGTCATGGCATTTCGATTCGGCTATGCTACGTGTGCCTGCACTTTCATTAACTTTCCTATCTGCCAGCGACAATTTTGCAGCGACAGAGTCTGCAATTTTCCTTCGAATACTGTGTTCATTTCGATTTCTATGCAGCATATCTAATATCTGTGCCAAAATCTTTGCGTGTCCAAACGAAAGACGAGACAATCGAAAAAGGCTAAAGAAGCTGCTGCTGCTGCTGGTGTTGCTGCTGCTGCTGCCGTTGCTACCAATGCGTGTGGCTGCCTCTGTTGCCGGCAGCATCTTCACAGCCTACCGATGAAAGTGGGCGTCAGAGCAAAGATATCATTAAGCAGAGCAGTAATAAAGCAAGAAAACTAAAAAAAAACAACACAGATTCGAGATAATTACAAAGACTTGCTAATTACGACAATGAGCAATGAAATTGACTAGCCGCTCGCTGTGGCTGCTGCACGGCGGTTGCCAATTGCACTAAATCTGCAACGAAGCTTTGCAGGCGCTTAAGTCGGCTCCAGAGCTGCAGCGAACATGCATATTACGCTCTGAATAGCCACCGACAACGGCACCAAGAAAAGCAAAACTGGATGCAACGGCTGCCTGGCTAATTGTGGCAAGGTGAAGTGTATAAATTTGTTGAGCCGCCTGCCGCACAAGATCAGTTGGCCGAGTGAGTTTGCTAGAAGATCAACAACAGCTCTGGACGTGTGCCACAATCTCGCACAGAAGTAGAACAAACCGATAAGAATACACACAAGGATACACTTCGGAATAAGCGCAATGGATAACCGTCTGGGTCTGCTTATAGCCCTGCTGCTGGCGGCTATCGTTGGGCAGCGGCCCAGCTGTGCACTGGAGCACGGCAACGGCAACAGCAACAACAACTCGACTGGCGGAGCAGAGAGCGGCCTGCTGCGAACGATGCGTCACATATACGCCCAGTGTGCCGACAGCGAGGATATCTTTTGGTGCTGCAAGCTGCATGGAGCTCGCCTGCTTGGACGAGCACTCAAAGTGCAGCAGCTCAGCATTGTGGATGGCGTCAATCTTGTGAGGCGATCGGGCGGCGAAGACTCGCGCACAGGACGAGCCAGCATTGCCGAGAGTCAGCTGAGCAATCGAGACCTGGAACATATGTCCAGCAAGGGATTGGATGCTCTCCTGCTGGAGCGCTTCCTCAACTTCCTGCACAGCCACCAGCTGCAAGTCAATCTGCCGCGCTTGATCCGCTACGGAGAGCACAACAGTCAGCACTGGCTGCAGTGGCTGCTCGGGTACTTGCTACCCGGTGGCACGAGCGACGAGGGGGAGGGTCGTAAAAAGAAGGACGACAAGAAGTATCTGGGACCCTTCATTGCGGCCGTGCTGCTCAAGACTGCCATTCTGAAGATGGCCTACCATTCGATTGCCATCGTGGCGGGCAAGGCGCTGATTGTGGGCAAAATAGCTCTGATCATTAGCGCCATCATCGGTCTCAAGAAACTGGTCAGTCACGATGGCGGAGAGAAGACCACCTACGAGATTGTCAAGCATCCGCAGGTGCAGCAGAGTCACACTTACTCGTCCAGCCATCAGGGCGACTATGGCGACAGCGGTGGCCACGATGGCGGCTCGTATCATCGCAGCATCGACGACGAAATGATGATGCAGGACAAGGCATACCACGCCTGGATGCCGCACGATGGAGCCAACATTGCTGCCGCCGCCGCCGCTGCTGCTGCTGCGTCAGGTGGAAAGGTGTCGCGATAAGCTGCCCAGAGCAGCAGCAGCAGCATCCGGCGCTGGAAACCAAAGACGATAATCGCTTGCTTAGCTTCAATTTGTCTGCAATTGTATTTACATTTGTCGGCCCCGACCTTAGATTAAGTTTAGTTACCATAGTTACGCAGTTACGTATGTTTACCACAGAAATACATATAAAGCTAGAGAAAACCACGCTTCGGTATACCGGCTTCGGCCGCCTGTGTGTTTGTTGTGCTTGTTGCAGCCCCCAGCTGACGCCGTCTGAGTCCTTCCGCTTCGTAGGCATAGTAGGCCTGTTCGTGGCCGTGATTGGACTCCTCTGCACCTCCATCTCCACCACCCGTTGTCTCCAAGTGCACACTGCTGTAGCCATCTGTGGGCATGCTGCGATGCCAGCCGCTCTCGTGGCTGTGGCCGGAGCTGGAGACAACCACGTGCTCGGGACTACCACTGTGTCCAGTCATACCCTTTTTTAGACTGCCCTGCAAAGAGAAGCGTAGCGCAAGGCAATGAAACAATCAACCCACATGGCTTCCGGTTCACCCCTGTCAGTTACTCACCAGCAGCGATATGAGCAGCGCAATTTTGGCCATAATGAAGGCCGAGCCGGCGATGAGGATGACCTTGCCGAGGAACATTTGGGCGACCGTGGCCATCATTATCATGCCACCCATCATGGCCATGTTCTTATCTTTGTCCTTCTTCTTGCGACCTGCTTTGTTGAAACAGTTTTTGTTTTTATTTTTCTTTTTATCACCCTTTTTCTTGTCTTTCTTCTTCTTCTTCTTTTTCTTCTCCTTCTTTTTCTTTTTCTTCTTCTTTTTACTTTTATCCTTATTCTTCTTTTTCTTTTTCTTTTTCACTTTCTGCTTATCTTTATCTGTCGCAGCTTCTTGCGTTGTAAAACTACCAAAGCCCGCGAACAACTTATCGACTTTATCATCTATGATTGCAATCGTACCTTGATCCGCGCCCAGTTCGTTGCCAAATTCATCGATGGCATTCGAAATGGTTAGTTGTCTGGGCAGGCGCAGCCGCAGCGCTCGTCCCTGTGCCAGCTCCAGCAACTTGCCAGCCAATCCTCGAGCACTGCGTCCGTTTGCTGTTGACTGCTCCTGCATCGGTTCAATGCTCAGATACTCGCTGATATGCCACGTACTATTGTCCCGCGCTGCCACCTCCAGCAGTCGCTCACTCTCGTCGCCCAGGCACTGCAACTTTTGTGTGCCACTTAGGCAATGCTGCAGCACGCGACTCACGCTGCGGGCACTCCACAAGGGGGCAAGGAAGCTTCCGTTTGTCTCCTGCCCCAGGCCGAATACGAACCACTGCCAAGGCAGCAGGAACATTAAGATACTCCGCATATTTTAACTGATTGTCACGCGAACCACAAATAACCGGGATGAAACTGGAGCTTAGCTATTTATACCGCGCTTGTGACGTCAGCGTGCGTCAGTTTACTCTGTGCCCTGGTGGACAATTAACTGGCTTGTCAAAGCGCGACAAAGCCAAAAACGCTCTTGATAGGAATCTAATAAGAAAAGTTTTTCGAAAAGTCTTTCACGCCGGTAAACCCCAACACCAACACCAACCCCAACTCCAACCCGAGTCGGAATCCCAACTTCTGACACTTGCTCACTGAACCTTGGCCGACAACGGTTTGTGGGTTTCGCATAAACAAACTTTCGTTTTTGGAAAGCGCTGGAAAACGTTTGCCAAACTTTATGTCTGCCTAATTATAAGTTAACTAATTGAACCTAGAACGATGTCACATAAATAACTTAGCGGACTATTTACAGCGATCTCACATCAACAACCTGCCAGCCGGTTGACGAAGCTGCCGGAAAGTTGCGCACCAGAGCGTCGGCCGAGCCAATGGTCTCCTCCAGCGTCGGTCGGCGATGCTTATCATAGTCGTAGAATCGATCCTCAGTAGGTCGTGGAGTCGAGGTAACGGGAGCGACCTCTCGCGGCTGCTCGAAACGCACCTTGCGGTCGCTACGCTTGTAGGGCTGAGGCTCGTGTACGTTGTACTGATGATGCAGTTCGTCGCCCTGACCAAAGACAGTTGTCTTTCCAGGAAAGTGGCCAATTGGACGCGCTCCACCAAAGCCGCCGGCATATCCAAAGTTACCACCTCCAAAGCCGCCAAAGCCACCAAAGCCACCGGCGCCTCCCAGGCTGCCCAAAGATCCCAGCACGCCGCCAAGACCCAGGAAGCTGCTGACATAGATTGCCAGCTTGGCCAGGAAAAGGGATTTCTTCAGCAGCAGACAGATGCCAGCAAAAAGCAGCGGCACTAGTGCAACGAGGTTGAACTTCAGCCCCAGCAAGAAGGGGAGCAGGTACTGCTTGGCCAGCACGCGACCTAAGAAAGACACTTGGGTGAACTAAGATTCCCACAGAGAATATGCACCACCCACCTGTGCTGACATCCTCGAAGCCGAACTGCCGCTCATCCTGTGCTCCATTATCCAGTACAAACTCAGCCACACTATTCGCATCCGCTGTGGGTCCAATTTTGAACATCAACCCCGGATAGAGTGCATCCATGTGCCACTCCAGGCTTCGCTGTCCCATCACAGCGCCCGCATTCTCCAAGATACCTCGAAAATCCACGGGATCCGTATCCAGAACATTCAACAAGGAGCGACTCGATGCCGTTTCCGCTTTGACCGCCACGAAGTCCTCCACGAAACTCACATTCTCGCTCTCCTCGAAACGTTGTATGAAGTTCAGCGCGGAGCGGCCCAAGCATTCGGTTAGCTTGGACCGTTGTGCTCCACGCACGCACTGCTTGAAATGCTTCAGTTCCTCCGCACTGACATGCGACAGATCACTGCCGTTGATGAGGCTGAGGTGCAGCAAGCTGACACTCAGCAGCATGGTCCACGCTGGCTTCATTCTGTACTCCGTATTGAATGAGGTTCGCTGCTGGACTAAGCCTGCCCGCCAGCTGACCCACTGGCTTTATAGCGGCTCGTTATACAATAATCAACTCACTTTTGGCCGAATCTGCTCGCCTTTTCATAGTTCACTTTTTTTTTGCACATGTAACGCCGCCGTGGCCCAATAACGGAAATCGTTGTACATCAACGCCAAGACAGAAAGAAGCCAACGCCAATGATTGTTGCTGCCGGTGCCGTTGTTGTTGTTAGTGTTTTTGTTGTTGTTGCTGTAGTGTCGGCTGTTGTTGTTCGCATCATGGTCATGGTCAGTGCACACGCGCTGCCGTCGACCCACCGCGGTGACTTGTGGGCAATTTTTTCATTTTTTTCGCACATCTTGTCCATTATGTAATGAGCTATTGTTAGTCCAGAAAAGTTATGAAAGAGGCGCCACAACTTGATCAGAAAATTGCGATTCCAAATGGGAGGAGGCTCGGTTTAATAAACGACAATGATTATGGAATTACCGAAAATTTCCGCTCATTGAGATAAATCGCTGGACATTTTTAAGGCTTTAAGCGAAGGCAAATTGTTAGTGAGTTAACGCGCTCATTTTTAAGGTAATTTGTTTGTTTTTTTTGTGAATGAGATAAAAAGATTAGAGATAGTGAAGCAAAGAACTCTTATCGTACTAGTTTTGACGTAGTATTAGGAAAAGTTGCGCCACTTCATATGTCGGTTGTATTATAATATTTAATAACTCAATCATTTGACAACCGATTGACTGGTTTTAATATGCTTTGGAAACCTCGATTTTATCTCATTTTAGCTATGTATCGCTTTACATCGGAAGAACGTGCCGATATAGTGACTTTCTACATCGAAAAGAGTCCTGAAGTTGTCATAACTCAACATGTGTAAAGCTCAAAATAAGATTGTAAGCAGGCACGGTATGACTTCAATAAATGTTGCTTGGTACGAGGGTCGTTTGATAAGTCCGTGACTTTTTGAATAAAATATATTTTTTTCGTCAAAGAAGCGTTTTATTTCTCAACATAATCTCCTTTTAGCTCTATACATTTAGTCCAGCGTTTTTCCAATTTTTTTATTCCTTCCAAATAATAGGTTTTCTCAAGGCCCTCAAAATAGTCGTTTGTTTCTGTGATGACCCGAATCTCTTACCGCCGAGCCATTTCTTCATGTTTGGAAACAAAAAATAGTCACAGGGGGCTAAATCTGGAGAATATGCTGGATGGGGTAGCAGTTCGTAGCCCAATTTATGAAATTTTGCCATGCTGACACGAAATTCACTTTTTTCCATTTTCGTTAAAATTCACGAGATCGTCTGCTTTCAATGCCTATAAAACGCAAACCAAAAAACGCAGCTTTCTCAAAATTTTACAGTCAGCTGTTAATCGATAACTGCTGACAGGAGCAGTGTTGTATTTAGAGCAGGTGGTACAAAAAGTCACGGACTTATCAAACGACCCTCGTACCAGTGAAAGATCATGAACACCCGTTAGTGAATGATTAAGACCAAGTCACGGTACAACAAATAAATCTTTACAACGATAATTTCCTTGAAACAGTAGGACATAAAGAAGCGATATTGAATGGCCACATAGATCTTCGGACGTTTTTTAATGAGATAACTTTAAAGCCAATTTATACGCCAGCAAGCTACAGAACATTGTTTGTTGTGGTGCAAAGCTGCATATTTTTCTATGAGTAATAAAGGTCGCCATTTAACCGATTTTGTATTCACATTCTCGTTTCAATAAATCATAAAGAACCACAATAAAGTAAGATTCTTAATAGAAAATGGCTGTTTAATATTTAAATTATAAAACTTTTAAATACCGACACAAAAAATAGCAAATCCCGTATAATATCATGGGAATAAATTTTAATTTTTGTATGTTGAATTTTAGTTATAAAACTCTAAGTTTACAAACTGTAATTGGTATACTTTTTGAACATTTCATGTAGAGATTTTACTTTTTCACAATTATGTAAATGAACCAGCCAGTGCTGCCAACTCAGCTTTTATTATTGAAAGTAAAACGATAAAAGAACATAAAGACGACGGGTTGCGGCCTTTTTTTAGCCTTTTTCTTGTTGTTTTGGAAAAATTTACATCACTCAAAAATTTCTACATGTCTGTACCCATCCTTCATATGCGAAATGCGTTGCATACTTTCAGGCAGACTTAATTTAAGCTGTGAAACGAGTTTGGTGCTGCCACCTCGTTGGGTTGGTTAACTAGCGTAATAAACTCGAAAAAGTAACAGCAGCAGCCATGGCAACAACAATAAGCGCAACAACAACAATAACTGTTCACGCTGTTAAAAACCGTTAGTCGCATGCTCCCAGAAGCCGCAGAGCGCAGAAACTTTTCATTATTTTACTAATGAAATCCGGCAGACAAGGATCAAGCTAACTTTTCATAGACGACCCTTACCAGGGGGGTTGGCCATTTTTGGTTATTTTGTTGTTTACTTAATGGTCTCAAATTTGTGGCTGCCAACGAGTTTTGCTGCAGCCTGAACTTGTGCACCTTTAAAGCCGACAAAGAGTTAATGACATCAAGTGGCCCGAGCTGAAAGGGGGCATTTGGGACGAACCTGCGACTGCTAGCAATGGAAATATGTGGAATATCTTGCATTGGATTTCCAATTGCAGCAGGCTGCGGCAGCCTGCGACACAGAAAATAAAAGAAATTGTTTCGCTAAACACTTTCACCGACAATGCTTGAAGTTTAACAAGAGCCGCAGCAACAGTTGCTGGCGAAAATTGTTTATAAACTGATTAAATTATACGTGTCTGTGTATGTAGGGGAGTGTGTGTGAGTGGTGCTATGTGTATGCATGAGCTGTGAACAGTTTTGGCCATTCGGCATTTGCCATTCGGCCATAAATTGCAGCCCGTTGCGAGGAGGGGTGTGGCCCATCTGCGTATTATTGACATTGCACTCGCAAGCCCGGCCTAACCAGACTGAGGCGCAGCTGGGCGTGCGACAGTGGACCGAGTACAGAGGACAGAGGACGGGCGTCGTACGTGTACGTGCTGCAATTGCACATGCAAAAAGCAGGTCGTGGCCAAAGTGGGGACTTTCATTTGATTTTGGAGCGACACCGGATACCAATGTCTCTGCGGAGCGGGTGGGAGAGTTCGGTAAGCTGCTCAAGAGGGGCAGCAGAAGATAATCGTAGATAGAAAGATAGAGACAGAACGACCATGGCAAGGCCAATGGCAGGCCAGGAAATCGGCTAGCCAGTTGGCAACTTGGCAAGTTGGCAAGTTGGCCAGCTGAGCAGACTTAGCGCAAGTCTTCTGACTACGCCTCAGTGCGCGTGTTGCAAGTGAAACTTCGCTGTGGATCGTCTGTGATTTTGTGTGTCGCACATGCAATTGATATCGCTGGCCTCGTTCGCCCTAGTTGGCAATTCGTTTTGTTAGTGAAAGAGTGAAAGCATTTCACTGCGAGACATGCGTCGCACGTTGCGTATGCGCAATATACACACAACTATATACCTTATACCTACCTGTGCTACCTGACAAATGCAAACGAATTTCAGTTACAGATAAATGCGGCTTTATTGAGTTTCATTTGATTTCTCTGCATTTAATGCGTGCGTGAGAGTGTGAGAGAATGTGTGGGCTGAACTTGTGCTTGCATGGGAGGTGGCAATGGGGGCGAAAGTTGACTGGACATTTGATTGATTTGTATTGCAGCTGCCACTGCTGCAGCTGCAGTTCAGAGAGTTCTGGCTTAGGAGTCTGTTTAGTTCTTTTAAGTGTGAGTTTAGATTAGTTTAGTTAAGTTAAGTTTGGTTTAGTTTAGTTTAGTTTAGTTGTAAATATCGTAAGCAGAAGTAGTCCATAGTAAAGCTCTGAGCAGTAAATTATTACAATAATACAAAATACAGTCACTTGAGTACAGTTCAGTTTAGTTAAGTTTAGTTTAGTTTAGTTTACAGTGCGATTCATTAAGTTGAAGCTGTGCGCTTGCCAAAAACAAAATCCGCCCCCTTTTGGTGTATCTTATTCACTATGGTCTGATTTCTGACAAATTTCTCTCGCTAACAATTTGATCTCTGTTGATGGCGCCTTGGCTTCAGTTATGCTATAAATAAATTAAATAAATAAAATAAATTAAGCGAGCTCCTCGTCGCTCGCTCTCCTCTTTCTCCGGTGTGTTCATTATTTTTGTTTTGTTTCATTTGTGTATTGCACTAAATTGCTTCTGCGCTTTGGCAACTCGACTCGCACTTATTGCTGATACGCCGCGTAGGCCAAGTTCTGGGCTCCGTTGGCCTGCAGCGAGCGTCCGTAACTGTGCTCGTGCTCGTAGTGAGGATGCGCAACCACTTCGTAGTTCTCCTTCTTTGACTCCAGCAGTTTTTTCAGTCCAATGATGCCGGACAGCAGCAGAGCGATCTTGCCGATGACAAGAGCCTTGAATGAGATGAGCGCTAAGAAACCGATGGCCAGAGGCAGCAGGGCGGCCATCTTCAGCTTGAAGAGCATCAACAAGGGCATCAGGTACTTCTTCTTCTCCTTCTTCTTGCCACGAGCTGAACGGAGAGAGGAGGGGAGACAATAGAGAAATGATTAGTAGCCATTTGCATGATAAACTTTCGCTTGTTAATCGATTTGCTCAATTTGCTGTCGCTGTCCATTTGCCTGTTTACAGCTCATTAGCAACTGGAGCACACAGGGTAATTAATGAAGATAAATAGAGAGAATTAGAGAGAGAGGGAAGGAGAGAAAGAGAGGAGCAGCGAAACCACAGCATAAACAGGACCGGCCGCTTTCTTTCTATGCGAGCTCTGGCAGATCGGAAATGCGGCATGAGCACAAAAAGAAAGTAAACCTAACTGACTGACTAAAATGCAATTAAGTGCGGCAACGAGTTTGCCAACGCCTTGTGGCAACTGCCAATGCACCGCTAGATAAGATGCCTGCGAATCGAATGCAACAGGATGCCTCTTGACTTCTGCCGACTGCCTTTTGCCCCTCTGTCTGTCTGCCCGTCTGCCTGTCTACATGGCTGCTTGGATGCTTGGCTGCTTGGCTGCTTGGTGACCCCAATGCGGAGAGAAGCTAACAGTGAAAACAGGATTTAGGAATTGGCCACATTGTTCCCACATTGCACCAGGCAGACGAAGACGCTGCTCTGGCCATGGGTAATTGCACCACTAACCCAAATTGGCATCGAGCCACAGAACCAGAAAGCAGAACAACAACAAGCAACAAGCACCAAGCGAAGCTGAGCAAGCTGATTCGAGCTATGTGTGTACGTGCGCTGTGGCTGTCCAAGTGTCTGTCTGTCCAATCAGAGCCAATCTGTTTTCATTTGCGGAACTCACATTCTTCCAATGCGCGCTGCATGTCCTGGATGGAGTCCTTGGGCACCTTGAACTGCAGTGTGTGTGTGCCAAAGAAGCGTGCGACGCGCTCCACCAGCAGCGAATCGACCTCGGACTCACGTGCCTCCGCCTCCTCGGGCAGCGTCACATCGTTCAGAGAACGTCCCACTGGGATGTCATCGGTCTTGACCAGCGAAATGCCCTCGGTGAGCCTCACGTCGCCGTTCTCCGTGTCGAAGTAGTGCAGCGCACGTTCCTATTTCAAAATAAATCTGCTGTTAGCTAATCGTGTTGGCCACCAGCTGCAGGCTGTTTACCTTCATGCACAACACCATGGAGCGTTCACCGCAATCCTTGACCATTTTCAGGGCGCTGGTGAGCAAGCTGTCCGCCTCCGAGGCTGCAGCTGCCGACGAGGCCAGAAGCGCGAAAAGACACACGAACTTAAGCATGTTTCCGATTGTGTTTTTTAGAGGGGGGAGTCGATCCACACAACACTTGACACTGGGCTTGTTATATCCTTTTGGGCACTCGATGCACGTGCCTGGCAGGGGATTCGCTTTGCGGTTTGTTTGTTTGCTTTGCTTGATTGAGTGCACTGTGCTCGATTGGCTTGTTCGATCTGTCGGTCAGAAGGCAATCCGTAAACTGTGGCTAGAAGACGCACGCGGATCGAGTTTTATTCCCGGCCAGCAGCGCAGTCGCCGCAGTCGGCGGCGACGTTGACGACGTTAAACACGACGCGAGCCAGCCGCGCTTGCCGCATCTCCCCGCCCCGCCAAGCCAGCCGAGCAGCTCCATCGTCATATACAGTAGCCAAGCTTAGAATTTAAATAAACAACCTGGTGAAGACGTCGACGACGACGTCGAGTACAACGACAACGATAACCACGAAGCGCATCGGCCAATGCAACCTGGCTTGGCCCGTCTCGGCCTGGCCAAGACATCCATGTGTGTCGTGTTTGTGTGCGAGTGTGTGTGCGTGCGAGCCGAAGCAAATGTCGCAAGCGTCGACGTCAGCAGAGCTTCAACTTCGGCTACAGCTCTTGCGTTGGCTTTGGCTCTGCCATTGGCTTTGACTTTGACTGTGGCTGCGGCTTGTTAGCGGTTTCTGCTTCTGTTGCCTGCTGTGGTTGCGGCTGCTGCTGCTGTTGTTGTTTGTCAACAGACAAACACTTAAGCGGCACTTAACTATTTGCACTCACACTCTCGCACACACAAACACGCACACACCCAGGTTGGTGGTCGCCAAATCGTATTGAGTAGTGCTTTGGGCATTTGGCAGCTCAAATCAGAATTTGTATTGGGGCATTTGGAGCGCAATTTATGAGCCGCGCGACGCCTGCATTTGGCACACTTTCCGAGCTGGCTGAGAACCACAAGAACCGTGGCAAGCAGCACAGAAACAATCAGAAAGTGATATGCGTGCTGAGACGGTCGACTGATCGATCCATTAGAAATTGCAGACACGTGACTCCGAGTGGCCAATCGAACACTCACTCCATCCTACCACAGCAGAGCGCAGCACAGCACAGCACATCACACATACATATGCCAGGTGCCTCAGCACTCCCTGCAGCTCCATCACATCAGCAGCTATACTTATTGTATGATCGTCTCTATAGCGCGAAAGAAACCGCAACAAGTCTGACTCAAATTGGAGTAAAATAGAAAATTAACTAGTTTGCAGGCGGCATGGATAAGAAATTTCACTTTAATTTTGCTTTTTATTTATGTATTTGTTTTTCTTTATCTCACTTAAAGCCCCATAATGTATCTCCACACACACACACACACTGCAATGTACCAATACATGCACACACACTTGCTTCACTATCTTCAACTCGTATGCCAATCACTGCGGCATTTGCATAGAGACGCAACTCGAGAGTTTCATATCAAGCTAAATTGTTGGCATTATGTCGCTTTAATTTTTCCAACATTAATTTCATTTACGAAAATTGTCACACGTCTCGCGGCATTAAATACCCCTAATCCATAAAAATAGCTAGCGAGGGTATTAAAAATGGAAAATTTGTTTGGGCGATGGCAGATGTTATATCATTCCATACAGCAAGATTAACCAACTCAAAAGTGTTAGCTGATATTCCAAGATATTCAGAAACATAAATGAATCCTTGGCCTTAGAAATAAATTGAATATAAGCAAACTCAAATGAGTTAAAGCGAAACTGCATCGCTTGCTGCGCAGTATCTCAGCGTCGTTCACGCGCAGCAATTGTTGTTTATTCGGTCGTTTTCTGTTTAATTTACGCATTAGTCAAGTACCCGAAAGAAAGTGATGAATAATGCGAAGATTTGCACGCTACCAAAGCGGAATATAAGATGCAAAGCAAACGAAATTTTTGTGGCTGATTATCTACATACTTAGTCGAAAGAGCGCAGAGCAGTTGGGGCCGTAAGGTGTTGGTTGTGGTTACTCGGGTTGGTTGGTGGTGCTGGTGGTGTCTCCCTTGCCGATGGTATATGCAAATGCGGTGCACGTGTTAGACAAAGATGGATGTGCACGTGACGTGACTTGGGTGCAGAACAGCGACAAGGCCAGGCTCTGGGGGAATAGGTTAGGTCTCTACTCCGATGAGGTACTACTGCACTCGATACTGCCCGGTGTAGGGCATGACTGAGTCGACTTGTCGGCGAAGCTAGTTAACATCTTGACAATTGTTTTACCGCAACGAAAGTGAAATAGTTTTTATGGCTGTCAACGGACATTCCACAAATTAGTGTGCGGCTCGCTTATGTAAGAATCGTTTTCGGAGTCTTGGAGAAATGCGAACGATAAATTCGTAATTGAGATAAACATTTAAAACTGGCGCTTAGCTGTTTATACAGACTGTCATGAAAGCCAATTATATTTGTCTGCAGTATCCTCACAATCCTCCTCTGTTTGGTTGATGACATCAATTGGCTGGCAAAAGAGGCGCAGTCAACCGTTTGACTCGGCCCATCTCAAGGCAGCTTTCATTTGGCGCCCACTCAAGTCAAATATAACACCCGGCAACCGGGTCCGGGTCCTCAGCGACCCAACCCTTTTCAGTGGCATCTTTCGAATTGACACCTTTTTGAAAGTTTCACTTTCGTTGCCACCGAGCTGCTGCTGCTGCCTCCATCCCTCCGCCCACAAATGTCTCGCCGTGTCGCCATGATTGGTGCTGCCAATTCCGGGTAGCTCAGCTCTCGCTACGCGTTGCCAGTTGTGCTTGAGTAATTTTCAATTAATGAAAGTGTTGTTCAGGCAGAGCTGGTGACGTCAGCAATTAACGCAGCAAAGGGCGCCTCACTCAAGCCACAACTGATTGGGCGTGGGAATTGCGGGCGCACTTAAATAAAGTCAGGCATTTCTGTCAGTGGGTTCAATGTTCTACGGGCAGCTCGATGAGGCTCAGTACGGACCACGGCAGGCTCATTAATATTTCGCGCAGAGTGCAAAAGTGAAAATGTCGCATACCAAAGAAAACGACAACAACAACAATAACAACAGCAACCTGCAAGGCAATTGAAGCAAGCGAAGAGAAGCATATTTGATCTATGAATATTGCATTGGACTTTGACAGACTCTGTGCACGGCCAGAAATAAAAAACTGCTCGTAGTTTTGGTAGAAAGCGAAGCCGTGCTAACGCTGCGTTTGTATTCGCTGTTGTTGCTGTAGTTGTTGGTTTTTTTTAGCACGCACGTAAGCGCTTTTCAAAATTGTTATCATACATTCAGCAGACGTGGCCGAGGCGGGCGTGGCTGAGTGCGAGAGTCGTTCGAAGACAGAGGCGATTTTAAAGCAGAGTGTAATCGTACTATATTTAATTAACGCTTACTTAGGCCTAACACACACATTTAGTTCGTTATACGTAAAAGAATTAAGCTAGATATTATAATTTATTATTCAGACAATTCATGCGGCATTCATCGTTTCTTTGGTTTACTCTCCTTGACGTTGTCTCCGTACTGCGATCTGCAATCTCCGATCTCTGACCTTCAAATGAAAATGCTGACTGTGCAAGCTCTGTTGATTGCTCTACAAGCTCTTGGCGCTTCCCGTTGACTCCTTGGCCGGCTTCCAGCCGCTGTAGGCCATATCGAAGTCACGCCCCCAGCCCGAGTGACCGCCGGATGAGACTACTACCTCGTGCGAGGATTCCTTGTGGCCGCCGCCGCCGCTAAGGAGCTTCTTTATGCCAATGATGGAGGCCAGCACCAGGGCTAGCTTGGAGACGATCAGCGCTTTGCCGGCAAGCATGGCCAGAGCGCCGTAGGCAATGGGAACTATGGTGCCGCCGAGCAACAATGGAATCATGATGTACGCGCCGCTACCCTTCTTGTCCTTCTTCTTGCGGCCCTCCATTGAGTTGCTGTCCGAGTCCCGCAAGTCCGGGAATTTTATCTGCAGATAGATGGGGACTAACAGCGAAAGACAACTAGACTTGGAACATCGAACTCACCTGCAGCGTATGATCCTGCAAGAAGCTAGCAAGCCGCTTCATTATCATGCTGTTTAGCACCTGATCTTTGGCATCAATGCCGCGCGGCAGCACTGCCTCGATATCCTGCTCGCTTATCGGTGGCTGATGGGATCGTCTTTGCGCTGCATCTGTGCTTGTCACAAACTGAATGCCCTCGAAGAGCTGTAATGACTTCGACGTGCGAAAGGCCTTCTCCAGGCCAGTCAACAGTTTCACCTTGAGGCAGACTGACATGTTCTCGCCCGTGCACTGCTGATAGATGCGATAAACTAGCGACAGATCCTTCCAGAAACCCGCAGAGCTTCCACCTGCATTGCCGGACTGCGTTGACTGCTGCTCCTGCTGCTGCGTTGGATCCGCACCCAATCCATTCATGTGATTGTAGGCGGTGCTGCGGGCTATTGACGCGGGCAGCCAGCAAAAGACAATCATCAGGGCCGCCACATGCCACACGTATTTGATCATGTCGCGGCTGTGTGTGTGTGTGTGTTTGTGTGTGTGTGTGAATTCCTTTGGCTATCCTTGCTACCGATGCATGCACAGCTTCACTTGTGGCCGACTGCTGCTGGGCGATCGCACTTTAGTTTATCAACTGAGTGCTGAAAAGCACATTGTATGCATTTTATACCGCCTGGCCGATTTCTTGCCGGCTAATTGCGCCTGGGTGCATGTCAAGCGCCAGCTGAAAATGAGAGAAGAAAAAACACATTTTGTTTTAGTCTAAATATCACGCCAATTAGTCGGACTCGCTGCCTCCGCTGCGCCTCTTGGCTGGCCAATTGAAGCTGCGCTTTCGTGATTTCGCTGCGAAAGCAACCGAATATTGCACGGCCGCAGCATCAACCTGCATCCCCTCTGCGAGTGCTGCAATTTCATTTGTAATTACCAGCAACACATCCCACAGCCCGTTCTAAGCTATTAAGTTTTGGTGAGCGCTGCAGCGTGCGTGCCAGCATAGGCACAGATACATAACCGCCGCAACCGAAGCCACAGCCTCATCCATAGCCGACGGCATCGGCATTGAATGCACTGGCTCCCCCAAACTGTTGTGCATCTCACAGTGTGTGTGTGCGTGTGTGTGAATGTGCGAGTAAGTGTGTCTTTGTTTTGCTTAGTAGACCGAAACATTGCAGTTTTTCGGTTTTTCTCAAATATCTTTTAAAGACAGATTCACTGTCGTCCCACAATTCGACTATAACCCCGACTTTCTTCTTTTTATAGTTACAAGTGAGAACGGGGTTTCTCATAGTACAGTAGTTGCACACTAAGCAAATAGCTTGCATTTGTTTATTTATTAATAATGCAGATAATCTCGTGCAGCTCCTATTTAACGTCGATCGATTTCTATAACCAGTTTCTTATTCCGTAAACCCGAAAACAGTTGATGGCCGAGAATCAGAAAATTCAAAAAGCCAGTAAACCCAGTATAAAAATGTGTGGCGAGTTGCTGCTATCCGATGATAATGCTAAGTGAGAAAGCTATTTGCTCGTTTATTGAGTCGTTATTCTTTACTTCTTTCACAAATTTATAAGTTCTTTACATGTAGTGTACAATTTGGAAAGACATCCAATAATTTTACAGTTTTTCTGTTTATTTTTTCAAATCCCGTTACGTATTTTGTAAAATTAGACATCTAATTCAATTATACAACAAAAGCACTGCCTACTTGTGAGCTGAAAGTATAAATGATGTGCGCGGTACTCAACGAACGTTGTTAATAAAGCCTAACATACTTTTGTGCTTTCAACTTAACTAAGTGTGAGTAATCTTAACGAAAGAGTTAAGACACGAACTTGAAATAAACTGGATTGTTATTTTTCCGTTATGAAACTTTGATGAAGGCAAAGCTTAACGGAAATTGAGGTGGCAACACTGATGAGGACAGCTTTAAAATTATTTTTAAATGTGATAAATGGATTGTATTAGTAAGTCATCGAGATAAAAGATTACTATCAGCAAAAAGAAATGCATCGTTCTGGAAGTTCGTGACATGGTATTTTGCAAAAAGGATAGCAAATCTGAAGAGGTGAAATCATATAGCATTCTTATGCTAATTTATAACAATTGCCATCAATTGAAAATGAAATTTACTGATAAGAAATGACAAGAATATTAGGGAGTAAGATCTTTGTCTAGCTTAATGAGATACGTGTCAGCACAACTTTTACTTTGCGGTTTTAATTTTGCTTTTATTGCGCCATTAAGATAACAGATAAGAAAAAGTTGTGTATCTGGCCAATACTGGAATGTGCAACGGAGCTGCAAAAACTGTTGACCACACAAGCGAGGAAGAGAGCGAGACCAAGACCGCGAGCGATAACTGTAGTTGGCGACATTTAATTGTGCACAATTGCCATTGGGTAACTAAATAAACTATTGCAAGGCACCTGAAATATAACAGCAACTAATCATCCGTTAAATCATCGAGGTGGGGGCATTATGTTGTTCCAGCGGTTTGCATGCGGCTCGCGTGTCTAATTAACTTTCAATTAATCATTAACAATAATCGCAACTGCTCGAGGAACGCTTTACAAATTTAACGCTTCCATGCACAGACCGCCACAACAATAGCAGCAGCAGCAGCAGCAACAATAACAATTACAGGCAGCATAATTTAGTGCGTGTTTTGTGAGTGTGGGAAAACTTGTTCGAGTGGAAAATGATGACAGGAGGAAAATGCTTAATACGAGTATTCGCCGCGCCGTCATGTGGCAAACAGGCGATTTTTGTGGGTTGGAAAGCGCAATGCAAGGCCGGCCGATCAGGTTGTCATTTTGCCTATGCTGCGAGTGCTTCTTTAGAGTTGTTGCTGCTGTCGCTGTTGCTGTTGCTGTTGCCAATGTTCTGCTGACCTCCTTTCTGAGACAGGCACAAACTTGTTTTCATTTCTTCCAGCGCATTCTGCGCATGCAACTCTGCCGGCGCCGACGCCCTTGCAGGCAACCATCAACTGGCAAAGAGCAACTTGCAACTTGCAACAACGTGGCATCCACATGGTTCTGCCTGGGGTGCGTTGACAGTGAAATTCGCTGCCAAATTGGTCGCTGCACTCCGAAGAGAATTCAGACCTGAATTATCTCTCTCATTGGAGCGTGTGTGCGCAATTCGCAGCCGGCTTATGAATTATTGCAAATTTCGTGGCTTTTTTTCTGGTTTTCAGAATGTGAAATTGGTAGCCACAACAACAACAACAACAAGAACAACATCAACAATGTTGGTGCCGATACCAATGCAGACATTTGCACCAGATTCTCTTACAGTTGCAGCCACATTTCTCTAGCGGCACTCGTCGACCACTATTCGCCGCCGTACAACGGTAACTCGCTCCAAATCACATGGGTAGGCTTTCATTTTGGGATTTGATTTGACTAAACCAACGAAATTCGAACAAAAATAAATAAAATAATAGCAAACAATGCGCAATGAAAGTGGAAAGCGGTGAGGAAATGCTTCAGTAAGTCTTATTATAACAGTTCCCCGGATTGTTTAGAAAGATCGAGCAACTCCACTCCCCTTTAAAGTAAGAATGATGAAATACTCTTCTCAAAGTCCACATAAACGAGACGAGCCAGCACATGAGTAACATCAGTGACAAGCAGTGATAGGCCTTCCATTAACTAACCGTCTAACACCAGTCGCCCATTCTAATGATGATGCCAAGCTGACACAATTAACTCGTCTTTTTTATTCTGTGATAGCTGCGACTTTTTTCCCCAGTTCACCGGGTATCATTCGGTGTCACATAGTTACCCACTTTTAATGGGCATTTTGTGCTGATTCAGCAGACTATTTCTTAAGATACCCACACTGGCCAGTGTGGTCAGTGTTCACCTCAGCTCGAATGAGTTGTTAACAATAATGCGCGTTAATTTGGTTTTTGTTTTTAGCCTCGGCGAAAACGTTTCTTTGTCGTGGCCACAAGCTGCTGTTCCTAAAGCTTTTCACTACACATTTTCAATGCATTTACTGTTGTAGTTGCTGTTGTTGCTGCCGTTGTTGTTGCTGCCGTTGTTGTTGCTGCCGTTGCTGTTTCCTAACTGTTTACTTTCACTGTCTGTTGCCGACAGTTTCGGCCCGAACGGTAGCCGGCGGGGCACACTTTCGACCACATTTTTGTGTGTTGTTTGGCTTGGCCAGCGCTGCCAGCTGCCAAGCTGACTCGACTGCGTCGGCCGGGCCAAACTCATAATTATTTACACCTCTTAACGGAGAGGTCTTTAAATTCGCTTGGGCAACTGGGTCGCAAATCAATTTCACTTTAAATGAAAGCATTCGCCTTGTATTCCACCCAAAGATGGACCCAACCGCAGCCCCGAACATGCTGCTCTCGGACATTATGCATAACCATAATGTCAAGGCAAACTGTATTCATCTCGAATCGCTTTTTGTCGTCGCCGTTGTCGCTGCTGTTGTTGACGCTGTTGTTTCGCTTTCACCTGCTGTGTTAGGCAGCTGCCATGGAGAATAATTGTGGACCAAAGTTGATTTTTCATTGATTTTTTATTTATTAATCTTCCTTGCTTGCTTTTCATTATGTTTGTGATTTTTTTGTGATTTTTTGAGTATTTTTTGTACTTATTGTTTTTCTTCATTTTATAATGACATGCATTTATGACAGAGAAAATACATATGTTGTTTGTATACAAGAGGTTTACATTCTTTGTGTGTGTGAAGTTGTGATTTATGCGTGTGTGAGTGTGTGCGTGTGTTTTGTTCCTCTGCAGTTTCTATGCTGCGCGCTGTTTGTTATTGTTCGTTCCTATTGTGAAAGTGCCGTACGATTCTGCTTAAGCTATGTATTTAAATTTATGTTGACAATCAGCTTGAGCGACTCGGGGGTTTCAAGACGGTGCCCAGTCCAAAGTGATTCAAACAAATATTTTTAAATGAATCAAAAATAAGTTTAAAGTACAATGCAAAAACCGACAGTCGCAGCTTGGCAAACGACCCGAGTCGCTGGGATACAATGCGAGAAATACATGATAATAGCAAACAATAATTCCTACAGTGAACTATGGTTACAGAGAACGTACGTGCGTGCTTCTTCCTTTTTTCATTTTGGGAAAGTAGAGCGTTAGAAAGTGACAAATGCACAGTGACAGAGAGGTGCAGAAATGGTGAGAGCATGAGATAGTGATGGAGACAGTCGAAGAGAAAAGAGTGCAGAGTAGAGAGAGAGAGCGTGAGTGAGTGAAACAGTGAAGGAGAGTGAGAGAGGTAGAGAGTGAGAGAGTGAGAGAGTCAGAGAAATGTGAGAGATGAAGGTGCAAAGGCATGAGAAAGTTGAAGAGTTGAAGGGGAAATCAGAAGTCGAGTTTTGTGAGTTAAAAACTTTATAGTTTCGCTGAGTTCATTAATGAGTTCAGTTCAGTTTTGTGTGCATGAGGCAGGAAAACTATGGCAAGTTATGGCTTATATATGACCAAAACTATGACTCGAAAGGCAGTTTCTTAGATGAAACGAGGAAAGACAGCTTGCGTAAAAGATACTGATAGATGTGAGAGTAGATCTAGTTGTTGAGTTAAAGCTAGTAGTAGGCATGCTTGCTGCTGTTGTTGCTGCTGTTGTAGTTGCTGTTATAGTTGCTGTTGTTATGTAAGACTAGAATTGCATGTAAAGAGTACAGGACAGCGTAGAATATAGACAAAAGGCTACAGTACAGACAGAGTAGAGTACAGAGTAGAGTAGAGTAGAGTAGAGTAGAGTAGAGTAGTAGAGTAGAGTATGATAGAGCATAGCATTATATAGATAGATCAACATTTGTACGTTGCAATCAGTTGCATGGCAACCAACAAAGTTTTGGTATAGTCTCTAGATAGATGTGTATGAATAGACAGAGATAGCTATAGATAGATAGAGATAGACAGACAGTGAATGATCGCGCTGTAGAGAATGCATGTCTCGAAGAGTGTGATAGCATGTGTGTTAGAAAGAAGTAGCGATAGACAGATACAGTGCTTGTGAGTTCGACTTGTGTGTCGGGGTGTCAATGCGTGAGCTGGTGTGTGTGTGTGTGTGCGTGTGAAGCGTTAATGAAGTCGTTGTTCGGGGAAGTCCTTAGCTTGAAGGTTGCCGCCTGGGCCTATGAGTAATCGAAGCATTCGCAATAGGTGCCGACATTTACTCTCGCTTTTCCATTCATACAAACTTAACTTAAGCATTGTACGTCAAGTGTGTGTTTGTGTGTGTCTGTGTGTGTGATGGGGGGTCAAGCAACTTAGGGCACGCACACTCAGCATCAGCATTACAAACCTAACGAGGCTCTGGGCTTCTGCATTTTTCTTTTCGCTTCTCTTTTTGCTTAGAAAATTTCATTTGAACTTTTTTTGTGTTTTTGCTTTTTTGCATTTAGTTTCCTTTTGCGTTTGCTGCTTGCTTTGCTGTTTTTCTTTTCGTGTGGAAAATAAATAAAATAAATTATATTAATAAATAATTAAAACGAACGATAAATTATATGTGTTCCTCTTCAAGAGTCTGTGTCTGTGTGCGAGCGATTTCGCTCAGTCAGTGGTTGTTGTGGTTCGTGTGATTGTGGTTGAATGGTTGCTTGTGGTTTCATGTTGTTTTTGACTTAGGCCTGGGGCTTCTGGGCGCTGTAGGCCAGATCCTGGGCATCGATGGAACGGCCCCAGCCGCCATGGCCGCTGCTGCCGTACGAAGCCGATGAGGCGCCCGCATCGGCGCTGTATCCGCTGCCGTAGGCATCGTGGCTGACCGAGTGGCTGCTGCTGTGGTGTGGGTGGGCGACCACCTCGTATGTGACGTGCTTCTCCTGTGACAGCAGCTTCTTGAGGCCAATGACGGCCGACAGCACCAGAGCGATCTTACCAATGAGCAGAGCCTTGCCGGCAATCAGAGCGATGGCGCCGAGCAGCAGGGGCAGCAGAGCGGCGGCCTTCAGAGCGACCAGAGCGAGAATGGGGCCCAAGATCTTGGCGGCCTTCTTCTTCTTGCCACGGCTCTCCTCGGGTGCGTTGGGGTCGTTGCTGCCGAACAGAGACTCAGAGGCATCCTCGAGAGCGCGGCCAGTAGAGCTGACGGCCTGAACGATGTCGGCGCCCTTCAGTTCCACCTTGATGGTGTGCGAGTTGAGGAAGCTGCTGATGCGGTTCAGGGCCAGAGACTCGAACGATTCGTCGCCAGAGATGGAGCGAGCTGCCTCCTGGGCGGGCGCATCCGAAGAGCGCACCACAGTGACGCCCTCAGTGAGCGCGAATTGGTCGCGAGCGCCGAGCACCTTGTCGACGAAGTTGAACAGCTTGTACTTGACGCACGAGACTGAGTCCTTGCGCAGACAGTCGCTGTAGATGCTATCCATAATGTCGTTCTCGCCTCCGATGGCGTTGCGCGCATGTCCACGCGTCTCCTCGGCCGGCAGCGCTGCGCTCAGCGTGACCAAACACAAGACACCGAAAATAACTTTATTGCTTGCCATTTTTGCTGTTGTTGTTGTGTTTTTTTTAATGTGTTTCACTTGAATTGTTGTTGTTCGTTTTGTTGTATAATCCTTTAGAGGGCAGTGCACTGTTTTGGTTTTTGTACCGCACACGATTCGATTGAACACACTTTCTCTTTCTGAACTTTCGGCTTTGGACTAAGTCTTGCACTGTGCCACACAACTCGGCAGGCTGCTGTGTTGCTGCTTTGACGGGTTAGGATGAAATGATACAATTTCCCAATGCCCACGACAATTTATATACGCGGCATGCTCATCTGCTGCCGTCGTCGTTGCTGCTGCCGAGCAGCGCTGCCGCGAACGAAAGCATTTCTGCTTGGCGAGAACTGGTCGCGCAAGTTTCTCGCCTAAGTCTTTCGTTTTGCTAGCCAACGGTAACGCGCTGCCAGTGTCAGCCGCGTCGCAGTCGACTTCAGCTGCGGCCTGGCTCGGAAAAGCATTGTTACTGTAATTTGTTGGCCGCTCGCTGTTCGTCGCTTGCGCTGCGACGCGCTGCGCTGCTTTCGCTTGAAGTTCATGTAACATTGTCAAAATCAGCTGAAACTCAAGTCGAGATTGAGGCTGGCTCGGAGAATGGTTCGCAGACGGGGGACGGGGGCTTGAGATGGAGCTGGAGCTGGTGCACTGTGGGAATACTTGCGCTGCTTACTTTTACCGCAGCAACCTTATCTTAATTGTTTTTAAATTGAAATGAAAATACTTTGACTGTGCGCCGAGTAAAAGCATTTCCCTTTCGCGTTGTCGCAATGCAACCTCGAATCGCGATCGATTGGCCAGTGCCTGTGCCGGTGCCTGGGCAGCAGCAGCAGGTGCAGTCACCTGCCATGCTTTGCTAGTCACGTCTGTGGCCGGCCATGCGATCGGTCGTGTGTTCCCATTAGAATTTGTGTTACATAAAAGACTCAGCGCAGAAGTTAGAAATTGGGGACAGGCCAATAACAAGTCAGCCAATAAATGCCATAAAACACACTGGGAATAATCATAACCCCGTTGCGAGGCCATTCAAAAGGGAAAGTTGCGACACTTCTTCGCTGGCATGCTGCCACCAGCCCGAGCTGGAGCCCACACCCAGCCCTTTCTTTGTCAGTCTTCCCCGGCGATTCATTGATTCTTTTTTGCCTCCACTCGCATTGCTGCATAAATTGGTATGCATATTTTTATGCGTCGCCAAATAGCTAAAGCAAACAGCGCTGAGCTATGGTATTGACTTGCTGCCGACAGTCAAAGTGTGCCGAAAGTCTGCTGGGCAAACACATTGACCAGTAGCCAGCGGCAGGCAGTAGGCAGGCAGCAGCCAATGTGCTGTGCTTTGATGCGACAAGTAAAAGTGCGCAAATAGACGGACAGGAGCCGCAGCAGCAACAACAACAGTCGCCGCGACGGTCTGCATAAATGAAAGTCATCAGGAAAAAGAGAGTTTTAAGCCGCGTGCGCTGCCAGTGCGATAGCTTTTCGGCCAGGACTCAGGCGGCTTGACGAAAGTGTTGAAGATGCCTAATTAATGTATTATGAATGTGTGAAAATGCCGTGGAAATGCAATAAAACAGCTCCGCATACAAACAAAAGCCTGCCGAATGGTGTGAAAATGCTTTTCCAGATCAGCCAGTGAAAGCGAATTTCATATGCAAGTTGAAGTTGCCGGGCAGGGGGGAAGGAGGGGGACAAGAGCTGCATGGGGAAACCCCTTTGCCGGCGGCAACTTGCGCCGCACGCATTGCGTGAGTGTGCGGTGGACGAGTACCCGATGTGGTCAACGATGCAGTTGCCGCTGCTGCCGTTGCTCATAGGGATGTAAATCGGCAAGGGGCCGTCGAACCAAGTCGAATGTTGAATTATTTGACATTTAATTAACTCGAGGTTTTCTTCTTCATTCGTTCATTATGCAGAAGAGATGAGAAACGACACTTTCACTGCATTGACACCGGGCTGGGGCATATTCAGAGCTCAGCGAAGCGACTGTGACTGCAGCAACAAGCCACTCGAACGGGAAAGGAACGGGGAAGGTACGAGGGCGGTGTTCGCGGTCGTCTACACCCCTTGAATTGTTTCTTGTTCTATTGTTGCCTGGCTGGCCACATCAACAGGTTTTTCATTTTGAAAACCAAAAGTAAAATTCATAACAGTTCAACGAGTTTGGACTCTGCGACCAAATGTGAATATACATAAAGAGCCACAGCAGGCATAGGTAGCAGCAACAACAACAACAACAGCAAGAGCAGCAGCAGCAGTAAGCGGAGTACATATTTTATTTATATTATTGTTGCCGTTGCTGCAGCAGCAACAGCAAAAAAGAAAGTTCAACGTTAATTTTCCTTTTTCGTAGACAACATTCACCGCCTTGTGACCGCGGCAAGCGAAGCGCGTGCAACTTTGCAACTTCAAAATGTAAGCTAACAAACTGCATGAATGAATAACTGAATGAATGAACGAATGACTGAGAGAGTGAGTGAGTAACTGAGTGAGTGAGTGCCGGCCCAGAGCTCTTTCCGTGGGTGTTCGAGCAAACGATGATGATGATGCAGCCCCATTGCGATGGCCTTCCCTGCCCTGCTCTGTCCCTTCTCCCCTTGGTTGGTATATCAACCAACGCGCAGCTGATGCCCGAGTGCAGCCCCCATTGCAATGAAAACGCAAAACAAACTGCAATGGCCAACTGCCACTTAATGGCTTAATTGTGAACTTATAGCCGGCACTTGAGTGGGCGAGTCGCTTCCCCCTCGGATGAATGTCAAACGATTGTACCGTGGCCTGCATCACAACGAACTGGCGATGCCCTTGAAACAGCGAGAGATGACTGAAGACATGCCAAATGTGGTTCGGTAACCCATTGAAATGCACATGCTGGCAGCACTATGAAGCGCAATAAATGCAAATCACATGACAAAGTCATTATGTCCAGCCAGAGGGATGGAGACAGAGCGAGGAAGTGAAATGAGTTTGCACATTCACAACTGCAGGCTCATCTCTACTTGACTTGGCCTGGTCAACAGAGACACACACACACACACATTAATTGGAACTGTCTTGGGAACCGTAGGAATTAGCAGTTGGTAGTGTAATAGTTGCCGGGTCGCACAACCTGCCCAGGCAATTAGCATAAATGTTTCAACATTTCAGCAACGCCTTGCAACGCTACGCAAGTTCGGGCAGACACAAGATACAAATTATAAATGCACGAATACGAATCCCAGCAACACTTTCACTTTCCATGACGTCGTCTGGCTCGCTAATATGCATCTTCGGCCCCAAAACAGTCACACATTCGCACGCAGACAGAGTTAGAGCAACAGATACAGATACAGATGGAGATACATAAACAGACGGAGATACAGATACGTGAGGAGCCACGCATATGGTTCAAATTAAACTATTATCTAATACAACGGACATAATCGCCGCTTACAGTTAACCGTTAGAGGCTGCTCGAAACAAAAGCGACGCGCGGCAGAGCGACAATTTGTATTGCAACGTTTATTTAATAAATTATTAGTTGATCTTTTACGTAAGCGTGGCTAGAAACTGCTCACAGTGGATGGCATTGAATCATCGATGGCCAAGTGTAGGCAAACGATGGCGCAACTTGCGGCGAGAAAAGCGCAACTCTCTCCTCCCCCCTTCCCCTACCTTCCCTCTTTCACTCACTCTCTCGCAACCTCGACTAACTGTTATATAATTTGGGAAAACTTTTGGGCTCCTCGAGTGCAGCTGAAACTGTGTCTGCTGTTTTTTTTGGCAATTCACACGGCTTGCAGGCCGAATGCGGACCCGAGAGCGAGACCCAGTCGGAACCCCCGACCATAAGCACTTTCTTTCGAAAGAGAAAGGGTTTCTCGCGGCTTGAGAAACTTGCCAAAATTGCAGTTTTATGGCCCGATCTCTGAGCACGGCGCACGTGTGCCCAGCCCTTTCGCTTTTTCTGTGTACTTTTTGTCTGCTCTTTTCGATTTTCTTCTTTTGAGGATAACTTCGAGGCACGAATCTTTGACAGCTTCCGCAACTTTCACGCAATTGCAGCAGCAGACGCGGCAGCAACGCCCTTGATGCCATTGCCGATGCCAATGTTGCTCTGCATCATAAATAATGCATTGCATGTGGCCCCAGCTCGCAAAATAGCCTGCCAATGGCCCTGCACCCGACATCGGTCCCGTTCCCATTCCCAGTCCCGGTCCTCGCCTGGCCCTGGCCCCTGACACATCCCCGACCATGGTCTCGGTGCTGGCCGGATGCTGTGGGCATTTGGTTTAGTGCATTCTTTAAAGTGAAATTTTCGAGCAAGCTCGTTTTATGCTGTGCCTCGTTTCAGTGTTTTTGTGCTGCTTTTATTGAAACTTTAAACGACGCTGTTAATTAAATTAAGTGAGATAAAAGGCCAACTAAGCAAATAAAGTTCATAATGAAGACTGGGCAAATTCTAGTCGGCCCGAGCTGAGCATTGTTCGACTTTCTTCTCTTGCTTTCAATGGTATTTCGGTCAGAAACTACAATCCGAATAACAATCAAAGCGGACAGCTAAAACGGCAGCAGCAACAACAGCAACAATCGCAACAAAGAGAGCAACAAGTCAACCGAGTTAATCAAATGAAGGCCTAACCATTGCCCGTCCCGATGAATGATTGAAAACGGAGTTTCCGGTTGGTCTGCCACCCAAGAGAGCCAGACAGCGCTAGACCTTTTGCACTCGATTGGCCAATTGGAGCATAATTAACAATGATTCTGGCTAATTAAAAACGATAATAAAGCACTGTCTGCGGCCTGGTCTCTTGTTGCAAGTGCTGTTGCTGTTGCTGTTGCAGGGCATCAATATTGGCCCATTGTCATCCACCTGCTGTGTGCATTTTCCAGGAACATCTTGACAAAAGCCAAAGACATTCATTTGCCAAATGAAAGTAGTGTTTACACGGTCATAAGCAAGGCAGCGGGTGGCAGAGAAGGGGCTGCAGCTCGAGCGGATGCCCGTGACCATGTCCGGCCCGCTTGGCTGCCAAACAAGTGTCAATGTCCAGCGACGACCGGCACTGCCGAGGCGGCGGCACTTGATGGCTTTTCGTCACGATTGCGCGGCTTATGGCTTATGGCTTATGCCCGTCCACCGTCTTCTGGCTTATGGCTTTTTGGCCAGCATCGCGCTGATGACGTTAGAGCTCATAATGAAGTGCGCGTGAGCAGGCCTTTTGACAGGAGCAGCGACAACGTCGCGACGTCCGCTTCGAATCGGCTTCAGTGAAAGTTTTCGCGGCCAGAGCCGTGCGAAATACTCTTTCGCATGCCGCAGAGTGTGGGGTACAAGCGAGCCCAGCTACAGTGTACTGTATCCACATGCCCCAATCGAACCTGCACTTTTCGGTCGCCCATTGCTGTTGTTGCTATTGTTGTTGTTGCATATTGTTATTATGTTGTTATTGTTGAGCGTAATTGGTATGCTGAAAGGCGTTTGCCATAGAGCTCGTGTTGAACAACACTTGCGAACGTGTGTTCAGGTCTCATCGCATCGTGCGGGGCTATTAGTGGATTATAAGTATTATTCATGTGCTGAGCAGTCATAAATTGCACACCTGACCCCAGTTGGCACCTCTGCTCCGATGGCACTATAAATCACATTTTGACTAACCTTTTCCACTCTCTCTCTCTCCCTGCCACTCTCTAGCTAAAGTAAAAGTTGTTCTATCTCCGTGCAAGATTGATGCAGTTGACCTAACGATTGCTCAATGTCAATGTTCGAGTGGCAGCTTACACTGTGCAACACGCTCTTCGCTTGTCAAATAAGCCACTTTCAATTAACGTGGGTGCAGTGCAGCGCAATGTGAATGCACTGCCAACAGTTGCAAAGTCGCAGTTTTCAATTTCGCTTACTATGCGTATGCGTAATCAGAGTGGCACAAAAGGGTTCGCTCCGCGCGTGTCGATTCAATCAATCACAATTTGCACTTGCTCGACTTCAGTCACAACCTCCGTCAAGCCACAACTATAACTGCTGCGCCATTATATAAATTCGAACCATAAACACAGAAGAGCCCGAGGAAGACAACAATTTAGACAGGAATCCAATTGGTTCTATCACGCAACATTTCACCCGATTGCGTCCGCCTGCTTTGCCCCCTGGTGTCACTTCTTTGGGCTCATCATCATCTTTTATTCATCCTTGGGCCGGCAGCGCCGAAGCCGCAAATGATTCCATATTTATAAATAACTGTAAACCATTGAGAAAGTGAAACTTTTCTTATAATCTTACAGATTTTTTTCTCCGGTGTGCCTCACCTTCTGCAGCCACCAGTGGCCAGTCCGAAGCACACACACGCATGCACAGCAACATGTGTGTGTGTGTGTGTGTGTGTGTGTGAGTGTATGTGTTTTTGGGTCTGGAAGCGAGCTCCATGCTGTCTCGCTTGTAACTCAATGAACTACACACTTGAACGCCTTGGAGGCCCCACAACTTGGGTTTATTTTCATGGTGTTGCTGGCGTGTGTTTGTTTGATTTATCAAATGGCATAAATCGAGCCAAAAACGGATATAAACAGCTAAGGCAGCAGCAGTCCAAAGTCGAGCAGCGGCCACACCACTTTCTTTGGACGTTACTGTGGCAACAGCGACGACGGCGACAACCCGTTTGGCCGGCTGCATACCCAAAGATATGGTAGAAATTCAAAATTGACAGACTGAAAGACACGACCAGGCGAGTGCAGCAACAACAGCAACAACTGCTGCAACAACCACAGCTTCAAGAAGACCAACAAAAAGACCAAAACAATAAATGGCTATCGAAATAAAAATAGCTAAAGGCAGAGTCACAGTCGATGAATCCGACTTAGAGCCAGACTCCGTCTCCAACTCTGCCTCTAGCTGCGATTCCCACTTCGACTTCGCCACGGAGCCAGACTCCGCTCAAGACTATGACTTCAAACGCGTGTCGCAGCTGAAACCGAAACCACAGAAACGAGCACAACAATTTGAAATTAATTAATTGTCAGGTGGGTTGGGCTCGACAGTTTGCTGAATGAATGGCGGCCCCATCGATGGTCCATTCCCGCTCCCCTCCGACCACCTGCCCCAGTCTCAGTCCCAGTCTCGTCTTGAGAAACGTCGCGTATCGAGAGCTGCGCATCGCTTAAGATTAATGCGATGAATGCGATTCTCGGTTGCAGAGAAAGGCGTGACCCACATTAGATGCTCGCCGGGCCCTAAATTACGTCTTCTAATTGAGATATTTAGTGTTGCTCCAAATCACACATTGATCCTCATTGGCCCTCATCTCCGAGCTGGTGGATATGGAGAGCGAGGAGAGGGTAACTTTCGTGACACGATCGGGGGCCAATCAGCAACAATAACTGAGCATAAAATTGACTTTTATGCCTTGTTTTCTAGCGACCGCGAAAGTCTTATCATCATGGGATAGAAGATACAATAACAAAAGAAAACACAACCAGCAACCAGCAACAACAACAACAACAACAATGACGACCGAAAGCTATGTAGAAGAAAAATAATCGTAAAAGTGAGAGTTTCCACTCCATAATCATATCTTGAGTTTCGGGTTTTAGTTTTGTATACCCTATAGCCGCAACACAACCTGAGAAGGTATAATGCAATTGCTTGTAAGCGGATTACACGAGGCGGGTAAAGTTCCCAGTGGAATAGTTCCCAGTGACGTTTTCCCCAACTCATCTCAGTCTCACTCTCTTCGTATTTATTGTCAGCTAATAATACCCCATAGCATCGCCATAGAGCATCTTTGGGTCACATATCGCTGTCGTGCTTTGTTTCGAAATTTCAAGAAACTAAAAAGCCCTGCGCAGAAAATGCAAATGTTTTACGCCTTTGTGTCGCCACGCCCACGTTGTGTAATCCCAGCCGGCTGCGAAATGAAGAAGCGAAAGCTAAAGGCAGGGCGGGCGCACGGGTAGGCGTGGCAGCGAGCTGTGTTCGCTGCGCGTTGCTCGCTGCTCTCTGTTCGCTCTGCTTTTAATTGCACAGGTTTCACTTTCAAGGCATTTCATTACAAAAATTGTCGCTGCCGTTATGATCAGCTCACAATCACACACACTCGCACACACACACGCACTCTGTACACTCACCAAAAAGGCATTTCACTTTCGGTTGTTCTTTTGTTGGCCAAAGCAGGCAGGCAGCGTGAGCGGCCTCTTTCATGGCACGCTTTGGCTGTGTAATCATCAACCAGCTTGACAGATGCGAACGTTATGGTCATTGTGCGTTCGTCATTGTCGTCATGATCGTCATTACTATTATCATCATTATCATTATCAGCTGTACATTCGTTTATTCCGTTTGGACGTTTGTCCGCTTGTCCGTTCGTTAATTTGTTGACAATAAAAGTGGCAAACTGACAACTTTCACACATCTGCCGACGCGGCTCACAGTTTCGGTCGAGTTGTGTGAAAAATGTCGCCTAAGCGGTCAACTTTACACTGCTCATGTCGCGTGTGCTGCGGGCCCAAGCCCAGATCAATAACACTCCCGACATGTGCCACCGCATACAATGTACATATTTACTAGCATGTGTGTGCCAGTGTGTGTGTGTGTGTGTGTGAACATGTATCGGTACTCGTATTATTCAATGTCAAATAGGAGCCCACACGCTCGACCATATTCGAGCATACTCAATTGCTTATTACTTGCGGGTAATGGCTCGGTTATATATTGCAACACTTTCACACACCTGTGCAGAGAAATGGCCAGCCAAATCCGTAAAGTGTGCATTGACCCATGCCCAACTAGCGGGCTAGGCCACTGCGAACCACAAACCGGAAAAGCGCTCAGAGCGCACAGTGTGCAGCACCCAACACCAGCACCAGCACAGCCACCAAGTCCAAGTCCAAGTCCACCACAACAACATAAGCCACAAAAGTCACTATATCACTTTGTTGTTGCTGCTGCTGGCAGCGTGTTAATGCTTTGTGCAGTTGTTTAGGCCATAAAAGGCAGCACCAAAGTCACGCATGCACGGCATATTAAGTGTTGGTTTGCCCGAAAGCTGCTTCAGCAACACCACCGGCAGCTGCGACACAAACCACACAGTTAATTGTAATCAAAACCACACAGCAGACCTGTTGGCCTCCACACGAACTAAAGCAATCAGAGTGGATCGCAGGTGAGCATTAAGCAAAACTCGTAGTCGACTTTTGGGCTGAACATCAAATTAGAAGAAAGCGCGAGGGAATTATTATTATTAGTACCATGATCGGCTCAGCTTTCAATAATTTCCCTTGAAAATGGGGCAGGGCTTAAATTAAGCTGCATCAGAAATTTCATGCATACTTTTGCGCGCACTTTTTAAAATTGTTTGACAGCTTTGCGGGCATTTTTGGAAGGTCTACAGGTATGCTACAATATTTTAATTAATTACAATATTTTGTTAAATTCGAAAATTAACTCGCCCCGCCGCCCCCTGGCGCTAAAAAGTCGGGTTTAAAAAGGGTTTTCGTCTAAAAGAAACGAGAGAAACTCAAAAGTCAGCCTAGAAAAGGTTTTCCTTTTCCTGGGCGCTGTATAGCTCTATACACTTTTCGATCTTGGAAGCGGTAGGTACTGATCAATGAAGAAATCAAGAACGAAATCGAAACAGCCCCAAGTCGCTATGTGCTCTATCTAGTTTCGTTGCAATTTCCAATTGAAAAACGAAAAAAAATGCCGTTACTCGAAAAAATTGACAGCTTTTTTGAAGCTAACAGAAAACGAGCGCTGCTCGGTATGCAATACAATAACACATTGTTATCTGTGAATTATTCTGTTAAAAGAGGGAGGCAGCAATAGATTTTCACGAAAACATGCTGCTAAACAACTAAGGCTCTGTTAATAAAAGCCATATTACGTCCAACGCTGACCCGTAGGTGGCGTACCATTCAAGTGTGGTGTACTGCCTCCAAGACGCAGCTTAATAAGGCTTAGAGTTATTCAATCGCGAGCGGCACGACATGCATCTGGGCTACCCTGGTACGTGAGTAACCGGGTCATCGAAAGGGACTTAAAACTTGTCCCATTGGGAGATCAAATAACGGCCGATATGCCGAAAGACTCACCGCCCACCCAAACATGTTGGCGAATGATCTCGTCGACCCCATTTCCCTCCGACGTTTGAAGAGAATACATCCCCATGAACTCCTTACTCGTAAGATAGCATAGTCCCTCTAGTGTACACTTGTATGTATATATAATAATTAAGGAACTTTACCCATAATATTTTCTTTTAAGCTATGCTTTAGATTAAGTTCAGAAGGAACTGAACGATTCCTAGTGATTATAGAATAATAATCTATAAATGTCTCTGGTTCTGTATCGCGGCTTAGCGAAATGGTTCTTCATGAGGCTAATTCTCAAAAAAAGCTTTGCAAAGGCTTTGGGGGCATTTTTGGAAGGTCTATTGAAAGTGAAAAAACTAGTAAAAACTTTAAAGCGTTTTCCAGGGCGATTTTACACTTACAGTGAGATACCTTTCGACTTATTTTGGAAAATTGTTGGAATTACATATGCTGCAGACACTTAACGATTAGTAGCAGCGCACAAGTAGCTCTGCTTGGAATAGGCATGTTAACTTGAATATCTTCTGTGCATTTTGAACGTTAGCTAGATAAGGTAGAATATTTAGACTTAAACCCTTTGCTTAATTATCAAAAACTACCGATTTGCGGAGGATGAAAGGTTGGCAACGTACGTGTACATTGCAAATTATTTATACTGGAACCCGTTATGCCAAATTGGTGCGTCTTTTCAAATAGCTGTTATTTATCATGATATTGCATCCCAATGTATTAGGTCGGACAATTCTAAAATTATGTATAATACAAGTATGCATACAAGATTTTGTAAAAATTGCTCCACTATAATACATACATAGTTTCCATAGGAGTAATCGGCCTAAATGAAGGTTTTTGTATGAAGACCAGTTCTGACATTAGAAATAACTTCTCGAGTCCAATAAAAGTGAGTCAAAATATTGAATGTACATAATTTGATTATATCTTTATTTAAAGTCAACTATGGTCAGTCGACTGTTTAGAGTAAAACAATTAATTTAATTTGTAAAAATAAGAATTTATTAGAAGGAAACTTAAGAATAAGAAAAGAATTTAATAAAAAAATTTTGGATTCGAATATCATTCAATTCAGCACAATATAATATATATAACAAGTTTGGAACAACCAGAAGGGAAATTAACGCAAAGTGCTGCCACCTGGCGTTCTATTGAGCTGCTATCTGCTTTTGATGATTACGTGAAGCAACCTTTCAAGAAAAATAAATTGTTTTCTTTGCAAAAATAATGAATTAAAAATGTTTTATTTATCAAAATTCAACCCTCAATCAGCTCCTTATAGTTTGTATTCAATAAGTTATGCAAACGAAACTGTATCAAAAACAATTCATTCAATGCGCAGTGAATAGAATGAAACACGTTTGTTCAGTTGAATTCAACAATGTGATTCTTTTTCGGCTACACTTTCACTTACAAACATCTTATGGCTGCAACACGCTGCACGCAGCATGACACTCCAGAATCGGTCTGTTGAACAACTCCCGACGCTGATTGACATTTGGGAATGACTCTGTTACCGCTCACATTGTTTGTATCGACAACGACAATCCATTTCATGCGTGACAACATCGCAAGTTTCACTTAAAAGGCAACAATGACTGAGCCAAGAGTCATGTACCCACTCAGAAATAGTGCTAGATGTGGACGATAGAAGGGAAGAGCGAGGGAAGGAGCGATAAAAAACGGAGAAACACACAAAAATAAAAAAAACGCAGAATGTTAAATGCTAAGCAAATTTAACAGCTTGCGATGAGATGGCCCAAATGAGCAGAGAAATACATGCTCGAAAGCCAGTCGCAGCCGGCGACACATTAATTGCTGACATTCGTCTGAAGAAAGCCAAAGCCAAAGTCGAAGTCGGAGCCAGAGCAAAGCCAAAGCCAAAGCCGAAGCCGAAAGCAGCGTTAAGAGCCGCCAGACAGTAAACGGCACGTAGCATCGCCGTTGAGGGCAACGGCAAACGCACAGCATCATTCAAGTGCGCAGCCCGGTAACTGGTAACTAGGTCATATTCATAAGTAAAGCACCCAATGGCCATAATAGAGGCAGTGGCAACTGGAAGCTCTGGCAACCGTAGGCCCTAAAGTACCGTTGTCAGCGTGCCTGCAGTTAGGTTAGGTCTGGCCAAGTCCAATTGCTGCTCAATTGGTCGGCCCGCTTTTCGGGAGGCGTCTCGAACTTTCTTCAATTTGTTGTTTAGCACCTCGACGCAACAATAGGCAGCAGACTATAATAGCAACTGGCAGGTGCAAAATACGCGGCAAGAGCGCGCTCCATTGTTGTCTCGGCTAAGCGTTGCATTGAACCTGCCCCATGGACCGCTTTCAATGAGCAAAAGATGCGCGTAGCGAAATGTTTGTTTTATTTTTTAGCAAATTGCTTTGTTGTTGCTTTGTATTCTTGACTGCGTGGAGCCGCTGAGAGACGGCCGAGGAAAGTGCAGTGAAAAGTGAAGATTAACCGAAAATAAGTGGGTGAAATTTTGTAGAAAAACATCCGCGGCCATGCTGCCTTCGATTTTTAGGTGATAACAAAGAATTAAATGAAAGTTGCTGGCCATTCAAATGCAAATGCCTGGCCCAGACAATGAGGCGTATGAGTGATGTCTGCAGATGTCACGGTGCGTGTGCAAGTGCGAGTGGATGAGTTGAAGGTGGATGCGATGGTGGAGTATGCAAAATGAATGCGAATAGTGGAAAGTGAGTTTGAGAAATGGGTGAAATGAAAGAGCTCGAGTTGTACATATTTTTCGGAATTATTATTTGATTCTTTGATGTTGCAGCATTTGATTGAGTTTTCTTTTCGGTTAAGGCAGGAAAACACAGTTTGCCCATGAGATACAGAGACAGAGTGGAAAGACAGATTGTTAGATAGATAGATACACATAGATTGATGAAGGATAGCATAGATATAGACAGATAGTTGAGGCGCCTGGCTTTGATTTATGGGCGCGACTAGTTTCAAGCATTGTGTGCCCATCAATCAAAGCGCAGCCGTGGAAGTACAGAGAAGAAATTTAAGTACAGAGCAGAGTTAAGTTAAGTTAAGTTGAGTTGAGTGAAGTACGGAGTACAGAGTGAAATTAGGGTGGGGAGTGTGTAGAGTAGTTAAAGATGTTGGGCGTTGGCTGGAGGTTTGCCTGTTGTTTTCAAGTGTGAATAGATGAAAATTGGTATAGCTTGTGTTGTGGTGTTGTTGCTGGTGATGGTGGTGGTGGTGGTGGAGTGTTCGATGTGGTATCTCGGCTGTCTCTCGGCTCGGAGAGATTACTTATGGAAGGCACTTAAATGGTTGGGGTCACTGCCCCGTTCTCTCGTTCACGTTAAGGTAAATAAATTAAAATAAATAATTTATAAATAAATATAAATATAGACATTAATGAATTGGTCATCAGTGTTAGCAGCGATTGTTCTCTAATCCTCGTCACGCTTCGATTACTAAGGATTTCGTGGGGGTTGTGCTGGGGCGCAGAGCTTACCGCCTGGCCTGCTTGTAGCCTTGGTAGGCGATGGTCTGGGCCACAGGCGAGCTGTAGGCACCATGCGAGTCCCAGCCAGAGTTGCCGCCCGAAGACCAGCCACCGCTGGAGGAGCCACCGCCTGAGGACCAGCCACCGGAGCTGACAGCAGCGGCACCAGAGCCGGAGTTCTTGCCACCGAACAGACCACCAAGACCGCCGAGCAGACCACCGCCGCCGCCGGAGCCGCCAAGACGGCCAAGACCGCTGGAAGCGCCTGCAGCCAGAGCCAGGAAGAAGGCAATCACGGACACGATCAGAGCCTTCTTGGCCAGGAAGAGCAGACCGAAGATGGCGCCAACGGCAAGAACGGCAATCTTAGCACCGACACCCAGAAGGATGGGCAGGAACTTCTTCAACAGCTTCTTCTTGCGGGTACGGGACTCAACGACCAGTTCACGCAGATCGGCCTTGATGTCATCGGGAATGGCACGGGCAACGCTGCGGGCGGCGTTGGCGAAGTTGAAGTTCAGAGAGCGCTCAGCGAAGAAGTTCTTGGCGTTGTCCATGAAGTAGTTGCCCATCTCGGCGGTGCGGGCCTCAACAGTGGGGGCAGCCTCAACAGCCAGCGAGTTGTCCAAAGATTTGCCCTGACGTCCTTCATCGGCCTTGATCAACGAGACACCGCCGAAGAGTTCGATTTGTGGGTTTTCGAAGACAGACTTGGCCTTGCGGAAGAGCTGCAAGGAGACACGTAGAGAGGGGGAAGCACAAATTAGCAAGGCTGGTTGAGTTGGTTCACATAATGTTACAGAGTAATCAGAGTGTTGTTAAGTGGCAGCGGCTGTGCAGTGTTCGTAATATTCACAGCGATTATTCAAGCACTTTCACTTCGGCAGTCGCATCCTTTGCAACGATTGATTACTTGTCGACGGTTTCTTTTCATCTTTTTTGCAAGTCTTTAGAAGACTTTCACTTTCGGGCCCGTGGCCTGTTATCAGAATGCTGATGATATAATTTTCACTTTCACTGTGCCACTTTTCTTTATGTTTCTCTTTTTGAGTGTTCTTTGTTTATGTTTAATCCTTGATTGTTAGTTAATCCGTACCGTGAGCTGGAGACACGAGATGGAATCAGCTTCCAGGCATTTGGAAAATGCGCCGGACTGTTCCTCGGTGGCAGCCGCCTTGAGAGGATCGGCCGAGATGCCGGATGCCAAGAGCAGGACACAAGCGGTGGCAATGAAGAACTTCATGGTGGTATTTTTGTTTTGAACTAAACTGATTTTCTTAAGCACCACCGAAATCACTGGTGTGTTCATTCGAATGGAACAAGCTGCGGTTTGATAATTTTTCGACGCTAGCAGGCTGTTTTTAAAGAGTTTCCAACCTAACGGACGCCTCGCAGCGGCATAACGTAAAATTATGTAAAAAGTGCACACTCACACACATACAGAAAGAGAATCAACAATGGCCCAGCCAGCAGCAGCAGCAACAGCAGCAGCGGCGACTGCGACGCAAGCAGCGCATATAAAATATGAGAGGGCCGGCCGCTCCCTACAAGAAAGCTTCACACACGTGCGACTGCTTGCCAGCCGAGAGAGGGAAAGAGAAAGAGAGTGAGACAGGGAGAGAGAGCAGCATCAGCTCTTAGAAGACGCATTAGCTGAGCGCAAGCATCGGCTTTTGGCATCGGCATCGGCGTCGACTCGGCAACGGCTTCGGCAACAACGCCAACGCTAAATGCTCACGCGCATTGTCTGCTTCTGCTTCCGCATTAAAGAAAGTCAACAGCGACCGCGACCGCGACTGCGACGCGACGTCGCGACGCGTCGGGCCCTTGAGTGAGCGCGCGAGAAAGTTGCCACTGCAGTCAAAGAGCAGCGCGGCTGCGCAAGCGCGCCAAGGTTGTCTGTCGCTGCTGCTGCTTCCTCTCTCACGCACACAGTCACAGGGCGATCTACATTTGTGTTTGTGCTGCTCATCTGCCTTCAACTCCAGCCTCCACTGCTGCTCTCTCTCTCTCTGTCTCTCTCTGTCTCTCACACACACTGAAATACCCTTACACGCACAGGCAATGTCATATTTTTGTATGAGTTGAGTTATTGTTATTGTTATTGCTCTTGTTGTTGTTGAAACTGAAGTTGAAGCTACACAGATTACAACACATGAGGTGATAAACAGGTGCTGCGCAGCGCTTAACTCCCAGCAGCACCCTCGTCCTCTCCTCACATTCCCCCCTCTCTCTCAGGCACTCCGCACTGTGCCATATTCTGCCGCTGCTTTGTTAATTTCGAGCGCTTTTGTTTTTGTTTTTTTGGCCGCAAGAAATGAAAGTTGTGTGTATTATATTTTCATACTACTGTTACTGGACCCATCTCATTGTGCCAGTGTATGTGTGCGAGTGTGTGTCATCTTCAGCTTTAGGTTCTCCATTTTGTGCTGGCAGCTCGCAGGGCAGATGAGAGACTTTGTTTATCGCATGTGCGCGCCTTGAAATTACTTTTCATTTTCGTGACTTCATAGTTGTTTGCCATCGTTGTTGGGAGTTTTTTATTATGCAACATAAACAACGATTTGTATCACAAATGAGGTAATTAAAGCTAGAACAACGTGCAGGGGGTGTGCACATGGGTTTAGCAGGGTCCCGCATAGGCCAGACTGAACAGACTGGAACATGGAAATAGTCAGACTTGTGTCATGCCATAAATACTCGTAAAGAGAGAAACTAAATTGAATGATAAGCACGTCCTGTGCAAGGCTTGTTCCGGGCAGCGCATGGCCAGGTGAAAACAGCCCATTGGAAGTTATTAAGATAAAACAGAAAGCCCAAAACATAAGCCATAAAGATGCATACAGAAAAGCGAGGAGAGTAAAAACCCTGCCTGACTTTGCAATTGTGACACATTAGTGAGCAATTTGAGCTCAGCAAAAGTGCAAATAAGCACGCGCTTCAATTGCTCAAGTGAAATGAAAGAGAAATTACACGCAAAGCAAACAAAAACGGATATGAGCTCCGCCAGTGACTAAGAGATGTGCGATAGATGATGGAGTTCGAGACGAGACAAGACGCTGTCGGGCTAGATGGAATGCTGTGTGGCAAATGTTCAAGTCAGAGTGTGTGTGTGTGGGGGGGTATTTGTGTGATGGATGGAATGGGATGGTTCACGCTCTGCGGTGGCATTTAGTTGAAAGAAGCAACAACAATTGTCAACAATTGTGCTTTTCAGTGTTTCCACATTTCAAGGTGAATGCGACATGTGACACCCGACATCGGACACTCGACACCCCAACGACTAGGCAGCAGTTTGCCTATCGAAATTGTCAAACGGATGTGCAACTTATGAAATCACTGAATCATCGTCATTACGGGTCGTTGACAAGCTGGGGAGTTTGCAGTGGGGCGGAAGGGGCGTATGCGTAATTTGCTACCACAATTTAATCAGATTTCAGCGGTATCCGTGTGCATAAGAGTGACGTCAATGCAAGTGAGCCATGTAACGGTAAAAGTGTAAAACGCTTTAAAGCCACTCGCCCCATTTCGTAACCAAGCCAAATCGAAAAAGGGCGCAGCAGCCATCGCAGCGAGAGAGAAAATCAACGCAAGCAAATCGGTTCATCTGCTTTTTGAAATTTCATTTTCGATTTTCACCGGACAGCAATCGGCATACATTCAAATGCAAATGAGTTCAGTGAGCGCGCCACACACAGAGACGCACACACGCACACACATGTCGTTCGACTCAATCGCACACACGCACACACACAGACCACAGAGTGCTGCACATCCGTTTACTACAAGTTTATGTTGGACCACGCGCTGAACAACATCAATCTACATTGTGCCAATGGCCAACAGCCAAAAGCCAACAACAAGCAGTGAGCAGCATGCGGCGTACAACCAACAACCAACAACCAACAGCCAAGAGCCATAAGCCGTAAGCTACGAGCCTTAAGCCATGGCCATTCATGCGAAAAGCAACCGGCCAAGTGTCGACGGTTTTATGAATGAATTTCGCCGTAGTTGGACTTCGTTGTGCCTGCCTGCACTGTCTGCGCTGCCAAGCAGCCTGCCTGTTGTGCTTTACTACTCACGAGTACTTTGGCAATGCCAATGCCAATGCCAACGCCAGTTCCAGCCGCCGTCTCTGAGCCGCGGCTCGAGCCAGTGCAGCGCAAAACAAACAAAATACCAAACGGCTAAGCGCTGAAGATATAACAATAAATCGTATGTACAGCAACATTACATCAGAAATTACACAGCACGCGGGCATCCAAAATTTCGAGACCTGACAAGTTTTTAAATGAACTAGCTTCGTATACGTTAACCAGAGAGCCCTGCAGATATACCAACATAGTTTATCCTTTTCTGTGGTACTCTTTGCATAAAATTCACCAACGTAATCATATGATTTCAATGTATTTTGTTTAAAATGTTAAATAATATACTACTTTACAGTTTATTAAGGCTGCATAGTCAGTCTTTTTTTGCTCTTTAATTTCAATGAAATTGTTCTAAGAATCAACGTATAACCACATAATTTCTATACAAATCTTTATCATTTTCAATTCGATTTCTATCACTAAAGGAAAAATATCCAGAAACAAATACATCAGAAATATTAGGTTATATTACAATATTTCGACTAGCAGTATTTTATTATCCATAGAGTAGAAGATACATGCAGGAATTTCAATCATTTACGATTTAATGGAATTGTAGATTTTTTTAACAAAAAGGTTTCGTCCTTTTTTTCCACTTTTCTTTTTGTCTATCCGGTTTTTAATGCACGCCACCCTTAAGGTAAGAGGAGGCGTTCAAAAATGAAATCAAAACATTAGTTTAATGCAGAACAGTTGAATTTTGCAAATGGAATAGCTAGACGCCCACAATATATTTCGTAGGCATATCAAGTTTATTTATAAAGAAGAGATGAATAGTATAATATCGAAGTACAAGTAGATGAATGCTATTCCTCAAATAACTTCCCGATCCGACCATTTCTCTCGGAGGGACACGACTAAGGCTTTCATACTTCTTTTAAATTGTATCAATAATTTTTTAATCTTCTCCCTAAATGAATACAAAACTTTGTAAAATTTTGTTTACAAATTGCTTCTTTTTGTATTTTATTTTATATAAATTATGATTGAAATAGTATTTCATTCAAATGATGGCAACAAAGAAAGCATACTCCGTTGTCAAATTCGTATTATACCTTTGCAGAAGAGACTTATTATCAGTTCGTACTACCTACAATCTTTACTCATAACTATCTATCAACTCTTAAAATGGGATCAAAGCATAGAAATGTCCAGTTAATATCTGCTTGATTTGTAGTTGATAACTTGTGCTCAGAGTCTCAACTAGTTATTTATTGATATAGTCCACTATCTACTCCCTAGATACATCTGCTTTCATGTTATTCTCACTTTCATTTTGCCTGACTTACATATGGTGCGGAAAGTCATTTATCAAGCGATGTCCGGCAGACTCACGTGGATCGTTTTACAGTTTTGTTTATCGCCAGAAAGGCCGTTGGTGTTTCAACAAAGTATTTGAATTAAATTAAAATTAAAATGTTTGGACGAGAAAGTTTTTTCTTTTTAAGCTTATTTTGTTTCTTTCTATTTTTGAGTTGAGAGTCAATTTGCATATACAACAAAAGAAATGAGGGAAAAACTTTGCATCGCTGAGCTCTTGCGACTAATTAGAAAAGATTTTCGTTTCAGTTGGCGTCGATGTTTATCGGGGCCTCTGCAGAGGCTGTAGGCTGGCTGATGAGTTGCTGAGGCACAGAGCTAACGGCGCTGTTAATGTACCGTGTGGCCAAATGACAGTCAGTGAGGGCGACGCAGCGCAACGGTACAGGTAAATAGTTTCAGGTGCGATCGGATCGGTGAATCGGTAGCACAATTTCACATTGTTTGCCGACATCTCTCTTCGGCTGGCGCATATTTTGCCAATCAATTGCCACATTGTGGGTGTGTTCACTCGACTTGTGTGTGTGAGTGTGTTTGTGTTGTCTGCCGCAGACGACGAACCGAAATGCTTCTCTCACTCGGGCTACTTGTTGATTTTGCATTAAACTTTTGTGGCATTGTTGCGGGCACCTCATGCAAAAAATATTTCTTGCACGCTTCGTAGGTGTGTTTGTTTAATATATATGGAAAAAAGGAACAAGAACAGCAACAGCAACAGTCACAACAAAAAAAATATAAATAATACCGAAAACCAAAAACCGAAAACCAAAAACAACAACAAAACAAACCAACGGCAACAAGAGCAGTGGCAAAGGAGGAGCAACAATAGCAGAAGCAAAAATTTAATGAATAAATAACAACAATTTCTCGGAGAAAGTCGTGGTCAGAAGTAAGCCATCTACAGCCATCTACAGCCATCGCACAGCAGCCATAGCAACGGATACACAATACAGAGATCTATGGATCCCAGGCAAATCTTCCCAGTGGGATGTCTTGACGATTTCAACTGAAGCGTTGCCAAACCGCAAGCTAATGGAAAGTGAAACGAGATGATGCAATGAGGGACACTGTGCGATTCTTCGAATTCCTGACTGCCCACGTAACACGGAATGCAAAAATAGCAAAAAACAGAAATACAAATATAAGAAATTCATGGCTTAAATGTTTTTCGATGACTTGTGAAAATCTTCTTCTTTCAAATACCTAAGTGCCAAAATACACTACATGACCAGAAACTATTTGAACTATGAGATACCCCTTCCGAAATAACTATTGTACATTGATTGCTATCAATTACAAACGGAGTTTAGCTAACTACCGATAATAGTTTTGTTCATAAACTTTTATGTGTTTCCAACTCGATGAGCAATGTTTACAACTGAAGCACAAATTGTGCACTGCCAAATCTCACTCAGGCAGTAAAAACCCTCCCAAATCAAACGCAAAAGAAAAGATAATACAAAAGCACCCACATTTGTTCCAGACTTAATGATAATAAAAGATTTCACAAGCCATAAACATGCTTAGTAAATGAGAGTCTCAGCGTATTATGGTCATTTGAATTGTAAGTAAATTTGCATAATAATCAAAAAGGTAATGAAATACAGAAACCAAAAGGAAAGAAACAAGAAACGAGCCGAAAAGACAGCTGAGACCAGAGAGCAGAGAGCTCTGAGCTCTGAGTCGACCTGCTGCTGTGACAACAGAGTCAGCGCCGTTCCGTATAAAGAATTCGCGGTATTTGGGTTAAAAATTAATTTACATGTGACACGGCGACGCAGCGTGTGGGTCGCCTAGGGGACTCCGGGTGTGCTGCGACTGCAAGGGGGGGCTCAGCTCAGCTGTTGGTGCTGATCGTAGCGATCGGAGCGGCTCGAACAGCAGCATCATTGAAAAGTGAAATTTGTGGAAGCTGAGACTAAAATGTAGGCTGCGTGACACTTTCAGTCAGCTCGGCAGTTCGACGGCTCAACGACTCAACGGCTCAACGGCTCGACGACTCGGTCATTTTCCAAGCTCATCGAACGACGATTAATCAGCTAATTTCTTTATGAACTTTCATTTATGCAGTGTGGACCGCTGCCAGCAGCAGCAGCAGCATTCAGACACGTTACCATCATCATCATAATCGTCATCATCATCAGCAGCAGCAAACCCAGATATTTTTATTGTCAACACGCCGCATCGCCAGATTATACATACGCAAACTTATATACTCAGTGTATATCTCTGTGTGTATGTGTGTGTGCAATAAAAATCAAAGTCTGAAACTTAGAAAATCAATTTTATTTGCCTGCCATTCGTTTCACTTGGCCGTGCCCTGCCCGCGTCCCTACTCTGGCTTATATAAAGGGCAATTACTAGCACTAAAAACAGTTGACTGCCATCATATCTTATACAAATTATAAAACAACAGATTTGTTTTTATGAATTTGTTTTATAATTTAATTACCAACTGCAGACACGACACTGGCCAAAGTCGAGCCAAGTCCAAATACAATTCGAGCTCGAAACGCGAGCTCGTAAAAAGCCGTTTAAAAGGGAAAGTTAACGGCGACGCGAGCGGACGCCGCTGGTTGCCGCAGTAGCAGCTAAGATGTGCCACAGCCACAGCAAGAGTCGCAGCCGCAGTCGTAGCCGCAGCCAGAGTCAGTGCCGGTGCCACTGACCAGACTCGAGGTGCGAGGTAGAGCAAGTTGCGCTCAGGTATCCCTGCCGCGAGCTTAACGGGTTTTTCAAGTACCGCGGCCGACGGCGGTTGTGGCTTTAATTGATATTGTGTAACAGAACGCAGCGTGGCCAAAATAAATTTAGGTCTGTCACGGCAGTAATTTGTTGTTGCCGCTGTTGCTGTTGCTGTTGTTGCCGTTGCCTCTGCCGCTGCCATTGCCCGTGGCACTTATGAAGGCTCCAAAAAGAACCGTTGCGCTGCCAAAATAAAGTGAAAGTTGGCCCAGACAACTCTGTATGCAAATTCAATACCAAATTCACCAGAAAATGAAATCCCAGATGAAATCTGAAACCATGCTCAGAATCCAACGAACTGCTGTCCCCCAGCATGTTAGGGCATGCACACTATCCATGCCACTATCTGTTGCGGCGATAAACACTATCTGACAAATTAATGACAAAAGACAAATAATAAACATGACGACAGAGCGAGCTGCAAGTCCAAGTCGCCACACAAATACCCTTACAGACTTCATTGGCAGTCTCATTGGAATATTCTTACACGAAGTTACCAACTTGCTAGCCAGGTGACTTTTCTCTGAGTCAGGATATCAATTACATGAACCCAAAGCAAGCTCAAGTCAGCTTCAGCTGCTGTAGTTAGGAAGGCAGGTAGGTAGGTTGCTCTCTGTAGTTGTTGCTGCTGGCAACACAATGCGAGGCGGACTGAAATAAACTTTCACCAATTTCAGAAAACGAAGAGCAGCCTCAGTCGCAGATGCTGAAGTGAACAACACAAAGCTGCGTTGCGACAGTGGCAACGCTAGCAGCAGCAGCAACAACAGCAGCAGAGACAGTGGCATCTATGAATAATGGACAAAGAACGGGCGAATGCATCAAAGACCTTTCTGATCCACTTTAGACTGCGTCAGGCAGCGCTGCAACCCTGTGCCAAGCAATTAAACAAGCTGCCCCATTTGGTTGCATGTGAAATAAATTAGTCAAAGCTTAAGTTAAACCTACGAATACAAGTACAAAGAGACATTCATGTGCGCAGCCAGCCCCGGTACGGTGAGGAATGCTGTTGCTGCTCTTGGGGCTGCTCCGAGACCACCTGCAGACCGCCGGCAGCTCGGCGTCGACGCTTGTGATGATGTCCCTCGCCGGTGACATATGAAATACTGTGGCTCGACTCGTTGCCCTGATGGGCAGCTGCTTTCAAGCCCAGCATGCCAGCCATCATCAGTGCCACCATGGCCACGCCCAGCGCCTTCATGGCCAGCGCACCTATGCCTCCGAGACCCAGGACTGCCATCATTTTGCCGAACATCAGAGCCATGGCCAGCAGCAGGCCTTGTCCTTTGTCCTTTTTGCGGCCCTCTGTAAAATGGTCAAGCAATGGAATTTCGTTAGTCTGTGTTGGCTTTTTCCACAGAGAGAGATTCTCTACTACAAAGGGCATTCCCGACTTGTCTGTGTGTGCCTGGGTGTAACAAGTTGCCCACATTAGTCATGCTATCTAGGGAATTATATACAAAAATAGCTGCGTTTCATTTTCCCACAAGCTGGTCTGAGGTCTTCATTGTGTGTTCAAAAGGCTAAAGTTATTTTTCACTTTTCAAGCACTGTTCCAACTTTTCTGATTTGTGGCAGCACTTTGCGTGTAACTCTGTAATTTTCTGTTGACCACAATTTTAAACATACACTGAGCAGCAAGTCCAATTAGCACTTGTCCGCATCCAGTTAAGTAACTTTATGGAGAGTTTATATAAAGTGGTTTTCTCACCTGTTACTTGTCCCTTGTTGTGATCCTCCAATAAGTCTGCCAGCCTCAGATTGACCTCATGTGTGCGTAGATATCCGGCCACACTGTCTAGCAGTGTTGGCTCCGTCTCACTGCTGCCAGGTGCCTCCTCGCCGTAGCCTCCAGTTTCATTCCGCAGCGGCACAATCTCCAATCCTCGCATGATGACCAACGGCTTGTCGCTCTTGCTGAGATTCCTCAATGCATTCCGCATGGCGCGCTCGCCTCGGCAGAGCAGCGTTGCTGGCTCCTGACTGCAGTTCTCCAACTGGCCGCTGGCAAGGCACAGCACACACAGCAAGCACAGCAGGCGGCAGATCGCACTGTGGAATGGACGGCACATGTCGGTGAAACGTTTGTGGATCAACTAAAAGCCTTGACAATGGCCTGATCATATTTTATAGCCAACTATTCTGAAGCACTTTCCCAAGGCCAGAGCACTCAAGCAATTCCGAAAGCGAATTGTCACAATTGGAAATTAAAACAATGGACATTCGAAATAAGAAGAAATGCTTTTTTGCTTTTCGTTTGCGTTTTTCCGAGTTTGCATTGCAATTTTCTTCTTCACTGGCCGTTGCAATTTTCAATTTTCAACGGTCAGTTGGTCAGACAGCCGTGGGTTACGCATGGCTGCGCTGGATCCGATTCCCCGTTGGGTCTAACTTGACTCACTCAAGTTGGTAGCGCTGGAAATTATACAAATTAGATCTACTCAAAGTGCCGCAGATCTGTTTCTAACGCACACCTCATAGATTATACCATGCCCGGACAATTCACACAATTGTCTTTCGGACTCTAAACAGCTCCATTAGCCGGCCGGTCTAGCATGATGAGCGGTGCTAGCGGACCGCGGCGGAGATACTCGGATCGAGCTAGAAAAGCGAAAGTTACCGACAGTTTTGATTGCCTCGGCTAATGTTAGTCTAAGTCTTTCGGGTATTCAACAGTTATTTGTGTCATGTTTTGTTCGCACTGGCCATAAAAGGTGAACCGTTTGAGCATACAAAGGGGTGCCGGTGCCATTGTTGGTGCTAGTGCCGGTACCGGAACCTTCGCCGGGGTTAGCAAGTCTTCTAACCCCGGCAAAGTGCGTCAAGTGCCAGTGCGAGACTCATAACAGACTGGAAAAGATGTCAGTGGACTGGCTGGCGATCCTTTCATCATAAGTTGTGTTTCATAAGCTCGGCTAACACCTTTCGACTATTTGGTAATACTGCTCAAAGTATTAATCAAATTGACGTGACTTCAGTCCGTGTAGCCTCGATATGGCAGCGAAAGAAATCAACATCCAGTATCAGAGTCAACGACGTACGTCAATGCCGATCGTCGATCATCGTAATCAACATCGTGCTCATGATCATCATCGGCAGCAGCAGCAGCATCAACGTCAGCACTATGCTCATTATGATCATGACGCTGAGCAAATGATGATCGACGGAGACGAGCTGAAAAAGCAATAACTTTCACTCTCGATGTATTAATTTTTATATTTAACATATTGTTGTCCACTACCAATACACGTACACTCACACACACACACACACACAGAGAGAGAGACAATATTGCTGGAAATTTGAAGCTCCTCAACACACAAAAAATTCATATCCGCAGCAAGAAAACAAGAGTCGACTCGAGTCGAAACATTATTGAACCGCGCTCGAAGCTCGCATCATGTGAAGTCAACCAAAATTGATCTGAACTCGTTACGTTTGCCTTTTGACGGCGGCGGCAACGGCGACGGCGATGGCAATAAAAAGAAAGTATCTACCATCTCGCAACCACCATTGGCTCGTATTGGCCATTACCATTACCAGCAGAAGCAGATCATCAGCAGCAGCAGCTGGGGAAGCGGAGGCCGATGGACCCGTTGCGCTACCATGGAAAGTGCTCTGCGCACAAAGTTCGATTCGATTCATTTGAGTTCGACTATTGTGGCTTCGTTTTGTTGTTGCTGCTGTAGCTTGCCTAGATCTGTATCGGCAACTTGTTATAATTGATTGTTGTGCAGCATCATCAAGCTGCTCATTATGATTGAAGATCGAGCCCCGTGAGCTGCAATATGTTTTGTGTGCAATTGATTGAGTGCAACTGCAGTCTCAATGTAAGTAGGGTCATCTAATGAGGTATCCATTACGAGGTAATACCCTATTAATGGAATAGATTGCTGCATTTACAAAGCAGTTATTGTTGTTCTCCCTTTCAGTGAGTTCCCCAATGCAGAGTTAGAAATTTCCACCCATGTATGAGACACGTTGAATTGGAAACGTCGCCTCCAAGTCATGGGCTATAAATATAGCCTCAGCCTTAGTCTTAAGTCTGACACCAATCTATTCTTTGTGCATACATTTCGCTCTTCCGTTTCTCCCGCCCAAAGTCATCACTTCGCCCTGCCTCTGTTCTTTGTCTCTTCAGAAACGCTGCTTCTGGCGTTTGAGTATTTAGCTATTTTTATATGTTTTCCCTTATTTGCATTCGTGAATTTGAGCATCTCGTGCTTATGTTCCTATTCCTATGGAAACTCCCTCCTAGACAGACTCCTCGTCTTCTTATTCGTTGAGTAGCACTTGATGAAGAACGTTTTGTATCCCTATTTCCTCTTCGAGCTGGCAAACAAGCTTCTCAGAATCGGTATTCATTCACTGGTATTTTCAAAGTGAGCTTGTTTAATAAACATTGTTTTTAGTTCTTTTCGGCTACTGAGCTCCTCATCGATTGTGAGTTAAGGTCTTTGAAGCAGTCAAGTGAAGTCAAAACTGCTTTGGCTTCCATTTCGAGTATATATTTTAATTAACTTTTATGGAAACACTCGTACATACTTATGCTTATTTCGTTTCTTTCCGTGAAAATACAGATTGTAAGAAGAGATCGCCATAATAATTAAAATTATAAAGGAACGAATGATTATTATTATTAAAGAAATATGTAATCAAACACTGTTTGTTCTATTTAAATAGCTCACTTCACACGTTTTGCTAACTTAATAAGTATTAAGTCTTTAGTGTCGACTTTAATTTAAGTAAAGCTGTTATTATTCTCCCTACACACACACACAAAGACCCACTGAAGAACTTGCCAGACTACCACCGTACCAGTGTTGCCAACTCAACTCATGTTGCTGACGTCTCCGACATTTGGAATGATGCCTCAAAGGCTGCCAAGAAAAGCGATGCCTGAAAGTATGCAACGAACGTTGTGCGATGTGTTTCAATTCAGCTGAAAGTAGTTGTTAGCACAGCTAAGATGGATTTTAATTACGTTCATATTTGCAACACGTGTGAGAGAGGACGGCCTCCCTGTGACTCCCTGTGGTGTGGAGCTAACTAGAAACTAATTAGAGCAATTGTGGCAGACGGAAAATCAACATTGAATTCGAAGGAAAAGCCGCAGCACAGCACAGTCGTCTGGCGATGGTAATAGTCGAGTATTTGCTTTGGCACTGACTGGTGAAATCGAATGGGAGCTTACAAGTATTTTAATTAGAAAACAATTAGATTAAAATAAATTAAACGAATCGCTGGGCGCAGGCAATCGATAAAGCTGGTAACACAAACAAACAAAAAGCAACACGAAAGCGCAATAGACACCAAAGCAGCGAATCAAAGTACAATACACAATAATAAATACTAGCGAAATTTGTGCCGGAGAAAATAAAATGAAAACAACATCAGCAGGGAGTGAACCACCGCAACACAGACAACATTTACCTACTCGCCTATAGGCAGTCTGACTGAAAACAATTAGAGAAAAATAAAGAGATATTATTATTAGCTCAAAACAATAAAAAAGCAACAACAAAAACTGTATTTAATTACATTAATTGGCAATCAAGCCGAAAAGACTTGCATTTTTTGCATGACTTTTTCAGTTTTCCATTCGCCGATAATGTTATGAACGGGGCTGCAGACACGCAGCCTGCTTAGAACATGTTTTCAACTTTTGGAGTAGTTTCATATTTACAGAGCTGAGTAAACCTTTTACTCCTGCAAGTTTTAGATTATTCATTCTGATGTGGTATTCATGAGCTGTGTATATTAATTTTCCAGCATACGCTGTGCATAGCTTAAAACATGATTCGTATTTGTCTTTTATCTAAGTTGTTTTATACTCTTGCAGAGGGTAGAACAATTGTGGCTTGAAGTTTGCAACGTACCTTAGGAGACGTCTGCGCCCCCATAAAGTATTCTGAATAACGAGGGCAGTAGTTCTAGTCATGTATGTTTGTCCGTCCGTCCATCTATCTGACCTCGTTCCATCGAACCATTCGTCTATCCATTGAAACATGAAGTAGTCTTTCAGTTTTGAAGCTATCTTTGGAATGATGCAAGAACTGACCGACATATCATGCAGCTGCCATACAAGCTATCATTCGATTTAAGTTATGTGTTAAGATATATCAAAATTTAGTTCATTGTTATACATATCAAGTGCATCAGTACCGGATCAATACAACATACAGCTAACATAGGAAGACTAGTTTTGTTTTTAGAAATAATTAAATTTATCAGTGCCAATCAATAATATTATGGAATATTTATATTACTATAATAGTAGCGTCCACATTACTATAATAGTAGCGATCGAAAAATATAAAACCCTTCAAGGGTGTAGAACCTACCATGTGCCAAGGAGCCATTATCGTTCAAAGAAACATATTGTGTGACTTGCTTTCCTTGAATTTGAAAAAAACAATGAATTTAATGAGCCGTTGTCTTCTAAAATAATTCTAATTTTGCGAGAGATCAAGATTATTTGTGGAAAATAAGTAAAATAGACTTCGTTGAGTGTAAACCATTCATTCGTCAGGTGCGCTTGGCTGAAGCTTAGTTTATTTACTGTTCAACCACTTCAAAAACTTGCTTCACTCTTGGCGCAGTTTAAGACACTTTAACTTTGTTAAATATTAATGGTGTTCACAAAACAATTCTAAAGACAATACACTGTCGGGCAGGTGCAAAGGTAAAAGTTGTTCTTTTGTTAACTGCCCAAAACCATGAAAATGAAAACAAACTTTGCAGTAGATAAATAATTTTCATTTCAATTATGAAACACAATTTCTTTACAATTGAAAGAACTTGAACATTAAGAAAAGTGTCTGGCATGCGTAAAACATCCGTGGGCAGGTAGCTTGGCCAAATTGAAACTTGCAGACGCCCCAGCGGCAATACTTTGTATCCGAACATATCCTGAGGATAGTTGAAAAGTTGTTGCGTGTCCTGGAAAATTTCGGTAAATGTTGTGGAATCGTGTAAAATTTTCTTGTCTATTTTCGTTGCCACTTCGTAGGCATTTCAACGGCTCCGGCAATGTCGCAGTGCCCTGCTTTAAGTGGATCCGGTTGCGGTCTGCACCGCAAGTCAAGGATCATTAAACTTGTTCGACGCACACATACACACACACGCAAAGAAGGCATCGCACGCACAGTTGACACAGTGGATGGCCGCAGCGCTGGCATTGGCATTGGATTACCTACCACTTTCGGAGGCAGTGGCAACGCCCGCGCAACGGTGACTGCTTTCCCTCCCACCGAGATGCGATGACGTGCCGTGCACGGTCACGGTCATGGACGGGCTGAAGCTGGGGCCGCAGCAGGAGCCACGCCAATGGTGTTGCACTTTGGACATGCCGTGGCGACCACTTCACTTTCTTGTTAACCGAAACCACGCAAACCGCTTCGCATTACTTGCGCTTTTGTGGCCAACACGCCCGACAACGCAGAGACAGAGACAGAGTGAGAGGTGAATAGTGCGTTGATGCGGTGTCGAGTTGCCAACTTGTCAGCCCGATAGCAGCAGCTCTGGAATCATTGGCCTGCCGCAGTGTCTGGATTATAGCCATTATCTTATAAGATTCGAATCAAGCCACGGCCGACGGCCAACAGGTGGCCAGGTGCAAAATGGTGCCACAGCAAGAATGGTCGAGGTCTGATTGCCAGTGCCAACGAATTGCAGACAGCGAATGAAGCGGGAGGAGGCAAGCGCCAAAAGTTGTGGCAATTATATCGGGCACTCTGCCAGGCTGGCTGCGTGACTGGCAAAGTGAATTTGTTATTAGCCAGCCAAGATGCAGCCAGCTACTTGAGCAGGGTATGCATTCGCAGCTACCCTTCTTCCCCCGCAGCATGTGCAGCAGAATGTAACTGAAACTACGTTGGCTATGCCAATGCAGCGACGCTGCATACTCAGTCGGAGGCAGAGCTATTTATGAAAAACGAGAGCTAATAGTTCGTTTCACTTTTCTTTTATTATTTATTTATGCGCTCACACATTTATCTATGTGTGTTGGCAATTTTGTTACACTTGCTGCCACTTGAAGCGCCGAGGCGTGGCCGCATATGGGCGCCACGCCGCTCTCCACCTGCTGCACCTGTTGCCCCCGCCCGACTTAATTGTTGGCGTTGGCTTTGTTTGCTTTTACTTTTGCCAGCAAAATTGTTTAGCGCAAATTACCAGCAAATTAATGAGCAGAAAATTAGCCACATTAGAGCCGCATTGGACGGGTCGCATGCAGCGCAGCAGGACGCCCTCTGCACATGTCAACACCTGCCAAAGAGCTGTGTGGCCAAGGTAATTGGGCGTAATCACAGCAGCCCTTGAACCCTTGGCACGCAACTATCCCGTAAGACGAAGCATGGCATGCAATCGCATAAGGCAACAGAGTAATGCAACTAACTGCACAGTGACACGAGGTGTTACTAAATGGCAATTGACTTTAGGTGGGTGAAATTATAATTAGCCACTGAAGTAGAATGTTGATTTGTAGAACTAAGCAATGGGCGAGGGGTAAAAATGTCATGCACTTTAAGAACAACAGAGAAGAATGTATTTTTACTGCAATATAATTAGACTTTCCTATCTTACATTCTGGCTTAGTAATACTTTATTATTTCTCACTCAGACTCCTCGTTTTCTTCGCGTGCAAATGTGCTTGGTTCCACAGTGCCTGCCACAATTGGCGGCCACGATTGGATGACGTTGTGTGCGCTGAGCGATGGTCGCCCCCAGCTGGTTGTCTTGAAATCAAAACTATAGCAATATCTGTGTGCGGCGTTAGGCGGTCTGCTTTGCGCTGGTGCAGACGCCGCCACTGCCACCGCCGCCGCCGCTGCCGTTGGTCCGTGGATGCTGTCGCTGCCGCGGCAGTTGCAGCAGCAGCTCCAGTTGTTGGTCGGCTAAACAATAAAACTGAGTTGCATGCAACATCAAGTAATTAGTCTTTATAGTGGCGCGTTGCAACTCGCTGCAGCAGCTGCGAAACTTGTGAAGAACATCCGAATGAAGGATACGCCGCGTGCTCGTCCTGCTGCTGTGTTGTGTCGTGACTTGTTCGAAATCGAGAAACTGTTGAGCCCGTAAACCGTGAAATATTCAACAATATGTTGCACTACATCGCAACGGGCTGCGCCTTGTTGTCGCTTCTCCTCCTGCAGCCTGCGGGGGCGGCCATTTACAAGCGCAGCGGTGCCAAGGCAGTCAACGCCCTGGGCACTGAAGCAGACCGCGTTGCCGAGCACAATACGGCATCAGTGCAGGACCCGAGTCCTGCAGCGAGTGTAGAGAACACGGATTTGCTGGACAAACTGAGCTGGAAGTGTGCAAACAATGCCAGTTGCCTGCAGAGCGTTGCCAGTGGAATTATGGCTTCCTATCAACGCGGCGAAACCATCAAACTGGGACTGTTCGATCTGGTCAAACTACCCTCCCTGGACGCGGCGCACAAACACAAATGGGGCACTGGTCGTGGCCTGTCGAGCTTCATGGAGTTCGTCAGTGGCAACGCGGTGCGAGTCCCCGTCGGCCCGATGGTGTTCAGTGTGCAGCGTGCCGAGGATGATGGCGATTACATTGAAGTGGCTCTGCTCAAGAAGGCAACGAGTGGCACAGGTAATGACCACACATGGCTGGGGGATTTGATTGAGCGCCGTCTAATTGGGCTGGCGAAAGAAACTAATGCAGACACTAAATCCCAATCAGAACATGACATATGCTACCCACTAGGCATGCCAGTCGCATTCGACTGACAGTTGACTTAATGCGATGGACATTTACCTAGGGGCCACTGGCGACATATGTCAAACACTTCGGAATCCTACGGCGCATATCAATACCCGAAGACGGCAAAATGCCCAACTAGCCATTATTTATATTCATTAGGTGACGCTCGTTGTGCGCTCGCCTACGACGTTGAAAACATCAATCATAACACATCAATCTACCCAGTCCACTCCACTCTCCAGTACTTCACTTCATTTTAGTCCTATCCAATTTGGTCCAATCCATTTCATTCCGATTCGTTGCAATCCAGTACAATCCACTAGTTTTACCCACGTCTGAACATTAAAGCCAAATAGCTTAAAACGTGTCCTGTTTCTCAAATGTCCAGGGCGTCTTCAAGGCAACGGCGGTGGCGGAGGCCTGTTGGGCGGCGGTGGTGGTGGAGGCCTGTTGAGTGGCGGCGGCGACGGCGGCGGCGGAGGAGGCCTGCTTGGGGGACGGCGTCGACATAAGCAGGAGGACAAGAAACAGTTCCAAATGTATATACCCATGTACTTGGCGGCCACAACCTTCGGCTGGACAATGGTGGCCGCCAAGGCGGTCGGACTGCTTACCCTGAAGGCTCTGATTCTCTCGAAAATCGCCTTTGTGGTGGCCGCCATTGTACTGATCAAGAAACTCATGGACAATGCCAGTGAGAAGTGAGTGTGCAGTACAAGCAAATTGGATCAGAGTTCTGTAAGTCTCGCATTTCAGGATGATGTACCAGTTCCCCGAGCATACGCCCTACATGATGCCCTACGGCATGGACTACCCCATGCACCCAGCCGAAATCTCACCAGATATGTATCCCAGCGCACTGCATCAGCTGGCCGTGGCCGGCGGAGGTCAAATGCCACATCCGGGCATTGAGAGTCTAGCTGCCGAGAGTCATTTGCACACTCAGGTGGCCGGAGATGGAAGCAACAACACCAACGTGATGGCCGCTCTCGGTGGACTTGGCGCCCTGGGGCACAAAATAAAACGTGAGGACTCGTGGATAGCGAAAAGTAAGTGAAGCGAACAGAGTGTTGCTATAAAGAGCCCAAACCTTGTTTCAGATAGCCAAGCGTAGATGGCCACAGCGCTTCACTCGATCGCCAAGCCATCACTGGCGCCATCCTGGCTATGCGCACTCCAATACGCTGGCAGCGGCCGTTGCTGCTGCTGAGGCGAGCGTTGAGGCCGATTATGAGGATGATTACTAAGTGCGGTACAATATTGAGCACCAACTTGCACTGGCTGACATTCTGATCTGATCTTAGCTGTCTCAGGTGTCCTTCCTTTGCGAGTTGCTTTAAATTTCGTGGCATCTCTTCATGTTTAATTTCCGAAAACTTTCCCCACGCAGTTCAGGCAGATAAAGTTTTCTAATAAGCCTTAAATCAGTGCGCTGCAAGACTTTGAAATTAGTTAAATCATATGCTGCCTTATGATGTTCAAACTTTGCTGCTTATTATTGCCAGTCGCAATTAAGAAGCACGCACTAGACGCACGCACGCACGCACACTCGTAAGCGAGCACATCGCAAAATCGTTGCATACTTTGCGGATGCACGAAAAGTAAGCACGCGAGCAGGCTATCAAATGGTGGCCACGCGTGTGCGTTGACTGTGGAGTCAACCTTCAGTATTACAAACAATTTTATTTCCCTTCCAGAGCGTATATATTAGTTTTGTCTCACGCACCATAGGTGACATCTCCAATCCCATAAATTATATAAACATTATCAGGGGAGTAAGAACTGTACGTCTGTCTGTACGTCCTTATGTCTCATGCAACATACCCTCAAATGTGCTTCTTATTGCTGGAGGCTATGAAAACCAGTAGTTTCAAATCAAATTGATATATAATATCATATTGCTCGTATAGAATCTGTGGCCTATTTTTCTATTTTCCCAACTAACAAAATCAGTATATTTCTATTTGAATAATGTGTTCTTAAAATAATATCATCATTGTCAAACTCAGAGCACCACAAATTATAAAAGCCTTTGAAAAAGTTAGTCAAAAAGAGGAATTCGATATGCGAAATGGTTATATTTATTTATTTATTTATGTTTCAAAGTATTACTTTTCAATGGCAATTAGAGCTATAAGCTGTTTAATTGTTTCATTTGCTCTACAATATGCTAAAGTTTTCATAGGATCAATCGACCTTAAAACAACTTTGAATAACTTCTAAGAATAGAGTTATTATAGGTGTTAATGAATTTAGTGTTGTAACACTGTTTACTGCTGTATATATCTTGTATAGTTGCAGTGAAGATTGAAGCTCCATTCGGAAGAGTATAAAACCTTCAATATGCCAGACGAAGTTTTCTTTTCCACTCATTGCACTTCCAAGAGTCGCAACTTGTTGCCGAAACTAACAGCCACTTCTGCCTTGCAGCAACTCCGGCCCGAAGACCGTTCATCTACAACTACGTGCAACCCCAGATGCCGTATTACCGCTCCTAGAGGAGCAGAGGGGGGCTCGGATGTGGAGTGAGTCTTAGCCAGCCAATTAGTGCAGCTTTGGCCCCAAAACGCTACCAAAGACCGTTGAGTGTGAAGGAGGTGACGATCTGCTGCCATATGACCATCTGATGTGACGAGCGATGGCAACGCATCTGGCAAGGAGGCAACGAGGAGTGCACAGAGCTCCTTTTACGCATAATTCCATTATGTATATTTATTGTTTATTGAATTATTTATTGTTCGTAGTTCGTAGTGAGTCTGACGCACACATTTAGCTTAGCTTAATCAGTAACTAGCAATAAAGTGCTACAAAAACAACAAAAAAATCAAACCAATAAAGAAACGAGCACAAGATGGCTCAAAGTCGTATCCTTCTAGTTGTTTCTTGCTATTCATATGATTTCTTTATTAACGAATACAAAGTTAACATAAATAGATAAGCAATAATTATAAATACAAATAAATAAATAAATTAAATAAATTATTATTATTAAAGAAAAATAACAATTGAGGTGAAAATAAATTGAAGCAACAGAGATAGAAGAAAAATGCAGGCAAGAAGTAGTAGAAGCAGTGATAGACAGTAATAGGCAGACAGCATGAAGCAATAGATCAAAGACTCGTTGAGAGAAAGTATTATCATGTTGTTAGTGAGGAAAAGCTGTGGGCCTCACTGAGCCCAATTTAATAAATGCAACATGCGACAACATGCTAACTCTAATGGAAAGCTTCGAATTTTCGTCCACACCTTGCTTAGTGCGTCATCTTGGCGGGCTGCTGCCCACTGTAGGCCATATCCTGGGCATCCTGCGCCAGCAGATGGGCTGGCACCTCGGCCAGGCCCTCCACAAAGCCGTCCAAGGCACGCGACCAACCAGAGCTGTAGCTATCGTGGTGCGATGGCACTTCCACAATCGTCTTCTTCTGCGACAGAAGTTTCTTCAGCGAAATGATGACGGCCAGCAGGAGGGCGATCTTGGAGACAATCAGGGCCTTGCCCGCGAGCAGAAACAGTCCCTTCAGCAGGATGGCTCCCACCATACCCGTCTTAGCTGCCATCATCATGAGCACGGGGCCCATGTTCTTCATTTTGCCGCGTCCCTCCTCAAGCGCCTCAATGGGGCGCACCGAGAAGCCCACGTTGAGGCTACCCTTGGGATCGCTGCTTAGCACAAAGTCCGCATTGTCAGAGAACTTGTAGCGCAGTGTACGTGAGCGCACAAATTTCCACAATTTGTTGGCTATCAGCAGGCCATAGGTCTCCTCATCCGAGTCCATGCCACGGGCCAGCAGGAGTTCGTCTTCGGGGTCGTCGGGTATATCAGGCACATCCCTGTTGAGTTGGATTTAAGTCGGCTGGAACTAAGCTTACCCAGTGTATGGAAACTCACCTGTTCCGCGACACCCTGAAATTCTCGCTCAGATCGATGTTGGACTTCTTGAACAGGCGGTCCATGAAGACGATTGTCTTGAGCATGCTGCAAGAGTGATTGTCGTTCTGGATGCACTTCTCGTTCAACTTGATCATTATTTGTTCGTCATTGCGATTGCCATAGTCGCCGGTTATCTGTGGAACATACATAGACAGTGAAATTAGGTTGGGTGGGCTGTCGCTGCTCGATAAGAAGTTTTTCGCAGTTTGCCTATGGCTCAAAGGCTCTGACCCTTTTGCAGTCAAGTGTAAACAAAGGATGTCACTTTCTTACAAGGCGGTGCCCACGGGCTAGGCCTGGACAGTGATAAGGCCAGACCGTGACTGACCCCGGACGCGGTCAATGCGAGGATATCCGCCTCGGCTCGCTCGAATTGGCCAGCAATTTTTCATTCTTATCGCAGGCACTTAAATTTCTTGTTTCACAGCGAAAACTTTTCCCGACCTTCTTACCGAGTTGTCGCTTCCACTGAGGGTGGGCGTGGCGCGTGCCGTGGCCAGGACGAGCGCCGTTCCCAGCAGCGTATAAATAGTAAATGTTTGCATGATGTTTCCAATGTTGTTGCTGTTGTTATTGAAGTTGTTGCTAGCACTTGCTGCTCAGTAAGTTGATTTGTTCTCTTGCTTTTGTTTCACTCGAGGCACTGGACGACTTTCCGTTCGCTGCTTCCTTTACATGAGCACGAATGTCCTGTCTGTCCTTTGGAAGGCACACGGAGTAAACGCGATACACGCAATCGCACACGCACACTGGCACAAGGAGAAACAGAAAACACGCACACGGGCACTCGCAGAGCAAACACTTCTCACAACGACCGCGTCTGAGCTCTGCACAGATGTCACGTCGACTATTCTGCGGCTGCTGTTGACATCGTCGTCTTATAAGAAAACCTAATGCGAATTTTCCGCCAGCGATTTCGATTTTATATGAAAAGCGGCCAAAAGCGCCACAAACACAATGCAGGCCTCAGTCGACGCTGGATTTTGCTTTTGCGCCGTCGACGTCGACGTCGGCTTCAGCTGCTTAGTCCAGCCAATTTTCATTGAATCAAACTGGTCTCCCGTGTCTATGTGTGTGAGTTTTCCAGGCACTGCAGTGGCTCACACTGATGCAGCAGCTTGTTTGGCCAGTTTAAGGAAATTCTGAGCTTCGATCGGAGGCTGCTCGAAGCGTTTGTGGCCTTGTCAATGAGCAACCCTCCAACGCCAAGCCAAGTGACTTTGTTTACATTGATGGCAAGTTCTGCCTTTGCATTTGCTGTCTTTGTTTTTATTGTTGCGAAAACAAAGAAGCGAAAAGTAAACAACAGACCCAGTTCCCAACAACACCAACAATAACAAACCGAATTTCCCACCGCCGCTGTCTTGGTATCCGTGAGGGGTGTGGTAGAGTGCGGGGGAGGGGGAGACAAGTCGATGGCAGCGACAACAAGTCACATGCAAACACGAAAACATTTTAGTTGCTCCAATTAAGCGAAGCCAGTTTTCCAGACATGTATGAAGAGACTGTGGCTAAATGGAGATCGAGAAATCGAAGGGAAAGTCGATATATAGCTAAAGATCAGCTGGATAATACGAGCAATAAAAGTTGTTTATTGCATCCTGCCAGCAGGAGAAATCAATTATGAGTCGCAGTTAATTGGAGAAGCCAAGGAAAAATCTATATTGAAATTGATTTATCCAAGCCAAAGTCGCTTAAAGCGAAGCTCTACTTTACTACTTTTTACCACACTTATGTATGTGGCATGTTGCAACCTACTGACAGCAGCTGCTGCAACTCTGTTGCTTCCCACAACAACTCGTACACCCACCGCCCCTTTTTCACAAACATTTTCACGGCCAAGTTTTCGCCGCCAATGGCATTTTCAATTTCACATGCAACCGATGCGACTCTGCCCCTCCCAAAGTGGCACGTAATTTGCTGCATTAGCGTTTGGACCGAGCGATGCGTTTGCTGGTTTGATGGGCTCGTCGGGCAGCCAGCAAATTGAATCAATTTGGGTGTCCGCCGGCGTGGAAGGCATTGCGTACATCGAAAATGGACGACCTGCCGCAAGAGGTGCTCGCGTTCGCCAAGCGGCAGAAGTAGGCTAACATGAGCGCAGCCACAAAGCGCTGTGGCAGCCACAAATGGCTCTATGTGGCTCTACAAATGTGTCACGCCACGAAAGTGGCCGGCAGTGGGGCGCAAAAACCGCTAGTTGGTCTGACCATAAACCGTTGCCAGTGATGCCTGTGCGTGGTCCCAAATCAAACCACACCAGCACCAGAGGCAAGCACATTACGTCCGTCCGCCGATGCCCGAGCAGCAGTCTCAGAGGCCGAGCCAGTTGGCTATCCGCTTGCCTGGCTGCTGCCACTGTCGCCTCCACCTCTGCCTCCGAGTCCGCCTCTGCTGCTGCCGCCGCCAGTTGCTGCCAAAGTCATAACAATTTCTCAACCCAGGCAGCCTGCTAGCTGCCGCTTTCTTTCGGAAAATGTGGTCCAGTCGGCTGGTCTGCTGCTGTCGTCGAAGTCAGCATCGTCGTCGTCGTCGTCGTTTTGCAAGTTGTCACCAGCGATCAGGACGGAGCGCACGGCTCTTTTGGCATTGACTTTGAACTGCCAACACCAAGTCGCAGACCACGCCACACGAGGTGCGTCTCAACAGTTTAAATGCGTCTTTAAATGTTCATAGAAATCATTTCTTGGCTTATTTTCTCTTTCAATAAGCGGCTTAATAGCACTCCTTACTTAAGACTTCAGAGCGACTTCAAAGCATTGAAGTCAAAATCGAGTTATTTGCGGTATTTGAAGCAACTATCTTGACTACCCTCGTTCGCCAGCAAAGCAGCTTGAACACGCCAGGCCACTTTTCCTTTGCGCTGGCCATCAATTTCTCGCCTCGCCGTTTCATTGCCTTAATTAAAAGCTGCATTTTATTTGTAGCAACTTCAAAGCCACAGCCAGAGCAGGGAACTGCAGAATTTGGAGAAAAATGTTTCGAGAAGTGAAATTTGTGCCGTTAATTAGCCAACCCCTTCAGCAAAGCACTCGCAGTCCCCGCCCCATCCCTCACCAGTCTCGTACACTTGCTTTGAACTTAACATGGGCTTTTATTTACAAATAGCGAAATAAATATGCTTATAGGAATGCAATAACAAAGACCTTTCGCGACGGAACCTGTCACGACCTGTCCAGACACGAGCCACGCGCCACGCGCAGCGCCTAGCTCTTCTGCTGCTGCTGTTGCTGAGCCGGCGCCTCTGCTGCAATGTCCTTGCCCGTATTGCGTCCATAGTATCCATTGTAGGCAGCCTCCTGTGGATCACCGAAGCTGATGGAGTTGCCGCCCACTTGCTGCTGCTGCTGACCCTGGAAGCTCTTGCTGTAGTAGTCGCTGTAGGGCTTGGCAAAGGATGGTTCCTGGCGATAGTAGGGACCGGGAGCGCCGCCATGGCCGCCATGTCCGCCCTCGTAGTGCTCATGGTGATGGTAGTAGGTGGCAGCGCCCACGCCTTGGGGCGTGTACTCGGGGAAAGTGTTTTTGCTGCCAAAGAGACCCGACAGGCCACCGCCGAAACCTCCTCCCACACCACCTGGTGGACGGCACAGCTTGAAGTAGGCGAAGAGGCCGGGCAGGATGATGGCAGCCAGGCCGAGTATCTTCTTGAGTCCAGCGATTCCCAAGATGAAGGGCAGGAAGAGCAGGAGCTTCAGCTTGAAGATCTTCAGCACCAACAGCAGAGGAATGATCATCTTCTTCAGCTTCTTCTTAGCTAAAAAGGAGAGAAAAAGGAATTGTCAGTCACGAGCCATAAAGTGAGGCGAATTTTCTGGAATACTTACAGAAGTGTCCGGCACGCTCGCTATTATCGAATTCACTATCAATGTCGTTGCCAATGAAACGCGCCTCGTAGCGACCAGCCTCGGTCAGCTCCTCGGGCCACTCCACCTCCAGCGCGGTGGACTTAATAAAGCTAACGGACGAAATGAAGCGCACACAAAAACGTGTCAAAATTCAAATTGTCATAAAGTAGACATATTTTATGCACAAGCTTGCGAATTATTAAGGAGCGTGGGCGGACGCCAGCCTCAATTAAAATGGGGTGCGACCCACATTAATTCACTTGAGCCACGCGCCGCTTGAGACTCGCGAAAGCATTTGCCTAATTGCCAGCGAAGCATCCTTGCTCCAACTTACCGTTCGGCCCGGCGCAGGGCGTATTTCACCAGCAGGTTCCAGTCGTCATCTTCGGCGCGCGGCTCCTCGGAATACTCGAAGGGTTCCTGCAGCAGGGACCGCTGTTGGGTCTCGGGCAGTCGCACCACACGCGCAAAGTCCGAGAGGCTGTGGATGGGGCCAGAAATTAGCATATGGCGTTAGTGGAAGTGGGAGATTGCCTCTTACCGGTAACTATCCCTGTAGAAGATCTCGTCGAAAGTATTAAGTGCCTGTGTCTTGAAGCACTCGGACAAATCTCCGCCCAGGCAGTTGCTGTTCGTGCGCGCCAGATAGGGATCGTTGTCGTTGCCCAGCCCGAAAATGCTCAGAATGGACGAGCGTCCGCGTTCCTCTCCCACTCCTGGCTGGCCAACCTGCTGTGGCTGTTGCAGTGGCTGTTGTTGTTGGAACTGTAGCTGTTGTTGCTGCTGTTGTTCCGGCTGCGGCGCATATATCTGCTGTATGTTGTTGGACGACTGCTGGTCGGGCAGACGCAGCCCCTCGCTGGCGACGAGGCCGATGCCGCAGCAGGCAATGATGGCGGTCAGTAAAGCAAGCGGTCTCATTTCGATGTCTGCAGGATAGAAATTTTTACACACTTTCGTTAGCGCCCAGTCGGTTTCTAGTTGTGGTTGTTGTTATTGTTGATATTGTGAGAGATAAACAAAACGAAAAAAATAAACACTAAACGGTTTTTGGTTAATTGCCGCTCAACTGGTAAAGCAGCGACAATCGGTGTTTTCTCTGCAATCGGCTTGGCGGCTCTAAAGCTTCACGATGCAAACGACTCTCCACTCGACTCAAGCGACGCTTGTGCTATGAATCTCTTCACAGTGTAAGTGTGCGTGTAGATAGGTGCCTGTGCGTGTGCGTGTGTGCCTGATTTTTGGCAACTTTTTCGCATTGCTCATTCTTTGTTTATTGGCTGAGCTGATTGGCTTTGGACATCGGCTCGTCTCCCAACTGACACACTTTGAAGAAATTTACCTGCAGCAGCTCACGTTGGCCATTTCCAATTCATGGCCAAAGCTGCTTCGGCCCGCCCACTGTCGGTCCACTGCAATTATTTGCGCACACGTAATAACTCTCACTTTCTAACCAATCGCGCTTACCATTAATGCTCGCAGTTTGCTCGCATCGCTGGCCAAGCTTTCTGCAGCTCTGACGCCGAATTTCGGCCGAAAATCGCCTCGGATGATGCCCAAAGTGAAATGCAATCAAACCGGTTTTGGAGCCGCTTTTAACCCTTTTTTGCTGAACGGCTGCTGGCCTCAATGAGGCGGCAAAGCAAATACACGTAATTGAAATTGTGTTAAATGCATAAAGAGCAAAGCTAATCTTCTATAAAAAGGTCTTTCTCAGCATCCGTGTACTTTCCGCCTGGCAACAGCACAAACTGGATTCGCCTAATGCGATTCTGTCGCCACCCAACCAACTACTAAAATCCAATGGGCTTTGCGAACGATGACCTTGGGTCACGACATCCGGTTACAATTTAAGAATCGATATTTTTAACCTTTGAGTGAAATTTCGGGTGTTCAATTTCGCAATATTGAAGCCGCTTCGGGTGTGTGGTGTCAACAACAAAGAGCAAATTGTATTTTTTTCTGCATCTTTCGTATTCGGTCTCCCGCTACTTGTTGTTAATTCTGCTATAATGTGGTTTCTATACTTTTTTAAAGCCGAACTTTCACGTAAGTTTATGCACGGCGCAATTGGATTTTATAAGCCCTAATCTATGGTGCAATCTGCGATATAATTAGTAATTGCGGGATATACTGGCAAATAGTGGCTTTTTTCGTAACTTGAGTTTTTACCAACATCTGGTAACTTCATGTATTTTTCTACCTTACGCGTTTAATAAATATTTAATTAAATAAAAAAAACCGCGAGTGATCCAAGACACATCCGGGACACAAATGTGGGATCGTGTCTTGATAGAAATGGGATCGTGTCTTGGAGTGAAATACTGTCATTCGAGACAGGAATGGGATCGTGTCTTAGGAAACGAGCTCTGTTAGCGAAATATGAAAAACCTTCATATATTTTGTACTTTAAATTAAAAATTGCAACTGTGTAAGCACTAAGCACTGGTGTAAGTATCACCTCACTTTGTTAATATGCCCCTTTTTAAAATTACACCATTAATTTCAAGAGATGGTGAAAAAAACCGTTTATAACATTTCACTGTTAACCGCTTAAAATTGGGTAACTCTGTTAAAATTAAAATATTCGTGACAGCCCAAAAGAGTGTAACACCGTTTGCGCAAACGGCAATGACCCTCTGAAAATAGCTAGATTTCATGGGAAACAAGCTGAGAGGGCAACACTGTCTTCAACATAAAAGTATTCAAATGAAATGATGTTGGCTGTAAATGCAAATTAATTGCATCGAACTAATATATTAATATTTACTCCCACGCTTATTCGGATCAATGGTGAAATCCAATCCGATTGTTGTCGAACTTTTCGTCTGAATTTGATTTGTTTGGCTTTTAAATTAGCAATGCCCATTGAAGGTCAACGAAATGTTGATGCGCCATCAGCATTGCCCAACCACAGTCTATAAGCATATGCAAATGCTGCTGGAGTTGGGCAATTAATTTGTAATCATTATTCACCCGAAAATAACAGATATACTACATATGTATACTCATATTCATATGTGTACCTGTTCGGTTACAACTGCACACAACCCATTTAATGCTTTTATGGGTATTATTTTATGTTTTGTGTTTATTCCACTTTTCTTTTTCGCATGTTACACAACGCCGCGTCGCACTTCATTTCACTCCACTTTTTGAACTTATTTACCTTTCTGTGCTTCCTATAAATACTTGGGGTGTTTGAGCTTATCCTTACTTCTCACTTGAGACGACTTTGCCTGTCAGCTGGCTTGCAAGTGACTGTGCCGCTGCTGCTGGCCGGCAAAGGTTTTATGTGAAATGCGAGAAGTGCCGAGAAAGAGTGGCAAGAAAAGTCGTTGTTGTTGCCGTTGTTGCCTGAAGCCAACGCACAAAGCAAAACAAAACAAAGTACAACCCAGCAATAACAAAAGCTCCGAACAGACCAGACCGGAGATCGCAGCAGCGCAGCGCAGAGCAGACCCTCAGCCACACTCCAGCTCTGGCTGCGGCCTACAACGCTGATGACTGAGGGGCACTCGCGCGCGATCAGACGACCCGATGACGAAGAGACGTCAACACACTCGAACTTGCGGTAGGTTGGGGTTGGCAAAGCGACGACGATGCCGATGCCGATGTAGGTCTGTGGGCTGCGGCGTCAACGACTTGCGTCCGGCTAACTGGCTGGCCGAACTGTGGTGCGCCTTGAGAAAATCCCAAAATTATTGTGGCGCACGTCGAGGCCTTGGGTTAAATTCGAGTTTGATTTAAAGAGTCAACTTGTGCCGCCGTGCGATGACTCAGTGTGCGGATCAGCGGGAAAACGTACGTCACAAGAGATTATGTAACTGCGAGCAGAGGTAATAATCACTTTTACTGTACAACTGAACTGGTTTGCAATCGCCCACGAACGGGGAGAATCGGGGGAATCGGGCTTTGTTTAAAGTCACGGCAAAATGTTAACAAACTGTTTGTGGCCCGTTGGCGAAAAGTGGACAAATCTCTATATTTACCAGATGCGTGCCATGTTTGTGATTGCAACTGCAACATGGCAATGCTCACAGCAGCGGCGAATTTCACTGTTTGCTTTCTAGCTCACATAACAGCAAAAATCCCTGAATACTGAAATAAAAAAATGCCCGAAAACAAAAATACAAATACAGCGATAGAGCTGCCGCAGCACAGTTTTATTTGTGGAAATTCCCGTTGTTGCCACAGTTGTTGAGGCAAAGTAAAAATTACACAGTTGCAGCTATTCCCATGGGGAAGCTGTGTAACTGTTTAGAGACTGCCACAAAGTATCGGACTAACCCAAAACGTAATTGCCGAAGTGCAACTCGATGCTTGCTTCAAAATACGAAAAACGAAATGCTTCTTGCTTCTGACAGTGATGAGGCTGCTCGCAAATGAGTGGCAGCTGCCAAGTCGCTCAGTTCCAATTACAATCCAATTAACTCTCTTTTATTTCTGCTCTGCAATAGCAAGCTGTACTCGTATTTTACAAGCAAAACTACGGTGAAAAAAACCCTTTCAGTACGCTGCTGGGGTCAGGAAAATTCCTGATGCGGAACAACAGTGCAGACAGGTACATTAATTTGCAATATGCCGTACAAAAGAAACCAACTTACGGTATTTAGTCTGCATAAAAGCTTTGTGCTGGTTTCGTTCTTCACCTTAGATATTGCACAGCAGAAAATTCATTCTCTGTTGCAGACACCCTTTTATTCTTCATTTCAAAATCATCAAAGGACCCAATGGAATTTTCATATTCATCACGCAGGAAAGATGCGCTGTGAATGTTGTATTCGGTTTGTAACTTTAATGAATATTTAGGATCTCTTAAACAGCTTTAAACATGCAAGCTTGCTGATTAGCTCCATAACAATATTAAGTAAACAAATAAATAATAAAGTAAATAAATTATAAAGTAAATAAATAAATAATAATGCAAATAAATAAATAATAATGTAAATAAATAAATAATAATTTAAATAAATAAATAAATAAAGTTCGCGATAACATTAGAATAAAGGTAAGCTCATAAATACATTAATTAACTCATCTAAATGGCTAAAATAACGGCAACTGTTTTGCCTGCTAATTAAACTACATACATATTAAACACAATTTTCTATTTACAGCACACTAATTAAAGTCCCAAGCCGGGGGCAATCGCCGTCACAGAGCCGCTGGCAGCCGTCTCTGATGCGTCTGACAAGCATTTATAGACAGGTACACACAAACACATGTGAATATACATATATATATCTGACTGGCTGGGCTGGGGTATCTAAACTTAAATTTGCATAATTACAGCTTCAGGTCTTCTGACACCTGATGTGCGCTGACGTGACTTTTTTGCGAACTCCTCTGCTTGCTCTACGACTGCCGCTTACGCCAATTTACGGGCCTGGACCAGTTTGTTGATGTCGTTGTAGGTGGAGAGCATAGCTGGATTCTCGAAATCCTTAAATTCTGTGCATTTAACGAACGACTGCTCGCAGTCGACGCCATCCTGACCGTCCTTGGCGGCCCGCATGTACTTGAAGAATCGCAAGATGTCCGGATTATCCGAAGTGGGCTTGCGAAGCTCATTCAGCTCGCTGAAATTGATGGCAAGTTTGGGATAAATCACAAAGTTTTATGCGGTAATTTACACGCAACGACGAACATGTTGCATACTTTAAGGCTGTCGAAAATACTCACCGACTCAGCTGCGCTGACACAAGATTGCTGTAGGGGGCATACTTGGCGGGGTTCGCATACATCAAGCAAATGAGCTTCTCGCGACAGCTCTCATTCTCCGAGTTGAGCTTCAGTTGGGCAAATACCGAGTCGAGGCGTGACAGAAGCGGACTGTAGAAGGGGTCGTAGTTGGACAGCAGCAGCGAGGAGCTGGGCACCTTCTGGAAACTCTGGAACGTGTTCATGTTCGCCGGCGACGGGGGCTTCTTGGCCATGCCAGGTGCTGCCATGCCAGCTGCTGACGACCCACCCGAGAAGCTCTGCGAATTCTTAAACGAGGCTGCCCCCAGGCTCTGCAAGGCGCTCAGGTAGGTGTCCTGCATCTGCTGCTGGCCGCCGTAGCAGGAGAGCGTTTGCTGACTCAGCGAGTTGGTGTTGTACGGTGCGAATTGTGGCTGCTGTTGGGAAGCCTCTGCAAGGAAGAATGAGCATTAAATAGTGTCACAGATGCATAAATATATGGCTAGCTTAACGAACCTGCATGGTATTCGTAGCCCTCATTCGTTTTGCCATCATCTCCCAAACTAAATTTGTTGTCGTCATCAAAGTTGAGGCTGTTGTCCCTGAAGTCCAACTCCTGAGGCGGGTCCATGGGGCGAACAAACAGTGGCACCGAGCTGGCCGAGCCCGAAGTGATGCCTATCGATGAGTGGAACAAGTGAGACAATCAGAAACGAGTGGATGCATCAGAGCAAAACTTACCCTTGCCAATCAGCCGACTAACGCTGCCAATGATGGTGGGCAGAAACAGGGCGAAGAGCAGACTCTTCAGCACCTGCAGCCCCATGTAGATGGGCCACATAATCTTCTTAAGGCCTGCAAGTATTGTGAGAGAGAGGCATTAGTGGATAGTACCTCCAATGGCATTTCACTTCACTTACCGGCAAAGAACAATAGTCTCGCACTCTGGAGCGCACGTGGAATGTTCAGCTCGACGTTAGCATCCTCCAGTACGCTGCGCTCATGTCGCTGCGGCTTTCCGACTAATGCCTCACTGTGATTTTGCTGCAGGGCCAGCACCAGACCCGGCATGGGCTCATACTTGCCCTGGGTGAAAAACTGCTGCACATACTCCATCAGTAAATCCTCCAAGCCCTGCAATTCTGTCTGCAGCTCACTGGAGCTCTCGTTTCGAGGCGGACTCTGGTGTGTCGCCGTAGGCGCTTTGCTTGCTGCATTTACTTCAATCGTTGTCTCCGTCGTACTTGTAGTGGTAGTTGACGCCCTCTCGGTGGGCCTAGGGTGACTCTGGCGCGCCTGACTTGGTTCAGCACGGCGCTTGTAATCTTTTCGCTTCATTGCAACAGTGAGCCGCAAATCGCTTTCGCTCTCCATCGGCTGAAAAACCCGGTACTGCCCACTCTTGGTGAACACATTCCGCGATATGAACTCGGGGCTGATGTCTATGGGCAGAATTGGTAGGAACGTGTCGACGTCATCTGTGCGTGCCAGCCCGGTCATCGTTGTCAGGGGCTGACTGAAGGATGTGGCGCCGTCAACTCTACTACTTGTGTTCGCTGCTGTTGTTGCTGTTGCTGTTGTTGATGTCGAGGCTTGACAAAGCAGAGGGAGCAACAGCAGCAGACTGCATAGCGGTGGGCTGCATCTTCGTTTTCTGTGCGTGTTTGTTTTTAATTTAGACTGACGCCTGCCGTTGCCTTTGCCATCGACGGTGCCGTCGCCGTCGCCTTCGCGTCTGTTTGCTTTACTTAACATTTTCATTAACGTGTTTGTCGGGTGTCTTTTGTTGTTTTTCTTTTTGCTCGCTGCCACTGCAATTGCATGCCACAATTTCACCGGTTCGGCGTTGCTGCTGCGCGCTCCAAAGTTGCACGTTCTCTTAAGGTTTCTGTAATAAAATCCCAAATTAATTTCGCTTTACTTTGCATTTTATTCTTATGCCCGTCGAAAGTATGAGCAATTGCCCAGAACTGCGGTTCAACCGCGAATAAATAACTTTACAGCACGTGCGTGACAGCCTGTCACGGCACCGACCTTCAAGCTGGGTACCACCGGGTCTACCCATCCACCAAGCCTCCCACTTAGACCACCGCGTCCCTCTCTACCTTCCACTAATCATGTTGTCTAACTGAAGCACGCGGCATTTAGCATTTTCCCGGCCCATCCCCCTTGCTTACACAGCGACTGTGAACATTGCGTTTTGTTAGGCGTTAAACAAGCAATGCACGTAGCCCACTTTTTATTTGTCTTTGCCGGAGACGACGACGGTTTCCACTGAAACACACCACACTGACAGTTGCCACAGTGGCTACAGTCGCATTCGGGCCGAACGAACAGCTCTCTGAGCGAAAAAAGTGAAAATGTACACAGTTTGTTTATATTTGCACGCCAAGCATTCCAGTCGAGCTAAGATGAGCTCAGTTGAGCTGAGCGAGAAGAGCCGCGTTAGCAACGCAACATAACGCTAAACAGCAGATCATGAAATATTCGCGTTCAATTTTCACTTTCGTTTTTAGCAAATGGCGCTTGTAGAATGCATAATAAAAGTAATAATAATAAATAACAACAAACACTAATTGGGTATTACAAAATAAGAATCCAAACGGGTTTTCAATGGAATTTCAAACGCATATTAATGCAATGTATGTGTGTGTATTGGTTTCATTATATTAAATTTATTCATTCCAAATAACTCAAAATTGCCTGCAGCTTGCTTTAATTAGCTAACAATTTCATTTACAACATTCCTATTCTAGAAAATTAATTAGTCACATACAACAAATATTAGTGCATCTTTGTTATTTGCAAACAAAGAGCTGCATACGAAACTGAGCTTGGCTCATAACTCATAACTCTTGTTTGTATTTATCTGGCTACTTTGGCAGAATGAATATTTATTTAAATAAAATTTTGTGCTCTACAATACGTTTACAAATGGATTTACATGATTTGAAATCTAGCAAACAAATGTTTATCAATCAATGTTGTACTGGGCTACATTAGATTCTCAAAGAAAGTTGCCTTTATTATTTATTTTTAATTAAACTGTCATACAAATCAAAGAGGAAAAGGTTCCCTCGGAGTGCCGAAAGTTTTATACCGTTGCAGGTTCTAATCTTCAACGATTGTTGCAAGAGGTACTGAATTAAATGGCTTTTATTTATTCATTATTATGTCTTACTTTGATTGCCACTGATAAGTTATGTTATTCTCACAATCAAACCTAATCTTCATACAAAAACCTGCATTATTTTGATGACATTTTATATACATGTTGTACACACACATATCCACAAAAGAAAAAAATGTTAAAAAGATTATCGATACTTTTTGGAGTAAAAGAATATCGCAATATATCTCATTCGTAATAAAGGACATGTACGCTTAAAAGCGTTCGGTTAAAGTTCTTTATTATGACAATTAAATCAAGAATGATTTATCAGTATTTATAACTTTGTAGTCTATCGGTTTATGTTTGTTTTTTATTAAGTAACATCACACTGTTAAAAATAATCATCCGTGTTTTACTCATTCATTTATTATATTAGCGATATCGGAAGTTTTTAAGTTCTCACGGAATTTAAATGTGGAAAAAATGTACAGGCAAAGCTTTGAAGCCCTACAAACATTTTAAATTTCACTTTAAATTGTTTGCCGAACTTATCCTGCTTCCCACACGGATGCTTACGTCCTCTGGATCCCTTATGGTTTCAAGGTTAATTGAGTTTCTGTTTCGAAAATTGAAAGCTTTTCATTATTTTCAGTGGTTGAAGTGCAACGCGCTTTCGGCCGAACAACTAATTATGCGATTATTCACTACAAGAGCGAACATGTGGTTATATGTAGATGAATATTTAATTACTCATATGCATGTGTGTGTGTGTGTGTGTGTGTGCGTGTGCATGTCTGGGCCACTGCGTGCCCATTAGTCCGGCTTCATCTATCAACGCGCATTTCTCACAGTGTGTGGTGCAGCAGATGCATTTGTTGTTGTTATTGTGCAGCTTCAACTTTACCCGCAGCTTTGGCCAAATATTTAACCAACACACACCGCAGACGAGGCTGGCCACTGTCCGATGCTGTCCGGAATTCTCGGACTGCACCACCAGTTCTTGAATTAATTATACAGTAGCAGCGCAATGTGCGGCAATTTGGAGCGCGCACAACATGCAAATTAACTCGAACAACAAACATAGTTCGGCTGGCAGAACAGACTAACTAACGGCTCATTATCACGCTGAATCTCGGCATACGTGTATATGGCGATCCATAGGGCCGGGCCCCCCTTCGTAGTAGGGGTACCCGATTACCAACCTGACTGCTTAACTGCCTTGCTGAGTGACTGCAACTTTTTAGTTTTTCTTTGTGCTTCGCCAGGCTTCATGCTCTAATATTCTGCCCTCATACGGTCCGCCCAGACATGAAGAACTTTGTTGCTGCTTCTGCTGCTGCTGTTGTTGTTGTTGCAGTTATCTGGCAGCGACGTTTAATCAGTTTTACTTTTACTCCGCAATGCGCACAGCTCAGCTCATCGCAATTCTGTTCTGGCGACGCTCTGGCTCTGCCTTTGGCTCTCATCGCAAGTTTCTCAATTAATTTGTAAAACTTTTGAAACTTCTGACAGCCGCCGCTCAGTTGGGCTAATGCAAATTGATGGAATCGGAGCATAAGTCGCGTCATAGTCGTCGCATATGAATGCCACCAACTTTATATAAGACCTAAAAGGGCTGAGGACTCACGGTTCAGGGGGACTCCGAGGCGAGGGTTCGGGTGCTCTAATAAGCTTGCTGTCATCGCTTGCGACACGCTTATGCACTGCTATAATGCCACAAAGTACAAAAGTTGGACAATGCCACCGACCACAACAACAACAACAACAACAACAGTGGCGTCAACAGCAACCGCGACCAGCTTTGCGTAGCTAACCAGTTCAGAAACTACATCAAGTTAGCGGTCAAAAACGGTCATAAACAATTGGCCCGGCCACCGTGTTAAGTGTCTTCCCGGTGACATAACTGTTAACAGTGTCTTCAAACTGGCTGCGAACCAGTTGCCAAATGTCCAAACAGAGAATGGTATGTAGGCAAACTGACAAGACTATCCTAACTATAAGAGAACTGATTGCTTGAAGACACTCAAGACAAACTAGGACTTATCTGCAAATTAAATAAGTCTGTTGAGATAATTTACAAGATATAGTGAGGAAAGGGTGATTGCCTTGAAGTGTAGTTTCAATTATACGCGTGCGAGACGTGTGATTTAGAACAGCACTCTCAAGCTCTCTCTTAGACAGATTGACTCAATTTTTCTTGGTCTGCTCTGCACCTTGCTCTGAACAGGTTCTGGGTCCTGACTCTAGCCACACTTGGCGTATGCTTAATGCGCCCGATATCAATTTCCTGCTCACGTCGACCCTTGTTGCCGTGTAATGCAATTTCGCTGTGCGTCGAGTGAAATGTTGTTTTCGCCAATTAGTTACCAATTTGGCCTGCAGACGGGGCCATTAAGCAGTGATTGTTTTTTCGGTTTCTGTTTTTGTTTTCGGGGCGTCGTCCCGTACGGCTGCCAATCAAATTGAGTGTTTTGTATGCGTGCTGAGCCCAGGTTCGAAATTTTAGCTACACATAAACTGTGTTTCAATCGCCGATATCATTTGATGCTGCTTTTTACCGGGCCCCGGCTTTATAGGGTTTTAGAAAGTTACATCTACCTCGTGTGCGGTCATTAAATAGCGTCAATTTGGTACTGCAAACTCGAATGAAATTGTTTGCTTTGGAATGAGCTGACAAATTATGCAATCGCTGTTTATACGACGTGCGAGGTAATATCATCAAATTACTCCACCAGACAATTCAATTCCATGCTCAAAAGAGCAGCACATGTTTCCTTTAGGCACTAACTTCGTTAAAGGGCGTCAGCCCGCACAGGTTTCGCTATCTATATTTCTCTCTCTCTCCCTCTATCTTTCTTTCTCGTTCCCTCGCTCCTTCGAGCCACCGAGCCGACTAAACGCCGACAATTTATATTAAGCGCAGCGGGCAAATATGCATATCCCATCTACATGGCCTGCATCTGTCGGATGCGATTGCTGCTGTTGCTACAGAACTTAAACTGGTGGCAGAGGCAGCAGAAGCCGCTTTGAAAGTTGCTGCATCTGCTCAACGTCAGTTTGTACTCAAAGCGAGAGTTGGAAATCCGCACTAGCAGCATCAGAGCCAGAGCCAGAGCCAGATGCAGAGGTTGAGGTAGAGGCGGAGGCTGCGCAGCAGCCAGTGGCAGACATTTGTGCGTTGATACGAGCAAAATGAAAGTACAGTGTACTTTGAGTGTATCTTTAAGATGCGCCACTTCAGCATTTCACCAACCCGAGCCACATTTACACGGCTGACTGAGTCAGCTGAGTGCGACTGTCGCCGTCTCAGTATCTGTCGCAGTCGCAATGACAATGACAGTCATAGTTACAGTTTTGTAATCAATAGTCTGTGAAGTATTTCCCATTAATGACGGGTGTGGGTGCACTAGTCTGTAGCCTGTTAAGCTAGGCTATTATAGTTTTACAGTTGATCAATTGCCGACAGAAACAACATCAGAGACAACGATAACACGTCGTCGTCGTCGTCGTCGTTGTCGTTGTGGAGTGTGTCTGTTGGTGACGTGTGCGTGACGCACACGCATACCAATTTCTCGAAAAGAAAGTGTCATACGGAACTGAAGATGGACTCAGTTCTCTGCCGAAAGCGTGAATTGAGGTAGGCCAGCTGTGAAGTGCTTATATAACATCGCATCTCAATGGTGCGCTTCGAGAGTGAATTAATAAACGACAACTCCAGTTGGAGCCCTCATTCCAGTGTTAGTATCAGTCCCATTCCTGACTTTATCCCCGACCCGCGCGCTTTCATATCAAAGCTTATTATGGAAAACGAAAGAGAGGGCAATAACAAGGGGCGGGGTGCCTAAGTGAGAGGTAGGTTAAACGAAACGAGACGCGTCGAAGTCGAAGACAGTGAAATGTTAACAATTGGTTTGGTATATTGTTATGTTATTATTCATCTCGTTACTGTTGTTACTGTTATGTGTGATATTTGTTGGTGTTCAACTGCAGTGAGCGCTAAATTCATATAATTATATGGCTTACAACATCGTATAATTATAATGATTTGCCAAATTACGTTTAAGTGCCGCTCTAAAGTTCACCCAAGTTGTTCAAACTTATATACCACACACATTCTTCGTGTTGCCTTTCATGTATTTACCTCTTATATAATGAACATCAATTGTACTGCAAAGGGAGTTTTTGTGCACATTTTATGGGTTGGATGTTGCGGGATTCCGCTTTATGCAAAGAATTCCGTCGATATTCGCTGTCGTATCGGTAACTTTCGTTTTGTTTGCTCGTTTTGTGTTGATTTTCTCGTTTCGGAATTCGAATTGGAAATTGGAATTGCAATCGGTTTTCGGTGGCGTTGGTGAAATGCTGCACTGACCGACGAGCCAGTAAACTGACCAAGCGACCGACCGACCGAACGAGTACGTACGACCGTGCGACCGACTAACCGACCGAGAAAACCCGTTCACTTTACGCCACTTTAATTGAATCCATCACTTCGAGGGGGACACACTGTCAATGCAATTATTGCGCTTTGTTTTCACTTCAGGAACTGCACAGCCGATTCACATTCGTAGAGCCGGTTGAAGCCAGCACTGCCAATGATTTGTACTTTTTCAAACTTATTTAAATCGATCAATCCGTGCCGGACCGAATAATAGCTAACGCGTATAATTTGTATCTTTACTGAGTTTTTGCTTTCGAAAAGTTTCATTCGCTTTTGTTTTGACTCGAACTGCGGCGGCGACGCTCGTGCTGCGACTGCGAGTGCGACTGTCGTGTTGCTCGCCAAGATTTGGACTGTCGAGCGAAAGCCAACGGCTCTGACGTCGACGTCGGCGGGTGCGATCAACCAGTTTGGCTGCCGCGTTGCTGCGCTGCCGCTACGTAAGCAACGTAAGCTCTTACGTTGCAGAGAGCCACAGCTGATGGCTTCGCTCTCGTTCTGCACTGGAGCCGGTTAAGAGTAAAGTTGCAAGTCTTGCTCGCCCCGTGACATTGACGCCGTAAACCGAGTGACAAAGTCTGCGATGAAACGTTAGCGACAACGGTACAGCAACGACAACGCCGACGACGACGATGGTTTTCTCTTTTAGTCGGAAAATTTAGCGCTAATGAATAACGCAGAGTGTGAAAAAGTGAGTAGAAAAAGCGTCGCTGTGCGGAATTGCTTGTCAATTTCTGACTGCAGCAGCCTCCTTGGCGCACGTACTCGTCAGGTCTATCATAAATCTTTCGAAATGCGCTTTATCATTGCAAACAATAAACGTCATAGGCTTCTGCCTTGTGCATGGAACTAACTAACGGGAATGCTGCACTTACTTGGATGGTGACTCGGCCTCAGCTGACTTTCGTTTTCCATTGCCAGAAAGTGGAAACCGTAATTGGAACCGGGACAAGTCCTTAGCCAATTCGTAGTTGCACCACAAATTGCACATTATCCAAACTGTTGATGGCTATTTAGCGACATTCAGGCTGAGCATGGCAGTATTTTGACAAAATACAGACTGGTTTCCACAAAGTGGAGCACGACTTGGCGCGCTATTGAGACATTTAATTATTTATCGACTGACAGACGAGTTTCTTTGGCCCGGCTCAGGGGCATGAGAAAGTCGATCACTCATTCACTTGTTCAGTTGTTCAGCTGCTCAGTCGATCGTCTAGAATTGGCCAACTAACCGGCACATTGTTATTAATTTCTGGTGACAAACGCTGTCATTGAGCTGTGGCTAACGACCAGAAACAGATACGAGTACATCCTCCCGCCCTGCGCATGACCACAATAATTCAAAAGCGACAGAAAAATCAAATGCCAAAACAAAATGAAAGCTTGTTTATGGGACCGCAAAATCAATAACCGTCCGCTCTCAATACCTAGCACAACAAACACAGACATGCCGCTCGCCCCGGATTGGGAGTATTCTGCAAGTACTTTTTGCCCATTGAAAGCGAACTCGGCACAGTTAAAGGTATTTAAATAGCGGCACTATTAGCACTACTGGCCCCCACTTGTGAAAGTGTCAAAAATTCATTAAGCCTCGACCAGAAAAAGCTAACGTTATGCCAAACCGAAGAAAGTACCACTAAAGATGCTCATCGCTGGGGCTGACACATGTTTATCACACATCTCGAGAGTGTGCACTGACAGCTTCGTCTTCGTCTGCGTCTACGTCTTCAGGGTATCTTCATCAGTCGTGCAGCTGGGAACTGTCAGTGAGGTATTACGTGATGGGAGGGATTTAAATTCGATGCTCTCCGACCAGGTCACATTTGCTCGAATTACGTATGCGTGAAGGTTTCCGCAGCTGGCAGCGGAAAGGGGCGGAGAGTAGGAAGGTATTCGATGCTCGGCCAACTGTGAGTTAGTCACAAACGCGTTAGACATTCGTCAATATTTGCGAATCTTCTTCTACGCTTTTTCATTTCGTTTTCGTTTCGTTTTATTAATTTCACTTTTACTCATAAATATGTTAATAATTTGCTCACGCTTCGTTCGACTCGGGCTGCTCTTCGAGCTCTGCTCTGCTCGACCTTAGCTGCGCCGGGGGCATTGTCAATTTTTGTATTTATCTTTGCCATAACAAATCTGCGGCGCGTCGGGCACTTTTGTTGTATCGATTAACACTTGAGGGTGCCCCCTGTAGGCCACAAAAGCATGCGTTTTTAGAATGCCTCGAGATTTGCTCGCGTTACATAATTTGCCTAAGAAGAAAGTTAAATAATTTCCCATTTCACTTTCCATTGCGGCAGCCCGGCTTGGTCGTCTTGCGGTCCAGCAATCTCTTAGCATACGGTTGACAGCTCTCGTTAGTGACATCACATGCCGTGACCACGCCTGGGCCGCGCCGAAGTAGCCAAAACAAATAAATAAACACTTTCACAAGCTGCAAGTGCAGAGAGCTGCGTAGCGCACGCTGTCTTGGACAGCGGCAGCGACTGCCGGATGCCCTGCTCCATCCCGTTTCGGACTGTGCAGCCCCCGAACGCGTCATAGGAATTTTTAATTAATCTTCTCGTGTGAGGTGTGGGAACCTCGCACCTCCATTGTTGCGTGCCGTTGGTCACATTCAAGTCACACGGGTGATCACATTTCACGGGATGATGACTTGATGAGGATGACCCCTCGCACTGGGTGGCATACGAGAGCACATTATTAAGCCATTATAATTAACGCAATCATTTAAATGGTCTCAACGCCCAGTGCGGTTATTAAAGACAGATGAGCATATAAGCAGGGCAATTAGGCTGAGCTCTGCGTCAAGCTGGGTGCAATCGGAATTAAATCTGCTTTTGGGGACCAGCTTCATTGATTGATGACTCCCCCAGTGCCGCGTCCTATCAATGTATTTGGCAACACATTACCATGTTGGGCCTAGATAGCACAAGGAGCGGATGTGCCGAAAGCGCCATAAAACCAGTTGCCCTCGTTTTCCTGTCACATAAGTATCCATATTCCGGGCATTTTCTCGACGGTTGCCGCAAGTACTACGAGTGTGTGTGAGTGAGCGTGTGTGTGTGTGAGTCTGTGTACACATGTTCGCTTAGGCACATTTTCGCCGCATTTAATGGGCCATTGCTCTTAAGGTTATGTTTTGCTGCACGGCTGGTTGGCTCTCTATGTGGCAGCGCCGTCTTTAAAGGGCAACGTAAACTGTCAATGAGCAAAGGTTAACTGTGCAGCAGGTGTGTGTAGTGTCGTCTCGCGCTAACTTGGTCAACTTGCGGCATGTGAAATGATTATTTTGATTGTTCTTATACCCTGCCAGAGAGAGAGGGACAAATAAAAAGTTTTGCGAATGTGTCTGTTAGGCAACAGTAACAGCTGCAAGTTATTTAAGCACACCAAATGGGCGCAGTCCACTTCTATATGTGTTCACGTCCAAGGGGGAGTATAAATAATTAATTGAATTTACGGGTAAACAAGGAATCAGTCCGGCTACTGAACAGATGAAGCTCTTTAATCCAGAAGGAAGTGTTCATTGTTAATTTAGTATTTTGTTGCTTTTTCTTAAGCTCCCTCAATTGCAGCCGTCATACTTACTTGAGTTCGAAGCCAATAACATCAAGTTAATACGCGCGCTCACTCAATCACTTATTCAATTTATTATTTATTCAATTTCTTACATCGTATTCGAGTTGCTTTACAGATCAAAAGTTATTGTTCGAACTGACGATAGACATAAGTGGGACTTAAGCTATAGATACATTCAATGCTGCTCTAAGGTGTCGGTTAAAAGTATTTAGATGTAGTGTACTTACAAGCTAGTAAGGTATGAAGAAAGCATGCTTGAAACTGATAATGAACTCTATCTTACTCATACATAAAGGAACAATGTGGGAGCACTACACATAACATTTACACATAGATGTTTACGCTTATTCATGAATGCAATTATAGGGAGAAGATTGGAGTTGTGTGTGTGTGTTTTCAATTACCCGAAATTTAATTGAAGGGCTCTTTCAATTAAATCACAGTACTTGGCATAGTTAAATCTAGTTTGTAGTCTGTAATTAATAATTGCAATCATACTCACACTGAGAGGCAGCGAAGAAACTAAGACAATCAATTTATGGTAGTTGTGTTCGGAACCAAGAATATCCTCTCTAACTTAAATGTAACTCAGCTTTGCTTCAGTTCAGTCATCATTGTAGCTTACACTAGCGATTAGAGTCTAAATTAAAAGTAAGTTTACGTTTCGTTCGAATAATTGAAGAGTTCTCATTGTGGGTGGGGCTGCGTTCCTTCGGATGCTTCGACATGGCACTGGCACATGGCCAAGAAGGGGATTGAGGAGCTCATGTATGTATGTAAATTTTCCTTTTAGTATTGTTGCAAACTGTAAATGTGCATAAATATTGAATTACTGAACACGATGGTATATGCATGTTACATTACATCCAGTTAAGCACATACACATACACATCAAATGCAAAATCTGGTTGATTTGTCACAGTGAGGGAGGAGATAAAACAATGGAAAACAATATAGTACATTGTATATACATGTGTAACAAGCATGCGACTTGGACTAGTAATCGGCTTAGTGGCTGGCCAAGGTTGGAGCATGCAATCTACACGAGCCCGAGCTCGATCTCCGGATACATACTATATGCGATACTGTACAATGCGTTGTTAGAGAAGAGACACACGGCTTGGGTGACACATAGTAGAGATTGCAAGTAGTATTTGAATTGGCTTTACCGCGGCACCAGGGTGGTCATCTCTGTGGGCATGGGATTCTCGGTGAGGACGACGGACTCCGTGATCGCACTGCGCGTTCCGTTCACAGTTGGACGCGTATTAAAGTCGGTGGTGGCGACGCTGACGCCACCAAGGCAGTCGCCGTCTGTGCAGCTGCGATTGCCCAGGAGCTGCAGCTCGCCCCTGAAAACGTTGGCTTGATGCATGCGACGATGACGCGACGCCGATGCCTGCACGTTGCTGCCTGTCGTGTGACCATGGAGAGCAACATTAGTGGAATCAGTGCAACGACACAAGAGTTCTTGAAATTCTTTACGGAAGTTATCATTGAGCCATCCATAGAGCAGCGGATTGGAGCAGGCCGAGCTCATGCCGATCATGTGGCATATGGCATAGGCCACCAGCATTCTCTGCGTCACGGCCGACGGATGCTGCATGTCCGCGTACAAATTAAAGAAATTCAAGGGCAGCCACGACACCCCGAAGATAACAGCAATGCTTATCAGCAGCCGATTGGTGCGCTTCATCCGTCTGCCACGCTCCACTTTGCGCTGCGATGAGCTCTGCACAGTGACCACAGTAATGCGGCTCTTCAGCTTGTTATAGATGCCGAAGTAGGCCACCGATACAATCAGTATGGGCACCAGATACTGCACGCACAGCGAGAAGATCGAGTAATAGAAACGGCCACCCTCCAAAGGCCAATCCTCGATGCAGTACGAAATCGAATGCGGCACTCCTATGCTCTGCAATAAAGGCGGCATTTTCATGTTGATCAACTGTTTGTAGATGAGCAGGGGTGAGGCTAGTATCAGAGCGAGTATCCAGATGCCAGCCAGAATGGTGACTGCTCCAACAAATTGCAAGCAGTCTCTGGTCGGATAAACAATGACCTGTGGAAGGACGAGATTGAAAGAACAGAAAGGAAAACATATTCGATAACACTTTATTCAGTAATTATTTTCGATTAATTTGGGTAAAAAATGGATAAAACCATAAAGTAAGACAACCATGCCGAAGGTTGTTTGTCAATAGCTTTAATAAAATAATACATTTCTAACTTATTGGTCTCATTCTAGTTATAGAATATAGTCCGCCTTTTAATAAAATGGAATAGGTATTCTTCGATAACTGTCTAACTTTGCTTACCATAGTTAAGTTATTTTAAAAATCAGTAGCTCTTAGTTGTGACTGATTCTTCCTATGGGTACTTTATGTTATAGTTGTCCGATTATGAAGAAATTGTATATACTTTTTATTTATATGGATATCTTGATATGACAAAAAAAGGTTGCATGACTGTATATCGGTCCGATCCGGCTCATTCCGACTTGTATACAGCATGTAGTTCTTATTGCTGCGTGTTTCCCAAGTTTCATAAAGATAACTTTGAAACTCAGAGACTAGTTTGCGTTGCAACAGACGGACACAAGGACATACCCATCTACGGACAGACGGATAGGAATAGTTCGATTCCGCTGTTGATGCTGATTCGAAAAATACATATACCGTATAGAGTCGGAAATGTCTTTTATAAAAAAGCAGAAACGTTTAACATATAGATGGCAAAATTGGCAAAAACTTAACGTTTTATTGATCATATTTTTTGCCACTTTCTGACCAAACCGAAACCATTTAATGTATAATAAACCAACTATAATTTTTTTGTGTCAATCTTCTGCAATAAAAAATCTATAAAATTTAATTTGAACAAAAGTGGTAACATTTTTTCTCATCTCTGAATGGACATAAAAATACTTTAATCCTCATTAATATTCCTTTTATGTCGTGTGTGTTATTTGATTTAAATTATGCATGAAAACACATTTGAGAAACAACTTTGAGTGTGTATTTACCTGATATCTGTCGAAGGCAATGGCTGTTATGGAGATGGTCGACACAAAAATGCTGAGGGCCTGCAGCATGGCAATCATTTTGCACAGGATGGCGCACGAGCCATAGGGCCAGAACTTTGAAAGAATTTCCATTAGGGTTAACGGCATGGTAACTAGGCACAACAGCAGGTCTGTAAGTGGCCATCAAACAAACGCCATAAATGTCGAATCAAGCGAAATAAGGCGGCTGCAGTGCCCACTCACCCGATATGGCTAGGTTGAGGATGAAGAGATTGCGGGCAGTGCGCATTATAGGTTTGCGCACCACAGCAATGACGACCATGATGTTTCCTATTGCCCCAAAAACAATCAACACACTGTACATGGCGATGAGCAGGTGGTACCATGGGCTCTCTATGGCACGGTTGTGCAAGTACTGCTCCATCAGCAGCGGGTCCATGTCGGGAGGAATGGTGTTGCTATCGTTGCTAGTGCTGTTCAGTAGCAGCATCGTGTGGATCTTATTGTCGTCGGTGCCTCGGTCTTCGGAGCTGTAGCTGTCGTAGCTGTCGATGTTGCCGCTGTTATCGTTGTCGGGCAACAACTTTTGATAGTTCACCAGATGTCGACGCTCCCCGATTAAATCCAAATTACTCTTGCTCGCAATTGTCTTCAAAATCTCTTCTGGCGATGAAATCTTTGGCATTGTCCAATTCATAGCGAAAATCTGTCAAGAAACAAACCATGCTATGATTAGGCACAAGTGCTTGTGAGGCAAGATGGAATGGAATTGCGTGTGTGTGGGCAATCTATTCTTATGCGTGATTTAGGTGACAGCATTGACGCATACGTTAAAATAACCGACGTACGTTGAGTTAACCCGAGCAGAGCCAGAAATAACCTGATCCAATTCGCGCTGTGCCAGTCATTTGGCTTACACGAAGACGTTTTAACCTGTCACCATAAAATGACTGAAATGGGTATAATAATCAGTGTCAAAAAATTATTTGGCAAGGGAGGTGACGAGGGGAGGAGTAAATGAGCCGTATTAAATTGTCTGTTATATTCTTTCTATGCCATGTGCTAGAGTACTTAAAAGGAATTTAAAATTTAAGCCATATACGAGGCTATGCGTTAGGTAAATGTATTAACTAAGTACTCTCTACTTGTTACATTTTGTGAGAGCATTATTCTACCCTCACCACATTTAAATCTCTTATTGACCATCGCTTCTTGTGGTATTTTTTACATTTCTGCTTACTTTGCAATATATTCAACCTCTAGTAAAGCAATATCTTTCTTTTTCCATTATGAATAATGCAACACACTGTGTTTTCACAAACTTGGTCATATTTAAATTGAATGTCAACTTGGTTTGCCCCCACGAGAATCAACTTTAAGGTATCGTTGCTACGTCTGTTAATAACGAAGACAATCTATGGCGTCCTATAGAAACATCTGTTTCCATTGATGAATTCATTATTAGTATGCCTAGGCTGAGGGCACATCTTTAGAAGTTCAGAGAACAAGGAAACATTATTTTCTAATGAGCAGCTCCGGCTTCCTAAGGATTTTGCCATTGTTTCGCGGAAAGATTCAGTACAATGTGCAGTTCTGTAATAAATGACGACAATTGATTAGGATAATTGCGCAATTGCGTCTTGTCAGTTTCATTGCGAAAAGAAGAAAACACGTTCGTCAGGCTCCCCACAGAGTGCCTCACAATCGTGTGCTGTAATTAATGGGTGGCCTATAAATAAAGGCAATTGCATTCCCATCTGCGCTTAGGGAATGTGGGATGATGGCATTGATAAAGAGGTGGATCGTAAGTTTTATGGCAAGCTTCAACAACTCGAAATGGGAAGTCCAATACACTATCGGCTTATCAAAGGAAAAGTTGGTAAAACTTTGCAAGTTTCCTAAGTCAATTTAAGAACGTACTCTTCACTGCACTTGTCCGACATAAGAAAAGCATTTGAGTCGAACGCTAGATAATAAACAAAGAAAAGTTTGAAGTGAAAATTTTACCCATTTCTATTAACAATCTTCTTTGTCACTGACTTATTGCATGAAAATCACATCGAACGGAAACAAAGTTCAAATTTAGTTTCCATGTTCTTTTCTTGGCGCAGCGGAAACGCTTCAAGTTCTTAGATAAATTTATCACAGTTCCTTTCCACCATCCCAATGGGCGCTTGCCAAATGACTTTCCCAGAAAGTTGATGACAAGAAAATTATGTAAAGTAGCCTCAAGTTCATAGAACTTGTCATGAATTTGAATAATTTTCAAACTGTCAACGTTTCTTCCCCTATTTTGTTGCCATGCCTCCCTCTCGATCCCTCTCCGTATGCGTGGGTGCATTTGCATTTCCACCTACCACAGTTAACCGCGTCACAAGTCACCCGAACCCAAAAATACTCAAAAGAAAAAAGAGCGTTCGAGCAGCCTTAACCAGTTTTATTTCACTGCGACTCTTGTGATTTATTTGACTCATGTCCTATTGGCGGGCCCTGCTTACTCAGCACCATTTTAGTATCCCTAATGCCGACGCGATTTTTATTGCCACTTACAAGCCTCGTATCCGAACAAGACTCTGAGGCAACATATGAAAAATGAATCAATACTCCCTAGGAATGGCCCAACACCCACATGTGGGCAAATCAAAGGTAGAACGAGGCTCTGCGTTATTAATTGGTGGGTGGAGAATTCGCTTGACTAACTCGGTGCCCAATTGGGTCGCGTCTGTTGGAAAACAAGTGTTCCCTATGAAATGAATGCCTTTTCTGATTGAGGCATCAACTATCCGTTGAACACCTCAAATTGGGCTTGGCTTGTTTGCCTTGACAAGCAAAACAGGACGAACCCTTTACGGATATAAAGTTCGTGAAATGGTTGAAAAATGTACATGTATTAAAATATTTTGAGTGATTGAACATGCTTGCCATTTCATGCGGTCAGTTCGAATGGTGCACGCAAGCCTTTCATGGTCAGTCAAGTGAAGCACTTAATAAATTGAATTGAAGGGGGCAACTTAAAAAGTCAGTTGAATAATTAAATTGTAATTGATTCCCCTCTGCGAAACTCATTCAATTGTAGAGAGGCTCTATAAATGTGAAGTGAACTGATTCCAACTTCCATATGGTAAGGTCGGTCAGGATTCTCTGCTTCTCAGAAAATCAGCTCACGTATACAGACAAACAATGCGACACGAAAGTTTTCCTTTTTTTTCCTAAAGAAAGTTTTAGCTTGTACGGAATTTAATTTCAAGTTGACATCTACTTTTTAATGGCTTCTCCGAATGACGAGAAGGTTATACTATTTAGATTGCAATTTCGCTCGCCATATCTCCCGCTTCTCCACTTGGCTACCACGGTTGCCTTCAGAGATGTGTATTCATCTACAGCATCTGTATCTGTATCTGCTGGTGACACTGTTGACTGCTAGCTCATTAAGCTTGCAATCTAAAATGCAAGCCGGAGAATATGCGAGTACTCGTGCTTCCTGCGTCGTTCATTGTCTTCCTCTGTCTCTTCCGCTCTCTCGCAATATTTTTATCTGACTGCGACTCCCAGAACGACACTTGTGTTGCAAGCAGTCCGTTTTGCGAAACTACTTAAGTGAATTTATGCGATTTGTCACAGTCAGTGTATTGCAAAGAACCTCGTTACATTTCTGCAGGTATTATGTAGTATTTTAAAGAACAAACAGTTTGCAGCATTGTTGTCTTTCAATTAGAATCAATAGCAGAATGCTGTAACATTTTCATAAATACGCAGTTGGCGATTAACGGATAAAGTCAAGTGCTGCTCATATGTTTTTACACCATTGACTTTTATTTATTCACTGGCATTTTCAGCAAAAAATGTTCGCGGCGATTCATTTAAGCGTGACTGCAATCGATAATTAAAAGTCCTGAAGTCAAGAGTGCTCCACAGGGAATACCGTGCCACCAACTCAATTATACTTAAACAACAATCGAAGCACGGGAAGGTGTGGTCGCAGTTATTTAAAAATAGATTCATTCCATCATATTTTTATTGGCTTTTCTAATAAAATTAAAGATATAAAAAAAAGTCAGGCAAATTTCAACAATTAGAAATATTTTCACAACTTTTTGAAACAAAAAATACACATTTTGTTTATGTTTTTAATATGTTTCAATTCAGTTTACGCATTTGCCAGTTTTCTATGAATAGAAATCCCACTCACGGCAGTTACTCACAGAATCTTATAGCTGCATTTCAGTTTTTACACTTCACTTTGCACAAAACAGCTCATTAGGCAAACAGCTTTAAGTTCTGTTAAAGTGAGCTTCCGCGCAATGAAAGCAATTTCGCATTAGCGAGCCACTCCCAGGCACTTTGCGTTTCCTTTATGCGGAGAATATTCGGCACTCAGTTGGCAACTTTATTCTGACTAAGTTATAACTTCCTTTACGTATTTGCTTTTTTAGTGCAGCTGCCACAATGCGCGGACTCTTTGTTACAACCTCATTATGGGGTTCTGCTTCCGCACACGTCACTCGGCGCATTACAACAGACTTTGATTACATGCGAGCATTTTCGCTTTGGCTCAAACCGCAGCGAACTTGTCCGCAGTACGTGAAACACTCACATATGGAAAGTCGGCGTCCGCTTTATTATTAGCAGATTTCCGCGGACCACGCTGCCTTCACGAAATTTCACGCTTTTCTCGATTTTAATAGCCGCGTATGCGAAAACAAACAAAAACATTTTCCACACTTTCGGGTTTGTTACCTTTTGATTTGTGAAGTGATACTTTTATTGCGTTCGCTGGTCGCCTCATCAGAATCCACTATAAACAAGCCTTTGTATATCGAATGTGCTGAATTTTTTTTCAATTTACATCATATTTCATATATTTTTATTATTATTTTTTTTTTTTTGAATTCGTGGTGTAATTTATCAACTTATAACTTCAATGTTCGCTTCGCATTACAGTTTTATGATCCCGATAACTTGGCGCGTGTACAGCCGGCGACCATCTGTTGGTTTTTGTCAGAGAGCCCTACGTTTTATAGTAACGGTCCTTCGTCCGTTCGGCACCACAATAAGCAGCTCGTTGCGTATACGCTGCGTGAGCCCGAAGTATCAACTAAACACGCTGCGCACTCCGGCAACCCGAAATACGAGTGCTTTCACTTTGTTTTGGTCCAACAGCTGTGCAAAGCTTTCTTATCAGTTCTGTTAGGGGTTGAAGTTCTTCAAAAGCTGTGCGTGGCTGCCGGGCACAGTGGAACAGAGTTAATAGAATATGGAACTTTCCATGTGCAGAAGTTTTTGAAATGAGAAGGGCAAAACTAATGTAATATATGAACAGGCCGTTATCAAACAACAAATAACAATTAAACTTTAAGTAAACATATAAACAAGATCTGTAACTACTTTTACTGATAGCACATTTTCTTCGAGCTTCTATTCGTTGTTTGTATGATGATAAGCAAATACTAATAATACGCCTGAAGTCACTGGCAACACGCTGTCTATCTTCAAGTTTATATATGACGTAACATAACTAGATGCTTATCAGTTGCATGACGTTGCTCTGAGAACAGATAATTACAAACAAAAACCACAATAAAGTTCTAAGTACGAGTCAACGATGTGAACTCATTTGGCTAAGCAAATACCAACCTTAAGCACAAATAAAGATATAAAGCAGTGCATAGTGAATAAATATAGTTAAAAATAATATTTGATCTTCAAAACGACAGAGTATTTTAAGTCCATCGAATGTTTATTTTATTTAAAATGAGTTCTCATTGGACCTCCAGGAGTCCCTTAAAGTCATACAGGGGCAGTCTTTTGTCTACAATGTACTGCACATCTTTGTTCGCATACAATTTATTCTGAAAGCTCTTTGCTTCGGGTGTGTCTTCATAAAAATCACTGAATCCTGAAAAGTCTTTGCCTTGATATGTCATCATGGGCATTACAGCCAACGAAATGACGCCTGTGGGGATATTAAATTGTTGTTGTTGATATAACATTTTCAAAAACCTTTGAGGCTGAAACTTACCAACAAACCTGCGCCGTTCGAACTGTAGTTGGAACTCGTGCAAGGTTAAAAAGTCGCCTTTGTACTGCAGCTGCTTCAGGGTCCTCCTGAGAGCGTAATAATAATACTGAATAAGCTCCGATTCGCGGTCGAACACATCCTCTTGCACAGACGTGTTGATGAAGTAGTGTAAATCGTTGCCTGGCGAAGCTCGAACGCTGAACTGAAAGTCTATTGGTAATACGGTGGTCGGCTTTCCCTCATCGTCGTACTGAAACATGAAGTTTGTAGTCCAAAAGTCGCCGTGCACAAGGCAAGGGAAATCTCTCTTTTCAATATCGTAACTGCCTCCAGCATATTCCAAGACATCGTTTGTTATGCTCTCCATTTTAGCATGATACCGTTCCTTAAGTTCTGGCTTGCTCCCTACGTAACGCACAAGTGCCTTATAAAAACCACCAAAGACTTTTTTGTATCCATCGGGTCCACGCGAGAAGAAACTACGGTCAAAGTTTTTGGCCAGCAGCTCAGGATGACGTTGTTCCAACACAAACGCGGCGGCATGGAACTTGCTAAGTGAGTCCAAGGCCAGATGCGTGTGTTTCAAGTCAAGCTTCTTAATACGATCCGCGTTCTTATAGTTCAATGGCGACAGATCCTCGAGGATAATAAAGCCGTGCTCACGATCCACAGCGATAGCATCCGCGTGCATTTTATCCGTGATGCCAACTTCGCGGAGCAATTGAGACATCTTGGGCAGCACGAACTCGTACATATCCATTTCCCGATCGTAAATATTGTATTCGAGGAACAGTGCGGCTTGCGGTTCTCCCTCAGGGCAGGATTCCTTGAGCAGGTATGAGCTCTGCTTCACTTCGCCTCCTGTGAGCTCATACTCGACATAAATCCGAGTGATGACCCCTACGAAGTTTTCGCCCTTTCCTGTGGCTGATTTAGACCACAACTTGACAACCTTCAGATTAACATCGCCAAAGTAGATCCTGAGCTTTGTCTGCATGTAGTCCTCGTCAAGCCAATCGGTGAATGTTGACTGTTGCATCTTGCTGAATATTCGTATTACCTCAATCTGGAAAGATGCGTTTGCTGTTCTCTAGCTGAGCTTACTGTCTGAATGCGATCTTGGTATGAGCTTATATTCCGATGAATCCCACCAGTACTTATCAGTCTTATCACGTTTATATTAGACAAAACGTGAGCACGAAACAAACATTGGGTTGTTCTAGCCTATATAATGTGCAAAAACTATATGGTCTGTCGTATATGTGTAAAAGATAATAGATGCTTTTCTCTTCCAGGCGGGACTCTTTCGTCACGATGATATGACATATTGTGCATTGTTTTATAGGGTGATAAGGTGTCTCGACAAACCTTCCAGAAAACTGACCAGATATATGTCATAAGTGCAAACGTGACGCCTCAAGTTTCTTTAATGAGTGCACAATTTAGTCAGATGACGAAATAGACCAAACAGGTGCGCATAAAAATCTTTTATTGCTCAGAGTCTCCCAGTAAACAAACCTTTTTTCTATCTCTTCGGCGTTCTATCTGCCTCGTTTATATATAGAAGATTAGTGTTTATACTTTTCTAGCAACACAACGATTATTTCATTATCAACCCCTTAATGAATTAATTTTCACTAAATGCTTGTTTGATTACTGAAGCACTTCACGAAGAAGAAAAGGAAAGTTTAAATATTTTTAATTGTATTTCTTTATTAGCGAAAAAAAATAAAGATCATAAGCAAGTACTCGCTTTTTTTTTTTTTTTTTTGAAACAAAAATATTAATTTTTTATTGGACTAGTACACTATTACCCATTTGGGCAACTTAACCTAATCTGTAAGAATTAAACGGTTCTCTGCTATTTACAAAGATTATATGGTAAGTGTATTAAGGAGGTGGAATGCTTATGGACTAATATGAGTATTATATATTTACAAGGAACTCTGTTAAGTCAAGTTCCGTTCAACTAGGTCTTGAGGGTGGTGTCGTTTTAGTCGATATACTCGCTACACGCCTGACCCAAACAATCGGTTAAATATTTAACTTCTATGTTTAGCGTAGTCTATGTTGCATACATTCAGGGATTTGGCTTCGAAATCATTACATTTTTAGAATATCTTAAACAACTTCTATCTTAATTATCCTATTTCACTATTATATTCATAAAGCGCTTAGCTCTTTATTGTGCTAACTAAAAATGAACAGTCCTTCATTAAAATTATTTTTCGGAATTCAATTTTTTCGATTAAAGGGGCCGTGGCCAAAATCTAAAATAATAATATTCATAATTTTTTTAAGTTTACAACTTTATTTGAAATAAAGTTTCGTAAACACTGAATTTTCAGAAATACATGTGTCTTCATATTTTTAGGAACTATGTAAGTTTTTTTCACATACTTTTCGCATACTTTTGGCATACACCACACAAATCTTTAAATGAATTTTGCTAAGAATTCTGACATATATGTAGAGCATTTCAATGACAAATACTATGGCTTAAGAGAACTCAATCTTTATAAAATATTTGCTTAACCATTTTGCAAGTGAAAGCTAAAAAGTGAAGCCAAAATAAGTTAAGTTTTACTACTTTTGAAATGGAAATGCTCATTCTGCCTCTATGTCCCGAGGCCGAAATAGCAATAAATAAAGCTGTTCTTGGACATCTTTATAATTATCGCTTTCTTAAAAACACGCTTTTTTTTATTTATCAGACGCCTAACTGTGCTGTATTTGATGTGGGTCGTAAACGCAATTCCTTTGTCAATGGTGCACTCGGTAGTTATTCAGTTAATGGCTCCAACCTCTAAATTCTATTTTTATGGCACAGAAAGTGGTCATTTTCTTTAATAACCCATCCGTCTGGCAGTCTGTTTGTAATAAATTTATATTTATTTAACCCATGTATGTGCGCACGATTCAAAATTCGTAGTTTTATAATAAATCAAACCATAATTAGTCACTTAACCACATAAGGAACGTTCTACATAGTGTGCTAATTTGAACGTGTATATATTTATAAGACTTCCATCAGTTCCTTAGGTTCTTTAAGTTTTTAAACTTGGTTATTTTGTCAAAAAAGCCACTGATTTCTAAGGGGTTTTTGCACTACTGTTAACGAAAGAACTCCTATGTGAATATTAAAATATGATAAAGAATAGATTATAATTTGATTCATTTATCTATAATTAATGTAGCTTTGAGTTGGATATCAGCTTCTTGTCTCAATTTAAATTGGTAAAATTGAACGGTAAAATATCCTTCAGGACCAACATATGTACTTTTATAACCCTCGGTCTATGTCACTTGATTGATTACATATTCTTCAAGTTCATATTTAATTAAAGGCGCAGAAATTAATAGATATTAATCAATGAATTTCATATGCTGTGCAATTAATCATAATAAGTTAGGGTCGATAAACTCCCCAATGCACTCGCCCATTTTATTTCTTCACTGGAAAACAAAATAGTCATAAATACAGCTGCTACTGGGGCAGCATTAAACATGTTGGCTTCCTTCGAAGGCCGCTTATCGCATTTGTTTGTGCGGCGCTTAACTGTGCGGCTTTTGATGTGGGCCATAAATGCAAGCAAACAGAGCGCGAGTAAGTGCGCCTTCATATGCCTTCATATGATGGTGCGCTCTGCCTGGCAATGATCCAATCAACAGCACCAGTCCCTAAACCATATTTGCCCAACTAAAGCATTTACATATGTAGCCAGATGATAGTGCGGCATGCGGTGAGCCAACTGACTAACTAACTAACTATCCCGATTGTCAATCCGTGTGTCAACTCGACTATCGGACCGCTTGCCAGTTGGCTTCTTTGTCCCAACTTTTATATGTAACATATATGTGCATATTCATTATACCTAAATGTATCTATATTTGTATCAGATACAACTGAAATAAACATATTGATTTTCGTGAATTGCTGGCGTAGTTCGCTGGCCAAACAATTAGAATTGTGTCTTGGCGGGGCTCTTTTTCGGCAGCCACGGCAAATTGTCTGGTAAACAAAAGCGTGGCGCTGATAACGCGCAAGTAAACAAAGCGCCGAGATTCCGGCCCACATGGGACAGAGTGAGGGGCAAGGGGGACAGAAGCACACTGTGCAGCGTGTGAGGTCTCTTCTTGGCACCAAGTGTGCGTGGGGGAGGAATACTTGACAAACTGCGAACATTTCATTTATTACCTAAATTAAGTGTTTAAATTACTAAAACGATAACGTGGCTGATGATAATTTCACTAGGATCTCACACCCGCATGTGGGGACATCGCTGGCACAAGTAGCTCCCTTCCCCAGTTAGTTGCTGCGGTGTAGTCGCTTGCTGATGGTGTCCAGATAGTTATATCCATGGTAGGCCTTACTCGTGCCCCAGTCCTTGCTGTAGCCATTCGCGTTCACCTCGTGCGGACTGGACGGGCTGTAGCCGTTGGAGTAGCTGCTGCCCAGGAACTGCGAGTAGTCCGCGGGGTCCGAGTCGTAGACGTGCGAATGAGTCTGCACCAGATGCGGGTGTATCTTGCACAGAGTCTTGAACTTGAGATAGTGTATCAGCCAGCCCATAGCGCCCACCAGCAGCACGTTCATGCCCAGCACACCCAACAACAGTGTAACGAGAGTCATCTTTAGGTGGGCAATCTTCATCAGAATTATCAGCGGCAAGATGACGAGCCACTTCTTCTTCTTTTTGTGTAAACGTGCTTCTGCATCAATAAACACTTAGTTAGGCTTCCAATTGATCAGCAATCTCCCCTTGCTACTCACCTGACTCATCGATCACCCTTGCGCCTGTTTCCTTGGGCAGTGCCACCTGTAGACCATGATTGCGACCGAAGGTCTCCACCGACCTCTTGAGGAACTTGAGGATGCGCATTGCTTCGCTGTCGCCTGCCGTAAATTCGAGAGAACGAAGCTAATTAGTGCCGAAGAAAGGTTAATCACATAGAGTGCTGTTTGTTTACGGCAAATAAACGCGGTATATCAACAGTTCCGACGAATTTAATTAATCGCAACTGTGGTAAACATCCGCAATTATCGCATTAAAAAGAAAACAACATATTGTGCTGTGCTCGGAGGTTGTGCAGAATACAATATATGGCTTATTTCTCCCCGCACTGCGGAACAAGAGTTGTAAAGGTGAAATCCGTCGAGCCAATAGAGCAATCATGCCCACATGGCCAATATCGCGAAAGCCTCTCGCGGCCATCTTCGAGCCAGATGCATAAGCTGCAGCGGCTAATTGCCTTGATCGGCCACTTTCCCACTTGACCGACTGTATTGGCCAACAAACTACACAGAGTCGGCTGTGCCGTCTCTTCTGGACGTACCTTCCAGGCTCTTGGCGTCGTTGAACACAATTATATCGTCGGCCGGTTCACCCAGCTGAACTAGCCGCAGCCAGCGGGGTTTGTCCAGCTCTCGTTCATACTCGTTGGGAAAGAAGCCCATGCCGTTGGTGGCCAGTTTCCAGACCAGTTTGGATGCCTTGTACTTGATGCAGGACACCAGATTACGCGTCTCGAAGCACTCCCGCTGGTTGCGCGCTATGTAGACGTCGCTGTGAGCCAGCAACGAGCCCCCGGCACGTGCTGTCGAGCGTGCCGAACTGACTTCCACTTTCGTGGGCAATGACGAGGTCAAGGGCGCTTCTGTAGTTGTCTGCTCCTGTGCACAGCCGTAGTGCAACAGCAGGAGCAGCAGCAGTGCCAAATAGGCACAAATACTCCATTGACCGAGCGACATGTCGATATACGCGATGCGAAGCAGTTGTGACACCTCTTGTCTTCGTTGGAGAGCCAAACACCACCGCACGGCTGGCCGAGTGAAACACAAATGGAAACCCAAGGCGCCTAGCTACTCCTTTTATCACAGAGTGGCAACCGCATGCCGCATGCCGCACGTCGACTGAAGAGCTGGCGTGGCGTGGAGACTGGTAGCGCATGCACATCTAATGCTCATGCGGCATGCACAGCACCGGAATTGCGATTCCTGCTCGCAGCTGCACGCTGCATACGAGTCGGTGTAAAGTCGTCGACATCAACCACGACGACGACGACGACGACCACGAAGAGATCATTGGCGAAGTCGAAGTCGAAGTCAAAGTCAATTCAAGTGCGTCGCTTTCTGGGTCAGAGTCAGCGCGAAGCGGGTTTCAGGCGATCAGCATCGACCGAACGAGGGAACGAGCCAGCAGCAAGCAAATTGAATCTGGATTATGAGCCAGGCGAACGAGAGGCCGGGCGACCGGACGACCGCCTTCCCCAGCGTGTGACTGAAAGCAAAAGCCACAAACGAAAGTGAATCCCAGGCAACGAAAAGATATTCTCCCCTCCAGCAAACCCCCTTCGCCGTCTCTGCCGGATTGCCATGAACGAAACGCCTTGGCGCCATTGAGGCCTCGGCTAACAATGAGCGAGCCAAGCCACGCTTGCGGCTGCCAGGCCTGGGACTCGTGTAAATGATACCAATCAGAATAAGTGCGAATGCATTTATGTGCGATTGATCCACGTACGTATGTATGTGTGTGTGCAATATATACCATAATGTGTAAATAAGTATGTATGTTTGCTGCACATACTGTATACACACGCGGGGCTGCTCAGCTGTGGCTTGCAATTTGCATTTTTTTACAAAAAAGTGTGCTTCCAATTGTTGCGAATTATAAACAGCTTCTGTCTCCGAGTCGGCTGCCGAATTGCAGTCCGAGTGCGAGTGCGAGTGCTCTGACCATCTTAATTACAATGCCACAGACGTGGCACGCGAAAGTTGTTGCTGTTGCTGTTGCATTATTGACCAGTGAAAGTAACAATTGGTGCACTTTATCGACCATTTTTTGTGCATGGTTAATCTGGTGGACACTGCTTCGCATTCTCAGCAAAGTCTACAAGGCACAATTAATTAATTAGCTCAGCTCAGCTAGTGTCTACACCCGCTGTTAATGGTTGTTTCCTAATTGAAATGGGTAAACCGAACTGTGATTGACAGCATTTGTGGCACTCATAAATAGAATAACGCGTGTTTCATTACGCGCAATCGATGGACACCAGCTGCACCTGGTAGTAGAAAGTTTATTCGCAGCAATTGCTTAAACATTGTTTTTAGCGAGCCACAAAAAATTATGCGATCCATTTGCCCGACAGCAATGATTGGCTGCAGATCAAAGTCGATGGCGATTGTGAATGTGATGGCTCATATCAAATCATTCAGCCCCCGTATAAGCAAGCCCGGTGGCAGAGGAGTCCGAGCCAGTTGCCCGCCCAAAACTACTTTTACGAGCGTGAGATGCCATCGATTAAACAAATTAAACTTGAGAGGATAATGTACAGGCTGCGTTCGCGCTCGTTGTGGCACAGCGGATAGACATTTTGTTATATTGGCTAGCCAGAGAGGCCTATTACTGTTTCCGTCACTAGCGCTGCATGGACAATGTTCAGTTGTTCAGTTGCCAACGGCCATAGGCTGTTAAACATGTTTTTGGGTTTGGGGCAGCAGTGAAATTTGCTGCTAATGTGCGTTTAATTGGCTCGACTATCAAAGTCAGTCATTAAAACTCAACCGCAAGGTTTCTGTGGGCTTTGCATAGGTAGACTATGCTTACCAGCAGAGCACAAGTGTCATCAATAAACTATTACTATTATTGATATAAAAGCAACGATTTTGATTGCTGACCTTAATCCTTACAAACGATGTTTAACAGAAATCAATTTGTTATTTATTTATCATGTAATAGAAATAAACCCAAATTTGTTTTGGGATCATATATAAATATCCGGGATATGAAGAGTTTTTCTACTCCTTATCTGATGTGGAATTTTTTTGTTTTTTACTAATATTTTATTGAAATTGTGAAATGTTATTCGTATTTATATACTAAGGTTATTTTTCCATCATTTCGTTTATTGTTCATATCAGTATTTCCAACTCAATTTGGTTACAACGGTATTATAACTTTGTTCGAAAATATGAAAACATGTCCAAATATTGCACGCAGGTCAAGTTAGTTTTAGGGTTTCACCCTTCCTTGGTTACCTCAATGCCTATTGACGATCAAATAATTCTGAAAATTTGGTTGCGATCGAATCGTTAAAGAAGGATCGAAGTGAACGGTTCGTGAATTACCTCCCCATATTATGCAACACAAAAACTGCATCGGTAATATACATACCTGCAGCACTCTGAATATTATTATTATTTAAACAAATAAAACAAAACAATAAGCTAAAATAATTTTTTTTAAAGGCAAATGATCCGAGACACAAATAGGTTCATATCTAGACATAAATGGGATCGTGGCTTGGATGAGACTGGACTGCAAAAAATACGGTAGTTCACTGCTTTCATAAAATGGTATTTGTTAGCGAACAAACAAGCAGTAATTGTTTCGTTAATAACCTTTTTCGCCGTTGCCAAAACGTATAACCTTAAAAGGATCAATGTTTTGCCAGTGTTTTTCAATAAATGTTTTATTTTTTCTTAATACGCAATACATGTGAAAAACACTCAAACAATTCGCTAATTCGTCGTGGCTCCCCCTGTTGTTCCTTGCTGAAGTGGTGGCGCTGGAATTGCAGTGCAAGTAGATTGCCCAGTTAACTGCTTACTTAACGAAATCGTTCCTTCAACTATTGAGTATCGATGCTTAATGCATTTCTACATTTCTGTTTCGTTAAGTGAGTAAGTGGTAGTGGTGAATATAGTTAAACTCATTGTGGTTTGTGTACTAGCTACTGCCAATTTATTCAATAACCACTTACGAAGTCATCCCAATAGGTGGCGCTCTCAATAACTATGAATTAAAACTCGGAGAACTTTTAAAGTTAAAATACAGCACACATAGGTGGCGCTTTAGTCCGGTTGAATGCAAATGTAAGCTGTAAAGAACTATTTATGCGCTGCTGCGTGTCGCTACAGCAGTCGGTCACATTACAGAGAGAGGAGTGTAGGGATTAAAAAAAAAGAAATGAATCTGTTAAAAACGAATGAAACAAACGGCGCGGGCCTAGGAAACTTTATAAACTGGTACTGCAAAGAAGAAAAAACGAAGAAATTAAATGTCGGAACTCGGTTTGTTCGCAATTTCGAAGTGAAAATAGAAAAATACTGCCGTTATGCCAAATGAAACCGAGCTCTGTTTCCCAAGACTCGATCCCATTTGTGTCCCGGATAAGTCTGATCAAAAAGGTCAGTGGTCAATTGGCTTGGACTGCATTATGCATGCACTGCTCCCCGCTTCCTCGTTCATCCATAAACTAAATTGCCGTTTAATCGCTTGATGCCGATTATTGGAAACACTGGAATTGCGCAAATTGTTTAAGCGCCATTTTTTTTTCGACAGCCGCACATCCCTGAAGGGAAAAAGCAGTCGATATCAATTAACATATGGATTATTTACCCTTTGTTTATGGAAACTAGTCAAAAAAAAGCAGAAGGCGTAGTCAGCAGACCCCATATGGTATTAGACCATGACCGTCTGTCTGTCTGCTTATCAGTCTGAATGAATGTAACTAAACGATTTAGCTATTTTGAAACCTAAAGACAAACCGAGTTCGGAGTAAGGCTTCCTGCATACCATACGCAAATTTATAGAAGTTTATGAAAACATAAGTTGTTTAGAATGAACACAGAAGTTATTTAAGTTAAAATTTTCTACTACCGGCCTGTTCACTGCACTCGCAGTCGTCGATACATCGCTATGTGCTTCTATGTGTGAGAGCGAGAAAGAAATATATGTTAGAATATGGTGTTGACAATTATAAGTTGGATCCAAAAGTTGTAAAGCCATTTCGTCTGTTTATATATTTCAATAGTCATTTTTCCGGCAATAACTCTTTATTATCTAAGGCTCAGGCCAGACCCATTAGGAATTATTGATGGATGCAGCCATCGAACATTTCACGGCTCCAAATCAAAGTTCTTTTAAATAATATTTATTTATTTTAACTCTTGTCTAGTTGTTAAACTGAATTTCACTACACAATTCAATTGCTATCTAATAAATAGTAAGTAATACTCGACCTTTGTTTACAAGACCGTGTTCTTATTGCTGCGGGCGCGGAGCAGCCGCATGATCAGGGAGTTCTTGTCGAGACCGTATATCGAGGTTTGTTCACTTTGGCTAGCCATCGGCTCATCTGCCATGTAGTCGGGATTTGCGGTTGTGGACTTTGCATCGCCAGTGGTTGTTGATAAGGTTTCCTCTGTGGACCTTGACGTTGTTTCACTCGTATCTGTTGTGCCCTTGTCGAGAACCTCCGTTGTCTCTTCGTCTGGAAAAGTGCTCGCACCACTTAAGGATTCCTCCAGTTTTCCATTCAGCGTATTGAGGGTTGTACTATCCCAGCTACCAGCTACACTCGCAGGCAATGTTGTTAGTTCTGAGCTGAGGTGTGGTGCCGTTGTTGTTGGTGTTGTGAACGAAGTTGTTGAAGCCTCTGTTGGACGTGGTGTTGTTCCAAGTGAAGTTGTGGCAGGTGTTGTAGTCTCTGTGGCCTCTGTGCCGCTTGTTTCTGGTGCTTTGGTTGTTGACTCCACCATGAACAGAATCTCTGTACCTGTATCGACTTCACCAACGACTTCCCCTGCAGACTTGACTTCGAAGTTGAGCAGCTCTGCAATGGAAAGTCCCTTAAGGGTGTTTATTGGAACTGGAGTCGAAACAGTCGTTGTGGAAGCCACAGTTGTGGCCAACAGCGGAGCAGGTGTGGTTGGAGTCATCGGCCAATGGAAGAGCGGATATTTCTCACTGTACGCCTTCTTGGGACTGGGCTTCTTGTTGAACCTATTCTTTACATTGTCCATGGTCTGTCGTACCAGCCAGTTGTCTTTGGTCGCCCACTGCTTTCCTGTCGCTGGCATCTCATACGGATTCAGTGAAAGGTGGGACATGCTTCGGTCAAAGTCTCCAGTCTCAACCAATTCAGTTTTGCGTATCTTGCGAGTGCTTGGCGTAGGCGTTGGACGTCTGAGTTTTCTGAATTTGCGACGAGGCACTGAGACTGTTGGTGGTGCTGCTGGAATTCTTGTTGTTTCTGCTGCAGTGGGTGCAGTTGTTCTTGCGGTCATAGGAGTTTTGGTTTTGAGCAGAATTCTTGGTCTTGGTGTGGTAAGCGAGGGTCCACTGCTACTGCTGCTCAGCTGATTAGCTGCATAGAGCATTGAGGGTATGAGAGACGAGGGTTTCTGGCTGGGCTTCGGTTTGGGAATGCTCTGCGCCACTTCGTCGTTGAGAAGTTGGCATTCACCCTTGTGCGTGATCTTCCAATCTGGCAATGAGACAAGGGGTTAAAGGTCAATCGGCTTATCCGCGCAATCCGATGCAGTTAAGCTTACCACTATTGGGATCCTTGCAGCGCACACGGTCCAGATAACACTCATTGATGATGGTGTAGCCGATGCCATTGCGACTCGCGCAAATCGGGCTGTAGCGGGTGGGGCAGGGCTTGTCGCAGCGTCGACAGGTGCCGTCGTACAGAATAGTCCACGCTGTGAAGTTTGAATACAGTTGCTGTCTTAATCCGTTACGGTTCAGTGCTTACCATTGCCCACAGCCTGGCTGTAGTCCATCAGGGCGCACACGCTGGAGAACGTGCGACTTTCGCCATTGAAACTGCCGCAGACGGGTTCATTGCTGAACACGCAAGTGCCTGCACCCCCACGAGCTGTCACCTGCCGCTTTGCCGGCTCCTGTGGCTCATCCTCATGCACCTGCGGCTCTGTCCCCGTGCCGTCATAGACTCGCTTGCCCTTAGGTAGCTCTGCAATGTAGGGCTTGCGGGCTGGCAGGGAATAACTCTTCTCCATTGTGCCCGAGTTGCTGATGAATTGCGTGTGAAACGTCGAGGGGGCAAAGATCTGCACTGCATCCTCGGATATCTCGAAGTCATCCAGCTGATTCTCGTCCTTGTGGCTGCGCTTGCTGCGCTCCATGTCCACCTTTGGCTTCGATTTGGGCTTGTACTTGCGGTTGTGCTTCATCTTGGTGCTGTCCTCGCCACACAGTCCTTCCGATATCACGCGCCAGTCTGCAAGAAGATAATGTCTAAGTAGGGTAGGGGAAGGTAAGTTTTTGTACTTCCTACTTCTGCGCGTCCTCTGGTTCTCGGCATGGACCAGACACTCATTGGAGAAGGTGGACTTGACGCCCGCATAGCTCGCGCAAACCGGACGATACACATTGGTGCAGGGCAAGGGCTGAGGTCGCTTGCGTTGACCCACGAGCACGGTGTGCGCGGTCTGTTTTGGCTGGCTAGGGCCACTGGGGCACACGCCCCACTTGTAGACCAGCCAGTCGGACTTGGAGAAGCACGCACTGCGCACCATTTCACAGCGATTCCTGAATGTCTTCCGCTGGCCGGAAGTCACGCTGACTCCGCAAATCGGCTGAAATCCGTCCTCGCACTCGAAATCGCAGTTGGGCAAACAGTTAAACAGGGCCACATCAGCTGCAGAGAACACAAAAAGGGAGAGGAGGAACCAAGGTAAGCCTGCTATCAACTGCTATCGGTGATCTCATGCTCTTACGCAGTGGTCCACCGATGAGATTCTCGCGCTGGGCCTTCCTCAAATCGCACTCGTTCTTGAACAGCAAATACTCGCCCCGACTGCGGGCACAGATGGGCGTGTTGTCGTTGGCACACAGCATGTTGTGGGGGTCCACTCCCTGCCCAGGCTGTTGGCCCAGCGTTGTGGCCAACAAGGCCAGCAGGCGAAGACCAAACAACACTTGTCTGCTAGTTCCACTCATGTTCTTGTTGCGCTAGAACACCGAAGTCAAACTAAATGCAACTTGCAACCCGTTGGGTTCTTTTATACACAGAAGCGTGACCTGCGATGCCAAAGATCGCAATGATTGCTCAGAGCTCGACACGTGATAATCACTGCACGCTGTCACACTCACAGTCGCAGTCGCACACCGCGGCACACACTCACTCGCACACGCAGTCAACAGTCACTGCTCCCAGGGACCGATTGCGGGCGGCGACGTCATGCGATAGTCGCGATAGTTTGCTCCATCTAACTTGCACCTATTGATAGAAGTTCAGTCAGTTAGTCAATTAGATTCGGTTCGATTGCACGGGCAGAGCGAGCGCAGACCAGCAAGAATTCCGCCGCAGCACCTGCTACGTGATTTTCGGCCGATTTTGGAGAAACAGCAACAGATTCGAGATAAGAGGCAGTCGCCAAACTTAGCATTTGCATCGATTGTGTGTGGTCGCTCGAAAGTGTATAACTCATGAGTAGTTTGTGCTGCGACTGTGGTGTGTGTATCTTTTCCGCACTTCTGCAAACTGATAACGCGCACTTTCAGCTCAACTTATCGCCGTTTGTCAACATCAACGATAGTCTAAACAGAATCGAGCGACGCTTTAAGCTAACTATGCAAGTTAAAGCTCAGCGATTTGATTGTGCATTTTCGCCGCTGAATGGATTCCGGGCAATCGAGTGTGGAAATTCTCTAATATCCGGTCGATGAGTGCCCAGCGTGCGTTGCACGGTTCATTCAGCGAGAAATGCCGAATATTCGCACGCTCAGTCCCCTGGCCGAGATAAGCCCAAACATTGATAACGACTTGTTTGTTTTCGACCCACGAAACGTGAATGATGTTGTTCGGCTGCTTGTTTTCAGCTCTGCTCTCGAGATAGCTTCGCTTTTTGCCAACTGGATGATGAATTCCGGAAGTCAATGCGAGTATATCAATGGAGCCAGTCTCAAGGCTAAGGTAATTTAATTTACTGCATATTTATCAATCAATTTGACAGAATGAAAACTTGATAATATGCAAAGTTCTTCTTTTTATTTACATTATAATGGACTATAAACTAATCATGCACACGGGGAGGCTTCTTCCTATGCAGCTCGCAGATAAACCTGTTCATTTAAGCTTTAGTTAACACTTCTAATCTGAAACGCGTGACATAATTGCTCAAAGCAATCTGACCCTGCTGCCGTCTGCTGTGCAAGTCCATTAACCCAATTCGCGCAAATTGATCTTTGTGGCGGAAAAATACCAATTCCGGGAGCAAAGCATCTGCGAAGATATTCTTAGCGAGCTGTATTCAAAGCTCATTCGCTTTGCCTTGACATAATCGCTGCCAATCGCTGAAGAGAGGCTGGAGTGAGTCTGCAGCTCGTGGCAGCTGACAGCTCACTTGGCCATTGAGCCAGGCCCGAAGCTTCTTGGCCGCTAATGGCCGAGCAATTTCAAAACAGAAACGGGCGCAAAATTGCAAAATTTAATAATGCGCGCCTAATGGGAGCCTCATACCCGTTTGCTCTGCTCTCGCGACTGGCAATAGAAAGCAATAGTCAGCACTTGCTGAATCTCTGCGCTGAATGCGGCATAACTAGGTGAAATGAAGAAATGCCAGCGAGAGACGGACAGAGAGAGAGAGAGAGAAAGAGAGAGAGAGGGAGAGCGAGAGCAAGACGCGATCAAAGCGGTTACTTGCTTGGCTGCTTGGTTGCTTGGCTCGGCTTGTTGTGGTCTTTGGCTTTGTTAGAGCAGCGCGAAAAAACGCAACGCAGTCTAACGACGAGAGCTGAAGCAGAAAGACATGCGAGCACGGGTGCAACGGCCGACAGAGTCAGTGAACGCATTGCAACCAACAGAGCAATAAACAACATATCGCAAGAGACCCTCTCGAGATCTTCTGATCTTAAGTTTGTTAGTGCGACAGTGATTGTGTTTCTTAGTAGGCGTGCGCGTTAAACAGCGTCAAGTCAGAGAGACAAGTGCCAGAACCCACGCACCATGGTTGTGCAGAAGGCAGCAGCCACGCCCCCGCTGCCAGCAGCGGCCACAGTCAGCCCGACAGCGGATAATTGCTACATGCAGCAGTACCAAAAATATGCCACACACTGCGAGACGGCGGACAGCGGCAACGGCAGCGACCTCGAGAGCAACGGCTGCCCCGTGCAGCAGCCCGCCAGCCTGCTGCTGAGCGACGACAGCGAGGAGAGCGGACCCTCCTCGCTGAACAGCGACTCCCTTAACTGCAGCAGCACCGAGTATGTGCGCCAGGCAGCGTCCAAGCCCAGCGGACAGCTGCGCCAGCAGCGCCACAAGTCGCTGCGCATGCTTGGCGCCCTGCTGCCGGATTCGCTGCTGCGCGACATACGCGACAGACGCAGCAGCAGCAGTGCCGAGTACGTGGTGCAGTTCACTAGCCCGGCCGAGGTCAAGGACAAGCAGTTGAAGCCAGTAAAGCCAGTCGAGGTGCAGGATGGAGAGGAAGAGGAGGAAAGGGAGGAGGGGTTGCCAACGTTGCCGTCGTCGTTGCGCTTATCGCGCGAGTCACTCAACGAGGAGAGCATCGAGGAGCTGCGTGCGGCGGTGCAGCGCGCCAACTTTGTGCAAACCGGTGAGGAGGCAACAGCCTCGTCGCTGCCGGTCAACAGCAGCACCACTGGCGACAGTCATGGAAACTGCAACAGCAACAACAGTAACAGCAATAACAACAAGTACAAGTATGCGGACGATCGATACTACAGCTTTCACATAAACGAGCACGAGAACTTCAGCAGCTTCGCGCGACACGGCGACGGGACGCGACACGAACAGCACGACGTGTTCGCCGGCTATCGGGATGTGCGCAGCAGCGCCAGCTCCACACAGTCCACGATACGCTCCGCCAAGGGAACCGTGCGCGGCGTTAAGAATCGTGTGCGCAATGGAATAGCCACGTTCTTGCAGCTGCAGCAGCAGCCAAATGCCAAGGTGAGTTGCAACATCCCCATTGCAGTGCATTGCAGCAGTTTGATCTCTCATGGTAGTAGCTGCCCCAGGGCGATTCCCACGCTTCCCCATCAGCATTGGTGTGTCTGTGTCTTTGTCTCTGTCTGTGGGGTGGTACCTGGTACCCACCGAGGCGAGCTTATGCAATCTCCGTGCGCATCTTGGCGAATTGTTTACAATTGCCTGCACGCCTCAGCGGAGAAAGTGCTACCAGACAATTGTAGCTGTTGCTATTGCTGTTGTTGCTGTAGTTACTGTTACTGTTGTTGCTGGTTTTCAATATATCTTTCACATTTGGTATTTATGTCTGCCGTTCCGTCTCCATCTCCGTCTGCGTCTCCACTCGGCTCATTTTGCTCGTAATCTAATGAGCTGCAAGTCCACACCAGTATGACTGCCTCCGTCTTCAGTCTCTTTTCGCTGTCTCCAGCTGCCAACTGGGGTGTGAGTGAGGAACGTGAGTAAGTGTGCGTGTGTGTGTGTGTGTCTGCCGTGTGTGTGGTGTATTTCTATTGCAATTACAGAGTCGTATATGTATAATGAAAACCGTTAAATGGCTTATTTTGTCGACACTCGCTTAGGCTCGACTGCGGCGATCGTGAACGGGAACGGGCAGCGGGGGGTTGCAGCTAACTTATGTAGATATCGGTTAGTGCCTCGACCAGCGGTTTATTTTGTTTCTGTGTTTGTCTCAGCTCCAAGAGAGACAGATAAATAGTTACTATACTTGTGGCTTGACGGATTGACTAATGGCAGTGCCAGCTCGAGAGCTCGAGAGCTCGAGATTGTGCAGTTAGAAAACTGAAACAACAGCTAATCATAGAAAGTCAGTCTAATGAAATGAACATATCATCGGTTTCTATGGGGCGTGCGCTGAGATCTCGTTTCGCATGTTAATGGGGAGCTAATTAAAGAGTTTGCCAGAACGGCTGGCCAGGAAGGAAACTGTGCATAGAAAACGAAAACGAAACTCGAAATTCGCAAAGATATAAGACTCTTTTTGCATGTTAATCGAGGTAATTAATGAGGCTGCCAGAATGAAGATCATTTCCCCAGAAACATTTCAATTTCCCCTTTGAATTCACATCCCCACTCGAGTGATCTCCACATAACAGTTACAACTATCTTATCAAGCATAACAATCAGCGCGTCTCTCGAGTTTATGTTAATTTCCAGCGCACTGCAATAACTGTTTGAATATTTTCGGTTTTCGTTTTTCGTTTGTTTTGTGAGTTGTTTTTTATGCTCTTTAACTTTTATTATTGGGTTAGTCAGGTGCGCGCATTTCTCTTGCTGCCCAAAGACCTGGAAATTTCCCTTTATCTATTTTAATGCTCAGACTTAAGATCAGTTTAATTGTTTGACTTGCTTCTCTCCAACTGTTGTTGTTGGTTTTACTTTTCACTTTCGAAGCCATAGAGCTTGACTAAGACTTGACTAAGACTCGGCGAGTTTGATGGAATGCTCAGAGCAGTCGAACAGCTGAGCCAGCAGATCGGCAGAAAGAAAGAAAGAAATGTTTTATGGCTTTATAGCGGCCCACATGCAAATTAGCCAGATCAAGGAAGCGAAGCTCGCGGCAGCTAACAATGCTCACACACACACACACATAGACAGTCATAACATCTGCATAACAATAAAAAAAAGTGAGCTGCTTGAGATGCTGCTAATTATAATGCAGTTCGTCTGTCTATATGTTTCGATCTGGCAGCAATCGCAATAAATCGAAAGTGAAAATGGCCGAGCTTTGTTTTCCGTTTGGCTTGGCTCGGCTGGGCCCTTCGATTTATCATCGCGCTGAGCCATAATTAGACCAATCTGCCGCCAAATTGACTGTGTTTCCACAGAAGACATTGGCTTCGTTTTGTCACCTTCGAGAAGCAGCCAGAGCCGCTCAACAAAGAGACTGTTGTCGGCATTGGCATTAGCCTCTATCTTGATGTTTGGCTTGCCCAACTGTTCGATTGCCAATCACTGCGACTGACTGCTGGCCATACAAGTGACCTGCTTTCTCTTTTTACCAATTCATGCAGCAGCCGCAGCCGCACAGCCACAAGCAACCAACAACAACGATAGCAAGCATCTACTGTTGCTGCTGTTGCTGTTGCCTCTGCTGCGTCTTCGTCTTCGTTGCTTGCGACTGCAGTTCGGCAAAAAATAAAAACAAACAACAACAACAACAGCAAACTGCTCGGCTATCGCCGTGCAAATCACGTGTGTTAATTGTTTGCGTTTTTTGGCAACGCGACACAACATGACACAAGTTAATAACGCTGTGACAGCGCAAAGCGTTAATCAGGCTCAGCATGAGGCTGCAATCGGGTTTTCTCCTTGTCGAGGCAGAGGGACAATTGTCGAAATGGGAATTGGAAAAACCCCGTCGAGGAGGCACAGCATTGAAAAGTTGACTTTCCTTTTGACCACAGCTTGTTATTTATTTTTTTCTGTGGAGTTGTCAAGGCTTTGAACTTTTATACTTTGTTGTTGCCGTTGCTACTGTTGTTGTTTGTGTTGGTTATTATTTGCTCACAATAACCATATTAAATTAAAAATATTTTTGTCGCCTCACCTGTTGACAACGAAAATCGGCCTGGCAGCTAGAGTCGTTCGGCCTCTCAACTCCTCTCTTCTATCTCCTTTTCTTTCTCTCTAGCTCCCTCTCTCTCTATCTCTCTCTCTCTCTCTCTCTCTCTCTCTATCCTTTCCCTTCTCCATCTCTCTCTACGTTAATCTTCTTCTGCTTTAATCTCTCGAAATTTCTTGCAATTTGCCCGCTCGGCAAATTCTCGTTCCACCGGTTTGAGCGAGGCAAGCGCAACGTCTTGCTGCAGCTGCAGAGGTTGCACTTGCTGTGCACAGTTCATTGATATCAGTTACTGGCTGGCGGTCTCGTCTTGAAAGCGGTTCATTAGCCAAAGCAGACGGCACCAAAGTTGGCCAACTAACGGAAATGTTAATTGTCAAATGAGTGAACCCGAACCGGTTCGCCGCTCCGGCCTTACAAAATAAACCATCATAAATAGTCGGAAAACATGGGATTGCCATTATGTTGGTGTGCCTCTCTGTGTGTATCTATGTGTGTGTGTGTGTGAGCGAGTGTATCTGTCAATTGCCTAGCAGTTTTCCCATTATTGCTTAATTGAATTGATTAATAGGATTTTGAGTGACATGCAGAGTCGTGCGGTTACGTGAGGCGCCACACGGAGACGGCTAATGAACCCAAACCCAGACTGGCGAGTCCCCCAAAGTAGCCGCAGAAACTGTTGCTGGCCCCTCCTCCCCCCACCTGCTGGCCACACTTTCCAAAGTGGCTTCTTCATTGTCTTGCTTGATTCTGTAATCCAGAGAGATTTCTCTAGAGTTGAATGCGCCGTGTCGGCAGCAAATGTCGCTGCATTGTGTCGTTAAGATTTGGTCACGGGATTGTTTTACCATTGCAAGTCTCTTTTCTTCCCCATCTCTTCCCCATTCTCCAACTTCTACTGTCTCCATTTGGCTTCGCCCCATTCTTTTACCTTGCTGTCCACGGTCACGACCGTTACAGAAACCAAAATCTGCGCGATGTGGCGAATTCTGTGCCAATTTCTAGCTGTTTTTGGCGACCTGCTTTTCCGGCAGAAACTCGAGCGGACTCGAAACGCTAAAAATAGTTGGCGAACAGAAACTGGAACTGGAACTTCAACTAATTTTTTTTCTATTCTATTTTCTATTTCGTTTTCCATTCGCAGTGCTACATGGAGAAAGATCTGGGCAAAGTGGTGCTGTACACCACCAGCATGGGCGTCATTCGCGACACCTACACCAAATGTGCCAATGTGAAACAGATTCTGCGCACGCTGCTGGTCAAGTTCGAGGAGCGGGACGTGTTCATGAGTGTCGAGTACCAGGCAGAGATGCGCCAGCGCATGCAGACCTCACAGATCCGAGTGCCGCAGCTGTATGTGGAGGGCCAGTACATTGGCAATGCGGAGACGGTGGAGCGCATGAACGAGTCCGGAGAGCTGCGCCAACTGCTCAAGCCCTACAAGTCCATTGCCAGCACCTACACCTGCCAGACCTGCGGTGGCTATCGCCTGCTGCCGTGTCCCTCGTGCAATGGCTCCAAGAAGTCGGTGCATCGCAATCACTTCACGGCCGAGTTCGTCGCTCTCAAGTGCATGAACTGCGACGAGGTGGGGCTCGTCAAGTGCCACAATTGCTAAGCGATCCAGTGGGAGATCTCTCCACTTGCCCTCCCCCCTCACCCGGCACCACACACGATGGTGGGATCTTTGTAGCATTTAAGAGCATTCTTTGCATTTCGCATAACCGCTAGTTGTAAGCCCTGTTAAACTTACTTAGTCAACGATAAACCACACTAACTAACCATGTCTAGGCATAAGTAGTAAATAGTTTTTAAACGCAACATTCACTTGTATTATTTACGCATGGCATCGCAATAGAATTAACTAGAGTATACGAGTATACTAGTGATCTACACTGAACTTGGGCATGACTCCGTGTATACTCTGAGAGAAATAACAGAAAGTACTCTACTGCAACTTTGTTTATGGGATGCCTGAACTAATAGAATCTACTCTTCTGCAATTGTGTTTAGAGGGTAGAAGGACAGCAAGAAACATTCAGAATGCATCTCCGATTTGGTAAAGTATTTAAATTCTGTTGATCAGATCAACAGCAAAGACGACATAACCATGTCGGTTGCATTTCTGTCCTTGTGTATTAAAAGCTAGATGTTAGAGGCAAAGAGAGTTAGAAGTACCACATTTTTTATGCTCAATTTTGTTATGTACAAATGTTTTCAAAATGTTTCAAAAATAGTTATTGGCATTGAAGAAATTCAATAAATAATTTCAGTAGGCCTACTAATTTCTTAGTCACCACCTGAAAGTATGCAACATAAAATACGCTAAACTTAGAAGATTTATGTTGTAAAAGAAATTTTAAAAGTGAACGATAAGGTATATCTTCGCCTGAAGCCGACCTCAACATTAGAAGTAGAGGCTCCTGGCGGGCCTCCATTAATTGGTTACACAAGGCGAGGCCAGGTTCTTCTCCATGATCAGGTGTATAGTGGGATATAGCTATCGAGCATACTCGACTTTTGCTCTTGTTTACTTCTCTTTTCCATAGTTTTCTCTCTCTTCCTCCATCTCCTTTAATTTCCGTGAGTCCTGTGCAACTCGGTCTACTGGAACTGTTTCTCCTACTCACTCTCTCTCACGCATACACACTCTTCCTCTGCCCACCTCTCTCATTCTATTCCTTTCTATGCTTTTTCGCCAGGCAATTATATAAACCTGCTTCACTCCTCCTTTTTCTCCACACTGACCGTGCAATTTTCTCGCGCCATTTAATTTCTGTCGGCCATTCCCGCAGCCGCCTTTCAGGTCCTTTCAGCCTCCGGCTCTGACTGCAGCAGCCGAGCGGACTGGCTGGTCGGCAGACTGGCAGACTGGCAGACTGGCCCATTTGCCATTTGCTTTTGGTGTCTTTGTTAGTTATTGTTATGGCGTTTTTAAATGTTATTTTCCACTTGGCTCCCACTTTTGTTAAGTTGCCGTCCGCCCTCTCGCTCCCCCTACCCACACACACTCACACACATGCAGCAAGTAAATGGCCTGGCTGGTCACACAGCCCACTGTGCAACTGGCCAATCTGGACAGCAAACTGACCACGCCAGCTGACCCTGGGCGGGCAGCAACCCTTGCCGCGCCAGCATCAGCGGGTGAGCTGTAAAAACTGTTGTGTTTCCGCATTTGCTTGTTGGCGGCTGTTAGCACTGGCCCCCTTCCCCCTGTTCCGCACTCCCTTCCGGCGTGGATCGTTAAATTCACAGGCGGCTACATTGTAATTACCGAGCAGAGCCGCATCGAGCGACCCAGCGAGCGACTGGCCCAAATCCTCGGCTAAGGCGACTTGATTTATGCGCCGACGGCATCGACGGCACTTCCATCGGTGGCGGCGTCATACGCAATTTTTCATAAACAATTTGGCACAATAACACACAATGTGGTATAGGGCGAAGGGGTTTGAGTAACGGCCACTGGGCTGGCGCGGGACTGGGATCGGTTTGCTGTGAGCGGGTTGCTTGGGTGGTTGCCAAAAACGTGCAATATTAAAATAAATATTGTAAATGCCGGTAAAGCTGGCAAACGGCGACGGCGGCGGCGGCATCGTCATCGGCATCGTCGCACTGAGCTGCTTGTGGCCACAGCAGGGCTGACAGGGCAAGCCAGAGCGCGGGAACTGTCGCCGAGCGCGAGGTTCCGCTGTGTGCCGCTGGTTGAATGGCAGCTGGTTGGCCCAACTGCTGGCAGTTAAACCTTTTAAAGGCACAAGGCCTCCGACGCGGCCATTGTTAACTTTATCCGCGGTAATTAGTTTATGCGCGCAATTTCATGTGCATTTCGGTTATTAAATACGCTGTTGTCGTACTCGTTGTTGTTGTTGTTGTTGTTGCTGGGGTGTGCATTATTATTTTGGCATACTTTCCGGCAATGCCAGCAATATGTATCCGCTGCCATGGAGCTTACTCCTAATGCTGCATACTTTGCGGCGCAGGTGTTTTTCAGCGCACTATAAATCGGTGTCGCTGCATGGTGGGGGGGTGGAAAGTGTATTAGTACGTTAGAGGCTGTTACTATGTGTGTGTGTGTGTGTGTGTGTGAGTGTGCTTAGTATCTTGTGTGTATGTGTTGTGCCTGCTCCCAATTGGCGACAAATAAAATTAGGAACACATTATGTTTTCGACAAAAACTTTGAAATTGTTTTCGCCACAACCTTTTGCCACGCCCCCAGCTGCCGTTGTTGCTGCTGCCAACGCCCAGCAGCTCATTACAGCGTGCAGAGTCGGCCCATGGAGCTGGGGCTGGGGCTGGGGCAGGGCTACAAATCACGGGCAGCTACTCAACGGATTATTAAGTGAAAATTATGGCACTCCTAAGGCTCATAAAGCATTCACAATGCTCGGCAACGCCAGCCAGCGGCGGTTAGTTACATTTTTTATTGTCAAACATAGTTGTTGTTGTTGTCTAAGTTGTTGTTGCTGTTGTCTCTGCCACTCCCGCTGCTGCTGCTGCTGCCCTAACCCATTTGGTGTCAGCCATAAAACTAACATAGCTCACATTATGGCAGAGCCCAGTCAACCGGAGACTTCGCCGCTGCTTTCAGCGTGTGTGCATAAGTTTTAATCTGCCTTGGCTACAATCGGATGTGGATGTGGTTCCTTTCAAGCTGCTGCACACGAGTTGGGCCACACTGAATCCCGAATGCTCAGCCATCGGCGGGATCTGCATTGGCTAAGAAATCATTGCAGAGACCTGTATAGATTTACATATTTATTTGATTTATTTGCAGAGAACTCAATGCTATTTTATTAAGGATCAATAAGTATCGTATATTATTCACTATCTCTTTCTATCGCTATATTTCATTCAAATCTCTATTTATTTGCATTTATTTATATATATTTTTTATCCTCTTACTTTTCTCCCTGCTACTCTCTCCATCATGTGAGAATACTCCTGTAACTACATGATCCGATCCGATTACTTTCCCTGCAATGTGCCTTTTCCAACTGGGATCATCTTCTTGAATACCCTTTGTGCTGCTCTTGGCCGAAAGTGCAGAAGAATTCGCAAGTTGCACACAGTAAATAAAATAAAATAAAAAGGGAAAAGTGTGGCTAAAAGTAAGCAAACAATTGATTAAAATTTATGCGCTTCACACCAATACACACACGCACACTCAGATCGAAGCTCTCTTCTATGTAGATAAAACGGACAAGCAGCCATTCGCTTTCATCGAAAGTTTGCATTTCAACTTGTAAGTGCGGGCAGGGGGAACGGAGAGGGGAAGGTGGCAGAGTATGTGGCTGGGTAAACAGCATTTTGATTAAATTATTTTAATGGTAAGTAAGAGATACACTCTTAATATATGCGAATCCTTGTACAATGCCCTCTTGCCACTCCCACTCTCTCTCCGTCTCTTCCTCTCTCTGTCTCTCATTCACCCGCTCCCGCCGCACTGCTGCAGTCAATTAATTCAGCTGCGAACTATTAAAGCACACACCGGGCGCTCATAAATTGAGTTTGAAGCGCGACTTGCGAGCTGGAGCCGGAGCCGGAGCCGCAGCACATGAGTCAATTCTCTGCTGGGAGTTGTAAATGAATGAATATTTCATAGATCCGACAATGTGCCCAGACGCAGATGCAAACACTGCCGGAGACCTACCCCTCGCCACTCCCCTGCCTCCATCTCCCCCCACAAAGCTGCTGCTCGACAGAGTATTAGCCCAGCACAGCTCGTTGGCCCGTCCGACAGTTTTGGGATTGAGTTTGAGTTTCGATTTGGCAGCGGCGCTCTTGATGCGCCCTTTGGACCACCTGCCCGCATGTGCTTCCTCCCTCTCTCTCACTCTCTCTCTCTCTGTCTCTGTCTCTCTCGGTCTACTTTAATCTGTCTGTTGCTCAGTCCGTCTCCGTTTAACTCTTTTGGCTGCCTGGCAAATATTTATTGAACACGATTTGCTCGTTAGGCGAACGCAACACTTACACAGATACAGACTCCACACAGAAACACACACTCACATATACTAACACATACACACATATATATAAAACTGGGGTCTGAAGACGGCTTTTCTTTAGCTGCTGCTGCCTCGCTTCGCACATTCGTTTTTCACTTTGATTCATTTTGTAGCATTTTTCAATTTCTTTGTATCGCATGCTCTTTCTTCCTCATCTGCTTCTTCATCTTCTTCTTCTGCTCTCCATCGCTTGCTCTCTGGCGATTTTTATCTAGGACGCTTCTCGGCAACCGAGCGATTTGTGTGCAAATTTTCCACTGTCATTATATGCACAAGTGTAGGTAGAGAACGTGTGTGTGTGTGTGCGTGTGTGTGAAGGTTAGTTTGAAATTTTGCCTAGACCGGAGCCCGATAGAAACAGTTAATAAAATCCCTTGACACGAAGGCGTTTACATAAGCTTTTAGCAAATAATTGAGTGTGCGTGCGCCTCACTTCTTATTGTTGTTGCGACTGTTCTTTAACTTCTTCTTCTTCTCTCTCTTTTTGTTGCTGTTGTGGGTTGGCACGTGTGCCGTGCTATTGGCAAAATTGTACGGATTGTCCCTACTCGGGGGGCCTGACCTAACCACCTATGCTCACGTATGTGTGTGTGTGTGTGTGTATGTAGTGTGCACCCAGGCCAGTCTCAGTTTCACTTCAGCAACTGGAAATTCAATTGGATTGGCAAAAATTGTTGTTTACATGCCGATTTGCTTGTTTGATTTATGCAAAATGTGTGTGCGGAGGTGGGTGAATCCCCTCCCCCCCACACTCACACACACACCAGTGCACACACACTCGTCCCACTCACACACAGGCACGCATGATGTGCGCCTTGAGATTTGGCCAAACAATCCAACGAACGTCCGAATTAGCCGCCACTCCAAAAGCATCCGTCCGTCCGTCCGTCGGTGCGTCCGTCCCTTTTGTCCAGCCCGGAGCTGGCCAAGCTTGTGTATTAAACGATATTAGCTGCCAACGTGCGCTGGCAGATGGTAATGGGGCTGTGCCGGGTGTACGTGGGCGTGGCTAGATTGCCGTTTCCCGATTGCCCTCGTGCGTGTATGTTTGATGTCGGTTTGGGGCCATGTCCCTTAATGGGCCAGAAAGGCAGAGCCTTTCGCTTTGAATTCGTCTTGTATTTGACGACAAACACACGATTCGAATCTGGCTTGATAAATTTTCTATTTACATATGCCGCAAATTTCACTCTGATTTGCCAGCTCCCCAACCCGTGCGCCAGTTAAGCTCCATCCCTTCGTGAGCCACTTGGCATGGTCGGCACGTAAACGCGTTAGGATTACGCATACGCCGCGTTGCCCGTTGGCTAAAAGCTTAGTCGCTAAGTGCAGCGTACTGCGAATTCCATCAGCAACATCTCAGCCCACATAATGACCTGGCCGACACAACACAATGCAATGCAGGGCAGACCAAGGGGGAAGGTAAGGGAAGGAGAACAGGAGGACAGTAGAAGCGCGCGCAGTGAGCAGTGAGAATAAAATTTGTCTTCTGTAGAAGTTGCAGTCAAGTTTGCCCTGAGTTGTGGGTAAACATTTTTCAGTGGCAATAAATAATAACGCAGAAAGAAATATTAATAATAAAAGCACGCAGCAGCAGTGCACAGCGCATAAAGGGACAGCAACAGCAGCAGCAGCAGGAGCAGGGCCAGCAACGGAGCCGGAGCTGGAGTCAGATGCGCAGCCAGAACATACAATGGATGCACCCGGACCCATCCAGCGAATGGGGGGCAGCCCAAGCTGCCGAACTGCCGAGCTGCCAAGCTGCAGAGCAACAAGAAAAGTGCATCCACGAATAAAATCAAAGCCATCAACTGCAATTGCAGCAGACAATCTGACGGACACGATGCCGGGGCAGAGAAGGCACTGGATGGTGAATTGAATGGTTATTGAAAGGGCTGAATTCAGTGTGGCAAAGAGGAAGTGAAGAGGAAGGAGGAAGGAAGAGGAAGAAAAGGTTTCCTGTGGAAAAACCAAAGTTTTTTCGCTCTCTCTCTCTCTCTCTCTCACGGTCTTCTGCTCGGTTCCCTTACGGCTATAAAACTATTTTGCAAGATGCATAAAGACTTTGTCAAGTGGAAAAATATGGAAAAGTTTTACATTCCGATGAAAAGTAATGCCATCTAAATTGCATGCCACTTGGGAAATGTGTGAAAATTGTAAGCCGTGGCAGCGGCGAGCAGCTGAGCCAAAAACTTGATGCGTTGCCAACTAATTGCCACAACTACCACACGCACACACACGCACAGCAACAAACAGGGGAAACCACGCGTGTGCCTGCGCTTCTCTCCTGTTGTGGCAGCTTACGAATGGTTATTAAACCGCATTTAATAATTCGCATAATGGACGATTTAAAGATTACAGCTGAATGCCAGAGGCAGCAGCAGAGGCAGCTGCAAGGCGTAGGGGGAAAGCCAGCAAACGCAGGAAAAGCAAACAATGTACAACATGGCACAAGGCACACTTTCAATTTTCTTAAAACACATAAAACTTGATTATCTTGATTAAATTGCAAATCAAAAACATGTTTCAAGGATTACTTCTGTGCCACACACACACACACTCACACAGATATTCTCACGCGAACACTCACGCAAACCAACGCACACAATGAGAAATCTTATCAAGCCACACACGGATTGCGTGCAGAGACAGCAAAGGCACAGTGGGAGGCAGATCTGTGTACATACATATATACCTATGTTTCCGATATATGTACGCATTGTGGGTATAAATAATAATTGTAAACTGCAAGCCACACACACACGTATCTCTCTCTCTTTCTCTCTATCTTTGTCTGTCTGTGCGGGCGTGCACATGTTAATCTGTTAACAAGAAGCTTAGATCGATTTCATTTCAAAAGTGTTTATATCACTTTAAAGTAATTACAAACAGCCACAAGCACATGCGAACGAGCTCGACACAAAACAAACCCAACTGTCTGTCTTACTGACTGTCTCTCTCTCTGTCCTTCTGCACATTTCAAGTGCTTCAACCTATCTCTCTCTCTTTTCACCTCTCTCTCTCGTTCTCTCTCTCTCTTAGTCTGTGTGCAGTCGACCTGCTGTAATGGAAAATATTACGCAAATTGATTCCATAAGTGGCTTGTCATGGAACTGCGTTTGCCTGTTGACAACTGCTCGCAAGGCCGTGTGTGGAAATCCCTTCGAGAAGTTTGCAGTGCAGGTTCTCAAGCACAAAGAACATCTCAAAATTTGAGTGTATTGACAAAAGCATTTCGATGCTGCTTGGCTTACTCGTGCTACACATGTATTCACTTTGCGTTCCAATTAATAAGATTATTGACTCAGTTTACGGCAAAAGCCACAACGAAATTTGCATGAGGGCGTTGGTTAATATCAATCAACTGATTAGTTGTCGGCCGGCGAGTTGATTTCACTTTGATTCGAAATTGTAGCGGCGAAAATTGATTACCCGATATAATTTTCATATATCGACAAATTCACATATATGTATGTTAAATATGTCATATTGCTTTTAGTGAATAATCAAATAATTGATGTGCTGATAAAAATCTAAGCTCGGCCTTGAAAAAAGCTAGAAATGACTAAAAAATCACAATTCAAAGTTTGCAACAATACAATCCAATGATTTTGTGGCTTGTCTATGTTTTTTTGTCTTACAAAAGGAAATGTTTTATATAATTCTACAATAGTATATATGTAAGCGTGGCTTCGTAAACAATAAAAGTACAAGCTACCAGTTGTTATAAAAAGGCTAAATAGATGCCAAAGTGAGGTACTATTTCCGCTAACCGCAATTTAACATTCAATACCACATTTGCCAACTTCAACACTATAGATCTAGTGGGAAAATAGCTAACTTGTCAGCACTGGTCATCACTCGTGTATAATTTCATCTGTGAGAAGAGACAAAAAAATTAATTTCTTATTATTTTAACAATCGCTTTCTGTTTGTGCATGTATGATAAGTCCAGCTGAGCTTTACTTTGCGAAGCCTGGCTGTTTTACTAAAAATGAGACAGACAGTGATCACAGTGAATGAAATTTGCTTGCTGGGATATTATCATAAAACGCTTCCTTCATCTTGGTTTTCAGTATTTGGAAATAAAAAATAGTCACATAGTGATAGATCAGGCAAAAACGGAGGATGGTCGATGGGAGAAATCCCTTTTTTCATAAAAAATTTGTTAATTTTCGTTCGATTTTTTGGTCGTCATTTTATTCATGTGGAAAGAAGCGCGCACAGACCTTTCTTTTCCCCAAATCTTCAGTTAAAATTCTCCAAATAGTGTTTTTACTCGTATTCAATTATTCAGCCAACATTCTCGTAGTAAAATTTGCACCGATACAAATGATTTCACGGGCTTTTTTTCTACCACTTCAGCACGAATACTAGTTTCTGGACGTCCAGTTCTAGGATCGTTTTTTAAATCCTCACGACCATTTTTAAATCGTCTATAAACTTGCGTACGACTCATACAGTCATCACAATAAACTTTTTTTTATTAATTCGTATGTCTCAGCAAATTTTGTTTCAAGTTTGACACAAAATTTTATATTTTCTCTTTGTTCCATTTTATTTTTGAACCATTAACACACATTTGGTTTTATTGAAATGGCTGTCACTTTTGCATCTGTCAACCGACTCACATGAAGTTAGGTGCGTTTGAAAGAGGATGAATGTATCTTTTTAATGTTGCAAATTTTCAGTAGATTTAAATATAAAGTTCGGTTATTTTTGGGACACACCATGTACATTTGTGCTTGGCCAATGAAATGCTACATGCACGTATTCATATGCAGCTTATGAAGGCTTACACGTTACGATATTTATATAAGGAAGTAGTATCGTACAATTATAATATTAACTCTTTACGTTTCAAAAAAGGTTTATCTGTTTGTCTGTTCTGCCAGTAATAACCTCAAACACTAATATAATTTTTATACTTAGCAAAAACTACTAGTTATGTAGAACAAATTAAATGAGGATCACATTTGTCTTAGAACATAAAAATGTCATTGAAGGTAATTTTGAATGTCTAAAATATTAACGGTTAAATGATTGCATTTGGAAAAGAAACCTAGAATTATTTTCAAAATAATTATAAGGGCAGAAAAGTTGCCTCTGATTTGTTTTCTTTTGTGCTTCAAACCCCAAACTTGTGCCAACTACAGTTCCGAATAGCGCCAACTAAACCAAGAAAAGTACTCCGCACACAACGGGCTGAGACCACGTCGAGTTTGTGTTGGGTAAACATTTCCACGTAGATCTGTCAGAGAGCTTACTCGAGGATTGCAGCTGTAAAATGCATATTAAGTAAACTAATTAAATGCCAGATCCGCTGGAGACGACTTAAGAGTCAGACAAAAAACTCTGCTGTCCCTGTTGCTGTAGAACGTGCCCAGCTCCTGGACCTGTCGCAGGTGCAATGCCAGCTCCCGGCTTCTGGTAATGCACAGGTAAATCTGCAGATGTCAAAGGCTCTCCCAAAATGCTAGAGATGTGTGGAGGGGCAGGGTGCGGGGCAGTCATGCAGTGGCGTAACTGCACCGAGCTATGCCGAATTTTCAAGCTAATCTGACCAATTTGAAGCGCATTGTCTTGCCAGGCAGAGTCGCTGCTAGCATTGTTATTGTGTGTGTTCGTGTGAGAGGAGAGAGGAAAGAGAAGTGTGCGTGGGTGTGGGTGAGGGTGTAGAAAGACAAAACCCAACGTGTGCGCAAAAAGTAAAGTGCCCATGGCATCTCACTATGTGTGAGTCGTGTGAGGGTGTTCCAGTGTGTTTGTTTGCCTTGCACTTATGCACATGTGTACAAACAGAGAAGGGGAGGGGAGAGAAAAAGGGCGAGTGAGACAAAGGGTGAGAAGGAGAGAGCAAGCTGAAGGCGGAGCAGCAGCAGTGGCATTAGTCGAGTAGATGACGCTGTAATAGCATTCAGAACTCTTACTAATGAGCAGAGCACGCGCAACTGTGAATGTGCCAGTTTGTGTATGTATGTGTGTGTGTGGGTGTGTGTGTATGGCGTCTGCATGGGCCGAGCAGGTGATATGAGTCCGCCGCTTGCCGTCACCTTGCCAGCGGCGTTGGCAGCTCTGCTTGAACCAATTTTACAATGTGCCGCATCAACCAACAACGAGCCAGGACCCAAGTGCGCCAAGTTGCAGCCAAGCAAGCCGGCAGCTGGCAGCATGCGGCACACGAGGGGGGAGGGACATGAGAATGCAGAAGAACACAAGAACTGGTACCCAGCAGTGGAGCCCTCACCCGGCACCCTGCACCCCTCAGCCGACACCCGGTAGTCGGCATCAGGCATCAGGCAACCGGCAGCTTCAAACTAATTGTGCAATTATTTTTGCATAAAGTGGCATAAACATGGCTAGAAGAGGCATTATGCAAGTTGCCTGACTTTTGCAACATAAGTATGAAGATGTAGCAACACCCACAAACACAACGCACCCACACACACGCCCCCGTGTGAGCTCCCTCTCGCTCTCTTGCTGTGTCGCTGTGTGTGCGCGTGCCTAAGTGGCACTCGTGCAATTTGAATGTAATATTCATTATTCTTTGCACATCGTCTGTCGGGCAGAGGCTTCTTTAGCTTTTTCTAGCTTTTTCCGCACTGCTTTGGGGATTTTAAAGACTTGCCAACTATCAAGCGAATGTCCACTGTCCTTCGACCTAAGCTGTCGTGCAAAACATTTATTATTATTATCTGTTCAGCTGCTGCTGATCGGATTGCAGAAGAACAAATAAATTGAAAGTCTTTAAGTACTTCATTGGGAATGGAAAGACAGTGCAAGTTAAGTTGTAGTATTAAAGAACATAACAATCTTAAATTTATATTGTACAATATATGTGGTTATATTTTTCACAATTTACATCCATTTCGCTTAATTGAGAGGCGCAATCCCTAAGCAGCTTACGGCACTCTTTGTCGCTTTGATTGTTTCCAATTTATCGGAAAGGCGCTTAAGCAGAGTTAATATACTTGTTGCACTATTCGGCATGTGGTATTATTGCTTTATCCCTCACTTATTAAATATTTGGTTCTCTGTCCTTGTCTCTCTCTCTCTCCCTCTAGTTTCTTCTTTGTCCCGTTAGCCAGGCAGTTATCAAAGCATGCAATCAACGATGTTTCAAGTAAATTTAATTAAATTTTGCAAATTTAAAAGCCATTCGCAAACACGTATGCACGTATGTGTGTGTGCGTGTGTGTGTGTGTGTGTGTGTGTGTGTGTGTGTGAGTGCGTGTGCGAGTTGCTTTCGCTTTGTTCCAGCTTGTTGTCTGAGGGCAAAGGAATGCGGCATTTTCAGTCTCATGTCAGTGCGGCATAGTTTCCCGTTAGCATTCGAGCTTGCAGCTCGGCTTTAATTTGAATTAAATTTTCGCCCAAAGAAAATTTGCTCTACGAGTTTTTAAAGGCACCAGAGCGCACCGAGAACGGGACGGGACGAGGGACGAGGGGCGAAGGACGAAGGACGTTCTCAATGCTTTGCTATGGCATTTTTCGACAATTAAAATTAAAATTTAAATGAAATGAGCGCCGAGTGTGTGTGTGTGTGTGTGTGTGCAAGTGCTGTGTGTGTGTAGAAAAGCCACAGCACACTCAGTGGGCAACAGGGAAAAGGGAATGCATGGGGGGGAGGGGAGGGTTGCTACAGAAGGCTACAAAAACAAACCACAAAAGCCAAAACCAAACACAAATGTTACATAAAGAAAAAGTCGACTTCGTCGTCGTCGTCGAGGAAGGAGCACAAATATGTAAATGAAATTGTATGACTCGCTACACAGAGGCACACACGAACACACATACACGCACACATGCAGCGACTGCAGCACACATATGCAGCAATTGCTGCAGTGCCGCGGTGGCAGCAGCAGCAGCGACACTCGAGCAACTTCTAACTAGGCAAACTGTGCGCCGAGGTGCAAATGCAGGTGCAGCTCAGGTGTGGGCGTCTGTCCGGGTTACATGTGTGTCTGTCTGTCTGTCTGTCTATATATGTGTGTGTGTGTGTGTGGGCTTGCGTAGTTCGTTGACTTTTGAAGTTGTCGACACACACAAAACAGCGGCAACGGCGGCAACAGCAATTGCACTTTGCCGTTACATTTATTGCAATTGTAATTGTTGTCAGTCGCAGCGGCAGAGCAGAGCGCAGCGCAGCGAGCGTTAATTATGTGTCAACGCAATTTTGGCTTGTCGAACGATGCAGCAGCAACAAGGACAACGACGACGACGACGCCGACAACCCTAACGACGGCTTGTTTAGCTAACGTGTCGAGCGGAAGTCGTTGCCAATCGAAGTCGCATCCGGTCGCCAGGGCCCGGGGCTGCATTTCCTGCGGTTTCGCTTTGCCGTTTGACATTGCATACTTCGTTGCCGCGTGCGCTGCGACTTTCACTTTTACAGCACCCACACACACACACACACACACACACAGAGGTGCACGCATGCCCGGCACACACACACCAGCACCGGCGCTAGTTGCCACATTTAAAATGCCTTTGCATATTTCATTAACGGTTTAAAAATTCATGAACTGCTAATTGAAAACGTTTGTCGTAACCGATACACACACACACACACTAACCCCCAGACGGGCGCCCGGCAGTGCGTAGCATAAGGTAGCAGAAAGGTGCTAGGACCGCACTCAAAAGCCGGGCAACATAGTTTAGCACTTTGGCTGGCCGTCGTCGTGGACGTTGTGTGTGCAACCCAAGAAATCAAAACGTCGCCTCGACCCGAGCCAACACAGGTCGAGCAGTAGCCGGAGCCGGAGCCGTGTATAATGTATGCGGCCTAAGCGACCCAAGCGACCTGCACTCAAAGTTCACCAATGGCCTGGCACTTTTGTATGCGAAAATACCAACACTTACATACTAATACAAGCATGTGGGGCTGCTCACACACACAGACACACACACACACACACTGGCACACCTTCAATCACTTCCGCTGAACGATGAAGTAGCTCTTTGGCACGCTATTATTTTGCGGAGCACAAGGGAACTGGAAGCCCAGAGGGGACTGCGACTGCGAGTGGGAGAGAGGGGTAGAGCCAGACGGGTAGACGAGAAGGGTAGAGCCGCAGCAAGAGCGTTGTATGTAATTGGAACGTGTGAGAAATATCAAAGAGGGCAGCATGAGTCGTGGGGAGCCGCTTAAGTTGTAGCCCCGTTTTGCCGGATGTCCTGTTAGAAGCGTAAATAGGCATAAAACAACGAAAAGAACATTTCTATTACCCCCTCAAGAGGAAGAGGAAGGGGAGGCCATCAAGCAGGCATCAGTTATGGGTCTGCTGCAGGCGTAGCTAGCTGAATCGGATCAACACCGCCTTCAGCCAGCCGTGAAAACTTGTCTAAAGTCGAAAGTCTTGTGGCGGAAGCACTGCCAGGAGCTGTCTAATGGCTACGCAACAGAAGCAGAAACAGAAACAGAAACAGCGACTCCAGCACACTCCAGCCTTCCTGCAATCCGGCAACTCAGCAATCCTTTGACGCGACGCCGTGTTTTGTGCTTTGTTTGGGCTTCGCTATGCTCGCTTTGCCTGCGAATTATAAATGCAATATCGCCATGGCAATGCCGCCGGGCGGCCAAAACGCGACTGCAAAGTGCTGATTATGCCAGGTACTTGCAATTCTTTGTTTTGGACTGGCTACCCCCTGTTTCCCCTCTGCTCCCCTGCCTGTCTGCCAGCCTGGCTCAATGGCCGTCGACTACTTGACACTTGGCTCCTTGCTGCGCTGCTCAGGAGCTCCGCCACTAACTTGGCCACTTTCTTGTTTAACTGTACACCACAAAAGCTTGCTTAGCCAGTCTTAAAGTCTACACACTCTCACACACACACACACATACACACACGCCTGCACACCCCGACACAGTCACTCAGTCGCAGAGCAAAGATGGAGAGACAAAGCCAAAGGTAACAATGGCCAAGTGCCAAATACACGTGCGCACGTACCGTGCCACGCCTTATACGCCGCTCCACCTCCCGCTGCTGCCGCCGCCATGAGGCTGTATAAACTGCTTTTAGTCAACTTTAGTTAGTTTGGTCAATCTCCTCCACGCGGCGACTGCCCGCTGCTAATGGAGGACCAAAGCTTTTGGCCGAAGTTTTCGTTTCTGCTGCGTTTTTTAAGTCTCGCTTCGGCCACGGCGCTGCCATGCTGCTCCTGCTACTGGTGCTGCTGCTGCTGGTCCACTATTTAGAGCTTTAGTTTTGTTTGCTTCGTGTTTTGTCATGCCTCTTATGTCCTGCCTCAAAAAGTGTAAACAACTTTGGGCGCTTGGCCAAGTGCAAGGTGTACACAGCGCACTGCACACTGCGCACACATTGCGCACACAGCAGCTGCAGAGGGGCAGCAGAGGAGCAGCAACAGGAGCACAGGCAGGAACACAGGAGCAGGAGAGCGCACGTCCATGGTGCCTTTACTGCTAACCCGACGATGCCCACGATGCCGCCGACTACTGCCCCACTGACCAGCGTCCGCTGTTAATCCGAGATGTTTGTTTACCTTGGCACTGCATGAAGGCGGCGAGCTGCCGTGGCTGCTCCTGCTCCAGCAGCCAGAGTAACGAGAACGGGGCCCCATTTATCTTGTGAATGCAATAACAACGACTTAGCCGGAGCTTTGAGCTGCACTGTGCAAATCCATTGAACCTGCAGTGAGTATAATAAGTTAGTCGTGAAGTTTGCAATGCATCGAGGGAGATAAATTAGACCCCGTCGGGGTGCCCCTGGCAAACATATATATACAAACAGAGCAGAGATAGCTGTAAATGCATTGAAAGATTATAGCAAAAGGTAGAGAGAGGTTGCTTGGAGCAGTCAAATTAAATCAGTTTTCCAATTCAGTATCTCCAGTTCAATGATGAATATGCAGAGCAAACTAGGTTCATACAGGGAATGAGGCGGTGCAGGCTTACTCTGTTTTGTTTCTACGGCCAATTAAGTATATGACCCGAAGCGGCTTTTATTTATTATTTGCCATTTAAATTATGCACAATTTGTATAAATATAAAGCGGAACAAACGTACCGTACCGCACCACGGGGAAATTTTGTTAAATTTTAATTATGCTGGCGATCATTGTTGCAGTTTTTGAGTTTTAATCGCACAAAACCGCTTTAATTCGAATTTAAATTAATTAAAATCACTTACGAGCAGACCAAACCGAATCAGCAACAGCAACAACAATCGCAACAACAACAGCACTGGCAATAATAACAACCATTTAAAATTGGCAACAACAAAAACCCAAATTAACTTTGCAACGCTTCAGATTCGCAAAAAAGCCACAGTATGAGCGTAGGTGAAGGGGGGCGCACGGGGGTTGAGTTTGGGGTGTCGGCAAAAAGGTGGCAAGGGAAGGGGGGCAGTGGAGTGTGAGGGCATTGAGTGAGTCGCGCCACAGCAGGTGGACATAAAAGGCGCGACCGCCAAGAGCTTCCATGCGAATGGAGATCAGAGCACAGAAGGGCGTCGTGTGGGCGTGGGCGTGGCAGCCACGGGGAGTTTATAGCGCATTTTATTTTAATAAAGACTTTTAATTGAATTTTCAATTGTTACGCTCACGACACGGGGCCAATACAGTGGAGCCTGCTGCCGATGCCGATGCCAATGCCAATACCGATGCCCATGATGCTGATGACGTTGCTGTAGTTGCTTCCGTTGTTGTAATTGCAGTTGTTGTTGCTGCTGTATTTGTTGTTGTTGTTGTTGTTATCATCATTATGATAGTGTGTAGGGTATATCAGTGTTGTTGTTGGTTCCACTGCTGCTGCTGCCGTTGTTACTTTTCAATAACACGCCGTAAAAGCGCAAGTCCGTGGTTAAACAATTACGTGGCAGAGAATGCACCCGGCTGTAGATAAGCGGCTGCCAGAACGTCCTTCCCCTCTCCCGCTCCCCCTTTCTCCGCAATCACTGCCCGCGACTCTACCCACTTGCGCTGCGGCTTCTCGGTTAGCATTGACAGGCAGACAATGCCACACTCGAGGCTTGATTTACACATGCATCGCATCGCATTGCATTGCATCGCATCGGGGCCCCGACAGACGCGAATGGCGTCCGCCACTTCCGGTTTCCGGCTGCGCTGCTTAGCGCCACACAATGGCACGGCGAAGGAAAAAAGCGACTGCAAATTGCGCGAAAAAACTATTAAATTTGCAACCAATAAACGTGGCAACAATTAAAATATTCTGTATGCCGCTTCCGTTGATGGACAAGCAGCAAAAAGGCGCGTCTCGATTTGCTCTTTTGTATACCCTGTTTGGTCTGCAAAGGGGTATGCATGGTAAAATGATATGCTTACAGAAAAGATCATAGTTGTAATGGACTCATGTGAAGGTATTAATGATGAGCTGCAATATTACTTCGTATATCAATTTATCCTCAGCTTATACTTCTACACATTTAATCTCTTCTGTCCGACTAAATAACTATTAGAGTCTCTCAAAACTTTCTTTACTTGACTTACAGGCAATCTGCCCGTCGAGCAGGCTCTACTCTGGCTGCCTTTATTTTTTACACCTACATAATTATGGAATTTCAATCAATTATTTATTACGTGTAAATAAAATGTACATGCAAGTTATGCCTTTTATTAATTTTTAATTTGTATCGGCGAGCAGCGGTTACTGTTGTTGTCATTGCAAGTGTTGCTGCTGCTGCTATTGTTTACACTTCAATCTACATACACACACTACCTGCCAGAGTCATCCCACACACACACACACACACATGCATGAACAACTGCTATTGTTTTTGTTGTTGTTGGACAGTGCTGATACAGTTAGCGGATTTACGGCGTATTTTTAATATGCACTTTCAGTCCGCATTGTTTGTACTTCAATTTTATAGTACAAAATTTTCAATTAGTTTTTCATGTACTTTATTGGCTATTGTTTCGCGCTAAGTGCCCGCATTTGCTCCCCAAATACACATACTCACACACAAAACACACACACATCTAGATCCACGCACAAAGCCCCAACCACACACTCACTTCCGATAAACTTGCATGAATAGAACCGTACTCACAGTTCTATTGTGGTTTTTTCGAACCAATTTCAACATCAATAAGCAATATTATATAAGTACGTATATAAATGAATTCTATAATCCACTTACAAGTTTTAAGTCCTTTGTGGGTCACCAACGGTTCAAGTGTGTCATAGAATACACGTACATTTGGTTTTAAACACAACTTGAATGATATGTACCTCTTATTCAAACTTCACTTCAGCAAAAAGCGTGTGTAAATAATGTTAATATAGCAGTGCTGGAAAGCACAACGATAATAATTAATCGATCAATTGGCATTATACAATATATAGCAATGATATTAAATATTGTTCTCAACACATTATGAAAAGAAGCTAATAAAAAATCTGCGTGTGCTGAAATATTAGGTGTTCTGTGTTTTTAGGATATAATAGGATAGAGCCGTGTGACTATAATGAATTGACACTCATAGGAAAAGTTGATTCAAAAATCAATAATAGTTTTCATTAAAAATCCCTCACTTAGGCCGATTGTTCCGATGGCACCTATACATTTGTCATATTATGTAGTAAATAGAAAGTTCGATGTTGTAAAATTGGATTTAATATTTTGACAAATAACAAAACAGCTGAGGTATATTTTGTTTAAAGCAAACACTCCGACAAACATGACTAGCCAAATACAATACATTGATTCGCACCAGGAAATGTGTGCTGGGATATAGTAACTAACACCTTTTGTCACTAACAAATATTGTCTAAAAATTATCCCTTTTTTGACAATTAATTGGAAACAGATACCCATTTTATATGTTATGACTTTTATGTGTAAAAATATATCTACATAGAATATATCAGCAGATGAATGTTGCTAACGAAAACGATAAATATTCACCTGAGCTGTTGCTTATGTTGCAGTTATCTCATTTCGACAGGTCGGAAATCGGGCTTAGGGGAAAGTGTAGGGCTTCTCGCCACGCTCAGCTGGCTGGCAAAGAGCAGCAGGCGCAAATTAAAAACAGGGAAGGTGAAAAAGACACGGGAGTGTATGAGAACACGTATCTTTTTGCTTTCTTTGGTCTGACTCTCAAAAGAAACCCCAAGAACCGCAAAAATGCTACTGACCAAAGGACGAGAGGCAACGCTGTTGACGGCGGCATAGCATAAGAATGTTGTTGCGGTTTCCCAACATTCCGCTTGAATCCTGCTGCTGAACTCAATGCCGAACCCGAGACCGAATCCCAGCTCGAGGCTGTGTCCAGGCCAGTTGTACATAGAGTTGTCTACAAAGTCGACTCGACTGACGTATGCAAATGGGAATTTGCATAGCAGACAGTTGCAGTTGCTGGCGGCTCTCAGAGTTGCGAGCTGTCAAAATCAATTTCAAGTCGCACCAGAAGCTATAAAAAAGCCAGAATACAAGAGGGAAGGGTGGCACAGAAGGGGTGGAGGAGCAGGGAGAGGGCGAGGTGTGACTGCATTAATTAAAATTTGAATGCAATGCCAAGAGGAAAGCGCAGAGCTAACAAATTTTTCATAGGCTAATAAACTTGAATGCCTTGCCAAAAGAGAGCAATGTGGCCAGGTGCAGCAGCAGCAGAAGCGGCCGAAAGACAGAGAGAGACAGAAAGAGAGAGACGAGTGAGGAAGTGGGTGGCGCAAGGTGCTCGCACTCAGCAAGTGCTGGCCCACAACTTGTTTTTTGCCGCACTGTCACCCAATTATGTCACACAGTGTACAACAAATTAATGCCTCGTTGCGTTGATTGCGTCGAGTGCGGCTGGCGTCGCCGTCAAGAGAGTGCGAGAGAGAGAGACGGGCAGAACGAGGGCGAGAGGGATAGCGCATGAAAGTATGCAATACAAAAAGAACACGCAAAAGTAAAATCACTAAAAACAGCAGCCGACCCAAAATCCAGACGGAGGCCCAAGCGCTGCCGTCAGTCCCCGTGCCGGTGTGTGTGTGCGTGTGTTGATGTCTGGCTCTGTGAGTTGGTGTGTGTGTGTGTTGGTGTGTGATTGCGTGACAATTTCAAACAGATTTAACCGCCAATTTAAAATGAAGTCAATACAAGCGAAAGCAACTGAACTGAGCACGCAAAAATGTATAGCGCAACCAGTGAAAGTTGATTCGCCACTGCATACCCTGTAAGTCGGTCAATATTTGCACAGCTGTTCGGGCGCTCTAAGGCCCCAATGCACGTCGCACTACAGGGTAGAACAGTGAAGTGTCGCCCGGCGACTGATCATCGGCCCGTCAGCAGCGACGTAGACGTCCTGCTTGTTTTTTCCCCATGCAACATTTAAATACGCACACAGGGCGACAGGCCCAGTACGCCCAGTGTTGCCGCTTACCGCTCTCGTGCTGGGCAGCGGTGCGTGCTCCACCGCCAGCTGTAAAATGTATTGTAAATTTCACACTTTTTTCGACTCGTCTCGTCTCCTGGTCTCGCTTGCTGGCCGTGGTCGGTGGTTGGGTTGACTCTGTGTGGGTTTTCCATTCTTGATTCTCTTTTTTTGGATTCGGCCTCGGTGCGTTTGTGTCAGACAAACGATTTAAATGAAATAAATTACAATAAATCACTCAATCGGTTTAAATAAAAATGTTGCTCTTGTAATGAGATCTCGAGCGGAGACGGCAAAAAGTGACGACTGGCACGAGGAGGGAGAGATGGAGAGAGGGGAGGAAAGAGGGGAAACAAAGTGATTACATAAAAACGACTCGGACCCGTGATTTCATTTGCTTTTAAGTGTACTACGAGGAAGTCTAGCTTCCTCTCTCTCCCTTTCACTCTTTGCGAGTGCTTTAAAGATATCGGCTACTAATTCCGGCTGGATGATTTCATAGATAACTCTCTGCTAGTTTCTCAGTACTCGATTCTTTTCTACTCACTTGAAGCCTATTCATACTTGGCCACTCGATGCCCAAATACATTTGCCGGCACAGTGAGCCATAAAGCAATTGGCAAGGCAATCATTTCAGGGCGCCACTCGCATGTTTGAATCAAAGTAAAGTCCACCTTAATAGTTGTTCTTGCAGTAGTTGTAGATGCTGTCTCACTCACTCCTGGGGCTGCCGGCATATCGGTGCTGGGATTGCATGGTCCGTTCATGGTGCTTAATGGCAGCCAGTAGTGCATGTAAATGCCATGACAATGGCTTCTGGATGGGGAGCAGAGGAGTTGGCAGGACAAAACGCAAAAGCATTACACGTATTGCTCAGACGGAGCAACCAATGTCGGGGTCAGTAGCTGAGCCAGTAGACACACAACGTTTTGTGTCCACCTGAGTTGTCAACAAACCGTGAAATTATCAACCCAAATTGGACGACAAACTGAAGCGACGATGGGGGGAAGGGGACGGGAGTGTGCCAGATTTGTATTCATTCTTTGGCATGGACAGCACGTCTTAATGCATATGTTAAGCTGAACAGCTACCGTTCCCCCTCTCACTGCTCTGGCGAAAAGCTTTTAATACAAATTGAAAACGCTTGAGGAGCCCAAGGGGCTGCACGACTGTCCACCTGACCGGCTGCCCGAGTCTGTGTGGCACAAAAAAAAGGCAAATGCTCACACAGATCCAAGACATCGCACTTGTGATAAGCAGCCGGGCAGCGCAGTAGCTGTTGTGTGAGTGCTCCAATTGGCGTTTAAATGAGTGGCCAGATGAGTTGGATGGTTCACTAGTTTCCAGCGCACAGCTGGACAAACGCAGAGGAGACTGCTGTCGGTTCTCTCAGTCTCTTTTGTTGTATCCAAAGGAATCTAACCTTCACTCGACTCTTCTTCTTCGTTCTCCCAGTCTCTGTCTAACCCAGTCTCTCCCTCTCTTTTTCTCTTTATCTCTCTTGCTTTCTTTCTCTACTTTTGCATAAATGTCAGGCCATTTGCCAGGGATTCCGTACAGCCGCAGCTGTTTATCTTGCTTTCAAGTGCAATGGAAAGTAGAACGCCAAAGAGGGGAGGGGGAGGGAACTGGGGCTGGTCAGTGAACGGAAATGCGCTTTATGCTGCATTTAAATGCCCCCGTTTCCGGGGCAGTGCTCTGGCCGTTGCCGACCTTCAGATGCCTCAATTATTTCATTAAGTAAAACGTTTGCATTTCACCTAATTCCACCCAGTCGAACAAAGTCGGGTTGGTTCGAGCACAGCAGAGTCGAGTCGCAGGCCTTGGCCACATCCGTTGCATTCGTGAGCAAACACGCAAAGCAGCGCGCCGGGCCCGGCTGGAGGCGAGACTTGAATCTGGTATCGGTGAATCGCAGTGGCAGCCGAAACACACGGAACGGAATTTATTTCTCAATTCCCACTTCAATTTCGCAAATTGAATGAAAAAGCGCTTAAAAATATACAAAAGCAGCAGCCAGGCAGCCAGTCAGCCCAGTCAGCCCAGCCCCCGTAACTCCCGTTGCTCCTGTTGCCGAAAATAATGTAACAAAAGCAGAGCCCGCTCGGTGCCGGATCAGCAGCAAAAAAGGCAAACGAACGACGAGCAGAGCGAAAGGAAATCTTACAAATAAAACGGAAGTTAATTTACTACGTAAACCGAAAAGCATGGCGCAGCCACATCCGGTGAAACGGTGGGCGGCAACGAGGGCAGAGGAGCTAAAGGGCGGAGGTGGGGGGCAGCTCTACAGTCAGTGCGAGTACAAGGAAATACTGCAACTGGGACTCAAATCGTTTGCTGCGAGCTGAAACTGAGGCGATCCAGCGACGAGCTTCACTTACAGCTGCCCATTTAATTGGCCAACTTTCTGCTGCACTGCCGCAGTCGATGCCGCTGTCCGTCGCGTTAAGGTGGCCAAATATTTGCTCATGCAACAGACGCGACCGAGACACAGGCAAGGGAATATGTGTGAGAGGGGGAGGGGGGAGGGAGAGCATAAAGCATGGATAGGGGACAGGTGCAGCTCGCACTTAAAACCGCTTATTACGTTAACAATTGCGAATATCGGCGCGAAATGAGAACGCTGAGCGCCCAGAGCAGAGCAGACAGGATTACTTTGCATAATTTTAGGGGCATACAAATAACAGCCAGCAATGCGCTACACCTTCCTCCCCCACACACACACACTCACACACACACAGACGTCTTACTACACTCATCCGACTAGGCAAGCAGGTTACTTCTAACCGGGTGCGCCAATGAAAACGGAAGGAAATTTCACTAGCCAAATGCAGCAGCAGCGAGGAGACCTCTGTGTGTGTGGGTGTGTATCTGTGTGTGTGTGTGGGTGTGGGTGTGCAGCTGGGGCGTGGCAGCGCAACAAAGGCGCATTAGAGCGATAGCGCAGGCCAGCACAAGTATTTGTTATGCGGTAAAAATGCATAAAAATCCCGAGACCGAGACCGGCATTTATTTAAATTTATGCCGTTATAACGTAATTTTGCATTACCCCAAAAATGATGGCGTCGGCGGCTTCCCAACTCAACTTTCCGCCACTTTATTGTTGCGCCTGTGTGTGCCTGTACGTATGTATGTATATGTGTGTGCACCACTTTTTTGCAGAGGCATTTTTATGTGCCCTTTTTTTCTGCCACCGACTTGAACATTTTTGCGGTGCTGCACAAAGCCCGCGGGCAAAACGTTTCCTCTTTTATTTAAACTAAATATTTGCAATTGTTATTTGTATATGGTATTTGTATCTATTTCTATATGTGCAATTGCATTTGATGAGATTGTTTTTCACCCACACACCTAGATTACATTCATGCATGCTCTTTCCTCCCTTCGGGCTCCACTCCGGAGTATCGCAATACAAAAGCGATTCATTTGTTATGCATATGAGGTGAACTGAAATTTTGCGCTGTGGCTGTGCAGAAACAACAAAGGAATTCTTGCTGCCAGTCGTCTAACAGCGCTTGAGTGCGGCTTCCGGTTGCACCACCAAATGCGAGTACAATGACCAAACTTTGAGTAATGTGCGATTTTTTAATTTTAAGGCTCTGCAACTAATATTGCGGCCATTGTACATACAGTGAAAGTTGCATAAATTTGCATAGTTGTAGTGGAACAATCCATCCAGAGCCCTAAAATCACGATGCCAATGGATGCTTGGTAGTGTAGTATTAAAGAATTATATAATGAATAAACATAGACACCAAAGGATGACCTACTCAGCTTAAATTAATCTCTGAAATGATGCAGCAAACTGCAGTTGAATGGCATTCGGGCACACTTCGGGGTTTTAATCTGTTCGCAGCATCGATGCAACTCAAAGTCAATTAACTAATTAGAAACCCCCAGCAAACGTCACACTGGAAAGCAGCTTTGCTGTCTAATCTCGCACGGTGATGTAATGGATTAAGGCGAGAGGGTGGCAGGAGTACATTCAATCAAATGTAACTGTAACTGTAACTGTAACAGTGTAACGGCGTAACAGTGTCTCCAGTTACTGCGACCGCTTCTCCTGCTGCTGCTGCTCTGTGTGCTGCTGCTGTGCACTGTTTTGAATACAAATTAGGCAAAGTGATGGCCGACTGCGACATGCAACAGCCGAGCAAACAGTAAACAGACACGCCTCCTCCAATCAAGTGTCTCGAATGCTGAGGACATCGACATTCTTGTCGACGCTGTCATTGATGAAATCGACTTAGTTTAAATTCAAACTAATTAATTAGCTGCAGATACTCAAAACACGATGCGAGCCGAGCCAATGAAGTCATTTGCCAGCCTCTACCTGAGCCGAAGATGGAGAGGGCAGCCAGGCTGACTCTGGCCGAATATGTTGTTCATTATTTGTGCTGCTGCTGTTTAAGATAATTAAATGCAGAATTTGTGTGTCTGGGCCAGGCCTGGAGCCGGTCTCCACAGGCCAATAGGCTCAATATCAATATCTCACACCATCTAATCATGATATCAGGTCGGACTCACTCTCTCTCTGTCTCCATCTCCGTCTCTCTCTCGTTCAATGATTTTGTTTAGCTCAGTGATTCGAAGAATTAAGCTCAACTCTGCTGATACGCACACGTGCAACTGCGTGTGAGTCTGTATACGTGTGTGTATGCCACAGAGTAGAGAGTGAGAGAGAAATAGAGAGAGAGTGTGGGAGAGAGACATTTGAATGTCTGTCATGAATTGATACCAATTTGCAATTGTTAATGAAACGCTTTGTGCTGTGCCGATTGCATTGCAGCCACGCCCCGAGCAACTAACACCGTACTACATTTGCGTGTGCGGGTGTGGCTAGGAGCGTGTGTGTGTGTGTGTGTGTGTGTGTGTGAGCGAGTGTAGAGAAGAAGCCCAGCATAGACAGTCGCTTTTTGTGTCCGCTGTCAGTTTCCCTCTATTGCACTCCAATCTACTGAGTTCATTTCACTTTCCTTATTTTCTTTGACATTCGAGTTACATTTTGGCCAAGTTTCGCACATTTGTGTGTTTGTCAATGCAGCACGAAAGGTTGGAACTCCCCCGGGCTGGCTCTGACTGAGTGTGAGTGAGTGTGAGTGCGAGTCTGAGTGGCTGTGCTAGTCCATCCAGTGTGCTGCTCGTGTGCTTTCGCTCATTTCAATTTTGTAATTGAGATTAGCACTTGGGAATAATGGAGATCAGATCATTTAATTAACTTTTCGAGCACATCGAGTCCTGCAGGTCGTTCTGCCATAGTGTCAAGTGCCTTGAATTGCCTGTTCTGTTCTGTCCTGTTCTGCTCTGCTCTGCTCTGTGCTGTGTGTGATTGTCTGTCTGTCCGTGTGTGTGTGCACATTGCTGTGTCTGTGCAGCTGATTGAAGTAACCAACGCCCAAATCCAATAATTTGCCCACTCTTGGCTGCTCGTGCTGACCAACTCTCCCTTCCTCCACTTGTTACTGTTGCCTGCCGCTTTGTCCCTTTGCCTGCCTGTTAATTTACTTTGGTGCAATTTCATTTGTTAATTTGCATTCTGAATATTGCAGGCATTTTTTGGTCAATTTGGGGAAAATCATTTGCTGTGAGTGCTGCCAGCCCTGTGGATATAATACCTAGCATAAACAGAGCTCTAATTTCCCTTTGAAATTGGAATGCCACAAATGTCGTTGGTCTGCCAGTCAGTTTGCCAGTCTGCCAGTCGGACTGCCTGTCTGTGGTGTCTCCCTCCACTGCCGGTTTCAATTAGCACTTGAAGCACTCGTCGAGCACTGCTCAGATCTCTTTCAGGCTGTGCATCTCATTTGCACTGGCTAAGAATATGCTCAGGCAGCATCTTTGTTGTGCATTCTCCGTCTACTTTATCTTTATTATCACATTTCACTCCGCCACCCTCTCTCTTTCGTTTTCTTTCTCTGCCTGTCTCTATCTCAATTTCAAATTGCATTCAGCTGTTTGTTTTTAAGCGCTGTCATGAGAATTCAAAACTCTCTTTGAATAATTTTATTTATTTACGAGTATTTTCGCCATTGCTAGTGGAAAACTTTTTGCCAGCACCAAATGCAACTGCCTCGTCGACTTTTGTCATTCACTTGTTTATTTAGTTTTCTTTCATTTTGCTTTCTCCATCTCAGCTTGTCGTCGTATGTCAAAAGTTTCTCTTTGACCCCCGCTGCTCCTGCCTCTCTTTCTCACTCATCCTCTGCTTTGCCCTTTTTTTCCCCCAGATTGCCGAATTGATGCCGTTTTGAGTGAGAACTATGCATTGTGTATGGCTGCTGCAGTGCGTCGTGGCACGTCTTGTGTTTTAATTAAAAATGACTCAACACCGATGCAGCTGTTTGAGTTACAAAGAAACATCCACGCCCCTTGTTCCCCTCTGCACCCTGCTTTCCTAGGGCGTGCAATAATTTGCAGGCGTAAACTAAAGAAATTTGTTTCGTTTCAAAAACCATTTGAGAATAGTTTTAAAGTCGTAAAGTTGAGGAAAACTTAGTGCGAGAGGTAATGATTGAAGTGAGCCGAAGGAACACAGACTGTTAGGAACTTTCTGATGCAGATCAATGCAATTCTCTGTGTGGCTCAGGCGCATTCCTAATTATCTGTCCAAGGCAATTAAGGGATTTGCTACACCGACTCCTTTTATCATCCTATGTGGCTTCTGGTTTCTTTGTACGATTGTGCCGCATCTCTAAAGGAGGATGGATGTGGCATTCAAACAGACAAGTCAGACAGACATCTGAATTCTGTTCTACAGTCGAATGCATTTGGCAGATGAAACAAAATGCATTACGCATACGCAGGGTGGGCTACAGACTGTGCAAAGCGTCAGCTGAAAGGTGAGACGTATGTCAGACATGCGGTTAATTAGGCTTTCAAAAGGTTGCACGCCATTTTGTTGTCGGAATCGGTGCCTGTGCACAGGTATTTGACAGCCAGCCAATTGGTTGCTCTCAAATTGCACGGCTCATTAAATTTCAATGGGGACATAGCTGGGTGGGCGTGGCAGTTTGGATTGGGTCGTTCAATTGTGCTGTGCATTTCCAGTTGGCGCTTGGCAAATGGCAATGCCAATTTATCGTATCGTTGCATACTTGCAGGCGTCGACTCGCACTGCCTGTTGTCTGCTTTTAGGCAGCACCATCAATGCTCCACACCCTCCCCACCCACTTCTCTTCCCCTCATCAGGCGAACTTGTCACAACTTTTTGAATACCTTTTCGTTAACTTCTTGGCGCGAAAACTTTGCTGTAAAATACTTTGCGCAAATATTGTTTTCGCATGCTTTTGTTGCGCTAAGCGCCAACGACACGACCCCTCCCCCCTTTGCATTCCCCACACGTCCCGCTACGGAGAGTTGCTGGTCTTGCAGCGTAAATTGTATCAATGCGCGTCGGTCTTTTCAGGAGTTTCGCTGCCTTCTTTCTTTCTTTATTTCCTTCTTGCTGTTGTGTGTCTTCTAGGGTTGCTCTTCTCCTTTCGCGCCTTTGTTTTCGACTTGCGTTCCGCCATGTATTGGCATTTTCAGCGCTTATTTGTATCGTTTTCGCTCACTTTGTTGTTGCTTGTTCTGTTTTCGTGGTTGCCAGCGTGCTGCGTGCAACGTGCAACGCTGCTGCCAGTTTTCTTTGCATCAGATTTTATTTTATAACACATTTTTTTCAGCAATTTCCTTAAAACGCAAACTTGAGAAGTTGCATGAAATATTTGTGTTGCCTCTTATTGCATTCTATTTTCGGAAAGTTTTCAAATCAATTGTGCCATCGAGTTTGTAACATTGTCAAAAGCAACACTAAGTTTTGGGCATTTTTAATTCAAATTCTAACAAGAACCAAACTCGACTACAAATACCCTAACGATTACGACCGGCTGGCTTCAGAATACCCTGCAATGGGATAGTAGTGAGTTACTACAACTTGAACCAAGTAAATCGCCACTCACATGTGCTCGCTTCAGTATGGAGTCCCTGCTCGAGTCGTAGGCGTGCTGCTTCGAGGGTATCTCCACCACAGTGGGCGTCGGCAGTACGTGCTTGTCGATGGTCGAACGTATCATGTCCGCATAGATCTGATTGATTATTATAATGGCTATATCATCGCGTTCCAAAAAGCGCTTGAAGCGATCCTGGATTTCTGTGACAGAAGTGTCTGCAAGAGACGTTAAGGAACTCGTTGCAAACGGAATTAAAACGCATTAAGCCGCTGCAGCTGCTACCTTTCTCTACGACCATAAAGTTTGCCTCGCGATGCTCGTTCACCTCTCCGATGCCGCCCAGCACAAAGCCCACGCAGGTGTCCTGCAGAAAGAGAAGAAAGCAGAGAAGTTAAGTGAACATACTCTATGCGGGCGCTAACCTCATCGCCTATGACGGCCATTAGTTTGCCTTCGCCTTCAAGGGACTCGTTCGACATGTTTCTAACAAATTATTTAATATTTCCCTTGAGAACTGTACTTGTTATGCCCAAAACTGAATGAAAAGCAAAACTACTTGTATAGTGGAATGGAACGAATAATTGAAACATTGAGAGCCTACTTCATGCCGGAAAATAGAAAAATGTTAAACTAATTTGCCGAATTCCAGCACGAGTTAATTGAATAATCGCCCATAACCGAAAAAATGCTGTTAGCTGTAAACTGTAAAGTGAACAGCAACTAGTCAGCGTTGATTTGTGAAATACTATTGCAGCGAAATGCGAATCGGGCCATTCCCCAAAAAAATAGTGGAATATAAGGCGGGCGTCGCTGCACTTGACAGCTGCGGCGCATTTGATGGCAAATTGTTTGTTGCACTTCGCCGCTGCTGCTGCTGCTGCTGCTGCCATAGTTGCTGCAGTTATAGTTGCTGCAATTTTTAGGTTTTCGGTGTTTTTTTTTAGTTTTTGGTTTCTGTGTAGTGTTGTGAAGCGTAAAACAAGTTTTATAATTGTTTAAAATGTTTGCTGCCAACGTCCATTGCAATGCAATTTTATAACGAATTTTGTCAGTTGGCGCTCGAAACTTAATCGAGAGCTGCAGCGGGTACAGCAACAACAGTTTGTGTGCCAAAACATTTGTTGCTGCCCCAGTGGCACGCCCTCCCGGCACAATTTACGCAATGTTGCGCTCAAAAACTTTAATGCTGCGACAGCTCCTAATTGGATTAGATAACTTCTCCGAAGGGTTTAACATAACACAACAACGCACGCACACAAGGCACGAGTGCGCACACACTCACACACAGACACACATGTGCACACACACGTGCATAGGCATACGCACCCACTCAAAGGCAGGCACACACATTGCGCATACGCCGCATTACTCGAATTGTCTCCGGCAAAGTGAATCGTTTCCAATCCAAAGCCGGTTATATGCACCATTATTGCTTTCCTTTTCGCCGTTGTTCACTCATTTGCGTTACGTAGATGGACAACGACAACAACAGCAACAATAGCAACAACACTTACAGCCACAACAAGCCCTAAAAACCTTTGCGCTACATTTAGCTAATTGTTGAACAAACTTTCAACAATGTTGCCACTTAAAATCGACTCCACGGCGAACTCCAATCTGAACTCGAATCGCTTTTTCAGATCAGCTTGAATTGTTTGCATATCAATGCCCACTTTGCTGTTGTGCGTTGTTGCTGCTTTTGTTGTTGTTGTTCCCGCGGTTGTCGTGTGGCATAACTAATTATGATTAATGCCTCGAAGTGAGCCCGTGACATTTACACTTAATTGGCAGTTGATGGCGTCCGGCACATGGACAGTGGGCAAACATATCACAGTTAATGTACGGCACAGTGAGGCATTGAACCCTTGCACAGAGTGTCGAATATAACTGCGAAACTCGCTATCGAATATTGCAACGCAGCCAATTTGGCGCAAATTGCCGGCGCCGTTGCAAATTAAATAGCATCGAAAATCAATTCATGCCCATTGCAGTGCCCAATCCCCTAACCCCATCGAATTCCATCTTGTGACTAGTGACCTTTTTTTGCTGGTTTTTCTATTCAAGCTCGCGCTGCTCGTGTGCTTGGAGTATTATTGCTGGATCTATCCAGCCATCCAGCCAACTACCACGGACGGCGAGTGCGACGGTGTGAATCGGTGCGAGAGCAAGCGGCATTTTATGCTGTTACCGGTTTTAGTTGATTAACTGGCTGAAACAACAACAACTCAACGGCATTCTGTGACTTTGTTGGCTTTTGATTTTTCTAATATGGTTGCGGCGAGATCGCATATGGTGCTGCCTAGAAATTTTCACTTATGCGCCGCACGTTTCGCCTATTTTCCTGTTAAGCATTAAATGCTTTGGGTCAAGCTTAAAGATGGTAAAAGGGGGCAGTGTGTGAACAGTGATGAAAGGAGTGGGGAAGCTACTTTGTTTTCTCTTCCTACCTAGAATGAAGCGGTGCCCCTTGCCACTTGGCATATTTACAAGACTTTCGATGAATAGTGATTCTACATTTAAAACTTATTATGTTGAAAATTGTTATATGTGGAATGAAGAGGAGAGTATGACAACGAACGAAAGAAAAAGCGACAGTGAAAGATGTAAAAGGAAGCAGAGAGTCAAGTTAAGAGAAAGAGAAGATATATGCGATGGGATGAAAGAGAAAGCCTGGGATAGAGATAGATAGAAAGCAATCACTAGGAAGTTTATGTAGTAAGTAAAGCCTGAATGCGTTTATCTTTAGATTTAGAGTGTAGACTCCACAAAGAGGACGATGAATCTACCAAGCACATGCTCTGAGACCACCCAGTCTTGGTATGGATAAAGAGGAAGAATCTGCAAAATGCAGTCGCTGCACAAATTGCTAACTTCTCGACGAAAGATCTGTTCTGTTTCATTAGGGCAGCAGAACAACTTTTGTCTGGCTAGGAAGGGATGTACTGTCTTGGATCGCAATACCGCACCCTTATCTACTGTTAGAGACACCATTTTTGTACAAATAATAATAATAAATTTAATAAGTCTTAAGATCAGTTACGATCGAGAGAGCAAGACAAGTAGAGAAAAGGGAATACAGTAACAGACAAATACAAAAGGAGAGAAAGGTGAGAGGACTTACTTGAGAGAAAAACCTAATGAGGCCTGCCCATTTGTAACTAACCTCCCCTCACTACTTGTTCATTTTAAAAACTCGTTAGGTATCTTATGCCGTCAACGATAAGATCAAAGTTAAAGCTAATCGCTGTTTTATCAGCTAGCCAAGTCAGTTTCCCCGGCTGCAGGCACTAATGACGCCTGCAGACGCCTCATTTGCGCGTTGCTCTCGTTTGTCTCGTTCGCCTTTCGCCCTTTCCATTTTAAACTTTTAAGGCACTCGCACACTCGCTTGTTATTTATACAGTGCTTGAAATACCATAACATTTGCCAGCTTATGCAATACGTGGTAGGGGCACGAGTGCGCCGGCTATGCCAACTGTTTTTGTCAGGCATCGTCGGCGTCTCTGTCTGCGTTGTCGTATGCACATCACGCAAATCAAGTCACACAAAATTCGCAATACGCTTTCTTCTTGCACACATCGAGGTGAATTGAACCTTTCGAAGCTGCTGCTGCTGCTGATGGGGATGCCTGCTGCTGCTGCTGCCGCCGCTGTTGCTGCCTGCTGATTATTCAACAATTTTTATTGAAAGCTAAAGAGGCGTGCAAAAATATCAGCAACAACAACAACATTAGCAAGAAAGCAATGAGCGAAATGTCAAATGCAGACGGCGAGCAGAGAATACATAACATTGATGCGACATTAGCGACAACAGCACACCACAAATACCAACAACATCATCTGCCTGAGGGGCAACAACAACTGCTTTGAGGAGATGCCTGCCAGGTCGACATTCACTTGACAATCCACCAATTCATTCACTTTGTTTTTACACTTTCAATCGATTCAATCGAACTGTAAAATTAGCATAATGACATTATAATAAACCAAACGACAGTAACAGCAGCAGCAACAACAGCAACAGCAACATTCGCAGTGTTTAATGCAACATTTGATAGCAGGCGAAAGGCGACAGTAGACAGTCGACAGGAAGAGGGCAACATTTAAAAGCCAATTCCATATAAAATGTTAGCCATGTGTAGGAGTAGACACACGTGTGTATGAGTGTGTCTGTGTGCTAGTGTATGAGTGTGCGAGTGTGCCCATATAGTTAACTGTATAAATAATACTTTTCGGTGGGTGCAGCTGGAAATTCTGCATACACCGCTGGCCACAAGCCAAATTTGTGTCAATGCATTGAACACAGCTCGCTGGTTTTCCTTCTCTTTTTCGGGTTGATAACCTCCCGAACTGACAGCGGTTGCGTATTTGTCGATTCCACTGACGAACTGGGTCAGTGTGCGGCATTGCTGATGTAGCCGAACCGTTAATAGAAATGCATTAAAGCCAAATTGTCGAAGCGTTTGTTCCAATTCTGCGAGCATGTCGCGCATTAGTCTTAAGTAATGGACGCCCGCAAATCACGTTGGGAATCAGAATTTATCAAAAACGTCACGTAATTACCGAGCAGCCGTCATCGATTGACACACACACGCACACACACACGCAGACGCACACTGAGTTAAAGAGCTGTAGATACATAGATACGCGCACCCACAGAAAGTATCTCCAGTTGCGACTTCTTTTCAAATTCGCAGCAGCTGCCTGACGAATTCACCAGCAGATGCGTTTGATTTCTGCTGTTCCCAGTGCCCTGTTGCCACTGCTGCCACTGCTGCCACGCTGCCACTGTTGCGTCTTCCACAGATTCAGCGCAATTGTTGCCATCGCACAATGTGTGTGTGTGCGCGTGTGTGTGTCTGTGTATTGTATCTTATTTTATATTCCAATCACAAAAGGCGTTGTCAAAGCGGCGACAGCAACGCCAAAAGTTGTTGCCAGCACAAACCAAGCCCGTCTTTGCCGGCTAGTGGAAAGAACGGTGAGTGGGAGGGGGGCTCGAAAAGAATCTATAGAAGTGATCGTCACGTCAGTCGCTCTTCGGTTTGGCAGGGGCTCAGCTGCTAATGGAGTTTACTTAGTTGCTGCGACATGATTCGAGGAAACGTTGAAATCAGGCGGCGGCATACGCAAAATTGAATGAATGCCGACAGATTGAGAAAGGTTTCTGATAGACATCAATTCTGGCATTAACTTTTTGTTTGTCGGTTTGTGAAACATTCAAGACTTCTTCTACAATGGGGATTGACTACAAGAATAAACAATTAGCAACTATTTTTAGACTCTGTCCAGTATCTATTTGTGTACATCTTAAACTGCTCTTCAAGGCCTATTGACTACTTTCCACGCCTGGTTTTGCTGGGAATTTCTCGCCTCAATAGCTTTGACTTTCGATTGAATGACACAGCAATATGCCCGTGGTTCGATTTTTATGGCCCCTTTGCAGGAGGAGGAGGTGGAGTGGAGATTGCAGGTGGGCGATGCCGCAGCTTGCGCTAAACCTTTTCAAACAGCAGCCGCTTAATTGCCCATTTAAATTAATATAAATTTCAATTTGCGCTCAGACACAACAACACACACGAGCACACCCGGCACACACGCTGTTTGTGTCGACTGACTGGCTGGATTGGCAATATGCAAAGCACATTGCGCATACCACATGTTGCCGCGCCACGCCACGCCGTATCCAGCCTCACACATCACACACACACTTGCACACACACCAGCTTAGCGGGGGAACAAAGTGCGCGACATGCGAGCTGTAAAAGAAATGTGGAATATCAGCGCTCATAATACGCATGAAAATGAAATAAAATCGTATTTTTGTGATTGATTGAAGCATGAGTAATGAAAAATTGAACGCGTAGCAGGCGAAAGGTGCAGCCCGGGTGTGGATTGTAGGGGGTGTGGGTACGCTAGGTACGTGTTATGTATACGTCTGCATGACTCTGATTTTATGCACTACATTACCTTTGGATTCCAATTCAATACAAATCAGCCAGCAATTTACCTAAATAAAATGAAAATATGATAAGCTGCAGAGTGGGAGATTGGCATAAGAAATTTTTAATAAAATCCCCAGAGCTGAATTGAATTGAATTAATCGTCGTGGCTGCAGCTGCCGCTGCTGCTGCTGCTGTTGCAGGCAACTTCTTTATCTTACGCACATCAGCGCACTATATGCATAGCATACATACATTATGCTTGTTTTGTATCTCAATCTCTGTGCAAATCGCTTAGCGCTGCCTGATGACACGCACAAAGGAGCAGCACAAACTGCCATCCGGCCAAATAGCAATGACGACGCCAATACGAAGACACTTGCTGGACAACGGCAACAAGACAGCAGGGGGAAAGTGGCATCGAGTGCTTGGCGGCGAGAGGCTGTCCCGGTGTGTGCGGGCGGATGCGCGTCCAAGCTAAACAAAAGTTACGAGCCATATTAAAATGTCATCGTGTCAATGGTGCAGATGTCTGACCAGCACACTGAGTGTTCCGCCAGCCCGGGGGCATGCCAGAGGAGCCGGAGGGAGGAGGAGTCGACTGGAACGGGCAACCAGCAACTAACGACGACATGATGAAGCGTAAACAAACATGTTCAACTTGCAGACAGTGCGGTGGGTCAAGGGGGTGGGTGTTTGTGCCGACCAACTGAAAAGTAAAACAAAATGAAATTTTACTTTGCATTTGAAATGATTTCCAACTGCAGCTTCGCCTCATCTCGTCGTCCACACATGCTGCAGATTTTTATTTGTATTTCAAATGTTTTGTGAAAGTGCCAGCAGCATTTGAGGCCAGAGTCCATTTGCTAAACGGACTGTCGTTGTGCCCGTTGTGGCACCCCTTCCTACCCCCTCTCCCACTACTTCCTGAACCGGCAAGAAGAACTCGAGTATTTTTTATTTGCGTGATTTTTGCAGGCTCCGAATCCGACTGCCAGACTGCGGCCAGTCTACCCGAAACATACCTAGACTCTGTCGGGGCAGCCTGAGAAGCTGGCCAAAAACTGCAGAACTCTCGTTCCGTACACAGGGCGACGCCCAGCGGACACAGCAGACGCGGGACGACGGCACATGACTTTCAAATGCTGCAAGTTGGAGAAAGAGCAGCAGCAGAAGGAGCAGGAGCACGAGCAGGAACTGTAACTGGGCATCAGCAATGGGAAAATGGGAAAATAGGAAAACGGGAACTGTAGCTGGGAGTAGATGACCCGCATGAAAATGCTGGCCCTGGCATATTTTTATGCCGCAAGCATGCAGGACAAATGGCTGAAATTTTTGCTGCTGCTGCTGCGTCGCTGTTGATGATGATGATGGCAAGCGAGCACCGCAACCGGCCGGAGAAGCGGAGCCGGAGCCGGAGCTGGAGCCGTTGCCGGAGCCGGAGCAACAATGCCACTGGGCAACGCTCGCGTTGGCTGCAGTTAGTTCTCGACATGTGTACGTGGCTGCTGGCCTGCGTCGCACTCACACAGAAGCACATGGGAAAAAGACATAGTTGCTGCTGCTTAGCAAACTCGAACATATTTTCTTGCTCGGCCATCGTGTGATGCCTCTCTCTCTCTCGGTGCAGGGCAGCCTCGAGGCTCGAGGGGACAGTACACAGGAAAAATATAGAGAAATTGAACAAGTCGTTTGTCGGCGGCCGTAGAATTTATGTGTGCAGCGCGCGCGCTCCGCCGCTCGAGTTGAAAATTAAACATTGCGTATACGCCTAGGTGCATAATAATTCATGACCGAACCAGGCTGAGGCAGGCTGCAAGCTCACCAGGCGACTGCAACGAAATTGTGTGTGTAAAATGTTTTAATATGAGCTCATAATAAACGATCCAACGACAGAGATAGAGACAGCGACAGGGACAGAGACGGAGAGAGAGAGGAAGGGAGAGGGAGAGAGAGGGGGAGAGAAAGCGACAGCAGGGCAGGTTACCGCAGCTCAATTTGTGATTTATAGACCAACGGGCCATCGAAGAAAACACAAGCCAAAAAATAACAAAACTACGAGTAAGAGCATAAGTGTTTTTCCCTGTAAGTGTGGTTGTTGTCCTTGTTGTTGGGCACTCTTAATTGTTGTTGTTGTTTTTGCTGTTGCTTGTTGCCAGGAAAAAAGGCTTGCAGTTTCATTGTTTAGTTTCGGCTGTCGCTGCTGGTCAAGGCTCTTTCTCTCTTTCTCTCACTCGATATGCCTAAAATGGCTGCCAGTCGGATATCCTGTGGCACACACACACACACACATAGATTGAGAGCCTGCTTGCATACGACGTGCAATTGAATTTGCATTTGGTTTGTGCTACCAAACAAAAAACAACAACAAGAGCAACAACAACAACAACAGCAGCAGCAGAGGCTACAAAAATCTGGCATGCAAACAAACACAAAGCACCGTGTAGTTTTACATGTAACTTTTTCGAATTCTGTGTTTTTTTAATTGCACTGGGACTTGAGTTCTCTTTTTTTCGAGCACACCACGAAACAACAATGAAATTCTATGATGTTTACTCCATGCGAATACCTGCCAAGGTTGACTTTAAGCTGAGTTCACTTAGAGAGAAACTTAAAGTTGTTTCCGAAAAGTGTTCAACGAAATCAAGCTGAATCTCCTTGTTGCATGAATCGAATGTTAAATTGATAGAATGCAGTTCATTTAATTGTAATTCCATTTTAGCAGTTTCAATAAATGCAAATAATTTTCCATAAATTGCATTCGCAAAGCGTTTTGCAAACATTTCTGAATTGTTTCATAAATATTGCACACTTCAGCCAGTGGCGTGGTGACCGGTGACACCGTCAGTTTGTTCAATTTATGGCATCAAAGGTTAAGCGAAAAGGGTTAAACTGCTGGTCGGCTGCAGCTGCAGCATGCTGACAGCCTGCCCCAAACTGTTGTTGGCCCGGCGAGGCAACATTTCAAATGCACAAGTTTTTCAACGATTCATTCTTTGTTTTTTTTGTACCTTTCCCCAGTATATTTGATTTGCTTTTGTTGCAAGTGCAGTGGCTGCGGGTTGAAACTAGATTCAAGGGGATCAAGTTAAGTAATAAATAATATCGATTCTGATGTATTTTAGATAAGTTTTATGGAGCATAATGAAATTATACGAGGTTGTTTCTTTTATTGTTCCTCCACACTTTATAAAATTGACGTTGAAGTTCACAGTGAACAATAAACTTTAGAGAAAGAAATAAGTGAAAGACTTTTCACGAGGAACAACTTCGTCATGTTATAGAATATGTATTTTGACTTCGTTGCCTCTTCATCTGTTGAAACTACTTCCATGCACTGCTGCAGCAAGTTATAGAGAGAACCCCAAAGCAAAGTTAGCAGCATCGTTCTCGTTGCACGCCGGCAATCTGTGCCGTGCAGCGCCACCTGCCGTTAATTACACAAATGCAAAAGTCCGCTCGCTGACCAAATTGGTTGGTAATAAATAAATTCAATTGAATAATTTATTTAATTTATTTGGGGTCTGCTGCCGTGTGACAGAAAAAACAACAACGCCAGCAACTGCAACAACAACAGATGAAAGTAAACAAACAAAATATTTATTTTCGTTTTGTGTTTTTCTCGCTCTTTTTCGTGTGTCGTGTGCCGTGTGGCAGGTAAAAATGGCTGCCACTGACCGAACCAGGCCACCGTTTTCATTGCGGAAGTGTGCGGCAAACTGCCGACGACGAGGTGTTAGAATTTGCTGCAGCGAGCAGCGAGCAGCGAAAAAGGCACTAAACCAGAAAACAGACACTCGCACACTCACTGACATTTTTCAACGTTGACTTTTCAGCAGCAGCAGCAGCAGCAAGGCAGCGACAATAGCAACAACAGCTTGCCAAAAATGTGTGGCACAGGCCAAGTGAATTTGTGGCACAAAAACAAATCGTTTAATTGGCTCAAAACAAAACGTAACCACTACGCAGAGTACTAAAAGCCAGCGACGACGGCGACGACGGAGACAACGACGCCGACATCGACATCGATTATATAATCCACAACGCGGGCCAACAATGCCGCTGACAGCGAAGCCTCTGTCGACGTCACCGTCGCTGAAGTCTCCGTCGTCGCCTTCGAAACTCAAGCAAAGCGAAGCGAAACCCAAGCCCAAACCCGTTTCTCGACGCCGCTGCTTCACTTACTCGTTTTTTAAGAGCAAACTGACGCAAGGGTACCACCGCGCACTGTCGCCGCACCACTTGCACCACCTGGACGGACGGGCGGAGGGACGGACAGACATATAACTCAGCCCAGTTGGCAGCGGCAACGGGTTTGTCGTGTTATTCATGCTGCCTTCAGCCTCAGCCTCAGCCTCAGCTCTGTCTTGGCTTGGCTTGGCTTGGTTTTAGCGGGTTTTTGCTTTTGTTGTTTTTCTAGCCGATCGGCTATACACAAATTATGGAAAATCTCGTAGCGACTTAGTGGCTTGGTGTCGCCTCTCGGCGCATTCGCAATCGAGCCCTGCCAGCAGTCAGCAGCATCCAGCCCCAACCGCGTCCAGTTCGATAAAAATGAAGTTTTACGCCTTATTGCTCATCGTTGCAGTGGCTACTGCCGTCGTTGGCCAGGTAAGTAACTAACTAACAGCTGTCCTTGTCCTTAGCTGCTCTCATATCGAATCTCACTTCTGTTGGGCAGGTGGCTGGCAAGTTTCAGCTACGCACGCACGACGATGCTGTCAAGGCGCACGAGGAGTGCCGTGAGGACAATCACGTGCCCGACGACATCTACGAGAAGTTCTTGAACTACGACTTCCCCGCACATCGCAACACCGCTTGCTATGTCAAGTGCTTTGTGGAGAAAATGGGCCTGTTCTCGGAGCGCAAGGGATTCGATGAGAAGAGCATCATCGCACAGTTCACACACAACAACTTCAAGAACGTGGAGACGGTGCGTCACGGCCTGGAGAAGTGCATCGACCACAACGAGGCCGAGTCGACCACCTGCACCTGGGCATTCCGTGTCTTCTCCTGCTGGCTGCCCATCAACCGCCATGTGGTACGCCAGATCTATGGTTAAGCAGAGTTCATTGTGTGATAAATCTGAATAAAATGTTGATCCAAAACAAAAGTAGACTGGGTGGGCCAATCCCGGGTTCGTTTATGTGATTCATTGAACCCGCGTTCATTGACTCAATCTCCCAGCGCAGGCACAGACTGATAACGCTCTCGCAGTTGCATGTTGATAGGCAGCATCGGACTGTGACTTCTCGTCAGTTCAGCTCGTGTATTGCCAGCGTCGAGATGCGTTTTCCTCTGATTCTCAGTCTGCTCATGGTGGGCTGTGCCACGGTACGTCTACTAGCTCTATGGTTCGGACTTTCTCACTCACTGACTTCCGCCTCCCGTAGACTGCCGCCGATCTGACGGGCGATGCACAGATATTGGAGCGCTGTCTGCGTAGGCACAGCACGTCGGAGCGCATCGACAGCGATCTGCGGAAGCTGCAGCGCTACGCACAGTGGAGCGACGAGGAGGTGCCCTGCCTGATGCGCTGCCTGGCCAGCGAGAAGGGCTGGTTCGACATCGAGGCCAACAAGTGGCGCCGACAGCGTCTGGCCGAGGAACTGGGCGCCGACATCTACAACTATTGCCGCTACGAGCTGCAGCGTCTGCCTCGCGACGGCTGTAGCTATGCACATCGCGGACTGCGCTGCCTCAAGCAGGCCGAGCTGTACGCTGGCACCAGTGTGACTACGCTGCTGCAGTGCAGCAACCAGCTGAACGCCAGCAATGTGCAGCTGCTGCAGTACAGCAAGCTGCGCTCGGAGGAGTCCATTCCGTGTCTGTTCCAGTGTTTCGCCAAGGTGCTGCAACTGTACGACGAGGCAGGCGAGTGGCAGCTGCCCAAGTGGCAACAGGCCTTCGGGCCGAGCAGCAAGGAGCCTCGGCCGGACTACAGCAAGTGTCGAATCAGTGATGAGCGACGGAGAGTGTCGCCGAGCAAGTGCGCCTGGATGTACGAGGAGTATCTTTGCTGGGAGCAATTGAACGGTAACCTAATCGCAGAGCCAACCACAGTGCCGACGCCCGCAGAGACGAAATCAAACTAGGCTTTGTGCTCCACATTGCATGTATTATATTGGTAACTGTAACTGAATCTGCGACTAAACGGCCATCACAAAGCAGGTGAACTGTTTGTATGTGGTTTCGCATGCATTGTTGGCCCTTTTCTGGGCACAGCCACCTATACGTGCCCTGGGCTGCGGCACGCCCAGCGCCTGCCGCATGGCGGGCAGTCGCCAACGACGTGTGCGCTCATCGAAGAGCTCCAGCTTGGAGATGAAGCAGCGCGTGAAGCACGGTATGGGCTCCATGACGGGGAAGCGTGCATACTCGCCAATGCGATTCCACTCCACTTGGTCCTGCTGCAGCAGGCATTCCTTCATCGCCGACTTGGCGGCCCGCGTTGTGTTTTGCATGTTCTCAATCAATATGAACGGATCGTTCTCCAGCTGAAAATAGGCAAAGAGAGAGCAAGCGTAATCGGTTAGCGGTCACTGGCATCGCGCTTATCTGGCATCACCGCCGGCTATCACTCACACTGACGATGCAATGAAATCCCGCATACGCGTGTTCACAGCTGCTCTGGCGCTGCCCGCCCAACTGCAGCCGCTCGCGGCATGCCTCGTAGACGGCATTGCCGAAGAGTCGCTTGACGCGCACGAAATCGAAGCCAGTCTGCTCGTCGTAGAAGTCGAACATCTCGCTGAGGTAGCACTGCGTGAAGCAGGGTATCTCCTCGGCCGTGTCAGACCATTGGGTATATCGCTCCAGACGCTCGGCATTAACCTCGTTCAGGCCACCAAAGTTCTCCAGGCATTTATGCAGACTGCTCTGCTCGCCTTGCAGCAGGTCCGCGTCAACAGACTGTAAAGTGAATATTCAATAAGTGATCCGCACTCTCTATCCCTCTTTCTGTCTATTTCTCTCCTACCACAGCCAGGTAAAGGCAACTTGTCAGCAGCAGCACCAGACGCATGATCGATGAGCTTCTCTTCCAACTTCCCTCTCGGTTCTAATTGTCAGCAAATACTGATCGTCTGCCAAAATCAAAATTGACAAGATTTCAGAATTCCGCGTCTTTCATTCAGGAAATCTACCACAGCAACAATGTAGTGGTGATAACACTGTTTCGATTACCGCAGGTTCATGCGAGCTCGATAAGCCCGCTTCCCTTATCAGTTAGTAGTTCAAGTTTAGGCCTCGCTTGCGCAAGACTCGCCGAGGGCTGAGGCAACCGATTCAACCGATTCTCGTTGCGATCCCAGCGAGTTACATTGCGGGGCACACCTCGAGCTGGCTGCGGGATGAGTTTACGCAATATATTATGCTCAGCTTAGCGCAGCTCAGCTCGGATCGTCAATGGGCCCGGCCCAAGCTAGTTGCAGTTTTATTGATATTGATCAACACCTGAGGCAATGGGGCCACAGCAACATCCACAACAACAACAACAATCGGATTGGACATTTTTTCGAGTTGAGTTTGCTGTTAATTGATTTGATGTTTTTGTGTTTTGGCATTTTGCCCGACAACTTGTCGAGTGGCCATGGGGGAGGGGCGGGGGAGGAGTCACCTAATAATACGTATTACTAAAGCAAGCGCAGTTCGCAGTCGGTTTGCCAAGGAGCGCAACATCGTCCCACTTTACGCATTTTTGAGCAACCGGATTTCATCGCCAGCTCAGGTGAAGAGTCTGCGAAACATGTTTAACACGTCGCACAGTCGCTTCTGCGAATCTGCAAAGATCTTCATCTTCAGCAGCATCGTCATTATCGTCAGCAGTACCCCTAATGATCATCGACCTCGTGTGCTACCGTCTGCAAGTGTCGGATACATTTGCGCTCGCACTCGTTGCCAAAAGTGGTTCTGCCGGCACCAAGCCGAGTGCGGCAGAGCAGGCCACGTTTTGTTTTTTATTCATATTTTTTGTTGTTTATTTTTGCGTCACTACCCGATGATTCCACAATTTCTTTTGACCTTGGCTTGTTTTCTTGCGTGTTTGGCCATTGAAATTATAAATCCAGTTTTTTCCTCCTCTCTTCACCTTTCTCTTGTCTCTCTCACTCTTTCTTTCACTGGCAGCGCTGCGCACGTTATCAATTTGTAAAAATTTTCGTTATATAGTTAATTGTTATTTGGTTGTTGCTGGTTGTTGTTGTTGCCAAACAACTTTGGGAACAGATGAATGCACCAGCAATCTGTGTAGCAACAACGATGATGACACAGTCCCGTCGCTGCAGTGGCTGCTGCCAAGTTGGCGCAGCGACTGGCCTGGGATGCACCGTTATGCAGCCTGACCTTTGGCAATTTCAAATGCAACCGACTGGTCTGGCCTGGCCCGGTCTGGCCTGACTTGGCTTGGCCTGGCCTGGTCACAGCTGTTTCCCGGCCGCTTGGAATATCTTTGCTGGCATTGCGAAACCGGCAACTGGGCAACCGCCTCGGCTGCGTCTTCCACCTCGTCTCCGACTGTTTAGCATTTTAATGGAGCTTAGCTTGGATTTGAATAAATTTAGCTGTTTTTGTTTCTGGCTTTATTTAGTCACTATCGCTGTTGCTGCTGTTGTTTTCTGGCTTTCTTTCAGCTGGACTGCCCCCTCTGTGTCGCAGCGCCAACGTGAATTTATTGATAACTTTGAAGTGTTCGGCGTTTCTTTTGTGGATTTCAAGGTTATAACCTAGTTTTTGGCAAAGGCGCGTTCGAGCTGAAACTGAAACTGAAACAGAAACAATGCATATTTTATGGTGAGAAATGAGCTGACATCGAATTCGTATTCGTATTCGAATTCGAATTCGATTCGTGCATGTTGAATCCATTAAACGAAACTGCATACAGCGTGATAAAAGCCAACACGATTTGGGGCGACTGCGAGAGATTGAGATAACAATGAAGCGTCGTCCTTGGTGCGCATGGCACAAGAACGACGGCAGGATGGGCCAGTAATTGGATATCTGCGACGCTGGGACACCTGTCGTGCTGTTGGTATTAAAACTAGCATTCGACATGACTGGCGAGCATCAATTGTTGGCTGTAATAATTAAAAATACATCAGCTGCGGTGCGCACAAGTGGCCAACGAGTTAGCCAAATTGAAAATGACAGCCAACACCGTAGGGTTTAACCAATTGCAAATCTAGTCCTCGAAATGGCCATAATTAAAAATAGATCTGTGTGTGGCGCAAGTGGATTTTATGCGGCATCGCCCACTGTGACAGCTGACGCTAAGTGCACAGAGACAATGGTGGGGCACAGCGCAGCCGAAGCCGAAACCGAAAGTGGGCTCAATTTACACCCAAACGAACCAACGGCGATGAAGAAGAGGCAACAGAGAGAGGAAGAGAAAGAGAGAAGGGGAAAGAAGTCAACAACCTGCACAAGTTGGAGTTGCCTTCAATTTCGGTGCAAAACATCCATCCAAGTTGGCGCAGCTCGCCTCAACTCGACTCTACTCCACTCATTAACTCAACATCTTCGTTAGTGGGAATTAATTATGCAGATGTATTCATTGTATTGCGATTTCAAGTGTGGTAAAATGCAGCGGCCCATTGTCGTGATTGGACTGGGTTGGGGCCTCAGACAGCTAATGGCAGCACACGCACACGCACACACACACATGCGCCGTGGTAAGTAGGTGTGGGCAAGCAATGGTAATGATGATGATTATAATGACGCCTGCCTGCACCTCACTCTTTCTCTTACTCTCCCTTTTCGTCTGCAGACACACATATGGATAATAGATCTCGGAGATGTTTGTTCGCTATCCGATATTACCAACAAATTAATCCAAATATCGTTTAAGCTTCCGCTCGAGCCCGCGTCGAGCGCTTTTCAGTCCATAGAAAAGCCGAGCAGCAGCAGCTGAAAAGCAGATTTTTTTGAAAGTAAATTTCACTGATCATTGACCTCGACTGTGGTTGCGTGTAAACGCCGTCGCTGAGGCCTGAACGCTTTACAGATTACGTAAATCCAAAAAATTAGTTAATAAATGAAAATTGTGAACTGTGAAATGAGAAATTGAGTATTGTAAAATATTAAAGAAATCACGCCGTTACGTTTGAATAAAACACCGCAACGTTGCAGATCAAACTGCAGTTTTACATCAGCTCAAAGGTATCTGCCACTACCAGCAATCGGCCCATGGGCCCAATAGTCAGTCAACAACGTAATAAACTTACGTAAAGTGTGCTCAAAGTGTTGTCGTTAAAATGTAAAATAACAAAAATATAAAGTTTATTTTTACCATGCAACCATATGAGTAAAAATTATATTTATTTATGAACATCTTTTATTGATAGATTCCATAACATTTTTAATAATCAGATAAAAACAGATAATTAGCAACAGGTTCTGGAACAGGGCTCTCTGTCAGACATTTTAACTCATTTTGCTTAGAATAAAATTATACTCCTTATCAAGATATAAGAATCGAAACTTTTAGTTTTTTGACCCCACTTAAGCTTTAGAGGCCTTCAATATTGTAAATTATTTATATGTAACAGTCAGGGACGTCGCAACCGGGGGGTCAGCGGGGGCAGCTGCCCCCCCCAGAAATTTCAACGGGGGGGCAATATTATCATTTTGCCCCCCCCTACGTAATCAAAAGTCAGTTTTGTTAATCAAATTTTTGGTTAATAAAAAGTATTTCTAAAAGTGATTATGCTACATCTTTTTAATTATTGTCCCATTGCAAGGAGATAACTGTGTATTCAAAAGTGCGAAGAGATAGGAGAACGACTTTTGGAAATATTTAAACATACTACAAGTGTTCAGATTATTTGATGTTTAAAAATTATATGTAAAATAAATGTTCACATAAAAAGTATAGCGCACTCTCATTTCCTAATACCAAAATGTTCGTAAAAACCCTTTTTTTTTTAGAAACTCTAAATTTTTTGTAGGTTTGCCCCCCCCCATGAAAAATTTCGTTGCGACGTCCCTGGTAACAGTCATAGGATGAATAACTGACTGAAATTTAAATAACCGACTAAATAAAAAATGTTCCATTATTTTTCACAAAATTTGAGATGTTCGGACCGTCACTAAATTCGTCTAAGCAACTGAATATTTTTATTACAATAAACTATGTATGAATATCTTAATTTAGCGTAAATGGCTACCATATTCAGAATGATTTGGACGGCAATAATTATTGTGCACAACAAATAATAGATGTTCTATATATAATTTATTTGGAATTTAATTTATTTTGGCAGGTCAAAAGTAGGTGTGAGCAAATTCCAGAAAAAAAATAAATAAATAAATAACACGAGAACTACAGTCAGGCGTGATCGATGGTGATATACCCGCTACACACCTGCAAAATTGAATATTTTAATAAGTGCATACTGAAGGGAGCAGTAAAATCAGTAAATCTTAACATAACTTTTATTTTAACATCAAAAATCAACTGGACATACAAAAACTAATCTTAATTAATTTTTTTTTAAATTCGTAAACGATTTTTATTTCAGCGCAATAATCACCTTATTGGCACCAGATTTGGTACCCCTAGCTATTATTGTTTCTGATATCTTGGTTTTCTTTTGTACGAACTGACTGACAAATCGACTCTGCTGGTGATACTAGTTACGAATATATATATATAGTTTGTAGAGTCAGTCACGCCTCATTCTGCCTGTTTCATACAGTTACGGTTGCCACAAAGTCTTAATAATCTTTTACCCTATTGGTAGGAGGAACTCGCTGTTAAAAGTCTCTGCGATATACGTTTTTATATAAACATAAAGAAAAACTAAAAGACTGACCAACTACAATCACTATAAAGAAATGCTTTACAAACGAGTTGTAAGAAGTTTTCAAGTCGAGAGTTGCAAAAACTAATCCAAATATAGGTCAAATATTAAAGATATTACTGCGTAATGCACAAGCGACTTAAGTGCACTTACATTACATCCTTTAAATTGATAAAGTGCTTGAACCTTGGCTAGTTTCATGTGTGTTTGTGTGCGTCTAGCTGGTAATTAACGCATTTGCATTTAGCCTCAATTTGCTCAGAGCGATTAACCTTCGTGTGAGACAACTGTGCGACACTTGGCCTCCCACTGGCCTAGCTGGGGGAGCATGCTCGTGTTCCAGTAGCGGGTGTTGCGAGCTCAATAAAATTGACGAAATGCCGTTTTAACGGCTTCTTAGAATGCGCCGCACAAAAGATTCCGCTCACGAACTTGCCGCAGCAACAGTTAACGACAAATTACCGTTTCGAAATGCACTTGCTAAATGCAAACTAAGAACTCGCACAGCCAAATCGGAGGAGGCCAGTCTTAAACTAAAGCCTAATTGAACGCGAGCGAGCACACTCATACACACACACACACAAACACACACAAATGAGTAGTGGTATTTACTGCATGGGTGTGCGAAGAATCAGATAGCATACAAATGGCATGCGGCGGCAAGGTGAGCGGGATGAGGTGCCAACCGAATGGGCCAGGCCAAACAACTTTTCTTCCGCGTTGCACATGCGACGGCGACGTGGCTGCAACTGACGGCGACGGCGACGCCACACCCACCCACAAATGGGCTGCAAAGTCAACAATTAAAACAACAACAACAACGAGCTCAACAAGCTGGCAAAGTGTGCGCCTTGCTGCTGATGCAATTTGAGCATTTTTCACATACTTTTCATTTCTTGTCTTAGCCGAGGGAATTAGCCAACCATTTGCCAGTTTGGCTAACGGTAAACTGTGATTTGCCTGCAAGAATTCTGTCTGTGCTGGCATAATTTGGCATTCAATTCGTGTGGAACGCCGTGGCGACCCGTTTGTCCCGCTCCCCCTGCCAGTTGCCAGTTGTCATAAGCATAACTCGCCCTCGGCAGCACACTCCCCGAAATGCCAGGCGAATGTTGGCAAAACCGAAATCTATAACAGGCCAGACGTCTGACAGCTGCATGGCAAACGAGTTTAGCAGTTTCGGGCTAGTCAAACAAACCCTAGAAAAAAACGAAAACAAAATAAAACAAGAATAAACAGCGCAGACTTTTGACTCCTGCGCGGCACGACAGTTTTTAAACAACCAAGTCATGGCTCCAGCGGCCGTAGCCTGGCCTTTTATTCAATATGTAGCTGCATTTTCCAGCCAGCGCAGGCATGTTGCATGCAGCAACAGCAGCAGCAGCAGCAGCGACTCCCATTGAAAGCGAAAGCATAACTGACAAGGTAGCTTAGTTTGTATATTTATTGTTGGTGTTGTTGTCGTTTTTTGCACTTCTAAAACTGGTTCGTTGTCTGGCGCTGTGGGCAGCCTCAAGTTTTCTAGAGTCCACTTCAATAACACACTAAAGCCAGTCCAGTCCAGCTCAGCTCAGCTCTCGACACACACACTCTCTGTCCCTGTCTGTCTCTGACTTGATCTCCTTGTCTCTCTCTCTCTTTTACTCTTTGTCTGCAAGTTGGTTACCAAGTTGAGGCAGCTGTAATTGTTCTGGCCACAACAGGCAGCCGCCTCTTTGCGCCGCTATCTGTAATTTCATATTCTTCCTGCATTCCGAAACCTTGAATCACATTTCTTGCATTTAATTGCCAGCAATTTTTGCAATATTTTTGCTCTCTGTTGTTGTCTTCTTTTATTCAACGGCATCGCGATGTGGCTGCCGTTGACCGCCGTCGCTGGGTCAGTTTTAATAGTGGTTGCTACAACAACAACAACAACTGCAACTGCAATTGCCAGTGCAACTGCAACTGGCTGGCCTACCTTTTACTTGCACACACATCGGCGAGTTGACGGCCCGCCAGACGAGAGAGCGCAGACGGATGGACAGGCAGCCAGACTGCGTATTTCTTTATGTACCGATGGCGGCGTTATTTCAATTTCAATTGCATTGAATCGCTGGCACCGCTCACCGGTTGACCATCACATTGCTTTTACATTAAGAAATCATGTTAATTGCGTCGATTTATATTTAATAAGCCAGCATTGTCAATGGAAAGCTAAGAATGCAGTTTGTACATGACAGACAACGTGGCGTATGCGCGATGCGAGTGAGCCCAAAATGTCAAGCGCGTGACTCAGGCGTCTGCACGCACACACCCACCAAATGGATACGTGCGTGTGTGTGTGTGTGTGTATAACGAGGTGAAGTTCAACTATGAATCTCGCCTTTTGGGTAGGTAGACGGAGCCGTGCCCTCAGGCCGGCACTTGAACAAGATCCCAGGCCATAATTAGCTGCCAGCGTCAACAACAATACAAATTGGATGCTAGTTGCCCCGACTGCCTACACACACACACACACTAACACTCACACACTCGCAGAGAGAGACAGTCGCTGAGCTGAACTTTCAGGCAAAAATTCCATTTGCAACCCCCGCCTAAAAATGCAAAACATATCGCCGCAGATCAATTGACGAAGAAACAACAGTCGCGGCTCGGGCCCACAACAATGGTAAGATTTTGGGACGCAGGCGTTGGCGCTGGCAGCGCAGTCGACGCCGCAGTCGGCGACAGTGCGCTGCTTGCATACAAAACAAGCGAGTACAGTTAAAGGCAGTGCGACAAGCCACGGCACGGCAACAATTACAATTACACGCGCATGCGCACACACCCAGCGCCAGAGCGAGATGCACAGAGGAGAGTGGGAGAGTGCGAGAGTGTGAGAGTGCGAGAGAAGCAAACGTACATAGAGAGAGAGAGAGAAAGAGAGACTGTGCAAAGCTGGCTGCTATGAGCCTAGCCCGCACTGAGCTGCGCTTGTACCGTTGCAACCGTCTTGCCAGTGAACGTCGCTGTCGACGCCGCCGTTGACGTCGGCAGCAACGTAGCTGCCGCTGCCGCGCTGCTGCGGCCTCAGTCGACGCCAACGTCGCGTCGTCGTCGTCGTCTGGATTGTTCGCGGCTAGTGCGCGTGCGCAGCGGTATAAAAAGCTCCCGCACCAGCCACAGCCACACACAGTTCGAGTCGTCGGTCCAAGTGGTGCGCAGTCAAGTTTTGTTCAAGTGCTCAAACGCCCGCCTCCCCCCCTTGTCAGATTCGGTTACGTTTCGTCGCCAGCAGCAGCAACAACAACAAAACGACTTAAGAAAATATACAAATCACACGCACCGCAACGCAAACCGCAGAGACAATGAAGAAATTTTTAGTTGTGTTTGTGGCATTATTCGGAGCCGGTATGTATTACTTGATAGTTATATGATGATCTACACAAAGTCATGAAAATGAAACTGAAAATGAAAATGAACATGGAAAAGAAAAGGAAAACGATCAGCTACTGTTTTCCGCTTGCGCAACCAACGAGCGTGCCACGCACTGAAGGACACTCTAAAAATGCTCAACAGCAGCAGCAGCAACAGTTGAACAGTCAAAGAGTAGAGCAGGCGCCGTGTTTAAATCGTGTTAAAGTCGAACGAGTGGAGAGTGTTATAACATTTTTTGAGCACTGCTGCTTGTGCAACGCGTGATCAACTGCCTGCCTCGCCTGCCTGCCCCACTTTTGGCCCGATAGAAGGCGGAAAAAAGGCAACATATCGAAATGCAAACCATAAGCGTAATCGAGCCGAGCCCAGAGTCGCAGTCGGATTCGTAGACGGAGTCGGTGCAGCAACCCGAGACGTTTACTTGCATTTTCATCGTCTATCTGCAGTGTTATACAAACTGTTATACAGTTGTGTATCTGCATTGCTGCGTCTATTGGTTTTGCTTCGATTTGTCATTACCTCATCGGGCGTCGCCTTTCGCAGAGAGTGCAAGAAGTTGCAACAGCCAACTCTGCCTCTGTCTCTGCCTCTGTCTGGTTCGGCTTGGCTGCTTCGTAATGTCGCAATCACAGTGCCAAGTTGTTTATCATGATATATATTATATATAATGTTGATCCTTGGATTTGTATGATAGCTCAATCTCGGCTTATGACATTGACATTGAAAGGCTTAGGCAGTCGATTACGAATATTTGTTCGAATTCGCCGGCTAATTGACTAGATAACAGCGAGGGTTAGGCTTAGGAATGTCTATGAGAGCAGCAGCAGCAGCCGCGCCCAGTTAGCCATTAAGCCAACTCGTTTCATCTGGGCCGACAATGCTTTTTGCTTTGGTTATTCAACTCGGCTCGAAAGCGGAGCAAGAGAAAGAGCAATATCTATTGCCATTGCTAATGGCACGTTGTGCATTAAATTCACATTTAATTGGCAACAATTTTAAAGTTATTAAACTTTACAACATAAAACATTTAATGAGCCCGAACAACGAACAACGCAAAATGCATTGCGCACTGTCAAGTTCAAGTTGCTCGTTGTCGCTGCTGTTGCTGCTGCTGCTCGTGTTGCCCGTGTTGCTGGCATAAATTATGCAACGCACACTTGTTCGGCTCGAGCGGAGACTCAAAGTGCTGGCCAAATAGGCAAGCACTCGGGCCAAGTGGAGCTCGGCCCACAAATGTTGCCACAGCAATGCTAATCACGGCAATAAACAATTTGAGCGTTCAAAAGATTTCCGAAAAGCGGCGAAAAACACAATAAATTTCCGCATTTGGTTGCGTTGCGCGACTTATTTTTGTTGCTGCTGCGCTGCCGTGCTGCTGTTGTTGTTTGTTGTTATTGTTGCTTCTTTTGAACAACATTTTTTTGCGTTGTTGCCTTTTGCATTGGCTGCTGTTGCTGTTGCTGCTGTGGTTTAGTATCAGCAGCAGCAGCAGCGGCAGCAAAAAGCGTAGCGTATACAAACAATATATGCATGTATATGTTGCCATTTGGTTATTGCCACACCGCAGCAGCAGCAATGGCAACAACGGCAACGCGGCAGCGACAGCGACAGCGACAGCAGCAAGTCACGCTTGAAAAGTTTTTATTTTGTAGCAACAAAATCAAATGAAATGGCCAACAGACACACACACTCACACACTCACACACACTCTCTGCATTAGAAGTCCAAAACACACACACACACACACACACACAGGGACAGCTTGGTATCTGCGCTGATTTATGGGGTCAGACAAGCGTCGGTGTGTGTTTGTGTAAGTGTGTGTGTGTGTTAGAACAGCACAACTCTTAAATGCGCTGACGCTTCTCGAGAGTCAATTTGCATGCCACTTTTGGTGGCAGCAATTTTCGACGCCTGCTCAGGCTGTCGTCGATGCGGTAAATTTGAAAATAAATCTATAACTTTTCCAACGGTTCGAGGGGAGGGGTAGTTGAGGGAAATCCGTGAGGCAAAGCTAAGGCATTTGGCTAAACGGATTTATTGCTCAATATGACGCGCCACAAAACTATTGAGGACTCGGCACGATGATGACGCATGCGTTCCACGCAAGCGACAACAGCAACAACGGCAACAACAACGTCAGCAAACAATAGGTAAACAATTCAAAGGCAGATTAACCTACATACGTTGCATGCCGCCAGCAATGTGGGTAAATATTTAAATATCATTATGGTACCTGTGCGCTGTGCTTTACACACACACACATGAGTGTATTTGAGTGTGTGTGCTTGCAAAAAGTGTTTTTGGGAAAGAGAGCCAAGCAAGACGAGAGCAACAACAACATTTGGCGGAAGCGCTGCTAAAGAGTAGCTGTTGTTGCTGTTGCTGCTGTTGCTTCTGCTTTCGTTGTTGTTGTTGCTGTGTAAATATCAATCCAGGCTGGGGCCAAGCCAAACGAAATGAAACGTGCTTAAATGTCAGCAATTTTCTTGATTTATATGGCCGGCGATGTCTTGGCTCTGCCACACAGACAGACAACAATGGCAACAACAGCAGCAACAACAAGAACAGCAGCAACAACAACGAATTTGCCACAAGCGAATGATAGATAGTTACAAGTGCCACAGACACCTATTGTGAGGCGAACTAGCGAGCTGGCTAGAAAAACCTCTGCTTGCAGCTCTTGCCACTAACGATTATGAGTCGGAATACGAATAGATATAGCAGAAGTTCCAGCACTTTACCTCAAGTGTTTTTCACTGGAATTCGAAAGGGGAAGGTGGTGTGTGAGTGTGTGTGCACACTCCTAGCCAGGGTTCAATAGCCTGCGCTGTTGATATTCAAATTTATGAGTCACCGCGACGCAGACTGCCACTGCCGAGTGCCGACTGCATGACATGAAATGCAAATTTGCCATTATTTGTCATGATATTTGCAGACAAGTCGCTAAGAAGCAGAGAAACACGATTCGGATCTAGAAAGGAACGTCATAAGTGACAGCATTGATGAATGACCGAGCCGAGTGGCTGACTGCAATGTGTCCAGTTGGTGATCAAGTATGCGCTGAGGATATGGATAGGTTTAAAGATCGATGCCAGGATAGATTGCTTAAGTGGATTGAATGATTTCCTTCTCTCTATTCGTTCAGTATGTTTCCTTTTCTCCCACTTTTATCTCTTTATATGGATACATTTTTAAGATCTTCATCAAGCTAGATTACTGAATTGAACGACATGATTTCCTTGTCTCTCTTCTCCCACTATGTCTCTCTATCTCCTTCTCTCTCACTCTCTTTCGTCTTCTCTAGCTCAGCATGAAGGTTTTTAAATCTTCACCAAGAAAGTTTACAAAGTGTGTTGAAATGATTTCATTCCCTTTCTTCTGTCTGTATGTTTCCTTATCATCCTCTTTCCCATCACTCACTCTTAATATTCATATATAATTAGAGCATTTATAGTTGTAATATTTTACACTAATCACCTCAGTGATTGACCCCGCGTGGGTCAATTGATAATTTATCCACTACTCCCTCTCTCTCCAGTGCATTGCGAATTAATTGGCTAGTTTTGCATGAGTTTCACGCCATGTGCATATCAGGCATATCGTTTGTATTGTTTTAAATAAATAATGCCGCTGCAAATGCGTTGTTCAAGTAAAATTATTAATTTATTTGTATTATTTGCATCTTGACAATGTCTGTCATTTAGGTGAAACATAAATTAATTCACATTCACATTTTCATTTATTTATTTTTTTCCCCTTATTTTTGCCGCATTATCAAGTTTATAATTTGTGTGTCTGTGTGAGTGAGTGTTGTGTACAGTTTTGGTTAATTAAATGATTATGTTAATGGACGACCGGATGAACAGCAGTAGATAAAAGGCAATAACAACAACAGCAACAATGACAATTGTAACAACAACAGCGCGTACAGCTTGATGCGCATTCAACCGACAAGACCAATACAATTGGCGGTTTAACTGTTAAAATGTCAATAAAAATTTATTATTTAAATACACACACGTGCATAAAACATACACACACTTCCACACTCTCGTTCACTCAGTCCCACACCAAGGCAGATTGTTTTAAAAACGTGTAATTAAGCGCGCAAAATTGATAGATAAAACAATTAATGAAAACAGCAGTTGCAACAACAGAAACAACATGCAACATGCTGCAATCTGTCTAACCAGAGTTGTCACCTCATGTACCTGGCATAAAAGAGATTGCCCAGTCTAGAGATTCCAGAGAAGTGCCTGCAACTTTAGCCCGATTGCCAAATGGGTTAGTAAGCAATCGGCGAAGGCTGCTGGCTGCTCTGCTGTTCTTGTCTAACCGGTTCCACACTCACACGCCGGCCTACAATCGGTTGAAGCTTTCGTTTTCATTTAGCGCAGTTTCTAGATTGAATTAATTAGCAGTTAAAATATTCCAGATTTTTGAGTATGACATCAGTTCGGCCAAGGTTGCGATCGTTACGTGGATCAATCAAGGAAATAGCTTTGCCAATTCGCGCACGGGTTTGCTTTTAATTTCCATAGAATTTTCTACCGGTTTGCACTTGGTCTGTGACCACAAGAATTTATTGCGTATACGCCCAGCAGGCACTGCAGCTTGTGCCCTGAGGTAATTGTTTAGTTACCATGTGGTATTTACGCTGCGCGACAAACGAACACACGCACACACAGTGACAAACCTGTGTACATAAGTTAATGTAATCATCACAGCATGCCCCACACACACACACACACACACGCACACAGACACAGTACATATGTAAGCGCATTAGTGCTGCGGTCTGCTGCTGCGGCTACGAGAGTGCCAGCGCTGCCAGCCAGCCTCTGGCAGTCGCTTTTCCCATTGCCATTCTCCACTTTCCATTCCTCGATTACCGCCTTCTCTCCTCGCCCCCCTTGGCAATTCCCGTTTAGGTGTATTGCGCTTTTTGTGCGCTGCAACAAAACTAAATTATTATAACTGTTGCCTCGTTCGCTCTCCGAGTTTGCCTTTGTTTGTTAGTTGTTAAATGGAGTGAGTGTGTGTGTTCAGCTCCTAACTACAAGGCACACCTGAGCCGAGTACCACAAGATGGCCAATAAAACCGAAAATGAATCATTTAAATCTCCATGAATTCATTTTATCTCTACCGATTGCCGTAAATAGAACGCAATAAAATGATTGTGGATAAAATAAATTAGTCAATACACAGAAATCATTTCGATTTCATTCTTTTTCGAATTGGCCAATGATTTACCCGCACTTCATAAAAGCAACACGCAATTTTTGTATAATTAACAATATCAAAGTAAACAAAACCGCACAACAACAACAAACCAAATACAGAATCAGGAGGGAGATGGCAACAAAAATGTGAAAAAATATTTGGTTTAATTTTACGTAGTTGACTAACTGGTCCTGGACTGACAACACTTGGACGAATCGGCGAGCTATAACAATATGAGTAATTTATGGACGTGTTTACAGACTCGCATAACGGGTGTGCGCAGGTATAAATAAATTCCATAGGAAAACAGAAAACAGAATACAGAGTTTTTAATTAAATTCTGCAAATAATTTTATAAACGCCGACGGCACTGATTTTTGTGCACACACACACACACGCACACACACACACACACTCTGAGAGCCCATTTGATATTTGATTAGTTTGCATAACATGAAAATTGCATGTACTTTATGCAAGAGATGCTACGGCGGGCTAATTTTTTTTGTTTGTAGGGTGTGCAACTGGTCGGAGGGAGTGGGGGGAGGGGGCGACAGGTGGCAGCATACACTGTACGCCAATGCAGTGAACTTTTGATTGAGCATTTGCAGTGCAACCACAGTTTTGCGGCTTTGCAATTAGATTATCGCAAACAGCGAAAGCGCAGCAGATAAGGGATCAGAGATCGGGAAAGGGAGGAGTGTGAAGGGGGAAGCGTACTTGAAATTTGTATTTAGGTTTTATTCTTTCGGATTCGCAATTTGTTGATATGCTGTGTACACATGAATAATTATTTGTTGGCTGCTGACATTTGATTTCGATTTCCATCGAATGAAACAAAATTAAACGAAATGAAATAAAATGCAATGGAAATCCGGTAAAATACCGCATTAGTTAGGTGTATAAATGCAATTTAGTTCGTTACGCTTTGCGGTTGCACTAAGCTCGGCTCGACTCGGCTCAGCTCAGCTCGTGCGGAGCGGAGCGGGACATCTGGTCGGGTCTGCAGGGGAGTCTGGCTGAGGGCAGCAGTGCAGCAGTGAAGAGGAGAAGGGAGGGGAACTCGCAGCGACGATAAGTCCTTGGTGGCGCGTTTCAGGTGCTTCAACTCTGCCACAGGGTTCGGTGTGGATGTCGATGTTGGCGGTGACGGTGACGGTGTAATTTCATCGCCAAAAAACGAAAAACAACAATAAAAACAGAGTACAAAAAGTAAATGCAGTTGGCCCTGAGCTGTCAACGCTCTTCGTACACATAGCTATGCATACATGCATGTTCGGGTGTGTGTGAGTGTGAGTATCTTGTGAATCTCAGGTCTCTTGAGTTGTCTGCTGAAAGTTGCCAACAAGATTTATTGGCAGCCATCGGTTCAGCTTCAGCTCGAGCTTCGTCCCAGCGAACGTCTGCGACTTTTTAAAGTGAATGCCTTTTGGCCAAGATGACAAATCGCAGTGTGCATCAGCACATACATATTCACATCGTGTAATTGTCTGCACTCAAATACGCACAATGAGTGTTTAGCCGCCCATTGGCATTGGCTCGTTGCTCATTAGCGTGTCCCGCCTCAGACACTGTTATTTCAATGTGCTCGCTGATCTGACCCCTGTTTCTTCTTTTCTTGTAGCCGTGGCCCAGTCGAGCTTCAAATGCCCCGATGACTTTGGCTTCTATCCACACGATACGTCCTGCGACAAATACTGGAAGTGCGACAATGGCGTCTCCGAGCTGAAGACCTGCGGCAACGGTCTGGCCTTCGATGCCACAGACTCAAAGTTCCTCACGGAGAACTGCGACTACCTGCACAACGTGGAATGCAACGATCGCACAGAGTTGGGTAAGTCTCTAAAGATTATAGAGTGCTCAAGATATCAGGGCTAACTCTCTAATGCCCCCACAGAACCACCAATCACCACGCCTCACTGTGCCCGCCTGTACGGAATCTTCCCCGATGAGAACAAATGCGATGTGTTCTGGAACTGCTGGAACGGCGAACCCTCCAGATATCAGTGCTCTCCCGGTCTGGCCTACGATCGCGATGCCCGCGTCTGCATGTGGGCCGATCAGGTGCCCGAGTGCAAGAACGAAGGTACGTTCTCAGTTATCCATCAGCTTATCTATGATGACTAATCATATATTGTCTCCTGCAGAGGTTGCCAATGGCTTTGCCTGCCCCGCTGCCGGAGAGTTGGCCAACGCTGGCTCCTTCTCGCGCCACGCCCATCCCGAGGACTGCCGCAAGTACTACATCTGCCTGGAGGGCGTTGCTCGTGAATATGGTTGCCCCATTGGTACCGTTTTCAAGATCGGCGACAGCGATGGCACTGGCAACTGCGAGGATCCCGAGGATGTTCCCGGCTGGTAAGTTGCATCGATTCGATTCGAAGTTCAATTAGTTCTTGCGTACACTGTATTAGCACCTGATTCGCTTTTGTTTGCTTTGGGAGCGCTGATTCGTGTTCTGTTGTAATTGCCACGCTTGCACCAACGACCCACCAATGTCCCACCACCGACCATCGACCCTGAATGACTGACTATAGACAACTGACTTTCCTGAGTTTCGATATCACCAAGCTACACTCATTCACTCTCTCTCACTCTCACTCTCACTATCTGTCTGTGATCTTCCACTCTGCATTCACAACATGCACACACACTTTTACCATACATATCCATACATATCTCTTGGCCTATTCTCACATATATCTCTTTACCTCGTCCCTTTACAATTGCAGCGAAGACTACTATGGTGATCTGGATCTGAAGAGCATCCGCAAAAGCGAACTTCTAGCTGGATTGAACTCTGAAGGTCGCAATAAGAACGCGCCCAAAACCAAAGCTGCCACCTCATAAACATAATAACAACTACTACAACAACAACAACAACAGTTAAAAACTATAACAAGCAAACAGAAAAGAAAAAGATACAAACAACAACAACTACAACTACAGCAAAATCAACTCAATTCCAAATTTCCTACTCTCACATCACAAAGTCACCTAACAAAATTGATATATGTTTATCAGCCAACTTCAGATCATATCAATGGCAGTGCCCTTCTCCACAGTGCTTTATCTATCTCAAGTCAATTTGTTGATATTCATCTCCTTCTGCTCTTTCCGCAATCCAATCAAAATATCAAGTCCAACTTCAATTTAGGCACAAGAAAACATCGAGGAGAGAGAACAAAAATCTTTCGAAATTAAGAGTTAAATTGAGAGATTTGTACATTTAAGTGATCTTTGTTTATAAGCTTATAATTTTATTTTATACATAAAAACAAAAAAATATACACAAAAACCTAAAAAAACAACAACTTAGTTATGATGTTTATTGCCATAGCTTAAACGAGGCTAGAACTATCGTTTTCCTACTCTTCTTTAACTATCGTTTCCTTCTGTTCGTCGCCATATCTCTATCAACTTTCCATCATCTCGCATGTCCCTGAATCGAACTGAAAGTAAGAGCGAACAGTAGCGTCGAAAAGTTCGCCCACAGTGTGGGCGCCCGTGCTCTATTTAAAGCTCTATTTATGCAACTAAATGTCAAAGCATTTTCGGGGCTTCACGGCTGGCAAAAGTGCGCACTGCAAATAGCGAACTCGTAAACACTCGTAAATAATTTATAATTTGCCATTGGGCCACACGGATACCCATGAGAATTGTGTGCGAGGGCAGTGGGAGGGGGGTGGTAGCGGTACTGACTTGCCTGACTTTTTGTCTGAAGTCGTAGTAGAGTCTGTAAATAATAAGTAAACAGAAAACTTTGCGACGCCAGCCATATTTGTCGCAAATGAAAAGTTGGCAGCCTTTTCGACCAGCAGCAGCACCCGGGAAGTCTTTGCCAATGTCGTCGTCGTCCTTGTCGTTGTCGTTGTCGTAGTCGTTGTCGTTGTCGGCGACGTCGTTGACATCTCTTGAAATGCACAAGAACTTTGTTAATTATTCATTAGATTCTATAAACAAAAACGCGATACAAAAACTTTAAATGAATTTTCAAATTATCAACACAATTGCAGGCAGAACCAAGGAACATACACTCACACACACACACTCACGCATACACACACACGCATAGAGCATGGAACTGGCACGTGGGCAGTAGTACCTCGATACTGGTGCCAGCAGCACAACAGAAAGGGGGGAGCGCGGTGCGGTGTCGTTTCACTAAATCATAAAAGCCGACAAACTTTACTTTTGCCAGTTTCGCGTTGACTTTGCACGAAGTGCATGTGTGTGTGCGTGTGTGTGTGTGTGTGTGAGTGACGCACCCACATTTTTGAAAGAGTTTTAAAACTAATTAAATAAAAATTATAAAACTATACAAACTCAAGGCGCAGGCGTTGCACAAGTTGCCTAAGCTACGAAAGGACATTACCAGCGTGGTGAATGCTGCTTTGCGGCGGGTGCCTGTGTGAGGGTCTTTCTCTCTATATATATACATGTCTCTGTATGCGTTTGTGTGTTTTGGTTAAGCTTGCATGAAAAGCCGCGCAAAGGACTGCAACATTTTGGAAATTAGCACAAAGTGGTCGGTATGCACATAATTCGTGCTTGCCACTCTTCTTGCTGTTGCTCTGCTTGGAGTGCGGCAACAGAAGCTGCTTTCAAGCACACTCACACACACACACACACACAGACAGAGTCAGGTAAATCCTGCCAACAACAACAGCAACAACACGGCACTTGTAAACCGCTCGCTGTCATCTTTTCCTTTCACCTGCTTTACACTCAGTATTGCTGCTGCTTCCCCGGCTGCGGCTGCTGCTGCTGTTGCTGTTGCTGCTGTGAGTGAGCAATCTCCAATTAAAAGTTGTTGCGAGCATCTGCAGCAGCAACAGCAACAGCAGCAAGTATTTTGCCCCGTCAGTTCAGGACTGAGGTTAGCAGATTTGATCAGGGCTAAGACCATCGAGGGCAGGGCAGCGCTGTGTGCCACAGAGATGCGCAGCGCAGGACAGAGCGGAGCAGAGCAGAGCAGAGCGCAAAACGCAAAGCACACAAAAGTGTTTTATAAACAAAAATGATTAAACAAAGTTATACAACTGTCTATCCACCACTTGTCCGCTCAACCATTGCGCTGCAGTTGCAACTGAATCATCAGTCTAGTCGCCGTTGCAGGGATTGCAATGGAGTCTCGTCTTCATGTTGTCCAGAGAGTCCGCGCTGCCGGCGCAACTCTTGACGGATAATAACCGCGCTGAAGTTCATCCGCCCATCCGCTACGTCCTGCTGTCCGAGTTGGCTATGAAAATCCTTTTAACGTTTTGACTCCAATTAATTTTAATGATAGAAACGCATTAGACAACTTACAGGGCAGACTGACTGATAACTGCCCGCCAATAATTTAGACAGCAGAAAATATAATGCACATACAATTCCCGTAGTCTCTCTATATATCATAGCTGGCTGTCAGTGGAGCTCTGTAAACAATAAAGGAAAATGGAAGCAGCAACGAATATCATTTCTATCCATATTTTCTCTCTTCTTGCTTTTGTTGTTGCTGCGTCTTACATTGGGTTTTGGCCAATTCAATTTAATTTAACGTAATAGCTTTGCGCTTTTTGTCATTTGCTGGCCAACGCCGCCATTCGCATCCTCCAAGTCTTCCAAGTCCTTGCGGCTGAAGCTGCCTGGTAGCACGTTCGCTGTCGCAGTCGTTGTCGCAGTCGCATTCGCGTGCGTCCTTGTATTCTTGTGTCCTGTGTGCTTTACAGACAATTTGCTGGCAGATCTATGTATGTGTGTGTGTGTCTGTCGATATGTGTGTGTCGTGGCCATTGCTGTTAATATTGTTGTTACTGCGGGATGCCAGGAAACAAAGAGCATCTTTTAATCCTTGATGTCCTGTTGCTTGTCCTGCTCCGCTGGCTGCCACCTCCCTCTTTTGCTTTGCCACTAGCAATGACGCAATGCTTTTGTGATAGTCGACTTTTTATTAGCTCTCGCTTCGCTCCTAACAAGTTTTTAACGAAGTTATTATACCCCGGCCCAACAGGTTATATTGAGTGGAAGTAAATGAAGTAGAGTTCATGAAGAATATAAACAGTCTATGCATTGCGCTGCCTCTCTGTCAGTCTAACTACTAACCACCTCTATAAGATCTATAAAATCCGAGCCAAGCTTCAGCATTCCTCAGGTTTTTTCCCCCATTGGGTATCCTGTAGTCGAGTAAGCTCTACCGGTAGTTTCTCCACATGTTTTTAATTATGGCACTCAGAAATTCAAAAATTCCATTTGTTGATTTACTTCCCTCAACAAATTGGACAAAGCTGCGGGCTGCCAAATTCCACTGTCTCCTAATTTAATTGAGGACTGCAAATTTAATCTGGTCACTATATTCATATAAACCCTGTACACACAACCCCTACACCCCCCAGCCGAGCACACACATGTGTCAGGCACTCCTCAAGCATCGCGAAAGACAAAGGAAGCGAAGCAAGGCAACAAAAAGCAGAACACATGAAAGAATTTAATTAGGTAAATCAGCGAGGAGCCAATGCTGGAATCAGTGTGCTTTGTTAATATTACGTATACGCAAGGAAAGCCAAAAAAAATTTTTAAATTTATTTTTATGCATGTCTGCTTTTCTTTTAATATTGTAATTTTTATATTTTCCGCTTATAGCGAGGATTACTATGGCGATGTAGACCTCAAAGCCTTAAAGAAATTGGGCTTTTAAGGCACAGTTTACAGCAGGAACATGGAACAAGGAAGGATGAAAGGAAGCAAGGAAAGAGAAGCAACAGCAGCCGCCATACACAGCGGGTAGAAAAGGCTTGCCATACAACGTTAAGCATGCACGAAGAATATTAAGCAACATACCGTTAAACAGTTGACTTTAAAGACTGAACACAAGACGTAGATACAACGCAGAGCAGAAGCCAACACAATACTGAAGACCTCCAAGTCAAACCAGAGAGAACAGAGAACAGCAGCAGCGATTCGCAGAACACTTGAAACCAAGACAATAGCCTAAAGACCGAGACCTGATGAAAATAGGCAGCAAATTCCATTTAATTACGTTAAACAAGTGCAAACCACAAGCACAATTCCGCGCATGTTCAGAGCTTTTGAAGGAAGCAAAGTCAAATTTAACTTATTAACCAAATGCTAAAGAAATACACACACCTCTTACGCAGACAGACAGACAGAGTTAGCTCGTAAGTAAATGTAAAGTGTAGTCTAAGCTTAATGAAATAAAAAGAAAGGTGAAAACGAACCAGTTCGATTTCGCAATGTAAATGGAAATCTCACACACAGCAATTATTTTAATCACTCGAACTCTGGGATTCTCTCCAGTTTGGGCAACTTGCACATATGTGTGTCAAGAGCTGGAGCTACGATTTATAGTCCAACTCGTATGCACAATTTACTGAGCAGTTTAGAGCAAACAACCACAACATAACAGGGCAGAACACACATACGCACTGTTTGCCCAGCAAATAGCAGTAAAATGCCTTAAACCAAAAAACAAGTAAATAAACAAAACATACCAAATCTTAACACACACTAACGCACGCACACACACACAGACACACAGACAGACAGGCAGACAGACAGACAGGCAGACGAAGAGACAGGCAAACAAGCTCACGCGCACACAAATTGATAATTATTGAAAGAAGAGAAGCAGCAGTGACCTCTCTCTGTCTCCCTCTCTCTCTCTCTGGTTGCACACACTCGCACACACACACACACACAAATTGTAACGATGCACAAGTGTAACATTAGCCTACGAAAAGATTGAAAAGCAGCAGACGATGCCAGCTGCGTCGTCGTCGTCGTCGTCCAGCAAATGTTGCATGCAGCACGAGTCTACAACAATGCAGCCACTATAGTGGCACTATCTACGCTCGTCTGCGTGTGCGCGTGTTTGTGTGTGTCCATACTTATACACAAAGAGACATGCTGTTGCATGTTAATTGAAATCAATAAGTGAAGCCAGAGAGAGGGAAAGCCAAAGGGAGAGAGTTCGAAAGAGTGGGAAAGCCACACGCACACACTCACACACACATGCGTCTGCAGTGCAAGCAATATGTGTGTGTGTGTGTGTGACAGAGGCTATATTGGCAGCCGGACAGCAGCAGGAGCAACATCGCAACGGTTAGTTATCGAAGTGAATGTGGTAAAGTAAATTATTTGCACAACGGCTAATGACAACAGCAACACAGGCAACGGCAGCAACAGCAACAACAACAACACAAACATGAAAGAATAAGAGTAATAACGGCCTCTGGTCAGCCATCCCTTGCTCGGCGCTCATCCTCTTGCATCGTATTTATTATTTTGACAGGCGACAGTTGCTTTGCTCCTTGCCAGCTGCTCCGACCTGGCCAAATGGAAATTATGCAATGTTATTTTTAGAAATTTTTACCTAAAACCAACTTGGCCTGCCAGCCAGCCAGCCAGCCAAAGCACTCACACTACCACCGTACACTGGCAATTACGGTGCCACATGGCCCAGTCCGAGTCGAGGCAGGCAACTGCCGCAATGCAGTCGCATGTAGTTGCTGCTGCAAATGGCTCGTGTAACGTGCAAAAACTGCAACTGCAACAGCAACAAGCTAAGGTACACACACACACACACACTCACACACCAACAATCCGACACACTAACAGAGCAAATTATGCTTGCAATAACATTTACATGCTTGGACGCGTGTGTGTGAGCCAAATTTATTCACCAATTGTCGCTGGTATCTGCAAGCAGAGGTCAAACTTGCAATGCAGCCCACTGTGCAGCATATCAGCATCAGGCAACAAACTAACGGCACCGAAAGATCTTCAATTGAATTTCGAAATTCGATAACATTAACGTTTTGTTTGTGCTGGCAAAAAAAAGTATGATACAAATAGATTGTTTAACATTGATAAAAAAAAGGAAAATCAAATGAAAGTTTGAGGAACTGTCAAGTGCAGGCGAGTCACCTAGAAACCTTCTTTCTCCTGCATTGCGTATACGTAACATCGAGTGTTCGCTGCGTGCTGAAGTAGCTTTGCAGCCTTGAGCTTTAAGCGCAGTCGCCGCTCTTATCAGCTGCGCAACAGGCAAAAGGCTGCACAGCATAAGCCGTCATTCAGAGCGATGAACGATGAACGGCAAACGACTTGTGGCCCTTTCAATAAAAAAACTGCCTTCTCCTGCCATTGTTAAGCAGGCCACTAATGCGCTGCAATTGGCAAGTGCTTCTCGCTCGCACCCCTCGCACTTAAGTGGCCATGGCAGAAGCTGCTCCTGCTTCGCTGTAGTGCAAAATGCATTGACAATGTTCAGTACTCACTACTCGGTACTCAGTACTCGGTGCTCAGTACCTTCCGCTGGCTGTTCAATGTGCTGCGGCAACAACAGCAGCAACAGCGACAAAGCGCGCCCCGTCATTGCTTATTTTTATTTGCCTGGCCAGAACTAATGCGCAGCAGCAGCAGCAACAACAACAACTGCGGCTTCAAGTAGCAATGCGCTCTAACGCCCTTATCCCTTATCCTTGTAACGACTTTGCCGCTGCTCCTCCAGCTACAGCTCCTCCTTCTGCTGGCGCTAGTCCTGCTGCGCTTTTGCGGTTGACCGCATTTGCTGCGAAAAAATCTGTTGCTGCCAAAGAATGGTCACTGTCGGAGCTGCTGCCGGCTGCCTTCTGCCAGCTATTGGCTGCTAGCTGCTGCTGGCTGGAAATGCTCTTGACCGAGTGGAGCTATAAATATCTGCGATAGCGAAATGCAATTACGTGGCAACAATGAATACAGCAGCAGCGATTGCTCGCTTGGTCGCCGTTGTTAGTCCCCCCCCCTGTCACAACCCTCTCTCCGTCGTATAGATACCACCCCAGCAGTGGCCCACATCCGGCAATTGACAATGATGATGTGTACGTAGTTTTTTGTCTTCGCTGCTCTTTATGCGCTGCCCGACTCAGGGAGGTAGGGAAGCTGATGTGAATGGGAGGGGGGGAGGGGATGAGGATTGGCAACTGTATATGGCATTTCTCTACAACATTTTGCTGCATTGTTGGGCAGCATCTCAAGCAACGCCCTGCGCTGGCCAGTCTCGTGGCATTCGCATTGGCTACATTTCGGGGAAATTTATGTGCTCCTTATAGAGAGTTCAATGGCAGCCATCATAAAATATTGAAAATGACAAGTGCGCCGGGTTGAAGCGATGGCAAGAGACGGAAGTAGAGGCAGCGGGGCTGAGAAGGGGGTGTAAATTGAAATGCAGACTGTGACAGTGTAGTGAAATCAAGAGATCGTTATTAGATAAGCGAATATGCAAAGAGAGATAGTCGAAAAGGAGGAGACAAGAGGTAAAAGTTGTATTCAGGATGTTCATAAGGAAAGACTCCCGAAATGGCGAATTCGTTGCTATTTCTATACTAAATATCGCACAAAAGATCTAACATAAAGTATAGCGTGAACAATGGCACACAAAGTAATTGCCAATAGCATCTGCCTGCACCCTGCACCCTTGCACCCCCCTCTGGCAGTGCTGCGGTCTTCTGGAAATAACAAAAGTCGCTTGGCATTTTCACGCTTTGCTATTAACTCGGCGCATACCAAAAATGGTAGTACATAAGCTCCGTTTGCTGAACGGAGTGGACACATTCCACGCCAGGAAGTCAACCGGACCCAGTTCCCCTATTCTTTGCTCCATCTCCCCCTCCTTGCCCCTTCACTACGCAAACTAGCACAAGTGGAGCCATAAAAAGGCAATTTTTCTAGTTGTCAACGGCAATAGCGTGGCTTAAATTACGGGTCCAGCGAAACGGATGCCGATTGGCTGACAGTTAACACCCCAGGAGCATAATTACGACTTGGCCTCGATTCTCTGCAGCTCGCCGCGCCACCCCGAACCTCACCTCGCCTTGCCTTGCCATTGCTCACCCGGTCGAGCCCACTCGGCGAGCAATTGTAAGTCATTTGAAAACAATTTTGATTATATTTTTTCCAAGCGATTTCACAAATCCGTTTTATGCTAAAACGTACCAGGCGAAGAAGCAGCAGAAGCAGAGAAGAAAAAAATTGCGAGTTTGCGTATGGGTAGTTAACAACATGCCCCATAATAATAACATACATTTGCCCAAACCCGACGCACACCTCCTCCCCCTGCCGCTCTATCACACATACAGTGCCAGACGAAATGTTTGCTGTAAACGACCTTAAAAAACCGAAGGCAGCTGGCGTGAGAGGGAAAAACAAACAGAGCTGCCTGCACATATATAGTACAAAATCAGAGGCTGATGTTGTTGCTCCAACTGTTGTTGTTGTTGTTGCTGAAGCAAATTGCAAATAACAAGCAAAAGTTCACAGGATCGAGCAAAAAATGTGCGTAGCATTAGCCGTAGTCGACTTGATTTTGATCGCTTCAATGAACATTAATACACTGCCGAAGAGGACGAGGCGAGGTGAAGTTGGGAGAGAGGCGTAAATACTTGTGGGTGGGGCAAGCTGCTTAAGTAGATGGCTGTTTACATGCATATTTGTATTTAACTTTGGCAGAAATAACAACAGCAACAACAACAACAACAGCAGCAGCAGTGGCAGCGAGAGAAGCAACAACTAATACAACATAGAGCTGTAAGCAACGCTGCGTAGTTAGTCTGCCCATACAGCGTGCTTATTTTGAATGCCCTGTAAACAAATCACGAGTGTGGAGTATGAACACAAAGTATAATCAGCATATGCTATGCACATATGCACATATTCCTTAAATCCAACTTAGCTTATAGAGTGTTTTGATGTATACAATCTCTCAGTGGTGAGACATTATAATTGAATTAAAAATTAGAAAAATAAGTAAATAAAGAAATGAATAGATTAATCAATAATGAATATAAATGAGAAATATAAAAAAGAAATAAATAAATAATTATCTATACATATAATTAAATAAATGAACAATAATTAATAAAAATAATAATGAAGTAAATAAGGAGATTAAAGAATAAATAAAATAAGAAATAAAAATAAATAATAAATTAATTATATATCAATAAATTATTAAATGTACAATAACAATACAAAAAATTGAATTAATTTAAAAAATTAATAAATATATATATACAAACAAATAAATGAATTAATGAACAAATCAATAATATAAATGAATACATTAAATAGTTAATAAATAAATCAACAGATAAATAAACAAAAAAAAATAAATCAATATGTAATATTGATAAAAAAAAAATAATAAAAATAATAAATAAATCAACAAGTAAATTGAAATTTTAATAAATGTACATTATACATCAAAATATAACTAACAAAAAAACTAAATAAATAAATAAAAAAGTATATAAATTTATTAAAAAATGAAATAAAAAACATACAATGCAATAAATACACACACTCAATTGTTAGCTATACGAATGCACAGCTAATATCCCTGGGTATCGTGTAGTCGTGCTCACGAACACGTGTTCATCGGTTTTTCGTGTACTTTTTTTGCGTTTGCCTGGCAAATGAAGCCTACTTATAGGGGATCTTAAATTGGCAGTGTGTAAACACTATGTGTGTGAGTTAGTGTATCAGTGTGTGCATGCGTGTGCCTGCGTGGGTGTAGTATGTGCGAGTATTTTGGCTACTATATACGGCGCTTATTTCCGGCGTGGCATATCTCGTTTTAGATGCGTGCCACGGCAATCTCTTTGTGCCGCTGCGGCTGCCGCCGTTCCTGTTGCTGCCGCTGCTGTTGTTGCTGTTGTATTTTGGGCTACGCGCCTCGCGTTTTCCTGTCATAAATGTTGCTGAACCTTTGTTATGTTTCCGTTTTACTTTTATTTTAATAATTCATATAGCATTTATGGCATGCACACAGATACTTTTATTTATATACATTTGTATGTGAATGGACCCCACTCCGCCTCACTCATTTCCCCTTAACCATCGACCAGTTCCGGCGTCGCCACCTGTACCTGCACCTGCTCTCTCTCTTTCTCCTCTTTCGCTCTCTACCCATTGTACACATCATAAATCTCATTTTTCCGCTTCCGTTTCGAGCGTCCAATGGCCATTTGCCTTCGTCTCGTTAAGGTTTACGAAAGCAGAAATCATTTTAATTAAATATCTGCTCGATTTAATTCCGTACAAACTTTGATGCACTATGTCCAGGCAGGATTGTCACCGAGGCCAAGTTACCAGTGGCAACAAGTGAGAAACAGTTGCCAAATTAACTGCTCATCCGCAAAGCAATTTTTGAATTACAAACCACAAAAGTCCCACAGAAAATTCCCCTGCCAACAACTCTCACTCTTATACAGCCACCGCTTCCATTCAGCGTATAATTTCCCTTGAGCCAAAGAGTAAATTTCCCCGATGCGTTGCTCGCTCACTGGAATCGAGCATGTTTCGCGCGCTCTCGGCTCGCATTGAGTGCGGTACTTTTGCTCTTCTCTTAAGCGATGCCGTGTCTCGTTGTTTGTTGTTGTTGTTGTTGCTGCTGTCGTGCCCACTGGCATCGTTTGTGGCCTACAATTGTTTGAGATTTTGACTTTTTAGTGAGTGGGAATTTTCACAACGCCCCCGACAAATGGGTCGCGAGAAGTCGGACAGGTGGGCAGATGGGCAATCCTGGGATTTTAGAATATCTTGGCGCTCATTACGGCACTCGCACACGCACAGACACACACACACACACACACACACACACACACAGAGAACGAACAAGTGAACTGGCCACAAAGCTGCCAGCTGATAGGTGGAGGCAGCTAAACGATGCCATTTCCGCTGCCTGTTCAATGGAATGCGCCAGGGGCATTTTATCCTAGGCCAAATATCTTAGCAAGAGCGAAATGAACATGGGGGAAAAAAACCATGGAGAAATATTAATTGTTTGACAGTTTAAAAGAGCCGTTAAACGCTTTGTTAATGTCGAGTGGAAATTAAACGATATGAAATGTTTAACCAGTGAATGACACTTTTAATCACAAGCAGCAATAGTTGTAGTGTTACAAATTTATGTCAACAAACAATTAAATATGATTTAAAATACCCTTAAATGATGATGAAATGCTAGCTGTGGCATGTGGGAAGTTTTATACCCTTTCAGGTTCTTTTCTGCTCTAAATGTTCCTATACTGGTTATGTTTAATGGTGCAGAACAGAATGGAACTGTGTATGTCTTTTATAATATGTCTCTAGATTAGGTTATTTCTAAAACTAAAACTGTTGATCCGATTTTGATGAAATTAAATAAACACATTGAATATATGAAAAAAGTCCGATGTTGTAAATTTGTTTGCAATATCATGTTAATTAATAAAACTCGATCGATAGTTTGTATGACAGTTATACGATATATCGGTCATGTACAACTTATTATTTGAGTGCAGCAATAAGAAGCATGTCTGCCAAGTTCCAACAAGATAGCTCTCAAACTGAGAAAGTAATGTGCGTTGCAGCAAAGGGACAGTGATGCTGATTCAGAATTTATACGTGTATAAAGTACTTAATAGGTTCGAAGATGTCTTTTTAGGTTCGTTGCAAACTCTTGACCAAAACTATTACTCCCTGTGCAAGGGTATAATGTTAAAGTATTATATTGGGGCTTTATGCAGTGAGCCCTAAGGTAAAAATATAAAACTCGGTCCACTCGCTTGATTGTTTAGGTCCAGTTCTCGTTCGTATTATATATTATTTCCATGTACGAGTATTTCAAAATGCGACTCTCTTTTCTATTTCGTTCGATTATTTAACTTTTATTTAGCCGTATTTGCATTTGTTAATTGGCCTTATTTGCTTTTAAGCATGACCGATGTGCAATGATTGCTTTGGCTATTTTTAGATTTGATTTTTACTTTGTATGCCCAACGCGCAAGGGGCACGCCTTTTGCGCCCCGGGGGGAAGGATGACAAGTGGACAGGCGTTTGTCCTGGCAATTTTGACGCAACAAAAGAGCAATACAATAAATGATGGGCCTGGGCGCAACAATGGGCAGAGACGGAGGCAGAGACGGAGGCAGCGACAATGGCAATGGCAGTGGCAGTGGCAAAGGCAAAGGAAACGGCACAAAAAGTTATGACACACCTACAGCATTTAATCTGAGGGCAACGTCAACTGCTAGAGAGGGTCCAGTGAGTGATAACCATCAATCAAGCTGCTGGCTGAAAGGGAGGCGTTACTCGCTGTACGCTGTACGCTGTACGCCGTGCCCCGTTCGCCGCACGTCGGACGTTAGACACTGGACTGTGCTGGCTTTTGCCTAAGACCAGACATGACATGGAGTTCATTTCAATCATTAGCGTGCCGAGGCAAGGCAAGTCGACCGGGACGCATCGAGAGAGGGCAGGGGGAGCTGCCCCTGTTGATGCTGTCAAATTAATAAAGAGCCCACGGGCAGCGAACGGCGCACACGGCGCTCATGGAATGGGATTGGATGGGATTGTGACAATGCCAGGACTCTCTCTCGAAGTCCCCCATGTGCCAGCCCATGCACTTTGGAGCAGCGCAGCGCAATGTTTCTCATAACGCCCATAAAAAATTTGTCATCATTAGTCGACGACGGCCAGACAGAGGGGACTGCAAGGGAAGGGGGGAAGAGCCAGTGTGTGTGTGTCATTGAACAAAGGAGCGGACTTATCTATCAATGTGTGTGTGTGTGTGTGTGTGTTGGTCTCTCTCTCTCTCTGCTGCTCTGTACGGGCTGTACTGGTGACTCTTTAAAAGATTGTGCGGCAGTTGCCTTCGCCGACAGCGAGTATTTGTCAAAAGCTTAAAGCGTTAAATTGATTGATTATGTGTGCTTGTGTGTCTGTGTGTGTGGGTGTATTTGTGAAAGTGCCCGCGTGGGCGTGCGAGGGTCAGTTAGGCTGTGGTTAAGACTCAAAAGCGCACGCTAACAGCGTCTTTAAGGCTTAAAGCAGCCCATTAAGGTTATTAAAAATTGCCCTTTTGTTTGTGCAGCCAACGGTATGCGCAGTGTGCGTGTGTATGTCTGTGTGTGTGGCAGGGGGTGCTTCTCTGTGTGAGTGTGTGTGTGTGTGGAACGTTATTTGAAACGTAATGGATTGCGAATATTAATTTCTTTGCATGACGAAAGGAATCAACAAAGAACAATGCGCTTAATCTTTATTGACACGCAGCACAAAGCGGAGCAGCAGTAAAGAGTGCGAGAAGGAGCGAGAGCAATGAGTGGCGCCGAAAATGATAACCGGAAACCATTAAAGGAAGTTTCAATACATTGCCAACAACAACAACATCTGAGGCACACACACACTCACAGAGCCGCACAGAAGGGGCGCATAGTCAAAGCGTTTTTACAATGGCACCAGGCGGCAGCCTGTGGCGAAGAGCTTCTCGCATCAGCAGGCTTTCTCCTCCATTGCTCTTCCTTTTCCGTGCGTGTGTGGGTGTGTGTGTGTGTGCTGCGTTGCAGCGTCAATATTGTAATTTTTATTCCTCATTCATGCCACACGCCACGAGAGAGGATACAATAAGCAACAGCAGGCAATGCCTATGCTGAAGGACCACAGCCAGCAGCAGAAGCTGGAGCAGAGCCGGAGCCAAGCGGAGCCCAGCCAAAGCGAAGTCGAGTCAAGCTGAACGATAGATTCGCATTGAATGAAGCCACAGTGGGATGTAGGCGGTGTAGGCGTGTCCTATGCCTCTGTGTGGCCGTGTGCGTGTGTGTGCAGGTGCCGACAAAGTCAAAGCCGCATACGCACATTGGAATCCGGATAATGTTTTATCCTAAGCGCCTTAAGATTGCCGCACTAGGCTGCAGTTTGCGCTGAGCAAACAGAGTCGGCAAATGCGGAAGTCAAGCAAGAGCAGCCGTAGAAGCTGAAGAAGAAGCAAGAGGGAACAAGAGCCAAAAGCAGGTTCAGGTCTTCGGCCAAACAATTGACTTGACGCGCTTTGACTATACACACGCACACACGCACACGCACGCACAGATGTAGGCTTCAATTTTCAATTGATTAAACATCAAATGCAATGACATACTCCGTATTGTACATACACTCCCGTGTGTGTGTTTGTATGCTTGTGTGTGGCACACACACTGCTGCGTGCGCCTATGTTTGCCTGCAAAGTTTTGGCTTGCATTTTTTACGTGCCGCAGCAGGAGAAATGTTTGAGCCTATTATGGGAAGCATTATGCCCGACTCCCGACTCCGCCGATACATAAGTGCTTTGGCATAGCATGATGCTATATGAAATTCCATTGCATTTTATGGGCAGAAAGACAGGGAGAAAGACGAAGGGCGACAACACAATGGGCTGGCAGTAAAAACCTGCGGCAACACCATTGTGTGGCATAAACAAAAGATGCAGCTTGGCGGGCCAAAGAGGCGGCCAAGGCGACGAGGCGACGAATCGGTCAGAATAACAAAACACCGCAGACAAAAAACCCAAAAGCTATTGGAGCGTGCAAAAAGGTGAGAGAGTCGCTTTCTGTGTGTTCGAGTGTGTGTGTGAGTGTGTGTTAGGAATTGGCCTTTAGGAATGTGGCAAAGTGAAATTTATAGCTTGGAAATTAATAATGATGAGCACACACAATGAAGTAGCTGTGGAAATAAAGTGATTCCTTCATGTGTATCTGTGTGTGTGTGTGTGTGTGTGTGTGTGGCAAATGGCTGAAGGGCTAAGACTAAATAACAAAGCGCATTCAATGTGTGCCATCGATGCGTATACTTAATACGTTGTACCTAAAACTCAATGTCATTGAACGAGCAACAAAAATTACAATTTACGAATTGCCAAAGGCGACAGCACAATTCACTTCATGTAGACCAAGAACTGAGTGAATAACGAGCAATTTTATATTTATTAAATTTGTTTATTAAAGAAAGACCGCACAGCCTTGGGCTCGTAATTATTACTCGTAAAAGTAATGAATGTGATAATCTATATAAGCGCCCGCATTAATTGCGCTTCTCGTTAAAAGAGAGTTTTGTGCCACGTCTCGTTTCTTTGGTGTGCAAAACATGAAATTTATCGCACATGCACATAAAATTTTAATTTATATTTGAAATGGAATCCTGCACACCCCATGCCGCGTCTGGCTGGAGTTCGTTGGCCAGCTGGCCATATTTTAATGCGAGTTTTATAAATGCATTTGCAGCCAAGCCTGGTTAATGCAAAAATAACCATTTTGACTTTATTATAATGCAGTTGTAATTAAGTGTTCAGTTGCTGCTGTTGTTGTCCAATAAACACGAGCAAGTGCTCTATGAAAATCAACAGACAAAACACAAGAAAACCAAGAAGAAGAAGCAACATAAACAAAAGGAATATTTTATTTTTAAATAAGATTAACTAATTTATTCTACGTCAGTTATATATACTATTGTTAACTTACTCTAGAATAAAATGCATTCAACTTTTAATGAATTATAATGAATTTTTTACTATATTATTGTCCAATTATTTTTTTGTTTGAATATCTTTCAATATTGAGAGCTTTAAATTGGCATTAGTTTTATAAGAAACTTATATATATTCACTAAGAAATAATATATTTATAAAAATATTTGCTATGAATAAATAGCTTTGAAAAAATAGATAAATAAATAGATAAGAAAATAAAAGACAATAATGTGTTTGATTTATTTCATAAAATTAAACTTTGGTCACTCAATTGTTAAAAAGTAATAACTATCAAATAACCTCATTGTTTGTAAGTTTTGAATAAAATATATCAAAAACAGAATAATATATAATAAGAGGTGAAAACTTAAACGAGAAAACAGGAAATTAATCAGAATTTATTGGATTCTTAATATAATCTTATATATAATTTAAGAAAAAATAATTAATAAATTTATAACAGTATTTACTAAGTACAAATAATATTTAATCAAGTTGATAAACAAAAAAATAAACAGCAGAATTACACACAATAATTTGTTTTAAATTCATTTATAAAACCAAGTTGAAAATTCTTTGCTCGTCCTTGAGTGCCATCGGAACTCGTACGATGTCTCAGGGCCATGGGACTGGGGACAGCTGCATAATGCTGCTGTAATTGCGACATTAAGTGCACTTTCTGAGTAATTATCCATGCCAGCAGAGCAATTAACAATTGTCGCATGTGCCATATAAAAGGCTCGATGCGCCGCCAACTGTAAACAAAGGGTCACCATGAAGCCATCACTGCGATTCCAGAAGCTAATGGAACAAACCAACTATTGCTGGCGCATGTTGGGCTTCGAGCTGCTGGTGCCGCGACTCGAGTTCAACTATCGAACATGGACACTGATCACGGCCGTGGCGAGCTACACGGTCTTCGGCATTTGGTGGATGAGCAAACAGGCGGAGCAAAGCTGGACCGAATGCCTCAAGGCGAGTATCATGATGGGCGGCATGTTGAACGGAAGCGCTGAGCTGCTGACCATCATGCTGGGACAGCGGGATATCAGACGCATGATGTACAGCACACGAAACATTTTCCAGGAGTACGAGCAGCGTGGCCAGCAATATGCCGATGTTCTGAATCTGGGTATCAATCGACTGTTGGATATTATGCAACTGATACGCATTGGGTATATTGTATCCTATGTGGTTATGTGCCTGGTGCCGCCGGCACTGCTGCTGTACGATGGTAGCAGGGTGACCATTACTCAGTACGAGCTGCCTGGCTTTCCTCTAGAGACCACGTTTGGATTCATCGTTACCTACCTGATGCAGCTATTGTCCATGGTGCTGGCTGGCATTGGCTTTTACGCCGGGGACATGATGGGCTGCCTTGCCCTGATGCAGATACTCACATTCGCCGACATATTTCAGCTCAAGGCGAACGCCTTGAACGCGGCACTGGATCGCAAGGAGAAGGCCAGAGCAAATGCCTGCTTGGATATTGTGCATGCAGGAAGTGACGAGGTGCAACAGCAGTTGTTGGACTTCATTAAGTGGCATCAGCTGTTCACCAAGTGAGTGCCAGAGTTGCAAAGTGAACTCATTTAAAGACCCTCCCCTCTTGCAGCTACTGTCACAGCGTCGATCGCATCTACAACATTCTCTTCACCGGGCAGGTGCTCTCCTCGGCCATCTCTATACTGAGCACCTTCTGTGTGATCCTCACCCAGTTCCACTTGATCTCAGTCATCTACTTCATAGTCAGCGCATACAGCATGTCCGTCTATTGCATTGTGGGCACCAAAATTGAGTACGCTGTAAGTGTTCCCCTCAACCTCCTCAACCATGTCACACATCCAAGGCTGATTGCATTAATCTTGCAGTATGACCAGGTTTACGATAGCATCTGCAGCATCAGCTGGCAGGAACTAAGCGCTGCGCAGCGTAAGCTGTACAGCCTGACGCTGAAGGAGGCCCAGAACGCCAAGACCATCATAATGCTCGGCATTCTGCCGCTCAGTGTGCGCACAGCGCTGCAGGCAAGTTGTCCCGCCGGGAATAGGGCGCAAGGCAGTAGAGAGTAATGCAATTTGTTTGCAGATAACAAAACTCATTTACAGCGTGTCCATGATGATGATGCAGAATCACACCTAGATCGCAGTACTTTGTGCATCAAGTGCAGCAGGCTGCAGGCGCAGGGCGCCCTGTGCTATGCAATACATTTTATACTGCTTGTTTTGAATCATATTCTGTGAGTGGAAGCGGCGCAGAGCGGGGGAGAAGGGCGCTGCCTGCTTGCAAATAAAATAAATTAGTTGCAGTTGAAAGGTGGCTCAGACGCAAAAGTCAACACGCGATGTCGCCGGCACCGCAAACAGCGCCAGCTGTTGGGCACAGATAAAATGGCAGGCAAACAAGCCCCGCCAAACAGAGAGAGAGAGGGAGAGGGAGACCAAACTCGAGCTGAGTTCACGCGCGGAAGCAGAGTGCGGGTCGGCACGGCAAATCAGCTGCCAACGCTGCCAGCGCTGGCAACTCTGCGCGCAGCTAACTGGCAAATATTAAAATGCGAATTTTTATACACGCTGACATTCGCGCGTTGCCTTGGCACAGCGCCCACCCCTCCCCCTTCTTGGAGCATAATTCTCACTATGAAAATGGCGAGAGGCTTCTGGCGTCGCGGCAGCCTTCCCCACGGAGCCCGGCTCCGTATCCTTTTGCCAGCATTTTCTTTGCGGCGTGCGCACATAAATTAGCTGCCAAGCTAAGAAATGGCTATGGGCAGCAAAGGTTCGCTCCCCATTGTTGCCAGCTCCTGGTTACCAAGTTCCTGCCTTGCCAGCGATAGCACAACCAGCAGCAGCAGCCACCGCCGCCGCGTCCAACTGCGGTTTGTTGCGCCCTGTTTACGCGGGTGCGGCAAGGTGCTGCGCTGCTGCAGGCCAGTTCCAGCTGCCAGAGCTAGCAGCAAGCACCAACCGGGTGCATTAAACTAATAAATCAGCCAAGCCAGCGAGCCAAGGAGAGAAACACATTCTGTTGTCAGGCAGCGGGTCAGCTCAGCTCAGCTCAGCGAGGATTGCATATTTAATCAATAGGCCGAGCAGAAGACATAAATTAATCTGCAAGGCCTTTAAAAGCCTCCCCCCTTCCCTTGCACATCACATTTTTAGCGCCGAAAAGGAGGCATTTTTAATTTTGGGAAATTTTTGTGGCCATAAAAAGCTTGCGGAGCAAATCAATTAAATTTAAATTGTATCCCATTAGAGGCGCATTAAATGAGTTAAGTCATTTCGGGGGTCTCGTGCCACGTCTTACAAAGCGTCGCTCGTTATCATTTTTTATACCTCTGTCTCTCCCTCCTTCTGCCTCTGAAAAGGGTACAAATGAATTCATTTTCATTTAATTTTTAAACTCGCACACACACACACACGCACGCACGCAGAACAAGGCGGGGCGGGGCCTGCGGCTGGGGCTGACCAGCGTCAAAGTCGTCGCATTACAAACACAATTAAAATGCCCACGAGCTACTAATTTGCCGTGAAGGCGAACGGACAGACAGACGTCAAGGCCGAGAGGCGGACAAGCGGACAGGCGGTGAATGGGTTCAGCATTGAAAGCGGACAAGAAAATTGCCGCACCGGACGAAAGTTTTGCATCCCGAACTTTCGAGTTGATGGCAATTAATTTGTATTATGCATGTTTCTGTTATTTCTAGAACAAGTTTTTTTGTTCGTCCAACACTCAAATTGTGCTTAATGTGGGTTCCACGAGCGAGAGATCAAGAGTGGTAGAAAGAGAGAGAACGAGAGGACACGCAGTTGTTTATTTGTTGCAAAAAGTTTGTGAAAATCATCTATATTAGTTTACCGCCAGAGAAATGTGTTCATTAAATTGCATAATTACTCAGCAGCCAGGATATAATGTATAGAATGTGTGTTATTATCAGGGCATTCCTAGAAGAGAAAGTTGAACAATGGAGAGTAGGTGTGGGAGATGTCCTAGAAGTAATAGAGTAGCCATAGTTATTTTGTCGGTAGTGGAAATAGTAGATGTAGTGAAAAAAATATTACTATTAGTATTTCGACGAAAAGTAGTAAAGAAAATGCAACGTAATAGTAGATGTATTAATTGTTAAAGGAACAAAATAAGTAGTAAGTATGGTAATAACACACCTTGGTAAAAGAGTATTCCTAGAGAATGAAACTATGTATGAAGGTCCCAAGCGAGGAGAGATGTGGTTAATGTAACATAGTAGTTCTTGTAGATATATTTCATTTATTATTAGAAACAAGCTCGAAAGCTACAGTCGAGAGTGCGCGCCTATGATACACCCGCTATCCAACAGACAATTTAAAGCTTACTTTGTGTTGCATAATTTAGGTACCGGTCCATAATTATTGTGTTTACCAAAAACTAACTGTTATGCATTAAAATTTAGCGAGGACAACATAACAATAACATAACATATTAACACCAAATTTGATAATTTTAACCATTCAAATTTCTGAGATCTTGGTTTTCATAAACACAGACACGTGGTTCGCACAAAACTCTTTCACCCTCTCATAGGTTATAAAAATAGTATTGAGAATAATAGTAATACTATAAGTAGAAGTAGTAAGAGTATAATGAGATGAAGAAGAAGTGAGTAGTACTCGTATTAGTTTTTGGAAGAGGAGCAAAAGAGTAATATAATTAGTTCAATACATGTCTCAGCTTCAGTTCTGTTCCAGCCTTACGACAAGTACGTGAATACAAGAGCCAGCGCCCGTATTTATTTGCGCCTGTTTGGACCATAAATAAATTAGACCAATCTCGTATTTGTCAATGGGCGTGCCCGCTGACATCATTTATAGGCAACGCCCCGGCTCGGCTTCAACTGTTTTGGTCGAATCTGTCACATGAGATTTGTGACCAAGACATTTGCACAAAATCTCTTTGCCCGCCTCCCCGTCTCGTATCTAGTCGAGTCCTCCGTATCCCGGCTCGTGTCGTTTGTCCGGACCTTAACTAGTGGCAGCCAATTTCTGCTGATGGCGCACTGGCCAAGTAATTATCGACATCTTCGTGCAAAACCCAGTGATGACTGCACTCGCTTGTCGTGCTCATCCTCGCTCTGTACTCTGTACTCGTTTACCGTTTCGTCCTTGTCCGCGTCCGCCTCCGCAACCGCGCCGTGTGCTCATCTCAGTGAGAGGAGTCGTCGTGCGATCTAAGCGGAGTCGAAGCGTTAATGCTGCGTGTCGAGTGCAAACTTTGATGGTTTAATCACTTTGATAGCAGCTGAGCCAGAAGAGCGAGTTCAATTTGCAGTCTATCTGCCTTCTTATGGCGTGTCTTTAAAGTGCACGTGTTTACGGTGGGAGGACACAGAGATCCGAGTCGTCGTTAACTGTTCTGCAGACAACCTCAAAAACGTGTCGTGTGGCAATTGCCGCGAGGCGAAGGTATCCAGAAAGCGGGACAGACTGTGAGAAAAGCTGCTTAAGCAGCTCTTGAGGCTCGGTGCGCAGTCAAAGTCATAAAACCATTTAATTATATTAAACTTTTAATTGCATAGACAGGCAATGCACACACACAGACACACACACAGATACATAGATACACGTACCAGCACACACACATAGCTAGACGGAAGTTCAAGCATATGCAGTGACAAGGATGTTTCCAAGTCTCACACACACAGACACACAGTGGCAAACTTAAACGGGCAACTTGCTTGTTGTTTGGTTGCGCAAAGACGACGAAAGACTCGTTGGCCAGGAAAGGAAAGGGGCGTGGCTCGCATGCCCTGCTACTATGTAAATGCAATAATAAAGTTATTAAAAGTGTCATAACAACTCAAGTTGAAATAGCAAAAAGTTAACGCCGGCTGCTTGTTCTACACAGTAAACTGCTGCGCTGCGCTGCCGCTTATGTTGCTGCTGTTGCTTTTGTTGTTGCTGCTGCTAGTCTTGCAACTGTTTCAGCGTATCCCTGTTGCTGCCCCTGCAAGCACCACATTGGTTGGTGAGCTGCCTGGCTGGCAGACTGCAGATGAGGGCCACTGAAAGCGCAGACCCGCAACTCGGGCAGCCAAGCAATTGATGCTTAATTGATCAATTATTTGGCCTACACAAAAGCCCACTCACTCTCCCACACACACACACACACACATACAGACAGAGTTGGCTACATATGTGTAAAGCTTGTGTGCGCGCCCGTATGTCTGTGTGTGCGAATGCTGGAATTGCCCACATCAAAGCGGCATATAAGTATATTGACGCTCATCAATCAAATTGATTTATGCCAACAAATCATTCATGAGCAATTTCCCAAAGTGATTATCTCTCGACGAGCCGAGCCGACTGCGACTGCGACTGGGCCGGCATTGCCCATGGGCCAGCATAAGCCACACCGCCCAAAAATCCAGAGAGAGCGAGAGAGAGAGAGATAGAGAGAACTGTGAGATGGCAAACGCAAAAGGCATGTTAACTGACAGACAGCGGGACAGTTGGCCCGAGGACGACATGCGGACAACTAGCGAGACATAGACGGGGCCAGACCCAGAACCAGCACCAAAACCGTGTTTCAGCAACAGACACAGGAACCGAGGCAGACAGTGAGATGGTCGGAGACTGCGACTGAGACAGAGACAGAGAGAGAGTCAGAGACCGAGAGCAGCGACTGACTGATTGACGCTTGACTGTCTTCATCACAAGCAATTTGGCCAGCAAACATAGCAGAGAGCTGCGGAGCAATGCTGAGATTGCGTGTCCCTGTCCCAATAACTGTGTGCATGAGCTTGGCGCAACTTCACAGACAGTTCATAAAACCAAACCAGCAGCAGATACACCCACAAATCCCCGCACTCACACACACGCACACACACACATACAGTCAGCATTAGTCACTCAACCGAACACCGACAGTTCAAACAAGCGACGTGAGCTACGCTTGTCTCACTCCCTGGCATCCGGTTGGGGGAGTGAGGCTGGGGATCAGCTTGTGTCATATTAGCAGTTGCTTATAGCCTGCAATCAAATAAATTTTCACGGCAAGCGGTCAAAGGCAGCGAGGCCTGTGCCGCACGTCGCTCGACGCTCCTTGCGCCTTGCGCGACCTCTTGGCCTCAATTTGAGAGCATTTTTCACACATGCAAAGGACAGTTGGCAGTGTCTCCGGACCGGAGCACAACGACAACGAGAACGAGAACGACAGACGACCGAGGACGGCGACACCGTCAACGACATCGACTGGCGACAGACAGCATAGCGTGCTTAAGTCTTTTGATTGATTTGGTGATAGATTGACGAGGCGGCAATTGAAGCGCCAAACAGATTGCCGGCATTTGGATAGATGTGCTGGGCACAGCAGCTCCGCCATGCCTAATTGCTACGTGGGCGTGGTCAGAGCACTGTGAATGCGCAGCTAATCATGAGGACAAAAGCAAACAATGACCGTAAATTAACAAGGTGGAAACTCTACATTTTTCAATTATCTTATTCACTTTCCAAAACAAAAATTATAATATTTGGTAGCCAACCATAACTTAATACATTAAATAATTATTAATTTTGGCATATATTAGAATATATTATCCATACATTAAAATTAATGTTAATAAAATATCATTTTAATTAATTTCTAATAGAAAATATTTAAACAACGCTTAATTTTAAGCGAGCCTAAAAATATGCAACGAAAAATTATACAAATTGTGCAACGGTCTGTGCTGAGATTTTTCATATAGCACATTTAGAAATATATTGTTGGTATGTCCATCTAAGCTAGCAAAAAGTGTGATTAGAAGAGTGAACTAGCACCGGCAGCTGTTGAGTAATGATTAATGCCCGCAATTATCTGGCTCCAAGTGTCAAAAATATTTAAATCAAGCTCAACGCAAGGCAAATACCCAACGAGTCAGGCCAAAACAAGGCGAACAAACAGCAGACAACTGACAACCGACAGCCGACAACTGACAACAGACAACGGAGCAACAGAAACGAAAGAACAGGCGGACAGACAGACGCAGCCAGGAAGAAGAGGGTACGAGATTAAACAAGACAGGAAGACAACACAATTCGCGCAAATTGAGCATGATGAAGAGCACAAGCTAGTATTGTTGTTGTTGCCGTCGATGTTGCTGTTATTGCTGTTGCTGCTGCTGTTTTTGTTATTGTTATATCTGCTAGTGCTTGTTGTTGTTTTTTGTCAGTAGTCAGCAGTGTCAATGCCAAAGACGCCTTTCTTCTGCCGGTGAAACTTAAAGCGTCGCGATAAAATGGCGCGAAATGTAAAATTGAATGGGCGCAATGACAGCGGCAACGTGTCAAAAACATATCATTCATTATTTTCTATTATAATGTCACCGACACACACACACACACTAGCACTCACACACAGAGGCACGCGCGCAGACACACACCGAGACAGCAAACGACCGACACAAAGAAAGAAACAAACGCAAGGCATCGCCGTCTCGACCCGCTCCACCTCGGGGCAGCCTGTGCCTGTCAGCAGTTGCATTATGTGAGGACATCATTTATCATTGCAAGTCAAGTGAACTCAGTTGACTCCATTGCATGCGTGTATAAGTAAGGAAGTACATATATACTGCACACACACGCAAGCACACAATACTCGTTGATAAAGTGTTGAAATTGTGCTCGCATCGGCTTTAAGTCGAGGAAATTGTTAAATAAAAACAAAGTGGGCTTGAAACCAGCACTTGTATTTAGCGCTGCCAAACACTACAACAGCAACAACCAACACAACAACTACAACAAACACAACAACAACAGCGACAACAACAGCGACAACAACAGCGACAGCGACGTCGACAACACAATTATGATATGAGAAAAGCAGCAGAGCAAGGCTGCTGAGCATTCTGTAGCTCGCTTTGTATGCAGCACACACGGCGTATGTGTAACAATGGACTAAAAGTTGCGTGAAACGTTTTAACAAAGATTAATGCCAGCGACGACTGATGATTTTTTGAAGATTAATTATGCGATGATGAGGCACAAGCACACAAGACAATGACAGCGCCAGGCAGCGTCGGCGGCGGCGGCCAGACTCGCCCCCTTTTCGCAGCCGCCTGTGGAGTTGTGTGAGCGAGAGGGAAAGCCGGAAATTGCTGGCATCGTTAAAGGATTACAAAATTTGTAAGCGGACGCCTGCTGCGTGCGTGTGTGTGTCGTGTGTACGTGTGTGTGTGCACGTTTTCGTTTGTTTGATTTTGTTGCCAGATGCGCATAAGATACACACACACATATGTGATGCATAACGGGATTATGTGTAAATTATCAAAACACGACTAAAGTTATTCATACGCAAATTGAAAGCTGCAAACTGACTGCGCGATCATCATATTCACAATTCCCCTTTAATTAATCCACCGATTCACGCGCTCTGTACTTAATGTCGATTCTTTAAAGCGCACATCATGTTTGCGGTCATTTAATTGCCAGTGCGCTGCCGCTGCTCCCCATAACTTTTCATATTAAACGCGCTCTGGCAATTTATCTATGAATGGCAGCCAGCATGGCGTATGCTTAATATTGCATAAGCCAGTTACCCAGTCAGCACGCCAGCCTCTGGCATATGGCCAGGTAGGCGTGGCTTCGACTCGACCCTCCTCGCCGTCGTCTCGTCTGGCTCCGCCATGTGCGTAGTTTATGGCCTGGCAAAGAAGTGCCGGCAGTGCTTCAACTGCTGAACTGCTGCTCACGGATTGGCTTCGCATTCGGCTCGGCTCGGCGTCTGTCGGTCTGTTTGGTCTGTTGGCCGCTTGTTTAATTTATCAGCGTACAAAACTGTTGCACATGCTGTAGGGAAATGTGAAATGTGAGCCAGCAGCTGCAGCCAGGGGGGGCAGCCAGCATCTGGGGACCTCGAACTCTTCACGGCCAGCTGTGATTGTGCCCGCGTTTTAATGCATTAATGTTGCCTGAATTTTATGGCCAAAGCAGAGCAGAGCAAGGCAAACGAAATGCAGTCAGCGTGTCGTGGCCGTTTTTAGCAAAAAAGCTTTTAACAATTAAAATTAAAAAGTTCAGCATTTATGCAGCATGCTGAAACAAAATTAACAACAACGACAACTACAACTGCATGAAATGCCTGGCGAGCCATAATCAAATTCTATGTGTGAGTGAGTGTGTGTGAGTGGGAGTGCATAAAAGTTGCACAGCGCACAAAAGCGAGAGGGCGACAGAGCAGACTGGGCAGACAGCAGAGTCCCTAGTCTGTCTGTCCATCTGGCCAACTGTAGCATTGTGCGCGCTCATTTGTGGTCATAAAGCATAAAACGCATAAAGTGGCGTTACAATTTTATGGCGCACCAACGTCATATTCGGGCCTAGCCGAAAAAATGGCAAATGGAGCAGGGGGAAGAAGAAGGTAGGTAATGAAAAGCACGACTATGGAATACCTAGTAAATGAGTTCCTACTTGTCCCACTCATTTGCATAAAAAAGGTTGTTAAATTAAAAGAAACTAAAACTCGTAGAATACGTAACCTTATTTTTTGTATATCCCTTAAGATTTCTATTTGTGCATTGATCCTTAAGTACTGCCTTATCTACAATTGTTGCAACATACTTGCCTTATATACGAGCAGTTATATCCTTGTGCCAACTAACTAATGACGACTGCCTGCCACAAAATGATGTTACTCACTGGCCGTCTGTCTGTCTCTCTGTCTATCTGTCTAGGCACTGAGTGCTAGTGGCAGTGGCAGTGCCTGCTCGCCAGACCATCAAGCGACAATGTAAATTTTGTGTTGAGCTTTTTAATTGTGACTGCTGGCACGAGAGAGGGGCGAGGGAGGCTGCCGAAGTGCGCCCTTCGCTCGCTCGCTCATACGCGAAATGAACGCAGACCGCAACAAAATTACAACTGGGCGGTGCAGCAGGGAGGGGCAGTGAAGGTTGGGGGGATGGGTGCTGGACGAAAGGAGTCGCTCATAAAAAAATGAAACCCAATACGAAAAGTGAAGAGGACACCAAGTGCGGCAGGGCAGAAAAAGCACAGGCAAAGAAGAAGAAGAAGAGTGCAAAGTAGTTGGCAAATAAATTGCATGACAGCGGGCAAAGCGAAGTCGCCAAGGCTTCGCTGCTGCTGTTGTTGTTGCTGTCGTGGGTTTTGGCGCCATTTCGGGGCGAACGCTTTTAATGCAAATGCAGCAGAAACGCCGCCACTCGCTGGCCAAAAGTGCAAAATTGTGCATTTTAATTAAGGTGACCGACCGTTCCATGCCACGCACAAGTGCCGCCCAGCTGCTAGTTAAGGTTTGCCCACTCGCATTCCCATTTGCATTTGCATTTAGCTACGTAACTAACACCCCTACTTCATCTCCCCCCTGGCTGCACCCTGCCCTGCACATTGCTCGTAATTTACAGCTCTTTTAATTAGCCGCATGCCAAGTTTTTTATGAATATTTACGCGTGCTCTTTAAGCGAGGCATATTGTTTTAAATAAGAAGCAAGAAAGCAAAATGCTTCAGGCACGCAATCACCCATCAACCCGTTCCCCCACTCCCCCTACACACACACACTCACACACACATCCCACAAAGGCGGATATAACAATTGCAAATGGAAATGTGCTAAAGTGCCAAGTGAAAAACGAGTCCAGAGACAGAGGCGAGTAAAAGGATCAGCGCCGAGCTGGGGGGCATAGACAAACGCAGGACCTGCAGCAGCAACGAACAGCTCGAGCAGCAGTCAAAAGTGCAAGTGACTGAAATGCAAATGTTGTGTGTGCCAGTGTGGGTGTGCGAGTGTCGAGTGCCAGTATGCGAGTGTGTGTCCGATTGTTTGTCTCTGTCTCTGTTCAAATGTGAAGCGAAAGCAATGCGCAAAAACACACGAACAACAGAGCGGACAGCTGGAAAAAAGAGAACGGGGTCGCGGACCAGGCGGGCACAGCGCATGCAATAAAATGTTTTACACCCTGTTTATTTTAGTTAAATACTCGAAATTATGTGTTTGCCTAAGTGTATTTGTTAACACAGTGTCAGTGTGAGAATGCGCTTGAATGCACACGCGCGTTGTCCTGTGTGCATGTGTGTCTCTGTGTGTGTTTAAGTGTGTGTCAGAGTGCTCTGACGAACTGAGTACACAAAGTGAGCTGCATTATTAAGGCAGAGTCGAACTAGGAATAACTCTTTACAAATTATTCCCGATGCACAAAAAGTAAAAGGGCATTATAACTCTGTGCCAGCTAAAAATGTATGTAATTGGCAGAATGAGGCGTGGCAGATCTGATAAGAATCTATAATTTTTTCCTGGTATTCACTTGTATCCATTTATCAGAGACTATAAGAGTTAGTACTACCAAACTTGGTATAAATATGTCGGACTACTGCTCCTAATGTAGTAGGCTTGTAGAGGGTCACACTGATATATCGATACTTATATAACACGATGACAATGTTAAGCCTATGTCAAACCTACGTAAAATAACATTATTCAGCTTCCACACTAATAAAGTAAGTTTTGAAATTTAAATGTAAGAATTCTCATATATCATAACTTCTGTGCGCAATAAAACCTTTCGGAAGAGACCATTTTTGAAGAACACTTTTTAATGAAATTTAAGGAATATTGATTACCCTGATTTGACAGCTAGGGTACTTATTCACTTCAATGTTGTACAGTCAGCACCCACCATATTTAAACGACTTGGCTTGCAGCTCCGGGGACTATTGGCGTAGTATGATTTAAAATGACAGAGCTCATAAGTTTATAAATAGAATTAACAACTTGTACTTTTACTCCTTTTCTGTAAAAACACTAAAATTACTGCACTCATTTTATAATTTCTCAATAAATGAGCTTTTGCCTAGTGCACAATATATGTCATGTTTAAATGATTACTGGCAAAAAAAAATCGTATGATTATCATGGAAAAAGTTTTACTTGTTTTGATTAGGTAATAATTGTAAGATAAAAGTGTCTATTAATAACCAAAATTGAGCTTAGTTTCTTACACATTCTGGTTATTCAAATACGTCTCCCAGCTTGATGTGCCTCGGCATTCATATGGTTCGCTTAACTACGCACTTTACCTTTGTCTAGGACACTCAGTGCCAGAGGAGTGGAGCATTTCTCTGTTTCAGACATGTGCAAAACGGTCATTTAATGTCTGCCCTGCACGCGCTCCTCAAAAGCCTTTGTCAGCGCTCGTCAATGGCAGCACACACGTACAAACGGGCACATTAAAGCCTAAGCCTAGGCTGAAGCCTGTCTTCGGACCCGGCTCCCAGCTCTCAGCCCCTTCTCTTCATGCCGGGTCTAACCCATTTGTTAAATGTACCGTAACAGCTTGTTTCGAATTGCGTTCAGTTCACTCGCAAGTTTCGTAGTTTTTCACTTTTGGCCGACATTTGCACTAATGAGTGCACACGCTCTGTGCATAAATAAGTACTATGTATCGTACATGAACATATGTATGTACCACTAAATACACTTGTAACTGTAAATTTAATCATTTTAACTAACCCAAAAAAATAACTCGCGAGGACCTTGACGTTGCGAACGAACGAACTTTTATTCAAAAGCAAAATGCAAAACTAAACACAGTTTCAATGTGCCCACCAACGTATTAGTGGGTGTGTATACGTGTGCGCATAGGAGTGTGTGTGAGTGTTATAGTGTAGAGTATATATGTATATATACATTTATAGTAGTGTGTATATGTGTATAAAGAAATAAAAGAAATTCGCACGCAACTGTCAATAGCTGCGTACTTATTTGCAAGTCCCAAACAGCATGTGGACCCGCCCTCAGCCCCTTTAGGGCTACCACCACACCCCACCCCCCTCGAGCCAAGCTCCAGCAAGTGCTATCCCCAGCGCCGACGTCTGCTTGACTGTTGGGTCTTGGGTAATATTTTATGCAAATTGCAAGTTAAGTGTGAAAATAGTAGTGATTGGTTTAATTCAGCAATGCCAACCAAAATGCTTGTCTGCGAGCGGGGCAGCGGGGTGGAAGAGAACAGAGAAAAAAAGCAGAAAAGAAACTGAGGAAACTGCAGAAACAGCACAAAATCAGCAGAGCTGGGAATTCCAAATACTAAAATGACAATTTCCCAACGAAGAACCGAAGCAGCATCAAGGCAGCGGCGGAGAAAAACACACAATCCAATGGCAAATGGCAAGTGTCGCACAAGTGATGCTCTATCTAAACTGATAGAGGGAATACTTAATAGTGAAATCAATTGAAAGAAGGGTTTATAAGGTATTTGAAGACTGATCTTTAAGGAGCTACTCATGATCACAGCTTACCTCTCCAAATACATTTTATGTTCGATTTCTATCGATTGTTAACACGAAGACTTTATAGGCAAACTGTTGAACTATTTCTCTCTTGAAATTCATGTAAACAATTTATTATTTATGATTTCATGATGTGCAAAAATTAAGATCTATTTAGTTACTTAACCATCTCCCTTTCATCATCTTTCACACAGTTAAGCGACAAATTGTTAGAGCAGCCAAAAGCAGCCGTACAAAAGCAATGCAGATTTTCATTGTCATGTAGCAAAGTCAATGGGCAAAGTGGGTGAGAATGAGAGAGAGAGAAAAAGCAAGAGACAAAGTGGGATTGGGATAAAAGCTGGTGAAAGTAAAGCCAATACCAGTTCCATCAACGTTCAGAGCTGTCGTCGGTCGTAAGTCGCAGCGAATTTTTTTGTTTTTGTCCAAAATTGTAGCCCTTTTTTGCATTGAGAGTAGTGCGCTTAACCATTTAGCTGATGTAACATGCCGGGCCACGGGCGACTGGCGACAGCACCAAGCACTCAGTCAGACTCGCCGAGTCTATGGCGGCGTTGCCAGGCCACGCCCCGCTGGCCAGCACAGCGCAAGAGCAGCGCCATCCCAGCGTCACTTTGTAGCGAAATGTCCTTGTCAGCATTTTGCGCAGTAAAATTTTTCGGTGAAATCTATTTTTCATCTTGGATTATGTGAATACATGAATAGAGAATGGGAATGAGAAAGAACATTTTATTGTCGCTGCTCGAGCAGCTCGTTTGTTTGCTCTGCTGGTCGAGTCGATGCGAAGTGGGAGTCAGAGTCAAAGGGGGCTTCCTTTTACTTTGCGTGTGCTCATTAATCAAATATCTGCAATATTCGTTATCACAATCGAGTGGCCAGTACTGCGAGTACTGTACCCTTTGACCTGTCGTCTCCATGGCAAGGTTGCCATGGAATTTAAGTTGCCAGTGCTGACAGCTCGTTTATTTGTTGCGCATACGCCCGGGCGGGCAGGGATGTGGAGTGTGAGGGGGGTTAGCTTTGTGTTCTGGGCTTCATTAGGGGCGAGTACCCATGGACACCTTTGCCTAGGCCTTGTGGCCTCCAAAGAATGCAATGAAGTATGCACAGTAACTGGACATGTTTGAATAGCCGAATGTGTGTGTGTGTGTGTGAGTGTGCGGCGGCATCTGTGTGTGCAGCTGGCTGCAATCGTAATTTCAATAAAAGTTGTTACGTGCACGTTGAAATTTTAATTGAAAGCAGCAAGCAGCAACCACACGCAGCATGCGACCTCGAGGTGCGCCAGCTGCGACCCTCATCACAGTTGAAACTGGAACAAAGCAGCAGCAACGGGCACACCACACACACACTCGCACACACACGCACACACTCATGTGAGTGTGCTGCAGATGTGAGGATGATATTGTATCTAGGTGAATGGCAAAAGGGACAACAGATGCGTGCTCTCACACATACTCACACACACACAGACAGCGACGACTGTTCGTTAATCAAATGAACAGCGCAAATTTTCAGCAAAATATAAAGATCAAAAATTAATAGAACTTGGACCTTCCACTGGAATGACAAGCAGAAAGTGCAGCTAAGAAGGATGAGACACGGTAGCAGGATGGCCAAGAGGGGAAGATGACCGCAAACTAAGTCGTTAAAACAAAGAATCCTATCAGCTTACAGAAACTTTGATGCAGCCAGAGAGCCAGAGTGAGGCAGGCGGTACGTTTGCTCTGCGTTTCTGCTTTGGCCACTGCGAATTGCAAGTTTCCGTGTAAAGCGTCAAACTTTATGCTAAACTTTTGCAATTCTATATAGGAGAGCACTCACACACACAAAGGCAGACAGGCAAACAGCCCTATATAGTGCTATATACACAGTATATATTTATATTCATCTTAATTCCCCCGAAGTATGCATGCAAATGCTGCTACGATGCTTCTGATGCTGTCGACAGGCGGAGGCAACTATCGAACCGCATTCGATCGGTTTCTGATGTCGTAAAATTTAATGGGCGAGCGCATCCCCCAAAGACTGTTGCTGCCGCATGCCGACAGGCATCTGCATAGGAAACAAGTTAAGCACACCGCAATATGAATGGCTTTGCCAGCACGAGATACAAGATACTATGCGAGAGAGAGTCACGACGCTAGATAGGTAAACAAGGGTATCGTTTACAGGGCCCAATGCTGCTTAATGCCACTCGACAGCCATTTAATCTATTTATCGAGCTCTCCACTAGAGCACTCAGCCGAAAAGCCGAAAGGACCTTGTCGATGTACCATAGCTGCTCGCCGCTCAAGTGCAGCTGCCTGCGCAAATATTTGATTCACGGATGACCCCTGGAGCAAGGGAGGAGGAGGCACGTTCCGCGGGCCAATTGACCAGTCGATACATCTACACAGAATCAATCCATATGACTTGCTGCACTTGTAATTGATTGCTTAATAAACAAGCAGACCGCAAACAGAAAACTTGGCCAATATTCGGAACTTTATGCAGGCGCTGCAAATTATGCAAATGCACTCGACTAACGGACTGGACACGGCTGCAGGAGCCTCTCCTGCATCTTCTACTTCTTCATTCTCCAGCCCGCTGCTCCTCTTCTTGTGTGCTTAATGGCGCAACACGCTTGTTCAATGGGCCGAGCACATAATTTTCGCACACCGCAGGAACAGACGCTGCGTTCGTTGGCGGCGGCGGCAGCAGCAGCAACATCTCATCAAAGTTGGTTCGAACACAAATGAAACTTTTGTGGCGCTTGCCACGAATATTGCAGCAAGTGGTAGGCAGACGGCGTGGCAGGCAGGCAGCCAGGCTGGCAGCTAGGCGGGCAGGCACCAAAGTGCAGTGTGCAGCCGCTCAGGCTGCCTGCTTCTGACAAGCATTTGGCATGGCTACAGTATCCTCGGCCATCGCTTTATAAAATCAACTCACCAGAAGTTCACACAAAAGAAACTGCCAGGGGGAGAAAGCGAGAAAAGGGAAACAGGGAGAGCGAAAGAGAGAGGAGGAGGCTCTGACGAGTGTGGTAAATGAGTTGGCCGAATTGCAAAAGCAAAGTTTTGGCCTCCAACCTCTTTTGTGGCATCACGTTGAGGTGCTGCAAAGACGTGTCGCGACCAAGAGTTAAGTTTTTTAACAGACCCGAGCCAAACTCTCCACGCTTGGCTTCTCCTTCTCCGCTCGCTTCTAAGCAATTGCGGCAAGTTCTGGCCTACATAACTTTGTGGACTGCCTCGCATGCTTCTCTTTTTTCTCCCTTGTCTGGGGCTGTTTAAGGTCTGGCAGGGGAAGGATGTGGCAAACGGCAGCTCATAAATTTCAAAAATTTGAAAACAACAACAAATATTTTTCACGCGCTGACCGAAATTATTTTAAATCACCTGCTGCCCGACATTTATCATTAGGGCAGGCAAAGCGGCGCCTCGTCGTCTCGTCAGCAAGTCAAGCTGGCACTGGACTGGCACTGCCTGCCATGGCTGTACCCAGGCCTGAGTCAGAGGCAGCGCCTTAACGAGCACAAAACTTGCAACTTGCTACCGTCTCAGCACGAAGGGGCGCAAGAGCTGTTCAAGATTTGCGAAGAGCACTTTATTTTGTCCTGGACCGAGGCACACCCCCAAACCACAAAGCAGACAGGCTCATAATACGCGTTGCTGGTGTGGGAACTGTTGCCATGTTGCCATGTTGTTGCTGCTGCTGTTGTGCTGTCGTTGTTACTGTTGCCATTTTCGCGCTTAGCCGAGGAAAAACTGTTTTGTTATCACTGTGATAAATGGAAAATTATTTTGAATCGAGCAACTACTTAAAAGAATTCCCAAAGGTTGTAATAAATTTGTGCGCACACACAAGGACACTACCAGCACTCACTTACTCACACCCCTACACACATACACACACACGCAGACACAATACTAGCTGGTGTAAAGGACATGCACATAATGCCAGCAAAGCTCTGCGGTTCTTCGCTTCGTAATGTCCTGCAAGATAAAAAGGTGATTGACGAACCAAAAGCAAAAGTCATGGCCAAAGCTTTTCCCAGCAAATGCATTTCTCGTTGTCTTCTTTCCCCTCAGTAAACGAGTGAGTATGAGTGTATGTGTGTGTGTGTGTGTGTGTGTGCGTTTAATGCGCAGCAGCAATCCTGTCTTAAGCTAAAAGCAGGTTACCAATGCACTCTTCCAGCGAAATGCCTCGACACTTGCGAGAAAATGAATTTAAAATGTATTTTCCGCTGCTAGTTCTTCTACTCGTCATGCAAAAACAAAAAAATAGAACAAAGATAAGGAACGAGCAACGAGCAGCGCTTGTCGAACAGCCAACAACGTTGCAGGTAACATCTATTTTGATTTCATTAAGTAAAAAAATAGCCAGCTAGCTGGAGAGCTCAAAGCACAGCGCCGCCCTCGAAGCAACCGCCGCTTTAGTAAAGGCATCTAACGGTCACGGGGGGAGTCACGGGGCACAGTGGAACTGTTTTTCTTGTGGTTCCCTCGCCGTCTGTCGTGCTCCTCAATTAGTTGAGCTTAATTTAAATTTGCTTCGAGTGCTTGTTACACATTAACGTTAAATTCGTGTATAAACTCACGTTTAAAGCACTTAAATAGAGAAGTGTTTTTTATAAATTAACCATGAGGCAAACACTGTTGAATTATGTTGATTGTGGGAGGCGTATACGTAATATTTGTTGGCTACCTGGCGTATGCGTTACATTCCCTTGATTAATTATTGATAGGGGAAAATACTGGAGTTAATGCATATTTATGCACCATCTCCAACTCTCTATTTAGATTTCTCTCTGTGCACCATCTGCAACTCTTTGTTTTCCTCTCTATCTCTCTCTCTCAGTTTCTTTCTGTGGCTTCACTTCCCCCAACTGAAGGTCATTTTAAAGCGCACGCTGCCACACAAATAACCCCATCAAGTGCAACAATGTCGCACAGGTTGCGTTTAAGCAGCGCAGATTCTGGCAACAGTGTCGCCAATTTAATGCCGCCTCCAGCAGCATCGCTGACTCGACAGTTGGCCGTAAAACTGGCTAGGAGGCAGCCAAGGAAGCCAAAGAAGCGTTGCCTTGTTAACCCCAGCAACGTAAACTCATTACTGGAGAGCTGGCACATAAATACAGATATATAGGTGTATATATGTATGTATGTGATTTGACTGCTGTCCAGATTCGCATAGTCACAGTCGTTCCGATGAGGGAAATATGGCAGCGTGTAATTCAACTTATCAACGCAGCAGCCAGCACAAAACTTTTCTCATCTACTTAACGCAGATAAGCGGCTGCCTTTTTAGCTTTTTGCCGAGTTTACTGACTTCTAATTTGTTGACGCCGTCGCCCATTCAGTACACACACACTCGCACACACACACTCGCACTCACAACACACGCACACAAAGAGACACTGGCGAAGTGTTGATGGCGTCAACTTAATTTTCAGCAAGCACTCGACTATGCCCAACTGAGCAAAAACTCCGAAAGAGGCGCAACTAGGCAATGTGGGTGGAGGTAGGGGTGGGTCGACTGCCTGGATGACTGGGTGGTTGGTTGCTTTTTCTGACTCCTCTTGTGTGAAATAAAATTAACTAAATACGCTCATGAGTAACATTCATAATAAACATTAAGCAAGCAGAGGCGCAGCAAAAAGAAAGCTCGAATAAATATAAAAAATAATATTTGCCAGACTCCTTTTTGCGATTATGCCGCAACACCACCACCATCAGCAGCACCACCAATCCTCCCTCCCCTTGCTCGGTACACTGTGGCCATCGTCGCGTCGAGGCAGCAGCAAATAAAGAATTCGCGCGGGAAGCGCTAGCAACGAAATTATGGCATAAGTTACTTAGAAGCAAGTTACCAGCCATCCAACTCCCCCCTCTCCCCTTCCCCTTGGCGAAACATCTTCACCTCTGGGCCCCTTGGCTGCATCAACTTAGCTACACTTTACTTTTATGTGGCTCGCGCGCGCGGAATGTACTTGCAGGCGAAATAAAGATACAGAGATACAGATACACACTCGGAGAGTGCCCAGATACAAGCACATTTGTAGCGATAAGCGTCATAAAGTTATCGTAAGTAAGCGCCAAAACAGAAGAAGCCAAAAAATAAGAGTAGCGAAAGCATGGCAAAAAAAAGGGAGACGGAAACGGGAGCAAGCCAAGCTATAAGGTAGCACCCGACCATGGTTGACTTGGCCGAGAAGCAGCAGCAGCAGCAGCGAACGCAGAAAACTATGACACAAATGCGCCCGTTTTGGGAAAGGGACAACCGGGTCAACAGTGGCTGCCCAGGGGATTGGTCCGAGTGTTGCACAACATCAAGTCAATTACGCGGTGATGGCAAACACAAAAGTTTTGCGCGCTTTGCTTTCACCACTATTCACAGTTGGCTTAATCAAAGCAGCAATGTATCATGTCAGTGCTTGCTTTCAGCCAAATTTAATGAACACCTCGTTATCAGCTTATCGCACATGCTGTTTTATTTACATAGCGCTCCTGTACACTAGTTTAATTAGTAATTATTGACAAGATGAAAGGGTTGCTTTGCATTAAACGAAACTCGAATAGACAAGCCAACAAGTAAAAAGCAGTGAAATTCAATGGAGTATTCGTATGTGTAACGGACGCTGGCCACGTGTGGCACATTGGACGCTGCCGCCAATCAGATGTCTGATATTTATTACACCATGAACAGGTTGATCGTTTGTGCAACGAGCTGCAGCTAAGTGACAACTGGACAGAAATAAGTGACAGCAACATGCTGCACAGGTTGTTGACGCTGTCTCAAGAATAACGGAAAAACATCTTGGGGGAAATTTAATGCAACTCGACTTTAAGGTTTTGTTTCTTTTTAACATAAGTTTAACTAAAAGACCCTGATTATATTTATATATAATAACCTCTGCTGCGGCATGTTCGCCGTTTCCTGACGATTGATGAACGTGCGGGCCGGCAGACATCTCTCTATGTTAACCGACTGGGATTTAAGACTTTTACACAGTTTTATTCGGAAATTCATTTGAAATCCATTCCTGAACTTAGTTTAATGCCTATCAAATTATTACTGTCGCAACCAATAGGGTAAATGGGTATTATAACTTTGTGAAAACAGAAAAGTTATGTAACAGGTAGAAGGAGGTGCGGCAGACCCCATAAACTATTTATATTCTTAATCAATATCAACAGCCGAGTTGATATAGCTATGTCTGTCTGTCTGTTTGTCCATCTTGTCCGTCTGTCTGTCTATATTTCTTTCTGTGTATCTGTCAGTCTGTCTACCTGTCTACCTGTCTGCTTATCTGTCTGTTTGCCTGTCAGTATGTCTGTCTGTCTGTCTGTTTGGCTGTTTGTCTGTCTATCTGTCTCTTTTTATGTCTGTCTGTTTGTTTTTCTGTCTGTCTGTCTATCTGTCTGACTGTCTGCCGATCTGTCTGTCTGTCTGTCAGTCTGTCGGTCTTTCTGTTCGTCTGTCAGCCTGTTTGTCTGTCAGTCTAGCTGTTCCTCTGTGTGTCTGTTTGTCTGTCTGTCCGTCTGTTCGACTTTCTGTCTATCTATCTGTCTGTACGTCTGAAAAAAACCTAGAACTCAGGGATTATAAAAGCTAGGGCTACCAAATTTGGTGTCAATATTTGTTATTAAGGCACGCAGATCAAGTTTGTTGTAAACTTTGGCTAAATTCCGAATTCCAAACGTAATTTTTTTTCCAAGCCTAAATAGGCTAAAATAGCATATCTATATTTGAGAGGCTAAATCACAGTCAGGCAGATTCGACTGGAGCTTTCGTGTTTCTTTATTTAAAAATTCACTTCCTAAACGATTAAAATATTTTCGCTGACCAGGAATGTATATTCAATACTTTTTGAGGCCTGTCACCGCTTCTGCTGATGCATTTACATTCATTTGCATACGTGTATATTGCAGAATAAGGAAGGCAACGGAATACAAATCAAAATAGAGTGTTTATCTCACCTACTACGACTCCACAATCTACTACTACGCATTAGCATGCGCTGACAGATGCAAAACTTTTCACGCCAGACAATTAAATAGTTTGTGATGTGTGCGTGATAGAAACTTGGCAAATGAAATGTCAAAAATTAAAAGCATTAAACTATGCGCACAACTATGTGGAGTGTCGTCTACGGACAAGGCTTAGCAGCAGATTCGAAAGAAAACCTCTTCATTGGTCAAACAGCTAACGGGGCAGAAAAGGCAAATCTCCGGAGGGCAGCAAACAGACCTTAAATCCAGAGGCCCAAAATAAAACGAAAATGGGGAAGATGAGGGGAAAGAATCGGAAAGGAAAGGAACCTAACGGAGCGGCGTCCAAACAGCAAATGGCGGTTAGGAGTCGCTCGCTGGAAAGGTTCCTTAAGTGCCAGGACAATGCTGTCGTCCTTGTCGACATCCTCTGCGATGCATGCAAGTGACGTGTATTGTGTATGTGTGTGTGTGTCCGTCGTTGCCACTAACAAAAAGCGTAGGAAAAATTTGCAACTTTAGTTTTTGACATCCGCTCCATTTAGTCAATGGACTGAGCGACGACCTGGCAACAATCAGGCGCATGTCCTGCTACTTTTTGTTGCTCATGTTCTTGTTGCTGCCACTGTTGCTGCTGCCCCTTTTGCTGTTGCTGTAGCTGCTGCTGCTGTTGCTGTTGTCGTGCATTTTAAAGCACTTTCAACAAAAGTTGATTTCTCTTTTGACCCATTATGAAATTGCTCTGGCAATTTTTGCATAAACAAAATACGAACAAACATAAAAGGCTGACCTTTCCACACACACACACACAGATACACAGATACAGACTGGCACAGCCAGACACACAGAGACACACACAGAGAGATGTTGGCAAGTCGCCCAGTTGCCCAGTGATTCGGTCAGTCAGTAAGACTAGTTCGTCGCACGGCCCTCTGCATGTTTGCATAGGATCAAGGAGAGACAGCACGCGCATCCCCGGGCACTTTATTGAGCCCTTTAAGTTTTTAGTAAATAATACAAGGGTGAACGAGAAATGGTGCCGGAACGAGAAATTGCCAATGTCTGAATGCTACGCATTTCGGTTGATCAAGGGGGCACGGGGCAACTGGGTACACAGCACATCTAAAGAATTTGATTTCCATTAAAATCGAAACGAGAGATTTGTCTGGTCGTCAAGGCAGGTTAACAATTATCAAAGAGTTTTCCAAGCAAATGATGCATGAACCTGCAGATTTGCATATCCAACTGCTCGATGGACTGCAATAAAAGGCCAAATCATACAAAAATGACCTCAACACACACATAAACATATACAATACAGGTACACTCACGGGGAAATGCACATGCAAATAGTAGCAGAGCCACAGCAAATTAATCAAGTCAATGCAATTGAGAATATTAAAATTCTTGCCGTCGTATTTAGGCTAAAATGCCGCAAGAAACAACAATCCAATAACAACATCAAGCATCGGCAAGAAGAAATCACAAATTGATTTGGCTTAATATAGTAAAATGAAAAGTGCATTCAGTTCACTGTGCGAGGGAGAGAAGCCAAAGGAATCGGAATCTGGTGGATAAACTGAAGCCAACATAAATGCCAGGTAGATCTAATGGATGAGAAATATACCAAAATCGATAGAAACACGAAAATCCAGTCGTGTCTGTCTCTCCATGTATGTGTGCAGTGCATTCCTGCTTGTGGTTACGTCCAGAGTAAGCACGTTTTATTGTTGTTAAGCTACGGGGAAAAACTGAACCGAAGCAGTGAAGGGCACTTCAAAAAAAGCTGGCTGAAAGCATTTCAAGCCACGACATATGTACGCACGTCTGTATGTTTGGCTTCACGTAGCCGAACAGAGTTTCGAGCTTTGGAGCACATGAAAAACCGTAGCACAAATATTGATAAAAATGCTGAAACATTCAGGTAGAGTCAAAACTGATGGAATGCAGATAAGTGGGTTGACTGGCCAAGCTTATTGAACACAGTCGATAATCAAGCCAATAGCCAAATCGATAACTAATCAAGCAATTAGCAGTTTGTCTAAGGAGTTGATTCAATTTTCAATTTGATAATGTTAAGTCACTGAACACATTACCTGCAGATAAAGTTCCAAAATATAAGCATTAAGTTTATTCGCTAATCTCACAAACTCATATTCATTAGTGATACAGATAAGTCGATAACTGCCTGATATCTGAGCCGATAAGTAATTGAAAGTGACTTTGTCAAACAATTTCTAAGAATCTACGCCAGACTTACCAGTCTCACTTGGTCGTATTCATTTGCAATGCAATGGCGGCATGAAAACAATACCGGAAACCGGAAACTGCCAACGGAAATGTACTTTGTCTTTTTGGCGGCAAAGCGCCGACGACAACGGCGATGTGGACGAGGACGAGGACGAGAGCGACGCTGTTGCAAAATACTTGCAGCAAAGTATGTCGAGCTGCACTAACAACAAATGCTACAACAAAGAAGCAGGCAGGACACGCAAGAAGGAGGCCCCGCCATTTTGGACAGACGCCAAGTCAAAGTCTTGCTGCTTCCGCTGGCGCTGGCGTCGCCGTTGCCGCCGCTGCTTCTGCTGCTGCTGCTGCTGGTGCTGCATTTATGCCTCTTAACAAGAATATTTGTCATTTACTGTTAGCATTTTGGCTAAATGCGAAATTAAATGAAGTGGATTTACATATTTCGTTGCCTGCCTTCGCTTTTAAGTACACATGGCAGCTGCTCCCCTCCCTCTCACTCTGTCTCTTTCCCCTCTGTAAGTCTTGGCATGTGTAGGATAAGACTTTCAGTGGAATTCTCTTGCTCTGTGTGTGTGTGCCTGTGTGTGTGTGTATTTGCAGCTGCTGCGGAAAATAACTTTTTAATGAGATAAACTCGTTGATTTCTAGATTCTCTGCGCTGCGGTTGCCTTCGGTTGCCTTCGGTTGCCTTTGGTGGCCATGGGGGCTGTGGAGCCCTGGCATCGCATTCCCTGCGGATTACACAAAGTTGCAAAATTTTCTGTGACAAATTTATTTGTGTGCCGCATTATATTGCACGTTGTACGCGTGTGCGAGACCGCTCGCCTGCGTGTGTGCGTGTGTGTGTGTGTGTGCGATCAGGAAAACTTAATGAGCTAGCAGACTGTTAAAGTAGCTCAACAGCTGTTGTCGCCAGTGCTGCAGCTGCTTGGCTGGCTTGCTGCCTGCTTTGCCGCCCAAGAAGGCGCCTCAAAATTAAATTCAAATATATTTCGCAGAGTGCGCAACGGCCGCCATTATAATTTGTCGCAAAGTTTTGCCATTTTGTCAGCTCGCAACAATGCTAGAAATTCTAGACCAAGAAATGTGTTTGCCAAATGTTTTGGCGTATTTAAAAATATATGAATGTGGTTGACTGTGTGTGTGTGTGTGAATAGTTGCACGAATACTTGAGAAACATTTCAATTAACTCACTTCTCTATTGATGGCAGTTTAAGAGAAACGAGCAACGGCATAATAACTTATAGCTGGCCCATTAGGTTGCCTTATTTATTGCGAGGAACTTCATCAAAGTAACGTCCACTTAATTTGGATATCTATTTACATATTTATGCTGCAGCCGTGACCAGCAACGGACCGGTGCCATCCGTCGCATCGCATTATAAACTTTGATAACAAAATTTCCTTGGCAACATTTCGACCCGGTCCCCTTGCCGCCCACCCCTTTCTCTCTCCAGCTCTCGTCGTCTCCTTTCCCCAGTCGCGTTATGCGTTATACTTTTAATAAGTTGCGACGCGCTGACGACAAAAAAGTTATCATTTATTAAAATTTTTGTCTTTCCAACGTAATTATAATAGTTTGGTAAAACATCGTGCGCGACAAGCAGCTCCAGCACAGGCAACCCAACCTTGCCTGCAAGTACCACACCCCTCCCCCTTCCCGTCATCAGTGCCAAGCAAGCATCCCTCAACGCAGGAGTCGCCATTTTGTGGGACGCTCTTTGCCATCGGCATCGCCATCGCCATCGACGACGACGAAGTCGCCGCTGTTGCTCTTTGGTCGTTTTTGACAAGTTTCGCCTTTAATTTCCCTTTATCATGTTTCAAATTATTAAAAATTTATGCTCTCAACTGAAAGTAATTGAAAATGTTCAATAACTGCTGAGCAGGACAAAGAGTTATGGCCATGGATGACCCACCGCTCCCTCCACCCACTGCAGCGTGCCGGGGCCCCATAGAAACGTTTCATTTTCAACAGACAAAGTTACCAAGTGCCAGGCAAAAGCTATCGCCGATGACGTTGCCGTTGCCGATGCCGATGCCAACGTCGATGCTGCTGCTGATGATGATGTTGCTGCTGACGCACTTGCAGTGTACAATGAGTAGAGTGAGTAAAGTGCAGCAACGTCACCAGCTGTTGGCTACTCTTTTAGCAATTTCCGTTTCCTGTTTTCATAATTATGCGCGCATTGAAAACTTCTTTGTTCCATCAATGCCATCGATAGCTGCCTAACACTGAGCAGGAGAAATATATAAAGTAAGACAGAAATCAGCAACGGAAAACAGATAGACTTAGACACGACTTAGTTGCTGGCAGTGACATCTTGATCTGCGTCTTGTATGAATTTCAATTAACAGCAGCCAAAGCAACAGTGTCAGCAGCAGCAGAGTAAAAGTCAAACGGTGAGAGCGGACAGATGTTCCAGGTGGCCCATGGGCTTAGTAGCAATCAAACATGCCACACGGTGCGACAGACAGCTCAATAACAAAAGTAAACAAATTAAAATAGACAACAAAACGGGCGGCAAACGCAAAAACGACAACCGCAAGTCGCCTCTTACCGTCCCCTCCCCTCCCCTCGTTCGTTACTGGCAGCAGCAAAAACTTTCAGCCATGAAACGACAAAAGTTCAGCAGGTGTTTGCTGCCGGAATGAGGACCAAGACTAGCTCTTGCTTTTTGGCGTGAGGTCTTAGGTGGTCCGAGCCATTCGCACGCAGTTTAGGAGTCTCCCTTGCTGTCGCCGCCACCGTCGCGGTCGTGGGCGCCGCTGTCGACGCGTAAGTCCATAAAATCCGCACTAATCTCGCAGGGCGCGTTTCGACAAAACGCCAAACACTTTTTGTCAAATCATCCAAACACCTGATGTCTTGCTCGGCCCCAGCCAATAACTGTATGTAGCTCCCGCTCGGAGTATGCATTGTGTGTTAGTATGTGTGTGTGTGTGTGCTGGTTTGGGCAGCGGGAAAACGTGAAATGTTTTGTTATTATGCACGGACAGATGGGCCTAGGCTCAAGCCGTGTCGAGCGGGTTCATAAAAGCGCTTTGTCACCGAGCAATTTCCGCGAGGAAATAAACGAGTGGGACGCAGTGGGGATGAGCAGGGTGGAGAACAGAAGCAACTAACTGCAGTGAGCGTGTGGGAGGGAATCGGAAGAGAGCTGGAGGGGACTGAAGGAAACGCGACTAATAATAGATTTTTAGCGCAGTTGCTCAAATGGGCACTTAGCGCAGGGTCGCAGCGGGGCAACGGAGCTGCCGAATAAGTAAATAAGTCGAAAGAAAAACAATTAAGGCAGATGATAATAACATGAGGAGCAGGCAACGGAGCAGAATCTAGAGGAACTTTCGCTTAGCACATTCTCGCAATGAAAACTTTGCATTTAACTTTTAGCTGCACATCATTTTTTTACTCTCTGCAGTCGTTTACAGTGGCTGAGGGAATTCAAATAATAAGAACAATAGAATAAAATAAAAATTAAAGGAATAAAAAAACTAATAGATAGAAACTCATTGAAATATTGTAACTAAAGTATTTTGTAAATTTATATTTTACTTTTTTCAATATACATTTTTATATTCAAAGCAAGTGATATTCAAAAGCAGTCTCGCCCAAGCTACATTAAAATTTAATTTTTCTTTTTTTACGGCTCTGCTTGCCGCGTGCCACGAGAAGACGAGGACGACAGCCAAAAGTTTTTTCCAAGAGGCAAATACCTCGCAAGTGGCAAATCCTGCTCGGCCACAATTGAGCCCACGCGCCGTGCAACCTGGCCCACAATTTAAGGGCCCAAAACCGTGGCTAATTGCCTCAACTGCTGTTCCGTTTCATTCGCCTAATCGAAATTTAATGTAGATGAACACGTGCGACGACTAAAAAGTGAGATGAGGCGAGAGGGGGCGGGAGGGAAGAGAGGGAGCAAGCATGTGAAATGTTTGACAGGTGGCATGATAGGAAACTGATTAGCTAATAAGAGAGGTATGCAGCGGGATAAAAAGCTGACTGCAACAGCACTGTGTGGCAAAGAGAAGTAAAAAGAAATGTTGCCACTGCCTTTGCTGCTACCTCAGCCTCTAGCTCTGCTTCCACCTTAGCCTCTGCCCTACCCCTACCTCTGCATCTGCCCCTACCTCTGTCCCTACCTCTATTCTTGCCCCTGCCGTTGAGTGCAAAAACTTTCACCCGTCGCGTTCAGCTTGTCACTGTAGTAAAAAGCATTTATTACGCAGAAAGTCTATTCAATTATTCAGGCGCTGCCTCCACCGCCGTCTTCCTGCGCCGACACGCTAAATAATTTACAATTTCCCAGGAAGCGGCTGCTGCTATTGCTGCAGTAGCTCTAGCCGGTCTGGCATTATATGAAAATGCATGTACTTTTTGCGCCAATTTCAAATGCCAGAGAACGGAGTACCCAGCACCAAGCACCGAGCACCAACTTCGCAGTACGTACTGTGCGCAATCCTTAGTCCCTGCCATTCTCCGCCCTACTCAGAAGGCGCTGCCAGCTGACGTGCGTCCGCGTCTTGGACGCGCGACATTCGAGCCTTTGTTTTGGCAAATGGCAAAGTTTTATTTCAGTTCTGCACTCAAATGAAAAATAAATATGACAGCAAACGGAGCTGGTTACGCGCCCCGAACAAAAGACACTTGCATATTAAATGATCTTAAATAGCGAAGACAATGCAGCGTCTACGATGCAGTCCTCTCCCTCCCCTCTCTCTCTACCCTTCCCCTCTCTTGGCCACGCACTGAATGCGCCGCTGTTGCTGTTGCTGCATCAGCACCGCATTAGGTTTATAAATTAGAAATGATGGCAGCCCCAAAGCAGCAGCCATAAAAACAAGCAAGGCGGGGAGAGGGGTGCAAGGCGCCTTGCTGCGAAACGGGTGAAGTTGTGAGGTGGGGTTAAGTTATGCAAATGCGCTTAGGTCGGGCGAGAGCACCCCTGCCTTGTGCCTCTGTCCGCGCCATCGCCAATGCCAATAATGACGATTATGCAGCGCTGGCGTTGACTTTGCCGAAACAATCTAATTGCATTAATTAAGCAATCATAAATTAATGTCGCATACATAAATACAGATATATGCACATATATATAGTGCTTCGATTCAAGTGCGAGCTATGGCGGCTTAGGGCATAAGCCACTTTAGTTACCAATTGTTTAATCTAATTATGCCGCACTTATCCCTTTATCACTGCGATTCCCGGCTGCGAGAGCATCCGCAATGCTGTCCCTCTCTTCTTCTCTCTCTCTTGCTGACATCCCTAAAGGCTCCTCCTTCCTGGCTATTTGCCCCTTTGCGTTGGAGTTGGGGGCAAGTCAAACCGCAAGCAAATTTTGCGGTCGTTTGCTATTCACAAATTAACCGACAAATTACTCGAATCCTAATACCACGCCACGGGCTGGATACACACACACAACACACACACCCTAATGCATACCTCCATGTGTATAAGGTGTTTGTATAATGTAGAGCCAGGCCTATGTTTATTCTTCTTAATTGACCATTCGATGTTTACATGAGCAAAATTTAATTATGCCTAGTTCCACAATTTGTGCTACAATTGAAAGTGTATCACGCCGTAATTATGTAACCCGAATCGCAAGTAGATCTAATTTCGAAAAGCGAACAACTGTGCGAGCACCTGATCCCGGGGATTACCCAATAATACTCTGAAAGAAATGGACCTACCACATGTTCTTATGGGGAGTCTCGTCGATGGGGCGACGACAAGCACACTCAGAGAACGGGTAACGATAATAATCACAGCTAAAAGTCATCAGCATAATAAACCCAAGTTTTTATTCTCATATGCACTGTCGCCCGGACAAAAAAGGAAGAGCAACCAGAAGCAGCAGATAAAGAAGAAGAACAGGAGGAGGACAACTATAGCAACATTTAAACATTTATGGCAACATATTTGATCACGTTTTCTCAATCATTGCCCTTACGACCCTAATCAAATTTCACCTGATGGGATGCTGCTGGTGCTGCCTGCTGCTGCTGCTGCTGGTGGGTTGGACTGGCCAGGCCCCATTTAGCCAAAAAGCATGGACACATTGTGCACTGATTGCTGCTGCCCCGGGGCAACCATAGTAGATGCCCGGGCGAGGATGTGCGTGCGTGCGTGAGTGGGAGCACCCCAGGAGCTGCTCGGCTGGCTCTAGTCGGGGTAACCAAGAATGTTTTGTTTTGATTACAACTTGACGCTGGCTGCTTTATTTTATTATGAATCTAATTCCTTATAATTCGTAACATATGTTTCGCTACCCGAGCGAAGGCAGACACAGGTTTTGAATTACAAATCAGCCAAGCCAAGCCTGGCTGGGCCTGGCAGGGCCTGGACCCGAAAATTTAAGTTAAGACGTTGCTGATGACGTTTAACGATAATATGTGCGGGCTGCCGCCAGCACTGTTGCCTGTCTTGGCCCCGTCCGGGCGCCAGTTGGAGCGGCCATTAAACTAATGCCCAGCGATTTGAGTTTGAGCTTTGCATTCTGCCGGCTGCCCTCGACTTGGTGACACTTTAAAGACCCAAACGGTGGCCCGAAGCTTCTGCTGCAATCCAGCAATGCGGCAACCCAAAGTGAACCCAACAACCTGCCTAGCCCCCCAGCCGGCACTCGGCTTGGCTGTGCGCCTACCGCACATATGAATATTTCATTTCAAACACACGTCATTAGAGATGCGGCGTCAGTCAGTGAGATTTCAATATTTTCTAGTGCTCGAACAGACCGCAAAGGCAACAAAAACCCGCACGGAGCGCGCATCTGCATCGTGCGATGATGATGACTGGGCGAGCATGCGGCGTGTTCGTGCGCGTAGGCGTGCCATATGCACGTGTTGGTGTGCGTTAGTGTGTGTGTTGGTGTGTGCGTGTTTGGGCCATATGGGTGTACCGTGGCATGCAACATGGCCATGTATGTTGGCTATGGCATGAGCATGTGCATGTGCAAGCGCATGTAATTTACCAAACGCTCGATGCGCCGGTGTGTGCCCCTCACCTCCCCCCTCCCCATCTCTCGTGCCACACAGCCACATTCCCCACCTCGGCTCCACGCCCAGAGCCAACTTTTGCGCCAGCTCCAGTTTGTGATACTGTTGCCGGTGCTGGCGTTGCTTCTTCAATAAATGCGGCTGCTGACCTATTCCAGCAGTCAACCATAAATCTGCACTGATGATGTACTTCATGGTATTGTGCTTTGGAATTATATCGCATATTTTTGGTTTCTGTTGCACATTCCTTTCTAGCGTGCAGCAGCCACAAGCATGTGTGCCAGTCTCGCTATGTGTGTGTGTGTGAGCACGCTATTTCATCATCATCAAACATCAGGAGCAACACGAGCCAAAGCAGCAGCGAAAGAAGCAGCCACGGCAACTGGATCAACTGCGACCTGGAAAGTGCTTGCAACTTTCGTTAGCTGATGACATGCAGAGCTTCTGCCATGTGGCCAGAAACTGACAGTGGAGCTGCTGCTTCTGCTGCTGAAGCTGAAGCTGTCTTCGTCCCTTCGTGCTGTACTTACCTGAGTGTATGCCAAGGAATTTCGCTTTGCATGCACTGCACAACGGCATAACTACTGCACAGCAACTGCAACAACAACAATAACAACAAAGATGAAGCTGTGGCAACTGCACTCGATCGCCTGGAAACACCTCGAACAATGCCACAAGAAATAAGTGCGGATTGCCCGCTGGGCAAACAAATCAGCGCATCGCACTCGACACTCGATTCTTGGTCCGTTTTTAATTGCTGCCTCTGCTGGAATTCCCAATCAAGCCAGGGGGCCAAAGCAACCAACTCAGCAGAAACGAGAGTGGGCGAGGGATAGAGAAAGCAAAAGCAGATAAATGTAAATACAAGTGTTTCGCATTGTTTAGCAATTACTGCAGGAGCGCAGGTAAAATACATTAATTCCAAATTGATTGGGCTACCAACAGCTCCAGCACCAGAGGAATACCTAATGCACTCGTACAACGTTATTCGTTGATTTTAATTGCCCCACAAGAACGAGTTTGAAGCTACAGTAAACAACTGTACAAATAGCAGGATATTAAGCAGACAATAGAGTAGAAGCCAGAATGAAAGGCTAGCTTCGGCTTCTCGAAGGGTTTATTTTGTTTCTATGCTAATTTAATAAAGTGCTACGAAGATTCTTAACATTAAACATATCTACTATCACAATATATATTATATAAATCTTCATTTGAACTGATTGTTTCTAGGATAAATATAGGATTTAATCAAGTTGTCATATATCAACTTCAATTGCTACTGATAAGGTGTATTATTATTAACAGAAAACACTTATACATAGTCATTCACAGACAGTTATTTCGATTTTCATAAAACTATTACAAAATATTAAGAACATGAAAATTTAGTAATTATTTCTTGAAGAACAATGAAACATAGCCGAAAGTTCTTTGCATTTCTTTTATGCATTTCATCGATCTTTTTCAATTTATGTATTTACGTTTATGCCAAGTTTTATAAAGCTTGAACTCAAATATAAGTTTGCATAACGGACACACGAACAATCAAACATAAATTCGGACAATGGAAGTTGAGCTACCTTATCGATTCTGATTAGGAGCACTCATGCTTTAAGGAATGGAATATATTTGAGAGACCTTTGAGACCAAAATGAATATACATACCTCTGCATCGAAACGAGAAGCTCTTTCAGTCTAAATGAGATGAGCCTATTCACCAAGCGAAGATAAGGCAGGTTGTATGTAGTCTTACAAGTGTGAATGGATTTCGAGGAATTTAGAAGTCTAAGAAAGCTGACAGAAATCAGCAGCAAATATTACCTTTCAATTTCAAGAGAAACGTGATTTAAGCAAAAGAGATGCTCAAACAAACAAAAAAATCTCCAAGGTATTCAATAACTTGCATGATTAAATAAAAATTGAACATCTTTTTAAGTACACGTTTCAAATGATTTCTATCAACAACAAATAAAATCACTATGTCTATTTATGAAGGCAATGAAGGGAAAAAACCGAATTGAAAGAAGAGATAAACCTCTTTATTTATTCTGTACAGCCATTTATTACAGTTCTGTAAATGTCACAAAAATAATGTGCTCAAAATTATTGTCAGTGAGTCTTTCAAATGAAAGAGTATAGTAATTCAAAAGAAAGGAAAATAACGTTCACTCATACTCGTTGTAAGGGAAAACATTAATACAGTGCAATAATATTTTAATGAATTGTTTAATTACTATCTAGTTTGTATACATTTTTCTATCAACCAATGATCTAATTCCTTATAAAAGAATACAAATCTAGTTCGTGGGTTTCATTGATTCTGTTAAAATCAAAAAGATTACATTAAGGTTTATAGTAAACTTTTAAAGATAGGTCAACTGAAAGTTCCTATTTTATTTGCGTATTTCCATTTTAACAGTTCGTATTTGTCAGCCAAAGTCATCTGACCAAACTGTACGAATATGGGCGGCAATTATGATCTATATACATATGTCTACGCTCGACTTCGCATCGATTAGTCTTTTATTTTCTCCATGTAAATCGCCGCTGCACATGCAAATATGACTAAACCAATAATATGTATGAGTGGCAAGGGAAAGGGAAGGGTGATGGACTCAGATGGGGCAGCAGCAGCAGCAGCTGCTGTCGCTATTTGTTTAACATGGGAAGGCTACTCCCTGAGCGTGAGGTCGTCAATATGAAACATGGCAGCATTTGAATTGAAAACAATGTAAATTTTATACCCTGTACAAGGAAGGACTGCAGCAACGTTTGATCCAGTAACTACCCTTAAATCTGTAAGTTCTCTTTGAAGTTTGCCAACTTTCTTGGTAACTGATTTGATTTCTTCGTAATGGACTCCAGGGTATTTCACTGGTATGGGTATTTTGCAGTTCATACTCCCAAGTAATTTTCACATTTTACTCTCGACTTTGGGGTTTTTTTTTGAGCTGTCAGAACAAGCGAACCCAGACGAGCGACCCCCACACACAGGAAAGTTAATTGCCGTGCAATTTTTGTATGCATAAATAACGGTAAATTTGTTATACACATCACTTTGATTGCGCTCGCTAAATCATCGCACAGCAGCAGCAGCAGCCGAGGCAGCAGAGGCAGAAAGCAGCCCAAAACATTTGCAGTTCGTGAGCAAATGCCCGTTAAAACGTTCAAATGGCGCAGAATATGTTGTTAAAAAGTATAAATAAATAAAGTACAGTGTGTATATATAACAGTACATACGTCGCATAAATATGTACACTACACATACATCACACACACGCACACACACAGCAAACTGTCGTACGGCTGTGCAACACATTCGCATTTAAATCAAATACATTTTTTAAGCATACACAATGTTTGCCAAGCGGAGTCGGGGACATTTTTGTGATATATAGTATGAAGCGCACACATGCAGATGCATAAATACCATATGCTTATAAGCACTTATGCAAACAGTGCGCACTGTGCTGGTTTCTAAATTAAAATCCCACGCTATCCACTGACTCGATTAATTAAACTCACATTCTTCAGATACTTTTCGCAATTATTTGCACAACATTTGCAGTTTTTTAGCCGAAAAACTGCTGCGTTAGTTTCCACTTTTAATCGCATTGATTGACAGTCATATCTGCCGGAGAAGGTAGGTGTGTTTGCGTGTGTGTGTGCGTGGGTGCAGTCGCACTCACTTGGAAGTTTTTTAGCATGCGATGAAGAAACGAGTGCAGCAGAAGCTGCTGCCGCTGCTCCAGCACGTTGTCAAGCATCAAAAAACATGCCACAGCGTATAAAAGCTTAGCACACACACACACACAGCAAGAGCGAGATAGAGCGAGACAGTCGCGCTGCTAGCTGCATGAAATTCATCCGTCATCGCGTGTGTAGCGGCAAAGCTTATGACGTTAATCCGTTAAATGCGCCAAATGCATGCGAAACTTTCGCATCTGTAACTAACTGTGTGTGTGTGTGAGTGGGAGACGTCTGCACAAGTGTGCGTCTGCATATCTGTATGTATGAGCCGCCTAGTTGTATGCAGCGTTTTTTTTCTTTCGCTTCCCTCTTCTGTTGTATCAGACAAGCGAAAGCGTTCAATCATCGTTAGTTATCAAATTCGGTTGCCTGCCGCCAGCGAGGTAAGCCGAGCACGCCCAGCAATGGGCAGAGCGAGAAGGAACGAACAGAAAAAAAAACAATTTCTGAATATAACTCGAGCTGCAAAGAGTTCGCGGAGAGAAACGATAAAGAAATGCGCATATTTTTGCGTACGTCGGATTAAACTGGGTTAGGTCGCGAGGCTTCATACAAATTCATGGATTCTCGGATTCGTTGGATGCGCCGGATTCTTTGGTTGCTTTGTAGATCTCCTCGCTCGACGACACTGAAGGCACACTCGAGCTTGACTTGCCACACATTTGGCTTGGAGCAGTTTAATGTAATTAAACATCACTTAGAGGTTTGACGTAATGAAATTCGTATTACAAACGGCAAAGCCAGCTAAAAATCTCAGCACAAGTATGAGGGGGCAAGGGGATGGGGGGAACATGACTTGGCAGAAGTTACGGGCACAAGTTAGGGCAGAGTAGCAGGAGGAGGAGGGGGAGGAAAACGGGTGTGGCGCCAAGGCATTGACTGCAGTCAGTCGTGTGTTAAAACGCAAGTTGACAGCAAGAATTTTTGATTTAACCAAGTGCATGATCTATGACAGCAAATGTGTCCCGCACAAAGGCAGCGTTAAGTCCCCTGCCGGAGCATAGGACACACTCATCCACTCTCACACTCACACTCACACCCTCACACTCGCATTTGGAGCAGCCAGTCGATGGATAACTACGAGCCACATTTGCTTGGCATGCTCGTCTATTGCCAGTCAAGAGTTAACACGAATCAATTACGCCACTGCCAGAGCACCGAATGGGAGAAACAGAGAGAGACCAAGAGAAAGAGAGAGAGAGATATTGCAAGAGAGATGCAGTAGTGGGGCTGCAGCACTCGCTGGGAACTGCTGTCATATGACATTTGACTTGGCTTCTCACTGAAGGATTTACAATTTAAAGCAAGTGGCCAATAAAGCAGATGAACGACCCAACGACAGACCAACAGAACGCAGAAAACGGAGCTGCGTCCAAATGCTACACCCGACACACACACTTGCAACATATATACATACATGCATACGTGTGTGTGTGAGTGTACTATATACCCGCCTTGTATCTGGCGGTCATGCCAATATCAATCGAGTTTATGGTCGCTGCTGACAGCGACAGCTGAACATAGTACATATGTACACGGGGGTGTGCGGAGTATCTGTGGCGGTGTGTGTGTGTGGGGTGTGTCTGTGTCAGCGGGTGTTTGTAGTGTACTGTGTTTGCATTGCGCTATAAATAGTGTGGAAATATCGGCGCTGCCCGAGGTAATAAAAACCATAATTACAGCATAAATGACAGCTGTTACACGGCCATCATGCGACTAGTCGCAGTTAGATTCCCTAATAGTTGAACGGGCGCATATTAACAGCAATTTTCTAACCATAAAGCACTAATAGCGGGTTATTATAACGGCCGCCAACATCAGGTGATAAAACGTGCTGTAAATGTATATGAATGAACCAAAATATGTGCGGGGATCAATGGGAGAAACTTCATTTTGAAAATTTGCTTCGGGTATCTGAAATTCGTGAATGCGAATTGTTAATGTTATATTTAGACCTTTGGTCCGATAAAATCTATGCATATATACATAAGGAAAGTCAAAGCATTACTGTCAGATAGTCAGACAGCGATTAAGGCACTTAGTACCTGCAGGATCCAATCAAACCTAGTGTTAGAAGAACTAAGAACTAATCTCGGCATGTTAGGCAAGCATATCAATTTTTTAATAATTTTATTACCGGTACATAATGGCATAGAGGGGAATAGGAATGCACAAATACTGTCATGGGCAAGAACATTTAAAGAAATTCTTGAAACTTGGAAAAGCATTGATAAGGGAAACGGAATGAGATCTCCACCACCGTAGTCGTTATTAGGCTGCTACAACTCAATGTGATTTATACTATAGAATGCTAAGTAAAGCACTAACAACTTCCTGTGTATTCTCATATGCTTTTTCACAGCCAACAATAGGCTAATGGCCCACCTCAGCAAACTAAGAGATTAAGCAAAGCAGCATTTCATTCATTAGCACATTCTTACTGAATGCTCGGCACTGGTTCGTATGATATGTGCAACACTAGGAAATCAGCTTCTTAAAGTTTAAATTAGAATGACAATGACAAGCAAAAATAATAAATATAATAATAGATAATAATAATAGTATTCATAAGAATAAATGGAGTGAGAATGAAGTTTTAAGCTCCACAAAGTTACGAGAGATATTGAAAAATGTTAGTTCTCATTTACGTTTTCCATGCAATAATATTAAAGAAAGCCAGATTTGAGAGGAAATAGCTAAGTTGGCAAACTTCTCTTTACAACTCCCCTGCTTCTATTGTTTTTTGAGCTGTGCATTCAGAGCTGCGCTATATTGAAAAGTCGATACTAAATAAAAATTAAATACTTCTAATATATGCTTTTTCAAAGTTTTCTTATAACGTTTTGAATACCTTAAATATTCTTCAATACCAAACACTCTAAAAATTTGAAAACTCTTTTTGAATTCACTCTCCCTAGAGATAAGAGCTAACTCTGCTTCCCAAAATGGTCGAAATCTCTTTTAAAGCACTGAAAAGAGACCCAAGTAGACTCCTTTTTACAGGTAAGCTCATTATGCCTAAGCACTGATGAGATAGCAAAGTGAAAATCTAGCTGCAAGATTTCAATTAGGGCTCGCAGTGTGTAACAAAAGATAACCGGCCCACTCGCAAATCTATTAGTGCGTGCTACGTACTCATTTAATCAATGCAAATGATGCCACCATACCACCCTCGTCCCCCTCTCCAGCCGACAACAGGCATACAGGCATTCAGAAAGTCCGATGAAATGCATTTTGGATCGTTCGGACAGAGATACGTTTTGCGTAACGCATTATGCATCGGCCTGGCAGCGTTGCCTGGCAATGGACGAGGGAATTTTAGAGAATTACGATTACCTACAACACGGTGCAATACAAACCGAATTGCATTCGTTGCCGCCGCACTTGACTTGCTGCCGGCCCTACTTACTTGGCGGATGTGCAAAGGGACGACGGATAACGGACAACGGATAACGGACAACGGACAACGGACAACGGACGATACACGACTGACGGCAGACGGACTGCCGATGAAAAGGGGTATAGACTGACAATGGCTACCATGGTAGCAATATTTGAGCAGCGTTGCGGCCATATCGCGTTTTGAGCTACAGTCAGCCAGGCTGGCAGGCATCGACGGCCGTCGACGGAGCGCGTGGATGAGCCGTGGCTGGTGCAGCTCGTTTAGTAGATACTTTCGCCGTCAAATTGTGGCAAGCTAGCAATTGCCTAACCAGTCCAGCCCCCCATCTCTTGCTCTGCTCATGGCTCTCTCTCCCTATCCCGGCTAATGTGCGTTGCGATTTTCACTTCCGTTTGCGCGGTTTGCATCTGGCTTTGTTCTACGGCTGCGACGGCAGCCGAGTCGGCACATTTCAATGAAATTGGAGCGTAAAGAGCCGCGTCTGGCCACATATTGAAACGCATCGCGTAATGCGGTCAGTGGAGCGAAGCTCACTGGACCGCTAATGTGTTGTTTATAAATCTTGGCCCCCATAATCAAATATGTGTGCGTCAATTAATTAACACGCATTGTTCTTAGACACACACACACACATACACGCACACCAAGACACACATTACACCGCACACACTCACGCAAAATGACCAAAGTTTTCATCGCATTTCGTGATTAATTGAAATGACACATAAACTAAACAGCCCACAGACAACAACGCACAGTGGGCAGAGAGCAGAGGGCTATCAAGGAACAGCAGCAGCACCACCGAGGACTCTCACCCCAATCAGCGTCGCCTGCGTTGATTAGCCACAAACACTTTGAGCTCCGCCGAGACGACTCGTTAACTTATCTTGCCCCGCTCCAACACACATACACCGTCTAGCCTGGGCACATGCATTTTGCATGAGGGTGGCCAGTCCTGGGTCCAGTGGGTGGGCAGCTAATGGCCGTTTAGTGGACTCAACTCCACACTGGGCCACTCTGCGGGACTCTGCACAACTAAAGCTGACAACACACGCAACCGCACGCAGTTACCACATCGCAACGCACCGCACCGCACCGAGCCACAGCACCACAGTGCGGGCCACACAACAAATGCAATTGACGTTGACTCATCCGATCCATGCATATTTAATGTGGCACACTCATCGGTGAATCTTTCCTGCCACATATAGGAGTTGAGCGTGCAGCTAATTTAGCTCCATTATCCCGGAATTAGCATCGCCAGCAGCAGATAAAACTGTTCAAACTGATAAAACCGAAAAGCACAAAAAAGTGAAATGAGATAAAACATTAGCTTAGTCGAGTTTCAAGCTAATTAAAGCTCATTTCATGTTTGAATACTTACTTTAAGGCAGTGATGAATGAACAATGGACATCAAATACATAAGAAAAAACAAGCACAGAAGCTACTGTGGAGAATGCACGACTGTGATATACCCGCATTTCAACTGACCATAAAACGTTCTTCAATATAAAGCTTTTACTGTTGCATACTTTAGGGAGATGTTTGTTAATCAGTGTCCCTTTAAATGGTTTCTTAAATAACTTCTTAGTTTTATAGTTTCAAATAGTTTTGTAGTGTTTCCACGCCTCTAAAATACATTTAAGGCTGGCAAACAAATAAAATACCCTTCTACCCTATGAGTAGCGGGTACAAAAACACATACTCACGTATCAATAATTTTATTTTTTTAAATTTGTACACTGATTAAAAATTATAATGGAAATTTGAGTAGGGCACCTTTGTAGTTGGAGAAAATAATTCAATAATGCCGTTAGTTATATAAGTTGTATTATATTTCAATGGATAAACTTTTTCAATTTTCACACATGAATGCAACTGATAGACAATATCATGAAAAACTCTCCCTTGATAACAACTAATTAAACCACTGCAGAAGTACAAACAATGGCACACTAGATTTAAAACTATAAAAAAGGGTACCTTCGGCCTGTCAAAGATTTTATACCCTTGTCCTATCACTCCCATACTAGGTTTACATATATGATGAAGGAGAATTCTTATAATTTTGATCATTTAATAGTTATTAGCTTAAGTATTATAACACCAATTGACACACTATTTATCTTAAGCTTGTTTATAAAAATCTGTATTTCTTACTGATTTCTATAAAATTTATAGTTTATAGTTACCGGATTTGTATGAAATTTAAAAATGTATATTGTATGCATAGCTCTATCGTATGATTGCAGCTTTTACATAAACTATTGATCTAGTAATGCAATGGGTCGATCAACTATTCCTTAAGGGAATAAATATTTGCAATACATATGTAAGTTCCATAGTATTTATAGGTCTTCTTTGTAATTATGTATACTAATAAGATAAGAGAACAGGAGCAATCAACATAATCTCTTTTATAATATTGGTTATTACAGTATACTCAATCATTAATTTGAATAAGCATATTATAAGTATTATCTGAAGATTATCTTCTTTTATTTAAAGTTTACCAAATAAACAGAAAAAAAATTTGCTATATTAAATCTTTCGTTCAATTTATTCAAAGTTCCAGCTGTGCGTGTGTGTGTGTGTGTTTGAGAATGTATTTATAAACTTGTCTGCGTTGCAAACCATTTGTCAACTTAAAATACATTTATTGTGTTTTTACGCCTGTCTAGTCTCGAAGAAGATGCGGCAATAATTTAATAACCCACAATACGACAATACATATACACAAGCACAAACACATAAAGAGTCTCGCACACACACAAGCACATTTCGACCCGGAAGGCAAAGTGTTGTAGTCTATTTATTATTCAAATTCAATTATAAAAAAAATGCAATAAATAAGAAGTATCTGTATTTATACTTGTGTGTAAATATACGTATTTGTGTACAGACGAGACAGAGACAGAGAGAGCGTGCGAGGAAGGCGGAGAGTAAAAGGAATATTTATCATTTGGCAAATACCTTGAGGGCCAACCGAGCGTCGAGAGTTCATAAATAAGATGAAAAATTGGTAAAATGAAGCGAAAAATGCACAGAAGAGACCGAGCCAAGAGCAGAGACCTCCTCGATCCCCGGCACGCAGAGAGAGTGAGAGAAAGAGAGAGTAAAGCAAATTTGATAAGCGACCTCGAGCGAGGCACTCGTACACGAGACGGACGAACGGACAGTTCGACATGAAAACAAATAATAATATTAGCAATAATAGTAATCAATGTGTAGTGTAAATAATAAATAACATTCTGATAGACGGCCCAGTTTTCCTTTGGCCCAACACGGTCTCGGCTCGGCCGCAAAAGTGGCAATAAATTGATAAAATATGATGAGACCCGATTCCGACGGAGCGTTCACTTGATGGCCAACGGAGATTAGCCTGCCACATGGCGGGAAGAGGCGCAGGCAGAGGCACGCAACTGCCACCAAAGGGTGCTTAACAGACAGCAAACTCTTCCCCCCTTCCCCACTCTCATTGTGCGGTACAAAGGTCACAGACACACAATGCACACAACATAAATTTATTTGCTGTTTGCCTAATGTTATTTATACCTTTCAATTACAATAAGAGCAGAGGCGTGCGTCCGCCAGGGCCGAGGGGGTGTGATTCAACAGAGTAAATAATAAAGCATGACCCATCAACAATCAGCCAGGCGGGCGGGCCGCCAAAAAAGACTCTGCCAATTCAACTCTCTGCCTTACTCCCCTCCTCTCTCCCTCCTCGGCCTATGACACTGCTGATGCCCATCACTATCAAACGTAATGCGTGCGCATAAATAACTCGACCTGGGCCCAAACAAAAGGTGTGAATATTAAGCCACCCTTGTACCCCGCATACCGCCCCTACACCAATCCCCGTTTCCGCCGCACTCCGCTCGAAGGGCGTCAAAAATTTACGGTTGCCCGTAAAAGTGGCGCTTCACTCATAACTCAAATTCATGCCTCCCAGGGGAGAGCATCGCCGCGGCGCAGCTAACTCAACTCGACGCGGCTTGCCACGCCTTGCCGCGATTTGATTTCGGCATCGACTTGGGCTTCAGCCTGCAGAGCCTGGACCAAGAGAAGAAGAAATGAAGTAGCAACCGCAGCAGGCAACATAATTCACAACACAGCAAAACCGCAGTTCGGTCGAACCCATGCCGGGATCTGTTGAGTCGGTTGATGTAATTATAGATTGGCAAATTCTAAAATTTTCATTAATTGTGCGGTGCGGCATACAAATGTCTAAACTGCCCCACCCTTGCCCTCTTTCCTCTTTCCCCTGTCTGTCTGTCTGCTTAGGACGACTGATTGAGCAACGTATACAGTTGGACAATTGATAAACTGTGATAAGAACGTGGATGTGAAATGGAGAGAGAGGGCGCGGGTGTCGGGGACGAGCGACACGAAAAAGACAAATGACGGCAGGTTTGTGCATTAGCAGAACGTGGCCAGGCGCGAGACGAGGAAGGTGTGAGGGGAGAGGGTGCAGGTGTCCGAGTCTCCGTCCGGGTCAAGCAGCGAGCCAACAAATTGAATTTATAGCCAACGCTGAAAGCGAAGCTCAACCTCAACCCTAGCCGGGCTTGATTTATTAGCCAGATATACGCGATGGCGGAGGCGTTTAGTTGCTTTTAATTTCCTTAACTTGAGAACTTCAGAAGTTCAGAGCCTTGCCAACGACGACGATTCACCAAAGTGTTTAGCAAATCTCTGGCTGGCGACTAATTTGCCTAAAAGTAGGCAACGCCAAGTGTCTGCCGGCTATCTGGGGGCATGCATCTAAATGAGCATTGCGTGCGCCTTCCCAGTGAGAGGAAGTCCCCTCCACTCCCCCTCCCCTGGCACCGTTGTCCCACAGCAGGATAAGCATCAATTGATGTGACACAATGCGGCAGTGTAAATAATTTATAATTGCCACGCAAGCTCAAAGCAGCCCCCGCCTCCAATCCCTCTCTCTCTCTCTTGCTCTCTCTCCTGTGCTGAGTGAGTGCAGAATATGCAGAACCTTTCAAATGCAAATGTTGGAATTTTGATGCGTTATCAACGATATTCCTTATACGCACCTCGCCCCCTCGTCGTTTCGCATTTATTCGCAGTTTGCCGCGCGGTGTTAAATCGATTTACATACTTCACAAAATGCCTACGTAAGCGATTTCTTTTTTATGATTATTTTCCTTTTTCCGCTCGTTCTCTGTTTATTCCAACGGGACACTCGCCGCTTGGGAGAGTGAGCGAGTATGGAATCTGTGTGTGTGTAAGGGAGTGCGTATGAGTGTGTGTGTGTAAGTGTGTGTCAGTGTGGCAAATGTGTGCACGTGGCGAAGCTGACAATATTTCCAAAGAATGAAACAACTGATAGCGGAACAGGGCACCAAAAAAGGGAGAGAATGAGAGAGAAAGAGAGAGAGAGGGACGGTGCAAGCACGTGGCACATCCTTCAAACGACATCAAATGTCAGCGAACTATAAAAATGTGCATATGTATCTGTGTATCTTGGATGGAACTCAGCAATCGTAAACTCACACATCTACTACATAAGATATGAAACGAATTGAATGCGACAAAACTGTTGACAAATAAGAAACAATAACGCCGGAAATATTTTCATGCTGAAATGTTCCCATATCCCGCATAAATCATTTTTTTGGCAATCTAAGGGTTTCCTTAATGGCAGAACAAGAATGGGAGATACATTTGCCAAGTATTATACATAAATATATGTATGTATGTACAAAAGCACACTCTTGATCTAGTTTTACAAAGATCAATTAAAAATTTCTCTATAAATAGTACTTATAGTACTTATGACAATGACTGTTTATGTATGATCTGGATTTTAAGCCTTTTAAAGGCAGCCAATAGAATTCTGTCTGTATAAAGAAAACAAAATTTATACTCGCTGTGTACTGAAAGGCAGCTAGCTGAGCCTTTCCCGGGCAGAACTGCCATTTTTTGTATTCTTCTTACGTAAAAAAATTCAAAATCTTACTGTGTGGAAATTTGTCCTCAAATTGCTCAAATACAAAGTAATTTTAATAAGTGTTTAATGAAATTGTTCTAAATTCCATGGTTCACATGGTTTGAATACGAATCTCTCTATTTTCAACATACAAACCCCAATAAGAATATTACAGATTTAGCATGGAAAGTAAAATCACATTTACAAATTTATGATATGTTTTTCTTAATCGGAAACTGATTGTCTTGTTTCTTGTAATTTTATTTACTTGTCTATCCGGTTTTTTTTTTTATTTTTTTTTCGGCATAGGGGTAAGCAAGTGGTGCTGATGTTTTTAAAATACGTATTTGTCAGTTCTTTTTCAAATATTTTAAAAACTATTCAACTTATTACTTCATCGAATTTAATTATTTTATTATTCTATACAAAGCCTTTATCGCAGTTTTTAATGTCATGATTAACAATGAGCATTTTCTCTATACAATTATCTTTTGTTTATATAAAATTTGATTTTTTGCGATTTCCGTGTCCTGCAATTTTTGTGAAAATTGATAGAGAGGGTATAAAAAAGGACATCGATTTCATATCGACATTAAAAATATTTAATAACTCGTTCCATATTCAAACAATATTGTGTGAATCATGTATTGTGTGTCTCATTTATCTCGTGACCTTTTCACTAGGAGTCTCGTGAAACATATTTCCAATCATAATATGTTTCAGTTACCCAGTTTTCTCAGTCAAAGGCAGCAAAGCAAAGTTTTTCTTTTGCCAAAATAGTTAAGTCCTTAAGCCGACTTGGACGGATGCAGCTTAACCACCGACACACTCACGTAATTCCCCATAAGCTGGCGCTATGTAACTAAAAATCGACATTAGCAGCATTAAAACTTTCGCCCACTCTCTGTTTCGAGCTCCCCTTCCGCTCTTACTCTGCACTTCAAGAACGCTGCCTCACTCCTTTGTCTCTCTCTTTGCCATGGCAACATGGGAAACTTTTGGCTCGCACTGTAGTGAGCGCAAAAGAATAAAACTTTCATTTCGCCAGCGTCATAATTAATACGCAAATCCTTTGAAACACTTCACCCCACTTCACTTCTCTCTGGCTATCGTTCTCTCTTTCGCTGTCTCTCCCTCTTCTTAGAGTTAAAACAGGAAACTGTTTGCACTTAATATTCCAAAGAAAACTAATATATTCATTTTGATACACAAATGGTAAATATTATCCTTGCATTATGCAGATTGCAGCAGTGGACGGACGAGGGAACGACGGAAGAGGAACACAAATCATAAAATGTTTAATCCAATTCAATTAATTCAATTCGATATCTAATTGGAGATATCGGTTTCGGTGTCAAAACAAACCAAAACAAACAGTAAAACGCAAAGCAAAGCGAAGGCACGAGCACGAGCACCGGCAGAGGCAGCAACAATAACAAAAACAAAAGCAAAACAAAGCGGAATGCAAAAGGCAGACAACGACAAGCGACGACAAGACATGGTGCGACGCAACGAAGGGGAAGACAGCGACGACGGCAATTTGTTGCTCTTGCTGTGTGTGTGTGAGTGTGTGTGACGTCATTACGTAATCAAATCAAATAACGATTTGTACATTGTTCAATTCGTTTGCGTTGCTTTTGTTGCCGCTTTTGTTGTTGTTGTTGTTGCTGCTGTTGTTGTCCTGCTGCTGGTATGACAAAAATGCAAATTTATTTGATTTTTATTATTTTTGAAGCGATTGTTTCCCGCTTTCAGCTTATTGTTTTTGCTTTCTGTGTTTTATTACGTGACAACTTTGAATTAGTCGTTTGTCTTCTCTCGTCTCAACTCGACTCGAGAGTTTGTCTTTGAATTCACCTTCCCCTCCCCTTGCATATATCATCAACATGTTGCTTTTGATAAAGTGTTGAGTCGGGAACGGGATTAGGAGGTAGTCCAACAAAGCATATTACACCTCATAAATTCGAGTCGCGAAGTCAATTCGACGTGTAAACGGGCAAGTGTTAAAAGGGCTGATAAAGCTATTGGAATGGGAAAGAGATAATTATGCAAATTGGCGTTGAAATTGTATTTATTAATAAATTTTATAAAAAGGTGATAAATAAAAATAGAGCAGACTTACGATCAATATGTACGAGTATATTTTTAAAATATTTTATTATATTTACAACTAGACCTTAAATAAAAACGATGATTTTATTTCGATTTTATTTCATTTATGATATATTTTTGTATGTTCTACGTAAAGTTGCATGTTCGCTTATGCGTTGGAGTCACTATACACCACCGAAATAAGAGATGCAGAAAATTATTACAGATATGAGAATATGTAAGTTCACTACTATTCATTTAAAATTAGTTGTATGCATTTAACCATTATTTATTTATGTTAATTCCCAAAAAAGTAGGGTAAAGGTTAAACAAGTGTCTTCATCACTAAATTATTATTCAAAATTTAATAAAACAGAAAATTATAAAATTCAATTAAAAATACCACATGTTTCTGAGACATAATTCATTCACCTAAATTCTTCAGAAATATCTGTACAATTAAAAAAAAAAAATTAACAATTAATGCGGGCAAATATGTACTTATTTAAACATTACCAGACCAACTGATGTATGTATTTTTAATTTAAAACAATTAGGTCGGAAAACTCAAAGCAAACTCCATGGAAATTGACAAAATATCTTTTAGATGTTACTGTAACTGCGAGTATTCATTTTGTAGCAATTCGACAGCTCCGTAAAGTATTTCTAACACCTACATGCATACATTAAATGCAAAACATATGTACAAGGTTTATTATAACTAAGTAAACAGATAATTCCCAGCACAAACATTTGCAATCAATATGCCGGGCAAACAGGCAGTTGCAGTTGCAGTTACAGTCCCCCAACTCGATTCGTCGACGTCTCGTTCTAAGTGCATCTGCACAATCAATTGATATCTTATAATTGGGCATTTGCATATCTCATAAGTAATTTGGGCGCACTGTCGAGATGATTTATTCACGAATCAATTGGGCAAGCCACATTTGCCCATTGAAGACACATTTCACACGTTCTCCGGGCTTCATTCTGCATATCGCAAATGAATTTAAATTTCGTATTTATCGTGATTAAACCGACTCCTAATTAAGATGAAATACGTAGCTCTGTTTGTGTCTATGTCTGTCCTAGCTTGGGTTGTGGCTAATTAACGATGAGCGATTGAAATGAAGATAGGTAAGGAGGGCAGACAGACAGACAGACGACAAAGTCAGTTAGTCTTCGGTGGAGCCCTCTCGTCTCAAGCTAATTGCCCCAGTCAAAGTTCGGCCCCAATGTCGCTGTGGGGTGTCAGCTGTCATATAAGCAACCAAAGCCGCTAAACCGAACAACGACTTTTCACTATTATAAACACAATACACACCAAACACGCACACACACACAACACACGCACACGCGAACAACGCACACTAAACTAAGACAACAACTGGACAAACGTTTACGAAATGCAGCGTGCCCGGCCTCCGGTCGAAGAAATCAATTTTGCGAAATTTGTTTATTTATAACATTAAAACGTAAACCTGACCAACGACAACAGCAACAACAAACGAGTTTACACCGATGCTAGAATACACTTTCCCCATCAGTCAGTTGCCATCGCACAATTTAAAATGGAATGTGTTTAGTTTAGGCTTTTAACCTTAATTAAGTGATAAACTAGCGAGTTTTATTTTTATTGCTTTTAGGTCTGTTTTACTAATGATGTTTACAGTTTGACTTTAGTAAAATATTGTAATACAGATGTTAGTTTTTTCTTTTTTCTTTTTCACCCCAATTCAAATTCAATAACATCTAATTAAATTATTTCTTACACATTTAAAAATACTATTTTTTTATATTTTTAATTCAAAATTTACAAATTATAAGGTTAAATAATTGTTTTTACTTTCAAATAGTCGAATGTCCATAGTCCGGCCTTAATTTAAATGAAATAAATAACAAACTTAAAAAAAAGAGTTTTTAATCAGTTTATTCATTTCTTAACTAAACTAAAACACACCTGAATACCAAATGATGGCGATTAAGTTTCCAGGACGCCAAGATCTGACAATAGATCTTTATAGATCTCGTCGAGATAAAGCAAAAATAGTAAGTAAAAATTGACAGACCATTTTAGTTGAGAATTTGTATGAGAAATCGGAACTTATCGGAGGCTAAATCTCCCAAACTAATTCGAGAATGAAAAATTTGTAATTATCATTTTTGTCTTATCTCGTTGAGATCTATAAAGATCAACTGTCAGATCATGGCGCCTCGCAATTAATATTAATTCTTTAGCAACTGTTGAATTTATATATTTCACAATACACCGATATATCGCCTGTCATAACCGGACTACCCATTCACCTGGGGAAGAGCATGTGCAACTTAGGCCATTCACTTGCCCAGCACTTTTCCCATTGCGGCATTAAATTACAAGAGCGCCCAGCTCAACAGTTGGACATGTGAGCAGGCTGCCCAGCTGATGGCTGATGGATTTCGGATTTGTTTGCACAAGGTAGCCCGCTGCCACTGCCACTGCCGCCGCCAGCGGCGCGATTCCCGCTGCGATAAAGCGACACCGATACCAATCACAATCACCGACTGCGACAGCGACGCCGACTCCCTCCACGCACCTTGCCCTGCCGCCGGATGCCCAACATTATTTAGTTTTTATTTTCGCACATTTTGCATAAATTAAATACAAGCAGCCGCGATGCGATGCGTTGCGAGGCGATCCGATCCGATGCGACGTCGTCGTAGTCGCCGTCGCTGCGTCGCCGTTGACGTTAGTCGCACTCTGTAGTAGTTGGGGCCGTGGCCTGTCGGCGGGTTTAGTTGACTTCATTGTGTGCAGCGGTTCGGTTCGGTTTAGTTCGATTCCAGCGACTTGGCTTGGATTGGGGCCTCGGCATGGCGCTCTGAAAGCCAAACAGACAACTCAAATATTTATAACGAAGCCAAATCCACAAAGTTTTATAATGTGCGAACATTTACTTTTGCTCAAAGTCGCAGCGCAGTTCAGGCTGCCGTTGCTGCTGCTGCTCTCATTATCCCCTGTGTTGGGTTCGCCGCCAGGCAGAGAAAGTGCCAAGCAGATCCGTTATCCAGCTGGCGTGGATTTCTTCGAGCATGAGTTTACCAGCTTGTCGCCAGGTGCGTTCAACCATATAGATAGATGGCCAAAGAGTGCTCTCTATATCGGCTTTACTTTCTTGCAGACGAGTACGATCCGTATGGACCGGACATAGGTAACGATGATCTGGGCATTGACGATCCGGAGACAATGCCCCGTCTGTTCCAAGGCGACATTGCAATTGATCCCTACACCTATATATCGCTGCGACTGGGCGTGAATCCGATGCGACATCCGAAACGCCTCTGGCCAAATGGCACCATTCCCTTCGAGATAAGCCCGCGCTATGTGAACCAGGAACGCGATGCTATTCTTAATGCCTTGAAGACATTCAACTCACTGACCTGCATTCAATTCGTGCCGTACGACGGCGAGGTGGAGGATTATCTGCTTATTGAGCCGCCCGAGGAGGGTCCGCAAGGCTGTTGGTCGTATGTGGGCAAACGCGGGGGGGAACAGGTTGTCGCCCTGCAGCGACCGGACGAGACGAGTGCGCATTGCTTCAGCAGCGAGGGTCGCATTATGCACGAGCTGATGCACGCCATAGGTATATATCACGAACAGTCGCGGGCAGATCGCGATAACTACGTGAAGATCCATTGGGACAACATCGTGCCGCGATTCAAGAAGAATTTCAAGCTCGTCTCACGCAAGCGCGGCAAATACACTTTCGACTACGACTACAACTCGGTGATGCACTACGGAGAGTTCTATTTCAGCAAGAAGAAGGGCGAGAAGCCCACCATGACTCCGTTGCAGCCGGGCGTACGGATTGGCCAGAGGAAGACCATCAGTAAGATCGACTGCCTCAAGATTAACGATTTGTACGGCTGTTTAGAGGGTCGACGCGCCAAAATGTACAGAAGCTTCTGTCACTTGCTCGGTTTGTAGGGAATTTAATATGTATTTAATTTGATTTGAATCACATTGATTTACTATTTAATAAATAATATAATCAAATATTATCTTAATCACATGTGTTTTCGATTTGAATTTCGTAGTTTTTGGGGTGCCACTTGCGCAGTGCTGCCATATCAATTTTTACATTGTCAGCTGTTGACAGTAGTTCGTGAAATTTTCAACAGATGGCGCCCGCTGAATCAACCGTGAGAATGCTTATCGATGGCAAGCAAGGAATATCGGAGTTCATTTGTTGTTTTTCGTCATCAGAAAACATTTAAGTGGGAGAATATTTGTTTATACGACAATAGAAAAATTTTAAGGTGTACGGCTTACTGCCGATAGCTCTTTGTGTGTCAAGTCAGCCCAACTTGAAATATTAAACAATAATCGATTGTTGTATAGCCTGTCAGTGTTGATCACCGATTATTGTTCGTGTTGTTATACCACGCAGCAAATCATCGCTTTCATTTCCATTTTGGACGAGGTTAGGTAAGAACACGCGCGCTCTGAGCTGCATAACTTTTGTGTAATAATTAGGGAAAAGTCCATAGTATTATAAAAATAATTTTAGTTTTAGTTAAATATGCTAAAATTAGTGCAATACGTTTCGCGAAACTCCTGCAACGTGGTACAGCCCATGTGCAGCTGGCGCAACTTATTGATTTCACCAAACAGCGTGGAAAAATGTATAACGCAACGTCGCCATTTTCTTTTTTGCTTGACCAACAGAACGACCAGCAGTAGCAGTTTTGCTTTGTACTGCGGAGAACAACCACAACAGTTCCAAAAGAGCCGGAGTAGCAAGGAGTCTACAGTATCAACTAGAATTTTACTAAGTTGCTCCCATCAGGCTCAACGTGCGTTTCATCTGTCATCTACACGACTAGAAACGTCCAAAGTACTCGACGAGGCTCTCGCAGCACGCAAGCAAACTCCTACGTCCAATAACAGAGGGAAATCGCTTTTTATTGACCCAGACGATCATTCAGAGGAAATCAAAATTGAAGGAATAATGTAAGTACAAATATATGAAATATAAATTGTTACATATATAAGTTTTTAACGCGGTTATAAAACGTGTGTATGGGTGCGTTGTGTATGTGTTGGTTTTTTTCCGTCGCCATTTTCTTGCCCACGCTTTGCTCTCGGCGTTCGTAAATGTGTGTATACTTCGAAAAATACGAAATGATACGATGAGTAATTAACGGAGAGTTACGAAAAGAGAAGAGAGAAAGCAAGCAACAGAAACTAACTGCTTAAATTCGACTTATTTATTTTCTTAGAAGCCAGTAATATCAAGAACAACAACAAATAAAAGGAATGAAATGATAGTGTACGTCATAAAAAGAATTGGCTTGATTTGTGAAACGTGTCTTTGCTTCGTTTGCTTTTTTATAGCATTTTAATTTGTCTGTATGCCCTAAACACGAACACGCAGACACAGCGTGGGAATGCTATCGTGTGTATAACATACATACATTCGTGTTTGCATGTGTATGCGTTGGCGGCGTTTTCGCGTGCTCAGCGCTACTCGTATAACAGTTTGTAGCATAGTTTGTGTGTGCCCATGATTTTGTATCGTCGGCTGTCATAGCCCCGATGCCATGGCATGGTTGTTGGGCCGAACTTCTGTCTCTGTCTATCCTTCGTAGTTTGTTAGTTTAAAATGTCAAATGACGCCAATTGATTATGAGAGTCTGTCCGCCCGTTGACTGTCGTGTGTGCGCACGATTTGCCTTTTTGCATGTCAAAGACTGACAGGTAGAGAGACACAAACATACACACGCACGTGTTTGTACAGAGCCAAAGACAAGACATTTGCTGTCTAATAAACGTTCAGCATTTCATTCCGTCAGTCGGCCAAGTTAGCGTGTCTGCTGTTGCTGCTTCTGCTGTCTGCCTGCCTACAAATCAAAAAGGGAGGAACGGCCCAAATTGCCTCGGTCTATTCGGGTGTGTATAGGCAGGCAGCCGGGGTTGCTACTTTTATGGGCTGCACTGGCACATTAAGCACTATATATACTATATAAATATGTATGTGTTTGTATGTATAATTGATTAATGTCGGAGCTGTAACATTTGTGTTTCGGCTGCCACTGCCAGGTGCCGAGTTGTTTAGGTGAGCAATTGGTTGGCTTGGGGCTGGGGCTGGGTTACATTCTACATACATATACATATGTCTTTTGGATATTGGTATTGCATGTTGCTGTCAATCAAATTTGCCTTACTGTTTGCATTATTCGAAATTTATTTAATTCCCTTAACACGCAATTAGTTTTATTTAAGTTTATTGCGGTTGTAGTGCTGTCTCGCTCTTTCACACCACCGCAACAACGCGCTCTCTTTCTCACAGCGATGGTTCTGTCAAATGTTTAGCGTTGCCAGTCAGTCACATTTCGTACGGCAGTTGGACAGCATGCGATCAAAGTGAGCTCAGTTGCGATGAGACGCAATCGTGATTTACACGATGAAAAAGTTATTTAAAGAAGTTTTCTCTGATATTATCTTAGTGGCTTTTCGTAAATATATATGAAACTACATTTTATTTTTAGCATTTCGTGTAGTTTATCAAGATTTACTGACACATCGTAGCGTAGCGTTATTACGTAAATTTGGATTTATGTATAATCAGAGCGATTCAATTTTAATGCATTTATGTTAACTGGCCAATTTTTCTTCAAATGTTTTGCAGGGCACCACACGACCGTGATTTTGGATCCGGAAACCGCGGGGGTCGCGAGCGCGATGATGAACGCCGTGGCGGTGGCGGCGGTGGATCGCGTTTCGGAGGCGGAGGCGGTGACTATCACGGTGTGCGCAACGGTCGCATTGAGAAGCGCCGTGATGACCGCGGTGGCGGGTCTCGTTTTGGTGGTGGCGGCGGCGGTGGCGGTTTTGGTGGTGGTGGTCGCGGTGGCGGTAGCCAGGACTTGCCCATGCGCCCAGTGGACTTCTCCAACTTGACGCCGTTCAAGAAGAACTTTTATCAGGAGCATCCCACAGTGGCCAACCGGTCGCCCTATGAAGTACAGCGATACCGTGATGAGCATGAGATCACAGTTCGTGGACAGGCTGCAAATCCCATTCAAGATTTCTCTGAGGCTTACCTGCCCGACTATGTGGTGAAGGAAATTCGTCGTCAGGGTTACAAAGCACCAACCCCAATTCAGGCCCAGGGCTGGCCAATTGCGATGAGTGGTGCCAACTTTGTGGGCATCGCCAAGACGGGCTCGGGCAAGACCCTTGGTTACATTCTACCAGCTATCGTACACATCAACAACCAGCAGCCACTGCAGCGCGGCGATGGACCCATCGCATTGGTGCTGGCGCCTACACGCGAACTGGCACAACAGATCCAGCAGGTGGCCACCGAATTCGGCTCGTCCTCCTATGTACGCAACACTTGCGTCTTTGGCGGCGCACCGAAGGGAGGCCAAATGCGCGATCTGCAGCGTGGCTGTGAGATTGTCATTGCCACCCCTGGACGTTTGATTGATTTCCTTTCGGCGGGCTCAACCAACCTAAAGCGTTGCACCTACCTGGTGCTGGATGAGGCTGACCGCATGTTGGACATGGGTTTCGAGCCCCAGATCCGTAAGATCGTGTCACAGATTCGTCCCGATAGACAGACGCTTATGTGGAGCGCAACCTGGCCTAAAGAAGTTAAGCAACTGGCCGAAGATTTCCTTGGAAACTACATTCAGATTAACATTGGTTCGCTGGAGCTGTCGGCCAATCACAACATCCGTCAGGTAGTCGATGTATGCGATGAGTTCAGCAAGGAGGAGAAGTAAGAATCTATTTAAAAACTATCTTTGAATTTAACGAAATAACACATTATCCATCTTATCAGATTGAAGAGTCTTCTCTCCGACATCTATGACACCAGCGAGAATCCCGGCAAGATCATTATTTTCGTGGAGACAAAGCGTCGCGTGGATAATTTGGTTCGCTTCATCCGCAGCTTCGGTGTGCGATGTGGCGCCATTCACGGCGACAAGTCACAGTCAGAACGTGACTTCGTTCTGCGCGAATTCCGCTCGGGCAAGTCCAATATCCTAGTAGCTACCGATGTGGCTGCGCGCGGTTTGGGTAAGTTTCAACTGGAAGTTATATCTATTCATGTAGTTGTTAGCGGCTGCTTAGCCTTCAAGGTCTACAGTACCAAACACACTAGTCATAATCCTCTCCCTTCATACACCCACCCACCTATTGCTTGACGTAATTCAATACACTTATACTCTCTGACACACACACAAACACACCTACATACACTTACATGCCCAATTGCCAATGCCCGAAACCCACTCATCCTCATATAGACGTAAAACAAGAACAAATTAGCGTGTCCGACATTAATTCAAGTCGAATATAAGAAAAAAAAACAGTTTTTAGTCGTAAGCCAAACAAAAGCCAAACTTTAATAATCAACAACAATTTTTATTCCTACCCCGCCCCAAACCTTGCACCTGTCCCGACCCGCCCCTAATAATAATAATAACGTTTGTGCCTCGTTGCATACATAATCTGTATGCTTGTCTCTCTCTGCCTCTTTCTCTCTCTTGTCTCTTCCTTCTTTCTCGTTTACAGAGGCCGTTTATTGTAGTATGATGGGGAGGATAAGTGACAAACGACAAGTCCCAATACCTGTACTCGTAACTTGAGCGACTTTTGCTAGCAAAAAACAAGATATAACTGAAAAAGAAAATTCAAATGAATTATAACCATGAATGAAATCATGAATATATGTGAGCAAAAGGTTAAAATGTTGACATGATCGAGTCGCGTTCGCTTGGCTGCCGCACGGACGCGCGATCAACGTAAACGAATTTGCATACGAGACGATATAATATCCCCAACATCATGCATCATACGTGGCCTCTGCAGTCTGTTTGAGAAAGATTTGAAATTGTGTGTGTGTTGCCCACCAATCTAAACAACCAAAACGAACCAACCTGCCAACCAATCAGTCAATAAGTCAACCAGTCAAACAATTTATCAACCAACAAGTAAATGGTCGAAAGTCACGTGTTGTCACAAGTCGGAATCACAGCCAGTTGAAGGCGGCGCTACAAAGCAGGCAAAACCATCCGAGAGGCTGACGTCGTCGGCCGGCCGGTTGCTAAGCACGCACCACAATCGTCAGCCGCAGGCAGCAACAGCAACAAAAAATAATAATCGGCGTGACCTGCGGGCAATGCAGTCCAGAGGATGCACATACGGTGCACGCGACGCACCCATCGCCACACATGCATACGATAACACCCACACACAAACACCACTTACATACACGCCCACAAACTTGAGCCACGTCCATGTCCATACGCACGCTGATCAAAGAGTTGCATGTGGAGGACACGTGTTGAGATTGAGATCGAGATCGAGCTTTGTCTGTGTGGGTAAATGCTGCTGATGACATCGCAATGCGCTGGCTAACGGTATCGTCGTCGTCATCGTCGCCGTTGCCGTCGTCGCGTCGTTGCTGCTGCCGCTGTTGCTGAGTGCCTAGCTACCAATTGGGCCGCCACGCCCATTGCCCCGCCTGCCTGCGCCGCCAAAACCCGTCGTTACCTGGGTGGCAACTGATCCTGGGCACACCGCTTGTTTAAAGTTCACTGGTCAGCAAATCGCGCCTCGCCCTTCTGAGCAGAGGATGCGGTTATCGGTTGGCCTGGCCCCAAATCTAAAATGAGTCGAGTCAGATGAGGCGCACGCGGCTCATTGCAACAAACTCTCGCCGCTCGCTACGTCATGCGACCTTTTGGGGAGAGTTTGGACCACGAGCTGTGCGGCGCCACAAAACTTTGAGATTTTGATTGAGAGAAATTGAGTGAAACAATTTATAGCACCAAGAAGGTAACGTACATTTTGAAACATTTCTTTTTTTCGTACAAAATAAAAAAAAAAAACAAACAACCAAAACAAATACAAACCAAAACAAAAGAAACAAATAAACTTTACATGAAAGCGAATCAAAAAGACAAGTGTATTCAAAGTGTAAAACGTCTCGGAAAACGCTAAAAATTGTTGCAAGCGAGCACAGAGCAAGAGAAAATCATTTGGCAATTTGAAAACTGTTCTTGAATATATTCTAAGTCCTTTAAATTTAACCAATATGCTAATCTATGCAAATTCTTTACTCCAAAATACAGACGTCGATGGCATTAAGTATGTTATCAACTTTGACTATCCACAAAACAGCGAGGACTATATTCATCGCATTGGACGCACAGGACGTTCAAATACCAAAGGCACATCCTTTGCCTTCTTCACAAAGAACAATGCCAAGCAGGCTAAGGCACTCGTTGATGTGCTGAGAGAGGCTAACCAAGTAAGTTCGCCAGATAAATGATCAGCTTTGGAAGTTATTAATGTATATTGTGTTTTTAGGAAATCAATCCCGCGCTGGAGAATCTTGCCCGCAACTCGCGATACGACGGTGGCGGTGGACGCTCCCGTTATGGTGGTGGCGGCGGTGGCGGTCGTTTCGGCGGCGGTGGCTTCAAGAAAGGTAGCCTGAGCAATGGACGAGGCTTTGGCGATAATGGCGGCGGCGGCTTCGGCAACAGAAATGGTGGCGACGGAGGTGGTCGACACACGCGCTTCGATTAATCTGATGATGCAAACTACTTTAGTATCAGTTGATTTGAATAGCAAATGAGAAGCAGCATTAGATGTTAAGTTATCTTAAGAAATAGATAAATTTAAGTTTTCGTACAATTTTCATCGATTCAGAAGACAGCAGAACCCGCTAGAAGGTTTTATGTGTTCTTCCACTCAGAAACAACAACACCTAAACATAGCATTTTATGTTAACAAATTTTGTAAATTATTTGACGCTGTGACTTCTGACAGCATTTTACACTCACACATATAACTAAAAGATAAAACCAAACACAATCCCTGTTTAACTTAATTGCAAAATCGATTTTTAACATATGATGTGATAAAACCCTTTAATTTAAAATATTATATCACTTACAAACTATAACTTAAACGATGCGCGTGTGAGAGAAGCCGTGAATAGTGGAAAAGTTAAGAGGCAAAGGATCATTCCCGTCTTTCCCTTTGATGAAAGGTGCCCAAAATACTGACGACAGTTTTTGTGGCCCTTTTTTAACCAATAACATCTTGAGTATACTTTTTTGGAAATTTACTTTTGGATATCTTTTTTTGCACAAGACAACAAGAACAGCAAGAACAAAATACTAAACTCATAATACACAAAAGAATTATGTATGTACAAGGAGAACATTTCTTCGATTTCAATTCAAACTTTTTGGAAATAATAAATGTGTATACCTACAATCAAGGAAACCAAGAAATGTTTAAAATATCAACTAAAGGGTCGCTTGGCAAATGTTCTCTGCCATTCCTCAAAACAGCAGAGTTCGGGTTGGGTGTGCGACATCATTAAACGCAACTCTTGGTGGCACTGAAAACTGTCAATTCAATTTCGGAGGGTTGGGCGCGATAAGAAACTTGCTTGATGCCGCTGCAGGGCAGTGAACTGTCCGCCTCGATGGAGGACTGTGACAACCGCACCACATTTAGTCGCAATGAAGCCAATTCACTTTCGGACTAGACGTGGGCATTGTTACGCTGCTGTTCGTTTTCGGCAACGCTCAAAATTCTTGACTGATTTAATAGCTTGATAATGAGGGTGCTGGCGATAAAAAGTGGACTGAAATCGGAGCCGGAACAGAAGACGTTGGGGGAACTGTTGAAATTTGATATGATTGAGTGAATCGACCCACGGCTATTTAAAAACACCCTTAATGTAAGTTTCATTACTTACTCATTTGTACTAGTAATAAACATGTGGGTTAGTGTCCACCAGCCCTGGACAACTTAACGATCAACAATAAAGGAGGGAAAACAATTACACAACCTCAATTTGATATCTACGTCATGAACAATTATTAATTAAAGCCCCACACTAACTTTTGAAACACCTTTCAGTAGAAAGAGTAGGATATTACACACAAACTGAGGAAGCCAAGGGGCAAGAGATGCTGAGCAGCTTCCGAGGACCATGACGCTGTATTCACTGTATCAAGACCCAATGCAGAGCCAGCCGATTCTGATACCGATGAATGGTATAGGATTTAAGCTGGTGCCCAATAGATTCAGTTTCAACGATCCAGTTATAATGCGTTACATACTGTGCCTGATGATAATCTTGCGAAACTTGTTCCATATCTCTCTGTGCTGGCGTCAATTGTGGACGTGCAACTTTTCGCCATTGCCGCCACGCGTAATGACAGCTTCGATGACGAAGGAGAATTATATTAAATCGAAGGCTTCGGAGATGCTTAATGTAGAACAGGAACTCTATTCCTACATAGCGGATGCCCTATTCAGCTGCTTCGAACTCTTCTTTGGAACCTTCCCATTCATGTGGCGGGTAGTAGTAAGGTGCTACAGCACCATGGAAGATGACGACACTTGGCGGAACATCGCCTTTATGGCATTGCTGGCAACCTACATAGTTTTGCGCGGTTTGCCGGTGATGTTCTACACCAAGTTTGTGCTGGAGCCGTTTTACGGCGTTCATCCAGAGGATTCGCTGCCCGTGGTGGGTATCCTGTGCACATATGCCCTGCTCGTTGTCTTGATCCAGGTGGTATTGATACCGTTGACAACGGTTTTTTTGTTAATCGAAGAAAATGGCGGCAGGTTCTTTGTACTCTGGATTTGGGGATTCGTGTTTGCCGTGACTAGCATCTGCTTTGTGATGTGCAACATTTTGGGCGTACCACTGCTTGGCAAGTTGACGCAACTCACCTCGGAACAGCTTGGGGAGAAACTTGAAACTGCACTCGACTTATTCAAGTTCCCGACAAGCCGCGTGTACCACGTATACACCTATAACATTCTTAAGCCCACAGTATTTGCTTTGGGATTTTGGCGTTTTAAGCGTTTGCTCATCGTTACAAATCTCATTTATAACATGAACCGCGACCCGGCCGACTTGCATCCGGATGATATCGGCAAGGGCCTCAAAGAGGATCAGCTCGTTGCTTATATTGTACACGAGCTGTCGCACTGGAAGTGTTTACACCATATAAAAATATTCCTCATAATGCAGGCAGCATTACTGGTTTACCTGATCCTTTATGGTATCTGCTATCGGGTTGAAGTGTTGTACGAGGCTTCGGGCTTTCCGGCGGAGTTCTATCCGCCCATCGTGGGCTATTGGCTGGTGTACAAGTATTGCATGCCAGCATATCTAACGATAACTAATTGGACCATTTTCTATATTCTGCGTAAATTTGAGTACACTGCTGACAAACATGTGTGGGAATTGGGCTATGGAGGCACTTGGATATCGGCTCTGCTCAAGCTGTCCTGCGATAATTCCGTATATCCTTATGTGGATGATTTATACATGATGTGGTATCGCCGAAAGCCAACTTACTTGCAGCGCATACAGAAAATAATGAGCTATGACGCGCTCTCATTAAGATGGATTGCCATTTAGCAATACATTACAATGGTATATGGGAACATGTAAAATCTTTAGCCAATGTCTCTTTAGCTTACATTTGTTATACTTATTAAAGAATGCATTAGCCAGCAATAAAACACACTTAGTTGTTCCTTAGGGCCTTAAAACCTTTGTCGCACTTTCCGACCTATAAAGCGTATACAAGTACACTTGAAATTAGCATTCACAAGAGTCGATTAAACATGATATATCGGATATCTTAATTATTAACTTGCCACATATGCGTTTTACCACTTGACGCTGTAAATAATTAGATCTTTATAGAATCTATTGCCAGGTGTTTTTAATCAAAATCGGACTTTTTTTTTTAGGTGCCATATGATCCAAGGTCCGGAATGGTGTTTAATTTTTAAAGTAAATCAACTTTTTATGATCATAACATAGCAGTATTCTATGTCCTTTTTACAATATCTTTAAAATCAAACAACTGTATAGTCAGAAGACATTGAATCTCTTAACGAATTCGTGTACAACAACATACGAGGTGTGTTCAAAAAGTAAGGGGACTTCTCAAATTTCGGGGATAATGTACTTTCCATTATCAATTTCTGTTATGTTGATACACTCTTTCGAACATGTGTACCAAGTTTCAAGTGTATAGCATTTTTTGTTTGGTTGTGAGAGGCATATAGGTTTTAAGAGTTCCCTCAAAAGGGTAATAACTGGCGACGAATCATGGGTATATGGTTATGATATCGAAACCAAAGCCCAATTGTTCCAATGGAAGCACCCAGGTGACCCAAGGCCGAAAAAAGCAAGCCAAGTTCGATCAAATGTCACTGTTTTCTTTGATTACCATGACATGCATCTGGAGTTCTTACCATATGGCCACATGGTATGCTCAATATACAGTAGTTGAAGTTGTGTGCTGTTTGCGAAAATTTGGATTTGGCCCCATGTGTTTTTTTCTTGTTCCCAAAAGTAAAGAGACCTATGAAAAGACGGAGATTTGCAACGATTGAGGAGATAAAGACTGCATCGCTGGAAGAGCTCAAGGCTATACCAATAAGTGCTATGAGAATTTGAAAAACCGTTGAAATAAGTGAGGGGGATGTGTTTGAAGGGACAACGTAAATATTGATAAAAAATATATTTTTTAATAAATACAAAGTCACCTTTCTTTTGAACACACCTCGTACAACTGTATAATATTTCATTCAAAGGAATAATCAGTCAAAAGATATTCTATTAAGACTTGTGTATTTCCAGCCATGAAAGCTATAAAATCTCTTAACGAATACGTGAACAAGAAAATATAACTACTATGAGAACAATCTGAGGAGATATATGCCATAGTTTGCAAAATTGTAGACATGCCGTTGGTTGCCTTTCTTTCTGGGTTTATGGTTAATTACTCGTATTTAAAATATTGATCTTCCCATCTAAGGGCTTTCTTTTGCTAAGCCTGATTAGAACTTCATCATTTGCACATATCGCGACCGCGTATGTTGTCCAACTTAATACCGTCTGGAGAGGCATTAACCGACCACAAAACATGGGGCACTTGGTACTTCACACACACACACACACACACGCACACACTCATGCACAAACAAGTCGAGTGTATCCTGGTTATAACTTTTTCCCCCGCTGCCAAGTGCTGGTAAATTGCGCTTAGTCCACAAAGCCCACTGCACACTCACACACACACACAAATGCACGTACACATTTGCGCCGAGACTATCCTTCTCAACCCAGTCGAAATGTCAGCAGAACCCTCCCGCACTCATTGGGCGCCTAGAAGCGAAGCCACTTAACCGAGGACTAAGCAGGTCACTTACTTCGTTGCGCGCGCACTCAGATTACAAAAGAGACGCCACCAGCATAAATTCATTAAATTTGCCTAATTTCGTTTTCACCATTCACTCAAACACACACACACAGACACACACGTGCACGTACACACATGCTTGCAGTCTGACAATTGCCTGACGTTGCCGGGGCGTCGCTAGAAGTACATAAATGAGGGCAGGGCCCTGGTTATGGGAAGCCAAGACAACCAGTTGAAATTCATTGATTGTATTTACAACACCCGCGACGCCACTGGAAGCTCATCTATGCGACGCCCATCCTCACACACACACGCGTAAAGCGGCGCACATGTGCAGCGGGCGAGGCGCTTTGGTAATTTGACGCGTTAGCACTTGTGTTGAGTTTGTTATCATTAAGCAGGCGCGGGCTGCTCTTTAGCGAGCATTGAGCTCAAGTTAATAAAATCCTCGCCCAGCCCACCGTCGCCCTTGCGTTGTCTGCCTCTGCCCGCACAGACATTAAGCAAGCTTTAACAACCAGGATGGCAGGCAGCGTTTAACTACTTTGAAGGAGGAGGTGCTGCGGAGGAAGGACAGCGAGAGTGCGGGGCCGCTTGTTTTTGACAACTTGGGCATAATAAGACATTAACTTCATGCACATCAAATACTTTATTTATGGCCGTCTAGAGTGCGTGTATGCATAAGTTTGTGTGCGTGTGTGTGTGTGTGAGGCTGCTGTGTGTACTTCAAAAGGCTGCGGCTGCTGGTGCTGCTGCTGCTGGTGCCACGCCCAGCAACTTGGAGCATCTTAGATTTCTCCTGCGTGCTCATAATTTCAGCTAACTTCCCATCCGCCTCCCTCTGCTATTCCATCCACTCCTGCTCTACATAGCTCTGTCCCTTTCCAACGCTGGTTTGCTTTTTAATTTCGGTTTCTTTTTGCTGTTGTTGTTGTTGTAGTTGTTGTTGCTTGCTTCTTGCCTGCTCTGCGCAAATCTTTTCTTTTATATTTCGAGCGCTCTCCCTGTTTATTTACCATCGCCTGCCGCCTGTTCAGGCTGTTTGGCAAATTAAGTGCAATTGCTTGAATTTAATTTCATGCAAATAAAAGTTTTGATTAGACGCATCCCAGCCTGGCACCCGGTTGCCCTTGGTTCCCCCTCCCCCCTACCAATCCCGCTATCCCTGAAGTACCCTCGGCACACATGTGGCAGTCACGTGGTGCTTTGTTGTAATTAAGCATTTTGCCATAAATGTGCTCGGCTCGACTCCGTCGGCGCAGTTGTCCCGTCGCTCAGTCTATTTTCTTGCGCTACGTGTTGAGCAAAGTGGCGTATACGTAACATTAGCTAGACACATGAAGTGCGGGAATCTTTGCCATAGATCTGTGCTTCCATTGGGGTAATCTCGCACAAATCATGTACAGAAAAGTACTGGCAGTGTTGCGAGGAGGCCTTAAAGAATAGACACAGTTCAGCAATGTGGGGTTTGTTTGAGTACAAATTTAGTGAAATAAATAAATTTATTGGTATTAAACATTACTTGTTATAATTTTAAACCAGACAAACACTATGCGCGCCTATAACTTTCTCACTCTAACACACATATGAAGAACTCTCGGTATTTAAGTGACTTCTGTATTGTCTGATCGAATTGAAATTTTGAATGTTAGTAGATACTTAGCTTATTATTTGTTGGATTAAGAAAGTTTTATTGTTTATAAATCAAATTGATAAGACACCCAACCTTTGAAATTAACTTGAACTGCGGTAAGTATACGAGAACCTTTATGCCAAATTTGGTGTCTCTCGCTCATATGATAGCTGAGATCTGCGAGTTCACACAGATATGCTGACTTACGATTATACCAACACACATGTCTCAACGAACTTAGCTTGGAGTGATCCTGATCAGGAAAAATATTTACTTTGTGTGGTCCGCCACGCCTTCCTCTGCCTGTTACATACATTTGCATATAGTTCGCATACTCTTTTTGATCGTTTTCAATGGTCAATGGGTGTCAAAAGGGTGAAAGGAGAAACAGAATGTCCTTTTGGTATAATATTTTATTATATATTTTATACTAGCCATGAACTATGCTGTGAATTTATCTACATTACAATTAAACTTTAATTTCTTAAGGAAACATATATGATGGACACTACTTATTATCATCTTCCATAATTGTATATCGTCTTTTGATTTGTGAAGTGAGTCCCTATTTTTGCCTCATTATTATTGCAATAGGCGCGCGTTATTCTTCTTCTTATACCAACGCGTAACAACTCTCTGGCAACTCTACTAGGGCCACACTTGATCCTGATGTGTATCAAGATTTCACAATCAATTACGACCCTGGTTTTCTTATCGATAGGTCGATAAGATAAGATAAAAAACTTCCAAATATATATTTTAATAACTTCGTCTTTCTCTTCAACATATAATAATAATTCTTTAAAAATCAGTTGATCATATGAAATCAACAATTTGCTTTGGTCTTTATTCACACAAATCAAACTAGATAATTTCCTTATTATCAGCATCTTTCATTGTGTCATCATTCTATGTCATGAGGGTGCGAGTTAAGATGGTAAACAATACGGACAGCTTTCCTTTCGTATAGCTCTCACTTGGGTTGTCGCAAGCCAGCTACGTTTCATGTCAAAATTTGGGGTGCCACTCAGAACCAAACATAATTCAATAAAGCGCCAGCTAAGAAGCCGCCTCAGCCGAGCTGAGTCTCCACCTCTGCCCCGCACCGCACAAATGCTGCCTGGCGTCGTGCTTGCATAATGATGTCACAGCATATTACATATTATGTAAATATAAAATTCAATTGTTTAAGCATTTAGCAGGATGCATAATTTATTAAAATGACACACCTGACGCATGCCAACAGCCGGCGTGTACAAAGACTGCCTGGCGTTGGCTAGAATACGGCTAGGGTTGGATGTTGGACCTGGTTGGAGCTGCTGCTGCTGCTGAAGGGAGTTTTGCGCGTGTATGGCCCCCAAACGGCACGTTGACGGCTATTGGCTTTTGTTGTGTTGTGTGTGGCAGGGGGCGTTGCTGCAGCGAGTGACATGACAGGAATATAAACAGCGCAAGGCAGCGTGTGGCGTGACGGACTGGCGGGCGGGTGGCAGTAGCAGCGGGCGGGCGTGGGGTGGCGTCATGCAGCTTTCGAAACAGTGCAAGGGCGGCTGCATGCGGTGGCGAAATTGATTTTTAAACAGGATGCCCCCCTTGCGTTTCACCTTCTCCCTTTTCTCATGCTGCAACGAAAGTCAACTCATGTCGTTAGCAAATCATAAAAGCGTGAAAATTCTGCTGCTGCTGCTGCTGAAGCTGATGCCGCCATCGCTTAATCCTCGAGTAGTTGTTCCTTTGTCATCGCATAATGAGCAAGTGCTGCAGCGTCCTGCAGCGCGGCTGCCCAAATACCAAGTGCTCCAAGGGGCTAGCTGCAGTTGACATTAAGTAAGATGGATGGCGTTGACGGTGGCATTGGCGCTGTCGCTGCTGCTGACGCTGATGCTGGCGTTGCGTGCAACATTTAGCCTTGATCCCTTTGAGTCAATATTGATGGCAGCATCGCCTTCGCTTTCGCCAAGCGACGAAATTGAATTTGACGACTCCAGCGAGTCGGTCAAGTTAATTTGCTTGCAAGTTTTAATGGTGCGCGCCTGATGACTTCATCTTGATGGAGATTTCCCCGGCTTGCCTGGCTTTGCCAGCTTGTTTGCCTTGATCCGGGCGCAATCTGCTGACTTGCTGGCTAAATTAGCGTTGCAAATATGCTCAGGACTCATCGTCGTCGCCATCGTTGTTCGTTGTCGTCGTTAGTCCTGGCCAACAGATTTTCATATTAAAGTTGCAGTCTGGCTGCGCCCTTGCGTCCCTCTGGGCGCGCACTTTTATGCAAGATTTATTGCTATTTAAACGACGCATAATGTGTCCTGCTCGCTGTTGTTGCCACAGTTGCTACGCTTGTTGTTGGCAGACAGACACCAGCACCAGCAGCAGCAGCATCAGCAGTGGCAGCAACACCAACACCAACAGCAACAGCAGCAACACCATGACACACTTGACAACGTGCTCAAGTGGCCGCCCGTGTCTGCCGTCCTCGTCTGCCCCCCACAATTTCCAGCCATACATTGTGCAATATTTTATTTACATTTTTCCTTTTTTTCTCTCCTTTTCTCTGTCTCCACTTGTCGTCTGCCTTGCCATATCCTTCTGCTTCTGTTGAATCCTTTTTGCGCCCGCCTGCTGTTTGCTTTTACTACACTCCTGCGTTGGCTTCTGCTTCCGCCGCTGCTGCTCCCCTCTGACCCTGCTGCTCAGTTTCCTGCTGCTGCAGCTCCTCTTGCTGCCCCGCAGCGGAATGGGTTTTACTTTTTGCCTTTCTGTTTACATTTTTGTTTCATTTTTCTAATGAGCTGTAATTTCTGTTTTATTTGCAGGCGTCATGCGTGCACAAACAACAACAACAGCAGCAACGGCAGCAGCAACATCAACAAAAACAAATAAAAGCACACAGAACGAGAGTGTTGTGTCTGCTTGTCGGAGGTGTGAAAGCACTTCAAATATTCAAATGACTTCACTCAGCCACACGCCCCCAGACCGTCCTCCAAGCACCCAACCCCATTGGCCCGTCGACTGTCAGTCAACGGTTGAAGCAGTTGTCATGGTGCAAGGCCACGCAGCACTGGAATTGTGATTCATGCCACCTTAAAGACAGCGATTTTAATTGCATTCCAATCAAAACTAACACGCAATTATGCCCACAACTTGCAGCCAAGTCTCGTGCGGCATGCCCCTTGAGCGTTTCTGTTTCACAGAGGAAATAATTGTGGTACATGCGAAATGTTTTGTTTGCAAAACAGAAATATTCACAAGGGATTTCTTTCAAAAATTGTATTTTAATTTTCATTGTATGAATTGCATACCAATGCTTATTACAGTCATTGCAATTGAATAGGTCAATTAAAACTTCTTTTGGTTATTCCGCATAATATACATACCTATGTTACTTTGCTTGAAAGGTGATACACCTTTTATAGTAGTTTTATTATTATATTACAAGAATGTAGGAACTCTTGGGTAATTGGATGAAATGAAGAGAATTTAAAAATGAATTTTATTATGTTTATGTTCGCTACTCATGAAGTAAAAGGGTATAATAGCTTTGTTATGACTGAAATTATGTAACAGGCGGAAAAAGACGTGGCAGACTATAATGAATATAATGTGTATATTCTTGATCAACATCAACAGCCGAGTCGATATAGCCATGTCCGTATTTCCGTATGAGAACTTAGATCATACATTTAGACTATCAGATATAGGACTATCAAAAATTAGGTCTGAAAATTCTTCCATGCTCTTTTCCATTGTTAAGAACCAAAGTACTTGCGTAATTTAAATGTAGTTCATTTTTTGATAAGCACAATAACTATGTACGCCCAAATTATTTCTGAAAAATGTTGTTTCGATCGGATAATTAATAAAGAAGTTATAAGAATAATCAGAAGAATAAATTAAGGAGCTAATAATTTCCAAGCCGATTCCTAAATAATGCAACACTATATACTCTCAAAATAGAAGAGTAGAAGCTTTATATTTACAAAATCGTTTTGGTGAGGTGGGTAACGGGTATAACACAGTGAAGTTACTTGACTATGCTTGTATATGTTAAAACTATTTTACAAAGAAACACAAAATTGAGCGAATTCCTGAAATTACATAAAATAAGTTATTCCTAACATATGCTGAGCCACATACGTGTATGCTACTTATTACTGCACGCTGTAAATCAGTCGGAAGGGCCAGATCAGAGCTGCATACTGCATATGTGCTGAGAACCAATAAGATGATTTTTGTATTTTCAAAGAATATTGCAAAAGAACTAACTACATTGACTGATTTTTATCTTTATATGTACATATGTATGTATATTTCTCCAACTATTATACACATATAATTTGGTGTAAGGTTGTAAAAGCTTTGCTAAGACCAAGGTCAAGTTTCACTCTTGTTTGTTTGTTTCTTGCAAATTTGCATATGAAGAGTAGTGTTAAAGTTGATGAGTTGATGAGTTATTTCGTAGAGCAAAAACCATTATTTTGCCTAATCGTTCCAATACACGAATTTGATGAAATTTTGACAGCATATTAATTACATTAAAAATATAATAAATAATGTTCTACTCAAGTTGCTCTGTCTTATTGCTTAAAATAAAAATCTATGATTTCCTCTTTTGACGATTTCTCGTTAATTTTGTACATCTAAAAAAAAGGGTCTTTACAATAACTAACTAAACGCTTTAAAAGTCTTATGAACTTTCAATGCACCGTTATGATAATGATAAAGAAGACGAAAATTGTTCAATTAAGATTCAACAATGCGAACTGAATGGAGATAAATATGAGAATTGCATTTAAATGCAATTTGAAGAATTTCTTCTAATTTACTGTTAATAAGTAAACAAGCCGCAAAGGAAATGATGGCACGGCCTTCTTCAGTGCGGTCTCTTTGCCCATTGTGGCCTTGTTAGTACTTGTTATCTAACTGAAATCATCTGTCCCGCATTTGTTATGCACAAATTGAATTTGCCATTTGGCTAGCATTTCATTGGCAACTTCTGGTGGCGTAGCCTTGGGCACCGCTCACGTTCCCTTTCACTCTTTGCACTTTGCTCTCAGAATCATCAGATTCTCTGCTCAGTTGTAGCTGTGGATGGAGCAGTCGCATGCTGCAAGCTAACCCAAAACCACCGACTGGTTGTCTCTGCCACTCTGCCACTCTGCCACTGTGCTACTGTCCCGCTGGCTGGCTGACTTGGGGGCTTCGCTTCAGTTAGTCGGCCAGTCGACTCGGTCGACTACTCCATTAGCCTTTGGAGTGTAAAATTGCGCAAACAATTTCAATTATCCCCGAAGGCGCGTTGCAGGCCCTCGCTGGCAAAGGCAAACGAGATGACAACGAGTAAAGGCAGCGGCAAAAAATAAAAATATTTATGTATGTAATAATAGAGGCAAGAAAAACAAGCGTAATTATGATGCTCTCCCCCCTTTCTCGCCTTTCTCCCCCTTTCTCGGCCTCTTCTCGCTTTGCTTTCTTTTTCACATTTTTGGTTTGCCCGCGAAATTGGCGCAGTTAAAATTTAGTGCGGCACATTTAGCAATTGACTTGAAGTTCTCGTTGCCGTGGCAAAAAGGCAAAATTTAATAAAGCATCTGCGCTGCTGGGGCAGCATTGAGCCGGGCTGGGCCGGGCTGAGACGAGACGATGTCGAGGCCGCCGAGCAGAGGAGAGAAAGAATGCAGCAAATTGGAGCAGACAATTTTGTTGGCCAGCACAGCCAGGCGAGTGGACTTGAAGCAAAGCGGGGCATACAAATTTCAAGCTTATGGGCCAATGAATGCAAGACGTTGCCATAGTGCAGTGCCGGATCGAGCAGCTTGTTGGTGGCCACAAGAAGCAGAAGCAGACGCAGCACTAGCTGCAGCCAGAGCTTCTGAGCTGGAGCCGGAAATTGGCGCGGCCAACATTGGTTTTAAAGACGATGACTTGGCCTTTTGCTGTTGGCCACTTTTTGCTTGAGTTTTCGCCTTTTGCCAGCTGGCGGGGTTTTCATTCAATCATCCATTTATTTTTTGACCATTTTCCAAGACAACTTGGTGGTCGGTCACGTTGCCCGTTGATGATGCCGATGCCAGTAGAAAAAGATAGAGAAAGTAACGCAGAGAGCAAGACGAAGACATAGTAGAGCCAGGGTGGGAGGCAGAGAAAGACAGAGAAAGATAGAGAGAGACTGAGACAGAGCGAGTGCTAAGAAATGCTTTCAGCCGGAAGCGCAAGATAACGTTGTGTGTGTGTAAGTGTGTGTGTTGGTGTGTGGCCAAGGCTTCATACATAAATGCAAGTAATGCGGAAAATATGAAAAATGTTTGGCATGTAATAAAACATACAGCACAACGAAGGATGAAAGATGCATGCGCAGCCAGGAATAAAGCGAAAAGAGCAAAAGGAACCAAAAGAAAAGCTCCACAAACACTCACAATGTACAGAGCAAATAATGAAAGAGCATTACCAAATGGCATGCGTTATAATTGAAAATAAATATAGAACTGCTGCCAGAGAGCAACAGAGCATCGACGAGCTGTGCTAATTAATTGATGATCGATCAGACTGAGGAGGAATGAGACTCAAAGCAAAGCAAAATACAGTTAGATGCGATTAAATGATTTATTGAGTATTCTCGGCAAAAAGGTCATATTCATGCGAATTTGCATTGAGTCAGTTATGATTTACTCTGACAACTATCGGATGCACAATCGAAGGTCATCCGATTACTGCGACTCGTGTTCGCTTGGCCCAATTTCTTGGCCTTTGTGCAGGTTTTGACAATTGTCCATTGACCGACACTTGCGTAATAAACCAATTATGGCAAAGCCTTGGCCGACTTAATTATGCCCCGAATTGTAGAGCACACACACAAACACACACTCACATAATCCCTTGCCTCCTCTCTTATTCTCTCTCTCCCACATTCTCACACTGCCCGCAGGGCCAGCGCTCAATACAAAGCGCTGCTTGAAGCAGCAAAAATCGAACCTCCAACACAATTGCTGCCACATAATTCACCAAATTTGGCATAAAAGAAAAATCGCTTTACAGTGGAAGGAGTGTGGCAAGGCGAAGAGGCGTGGGGATACGGTACCATGAGCTGAGCTGGGTTGTGGACACACCATATTTCGCTGAGCTCGCCTTTGTGAGCCTCTGCTACTTCTCCTTCTTCGGCGGCAACATCTGCGTTATGTTCAGGCGCGGTGGCAAATGAAAATTTGAAAATTATTGCAACAGCAGCCGACGCCGACAACGACGACGACGACGACAAGTCGAAGGCGGCGCATGAAATCAATGAAATGTTTTTGGCACTTTTGGCGCAAAGTTGTTGTCGTTATGATTATTGTTATTATTGGTGCCACTGCCGCCTCCTGCCACCAGCTACCCGCACCACCTTTGAACGGTGGCAACAACAATGCATGCCACACAACTTTGCGCAACGAAAAAAGAAGCAATAAGTCGTCACCAACACAACAACAACAACAATGGGAACACCAACAATTTCTGCTGCCTCAGTCAACACTTTGGCCATACGTTCAGTTTGTTTATTGTTGTTGTTGTTGCATTCGAAATTTACGACTTTTTGGCTATTGGCAACAGATTGCGGGTGGCAAGTTCATTGTTTTGGGATCGCAAACTTTTGAATTTTAATTCGAAAATTATGCACAATGTGCCATTTTAATGAACTGTTGCAAGAAATTTGATGGCTTTCGAGTTGGAAAATTGTTTATGCCCAAGCCAATTAACTGACTAACGGTTTATTGGCGCATTTGTAAAGCCATCGGGTGAATTTAGTGCCGCTTGACTGAGAAATGTTTGCTCTGGCGACCAACACACTCGACACTTGCTGCAATCCGTGCTTGGGGATCGATTTAAGTCGTGCGGAAACGGAAGTGAAGCTCGGTATAATAAATAGGAAATGCTCACTTAACATTGCACACGATTTGTGCAAAAAGAAAGAGTGCAATAAGAAAGTGTACAGAGATTGTATACTCTAGGATAATATGCTACTTACTCTGGTATAACAAGATATTTTCCACTTTGAACTTTGATCAAAGCATAAAACTATTTTAGTTATGTAATAAAACTGTCAGCATAATTGAAGATAATTTTTTATATATTTCTCTGAATTAATCAATAGATCAGAAAAAAAGAGCACAATACGCAAGGAAAGTTTATAGAAAGTTTCTACTCTAGCATAAAACATATGTTATTTAATCTGGTACAACAAGATACATACAAGTCAAGGTAAGTCTAAGATAAGATAAATATTTAATATAATTACTTTACATATATAAATAGATCAGTTTCAGTTCTAACTTCCACTAAAGTATAAAATAATTTCAATTATGTAATAAAGACAATTCTAATATAATAAATAATAAAATAAATAATAAATAAATTCTTCATATTTCCTCTATATTTATAAACAGATCAGTTTCTGCTAGAAAGAAGAAAAATATTTAAAGTAAAATATATAAAAAATTAAAGAGAAGTCAAAAATAGATAGAGATGTTGAGACAAAATTTAAAATAATTACTTAATTATTTAATTTAATAGATTATTTTCTTAAATATAAGTTTCTTTCATTTACAATACATCAATCTCTTCGCTCTGCCTGCATATTACTCAGTATTCTCTGTCTTCTCGATCGAACTTGCTTACTCTTTCTCTTTCTATTTAATTTCTATAAGTTAAATAGGATTTGATCAGTACATAGGGTATGGAGATCTGGCAACCCTTAAATTTGCCAATCACATTTACTTTAATTTTTATTTGCATAGATATCGATATCCTTGTATTCATCGCTAATTTCTTCCTCTTGCGATCGCTAACTGTCAAGCACACAACACGTGCCGCTTTGTGACTATAAAAAACTTTTTATTAAATCTGAATAAATCTTAAGCTTACACAAACATCCATTTCATTTGATCACTCACAACAATCTAGCAAAACTATTGTTCACCACATAGGGTATTGAGTATTCTGCATTTGGGAATAATTTTGGCTACGCGTGTGTCGTTTTTTTCATGGAATTCTCTTTCTTCTTCTTCGCTCTGTCTCTCTCTCTCTCTTTGTCTCTCTCTCTCTCTCTCTCTGCAGCTTTCTCTCTCATTGGATTTTCTTTCCCGCTCACATTCAATTGCAAACAACAAACAGCAGCAATAATGTTGTTGCCATATTTTACAGTAGCAGCAACAACAACAGCAGCAACAGAAAGTCAACCAACATGGAGAAGCAGCAGCAACAGCAGCAGCAGCAACAACAGCGAGAAAATCGAGTTAGTTGGCAACATTTATGTGCGTTTCCGGTTGCAATTGTCACGGGAAACGCGCGGGCTGAGAGCAAGCGGCAAAGGGACAGGAAAAGGATCACGACGCAGAGATTGCGCACACCAAGCCAATGGCTGTGTGAGTGGGTATTAAGCGGCGATATGCTGCTTGCTGTTCTTGTTGCTGCCGCTGCTGGTGTAGACGTTCTTGTTGTTGTTGTTGTTGGCACAACATAAACGCTGCGAGGCAAGCGGCGGCGCCCTACACATAAAATATCAAATTTTATGCATTTAAGCAACTGGGTTGAGTACTGTGGAGCTTTACGTTTGGCTGGCACTGTATACCGCGCGGTGCTGGCGCGTACACAAACTTTTAATTTTATTTCAGGCACACTCTTTACCCTCCCCCCCTCCATCTCGTTGGCTAAAAGTGTGGCAGCGTGGCAGTGCAGCAGCCCGAAGAGCAGCTCGACTTAGCTCGAGCCAAGTCACACAATTCCGGCTACATTTCGGGCTGTCTATTGAGCATTTTATGAGGCTTGGCGCCGCCACCGACGCCGCTGTTGACGTCGCCGTCGACCACCTGCCCTAATTATATCAACTGCATTGGCAGCTTGAGACTTTAGTGCAACTTTGTGCGACGGTTATGGTTAGCCATTAATTTTGATTTGCCAGACGTAAAAAAGTAGGGTGCGAGGGTGGCAAGGTGGCATGAGGCGCAAGCCAAGGGCACTTCGCATGCTTTACGATCCCCACTGGGCGTTTTGGCATAAGCGAAAGCCTGATAAGCTGCCGCTTAATGCAGTACCCCCTCGTCCCCCCGTCGCCTTCATCTGCCCGCCTATCACCGAGAGTGAGTCGTGTATCTTTTTAAGCCAGCCGACATTGTTGGGGACCAGTTCTGGTGGGCAACATTGTTGGCCATCGCTTATCGGGCCGAAAACATACTTTTGTAGTGTAGTAACCAGTGTTGCCCCCACCCCGTCGCCGGTTGCCATTTGCTGCTTGCCACTTGCCGCTTGCCGTTTCGCTTGTTCATTAAATTGCAATAACGATGGCAAAAGCCAAAAACGTTATTGTTATTAACGTAAATTGTTTTCCGAACATTAACATGGCCACAAACGTGTTTTTCAATTATCGCCAGGATTATGTTAATGCCAGACTATGGCCAACAAATCGCCAATTTATGTTCGCGCAGAGGCGGCATTTAGCCAACCGATTTAACACATGTTGCGGCATTATGCGCTTGTTCGGGCCTCATTAAATCACACGCACAATATAAAACTTGCGATTCCCCGAATACTTCAGATATATGTACGTGCATTATTCTATTCGAGTTCCCGGTATTGATTTCATGCGCAAAGTAAGTTGAAGTGTTGTAGTCAGAGCACGAAAGTTTTGCATTATCCTGCGTCGAAAACTTGTTATATAATTACGAGTACAAAAGGATTTTCGACTTGGACTGCAGCAGCAGAAGCAGCACGACCCACACCCACTTCGATGAGGCAGCGAACTTTAGGCAAATTAAATTATATAGTTGAGTTGGGATGCTGCCCCCGTCCCTGCCTCCTGGGCACGCCCACTCTCGCCCGAAAGAAAAGCAAATCAAAGATGCGCACATGCGTTCGGGCCTCGTTCGAATTAGCAACACAAAATATCTGAAATTATTTCGTTAGCAGAACTCAGAACTTTGACACTTTCGTTTGTTGTTGCTTATTTTACTGATGTTGTTGTTGCTGGGGCAGTGGCACGTTGCACGTCGCCGTGAACGGCCCTGGGCGCTGTTGAAACGAACGCTGGACACATTGGCCCTGGTTGGATTGTTTGATGCTTTTAGCTAAAGGGCCAATATTGATTTCGATCTTAATTAACTTTGGCACATTTGAAAAGCAGTCACAGCAAAGTTGCCAGCAGCCCCAATGTCCAACGTCCAGCCTTCAGGTGCCCGCCCACGCCTCCATGACCATTGCCTAGTCCACGACGCCTACTTCTGCTATGTATATTTTGCCCGAAACACCCACTACACCCCCTGCACTCCCGAAGTAGCTCTATTTGTGCTTGAAATACCCTCCTTGCGGGCAATACAAATCGCTGTGGACAATTGCAACACGTCATGTTCGAAGTGCTCTAATGATAATATTAGCTTTAATGAGCTTTAAGTAACGAATTTGTTAAGTCCATTCAGTATTCCCGACTTGGGGAAATCGAGTTAATCAGCCTGTAAGTGAATTTAAAGTTCGACTCGGCCTGAAAGTGTTTTGTTTCTGCTTTCTGTTTTCTTATTTGTGTTGGACCTTTTGCTAATTTGTTTGTGCACCCGTTTGGCTACAAGTTTCCACTTCTTCTACTGCTTCTTGCTCTGGGCTTTTGTGTATCAGTTTCGTTTTCGCACAGGTTTTTGGGGCACACTCGAAAGCCCCCTTATCGTTCTTTCCCTACTCCGGCAGAACTAAGCCTGGTGTCAACCTGAGCCGAAGACGACTCGGCAAACCTTGTGCTGTGGTCCAGTCAGCTTTGGTTTTTCCAATTGTTCGATACTTTTTATTGCCATTTTGTGTGTGCAAATGTGTGGGAGTGCGTAGGTGTGTGTAGGTGTGTGTGCACCGTATACTTGCCATTATCTATGTATCTATGCAGTGTCTGTGATGCTTTTTTCTAACCACTTGCACTGGCTGTGGAATTTTTTGATTGGTTTTACGTTTTAATTGCGTGTTGAGAATGCTGCACACAGTAGAGGCGACTGTACACATTGTCTAGGTCTTTGACTAGCAATCGACAGAGACGCTTTGAGGGATCAAATACAATCCAATATCTCTGGCTCTCTGCCGTGCAATTTATCATCGATTTTGTTTTGCATGCCCGAAAACAACTGAAACTGGTTGGAGATTCAAGTGCGTTTGCAAGCCAAAGTCAGTTGTGGCACCAAGGTAACGCATTGGGCCCCAGATCCCAAATTATAAATTACTAATTAAAAGCTGATTTTTTTGGGAGGGGGAAAGGGGGCCTGCCACCTGCCCCACCTCTGTGTGGCACTTTGATGTGCTGATGATGCTTTCATATTTAATTAAAATCTAAGCACTTTTGACTTGAATGGCTGCCTATTAATACGTACTACAAAGGGGAGGCCCGTTCCGCGCAGGTATTTTATAATATTATATTAATAGGCTCACTACAAATAGGCGACGAGCAAATTAATTAAATCATTTTTAGTTTCGCTGCAGCCTCACCCTCGCCTCGCAACTCCGCCTGCTCTCGCCTTCCTAAGTTTTGCAAAAACAGGTGGCAGGGGTATCTGTGCAAATACTCAGAAAAAATGAGAAAAATATAGCGAAATGAAACTGAGAGCGTGTTCATAAAAAGTACAACAAGAGCGGCAAAAAACTTTTAATTAAACAATTTCTGTGCTGGCAACGCCAAAAACTTGTAAAGACAAATTTCCGTGCAGCCAAAAAAATTAAACCAAAAAAAAAGATTCGTTTATAAAGAGCAACAAAAAACGACAGAGAGATAGAGGAAGAGACAGAGAAAGAGAATAAGAGGCAGGGTAAGTAAGAACGGGGGCACATTAGACATCCAGGAATTTAAATCTAATTAAATTTCTGGCTTGCTTCTGTTGTCATGCAAATAAATATATAAATACTACATAAGATGGCAGCCAGAGAGAAAGGGAGAGACATAGAGAGATAATGAAAGAGATGGAGAATGAGAGAGAGAGCATAACCGAGCTATGGCAACAGAGCCTCTGAGCTTAAAGACTGTACTCTGGCTCTGACTGGCAAGTTGACGAAAAGTTTTAATAAGGCAAATTCGGACAAATAGAAATCGCAGCAAGTGCAGGCAGCATAGTTTAACCAAGAGAGAGAGAGAGAAAGAGAAGTTAGAGGGGCTGTGTGAGGAGGGGCATGGCCTAGTATGGTGCATACACTGCATTCATTAGGAACACTGCCGTCCAGCTATAATTAAAGTTTACTTTTGCGCTGCCCGGCGACAACTTTTGCTGCAGCTGCAGAGCGCAGATAAAAAACTTCATAGGTAGCCGGCAGTCGCAAGCAGAGAAGCCAACTTTGGCTTTCAAAAACACATTACACATTTCACATTTCTCAACAACTAGAAGAACAACAACAAATAGAACAAGAACAAGAACAACACTATTGTTTTCGCGAGTGAACCATTAAATTGCCGTCATTTGCCTTTTATTTCGGTTTTTATTACAATTTTTTGCGTCGCTTTTTGGTATTTTTTCTATAAATGTGAGTGTGTGTGAGTGTGCGTGTGTATTCTGCTCTCTAGCCGCTTGACATTTTCGCATAAAAGTTCGACAGCTGAAAAATTTCCATACCCACGCCCGGCGCGCCCCAGTCAAACCCTTTTGATGTAGCCGCGTTTTTGACTTGAAAATCACCACAACCGAAATGCGAAAAGGGCCAGCGCGAAAGATGGGCCAGGGCCGCAGTGGGGGTCGGGGTCGGATCGAGGCCAGATGGCCAGCTGCCTGCTGATGCTGCTGCTTGGCTGTGCTAACAAAACAAAGGGCGACGGAGGCACCGGCGTCGTGGCCCGCTCCGCCTTTTTGTTTGTGGCCGTGTCATTTTTACAGACTAAATTAAAATATCTGGCACAGCGCAAAAAATGGCGGTCTAATTTACATTTGTAAAGCGAATACCAGCAGCCTTTTTTTTGCATTCTTCTACTCTGTCTTTTTTCTCCTTCTATTCTTTTTTTTTTTTTTTTTTTTTTTTTTTTGTATTTTGCGTTTTGCTTTTTGTTATTTCGGTTAGGACAGTCAAATCTTAATCACTGTCAAGTTCAAACGCCCTGGGGCTCATGAATATCAATGACACTGCCGCGGGATGGCAATCTCCCTTTCCCCTTCCCTTTCCATTTCTCTCGTCCTTTCCATTTTGATTCGCTCTATCCTTTTCCATTTTAGTTAAGCATTTGCCCAGCTGGCGATGCGTTTAATTTAAAAACCCTTTTTGCATTCGATATGTTTAAAATTTGAATATGGCCGAGAGAATGAATGAATTTTAATGCATTTACTGCAACATGAAATTCACTTCGATTCAATAGCAAAACTGTAATAAAGTTCTCTCTCGCTCTCTGTATGTGTGTGTGTGTGTGTGTTTGTGTATTTTCCCCTTAATTAATTTTTAATGACATGCCATTTTATGTATTTATGAGCAATTTTATGGGTCGTGCATAAAGATGCGTGCGATTGAGTTGAAAATTGCAGTGACCCCAGTTCAACTGGCCTCCCCCGCCGCTGTCCTGCATCCAAGCATTCAATTACCAAGTAATCAGAATCAGGCCAAATCGCTCAATTATTTGCACTTGTTGTTGTGCTGCAGCTGCCTCTGTTGCCCTTTTAATTTCGCGGTTTTCATTGTAACAAAATACTGCGTATTTTTCCACCTGTTACATTGAGGGTACAAAGGTATATATTGTGTATATGTGTGACAGGCAGAAGGATGTGTCCACAAAGTAAATATATTCTTGATAAGCATCAATAGAGACTTTGTATTGGAACTGGAACTACCAAATTCAATGAATGTAGCGGATCAAGTTTGCTTTTTAATATAGAAAATTAAATGTTATAGCTTTTCTTTTATATTGTTATTAAACATTTTATATGTTACGGTTTCTGATAAAAGTCGAACAGACTTTACTGTATTCTGTCCTATGCAGATTGATGGATGAGATGGATGTGGGGTCTGTCAAAGTTGTTTAACCGCATCTTGTCGGCTCATGTCGCTGACAGCTTGAGTTGGCTAAGGAGATCGGCAAGTTATAAGAAAGTAAATGCTTTGACCTGCGGCAAATCGAAAGACGTCTCAAAATGAAAGTGGCCACAGTTGAAGGACTTCTGTATGTAATGACCTCGTGCAGGAGGGGAAAAAGAGAAAGCGAGAGAGAGAGAGAGGAGAGGCGAGGCAGCTCGGAGTTCCAGTTCATATAGTCATAGTTATGCATCGTATAATGGCGCATTTGCAGCGAGTACTTGCCCTGCACTTTGGCTTAATGCATCCATTCGACTAGCCGCATGCTCAACTTGCGTCTAAGTGCAAAACTTTCTAATTATGTTAGCAAAGGCGGCTGGCTGCTCGGCAACTGCAACTGCAACTGCAACTGCCATCGACAACTTGAGTCGAGACTCGGGCACTGAGTGTTGAGTGTCGAGTGTTGAGTACTGAGTGGTGAGTGTCGAGTGTGCTGTGAAAATTAATAGACTGTGAATATGTTAATGATGCAAGTTGCAGCGCTTTGAGGGAGGCTAAATAACAACATAACAAAATAATAAATAGCACAAGAAGGCGGGCACAAGGTAGACGAAGAATGAGGGCGGAGAGGAGGGAGGGGCGGGCTTTGAGCAGCTTACAAATAACCGCAGGCATAATACATGCAACAATATTAATATGAAATTGGGCTATAAAATGTTAAAGACATCGCTAAATGCATATCAAATGACCAACCAGTGCGCCTGGCTGGCCAGACCCGAAATGGTTGACCTTGTCCCGGGGTTATTTATTGTGCGTATTTATTTGCCTAGTGCTAATTTAAATTTATTGTCCCGGCTACTGGCCCGGCTATAAATTGTAAAAGCTTAGCTGCCGTCCTGGCCGCAATCATTAATTATAATTCATTCGGTTGCCGTACTCGCAGTCCTGAGTGGAGAGAAGAGTTGAACCCTTTCTCTTCCCGGGCTACCCACTCAGTATTCAGTGGTGCTGTACTCCAGTGTTCATTTGCAGATTCACCATTGGCAAGGAGAGACGAGTGATCCCTTGTCGTTCAAGAGTAAATCGATTATGTCCGGCAGTGGAAACCACAAGAGTCCCTACAAAATGGCCGCAGCAAACGCGCGCCATGCCAATTTTTGCTGACAGACTGCAAAATTGTGCAGTTCGTTTAACAAAGTTGTCCTGCCTGCCCAGTTGCCTGACTGCCTTCGACCGGTTTGCTCTGGTTCTGGCACTGCGGTTTAGAGGGCCCTGTCATGCAGCTACATATACAGCTTGGTGGAGCCGAAAAATTACACATGTAAATTGCATGTGCAAACCGCAAACGAGTTGTGCGTTCTGCGTCGCTGCAAATAAGGTGTCAATAAGTTGTGCTCCAACATATGCTGAATCGTCCGGGCCATTTGCCTGGCGGCGTCTAATTTGCAAGTGTCAGCTGTCAATACACACACACACTGACACACACACACACATTCGCACAATGACTGTGAATGCCTTCAACACACTGCGCAATTATGGCAAACAGGACGACAACAAGGACAGGCGACAAGAGCAACAACAATATGTTGCTGCAACTTGACCGAAGTGCGTGGGGTGTTGGCAAGGGGTGTAGTATACATATGTATGAATGTATGTATGTGTGTGTAGTGGACTCGACTTTAATTACAACGCACGGCGCTTAAGCAACTCGGGGCTGCCTCGTTTAAATCTATTATTTGGCAACATTCTGCTGAGGTGGGGGAAGGCGCTGAGCCGGAGTTGGGGACGAGTTGGGGTGGCTATTAAAAATTAATTTGACACGTTGCGCTTGCATGTCAAAGTATGCGAAAGCGGCGAGCAAAACTTTTGCAAAGCGCTTAGCTTGCATAATAATTAATGAATAAAGAAGGAGAGAAGGCAGAGAGAGAGAGAGAGTGGAGGCAACAAAAATTGCAATGGCCGTAATTAACGCGTTTCGTGTGGGACAAATAACGCTTGTGTGGCAAAGAGGGGAGGGGGTGAAGAGGTGGCGGGCTGCACATTTTATTTAATAGCTCTATGCGTGCTGCTATTGCTGCGAATATTAACTTGTTGCCGTCGTCGTCTCATGCCAGCAGCACATTTATAGCTGTTGCCTCTTCTTCTTGGCCCCTGCCTCTGCCGCCATCTTGTGCCGTGTGCGGGCTTACGAGGCGTATGATTATTGTCGCTTAAACCATACATTTTCGCGCCCTGGCGAGTGGCTCGTGATTGACAAATTACAGGCTCCGGTGGCAGTCTTAATTATGGCTCCAGCCTGCGGTCACCAATTAATGACAGCTAATTGCTCCGATCAAGCGGATGCCGAGGAGCCCCTTCGAGTTGCTATAAAGTGTCCAGCTCGTCGCACGTCTGGCAGTTGCATTTAGCCTTTTGCTGCTGCCAAAGTCATTCAATTTCGTTTCGCTAATACCCTGCAGTCGCACGTACTCGGGCTAAGTAAGCTGCCTGCAGTGCTGCCAGCACTAAATCCTTGATCCTTGATATCCTGCGTTACACGTGCTAGCTTGGACTTGCCCGGACTCGTTGGACTTGCTCTTTTCACGTGGCTACTTGCGCGCCAACATGTCGCTGCGTGGAACTATTAACATTTGCAGCATTTTACTGCTCTGTCTGGCTGTGGGGCAACGGGGCGTGGCAGGCGAGCTGCGACGCGACGAAACGGTAAGCAGAGACTAAGCGTATAATTGGGCAATCGATGCGATAGATCACAAGTAAAGAGTGATACCATATAATATGCTACTGCCAGTTGTGCTACTGCAATGCAATAATAATGTTATAATATTCCGCAGTACCCGCCGCCGGAGCTGCTGAAGGAGCTGGCTCCGGTGCACGCCAGTTGTGTGGCGAAGACCGGCGTCACCGAAGGTAAGCTCCGCAAACTGCTGCATAAGTCTTGAGTTTGATTCCGAGACTGTTGACTGTATGCTTGCAGAGGCAATTAAGGAGTTCAGCGACGGCGAGGTGCACGAAGATGAGAAGCTCAAGTGCTATATGTACTGTGTGTTCGACGAGACGGACGTGCTGCACGAGGACGGGGAGGTGCATCTCGAGAAGCTGCTCGACCGTTTGCCCGACTCGATGCACGACATTGCGGTAAACATGGGTAAACGGTGTCTCTACCCCAAGGGCGACACCAAATGCGAGCGTGCGTTCTGGCTGCATCGCTGCTGGAAGCAGGCGGATCCCAAGGTAAATGTCATTGTCCTGATTAGCACAAGCTGGTCCGAGCTTCTCTACTCATCCATCTCTCTCTCTCTCTCTGTGCTTGTAAATTACTCTTCCTGCAGCATTACTTTCTCATTTGAGCGCTGACGAAGCGACCCCGGTAGACCCCGAAGTCCTGCTCAGGCTTATTACGGCTTATGATTTATGCTTATATTCTCTTTCTATTCTCTATCTTATTCCGTAAATATAATTCTTAAAAGCATTCACAAAATACAAAAAAATAAACAAAAATAAATAATAAACAACCTAAAAAAGGACACGGGGGAAAATGAAACGAGAACGAAAGCTACGTTCAGCATAATGATGGTTCTATACCCTTGCACGGTTCGACTGTTAATAATATTAGCTATATACATATAGTGTTGCAGAATTCAATGGTATTGTGTAATATTATGAATCACATTGCTTGGCACTGATTATTTAAGATCAGAACTAGTCTTTATGCAAACACCTTCATTTCGGCCGATTGTGCCTATGGCAACTCTATGATACGATTTGGATGGAATTTTATAACATACGTATATTTATACGTATAAAATCAGTCTGATGTGTTTAATTTGAAAGCAATATCTTGATAAATAACAAAAATCAGCCGATAGTTTGTATGGCAGCTATACGATATATCGCTCAAATACAGCTCCTTCCGACTTATATATAGCGTGCAGCAATAAGAAGCATGTGCAGCATGTTTCATCACGATAGCTTTCAAACTAAGACACAAGTTTACGTTACAGCAGACGGGCACACGGACAAACGGACACACAGAAATACGGACACACAGGATACGGACACACAGACATACGGACACAATTACCATACATACGGACACAAGAACGGGGCTAGTTCGCTTACTCTGGTGATGCTCATTAAAAATATACTGTTGATGCTTATTCATACTTTATATATTTTATCGGGTCGGAGATGTATCACAAGGTGCGTTGCAAACTCCTGGTCATAATCAATATATTCTCAGCAAGGGTATAAAAATATGCATAAAACTTTGTGCGCAGCTGTTGCATTGATGTTGCTGCTGGCCTTCGGGGCCGATTTACCAATATGCGCTGCAATATTGCCATATACTCGTATATTTGCGTCCATAATTGTCCCGGTTGATGGATTGCGCTCATAAATCGGTCGCCTGGCATTGGCCTAAAGCATATTTAATTATTTAATTAGCCTTATCTAAAGAGCGCATCTATAATTTTACGCATCGCCAGGCATTTATGGGATCGTAATATAATTAATATGCGAGTGTCCGCTGCGTTTTCTGCTGGTATAAATAATAACACAGGGAAGCAAACAGCTAGAGCGTTGCACTCGCATAGCTCTCGGAATTTGGCATTAATTCAGTAGTTAGTAGCTTAGTCGTAACAGTCATTTTCCGTTAGGGCTAATTTGCCGTTAGTCACGCTTTAAAATCACTTAGCAAAAACAATTGAAATCGGGCGAATTACGCAGGGGTTTAATTTCCCAAATTGTCATTGAGAGCTGAGTGAGTCTCCGCCCACTCGTTTCTCTTCAAATTCCCTGACAACTCTGACAATTTGTACATCATTGTAAGTACGTGTATTTTGTGATTTGTCATTGCAACTATAATTGTGAATTTGTAATAAACTGTTGCGTTGACAGCGCAAAGACATGTCGCTAATAATGGTAATGCAATCAAATGGAATTTTTGAAAGAGCTCTCCCACCCTATTGCACTGTAGATTCAATAAAAGCGGAACCCTAAACGTTTTCACGCGTAATTGAGTCAAAGTCGTGCACACAGTTCTGTCAGCATGATCAAATCTCTACTATTTTTAGTTATTCTCGGTTATACGGTTTGCCGCGCAAGTCCTGTTCCTGGGGTTTGTTCAATGCGGTTCTCTAACCATAATGGACGTTGATATAAATTTGTTTAACAGACACTTCCAGCTGATTTTGTGCAAGCAACGAAACCGCTACGTGATGGCTGTATTACTAAATCTGGAAGTAGTGAAGGTAGATCTACATATACCTTTCTCGAGAAGTTTACCTTATCTTTTATATATTGAATGTGCTTTTGTTTCTTTGTTCCTTTAGCGGCAATTGAGAAGTTCATTGCGGGTCCCGTGCCAGCAACTGACGATCCAAAACTAAAGGCTTATATGAGCTGCATTTTCACCGATCTAAATATAGTCGGCCCAAATGGCAACTTGATGCTGGAGAAACTTTTGGAGCAGCTGCCGGACAGCGTAAAGGATATATCTTTGGCCATGGCCAAGGATTGCATGGATTTGCAGGGCGCAACTTTGGAAGACCAGGTTTGGTGGTTGCATCAGTGCTGGAAAAAGGCCGATCCGGTGCACTACTTCATAGTATAAACATTTCAACGGAGGTAAACTTAGTTGGCAAATAACTTTACACTTTGCATCTAATTGTAGATTGGGTATATATCGTATTTCATTAAAATGGGAAAGGGTAAAGGAGCAATATATTAGTTTTATTCAGGAGTAAATTTGAGTATGCTATAGTTTTATTTATTGCAGATAAATACTTGCAATATTCATGAAACTTATACAGCGCTCAATCCATCTAATAATAGTCATATACCTACAGTTAAAATAGATCTCGCAATGCAATCTATACTCGTATTTTTACCTTCCAATTAAAAGCAAATTGATGCTCTCGAGGTACTAATAGTTACTCTCCAGCCAAAGGCCTTAGTTCATGGGAATAATTCCATGCTTGCTGTCATCGAGCTAACTGCAGAGATTACTATATTTTGGATGCACGCGATGCAAGGCACGTTGCATGCCACATTTACACACATGTATTAATTGCATAGCCGACGAAAAACTATTGAGGACTGTGAAATAAACATATGGGGAAGCAATAATAACTTTATGAATGCATAAAAAATAATGTGAGGGCAGCTTTGAGAACTTCCCCAAAGTCAACGCCTCAGTCAACGTCAGTGCTCGTCTGAAAACCACTATAAAACGCGTCGATAGAAATGGCAATAAAGCAAATTCAATTGTGACTGCGGTTGTCAAACAATTTCTGTGTCTCGTGTGACGAAACATTTTTTGATAGTTTTAAGGGAAGCCGGCGACAAGGGTAAAAAACGCGTCAACTTGCAACTTTCAACGGCAATTCGGCATAACGAAAATTGAAATGGCAATTAAAAAACCATCTATCGTTCATGCCATGGCCAACTGTGATGACTGCTCTCGCTCTCTACCTCACACACACACACACACACACACACACAACATCGCACACAAGGGCATGTGCTAACTGTTGCTGTTATTGTAATTTCATTCGTTCTTTATGAGTGCGTCGGGCTGTGTGTGTGTGTGCGAGTGTGTGGGTGAGAGAGAGCGACGTTCTTTGTGGCTTTGTTTCGGTTGTTGCGTTGACATTTGATGAAACAAAAGTGACATTTGTGTAAAAGTTGACGACTTGTGCTGCAGTATTTTTGTTGTATTTTGCAGTATTTCTGTGTGTCGCAGCACAATTTCAAAACGAGGCGAATGCCAAAAATTTATACTCATACTCAAACACAGTTATGGCAGTGTGTGCTTGTGTTTGAATGTGCCTTTGTGTGTGTGGGTATGTTTGAGGATGAGGCGCGTCGCACGTGGGCAGCTGCTTGTCAAAATTAACACGACGATTGTGCATTGAATGAAAGAACGTTGACAACTGCGCTGAAACCCCCGACGTCTCAGCCACATTTCCGTTTCCGTTTGGCGAGCTTTTTGTTCAGCTGGCGGTTTGGAATTAATTTAGCGTGCGCTGAGCTAGCAAGAAACAAATGATTTTTTGTTGGTTTCCTTCCATGGCTTCCTGAAATAAAAATTACAAAAAGGCGCACTTAGAAAAACCGTCACACAAACACACCAACACACACACGCGTACACATGCTGTCACACAGACACAGACGCATACAAACATACAAACATTGTCATTGTCCAGCTGTCACGCGTGGCACGTCGTCGTCGCCGTCGTCGTCATCGTCGTCGTCGTGGTTGTTGCCAGTTGCTCCATCCATTTCCATGCTGCATGTTATTCCTGTTCCTTATACACTTACCCTTGGCATATTGACATTTTAATAGATTTTGTCGCAGGAATAACACAAGTGTTTGATTAGAGTGGCAATTAGTATGTGGCAACAGTCATGAAAAGCAGTATTTGTACATATCATATACAAGAAAGTCTGTAATCAATATTCATCTCTTATTTCGGTAGGCACTTCATTTGTCTTATCTCGTGCATGATTAAAGTAGAGATTAGCAAGTAGAAACAGTCAAGATAAATACAATGTTATATGCACATATTATATTCTGAAGTGTCAGTAAGAGTATTCAATATTCATCTCTTCCTATTTAGTTTGGCACTTCTTTTGTTTTCCCTCGTGTTTTTTTCGCTATGCATTGTCGCTTTTGTTTCGCCTTTTCAGAACTTGCAAACAAGGCCGAACGAGTGTACAAGCAATTTTTGTTTTTTCGGTTTTTTTTTTACTTTGGAGGAAAGCTACATGAAAATGGCTTTGAGTGACTTTGGTGAAAATCGCCGACGTCGTCCTGTTGTTGCAGCCTGCTGCCTGTTAATCGCCTTGTCGCTGTGCAGCGATGCGCTGCTGTCGCCAGCACTGGCGCAGCGTGCCAGCAATGTAAGTTAATAAAGAGTGCGCCAGCCTTGGTCACGCCCACGCCCACGCCTACGCCCACTGAAGCCAGTGCATTTTAATTGCAGTTCCCACCTTCGAATGTACTTAGAATGGCCAAGCTATTCCACGACATTTGCGTGGAGAAGACCGGAGTCAGCGAGGGTAAGCTATGAGTCCACTCAGCCATCTGCCAATCGGCAACAGGGCATTCCCAGAGTCAGAGACAGCAATTACAACAACAATGCTTGCAACACAATTCACAGAGGCAATCAAGGAGTTCAGCGATGGGGAGATACACGAGGATGAGAAGCTCAAGTGCTACATGAATTGCCTGTTCCATGAGTTCGAGGTGGTGGACGACAACGGGGATGTGCATTTGGATACCCTCTTCCATTCAATACCTCACTCCATACGCGACAAAGTGATCGGCATGTCCGAGCACTGCACACATCCGGAGGGCGATAATCTGTGTCAAAAGGCCTGGTGGTTCCACCAGTGCTGGAAGAAGGCTGATCCGCAGGTGGGTATATGGCATATCATCCATTAACCGACAGCAATGTTAATAACGCTTTATTCTCCTCATGTCTTAGCACTACTTTTTGCCGTAAGCTGCGCGTATCCGAAGCGTCTTTATCGGCTTATCTATCTATTTATCACCGGTGCGGGATCTTAGTGGAATAATGCTTATAACTCCGTAGTACTGAGTAACAATAAAAATTAATAACTAAGCGCAGAAAAGCCTCTTATCAACATCTCTTTGTTTTTCAATACAGTAATTCCCTTAGACTCCGAAATGGCGTGCTGAATTGAGAGTATTATATATATATAGCATTTGTATCATTAGCATGAAATGCCGCAAAAACTGTCAAGCTGAAAATGCTGTTTTTGCTTTGTATATTTCAACAAAACGGAGTTCCTATTTATTTGTACCAATGTCGCGAAAAAACAGCGTTTTAAGGGCACAGAGCATAAATCATGTCGGATGCGCGAACCACAAATTGCCAGAATTGTGATTTCGATTGCGAAACAACGGAAAAAATTTGTATTATGCTCGCAAACTGTTTCCAAAAACCACTCGGGTGGTCATCTTTGGCATGTATGATTGGTTTATAATTGTCATATTCCATTTTAATTGCGATCAATGTTAATTCAATCAAATCTATTATATTTATTTATTGGCTTATGTTGCACAAAGCGAAACGTTTCAAATGATTAAAATTTAAGCATAACAATCGGATAATTGGTATTGAACTGAAACAGTTATTACACTTAAATTGCAGCTGAATTTTACAACTGCGTTTTAAAGTTAAGCTTTAAGTTTGAGTCCGTTTAAGGTTGCTTTATACTAACTATAGAAGGCCTTCAAGTCGTTTCAGCAGTAGCAGCAATCGTCTGTTTCGAATCCCCTTTTGGATTTCTTCTGTGACGCCATGCGGCCATTAATACTAATATATATTAATTTAACATGTACGAGTATTTCCTTTGGCTCGGTCAACCCAGCGCTTCGCGGTACCTTGCAACCTTGCAACGCCGCCATCCCTCGCATTTCGTGCGGTTCTCTAAAGCGGGTTTTATTGTTTCGTCGACTTGTTGCGCAAAGCTTTTCATTTTGCTGCCAATGATTTATGTTGCCTGTTCGCACTTGCTCTATGCTTTTTATGTGTTAATATATATAGAGATTTTTTATTTCTTTTCCTTTTTTTTTTGTAGTATTGGTCTTATGATTTATTTCGCTTTTAAAGAGTTCTCGTTTTAAAGCGGGACTCGCTTTAATTTTGAGTTATGTCCCTTTCTTTTCCACAAGTTTTTTCTTATAATTGTCGGCAGCAGATTAGCGCGGAAATCGTTTCGAGGGCTAGAAGATATTCGTTGTCGGCAGCTGGCGATTCTCATCCGGCCCAGGGTCATTACTTTCAACTTAGTACTAATTTCGGTGTCGTTGCTCCATTTCTTGGAGGATTCCTTTTGTCCCGCTGTCTGTACGGGCCAGTCGAGCGTGATGCTCGGCTCGGCTTCGTTATTTTTTTTTGCCAGCTAATTTGGTAAATTGAAAATGTTTGACAGTCGTCAATGAAGTGTGGCCTGCGACACTTTGCGGGCCGTCGGCCGCCGACGCCTCATCGAAATGGGGCAGGGAGTGCTGCCCCCACATTGGATTTCCACACGAGCAGCTTGGGCCATTGAGTCAACCAATTAGCTGCCCAAATGTTGGTTAATTTCGATTGCCCTTATTGTTGGCGGTAATGACACAATCGTGTAATTGAATTGCTCAGCTTTCCGTGTGCCGGATGGGCATCCCTCGTCCCCCCTTCACTCCTCATTGACAATTGGCCAGTCTGGAATAAGTTGGCACAGTTGCGGCGGCTGACCTGTTTGCTCAGGCATTTCATGCATTTGAAATTTGAGACTGTTACGAAGTGGGGCGGAGTGGCGTGGAATGGGATGATGGAGGGAGCAAATGCCCCTGCGATTGCCCAATCTATTTGTGCCCCAGCTGCAGAGACGCGGCGCACAATTAATGAAAGTTTAACTGTTCAATTGAAGCTGACTTTTTTTTCTGCTTTCCCCATCTCGTTTCGCTCTTCTTCTTATTTTCTTTTGAATAAGTACACGCTGTACATTGTTGGAGCCCCGCTCCAGAGCACCTCCCCCTCCCCTCGAACGTTCAACATGCTTTGCCATTAGGGCACTTTGTTCATTTTTCATTTCGCTGAATTTTCTGCACTCTCTCAAAGTTTTTCATTTTCTTTTTATGCCGCCTGCCTGCCTGCTTTTTGCACTTATTTTACGCTCCATTGTTCGTTTTGTCGGCCCCGCGTTGCGCAGTGCTGAGTTTCTTTACCTTCTGGCTGACCGAGCGGGAGACTGGACTATTTGGCCAACCCATTCATACTTCGACTCCTTCACAAATGGAATTAAATTTCGCTCTCAAACTGTGGCAAACCTGCGACATGCGCATAATTACTGTAGCCTCCCCTCGCTCAGCCCTCGATTGACCTCAGTTGTGTCTTGTATGGCTATCGAGAAGCGGCTAATTCGATAGCTGACAATGCAATCTGCATAAATTGACAATGAATGCAAATGCCGCAACTCAATGCAGAACCATCAAAACAGTTTTCAAATCCAAGCGGAAAACAGAAAAATAAAAACAGAGAAAGGGATAAAAAAAAGAAGAGAGAACACACTCTGTATAACTAAGTCGAAAATCGCCAAGCTAAGCGTTAACAAACAAAAGTCGATAACGAAATACGAGAACTCTGCTCGATTTGTATAAAAAATCAAATTAGTGTGCAGCAGCAGCAGCAGCAGCAACTGTAGTTGTAACTGAATTCGGGCAACGATGAGGTATCAAAGGGTCTGTCGTCCTCCTCCTGCGAGGGTGTTCAGACATTTTTTACGGCGAGTTTGGCCACCAATCAACCCACACAGTTGTTGTGCTCTGTAGCTGACGAGGGGAGAATACCCTGTAACATGAAGAAGAATACTTTTGGATATGTTTGTTTCGCGTAAGGATTCAGTTTAAGGGCTGAAGCTGATCCTCTGTTGATCATATAGATTGAATTGTGCTTTCAATAGCTCAATAGAGTATCTGCTCGTCGTGCAGTTTAATGTATGGTATATGTTTTTTTGTTATCGCCAGTTGACGGCGGCTTGACAAGGCTTTCAGCGGATTTGCGTACTGCGCTCCACGAGTGGTGAGAAATATTTAAAAATATGTTAAATTGTTGGATTGAGCGGCGTTATGTGAGCAAACGAATTGTTAGCCTCCTCCTAAATTTAACCGCAGACTGTGAATTGAATAAATACTCCCATTGAACGATATACGAGGGTCGTTTGATAAGTCCGTGACTTTTTGTATTTGCCGCGCACCTGCTCTAAATACAAAACTGCTCCTGTCAGCAGTTATCGATTAACAGCTGACTGTAAAATTTTGAGAAAGCTGCGTTTTTTGGTTTGCGTTTTATAGGCATTGAAAGCAGACGATCTCGTGAATTTTAACGAAAATGGAAAAAAGTGAATTTCGTGTGCTAATTAAGCATTATTTTTTGCGTAAAAAATCCATCACCGAAACCAAGGAAAGACTTGATAAATATTATGGGGACTCTGCACCATCAATTTCAATGGTTAAGAAATGGTTTACTGAGTTCCGTTGTGGTCGTACCAGTACAAGTGATGCCGAACGTTCAGGTCGCCCAAAAGAGGTCGTCATGCCAGAAATCGTCGACAAAATCCATGGAATGATATTGGATGATCGGAGAATGAAAGTGCGTGAGGTAGCTGAGGCTGTAGGCATCTCAACTGAACGGGTACATCACATTTTACATGAATATTTGGACATGAAAAAGCTTTCCGCGCGATGGGTGCCGCGATTGCTCACACACGACCATAAGCGCAACCGTGTGACCATTTCAAAGGAGTGTTTGGCGATGTTCAACCGCAATCCAAACGAATTTTTGCGCCGTTTCGTTACCGTAGACGAAACATGGATCCACCACACCACACCAGAGACCAAAGAACAATCAAGACAGTGGGTTTCTCCGGGTGAACGTGCACCAAAGAAGGCCAAGGTGGGTCTGTCGGCCAACAAGGTCATGGCCACAGTTTTTTGGGATGCACAAGGTATCATTCACATCGATTACCTTGAAAAGGGTAAAACGATCACCGGCGAATATTATTCAGAGCTTTTGGACAGATTCGATATTGATTTGAAGCAGAAACGACCGCATTTGGCGAAAAAAAAGTGCTGTTCCATCAGGACAATGCACGGGTGCACACGTGTGTAGTCAGCATGGCAAAATTTCATAAATTGGGCTACGAACTGCTACCCCATCCAGCATATTCTCCAGATTTAGCCCCCTGTGACTATTTTTTGTTTCCAAACATGAAGAAATGGCTCGGCGGTAAGAGATTCGGGTCAAATGAAGAGGTCATCACAGAAACAAACGCCTATTTTGAGGGCCTTGAGAAAACCTATTATTTGGAAGGAATAAAAAAATTGGAAAAACGCTGGACTAAATGTATAGAGCTAAAAGGAGATTATGTTGAGAAATAAAACGCTTCTTTGACGAAAAAAATATATTTTATTCAAAAAGTCACGGACTTATCAAACGACCCTCGTATTCATCAGATGTCGTGGCTTGAGAGGATTGACATGTGCTCAGTGAATAGTTAATTAATTCAGCTTGCTTATGGAATGAAGAGAGTTTCACTTCTTTTGCTTCCTCTTGATTATTATTTCTTTACACTCCTTGCACTCTTTGCTACGCTTTCTGCTTTCACTTTATTATCGCGTGTTCCGTTTGCCACGAACCGTCAGTTTAATTGCTGCTGCAATTATTTTTTTAGTGCATTGGCAAATGTTAATTGCATTAACACCATGACAAAATCGTGTCAAATGGCTGTGAGCAATTACACTGAAATTTGCATTCGCACCCAACGCGCAGTACACGCGCATTCAATGCAATTGCCAGGCGGCCTTATGCAGCATTTAATAATTGCGCATACGCACCGTTGCACTTTAAAGAGGCCGCTTTTCAAGTGGAAGACAACTTCACACAGCACCATCATACATTAGACACAACAACAGCAGCAGCAACAACAACAGCAACAACAATTGCAATTCACAACAAAACTGACTCGACAATATGCTTCTGTATGTTATGTATTTGTGTGTGTGTGTGTGTGGGTCTGAGCTACATATACATAGATATCACAACTATGCCGTTAGTGTCTTGTCCATTGCCTTTTGTTCGCATTTTAACTGCAGCGCTGTGGCAACTTGAAGCTTTTGCCAAGCCAGCTCGGCAGGAGGGACTAGAAGTAGTCAACATGCCTTCGTCTTGTTCTGACTTTGTGTCCAAGTAGCCCGCGGGCGGCTCATCTAAACAACAAGAGCGGAGCGAACAACACAAACGGCGTTTCTAGTCAAATTAACCTGCATAGCTTAATACCTGCATGCCTTTGTTGTTGTGTGTGTCGGGCATATTGTTGTGCCACAGACACACACACGCACACATACTTGTGCATCTTTTGTTGTTGCTGCTTGACAGCATTAGCTGCAACATGCAAGAATCTCGACAGACATGCGAGCAGAACAATCAGTCAAGTGTCTCCCTGGTGACTAAACCCATCATCAGAACTGAACAATTTGATGACAGTAGAAATTAAATAAGCACATATGGAACACACTGTTTTTAAACATTTGTTCTCAGTATGTGCTGGATTATCTTGGCCATTAGGTAAATTGAAGTCTGCTTGTTCTGCGATTGCTTAACCTATCACTTGGGCACTATATATTTGAGTCCATGTCTGAGGCAAGGTATACGGCGTGTAATTGTATGCAAACAATGTAACTGACTCTCATGTTCTATGTAAATAAGCTGACAGTTGAATGCAAAACAAGAGCAAGCCAGGGCCCAGACAAGCTTGTCCTCAAGGACTCGTTGTTGAAACAATGTCTGGTGTTGGACTCTTGCCCGAATGTTAATGAATCAAAGGCAATAATGGCCGACTACTATTTTTGCCAACTACAAAGGAAAGGAAACCAGGAAGCGCACGCAGAGCACTCTCACACTTACTGGTACTCTGGCACTCTTATTGAGGTAGGGACAAGGGCACGTGTGGCGCTCTGATAACGAGCGAACGCACCAAAAGTCATGCATAATTAATCATTTGTTAATTATAGACCCGACCAAGTGCGAGTGTATGCTTCCCATCCCCACAACCCTCATCATCATCATCACCGTCTATGTAATATGCATGTACGCATATTTGACACCTGCGAAAGTTATTAACGCCAAGGGCAAGTAATTGCCTTTGTTAACTTTCGAGTTGTTTAGTTTTTCTTCTTTTTTCCGCTCATTAGGGGGAGGGGCGGAGGCGTGCATAGTGCCCACGCCATGACATTAATGTCAGCGACAGTAATATAAATGAACTTTTCGCAATACTCCCACACACCAACCAGCTGGCCGTCTATAGAAGCATGTTTGTGTGGGTGTGTGTGTGGGCGTGTGCATGTGTGTTTATATATATATGTGTACGCATATAGCATGCTTCATAGTTCAAATGGATGCATCTCGCTGGCTGCTGGCTGGGTCTCTTTCTCTCTCGTCTGTCTTTGCTACAAATGCCAGGATATGCCTGGCCAGCTGCGTGAATGAGCGTGTGTGAGCGAGACTCTGTGTGCGAGTGTGTATGTGTGTGTGTGTGTTCCAATGTACCATGTTTGCTGCGGAACAGGAAATGAGCACCTGCTGCTTATTTATATTTTCCGCTCACTTGAATGTAAAATTACATGATTTTTTTTACATTTTACAGTTGCTGTTGCTGCTGCTGCTACTTCTGTGCTGTTGCTGCTGCTGCTACCGTTGCCTTCCCCACTTGTAGTCTGCTGTCGGGTAGTCTGGCAATTTTTGTGTGAAAATATTTTTAGTGGTACATTTGAAGACAGCTGGGCGCAGCAGCAAGGAACGCACACAAAATTAATGTTTGCATTTAAAGAAGCAGCCGAGACAAGCTGGACCCAATTGCAGCCAAGTGTTAAATACTTTAATGTAATTTACTTTGAGTGCCAAGCTCGCACAGACCCGTGAGCACAAGCACAAGTGACTGCCAGCGGGCAAATGCTTCGAAAAATATGTATCCGCTAATTGGCATTCAATTTTTCATATCTGTTTTCAGTTGGTTATTACTTTGTTTAGCATATGTTGCAGATATTTGTCCATGTAAAAAGGTTGCCAGCCACTGTAAACTGCCAGCAAAACAAACCACCGCAACCGAGAATGAAAGCTAACTTTGGCATGCCGGCAGTGTTTGTACACTTACGGGTTCTTATCTACTTCGATCGTTCCAATACTAGTTTTTTATAATGGTGCAGAATTTAATGGTGTTGTGTAAATTCACTCTTATTTTGATTGGCACTGATAAGTTAAGTGATTTATAAAATCAAAACTGTTCTTTAAATAAAAACTTTCATTTCGGCAGATTGTTCCTATGGCAGATATGTGTTATAGTGGTGCGATCTTGATGAAGTTATTAAATTATTATATGAAATTATTATTTATACTCATACTCATATTATATATGTGGAAAAAGTTCGATGTGGTTTGGGTTTTAATAAAAAATAAATAACACAAAATCCGATCCGCTTTTGGAGACAAAGAGACTTGTTTGCGTTGCAACTGACTCACAGACGAACGGATATAGATGGCTAGATCGACTTCCCTGATGATGATTTTAGGCGGTTCAGATATGTCTTCTAAGGTATGTTGCAAACCTCTGACCAAAAACAAGTATACCCGTCGCAAGTGTATTAAAAGTTGACTATGTGGTTGACTGTTTTGGTGCAATGAGCGAACCACATTGGTCGGCGTCCGCGGCCACTGACACGGGGCAAGTGGCAAGTGGAAAGCTGCAAGTGTGCGTTGCCAAAAATTTCCATGGTCATTCGCGTTTGCCGAAATGTTTTTGTTACTCGTACTTTTTGCTTTTCTTTTTTGCGTTTTCATGTTTTTTGCACATAAATTGTTGGCGTTTTTGAATTTAAGCCAACAATTTGTTTGCTGGTCAGCCAGACAGCCAGCGAGTCTGGACAACGGTTTGAGCACATGAAATTATGCGCCAGTTAATTGCACTTGCTGTTGTTGTTGTTGTTGCTGTTGTTGCACTCGCTGTTGTTGCAGTTGCTCTTATTTTGCTGCTACTGTCGCTGTTGTTGTCGTGGTTGTTTCCAGTGCACACGATGGCGCTTATTGGTTGGCAGCATAATCAAATGTGCAACTTTCTGTGTACTACAACCGCATGAAAGTTTAATTACAAATTGCATATATATTTTTGAGCGCCATGAAATGATGCACTGCATCACTGCTGGCCGGCAAGGCTTCATTTGGCTGTGAATTTAACTTCAGCCATAATTAAACTGGCAGCAACTTTTAAATGCACTCTCTCCCCACAGGACCAGAACCAGTGAACTAACCTAATACTGCCTGCAGTCGCTTGCCCTAATCAGGGTTTCTTTTTGCCACTAGTGCTGCCCGTGCACCGCCCTCGCCCCACCCACCAGGGCTCATTAAAAATAATACCGAGGTGCAAGCTGGCAAGCAAACAAGCGGCTCGTCTTACAGCTCTAAGAAATTTTTATATAATTCTGTTTTTCTTACTTTTATTTTAGCTGCTAATCCGTTGGAGGCGGGGGAAACGGCGGTGGCCAATTGCACTAAAGCCACCGCCACGTGAAGGCGCTAACTTAATTTGCCAGTAGCGTAATTGCAGCAACAGAAGAAGCTAAAGCGCAGCCAAGAGCAGAGACAGGGAGAGGGACAGTGGCAGAGGCAGAGTAGAGCAGCAGCGACGACTGACGAGTTGTTAGCCAAAGTTTTGTTCACCTAATTGTAGGCATCATTATTTGACTAGCTCTAAGGGGTTGTCAGCAGGAGCATCAGTTGCCTTAGTAGTGCGCCAGGCAGGGGTTGCTCCGAGCTGCTGAGTTCAACGTTCGGGGGCCGAGCTTGAATTCTAGAATTTCAGTTTTGAAATTGTTATCTCTACTTTTGTAGCATTTACTGGCTCGGAGCGCACTCGGAGTATACACTTTCCACTTACCATAATTATGATTATAATTTAAATTAAAGCTCATCTCGTGTGCGAGTGTGTGCGTGTGTGTGAGTGAGTCCTGAGTCGCTTTGGGCTTAACGTTTCATTTAATATTTAGCCAAGTTAGTCGGCGCCATAAATCAATGCCAAAGAACATGCTCGGGGTGCGGCCATATGAATACTCAAGTGTCTGCTCGGCACTGACGATGCCCGACACCCGACAGCCGACAGCCGACGCAACAAATGGGACAAATTTCCATTTCAATCCAATGCCGCATAAATGGAGCATAATTTACGATACGATGCGCAGCGCAGCGGCAACAGCTAACCAAACATGCAGCTAACCGCCCGAAATGCTGGTAACAATATTAGTTAGCGTTAGCACCAGCAAAGCCAGCACCAGCACCAGCACCAGCAGCAGCAGCAGCAGCAGGAGCAGCAATAGCAACAACAACTACAATGGCAGCTGTGAGTAAAGTTTACATTTAGTGTTAGTCCGCTTCCCTTTGCGTGTGTGTGTATGTGTTGCTGGTGTGGGCCGGCGTCAATGTGTGAAGTAATTAATTACAAAGCAACTGATGTGGATCTGTGTGTATGTATATGCAATACCTATGTGTGTGTTGGTGTGTTTGCACAAGAGTATCCAAGCGAGTGTGTGTGTGTGTGTGCGTGTGTTAAGTTTTCGTGTGCTTGGGTGTTGGATTATGATGCATGATCGTGTATACGTTTCGTATTGTCACACGCACACTGGCTCGCATCACGCATATGCACACATAAACACACACACACACACACACACTTACAAGCGCACGCACATGGAAGAAGTAACGTTATCTGCTACTTATAAATGTGTTTGTTGTCTGTAACCGAAATTGGATTGATGTACATACATATCAGGTGAGAGACGAGCGAACGCGCCAGTGCCCGAGATGCATTCCATTAATTAAGTAGCTTAAGTTCAGATTTTCACAGACTTAAAGGCCTCACATGCAACAGAATTTCTATATTTGCCATACTTTTCCTTATTAGGTATTGTACAAATATTTTCCCTCTGCAGTTGGTAAACTTGCAGTTAAAACTTGGAAAGATTCTCTTGCAATATACAGTCAGTCATTAGATTAGCATAGACTTATGTCTGACATTTCATGCCTATTTCGACTAACGTTTTCTTCCAAAGTATTCTATAAATTTTCTTCCTTTGAAGATGATAAATTTTCATTAATAACTTGATATGGTTGAGTTAACTTTAACGAGTACTTAAGTCTGATTTTAAATTATCAGGGACATTGAGGTTTTTATGTATGTCTGGCATTTCAGACATTGAAAAGCATAGCTTCACTTGCCTGCCTTTCTCATTTGAAGTGTTGTACTGTATTTCAATCACTTTCCGCGAGTACTTTAGTCAGTGTTCAGATTACCACAGACTTCAAGTGTATCATTTCAGGTCTTTCTTTCTGTTTTAAAGTATTCTACAAATATTCTTCCTGCAGTTTATATATAATCCAACTATACCATATTCTAAGTGTACATAATCTTCAGATGATCACAGACCTTAAGGTTTCATTTATGTCTAACATTTCAGGTATTTATAAAAGTTGGTTCATTGGCTTTTTCTTCTCTTTTTAAGTATTCTAGTAATATTCTCCCTCTGCAGTTAATATATATTCGGTAATAACTTCATATGATTAAGAATTTAATAAACTTAAAGGTTTCCTTTATGTCTGACATTTCAGACTCTCAAAAACGTTGCCTCACTTGCCCTTTTTTGCTCTTTCAAAGTATTCTACAAATATTCTCCCCCTGCACTTGATAAATATTCAGTAATAACTTCATATGATTCAATCACATTATGCTTAAGTCAATTTAATTACATCAATTGGGACCCGCTGCTCCCTTCTCACTCCCTCGTCATCCGTCGCAACGGCAGACTGAGCATAGTATCTCATTAGCACAACGAATGTGGGCGTTGTCTTCGCAGCGCTAATTATATTCATCAGTGTCATGAGCAATTCGATTTAAAATGGCGGCCGTTGGGTTTGAAGCGTATTTATGAGTGGCACACACGTGATATACCCGTCGCGAAATGCTTTAAAAGACACAAAGCAAAATGAGAGAAAGGGGGAGAGAAGCAGAGAAAGAAAACGAGACATTCGTCCCGGTTGCGGATCGCTGCGTGCGGGTCCCCTGACAAGCGGAACGGGAGGCCTCGGTGTGGGAGCGGGGGCTAGCACATTTAAAATAATCACAGTAAAAGTGAATTGCCCAAAACAATGTAATATCCCGTTCAAGGGCCCGTGGGAGTTTGGCGGGGCTTGACAAACAAACAGAAATCTGTAAATTCCGCCTATGCCAGGGCTGCCACCCCGGAGAAGAATGCGTGTTAGGCCGGAGTCCGTGACGAAAGCAAACCAGAACTGTCACAGCATTGCCTACATATGCGAGCGTGTGTGTGTGCGTTAGTTCATGCCGGCTCACTCTCTCCATCTGTCTTTCCCTCTCTCGCCTTGTGTGTGTGTGTATGTGTGTGTGTGTGAGTGCGTGCGGTTGCCGAAATTAAAACAAAGTGTCGTGCGTTTGATGAAAATGTAACGCGCTTTGCTGCCGCTGCTACTGCTGCCAATGCCGACGCTGGCGTCGCTGCTTGTGGCGCACATAAATGCTAATTGGCTTAAATGTGCGTGTGCACATGTGTGTGCGCTCCCTTGCGAGTGTCTGGGTGTGTGTGTGTTGGTGTGGGTGTGTGCACGTCCTTTGGGTGAGTTTTGCCTACAAACGCCCGTAGAGGCGTAGGCTGTAAATGCGGTCGGGCCGGCGTTTTCAGGTGTTCAAACTAAAACATTTTATAGTTTGGTTAATTGTCAAAGCTGTGAGGCCATCAAACAGGGGCACCAGGGCGACGGGGGAATACAGGGTGGCTCAAACCTTTTATGACTTAATTATTCGATGGTTTTTGCGGCAGCGTCTGGCGGTTATTGAGCACATCACAACAAACCAAAGCACGGCAAGAAAGCAAGTGGGGTAGAGGGAGTAAGAGAGTGTGTGAGAGAAAGAGAGAGATAGAAGTAAATAGAGTGGGAGAGAGAAGCAATCAGAGCGAGACAGACAATAAAACTGATATAAAAAGAGAACAAAATGAACCTTCGCAGCCAAGAGAAAACTACTATGCCAATGAAAAGCAAATGACACGAAAAAAACAAGAAAGAAGAGGCTACAAATAGCGAAAGGGAAGGAGAGCGAGAAAGGAACGTAAAAATTCAGTGAAAATTGAAAACAAGTGAAATAAAGTGATTTGGCGCCAACATTTGTGCGTGCGCGTGCGATTCCTTTCTATTCACAGCGAATGCTTTGCGCCTTTTGTGTGCCCACAATTCGATGGGATTTTATGTTTATTTGCCTTCACTCCATTACGACTTTATGCTCTTTAGCAGACAATCAACATTGTTGCCCTTGTTGTGATGTCGCTATTGCCGTGGCTGTTGCTGTTGCTGTAGTTGTTGTTTATTTGGTTGGACTTGGTGCTGCTACTGTGGTGGTAGGGGAGCAACGCCGGTGCAAAAATGCAAATGATGAGTGGAATGAAGCAAATGAATGACTGACTGAGCGACTGTCATGGCGGGCAGCGTCATTTGAGCTTTCATTGCTGCCTGACAAATGGCAAACGTTTGGCCCCGGCTCAAGTTATCCATAATTTATGTAAATTAATTTATAAAATAGCACAAAAAAAACTCAAATAAAAAAATATATACATATATGTGGGGAAAGGCGCGGCGCAAATCTATGGCCATAGACATATTTCACGCAAGTGCGACAATTTTCGCGCTTATGGCCAGCGAAAAGTACATAAATATAGTGCGCCTTAAAGTAGACTCATTTATATGGCTTTATGCGCAATTTCAGGCGCTGACATTTATGATGTATTGTTATATATGACTATGTACGTATGTCTCGCTTATGTGTGTGCATGTGCATGTGCGTGTGTGTGTGTGTGTGGGTCGGCCTGGCAACACTGACATGCTTCTGAAGAATGATGACTGCCTGACTCTTTGACTAGACGACTAACTGACACTCAGACTATCCGTTGCTCACCTAAGGCCATCGGGCATTGGCTCAGACAAACACACACACACACACACACACACACACACACACACTCACAGACATATCATTCACCAGACGTACCAGGTAGGTTATCCCAACTGACTGTAGTAGGCTTCACATTAAATTCCAAAATGTGTTTTATAAGTTCATAATTTTTGTTATTCTCGAGTTTTCTGAATTCTGAAAATTATTTGTCTTCTCCGTTATTGAACAATAGCAAAATATTCAATATGTCGCAGCGGCCGCGTATATCACAATCAATCAAACCAGTAAATAATCAGACACAACCCTCCGGTTCGAACAATGAAAACCAAGAGTCTCAGCCAAAGCCTGTGAGTAGAGTGAAGGATGAGAAGAAGAGCGGCCAACCAACTCAGTCTTCCGCTGTTGTAAGAAGCCCAACACCAACAACTCCTCATGAAAGGGTAAGTAATTGCAATTAAGTACACTAATTCATTAAACTCAGTGAGAATTTTCAGATTTGGAAAATCATGAAGAGGTAAAGATTCATTCACTGAAGCCATGATGATGGCACTCGAGAATATTATTTTTTAACCGATATTTAATATTTTCATACTGTTTAATACCTGACGAAAATAAATACGAATTGCCGTTAAAATCTGTTCCCTCACTTGCGCTGAATAAAGCGAAAAAGTACCAAAGCACTCTTATATTTCCCTCAGGTTGACTGGAAAGTTGCCTCTGCGCACGAGCGCGTATTGAAGAGCGAAGAATACTCTTGGGAAATTTTCTCTTGCTTGAAATTTACATTGTTAATAACATTACAACGTGAGCTCTAATAGATTTGATAAGACTCAAAATGGATTTGAATATTTGAAAGCTATTATATAGTGCAAATATCATAGAGTCAAGGAGTCTGTAGAGCCAAATTGTCTGACTGTCCCTCATTAAACTCGCAAGTTTCATTGACATGGGAATCACATGTTTCGACCTCTAGTCTCAGTTGAACAAAGCACAAACGGAAACGGCACTTGAACTAGTTATTTGTATTTGTATTTGTATTTGCATTTGCATTGGCTCAAGTGCTGTAAGAATCCTCAGCAAACTCACAAACAAACGGCAGCAAAAGCTAAAATAAAAGTGCTTGGGATAGGCCCACTTCTCTCGCTGCCTCAAGCATCATCAAGTCGAATGCAATTTAAACCAAAACAAACTCAAATGCCGAGCACGCCGAGCCTGGACGAGCGCACCACATCCTGGCGGGGACGCAGACGAGCTGCGACCTAATACCAATTTTACTTTCATTCGGAATTGAGTGAAAACGACTCGCCTCGCACGACGAAGACGAGGACGAGGACGAGGCTGTCGACGAGGAGAACAAACGACCGAAAATATCCCTGTAACGGTGAGCGCTCGCTCCCGAGGTGTGCGTGTGTGTGTGTGTGTACTGTGTATCTGTGCATGCGGCACATCGACCGAGCGAAAGGACATTTCGGCACTCGTGCCAGTTTTTGCCAATAGCGCTGCTCAGTTTCGTATTCGTATCGGAACGTGACGCTACACCGTGCTCAAGGATATACGCGCGGCCAGCAGCGGACCGAACAAACAGGCACAAGCACAATCGACTAACTGTAACCCACTATAACCCACGATAACTGCGTGCGTCAGTGAGTGCGCGAAGTGAGTGTCTCACATCGTTGTTGGCCATTTCAGTTTATTATCGCTATCGTCGCTTGCGATGCGTCATGAAACAGCCGAAAAACAAAATACAAAATACAAAACAAAACACGAAATACAATAAATGAGAAATTAAATATTCAGTAAATTATTCGCATATGCATAAATGCAGCCGACAGAGGGCGCTTTAACGTTGATTGAAATGTTAAATAGATATTAAATATTGATGCACCTCAGTGAATCTCCTGAGTTCTTGTTCTTGTCGCCCGCTGTTGTTCGCCGATTTCAATTGTAATCTTCAGACCACGCGACGCCAGGTCGATTCTGGCCAGCCGTACCGGTTCCACGAGGCCGAAGTCGTGCGTGGTTATGACTTTATTAAAATTGTAAATCCACAACGTCGGCTAAAAGTATAACGCGCGTGTTCAACTCGACGTTTTAAACATTCCCAGTGTAAGTGTACTGAGTGTGTGTGTGTGTGCTTGCGGGACTCCCATCAAGAATAATATTCGCCTCGACATCGACATCGCCATCGCCATCGCCGTCGTTGCTTTCCTTTCTTCCACGACGCGGCGCGCTTGTTGTTGTTGCACTTATCGCTGCGGAAAATACAATTTTATTAAATATTTTTTAATGCACGGTAACGGTAAATCCTAGCTTAACGCATATGCCTACGTACGGGTGTAAACAAAAGGCTCACAAATAAAAACAACTGCAGCAGCAACAACAACAACAACAACGGCATCCGCATCAAGCATACGTCACGTTGGTCCCGGTGGTAATTGTCAATGTTTATCGAGCAGCTTGCATTTAAATCACTTTTTAATGAAGTGTTCATGTAAGTTGTATAATTATTCATCATTTTGCCAACGTAGTAATACGTTTACACTATGCACGATAGGGTATTGTTGACGCAACGTCTGCTGTGCGCCGCGTGCCGTAGTTGAATTAAGGTTTTTTTTACGGGCAAAGAAAAGGAGCAGTTCAAACTGAAATTAACCGTGCAATTTTCTGATTTTACTCTTTTGAATAAAGTGTTTTTTATAAGCATTCATGCAGGATATGTGAACTTTGTCACATCGTAATTGCGTGGATTTTTTCGCAGCCAGGCTTTTGCAATATGCCATTTAATTGCGTGAGCTTAATTTCAGTGATCGCTCAATTATTTCTCGTGTCTGCCAATTGGACAAAGGCCTGGCCATTTTTCGGGTGTGCCACAAGCTAAAATCTGAAATGACGCCCAACGTAATGACTGGTAACCAGGGACTTATTTCATTTCTTGTGCACAGAGAAAGGGAGACAGATTGCCTGTTAATACGATTACTTGGAAATGAAGAATATTTTGCAAATATTTACCCCAATGTAAATCGAGTCTCAGTGGCAGCAACAACATCAACTGCAAAATGGTATTCACTATTAAACTGTTTCCCAGAAATATTAGTTTGCCAAGGAATTTGCAACAGGATTTATACCACTTTCAGTTGCAAGTGAAAGATGCTCTACAGCACGTGCAACTGAGCGAGTGTTCGGAGTTCTAACTATGCGTATGCGAGCACTGAAATTGTATTATATATGTGTGCAGTGCATACGAGGTAAAATCAGTTAGCTGTCGGTGCATGCATAAAAGGCCCTTACAGCCAGTGAAGGCATTTGCCGAAAACCTGCAGTTTAACTCAGGGACAGACAGACGGACAGACAGACAGAGCGAGACAGCTACAAGCAGACAAGGCAACTGGCTTATTTATCTGAGCAGAGGGTAAGCACTTTGGCCACACTCAATGCATAGATTCAGTGGCAGAGCGAGGGAGAGAGATAGGGAGGGGGAGAAGCAGCCTCATTCACCTTTGCAGCTCCCGTAGCACGTTTTATAATATTTATGCCGGTGCCTGCCAACTGGACCAGCACTCATGAGCTTCAAGCCAACTTCTGGCCAAGAGGAGGCTTGAAAAATCGCAGTGCCAATGCACCTTGGCGTGTGTGTGTGTGTGTGTCGACTGTGTGTGGAGCACACAACGTACTTGTAGGCTGCTATGCATGCATATTGCCCAAAAGTAACACTCCACGCTGAAGTAGACCATGCTCGGTGCACTGCATGTTTGAGTGCCGAGCAGGCTGGGTGGGTGCAATTTCTAAAAATTACATTTAAAACTATTTTGCCTGGCACTCTGAACTCGGGAACTGAATAAATAGGTAGGCGCCTAAGCAAACATGAAAACCAGATCAAAAGCAACAGCTATGGGAGCAGCAGATGCAGAGTGAAGAGTGCAGAGTGTAAAGCAGAAGGAGCAGCTCAGCCAGAAGTAGTAGCAGAAGCAGCAACGGCAACAGCAACAGAGTGAGCAGCATGACAAGGCTGGGGCGATAGCAACAGATGCCACAACAATTGCCATTAAATGGACAAAAAGAAAACATGAGCAACAGCAGCAACAATAACAAAAACAACAACAAAAACAACAACAACAAGTTGTATACAAACAAGTGCAGGCACAGGACACGCATGAAAATGAAATCGCTCAGCCATGATATGAGATAGAATAAAATGTAAATGACATACGCACACACACGCACTCGTACACACACGCACGCACGCCCACACACATGTGCATGTGTGCAAACAGTTACGAAAGTATCCTAAGCTGAGGCAACCGCATAGCCAGCTTACATGCTCATGCAGCTCAACATTTTTGACAGTGTATCATCACGGGCAGCGCGCACAGTGGGGCAAGTGTGTGCACCCTGGGAATGTGCACATCTTTCACCAGATACAGCAGCAGTAGCAACAGCAGCTGCACAAATTGATCCATGGCTTGGCATTTTAACTGCTTTCTATTTCTTGCTCGTAAAAAACTTGGTTTTATAAACAATTCCCCTTGGCCATGCCCATGCCCTGGCCCAACGCCCCTGACTTTGTGCTGAACTGTTGCAGTGGCCGTTTGTTTTGCTTATTCCCATTTGTTGCTTGCTCACTCTTGTCCAAATTTATTACAGCCACTGCAAAAAGCAACGGCAAACTTTCCACAACAACTAGCAGCGACTTCTATTCTTTTTTTTTTTTGTCTTTTTCTCCTCCCTCTTCTGCTCGGATTTTTTCTCCAGCATTTTGCATTTTCGTCGTTTGTATTTTGGCCTTTTGTCACAAAGCTTTAACACATAAAAATGTTATTGCCCGATATGTAGTTGTAGCTTATGCTGATTTGTGTTGACCTAGAATTGTTGCACTGCCAGAGAATCAAAAGCAGAAGTAAGAGCACAGTAAAACACCCATGAAATGTCAAGGTTTTAATGCTGATTTAGGGCAGCTTCAAGCTTTGGAATACGACAATTCAAAAAATAGAAATAAACAGCGGAATATGAAGCACATGAGACTCTTATTGTATCCTGGTGATCAAAAGTGTTTGTGGAGTTTAAAGTATGCGGTATTCCTTACTTTTAATAGGCTTTTCAATTCGGAATACTAATCACAGTTAGACTTGAGCAATTAGAGATAAAGATACAATAAGTAGACAGATTGTTGAGATAAGAAATATATTTTCAAGTCATTTCATGGTTTATTTTCTATATTTTGAATTTAATTTCAGTATTCTGCTGATGCGGATAATATTCCGCTATATTTTGAGTCGCCACTTGGCTACTTGAGATCTGATCTCTCGCCTTCTGCCACTTATAATTTTGTGATAATGATTATAAAACTTCAAAGGATATACCTTTTGAGTAAAATTATCATCCCTTCCATCAAATTTTAATTGATGCTCTTAACACTTAGCGAGTTTGTAGAAAACGCTTGGCCGAGATGTTTTTGCATCAACTTTTCTCTTAATTTACCTTACCGTGCTGCCCCGAAATAAAGATCCACCAACGTTTTGGGAAACTCAAAAACACACACACGGATAAGCACACACAGAGAAAGAGAGAGCGAGAGAGCCTCGCACACAGTTTGCGTAAAGTTTTAACGGTTATCTGTTGTCTATCAGCAAATTTTATGCGATTTTGTTTACCTATTTTAATGAGAACCGAAAAACTCGGTACAAAAGAGAGAAAAGACTGACGAGTGAAAATGAAAACGAAAATGAAAACAGTGGGCCGTAAAACCTATCGGAAAACCAGGTCAAAGTAAACAAAATGAAATAGAAGGAAATTTATGCAAAACTCAAAAAACGCACGAAAAGTGCGATTAAAATCAACTGCAAGTGGCTTCTGTGAGTGTGTGTTCATGTATGTGTGTGTGTGTGCGGGCTGGAGTGTTTTTGTGAGCATGTAAAAATACTCCAGTATGTGTGCGAAAATAGCGTGAGTTGTATCAAATTTAAATTCACAACAGTAAAATAATGAATTCTTTTGTTTGTGTTTTTCTGCTTGTTGTCCGTGCGAGCGTTCCACGAGAGAAAAGGAAAACAAAACAAGCCGAAAACAATGCAAACGGGCAAAAAGACTTTGGAAATGAACATACGAGTACATATATGTATGTATTTGCATTTTCAAGAATAAGAAGGAGAGCAATATAAAAAATTGGCAAACTCTTGAGGAACATTTTGTGAAGTTCAATAGATCTGACAGAAAATATACTTAACTTTGGGAGAAAATGGTAGTTTTAAACGGTTTGACAATGACGACTCAGGCCCTTTGTCTCTCTCACACTCTCTGTGATAAATTTTGAAATACAACTCCAGACCGGAGACCGTTTCAATGGCCGCCCCAAGTTCCTTTTGTTGTCCAGCTAATTGCACGCCTTTGTGTCGGAATACGAAAAAGCAATTAAACTTTTGTATTCAGCTGAGAAGGCTCACATAATTACATAGCATACCCGACAGAAGTGAAAAGCAAAGGCCACAGCGCACAGAACGAAGAACAAAAAACGAAAAAGCATGGAGCGAGCAACGGAGGAACGAAAAAATGAAAAATACACCAAAAGAATTATAATTTGAGGGCCCTAATAACGGAACAACATAATAGGCGCAAACAGGAAACTTTTGTTTCAACCAAGTGCGAGTAGGCGGCGTTGCTGGGCGTGGCACTAGTCAAGGTAGCTTCAATTCTGCTTAGGATGCTTCTCCATTTCACACACACACCGCACACACGCACACACACTGAATGCTAATAGCTTTATGCTCGTATATTTAGCCAGACACATGCTCTGGATCTGTCTGTGGCTGGGCGAGCATTTCAAATGGCTATCAATAAAACATTGCCTACTTTCGGGGTTTGGCCTCAACCCATTACACTAACTAGCCCGCTCACACACACACACACACAAGCACACATAGATACTGCGCTTATATTTAGCTTATTCTCGTCATTTTATGTTCCCACAAAATACTCAGTAATGGGGAGGCGGCTCTGCCGGGTCTACAAGGTCTGGTGGAATTTGTGCTGCGCAAATAAAAGTAAAAGCAAATAATGCACGGCAAACATTTCATTTAAACAATCAACGTCAATGATCTGTAAACAGCAATGAAAAGGGTTTTTACTATGCCACATTTCGGTGGCAAACAAAAGGCGTGCACATGCATACATCATACATGTACAAGCGAACACACACACACACACACATACACCGAGTCATTCGTATACCCGCACGTGTATTGTCGTTGGCGGCCATTGTGCATCGCATAAACACACACTTTAAAAACACATCAAGCATACGTAGCGTTACCCGGCGCGGTGTGCGACGTGTGCAAGACACATTTGATACGAAGGTTGCTCGCGGCTCGCTCACTCGCTCGCTGTCGGCCCACAAGCCGTGAAAATGTTTTATTCAACGGCAACAAACCAAACTAAATAGAACAGAAAATTGTGTGTCTACAGTGGGGCCTGGTCACACACACACATACACAGAAAACATTCACAACGCACCGAGCACAACAAGGGAAGTTCCGCCTTCGTAGTAGCAAAAAGCAGCCCCGTTTTATTTTTCACATCCCACACTCACACACACAAATACTTGTGTATGTAAAAGAGGAAGGCAAAAAACTAAAAATAAATAAGTCGAGAGCTAAAAGCTGCCTTTGGCAGCAAGTGCGAGGGGGGAGGGCGACGCCAGTGTACGATAGCATTATATAAATAAATCCAAAGCGGAAGATTTTAACTAATTATGCAACTAAAGCCGCTGGGAAATATAAAAAGCAACGGAAACTGTTGAAAGTTCAGCGCAAATTGAATTCATTTCACTTCATTTGAGGAGCAGCAGCAAATTCAGGAGCACGCCGCCTTCGCCTTGTATGCTAAATTTCATCAAAATTGACAAACAAGTTTTTTTTCTTGGCTCACCCGTTGTTAACACGCTGGCAAGCACATGTTTGCGGTGGCTGTCGCCTCTCCAGCCAGGCGGAGAGGCGGAGCAAACACTCTCTGTGCTGGCGCCGAGCTGCATCTTCTTGTGGCTACATGAAAATGCTCGAGTAATTATCAAGTGCTGCCTCGTCTTGGCAGTCGGGCCACAAGCAGAGGCACAAGCTTGTTTTTTGTGGCGCACTCGATACTCTCGTATGCAGGCAGCGCCACGGCACATGTGCTGCAATGTTTCCATCCGTCTTCCGTTTTCTTTTTTCATCTCCCTCTCTCTCTCTTTCTCTTGGCTTGCCACTTTGCCGGCGAGTGCTGCTTGGCCCGAGGGGCGTATGCGCAATATTTTTGAGGCCAAATGTCGCTGGCATTGCGGCCACATTGTCAACAAACTTGAGGGATTATCAGAGTCAACAAACTAAAGGCAACTTAAGTCCGCTAGACGACTAGCTGGCTGCCTGGCCATCTTGGCCATAAGCTGCATATTTAAATACGATGCAAACATTTGCTTGGCTAAATCAAGTTGCTACCGCCCTGCTGGCTGCCAGACTGCCAGACTGCTTGCTGGTTTATTATTGCAGTCTTGCCATAAGCTGGCAACTAATAATTTAATTTAATTTTGCTGCACACACACACTCACACACACACGAGGAGAGAGAGAGAGAGATGTATGTGCCTGGCTGTGCCTGCGGTCATTTGTGCAGAATTTAAATTTAATTTTGTTAATTTATTTGAGGCAATAAATTGGGCAGTAAAGACACATGTCAAGTCGGGCCCAGCTACATTCATATGCATAGACATGTTAAAAATTCTCGTATGTGCTTGCCCAGTGTCTGTATGTGTGTGTGTGTGTGCGAGTTGGCAAAATTAGTGCTCGCTTTAATTGAGTTTGTTAATATTTTAGTAATTGCCAGTGAGCATTGCATTGCATTGCAGCCGGAGCTGGCGGTTGGCTGGCTAGCCAAATTGCTAAATTGTTGCCTGGCAGCTGTCAGCCAATTTTATGCTCCCTCTCGCTCGCACTCGCCGCCTCCCTGTGCGTGGCAAAAACTAATTAACTAGCTCGGTATTTCGTTCGTTAGACTCGTATTTGCGTATGTGTTTTTTTTATGCTTTTGATTAATTTTCAACTATTAATATTTATGCTGCTTTACATATGGCGGCCACACGACTAAACGACCGACCGACCGACCGACTGACGGCCAGTCGTTTGCAGGGCATTTAGTTGAGTCGAGCAAACCAGACAAACGCCTCGCCATACCGTGCTCAAAGCAACGGGGGCATCCCTTTAATGTTTCCGGGTCAGTCACAGCAGTCACTTCCCTTGAGCTTGTTGTCGTCGCTTTTGTTTGTTAGCATGGACGATGACACCGGCAGGCGGCTGGCAAACGAGGAGACAGACAGCCAAGCGGACAGACGGACGAAGAGTCAGGCTGGCGGCAGCAGCACCAACCAGCTAAACTGGGCTGGACTTGATGGCAAAGGCCGCCAGCTGCGCTTTTTATACTGAAGCTGCAAACAAAACGACTGTCCGTACGTCCTACATCCCGTTCGTCTGTCGTGCGTCCAACGCTGTGCACTTGAGTGACTAAGCTGCAGCCGCACACCATCGCAGCCTGCACACCCAGACACCCAGCAGCCACCCACTCAGGGGGACCTGCCTGCCTGCCGCCCTCCCTCACCGTCTGGGCGCATTTGCGTGTAGACAAATTGAGCAGGACATTGAATTGTCAGCAGACCCAGCTACGCAACAGCCCTTGACGCCATGACGGCCACGCCAGCTCCCGGCCATCTGGCCGGGCATCATGGAAAGCCGCCAGACCGCCCTCTCTTTGGCGTGTCCCTGCAGTTGGTTGATTATATTGTTGACGTTGATGTTGATGAAGCATGATTTGGACTTTCATCTTTATTGCATTATACTTAAAAACTATTAGCGCCCGACTGTGGCGGAGCTGCTTCCTCCTCCTGCTGGCCCCAACTGTTGCCCTGGAGTCGCGTCCTGTGCTGCATAAAATGACTGCATTAGCTAAACTGACGTTGATGCGGCTTTGGATGGGACTGACGCGCACAAGGACACTGGACACTGATTTCATTTTTCAATGTGCATCATTAAATGACTTAAAGCATTTGCCGAGTGGAATTTGCATACTGATCTGTCTCGCTCCAAGTTCGCACTTAAATTATGACATTATTTTGACAAATCTTAGGGCAAGCAGCAGCTGTTTCTCTTCCTGCGGCACAATTAAAAAACAATAAAACTGTAATTGCGAGTTAAAGTGATGAATTAATCAATGGCTCAAGTTGTCAATAATTTATTGGGAATATTCATTCCATTTCGGGCATCTTAATGATCGCAATAATAAATAACAAAGCGCTCGTTAACATGTATTATGCTTGTGAATACATTTAACCAGCTAGAAAATAATGTGCGCCACTCGATAGACAAATAGCTTCGTCTGTCTGCCAGCGAAGCAACCACTATCCAGCCGACAGCGTGAATCTTGATAGAGATAATATATTAATACCATCAACGACAACAATAACAATAAAATGTAAACAAACGACGACTCGTTCGGAAGTATAATGGAGAGAGAGAGGGAGGGTATTAGTGGTGTCGAGCAGAGGTTATCGTATTGGTGGCAATTTTAAAACCCTTTTTAAGCCCGAGAAGGTGTTGCATGTCGTTGGCGAGTTCATTCTGACATTCCGATAAGGAATCAAAATCGCGCATTTACGGAATTTTATTGCAGCTCAAGGCAGCGGCAGAAATTATAAATTGTGGCCAACTGGTTGACCGGCTCGTTGGCCATTAACAATGGCCAATTGTCCGGGGCAGATGATGTGGATCCCTCGGTTGCTGCGACAAAGCAACAATTCAACTGTGCCCTAATCATCTGTTCTGCATTGCCAGCGTATCTATTGCCTGGCTGAACATTTATTGTAAATTTCTGTCCCTCCCTCTCCCTCTATTTCACATATAAATATATATAGATATATATATGTATTCCTTTCACGAGGACTCAACTTTGATGAGAACGGGCCCCGCTACCCGACAACCGCTCTCTGTCCCGGCGCCACTTGCCACTCCTCGAGCTGCTTGTTTACAATGAGCTGCCAGCACGCAATGGTTGCCCACATCGTTGGCATTGTTTGATTTTGATTTTCATGCTTAAAGGGCCAGCAATGAATATGATAATGATGACAATGACGACGACGATGATGATGATGATGATGATGATGATGATGATATACCGCATTCAGTTGTCAGTAATAACTCAATTGTGTTGATCTACAGCTTTCGATAAGCAAACAGCAGAGAATGGAACAAAACTAAATATAATACCTTAGGACTGCCTTAGTCCTCATCGTGTTCGTGACTCGTGCTTGTGGGTGTGAGAGACATATTCGTTTGGCCAACTAATGCCGGCTCCAATTTGCCTGCTGCACGTTCGCTTCGCTTGATTTCGCACCAATGCATATCGCTTATCACCTAAAGCTGACAGTCAAATTATTATTGTTATAGTTGCCCAGACAGCTCGTGTTACTGCCCCTCCCAGACTGGCTAATTAGAGTCGAGCAATTCGGAGAGTGTCAAAAAGTTTACTCATATCTCAGTGTCTGCCTTTGAATCCAACAGTCAATATCAACAAATCAATCAAATTGTCTGAAAACTCAATGCAAACCAAAGTCAAGGATCACGAGTTCTTACGCTTTCTTTGCATTTATCAAACTAATTGAATTGAATTGTTATTGTTTGATTTTGGCAGTGGTAAAATGAGCCTGGCTGAATGAGAAATCAAATTCCAAATATTGATTCAGGCAAAAGTTGGCAGATTCCGGTAACAAATTACTCGCTTTACAGGTTTCTCTCTTTATCTTTATGTATCCTGCTCCCTCACCTGTCTGGGCTACCCAGATCGCTGTGCTAATTAAAATTTAAAGTTTATCGGAGCTTCGCCCCCTCACACCGTCGTAATGAGTGACGCCTCAGCATTGAAATTACACAAAGTCGTGTCAAGGGGAGAGGCGGAGTTGAAGTCGAAGTCGGAACCAGTCCATGCCGTGAAAACAGTGTTCAAAATAATTTAGTTGCCACCTGCGAGTGCAGGTGAAGGCGCCTGTCGGAAACTTTACAACTTTTGGCCCCAACTGTTTGCACAATAGCACACCGACACACGCACACACATGCGCAAGGGGTGTCAGCGGGGGGAAAGGGGTTGCAGGAGTGCCGTAGGCAGCGCTGATTTACCATAACTCCAGACGACATTCGGACGTTATATTATTACAACAGCTCATCAAAGTTCGGCGCGAGTGGCGAGTGCGTGCCTCGCTCTGAGGCGAAACTTTGTACAGTTCCCATTCACACATATGTATTTGCATAAGTATGTGTACTCACACACATTATACGCTTATTGCTGGCTCGATGTAGATGTAAGGCATCGTTGCCGGCGTCGCTAATGTAGATGTAAACGCTGCGCCGTCAGGACGCAGGACGCGTCGTCTGCCGCCAGCGTCCCCAGGGTATGTGGCAAACGAGCCCTCACTTTTATCAAGCAGCCCGTTGGGTATTTGTGCAGCAGCTATGGTAAACTTTGTCGAATGCCGTGCCGTGTGGTCTTACTGCTATCAGGCCGCGGGGCTAGAGCAGCAGAGCAGCAGAGCAGCTCACCAGCAACTTACCTGGCATTTAGTCAAAAAGTTTTCTTCTGCTTTCGATTTGCTGGTGTGGCTGCCGGGCCGTACCAGGCCGTGGCCAAAACGCAAATTGTTGAAAGTTTGCACTAAAGTCGTTGATTTCATAGCCGAGAGTCGAGTGCCGTGTGCCGAGAGCTGAGCTCAACTCGTTCAGAAAGTCTACCCAAGTGGTTGACGTGAATCGAAGGGCTGGCCGGGACAATCGACCGTGATGGGGGGGTGACAACGTGGAGGCGCACACTTAATTGAGTCAAGTTGTGGCGGTGCGAATGCGAATGCGAATGCAAATGCCGGCGAACCACTTGAAGGCGAAGGCAAATGTTTCGATATATTGCTGTTACTTTTGTTCTGTTCCACCTTCCTTTCCTCCCCTGCCCCTTTCTTCAGTAACTTCTTCGTTGAAAATAACTTGAATAGGCACAAGTCGACTGACTGCAAGCGACAAGGCCGCCAACCGTCTACCATGAATACTCGCAATAATTTCATGCAGCTTCCATAGCCCCCGCCACCCCTCCCCCTTTCAACATCACTCGACCACTCTGGTGCAGAGGCTTTGCCGTTGGGAGGTAACGAAACTAAAATCATGGCCCAACCCAAGAGATTCCAGAGCGCTGCAACTGCAGTCAAACAGTTGGCGTACTCAGGGGCTTTTTAATTGTCTGTTTTGTGTGTGTGTGTGTGCGTGACAGTGACAGCAAGTGTGATAGGGAGAGATACAAAGAGAAAGAGAGAGACAGAGAGAGAGAGAGAGATAGAGCAAGAACAGAAGCAGAGAACTTGCAATTTGATTGTTTTCTTATACAATGCATTCGGTTTGGCTTCACTTCACTGTCTGCTGTTTGTATACCCTATCGAGAGATTGTTCGATTATTTACGCAACGAATTAGCTCTTCGATTTGAAGAGTATTTGCAAAGAGACGATAAAAGGATTCTCCATTCTATATTCTGCAATGAGCATTAAGAACTGTGATTATTTAAGTCCAGAAAGGGTAAGCTTTCTGCGGTTATCTGCTTTGCAATACTCTTTCGTCCTTGTTTCTTTTTATTGTTTGCAACAGCAGCAGCAGCAGCAGCGCCACAGCCATAGCCACAATCAGAGCCAGGGCCACCACTCAATTTATGACATTTTGACAGCAGTTGTTGCAGTTGAATCAGAAAGTTGCTCTCCTGAGTAATTGCACAGCTTTTTCACTTACAAACGCGCAATTTAGTGGATTGCGTTTTGTGCCTCTGTGCAACGCACACATAGGCAGACAAATACAGACACACACACACAAAGACACAGACATAAACAAGTCAGGAAAGTATGTGTGTGCAGATTTGGGCTTTAAAACTGACTCTGATAATTGTTAAAGCTGTAATACAAATACTTTAGTGAAAGGTAATGTTAATTATTGCTGTAATATATTTTCCTAGCTTTTCATTTATTTATTTCTTGTTCAAGTTGTTCTACATAACTTATAAAATTAAATTTTTCCTTAAACAAATCGAAATTAACTCAAAATGTAATAATTTCCCTTGTCTGATGTGTGTCCAATTTGAGGATATACTTTCCACTATTTCCTGCAGCTTTGCCTACAGTTCGGCTTACTATTCAGTGCTGAACAACCGTGAAAAGTTTCATAATTCGCTTGTGCGTCAATTCGGTTATATGCCATGTTGTTTCTTTTCTGGCTTTAGTAATCTGTAATAAAAACTTTTTGAAATGGAGCATCATTAATTTCGACCCGGGCGCAACTGAAGAGTGCTAAGCCGAAGGCAAACGGAATGTCAAAATTATAGCAGACATAAGAGCATACATAACCGAGAGAGAGAAAGAGAAACACAGCGAGTGTGAGGGAGAGAGAGTGCTATTAAGCATATACGATGATTATACATACAGTTGCACATACAATGAGAGGCCTTACGCCCACATGCGTCTGTATGTGTATGCACATATATTTGACTTGGCGTCAAAGTGAGCAAAACACACAAAGTCTTGGATTCTGAAGTATGTTCCATGCGGTTCGCGTGTATGTGTGTGTGTGCGTGGGTATGATATTAATTCAACAAATTGTTGTTTAACAAGATGAGGAGGCACGAAGGCAGCCGCAGTGTCGCGGCAGTTAAAGTGCGTGGCACCCTGTCCCCTGCCTCTCCTCTCCTGCCCTGCTGCCCGTCACCTTTCGTCGTGTTAATCGCTTTATGTGCAGCGCGTAGATGTCTTCTTTAATGCTGCAACTGTGTGCGTGTATAACTGTATAGGTATTTCAGTGTGTGTGTGCGCGCGTAAGTGCGTCTTTGTACGTACAACAACCTAGGGCAATATACGCACAGCTGCCAAAATTTCTTACCTTCATTTCATGAAATGAAACAATTAGGACAAAAAGTTGCTTCGTGTCTGCTGCTCGTTCAAGCTAAGGACGACGTCTCTATATGTGCGACAGTGTGTGTGTTTGAGTGTGTGCCTGGGTTTGGCTTGGATACGTAACCCTTTTTTATAGCTCGACAAACATGTGTATGCTTGTAAACAAGGCTGCTGCGAGTGTGTGTGTGTGAACGTTGCTCTGTGTTCGTTTAATGACAAAATAATTAGAAAACTTTTTGTGTACTTTGTAGCTGGAGCTGTGCTGATGTGGCTGCCTCTCCGCACACCCCACACAGCATCCCCCGCAGCATCGCCCCATCAATGTCACCGCCAATTTGCCACTGTAGCTGGAAGGGGAACTGTAGCTGTAGCTGTGTCTATGCCAGTGGCAGTGACTCTGCTGCTGTCCCCCTTCGGGAGCCATGTAACTAAATGCGATACTTGAGCACAGTCGCACACACCCACTTGCAAATTGTCCTGCACAACAACAATTGTAACGGCAACAAGAAGCTTTGGCAATTACCTGGCGTAGGCCCGAGTATTGGCACCTGCTCGACAGTGGCTGCGTCGGGGAGTTAGAGGGCAGGGAAGTAATTCAAATGCTATGTTAATGTTCAATTTTAAGTAACGTTGACATATTTCACGGTGACACAGCGTAAAGCTCTTTGGGCGTATGAGTTATTTTTATGTGCGGTTGCCTGGGAGGGGGAAGGGTTAAGTGGAAAGAGGTCAACTCAACTCCATGTGACTCTCGACTTTCTTGAGAGTGCTCTGTGAGACGCACAGATTTGTTATCGATTTTTAATTAGCATAGAATTAATGCAATTAATAGTTATTAAAACCCGCTCGCAGGCAGCCAAGTGTGGCTAATTGCTTAATATACAAACACGGAGAGTGAGAGTCAATTGCTCTGCCATTTCACTGGGCTGCTGCCTGCTGCCAGCTGCTGTTGACAGCGGCCACTTGGCGTTTGGCTATTAAATACTTGAGCATATGGCGCGCACACACACCTGCATATATTGAGAGACAGCGGCAAACATTGATGTTGATGCAAATGTTAGTAAACAGGTTGCCAGCCGAATTGAATGCTAGGTAAATATAATATATGTCCAAAAGCACGACCCTGCCTCCGACTCTGATTCTCTGCCCCACCCGCAGTTCACACACACGTACACACACAGCCCCACAGCGCGCCGTCTGGCAATCCCTGCTTGCCCACGCTGCGTATGCGTAACGCAAGAGTAGCTAGTCACGAAAGTGGCACGCAAGAACGTGGCAGCTCTCAAACGGTTCAACTTGCTCGACTCCTCGTTGGCTGAAGGAGTGTGTAAGTGTGTGTGTGTGCGTGTGTGCAGATGTTTTTATTGGAGTGCGTGGCGAAACACTTTAACTCGCAGAGCAAAATAGCAACACGAACTAGAAGCTTGACTACGACGACTGATGGCCAACAGTCACACTCGCACACACAAAACACGCACATGACAATGTTAGCGCAAATGGCCAGCAGAGAGTGAAGGAGATAAAGAGCGCGTGAGTGTAGATAGCAAAGTACTACTACCACTACTCATACATCTGCGATCCACTGCTGCACATTGACTGGAAACTCAGATTTCATTATGGCGCAAACCGATTTGCAATTCAAAAGCGAGTCTAGTTAATATCTCTGGCTTAAATCATGCAAGTCCATTATTTGCCCTGATCCAAAGTGGAAACATCAAATGGCGGAGAGTACTTTGAGCGCACCCTGCTTCATCCTTCCTCCCTCCCTCCGCTGGGTCCGTACATATGTTCAAAAGTATTTGCGGTGGGCGAACACGGCAGAAAGAAAAGTTGATTGCAAACTTTCTCGGACCACGTCGAGGCGACTATGTGAGCTTTCGGGTCGCCAGTTGATTTTGAACCGAGTTGAGTTGAGTTTATTTTGCCGCTCAGCAGAGTCTAGCCAGGTGTGCCGAGCAGGTGCGATGCGAAGGGAGGCTTGGCATATATTTTTACTGCGTGCCTGCGATGCGGCAGTCGTTTGGGCAAGTCGAGCGTGAAATGTTGATGAAGTAACCGGCAACTACTGCGATAGTTACATGCTACATGCCACATGCTGCAAAGTTTTGGGCTGCTGCAGTTCGGTTTCGGTTTTGGGCTTTGTCTAAGCGCAAATTAGTTGTTCGCCAGGTGCACAACACTAGGGTCATGTTGGGGTACTTCTTGTAGTTCTTTTTGTTTTTTTTTTGTTGTTGTTGTTGGTTTGGGCAAAAGTTTATGTTGTGCATAAAACAAATTTATGTATAGTTAGCTGCTTGTTGCACTTTTTTATGCCACTTGTCCCATATGCATATAAATAAAGCGATAAAAAACACGGCGAATCTCGAAAAAAAAACCTCTCATATAGCTCAGAGGGAGAACAGCAAAAGTTTTGCAACTAGAGCATGACATGATGTTGCCAGAGGCGGTGGGGTGGGGTTGGGTTTGAGGTGGGAAGGGGGTGCCGCTGGCAGAGAGAGCAACAGCCAACACGGTGCACGCTGCACCGTTGGCGGAACAACTAGAATAACTGCCGAACAGGATTCAGTTGCAAGGACAATGTAACCATGTTAAACAACAATCAGAGTGGAAATACAAACCACTCGCTGGTAATTTTGCATGCAACGCTTAATGTCTGTGGCAAAAGTGCCGCTGATTTCGCCAGACAGCGGACAACAGACAGAAGTTTTTTTTGTTTTTTTTTTGTGGTTTTTTGGTATTTTTTTGCTTTTCTCATTTCTGCTTCTGTTTGCGTTCGCAACCCACCCCCTCAAAACTTCGGCGACACAGTTTCGCTGGCGGCAGCAACAGCAGCAAATACAACTACTACAACAACAAGAGCAAAGAAAAGAAACAACAACGACAACTACAACGGCATCAAATTAAACGAAAACTATAGAACATTTGCTGCAGCGGCGCATTGGCGCACTCGAAAATTTGAGTGAGTGGCTGCCTGCATTAAAAATCAGGCAGCCTGCAACCCGCAGGCAAACACGGTAGCGGGAGAAGGCAGCAAAGGGAACTAGAAGGCAGAAGCAAAGTGGCCAGGGAAGGGCCCGGGCTCTGCAGGCCGGCAGGCTGGCGCTCGTGAGTAGCTTGCCAAAATGAACAACACTGTGGCGAAATCCAATCCTGGGCTCCTTTCGTTGTTTCGTTGTAGTTGTCTAAAGTTTGAAGTGCGCATAATAAGGCAGGCAGCGTCAGAGAGCACAGCAACTATGGCAAATTAGTCGCTGCGCATAGTGGGCGACAGGGCGTGCATGTAGAGTAGCTCTCTATCTTTCTCTTTCTTTCTCCCCAAAAAAGAATGCTGGCTTTGTTCGTCCAGCCTTGAGTGGGGACGCAAAGGCAAGTGGCGTTGCCAACCCTGCTTACTTTGGAAAGTGAAACTAATTTCGGTTTCATTACCAAAATTGTTAAGGGCCAGTTGGCCAGAATTTATGAGAGAAGCTGCCGTTTGATATAGTAGCCGGACTTGCTGGCCAAGTTTGAGTGATGAGAGAGAAACGCTCAAGTAATCTTGTTATTTTGAGAGATCTGCATTGGTAACTTTTGTTTTAGATTCTTTGCAAATTTACAAGAGCTAATTATAGTTATGCACGCTAATTTATCAGGCAGAAGGAGGCGTTTTCTACTCAAAGTGTATTCATCTCATGGACAATAAAAGTAAGGCCTTTCAAAAAAAACAAGAGCAACAGTCGAGCGGCACGCGACAGTGGGATACCCTTCGACCTTTTTGAAACGTAAAGAGTCAATAATTGTACAATACTTCTACTTAATAGAAATACCGTAACGTAAGCTCTCTCGTCTGCGTCTGTGTATGAATACGTGTATATGCGTGTATCATTTCATTGGTCAAGCACAAATGTATGTATGTGTGTGTGTGCGTTTGAATGCAAGAAATGCGTGTGCATAGAAAAGAAGAAAAGAACAACAGATGGCGCTACGCGCTCGCATTCTCTTTCCTTTTCTTTCCTACATGAGCATTGCAATGGCGTCACAGCTTGCTGGTCTGTATACAAAATCAAAGCGAACAAGGTTTTTGCTTAATTACGTCTGTATTTGTTGTCCAATCGGATTAAAATTTTGACTTTATGTTGGTAAAATAATTAGCTTAGTATAGTCTTACTCAGAATGTTCTATCTTTTTTATGTCGCTCGCAAATCAGCTTAAAAGATGAAATTATTGATTTGCGGGGGGCGTGGTACCAAACATTTGAAATAAACTTCACCTGTCCCGGATAAACAGAAACCTTCATGCCAAATTTGGTGTCTCTAGCTTTTATAATAGCTGAGATCTGTGTGTTCATCTGGACATCCAGGCATCCAGACAGCCAGACATCCAGACATCCGGACAGACAGACAGACACGGCTTGGCTAGTGATCCTGAGCAAGAATATAATATATATTATATCCTTGCAAAGGGTATTTTAATTTTGCCCAGAAGCAAACGCATTGTAGGAGACATCTCATCCCAAAAAGTATATATAGTCATGTCAATTTGGTTGTCTATCTGTCCGTCTATCTGTCTGGCTAACCATCCATTTATCTGTATGTCCGTCAGTCTATCTGTTGCAATGCAAACCAACCTCTCAGTGTGGCACACATGTTTCCTATCGCTGCAATCTATTAATAAGTCAAAATAAGCCGAACCGGAACAATATATCGCATACATAGATATAATATTCTCGACCATAATTCATCACAAGTATAGAAGCAATCAAAGGATATAAGAAACGAAGGTAGTCGTGTGTTCTCGTTTTAATTAAAATTTTAAAATATTTGTAAATAAATAAATATTATGTGTATAAAAAATTATTAAAATGATTTTGTAAGTTATTATTACTGCCATTAAAGTCTAAGGGAGTTCGCAATATTAAGTTTAATAATATTATTCTACCTTTATATTGCAAAACTTATCATCAGCTAATTGGTCTCCTCACACACGTTTTTGTTTTGTTGTCCAATGCTTTCCTTGCATCTCAGTATTTCGAATAAATCTGCAATTCATAATTAACTCTCAATTCCGTGTGTTCTTTTTCATGCTCTTTCGCAGCTCCGGCGAAGGATTATGTGCAACCGCGTGGCAGCGTGACAGCAGCGAACACAATAGCAACTGAACAATGCAACAATTTGCGCAGCGCACACACCTCAATATGCTGCGGCGTCACTGGCAACTGCATAAAAGTTATGCCCCAGGAAAAAAGTGTACATGAAACAACTTAATTAGTTGTTGTGCGAGTGAGCAGCGAAAGAAGCGAAAGCAGTAGACGAAAAGAAGAAGAAGAACAAGCTGAAGCAGAAGTGAAAAAAACCGCCGAGTGGCACAGAGGCAGCAAGTGCTGGAAACTGGAGCAAGCGCAGCGAAAGTTCTAAGGAACATTTGCTCATTTCGCTTCATTAGTGTTGGGAATATGTTAAAGGCCAACTGGGGCTGCTGCTGCGGTTGCAACGGCCACAGCTGCAGCGCGTAGTCAGCGCACTGAGCTCCCCTCACCAACAACTACAGCAACAACAGCAACAACAACAACTTTTGTTTTCACGTGCTCTGCCGCTGAATAATTGTGTGCGTTACAAATACGCGCGCGTGTGTGTGTGTTCGTGTAAGTTTGTGAACTTTGGCAAAAAGAAAACCAATACTAAATCGTGGCAAGCAAACAAATACATACATAAGTCGCATATACAAGAGTGTATTACATACATATATCTAGGTTTATTACAATGGATTTGCTGAAATCGAAGGCTGCGCCGGCTGGCGACGCGAGCAGGACTGAAAGGAGTTCGCGCACTTCCGATACCCTAAGGACTTCCACAATGCACGTAACAACTTCCTATGACCAGCACCAGCAGCAGAAACAGCACCAGCAGCAGCAACGAAAGGAGAGGCAACATCAAGAGCCGTGCAACGCGTGGCGTGGCTATTTGGCGCTATTCACAGTGCTGCTGTTCGCAGCGCACATCAATACAACTTCCGGTCAAATCGATTGGGACGACGACGATGATCCAGGTGAGTGAGTGAGTGAGGGAGCGAGCGTTGCGAGTCGAACAAAACATTCATCGGCAACAGCAGGAGTCAAGCTCCATCGTGCACGCCTCGATTCATGCTTAAGCGCTGTGATTTGCATAAATTTACAGTGTTCGTTTCCCAGACAAGCCAGACAATAGTTCAATGGAAATAATAGAGAACCTCCAACGAGAGCGAGACAAGAGCGATGAGCGAGACAGAGCAAGGGAGCATCTCTAGAGCAGGGGCCGACACGGGTAGCGAGGCAAAGTTAGAAGCCGAAAACAGACAGCAACAGAAGCGTTTTTCAATTGGATTTCGGTTATGTTTTTGTAATTAAGTTATATCGTCATTACGTATACGCCCCGACAGCCCCGTCCGCTCGTCGCTCGAGTCTTTTAATTAATCGCAGATTTATAGCTTGAGGTAGTGCGAGACTCTTCACAGTTGCGTTGCTTTGTTGCTTTGCCCCCTCTGACCATCCCTTTATTTACGTGTATAAATGGAATTTTAATTATTCAAAAGCTACAATTTAAATATTTAATTAATTCATAACTCTGACAGTTTAATTGCAAGAGTTTGCCATAACTTTGCCGCGGTGGGTGTGGCCCGAAGTGTTTCCACTTCGAGCACAAGTGGCAACAGTAACAAACGAATGTGAGGAGCGCATTGAGGCGGCAATACTTTTATTTATTTACATTTCAATTTGTTCGCTTCGGGGAACACAACATGAAAGTTGCGCCAAGTTTTTATGGCAAAGAAATGCAGCAAAAGATAACATAAATTCATCGATGATTGTAATGTGTTTAACTATTTAAAAAAACTTCTTTATACATTTTTGTTAAGTGGAGCACATGAATTACTGCACTATGCGGAATCTATTGTTAAGTTCATTAGGTATATTGATACCCTAGCAGGGAATCTATTGATGTTAGTCAAGAGTTAACAAGGCACCTTTAGAGACATCTTTGACCCCTTATAATAAACACATCAAAAGCGGAGTAGTACTGAAAGTGAGACTTAATATTCTGCAGCATAATAAATCACATGTCTAGGAACGATCAGAGACTAAAAGATACCCCTGCAAGAATATACTTGTAGAACCTGCGTGATACTGAAAGTTTCCTTCGTTCCCGTTATAAATCAATCTTGACATCTAATTTGAATAGTATAGTATTTAAGCATACCACTTTCAACCACTCATACCATTTATAATGTAACCTTAGACCCCTCATCCCTCCTGCTGCGTTTTAAAATGACTTTCGCGGAATTGTCGGGGCTTATTGATCGCTGCTGGAGCCAAATTTATTTGTAATTAATGTTCAAATGAAAATTCTTCTTTGTGCCAAAATCACAGATATTGTCTCATCTATCGATTTTTTGCCATTGTGCGGCACAACACGCAGAACACACGCTTTTAAGCTAACGATGCAAACTGAAAATGTTGACAACAAACATTTTTCAAGCTGTGCACGCGTTGTCCTTTCTGTCGCTTTTTCTGTTCCCATTCCCGTTGCGATTCCCCCTTGTTGTTGCTGTTGTCCGTGTTGTCGTAGCAGTCGGTAGGTAGGCCAGCCTTGAACAAATACACAGCTGCATACACACACACACACACACACACACAGCGTGTGTGCTGACGAGTTGAAGGCCCGTTGGGGCCCCGCTTCGCTTAAATAGTAGCAGAATATGTAGGCGGCCCGCTGTGATTCCATTTTGGTTTTCCGTTTGCTACAGAGCCAAGTTTTTTTTTTTATTTTCACTTGAAAAATACGAGGGTCGTTTGATAAGTCCGTGACTTTTTGAATAAAATATATTTTTTTCGTCAAAGAAGCGTTTTATTTCTCAACATAATCTCCTTTTAGCTCTATACATTTAGTCCAGCGTTTTTCCAATTTTTTTATTCCTTCCAAATAATAGGTTTTCTCAAGGCCCTCAAAATAGTCGTTTGTTTCTGTGATGACCCGAATCTCTTACCGCCGAGCCATTTCTTCATGTTTGGAAACAAAAAATAGTCACAGGGGGCTAAATCTGGAGAATATGCTGGATGGGGTAGCAGTTCGTAGCCCAATTTATGAAATTTTGCCATGCTGACACGAAATTCACTTTTTTCCATTTTCGTTAAAATTCACGAGATCGTCTGCTTTCAATGCCTATAAAACGCAAACCAAAAAACGCAGCTTTCTCAAAATTTTACAGTCAGCTGTTAATCGATAACAGCTGACAGGGGTAAAGGTTAAATAGCTGCCTACATCTCCGATTTTGTTTAAATTTTTTTCACTGATAGGGCTATATTTATCAAGATTTTAGGTGAACAAATTATTTGTCGGTCGCTTCTAGTTTTTTTTTAATTGAATTTTGAAAATAATTAAATTTACATGTATTTTGTTGTTGCCTTTTTGTGCAAGGCGCCAGTCTGCCTGCAACATTTTGTGCCGGTACAGTGTCCTACAAACCGATGTATTTGAATTGAAAACTAAGTGTATAGAAAAAGTGCGCTGCAGGCGAAAAATTTTTGAAAAAATAAAATCGCGCGCGCGATTTTATTTTTTCAAAAATTTTTCGCCTGCGGCGCTCTTTTCTGGAACTCAAACAAAATTTATTCACCTCACACATGTGATAATCACAAAAAATATGAACTATTAAACATCTTTGTTGACGCCAGTTTTCCGACCAATGACTTCTCGTTGCATGCTCAGAAATTCTAACCCAATAGCGAACTCATAAAATAATATATTTTTGTGTATGAACAACATTTCGTTTGAATCAAACCGCTTGTGGGTCACAGTGCGCATCGCTCTGACGTTTTACAGAGAATTAGCCAACAACAAAATACATGTAAATTTAATTATTTTTAAAATTCGATTAAAAAAAAACTAGAAGCGACCGACAAATAATTTGTTCACCTAAAATCTTGATAAATATAGCCCTATCAGTGAAAAAAATTTAAACAAAATCGGAGATGTAGGCAGCTATTTAACCTTTACCCTGACAGGAGCAGTGTTGTATTTAGAGCAGGTGCGCGGCAAATACAAAAAGTCACGGACTTATCAAACGACCCTCGTATGATTTTGCATAAATTTTGATAGAACCATCGCGGTTTGGGGGTGCAAGACTGCAGATAAGCGTAGGCATTAGCTCCCCTGGCTGTGCCTCACAGCGATAGACGGAACTGGGAAGTCACAGACAGAGTGAGTGCAAGAGAGAGAGAGAGGGAGAGAGTGTGAGAAATTCATGAATAACAGAATCTAGCCCATGTCAAACAAGCCGTAATATCTGCAACAAAACACAAAAAACTTGACAACTTGACTGACAAATACTCTGTAACTATAAAGCGAAAGATATTTCAATTTCATTCGAGCTGCCATTACTGTCGAAAAGTAATAAGATTGTAGCTAATAGATATCATATATTTAACACTTACAGACATGCCTACCCCTCAGAAACCCCTTCAAAGTGCAGGGTATAGAAATTCACAAATTTACGCAAGTTTTAAGGGTATGTCAGGCCATAAACAACTGACTTGCGGCGTCCAACGAAACAAAACTGTAAAATTATGAAATCATAAAAATATTTTTACGATTACATAAAAACTTGCAGAATACCATACAGGGGCGTGGCAAAATGGCAGCCAGCCCAGACACAGACCGTGTCGCCGGCAATTGCGTGATAGCACAAAATTTAACTGTAGACGTACTCAGACCATGCGACACCCAGTCGTAGTATGACTTCATTAATTATCAAATAGCCGAGCTTGAAAATGGCAAAGAGCGCTGCGCGTCCGAATAGTGCTGCAGAGGGGACCAGGCCAAAGCAGAACTCCTCTCCATATATTCAAATTACGCATGTCGCATTGCCGGGAATGCGGAATGTATTCGAGAGGCAAAAGAACATTTGAACGATTTCATTAAAATGCTGACACACACACACAAACACACCCACATCTATACACATATGTGTGGCTTTTATCGGATACGAATGTGAATATGTAAAAGTTTGCGGCTTTAACCCTTATTAGCCGCTGCTTCCGCTTGGCCATAATTCATGTTGTTTTCATTTGTTTTGATTAGCAAATTAATACCACGGGATCTCGAGAGTCTTTCTCTTTTGACATGGATTGTTTGGCTAGCGAATCATAGTCATAACGTGACTCGAGTAGGGCAATAAAATTTGAGTATTTTTACACATACACACACACACACGTCTATCCATCTAGCCATCTCGTTCGCACGCTGTTGCGCTGTGCGTGTTTCACTTGCCATGCAAACAGACCTGTGAAATGGTCTAGCATACTCCTGCTACATGTGTGTGTATGCGATGCATAGCTACCTGCCTTGTACTCGACACAAGCCTGCAAAGCACAGCTCGACACTAGACTACACGAGTATGGTAAAATTTTAATTTATGCCGTGTTGAGTGCGTTATGCCCCAATTCTCTCAGCCAGAGAGAGAGGGAAGCAGTGCTGTGTGTACACTTTAGATACCGTCGGGCCTAGATACCCCTATGAGCATACTGAGCTTGTGCTTGTGTGTGTGTGTGTGTTTCGTTATAAGTCAAACCTCAAATCGGCACTTCTGGTGCGCGCTCTATAGCTCATTTTGTTGTCGCTGTTCGCCGTTCGTCGCTGATTGTTGCCACTGTCGTAGCGCGGCGCAACAAAATGTTGGATTTTCCCTAGACACGCGATATTTGCCTTTGCTCAGCTATCGCATGGCAGCAGTATGTGGCACACACACACACACACTCACACACTCGCGTACATATGTACAAATTATAATTCCTATTACATATTTGATGAAACACATTCAATCATTCGTCTCTCCCGCCAACTCGGCCAGAAGTCAAGCCAATAATTACGCATTGCTGCCGTGTGGTTATTTTTAATGATAAATGACCCATGGCAAAAGTGTTGGTAATTTCTCGCAGCTTACACCAAAAATTTCACTTGAGTCGCCCCCTGCTCCTTCTGCTCTCTATGTGCTGTCTGTGGTGGGCGTGGCACTAATGTTGTGTCAAAAATACTTCACATTGCCCCCCCACCCGCAAGACGTACGAGTGTGTTCATATACGATGTTTATTAATGGAGCGACAAGCGGCGACATGAGGCGAAAACGGGGAATATTCTGCACCATATGCGCCAACACAATTTGTCATTTGTCAAGTAACATCATAATTAACTAACCTAGGGGTTAAGAAGACTAAAGTACTACTCCACGGCTAGAGTAGTACGTAAGTTTGCATTATGGTAGCAAATTCTTTTAATGCCAACCTCATTAGCAGAGGCTCTGGCAAAATTATGAAATTGCACTCATTATTTATGAAGTGCAAGTTGGCTGAAGGATTCTAGTTTGTTTGTTTCCTCCTTTGAACTGCGGCCTGCTTTTAAATTGGGTAAAAAGTATGTTAGTTTGGCCTGCAACTTAAGCAATCAAAACTGTGCAAAAGAAATAAAAAAGCTCGAAATGCCTTTTCGAATGTCATGCAAAATGTGATCTCACGATATTCCCTTGACGCTGTCGCCGCTGGCAAACCGAAACTGTTCACTTTGGCGGAACGTATAAATTTTCTATTGATTTATGCCAAGTTTGCATGCCATTTTTTCCGTTTTGCATAATTTCTGCTCTGCACTGCGCTGCTGTTGGCCAAATTGCAGCACAGCACAGCAGAGCACAGCAGAGCGCACTGGCAAGGCCACAGCCCGGAACAGATATGGCTTAGCCCAGCAAAAACGATTCAGCCAAGGGTACTCGCATTCAGTTGGACAATGGGCCGGCACGGGTTGTTCGGGACTCTCGCGGACACTCGCGGCAACTTCAGCTAACGCAAACACAATTGTTGCGACAGTCAGCGGTCGCAGCCCCTGCCCTTCCCACTCGTCATTCTGTGTCTGCAGCAGCCGCATTGGCCATGACAGTGGCAGCGGCTCCGACTGCGACTGCAACAGCGACTGCGACAGCGACAGCGGCATCAGCATGAACTGCGTTGATGGAGTTATCCATTTATAGCTGCATTTGCATATAGCTGCGACGCGGCGTACATTGTCTCTGATTGCCGCTGGGCGGAAGCGGCCAACGAGACGCTGACACATGACATGGAAAAATGAAAAGGAAGACACACCTCCCTACCTCCCAGCCTCCCTCCCTCCCACAGAAACCACTACTGCCAGCGCCAGTTTGTCCTGGCCAACTGGGCCGCTGGATATGTACAAATGGTCAAAGCGTTTGGCTTCGGGGACAGCTGACAGTTGCAACGGATGTCCTAGCTGGCTGCAACTATTTCTATATATCACATGTAAATATGGCGATCTATGTTCTGGGAGACAACCTCCCCCCACCCTCGCCTATCGCTAAGCTGCAGTTGCGTGCTGCGCGCTGTTAAAAGTCAAAACCATGTTGCACATTCATCATTTAAAGTAAACAATTTTTGATTAATCGCCTCCACTGGTCAAGCAAGCAGGCAACTCCAAGCACCGTTGCACTCCATGCTACATTTTTCCAATTGCTGAAACGGACAACAAAAAATTCACTCTCGAGCACGTACGACGAAAAAGAGTCCCCAAACAGCATCCAGTAGGACAGGGTGGGGGCAGAGTCCGAGTGGCATACGCTACACATGTATACAAATTGTAGTTGCAGCTGCGCCCACATGGAGACAGAGAGAGAGAGAGAGAACTCCGACTTGGTTTGCCGACCGGACCGAGCAACAACAAGCGGCCCAGTTGGAAATTTGTAACATGATTGCTGACCGCCACAGTCAGGCATCAGGCAACCAGACAACGGACAACCGGCAACCAACAAGCGACTACAGACAACAGCAATTTCATGGGTGGCAGAAAGGAGCAGGACTCCAAGGGGCAGGAGAAGGCGGACAACGCATTTGACTTTTGCATATTTGACTCTTTCAAATGCGGTTAGCTTGCCATTGCTGTTGCTGTTGTTGTTGAAGTTGTTGTTGATGCTGCCTTGGCTGCCTTATGCCAAAGCAATTTGTGCCGTCAACCGTTGTTAAACTTACAACTTATCAAACTTATCATAGGAACGGCAACGGCAGCGGCAACCCAAGGCCACTTAATGTGACCTCCCCATGGTGAATTTCAATACATATTAAACGGGTTATGCCGCACAAGGATTACAACACTTTGTTGGCCAAAAGCATATCATTATGCTTAAACAATTTTTTGACAACTTTATTAGGTTTCGTTTTGTGCACGACAAAGTGAGAGACCCAAACGGAAAGTGAGAGACCCAAAAGGGTTCCATCTTCAGCTATGGTGCCCTCTTCCTGCCTCCTTCCTGCGCCAAGGGGCGTGCGAAAAATTCTAAACAAATAAATAAGACAAGCTTGTTGCAAAGGGCGAGCCAAGAAAATTGCTATGCGGCATGCGTAAGCAACAGAGAAAGGGAGATAGACAGAGAGAGAGAGGGGGAAAAAACTATTTTATAGCTGCTGCGTGTTGTCGTCAAGGTTCCCGGCTAGGGAAAAGGCTAACAAGGATGCTGCTTAGCTTGGCCGAAAGCTTGGCGAATAAGTCAACGCAGCAGAATGTGTCAAAATGCGCAATTTATTTAATTTTTAGCACACGCTGCTGATATGGGATCGACTTAAGCCAGAGCCGGCACCAGCTCCGCCTTCGTCTCCGGATGAAGAGACGTAGTAAAGTCATTTTCATACTTTGTTCTTGCATTTGTTTGCTTTGTCTGAGTCTCTGTGTGTGTGTGCTTGTTTTTTCGCTGTGCCGATTTGACTTGACGCTATTTAAGCGCAAAACTTTTAAGTTGCTTGGCAAAAGTTTTGCGAGCAAAATAAATTGGATTAAACCAAAAAGATGGCACCAGCGCGACCATAAGGCAACGTCACAATGTCCAACAACTTGCCAACTTAGTTTGTTTTTCATGCTGCTTTTCAATCCCATTTGCCCGTCTCCCCGTTCTGCTCCTTGACCGTTTCCCGTTCGCACAACCCCAAAAGGTCTGCAAAACATATAATTTTCATTTCATTTCTGTTTCTTTTCCGTTTTCTTTTTTTCTTCTTAGTTTTTCAGTCTCGCACACAAATGTAAACTAAGTAAAATTGGTAAACTCCACGTGGCTGGGAGGCAACTCTGAAAGTTCTTTGCTTTTTGGGTTCAACTCATTAGACAAATGAAGGAAAACTAAACGTACTCTAAGCGTATGTTTACCCAAAGTATTGGCCCGGCAAAACTTTGTACACAGAGTGGGGCAAGCACACTCGGCCCGCCTCTGACCCGATCGCCAAATCAAATAGGGCAACAAAAAAGTTTCGGTGCGACCCCACAAAGCCCGAATAACCATAAATGTCAAAGTCAGGCAAAAGTTTGCATAGTTTTTGACTTTCAGCAGCACAAGTGACCGGAGCAGGCGTCATGACTGGCTGCTGGTTCGTTGGCCAAAGGAAGGGGGCAGCGAGGGGGGTCATATGGTTGACATATTTGCCGGAGGATTATTAATTGAAACAAGTTAATTTTCGCAGAATATTGGACAAGCAGCAGCACCAGCAGCAGCACAAGACGTCGCACAAACACAACACAGACCCAAAGCCGACAATGTCAAAGCAGTTTGCCAAAGGCTGTGCCACGCCCACAAGCCATACAGACGGCCAGGCAGCTGCAAGGGCTGTTCACTCTGCTAACAAGCGGCACAAAAACAACCAACAACACTGACTAACAAAAAGCTGACACAAAGTTATTAAGAGACATCGTGTTGCCCCTCGCTCCGCTCCGACCCGATCCACTCTGCTGAGTTCTTTGCGGTTCCGTTCGCTTTCTTTAGTCTCTGCTTCAAAAGGATAAACTTTTCATATGCTCTTATATTAAACACTGATGTATGTATGCTATATAGATGCGTGTATGTTTATTTGGCATATGCATATCTAGTGAAGATAAAGTTTGCCACAAAAACAATTTATAATTAGCATTTAAAGACAAGACTATTCGGTGAAAGTTTTTAGCAGTCAAGCCCGCATAGGGTTGCCAAGCAGACTGCAGGGTCAGCAAGTCGGCCAATTCGGCATTGCAGATAATGACCAGCAGCAACAGCAGCAGCAGCAGATTTAAAGTGAAATCCAGCGAGCACACTGGCGTAACTATGTCTCTCTATATAGATATATATGTATATAGGTATGTATATTTCCTATAGTATACTTATAGTTTGGTCTCATTATTTATGCCTCAAGTTATGCTGCTAACAGCACATAAACTGCCGACTGCAGCAGCAGCAGCACAGCAGCAGCACAAGCAACAGCAGCTGCCCCACCGCAGCAGCAGCCGCCTCTCGTAAACCCGGGGTAATCCACCGCAGCTACGGCAGTCGCTGTAAATAAGTACTAAACTTTACCACGCTTGTCTGTTTTTTGTTGCTGCTGCTGCGGCTGTTGTTGTTGTTGTTCTTGTTGCTGCAGCTGTTGTTGTTGTTGTTGCTGTTGCTGCTGCTGCTGTTGCCGATGCCAAGGCGCAAATGTTTTGTGAAATGCGCTCAAGTCATAAATTTTACACAACACTACTAAAAGAAGGGGAATGGGTGGACGCCAGGAGGGACAAGCTGGAGTGGGAACAGGAAGGGGGCAGCTCGGCAGGTTCCTCGCGCCATTGACTTGCATTGACTGGCTGGCTCTGTGTCTATATACCTACAACTTGCCGTTTACTTGCAGCTTTTACTTTTTATACCCTTGCAGAGGGTATGGTTAGTCTGTTCTTATACTTGATTCGTTATGTTTATAATGAGTTAATTGAAAGTTAAACGACCAAAATCTGTATTTGATGGATTTAAATTTTATTTGGTGTTTTTTAATAAATTGAGACTTGGATTTGAACAAGTTCATTGGCCTCAGCAAAATATGACATTATTGCAAAATTTCCCCAGCACACTATGGCACATTTCAGGTGGTATAGCAGTGTTTTTGGAACAAGTATTTTCCCTAGGTTCTTGAATGTTTTATATCTTACCTGTGAACCTATTGCTATTGAAATCATCTCTCAAAAAGAAGTCCAAAGGGATCGAGTGCGAAGACCTATGTCACCATTCAATATTGGTTATTTCTCACTTATGATTTCAAAAGATTTTTCATTGGATTCGTAGTTTACCATGTCTTAGTCTTAGTCATTAATGAACAGGTTGTTCATAACCTTCCACTGTCCTGTGCACAAAAAAATGATACCAAGCTGCTAATAGTGTTGCTTGCACTAAATTGCTTCGACTAAATACACCATGAGTCAGGACAAATAAAGAACTACTTTCTTTTGATGTAAAGCGTTACATATGTTAGTTAGAATTGTCTTAGATCGATTAAAAAACAATTCAATCGCTTGCCAATGGTTCATGTTAATCAACGTTACCATACCAACACAAAAAATGGCACTCCTTGATTAATACAGCTGTAAACAATCTTAAAAAACTGTTCATTCATTCAACGCAACCTTTACAGTATGTTCCCATCAGCAATCACAGCTCATTACATACTGTACAAACAGAGGAATGTAATGTTGGTCATTTTTTCTTTATTGTTTCCCCTTTTTGGTCTGTTACGACAGCAAGGGTATGTGCCATTCGGCATGCCGTAGGGCACCTTTCAATCTTGTTTTCCTTTGCACACAGACAACGCCGCAAGCATTTCGCTTTTATAGTTTATTGATGCCGACTGATGCGAAATTGCGAGAGTATTGAAGCTGAAAATATTTAAGCCAGCAAATGCGGGCAACTCTTTGGACAGCCCTAGAGCTTCCAGACGGACAGATAGTCAGACAGACGCGGAGGGATACTAGTTGGTTGTTTGTACTTCATCGGGCAGCTCATAAGCCTGTGTGATTATCGTCATCATCATCATCATCATCAGCATCAGGAGGCGATCAGCGGCGCGTTAAATTTTAAAGCCAAGTCAAATGCAAGCAACGGCACTCTGCAACATGCTGCAGCATGCGGCCCAAGTGCACAAAGTTGCGGACAAGTTGTGGACATGCCCCTCCTCTCCCTCCCCGTTCCGTATGACCAGAACCGCATATTGCGCAGAGCGCACATGGCAGCGGAAATGAATCAAATGACTGGGACGGACTCGTTCGAAGCCTCGGTCGAGTTTTGTGGTATGAATCTCTAAGTTGACACAGCCAAATGCAAAACGCATACGCACACACACGCTGTTGGCACGCACATATGCACACTCATGTATGCAGTGGAATTTTCCAACTAATCGGATTCTAATGGCAAAATAATTATCAGAAGACTGCATAGTGCCACTCAAACTCTCTCACACACACACGCACACACGCGCACACAGGCAGGCAGGCCGGCACACACATGCACGCAGTGTATTCATAAATTTGCGAGTGCCATTAGTTTTACATTTGCGGTTGTTGCTGAGGATAACCGCAAAGTGAAAAGCCGCAAAATTTTCAAGTCATACGGAAATGAATGGCTGCCAGCGACGAAATGGAGTCGACTCGACTGGAAACAGATGCCAATGCAGTTGTAACGGAGTTGCAACACACACATACACACACACACCGACCCACAAAGAGGGTCAGCCATGCGTGCAGCTCTATAACTATGTAACTGTAAATGTGTCTGTGTCTGTGTGTGTGTGCCTAAATCTCAATTACAGTTTTCAATTAATGTTGCAACAACGCCCGACACTTTTAATGATGAGGGAGGATTAGGACGGAAGGGCCGTACAAAGTTGTATACATGAAATTTTGCCAAGAGTTCAAGTTATGCTGGCAATTAAAATCAAGAAGATATGACCAGTTGATAGTAAGGATGAAAGAGAAAGAGAGAGGGAGATATGGAAATGGATATAGAGACAGCAGCAGAAACAAACAAAACCGGGAGACAATGACCAATCAGTGCAAACACGAACACAAACATAAACAGAAACAAACAGCCACAGCCACAAATAAACATAGCAACAACAACGACATCAGCAACAACAACAACAATAAGAACAACAACAACAATAAGAGCAACAACAATGGGCAGCCAGCAGGCTGCTTTGTGATAGATTCAATAATATTTAATTAAATATTTAAAACCGCTACATAAATTCAAACATTGCATTATGGTCGGGCCGTAGAGGCGCCAGAGGCTGGAGGGGCCAGAGCAAGTGTAAATAATGCTGTGCAAATGCAATTGCGATTTATATATATGTATGTGTTTGTGTGTGTGAGTGTGTGTTCACTTATGTTTATGTTTATGTGCTGCCAATTGATTCGGTTGAGATTGGTTTGTATTTGGTTAGCTTAAATGCCACATTTGCTGAGTTTTAGTTTCTGCCATTAAAGTTGTGACAATCACATGAACAGCTCAGTTAAGTTGTTGAGCAAGTGATGAACTAACAAATACCCTGTGGCAGATAAGAAGAGAAAGTAAAGAGAATAATAAAGTACTCCTTGAAAAGTCATTGAGAATAATAAATAAAAGAAATAATTAACTGGTTCCAAAAAGAGTCTAGAGAAAGTACTTGAAATTAAAATGTTTATATTTAAAGATTGATTATTGTAGAGTAAACTAATCTGCAGGGGAAAGTATAAAGTTAAATCCTTATGCTGCTGTACACACATTTTGAATTCCTCTTATTTCTCCTCTTGACTTTCCCATCACTCCTTCAGCACCACCCTTCTGCAGCCATTACAGGGTATAAAAATCAATACGCCTAGCGCAAATGTGGCAACTGAATTAGCTTCACTCCACACGCGCACTTCAGGCAGTTCAACCCCACTGCCTGCCCCATCGTACCGCAGCCAAAAGGCCCCTGCCTCCTGCCCCCAGCACACTTTCCCTCTCCGCCTCCTTGTCGAGCGCTTAATGCGAAAATTCAATTAGTGGCATAATTAGTTGTGGCAAGCATTGAAGTTCAGATTTTTTTTGGCAGCCCCAGCAGCTTGCTCATTGAATGGACTCGCTGAATGGACTCGGCTGGCGCTGATGACTTGGCCGGCAAAAAGCGTGTGCAATTCCATTGGACACAGAGCTGGACACGGTGCTGGAATTGCTACACGAAGCTGGTCCGGATGCTGCTGCTCTGCTGCTCTGCTGCTCTGCTGGTGCTGTTCTTGTGCTTTTGTTGATCTTTTGCCTCGCTATTCAGTGTAAATTTGGTTCATTCGCAACGCTTGATTAATGCGACTTAATTAATTCAAGCTAATTTAGTCCGCCGAAACAGGCTTTAGCTGGCCTGATGCTGATGCTGATGCTGTGCTGCTTTAAAGGCACATCAAATTTAAGACCAGCAGTTCCAGCTAGATCCCATGCTAACTGAAACTTGGCGCATTGGTGTTAATTAACTAAATGCAACAGCAATAAAATTGATTGTTTTCACTTTGTTTGCAATGCAAATTGCGTTGCCGCGTGCTGGCAATGGCCACGGCTCGTGCTCCTGCTCCTGCTTCTGCTTCTGCTCCCGGCCCCGTATCCGCATTTCGGTGGACTAATCCCACTGTCAGTGGCGCAAAAACGTTTTGGGTTTACCCGGCGCGAATTTCCGAAAATGCTTTGGCACCGACAGCTGCCTGCAGACGGAGGAGGACGGGCAGACGATGCCGACCGACGCGACGTCCAATGACATTTTTAGTAAAATATGCGCGGAACTGTGGTTGCAACTGTTTTTGGGAAATTGCAGTTGGGCAAAATTTAATTATAGTTTAAGCCACACGCACTGGCACACACACACACTCACACACGTACGGGCACACGTACTTACGTGCAAGCCATGTAAGATGGGGCGCGGTAGCCAGGCAGGCAGGCAAACAGAGATAAAGCGGCAAGTCGCGAAACAAGTCAAATGGCAAGTCACGTTTCAATGGCTAATGAGGTCATGTGTAAGAGCCAATGGAGGCGGGCAGGGGCCAAGTGGCATTCACTTCTCTGCTCTGCTCAGCTCAGCTCGGCTCAGCTCAGCTCCGCTCTACTCCACTCTTCGCTACTCTCTGTGCACCATCTGTCCTGCTCCGCTCCAGTGCATGCCACTAAGTATTGTTGCCATTGTGTTGCCTAGGTACAGTTGTCATTCACTCGCAAGCACGTTGTAATAATGAGAACGTGCAGCGACGGCCGGCCCCGATGCTCGCTCGGTTGTCTGAAGTGCCGGCGACGGATATCTGGCTGAATAACTAAAGTTAACACTAACTTGGCAAACAAATAAACATGGAAACAAGCCCAGGCCAGACCAGACCAGCCCAGCCCAGGCCAGCCCAGTTTAGTTCAGTCGGGCACACCGATGACAATATGTCAACACGCACACATACACACCCGCACACACACACCCGAACACACTCATATATGTATACAGAGGTAGGCGCACGATTACTCAGGTTGTAGGCATATAATTTCAGCTTCCGCACACGCCTTCCCCCGCCCTCTACCGCTGCCTCTGTGTGTCTGTCCTTAAACTGTTTGCATTATAATTGTGGTCGTTATTTCCCTCGATGCTGTCGCTTTGTTGTTGCTGTTACTGTAATGTTGCCTGCGCCCATTTGGCTGTTGCACTGCAATTACAATTTGTATGTTTTTGTAATTATTTATTCAGCAATTTCTGCCTCGCATGCTACAGAGATGACAATTTTAATTCGCAGTTTGAAGGCACAGCGAAGGTTCTGCGATGCCAATTAAATTTTAACTAAGGCTTCAGTTCTATTCCTAATAAGGTCAAAAGTTCAAACCCTTTACAGGTCTTCAATTGATAAAGTGTCACTTATGTAATTTAATCCTTATAAAAAGTTCACTTGAAGCTACAAAAAGTTTTCGGCTTTAAATTGTGAAAACATATCGAAGGCGCTCAGTGCAATCGATGCATCAAACGAGCACACACACAGAGTGGCACACACACGACATACACCCATACCTAGCGCACACATGAGCAATTGTCCGTAACTCTAAATGCAAATATGGGTCCTGGGGGGTCGATCCGTTCGCCTAGTTTACAGTTGACGACAAAAAATGAGCTTTTACAAGTGGCCCGCAGCTGCCTGGGGCTGCCACAGCGCAGCCCACCAATAATGGAGTCACGTCGCACTTATGAAAAATAAGCGATAATACCGAGTATAAGTTACAGACGCTCACAGGCAGGCGATAACCCCAAAGTCGTCCCCCAACCCTGTCGAAGACATTTCAACGTATGTACTTGAAAAGTTTCTTATCAGAGCACAAACATGTGAAAGACGAGAGAGACGATTTGAAATGTTGGCATATGTGTTGCAGACAGTCGCCGAGTCGACGCTGTTATCCGGCTTAAGATGCAGCCCTGGCACACAGCTCGGGCAATTAGGGCTGAAAAACTTTTTTAATGGCTGGCCACACTGCTGGGGCATAATTTGATAACGTGAAAACCGAAAAGTGTTTGGACAATAAATTTGCATGCCATGAAAATTCATTCACCTGCAGTCAACGAGATAAATTCACGTGCCGCACGTGCTTTACATGCAAAATAAAAAGCCACAACTTTTTATTAAAATAAAATCATAATTTAAAATATTTTGCAACAGACGACGACGGCGACACTGGGGTTGACAACAATGGAGGCGCTGGCCCAGATAATCAGGAAGCGGCGGCTTATTGAGCGCACATCAAAAATTGATTTGAGCGTAGCAGTGCCGCCCACCTTGGTCGCCCCCCTCGATGCCGCCCCAGGCCGCAATCGATACAAGCTGCGTACGTGTTTGTTACACTCGCTCGCCTGCATTCTGAGCCAAACAATAATAATTCATAATCGGCTGCGTGTCCTTGCGACAACATACACGACAAACTTCCTGCAGCTGTAACTGATAGCAGCAGCACTTCCTCTCACTCTCTCTCTCGCTCTCGCTCTGCGTGTTATCTCGTATCTCTTATCAATATGCAAGCGTCTTAAGTGGCATCATGAAACTGCCATGGAAATAGCGCCTGCTTGTCTGCCCTCAACTTCCACACACAGAGAGAGAGAGAGGGAGGGAGAGAGAAGTGGCATATCCCTTCTGTGCTGTGCCGACCCTCAACTATGCGTTTTTCTTTTCATAAATTTTTGAGTGACATTTTTGATGACACCCGAGCTTTGTGCCGTGTGCTCCGCGCACACACACACACAGAGAGACACACACAAACACCGTAGCTGACTAAAGGCACCTGTCACCATGGCCAAATGTTGCGTGGCATACTAAAGCGCCAAGTGTTTAGATGTCAGCACTGTGCGAAATGCCTAAGCTGGGGGCACCTCCACTTTTTGCATACCCTTGTGAAAGGTGCCAGAGCAAAAACCCGGTAAAAATATATCAAAATTTCAACGAGAGATGGCAAAAATATTTGTTGAAATTGCGCACTGAACTTTTGCACCTTGAGTTGCTTAAGTATTCAATAATACAAAGGGAACATAAATAGACGACGCCCTCGGAACAGAACAGGCATACAACCCCTTGCTGAGACTCTCCCCAGCGTAGGCTCCTTTTGACATTGGCGCTGGCGTTGGCGTCGACGCGGCTGCTTAAGCAGATTATCTGCGAAAAGGTTACGCGTTATGCGTTATCACGTAACATAAAGCGTAATCTCCAGCGCGTGGTTTGCGTTTAAGTACATTGCCAAGTAGATTGCTGTTTAAAATTTGATGCATGCAAAGGGGGGGAGGCAGCGTCGTTGTCTTTGCGTGAAAATTAAGCAGCTCCGGCCGGAGAATGCTTGCCTGGGGCAGGCGCAAATGGAACACTTTAAAGCGAGAAGAGGCCAACCTTGAAAGCTTTCCACGAAAAAATCAATTGTGTCTAGGTGTGCGCTCGTTGCGCTTTATTCAATTTTAACAAAGCTAATAAATGGATGTATAGCATAGAAGAACAGAGAACAGCTGAAGGGGGAACGAGGAGGGAGGAGAGCGAGTAGACGACGCTGCACGATTTATGCGCCTTACGAGCTAAGCCAAAAAGTATGCTACATAAGCTGGCACCGGCAACGGGAACGGCAACGGCGACTGCGTTGTCAGGAGGTATGGCGGCAATGTCGCATATGTTTGGCTGTTTGGTAAGCTGAAATTCAAATTTTTACTCTACAGCCACACGAGAGCTCTCTTCTTGTGTCTCTCTTTGGGCCCTCAAACCCTAAAAAAGGGGTTGGCTTAAATGGCGCCACGCCATTTGTCAGTGTAATAAAATCAAACACAGCGCTCTCAAAACCTCAAAAACCCGTCGAGCTCGGTGGCGTTAACACGCGCTGAAGGTGCAAGGGTAGCCGAAGAGGTGAGCGAGGACTGGGGGGACTTAGGTGGCATGGCAATGGCAGCACACCCAACTGAGCGCAAGCTATTGGAAATTTATATTGGCCGCATTTGTAGCCAGTTTGGCTTGGGGCATTTGCCTTGAGCGCTTTTTGAAGTTTTCACATTTATTTCACTTCGCCGGCATTGGCAGATTTCATCCAATCTTTGTAATTGTATGCACTTCGTTTTAATGCGCTCTCGTGTCACTTTGATGGCAGCCGTAGCTTGGCTACCTGTCCGCAGTAACCATACCAAACCAGACCCCTTCCTCACCCTTCTCTCACTTTCCGGACAAGGAACATGTCGATATATTTTTACGGCGCAATTTATTGCGGCAATTTCTCGCGCCCAAATGCAAATGCAGACGCTACGCTACGCGACCCGCGCGCTGTTTACATTAGTTATCAGCCTTATTTATGGTACCCCCTTGCGAAAACCCCTACTACCTCTCTCTCGACTCGGGTGGGCAACCGCAGGCAGGCACTTGACTAGAGTGCCTGGCGGCGCTTTAAAAATGAGCCAGCGACTGCTGCCAAGTGCCTATTAAATTAGGTTTAGTGGCGCGATATGGCCCAAACCTTTGTCTTACAAACCGGGTGGGGTTGACCCTCCCGACGGAGGGGAAGGGAGTAGGACGGGGCATTGAGAAATCACCAAATAATTGCGACGCTTACACTTTGTTGCTGCACTGGGCGACAGCGGGTTGACGCTTATCTCTCTTGGCAACATTTGCAACACAGCTACAAAGTGTGTGGCAAGCTCGCGCGATTCCTATGGGAACGGGAGAGGGTGTCCAAGGGTGGAGGGAGGTGAGTCGGCAGCGACAAATTACGAATTCAACAAGCGCCAAGTGGACAACCCTCATTAATTTCGGACCTTGCACGACGGGGCAGCGGCAGCTGCAAAGTTTTCTATTAAAATTAATAATGTTGCTCAAAACAAAGCAATGACAACAACAGCAACGAAGACAACAGCAACAACAACGACAACAACGACAACGATAGCGATAACCACGACAACAATTACAACAATAACGAGTCAACGAGCTTGTTGGAAAAATGAAATAAAAAACAGAACAATTTTATGTAGCACAGCGTGAGCGAAGAGCTTGAAGACTTTACTAAGTTGCGTGATTTGCCTTTGTGGACCACTCAAATTTATCAGCAACAACATCCATAAATGTTCAAAGCAAAATGGCTAACGGTATCTATGCCAACGAGGAAGCAGGTAGCCTGAGAAGTAGAATGTGTACAGTGGAAAAGATTATCCGGAAGAGAAATTTGCAGAAAGGTGAATCGTATTGTCTAATGAGAAACTCGAGAAGAAGCAGCGACGAGTGTTATTTCTTGCTTTTGTGTGAACAGTTATTTAAAAATTTATTATTTTGATATAATTTTATAACAAACCAGTAAAGCTTTAAGATTGGAACAGAACTTCAACTAACCATGTGGATTACTCTGTCAGGCCCAGTAGGTCTGAGGGGCACTACTAATAAGGTATACTAACGCAATCATCACATTTCCAGTTAAATGAAGATTTTTTTAATGATTTTAATTTTATTATGAATCGAGCTAAATCAATTAATTGGAATTAAGCTTAATTTGATTTCTATTTGCAAATTTGAGAAGGGTTTACAAAATTCACATAAGAAATTAATTAAGCCATGAATAAAAAGAAATTCCTTACGATATTCACGTGACATTTTGACAACTGAAAGACGGATTCAAGTCAAGAGGTCTAGTAATGATCTAATATTGTAAAAATTTCATGTCAGACGAATATGCAAAGCTTCCTCTGATTAAGCATGCGATAAAAGGCAAATGAAACCTTGTCTGCTGTCTAAAATTATTCATTTCTTTGTAAAAAACACATGGCCCTCGTCAGGACTTGTAATTGAAACTCCCACTCGGGAGTGACGGGAACTGAAACGTAAAGTGAAATAATTAGCATTATGTTGTTCTGTTTATTTCTGCGGCAACACAATGGAAGTGAATTGGGAAACGGAATGGGAAGGGAGATCCCTGTGTGGGCCTACGCCGGCGTAAGGCGTATTACTTTTAGTTAATTAATTGAGTTGCTCGTTATGAATACTTCATAAAGTCAGACAGATATCAAGTTGGAAAATAACCGCAGGTAACCTAACGACCGAGCTGGCCTAATACTTGTAAAACTTGGTAATTGTGTGGGCCAGTGTGTGTATGTGTGTGTGCGGGTGTGTGTGTGTTTGGCAGTAGATGCTTTAATTTAACTACGGTCCAAATATTTGAGTCAATTTTCGAATGCCTCGAGAGACTTGGCCTTTGTCTTTGCCAGTGCGCCGAGTAAATAGCGCCTCGGTAAACAATGAAAGAGGAAGAAAAACGTAAAGTGAAAACAAAAGGAGCAGAAAACAAAACGTAGAGAGAAGTCCCAAAACTGGAAAAACAATCAAAGAAATTAGCAAACAGCAAGAGGGAACGGCAAGCAATAAAGGAACAGAGAAGCGGAAGAACATAACGCAATGCAACTACATAAATAATTTAATATTTCCACTTCACTTCACTTTCTGTTCGCTTCTCTGCGCTGTGCTCTTTCGCCATTCTGTTTGCTTTTTGTTCTTACCGCCCGCTGCGACGACGCAAGTAAAATAAGCAATCGAATGCTCAGTTAAATGTAAGAAAAATCAATTTTCCAAACAATTTTACTGTGACCCTCGTCGTCGCGGTGCCCGATCCTGGGGCGGCACGGGGGTTTTATGCACTTGTCGCCGGCTGCGGGCAATGCTCTTTTTTCGATTCTATTTTTTGTTTTTGCTTTCGGGTTTTTTTTTTGTTCACTTGTTTGCCAGCTTTTGCTTGTCTGCCTGCACGCAAGCAGAGGCAAATCAGGCAGAGGGCAAAATCAATCGCCAAATCACTTCAGTGCGTCGTCGTCGCCGGCGTTTAGATGAATATTTTTGTTGCTCTTTTTGGGCTGCACGTTTTTTGTTTTCTTCGCTTGTCTTTTTCTTCTTGCTTTTGTTTTTGTTTTTGATTTTCTCTCTCTAGTTCATTGTTTGCCCTCTCAGCTGCTCTTTGTTGCGACGCTTGTTTTGCATTGTTTGCCCACCGAACCACTGTGCCCGACGAAATGGCAGCCTAACGATTCCTCTGGGCTCGATTCAGAGAGCAAGCGAGAGAGATAAGCATTACGCCAGCAGTAGCCACCTATACCAGACTCTATCCATGGCCCGCCTCAGCCCGCCCTGCCCCAAGGATGGGCTGCGTTAGGCGCTTCAATTGTGTCACGCATGCACGCACGTTGCTTCCGTTTTTCCGGCTGCCGGGTTTGCTATTTTTTCCTGTTAGCTCTCCCTCTCTCTCTCTTCCCGTACGCGTTCCTACTTAGTTTGGGCTCCAACTCGCAGAAGAAAGGCAAATGAAAATAAAGAGCAACAGCAGCAAAACAAAAATAAAGAAAGTACGAGAGGAAGGCACAAACAGAGAGAGAGAGAGAGGGGGATGGGCAGCGACAGACTGGAAAATTTGCATGTTTAGAATGTTTGGACATGTTGAAATCTTCTTTGGAGTTTCTTGTTGTGCCACCAAGTTTTTTTCACTCTCCACTCGCCTGTGCTCAGCATGAAAATGAAATTTGCATTTGACAGTGACGTAGATATTTACCCGAAACTAGGGAGTATTGCCTGCGGCAGTTTATCAGACGTGAAATACGAGTGTACATAATATAAAACAAGCTGAAGGAAGTCTTCAAACAGGTAGAAGGAATTGGCAAACAATTGGGATATTTATGAATACATAAATAATAATTGTATTAAATTTATTGGAATTCGAATGAGGAAAGTTGAGTGATTACTTTGAGAAGAGCAACAATATTTAAAATTATAATATTTCGAATATTTTATATAAAATGAACTGAAGTTGAGATTTATTTAGCAGATGTAAAGAACGTTTCGTTTCTCTCACAAAAAACTGTAACTTTTTCCGAGAGTTTTTGCATAAACACGCGCTTTCCGCCTAAGCTTCCTGCTGGAACTACGCCTAGTTGGAACCTGTTAGAACCGGAACCACACACTCGTCTCAAGTGTAAACATGCATGTGAATGAGAGGAGACAAAAAAGCAAAGAATGAATCGTCTGCCACGAAGAAAGGCAAAGAAAAACAGAGGTACCAATCCCCACACACACACAGACACACACTTACACGTTGAGGAATGTGCGAGCACGTGTTATTGCAATTTGAGCCGCTTTACATACACACACACATATTTCCAATACTAACAAGAGCCAGCAGAACAACAACAACAACAAGCCGGAACAGTGTTAGCTTCTTGGCATTATCGATTGTGGGCAGTCAAGAGTAATAAGTGGAAAAGTTGGACTACGACTATTTGTGGATATTCATCCAGGAGGGGGAAGGGGGAGGGGGAGCGGATTGCTGGTGACTAAAGCAGAATGGCAAAGGAGCTTTGCGGCTGGCGGCTATTGCCAAGTCATAAGCGGAAGATGCTAAACAAATTTAAAGCGCTCAACGCCCGAAGGTCATGTTGTCATTTCCTTTGCTGCTCTGGAATAGCGGCAAGTGGCGAGTGGCAAGTGGCAAGTAACAATCGGCAGGGGGTAAGCGGCAACTGGCAGTTGTTGCCACCGCACGCAGCTGGCACCGGATGCTTTGGGAAGCTCGTGCCACAGTTAAAAGTTCAATTTGTGGAATGGCAGCGGCGGCAGTTACACGCTCAGCAACACACGCACACACACACACACACGAGCTAGGGCCAATTGAAGCGTAAGAAACAGCAGCAGGACGCAGTCGCAACGGCAGCATCAGCAGCAGCAGCAGCAGCAGCGCAAACAGCAAAAGGAAATTTTGCGTTAAATTATTACTTTCCGTTTATGCAAAGCATTCGAGTTCGCCCACTTCGCTTTAGCGCCGGTCTCAGACATGTTTTGTTGCCACCACAAACACACACACACTATCTCAAAACTTTAGGGCTCAAGGGACAGCGAGTGGGGGAACGGGGGGAGGGGGTGCCAGGGCTGGTTCTGCGGTTGGCTGCCTCTGTGCGAATTAGTATGTGCGACAAGCAAGGAAATTGCAATAGCATCTCATGATGCCACTAAATGCACAGAAAAGGGTGCAACCAACAACAGAAACAACGACAGCGTCAACGACAACAACAAAAAGGGAAAAACACAGCAACAACAACAAGATGTGGATGCAGCAGCAGCAGCAGCAGAGCCTAACCAAGATTGGGAAAAAGGAGCGGGTGGAAAAAAATTCATTTGCTGTATTTGCAAAAATTTTCATGCTGTCAACAAGCAGCGGGTCGAGGGGAGGCAGGGGCAGCGGTGGCGCTTGGCAAGCAGAAGGGAAAAGCGTCGCCTGTGTTCGCCATTTGAAAGAACACACATGTGGGAGGCAGAGAGACAGAGGGGGGCACGGCACTGAGGACTGGGGACTGGGGACCGGGTACAGTGCTGCATATTACACACAAAAGGAAAGGCGACGGGAGCAGCTGGCACTAACTGAAATGAAACGAAACGTAACGTGGAAATTGCAAGCGGCGCCGTTGCCGCCGACGCTGATGCTGCCGCTGATGCAGACGGTGCTGCTGCCTTGGTGCCTCTATGGAAATGCATTTTAAAGAAAAGAGCGCGCGCTTTTGTCATTTTAATTTTGTGGATTTTCTCTTCTCTTTTTTTGCCATTTCCATTTCATGTTGCCACCAACATGCTGCCGCATGCCACAAAACGTCCAAGGTTAGGCAGCAAGAAATGTTTTTTAATTGAAAATGTTCCCAGTCAGTTGCGACTCTTAATTGTGGGCGTGGCAGGGCCAGAAGAAGGCACTTAAGTAACCGAGAAGCCCAACTATTACAACTATAAGAACTGCGGAGCGAGACTCAATGGCAGCCAGCGCCAGTTGCCACCCAGCTCCTCGTGGCCTTGCTCTCACATGCCCCACCCCCATCATCTCACTCAGCACACACTCTATATGGCTCACTGTGTAGCCATTTATCTTGCTCAAGGTAATAAAATGTCTATAATTAGTCATTTAATATACAGATTTCCGTTTTGCGTCAAGGGGCGAAAACTTTTCCAGGCCGCAGGGCAGGGCAGGGCAGGGCAAAAAAACAAGTTGCGAAAAATGCCAAAGAAAGTTTCTACGTGAACAACTGGGCGAGACTGTGGCAAGGGAGTCATACGAGTATGAAGTGCTCCAGCACGGCTCTGCACGGCTCTGCTCTCTTGTCTTGTGTGGGTAATTTAAGGGGAGCAAATGATAAACTACTAAGCAGCAGACTAGTCGGCCCAGAGCCGAGTGGCGAACCTAAATAAATGTGCAATTAAGAGCGTTGCTCACTTTACCGTTGGACCGCACAATTTGCTGCCAACTTTTGCCAGCTCAGACAGCGAACATATAAGCTCTACACCCACACACACACAGACACGCACACACACACACACAAGTCTGAGTGTTGTGCACTTTTAACGTAATATGCCGTTTGGCTGCCTGAGCTATGCGAATTTTTATAATAAATCTTGGAGCTTCCGTTTTTGGTTTGCAAACTTCCTGTTGGCAACGCCGCCGGCGACGACGACGACGACGACGACGGCGGGGACGGCATCTTAGCCAAGACAGAGCAACTGCTCTGTCCCTACATGCTATATGAGCCAGCTGCCAGACTGCCTGCCAGCCTGACTGCCTGCACTGTGATTTGCACGCAACATATGGACTATCATGTTCCATTCTTCACTCCAATCTGCTCCGCTCCGCCGGACTTGTGCCAGCATGCGAAACTGTGCTGGGTCCCAGGCACGCCAGGCAACTGGCATTGCCGTCTGCCGAAGGTTATGCTGGACTTGGCGTGGGAGATGTTGGTGCAGCAACTTGGCTGAGTGAAATAAATCTTCAAGTTTCTGCTTTACTGCAACTGATCTGCTCGCCCGGCTACGCAGAACTTATTGCGTAGCGCGACCCAGCGCAAAAGGTTAAAGGTTTCCCATTCCACTACTTGAAATGAACAGTAAAATTAAAGGCTAGTTGAACTACTTCATTCTGATGGGTGTAAAGACATAAATGACAAATGACGTAAATTCTCATGGGATAGTCTCCAAATATTTAATCTATATGTTTTACTTGAATATTATAAAATTGGATTGAACGAGAGCAAGAGTCGAGAACAATCGACGATGGAACGTTCTTTGACCTACATATGTATGAAGTTAAAACTTCCTTTTCCTAAATCTTTTGTGTTTGCTTGATCGCATTGTAATTCGAAGAAAAGATAGTTATAATACGAGGGTCGTTTGATAAGTCCGTGACTTTTTGAATAAAATATATTTTTTTCGTCAAAGAAGCGTTTTATTTCTCAACATAATCTCCTTTTAGCTCTATACATTTAGTCCAGCGTTTTTCCAATTTTTTTATTCCTTCCAAATAATAGGTTTTCTCAAGGCCCTCAAAATAGTCGTTTGTTTCTGTGTTTCTCTTCATTTGACCCGAATCTCTTACCGCCGAGCCATTTCTTCATGTTTGGAAACAAAAAATAGTCACAGGGGGCTAAATCTGGAGAATATGCTGGATGGGGTAGCAGTTCGTAGCCCAATTTATGAAATTTTGCCATGCTGACACGAAATTCACTTTTTTCCATTTTTGTTAAAATTCACGAGATCGTCTGCTTTCAATGCCTATAAAACGCAAACCAAAAAACGCAGCTTTCTCAAAATTTTACAGTCAGCTGTTAATCGATAACTGCTGACAGGAGCAGTGTTGTATTTAGAGCAGGTGCGCGGCAAATACAAAAAGTCACGGACTTATCAAACGACCCTCGTAGTCAACTAAATAACATATTTGTGGAGGTCGTAAAGATGTATCTTTTATACGTCACATACACATCAATTAAACAAATTTAATTGTTAATTAGCGACGGCGGTGGACGTGGCATCCAAGATTTGCAATATAGGATACATAGGATACAGAAATATTGATGGTAAATTTTGAGTCACTAGGTTTTTTAATAACTGAGATCTGTGTGTTCATACTGGACAGATAAGCTTGGCCCAATCGAGTCGACTATACTTGGTGGAGTCACATTTGCACCCTTTTTTGATGGAAATAAATGTTCGAAGGGGATAAAAACAATATTCAAACATTTAAATATTTCACATTCTTTTATTTCTGCAAGTTATTTTTATTAATTAATTTATTGGTAAATTGTAACTAAAATACGAGGGTCGTTTGATAAGTCCGTGACTTTTTGTATTTGCCGCGCACCTGCTCTAAATACAACACTGCTCCTGTCAGCAGTTATCGATTAACAGCTGACTGTAAAATTTTGAGAAAGCTGCGTTTTTTGGTTTGCGTTTTATAGGCATTGAAAGCAGACGATCTCGTGAATTTTAACGAAAATGGAAAAAAGTGAATTTCGTGTGCTAATGGCAAAATTTCATAAATTGGGCTACGAACTGCTACCCCATCCAGCATATTCTCCAGATTTAGCCCCCTGTGACTATTTTTTGTTTCCAAACATGAAGAAATGGCTCGGCGGTAAGAGATTCGGGTCAAATGAAGAGAAACACAGAAACAAACGACTATTTTGAGGGCCTTGAGAAAACCTATTATTTGGAAGGAATAAAAAAATTGGAAAAACGCTGGACTAAATGTATAGAGCTAAAAGGAGATTATGTTGAGAAATAAAACGCTTCTTTGACGAATAAAATATATTTTATTCAAAAAGTCACGGACTTATCAAACGACCCTCGTATAAGTTTATTTTCCAACAGAACTAACTAACTAGTCTGACATTTTGCTTACCTTCCTTTTTACCAAATAAATATATACATTTTCGAAAAAAAATGTCACTATTCATATCTGTATAATCGGTTAGGGGGAATCATATACACGCTGTAGTAGAAATTGAACCTATAACTCTTAAAATTTTCTAGAATTCTATACAGTCATATTTAAAACTCGTCCACTGTGCATTCTTACTGATTTCGCTTTACACGTGTTTTCTTAAATATTTACATCATGCGAGACCATAAAGCAATAATACCTGCCGCACGCACTTATTGTATTTTGTTTTATTGTCCTGACAGTTTAACGAGCACTCAAATAAATTTTTATGTTTTTCGAATGATTGCAATGCTATTTTGAGGGCAAGTCCAAATCGATATTCAGGCCTAACCCAAAAAACACTTTGACTGCCTTTTCTTGGGAAAACAATTGTTTCATTAGCACGGAAAGGCGTGAGGTGAGAAGAGTTTCCCTTTCTCTCTCGCCTCCTTCACCTTCAGAAGCACTTGCTCGCGCTTAAGCCGAACATCAAAGCAACTAAATTTACTTAGCAATATGATTGTAACTTATAATGTGCAGGATTCTCTACACAGTCCGTCAATTTTTGATGGGATCCGGGGGTCTTTTTTTCGCACCCTCGTCATAAGCCCGCCGGCCGGCCAGATTGTCAACCAGTTCACTTCGCTGCTGTCCCGTTTCAAAGTAATGCCCTTTGCGCACGCTTCTGGCTGCTTCTCAAAACAAAATTAGACGCTAAGGCAACAGCAACAATAACAACAACAACGAGAGACAAGCGAAAAAATTGTAATGCAAATTTAATTAGGTTTTAAGTGCTTCAGCGCAATGGCGACGTCGCGACGTCTAAGACAACCAAGTTGCTTGTGGTTGTTGTTGCTGCCGCTGATGTTATTGTTGTTGTTATTTCTACCGCCCGTGCGCTGTTGTTGTTTCTTGTCAAATATTTACTTTGAAAGCGGCGCAAAATAATCAAAAAGGTTGTCCCTCCCCCGGCCCGCGATAAAAGCAAAGGTGGTAATGAAATTTTTCGCGCTGTGTTTTAAAACAGTTTAAAGTTATTACGACCGGCTACGTGGCCTGGCAAATTGATTTGGCTAAGACGAAAGTTTAAAGCGTTATGCGGGCTGTGGCCGTGGATGCCAGCGACCACGGCGATGGCGGTGGCCCTTCGAAGCCCACGGGCAAACAGGCTGTGTTTGCCCAACGTGGCGTATACATAATATTAGCTTCTAACTTTAGCGCAAAATAAAATTCTAAGCTAATTTGCGTGTGACCCGCATCAAAAGTTTTCCATATTGAAATCGAAATTCCAGCACAGCCAGCACATAGCATAGCAATGCATAAAGCTGAATTGGTTTATTGTCTGCGCGCAGAGCTGGATGATGGGGCTGGTTTGGTGGTGGCCGAAACTTTGACAATGAAAGTTTTTAGCGCCCATGCAATATGCAAATATTTGCGCAACTTTATTAAAATTCATTTTTGTCATTCATTGCCAAATGTAGTCAGTGTGTGCTCTGGGGTTACTTATTGTGCTTGTGTGTTACTGCACGCTTGTCTGTGTGTGAGTGTGTGTGAGTGTAAGTTGATCTAAAAACTCTTGACAATAGTTTTGCCAAGTTGCTACTTTCATGGCGGGCGCGCAAACATGCAAAGAATTTTGTGCTAAGCGGCAATAATTGCAAATTCCACTGCAACCGCGCTCGAACACACACACACACACACACACACATGCACATACAAGCCACATACACATACGCAAGCTGGTTGAAAACTTTCGCCTTGTCTAACTGTCTACAAATCGCAGAGCTTTGCGAAAATCTTTGCCAAAATGTTTGCCCATAGACATTTTGGGAGTCAAAACTTTGCAGCGCGCAAAAGTATGCAATAGTTTTTATTCGGGCTATGCCCACACATTGTATGTGGTCATGTGAGAGTGTTGCACACAACACGCCACCCCCCACCCCCAGCCATCGTTTAGCCAAGAAGTTGTGCTAAAAATTTTAAATTGCCTCACAATCTGCATATCATTTATTTAATTAACCCGCCAACGACACATCACGCCGGGCGAGCAAGCTTTTTTGCCGCAATGTTTTGCGTAGAAAAAAGACACACATACACACAAACAATGTAATTAAAATGACACATTTTTAATTGGCTGGACGGGCAGAGCTTTAACAATTGCCTCAGTACGTGTGTGTGCGTGTGACAGTGCGTAATCGTGGAATTAAGCAGCCAACTGTTCGCTGTTAAGCTGTTAATTCGCATTATTCTCACTGCGCCGGACATTTTTATAGGGCAATGCCACGCCTCGTCGCAAAGGCCGCAGGCCGTGTGAAAATCCACGTGAAGGGGAGTCGATAGACGCTGGCTATTGAATTGAGCAACGGAACTATCGCGTATGCTGTGCAGCACCGTGCATCGTGCTCAGTGCCCTCTGCCTTGGGGCGACCATAACTAACGGTTCACTGCACATTGAAGTCGCTGCTTGAACAGCTGCAGACGGCAGCAGCAAAAGCACCAGTAGCAGCAGTAGCAGACGGCAACAGCAGCAACATTGCGAACTTCAACTTGCAATTTGGACGTGACCAAAAAAGAGATTGCCGTAGGTGTCAATTGTTTGTTGGTGTGCAAGCACACACTCACACGCACACTCTAGTACTGCAGCTCTACACATATGTGCGAATTTATCGGTTGACATGACAATGCGGCTGCAAAATGCTTGCGTCGAACTGAACTTCAATATGCCACGGGCGACGCTCTGCCAACTGCCAAACGCCAAATGCGAACTCCGAACTGCGAACTGCGAACTCCGGAGACCACGGACAACAGAGCGAACGTACGAACTGCATATGTGCCGACTAACGGTCGCTCTCTGTTGGTGTGTCTGACTCCTAACTCTTTGCTCTTCGATCCCATGTGTACGAAGATACCATTAGGTAGCATGGCAGTTCAGGGCAAGCCCTCACACTTTATGCCTGCGTCCTGGCCCAGCTACCGTGTCAGTTGTTCCTCCATGTCGCGAGGGTTGCTCGAGCAGAACAGAGAAAAGTAAAGTAATGGCGAAATAAAAGACTCTTCATCTGTCTTAACGATTTTTTTTTATTTACTAAAAGCACTTTATTTATGAAATACATTAATGGTTATCAAAAGATAAAGAGTGAAGTATTAGAAAGGAAGAGAAACGAGAAATGTATTAAACTATATAGATAGGAATAAGATAAGCCACCGGACAAATCTGAGATGATGCCAATCTTTGAAAAATAAGTCAAAAGATATTGCGAGAGATAAGCGATAAGTTGAGGTTCGTCATCCTTATGCTGATCACGTAAATTTTCATGTAATTAAGTCACAGATGTCTTCTTCTATCCCCCACACATTGGAACAACCGCAGCACACTCTGAATTCTTTTTACTTCATGGCTAAGCTAGTCAATTTTAATAGTGTTTCCTTCTAAAATCTCTCATTACCTTTAATGCCAACTTCCCAGCCAGACCTCTTAGTCGATTTATATTCAATTTCACAGCTCATTCCATCTGTTCCACCATATCTTTAAATCGATCTATCTTTTGCTCGCCTGCATCCACAACTTGTGAGCGAGTCACCCTCGTTCATTCCTTGGCTTTGGGTAACTGAGTTGCCTGCACTGGCGCTAACCTCTCTAATGTGACCTCAACGTAAAATAATTGCTGACCAAAGTGCACTCAAATGCAGACTCATGGCCACACGTGATGACCAATGCACTTCAGGTCAAATGTTCTCAAATGTGCATGGCTGGCGCCACGCCCATATGCTACTTGCTACGGCCACCCACCGTTGTAGCATGTGTGCATGCGTGTGTGTGTGTGTGGTGTGTGTGCCAAAGGGTATTGTTAGACAGCCGCAAGGTCTCGTTGGCTGGCTCGTTATTCTTACTTTTTCGGTCAGCTTAGTCGAAGACAAGTCGTGGTAATTGATGTAATTTCTGGCCAAAGGTGCAAGACAGGCATCAAACTACACAGAGCAGAGAGAACAGAACGAATGAGAGATCTCTCACGGAAAACCGAATCTTTTGTGCATTGTGTTGACGCAGCCTCTGTTAGGCAATCATTTGAGTAGCGCACAAAAGTCACAAGTTGCAGCTCAGATGTCGAGGCCAGGCCGGAACCGGTGAGGGTGCCATTTGAGATGCCGTGTTCTCGCTCTCGACGCCTCTTGCGGTTCAGCATTTAAGTGCAGACCATAAAAAACTTGGGCTTTAAGGCAGCTAGCACTCGAGTCGTTCTCTTGCTTGTTCGAATCGATTGATTTGCCAGTAAGATAAATCAATAAAAAGTATTTCGCAACGCCTTTGTTTGCCTACAGCAAACAGTGCTCAAAGCGACCATTTGAAGGTCGATTATAATGTAGGCAATGAGTGAACGACTATGCCATGAGAACGACTATGAGAACGGATACTCTGTTATGAGTACTTTTACCTTTTTTATTTATACCCGGCCACGAATGTTTTATTGATGTATTTTTTCATTGTGTTTACCTTGTGTACTTTATCGCTCGTTCGTCTTAGTAGGCATGACAGTCTTCCGTTGTCGTCGCGTTCGCAGCGCTTATAGCATATTATTTATTGTGCCGCAATTGAATTTGAATTTGTTGATAGTCTTATGAGCAAAGCAAACACTAATTGGGCGCATGTGGAAAGCTAGTGAGCGAACAAGCACCAGCACATTCTCGTCTAAGTGCAGCTTATGCAAAATGTATAAGCTGAAAATGTTCTTGGCTAATTACTTAGAGTGAGTAGGCTAAAAACGGGTTAACACTTGCCAACGGCCGTTGTTGTTGCTGCTGTTGTTGTCGCTAGTGTTTCAACCAAGTAAGAACTGCTTAGCCGGCGGCTAAGTTTCTCTATTCTCTGCGCTCCATTCGTATGCAGCCCCCGCGCACTCTCTCACACTCTTTCCATCTCACTAGCTCCCTCCTGCTCACGCTCTGCATGTGTACTTCAATCTTAAGGCGAAAATTGAACAAAGGACTTTGTTTGTTTTCAACTAAATTAGTGCAAATAGTGCACACTTACACACCTACACGCACACACGAAGAAACACTTACACAAAGGCGGGCGGCAGAGCGACTTTACCTTGTGCCACTTAAAAGCAACAACAGCGACAACAACAACAAAGCCTGAGCACTGGCATTCACTTTCGCAAAGAGACCCACCCACACACACACACAGCATAGCATGCATTGTGTCTGGGCGTGTGTGGGTGTGGCATTATCTGGCGCATAGTTGGCTCGCGATTTGGGCGCTCAAAAGTATGCTATGCGAGTCATTACCTTTCATCTCAATTATACACGTGCAAGAAAAGCGAGAGAGAGAGAGAGAGAGATAGAGCAAGGAGAGAGCTAGAAGACTTGGCAAGCAGATGTACATATGCATACAAATTTATTTAAAGAATTTCTTACACCCAGCACAACAATAACAACAACAACAGCTTGGGGAACGAGAACTGACGCAATGCCTCGTTTATGCCACACGTGACCTGCTTTGCCGTTGGCCAGGGTCGTCTACAGTGACTGCCATATAGTCGCACACTATTTTTACAAGTGTCTACAGTTAAGCACTCGCACACACACACACACACATATACACACGCGCACGCACAGGCAAACTTTTGTTGTGCCCATGCGAAAATTACCATGCTCAGAGAACGCATCCGCCTGCGTCGTCTGTTCGTCGCGTGAAACGAGAAGAACAACTTTGGTGTGCCTGACGCGCAACAAAAGAACGTAAAGATGTGTGCAAGGCAGCACTGGCGCGGTAGCTAGATTGTGGAGCGTTGCATGTGGCAAAAGCACACAAGCACACAGCAGGCGCAACGCACTGGGCAACTACGCAGCCAAGCAGGAGAGAGGCAGCCAAGCAAGCCGGGCTAAGAAGCTAACATAGCCATAGCGTTGGATTTCATTATGCGCATTTTCTACCACTTTTTGGAAGGCAGCCCGTTAGCATCACATACTTTAAGGCGCCGCTATCCTCGCCATCGTCGTCGCGATGCTCCTCAGTTGCCTCTTTGCTGTGTTTTGCAGTTGAGCTTGCTTTTGCGCAGACACTGAAATGCAATTTGCATAAGTTTCACAGCTTCTTTCGCTTATATAAAGCCGACTTATATAAATATAAATACTATGTGCATAACCCAACTGCGTCTATGTGTCTGTGTGTGAGTGTGCTCTAGTGCATTAGTGTGAGAGCGTTTTTGTCTGTGTGCACACTTAAAGTATGTGTTGCCGAGCTGTTGGCAGTTTGCATGAAGAGAGACACAACAACAACAACAAAACTAAGTAATGCTGCAAACTGTCGAGCACAGTTGACTGTCGCATACCCTGCAGCCAGTATTGAAAACACATTATGAGTTCATTAAAGCGTACTCAACAAATGTCATTACTTTTTTTTAAGTTTCCTCTGCTTAACTGCGTTGGTAGAAATAGGATACGAGTATATTTATTTTGTTACAGACTTGTATTTAAAATTGATTTATTTTAAAGAAGAGTCTTAAGATTTTACCTTTTTGAAGTCTTTTTAGATTTATGAAATGGTTGCAATTTATAGGAAATTATAGACGAACAAGCACGAAAGCTAGAGTTGAGTGTGCTGTGATATACTCGTTATCCACGTTTTTTGTGTTGCATACTTTAGGGAGCGTATTGGAAATCAGTAACTCTAAAAAATATTTCTTAAGCAACTTCTTTATTAACTATCCGATCGCAACCAAATTTGTAGATATCATTTTGACGTTAATAGTCATTGTATTTTTAAAATGTATTTTTAAAAATGAATGTGTTGCATTTAAATTACGCTTTGAATTCTGTTGTTTTCGATTTACGGATGCGGAAAGGATTTAATCTGTGTGCAATAAACACATATGCATATTTATACTAAATTTGATATCCCTAGTTCTTAAAGTCTCTTAATTCCATGTTTTTGACCGTGGACGCTGATCTAAAATATATAAAATTAGTGGAGTTTTTCCGGACGGACATGGTTGTTGATGCTGATTCAGAATATACGTGGTTTGTGGCGTCTGCCACGTCTGACATCGTATACTAAGTATTAGTAAGCATAAGTATACTTTTAAAGTAGGCTTTCTTGAAATATCTGAAGCATAAACAATACAAACGTAATATGTGAATCAAATCGGTGCTGCCTACTGCACAATGAAATTAAACACACCCTTTGTCAAGTTTTTGCATTCAGGATATAAGAGCAAGGCAAAGTATTGCATCAAGTTTAAGTTAAGTTAATCAAGTTGAAAAAATGAAATTTGTATTTGTTCACGCTCAAACAATCTCCATATGACTTTCTGTAAAGAGAACTGAAGTTTCCTATAACATTCTCCTATATTTATAATGTACTTCAATGCATATTACTTGATTCTGCAGAATGGAATTATTAATTACTATGGCAAAATTTTGTATTAAATACTGAAACATTTCACAGCAAGTTTGTTGCTGCAATTAAAAGCTGCACTCGTATTTTATAATGATTTACTCTCAGATAAAACAAACTGATGTATGTATTATGATTCGTGTTTAACGTAAACAGAGCATCAATTAAGCTGCTGACCAATTTAACTTGTGTGTGTTTTATAGTTATTTACCGACATGCCACACACTCACACTGACACAGACAGACGCAGACACACGCACATGCAGAGGACATACATATGCAGGCACACATGCAGCAATAAACTGGCACAAATTTATCATGTCTGTCAACTGTTGCCGGTGTTGAGCCTAATCCATGCCACTGACCCCACAAGCAGCTGAGCACCTAAGCCGCAGCACGCTCCACTTAGCCAAAATCCAAGCAGAGTCTGCTTGCTCTGGCTGCGGCAACGGCGGCTCGCAGATACTGCGGTCTGATGCTGCGGGCGCTGCGTGAGGTGTGAGAAGTTTGGTTGGCTGCGCGAAGGCAGCAAGAGCAGCAACAGCAGCGGGAATTGAGCCAGCGATTGGCGGCGACTGACTACCCCATGCCCCGAGCGCCTCACGGGCAAATCACTCATTACACTCTCACGCCTGAGCTCACCCCGGCGCGGTTGCCTGCCAGGCGGCTTGGCTTGGCTTGGCGCACGACCCAAAGGTAGAGGGTGGAGGGTAGAGAGGAAGGTAGAACGGCAACGTCACAAATTATGTCAATTTGCTGCTCCCTCTTCCACTGTCAAGAGAGACGCAGCGCGCTGCCTAGACTAAGTAGTGCGTGTGTGTGTGTGTGTGGGAGTGGATGTGTGTGTATGAGGTTGGGACTACTACTCGTTGGGAATTTGACATCTTACATGGGAATTACAAACGCACCGAAAATTGCTACAATGTTTTGCGACAGCGCCACACACACACACAGATACACACACCAAGCTAAGTATGTGTGAATATGTATAAATAGATATGTCTGTCTGGTTGGCTGCATCGCGCGTGCCTGAGTTCAGTCGGCGTTTTCATGTGCAAATTTTTGTAGTGTGCCATAAATTATACGACTGGGAATTGCTTTTCTATAATACGTGCGCATATTAAATAAATGTCAAAAATTTTGCCTTCTCCCTTCCCACACACCCACTCACACACACACACAAACTGGCAAACGCCCGCGCAGTCCTACACGTACGCGCTTTAACTTAGATTCCCTCGAACACACAGGCACTCACACACACACTCTCTCCGTCTCGTACGCACACAGAAAAAGACGAGTGCAAACTGAAATTACGCGTGAGGAATTTGCTGCTGGCGGCTGTTCCAAAATTAAATTACGCGTAACATCATTGCGCAGCCCCTTTTTGGGTATTAATGAGCTTTGTGATGTTGAGCATGATGGATCTGTGCCAGAGTCATAGCTAAACCTTTGCCAGGTGGGCTGACTGACTGACGGTTGGGTGTGTGCGTTTGAGTTGCCTGAAATCGATGTGTGACCGAAACAATTCGAGAATCAATCAACCTCGCAATTCTTGGCAAACTTATACCAATCACATATGTCCAATTGTTAAATTGAAAAACAATATACAATGAAGAAGGAACATAACGAGAGTATTAGTATTAGAAAATATAATAGATTGTTTTTGGCACATTAACTTGTGAGTTTCATATGTTCATTTCACAAACTGTTTCACTTTTTAAATTCATTACACAATAACTTAAATTTTCAATTTACACTTCTTTTATGCGCTACTGCTGCAACTTTTTCTTCTAAATGCGGAGTTGCCACCTTTTCATGTATTTTCTTTTATCAATAAGCATCGATGTTCGATGCCAAGTGCTTCTATTAAGCTTCCCTATTGTTAATTGATTTCAATAAAATCTTTCATATCACATTCCTTAAATCAACGAATAATTGACAGTTTAACATGCTATTAAATTAATACTTGAGAGATTAATATTTTTGATTTCAAAATATTAAGACAGAAGAGAAACAATAACTTATGAAATTAACGTTAATGTTAAGGTTCAACTATTATTATATCGATTACAATCGAATTCAATTAAAACTTGCATATCACATTGTGTAACTCAACAAATCATTGTCAGTTCGAAATGTTTTGATTTTAATTAATGAAATATGAGAAGCAAAATTGTGTCTAATTTGACTGCATCATTTGAAGTTTAAGTTACACAGAAAATGAACAGTTGTAATGAGGTTGAAATATTTGAGAAGTTAAAATAAACATTTTGCGTACAATGGCAAATATACGATGCATCAGTTCTAGTCGACTAGGCATTGACTGGACTTTTATAGAAAACATAAAGGGATAAATCAAGATCGACCTAAAATACTTTCTTCGTGGCTTTACACTGCAGTTAATCTCCCCATTAACTCCATTCTAAACAAAAAGCAACTACGACTGTGCCCTGTCTTGCAATCCCGACAAATGCATATCTATCTGTGCTGTACTCCGACTGCCTCTGATCCTGATTCGACTATCGAACAATCACCTTAGCCAGCTATTTGCCAGGATTGTGAGCACTGTCATTTGCCGCGTACTGACTGCGGAGTTTGCAGCACGCGGTCACCGCAATACCCCCGGCGTATATCTGGTATTTCACTGACATCAATTGGCAGTTTAAATGCAAAAGATGAGGCCGGCGCCGCTGAGAAATCGCAGCTAGGCAATAGAAGAGAGAGATAGAGAGAGAGAAAAGGAGAGGAGTGAGCGACGCTGCCATCATCATCATTTCATTGTCGTCGTTGTCATTGTCGTTGTCGACGTCATCGTAGTTGTCGCTGTCGTTGTCGTCAATTTAGCATTAATATTCCCACTCACGTACTTGGTTGTGATTATGCGACTACGACGATGACGATGACGATGGCGATGGCGATGGCAAAGGCGAAGGCAACACGACTGCGGTTAGGGTCAGGGTGTGGCGGGCTTTTAGATTCAGGAGCAGTAAGAAATCGTGCAGCAGGAGGAATGGGAACTGGTCTGGTGTCGGTTGTCGGTTGTCGGTTGTCGGCTGACGTGCGGTTTGGTTGCTGTTAGAGCCTTGCGTGATGTTGGCGTGACAGTTCAAAGGCAGCGTTTTGTTGACATTTGTTGGATGTTTAAGGAATCGAAGAAGGAGTCAAGTAATTGCAACAGCAAAAGCAGTCGAAACAAAAACCAGCAACGACAACAACAGCAGCTAAAACAATAAAAATAACAACAACAGCAAACAATTTAATATTGTGTTAATGACTTCGTCAATAAGCTTGTTGTGACATTTAAAGCAACCACTAGCCGGGCACCGCCTGCATACTATGTATTTTCCCCCCAACCCATAATTGACTTGCTCTCTATCTCACTTCCTCTCTATCTTTCTTGCTTTTTACAGTTTCCACTGTGGCAGTCGAGGCCGTGCTGGGACGTACCGCATCCTTGCCGTGTGACATTGAGCCGGAGGCAAAGGACGATCGTGTCTATATGGTGCTCTGGTTTCGTGAGAGCGCTGGCAAACCACTTTACAGGTGAGTGCAGAACACACACGCACACACCTACAAAACGTTTTTAATTCAATTGCTTGCGGTTACCTGACAAAATGCACACCACATACACAAACACACACAAACACACACGAACGCGCTGCTGATTTCAGAATCTGTTTGAGTTGCTCCGTGTGCTCCACCTTGCAGTCACTTAAAGTGCTGGGCCACCTTTGATTTATGTGGAGAGCCCAGCGGCTGGGCAGCTGGTCGGCACATCACATGAGAAATGGCGCCAGTTCATAATTTTCAAATAATTTATTATTTTAATAACATCATCAATATCAACTCAACCCAAGTCGAAGCGTCTCCCGGCACCAACTAGAGCCGGCAGGACAAAACAAAAGCGAGCGCAGGGCAAACGGGGCGACATGGGCTCATATATTAGCCGCAGGGCCCGAGGCAAAGGACATCAGGCCCAGGTTCAGGCTCAGGCTCAGGCTCGGGCTGAGGAGCAGACTCTGGCCCAGGCCCAGGGCAGCAAAATAATAGCAGCCAAAGTGAAAACTGTTTTGGCGGCAACTTTGATTATTTTCGGGCTGGGGGGAAGAGGGAGGTCATTGGGTCGAGTCAGCATGAGGTGTGCTTAGATGTGTGTGCCTGTGGGTGTGTTGTGTGCTGTTATTTATAGAGCGAGCGCTGTGAGCGTGTGCTTAGGTTTAATATGTTGCACATTATAAGCAGACATCGATATCCTTTAGCCTTGTCAATTTTGCTTACATGTGTGCTTCCTTCTCAATATGCTGGCCACCAGCTACGGTCTCCAGCTATGTCTGTGTGAGTGAGTGTGTGTTGGTGTGCACAAGGGAGATGAGGGACACGAACGCACGTGTATATCAAGGACAAGCGCGAACTGTTCACGAGCTGTTGCTGCCGTCCTGCTGCTTCCGCTGCCGTTCTTCTTCCCCTTTTTCTCCTTCTGCTCCTGCTTTTCCAGCTGCTCCTCTTTATGTTTTTGTTTCAGTTTTGCTGTTCTGCTGTTGTTGCCGCCTTTGTGCACTCAATTGGAAGCAATAAATTTCACTTGTGCACAGACAATGCGACAAACAGTGGGACAGAAAGAGACACAGGGAGACAAAGAGAAAGAGAGAGAAAAAACACCAGGCGAGTGTTGGCGAAAAACTAGGAAAATGTCGAAAACAATAATGTCGCAAAAATTTCCGACTTTATAACCAAAATATCCGAAAGTGATTCGAATTCGATTTCCCTTCCATGCCAAAAGGAGAAACAGCGAGATGAAGCAGCAGAAAGCAAAGAGAAAGAGAGTCAAATAAATAAAAGACAGTAAACAAGCAACAGTAACAGCGGCGACAACAACAAGGCTAAGTCGCTGCAGGTGAAGCTGTGCAAAGCAGAGAGAGGAAGAGGAGTAGGAAGGTATTGGGTTAGGGCATAAAATTGCCAGCGCTGCGTGAAATCGAAGGCAACTCAAGTTTAAAGGAAGCGAAAGCCGAGAGCTAAGACCAGCCAGATGCCAAAATTGAAAGCCGTGTGGGTGTCCTGTATTCCACACGTATATGTGTGTGTGTGAGGAGTCTCTTTTTATACCCAAGTCTCCCTCTGTGTGTGTATGATTTTTTCCGTTTGCCACATTTTGTAAGGATGTCACAGCTTGCAGTCCGGAACCAAAGGCAGCCTGAGCCTGAGCCTGAGCCACAGCTACCTAGGGCTCTCCTGTCTAGGGCTCTCTGCATTTGACAGCTTCACACCCAGCTACAACAGCAACAATAACAACAACAACAACAGCGACAACAGCCAAAGCCAACCCAGGCCACAAGGCCGCAAGGCAAAAATATTAAAAATTATAATGTTAAAATTTGCTTTGTTGTCTGCAACGGCTGAGCCGAGGATTTTTAGGGTTAGCAACGTTTATATTTTGTTTTTTCCCTTTGTTTTTCCTTAACTTGGTTTTCTCGCTGACTCTGCCACTCTCGTTCTATCTCTCTTGTGTTTTTTATGGACCCGGATTTGTTTTTCCTCGAATTTGACCCTTGAAATGCGATTTTCATGGGATTTCTGTGTATGTACATATTTTACCGTTATGGATTGAATACGATGCCCGGACGTAAGGTCAGTTGGCATTATTAAAATTAACATTTGGCATTGACAAAGGGCCACCTGTCGCAGGAGGAGGAGGAGAGAAGGTGAGAAGGCGAGCAGTCATTGTGGCACTCCCACTCTGCTACTGTCTGCCCACTGTCATGTTCAATATTGCAAGTCATCAATGCAATGAGCCAACGTAGTTGAGGCAATAAAGACACGACAAAGCTCACATGCTATAATAAACGAGCACAAAGGCAATGAGCAAGGCTGGCCTCCTCCCCCTTCTCCTCCCCTGCTCGCCCTGACAACGTTGGCAACCATAAAAAGCAGCCGAACATCGAGGAGCATTGGCTGCAATCAAGGTTAATTGATTTTTAAAGCTCACCGGGATGCTCACCTGGCAACTGGCGGAGGAGCAGTCGCACAAAGACGGACGACGGACAGCAGAGGCTTAAATAATGCAATTTTCTGTACTGTAAACGGTGGCAGCGGCTTTGCGTGCTGGCTACGCCGGCTGTTGTGGCTGTCAAAGGAGCCATAATCCGTGTAACAGCCCACGCTAACTGCCATAATCGTCAGCGTCGGCGTGGCAATGCCCATAAATACATATACAGAGCACACACACATACATATATCTACATACGAGTATATGGCCAACTTTCTGGACGCGTCGCAATCGAAAGTGCATTCACTCCGGGCCCGCGCCTGTGTATGTCCTGCACTTGGCTGGCGGTCTACTTGAGAATCTGCCGGCCACAAAAGTAATAAACCACGAAATGGTATTCAAAATGGTTGGCAATAAAATCCGGCAGCAGCAGCAGTAGCAGCAACGGCAGCCATGGTTCGCTTCCTTTTGGTAAGGCGGCCAAAAGTCGGGCCAATGGCAATTAACTCGAGTGCATTTTCGGGGTTTTACGAGCGCCAACAGAAATGGCCAGCAGCAGCAGGAGCAGCAACGGGCCACGGGCAGCGTTCAACGGCAATTGCAACTGTGCCGCACTCTGCTCGAATTCCAGTTAGATGGCATATTTAAAACTGTAATTAAGTCCCTGCATGTGTGTGTGTGTGTCGGCGTGTGCAAAACGGAAATGCAAAGAGCGCATGCAAATCGATTTGGGGCCACTAACTTCGACTTGCATTAACTTTGCTGCCATTGTCATTTGGCCAAGAAATGCCAACGCAGCCAAAAGCTTTTCAGGCTTTTCACAATTTCACCTAAATTACGCGCAAGCAAAAGGAAACTGAAACCGGAAACGCCTCTTTAAGCCAAGTTTATTGAATGTGTTTAAAGAGCGCGCATACAATGTGTTTCTGCTTCTTAGGATCAGTTTACAGTAGCGCAAAATCAACAGTCAACAGCGACAACAAGAACAAAAAAAAAGAGCAGCAGCAGCAGCATCGGCATCGGAGCATCAGCAACTCGAGCAAGACGACCTACGAAGATGAAACTTTTATTTTGAATTTATTGCCGAATTTATTGGGCGACACTGCATAAATTTGAACTTGCCCAACATGGAGGAGTTTTCATATTTCTGTTTGCTTCTCCCACTTTGCCAGCGAGCGTGTATGTGTGTGTGTGTGTTTGTGTGAGTGCTTTTTTTTGGCTCTGTTTTCATATATTCATATGCTACAAATTATATAGTAAAAGTAAAGAAGAAGAGCCCGAGCAGAATGCAAACAAAACAAAAACACCAGCGGCAACAATGTGCGGAATGATGCCAACAAATGTCAACACTGTGAGAATGGGACAGCAGTGTGGGCAGATGGGATAGAGAGTAGCCTGGTGTTGGAGGCAGGGAGGGGGCTGGGCAAGTTGGGGAAATTCGGGAAAAACTGTTGTTGGCAATAACAAAAGAAATTTACAGATATTACACAGCATGGTTCCATAATAATACCAATACACAGTAGCGTATCCAAAAGACGCAAACAAAAAAAGTCGGGGGGAAAACAAAGGAAAAACAACAACAACACAAAGGGGCAGTAAAACCATTTGCATATGTATGTGTCTGTGTGTGGCTGTGTGTGGCTGTGTGTGTCTGTGTGTATGAGGGCGTGAACAGCTCTTTTTACATTCATATTTCTCTCGCCTGCGTTTTCTGTTTGTTTTTCCCCAGCGAACCAATTTAAAATTTGTTGCGAGTTTTGTCCACAATTTCGTTGCATACTTTTTCGGGCGCTTCACCGTAACCGTTGCTGATAGTCACATAATGCCAGAGCTCTATAGTACGTTCAGCCGGCAACCCGTCTGCCCGTCCGTCTGTCTGCCAATCTGTCGGTTGTCCCCGCCCCGATGTGTCTTTGATACGCCAGCGGCGCTCGTTTCGCCCATTTCACTTGATACGGGCTACCGTCAGACATAATACCAAACAATTTCCACCTGCTTAGCATCGCAGGCAAACAGGGGAACGCGCTGCAGCCCCAAGCAGTTGCCGCAGCTGCCCCCGCTGGCCTAAGTCGCCCTCATAGTTTGTCTACTTTCTCTCTGGCGCTGCATAATTGAAGTCAACCGTTTACGCTACTCCACCTCTGCCCTGTAGCCCGTCTGCTTTGCAGAACTGTGTTTAAATTGTCGAAAAAAATACCGTTTGCCAGAGTGGCAGCACAGCACAGGCACACTCTCGCACACACTCGCACAATTGCACACGTACACCCTGTGACACATATTGTCATAAAATTATTCAATGGTTATTGTCTGCGTCATCAACTCACGAATACACATGCAAACTCACACCCAGCGTGGGAGCTAAAAGTTTCGGGTCCTTTTTTGTAGCGCTCTTCTTTTGCTTTGTTGTTACCTCTCGCCTCGCCCCCGGACAGCCCTTTTGCAATTTTTTGAATAGCGTTTCGTAAGCGTTGCAAAACAAAAAGGCAAAAACATTAAATGGCAATTTGAGAAGGTCGCCTTGGACTCGCCTCGGATTGGATTAGTGGGCGGCGTGGGCAGGCCGCTAGCTACCACATATGTGCCTGGAGTAGGTCGGAGTTTGGGTGTAGCCCAACAAAAGAGAGAGCGCGTGAGAAGTAGCAAACCCAAAGCGTAATTACCAAGCAATGTCCAGCGTGCTGGCCAAGGTCTGCTCGGGATTTGTGCTCGCTTTCGTTGTGTTTAAATAACGTGGCTCATTCATTCAGGCTGAAGATAAAGTGCTACCAATTAACGCAAAATAAATAAAACTCAACTAATTGTTGGAAAAAAGACAGACAGAGAGAGAAAGACAGCGCGAGAGCCACAAACAAAAGCAAAAGAAAATGAAGAAGCATCAGTCTGAGGTGCTGCCGCCTTTCTCTTCAAACTGGACGCGTCGCGTCGTCCGTTTGTCCACTTGGCCACAACTGACGAGCAACGGACGATGGACGACAAACGACGAACGACGAGCGACGACAGTGGACATTTCTACAGCTGCCACAATGTTGTCTTCATTTCACCATTGTCCCTGGCGCCGCAGCTCGACTTTCCTAGCGAGCATTTTCTTTACAATTTTTACTGCTCGAGCATTTTGGCGTTTACGTTCCTTTCTTTTCTTTTCATTTTTCTTTTCTTTTCACTATTTCTCTCCTGTACTGCCTTCTACTTTGCTCATTGTGCAAACTTGGCATTATTGTTTCCTAAGGCTAACACGGCAAGAAGAAAACACAACGTCAACAGCGGCCAAGCCAGGCCAAAACACCGAAAAGGGATCTCTCCTCAGTCAGCAATTCGCGCTTGCCCTTATCGCTGCGCTCTCTCGCTCTCTTTATCCATTGTTGACTAGTCGCCGTTGTGCTATTGTTTGCGAATACGCAAAATTAAAACTAGCAGCGACTGGGACTCTTTAAATATACACTAGTATTTGCATACCCTGTAGCTAGACACGGATAAATGCAAGTCACAAAATTAGAAGGGGAAATCTGATGAATTAAACCTTCACAAATAATATATTCAAATAATATGGCAAGGAAAGTTATTATAGAAATAGTAAATAGATAACTAGAAAGCAGTATTTTATTTTACGCTTTTAATTTAACAGAAATTATGTTGATCAACTTGAAATCCTTCTCACAGGGTATCTTCTTATGCTCCCCGCAGCATATTTTAAAATTTTACTCTCTTTTTACCGACACTAGAGTGCGTAAATCGTTGAACTGCGCCTTTTGTTTACATATTCGCGCACATATATTTAATTAAGCTAATTAGGGTACGTGCCCAGGGCCAAAAAGCGGCTTAAACGCGGCTTTGGGCTGCGTAATTTATGCGCCGCTCGGGTTGCTGCACTTCAACAATAATTAGAAATGGCTGCCTGGTCAACACATGACGAGACGACAGGGAGGGAAGGCGAGGCGTAGAATACGAGACAAGAGAATTGGATGGAACGGAGGTTGCAAGGTGGCCGGCGAGGGGGCAAAGACGCGTCGTGATAAGCATAAGAAATATGAGCACCGGATATAAATTGTGTCAGCGGCAAAATGATAAAAAACCACTTAAAGGCGCAAACAATACTGCTGGCTGCCAGCCGGCACAATGACAAACCGCTCGACTAACCGCAAGCGCTGCAAAAGCAAAAGGAGGACAACACCACCGCCAGCAAGAGCAACAACATTAACAACAACAACAGCAACAACAGTAACTGCAGACAACGACAACGGAAACAACAAAAGGACACAAGTTGGCGGTGCTGTCTTTGCTTCTGCCAAGTCATTTGTGGCACTCGGCAAGGGGAGCTGTTTCTTTTGCTGTTCCGGCGCCGGGAATGTGGGACAGCGGAGGGGGACGAGGGGCGCTGTTGCCTGGACGGACATTAGCAAATACAATAAAAGCGCCAAAGATAGCACGTCAGGCTTTTTAATGCGAAAATTGCAAACGTTGTCGGCCCGAGAGCTGCGAAAATAATGCGAAACGGAAGAAATTAGTTGCGTGCAAATTCACGCTTGCTTTTTCCCTTACAGGGTCAAAGGGCAAAGGGCAGACCTGACCAGGGGGAAAGCTACAGGAAAAGGGTCATTTTGTAGACGCGTGAAATTTCTGACCCCGAGTTGTAGCTACTTTCGAAACATTTTATAACATTCTTTTTATTGGCTCTGCGTTGCAGTGCTCGCACGTCGAAGGGCCTGCTTAAAGACTGACCCCCGGCATCCATTACTTCTCACGCCTTCCCCCTCCCCTGTACGTTCACAAATGTCGCGGCCACAGAACGTTGAATTGAAAAATGTGCTGAAATTAGGGTGCTTCATTTTTTATGTGGCAAACATAAGGAGAGCGAACGTTCCCTCAAGCCCCAGCTCAATCGCAGACGCCAACACACATTAAAATTTACGACCTTGACGGCGACAGAGACGCCAACGCCAGCGCCAGCGCAGCGTCTCTGTCGCAGCCTTGGGGGCAATTGCGGAGACAACTTATCGCCAATATATACATATTTAAATATTTGCGTATTCTCAGCAATTTGTTAAGCATTTTTTCGCTCTGTTCGCTGCAGCTTCGATGTGCGTGGACGACCCTTCGAGAAGGCGCTCTACTGGTCGGATACGAACTCATTTGGGCCACGTGCGTACTTTGTGACCGGACAGCAGCCGGCGAAATTGTCTGTGGAGAATATACAGTTGGATGACGAGGGCGTAAGTACATGCTACAATACTATATATTCCTTATAGCATATACATTTATTGGAACATTTCGCTAATGCATTCGCTGTCCATTGTCAACAGGTTTATCGCTGCCGCGTCGACTTCCAGAACTCGCCGACGCGAAATCATAGAATTAACTTAACGGTTATTGGTAAGCCAGATGGACCTGAAATTGCATTAGAGTACGAGATATTAAAGTGAACTCTCTCGGTTTCTTTTTTTTCTCTGCAGTTCCTCCGCATCAGATACTCGTGTACGATGCCTCGGGCCGTGATGTTGCTGGCGCTGTGGGTCCATTGCTCGAGGGCGATAATATTGTGTTGACATGTGAAGTGCGTGGCGGTAAGTAAATCATGATAAACGACACAGAGACACACACACACAGGCACACGCACACACTCGTAGATAGTCGCACGCACACTCGCGCAGGCAGCTACTTAAATGTAGCACTCAGACAAAAGGCTATCAAGCAAGGATGACAAGCAATGGCACACGCAACACGCCTGCCCTTGCCCATGCCCCATTGCTCGTGCCCCATGCCACAGCCGCCCACTCCTGTTCGCCAGTCTATTTAAAGAATTAAAGATGAGTCGCCCCAGATAGGCGCGCGTTCGCACATGCTGCTGCCCATGGCCCTTGGCTGAGCCTGCTGCGGCAACGGTGGTTGTGGCAAGTCTAAGTCGTCGTAAATAATAAAAATAAATGTATGTCAGAGTCTGCGGTGACACTGTCGACGCCGTCGACCGACCAGACAGCCTGTCGTTTACGTCTGCTGCGGCTGAGACTACTGCTTGTTCTGCTGTTGCTCCAACTGAGTCTGAGGCTGAGGCTGCTGCTGCGGCTGTCATTGCCACTTTTCTTTGAAAAATGCAACAATTTTCAGCGTCTGGCTTTTGTCGCATGGCGCCTGGCCAGGCAGCCGTGGCTTTACCTACCTATGACCTATAGGCATATGCGGCATCGTAAATCTTTAAAAAGGTCTCCAAGGTAGAAGGCAAACCTCAGCGTCGACGATGGCAGCGGCGGCGTCCAGTGCAAACTTTTCACACTGTTTGCTGGTAAGTGTGAAAAATTTGTACAAGTTGCGCGCTTGGCTGAGCTGCTTGGGGGCTGCAGAGCGGAGTGGAGTGCATTCGGTGTCGGAGTTGAAGTCGCAGAGTTTGCCGCTTGGTTGGCCTGACACGACCATTATAAATCATTAACTTTCTGACAACAATATTTTTGGTTGGAAAAAGCAAACCAACAAAATTTGAAGCTGATGATTTCAGTTTATGAAGCTTTAATGGAGGAAAACTTAAATATGTTGTGAAGACGCACAGTCTACCAGTTTAAAGAAATCTTTCTGTTCAGCCTAGTGACTTATCTACAATTGATAGTAGCTTCCGATTTTATAACTCACATAACACATACGCACAGTATGGCCACAATGAATATATTGCAGCAACTGCAACGTGTGCAACACCAGAGGAACTACAACTGTTTAAAGCGAAGCTATCTTTGCAGCTCGAACTCATTCAGCGAAGTACCGCAATCTGCATTACACATACGCCCCATATGCGCGTACAGTTTTTTGTAAATGACATGCTTTAGCGGCAACATTGCTCTTTAGTTTCCATGATTCTTGACGCTAAATCATTTCAATAGCAACGCGACTCCATCGTTTGCGCATTGGTTGTCGCGCCACGACTTGCGCTTACGTGCGCTACGCTGCGTGCAAAGGATTTCGCCGGGGTTGCGACTCGACGAATACCTTTTGGCTTCTGCTGCCTAACATGGTTTGTTTTGGTTTGGCAATGCGTCACGTATCCCAAACGCGCCAGCTGCTTTGATTAGCCGCATGTGCTGAAGCCAAGCGGAGCTGCCAGCCAGCAGGCGGTAGAAACCAGCGACACGACGAGGCGACAGAGCGACAGACGACAACTACGCCGAGGATGACGTGGAGGAGGACGACGACATTTGCTATTTTGACACCTGCTGGGCGGCACTCCGCTTGGCAGGTGGCTGCGGCAGCCTTGAGCCTTGCTACTTCTGTGATTTGTATGCAACATTTTGCTTCCAAGCTGACGCCTGGCAGCCCGCAATGCATATTTCATCTGGCTCCTGCAACTGACGTTAGAGCCACGGCGACGACGACGGCCAACGACACGACGCTGATGACGATGGCCCCGCTGAGCGCTTAGTTAAATTAACTAATATTACCTTCTCAACACCGCATGTAGCTCTGGGCCAGACGACAAACAATGGGCAAGAGAGAGACAAAGAGAGAGAGAGAGGGAGAAAAAGAATGTGGATGAGAGTGCGGGCTGGCGAGTTAAGCGAATGCAAATCTTGACGCTGCTTTTATAGCTGCCACTAATCATAGCCCGGCTGGGCGCACAATAAACGCCAAATGCCAAATTGCTTTATCAACTTTATTAACTTCGACTAATAGCAATTAATACCAGCAATAAAAACCTAATCTAAGCGCACCATAAAAACCCGGCTCTCATCCATTCTGTCCAGGGCAATTTTATGGCAAGACCGCAGCTATGCATATTTTGGTCGAGCGAGCAAGCAAGCGTTCCGCTGCCTGGCAGCAGCAGCAGTCACCAATTGTCGACAACCTTAAGTATGGCTTAGCAACGCGCTGTCTTCATTACGGAAGGGCTGCAGGGAGCAGCGGGCACGGGGGGCTACTGAGAGGGACTGAGAAACTTACATGCGAGTATAATGCTGCCGGCTAAATGCCACAAGGCAACTGTTATTTGTCTATTATCCCTGTATACTTTTCGTACCACACACAGCAGCCATTGTCATTTGAGAGTGTGTGTGTGTGTGTGTGTGTGCGTGTGTGTGCCCGCTTGGCTTATTGTCGCCAATGTCGTCGCTACGTATCCTTTGCAATCAGCAAACATTTGGGCACCGAATTCCCCAAACTGGCATCCAGCACACTCAACTATCAGCAAATTTCCCCACTCCAATGTCGCTCCTCTCCCACCTCCTTCCGCTTCCGCCTTAGCACTCATCCTTGTCTCAGCTGCTTGTTGCTATTGTTGCTCATTTCCGCCACATTCACTTGGCTCACTTAATGGCCAAGCTGCAGTGGCAGTAGCCATTCTCCTTTGCCAACAATCCCCTTCACCCTTGTCGACTCAGGCACTTAATAGGATTAAAAATATTTTGTGCATTTGATATGTGCGCTGGCGGATAAAATTCTTTTACTTGCCATGGCAAAGAAAGAAGTAAAGCACGAAGAAAGCAGAAAGCTCCAAGAATTCGGATTGCGAAATTATTGCCAGACAGAGCAAGAGAGAGAGACAGAAACAGATAACCACTAAGACATATACAGAAAGACTTAACGCATAACAGTAGAATCAGCTTTAATAATGAGTAAGCTGAACATCCCATCGAAATATGACAAATTAGCATAAGCAGAACGATCTCTTTACGCGATGAAAATATTTAAATTTGTCTGTGTGTTGCCTTCCCCTTTCCTTCATAACCCAAAAAGTTGCTAGTTTGTTCTTTTTTTGGCTTATTTAACATTCATGCTTTTGCGTTTGTCTGTCCAAAGTTTCGCCGAGGGTTGTTGATAGGGTCAGTTTGTCCATCTGGCCGGGCCGGGCCGGCCTGGGCAGGGCAGGGCCACAACTTTGCCAGTTAAGCTGGCTAAGCCTTTTTAAAAAGCCTTGGGTACACAGTGCTAAATGCGCATTATCATTAAAATGTGTAAAGTTCCATTCGCTCATAAATTTTCTAGTGTAGTTCATACATATGCGCGAAAACTTTGGATGCCCATTAATAATGCCAAAGTGTTGGGTGAACATAAATAACTCATTCGAAAATGATTTGCTCGTCTTCTTTGCAATAATCGCTTAAAATTATTTTTTTTTTTTTATTTATTTTCATCGCTTTAAGGTCGACCGGAGCCCACTGTCACCTGGCTGAATGGCTCAAGGACACTGGAGGCGGGCAGCGGCGTTTCGATGGGCCGTCATGTGACTGTCAATCGATTGGAGGTGCCACAAATAACGCGCTCGGCCCTCAACAACACGTATCGCTGTCAGGCGTCGAACACAAAGCTGGTGGCGCCCGTCGAGCGCAGCATACGCATCGAAATGTTACGTGAGTGTTGCGCCCACAGTGCGATAAGAAGCGTATTTGATATATGTACTATGCGATATACTAACGATGTGTATTAACCCTGCATTGTAGTGAAACCCACATCAGTCAATTTGACCAACAAGTTGAAGGTATTCTCGTCGAGCACACAATATAATCTCACCTGCATTGTGGCTGGCTCTGTGCCGGATACGGAAATCAGATGGACACAGAATAATCGACCTTTCAAACGCGGCATGGTAAGCTTAGTTCAAGGCAATCAATCGGGCATGACTTTAGCCTTAGCCAGACGAGTGTCAAGTCACTGTCATATTTATGACTTTCCATTGACAATTTGATATCCTGCACTTGTAACTACCACCTACACGCAGACACACACACAGACACACGAAGTAGGACACACTCTGTGCAATCGGTGGGCACTTTTCTAATCGATTTCACTCTATTTTATTTCTGCCTTCTCCAACAGCTGTCAACTAGTCAGGGCAATGGACGCGTCATATCCACTTTGTCATTTTACCCACAACCTGAAGACGATGGCACCATGCTCAAATGCGAGGGCTCAAATCCCCGATTACAGAACTCGGCCATCGAGGACTCGCTCATGCTGAATGTCATTTGTAAGTGGTCTTAGTTCATGCATACATACATATACAAATACACACACGCGAAGAGACGCAACTGTCAGATGAGTATCGCATTTTAATATCCATAAATAGAACTCGCGCTGCACAAATCAAAAGCTGCTTGCGCAAATAAGTCTAAATTATGTAGAAATATTTGCGCAGTTGCTGCTCATATGTCAATATTTACGTTCTCGACTTTTGGCCGGGGCCATAAAAAATTGCAGACAGCAAATTCTGCTGCCGGCACCATTTTTTACTGAACCTCCAGCAGAACGCCATAAATTCTACTTTATATTATTATCAATTTAAAATCTACAATCTACAATTCACAAATGAAAATATATACATAAATTTGTGTATATAGAAAAAAAAGTCTCCCACTTTTCGGGGTCATAAAAAATGAAACTTCTCGTTCCAAAGTTTTTCGATTGAGTCGCTAGTTTGGTGAAATTTTCGCCGTTTTGTCATTTCGAATTGCTTTCGCCTTCTTCTTTTTGTGTGACGTAGATGATCATAAATTTATTGAATTTTAAAGTCGCCCAATAGCAGAATCTAGACATCGCAAGCACACACACACACACATGCCACTATGTGAGATTGTATGCAAATCCGACACATAAATAACAAATATCTGTGAGCATTTCGTTCAAGGAAAGCGAAAGTTTGCCAACATGTTGCATGAAAATAGGAAAATAATTGCGGAGTGTAGTCAATAAATTGACTACAATATTACCATGCGAGTCAAACTATCAATTAAGCTATTTAGTTGCGAGTGTGAAATAATAAGCTGGAATTTTAGCTCGTCATGATAGAAACGTTCGAATTTCCTATTATGAATTTGCTTCCATTAAGCAATATGGCATTTTAGCATTTTACGCCTTTTGTGTGCAAGAGAAGAGTGAAAAGCCTTTAAGACTTGCAGTCTTAATGTTAGGGTTTATTTTGGAGTTGAAAAGCTTTTACTCTGATAGAAAGTAATAAGATTTCTGTTTAAAACAACATCTTTGTTTTAATTTATTATAAATTAATTTCATATATACAACATTTAAAGCATTTTAATAGTTCATTATGTCCTTGCGGAGGGTATATTAATGTTGGGCAGGATCTCGCTGCGCACTTTACATCTCCAGTTTCGATTTTAGAATAAACTAAATTTGCCTGTGCCAATCGAAGTTAGACATAAAATTCTGTATCATTATATGTATATTTTGTATAGGAACTAGCGGTGGATATAAGAACCTGCAAGGGTGTAGTTTTTAACTTTCGTACTAGTTGATTAAACTTTTTCCATGCAACCCCACCTGAATGTAAACCATCATTTCATTTCCTAAAGCTAAACCAATTTTAGTTTAGTGACTGCAAATTCCGTGCAGGTTAATTTAAAATCAGTGCCCTACTAGCAATCGTGACATTTTAAATTTTTTATTGTCTGTAACTTGTTTGTTTCCTGATTCGGAACAAGAAGTTGTTGCCATTTTTATGCTCCTTTACATATTCAATTTGAGCACCTTACCAAGATTTGCGCATATGCTTGCAAGTTTATATACACACTTGCACACATAACATGTGTATGTGTATGTAAATGAATCTTTCGTTTATTACGCCAGCAGTATTTTATTCACACTTGCTCACTATGCTCGATACACGATATCCGATGCCATCGATACTACCTTCGATTAATAATCATTATGTTATAAAAATAAAATCGCACTAAACTTTTTATGTGATCCATCATCGAGATGCGCGTCGGAAAAGTGTTGCTGCTGCTGCTCCTGCCGCTGCGCGACGATGGCAATTTTAATTTAAAAATTTTGTCATACTCATTGGTTAAAGGTCGCCGTTCAGGGTTAACCCGGCTTATAAAGCGGTTCGGCAGACGCGCTGTTAACTTTTACGGCCATACCTCGCCGGATAGCAACGACGGATGCTGCCACTGCGTGTCTCGTACAATTTCCCATTTTATTATGCAATAATATTTTTCGATTTTATATTTTATATCACGACGCGCGCTATAAAAACCTGACGCACGGCCGAACATCAGGCATTTTAATTTAGAGCGTGCAATGCACAGCAGCAACAACAACGTAAACAACGTGAAATATGTTTATTAAAAAATGCAATTAAAGATTACGTTAATTGTATACAAATTTATGCATTCTCGTCCTCTCTCCCGCGCACAGATCCGCCCCAGGTCACCCTCTCGCTGGGCTCAACACTGCGTCCCGATGACATCAAGGAAGGCGACGACGTCTACTTCGAGTGCCACATTAAGGCAAATCCCAAGGAGCATCGCATAACATGGTCGCACGATGTAAGTTTCCAAAAATATCAATTTTAAATTAGAATATCACATGGGACATCCGAAATATTTACAGGGATTGCCCGTCACACAAAACGTCTCCTGGGGCATAATCATCTCGACACGCTCCTTGGTGCTACAACGTGTGGGTCGCGTGCACTCGGGCTTCTATGCCTGCGCGGCGGCCAACGATCGTGGTGAGACGCAGAGTGCACTGGTCAACTTGAGAATACGCTGTAAGTGAAAGTCTCTAGATGATGTTCAATATACCAAAGTTTTCACAGCTCAAACTTGATATTCGTATTGTTAAAGTTGTGTAGAATATATTATAATTTTCAAATTTATTTCGGCGCATCTACTTTACATTAACATTCATATATAATATCATAGTCAAATGGTCATACTCACTGCAAAGAGTTCAAACAGATAGTATTTGCATTTGTGCCTTTGCAAATGAGTTTTGGAATCGATAAAAACGAGACCACAATTTCGATTATAAATGCACTAAATATTTGGTTGGACAACGCATTTTGTTGTCGGTCAGTTTAAACATTCGAGCGGAAAGCGGCATTCAATTATTAAATACACTGAAAATTATTTAGGAAAATGCCGAAATAGTCGCAAAATTATGCTGACAGTTGGTGTCACTCGAGCGGAGCATTAAAAATACATATTCGTAAATTTATGCACAAATAGACAACAATGCACACGGACAGCGGGACAGCTGAACAGTTGGACAGGCGGACATAAACCGAAACCACTGCTGGGTCGTGTTACGCCCACTTGATAAACTCTGTGTGGGCTACATAACGGCGGCAGTACACTTCACAAAATCACAAAAACCAACGTCCACCCGCCACGTTGACAAGCATAGCAAACGAATTGCAACAGAGAACAACAGAGACAACAAAAACATATTTAAATGTTATAAAATGTGGTTGGGTCCAAAAGTATGAAGCATATGAACAACACAATCTATGATGGAATATGCGGTGTTTATGTCTATCGTATCATAAACAACAAAAAAGAGGGCATACAAAAGAAACCTAACGGCATTTTACTTCCGAAAAGGAAATAATGTTCACTTAATGAACATTTTTCCATTTTGATGTCCCACGAGAAAGTAAAGTTTTTCGCATTTAATGGGAATTTAAATGTCGCCTGCAGCTGGTAAACAACTTGGAAAATAATACAAAAGCAAATATTGACACAAAAAGTGAAAAGTTGAGAACGTAAATAAAAGTTAAGATCAAGCAAAGATGAAATTTAATAGTTTAAAATTTCGAATTTAAGGAAAAGCCATAAAGCCAAGTGAGCAACTTGAACTAGTTTAAGAGATAATAACAACAAAGTTGCCATAGTTTAAACACAGGTTAAGCACACAGACTCGTGTGAGAGACTGTGCAATGTTCCATTTCTGTTTGTTTATGTCTCATTTTCGAGCCATACATCATAATATACTGCATTGATTGCTATCTAACAGGCCGCAAATACGTTCGTATCATAATTAACTGTTTTCAATTTGCTGTTCACACTCTTTGATAAATACGTTCAGGGGGCACTCACACACACGCAGACTTATTTGGGGTAATTACCATACAGCCACTTTATAAACTGGGCACATTACAAAAAGCCATATAAATTCATAGTCTAACAATGGGGGGCATAAAATGATTTCAGGCTTTTGTATGCACATATTGAAAATGTCTCAATTACCGTTATAGAGCATTTACTTCCGACTGTGTTTCTAAATAATTAATGATGCTTAAATACGAAATGAATGTGTAGACCGTTAGCTTGTGCTGCCAACGCACAAGTGATTCAGTGTGTGTGTGTGTTTGAGCATAAATAAGTATGCATATTCATATGGCATCGATAATCGGAGAGCGATGGACACACGGACCGATATTGAACTTAATGTGTCAGCTGGCCACCTCTGACCGAGAGGGCAAAGTTCACAGTGGCAGTGGCGGTAGGAGGAACTGCGTGGGCGGGATAATAAAAATGAATGATATGCTTTTATTATTGAAACACATAGTCATTGTAAAACCATTTATAATTACGGGCCGAGCAGACGGACAGACGGACGGACAGACAGGCAGGCCGAGAGGCGGACCGATCAGGGCATCGGAATGCCGATGTATCGATACATGAATGTTGGAAATTTTCATGTGGAAAATTCAATTTTTATTGCGCATACGTAATGCAGTCGGGCGAATAAAAAGTACGTGCATTTTATATGCAAATAACTTTTGCTGCTGTTGCCCAAGTGCTGCTTGATTATTAAATTAATTGAACTTGTTGTTGCTGTTGTTGTTGTTGTTGTTGTTGTTGTTGTTGGCGTGTGCCGTGTGCGATAGCAAGCACATTTAGCCAGCATTTATGCGCATTATTATTTAGTTTATTTAACTAAAAATTTAATTACGCCTGATTTATGCGGTTGATTGATTTCCCTGCAATTGAATTAAATTGAATTGAACCCCAATTCCGAATCCAAGTCGGGGGGAGTTGGGGTAAGCAAACCATCGTTATTAACGCAAATTAGTAGCTAAAGGCAAATAAAAGCTCGACAAAAATGCCGACAAGAACAACAAGAATCGAGGAAAAACTGCTGCATCAGCGTGTTGCAAAAGTGAAATGAAATGAAATCGAAGACATCAGCAAATGATTGGCCCCAGTTTGCATTGCATTGCGTAACCCTTTTCGATAATTGCGATAATTAAAAGCAAATACAATGCAAGGGATACGACAGAGCGAGAGAGAGGGAGAGAAAGTGGAGGGAGAGAGACGGTCCGATGAGCACTCAGGCAATCTATTTACACGGCGGGTTGGGCATAACGTATACGCCGCGTTTACATTTGCATACCGTCGAACGGCTGCTGGCAGCAGAGCAGGGGAACAGGCGAGGAGGGGAAATGAGCAGGGAGAGTCAGCGGGATAAATGATATTGTGTGCGCCATGACTATGATTGAGATAAATGGATTTATGGCAGTTGGCGCTCGTATCTTGGCAGAAATTAATCAGAAAATGTTAAAAGTTACATGCTACGATTGTGAAATTGACGCAGCCATATAAATTTATGAGTATTTTTTATGGCATCAGCAAACAGACGGACGCACAGAGAGCGAGAGCAAAAGTCAGACAAACCGTAGAGCAGCAGACTACAAACAGCTTTGGTGATAAACTTTGTCGACTTAAAGTTGACCAAAAGTTTCGTTCACCTTCTTTTTTTTTTTGGTTGGCTATTAGCTTGGCAAGCTGACTGCAATATCAAACAACATGGATGGCTTTAAAATATTTGCAGATTTATCAAAAAGCAATTGAATTGGCAGCTTGCCGTATAAACCGATGAGTCGGTGGTAAAGAATTATTTGGTATTTATATTCGAGCAGATAAAATGCAGTTTTCGACATGCAGCACTGCCGACGGTGGCTGAACAATATCAATATTTTATTAAGAATTCATGATTTTTTATTTACGCAAACTTTTCAAATAATATCAAAGAAAAAGAGCAAAAAAAAACGGTTACCAACCACAAAAAGTACTTATGCTGAGAAGCTTAGGACTTGCGATGGGAGGAGAGATGTTTATGACGCCGAACCCAGCAGAGTTTTCAACTTTTCAGCAAAGTTTCCACACACACGTGTGCATATATGTGTGAGTGGGTATGGAAAGGTGTAAGGGAAAGAGTGACAGAGAGAGAAAGAGAGAGGAAATACAATGACAATATTTTGAATAAATCATAAGCCAAGTGCTGTGAGTCAAAAGCTGTGAGAACAACTTTTCGCTGATGAGACGCAAACCGAAGAGACAGAGAAAGCCACATACGCTTGCATACCCAAGCACACACACACACACATAAACACATGACAAGTTGAATTCAAATTTAATGACTAAACACCTTTGGACGTATTTTTCCCTCACCTCACCAGGTGACACCAGCTGCTTGGCTCAAATTGAAAATCAAAGCTGTCAATTTACGCCGTTGTATGTCCAGTGTCCGCTGTCCGCTGTCCACCTCTCAGCTGTCAGCTCAATGCTTGCAATATAAATACAATATATTATGTATATATATATAGCTTATAGACAATCCAGAGCTGTCAGCCAACTGCAACTGCTCATTATTTTGCATTTTCTCATTTCAACTAACCCACGTTCTTCTCCCTCCTCCCCCCACTCTTTCTCCCTGTCCGCCACAGATGCGCCTGTCTGCAGCACCAGTGTCGTCGGCGTCATTGGGGCCTCCTTGGAGGAGGCTGTGCCCATACCGTGTCGTGTCAACTCAGATCCGCCCGAAATCGACTTCGAGTGGACATTCTCGAGCAGCGGCGAACACTTCGAGGTGCCATCTGGACACTATGCCACCATACAGGATCCAACAATGACCACCAGCAGCGACGTGCGACGCACTGTTGTAGAATCCAATGATACCCATTTCGAAAGCTATGGTAAGTGACCCCTTGCCTCCGTTATTGCCCCGCTGGGATTGTATATGAATATGCAATGGATCCAAATCCATTATTTGCATGTGCTTGCGCCTGAGCAGACTTTCAAAATGTGCAGGTGTCCCCCCAGAGAGAAAGAGAGAGATAAACAGAGATAGATAGAGAGAGTGTAGGCCGTGCCAAGGCAAACATATACCTAGTCTCTGTCTGGGGGGATACAGTTTTTATCGATATTATGCACATAAATTGAATTATCTGCACGCCCCAGTTGGATTGACTGGTGTCTGCTCGAGCGAGCAGAATTTATTTCCATTTAACCCAAGTGCAAATACAATGCGCAGGCACTGTAAGACATAGACAGACAGAGAGACAGACAGCATGGCAGGCAGGCAGCTGCACAGTCTGATGTGCATTTTAATATGAGATGAAGCGATTGGAATTATCTTCCCTGAGCTAGTTCTGATAAGTTCTTGTTATTCTCGTGCTTACAGTGGAAACGGTCAGTGAGCTGATTTATACGCCGAAGGGGGAGCGCGACTACGGCACACTGGCCTGCTGGGGACGCAACGCCATTGGCAAGCAATCGGAGCCCTGTCTATTTCAGGTGGTGCCAGCAGGTGAGTCCCGTTCCCGCAGTTCAATTTTAATTAAATTCCCTTTGTAATGACAATTATTACGTTTCATATTCGTATTCATTTATTTTATTGTATATATATATATATACAATATATAGCCAAGCCTGGGGCATTGCGCAATTGTACGCTGCGTCCGTATGTTGTTACTTCGGCCTCGCTGAATTCATCGAATCAGACGACAATGCACGGCAATCAAATCCCGCAAACACAATACGGCAGACACGATGCGAATTATCCGCACATGGAATACGTACGTGAGCGCAATGGCAACAATATTAGCCGCAACAATGCTGCAGCATCAGCTGCCAATAAAGCGGACAACAGCAATGGCAACGGCAACGGCAACGGCAACGGCAACCAAAACAAAAGTAAACTCAATGCTGCCGCTGGCCATGTCAAATCTAATAATAAGCTGTCCAGGCCCGATCAAAGATATCGCCTGAATCAACAGCAATTGCAGCGTTTGAAAAAGCGCACATCATTTACACCGTCGCAGACCTTAGCCGCCATTGAGCGCCAGCGTCAAAGTAAACAGCAGCAATTGTCGGGGAAATCAGGAGCAGGAGCAGGAGCAGGAGCAGCGGCAGCAGGAACCACAGCAACGCTGGCCTACACCAATAACAAAACTGATGGATTACTGTCCTCCAAGCAGCACCAGCAGCAGCAGCAGTTGAAGTCGAAGCCAAAGTTGCCGGACGGCAAGCGACGAGTGCGACGCGCCAGTGCAGATGGCAACAAAAAGCTGCAGCAGCAACGTGCAGCAGAATCAAATTTATCATTGTCACATCTAGCAGAGGCTGAAATAGTTGCCGACTCGAATGTCAAGAACAAGAACGCGAAGACGAAGAAGAAAAGCGGCAAACTGGCAACAGCAGCAAAGTATTTTAATAAGCGACAGCAAAACATGCAGCAGCAGCAGCAGAAGCGGAAGGAGCCGAAGCGGAAGCAGCAGCAAAAGCCAAAGCCAAACGAGCACAACATAATCCATCATTTTGCAGCAACAAGACGCAGTAAGCGGCAGACAGCAAATGACAACACGGCAGCAGCAGCAGCAGCGGCAGCAACGGCAGTAGCAACTGGAACAATGGCTCCAGCAACAGCCAAGACATCAGCAGCAGCATCAAAATTATTGTCAGCAGAAAGAATAGTTGCTGATGTTGATGCCGATACGGAGACAGATGCCAGTGCCAGCAGCAGCAGCAGCAGCAGTGGGCACAGCAGCAGCAGCGGGGGCAATAGCAACATCGACTCCATAAGGAGCACAATGCGCGCACGCAAATCAATGGACAACGAGGGCAAAGTCAACAAGAACCGACAGATGCCGCCAAATGCTCCACAAATTAGCAACAAGCCGGCGGCAGCAGCTCAACAATTGGCAGCAGAAATTAGTGGCAGCAACAATCAGGCGGCAGCACAAGCAGAAGCAGCAGCAGCAGCGGCAGCAGCAGCAGTTGCAACAGCTGTTGTAAACAAAGATGACGTCAAGCCAAACAATGCCAGAGCCAAAGGGGCGTCTTTGTCCATGGAATTTCAGCGAGCTGAGCACGCGGACAGCAGCAGCAACAACAACAAGCCAGAGGACGATGACGAGGACGACGATGATGATGACGATGAGTTGGAGGCGGTGGCGGCGGAGGAGCATGATGCTGCTGAAGATGACGAGGCTAACGAAGATGTTGCTCAGATGCAGACAGAAGACGACGAGGACGAATACATGGCAGACGAGCCCGACGACTTGGCGGACTACGACACAGAGGAGCAACAGCAACAGCAACAGCAACAGCAGCAACAAGCACCGCATCGACAACAGCAGCAACAGCATGTTGATATTTCATCCCTGGAGCATCAACTGGACTTGGAGTCATTAGAGGACGATAATGCTGACGCGGACGTCGATGCGGACACGGACGCAGATGTGGATGCCGATGCGGAAGCAGATGCCGATGTCGACGATGATATTTACAATGTTAGCGACGATGATTTTGTGGCCAGCGTCGCGCTGTCCACAGCAGAGACGACAACGACAACGCAAACACAAACACAAGCACAAACCAAGCAGCCCCAGCAGCCACTGCAGCCGGATCAGCCGACGGTGCTGTCAGCCGACTGGCAGCAACCACATTTCGATTACTCACGCATGGAGTACAGCTTCAGCAATGGCGTCGTCACGCAGAGCCTCATCGGTGGCGGTGCCAACGGCTACGATGGCAATGGCAGCGGTGGCGGCGCAGGCGGAGGAGGAGGTGGAGGCACCATCAACTTCGATAACTACGACAACATAATATACTCTACCATGGAACTGGAGTGCATACCCGGCTACGATGGTGGTCTGCAGCAGCAGTTCTACCTGGAGGCCTACGACTCGAAGACCAAGAAGCTAAGGCTCAACATGAGCAGCACCTACGTGGATGTGCCAGTGTTCCGCATTGATCTGACAGGTGAGTGAGCGGACATTAAAGTTGCAGATGGGAGAAGAGGAGAAGCAGAGATTCGCTTGCAGAGATTCGCTTATTAGAGTCGCATTTAAATGTGGTCGGATTTGCAGATTGGCCAGTCAGCTGCGAAGCCGCAATCTAAAGACTCGACTTCTGTGCGGCGAGCAGCAGCGGAAAACAAAAACAAATCAAAGTAACAAACTCTGCGCAAAAAGTTAAGCAAGCCAAATTGCGCGGCGTGTTTTCTGTGTGCGGGGGCAAAGGGGGGGAGAGCGCAGAGATGGGAAGCTATCCAGCAGCAACATCAACTGGCACAGCAACAACAACTACAACAACTACATAGTGGCACGCAGATTAATTAGTTGAGGCTGCCAGGGCCACAGCTCCCCCTCCTCTTCTCCCTTTTGGCAACCCATTCCCACGCAGTTGGCACATGCTGCCTCCACTGCTGCTGTTTGTTGTAATGAATTTTAGCTAGTCAGCAAAACTTTTATGCCAATGGCGCTGGGGAAGGTGGGGCTAGATTGGAGCTGAGCTTGGCTGGGATTGGGAGCCGGGGCTGCGGCGCTGGGGGATTTGCTTTGGCAGGCAACGGCGAGTGGCAAAAATTTGAATTAAGTTGTTGAAAAACAAGATTTATTTGCACGGCCAACGGCGCACCCAAAATTATTATCATATTACATTTTGATTTTCGCCCCGGCCGGCAGTGTCAAGTGGTGTAAAAAGCCCAAATGAGGCAAGCTAATGAGCAGGGGGAGGAGAAGAAGCGTGAAGGTACCGCGGAAAAGAGAGTACGGGCAGAAGAAGGTGTTGGCAACGCATTTTGCAGCCTGCAATTTCTGTAGCTGACAGCTTTTTGTGTGCGCGTGTGTGTGTGTGACCTTTTATCGATGAGTCGATGCCAGCATGGAGACACATCCTCCTTCACACCACCACTCCCCCTCCCTCCCTTCTCTGCCAGCCAGTTGGGGGTTGCGTCTTTGCATTCAGCGATATTTGCAAAGTCAAACGAAGCGTAAAGTCACGATTAGTTAGACAGGCGTGTTAACGACTCTGGCTTTGGTTTGCTGCCTCGCGGCTGAGCTGCGGGGGCTGCGGCGACAGTGGAGATGCGCCAGTCAGTTGTTGCTGTTCTTCTTCTTGTTGTTGTTATTGTTTGGCTGCGTATTGGTGAGAGCCCTGCTCCGATGGTAGTTACCATTTTAATGAGCTGCCTTGCGCGCAAAACAGAAACTTTTAATGCAAGCGTAAAAAATAGAAAATAGAAAAAAACAAGAATAGCAAAACTTTTCATTTAATGCGCATGCCACAAGTTTGAGACCAGGACGTGTTAATTAAATGCCTGTTTACCTAATGGAGTTTGCAGCGTTTGCAAGTTTTAAATTAATGATCGGGTCAGCTAATGGCTATTTTCCCCCTCTTTCCCTCTCTCTTTCCCGCTTAGATCTTACGCCAATGGACTACTATCCCGATGCACATCCGGCACTGCACTTGGTCGTCTACAGTGTCAACCAGAAGGGACGCTCCGAGCCGATTGTACTGGAGAATGTGCCCATCAATGAGGCGGACAAGCGTTCAGGTAAGCTTATGAAATCAAAAAAAAAGTAAAGTAAAAATAAAAGAAAATGTAGAACAACAAACGAAGTGGCACTCGCACATACAAAGTTTGCATTGCGGATTGTCCCCGGAGTGTGTTTGACTTGGCGCAGCTAGTGTTGGTGGTCCCTCAAAGTATGCAACACGGCGAAAAGTTGCCACTTCACTGGGGCTGCAAGTGGCAGGGGCAGAAAAAGAAGCAGAAGGAGAAGGAGCAGCGTTTGCGACAAAGCATTCATTGCTTTTTAAGCACCATTTCACCTTTAAAAAGTCATTCAAGTATTTGCATAGTCTGCTTAACCGTTTTAGTTTTTTGTAAGTACAATTGTTCTTTTATTTAACGAGTTTTGTTTACGTTCCTGGACGAGCAGAGGGGAGAGGTGGGGAAGAGTGGATACGACAGCCACTGCAAGTTGTGTGTCCCTGACCCAACTACTTCTTACGCTCATTCTTATTCTTATTTTCCGGCAAAGTTTTCTCTTGATTACCCCCTCCCACCTGCCTCTGCCTTAGTCACCTGCAATTGAAAGGCTTGTTTTACACGCACTTGCGTTGAATTTATCAAGAATATCTCGACTTGAGTATAATGAAGCAAGCAAAACATTAGTCGCTGTTCAAAGTTATTCAGCCAAATTGTTTTGCCAAATCATTTTAATTCTCTCAATTAGCAACAACTCAGGATGTATGTATGTATGATAAGGTATATCTCACATTGCAACAATTAGGCGCAATCAAATCCAAATTGTTTAGCAAAACGAGTTACTTAATCGGCTCAGGCTGGCCTCGTGCACCTGGCGAATGGAGAGCTGATGATGTTGCCGATGATGATGTTGATTATGTTGGGCACTGGGCACAATTGATTTATTGCATTGTTACGTTGTGCTATTAAGCGTCCTGGAATCCTGCCTGCCAGCCCATAATCTATATCTCTGCAATGGCAATGACATATCTGTGCGCTACGGGCGCCTCAAGATGAACAACAAAGCCACTCAATCATCTGCTTAATACTCAGTCCAAGGGGAAGGCAAGGCGGACACAATGGTCAGTTCAGGAGGAGAAGGAAAGATTCGAAAATATTATTATGCTGGCAGATAGATGGCTGATATATGTATTTATGTGTGTGTGTGTGAGTGTTTGTGGGTGGATGACAAAGATAAGGCAGTGTGTGTGAGAATACAAATGTGTGTTTGTGTGTGAATACTACGCAAAATGCAATATACGTCAGGTGTCAATATTTGCACCTTGGCAAATTTGAAAGCATTTCATTCGACACTTAACCGGCAGCCCGTTTGGGGAGCAAGCAATTTCAGGAAACATTTTACATTGGCAACGCTTGACGCCACCACATTAATGTAAATATAATCAATTTCATGTTTTACCTGAGCCAAAACCAAAAGAAGGAAAGTACCCAAAAAGCAAGAGAGGAAAACTGTAGAGAAAAGAAAGATCTTGTTATGCTAAACTGACACACAGAGATTCCCCAAGAGTTACATTATCCACATCGAGCATGCCAGCACTGTTTCACCAATACACCCACACACACACACACAGGAGTACTGCTGTCTGTACACCTACACGTAATGCCATAGTCGCATCTGCGGCATCAAGGTAACAGCGCATCACACGACAACGACGGAAACGAAACAGACACTGAGCCCCGTCCTGCCCGTATCACCCCCGCACCCGCCCGACAGGCAACAACACACAAAATATAAACGATTACTGTAAGACAAGAAAAATATACATTAAACATGTCTTATCTGAATAAAATATCCCAAAAGACAACGGCGCTGAAAGTAAAGTAAAATAAAATTATATCCTACGTACGTACGGCAGATCGAAGAAGTGCTTGGCCTGCCAGACAGCCAGGCTGCCAGAGTGCCAGGCTGGTTGGTCGGTTGACTGCCAGCCTGGTTGGTTGCTTGCTTGCCTGCCTGGTTGGCTGTCGGCTGTTGGTTGCTGGTTTGGCATGAAATGTGACCGCCTGCGTCTTGGCAGTTGGGTGTTGAAAAAACGAGACAGACTCGCTGCCACAGCCAGTGCCAGAGTCAGATGCGGAGTCAAAGCCAGAGCGATAGGCAACGGCGGGCACCGATGTTGCCTTGCGAGTATGCGTGGCAGATACATTGTTTTGCCTGGCACACACACACGTGCACACACCCACACACATACACATGCGGGGTGGGCTACAACATTTTATTTATGCTTACTTTGTGTAAACGTAAACGTAACCGTAAACGCATTCCCTGCGCCAGTCAAAGCAGACAGAGAGAAAAAGAGTGTGAGAGAGAGAGGGGGAGAGAGTGGGAGAAATAGAGGGAATGCGATAGGGAAAGAACGGCAGGTTGGTAGAGCAACGCAGCATCGCCTCGTAATCCCAATACATTTTAACCAATCCACTTTTTCATCGTTTCATCGAATCATTTATATCACAAACGGGGAGCATTAAATCGAATTAAGCTTATAAGAAGACGCCACAGACGGGGCCGGCGGGGGTGTGAAGACGGAGGACGGGGGGAGGATAGCGTACAGAGAGACCAAAGCAGACGAATTGCTTCGTCCTGCACTCACCAAATGAAACGCATACAAACAATTGGCTTATGAGCGGCACGCAGGACTCTGTTTGTGTTGTGGTCCTGTGGTAGCTGCCAGTAGTGGATAAGGAGGCGGGGGGCAGGGGGCAGAGAACAGGCAGCACAGGGCATTGGGTATCGGGAGTTGCGAGTTTGAAGTGTGGTATGTGGCAAGCGAGAGGTGTCTCTACCTTCCTCACACTCTCTCACTCAGGCGTCTCTTTGGCTGTCTGGCTTATCTGCTTAACTTGGGGGCACAGGCTGGATGGATATGTTGGTCGCTTGGCACACCCACTCCCCAGAGCCGCCCGAGAGCTTTACCTCGTTGTTGTTTTATTGATAAATATTTGCACAAGTGTGAAAATTTCATTACGCCGCTGTGCTTATATTTAAATTACTTTCTTCGCTTTCTTCTCTCTGCGTATCAAGTGTCTTTCTTGTATTGAATACATTACACCATCTCACACACACACATGCACGCACGAGTGTATTTCATTCGACTGTTCGACTGCTCAGTTGGCATTCCTTTCTCTGTTGGGATTCTTGATGCGGTAGGGGATTTGTCGTCGGTGCCTACGCTGCTGTCACTGCCAGCGATGCCAATCTACCTGAGTAATCTGAGTGCGTGCGGGTTCAATTACATTTATAAATATATATGCGCCGCAAAGGTTTGCCTCGTGTCGCATCAAGATGATCTTAAATTCAATTAAAAACATGTAAGAAAGCCTGCACTCAAGCGCAATCGACTGTGACATACCCAGCAGCCAGGCAGGCTGTGATGGGATGCAGAATGCTTTGCAGCAATCAGAATTCCATTACAAAGTTGATCAACATAATAAACAGCAAACAAATCTTTAAATCTTTCGGAATTTCCTAAAACAAACTAGAAATTCGATCGCAGAAACTTAAATTGTATTGCCAACCGCACGAACTGCAGCAATAAAGATACATTTGTATTTATTTTCTGAAAGTCATGTGCCAACAATTACAACACATGTACGATTTCGACATGCACATGCACGAGTGTGCGTGTTTGCGAGTGATTCGGTGCCTGTATGTGTTTGCAATACTTATATATGTACGTGTGTGTGTGTGTGGGTGTATGTCTGTGTGTACTTCTAAGCGCAGCCATGCATAAATGAGCAATTTCGCTCGCGGCGCAGTTTCGTCAACATTTGGCAGAGCAGCAAAAAAAATATTTATTGATTTGCAACTTTGGTTCTGCTGTCGACAGGCACAGGTTTATAAATTAGCAACAGTCTGCAGTCTGCCCCCGCACCCACACCCGCTCCCTGCCACCCTTCGCCATCTTCCCTCCTCTGCCCGGATGCCAGTTAGACGGCTTTGACGCTGCTCCTGGCATCGGCACCAGCTCGTGCTCAGGCTCGGCTGCTGCTTTGCCATTTGGACATGTTTGCTTATTGAAATTCCGTGTTGCATATCCGGAGGCGCGCATGATTTGTTGAATGTTAAACACAGTTTAACTACACGCCGAACACACAGCACAGCATGTACGTAATACTTATTGCCCCGCAATGCATATAGAATTACAAGCGATGCCTAGGCAAATGCCAGTTCAAAATGATTTTTAATTAGCACAGCAGCAAGATGATTTGCTTTAAAACAAAGTAAAAAAAATATCCTTCCCTCAATTTTAAATTACAATTTGAAAAACATTTGCCACACTTATAATTCACAACAATGTGTGCTTTATGGAGAATATCTAATTAATCATTATAATAGACTGACGGAAATAACTTAAAAAGAATGATAACTTTTTGTAAACTCATAAAATTTATAAATGTTTCGTGGAGTATCATTATTATTATTTACTGAACATTTCAGTTTGATAATAAGCTGAAATGCGATATATTACGAAATATTGAGCTCAATTTGGCTGAATATACTCATGTCACACAAATACGTCGTTCAGACATTTAAATTTATATTTACATTATATGAAATAAAGTGTTAGTTAATAGTAGACTTTTTTATAATTACAATTGTTGTTCAGTAATAACATGTTTTGTCCTATTTTTGTCCGATATTTTATACTACTTGTATTTAGAGTTCGGATTAAAATAGTAAATCGTAATATTTGAAACAATTAATACGGCCCCTTTTATGTTATAACTATACCCTTTAAGCCACCGAAAATTATCAAAAATAAGTATACCAACTTTGTGCGAATGTGAAAAGAAGACAGGTAGAAAGTATATAGCCTTAATTTGGTTTACCTAGTCGATTGAGATGTCTGTTACGAAAACTAGACAAGCCAAATATAACAAGAAAGTTTCGATACACTCTTCGTAAGTTTATTTAAAAATTTGGATGCCATTGTCAGGTGCATGCGACTGTAGCCTTCGTCCGGTTTTATTATACAATTTGAGTTTCAAAAGGCGCTATTGATCCTACAATTCTTAGCAGTAAGCTAGTTGCTCTTTCCCAAGTGTATGAATACAAAGGTTATCAATAGGTCACAAGTTTCTGGATGTCTTTTCCTTTTGAAAAAGTCAGCACATTCCCCACTCGAGCTCCAGTCATTCACTTTTTTTAACCTCCATTGAATTGCATGTTCTCCTTTTTGCTCCTTGCAGATGGACGCATGGGCCTCTCTATATTGCCGATAGCCGCACTGCTGACGGGCACTCTCTTCACCGTGGGCATCGCTGTGCTCTTCGTGGTGGTCATTGCTGTGAGGCGACGTCGTTGCCAGGGCGCACGCAATTTGTGCGACGATAAGGACAAGCATTTGGGTGAGTTGTGGCTGAATCAAAGTGCTAATCGGTTGCCAGTTTAATAAAGCGTTCTCTTTCGCTTCGGGTCTTGTGTTTTTACCTTTCGATGCAGGCATGGATGTGACGGTAACAGCGCCATTGGAAACCGGCGCCGGGCATCAGCGGCTCGTGGTGGCCTACACCCTGAAGCAGGGCATTGAAAAGCAACCGGACATACTGAGCGCACAAAAAAGCGCAACTGGCAGTGACACATCGTCACCTCTGGGAAATCGACAGAGTGGTTTATTTATGGCCGGCACTGTAGCTGCTGCAGCCGCGCCCAGCAGTGCTGCGAATCATAAAACCGTGGATTATGTAAGTGTGACGAGAAGTGCTGCGCATTCAGCACATGTGAAAGGCGTTGCAACTAGACTTTGCACTTTTTTTCCTCTCCTTGCAGGATGTCAATGCACCGCACCTGAATAGCCCGCCCTCGCAGTCGAGCACTCTGAAACTGGAGAGTGACAATGCCGTCAAGGGTTATCAGCAGGCCGCCGCTGGTCCGCTGCTCTACGATGCCATGCCCAATACGCTCAGTCGCTACGAGCAGCTGGGCTTGAACATGGGCTCCTATACCGGTGGAGTCGGTGCCGGCATAGCAGCTGGCGGCGGCGGAAGCAACAGCACACTCAGCTCGGCCAGCAGTGTGGCCAATGCGACGACGAGCAGTGGTGCCCTGGGCAATGGTCCGGGCATTGGGCACTACGCACAGCATTTGCATCACACCTTGCCCCATAATGTGGGCATGGCACAGCCGCGTGGCCGGGATCCATTAACTCTGGCCGATTACTTGACCACCAGCAGCCTCATTGACTACAATCTTAGCAAAGCGGCCGCATCGCTGCCCACGCACATGACACTGCCCAAGGGCATGGGGCATGTGGCCTCCGGCAGCGGCGGCGGAGGTGTGATGCCTAGCACCAGCCTGTCGCCGTCCCAGCTCACGACCATAACACAGAAATCGAACGCTGGACGTAATCACATTATCACCGACACGCTGCCAGGGCCCGAGAGCTGCGTCTAAGCCAGGCGAGTTGGACTTGGGCTGAGCACTCGAATTCCTGGCATCAAAGAAAAGACTGGCGCACAACATAAACCGCAGCAGAAGCTGATTGAGAAATAAAAGTAGCAGTATAGAGAGATAGAGTGAAACGAAGGGGGGCAAGAGAAATGTAGCATAGGGCCACCCCTACTAGAAGAAGAGACAATGAGAAAAGAGAAAACGGAAAACAGAAAAACTAACTATTCGTAACTAGCAAAGTTGTGGGGCGATGGCGTCCCGAATCATGAATATCTTATTGTTAGGCCTAATCGTAGAGTTAAACTAGTCAATGTATGTGTACGTGTGCATGTGTGTCTGTTCGTATTCGTTTGTATATGTAATTGTAAGTGTATGTATTACTAGCCGTAAAGACATGCATACCTAATAGTTATATTACTATCTAATAGTCTCGCATCAAGTATGTATTTCAAGTTTTGGGGAATACACAATCGTTCCTATAGATCCAAGCCATACTTGATGCTGAAGCTAAAGACTTAAGTGAAAACCGTCTTGTTATCTTGCTCTGTACTTCCAAGCGAAACTAAAAGTGTTGTTAAATCTGTTTTTAGTTTTTCTTTTCTCCTTTTTCTTCCTGTCTTTTGGTTTCCACGTGTGTGTTCTTTGTCGCCAAAAAGAAAAACATATCCCTGAAAAACATATCCTTTTTGCTGTCCAACCGAGCCTATACCGAAATTTAACCACAACTATTTGAACTGCCGCCCAAGATCAAAGCCCTAGCCAGAGTGTGTGAGTGGGGAGGGTGAGGGGGAAGGGGAAAAGAGGGGCAGCACGCCGGAGCCCAGGGGATAAAGTTATATTGGACACGTCTTGCGCCATTGCCCGTCCAGGCTCTGGCCATTATTTAACTTTTAAACACGCACCAGAAACAGCAGTCCGGCAGATTTGAATTTAATGGGCATGGCCGGGGAGCAGTAGCAGGAGTGCGACCAGGACTGAGAGAGAGTGTGGATAGATACACCGGGAAGAGGGGGAGGGAAGCGCCAGTCGTCGTGGCCATTAGCAGCAATGGCGCCCAACAAGTGAGCAATAAAGAAAAGTTTAGAAAAATATGCGATAACCGCCCCGTGGACCCCATAATAAGCTCGCTCACGAGCGATTGAATGGGTATGAAACACAATAAAAGCCGGCAGAACGGTGTGGCATGAGAAGTGGAGGGGCGCGGAGAACTGGGCACGGATTTGTGCGCACGATAGCGCAAAATGATGACAATAAATGGAAAAGTTTTTAATAAGCCAATAAAATGATTTATGTAGCAAACATCGAGTCCGAAATTGCCGCTCTCAGCAGCTCCATTAACCAAAGGCCAGTTCGATTGTTGATTTAACAGCTGTTTTTCTGACAAGGTTCCTCTAACAAAGGCATATGTCGCGTCAATCTAATTGCACAAATATTTTGGCTGACTATTCTTAAAGCTTCACCTGATAAAACAACGAAAAAAATAACCGAAACCTGTAGAACAGATCTTTTTGTCTTATGAAAGGGCTCTTGATCGATGGGCAGACAGTTCGTTTGGTTGTTCAGTAACTGCAGTTTATATAGCCTTTAAATTTGCAATTAACTTATTATAATGTCTCAGACATGGCAATTGTTATCAAGGCATGTTCGCATATCAGAAATGAATATAGAAAATTCGTGGTAATCAACTATTAAGCAAAGTCTATATAAAAGTCTTTTAAGAGTTCATTTCAGTTTTCTAGGGTCTACATACACATTCCGCGTAACTAACGAAAATTATATACAATATTGATGGGTATTTTAGCATAGTTAATTCGTACATAGTATAACTACGTTTAGTAAGATATAAGTATTGAGTTGTATCGAATGACGAAGAAGAATAAATCGAAATGGGAAAACTAACATAAAAGCGAAATCAGAAAATCAGAGAAACTTCCTCAAATGTATAAGCTATATAATGTCCCCAGCTGTAGATATTAAATACAAGTAGTTGAAATTTTGAGAACGACATAACGTAGTGCTACAATCCATACCATACATACCATATCATGGTGTATGCTAGACATGTATCTAATGGGCCTCGAAACGGGGTGAACATTGTACATACGAACATATAGTAAATACATACGGAACCCCAATGTACGCACCACGATTGTAACTATCTATGTAAAAATGCTTAAAATATTTGTGATAAAGTAATAGTGTTAATGATAAGTAATAAAATATGACATATTATGAAAACCAACACGAGAGTTTTTAATCATGAAGAAAAATTTTAAAAATTATATTATCTTCGCCCGCATTTAAAGAAAGGGTATAGCGTTGTGTATAATATGTAGCTGAGCACAATCGTCTATATGAAATGCGGAAACTAGAACTGATTAAGATGAATCAGAGTAGTAGGCACAGCCTGAATGGGGATTCGGATTGCATAATGAGAACTATTTACTAGCGTATTGTATGTACTTACATGTTCTGCCTACTTTTTAGAATATTCTTTATCGCATGCCATGAATCAGAGCCCCCATTCATTGTCGAATCGTGCATGCGCCACTGAATAAGTCGGGGCGCTAACTACAATTAACAAGGCAACGATTATAAATTTAGACGCTAGACTCTTTCTTGAATTCAGTGTAAGATTATTGCTGGAGCTCTGCACCTCGAAGGCGCTGCGATCTTGATTTTATCACAATGAAAGTATTCATTTATGGGGTTCTGCTTGCAGTTGGTTTACTTGAAATCACAGCCAGGGTAAAGGAAATACATTCTATTGAGGCTCTAGGTTTGAAATATATACGTTTTTGTTCAGCGTCATCATGCCCCGAACGTCAACAGACTGCCCGTTGAACTGTACTACGAGGCACTTTGCCCGTACTGCATGGAATTTGTCACAACACAGTTGAATCCGTCGATGGGCAGCAAAGATCGCCTTGCTTTTACGGAACTTACACTTGTGCCTTATGGCAATGCCAAGGTGGGGTTAACGTTTGGTTTTTAGATCCCGTTAATATCGATTGCACTCCTTTCTCTAGAGGAACGAGTCCGGTGAGATCGATTGCCAGCACGGAGTGCAGGAGTGTGAATTAAATGCCTGGCATGCCTGCATACTGGAGAATCATAACATATCCGACTCACTGAAACTTATTGCCTGCATGATGCGTGGCAAAAAGAACAGACTAAATCAATGTGCCTTACGCTACAACATCGACGTGAGCTCCGTAAAAAACTGCAAGAACTCGCGCACTGTCAGTCAGATATTGAAAAAGTATGCCGACTTGACGGACAAAGTGAAGCATAAAGGTGTCCCAGCCGTAGCGATTGATAATGTACGCAATAAGAGCCGCAATCACTTCATTCTTAGGATTAATACATTCTTTTTTTACAGGTTTATAATGAGAGCGAGCAGGAAAATATATCCGAACACTTCGACAACGTCTTTTGTGTCAAGTATAAAGAGAAGTTCAATAAAACATTGGATCGTTGTCAAGAAAACAACTAACACTAAGAATATAGAATGGAAATTACTGTGAGAGTTTTTTATAAAAGTTGAACACATTGTATGAACAAATCCTACACATAATATCAGTTCAATATACATTTATAATAAATATTGAGCATTTACATATAAAACAAATATGCTTTTAAACTTATACTACGAATATTGCAAATAGTGGATGAATCTGACAGTTTTAATGGAATTTGATTTGATTAGTTTTTCATTTCGAGCATTGCGATGATTCTATCTAACTTTTCTGTCTGTTGTGCAGCAAATTCATCCAGTCTTCTCGAAATAGTTAGCTCTAATTGTTCAAACTTTGAGTTAATATGTTCGTTAAGGCTTTGCGCGTCGAGATTGGCACCAGCCGTTGGTGTCAGTTGCTGTGACTGGCTACTAACACCCTTCATAAGGGACATAAACTTTTGCAATTTTTCCTCATTGTCTTCGGGCTTGATTTGACTGCCACTGCTGCCTCCTCGGTGCAAGAGTTCCTGAATTTTCTGCAGATCAAATGGTTTTTGTAGCTGTGTTGTGATGCCATTGGGATTCGGCGCGGTATGCAGCATTGCACCGAAAATGCAGACCTCCTTGGAGGATGTGAGTAGCTTCAGATTGATGTCCGATATGCCGGAACGATCAATTTCAACATCGTAACGATATGGTCGAATCGGTACATCCCCCTCGTCTTCTTCGATTGCGGTGCCGTAAATAGTTTCCAAATATTCTTGAGTGGGTCCCACAAACAGTTCCAATTTGGGAGCGCTGCAGACGATCGTTATAGCAGCAATTTTCGAACCGGGAGAAACCCCGAACTGCAGCTCACATGGAATCGGTGTTGAGTCATTGTTCGTATATAGAACAGCGCGTTCCTCGTTCACAACGTCATCCAAGTCAGGCCTTTGGGACAAAGAAAATGCATGTTCATATATGTAATCGCTCAAATAAAGAAAAATGCACACAAACCAGTTTGTGTGTATATCGAATTGCACAATAAAGAATTCTTTGTCTTACTTCACAAAGACATCTTCGTCATAAAGGCGTGTTGGCACTAGCTGGGACAGTTCATTTCCTGCAACCTGGGTCCACGAACATTGAGCAGTTACCTTTTCCGACATAATTTGCCAAGAAACAAAAATTAATATTGGCTATATGCAATTGAATGCAACAATTCGTTGTTTATTTTCTTCTTCTTTACTCATGTACAGCTGGGACTGTCCATCTGTTTTTTAGCATTACCAAGCACAGAGTTGTATTTGACGTAACTGTTTGGCGCCCTCGCACCCACGCGTCTCGTAAGCGATTACGTAACCAAAATTGCGCGCACGTAACAGGCTTGCGCACAGCGTTGATTTGTGCGTATGACAACTACGACCTTGATTGGCCCCCTTGTAGGTCATATTTAGTTAAATCCGAAGGAAAGCGACAGTGCTGTAAGCGCCATCGCCGAAAGTAACACACAATTTTCCGCAAATTAAATCAATTATCTAAAATGGGTGGAAAATACAAGATTGTTATGGTCCGCCACGGTGAATCCGAGTGGAATCAGAAAAATCAATTCTGCGGCTGGTTCGATGCCAATCTGAGCGATAAGGGTAATGCAAATAATACATAATCATTATCACCGATTTTTTTATCAATCGATTTTTGGTGCAGGCAAGGAGGAAGCTCTAGCTGCTGGTAAGGCCGTTAAGGATGCTGGTCTCACCTTCGATGTGGCACACACATCTGTGCTGACCCGTGCTCAGGAAACACTCGCTAGCATTTTGAAGGCTAGTGGCCAAGAGGGCATTCCAGTCCAGAAGACCTGGCGCTTGAACGAACGTCACTACGGTGGTTTGACTGGTCTGAACAAGGCCGAGACCGCTGCCAAATACGGCGAGGCTCAGGTTCAAATCTGGCGTCGCAGCTTCGACACCCCACCACCACCAATGGAGCCCGGCCATGCCTACTATGACACCATCAACAAGGATCCCCGTTACGCCGAGGGACCCAAGCCAGAGGAGTTCCCCCAGTTTGAATCTCTCAAGCTGACCATTGAGCGCACACTGCCATACTGGAACAATGTCATCATTCCACAACTGAAGGAGGGCAAGCGTATCCTGATCGCAGCTCACGGCAACAGTCTGCGCGGCATTGTCAAGCATTTAGATAGTAAGTACCAAGTCATTCTCTCAACACTTACACCTTCTAACTGCCTACTTGCTTCAATCCAGATCTCTCTGAGGACGCCATCATGGCTCTGAACTTGCCCACAGGCATACCCTTCGTCTACGAACTGGACGAGAACTTCAAGCCAGTCGTGTCGATGCAGTTCCTTGGCGACGAAGAGACCGTCAAGAAGGCCATCGAAGCCGTTGCTGCCCAAGGCAAGGCCAAGTAAATGAAATAGTCCCCTAAAGGAAACTATACTCGTTGCACAAATAATAGAGGCAGAATCGCTTCAATCAACATTAACGCTGCCGGCTAGAGGCCACATCGTTGTTAATTTCCTCATGTTCGTTGTTGTGATTCCCCATAGCGTTGAATTGGTTTACAACTCCCCCACTACAGTTAATAAATAATTTATTATAACACACCTAGTGGAACTCTCATTTTATTGCCCGCGGGCTAAACATTACATCACTTCAGCTGCTCGGCACTGCATCACTTTCGCTTCTTCTTGCCATCTTTGGCCAGCTCCAGACCGAGTATACACTTGGGCGGCACCTTGTAGGTCTCCGTGAGTAGTGTGTATATGAATCGGATCTGATTGCCCTGAATCTGCAGCTGCTCATGCTTCTGATGGGGCAGTTTCACAATACTCGTACTGGCCGCAGCACCTTGCTTGCACAGCTTTATCAGCTCGGCCATAATGATACCGTAGGCCTCGATGTTGCTTACCAGGGTCACCTTCTTGTTGCCCGATCGTGTGGCTAGGGACATTTGGATTTGTGGCTTGCCGCTGGTATCCTTGCCACTGCACATCTGGTACGAGTGTTCCATTTTGCTTGTTATAATTGAGGTAACTTCGCTTAGCGAGCCTTCCACATTTCCATACAGTTCTTGCAGCACCTCATCCGGACGTACTAGTTTCGTTTGGGGGTTAAGCAGGCCATGCTTGCTAACATACTCGCGCACAATCTTCTTGACCTGCCCCACGGGAATGCCTTCACCTCGCTTGTAGTTCATTTTCGTAAAGAACGCGGCCGTTACATCAGATACAATGTACATCTCTTTCAGCTCCGAGTGGAATAAGGGCGTCTCTGCTGTGCCACTGTTGTCGCCAGTCTTTACGTCCGTGATGAAGTTCACCAGTTCCGGATGCTCCAAGTCCACAGAGATTATCTTATCAACGCCCTTGGTTTCCTCCCGCACTACCAGAAAGCCTTGATCCACCATCTCAGCCAGAAAGTTTGATAGTTTCTTGTAACGTGTCTTCTTCAAATCAATCTGCTCACTAGCCTCGGCCACCACATACAACCGGTAGAAATTGCTCGTCAGAAGGGGCAACTGCAACTTCTTGCCGTTGTTTTTGAGGGCAGCCAAAAATGCATTCTTCAAAATCGTCTCAGGTGTCGTCTCAGACTCATTAATCTCGAGATCGTTTGTACCTTCGCCAGCCGTGTCCCCTTCCTCTTGCAGCGACAGCGCCGCCGTGTTGGTTTCCACATCCCTTATAGCATCATTTTGCGCAGGCATATCTGGTTGCTGAGGCGACTTTCGCGGATGCTCAGCGGCCCCCAATGCGGGAAAATCTTCACTAGTCAAGGCTTTCGTCTTACTCAACGGTATCTGCTGCAGTAGACTGGGCTCATGCGCCCACAATTTGTCGCCAAACAAGTGCAACAGCTTCACGGCCACGCCATGTCCGCCAGACATGTACAGATCTTCGCTGGAACGCACCAGCTGACCTACGCCAATGGCAGAGTTGTTGTTGGTCAAGTTGATGGCAACTGAAACGCACAATGTGAGATATGTAGATACTGAAGTATTTAAATTCACACTACATACTTAACTGTCCCTTTTTGAAGTGTCCGTACATGCTTAGGCCGACTCCAAGGGGCACCACACCGGGCAACATCAGATCAGCGCCGTTCGAGAGTTTGGGTAGCACACCTTCATGCGTGGTAAAGTATGGCAATATGTCGTGCTCGGCCCATAGAGCATAGAGCGTCGGCACCAGTTGACCGCCATCTAGTTCGAAGAACATCGGCAACTTGTCCACGCAGTACACAACGCTTGGGACGCCGCCATGTGTGAGAATTTTCAGCTGCGTCACATTCGCTTTTGCCGGCAATAGATTTTCCGCTGAAATGTGTGGGAAAGCCAATTCTACGCGGGCGCGTAATTTCTTTGCTTCCGATCCCTTGAGCGCTGCGCTGCTCTTAAGTCTGTAGGTCTTTAAAAACATGGGAGAATTCGTGCTAAATTTTCGAACGTACAATAAATAAGCCAAAAAAAAACAACAAAGCAAACACTGGTTCACAATAGACACACGCCGTTGCTTGCTGTGAAATCAGCTGTTTTACCTTAGCACCCGCTTGCCAATGCGCTGAAGAAATCGTAACTGCAATTATCACAGTTTCTTGATAGGAAAAATGTTTGTTGTTTACATTATAGGCATTATATTTTTTATACTTTTTATAAGAAAAGAATCATTATTTAGGTAATAATGAATAAGTTCAAAAAGTATGCAGCGTCAGTAAAATTCTAGTTAAAACGAAGAGTACAGAAAATTAAAGATCAAACACGACGCCATTTTATTGAGTTTGAAATATCTGTTAACGTAACAAAAACTTCTTTGCTTAGAATCGGTAAGAATCGGCAAATTAAATTTCTAAGCTCAATTTCAACAGACTTTGTACAAATATTCATTCAATTTAAATTCCTAATCATAGTTCCCACCCTTGAATAACATTACTAATCCGAGTCCGAATCGTCATCGTTGAAATCCCTTCCTGCAGCAGCTGGCGGATCATAGTAGTGCAGCTGCTTACGCCATATTTTCACCAGACCGTCGAAGGCTCGACGGCTGTACTTCCCGAATTTGTTGGGTGTTCGAGGATGTTCACGGGTTCGATCAGCCGTCGGCACCATCTCAACGTATCTTTCATATGCGGCAGTATTCTTGCCATAATCGATCTGCTTCTGGCGCCGGGACAATACGGCTGGATCTGCTTCATGATACGAGGACGATGATGATGTAGACGATGTGTAGCTGTTGTGGCGCACTCGCTTCTCCTCCTTGTGGCTCTTGACTTGATTGTTTCGGCGACGGTTGGTCTCTTCGTTGGCCGAAGATGAGGTACTGCTGTTCGGACTGTTCGCACGACTGTTCTCATTGCTTTGGGTCGGCGGCGTCTGGGAGTGACGCCGTTTGAAGGGCGTCTTCAGCTTCTCTTCCTTCACCAGACGCTCAAACTTCTCTTCATTGCTGCCATCCAAGAACTCGAAGCCTATTTCTCGTTTTGCTTGCTGATCGGTGCTGCCGCCACTACTGTTCAACGACGAAGATGCCTAGAGCGGAAAAGATAATTCTTTTTTAGCCACAATCGTCAAATGTCACATAATCTATTAATTACCTCGTCGCTTTGTCCCAGTTCTGCACGGACCTCCTGGGCCCAACTGGTCATTGGCTTTGCGTCCATTGAAATTGAAGATCCAGAGGAATTCAGGCTAACGGAGCCTTTATGCGGTGTTGTTGTATCCATAGACATTATTTTATCTTCGCACAACATACTTTATTTCTGATAAATTAAATTAAAAACAATCGAGGTTAACAACGCGCAAAACCGTCAACAAATTTCTGTTGTGTGTTGTGCGTTCTTCTTGTACGAGTGTTCGCGCGTTTTTGTTGCTGCGATGCTAGCCAAAAATACCTAGAGACGACCGATACTTCTTGTTCACTGTCGAAACTCACTTATCGAAATCGAAGACTGGGCACATCGATTACTATTCGATATCAGCATTGAAAGCAGAAATCCTTATAATTTAAACTACATTAATTGCGATTAATTGAATAATAAACCAGTTAATAAATATTACAATATTCAAATGTGTTATATAATAAAATAACTTTTTGTTCCCTTCTTCTTTTTAGTTGGGATTTTGATTTCATATTTTAATTGCGCGCGAATTTAAAATTCACTTCTCTCATGCGCATGTCTAGAAACATCAATTATATATGTATATATAATGAGCTATGTTTGAGTGTCTGGGGCATACAGAATACACACCAGCCGAAACTATTTTCCCAAAAGGAATCAACGGAATTGCACAATCATAAAATGGATATTTTCGAGAATACCTTCATAAGAGGGCCCTCACCTTCGTATTCAGACGAAGCAAACTCTGAAACTGCCTTATCGGTTACCCTGCCCATTGGAGCTGAAGACTTGGGCTTGGGACACATCGATTCGAAAACGAGTACTGTAGATTATTTTGACGAGAAAATGAACTGCGGCTATGATGATGATAGCTGCTCCCATTTGCATCCCAGTCGACAAAAACGCAATAGTTTTGCATTTTGGACCGCTGTGGTGATCTTGCTGCTGCTGACCATCGGAAATCTAATACTCACACTTACAATAATGGGTGTACTGCGATTGGGTAAGGGGCTGCAGGGCATGGAGCTTATTCCCGAAATGGACTTAATAAAGTTCTACGATGAGACGGATTTGGATCGCGTCCAAACAAATACGTTTGGTATTCAAGGATTTTCGGATGTGCCCGTATCGATTAGCAGCGACGGCCCCGACAGCGGAGTGCATCTGAGAGTTTTCCGCAATGGAAATGTTATCAACGGACCAAATGAACGTGATCGGGTTGTACTGAACAAGGAGGGAATTGCTATAGAAGCGAATCTCTTCGAGATTAAGAATCCGAATGATCGTTCAACATTCTTCAGTACCCACCGTCCGCAATACAGTATACCAACCGGAATTGATGGTGTGCTTAAAACTAAGGTTGCCAGTACCAGTCGCATAACTAGTGCCATTCAGGATCCATTGTTAATGGAAAGTGACAATCATATTGGCATCAAGGGGTCCGAAGGAGTTTTCTTCGATGGCTCTACCATACAGATCCAGGTGGAGCATCACATCGCTATTAATTCAACACAAGGCGCCACAGTATTGGAGGCTGGCACAGGAATCTACCTTGACATGGAACGCATTCCCATTGTCAGCTCCGAGCTGGGACTTCGCACAGGCAGCGTCCAATACAAGATTTGCGTGTGCATGCCAAACGGCATTCTTTTTCGTATAGCCATTCCACGTGTTCACAACGGGCCTAAGATAACTTGCACCCATTTCGACAGCCAACATGATCCGTGCGATGTCAATTAAACATAATCCGAATTACCAAAAATAACAACGAATATATATCGAGTGTATTAGCCCTAATAGAAATGTTATGTATTAATTTTTTATTTGTATTTAAGAGAAATGTACAAGTACTTAGAAGGTTAGATGGTATGCTTTTTAAAAAAACTACAATTTCTGAATTTGTGTGGCAAAGAAACCATAATGTGTGTGTTCATAATTTGTTAAATAAAAAATATAAACCAGCTGCATTCGAACAAAGATATCATCATTTCGAATGCGCCGATATGCTGGATATAATACAGAAATGGTATTCAATTCGTTGCGTTCAATGCGATTGTACAAAATGAAAGGTGAAATAATATAATGAATAATTGAATTCCATTCATACTAATTAACAGGTAATGAAAGCTAACTCACGATGTACACGCTCTAATTCTACACAAAGCCTAAGGTAAACGTACTGAACTGAACTTTTAACTATAACCTAAACACCGGGCGGTGGGGGCTCCTCGTGCCAGTTGGATACTTTGGGTGGCAGATCCACCAGACCATCTGGCACCATGCTAAGAAGCTCAGCTTCACTTAGCTGTGCCAAGCGACTTTTTGATTTTGAAGTACTTTCCATATTCCTTCTTGCTGAAATGGAAAAAACGAATAATTTTCAATATTTCAACCAGTTAAGGATTCAATTCCAATTACCCGTGCCGTATGAGTTGTTTGCCGTAATGTCCTCCTCTGGATTATACTCTTCATTGTAGCTGCTCGAGTTTAGACTGGACATTGTCTTAACCTTTGCTTCATTACTTTCCTTCAGACTTGCCAAAATTTTAGTAAGATTGGGTGGTATTGATATGCTGGCTAACACATTTGATGAAGATGAGGGTTTGTTTAGATTCTGTGGATCGAAACATGCATAAAATTATTTACAAATTGATCAGTTTAACAATGTTTGTGAGGAAGAAACTTACAGATGGCTCCACATTGAGAAGGCCAGCGATTTCCATCCGTTGTGCTGCGATTTGTTTATTGATTTCGTCAACTTTTCGCTCGAGGTAATCTTTATTTGGTGGCATCGATGTGGATAAGTGATCGTTGTCGTCTGAGCTACCACCGGGTGAATAAGGTGCATTTGGATCATCTAAGCTAGTTCTCGAATCGACAACAACGTTAGCTGAAATAGAAAGATGTTTTAGATTATAGTAGCAATGTAAATGATGCTTTGCCTATACTCACTTTTATTCATCTTGGCAATCGGCGCTTTGATAATGGCATCAATATCAAACTCATCGTCCTTGGAGCTAGTCGAGTGTGTGCTGTGCTTTCGCTTCGGACTACCTGGAGGCGTAAACGTCGTCCTAACACGTGCTTTGTTTGACACCTAGAAAATATATTAGAAATTATCAAGAATTACAAAATCGAGAGCTTTTCTTACCTTTGAAGTCTTGTTGCTGGCAGTGGGTAGCGGAATTGGCAACGTTTGGCTTAATCGATTAGGCAGACAACGCACGATAATGCCAAGCAGCGTGTTTGGTCGCTGTGTATCCTCATAAAAAGGCACAATATCAGTTGATTGCAATACACTGGGCAACTTGTCCCGCCCACCCAAAGGAAATATGTAAAAGTCTCGAATCTGTTCACAGTCGGCACCCAAAACACCAAGACGCTCTCGTGTATCAAGATATTCAAAGAAGCTTTCGAAGTTTATGGTATCAGAGGAACTGGCAGGAAATAAGTTTACAATAACAATCTCTTTCGTTGGACTCTTCTTGATCTTCTTCAAATAATCCCAGACAGTATTCCGAGCTATGCGACCAATAACATCTAAACTGGTAGGTAGAAGCTTTCCCAGCTGACTGGTGTTGCCAAGCACAGTATGAATGACTATGTTGAAGTCCGTGACATCTACCATATGCAAATTTCCACTCCAGAGTGCCGGGCAAGATAAACTCTGCAAGTACCGCGCATATTTGTCCAATGGTGGCGATGCCTTTGCTGCAATCTTTGGCGTCGCTGCGACGGGCGCCGGAGCGGACTTTAAAGTTTGCTTGATAGACTGCTTAAGATTAGCCGCCTCTTCGACCGTTTTCTCCGACTCCAGTATTTGATCAATCAAACTGTAAGCTAACGCAGGCTCCGCAGTTTTCTTTTCAACGGTTTTCTTGGGAGGGGGTGATAGAATCTTTTCAGAACGCTCTTTGCTTGAGTGTTTGTCACGTGACACCTGCTCCCTTTCCTTATCCGAACTGTGGTCCTGGTGATGCCTTTTGTGGCTTCGCTTTTCTGAGCTACGCCCACGACTGCTTGATCGACTGCGACTTCTTTTCGTGCCACTTTGGTGATGGTTTTTGTGACTTCTGTGCCGTTGTTTATCGCGCTCCCTATCCTTGTCTCTTGATTTAGAGCTCTTTTCTTTAATATTGGAACGTTCGGCTTCGCCTTCTTTACTGGAAACTTCTGCTCCGTGAGATAGCTCATTGGATTGCAAAGATTTTTTGCTGTCGAAACTTTCTGTCGAATCCTTATTTGGTTCTTTCTCCACTTCCTCGTCAGGCAGCGTTACGTCCAACTTTGTTTCAATCACCTCCTCACCTTTGTGCGTTTTTACCACGTAGTTTTGTGCGCTTGACAACAAGTCCAGTTCAGATTTCTTAATCATATCCAATTGATGACGGTTTTCCTCCTCTCGCCATTTTGCCAATTCTTGGCTGGCTAGATCAGCCGGCGTCATCCTCACTAGCTGCTTGGGGTCCACCTGTTTGGCACATATCTTCTCGAAGAGTGTTTTATTCTTTCGATCCTTAATGTTAAACATAAGGGATCGATACTTGGACTTGTATTTGGCACTCACATCGCGTCCAAACGAATGATACATTTCAGATTCCACTCTCTTCACGAAGTGTTCTACCTCGTTTTCTGTCAACCACTCTGAATTATCAGTCGGTAGAGCGGCTGCTTGTGCCTCCTTAATACGTGCCATCAATTGGTCTTTTATCGTGCGTCGCACATTCAATCGTATAGGTTCAGGCTGAGACTTGCTGGCTGACCGATCCGCGTTGGTCTTCTCCGGTGATCTGCTTTGAACACTTGTGAGTTTGACAAGTTGCTTCTCCTTTTTGACAGAGTTTGCTACAGTAGGCACTTGCTGAACAGATCTGCTAACAGCATCTGTTTGTTTTTGCGCTGACGTCGGCAACGTAGATTTTGTAGATACGGGCTCTGGTGAGGCTAGCTCCGGTATACGTTTTACTTGTCGTTTCTGTAGGGCACCAGAAAAATATATTTAAATAAGTATTCAAGATTCATATGTAAAAGGAGTACTTATACCTCTATTTCCAATGCCTGTTGACTGCCCGGTTGGACTACTTCAAAACTGGGGTTATCCTGCAGCCATTTCTTCAACTGCTGTGCACTGGGTGCCATGTGACCAGTAATAGCACGGCCACTTCGACGCTCAAAGACATTGATCTGTAAGGTAATTACGATAAAATTGATTATATATTTTATCATTAATCGGTGCATATGCATACATACCCGCTCTACCTTTGACACGGAGTCAGCCTGGCGCAACACATCCTCAAACAAATCCTTCTTTTTGTTCTTTTTGGCATCTAGAGCATTTGGAAGTGGTGTCTGTGCAACTGTTTGCGTCACAGGCTCGGGTCCCTTGGCAACTGTCTGCGCCTGAATTGAGTTCTGTGCATACTTACGTATGCATTCATCACTACAATACACAGAATTGGCACGCGCCGGGCGCTTACATACTACACACGCGACATCCGAAGTGGGAGGCACGCTGTTGCCTCCTAGTTTTATAAACTGCAACTGTTGTTGGTGCATGGGCTTGGGCGGGGGGCGTTTCGCTGGTTTTACAAGCGGAATATTGGTACTTGAGGGTACTGTTACTGACAAAACCAGCGGCCTTTTGGGTGTAGAATCAGGCATTTCCACAATAACTTTGGTTTCGCTTGGTTGCTTGGGTAACGTCACACTCTCCTTGACCTCGCCAGTTTGCTTGGGTAACAACATGTCGGTAATGCGAGGTTGAGTCTAAAATGAAAAAATCAATAAAGATAAATTAGGCATTACAGAGTTTATTAGCAAGAGTTATATTGCCTTCAAGCAATTACCTTCTCCTCCTGTCGTTTAACACATTTGGGACACTTCCAGTCAATTCCTTTCTGCTCCATTTCAATACCCATGGCCTTGGTGACACTAACACAAGTGCCATGGTACCAATCCTCGCACAGATCACAGCATATCATGAAACGATTGTTATGGGGCTGACGACAAATACACCATAGTCTAGAAAAAGAATGATATGTTGATTAGCAAAATCCAGAAACATTTTTTCCTAAAACTTACTTATTGGGATCATCGTCGTCTTCTTGAGATTCCGAGGCATCTGCATCATCCACTACGCTGACATCTAGTTTGTTCGATCTTCTTGGTCGCCTGACACCGCTTGTCGAGTCGCGTGGCATTTGTTTTATTGCTACGCCTGGCCCATGGCCCATAAAGCTTTCACTTTCCGCACTGCTGTTAGTTAACTGGCTGCAATCAAGCAAAGATTCAGTAAGAGAAATATTGCTGATTTCAGACACTGTCGTCGACGATGCGGGAAAGTTCTGAGCGCGACGTTTGGCTCGAGTTGTTGGTGCTTCGATGGGTGGCAGATAAATTACACGTCCGTTACCACGAACAACTTTAACTTCTGGACGCGGCGACGACATCGATAACGTAGCTATGCTGGTTCTTGCTGGGGTACTGGAAGCTATGGGAAAACTGCTCAAAGAAGTTGTTGCAATGTTGGCGGGGAAATCATTTGGCAGTGCCTGTGGATGAAAATAGTATTAATGTATTGTTATTTGGTATAGACATATGAGCTTCACCTGACTAATCGTCGACAATTGACTGGCAGCATCGAAGATAGGCGAAGCCACTGCGTTTGCAATGGCATCTAGTCCCCCCGTCTCCGTACTTTCCAGCACCTGTTTGACAACCTCAGCCTCGAACTGTTTGTCCTCCTCAATGAGGCCAACAACATGTTGCAGGAAATCAGCAGTAATTTCATCCTCATCAGGCGTATCTAACAAACGAGCGTTTTCGATGTCAAGATTATCCACGGGATCAATTAAGTTTTGCTGTTGCTGTTGTTGTGGCGGCAACGGCTCTGGCTGTGTGTTCTCAATTTCAACCTTAGGCTCAGGCACTTGACTCAGTCGTGCTGCGCTGCTTTCTAGCATTTTAGCCAACTTAGGTATGCTCTCATCCGCACTTGCTGCTGGCTGTTCTACTAGTGACGTCTTAAGTAGCTCATCCTGAACTATGGAGTTAATGAGATCCAGTTTGTCATTTTCTGCAGCAATTTCAGAAGAGCTTTGATGAGTTTCGATAACAATCTGAGCGGGGAGTTTGTGAGATGTGGCAGTTTCTACGCCAATGGGCATAAATCCTTTGGAAGAAGAGGCTGCTGGTGATGTCAAAGCAATGTTTACGCTGGACTTCGGGGTAAGGGGCGCCCCTGTTTGACGTTGTTTGCCAGAATCGGTAGATGCGGTTGTCGACAATGTTGCACTATTATTATCAGCCAACAAACTGTTAAGATTGGTAAATACTCCCTTCGGGCTGGATAAATTCTTGTTAATAACAATCTCTTTCACCTCTTGAGCCGGTGTTGGTGTCAGGAAACCACTCGGAGGTGTGGATACTACACGACCAACTTGCACAATGGGTTGTCGGCGAACCTTGGATGCGATTGCCGGAGAACATATTCTCTTCAATTCGGGAGCCGAATGATTGCTTACAGGCAGGGATTTATGAGCTGGGCGCATTTTCAGGAATGATGTGCTCTGTATGCCACGCCCCAAGGCGATCACAGATTGTGGCGCTTTGTTTGTATTGAGCTGAACAATTTGACCTATTGCTGGAGCACCCAAATTATTGTCCGCCTGCTTCTTACGGCGTACTGGGAATTGTTGCTGTGGTGGTGGTACAGATGTCACCTTTGGAGCATGCGCCGCCGGCCCACGAGATGATTGAGTTTGCGATCGTCTCGACAGCTTCTTAATGCGTTTGCGTTTGTTCGAGTTGCGGCTACTGTTCATCTTAAAATCGATGTCACTGTCGCGATCGTTGTCCGTTTCACGGGAGTCGTCGCTTGGTTCACTAAGTTCCTCGGACTCGGCGTTTTCCTCGTCCGCTGTTGCCGAACTATTGGCATCTTCATCGTCTTCGATAACATCCTCTGGTGGGCTAAGCACTTTTACAGGATTTCGTACTGGCCGGGGCCCCGCCACAATAATATGCTGCTGCTGTTTTACAGCCGGCGGCTGCGACTGAGGCACTGGCTTAGATATAAGTTGCCTGGGTAGCTGTTGCAGTTGCCTTGGGGGTAACTGTTGCAATGTCCTTTGAGGCAGCTGCGATGTAGCTTGCACCTGGCTGATCGGCACTACCTGGAACCGCTTTTTAGTGTTAAACACCTTAGAAGTAGTCTGGGTCTGAACCACGAATTTACGGCCCTGTACCGCTTGCCTTTCCAACATTAACTTCTCCGTCGCCTTCTTAGCCTTCATTTGTTCCGGGGAAGTGAATGGTGTGTAGTTGTGATCATTTCTAATTATTTCCAACAGAGCATCCGATTCTGGCGTTCGTTTAAATAGAGACAGACCAGCCAGTTCTGAAAAACAAATGAATATTAATAGATTCAACCATTAGTTGTTCATTTTGGCTACATACTAAGAGCATTCTTCACGACCATATCGGCCGAGTTTTCCACATAAAACTGTTCGACACTGAGTCCTACTATTTGTGGGCGCTCCTTTGGTTTACGTCGTTTCTTTTGCTTTTTGGGCTTGGGTTTGCGACCAGGACGTTTTTTGATTTTTGGCACCTCAGCTTCGGTTTCTGTAGAATCCTCATTGTTCTCCCCGCCGGTGTTTTCATTATCATCTCCGGTAACATGATCTTTTTCGCCTATCAACTCTTCTCCGCCGCTTTGACTTTCTTTATCAGTCTCCTTTTCTGTTTCTGATTCATCCCGATCTGAGATAGCTTCCAGAAATCGTTCCAACTCCTCCTGTCGTTCGGTTTCCTCTTGATCAACCATACTCGGCGTCGGTGATGTTAATCGCACAACGCTTATGCTCGATATAGATTTCTCCTCTAAAATTATAAATTTCTTTTAAAAATTGTATTCGCTTTGACTTTAAATGTGGCATACCCATAATATTTTCAATGGCACGCTCATCGAACGAGATGCCATTTTTACTGTACACCACAACCAGGTTGGAGTCTCCATCGGCGCCACTCGGCCGGGCACTGGGCGTTTCGCTGAATACTGAACTAGACATGACAGCAGCGTTACGTCGATCCGCTACTGTGCATTCGATCCGGATCAGTTTCTCAACTCGTTCTGTGTAGTTTACTCTGGAGCAACGATGATGTGAATTTGTTGTTTGCTCATGCCGCGGCCGCGTTGTGACGCCGACATTGGTAAAGCTGCCGTAGCTGTAGGTGTTGTTACGAAAAGAAATACAGTGTTAAATGTCTAAAAATGGAGTCGCACTGCAGTCGATTCGTTTGGTTCTTAGCAATATTGCGAAATCTATATTTTCACAAGTAAATGCTTGATTCTAATTTATAAGAAAATAGAATTCGCAAAAAATTACTTTGACGAAGACTGCAGTGTGACCAACTGTTTTCAATAGCGGTGTGCAGAATTTACTGCCAACTATCGTGAACTATTGGGATGGTGAACTAGTTTGCATGATGTAGACCACGATGTAGATGTATACAGCATTGTTCGTAACTTACATTCATTAATGTTTTATTTATTTGATTCAGTGCATGACATTGTATGATTGGCAGCCTCTGGAATATGTTCATTAATATATTTTTTCATTTATACATTAAAGAAATTGATGACATTGATTGATATAAAAGTATAGATCGTGAAAACTTCTTTCGATGATTCTTGTTTGCATGCTTAAAACATATCGATACTAAGGTATCGATGATTGTTTTTATTCATTAGTCCATCTCAACCAACTACACAAAGAAAGAAAAACAAAAACAAATACAGATTAAAATTAATATTTATTTATTACAGACTATTCAAGTGGCTCATAAAGATTAAGTAAAATACTTTAGTCAGAGAGCAGGAAAAACAGTTGCTGTCCGACTTTATAAGTGAAAGGTGGTAAAAATGGCTTGCTTTAAAATGGGATCTTGTCACGCAGTGCCTATGTCACTGTTTAAAAACAATAGGGACAAAGTCTGTAAAGCCGTTCTTAGCAATTTGCTGGAAGGTCTCAAGTTTAACTCGGGAAACCTGCTCATTTTATTGGAAGGTGGCAAAGATAAGAGCTTTTACAATACCGACGTGGACTATGTTTTCCGCCAGGAGTCCTACTTCCAATATATGTTTGGCGCCAAAGAACCAGGCTGCTATGGCATTCAAAATATTGATGTGAAGACGGGTCAATCTACTTCTGTTCTATTTGTACCCCGCTTGCCTGAAGAATACGAAACATGGATGGGTGCATTGCTGAAGACGGCGGACTTTAAGGCCATGTACGAAGTGGATGAGGTATACTTTGTCGATGAACTCGAAGCTTATCTCGAAAAGGCCGCACCCAAACTGATATTGACGCTTAGTGGAACAAACAGCGATAGCGGCCTCACAATGCAACCCCCAGAGTTCGATGGCAAAGAGAAATATGTGACAAACTGTGATCTGCTGTATCCAGTTCTATCCGAGTGTCGTGTTATCAAATCCCCGGAGGAGATTGAGGTTTTGCGCTATGTTGCCAAAGTGTCGTCAGATGCTCATATCAAAGTAATGCAATTCATTCGGCCCGGACGTATGGAATACGAGGGGGAAGCTGTATTTCTTCACCACGCCTACGCCGTGGGTGGGTGCAGACATGCCTCCTACACGTGTATCTGCGGCAGCGGAATCAACTCGGCCATCTTACATTATGGCCATGCTGGAGCACCCAATGACCGTCCCATCCAGGATGGTGAGATGTGTCTCTTCGATATGGGTGCGAACTATTGTGGCTATGCAGCTGACATCACTTGCAGTTTTCCGGCAAATGGTAAATTCACTGAAGATCAGAAATTTATCTACAACGCCGTTCTAGATGCCCGGAATGCTGTGATGAACACAGCAAAAGACGGTGTCTCCTGGGTGGATATGCACAAGTTGTCAGGCAAAGTGCTTCTGGAGCGCCTTAAGGCTGGTGGAATGCTTACCGGTGATGTTGATGAAATGCTTGAAGCGGGTCTCTCTGGCATATTTCAGCCACATGGCTTGGGCCATCTGCTTGGTCTAGATGTGCATGATGTGGGCGGCTATTTGACAACCGAGCCGCCGCGCCCAAGTGAACCATGGCTTAGCAAGCTTCGCTTTGCTCGTATTCTGAAGGCGGGCATGTATGTGACCATTGAGCCTGGATGTTATTTCATAAACTCCCAAATGAACAAAGCCCTTAACGATCCGGAATTGCGTAAATTTATTAATGTCGATGTCTTCGAACGGTTCCGTGGCTTTGGTGGCGTTCGGATTGAGGATGATGTTCTCATTACTAAGACTGGAACGGAGAACTTTGCCATTGTTCCACGTACAGTGGAGGAGATCGAGGCATTCTTCCAAATAAAGCATTTGGAAATGTGAGATCCATAGATATGTTATTTTTGTTGCTGGAATATAATTCCAAATACGAAAAGCCGTATTTGATATATATTATATATACCTATGCAAATGTCTATCATCATACAAAATATTGAAAGAATTTATGAATATTTTAAATAAAAATACCCCGTTTTATGCGAATTTTTTAGTGATATTAGCAAACAACCTCATTAAGTTTTAATCAAAGCTGGCTTTGGTTCCGTTCGATGTATTGAAGATGAATAAATAATGAACAATGCAAGTGAATACTTCAATCCACACATACGCGTAGTAAAGGTGCAAATATAGTCAATTATTTAAACCAATTACTGGTTAGTTTTTGTTTTTTAACAGCAAAAAACTCCATTGCACAACAAGTATAAACCTATAGTCGAGATTGCTTGCTGTGACTTACATGCTGCCTAAAGTTTTACCTAATTTCTGCATTATTTCCATCGAACACATACACTTTATTATACTCTTCTAACCTAGGAGTAACGGATCGATCATTTATCAAGAAAAAAATGACTTGTAGTTACATAGGAAGTTGCATACCCTTTAATATATCATACGAAAGAAGTCAGGCAGTCAGTTGTATACATTTCCATATAACTTTGGTATTGTTTCCATGCCAAGTGTGTATGTATTGTTAATTTTTTACCGATTGTCCCTATGAAACTTAAACTATTTGTGATTACTTATCTACGTATTTGCAAGTGATGAAAACCATAATCTCATATCGATTTTTGTGAGTACGTTATCTGCGTATAGAAACAATGGCAAATTTGGTTCCCCGTTCACAGATATTTCTCGCATGCAAGTTTTTCTCACATGCAATATTCTTCACCTGCGAAAGAGTTAATTCCCATTAAAACAATTGATTTACATGCACATACTTTCACACACAGTGAACATTTATTAACTGGCTTTCAAAAAACTGTGTAAACGAGATGAACGTCAACGCAGTTGCGAGACGCTGTCGAGCTCTAAAAAAGGTTCAATTCCTATTCACAAGCCGATTAACATATTATAATTGGAATTGCCATGGCATACTTTGAGCTTAAGTCTATGGATAAGCTACAATATCTTCTTGCTGTGTCCATTCTTATGCTGGTGCTTCGTATGACTGTGTCCATTTCCACTTCCATTTGCATTAGCAGGTTTACAATTCTTATTATCTTCGCTACTGTCGGAATCGGGAACTTCGGAGAGAGCAACAACGCTGCGACGCGGAAACCAGCCACGTATCGGACCCTTGCGCTTCTGATTCGTATGCTCACTGACCACGCGCTCTCCAAAGAGCCAGTGGCGACGGAAGCGCGTTACTTTAATGATATCGTCAGGCTGCAAACGAATTCTCGGCTCGTCTGTGCAAGGTGCACTGAGGCAGACACGCCAGCCTTGTGAGAAGATTGGCAGCCAACGGCCCGTCACCCTGCTAATGCACTTGTAGGTGCGTGTGCGTGCACGTTTCTCCTGCTTCTGTGCCAGCTGCTCGCGCTGAAAGATACGTTTCATATAAGAAAATAAATTTGTATTGAACTGGCATTGAACTTACTGTCAGGGTGTATTGATCACAGCCCTCGGCCACAGGCCACTTGATGCCATCGCCACGTTTCTGGCACTCGTCATTGAAAACCTGTCGCAAATTGAGCCGCCAGCCCAGATCGTATGGATAGATGAACTGCTCATCTGTCAAGGATCTGTAACGGCGGTAGAGAGCCTTCTCGACAATCCAAATTTCGATACCCGTTTGATTTGTGGCAATTGTCTTGAGTTGTATGTACAGCAGCATGCTGAGTCCAATTACAACCCCAATGGCCAGTCCCATGCCTAGAATGCACATGATAATGCTGACCACAGTGAACTGTACGCTGGCCAAATGGGCTAATCCGTGTGTGAGATAATAGTAGCGGTATATGCCACGATAAAACGAGCAACTTAGCACCACAGATCCCTGCAGACTTCCCAATATGGAGAAGAGCAGAAAGTAGGTGAAATAGGCGTGATTGGCCCAGCCCACACAGTGGTTTATCCATGGACAATGATGGTCCATTTTCTTCACACAACGATTACCTGCAGTGAGAAATATTTGTTGTTTTAAAACCTTTATATAATGACGAGCAGGACATGACTTACACTTGCGACAATGATGTGATCGTGGTGCCTTGTAGCCCTGGCATTCTTTGCAATACTGTAGGAACTGGGTGTCCTTGGGTTCCTGCGAAATTGAAATTCAAAATGTATGCGGGATAAATTAAAGTTTTATGATTTATGCCAACAACAGGAGCATGGGGTCTGGTAATAGAAAAACTTCACGACGAGCAGCTCATTAGGTGGCCCACCCAAGTTGCCAACGCCCATTGCGTCGCGTCTGCCTCGAGCTGCTTACAAAACATTTATGCAAATTTCAGGTAATTGCATTACAAGCACGGCTCCACATCGGCTGCGCTAACGTTTGCGTGCCCAGCCTGTCGCAATAGCTCCTCCCCACGCCTCCCGACATCAAGAACCATTTCCTCATAAATAATTGGGGCGCGCTGCGGCCAAAATTATTGGTGTCGAAACAGTTGTCCCCTCCTAACCGTCACTCTGGCTCCTTTTTTTCCTCTGAGTTGTCTAGCCTGAAACCGCTTGCCAGCTTATCGTTCTGTTCTCAAGGAAATTGCAGCGCCTAATTGCTGCGATAAAGAGTTAGGCACGCGATGCCCCCAAAAACCTGATGCGGTGACCCATTCGCTGAACTGAACTGATTTCTGCACAGGCACAGTCACGGGCATTTGTCGATTGCAGTTCCCCTGCAATAGGTGACCATATAGGGAAAAGCGAACAAGTGGCAGATTTTTGTTTTCTTTTCACCATCCGCTTTTACTTGTGGCAAGCAATTATTTGCGCGCCCCAAGTGACGTGGCATAAATGAGCGTCCAGGCGTGTCCCCGTCAAGAGGGCCGCCAAGTCAGCGGAATCATAACAAAAAGGGGCAAATCCTATTAGCTTGTTTACAAATTCATGCCATTTTGGAGCTGCGATCAGATATCGTACAAATATTTAGGCTGCTCACGATAGTGTCGGAAATTTGATAGCTTGGTAACCTGATGTACATCATGAAATGGTGTGATTTTGCTGACAGATCTAGGCTTAGTTTGGACACTGGTACGGCATAATAAATATAGTCTATAAACACGATATCAATCTGTAATCATATTACAAAGATAATCTCAGTAATTTATTTGAATGGGACTTTTGGTTCGGAAAGTTAATCATTATTTTGTAATCGTGTTAAAATTTATAAGAGCGGATGTACTTGGGTGTTGTATTAAATGAAAAACTCATTAACTTGGGAACCTATGCATATTAAACTCTAATGAATTTTAAGTGTTTAATTATATTTCTGCAAAATGCTAATTACCCACAACGGTTTTAATGGTTTCCGTGCAGAAATGAGTAATGTAAATGTCAAAAGTTCTTTTAAATTCCATTTAGCTTTATGAAGGGAATCTATCCCTATTTCAATGGAGGTATACTGGCAGTCTGGGCTACGCCCATGTGTAATGCAAGGGAGCTTGGCTGAACCGACCCGTGGAAAACCGTTGACAAACATTTTCCATGCATGCCAATGTCAGCGACAGCGTGTCACGACAAAATGTTTTATTGTTGTTGTTTAATGGAGCGGGTTTCAGGTTGCGAGTCATGGATAGGGGAGCTGCGGGGGTGGGGAACCAGGGCCGGGCCCTGTCTATCGGTCATTCCTTACCTTGGGCTGCCATTGTTTTGGCAGCAGGCCGGGACCTGTCACCGTGGCCATGATGTAATTGAATGTGGCCAATGTGGAGAGCAGAAGGAACAGGGCCTGATGTGCGAAGGCAGCAAACGATTCATTTGGTGGCCACCACATCGAGTTCATGTACAGCGTCGTCAGCGTTATACACTTGATGATGCCTGAAATGGATGATGAACGAAAACATTTGAATGCTACTTTGTTGTTTGGTCTGTGTGCGTTAAGCTTTGACTATCGCAATCAGAGATCAGTAATTAAAAAAGGCATTTCTGGACATTATTACGCTCGACTTCATGGGTTGTTAAGGGCTTTGCGTGCAGGAAAATTAAATATTAATTTCTTATATTTTACCAGGGTTGGGCCCCAGCTGTAGAACAACGATCCTTTTTTGATACCGTTCAAAACAAAATAAACATTTTAAACCCTGAACTTACTCTTTCAAGTTACACACAAATTTGCAACAGTTGACTTGATTAAGGGCCAATTTGTGGACTAGTAACGGCATTTCCACTCAGCCTGGCAACAGGGTAGCAACACCTGTGGTGGCCATAGCCACCAACCGTCCACCACTGTCTTCACCTGCTGCGGCAGCAACAAGCGGTGGCTAATTCAGTAATTAAGTTATGTACGCATACAATTGTATCGCAGTTCAATATCAAGGTTGCCCCTTCCGTTTACCCTCCACGTGAACCGGATGCTTTATGGGTCATATTACCGTCTGACCTGATGTGGCTGAATAGTCAGATTGCACGCTATTTCCAGAAAGATTGCGCATAATGCCGGATATTTATGTACGAACGGGGGTGGAAAGTTAGAAACTATTCACTATGAAGGAACAACTAAAACGCAATTAACGCAACATTTTACGCGAATTAAATACCCTTACTGGTCACTTCTTATAAGAGCCTTCAAATCGTCCATCACCGGAGGGCGCAGCGCAGTAGGTCGAGTAGGCAGTCTACACAGCGTTCACTGCGGCGCCAGCGACGGCGTTGACCGTCTCGGAATATGAAACACGATATTGCGCTGCAGACAAAGCACAAAGGGAAGGAGTGGAGACACAGTTTGGTGGCATGAGATGGCGCTTAGCGTGGTTTACTTAGCCATTGACCAATTGTTGGTTCTCTTTTGCTCTGCTCAACGGTTCGTTCACTCTGTTTGTGCACTCGTTAATTTGCAAATGTCATCGGATAGTCACTTGTTATTAGAGAATAGACAATCCATGAAAAGGAATCGATGATGCATCCATGGGCGTATGCTCAATATTTTCTACTGTCATTTATTCACTGCACTTTGATGGGTTTACTTACTCAGTGCTGTTATTGGACCCCAGTGGAGAAAGCGCCGGAAGCCAGATATCTCGGCACTCATTATTAAATATTATTTTTGTGCTGACGGTCAGAACGGTAATAAGTCGACCGACTCTTCAAGCAAAGAGGTAAACAAAAACAGCGACATCGTGGTGTTGCCACCCAGTCGCATTGCAAAGCAGAATGTTTTTAATGTATCGATACTATCGGTGCTTGTAATCGATTGTAATATTTTGAAATCTTAACAATATTTTCAGTTATTGTAAATATTCAGTTATTGTAAATATTATTATATTAATTTCCTCCTTATTGAAGATTGTTGTGAATATTTCGTTAAATTAAAGGCTTAGAGCCTTGCTTAATTTAAGTTATGACTTTAGTATTAAATACAGTGCCAATGGTTATAATATTTACGTAAGTGTAATTGAGTATTTAACCATCCGCAACACCTGTTGCGTTGTTTTAAGCCTAATTATTAGGGAACTTAGCAACAACTTTAAAAATATTTTGGAGAACATAGCACACTTAGTCATCTCTTCTAGGTAAATACATTTAATTCCTACATATGATTAATAAATGAACTATGTACGTTGTCCACTTTAACCCCTTTTAATAATGTGGCCTTCAACAAGTAAACATTAGCATTATTGTGCATTCCATTTATTTTTCATTAATTCATTACTTTCAGCAATAAAAGTATTTTCATACAATAAGGCCTCTGCAGAATAATATACACTTAGGTGCCAACAATTTTAAAACGAATTTCCTACAACCAAAAATTTTTTAATACCTTTCGAGTACATAACGGGTTAGAATCAATGCAAGTTGCAGTTAATAAACGTTAATTAAAGAAAGACTTTGCCGACTAAATTTTAACTACTTGTGCTTGGAATTATTGAATTACTTGTTTGCTAAGATCTCGAACTTCATGCCATGCTCGTGCTTCTCCAGCTCGCTAATCAGACTGGTCTTGTAGAAGGCTGCACCAGGTGGAAGAACACCTCCAGTGTCGGGCATCTTGTTGCTCTCACGGAGCACAGTGACTGCACAAGAGAGTAGAGCGACACAAGTGGATCCATAGCCAGGATTGGGACCCGATACCCTCACCATCAATGTTTTACTAGGTGGCTCAGTGTACTGATCTGATCCCTCGGCCAATTTCTGGGAACTGGGCCAGCCGGTTGCTTTAATGGTCATCCTGAAGTAGGACTTTTCCATTCGCTCTTCACTGGGTCCTTCGGGTGATACGTAACCGCCGGAAAAGAAGCTGGGATACTTGATCAGAAGCTTGCGACCGAACTGGAATTTTGACATTAAACCAAAGAATGTTGCGAAAAGAGCCACCACGGTGGCAGCCATCCATGAAGGGAAACCGATGTAGGCGTGCATCTGAACGGGGCGTTTCTTGTCGTGCTCGTAGAGGAATCTCTGCGAGCGCATGACCACCGAACGATCTGATCCGGGGAATGGTAGACATACTTTGTTCACTTCCGACGACTTGAACATCAGTGGACGATGTTTCAAAATTGGAAAGAACTTGGGCAAACGCTGCGGATACAATTGCTTGCGTATGCCAGCCAGCTCGTTCGAATGAGCCAAGCCATAGACAGCACTCTGCCAGGTGCCGGTGTTCAGACCAGCCCTTCTACCACCTGTATTAGCGCCCTTAGCGCCGCTTACAAGGAATGTCTCCACTGAGTTAACCACGCCATCAAAGTTCTTCTCCGCAAAAACTGTTCCCATGTCCGCGGGTATGGAGTCAAATCCACACGCACTGATAACATATACACCACGTTGCTTGGCGAGGTCGTTGAATTTCAGTTGCATCGTTTCCATGTACTGTGGTTCACCACTGACATCGACGTGATGAGTACCCGTCTCGATGCAGGCGCGGACCACCTTCTCGCCGTAGAATCGATATGGGCCCGTTGTATTGACAACGATGCGACATGCTCTGGCCATTTGAAGCAGCGAAGTCTCATTGTCGACATCTGCTATGAAAATAGGGATGTGCGACAAATCCGTTTTTGCCTTGGCACCCATGTCTTTAAGCACCTTCTGAAGCTTCTCGCGATTGCGTCCGGCAATGCCCCATCGGAAGTCCTTCAGCACGGAGACGGCCTCAAAAACGGTGTACTTGCCGGTAAATCCGCTGGCGCCGAATATTATTACATCCAGGCGTTCTGCTGCCATTGTCTCAAATCTCAAGGTCAACTGGTGCAGAAGTCACAAATGTGGAACGTGTTGTGCGACAGGAATAATTGGTACGTTATCAATTATTAATGCTATCGGATGTGGCTGCAAACAGAACTTTGAACTATTGCGATTATATGCGTAATGACTTGCGAAACTACAAGAATCTTACCTGCTTTACTCTGCGAACTAACTGTAAGCAATGCACTGGGCTTACAGGTGTAACTGTAATTAATATAATGCGCACAATTTCGCATATAAGCTGGCCCTGATTGATGCAATGTTGTAATTGCAGTGAACAGTTCCAACCGACTAACAAGTTTCCAATATTAGCGTTTATTGATCGGGATCATAAACAATCGAAAGAGTTCGATAATGGCTTGAATGGTTTATGATGTTCAACGAAAAATTCAAATTTAAATGCACTTCAATAAATTTGCACGAATTTCAACATTGCAAAACACATTGATTTTGTAAGGTTTTGACACCAAATTAAATTCAGATATACATATGCCTAAATACAAAAACTTATCGCTTCTCATGTTAAAATTTTGAACTATCGATATAATTCTGAGTCTATTATCGATGTATTGGAACAAACACACATTACTAATAAACAAAACAAAACAACATATCAAGCAACTAACGCTTAATATGAACAGTCCTCGAGAACAACTGCACTGCAGTAGACGAGGATGTAGTTATACCACCAACAGAGCTTATAACCTGGAGAGGCATGAACGAAACCATGCCAAAGGCAAGGTTCCAGTGTCTCAGTGCCAACCATGTCCACATTGCACATATGCCGCCGGATCTCTTCACAATTTAATGCGGCATATAAGCAAAAAACATGTAGGAGTCAGTGTAAAAATTAAAGCGAAATGGACGTCCAGCTCTAAGCCGGAACGAAATAAGGAGGAACCGCCTGACACAGACAATCCACTACGTCATGCAGAAACGGAGGGAGAAAATGAACAGAGGGTGGAACAATTTTGGTCTGATTGTTGCCTTTGGTCTTGGAGTTCACCGCAGCAGCAAGAGAAGAATTTTCTACGACGTAGTGGCCTGAATGGCGAGTTAAGGATTCTAGATCACACAATCAAATTGTACAAGTAAGCGCAATTAAATATATATATTTCGATATATCATTTCATTTTAAAGAGTGTTTCAGACTTTACGCCTTAGTAAAGGCTAGAGGTGGAGCCGGTAATGTGGAAGACTGGGATGACATCGCCATAGCTCTGAAGCTGCCTCCAGAATCGAATCGAATATTAAAGTCCAAGTATATGGACATGCTCCTTAAATTTGAGAAAAAGGAAGAAGAGCGAATACAGAGTCACAAAGTAGAGGGTATACCACATTGGTGGGATGATGGCGAATACATTGCTGATATGGACTTTGTGGATTACTTGTCAGGGGAGGAGTATGCAGAATGCCAAAGGCAGACTCTATCTACATCTGTTTTATCTGTTCGCAATAGCGTTATTAAAATTATACACAATAAGTATTATATTCATCATGCTAGTAGCAGCACACCCTTTAATAGGTTTTATTTAAAAGATTCGTGGTTAAAAGCAACATTGTTAAGTTATCAATCGTTAAGGACCTATGTTCACCGTAAGCAATTTACATAAAAAAAAACTAAATGCCAAATTAGGTTAAAAACCAAACAAAACATGCAGTGGGACGCTTGATTGGGTACGCCGCAGTGTATTTATTTATATTATATTTTGGCGCCAAAAATCAACTCTGTACGCCGACAATGTCGTGCTCGGGTAAAACGATAACATGAATATTATCGATATTTGTATTTGCGTGCCGTGAATTCACCACGGGCCTATTCACCATAGTGCGAAAGTTCGATACCTTTCAAAAATATCGAATTCCATTATCGAGCACACATTGTGAATTCTGTTTTAAAGCTGGAAGGTCGTATGTGCGCAAGAATCGGTCGGCATTGTGGATTTCAAAAGTAACTGAAAGCACAGAAGAAAAATAAATTGCGAATTGTTTTGCTTTTAAACAACGTTAAACTGTATGTTAAAATATTAATGTCTGTGCGTTAAAAGTCAACAACTTGTGTTCACACTGACAATCAGGACTGCGCAAAAGAAGAATTTCGTGATTGGCGGCTGTTCGTGTGTGAGTGTGTGTTTCTGTGTGTATGTCAGTGGTGCGGCACGAGAGCAAAAGGAGAATTTGCAATCAAAGAAGAGCCAAGAAGCGGCGTGTGAATCACGAGTGAGCGAGCACTAACTGAATCACATAGATTTTTTGGCAAATTCGTATAAGATACAACGAGGAGGCCGATAAATCCTATACAAAACACAACAACAAAAAGCAGTTGATTATTGCAAAAGGTGAAAAGCAGCTGCTCAACAAAAATGGAACACGAGGATAATGCGCATTTCGACTTTTTGCAAAATCGTCTGACGGAGAGTCTGCAAAACGCTGGCAGCGCCGGCAATGCTGCAGACGTCGCTGCCGAACTGGTGGCCAACATTGGCCCCAAGACTGGTGAGCACGATGGAGAGCACGACGACGATGAAGAATGGAAGTACATAAAAGAAGTGCAGCAGAGCGAAAAGCAACAGCAACAACAATTCTACGGCGAAAACTTTAACGACGCCGATGCCGACGCTGACGTCGACGTCGCCTTCGGCGTTGGCAATGGTATTGGTACTGCTGCTGTTGGCAACGGTAACGGCGTCGGCGGCAGTAGCAGCGACGCGTACATGTCTCTGGGCATGGACTTGAGTCTAGGTAATGGCGTCGGCGTCGCTATTGGCAGCGGCAGTGCAGCTGGCTTCAGGGCCTACGAAGGTGAAGTAGCAGCCGAAGAGGAAGACGTCGACGTTGAGGTGATTAAAAATGATGGTGACTTTTCAACAAACTCCAACACGACCACAACTTCCACCACGGGTGAAGTGGAGCAACATCAGCAGCAGCAGCAGGTTGAGCAATCGACACTGCCACAGCTCGTTAAGGAGGAGCAACTGCAGCACCAGGATGATGACGAAGAAGAGCCCAGCTCAGTGGCCACTACCTATGGCACAAGCAGTCTCAGCGAACAACAACAAGAGCCAGAGAATATCGAAGTTGCCGAACCACAGCCGGTGTTCTTTGATAACAAGGAGAACGCAGATCCTATTGGACATCAAGTTGATCGGCCTGTGATCGATGTTGAGCTTGAGCTGGAGTCGGATGCACATTCGCAGCTTAATCCCAATGCCGTGGAATTTGTTCCCCACTTTGGTTCGCAACCTGCTTCACCTGTACCCTCATCCCTGTTGGATCCCCTTCAGACCTTGAGTCGCCAATTGATGGCCGATGATCTTGTTGCAGAGAGCCCACGCAAGGGCACTCGTGACTGCAACATGGACGCCATTGCCGTTCCTGATGAGAGTGAGTTCGACAACGAGGCCGCCAAGCGTCCTCACGAGTTGGAGCACGAGGATGATACGTTCCCCGATGCAGTTGAGCAGCTCCAGTTGCAGAACGGCAGTGGTCTCTACCAGCAGAATCAGCAACTGGAACAGGAGCAGCAACAACAGCAGCAGCACCTTGATCATGGCCCTGAAACCAGTGTTGATCTGGATGAAGATCTGGAGCCAGAGCCACAGCGAGAGCCAGAACTAGATAGAATCTCTGTTCAGGACGATATTATGAAGAGGTCCATCTATGGCGGATCGAATGCTTCCATTGAGGACATTCTGAACTCGGTTCAACCGCTGCCGCAGCAGACCTCCGGTGAGGAGCCGCTTAAGGAGAAAGAGCTGCTCAATGTTGAGGAAAAGGAACTTGTTTCCCAGTCTCCTTCCATTGAGGAGCTTCATCAGCACCAGTTGCAGCAATTGGTCGATCCAATGCAGGCATCCTTTTATCTAGAGCACACATCCAGCGATGCATTTGGAGAACAGGCCGATGAGCAGCTTAACGATCAGAGTCTTCTGTTGAACACCAGTGCACCCATGTTCAGTCCACTCGAGGACTCACCGCACCCTGACACACAGCCTACAGCAAAAACACTTGATCTGCATCCCGAGCAGGCCGATATTGTGGACATAACTCCATCGCCGTTGTCATCCTCCACCGAGGAGAAGCATCTTGTTGAGGAGACTAAAGAGCAGCTGCAAGAGCCGCAATTGTTCTCGGAGAATGTTGAGAACTTCGGAAGTGATGCCGGTGTTTCACCCCAGGTAAGTGTCTATCTAGAAACTAAAGAAGGCTTTTCCTATTATCTTGAGATATAATATTCTTCCAACTTAATTAACTGTTCAAAATAATATGAATAATTTACTCAAGATGAGGTAAATGTGAACACTCAGTGCACACAAGAGTCCAGCTGTTTTTAATGTCATATCATGGGGAAACACGACACGCGCCCACCACTAGGGATCAACTCAATGACTCACTCAGGACAGCAGGGCTCGCATATATTTGTCAAAAACGTCATTATGCACTCCTGCGATATGAACGCTGTACCCTGCACCCTGCACGTTGTGGTAATTTTTGCTGTCTCCGTCTCAGTTTCCTTTGTGTTTCCTCTCTGCCATCGCTATCGTATCCTTGTCATGTGCCTCACCTGGGCCAAGAGAAATCATTAAATTTGTTGGTATACTTCTTTGTCTCTACACAGGGACACACACACACGGACACATAAGAACGGACATGGACACGGACACAGCTGTCTGCATGCATTTCGTGCCCTTCTCTCACTCTCTGTGCGCTCCCTTCTCTCTCTTGTTCTCTGTAACGTTCTCGCTCATTCTCTTTCCTCTAGTGCCAATGCAGTTCGACTACGTTCAGGGCTGGGGTGTGTTCCGTTAACTCGCTCGTGTTCACGCTCTCTCACTTGCCTTTCTACACGTTCCCGTCCAGACACTCAACAGGACGCGCAAGTGCTTTTCATGTGTGCATGTGTGTGTGTGTGTGTGTGTGTGCGTGGTGGCAAAGCTTAAGCTGCTCTTGGGTGGGGCTCTCACAGTAATAACTGTGTGCCTGTGTGTTTGTGTGTGTGTGAGTGCTAGTGCTTGTGTGCACTTTAAACTCCATTTTTAAACAATTAAGGGCATCCTAAGGGTTGCTGCTGCTGCCACTTTTATTGCCCTTTTGCCTATGTTATTTCCTCTCTCTTTATTGTGCTGCCTGTTTTGTTGTTGACTTTTGCAAGGCTGCATAGAAATAAAATGGGGATTTGTCGCCTTTTCATTGATTGCAGTTGCTCTCGTTTTGTTCAACATTTTTCTTCAAGTATTTTGGCATTTGATTTCCGTTCCAATTGGATTTAGTGCTGTTGGCAAAGCTTTTGTGGTCGGTCAACGATTCGGCTTAATGCACTTCTCTCGAGCGCGCGCACACCTATGTGTGTGTGTGTGTGTGTGTGTGCATGTGTATCTGTACTCTGCTCCAACTTGCTCTCAGTTGGTGGCGCTCTCGCGGCTGTCTGCAATCTGCATGACCAGCAGCAGCAGCAGCAGCACTGGCTACAACAACAATACACACACACACTAACAACTTCGCCAGAGTGGCAACCTTTTCGCTTCGTTGCAAATTCCAGCTCCAATGCACACACACACACAGGCGCACGTACACACAGATGCATAGAAGCTTTCATAATTACACAAGCGCTTGGGTTCACTTAATTGGGTCATATACGGTTTTCGCTTGCAAGGCACATGAACAAAAACACACACAAACACATATACACAGACAGACAAACACACATACTCATGCGATTTTTATGAGTTTTTTATGTGCTTTGTCTTGCGCCGCCGCCGCTGCTACTGCTGCTGCTGCAGTCGGCGCTGCTGGGCATTGTTTGCTGCTATCGAACTTCCTGTGGGAGTTTCGTTGTGTGTATAATTTACGCCTGTAACAAAACGCTTTCTTCATGCAGCCGATTTGCTGCTTGCCTGCCTCTCTCCATCTCTCCGTTTTGCATATTATTTTTATCTACTTGATTTGTGTCTTTCATATTTATTATGATTTTGTCATACAAATGGTCTCTACACGCAAGTTATCCCCAACTCTGCATTCGTAGTTCGTGTTTAGCACAAATTTGTATTGTTTATTTGTCTCGTTCCCCTGCGATAAGTTGTGCCACAAGAACAGGAACAACACCGGCAGCAACAACAACAGCAATTAGCGTAACAGACAGCATGTCACCGATTCAGTGTTGAAGGCAAAGTTGTAAACAAACCAAAGCTTGTTGTTTATTAGAAAATTGTCAATAGCCTTTCTATTTTTGTTTGATTGTTTGTCCGACATGGACACAATGTTTGGCAAGATAAGGTGAGAAGAGTGTGGCGCCACAGACAAAAGGTAATCTCTACCCATAATATGTTCTTCAAAAGTCACGATGTATTAAGTAACAGTTGAGATAGGCAAATAATTCAATGTTCGCAACATGATTCTACCAGGCGCATTCCAATTTCGCGTTTTTCTTGCACTTTGCCGCCGCCTTATCGCGGACTCTATAAATAAAATCGAAAGGCGACAAAATACCTAGGGAATTATATACATATGAACATACATGTGTATCTATATGTATGCTCATTGTATGTAGGTACGTGCTCTAGGTGCATCTAGATTCTACAGAGTACAGACAAAACAAACTGATAAAGTCGTAACAACAACAAAATGTAATTCAAATAGGGGTTCACGCGTCTGCATGATGAATCAGCAGCCAACGGGGCCTGTCGCTTTTAAGTTTTCCCACACATTCATAAAAACTAAACTACTACTGCATATAATTACAAATTTTATTGTTTCAATTCTTGCTGTTGTTGTTGTTGTTGTTGCCATTTCTGTGGCCCGCAAACTTTCGCCACAATTCGCATGACATTTGTTTAAACTTGTGTTTAATTAAGAATTGTGTAATTTACATAAATTAGCATCGTCAGCGCGCACCGAGAATTACATTACCGTATGAATGATTTTCATTTTTTCCAAAAAAAAAAAAAAGGAAACGAATTATAAATTTGTATTTTGTTGTAATTGAACGAAGCGTTGCTACGAACTGCGGATATAGAATTATGAAAATGCGATCCAAAACAGAGCGGAATGTGTGACTAACTGAGCGAATGACAAAAATAATAAAAATATTTATGTATTTAGATTATACATTTTTATACCCTTGCACAGGGTATATTTGTTTTGCCCAGAAGTTTGCAAGGCACCTTCGGTTATTGATATTATAAGATATTTATTATGAATCGGCATCACCAAGGGAGTCGATCTATCACTACATAACTGTCCATGCACCCGTGCCTCCGTCTGTTGTACCACAAACTTGTCTCTTAGTTTTATAGATAACTTGGCACACTGGCTATATATATAAGTCAGAACGAGCCGGATAGCACCGATATATCGTATTACTGTCATACAAACTATCGTCACATTTTTGTTATTTATAAACGTAATGCAAATTTACTTCATCGGACTTTTTCTATAAATATAAAATACATATATGTATCATGTCATCAAACATAACGTATAACTGCCATAGGAACAATCGGCAAAAATTCAGGTTTTTGTCCAAAGACCTCTTCTTATTTTAGAGATACCTTAACTCTTCAGTGCCAATTGAAGTAAGATATAATATTGATAATAATACCTTTTAACTCTGCACCATTATATTACTAGTTTAGAAATCATCGGAGGAGATAAGAACCTGCAAGGGTATAAAACATTCGGCACTTCGAAGGTAGCCCTCCTTCCTCGATTTGTTTATTAAATTTTCTAACAAAGGTAAATTGCTTGTGAGTTTGTGTGTGTAGCTATTCATAGTAGAGGAAAATTCTGATTCAGATTATGATATTTAGCAGTGACGTTATCAGTTCATCAGATGAATCTTTTGAGATTTCTGTGCAAACCTTTTACAATGTGTGTGCCATCTGAAAGGCTTTCCGCTCCACAGAATCCAATTCTGTAATCTTCAATTAAGTGCAAATTATAAACGATTGTGCCAAAACTTTATGAAACTCAACGTAGAAGAAAATAATAATAAAAGCAGCAACAACAACAATTACAATGGCTCAATAGAGGCGAAGAAGAAACTGGTAATTAAGTCTGAAAATCCATTAAGATTATTAACTCAATTAAAATTGTTTGCTTCTTCACTTTTTCGAATGTAATTTAGTTCACACACAAACATTGTTGTGCGACTATGTGTGTGTGTTTGCCTTAAGCGCCACTCGTTGCCGTTACTGTTGTTGTTGTTGTTGTTGCTGTTACTGTTGCCATCTCATGCAGTTTGGGGCAACGGGTGGTCCGATTTGAGCTCTGTAAGCGCATTTGGCGTCGCCAATCCTACGCCCAGCCTCGTCTGCCCACACGAACAAGTGCTTAGAGATATAGATACGAGTGTGCGTGTGTATGTGTGTGTGTGTGCATGGGGAGTGTGCTTGTAAATATCTTGTCTGCCCACCTAAATGCGAACAGTTCATATAAAATATACATATGTACATAGTCTCCCTGTGTGTAACTTGACTGACGCCCAAATTGAGCCTAAATGCAAAAAAAAAAGAAAGAAAAATCTATATAAAAAGGCAGGCGTCAGACAGAGCCGGTAAATAATGTATAAGAGAGTTTGCCAACTGTCTGTCTACGTGTGCGAGTGTGTGTGTGTGTGAGAGTGTGTGCAAAACGAGTTTCATTTTGCGGTCGCAACGAGGAGGCCCCAAAAAGGCAAAAGCAGAACAATTGCGAGACGGCTCAAGACAGCGGCAAGAAATCTTGTTGCAATATGATTGTTGGCTGTTGCCTGTCGGCTGTTGCCGTCGCCGTCGCCATCGCCGTCGCCGTTGTGTGGGTTGACTGAAGTTGATTGCCAAAAAGGCAAGAGCACACGTCTGAAGATGTTGCCGGAGTCAGGGCAGTAGCTGGAGCTGTGGGAGCAGGGAGCTGTGCATGTAGCCGGCGGAGCACTTGACGACGATTGCGGCGTCTAATTGCGGCATTTTACATTTTGCAGTTCAAAAGAAATGGCTCGTTGCAGCAGCTGAAGTGCTTTTTATCTTGCAGATACAATATCTCATTTTCATTCGCTTGCATTCTCTCACACACACATGGGCGCTATATCTTTTGCTCTCGCACTCTCTCTCTCTGTATGCGTTATCTAAATTTATACAGTCTTTATATACATAACTGCACAAGTGTGTGTATGTGTGTGTTTGTAGGCGACACTTTCGCTTGTTCTTGCGTTCATTCGCTTCCTGCTTCTTTTGCAACAAAATTTATGCATGTTCTTGAGTTCTTAGCCTCCTCCTTGAACGAATGTGCATACATATCTTTTTATTTTTAAAATGCAAAGCCTGTGCCAAGTTCAATAGCTTTTCAAAAAACGAAGAAAAATATGTAAAAATAATTACTAAAATGCGAGACAAAATGCTGCAATGCATTTTGTGGCCCCTGCAGCGTTCGGAGACTGCGCCTGCCTGTCTCTGTATCTGCCCCTTTGGGAGGATGACGCGATAGGGGAGAGAATTGCCAGGAAAGCGTCCCACCACACCCTCCTCGTTCCAGTCTTCAGCTCTGCTGTCTTTAGTTTAGGCATCGGTCATACTCACATCTGTACACGTATTTATAAAAATAGGCTTTAATCGTTACTGCCACTGCTGCTGCTGCTGGAGTGGAGTGTCACAGCCAAGTGCTCCAAAAGTGTTGTTAATTGAAAGTCATTTTGATGCTGCCTGGCAAGATTTGCTGCCAGAAGATACATCAGCCTGCCGCCTCCTGACTGCCTGCGTGCCTGTCCCAGGCTCGTCTGGCTTTAGTATGCACATTTTTCACAATGTTTTCCTCGCAGCATTTTGTTGTCACATGGAAAAACTGCACAAGACGGATGTGCCGCAGGAGCTGCTGACCCAAGACGAGATGTTAAGCAATTTGTGTAGAGTTGAGGAGTGTAGAGTGTGGAGACTGAAGAGTGCAGCCATCAAACAGCAATTTCGAAGATATAAGCAAACCTCCTTCAGGCGCTTTTCAAAAAGCAATTTCAGATTGGAAAAAAGGGAAAATACTTTGCTGAAAATGATCCACAATGTTTCAAAGTTTTGCTGCTACACGTCTTTGCTTTTAGGGGAGCGTTCAGTACATTGCAAAATGTTAATTTTGATGTCATTCAAAGGATGTTTGGTGAGAGCATTTTGCATAAATTATCATCTACAAGTGCCAACTGGCATTTTTCCCTTGTGAAAACTATGACTAACCAAAGATGACAGCACAATGAGCTCATTGCTGAAAGAGTTCCGAATGGTGCCACTTATAAGCAGTGCACATAACTCTGCTATCTGGAACGAACTGGCCTTAAGAACTAAAGCAGTTAACGTTCAATTAATCATACTCAAGCCGAGCGTTTACTGATATGAATTGAGTTATGATATAATCGAACGAAAGAAAGCACGACTAATTTTAGACGAGTTATCTAGCCAATTGCGAATGCCACACAGGGCGCACAGCCAGCCCCAGCGCGCAGCTACTACGAAACGGATCCATTACCAACCAAAAAAAAAAAAAAAGTGGAAAAACAAAAACAGGGAAAGAAGTTTTGCCATAAATAAAAGCACAACAACGTTAACCACGGTCAGTCCAGCCCACCGATTTTCAGCTTTAATGCTCGACTCATGTTGGTCATAAATGAAATTGTGCAAAAATTTCTAAGAATGATGAATATGATGGGAAACCGGTTGGTCGGTCGGTCGGTCGGTCGGCGGCGCAACCTCTGGGTCAATTTAGTTTAATTAATCGTAAAACGTAAAACGAAGCTAAAAACGTCAAAAACTAGAGTCGAGAGTCAAAAGGGGGCGGAGGAAGGTGGTCTGGCAATGACAGGACTGTCGAACGAAACGCTGCCTGCACTAAACTACCTTTCAAATTTTCCAGAGCTGATTGCAATTCCCATTGCCCAAGCCCAGCCCAGCCCCTTGTCCGTGTCTGTGTCCGTGTCGAGTCCGTGCAATTGCTAGATTTTGATACTTCACAGCAATATAGTGTAAAGACAAAGTCCGCGAAATGGCAACGGTGACGGCGATGGCCATTAGCCTAGCCACAAGGCGTTTGCTAGCGGGGCTCGGCCAATGTTAAAGAACTCATAAACGAGAGAAGCGGTGGGGCAAGAAATAGAGAGAGAGGAAAGAGGAGCATAGCATGTACTGGCAGTCGGGTAATCGTGTGCCTCTATGGGAAGCTAAGCCCAGGCTGAGGGGCCTGGCTCGGTTTGTTGTTGTTGTTGCTTGTCTTTTTCCCAATTGCCAAACCGAAACAATGTTCGTGTGCTGGCCAGGCCTGGCCGATAGCAGCAGCGCAGCAGCAGCGACTAACTTGGCCAGGTGTTTTTTTATTACCATTACCATTTGCGCTATTAACAATTTCTTTTGGCCTCTAAACAGTCTCGAGGCCCCTCATATTTGCACTATTATGAATTTTCTTCATACGTCCGCCCCAAGTAACTGGCCACACAGTCTTGGTTTTAAATCTTCTCTCTGTCTGTCTCTCTTTCTCTCCCTTCCTCTCTCTTTTTCTCTGTCTCTCCACCACCTGTTTCTGTTGGACTTAACATCCACTTGGCCAACTAAAGCAGTCAATTTCATGGCATCGGCCACCATTCTAATGTTTCTATCCATCCATCCAGCCATCCATCCATCTACCTATCTATCTAGCCATTTCTATCTACCTAACTATTCATGTGGCTGACTGCTGACTGCAGTGTGCGGTTTGCTCGGTCGCTCACACTCAGTCCGAGTCGCATTGTAATTGTATCTTTTGGTTCTTCGTGTGCGCCGTGCAACCGTTGTTCGAAGCGCACGGATACTTTCACAAAAGCGCAGTTGAATCTGTTTCATGTCGGCGCGTCAATATGGTTTTTCTTCTCTTTTTCTACTTCTTTCCCATTTTTTATTTCTGATTGTTGCATTTCTTTGCTACATAATCTATATGTGTGTCTGTGTGTGTATATATTTTTTTAATGAACCTTACAATGGATTTGTGCTGGCTAATGGCTCCGAATTGTGGCAGCATCTTTATCACCAACGTTGCGAACTGATTTACCCATTCGACAGGGCTGCACAATTTGTTGCCAATTTGTGCCTTTCACTCGTCTATCAAGGGAGAAGAAGAACTTCTTTTGGGTTTTTCTTTTGAGTTGAAAACTGCAATTGGACAAATAAATCAACTAAGGAATCGTTAAAGTCTATTTAGATTGCTGAAAGGAAAACTTCTTTTAATTGAGAGTTACTGCACATGATCCCGACTTATCTAGGTTTTATCTATTCTTTGAGTTGCTTTAAGCTTTTTTAAATTTCTGCTTCAGCTCAAGTTGTGCCTCAGCAATTTGGAGTTGTGCCTTCAATTTGTTATTTTGCGGTTTCTAAAGCATTAGACTACAAAAGATTTTTTCTCTTTCTCATATACATTTTGGACAAGCCTTTCACAAATTTTCCCCCATCACTCTGTCTGTCTGCCTGTCTGTCTATTTGCATACAACAAAATGCCAAAACCCAACCGCAGAACAAACGACGCGGCAGCAGCAGCTGGTTCATCATTATTAACGCCATCATTATCATCGTCAGAGTGGTATCTGACGACATCGTCGCGTTGGGCTTTTCATTCGAAAACCTGCGAAGAGTACGAAAAATAACTCTCAAGAGGAGGCCCCCAAAGCAACAGTGGAAAATAAAACATAATTAACTTTCTATTCTTTTGCAGCTTTTCGTATTTTCTTCTTCTTCTCTTCTGCAAACGTTGCAAAAATATGTTGTTGCTGCTTGTTGCGTGCCACGTCGAGAGACGGCGGCGACTTCATCATCATCATTATCATCGTCGTCATCGCACTACCGTATCTTGATTATCATGATCCGTGGTAACTTTGTTTCGCAAAATCATGTTGGCTTTTCTATTTCTTTTTTTTCGGGTCCGCTCTATTTTTGTTTTTTGAGTTCCACCTCTTTCCCCACTTCTTCCCCCGCCCACACTCTTTCTGCTGTCTGTGTCATATCTCGTTTGCGAAAATCTGTAGCCATGGCCATTTGCCGGTTTCCTACACACAATTCGTGCTTGTTGTTGTATCTAGAGTTGAGTTTTATTTATTTATTTTATATTTCTTTATTGCTTATTAATTCTTTCATTAATGGCGTCGCCTCGTCCCATAATTCATTGAGTCAGTTGAGCCAGTTAGTCCACTGAATGAATGAGTGAGTTGGCGTAGACTGTCAGTCAGTATCTCTGTCGTTCTGTCTGTCTCTCTGTCCCACTGTGCCACTAATTGCCCAAATTATCGTACTATTTTGACTTTCTCGCTTGATTGGAATTTGTTGCTGACTAAGCGAATGTGTTACTGAGTGTGTGTGTGTGTGTGTTTGGATTAAAATGTGGTCTATACTGCATTTTCTCATTTCTCGAACTTGTGTCATTTCCGCTTTGCTTTGCCAGCGAAACAATCGAAGAAAGAGAATCAATTTAGAATAGAGAAAAAAGTGGTACACAAATCTCTAGAGAAAAAAGTTATAATTGAAACACAAAGAGCGACAGAGGGAACGGGGGGATTACAGAGTGCCCCCCCGGTGTTGGCTTCATGCCTCAGTTGCATAGCATAAAATAGTGCATTAATCAACATTGGGAGATTAATGATGTGCAGCATGAGCTGCTGCTGCCTCTGCTGCTGCTGGGCCGGGAAATCTGCTACCAAAAAAAGAAACCAATATAAAAACCATAAACCTGCAGACTGCCAACATTGGCAACAGTTGCGTGCTGCCGCTGCTGCTGCTGTTGCAGCTGTTGCATGTAGCGGCGCTCTGACTGCTGCAGCTTGCCACACACAGCAGCAGCACGTAGTATGTTGTACATAACATACAATTGCAACATCATTAGCATGATGTACCAAGAGAAACAGTTACTTTAACAGTAACAGCAGCGCACTGTGCACAGTGGGCCTATTATTATTGCACAGTTAGCGGCAGAGAGAGACAGAAATAGAAAGAGAGTAAGAGAGGGGGAGAGTTGCAGCCGTTGCTGCTCATTGAATAGTTTTTTGTTCCTTTTGCGCGATATATTTAAAAATAGAAATTACACAGAGTTGTCTTCGCTGTCGCTTAATTCGGCATTGTATTTTATAGTTTGCCTCGACTGCGCAGTCTTTGCCTGCCAATTGCCGTCAGTCTTGCCACCGCCCAGCAGCGCGTTTGCTTAGTCATGACTTGGCCCACCCCTCTCCCTTCTTTGCTCTCTCTCTCTTTCTCTGTCTCTACGCATTATTGAGCATTTAGCTATTTTATTGTTATTATTATGTGCATATCGTAAGTGTGCGTATGGCCAAAAACAGTTAGACCCTGCCAACTGCATTCCATATTAGTGAGTGCCTAATGGCCACTGTGCCATCTGTCTGTTCGTCCATCCGTCCATCGTCTCTGCCCAGTTTGGGTTTCTAACGAGCCATGTGAGACCGCAGCGACAACGACGACGACGACGACTCAATACAAGTGATTTGTGTTGGGTTTGCGCTAAATTTGCGACTCTATAAATTGTCTTGTGTTTTCTGTGCCATTTTGGATTCGTTGTGAATTTATAGGCACCTGCCCCCGCGACCCCGACCCCTGACACAATCAACAAACACACACACACAGGCACGTATGTATGTATACAACAGTATATGGCCCCCATGAGCAATCGGGATGCAAAAATGTTCACCATCTGTTGAACTTGATGCGGCGTTGTTGTGTTGTTATTGTTATTATTATTGTTGTTGTTGTTTTTGTTTATGGCACAATTTTCGTTGATTTTTGAGCAATTCGCACGGCAACGAAATAGCACAGCGCACATAAAGCAGAACAAACACAGCGCTGCCCTCACTCTGCCACTCTCTCTCTACCTACCTCCTCTTTCACTGTGTGTGTGCTCTTCGATCTTGTTCACCTTGCCATCTCTCATCGCGTCACTCTCTCTCCTTTTGCTCGCTCTTTCTCTCTCTGTGTGTCATTCTCTCCTCTCCTTCTGCCCACAGCTGACGTCAACTTGATGTTCGTGCAATTTCTTTTGCTGCGCACTTTTCACAATTATCAACATTAAAATTCAACGTGTGTGTGAATGTGTTTGTATGTGTGTGTGTGCGAGAAGCGGAGGCAACAAACGTTGATGTCATCGTTGCGTTTTGTTGTGCTTTTTTCGGCAAAAGGCAACCAAAATAAGCAAAAGGCGAGACAGTGCAGAGTGAGAGAGAGGAAAACAAACACACACACGCACACACACATGCAGAGAAGTCACCCACCCGGCAGCGACGTCGCAGTCAGTGAATAAGTGTGTCCATTGTGGAACTTGCTGCTGCTGTGAAGATTTGTTCGCCTTGAGTGTCAAAATGATTTGTCAATAGAAAATCATGCACTCAAATCACACACACAAACACTGACAAACACTGACACAATCAGATCTATTTGTGTGTGGGTACAGGTTGAGTGTTGGCAAAACATTGCGGTTTATTTTGGCAAAATTTGTTAGCCAAAAGAAAGAGAGCGAGAGAAAGAGAGAGAGACAGAGGCCGGCCGGCAAAATTAGCAGTGTAGTGCTGCCAGATTGTGCGAGGCTGACGCATATTGTGGTTGATAATGAGTGAAAAAAACTGTTAGAAAGAGAGAGAAAGATGTGAGAAGTGGTGGAAGTTTGTGGGGAGGGAGCATTGCATATAAATAAATGCCAATTGGCATTACAAATTGTTAAAGTTAAACACCAACTGATTAATTGTTTAATTATGCGGGCTAACGATGACTCATCAGCGAGACCAAAGAAGGAGCTTGAACTCGAGCTGAGAGAACGGTTCACTTTTTTCCATACTCTCTTTTTTGTTGTTGTTGTTGTTTTTACTTCATTTTTTCGGCTTCAGCTCACTTTTAGCCCCATTACGCTTGAGCAACAAAAGAAAGCCAGCAATTGCGCGAGTGGGCCAAAAGTGGGCAGCAAAACCGACAAAACACCGGCAACATGGGCAACAGCAGCAGCAGCGGCGACTGTGGCAGCGGCCCCGACTTGTGGCATTTGCTGGTCAATGACATTTTAAAGCTACAACAACAACAACAGCTGCGATTGCCACTGAGAGAGTGCGACGTCGACGGCGACTGCGGTCTTGCGTTGCGTGCTATAGAAGAAGAAAAGTGCCGGAAAAAATGTTAACGCTACATTTTTACCCTGTCGGACAGCAGCAGAAGCAACAGCGCCAAAACTAACGCCAAGTCACAGTACTAAGTCAGCGACAGCGACACGTTTCCTGTCATCTGACTTTTTGCTTTGTGTCGCGCTATGTCATCGTTGTTTGTTGTAGTGGTTTCTTCTAGCTGTTGCTGTTGTTGTTGCTGTTGGATTTGTTGCTTCTGTGCTTGCCCAATGGCAGCCAACTGTCATGACATTGCCCCCCGATGTGTCGCTGCCTCTGCCTCTGCTTCTGCCTTCGCTGCTGCTTTCTCACTTTCACGAGTTTTGCTCAGGCTGCTGATGTCATTATAATAATTTGTATGAATTAGTAATTCAAGAGTGCGTGTGTATCTGTATCTATATCTATCTATCTGTCCGTTTGTGTGTATGCGTGTGCTCAACCCTCGCCGGCTGACGCAGCTGACGTGCAGAATCTTGTGCTGTGTGTGTCGCCTTTGCGCTTGGGGATGTTGCACTGCACTGAACTTTCTGCTTACACTCCCTTCTATCTATCTCTTTCTTCCAGTGTTTGCCGCTCCTTTCCTCCCACACCCTCCATATATTTATCTATCATTTTTTATAGCATGCTTCATGGGGTCATGCTCAATTCGTCCCCCTTTGAGAATCGTGTCAATTACTTTGTGGATTAGTTAGTGCTGCAATTACACAAATGCGTTTTCTTTGTACTCCCTTATGAAGTGGGGACGGGGGAGGGGGAAGGGAGTGCAGTGAATCATCTTATTAGCGTTACGAATTAAAGCGTGTTAGTTCTGCTAGTTATGGCACATTTACAACACATTGTTAATTGATGGAAGTAATATTTATAAATTTATTGTTGCTCGCAAGAAAGGAATTTGAATGAAGGGTTTGCATTAAAATTTTCGAAGTAATCAGCTTCATACAATATACATACAGAATATATATTGTACAATATATATTTATATTATATATTTTCGCACTTATCTTGCATCTTTGCTTACTCCGTCTGAGGCGGAGAGTTTCTCGTTTATTTAGCTGGAAAATCCAGCGGGATTTGTGATTTATTTTCGCTGGCCTGGCCGCAACCATAAATACGCGCTGGCCTGGCTGTGCGGCACTGATGCAAATGTACACACACACACACACACACACACACTCACATCGAGATTGTACTTGCTTGGGTGCTGCTATTTTTACAGCTTGCACTTCGTTCAGTTCACTTCGCAAGGCGACAGGCAGCGAGACAGGCCATAACATACAAGACCATAAGTAACATTTTCTTGACGCACAATTGCAAACACACTAAAGGAAAATAACGTAAAACAACAAAACCGAAATGAAAACAAAGTGGGCTTGTTTTTTCTCATGTTTTTCCAACGAATTTCGCGCCTGCCCCCGAAAATAAAGACATCTTCGAACGACCCGGGCTCCACTTCCCCCAAAACTTCAAGCAAATCTCCAGAGCTACCTCCCACTCTCATTCTCTTGTGCCGGCTCATTGCATTTATCGATTTAACAGTTGGGCAGCAGGGTGCGACGACGCAGTGGGGGAGAGATGACGATGACGAAGTCAATGCCGATGTCGACATTGTCTGTGCGTGAAGAAGACGACGACCAGACACACCAGACTACACACACTCTTGCACTCACATTTGTTGCTATTCCATTGCGCCTTTTGTTTTTCGGCACATTGTTGTTAGTCATCGTCGTGCGCATCATCATTATCTTCATCATCGTAATCATATTTTCGTCGTCATTATCATCTGCTTTGGGGGTATTAACATTTCAAATTCATTGTGAATGATGCGTCCAAGTGCTGCTTCAAAAGATTTCTCAGTCAGATTAAACAGATTTTATTTATAAGCAAAGTTTGTTAACCGGTTTTGAACCATATCGGAGTATGAACCGAACCCCTTTTAATGACTAATGCTGCAGAACTGCTGCTCTCTAAAGATCGGAACTATAATAACTAGTCTAGTAGAGTCTAATCTAAGTTATGTTCACCCAAAATCCTTCGACTCGTTCTAACATGCCACAATCTTTGTCCTTTTTGCAGGTGGAATATGCTGATTTCAACGCAGCTACCGGCCATGAAGTTCAAAGCGAGAATCCATTTGGTATCGCAGAGGAGCAGTTTGTACCCCAGCAGCAGCAGCAGCAGGAGCTGTATGAGGAGCAGAAGCAGCAGCAGTATCAGTTTGAGGATGAGCCCAAGCAACAGCAGCTAGAGGAGGATCTACTGCAGCAGCATGTGGAGAAGCCACTGGAGCAACATGTGGAGGAACAACTGCAGCACCACTTCAATGAACCGCAACAGCAACAGTTTGAAGAACCACAACAGCAACAGTTGGAAGAACCTCAGCAGCACCACTTTGAGGAACCACAGCAGCATCACTTTGAGGAACCTCAGCAGTTTGAAGAGCCACAGCAACAACAGTTCGAGATACCTCAGCAACAACAATTTGAGGAACAGTTGGATAAGCTGCAGTTTGAGGACCAACGGCTGGAGGAACCCAAAGAGGACCCAGTTGTGAAACAGGATACACAAGCAAACTACAACGAACTGCAATTGCAGGATGAACTCGTCGAGGTGGAGAAATTCGTCGATCATCTCCACTCTGAAGTTGTCGCACCCTACACAAACGGCCACGCCAGCAATGAGACTTCTGAGCCACCACGCGATGCGCAGCCAGCAATCGCTGTGGTTGAACCAATTGTTGCAGAGCCACTTGCAGAGAAACTTGTCGAACAGATCCCTGAGGCCGTATCTGAAGAGAAGCCCATCGAGCCAGCTGAGGTTGTCGCTGAGGAGCAGCCCAAGGAGGACGCGCCCGTGGCTGAAGTAGCCGTTGCTGCTGTGGCTGCTGCAGCAGCTGTTGCTGCCACCGCTGCTATTTCCAAGCCCAAGGTCAAGACTTCACCAGGCGAGGCAGCCAAGAAGCCAGCCGCAAAGACGGCTTCCACCACTGCTACACCAGCAACCAGGGCCAAGCCCACGACCGCTGCTGGATCCCTGACCAAGAAGACTTCTCTGGGTGGCACAGCTGCAGCCAAACCTACTCCCGCTGCTGCACGTCCACGCACGGCTCCAGCAGCCAAGCCAACTGCTTCCACTACTTCAACCACAAGTGCAACAGGTGCTGCCAAGCCGACCAGTACAGCTGCTCGCAAGCCACTGGCTTCCAGCAATGCCGCTGCCAAGCCGACACCCAAACCAACTGGCAGCAGCACAGCGGGCACACGCCCGGCCACAGCTCCGGCAAGCAGACTTTCCGCCAGCAGGCCCAGCACAACAACAACCGCAACTCGCACCACTTCATCAACAACTTCAGCCATCCGCAGGCCGGCACCAACCTCGAGCAATGGCACGGCAGCAGCCGGAACCACAGGCGCTTCCCAGGTGAAACCGCGCGTGCAGGTCACGGCCAGCAAGTCGGCTACAACATCGGGCACATCAGGCGCCAGCAGCGCTGCTGCTAAGCCGAAGGTGCCTTCTCCACGCAGCACATTGGCATCCACGATGCGTAAAACAGCTCCGGCTGCCGGTACCATCTCTGGTGCGCGTAGTCCCAGCAAGCCGCTGGCCAATGGTGTGGCCAAGACTGCCAGCTCGTCGACTGCCACCAGCAGCAGCATGCGCGTCAAATCGGCCACATCCATTAGCGGCTCTGCAAGCCACACTACTACAACAACAACCACAACCATCACAAAGACTTTCACGGCGCGTCCGGCGCCCAAGTTCACGCATTCTGCACCAACTAGCGCTTCCAGCACCAATCGCCGGCCTCTGCTGTCCGCCAGCAACACCAGCACAGGCACTGCAGCGCAGCGCAAGTCGTCGCCACTGAAGGCCGCATCGCCGTCTCCGTTGAAACTAAAAGCCAAAGAGCCAACCACTAAGGCGTCACCAGCCGCTGGGCTGAAGAAGAAGCCGGCAGGCACCACGCCAGCCAAGGCGGCACCGCCAGCTGAACCAGTTGCCGCAGCAGCAGCTACTACCAATGGCTCGACTGAAGCGGACGTGGCAAAGCAGGAGCCTGTTAGCCACAATGGCAATGGATTGCACGATGCGGCTCTGGAGGCGGCGCAAGAGGCGTTGCCCAATGTGGAGGAACCGCAGCAGCAGCAACAGGCCGAGGTGGCGCTGTTGGATTTCTAGAGAGAGACTAAACCCAAACTGGACAGCAACTAAAGAATTCGATGAAGCTGTTTCTGGTGATGACGACGATGATGATGATGATGATGGTGATGCGAAGAAGCTGGAGAAGAAGAGAATGAAAACTACTTTACTAATATTATAAACATATTATGGAAAAGTATAAGTATTTTGCACGTGGAAAGCGAACAATGCGCAAATGCGAACCAAGTTTTGGCTCAGTGGGGCGTCACCTGTCCACTGTCCACTGTTTTTTTTAACGTACCCCCTTTCCTAGCGCATGCCGCCGCCACATGCTAGCTACCTATACTACTCTGCCACTCCCCTTCTATATTTTTCAATGTTCTGTGGCGCAATTACGATTTTTCAGCTGTGCTCAAAATCGATTATAGAGTTTTGTGCCTTTGTGTTTTTATAAAGGTTCTTCAGGCAGCACTCGCCCGATCTTTGCTCATTTACATATTTTTGTTAGTTATTCCCTCCTTTCCCTATTTAATGCATATTGTAGTTGTTCCTTTTGCTCGCTATGTTATTATTATTTTGCTCATGTGCTAAACAAAAATTTTTATGTGTCTATTTAAGTTAAAAACGAGAAAATATTTGGAGCGCTAGAAGAACGAAAGCATCAATAAATATCGCAAAATAAATAACGAACGTTTTATAAGAAAGTACACACACAAAAAATATGTCAAAAACATAAAATTACGAACAAAAACATTATAAAACTTATTCACAACAAAATGAGAAAAAAAAACTAAACAAAAAGAAAAAGAAAACGATTATGTGGTGTACGTGTAGCAGAGAAAAGAAAAGTTATATCAAGTATAAATGTAGCTTTTAGTCGGCGTTCTAACACGTAATATTTCCAATCAAAATATATCCATGAGAAATGAGAAAGAAAAAACGATAAAATGTGGCGCATCTGGTGAAGTTAGGTTTGGCCAGCAAATCAATGGCGTGTGGACCACGGTGCGCTATAAAAAAATTGATTATTATAGAATTTATGTGTTTTTTACTGTCAACTCTTGGGTGCTCCCCCTAAGTGCACTCTCATCACACACTCACTCACTCACACACATACGAACAAACACATAAATTGTATACGCAGCATACGTTCCTCCAATTTACTTAAAATGAAAAGCTAAAAGATACGAAACGAAAGGAAAAGTTGTGGTGTGAAAGCAAGTACTTTACCCAGTGTATTATCGGAAAACAAAAACAACAACAAAAAAAAATGGTATAAGTTTTCTGTTTTTATAGTTTTGCTAAAAGCAGTTTTTCCCTACTTCCAAAACACACTCACACACACACATACGACCCAAACTACTCAACACACAATTTGATTTGTATTGTATTATTAATTTTTAATTTGTTAATTTTGCAGCGAAACAAGCTGAAGCAAAACATTTAATGTAACTCCGCACACTCTTATACTCTATGTTTAAAACGATATTACCAATTAAAAACTTAAAAAAAACATCAAAAAAATCTCAAAAACAATATATTTTTACTTTGTTTTATTTTCCTTTATTTATTTATTATATTTTTGGTATTATTTCTCCTTGACACGTATTAGTTTTTAGTTTATTGCACTGGGAAAGCTCCATGAGAGACAGACTCAAACAGATGAAAGGAGAAACAGAGAGAGAGAGAGAGAAAGAGAGAGTTACCAAATCGTCAACGATTCGAATTTATTGTACGTACTTATTATGCATTGAAATACCGATTTTGCCTGCTTTTGAAAGAGTTAAAAGAGAGAGTGGACCCTTTTAGTCGTTAAGTTGCTAGATTTGAAAATTTTGCCTACAAACATAAATCAAATATACAATGCGCCTATACATGCGCATGCCTATCCGTAATAGTTATAGATACGTACCACAAGTAGCATATAGATACCATATGTAGACACTTATCTCATATGCAACTGTATCTAGTGGGTTATTGAATTTCGCATTATGGTTTGCATAATCCCCCATAAAGCCCCAGTGTGCCCTTCACTTTCGTTTGCCTTATTACGAGTAAATTGCTAACTTAAAGCGTAAGCTAAATTATAATTATAATTATTGCTAAATACTAAATACAAATATGAACGAAAAAAACAAATTAAGTCGAATGGAAAACTATTGTGAGTAATGAATGAATGGAGTATTGTGCTCCCGCTCTCGTGGCCTATGCCAACCCCCAAGACCAAAGTGAACAAAATATTAAAACAAAAAATGAATAAAAAACAAGAAAACTAAAAAACAAAACGAAACACATTCACGGTCGCAATTTGTTGGGCTTGACTTGGCACAGCCCCCAGACAGAGAGACTGATCAAGTGATTCATTGGTCCCCCTCGAAAATATGAGAACTAAAGTGAACTGTTTTGGGGAAATTACAGACCGTTTACCGGTTGAAAGTTTTTCTATTATTTATGCATTTAGATCACTGTGCGCATTTAACTAAACCAAATTTGCATAAACTTTTTATACACATATTTATACAAATTAAAATCGTATGCAGTAAGGTGCAACGCATTTCGAATATTCACAAATATTTACTGCATGTTGGATGACACAGAAAACAAGAAAACTAAACGACAACTAATCTTATCGAACTACATAAATAAATATACACAAGAAGAGCGCGATACGACATTAAAAACATACATACATACATTATATACCAATAAATTATACATCATACAATATATCAAGACAACCAGTACATATTGTGAACGTGTAGTGACAAAATAAAAACAAAACAAAACCAACTAAAACAGATCAGATATTGCAAAAATTTATTACTAATAAATGTTAAATATACAAAATCAATAAAAGTTTTCTTGCCATTTTGGGTCGGGGAAGTGTAAAAACACGAGGCTCTAAAGCACCAGGTGCATGTTCTATATATGGAGCACATTCAGTAAATTATCTGAAATTAGTCATAGTCATTGTTTTCGCAAAGTGCAATCGGGAACAATTTATTTCAGAATAAATAAAGTACGTTTTGGGGTAAATTTCTTTGGATATTTGGATATATACATTCTCAAATCTCAAATGTTGTTAAAATAAAAAGTTGCAAAAACTAAAATTGAGAGCGAAAGCTATATACTGTTGCAAGTTCTTATATCTTCCAATTTAATAGTTATATATAATGGTGCACAATATTATGTCTACATAACTTTTATAGCCACTAAAAATTTCAGTCATTTCTTAAATCATTTTATTTATTTTATTTGTATACAGTAATATCTTGGCAATAAAAAGATCGAATGATAGTTGGTGTGACATCTATATTATATATCAGTCTGATCTGGCTCGTTCTGACATATTCATATATAGTGTGCAACAATAAGAAGCCTGTGTAGCAAGTTTCATCAAGACAGCACTAAAACTGAGAGACTAGTTTGTGTTGCAACAGACCGACGAACGGACAAACTGATATAGCTAGATCGACTTCCCTGGTAGTGCTGCTCCAGGATGTATAATATACATTATATATACTTGATGGGATCGAATACTTCATCCTCAGGTGCGTTGTACACTCCTGGTCAAATTAAAATATACTCTGTAAGAGTGTAAGAGAGCAGAATTTTATTTTCATATTTTTTAGTTTATTAGTTTCAAATACCAAATATTATACTAACTTATGAAACTGGCAAATTTCTTGATAATTTACACTCTACAAATCTAGTAAGAAATTAAAGAACAGAAAGATAAAACCATAACTAGGTGGAAATAAGAAAAACATTCCTATTATTTCGGTTTTCCGATAGTTACGAAGAAAGTAAGAAAAGTTCAAAAAACAATTACGCAAAAATCTCAAGTGCGCATCAAAGTGATTAAGAAAACCTGCCATAAATAACCCAATGTTCCTTGTTTATTTCCTGGCTACAAATGCAAATGCACTCAGAAAATTTTAATTAAATCCGAATATTGCTCGAGAAGAGAGACGAGTGAGACTGAGCGGCATTTGTTTTTGGTTTGTTACGATCGAAGTCAAGCAGAAAATGAGAAATTCTTTGCACAAGTTGAAACAACTCTTATACTAAGGAATTAGACGGTACTATGGTATAAGACTAGTCACAATTCTCAACGCGACTTTGGGGGAAATCGCAATGTCTGTCATCTCTACTTCGCGTGCGGAGTCGGTTGGCTTGGGCTAGCATGAATCACTCGAGCGACGACAGCGTGCGCAAAGTGTAATGAATCATACGGCCCGAGGGGAGGTCGCCGGCTGTGGAAGGGAGTGCCGGCTGGGCTAGGGATCGGTATGGACGGACGGACGCACGGACGGGGCATAAGACACTCAAAGTGGTAAACACAAGCACTCAAACACACACACACACAACACATTCACGTTTTCTTTGTACGTGGTGGAAATTTGCAATTTATTCTCGTCAGCTTTTACAATTTTTAATTTCGCCCGAATGGGCCATGGTTGTTGTTGTTGTTATTGTTGTTGCTGTTTGCCGTCATGGCCATAAAGGCACACGGGCAAATTCTTGGGCAAAATGCGTTTGCCGACAAATGTTAACAATTAATGCAGTACTCGCGGGTTGCGGCTTCATTAGCATATCGTAAAGTATTCAAATACAGTTTTTGAATGGGCCGCAATTACAATGCCAGCTTACAAAACTAAATTCAATGCAGTCGGTTAATCGCATTGAACTGTGGGCTTCTAGGTATCTTGTTTGTTATTGTTTATTGTTATTGTTAAAAGAACTTAAGGACTATTAGACCATTGCCGCTTCTCCAGATTAGAATTTTCTCGACTTCTTAAACGGCTGTGCTGAGCTGTTATTCTGTCCCGGGCGCTTGTTGAATGGCCTCTTGTTGTTGCTGTTGTTTCTGTTATTGTTGCTGTTGTTTCTGTTATTGTTGTTGTTGTTGCTGTAGCTGTTGTTGTTGGATTGATTGTTGCGGTTGCCAAACTTTTGGAACTTTCCTAGTGCAACGAGGCTCTGGCGTGGGTTGCTTTTAGTCTTTTGCTTCTTTTGCAAGAGCTTGTGCTTAATGAGCGAATTCGGCTCAAGGAAGATGGGCTGACCCCGCAAGAAGCGTTCGTTATTCAAGAACGCCTTGCAGAATCCATCGTCAGTGGCGAATTTAATCAGCGCCTTGTGGCCGATCAGCTTGATGCTTTCAATTTCTCCAGAATCCTTGAACACTGAATCCAACTCGGCTTCGTCCACATCTGTCGGAATCAACCAGAGATTAGCATTGCTTGAAAAAGATAAGATTACTCTCACTTACCATTCGCCAAGTTTGTCACCAAAACGGTGCGAGCCGAAGAGTTATAGTAGTATTTTTGTATTTTGATCGCAAGACCATCAACGGTGTTTCCATTGAGCTCCTTGATTGCATTCTGGGCCTCTTCAGCAGTCTTGTATGTGACAAAGGCGAGAACGCTTTTTGTACAGACAACATCAATGTCGACAATCGTTCCGTATTTCTTGAAAATTCCCTCAACAACTTCCGTTTTGTAGGACTCGTAATTGCCCGTGTTCGACACAATCAATGTAAGATCTGGTGACCTATGCGACTTCAACTTATCGACCTCGTCGCGTACTGTGATGTAACGATTGTTCAGCTGGGTGCCATTCAACTCCAGTGCCTTGGCAACCGACTCAAGCGATTCGAAGCGGACAAAGGCTGTGGGCAGAGCGCGATTGTTGGAGAAGGTAACACTTTCGATGGTGCCGCACTCCTGGAAATGCTCAATAACCTGGTCCTTGCTGGTGTTGGGTCCAAGCAAACCAACAACAACTGTACGTTTCTTCAGATCTTCCTTGTCAAGAGGAACACTCACACTCAGAACTTGTTCGCCGAGTGTCAGTGCCTTTGGCTTGGCGGCAAGAGCGGCCTCAGCTGCCTCGGCAGACTCGAAAGCGACAAAAACATTATTGCCGCCAGCCTTTGTCTTGACACGATGCACAACGACAATCGGGCCGAATTTGGCGAACAAGGCAACAAGTTCAATATGCTTGTACTCTGCAAGAGAACAAGAGAAATGTTTCCGGTTGCAGATGGAATGTTACAGGTACTAAGGCTAGTTAATGGTGCACCACTTACCTTGAGGTAGCTGGGAGACGAATATGATCCGATTCTTGGGAGTATTATGAGGAATCTTGCCAACGCGAACTTTAGGAATTCCTCCCTCTGTTGCTGGAGTTTTGCCATCCTTGTCGATGGGTGCCTCAGCGGGCTCATCATCGGAATCATCTGCCTCTACCTGTGCTTTCGACACCTCTCCTGGTTCGACCTCATCATCCTCCTCTGCCTCCTCATCGTCTTCCTCATCATCATCATCTTCCTCTTCGTCGTCATCCTCGGCCTCCTCAGCTTCAGAGTCGATTAGATTTCCCGCGTCTTCAGCCTTTAAGGAAAACAAAAACGAAACGAAACACGTGGTATTTAATCTACTGCGTGTAGTACACATGGTGCACATGGCTGTGCACGCGTACAAAGTATCTTAAGTACCTCGGAGTTGCTGCCATCGTCGAAATTCACGCCATTCTGCTCCTCGTCGGACTCATCATCGCTGGGCTCAACTTCCTCCTTGGGTTTCTCCTCTACAACCTGCTTGGGTTTGGGGCCACGCTTGTTCTGGGCTGCGGGTTTTTTAGCTGCTGCTGCTGCTTTCTTTTGAGCCATTTTATGTAGTTTTCTTTAGATTATTCACAAATTGTCGGCAACGCGTGGTGCGATATGTTCAAATGCACGTGGAAAAGAATTGTGAAAAGTGTGGCCGTCGCGAGGTAGCATCGCGAATGCGTAACCTGCAGATGTGGCAACGCTACGCAAGGGTGGCGTTGCCCAATCGGCCACTGGAACTAGTTCAATTCTGCATTATGCAGCACTGCAAACGGTAGATGGCGACAGAAGTTGTGTGGCGCTGTTGCTCATTAAGTATACATAAAAAAAATTAAATTGCACACATATTTATTATTATAAGGTGCTTGAAACAAAAAGAGCGTGCGAGCAACTAACAGCAACGTCAGCAGTGGCGGCACTCAGCGAGCAGCAGCGTTTACCAGCGACAGTAACAACAACGCAACACAGCTCGAAGTCGCAGCAGAGGCAGCAGCAGAAGCAGAGGCAGAGGCAGCACTAGCAGCAGAAACAGAGACAGAGGCAGAGGTAGTAACAGCAGCAACCAGAACGACGTTGACGGTGACAGCGACGACGACGATGAACACACTGAGCGCTAACACAAACGGAAGCGGAGCTGGGTCGCAGGGCAATGGCAACGGTGGCAGTGGCTCCACAGCAAATGCCTCAACAGCCGGCAGCACGGGCGGCAGTGGTGGCGGAGGCGGCGGCGGTGGGCTGCTCGATGAGGTTGGCGGCGATGCCAGCTCACGGAGACAGGCGACGCGAGTGTTCAAGAAGAGCTCGTCGAATGGCAAAATCACAGTGTATCTAGGCAAGCGCGACTTTGTCGACCATGTGACGCATGTGGATCCCATTGATGGTGTTGTGTTCATCGATCCCGAGTATGTGAAGGATCGCAAGGTGTTTGGCCAAGTGCTGGCCGCATTTCGATACGGACGCGAGGATCTCGATGTCCTGGGCCTGACATTCCGCAAGGATCTCTACTTGGCGCACGAACAAATCTATCCGCCCATGCAGCTGGAACGACCCATGACTCGCCTGCAGGAGCGTCTCATCAAGAAACTGGGACCCAATGCGCATCCATTTTACTTCGAAGTGCCGCCCTATTGCCCGGCCTCGGTGTCCTTGCAACCAGCGCCCGGTGATGTTGGAAAATCCTGTGGCGTCGACTACGAGTTGAAGGCATTTGTCGGTGAGTTTTTATCAGACCTGCGTGTGTGTGTGTGTATGACCGATTTATTTAAGTCGGAGTCATTGATGGGCAGTGCCTGCATACTTATCGATACCGATACATATGCGCATGTGTATGTCTGTGTGTGTAATCAAAGTAAAGCGATGTTTGCATGTGTTGGCAGAGGCGCATGTGTCACGCGCGGGGTTAATTAATCCAACTGCGTCGACTGCGCAAAATGTCATTGTGTGTGTTTGCTGCTGCTGCTGATGACGCAGCGGCGCGCAGCCACCTAATTGGAATTCGACGCTTCTAATTGGAATTCGACTCTATTGCCGTCGCTGTTGTTGTTGTTGTTGTTGTTGCGATCTCTGCCGCAGTCGCAGCCGCAGCCGCTTTAATTAGGCGCTTCTCTCTGCGCCACCTTAACTGACGTTTCAACGTTTTGTTGTTTTTGTTTTTGTCTTTTCTTACATAAATAATTCTTGGAAACTTGCTTCGGCTGAGTTTCATGTATCTTTTTTGTGTTTTTCTGCCAAAGTAAGCTAAAAAAAACAACAACAACAGTGACCCAAAATCGTAATTACTGCTCGCACTCTCCCTCTCCGCTCTCCCTCTTGCGTTTCTCTCCGGTTTCAGCTTCGCTCTGTTGTTGTTTTTCCTTGTGCACACATTACACTTGCGCTGCTCATTCTTATGCGCATTCACATTCTGCAGCAAATAAATGAGAATCGAGAATTGACAATAACAACACTGAGACAACAGACAAGGAGAGCTTGCACAGCAAATTATTGGGAGTTACGCGCGCATGTTTGTGTTTCGCACGCGCAGTCTCAGTCGCTGTCGCCGTCGCCGTCTCAGTCGCAGTCGCATCTCTTACTTGGGAATCTCCTGGGTGCCTGCTGCCTATCGTTGTTGTTTCTATTATTATTATTATTGCGCACAAATTGCTATCTAACTATATGTATATGTGTGTGTGTCTGTGTGTGTGTACGTGTGTTTGCACACTGTGACTGGCTTTGCTTTGTCCGTTAATTTTGGGTGGTTTTATTGGCCGGCGTCGACATTCTTATCTGCCGGCATTGCCTCTGCCGCCGTCGCCCTCCCCCTCCCTCTGCCAATTTGTGTGGAGCCCATAAAAAGATTATTGAAAGCAAACTTAAGCCAATTGGCATTTGGGTGGGCCTGAGTGGGCCAGCTCGGGCCTCCTGTACAATGTATGCGAATTAATGGCATGCCCCGGGCATAACGCTTTTCGCAACGCAATCGTACAGATACATACATACACATATAGTACATATGTATCTATATGTATGCACAGAAGTGTACATAAATAGAAACTAATTGAAATTAGAAATAAACAATTCAAGATATTCGCCAAAGTTTTCCAAAAACATTTCTCGTACGTTTTCCAAACGAAACTTGTGTCCGAATTTTCCGAGAACAATTTGATAAATGTTGTTGGCCAAGAAGATCCCAATGGATTTTTCTATAAATCGACTTATTTATGTACTTTCAGCTTAATGTGCTTAAACAATTTTAAAAATAATTTTTTAGGGTGCACACACACAAGGGGATCGATTGGAATTTCAATTATAATATACTTTAGAGGTTATAAAGATATTATATGATATTTGCTCAATGAATGTTCATTATCAACGGAATATGTTTTACTACTCAGAGGCAATAAATGTGTTTTTATATCCGAGTTATAATTGAAATAGATACTGCAATTTAGGTTTGTTTGCGATTAGATACGCCAATGCATATTATTAGCTATTGTAATTGTAAATTATGCGATCGTCATACTAATAAGAATAGAATTGCGAATGTATCTTTATGAATCCCCTTCACATTTTGATGGAATGCCAGGGTATCTTGGCAGACAATAGAATTATTGTTTTTATTTACTTGGCATCTGTGGATTTGTTTATTTAATGTGCTTTACTGAGTTGAAGCTGCCATGTTTTTCGTATAAACAATTCACCCCGTTCTATTCCTGGGTTTCCCTATCCAAAAATAAGACAATTTATTAGCTAGAACTGGAAAATATAGGAGTATACGTATCGAGATGAGGAATTGCAATTTTGCAGCAGTTTCCAAGAATGATGACAATTTGTTGTTGCTTTTTCTTTATGATAATGATCATTTTCCTGGAAGCATCTCAATACATGTTTATAGCTTAACAATTGACTCATCTGAAACGCTGTGACGCAAACAATAAAGTGTTAAGGCACACCCCCATGCTAAATATGTAGAAATATGTATGTATGTATGAATTATACAATAATGAGTGTGAATATATGAATGCTTATGTTCATACGTCACAGAAACCTCAAGCAATTACTAATATGATTTCTTTTTAACTGTAGGTGAACACATCGAGGACAAACCGCATAAACGCAATTCCGTACGTTTGACAATTAGAAAAGTAATGTACGCCCCATCTAAGGCGGGGGAACAGCCCTCCATTGAGGTCAGCAAAGAGTTCATGATGAAACCGAATAAAATCCACTTGGAGGCCAGTCTGGATAAAGAGTTGTATCATCACGGCGAGAAGATATCGATTAATGTGCATGTGGCAAACAATTCCAACCGGACGGTCAAGAAAATTAAGGTGTGTGTTCGACAATTCGCCGACATTTGCTTGTTCTCCACCGCCCAGTACAAGTCTGTGGTGGCCGAGACTGAGTCAGAGGATGGTTGCAGTGTGGCACCCGGTTTTACGCTGTCCAAGGTCTTCGAGCTATGCCCCCTGCTCGCCAACAACAAGGATAAATGGGGCCTGGCTCTGGACGGACAGCTAAAGCATGAGGATACAAATTTGGCTTCAAGCACGCTCATTACAAATCCTGCACAGCGCGAAAGTTTAGGCATCTTGGTTCATTACAAAGTCAAGGTGAAGCTACTGATTGGTTCGCCACTCTTGGGTGGTGATTTGGTTGCCGAGCTGCCATTCACGCTTATGCATCCAAAGCCCGAAGAGGAGGAGCCACCACTGCTGGGTGATCGATCACCACGTGCCAGTCTGGCAGCACCTTTGGTTAATTTAGGCGATTCAAATGATGTGGGCGCTGCGGCGGCTGCTGCGCCAAGTGATGTACCAACAACCACAAACCTCATACAGCTGGACGATGATGATGCACAGGACGATGATATTATATTTGAGGATTTCGCACGCTTACGTCTAAAGGGCGCTGAAACGGAGGCCTAGAGCGTAGCCCAACAACGTTTTACCGCTAGCTCTATGTGTTTCCCCCCGGAGCAACTGCAGTTCTAGACCGTCTCCTAGTGGTCTGACGATGATCATTATTGTTGTCCATCCCACATGTATCCAAATGAGAAAAACGAAAAATTATGGCACCTGTATCATTCAAGCATAATGTTATTTGCGGAGCCTCTGATTGTATACATTTGATAAGTACATAGCCACGGTAGTGTTAGTATTGCTATCGATATGTGTAGGCCATACGTTCTAGTATCTAGTGCTTAAGCAGAAAGTGTACGAATTTTTTGAAAATGTGAAATTGTTTAACAAATACACACACACCCAACAAACAACACACGCATACAAAAACCTTGCAAACCATTCAACAGACCAACAAAATAAGCACAAATTAACTGTAGTTGTAATTGTTTTGCCATTGTTCTTATTTTTTGTAATGCTCAATGCCCAAATACGCGCAATTGTCTATTAAGTAACATGTTTTATATCACTAATCATATGACCGTATGCAGTTTATTTTGATCAACACATCTGGTTTGTTGTTCCGTTCCATTAGGCGGGCACTGCAATGATTATAAGCTTTAAAGGAAATAATTTTGTATTAAGTTGTAAAGTACGTAAACACTTTTATTTAAGCGGAATGCAAACAAATATATATTTATATATATACAATATACGATACAAATAAAAGTACATAAACCTATAATGCAAACCACATAAATGTAACTAAAGAATAAATTACAAACAGTTATTTGTTACCAACAATACCAGCACCAACACCCAAGTTATGTATGTTTTTAAAAGCTTTCCAAATAATTGGGATATATTTTTCGCTTTGAATGCCAAATAGTTCACTTAACACATTTAAGTTGATTGACACCATTGGAATTAAATCAAACTGGTAAAACTGAGACTGAAACGGAAAACATGTTTAAAGCAAAATGCAAAAAAGTAAAAACAAAACAAAAACTGTTGTCAACTTCTGCCCACATTGTTCGAGTAGCCAATAATGTAATTTATCTGTATCGAATTGCACTTACCGTTCGCGCAAGAGGGCAATAACGTAAATCGCAATAAAAGATAACTCGAATCTTATCATTGAACAAGCAGACCTATATCATATTTGTACTTATGTGTATGTTAGTTATTTGGAAAGCATGCTTAGCTTGGCAAGCCGTTTGTTTTAATTTGCTTAACATTCCACAACGCAAATATTGTTTACTATGATACGCATATATAGGCAGAAAAAGCAGCGGTACCGAGAAATGCACTATAAAGCCTATAGCCTTCTCTATATCACGTTTGGTTATGTACTCGAAACAAAGAATAAATTTAAAACAAAAACGTCAATGATTAACAAATTGGCTTTGTGAATCGAAATTGAGGAAACGAAAAAAACTCGAATACGAAAAGCAATTTTTATCTAGAAAATTTATATAAACATTCTATATATACATATATATTATACATACACATTAATTGACTAAATCTGCATGCGATCGATCAGAGGCGTATGGAATAACTTCATTAAGATTGGAATTGCATAAATCATATATTTTTGACATCATGACGCATGTTTCCAATATGTATCTAATGCAGTGTACACTTTAGTTCCTTTCATTTTTGACGCTTGATATCGAAGGAAATAAATGTATTATTGTAGATTTATCTCGATATGCTGTACTTATAAGATTGAATAAAATTATATAGATATATATGTTTTAAAAGAATATTTCGTTTAAGGCTTTTAAAGATGATAAGAGATTGCGCGATTGTGAATTTAGCTCGAATTTGTTTTCAGTGCCCAAATAAAGAAAAAAGAAAAGAAATAAACCCAAAAACAAAACAGCAAAAAGAAATGTTGTAAAATTATAGTAAAACCCAATTGAAAATATATTTTAAATTGCATTTTTATAACGCGTATATTTGTATCTGTAAGATATACATATATAGCATAAGTTTGTTAGAATGTTTTTATTGAAAGCGAATGAAACTGAAAATCAGAAAAGCAAAACAAAACAAGCAAAAAGATAACATACATAAATGTGCATTACAAACTGGTAAAATGGATACAATATAGAACAATTCAAATAATAATATGTAATAAATATAAATAAATATATACATACATATATCTGTAAGTTTATGAATGTGAACAAGAAATTGATTTATTTATACACACATACAACATACATAGCCTTAGTGAATGTACATGAATGTGTTTTTAAATATACATAGTATGTATGCCCCGATAACATATTTAGCGCAAATATAAAGCATTTATGCATGTGTATGTCTAAAAGAATACGATAAGTAATATTACCTTATTAAACCATATATAATATATATAATATTCTATTCGATTATATATTGATATGATACCGAAATGAATGTCCCACTAAAACAGCTTATCGAGAATTTGTCACAATTATTTATAAACATTTTTATATTACATTTTATATGAATACAAATAGATATCTATAGAAGGAACAAAAATGTTTAGATACCTGCACAAAATAAGGCAACACTCATTGTATTTTATAAGTACGTTTTTGTCTGGTACCAAAATGCATTCAATTTGATAAATAATGTTGATGTTTAATGTATAACTGTGCATACTTGCATTCTAACAAATACAAACATAATAATATTATGTAGACGAGCGATGATGAGTATTACGAGCTGTTACCTAGCCCACACAGAACCCCACTAAAGAACTAACCGACTATCGCTACTTGCATATATATATTTACATAGAAACGTATTTACATAACTATACATACATACAATACATACAAAACATGCTGACATGTATACATTATGAGCCTCTATGAACGATACCCGAAGATGGTTTATGATTATATGACGACACTCTAGCTACAATTACCCACGCGTACTAAGTCTATAGAACAAATCAAAATCTATGCCTGCCTGCAAGGTCTATCTATATATGAAAAATCTCTGTGTGAATATGAATATTGTTTCTGTATATGTATGTTATGCATACATGTGTATGTATCGATTGTAAGGAGGGGGCCCAACTTAACTTAACTAATTGTTAGATACAACCACAAAGCAAAGTTATTGGATAAGGACACGTTAATGTTGTGCCCGATATGCCATACCCGAAAGCTTTAGCCAGAGACAAGTGTGAAAGAAAATAATTGAGAATGTTTAGCCATCGATAGAGCATAAAATATTGTATTAATTGTGTTATGCCTGTTTATACATAATACACATACTATCAGATTTCTGAATCTAATGAGTCCGACATGGAATTACGAGGGTCGTTTGATAAGTCCGTGACTTTTTGTATTTGCCGCGCACCTGCTCTAAATACAACACTGCTCCTGTCAGCAGTTATCGATTAACAGCTGACTGTAAAATTTTGAGAAAGCTGCGTTTTTTGGTTTGCGTTTTATAGGCATTGAAAGCAGACGATCTCGTGAATATTAACGAAAATGGAAAAAAGTGAATTTCGTGTCAGCATGGCAAAATTTCATAAATTGGGCTACGAACTGCTACCCCATCCAGCATATTCTCCAGATTTAGCCCCCTGTGACTATTTTTTGTTTCCAAACATGAAGAAATGGCTCGGCGGTAAGAGATTCGGGTCATCACAGAAACAAACGACTATTTTGAGGGCCTTGAGAAAACCTATTATTTGGAAGGAATAAAAAAATTGGAAAAACGCTGGACTAAATGTATAGAGCTAAAAGGAGATTATGTTGAGAAATAAAACGCTTCTTTGACGAAAAAAATATATTTTATTCAAAAAGTCACGGACTTATCAAACGACCCTCGTACATACTACATACATACATGCATGTACATAGTTATATGTATTCATATGTCTATTCACATTAATGTTGCAGATCTAACCTAGTTTATCAAATCTACAGAGCGCATGGTAACATAAGTAAGAAATAGATGATGGAGAGAAGAATAAATAAATTTAATTTCAAATGTCATCTTTGTTGCACATTCTAGAAGAATTAATAAATTATGGAAGTACATATTTATGAAGTACTTACTCCTGACGTCGATAGATCCACACAATGTTCTCAAATTGAATGACGATTTGCATATTGTTTGCATAAATATCGTACAAAACGGATGTGATGAGTGTGAAATAAAAGGAATAACCCATTGAGTTAACATTGCCAGATAAATGGGAATAAAAAGTGCGAACGTATGAGTTCGATGAAAAAGACCCACATATGCACAAGCATACATATTTACGAGTATGTTCGTACACTTTCGCATGTTTCTTTCGGATAATTGTGAACAAAATGAATGCAGGCTATATAAATAAATGGAAAAAAAATAAGTTTTTATTCGTATAAATTAGTTAAACAAATAGAAACGAACAGACAGTTCAACGTGCATGCATATTAGCATTTTAAAAGGATTTACTCTAATGGATTAAGTTTATAAAGAATGCACATCGAGCGCTTAATGTCCTTTGTCCAACGTCGAATTGACCCATTTAGCATCGACAGTAAATTGAGCCAGAAATTTTGGCATCCTGCCACAATGTGGGCTCGAGGTAAAGGTGGACAGATACCGGGAATTATAATTTATGCACTTTGCATTACATAATAATTTATTAATGCACAATGGACCCAAAAGCGGGCTTGCGGTTAAGTCGTTGGAACGGAAGCAGACACAGACCGTTGCCAAGTGGGAGATGAGGTTGAAGACGGGGGCGGAAATGGAGATGGTGGTGGCGGAATTGGCTGCATGATGAACCCGTCAACTGGGCTCCTGCCTGGAAAGTTATGGACGGGAAACCGCAATGCGAAAAAGCCATTTGCTGTTTTGTTGTTTGTTTAGTCCGCGCTATTATGAGCACTTAAAACTGGCTTCGGCAACAACAACAACGCCAGCATCGGTCGCGGCGGCAATAACAATAAAATACTCTGGAAGGCACACGTAACATTTTGGTTGATTCATGTCGGTTGTCTTGGGTATGTCACTGGGCGACCACTGAAATTGTCACAGGGACTCGAGCAACAATTCTTCATTTCCGGTGCAGCTTAAGAGCCGTGCTTCCTACCCCCTTCGGCTCCTATGGTGTACCTGCAGAAGGGCACGAGGGGCAGCAAGGACGAGCTGAAGCATATGCCTGCACTCGGAAGCCATTGCCTTCTCTCTCTCTCTCTTTCTCTCTGTATCTGTTTCTCTCGCCTTACTTCAGTCTTACTCGCTTTCGCTTCGATAAAAAGTGGGCGAGCAGCTGTGGAAGCTACACAAAGCGGAAGTTGTTCGCCTGGCCAACCGGACCGCCCTGGTGCTCAACACGCCTTCATACACACTGTATGGTTTTCATTTCCGGTTTCCGTTGCTGTTGAGTTACTTAAGCGGATTACAGCAACAACAACAACAGCAAAGATAGCGACTAAAAACAACTACGACCCTTTGTTGACCCCTTCTACCCCCTTCCACGGGACACTCCCCAAGCGATGTAACTTGTGGCACATTTAACCGAAATCATATGCACGATTTATTATTCTAATTGCCACACCTCACTTGGTTCAAGAAATACTCAATACCCAATCTTTTGCTATTCATGCTCGTTTATTAAATGCAATCGGGAGCTTCTTAAGCCTTCACCTGACAGTTTGCACTGTTCCAGGCGTTGGCCGTATTGACCAACTGGCTAGAGAGCTGGCTCAGACTGTAGGTGGAGAGGTTATCGTTCACGATGGGCACAACATATTTGCCCAACAACTTGTCGACTTCGGGTTGGATGTGCTGAGCCACGAATGAGATGAGTTCGGCTGAGAAACGGTTTGACAGATTGTTGCTGGAAATGTCCCACAAGGTGTCCCAGTTATCAATTTTCACATCGCCCAAGTAGAACTGCACATGGTATTCGCTGATGCGCACGCCATTGGAACTGATCAAACTGGGAGCAAAGGTATAGTCACCGACGAAGCGCAGTTGCTGGATTCTCTCGTTGATCAGGCTCGCTTGACGTGTGGGCAACAAGATGCCATACAAGTCGATGGTGCCCTCCAGCTCGTAGGAACCTGTCACCTGAATCTCCGGGAAGAGTACATCAAAGATGGCATGCTGTGTGGTGCTATCGTAGTTGCCATTCAGGATCTGGAAGTTGCTTAGTCCCGAAATACGGATGTTGCTTGCGTTGCCCACAAGATTCGTATCCCCGAGGCTGTAGTTGAAGGCAGTGAAGTCATTGGTCAGAGGATCCAATACAGGAATATTGCCCGCAGCATAGCCACAGGGTAGCATATTCTTCCAGGCCTGAAGAAATTTTCTAATGGCTTGACCATAGTCGACCGTGGTGGTGTCCAGGTTCAAGGGATTGGCATTGGCTGCCATAGCCAAAATGGCCAGTAGGAAAACTTTTTCTATCATTGCGCTTGGTTTGAGTGTACAATGAACTCTCTGGAAATCGATCGGAGCATATTCCTTTTATACCCAATTTCTTTATCTATCTCTACTGCGAATAGGGCTTTGATTGATTATGTTTCGATTTGGTTCAATGTTTTGGTTTCTCCCCACTCCCGGGGTTATACAATTTTACAATTGGTAAGTTGACTCATGGTCTTGTGGCCAAATTGACATGTTTATATTGTAGTTTATTGTAGTAAACAATATCTAAAGAAGTGCTTAGGTTTTCGTGGTAACTAGAAAATTATCATTTCATTTAGCATTTATTGATGATTTGGGTAAGTACAGTTTATTTTCCACGAAAAGATGGTTTAATCTTGATATGAAGAGTAAATTTGTATTGACTTGTGCTAAAATCCAGTTCCAGGGAAACGCTAATAGCTTTTATATGTATCGAGTATAATTACAGTTCTTATCTTCAAACTTATATGTTTGTCTATGTTAAATGTGTTTGAATACTACTTCTGTACTAACACAAGTATCAGCTGTAGTCTTTTTTATTCAAGCATTTGTTCCTTTACGAGGTATATGAATTAATTAACACAATTAATTATTTTCGACATACGATCATTCTTATTCTTCCATAACTTGTGATTATATAAAAGATAGGATCCAATTGAAGTAACAGCATGATTTTTAGATACTCTACAATTCCTGTTTTTGGAATGTAACAAGTAAAGCTTCTATTCATAAAATATTAATACCATTTATATATATAATATATATTGAATTATAAATAGCTGGAATGGCCTTTACACACGATATTTTAAACAACAAGTTTTAAGAACAAGTTTTGAAATCCCGAGGAGAATCTAGATTTTAAAATTGTAATAATAAATTATCTAAAAGTTAAAGTCTCACATATAACAAAAGATTCCGACATAGTCAAAAAAATCTAAATAAATATTTAATAAATTTTATTCATTATGTAAATTCCCGCTCTTATGAAAATTTAATTTTTAACAACATTCCTAAAGCCTTTAATATAAATGCCTTACAAAACCATTGATGTTGCCTCACAAAGATTATTTAAATTTATGTTATTATTTTATCAGCTTTCAAACATTCATATAGTTCAGTTAGTACAATGCATACATAATACATACATAGGAAATAAGGAAAGAAGATGTTTGAGAACTACGTCATTCTACTTTAAAAGAGATTAGCAAGTTTAAATAATTTTTCTTGACGCAATTTTGCGTTTTTTTCATGAATGAATTGAATTTGAATTCCTCACGGTGTTTCCACGAAAACACAAATTCTTTAAAATTTACGCCCGTATGCCACCGTTCTTCGGCCGGATCGGTTCTAAAAATACGGGCAGGAGTTCGTAGAGCCCGAAGAATTCAAAACCGAATTAATTAATGATGATTCAAAATCATGACTAACCAGGAAAATCTGATGGTTGTAAGAAAGTTATCATGCCATAAATCAAGGTTCAATCTAATGTTTTTCTTAGTAATTGTAATTGTTTTATTATTTTTAAGTAATTGTTATTGCTTAATTTTGTTTTACTTGCTATTTTTTATTATTACTTGTTTATCTCAGTTACTACCCCTCCATAAAACCTTTACGTGATTGTGAATTTCATCAGCAAAAAAGTATGCAGTGCTAAAATATAGCACGAAATAAAAAGCGTCTAAAAGTATCTTAGATTAGAATTAAAAACATTTTTTGATTGCGATTTGTATTTGATGCGAAAAAGCGCTGGTGCTTGGCGTTCTGTTTACATCTATTATCTTATAAATTGTTAGGCGACGGTGCAACCAGCGTTGTTCCAAAGCTCAGCTTGATCAACGAAGAAGTTTGTCAACTGGGTCAGGTTCACGTTGGAGAGTAAATCGTTAATCATCGGAAGCACAAACTTGCCATAGATCGCATTGACGTAGGGCTGAATCTCCTCGGAGAAGAGCATGGAGAAGGAAGCAAGGAACTTGTTCACAAAGTTGTTGGCAGCAATGTCCAGAGATTGATCCCAGTTGTTGACTTTCACATCGGCCACATAGTACTGCAAGTTAAAGTCGCTGATACGCAGTCCGTTGGAGTTGTTCAAGCTCTGGGCGAACGTGTACTCGCCCACGAAACGCCAGTCCGACAGCTTCTTGTTCATCAGAACATTCTGGCGCAAAGGCAAAGCAAGGCCGAAGAGATCCAGTGTACCCTCCACTGCGTAGGCACCTAGGAACTGAATCTCCGGGAAGATCACGTCAAAGGTGGCACGTAGTGTGGTTGCATTCCAGCTTCCGCCAAGCACCTGGAAGTTGTTCAGACCCGAGATGCGAATGTCACTTACGTTGCCCACTAGGCTGGTCTCTCCTTTGGTGAAGTTGAAGGCAGCAAAGTCCATGGTAAGGGGGGCCAGGACTGGAATGTTCTCGTCGGCAAAACCACAAGGGGTGATCTTCTTCCAGGCCTGCAGAAACATGTCAATGGCTTCACGGTAACCGACCATGCTGTTGTCCTGGAGTGGGTTGGCTGTGGCAACTCCCACTAGGAGCGCTAGAAGGAATACCTTTGCTATCATTTTGATTCGTTAGTTCCTTGAATGCAGAAAGAACTCTGTGAAGAATGGTTCACACGCTTTCGCTTTTATAGAAAAGTTCTTATCTAAGGTGTGTCGTGCGAGCGGCAAATTGATCGATCGTATTTCAACTAGATTGGCCGTTGTGGGTTCGGCAACTTGTTTGACCAAGATTTTATCGCATTGTACTAGCCGATCTATTCCGTGAGTCACCTGACTCACAACCGACCGACTCGGCTTACAGGACCAAAAATTAATTAGGTTTATCTGGCGCTTAATTTTTGATGAATCGTTGACAAACCCTATCGCTTAACTTATAATCAAATTTTAATTATTTCGTGGAAAACTCGAAACGATTTTATTTTAAATGAATAATACTGAAGTTAAAAAACTGGCTGTTACATACATGTTAAACAAATTTTGTTGTTTACTAATAAAATATCCCTAATACAAATAATCATAACAAGTTTTACAGTTTTCCTTTACATTATTTTTTTTTTATTCATAGTGGGGAGAACAAACAAGTTCGCTGAAGTGAAGAGGCACAATGGAATTTAAATTCTTTAGAATAAACTCATTAACCTAAACCTTTTTTTTGGATTAATCTTTTATATACAATAGTAAAATATTAATCAAATTGAAAATTTAATCTGTAATAAGAATATTTATTGCTTATATAGAATCCTTGACATTGTCAATCATTTCAAGGTATAAGTAATATGAATAACGAGAACATTGAATACCGAACGAAACAATGTGTACACCATTCCATATACGTCTTAAGAAGTTCTTTCTTATATTCCTTAAAACTTATTAAAGAATATGTCCTCGAATTTAATTAATTTCAAGTATGAATCATACTGAAAGTCCTCTATGACAGTAAGGCTGTGTGTGTTGAGTCATCAGTTGGAACTAATTTAAACCTATAAAGCTATGGTAACGAATATATGATTTCAAATACGATCAATATTATCGCTGCTCGCACGACACACCTTAGATAAGAACGCTACTATAAAAGCTAAAGCGTGTGAACCATTCTTCACAGAGTTCATTCTGCATTCAACCAACAAACGAAGCAAAATGATAGCAAAGGTCTTCCTTCTAGCGCTCCTAGTGGGAGTTGCCACAGCCAACCCACTCCAGGACAACAGCATGGTCGGTTACCGTGAGGCCATCGACATGTTTCTGCAGGCCTGGAAGAAGATCACCCTCTGTGGTTTTGCCGACGAGAACATTCCAGTCCTGGCCCCGCTTACCATGGAGTTTATTCCCTTCAACTTCACCAAAGGAGAGACCAGCCTAGTGGGCAACGTAAGCGCCATTCGCATCTCGGGTCTGAACAACTTCCAGGTGCTTGGCGGTAGCTGGAATGCAACCACACTGAGCGCCACCTTTGATGTGATCTTCCCAGAGATTCAGTTCCTAGGTGCCTACGCAGTGGAGGGAACATTGGATCTCTTCGGCCTTGCTTTGCCCGTGCGCCAGAATGTCCTGATGAACAAGAGGCTGTCGGACTGGCGTTTCGTGGGCGAGTACACGTTCGCCCAGAGCTTGAACAACTCCAACGGACTGCGCATCAGCGAATTCAACTTGCAGTACTATATAGCCGATGTGAAAGTCAACAACTGGGATCAATCTCTGGACATTGCTGCCAACAACTTTGTGAACGAGTTCCTTGCTTCCTTCTCGATGCTCTTCTCCGAGGAGATCCAGCCTTACGTCAATGCGATCTATGGCAAGTTTGTGCTTCCCATGATCAACGATCTGCTCTCCAACGTCAACTTGACCCAGTTGACAGACTACTTTGTTATGCAGGCAGAGGTTTGGAATAACGCCGAATGCAGTGTGAAGGCTTAAGGGTTCCGCGCTCTTAAGATATATCATCTTGCAAATAATAAATATATACGAGCATTTCAATAATTTATTTCGTAATTGAAGTTTGAGCGGTTGTTGTTTAATGTTTCGATTGCCGATAAACGATAGATTGTTTTGAGCGCCACATTGATTGGTCGCCTTTCATAGACGTTATCGTGTGACTGATTCTGTTTTCATTGTGAGTCAAAAAGCGTGTTATTAGTTTTGGGGGTTCCTGGAATGATTCATCAATTGGTTGTTAATTGGTAGAAGTGTTATAATGTCGATATTTTTTAAACTTGCTAACGAAGTATAAAAATCGCTTTAATCGACTGAGAGGTCTGCTTGGGACTAAGTAAAGCGAGGCGTTTTGTTAGCGGAAGTGCTTCCAGAAAACTGTATTATTTGGCAGCTTTTGTTTCTCATAGACGTCTGTTATGCTTTCCCCGTGTGTCATGTGTGCGTGTGTGAGTGTGTGTGCTATATCCATTGTTTCGTCTGATTTCTGCTTTGTTAGAACATTTCACTCGAAATGCAAAAGTTCAATTCACTGCAGGCGCCATTTTACTTTCCTTAGTCGTGTTGTTTTCGTGCCGTGCCCGGAAACAAGTTGCGTAGCACGCTCTACTGTACTCTATATGCACACATACAAAAACGCACATACACACACACTCGCACACACAGACAAGGTATGTTTCAGTTGAAACAAAGCAACAGAGGCTTCTGCAACGGACAGTTGTTACCGCTGGGCAAAGACGTCCACATCAAGAATGGTCGGCAAGCTGGTTGGCTGGCCAGTCAGGTATCAGGTCTCTCTGTTTCTCTCTCTCACTCTTACTGTATGCTCGTGTGTGTGCGTGTGTGTGTGTGTGATTGAATGGACTTTGAATGCAGTACAGCACTCAGTCCGATGCTGGCCATGATGACGTTTGCCGTTCGTTTTACCATGCAAATGCCAGCAAAAACATTTTTCGGACACAAATCCAAAAGGTGGCTCTGAGTAGCTGGTGAATGGTTCGTTGAAGGTCGCAGGAGGAGAAACACCACTACGACAGCTGCTGCTGCTGCTGCTGCTTCTGCTCCCTGTGATGCTTTTGCCGTTGCCGTTGCTGTTCCTGTTGCCCCCGGGGCCGTTGATGATGTTCATAACATGAGCTGGCCAGCCGGCCGGACGCACCGTGTCTGGGGAGATGCAGTCTGTATGCTAATTCCCTGCAGGAAGTACTCCCTGCGATGTACACGCTTACACATACTATCTTTGTAGTTGTGTGTGTAAAGAGGAGTATACCCGCCATGATGGGGGCGAGGGGAGTGACAGATGTAAGTGCGCTCGCGGCCAAACAAGCGTTGCCAACATTTCTGGGCTACATCAAAGTGACAACTGACCGAATTATATATACATATTTTTTATACAATTCCCTGTGTTTTTGTTCGTCGCTCTCTATGAGTGTGTGTATGGGGGTGTGTGTGTGGGTGTACCTTAATTTGTGTGGCCAGGTACTTGATGCCATTCTGTGGCATGTGGCCGCAACAAAGCATGGCCCACAGCCAATTGCGTTAGATACGATGCTAATTGGGCCAAGCCATACATTCACATATATAATACGCTTATACATACAGCACATATTTATATATATAGTACAGAGTGAATGGGGGTCAGGGAGTCAGAGGGCTCGTCAACAAGCTCTGCTTGATTATACATGCAACAACAACTCGGCTAATAGAAATTGCACCACAAAAACCACATTATGCCGGCGCGTTGTCGCAATAAGCTGCCAGTTCTAACTCCCCAGTTGGCGACGCCCAACTCTCGACTCCCTTCTCCTCCTCATGCTTGGATTCCCTTTTCGCACTAGCCCAACCAGTACCTGGGCCTGCTAAGCTGGCAGGCAGTACTTGGCCTGGCCTCTTTGGATTTGCGTTGTGTTACCGCAAAACTTTTAACGTTTGTTTGGGTTTTGTTGCGGCTGCCACTTTCGTCTTTGCGCATTTCGCCCACATGTATTGACTAAATTAATATTCTCAATTGAAAACTTTTCAACAATAGTTGCTGCGCAAAGTTTCCCCAAGCTATTACACAGCGAGAAATTTCCCCAACAAAGTTTACAGCGAAAGTGAAAACGGAAAGTTAGTCGACATTTTTATCAACTTGTGGGCAAGTTTAGTTTTCGGAAGTCAATATGAATTGTCAAGAAAGTTACTCATAAAAATATTATTAGTATACATGATTTTATTTTATTTAAGTGTAGTTAGTATATAGTAGCATAGTATAAAAATTAGTAGTAAATTAAATACTTGTTCACTGTATTTTTTACACTAGGAGTTTAGCTAAAATTCTTAGATATCTTTACATTAAATGTTCTTTATTAATCCATTGCAGGATTCTGGAAACTTATCTCTATTTTTTCAAGTGTAGACTCACCACAAAACTTTTGAGTATTCCGTAATGAAGAAGCGTTTGAGTGGGGGAGTGAAGCAGGTTTCCTGTATACAGCCCCTTCTAATAAGTCGTCAACAATCTGACATTTCAGATCTTGGAAAATTTTCAAATTCAATTTACACTGAGGGCGAACACAACAACAAAGCCCGTCCATCCTCCCGCCCCTTGCCTCATTTGCTAACCACAAGAGCCAACAGAACTGAAGAAATTCTCTAAAGAACGAAAGGCATTCTCCGGCAGAAGTTCGTCGCCGTCACCTGATTCGACTGAGAAGTGAACAAACAATTTGGCAAACTTGCTTGAATAGATTATTAGGAATTATCAGAACTTAATTTAGCTTAAGTTTTGCTTACGTTGTGATTATAAAAGCCTGCGGGTGGGCACTAGGGGTGAGTGGAGGTGTGCCGCGGCGCAGCTGCTAATGAACGAGGGCTGAAATCAGGTGGCAAACAATCAGTGTGCGTGCAGCTTTTTGAAGTGGTTGCCAAACTTTCGACTGCGCCTCAAAGCCCATTGATCTTGCACAAGTCTTTGTTGTCATCAGCTGCCTAAGCCCTGTCGGCTAAGCGGCTTAAACGGCAGCACCAGCCCTGGAAACCTAGCAGACGACCCGGCAGCAGCCCCAGCAGTGCTGCCTGGGCACTTAAAAGTTTAACACATGCGAGCGATTTGCAGAGCTCCTCGAAAGAATAATGACAAAATCTGAGCCATTTTCATCGCTACGGGCGACGTTTATTAACTGGACGTGGGCCATGTCAATGTCGCCATTGACAGCGCATTGATCTAATGAGGCTGCCAGCTGGCCAGGCGGCGTGGTGTGTCTGCAGTCTGACTGGCGTCTGGAGGTTGTCGACGAGGCGGCTGCGTAGCTCTCCTGCTGTGTAATTGACTTCAATTAAATAAAGCCAGCGACACCGACAATTGCACGTTGCCTTTGTGCACGACTCCAGTGGTTGTGCTCGTACCCGTGCCTGGCTTCGTCTTAGGCTGCGCACGGAAATGGAATTGGAAGTGCGCTGGCACTGCTTAAGCTGCTGTAGCAGCAGGCGTACAAATGGGAGGGAGGTGAGTCGTTGTAGTTTGTAGTCGATGAATCCATGGCCAGGGTCTTTATATTTTCTTTATTCCCTGGTGGACGGACGACCTTTTAGCGTCGCTTCCTGGCGTCCGCACAGCTTCGTGCCGCGCCGCGCCGCGCTGTGCTGCACTCAAAGTGGCGTTAATAACGTGGCACAAATTTACAGCAGTAAAATAGAAAAAAATATATACTTAGCTTACCTGGCCTGGCGCGTCTGCCCTGATGGCTCCGGGGCCCCAGACTGGGCCCGATAATCGCACGGAAAACGGATGTCCAATTAGTTGTGTGCCAGCTTCCGGCTGGCGCGGCGTCTCTTTCATCAATGCGTATCAGCGTTTGCCTGTCAATTGCAGTTCGACTCGTTTTCAATTCATTACGTGACGGCAAGTGGACCAAAGACCAGTCGAAGACGCTACCGACGCCTGGCGCTGGCGTCCTGGCCTTGCCTTGCCTTGCCATTGTAGCCAGTCGCTTGCCGGCGGCATAATTTTCATATTTGCTTGACTTGCCTTGTCAATTGCCAGCGATTTGCATGGCGAGATGAATGAATATATGCGGATATATTTGTATGAAAATGTCTGATTTATGCGCCCTTTCTCGAGGGGTGCGAGATTGGTGGCTGTGTGTGCGTGTATCTGTGTGTGTGTCCTACTTAATCAATGCTTATTTATGCTCGCAATCCTTGGGCTTTGCTTGTGACGCGCTTATCGCGCTGCATACTTTTAGGCGTTCAGGGCTAAAAATTGAATAAAGGATTTACGGTCTTAAATTGAGGCAGCCCCCTTCCCCACGCCCTAGCAAATGTCATGTCAAACGTGTATGCGTGTGCATGTGTGTGTGCGTGTGTGACAGGAAGCCAAACAAAGGCAACATGTGTAACTTGTACGGGCTGCGCAAAGGATGCCGTCAAAAGGCGAGAGGCTGGAAATCTATTAGAACGTGTTTCGCCTGCCAACCCGATGCGATGCTGCATGCCCGCTTATATTTCACCCGAGGGCATAATAAGCTTGGCTCCAGCCTCCGTCTCCGTCCCCGTCTCCGACTACGCTGCCGTGTGATCCTTGCGCTGCCTTTGCGTTTCCTTCGCTCTCTTTTTTTTATTTCAGCTGTCGGCTGCGTGTGTGCCGCTCCCCTTTCCTTCTCCGCCTCTGGCTGCCAGTGTCTGTGTAATATTTACTTATGATTGAGTTGCGTGGCGGCTGCGCTAGTGACACCCTCACACACACACACCCGCACACACACACTTACCCGCACGCACGGCGCAACAATTTGGTAAAAGATTGCGGTTGCTTTACTGATTTTCTCACCCATTTTATGTTTTTTTTCTCGTCTCCCTCACTTCTACACTTTCTTCATTTCATGCGTGCGAGTATGAGATGAAAATTTAAATTGATTTTGCATTGTTTGACTGTCATTGTTGCTGCTTTTGTTGGCCTCGTCTTCGGGGTTGCTTCGCTTACCCTCCTCTACCTCACACTACGTTGTTTTTGTTGTTGTTGTTTTTATTTGCGACTAACGCAGCAACAATTTTCTGATAAATTTCAATTTGTGTTCCATAATGGGGACACGGAAGAGGGGAGCAATTGCTTTTAGCTTGTATGCGATGTTAAAGGCAGATCTTGGCGGATCTTAGAGTAGTTAGATGGGCAAGGCGCAACTTGAGCTCAGCTTAGTATAATTTAATTGAGTTCAGTTAGTTTTCTAGCTGCTACACTTAATTTATTTTTTCAACAGTTAAAGGGGAATTGAATTTCAAAAAGGTAGATCTATCATGGACACCACTCAGCTTCAAATATCTGCCTAGAGCGGGTTCTTTACATATTTCAAGCCTTTTATGCGGCCATCGATTCGTCCTAGTTCCGCTTGACTCTGTTGTACACTATAAATGATTTTCAGTACATAACCAGCTACCCATTCGAGACCCGAACATTATTTGGTTTTATATGAAATTGTTTTACGCCTTATTCTCCCTCTCACTGCATCCCTTTTGGCCTAATGCCGGACGGTAATCGGGCTGACTCCTCCAACTACCGAACTTACTTTGTTGGCTTTGTTTCATTTTTTTTTTCTCCGCTCCGTTCGCTCTTTGCTGTTCATACAAATGTTTATCGAGTTGTGCGTTGATTTTCCGCTTGCTTTGGTTTTACAGCGCCCGCTTCTTGGGAGATTTTCGGGGTATCCATGGCATGGCCATAGCCAGAGTTGGAGCAGGAGAAAGAGGAGGAGAAGCAGCAGCAGCACGTGCACGATAGGGTTAAGCAACATCGACACTGACATGTGCGTGTGAGCGTGCGTGTGCGTGTGTGTGTGTGTGTGGTGTGTGTGGTGGGGAGCGCATGTGTATTGGTAATTGAATTTATTGTTTGACATTCAAAGTACCGTTGAGTCAATTACGCTGGAAAATTGGTATCAAAATATTTACGAGCTGTTTATTGCATTACGCAAGTTGATGCTCGAGGCCCCCGTCGAACCCGAAAGGTAATGCAATTTACATGCTGATGCGGCTGTCCGATTGCGTATATCGTAAACGTTATATCATTCCACTACGATTGGCAGTCAAGGCAGAGTATGGAGAGGGATGGGGGAAGATGAGGGAAAGGGATCTGCTACTAATACAGTGGAAGACAAATAGGTTGAAGATGATTTGCTGAAGTGTTAATTGAACGAGCGCGTCAATTAGGCAGACTTATCGCCAACTAACGTTGTTTGGTGGGGAAACATGCAAAGTGGCGAGACTAACGGTTCATTTAACTCAATTAACCGCAATTCGCTGCAGGCTTAGTTATTTCTATTACCAACAAACAAAACAATTCGTTACAGAGAAAATTGTAAATGTATCAGAAATCAAATGTTAACCTAGAAATAAAGAAGACAATAGTTAAAAAAAAGGTAAAGAACCTCTAACATATTTACATTATATTTGGTAATACTTACATATCGATGGGTTGCTTAAGATAGCTTAATTTCTTATCAATGTCTTATGCCAAAGGCAAAATGTACTTTGGCATGAATCATGCACGCAACTGCCTGTGGAGACAACTTACAACTGATGACTCATTGAATAGATCCCTCAAAAAAAGATATCTACAGCGTGATAAGACTAAATGCTATCGGCCAATTCAAATGTGATCAATCAAACTAATGTTCACACGGTTGATAGATAAGAAATCGACTATAAAAGCGCAAGCGTCGAAACTTTCTTCACACAGTTCTTTTAACATTTCGACAAAACAAAGGCTGCAAAATGATAGCAAAAGTTTTTCTTCTGGCGCTCTTTCTGGTGGCCTCCAGTGCCAGCCCACTGCAGGATAACAGCATGATCGGCTACCGTGAGGCCATGGACATGTTTCTGCAGGCCTGGAAGAGGATCACTCCCTGTGGTTTTGCTGATGAGAACATGCCAAAGCTGGCCCCGCTTACCATGGAGTTTATTCCCTTCAACTTCACCAAAGGAGAGACCAGCCTAGTGGGCAACGTAAGCGACATTCGCATTTCGGGACTGAACAACTTCCAGGTACTGGGCGGCAGCTGGGACAACAACACACTGCGTGCCACCTTTGATGTGATCTTCCCGGAGATTCAGTTCCTAGGTGCCTACGCATTGGAGGGCACACTGGATCTCTTCGGCCTTGCTTTGCCTGTGCGCCAGAACGTCCTGATGAACAAGAGGCTGTCGGACTGGCGTTTCGTGGGCGAGTACACGTTCGCACAGAGCTTGAACAACTCCAACGGACTGCGCATCAGCGACTTCAACTTGCAGTACTATGTGGCCGATGTGAAAGTCGACAACTGGGATCAATCCTTGGACATTGCTGCCAACAACCTTGTGAACAAGTTCCTTGGTTCCTTCTCGCTGCTCTTCTCCGAGGAGATTCAGCCCTACGTCAATGCGATCTATGGCAAGTTTGTGCTGCCGTCCGTCAATGAGCTGCTCTCCACCTTGAGCTTGACCCAGCTGACTGACTACCTTGTCATGCAGGCCGAAATCTGGAACATGGCTGGCTGCAATGTCAAGGCTTGAAGGCTCTAAGAAGTCTAAGCAGCCAAACTGCACTGTTAATTAATAAATGACTTTATCAAGGCATAAATTAATAGGATTGCATAACGTTGTTAGAAGTGTGATGGGATATGTAGTAATTGTGGGCTTGCATGGCATTATCATGATGATAGGTTAGTCCAAACTGGACTCCAACGTGCCAGATATTTCGAATGTCTTTACTAATATAGTATGTTGGGTGTTCTTGGGCGGGCTCCATCTTCATGCGGTACATTGTGGCCTGACAATGCTGTCAACATTTGTCATATTTGCTGAATAATGGATGCTACGAGTGCTGCCCACCCAATGCTGTTGCTCAACTCGATAACAGGCTGAGCGACAGATGCTCGCCCAGAAGATAAACGAGCTGAGCAGTAACAGTTAATTAGCGCGAGTTCATCAAAGCCACATACAAATGTCCGGATTACCTTACAGTGGGCATTAATATGTTTGCATGAAATATGCACAGCAGAAGCTGCAGCAGCAACAACAACAACAACAGAGCATGCAATTAAATGCAAACAATTTGATATAATTTATGTGTGGCGACATTGGCGACTGCGCCGCAAAATGTTGCATGAAGCGACTAATGCACAACGGAAGCGGAAATATGTTCGCCTGCCATGCCCGAGAGCTGCATGTCCCTACTCCCCCAAAACATATATATACACACATACCTCTTACTATCCCCCTCTCTATATTGACATTCCCATGTTAATTGGCTTAGCCCCATTGAAGAATTTGCTGACCCATCAATGCCGAAAATTTGCTTTGCAAATTATGCAAGCGCGGGCAAATAATGCGGAAAATTGCCTAGAAAAAAAAAAGAATGCAACAAATAATATTGCAGTTGCCCCGAAAATTTGCATACGAAGCGAATGTTTATTAATGCAGCCCAGTGAGCCGTTAAATACACAAATAATAACTAGAGAGAAAATAAAACATGTAGGACTTCTATTGTTTGTGCTGCTGGCGTATTAACCGCATTTTCTGGTTAATTAGCCCGGGCTAGTCGGCATATCCGGTTCCGGTCACCGGTATCCGTTGTCGAATTCACAAAATTTCACGCTGCGCCTGGCAGCAGCATATGCCTGGCTAGCTGCCTCCCTGACTGCCTGCAATAGATCGTTAAAGCGACTGTAAAATGATTAGCACAGAGCGAGCAGCAGAGGAAGGGGGAAGTGAGGGGATAGCGAGGTGAAGTCAACCATATGACCATTATGCCAATATTACCGGCCACCACAAGCCATGCCTAAAAGCTAGAGCACTCCTGCTCCTGCTCCTGCTCTCTGTTACTGCTTCCTGCTGCTGCTCCCAGCTCCTGCTCCCTTGCCTTGTCTGCGCTGTTGCTGCCTGGGGAGCACTCATGCCGTCGGGCTGGCCGGCCAGCATCTATCTAATTTAAATTAATATTATGCCAAGCAGCAGCAGCCGCAGGCATATGCATTGTCCTCCTCGTCGTGCCCATGCCCTGCTCTGTCTGTCGCCGGCCGACGGGCACGGCAAATTGAAATTGAAACTGCAACCGGATGTAATTGAGCTTGCATATGGTTGCAACCATCGGTTGGTCGCTGTCTGTTTGGCTGTGCGTCCACTGGTTGCGCCGATAATATCATTGATAGCTTTTGCCGCAATTTGTAACCACAATAAGTTGTTGCTGGTTGGCGCTGGAAAAAAGCAGAGCATGCAGTCGTGCTCTGACCCGGACAGGCCCATGGGCAGGCATACGGAACTGGCATACGGAACAGGCAGTTCCCCATTCGGACTGTCATTTGTGAATTGGGTTTTTAAGCTCGTTTTCAGGGTGTGCGATTGCGTGTGTTACTCCTCTTTTGTGTGTGTGTGTGTGCATGTGTTTCGGCCATGCTTTGTTAGGCTTTGCTACCTGTAGTTGATTACTTTCATTGTCATCGTTGTTCTTGTTGTTGCTGCTGTTGCAGGTTGCCATTGTGTGTGCAACGTTGCAGGTGGCATTAAGAAGCACGCAGAGCACAAAGAGCCGACCAACCTAATGAAATTTGTAATTTCAATAGTTGGTCATTGTAAGATTGATAAGCCGATATGCTGTGTAACGAACATTGTCGTTACAGTTATGGCCAACAGTTATTGCACAGTTACAGCTGAGCCGGAGATGATTGTGCAGAGAATCCCTGTAAATTTGAAATTTTACGTTTGCATGCAAATTATGCTGTTCATAATAAAATCTCACCGATTACGAGTTAGCCTTTTTGCAGTTTTAGCTTAATTAATGCCAGATGTTCCGCCCAACTTAGTGCAACAGAGCAGGGAGAACAAAACAACTTCGAACTACGAAAATCCTCAGAGCACTCACAGCACTCGTATTTGGCATTAGCCTTGCAGACAACAAAACAAGTGGAAGAACAAGCTGCAGAAACAGACAGGCGAATGAACAGACAGAGAGTGGAGAGATCCGAGTCCGTATCCGAATCCAGTGGCAGTTACAGTTGCAGCACAACTAAAAACTATCGCAATTGTTGTGACTTGTAACGGTTTACAATTGTTTAACTTTGGCCAATAATATCACCTGCGTCGCCAGGCAACAGCTAAGCTGCATTTAGCCAGGGGTTTCACAAGTAACCAACCTGCACTTTCTCTCTCCCTCTCGCTTTCCCCCTCTCTCTCCCTTGCCATCTCTGCACAGACAATGCAGGCAACAATGGGCCCCAAGCAACAAGTAAGAGTGCACGTATTTGCCATTTAGTAAGTATTTCTATGACTTGCTGCCTTTGTTTTTGCCGCCTCTGCTGCTGCTGCTGCTGCTGTTGCTGCTGTTGGGGCTTTTTAGAGGTTTACTCGAGCATTAAATGAGTCAAAGTACACACAGTGGCCAGGCCAAAACACAGAATGGACGGGCAGAGTGAATTGAGTTGGGGTTGTGGCGGGCACGGGGTGTGGGTAGGGGAGGGAAGGTGCCAACTGGCAACTGGGCAGGGCCAACTGCGCGCCTGAAACAATTGTCAACAGTGCGCATTGTTGTTTACAACGGGAAAAAGTTTCTCTGTTTTCTGTTTTCTGTTTTACTTTGGCATTGCACAAGGCACATTTAAAATAATTTTCTCAGCCAGCTGAGCAATGTAAATAGCTTTTCTGTTTATTTTCCTTTTAATAGTTTGTTTATCTTTGAGCGTGATTTCGATTCAATGGAAAAGCGTAACAAGAATTTGTAAACAAAACGCCATTGTCATTGGGAAGAATTAGTACAATAATTAAAATAATCGAACGTTTATTAATTGTAAATTAGTGTGTACATAAACTTTTTATCGTTATTCAAGAAGGATATTGGCCATTTTCACGACGACACTTTCAAATCCTTAAAAGAATTTTGATTTTAATCAATTTTTGCATTTAAAGGATTCTAAATTTTGTTAAAAAATAACAATTTGTAAGTTTGGTGCAGATCCGCTTAAAGTCCATTAAATTTCCAATGCCATTTAACATTTAAATCAAACTTGTTCAATTGATGGATCAAAAATTCTTTCCCTTTGAAAATATGATATTAAACCTGATATTTTTACTAAGAAATTATTTATGCCTTGTTCAATCGTAAATAAAAGGTCCGAAAATTTAATTTCTTAACAACCATTGATAACATCAATAAACAATCTTGTCTTGTTTCTTGTTCTTGGAAAAGTTTTTTGAAATCAGTACATACCATATTTTAAGCTTTAGACTTTTCCATTAGAAAAAGAACTGTACAAGATGCCTTAATATGTAAAGTACTAGGGCCCTGGGATTATCAATAGGATTCTAGAGCCTTGGAACTTGGAAGATATCAAGTGTTTTGCCTGTCGAAATGGCCCTATTAACTCTTAATAATAGTTGTCGATTAAATATATATACATATATTCTGTTTTTCTGTCTGCTTTATTATCTGAACGGCATTATCTCAAAGACTAAAGGAGCTGAAGCCATAACATTTTTTTAATAATGCCATAAATTGCAGTGACTACGCTTTAAAAGCTACAATTATTATGTACTATAAATATAATAATTATATAATTTTAATTTACGGCTATAGTTTTCGCATATTTTAACGTTTTATATTAAGTTAAACATATATATCAAAATCCGTTACCTTTTACAGTCGAAACTTGACTTATTTTTAATTCGTTGAGTTACTGAAATGTGCGGAAACATTAATCGTATTAAAGAATTTAGTTCATCAGCTAATTAATAATGTATTATGAAATCATTAATGCTCAGAAATACAAAACTTTTGCCTGATATGCCTTCTTAAATGAAATGCTAAAGAGTAAATCATTTAAACTATCCCAGTGAACCTGCTGAGTTAATACAAATTTCGCACGAGGCAGCAAACGTGCTTCCTGCTAATGTGTTACCGTCTGAGCCCGTCAATAAATCGCCATTATCATAACTTTTCATTGCGCGACAATCAAAATGAATGTGGAAGCAAATTTAAAACTTAAATCAAGTCATTTTCGAAAACAATACACGTTTAACGTAGCGTGAAGGGAAGCACTAACCCCAAAAAAGCACATAACAATATTTCGAAAACGATAACTGTCAGCCCAACATTCCCGAAAGGGGTAGGAGGAGGGGGAGGCAAATGGCGGATTGCGGGGTAAGCTACCGGTCGCTTGTCATTAAAATGTTTCCGTCGTCGGCGTCGGGAACGTTGCCATTGTCAGTTGGCGTTGCTAATCAGCGATGCTGCTAAAAGGTATTCATATGCAAAACAGAAAGAGAGAGGGAGAGAGACGCCGAGTCGTCCGACGAGGCGACATTATTCATTGCAAATGGCAAACGGAAGGGATCTACTTATAGTCGGGATACACTGCCTCTGTGTATATGTATGTGTGTGTGTGTGGGAAACTTTAGCGTCGCTCAAGGTAGAATATAATCAAAAGCCGTGAAAACATTTTTACACGTCATTAAACTTAAATTCAGCTAACCATGGAATCGCATGTTACAGCATCCACGGATCAATCGCACATGCATACACCAACACATACAAACACACACACACGCTCACGTGCTGCCAGCCATATGGCAATTCTTACCGTCAGCAGAAGATTGATGGGTGTGTGCGTTATTCGGCTTCATAAATAAATGAGAAGCGCGCTTTAACTACGAAATTGAGGGAAACTTTAAAATTTCATTGCTACGTCGAACTGGAGAAAGCTCGAGAGCTTGAGTAGTTTGTTGAAAACTTCTAATTACCGTGTAATGATTGCAATTTACAAGAAGACACACCCACACACACACGTTGCCAAGACGTATTGCCACACGCATCCCTCTCTGTACGCCCCTGGCACAACTTGTGTCGCTTATGAATAATGGCTTTTGTGGCAACTTTTGGCAAACGTCAGAGTTGTCAAAGTTGCCAAAGTTGTCATTGCCATTGTTGTATTCCATATTGTCAGAGTTCTCTCTCTCTATCTCGCTCTATGCATGTGTATAATATGCAAATCAGCCTTGTGTGCGTGCTGTTGGCAAATTGAATTTAATTAGTATTTATTTACAAATAGCAAACTAATTAAATTTGCTATGAACTAGTCAAATTTGATGCTTCAATTGAAGAAATCAATGAAATTCTCAGTAAGCATCTGCTTAAAGCATCTTCAGCATCGCCACACCCCGCCCCGCCTTGCCACGCCCATTGCTTCGAGGGACATTTAGCTCTTGAACCGTAAACCTTTGAATTATTAATTTTTAAGCTATGCTTCATGTGTGCGAGTGTGTGGAGGGCGTGTGCAAGTGTGTGTGTGTGTGTGGTTGAAAAGGGCAGCCAACTTGCACGAGGGGTCACATTGATTTAGCCTGTGGGTCAGTGAAGCTCATGCATAAGGGCGGATGGGGGAGTGGTCGCTAAGCTGAATGGGGCGATTTAGTTTTTCCGTCTCCGCCCTCTGTGATTGTTCGCTTGAATGCACATTATTAAATTTAAGTATCTCATGCTGCGGGGAAAATCTTAGCAAAAAATAAAAAGGAAGTTGGAGAATGAAAAACCCGAACTGATAAGAAATCATGGTACTCTTTCAAGCCGGATTTTATAATATGTTGCCGTATCTGTGCATTGATTTCTTGTTTCTTCGGCAACTTCGTCACATGCATAATGCATGAACGTGGGGCATAGGCGGGGTGGAGTGGGTGGTGGTGGTTGGGTTCGTTTTGGACATCCAACATATCAAAAACAAAGCTCATTACAATTTGATGCGTGGACAGGCAATTTGCGGAGCCGCCAAGTGCAGGCAAAGCGCCCAACATTCGCCAAATGCAATGTGGACAGAGCGGACCAGGGAGAGCCACAAGGGGAAGGGCGGACCACAAATCAACAAACAAAATTGCTGCCCCCAAGGCCTGACGGAGCGCATACTGTATACTGTATGTGGAACATAACAGAACTTTGAAGATACGCGGCGGTCCTTGAAAACTGACAGCTGTGCAGTCGCGTTTCCACTTTGCCTTTTTGCCAACTTTTCGAAATGAATTGTTTCTGCTTTCCGCTCTCTGTGCCGCCGTGTTCCCCGTTCCCCGTTGCGTCCCTGCGGCAGAACACGCAGAAAATTACATTATCAGAAAAATGAAATTAGTCACCTGCCAGGGGCGGCGGCTGCTGGGGCTGCCACGCCCATTGACAGATTGTTTCGCATCGCATAATTGGCCAGAATGTGCTGGCAGAGCAGGAGACACACAACCAAATCAACTTACATGCCCCGAAAATGTTCGTGTTGCGTGGTGCGCTTTTTCATTAGCTAATTAAAATTAGCTTTTTCATTTGGTTACTCAATTGCCTTGTTACCAACTTGTTTCTCTTGTTGTTTCTGTTGTTGGCCTTGTTTTTTGTGTTCTATGTTCTGTGCTCTGTGGCTGTGGCCTCTCTCTTTCATTGCTTTTCGGAAGAGATCCTTTGTTCCCTGTCGGTTTTCGAAAATGATAACAAAATTAACCAAACAAAAGAGCTTTCCAAACACAATTTAGTTAAATTGATTTTGCAAGTGTACTTTGACTATTTCTACGGCATGGTAACAACACATATCTGATGTATTGTGATTGGGGTTTTCTAGGGACTTTCCCAATTCGCTGTAACAAATGCTGCAACTGATAACTCTTTATTATCCCACACGAAATATAAGTGAAATAAATTTTGTTATTTTTATTGAAAATCTTAATAAACTGAGGTTATTTAAATTTATTCTATTGTCAGCTTTTTTTGATTTAACTAGTATATAATGTTAACTAAAAGCTTTGGTACGCCAAAAGTCTTATAATTTTGCAGGTTCTATAAATTATATATTTGGTTAAGGTACAGGATTGAATGGCATTGTGAATATTTAATACTATATCTCGCTTTGATTGTCACTAATAAGATTTTCTATTTCTAAAATCTGAACTAGTCATCATATAAAATTCTTCATTTCGGTCGATTCCTATGACAGCTACTTCTCTGATGAGGATGTTTTAGAATACACATACTTTATGGGATCGGAGATGTCTCCCAAGCACACACCTTGCCAAAATGAATATATAACCTCTGCAAGGGTATTATTAAACGACCATTTAAAATTAAGAAAAATATTTGCATTATGTTTATCTCAGATTCTTCAAAATATTAACATATGTAAGTCATGGTGAATATGATGTTAAATCAATAACAACACAAAGCTCTAAGCTAGAATCAATTCATTGAATCGAAATCCGTACAATTCCACACTATATCTTAAGAATGAACTTTAAATCACTGTTGGCACTCCCCAAATGCAGCTGACAATTACAATAACAATAGCAGTGCTTAATGTGGGAACACTCTTGTGCTGGACGACCACAGAGTTGTTCATAAAATTAATCACTTGACAGAATTGTGCAATTTGCGTAGCCAAAAATTAACTTAAATGTGGCTTTTTTCTTGAACATGCACAATTGCACACCCGAGTCTCGTATGTGGCCCAGAAGTGATGCGAGCGGAGCAAGGAGCAAGGGGAGAACCAGTCGTGCTGTTGCTGGTACAAGGATACACATGCTTGCCCCGTGTGTGTGTGTGCCCGGGCTGGGGGACGTTCTGGGAACACTTCGGCCTAAACCATTGAAAGCCCGAAAATGTATGGCAATTAGAGTGGCCATTGTGTGTGCTGGTCAGTCGTTAGTCGAGGGAGTGGGCAGAGACAGAGGCGGGGAGGCGGCTTGGACTAGTTGGTTGCCGAAGCCGGGCAAACTATTAGATAGCAATCCCCGTGACTGCGACTGCTACTGCGATTGCCATTGCGATTGCGATTGCGACTGCGGCTGTGCGACGTCTGTGTGTGCTGTTCATTTGGCCGCATTTTGTGGCAGCTACAAATGGCCCTTTGCTGTTTTCATCGTTGCGAGTAATTTTTCAAAAAGCCGCCTTCATTGTTATGCAGCCTTATTGTTATTGCATAAAAATTGCAACTCCCCACACGCTCGTGCACGACTGTCGCTCTCTCTCTTTCTCTCTCTATCTGTCGGTGTCCTTCTCACTCTGCTGCATGCAACAGTTGCAAATGGTGCGCAATTAGGCGCCGCAATTAACGTGGCGCAGTGTTTAACCTGTTACACAGTCGCTGTTGCTGGCTTTCTGCTCCACTACGTGCCGTCCATTTACATGAGGATTTTCTAAATTTTAATGCTAGTTATTTGAGTCGTACACGTGTATGTGCGTGTGTGTGTGTGTGTGTGTGTGTGGCTGTGTGCGTGTGTATTCCTGTGCAATTGAGGTCCATTTGTGTACCCACACAATTGTCGCCGTCGCCGTTCCCTGCATTTAAGCGCGTCCATTTTTCACATTGCTATTTTTTGAGCTCTGCTGGACATTTAAACGCATTATTTTTAACGCCAATTATGCACCCAACTGGCCGCACGGCCAGTCCCTATAAATTGGCAACAAATGCAGCGGCCTCTTGATTACGGCTATTATCTTAATTGCCGTACGTGTTCGCATTACTTTCCGTGCAATTTAATCATTGTGCATTAAGTAGCAACAGACATAGAGAGACAGAGAGAAAGACCTCTGCAAACCAAACAACTCTTTGATATTCTACACTCCAGAGCTTTCGCACAGCCGGGAGCTGCAGCTACTAATTAACTGATTAAAGGTTTATCATTATTAATTATGATCTCATGTTGGTAGCATTAACATCAATGCAAAAATGAAGGAAATTGCACTATGTGACTATCATTTTTCGTCATGTTACGTTGATAGTAATTTAAACGAAATATTCATTCAAGTTTAATATTTTCAATAATTACTTCACTCTGTAGTAAGCCGTAATTATCTACGATTTTAAGTCCGATCTTAGCTCTAACGAGAACAACAAAAATTTCTTCTCTATGTTAGCACTTGAATAACAGTGAACACAATTCAACAGTAGAGCACCAGCCTGAAAATTGGACTCTGCAACAGCCGCACGTAGAGAGTTATTTACAAACGAAGCTAATTAGAGAATTTCGACTATTTTGCTTCTGGAAACATGTTTTGCTTGCGAATTTGTGGATAATTAATTCCACATGTCATGGATCAAATAACAACATTCGCAACATTCGCAAGCTTGTTGTTAATCAGGCCGCCATTCGAGGGGTGCACCAGGAGTAAGCTTTCCCTTTGGAAATCTATAAAAAATATAGAACCAACTCGCCAGACTGGCTAAACAGAATTTAAATTGTTATCATGGAACTCCAACCACAACTTGATCTTAGCTCAGGTACTTTCTAATCGACCCTCGTAGTAACTGTTTTGTGGTTCGCTGAGCTTTGCACAGAACATGATTTAATTATGAGGAGACCTTGTCAGTGGCGCACGGACCATGTTGGCGTTTGGCTGGTTGCGCTCTGGTCGAATGGAAACAGTACGAGACAGGGGCGCAAACACACACGCAAGGACGCATACAGAACGGGAGAGCGACGCATATTTGCACATATCATAGCATACTTCTGTGCGCTCGTGCATATTTGAATTTGAAAATTCGACATCTCTTAATTATGTGCACATTACAGCCAAATAGATTAAATATTAACTTTGTTATGCCGCATGTACAAAAATATTTTCACCGCATTTTACGTATATTATATATATTATTTGTGTGTTTTTGCTCCACAGTTATTTTATACAATTTCCAGGGTAGCTGACATAAAATATTCTATTATTTTTTGGCCGTCCGGCGGCAATCATAAAAATTCATAACCCACAAGAATACGCTTGAGTGGAGCCTAACACACACATTCACACACATGCTATATTCAGTATATATCCCCATTCCCTGCCGTATATCCATTTCAATTATCTGCAAAATCAAACATCGAACAAGCGGTTCGTGCTGAGCCACAGCGAAACCTCATCAATTGCGATATGTGCACACAGATAAAAATCAAAATTAAATCGAGCGAATTCATGCGAAAGAATTAATAATTTCCGTTCTATTTTATTTGTAGTTCCGTCCAAGGCAGACAATGTGGTACATATTCGCACCGGAAATTAGACAGTCCTCGGGCAGAGAAAGTAGTAAAATGAAAAACAACAATCACTTATGCATTGCCATATAAATGAAACTAAAACACAATTCCCTCAATCGATGATCCCGAAAAATGGCAATCAGAAAGGCAGAGAGAAAAGTGCTCTTAATTAAAATTTAAACATGGATTGACAGTCGTTTGAGGGTAGTCTAAAAGATAATAAATAGTTCTTAGTGGTTTTGCAAGAGTAATCATTATTCATTTTTAAGTGCTGTTCGTTTATATATATTTATGTGTGTGTGAAAGTATTTATATTAGATGAAATAAATCCGAAGATGGGATAATTAGTAAGTAAAGATTTATTTATATTTATTCTATACACAATCAATTATAAGAATGAAGTGCTCCACGTTTTGTGTGAATTCCAGATAAAATAAAAGTTATTACTTTCCCGGTTAAAGAAACTTTCCTACTCTTATTAATTAATATAATTCACATTGCAAATATTATTTAAATGTATTTTATGTATTTAGGAATTGACTTACCTTTTCCTTATTGTAATATTTGTCAAATTTAATCTATACTTATTACTAATGTATTTAAATATAATTACCTTGGTTGAATTTTATTCGCATATTTATTCATCACCAACATAACATAAGGTCAGCTTATTCAACGATTCATTGTACACATTTCCTCACTCACCAGTGTGTTCAGCCTGAGCAAACAAATACAGTCAAGCCGGGTGTTAGCCATCTATCTACATCCGCAATGGTGTCTCTTCCTGCTGCTTGCAGCCTAGTCAAGCCTACGTAGGTGTATTCTTCATAGACAAGCCACAAGCACATCCTTCGGCTTTGCCATGCTTATGCATACACAAATACACTCATGTGTGTGTGTGTGTGTGTGTGGTTGCTCTTGCTTTTTGTCTATGTCAGTTTTTTGCCATCGGGCACACACGGGCATTTTCTACGTTATTGGTTATTGACTTTTTACGCCGTTTGTTGTTTTAAAATTGCTCATTTCATGCACATGACTGAACGCACGTTACCCATTTTTTCCACCACTCGAGTATGTCCTTGCACCCACTCGCACCGACACCCGCAGCCGCAGCCACACACACACGCACACACAGACTTGTCAACAAAGGGTTGAGGAATTGAGGGAGCTCTTGAGTACCACCCGGACAGCCCTTTGACTGCTGCTGCTTTGTATTGCAGTTGACTTCAGAAGTGTTTTTTATGAAATGGACAGCCCGCTGATTACAAAATTGCGGCCATCGCGTTGGCTACTTGGCTATGCGGCAGGCAGCACAAAGGCGCTAAGTGCCGCCTGCCATGCCACTGGCATATACAAGTGCCAGACAGGGCAGCGTCGGGCAGCTCGGGGTGGCTCGATTACGTGCCGTCGCAGGTGCATGAAATTGCACACGGAATTGAGTTATGACACATGTCTCATTGCGAAGGCGTTCGGGCGTGTTGATTGCGTGTAAATGATGCGGCGGCTTAGTATCAGCAACAAGAGCGCCTCATCTGCTTCACGGCGCAAATAAATGAAGGCTGAATCACAGCTGTGAAGAAGGCTTTGATTAACGGCGAAGTGCCAAAAGAAGTGAAGGCTGTCGAGCAACAACAGCTTGCAGTTTGATTGGCGCGTTGCTCATGTGAGAAGGGAGGGGAGAAGGTGCTATTACCTGTTATTCCCATCTACAAAGAGAAAGAGAAAGAGAGAGAGAGGGAGCTGCTCTGCTTCAGTTACTTCATCAACTATGGAATTTAATTAATGAGCACAATTTAGCTTGTAATTAGTGCAAGCATTCTCACTGGCAACTTGGCGATATTTGTGATTGATATGCGAATGTTTTCACTGTAGATTTCGTTTATTTAAAACCCGAGTGTGAACCCAAGCGAAAGTTTTCCCGTTGCAAATTAATTCAAGTGCGTAAATTACTTGGCCGCCGGCTCAGGTGTGTTGAAGAGTTCTGAGAGAGTAGTATGGGAAGTGTCTGTCTCTCTGCTTGTGTGTGTGTGGGGGCAGTACTTGAGCTCTGTTTGCATCCGAGCTACAGCTGTGCTCCCTGTTACGTCCGAAAGTTAATTGAAATTCCAAGCAAACGCAGCGGGATAAGAATAACAACAACAATCCTTCAGCCTTTGTGCCTTGCACAACAATGCGTTTTATTAATGTCACGGCATAACTTTGATTGCATTTGCAAATCAAAAGCACTTGCAGTCTTGATTATTAAGAGCGCTGTTCACTCGCAGCGAGGATTCTTCTTTCATTTTGCCCACTCCACTTGAAACAAATGACAAACAGAGCGCATTCCTTTGTAAAGCTGCATTTCTGGGATTCCTTCATTTGGTCGTTGACAATGGCAAAGTGCGTATTAATCAAGTTAACAACGGGTAAGAGGTAAAGAGTCCAACTAGCAAAGCTATTTAAAGCGAGGTTTCTACGCAGGCCCGTAGCAAGGCGACAGGCGACTGTTTAAAAGTAAAAACGAAAGATTCACCTAATTGTTTGTGAATTTTGAATAATTTTAAATTAAAGACAAAAACTTAAATGCTAAAAATGTAGTGAAAATTTATCATATTCTAATATTATAAATTTAGAATTTAAGGGTCCAAAACAAAGATTTTTCAAACTTGATGTTGGTAATGAATTTTTATTTATTTTTGTTTACTTCATATTAATTTAAACAAGTTAACTCAGAAATAATGGTCGACAACTTATTTCAAATAAAATTAAATAATAAGGAGCAAGTAAAATCTTAAAAAGAATACATTATAATTGTGAAGCAGAATGATATTATTTTTCTCATTTATTTAAAGTCGAACTATGCACAGTCAACTGTTTAAAAGTAAAAACAATAATTTAAACTAATTGTTTGTGAATTTTGAATAAGTTTAAATTAAAGTCCAAAACATAGATTTCTTAAACTTGATAATGATGACGCATTCTTTATTTATTTTAGTTTACTTAATGTTAATTTAAACAAGTTAACTCATAAATAATGGCCTGCAACTTATTTTAAATAAAATTAAATAACGAGGAGCAAATAAAATGTAAAACCTTAAAAGAAAAGACAATTTTTTTATATATATTTTGTTTGCCAATATAAAATCGAAAAAATAATTGATTTAATAAGATTCGATTTTTTTATTCTGTAATATGTTACAGTAAATCAATTACAAAAAGGGCCCTAGAGGGGCCGTCGCTATGGTCCTGTTCTCACGAGTGTCAAAGAGAAAGACAAATTCTCTTTATAAATAAAATAAATTTTCACCTTGCCTGTGATTTTTAGACATAAATGCAATTTAACATTCTTGCCAATTCTTATCTCTGCACTGTACTGTATGTACGTAGGTATACGTATGTATGCATTTACCGCCAACCGACTGCTCAAAATGAGTCTTTATCGCAGCTGACTGCAAAGCTTCACTGCAACCTGTGCGACTGCACTCAATTAGCTTCACTTTTCACTTGCGCTCGTGCTCGCAGTCGCTTGTCCAGCTTGCCGGTCCATCCGTCTGTCCGACCATCCGTCTGCTCGTGCGCTGGATTAAGTGAAGGCTTACAAACGTGAAGACAGCCAACATGTGTTCTCGTTCGCCTCTGGCGATGGCGATGGCGGCGGCGGCAAAGGTTATTTTATTTATTGCATTAGCCGGACGCTTGGCTGGCTTTAGCGCTGACCCGGTCGAAGTCGAATCCGGATCCGTCGTTGGAGTTGCCTGAATGGAGCTGCAGGTGATGCGTTCTCGGACCTTTTATCACAATAACGTTGACATGGCTGGCCCATTGGCCATGTTGCTCGTATTGGCCTTTTGGCCGCTGCGCGTGCCTTGAATTAACTTGATGGCTGCAATTGCACACACAAAGGCAGCAGACAGCTGAATTGCATATACTACATATGTGTTTGGCATATAAGCCGGGCTGAAATTGACAACATTATTCAAGTATTATGACAACAATTGAGTCCGGTTGAATTTTAATTAACGGCCAGGCCACAAAAGTGCACAACAAATTAGTTGGCTTTAAAATATCACTAATTAATTATGAATGTTTTCAAATTATTTTAAATGCTGCCATGAGGCGGCAGGCAGTCGGTGCATCGTGTGGGCATAATAAATAAAAGTGTATATTGTTGAATAAATAGTGATATTGAAATATTTTGAAATTTGTTTAACACTATGCGAAAAGTAAATAAGCTAGAATTGAATTACATTCAATTCGAATCAAAATTGAAATAGATTTTTTATATTGCAAATATTTTAGGAGAGATGATATAAAACATGACTAACGTTGATATTGCAATCAATGAAAATAATATAACAATATATAAATAAAAATATAAGTATGTAAATAAAATTTTAATTTGTGATGAAATTTGTTGTTGAAATAAATATAGTAGATAAGAAGCAAATTTAGAATAAAATACAATAATTGAAAATAATTTAATCTATTAATTTACATTTATTTTTAATAATATTTTTCATTATCTCAATACGTTACTTTTCATAGGGTATCTGGCAGTCAGAAATATTATTTCCTTTTAGCTTATTTATTACACTCGACTAATTACCAAAAAACAACAAAAAAAATTGCACTATTCAAATATGCAATTTTCAATATTGTTATTTTCTAGCTAATTGTTGTAAAGTAGTAAAAGTATTTAAATATTCCGTTTGTTTGTTAAATGCTGCAATTAAAAATACAAGCATGAATTAAACTGGCTTACTGAGCGCCCAGACAGCCGAACTGGCAGACAGACAGACACGCAGGCAACGCTAGAGAGAGGGAGAAAAAGAGAGAGAGTCGAGCGCCCAAATACATCACACACACTTATATACATATACAAAATACGTTATGTAAGTGCTATATTCGTATGTACACAAATCGGCGACAGTACGACTGCCACACCCACTCAAAGGAAGGGGAAGACCGAAGTAAAGGCAGAGGGTGGGCGGAAATGGCGGCGCCAACAAACGTAAACACAAACTGATTAAATATGCACTTTGCAGCTTGGAAAACGCGGAATAAATTAAAGTGTTAATTTAACATGACACATTAGTGCTGCCCAACCTTACACACATAGACACTCTCACGTACACAGACACAAACAAACGAGCGAGCACACACACACACACATACACACATACTTAGACTAGAGTTAGCTTTAGCGCGCTGGCTTGGGTTTTGCCATTGTACTGTCTGCTCTTGCTAGCTGATTTTCAAGTGTGTCTGTGTGTGGATGTTTGAGTCAGTGTCTGTGTGTGTGTGAGGTCGTCTACGTATGTGTGGTTGTCTGTATGTGCTTTTCGGGGCGCTCGCCTGCGCTGCTAATGAGCTTCTGGTGGCGTCGCTGCTGCTGCTGTTGCTGCTGTGCTGCTTCTGGTTAAGGGATATAGGGAGACAGGGGGAGAAGGGTTAAGGGGATTAAGCACACGAATGCGCATACCCTGGACCCGTGTCAAGGTGTTTGAAGTAATTACGCGTACGCTGATGTATTAGCATTTTCAAGCGTAATTATTGTTGCTGTTGTTACTGCATTTTAAATGCAAACGCGCTGTCCGGGAGTGGCAGCAGCAAAAAAAAATTACCTGAAAACTGAAAACAACTTTGAAGCGCTTTTAATTGAATTTGCGGTTGTTTTAACTGCCACTTGCGGCAGTCAGTGAGTGTGAGCGTGAGTGCACATATGTGTGGTGGCAGAGAGCATAATGCGTTTAGTTTCGCCCTCTGCAAAGTATTCGTATTCGCTGTGCGATGCATGAATAACGCCACTGGGGACTGCAGAACTATGCACTGTGCGAAACTTGATTAGGGATTTCGATATCTCTGCAAAAATATTGGCTTTATGTTGTGCTGGGATTAGAGATTTGTTCAAATTGAAGCTGAGACTAAAGCAAAACAAGTGACTACTGTGGGAAATGTGCGCTCTGACAGCTAGTCAAAATGATTTCAGATGAAGGAGCTTTAGCTGTAAGCCGCACACATGCACTGAGAGTGCCAGCAAGGACTATTGTGTCCGGGTAATTCTCGTATCTTACGCTGCGTATTTATCTGTCGCTTTGATAGTAAATAACATCTCAGACCCAAGGAGATACGTCTAATCTCTGCTCTGACTTTGTGGGCTTGTAATTTATGAAGTTGTCAATGCTGCCAACAAACAGAATAAAACTGTAACAATTGAAACAACAAAATCCTGCAAATCCAAGTGAAATGTGCATGCGAGTGTGTGTGTGTGTACTTGTGCTGTTTGTGTTAAACTGGAGCGTGATTAAATGGTGAATGCGAGTTGAACTGGCACTATAAACATGGCAGCTGGAAAAAAGTCCAAGCAATTGGTCACGCTTAATCACCTGCTCGATGGATGCCAGCAACAGCAGCAGCAGTAGCACCAGCTAAGGGACACCGAGGCCACATCAAGTATACGCGCCGTGCACATAATTCTACGCAACAGCAATGACACTAAAACTGCACTGGCCAAGGGACTGGCAAGTGTAAAAGCAACCAAACGGACTTGCACATACTTGCAAACACACACCCACACCCACACACGAACAGTCACACCCACTCACTTTCCAGCGTTGCTTGAATGCGTCTGTGCGACAGTTCAATGAAAATAATGAAAAGCAAAAGCACCCTGGGAGTTTTATTACAATTGATCACCTGTTACGTTCATTGGTAATTGCACCCAGAGCCATACTAAATACACACACACCACACACACTCACACCAGCATGCACACCATGCACACCCACACACCTGCATAGCTGACACGGCGGTTGGCCGATCTGAATGAGTGAAGCAACGAAGCGCATGATGCGCTGCACCCAAACCAATTCGCCATGCAGCATCCCCGTTGGCTTTGAATTTTGTACATGAGGTCAGCTTTTGTGTTTGCCTACCTACCTACCTGGGTGCGACCGGCAGTGGGACCCCGCACAGTCGAAGGCAATTGAGCGCCGAACGTCGAACATCGATGCGATGTGCGCTATTCCACAGTTGCCGTGTGTGTTCCCCATGTGCTGCCCCAGGACATTTGTTACAGTTGAAATGCGCTCGTAAAATGTTTTCGGTCCATTCTTATGGTACCCGGCAACGGGGCCGGACCTGAACCGATCCGGCATCTGACTGCATGGTTGAGAGTCTAGTGGAGTCAGTGGTGTAGGTGAAAGGGGAGTCCATGCGATTGCCAACAAGTAAAATAAATTGTTGCATTTTAATGTGCTAGTCCCTCAGCCCGCTGTGGCGCTTCTCGCTCGGTTCCCTTGTATATTCCAGGTGCGTGCTTGTGCACTGTTGCGGGATTTATTGAATTTTTAATTTTAATTTGCTATTCAAAGAGAGCACGGAGAGCGCGGAGAGGTAGATGCAGAGGGATATCGAATGAGGTAGGGCAGGAGCGGCACCGAGCTACTGCATTGAGAAACAGTTGACCGTCGGTAACGAATTTCATTGAATTTGATGGAAATTTCATTGAGAATGTATCCTTTGTCTTTGCGTGTAAATGAGAATTACTAATTTTACGCTGTTCTCTTACTTTTGTCAATAACAAATAGGTACGTCGACAGTTTTGAAGGCAGACAAACATTAAAAAATATGTGAGAGTTGAGGACTATACACATTTTTTAAAAAGAATTTATATACGATTTTAAGTATAAAATTTACAAATGAATCCAAAAATTAGAAAAGAAAAAAAATTTTTGCATTTTTAATATGATAAGAACTTGCGACTTGCACGTCGTTACTGGAATGTAAACTCACGACTTCTTTTTTGAAAGTGTAGGCTTAATTTACCTTCCTTAGCTAACCGTAGAACCATGCCAACCCCTTTTGTCCCTAGTAGAATTATCTTTACATATGGCTTACTGTTTCTTATTGTTGAGACAATAAAGAGTTTAATGTTCGGCCTTCAATAATTTATACTTAATAGTTACTAATGCAAACTCTATAGTGTCCATCAAGTAACTTTCCCTCGAGCTGGTTCAGTTCCTCTTTTCTTTATGCTCATTAAGTAGTTCATTTGAAGAAGTATCGCTAGGGGTCGGTTGGGAACGTCTACTTGTAATACTTATTTTATATTGATCAAATATCTTGATCTGATTGGGCTTTTCTGGGACTCCCCCAATCCTCTGCAACAAATTTTAAATGGGCTAATTTTTGTGTTTCTCTGATTAAATGCAATGAATATTTATTGTAACTCAAACTTATTAGAATTAAATGTGTTAAGTTAATTTATGTATAATCAGTTGACTAACCATTGTGAAATTTAAATAAATAACCAATATAAATATTCATATTTAAGATTCAGTATATTAAGCATCGTTTGTTGATATTTCTAGTTCCTGAAACTAAAATTTATTTGCCAACCGATAGCTGTATTGCTTGCAGCCACGCCCCTCCTTTCTGCCACGCCCATTAGATAGCTGAGTCCCACTGTCAGTTGTCAACACAAGTCGCACTGTTTGCTTTGTGGGCTCCGCCCAGCGTTAGGTGAATCTGATGTTGAAAATTGTCTGCAACTTGGGGTTGACATCTTGTTGCTCGGTGTGTTGCAGGCGAATGAATCGTCAACTGCAACTTCTATGCGCGTTGTTAATCTCGCCGCGTGTCGCCTCAAAGTATGCTATGCAAAGTTTGCAGCGAAATAAACAACTCGCAGAGCGACGAACATAACTTTTAATGAAACGCCGCATTTGCTTGTTAATAATAAAATGCGACAACGCTGGCAAAGGTCGGGCAAATTATGTTTATTATTTTATATTACTTTGCGCGGAATGCCGCTTATTACACACACACACACACGCACACAAACATATACTCACTCGGCTTGCAGCCAGTGTCGCACCTTAGTGGGGGCAAATCAAAGCCCGTCGGGCAAGCGAATGCCAATGCCGCTTGTCAACATCGCTGCCAGTTCTGCTGGGCACGGCCCCCTGTGCAGGGGCCACCCTTAAGCCGACGCAATTCGCAAGGCAGATTTTCAGTGTAAACTCTAAGTAAGCAACAACCCCTCGGCGCTTTGTATTATTCTTTTATGCGTTTCTAATTTCATTTAGCGACATTCGACATTACCTTCCCCCCAACTCCAACTCCTCTTCCGCCTTCGCATTGCCTGCTCTGCTTCCTTGTGCAGGTAGCAAAAAACTTTGATAAACATTTCTTTTGCCTCATCTTTGCCTGCATTGTTGTTTTTTTTTCTTTCCCGGCATCCACAGTTCTCCTTCTCGTCAGTGTTGAGTATTTTCTTTTAATTTTTTCATTTTCCAATTTTTTTTTCCTCTTGCTCTCCACCGCTTTCTCCACCCGCTCTGCCCCCATTACGTAGCGGGACTTTGGCAAAATTAGATTAGAAATATTGCTACCAGCATTTTGCTTTTACCTTCCGCTTTACTCTCTTTCTTATTTGCCTGTCGTTTTGTGTGTGTGCTTTATTAATACGCATGTTGTACTTTTTGCTGTTTTGCATGCGGCAACAACTACGATAACAACAACAATAGAGAGAGAGAAAAAATTGTTTTTATGTTTGTTTAATTATTGAGATTTCTTTTCAGGGGAACATTGCGTTGTCGTTGCTGTTGTTGTTGTTGTTGCTGTTGTGGGGGCCTTGTGCGGGCTGGAATTGTGTTTTAATTCAGTTGGCCTTGTTAACGTTTTCATTTGCTGCAGGCCAATCGGCGCGACCCCAAAGACTTTCAATAATAAATGCTTTGAACGATTTCAATTCAAATTACAATTGCACTTAAATTCTCTCGAATATCTTAAATTGCTGCACCCCAACTTGTGGTTGGACATTGAGCCTGCAATTTGCGAAGATATTAGTTTCAGTTGCATAATTAAGGCGTAATTCAAGGCTGCACGTCCAATTATAGTTGCGTGTATGCCACATATCCTAATTACTCTGAGTATCGCAAGGGGAAGGGGGGTTTGACTGGGGTGCAGCTAAATATGAAACATTTTAATTCATTAGGCCGAGAAAAAGTGTCCAATTTCAGATTGAGTAATTGAGACATGCGAATGAAAATTAACTTAAATGCATAATATTGCTTTCAACTAACTTCATTTGGATACTGTATTTAAGTTTCACTTAGAGCAGTCAATTCTGTATGAACTCAGTATTGATACCCATTCGGAATATTCATGTGGCGGCGGCTGCTGCATAATGAAAGCAGTCGAAGATCTTAATACGTATCAGTTGCTTAGCTCATTACGCGATTGAATAAGGTAACTGCAACATTTATAGACAAGTTCGATTCAATACATATATATGCACGTCTAAATTTGGACTATGCAAGATGCCCATTCGGTTCCAAGTGCCTTTCTCTTCGTGGCTGCTTCACTTCAACCTCCTACCACGGTGAATCAGTCACTTCGATATCAACGATGTCTGCGAGGTCTCTCAGTCTGACGTTCGCCGTGGCTGTGGTTGCTTAATGAATGTGCTTTGCGGCCCTTTGCCGCCGGTTTAGCAGCTCATATTGTGAGCGTTGAGTTGCCGCTTGCGGTGCCTGTGGTCATCTGCTCTCGAACTAATACTGAGCAACTGAGCACACAGACAGACACACACACACACCCATATACAGACATTCACACGCGCACTTGACCAGCAGGTATGTTTGTTAAATTCTAATTAATCTGCCTATAACATTGTTGTTGGTCCGATTGTTGTTGCTGTACTGGTTTTGATTACATTTAAAACTCGAACTGATTAATGCGCATCATTTTTTGAGCTCTTGCAACGGGTTGGGTTAATTGCTGCAAGGCATTTGCATGTGGAGAGGTGCTTACGAGTATATATATTATTGATGAGGCTGCTGCATTGTGTGATTATGTGTAATTATTTATGAGGAATAAGAAAGGGAGGGACTCAGAAGGCGAATAGGGGTAGAAATATATATACATTTCGATGGAGTAAGATATACGATTGAGCTGCGCAGAGTAATATAAATGATAAGAAGATGTAAAGCCGTGAAGCAATGTCCATTATTACTAAACTTGAACTTTAGTTGCTGAACTAAACTTCCTTATCTTATCGAAGAACCGGACTTTGTGTGGTTTTTGCAAGTAACCGCATTCAATGGCAACATTGACAGTGTTGACCTGCTTAGCCGATTACACTTCTCTGTCCTTTGTAGCATTAGTGGTCATTATTCACCACTAACACTTTGGTTTGCAGGTTAAACGATGCCTTGCTTGAACCGTTCAGGATATACTGTGTGAGAAATCTAAGAAGCTTCACTGTATTGTTTAAAATGCAAACTCTTAAGCCTCTTCGAAACTTTTAATTATTACTCATCTAGTATTTTTCCTCGAAACAACTACTTTTCGTTAAAATTTCTGCATATTCGTATCTTCTTTTTGCGATTTATAATCGAAAGAAATACAACAGTCTTTTTCGGTTGATTAGGCACGAGGTGGAGTTCATTTTCACAGGCACCCACGTCTTGATATTGCAGGTCCACTTGGTTAGACATTGCCCCAACGTCCATAGAATAAAAGTGCTAGTGCGATGAATGGAGATAAATAAACTAGGAGTAAGAGAGAGGAAACTAATGGACCTTAAAAAGTTAAAGTAAGATAGTGAGTAGGGAGCTACATAAAAAAAGCAACTAAGATGTTGCACTATCTAAGTTCATGATAAAGCTAAGCTAAGAAAAGTAGCTCACACTTCAAACTCGCCCACATTCCTCTAACCTTTGTTTATCTACGCCTAAGCCTATTCTGCGCTTATCGCATTACCATCTGCTCGCACTTATTTCTTAGGCCATTACCCATACCCCTTCGATATCCCCCATTGCTGGTCCAAGCTGACCCTTTTTGTAATTGCTGACCAGACGCATTAAACTCAATTTAAAATACTCACATTTATTTAAATTAATTAAGAATTTCAGTCCAATCCGTCAAGTGTAAAAGGAACTTTACGCCTCAATTAATTCTCATCATAGAAATAGCCGTAATCAATTTTGAATAAAAGTCTGAGAAAAAAGTCGAAACTCTTTCCAGGCCCTTAACTAAAAACAGTGGGGCAAATGGGTTTTCGTGCGTGTGTGTAATTTATAATTTTAAAAGGAAATAAATTCACACACTCACACGAAAAGATTTGGTCGAAAAAAGCACAATGCAAATTGAATAAGAGGTCAGGAATGTGTGTGTTTGTGTGCGTATTTCTTTTAAACAGTGGGATGATCGCAACCTAACCGGATATGCCACCCCAAATGCCTTCCCCCGCACACATATTAATTAAAAGTAAAATTTTAAGGCTCGTTTTGTATGCACACTTTACAGACACACACGCACACACACACATAGCGGCACGCGTAAAATGAATGTTCATAAATAAAAACTCAGTCCGAGAATGTAACAGACGCACAAAGAGATTGAGGAAGGGTGCTCTACTGGCCAAAGTTGGGCGGAGGGAGTGCCCTCCCCTGCGGGTGCAGCTTAAAATCCAAAGCCCACATACTCGCCGCGCTGCCCATTTGGCAAATTGAACTCGTGTCCAAGTTTTAAGCAGATTACGGACCATTAAGCATTTTTTTTTCATATATAATTTGCTTCAGGGAGGGTTGGGGGTAGACTGAACAATTTCTGCGTTTAACATATGCGAAGTCATATAAATATTTTGATAAGGGTTGCCTGGCCAAGGGCCTGTTAACATATTTTGCTGACGGCCATACGAGCGGGTGTGTGTGTGTGCGTGTGTGTGTGCGAGCGAAGGGTTGGCTGCTTAATACACATCATGACTTTTAAGTTATCTCTTTTTAAATTAAAAAAGCCGGCAAAGATAATATGACCCCCAGCAGCAGAAGCAACAACAAAAATCTGCGCAAAACTTCAAAGTATAATGCCGTATAGTACACACATACATACATATGCATGTTTAGATATATATGTGCTATATCATATGTGGGTAACATATATAGTTCTGACCTTTTGCTTAATCCCTAAAGTGCCTGCCAAAAATGTTGTCATACTTTTTGTTGACAAATTGAATCCGTAGCAAATGGAAAGCATTTGGAAAAAAGAAAAGCAGCTAAAGATGAGGATGGCCAGGGAGGTGTTACAGAACTCGACCAAGTACCTGTCATTCGTATTTTATGCTAATTCACTTCATTAAAATACAAAACAAAAGGCAGGCAGCAACAAAATGTGACATATATTTCGCCTGTTTGTCGTCCGCCTTTTTACTTTGAGCTTATTTTGCATTTTAAAGTGAAATTTTAATGTGATGAAAATTAGCAGGCAGCGGCATCAGCTCTTAATAGCGTGACAGGCAGATGGCGACTCTTGCAATGCGAGTCCCAACTTTAAGTGCTGTAACGCTGCCACGCCCACAAGGCGGCGTCGGCGACCTTGTTGCGAAATTGCATATGTCAGTTACAAAACTTGCAAATACCTTTCGGGATATGCGAAAAAACGAAAACGTAAATCCCAAAAACGCAAGCAAATCAACTGACTTCGTTTTGCGTTATCAAAGCGGGACAGGGGAGCCAAGAGGCTTGCCAACCTTGCTGCTGCTGTTGCTGCCTCTGCTGTTGTTGTTGCTGTTGCTGTTGTCATTCTCTGCGGTTGGCAAATCACTGTTGCAAAAACTGTTGAAAATTCCATTAAACTTCGCGCAAATAACCGAAGGCGTTCAATTCTAGTCGACGTCGTTTATATAATTTTGTTGTTTGCCATAACTGAAAAACAACGACAAGCACAACAGTGCCACAACAACAACAGTAGAAATACACGAACTCATGCATACACACACACACACACTCACACAAACGTACGCACTGTGCAGACTGAAGTGAGATGTAGTTTTCAGTTTGGGTAGGCAAAAAAGTTTTACGCGAAACTTAAAACAAGCTGTGTAGGTGGTTGGGAAGGGGGGTGAAGGGGAAGGTGCGCGTTCAGACAGAGTAAGGGAAATCCTTCAGGAGGATTGGAGAGAAACGCTCGGGTCCTTGGCAAAACTTTAACAATACAGTGTAAGTCGCGTTTATACCCAGTATACTCGTAACATGTGGCAAATGACTGTATTATTAAAATAATAAAGCGGACGATTCTCAGGCAGTATAGCGGCATCATATGTGAACACTTCGACTATATAAACATAGTTAGTACAGGCATTATAATATTTTGCAGCAAATTAATCACCACTTCTTCCCTAAATATTTTGCTTGTTACTTATGGAACTTTTGTTTTCCAAATTCAATGGTCAAAGGCTACAAACAAGATACTTTTTAGTCGAATGCAATTATCATATGACACTTTCAAATTTAATTTAGGCATTTTAATATAAATATATATTCTACATCAGCATCTACAGCTCTGTCAAGTTTGATGTAGTCAAGTTTGTTTGGCGACTGTGAGAACAGCTGAATAGATCTTGGAACCAATAATAACTAGACTTATTTTATCATCAATAACTTCACTTCGTGTTCTTTTACGCCTGGCAAAAGGGACAGAAACAAATTGTCATTACATATTGCTAACAATAATACAAATCACAATTTAAATCTTAAATGTTTATTAAAAGTTGTAATGTAATCGAATCAAAGAAGTTATTCAATAACTACTTCGAGTAGGAAACATCTTACCAAGTATATTACAGTCGAGCACAGTCCGTAGTACCTTTCATATATGTTTTTTCTTTTAACATGTTTCAGCGCTGCCAAAATCCAACTAAATTAACTAGAGCATACTTAATAATAATGCCAGAGCCAGGTCTGTTGGCTGCAGCATACTCGTATCTTGGCACACACACGCACGTTTCCCTCTTACGCTCCTTAGACTTGTGCTCGACAAAGTCAAAAGAGTCTCCCTGCAAACGTATGCACCTTGTTGCTGCTGCCACATCGCACATGTTGCTCATGTCTGCCTCGAGGTGGGTTCTTATTTTTTCCCCCCCTTTTTCGGTCAGAATGCGTTGTTGCAACTGGCGTGCATTATGTATATGCGTGTAAGTATATGTATGTGTGTGTGGGACTCGCTCTTATTGTTTCAAGAGCCCAAAAACTTGCCACATAATTTCATAATATAGTTTTGGATTAAAGTTTGCGTGGAGCGTTTGCTTGGTCTGGCATTTAAATTAACAAAAAAGTTGTGCAAAACTTGGGAAAAATAGTTGGGGCATGAGGCATCTTTTACCGTCCGACACTTGATGTTCTGTTCTGGCAGTTCATCAAACGAGGTTTATTAAGAAGTTTATAAGGCCTGTTTATTGTAAAAGAAATGTTTGAAGACATCAAGAATATAAGCAGGAAGAAACTATTTTGTTTTGGTAAATGAAATCGTTCAATGAAACTGAAACTCTTTGTGATTTTTCTATTCCAGAACACATTCAGAATCTCTTGGCCTTTTTAAAATACATGCATCTTGAGCCTATGATATTTACTTTCACCATTGTCAAGCTGCTTTGGCCATGCCTGCCGACTCTGCCTTTGGCCCATTTGCATATTTACATTGTGTGTTCGTTAATTGAGTGCCGAGCTGGGCATGTAAACGTTCAAATATTGATTGTGCTCAAATAATGCTAAATTCTTGAGAATTGAATGCAAATCCCAATTCGATTTGCCAGTCTTGTACCCAATTGCCGAATGCGTAAATTCGGGCGGAACTAATAAAATGTCTGCATAATTTGCATTTGCCCAAAGACTCTTAAGATCCCACTCCTGTTCGGCGTGTGTGTTCAATATATGTATGAGCACAATATTACTTACTTATAATATGTTGTTAAGCGTATGTTGTCTTTACACGAAAACCCGATTATGACGTTGCATTGTGGCAAGGTTTTGGGGCTGTCTCTAAGTGTGTGTGTGTGTACTGGGTGGTTGTCATAAATTTGCCTCTATGCAAATTGTAATTTCAATTGAATGATAATTAATTGCATACTAGCAAAGCGCATAATAACACACACACACACACACACACACACAAGCACACCACATACATAGGTACACATACGTTTGCTAATATGGGAAAACCGATAATCAACACAACATCAGGCAAACACAAAGCGCAGTTCCTGATCTGAAGGGCAATACAAGGATTAGTTGCACTTGAAATGCAGCGCGCGATTGTGTGCGTGTGTGTGTGACCGAAAATATGCATGTGTGTGTGTATGTGTGCCACTGTGCGTGTGCATTTGTGTGTGAAGTGTGTTTCAATGCAGCTCAAATTCAAAAGCATGTCCAATTATCCATATACTATAAATGCAGCTAAGTATCCGAACATGTGTGCGTGCCTATACATATGTATTGTGTGTGTGTGTGTGTGTGTATTCATGCATTTATTAACTTATCAATATCTTTGTGTCTTGCGGCAGCATCTGCAACAGAAATAACTTTTTCAATTAGTTTTGACAATTATACGCCAGTGAAGTGCACTCGAAACTTTTGTTTGTTCATTTCCTTCACTTCGCCTCTGTCCCTGTACCTGTTTTCTTCTTCTCCCTCTGTGTCTCGCTCTTCTTCTCGAGGAAACTTCATCCATTGTCTATGGCATGCAATTAAGTTTATTTAGTTGCTGCAAAAAGTACGTCTACACCTGGTGAGCTTTGCATTTCATTTAGCAAACGCATTTACTATATTTATTTATCTTTCTTTTTGGCGCGGCCAACGCGGCGAATGAGCAATGTCTTATTATTTCATCATTTTACGCTCGTCCGCACTTCATCAAATGCTTAATTTCATTTGCAGCTTCTAATTGTCATTTCGCTCTTATTGTTTTAGCATTTTTCAACAGCTTTTGCGTAACAGTTGCTTCAACTTCGGCTTCAACGAACTTGAGCAGCTGCTGCCGCTGCCATTGCTGCTTCTGCTTTTGGACAATCCGCCTGAGGGGACGAGCGACTGTAATTGAAATAAAATGTTTCAAATCAAATATTATTCTAATTATCCACAAAGAAAACAATGGCAAAAACTTTTGTACCCTCATTCCACCATGCTCTTCCTGATCCTTCTTCTACGCACAGGTGCGGGGCAGTGCAGGCACTAGCTGCCGTATCAGAGCGAAGACCAAGACAGCAAGGCAGCAGCCAGAAGTGCCGAGAGGCATGGAACTTCTTTATGCATAGTTTCTCAAGGAGTTACTGTATGTTTTGTCTTTGCCGCACGCACATGGTGCAGAGTAGTTTGTGGTTGAACTATGGTCGGTCAAATGGACCTAAACCAATGATACTACTAAGTACCACCATGTTCCACAAAGCATTCGACAAAGAACCACTTTTCTTGGGTATACGATAAATCAAAGAAATCGACAGAATTTTTTTACAATTTACAAGTTATATGTGATAGTCAAGATTATCTTTGTATATATAAAGGAAAGAATCAACATACAAGGCAAAGTTTTACTTACTATAACAAAGACTGTGTAAAGTTTTGAATGTATGCTAATTAAAAGTCTATTTGGCTTTTTGGTACCGATGACTATTTCTAGTAGAGAAAGTTTATGGGTGAAGGAAGGTTTTAAACATTGATTTAAAATAAAGATTTAGAAACAAAAAAATGATATCTCTTCCCCAAAAAATTTGAGGTAAGTTAACTTCTTTAATCTAAACGAAACCATGTGCAAAATTAATAAACATTTAATATATGTTTAAAACTCTACTGCAAAGGTATCTTTTTTCTTGGCCAAGAAAGGTATACTTTTAGCAACTTTTTCAAAACAGACTGAAGGCTACTAGTTTGTAGTAGTTTAGAGTTCATTGGGCCTTGCCTCTCTGTCTGCGTAAAAAGATAAAGATACCACGAATAGAGACACCAATAATAGAGGGAGAAAGCAATAGGCGGAATACCAAAAATAAAGACCTTTTTCCATCCAAAAGGAAGCTCACTGTCGGGTTCATCCGACTGTGGTGTTTGGCTAGTTTTACCATAATATTTTTATTAGGTATTATTTTGATTGGTGAAGTTGTACTGTGACCTTTTCGATCAACTGTTCTCTTATAGAGCTAAAAACTTCACATCCGGTTCGTTAGAAAGAAATTTCATAATTTTGTCTGGACTACTCTATTTTATCTCGTCAATCTTTACACTTATTTTAAAGGCCTGAGCTGCGCATATTCGGGCTATTACATTCTATCACTATCTATAGTTTACATAGCTATGCTCAAAGCATACAGTTACCAATAAGTAGCCTGTGAGGATTCTCTCTTTGGGGTCTAACTTAGCTCCTTTAACTGCCTAAATCTCATCGATTGCTTCAAGCATGGTGTTCTCTCCCAGTCCGATACGCAGATTTTTGTCTCCTCTGATCTTAGTTACTTCCTGGACACTCTGCTACATGTAATACTTGTCAATGAATGCTATTCAAAATTTGAAAAGAGAACATGCTTGGGCACTTACTTTAAGTTCCACTAACGACTTTAGTAATGCTTCGCGCTGATTATCTAATTTCGTGGCGGAGAATTCGCATCACGTCCGCCGTATTAGCTGACAATTACTTAGCCATATACAAAGGGGCCATTCGGGTGGGGAAAATAAAATGAAAATCGCGCACACTTTACGACTCTTTTTCGTCGGCGATGTGCACTTAAAGCAAATTAAAAAATTCGCACATCCCGCACGACCAGCCACGCCCCCACATACCCCAGCCCATACGCCTATTCTAGCGTTGTGGCATGCGAAATATGCCATTAAGTTTAATTCAATTACAATTTCATATAAGAATATTTTGAGAAGACGCAACTGGGGACGCTTCACTGCTGCGAATGTGCCGAGTGTCCTGAGTGTCCTGAGTGTTGTGTCGCCATTCAATCGAATTCAATTTGCCATTAACCCATTATGGTTGAGCGCGCAATAATAACGCAAAGGTACAGCTGGGCGTGGCATCTGTATGCAATAACACATAAAATAAGCTTTTTGTGCGCGAGTGTGTGTTGCCAGAAACTTGGCTAACTATTGAATACTAATGCACGCCCGCACGGGCACACACAAAGCGCTCCTTTGAGCGTCGCGCGTCATGTCGTTGTCATCAACCAGTCGGGCAGGTATCGAGGGGGAAATTGTCAGCAAAGGCGGCGGCGGCAACAACAAAGGCCACGAAAGGTGTGACGCACATTAAAAAAGGGTGTGGCCAGGGGTGAGGGTGTGAGCAGTAGGAGGGGGCAGTGCAGAATTTTTCAATTTTCCAGCTTTTGTGTGTCAATAAACGTTCAATTCACGAGCATCCGCAAAGTGCCTACAACTGCCAAAGCACACATACGCACACACACACACACACACACACACACACACTCATGTACTAGTGCATGTATGGCAGACACACACTGACACTCACACACACAAACGTACACAGTTTTTGCCCACTAACGTTGCTTTATAATCATTGCATCATCTCGCCACCGCAGCTGCTCCCTCGGCCCCCCTTTGCCACTGCTCTTACCCCTTTAGCAGCCGTCGTCGTCGTCGCATCGACAGCAGCCATCAGCAGCGGCAACCACCAACAATGCCAACAAAAAGCAGCATCGTTAGTGGCTTTGCGCTATTTTTTGCTTGACATTCGTAGCGGCTTCTTCTTCATTTTCTTTTGCCCCTGCCTTCACCCTGTCTTTTTTCTCTTTTTTGTTGCGTTCATCCATAATCCTTCTACTCGTTTTTGCCAGCACATCCTTGATGCTTTGTAGGCGTCGCTGTCGCTGGCGAAGCTTCGTAATAAGCTGCTTTCAAGGCGTCAGACTAAAAACAAAGTAGAATAGTAATTGCCGCTGCACTGCAGGCTCTCTTTGCCACACTTGCCCAGCGTCAGCGTCATCGCCACCTCCATCATCATCCGCCACCTCCTTTATTCTCATCTCATCGATGTCGGTGTCATTATGGAGCGTGCACAATGTTGTTGGTCAACATCAATCGGTGGGTGTTACAGGGTCGAACTCAACAAAAGTTAATCAATTTGAACCTTTGTGCATCGATGCCGTCATTCTATCGGCTGCGTTGACTTTGTAAACCTTTTGAGATATTGACCGGTCACTTGGCTTGATCGCGGCGATGGAGTCGGATTGAGTGTGTAGACGTACATAACATCAATATAAACATGGATTTTATTTGATATAGGAATTATTATATCTTTGCAAGTAGATATGAAAAATTAATAAATTAAAAATATGGTTAAATTTAATAAATAATGCTGTTCAAATCAAAGGCAAAAGGCATAGTCAAGTGCAACCGACAGTAGAATACTCTTTGTCATATATTGAAATGTCATACATAAAGTGTTCTTAACTGTGTGACAATAATAGCTTTGTTCTTGCCTGCCTTCCTTGTTGACCTATACAATAATAGTCACACTTTCTTAAATATATTTTTGTGAATATTGTCCGACAAAATATAAAGATATGTTATAGATTGTTAGGTAAGTATAGGTCTAAGTCAGAGAGTTGTATCTTTTATACATCGCTTATACAATAAATCGAATTGGAAATTTTCATTTTTGCTTTGAAATAAACTTGGTTTGCACACAGTTCGCCTAAATCTTCATATACAATTCGGTGTCTCTAGCTTGTATAATGAGATCTTGAACTGTTCAAACAGTCAGGCAGTCTGATAGAGAGAGATCAATAGCTTCGACCAGGAATCCTGATGAGGACCACTTTGTGGGGTCTGTCACGCCTTCTTTAGTCTGTAATACACACCACATTTGCAAAAGGTTCGCATTACCTTGATATCACATAAAAATAGTAAGAAAACTACAATAAAGTGCTCTCGACTGTGATTTACCCACTGCCCACTTGACCAGAATAAAATGCTTTTCATCTAGTCGAAATGTTCTGTCAATTTCCTAAATATGTAATTTCTATGTTTAGTTAACACTTTGTGTTAACTTATAAAACAAGAGACAAGCAATTAATATATGATAACAAATCCACATCATTGAGTTTAATTAATACAAAGTGTTTTACATTTAAACAAACAATATTTTGAACATATGTAGAACGATACAGATTTTAATTATTCTTTTGGCACCCAAGCTTAGCATTGTGTTTTATAAACATATGTAAAGTTCTCTCTTTATTGCTCTTCCACACATAATGCACTCTTTAAGGACTTTTCCTATTACACTTTGCATACATGTTCAGCAGCACAACGGGCAGGGTTAAGGAGAATGTGGGCGTGGTGGTGCTGGGGAGAGGGGTGTGGTGCGTGGGGTGAAACTATTGAAGTGCACTTTGGTGTGCAGCACGCGGCACTTGACTTCCGCTTTGGGGGAAATGCAACAATAATTTTGTTTAGTAGCTGCTGAAAGCAAAGCTCAACGTGGGTGTGGCCCCTGATCCACGCTGACATATCAATCAGGATTTAACAAGTAAATTTATGCACTTGTGCTGCAAAGGCACAAGCAAACAACAAACAAACACACACACATAGAGAGAAGCTAGCCGCCTCCGCTTGTTGCATTTTCAATTGTGTTTTGCATATTTGAATAGTTTTTATTTACTTGAACTCACAATTGCACTTTAGCCATTACTTTTGCTATTACACTGACGCTTTTAACGACAGTATAGCTGTGTGCGTGCGTGTGTGTGTGTGTGTGTGTGTGTGTGTGCACGCGTGTGTGCGCTCATTATTTATGCATAGGTGGGTGGCTTTCCCAGCTCGGCTCTTGTGTCTTCTGTGTGCAGCTTTTCTTTGCATATTTAAGGCAGCAGACCGGAGTCCTCTGCTGACTTCATCTTCCTCTCCTCCTCTTGCCTCTCTCTCTTTCTCTCTCCGTCTGTGTCTTTGTGTTTGCGTCTGTATTATTATTGTTTGTTGCATGCAACAAAGAGTTAACATCAGCATTTACAGTGCCTGCCTGCAAATGTTGATGCTGATACGCTACGTATACGTAATGCAATTTTAATACTCCGTGTGCTGCATCGTCTCATTCATTATTTGCAGCTCACACAATGTCACCTTCGGTCTTTGGGTTCGTTTCGGTCTTGGCCAAGCATAATGCAATAAAATATGGCAAATGCGCATAAACATTTATTAGTCTGTCCCCCTACCGTGCAAAAGGTCATAGCTCAGCAGGCGACTCGCTAATTGCGAAGGGGCGGGGGCAAGGGAAAGGTGAGGTGAACTTTTTTAATTAAATGCTGCAGAGCTGGACTAACACCCTGGCTATAGGTTGCCACAAATCTTGGTTAATGTCAGCCGACACTTGCGACAGTCTTGACAAATACCCGTTGCATTTCCCCCACGTCCCTCACCTTCCCCCCTTTTCCTTTCTGCGCTAACTCTTTAGATCTGCTAAGCAATTTATATGAGTAGCCGCCTGCACTTGGCCGTTATCTTGCGTAATTACAGCGCGTTTTCTTCCTGCCGAGAGCTGAAAAAATATTGTTTATTGTTGGCGCCCCCCACCACTGCTGCTGCTGCTGCTGCCGTCGCTGCAGTTGCCACAGAAGCGGCAAAAAGTTAATTGAGTTTACTTTGGCTAAAGGTAAAAACGTTGACAAAGTTGTAAAATTACCGCACGCTGCACACAGCAGCAGCAGCAACGTCGCTGCAACGTGGCTGGAGAGCAAAGCTCTGTTCATTTATAGGGAAAAATTGCATAAAAAGCGACTCTTGAACGCAGGCTCGTTTGATCCCCTTCGCCCTTCACTCTCCGCGCCTTTGCTCAAATGATTTCATTTCGATTTTTCATACAAGAAAAAATATCGTTGCAGCAAATTGGTTTGGCACGCGGCCGTTCGTGTTAATGATATTGCAAACTGTGTATATATTTGTAATCGCTTGTTTGACGTGGCCAATGGGAGGCGCTGCTGCTTCTGTTGCTGTGTTGCCACGCCCACATGCCCTTACGCCGCAGGTGCAGCATAATCGAACTGCAGTCGTTAAATAATTAAAATGTTTCAAGGAAAAACGTTGTAAACCCTCCGCTCCCTTCCCTCTTTCTCTCTCGGTCTTTCCTGGTCTACCTCCCTTCCTTCCTCAGGGCAGGCATACCGCGTGTTTCGGCTAATGGAGGTTTCCGTTTCCGTTGGAAAAAAACCCTTGAGGTCACAGGGCAGCAATTCGCATGAGGAATTCGGCATTAAGTTTTTGTTTAAACGCTACTTTTGGTCATATATATCGGAAAATGTTAACGTCGAGATATACTATGTATGCAAAGAAATATATACGTATATATAAAATATACAAATACTTTTGAAACGTGCTAACCATAGATAGTAGCCTGTTACCATGTGGTTGAGAAAGTGTTATATAAAACATTGTCAATCAATATAAAACATGTCAATCAAAAATGTAACAGACAGAAAGAGGAGTGTGTGACCCCACAAAGAATAGATATTCTTTTGCATAAACAGACGAGTCGCACTAGCCATGGCCGTCTGTCCGTTCGTCCGCCCGCGAGTCTTTAGCAATGCAAACTAGTCTGTCAGTTTCAAAGCTATCTCCATGAATCTTGAAACTGCAAAAAAGTCGGAACGAGACGCATCAAACCAATACTTCGTATAGCATAACATACAACCAATCTGATGAGTTTTGTTATTTTGATATTTGATGTTGCAAATTTACTTACTTTACTCCATTAAATAGAACATACATATAATACGAGGGTCGTTTGATAAGTCCGTGACTTTTTGTATTTGCCGCGCACCTGCTCTAAATACAACACTGCTCCTGTCAGCAGTTATCGATTAACAGCTGACTGTAAAATTTTGAGAAAGCTGCGTTTTTTGGTTTGCGTTTTATAGGCATTGAAAGCAGACGATCTCGTGAATTTTAACGAAAATGGAAAAAAGTGAATTTCGTGTCAGCATGGCAAAATTTCATAAATTGGGCTACGAACTGCTACCCCATCCAGCATATTCTCCAGATTTAGCCCCCTGTGACTATTTTTTGTTTCCAAACATGAAGAAATGGCTCGGCGGTAAGAGATTCGGGTCATCACAGAAACAAACGACTATTTTGAGGGCCTTGAGAAAACCTATTATTTGGAAGGAATAAAAAAATTGGAAAAACGCTGGACTAAATGTATAGAGCTAAAAGAAGATTATGTTGAGAAATAAAACGCTTCTTTGACGAAAAAAATATATTTTATTCAAAAAGTCACGGACTTATCAAACGACCCTCGTATATATATTCCAGCTTGGAATTGCTAACTGGGTTGATTAAGTGATGTCTGTTTGTCTGTTTTTGTGAATAAACACGCTGATCTCAGCTATTATATGGTAAAAGCTAAATGCATGATGATGATTTGACATGATGAATGGATGTGTATACCAAACGCAGATCAGGTTTATTTAAAATTCGAATTTTACTTGCATTAAGTAAATAATTACGACATCATCAATATCAAAATTTTTTGCATATACGTGTACGTCGCATATATTTTGCATTAAAAGTAATCACATCCACAGCTCTTAAATTGTAAGAACAGGGCTTTCCCTACTTCTAGCGCAATGCACAGCCAATTTGAAGAGCCTTGCCCTGCTACAGATTCCTCAGGCAGACAGCAGACAGTGTTTCCTAATATTCATGGCAGAAGTGACTGCGTAACTTTCTTTCACACACAATTTTGGCAAATTTTTAATGTTCATCGAGAAATTTCACAACCTCTTTCCAATTCGACCTTGTTAGTACGAGATGGTTGTAAGCTGCTTTTGCAATTTCTTTTTGCTGGCACTGTGGAAAAGTGATGCAAGGAAGAGAGGGGAAGTCTTCTCAAAACTTAAATCCTTCGTAAGCGCCTTTTGAATATATTTTCCGTTTTCGAAGCAATAAGCAATATGATTACAACTGCTGCTGCTGCAGTTGCAGCTCCAGCTCAATTGAATGAATGAATCGGGAAAAATGCATTTGGTAATAGAGAGTAAACCCAACCGTAATGAAGTCAAAATGCAGTTGAATATTCCGGCATCCCCAAGCTGCTCCTCCTTCTATGGCTCCTTGTCGTGATTCGTTCTTGTTCTGGTTGGGCTTCGCTTGCAAGGATCGCTTTGATGCTGCACAACGGGTAATTTGCTTAGGGCTGAAATGAATTTTGCGCAGCACGAATTATGTTTTATTAAAAAGAACAGCTTGCAGGATTCAATTAAAATACGGGTTTACTTGCCAATCCGAACACTAGATGGCGCCAGTGTGCAGCAGTCTTGTGGTGAGGCTAAAGCTTTATTGAAAATATTTTTAGTCGCACGCACAAATACACAAACAAACACACACACACACGCACAAACGCATAGAAGAATCGTTAGCATATGCCTAAACTGTGGGGGAAGTCTATGAAACGCACAGCTACAACAACAACTGCCAGAGCAGTAATAATAACAATAACAATAACAACAACAGCGTCTAAAGCCAAGCAACAGTCACGTAAATCCAGCAAAAACGTTTGCCAGCCAAAGCCGTCACTTCCTTTTTGAGATGTCTCTGTTTGTGTGTGGGTGAATATGTTCTAATACACTTACTGAGGGTTGCATGATATTTTAATGAGTGTGAAAAACTGTGGATATTATATATAAAAACTAAACAGTTGCTAGATATTTGTATTAGATTCGCTTTATATTTGTAAAGCTTTTTCGTCATTCTTAATTGATGAGATTTATTATTTTTGTATTTAATGAAAAGTATATTTATAATTAGTACAATTTTATTAATTCTTATCATTATTTTTTCAATTAAAATAAACAGTTGTTGTTAAATCTGGATTAAAGATAAATTAATCACTCTAAATTGGTGAAAATAATACAACATTCATATATATTATTCTTATTTTTATTGGGGTTCTTATTATTATTTAAATTATTATTAGTTTTTTGTTACTAGTATTATTATTTTTATAATTACTGGTTTTATTAATACTATTATTATTATTATTATTATTATTATTATTATAAATTTGTTACTTTTATCATTATTATTATTACTATAATTATTATTGTTATTATTATTACGATTATTACTATCATTATTATTTTTGTTATTTTTATTATTTGTTAAATTATTATTTTTATTTTTTCTAGTATTTATATTATTATTAATATGATTATTATTATTGTTATTCTTTTTTTGTATTTTTATTATTATTTATGTGCTAATTATTATTGTTATTTTTATTATTATTATTATTATTATATATTTTATTATTATTATAATTATTTGTATTATTATTACTATTATTTTTATTTGTACAATTATTATTATTATATTATTAAAATTATTTTTATTATTATTAATATTGTTATTATTACTATTACAAATATTATTATACTTTTAGGAATGCATACACAGTTGTAGTTAAATGTAAATAAAGTAAGTGCTATATATGTATATATTCTTGTTATCTTTAGATGTGTTTCTGATATTAGTTTAGCACTTTTCGTTTTTCAGCTGCTTTTTAAGTCTTCAAAGTAAAAATGTCAATTATCGGCAATTGGTAGTCATAAATACTATAGATATCAGAAGTATATCCGAAGCAGTCCAAAACAGATAAAGATCTGTAAATGAAGAAATATTCTAATTCTAATAATTCTAATTCTTTTAAAGAATAGAGAATTCGCTTGCCCATCTGCTTCTCTATCATCGCTTATCTATTTCTTTGCACAGCTTAGTGTTGTTGTTTGCTCGTGTAAGTGTGGGTGTGTGTGTGTCTGTGTTTGTGTTTGGGCATTATGTTTGTTTTTGGTTGGCAGTTTTTCGGTTCTTTTCTTGCCACTTTCACTTTCAGTTAGCGTCTTGCGCCTTGTGCTGCCTTGTGCCTAGTTCGTCATTTCGGCATTTCGTCGTTTCAGCATTTTATTGTTTTTCTTTGCTCAATTTGATTGTTGTTGCTCTAGCTGTTGCTCTTGTTGTTGTTGTAATGGATATTGCTCAAGAAGCCATGGAGTAATTTATGTAGCGAGAAGCACTACTGACACTTGGGCGACACTCAGCTGAGATAAAGAGGATAACAAATTGCGCTCATGCAACAGATTTCCATGCCAAAACGGTTACACTAACACACACACACACACCTATACTACAGCTGAGCTGTAAGAGAGCCAAGGAGAGAGAGAGAGAGCAAGAGAGCGGCGCCACAAAAGAGCGTGCGCAAACAGACGCTAGAAATAAATAGTGAGTGTGTCATCAGTTCACTAAGTGCTCGCCAGTATCACTATCATGCTAAATACTCTGTAAATAGACTGCAGTTGTCAAAGAGCATGCACTGTGCAATCATACGCTGCATTTGGCATTGCCTGCTGTGGCGCGTTTCAAATGTGCCGCCAACAGCTGTTGTCCTGCCGACTTGGCCGACGGGCGCACGCTCTCGGCGGCAACGAAGTGAGAACTCACCACGGCACGGAGCAATCAACGAGTGTGCGCTGCCACACTTTCTCTCTAGCGCGCGCTCTCTCTCTCTCGCTCTCTCTCTCTCTCAGCTGCACGCTGTGGCAACTCGTGCTCGCAGTGTGTTGGGTTTAGTAACGAATAGTCAAGGTGCGAACAAATCAACGCGGTTTGCACGCTCCACACAGCGTGCTATCGAAAATAAATTCTAAAAATTAATAAATTAACACTTAAATACGACAAAGTGCCGCCAGCAATTGGCCAAAACGTCACGATATCGATGCCAAGTGGACAGACGTGAGTTCAGCGTGGACGACAGCTGTGCACGGGCAAAGCAAATTACGGCATCGGCCAGGACGACGACGACACATACGGCAAGCTAGCAAGCCAGCAAAGCGTCCAACGCCAACACAAAGGTGTGTGTGTCTGTGTGTGTCGGTGTGTCGGTGTATTGGCGTATCGGTGTGCGTGTGTGTAGGTGAGAGCACGCGAGAGCCACTCGCATTGGTATTGGTGCAAGCGACAACGTGCTAGCTAAGCGCGTGGCAGCCACAACAATTCGAGTTGTTTAATAAATAATTTCAGCATTGAATCATCAACAATAACAACAACAACAACATTAAGTACTTAGTTGTGTTAACAACAATAACAATAATTTATTCGGGCCTGCGTGCGCTAATTAGGCACACTGACGGAAATCCTTGCCGGCTACCGTTATTACTCATACGCCGCCGCAACCGCAGCGCTGTCGCGATGTTAGCATGTGGCGTCGTCGCCGTCGTCGACGTCATCATCAAGAACAGCAGAACAGTTTAGTGCCGCCACTGCCGCCATATGCAAGTGCATGCATAATTTAGCACCTATCATGCACGGCAAATATGCATTTAACGCAGGAAACCGAACTTAATTACCCAGCCGAGTCAAGTTTCAAGTGACGCGACACTTTGCTGCACTGAAACAGAAACAGGCAACACAAATATATAAAAAATAATCATAAAAACAAAAACACTCTTCTCTTCTTCTCGTTGTTGTTGTTGTCTTTATCCTCCACTGTCTCTGCCTCGGCCTCTGCCCCCATCGCCAACTTGCCTTACATTGTTTCAAGGCTGTGCTTATCTGTGTGTGTGCAGCTGTAAGCAAAATTTCAAACTAACAACGCTGCCAAGTGCCACTTGGCAGGTAAGAAAAGTAACGCAGACGCCAGCGTCGACGCCGACGTCGACGCCAACGCGCACGTGCAGCGTTCGGCAGCACAGGGAAAGTGAAAACACTCGAAAGTGACTTTTCAGCACGTCAAGCTGACTAGTCAAGCGTAGGTAAGCCACGACGACGTCGTCGTCGTCATCGTCGTCGTAGTCGACGCCTACGATATCCTTACACGGCCAACGACATTACCAGCAATCAGGACGAACACCAACAGCCCCGCCTACCGCGTACCGCCCACCTGCCTGCACTAGAGAGCAGCCCCGCCACGCCCCACCCACTAGTGACCCACTAGCTTGGTTACCCGCCAACTGGCGCCTGCATGCGTCGCAGCACACGTGCAGTTCCTACGGACCAGCAACGACAACAATAGCTACAACAACAACAACTACAACAACAAGTACAACAGCAACAACATCAGCAATAGGAAGAACATCGAGCAACAACCACAATCCGCACAGAGCGAGCAAAACAAAGAGGTAAGCTGAGTTATAGCGAGTCATTCAGCTGTTTGCCAAGCATATTGATATACGACTATGCATACGTATGTGTGTGTGTGTGTGTGTATGTGTGCTGCGTACAGTACGTGCAAAAAGTAATTGTTTGAGTGCCATAAATATTTGCATATGCTGCGCGTTAATTATGCAGATGCATTTTAAATTATCGCATTAAATAGAGCCTTTTATCTGGCATGAAATGCATGTATATACAGACTATATACATATATATATAAATTTATACATATATGCAAAGTACCGTTAGACATTAATCCATAAACAGTGCTCAACGCCAGTGCTGACACTGCCCACAAAAATGTGTAAGTTCATTTTTTATTGAGTTGCACTAACAGTGTCCAGCAGCAATATTCGTTTATAATAAAGTATAACTTATTGTAATAAATATATATTTTTTATTGAGCTACACTAACAGTGTCCAATAGCAGTATTCGTTCATAATAAAGTATAACTTATTATAATAAATATATATTTTTTATTGAATTGCACTAACAGTGTCCAGCAGCAGTATTCGCTCATAATAAATTATTACTTATTATAATATATACATACATCGATTATTTGTTATTTACTTTGCATAAATTCCATTGGGAATTTCTTATTTATATTCAAGTGCAGTCTGTAAACTGTTTGCAGGCACTGTCCACCATAGTAATAGAAAATAGTTACGAGTTTATATGGTCCCCTGCATTATGCTAAGCTCCATTGGCCGTGCACATTGGCGTTCCAGTTGTGCGTTGGCGTGGCGTGGCGATGCCCATGTCCGTCTCCTCCTGCTATTCATTTCCGTTTCCGAGTGCTACATCCGCCGGCCAAGCCATTGTTATGCCAGTCGCCTTGCTCGCCTTGCATCCATCTTCATTACGCCATGAGCTCAGTTTTTGGGCTTGCGGTTACTTGCACTTGCCAGCGGCAGCAGCAGCATCAACATCGGGTCTGGAGAGCCGCCTGGCGGATGCGGAGGGCAGCCTTCAGCGCACTCGTGGCATTTCTTCAGCTTCACTTCACTCGAGATGCGTCTTGTTTCCCGGCTGAGCTGACGGGCTGCCAGGCTGCCCTGCTGTCGGGCTACCCAAATGTCATGTCTTGCTGTCAAATCAAATCAACTGTCGTGGCTGGAGCTGTCTGCCTCGCTGGCTTGCCAGTCAACGACCACTTGTTAGTCTGTAATTTGCACACACACACACAGCAGCCCGCTAATACACGCGCAAACTTGCACACTCAACCAAAAAAAGTAACCCCAAACACAACCATACACACCCACACACATACACTCCCCTTCCACACACACCCACACACACATATGCACGTCAAGCACAGACGCAGCGCTTACGCTTTTTGCTTGGCTGCCATCACAGCAGCTGGAACTGGTCTGCTCCAGCTACTATGCTGTAGCTGCCACTGCTCCCGCAGCTACACCTCCTACTATACCTCCTTCTCTTCCTCCTGCCCCTCCTCCTGCTTATCCTGCTGTTGCTCCCACACTTGGCGCTCTGTTGCTTGTCGTGGCTTCTGTCATTTGTTGAATCTTCGCGCACTTTGCCTTAGTCATTCGGCGCGCATACTACGCGTTTATATATCCACCAATTTCCCCCCCCGTCAACTCTCCCCCTCCCCCTTCTCTGCAGGCTTTGCTAGACTTTCAGCGAGTTAGCTTGACTTGACTCACCCGCATGGATTTCTTTGTTTTGATGTCGACTCTCGCTCTCGTGTGTGTGCTCAGCCAGCAGAGGCGAAACTCACCACGCCGTGCGGCTCAGTTCAGTTCAGTTGAGTTCAGTTGAGTTCAGTTGAGTTCGGTTGAGTTGAGTTGAGTTGAGTTCAGCTGAGCTCAGTTCAGTTCAGCTGAGTTCAGTTCGGTTGAGTTCGCTTGGCCATTGCATGCCAAATTCATTTGATTCGATTTCCTTGGCCGTGTGCATTCTGCGATAATGTGACATGCAGCTGCCAACTGCTAATGGCAAGGGGACCCTCTCCCCTCTCTACCCCTCTTCCTCACACAAAAACATGCTTCTTAATTTTTTTAGATATCTCTTTCAGTCTCCAGCACTGTGCCTGTGTGTGTGATTAGTGTGTCATCGTGTGCACGTGACTGGAATTCAATTTGGCCTGGCATTTTTGCTCAAGTGGCCGTGATGTCGTCGCTTTTTAGCAGCCCATTGGCAAACAATTCTAATGACAGTTTTATGCTGCTAACTCGTGTTGTACATACCTCCCCCCCTCTTCCACACCCCTGGCAGTACCCATTCCCCTTTACTGGTCGAGCATTTCAATCAACGCACATACAGAAGGAGGGAAGGTACAGAGTGTGTGTGTGTGTGTTTGCCTTTTCATTTAGGCCAGTGTCAAAAGGAGGCGCCAACTATTGACAAGAGATGCCACCTAGCGGACACCCTGCCGTTCCGTGCCGTGCCGTGACGCCAGGCTGCGAATGACAACACGCTGCGACGCCATCGAATATTATCAACCTGGCAGGCGGGCAGGCAGGCAGGCAGGCTGGTAGGCAGCTCGGCTCGGCTCGCCATGGCATTCCCTGCCACACTGGTATGCGAGTGTTGCTGGTGTGTTTGTCTGTGTGTCTCTGTGTGCTGTCTGATAGTGGCGTCGCCTCCTGTTGCGCCTTATGCTCGCGCACCATTGCCACAGTCTGTTCAATGATTCAACCCAAAAGGCTGCGCTCTGCACAAAAAATGGCGCGCAACAAGCGCCTGCCTGACTCGCTGCCTGCCTGCCACACGGCTGCTGCTTGCCACGGCTGCTGTTGCCTGTTTGTTGTGGCAACTTCAGTGCGAAATGAATTTTATGTGGGTCGAGGCATGTCTGCAGAAAAAAAAGCTGCTTGCAATGCGTTTGTCTGACATTTCAATTGTGGTTTTCATTTCGTTTCGATTCTGATGACACAGTCAAGACGTCGCTGGCGTCCGCAAGCCACAGCAGCAACAACAGCAGCACCACCATACACAACAACAACAACAGCAATAATAACAATACGCCTGGTGTCGTTCGTAATATGCCAGCAATTTCGTTATGCTGCACCAACATGGGGCAACATCAAGAGCGACGGCTTCATTGCAAATTGAGTTAAGTGCCAGGCCACATGCAACATGGCTGGCAAATGGCAGGGCTCATGTTTTAGTTGCTACGCCTTGTTGTTGCTGCTGCTGTTGGTCTTGTTTCCGTTGTTGTTCCTAGTGTGGGTTAAGTGGGTCATATTTTTTGGCGCCATCGGCACTTGAGCACTGAGCACACTGCGACAAACTAAGCGCTCTGCTGTCCCTCAACTGCCAGACAGCACTGTGCGACGAGCGCGAATTTCATGCAGTATACGATATCAATAAACTCGGACCAAGGCCTCGCTCTGACGTCGTTTAATTAAGCCGTGTCGAATGCGGGCGAAAGTATTAAGAAATGCCAGAACAAACGTGTACATGTGTATGTGCTTCTGTGTGTGTGCATGTACACATGTCTGCGAATCCATTTGCAATTACCTGCCGCCGGGTGGTAAGGCCAATAAACGGCGCTGGCACTGTGGGAATGAAACCACTTTTGCAGTGCACAAAATGTATAAGAGACAGTGAAATCGAAAGATGTTTGTAAAGGGTACAAACTGCAATGGGTATTTAATATTTTTATTTATTATTTATTAGTTTGTTTGTCGATTTTAATGCTATTCCATTTAAACCGTTCACTTGCAGAGGCTATATTTATTTTTTATTTTATACTTATTGTAGAACACACTAAAGAAAGCATCTACGACATCATTACAAATGGAGTATATTCTTAACAGTATCATGAGGGATATCCAACTAGATATATGGCTTTCCTATCTTTAAAATATATACCTACTCTCTTTAAATAAAACATGCCGCATATGCTTCTTGTTGTTGATGTAAATTAGTTAGTCCAGATCAGATTCCTTTCTTTCTGTCAAGATGTTTCTATTATGTTTTTAACAGTATTACATCCACATATATGTATTTAAACTCCCACAAAACTAAACATATACATATTATGTAAGCCTGCATTTTAGTTAATAATCAATCACCTTAACTATACCAATTTGCATTTTGCAGTTGACCAATCTATTTTTTTTTCGAGATTGATAAAATTACAATCTAAATAGACAATAGTAGATTAACATTAGAACGTTATCAACACTCTCAAATATATTAAAAACAAAAGAAAAATTAAAAGAAAAACCGTACAAAATTCTCCAACAAATTTTCAATAAAAGCCAAAGTTAAATAAATGTTTTTGGTATAAACGATGATCGAAATAGCAAAATGCAAATAATTTGTGGATTGTGGAAAACTTTTGCATTTTAAGCCGCTTTTATTGTGGCGCATCCATTGTGCTGGACAATGTGCAGTTGTTGCTATTGTAGTTGCCGCCAATGCTGATGATGATGAACGCCCGCTGTGTTTTAGCATTTTGGCGCAAATTCAAGCAGCCGCTATATCCATCTAGTCGTGCTTAAACATTCACAGCGGCCCAGTTGTGTGGCGCCACATACACTCTCGCACACACACACACACACAGAGACACCGCACAGCATCAGTGTGGCAGCATGCTGCTCATTATATGCAGCAATCTGAGTCTCCACGCGGCTGCCGAGCCCGCTCGCTCGTTCAGTGTGTTTTGTGAAGCGGCGCAGCAAAGTATGCAACAAATTTGGTTAACTTTGACTAGTGTTAACTTTTTAAACGCCACTGCACCACCCTGCATCCTGTCGCAGCCTGTCAAAGCCGACTAGCTGGCAAGTGTAACTTATGTTTATCCATAACAAGCGACTGCTGCCTAGGTAAGTTTGCCCACACACACACACACATAAATTCATCTCGCCCGCCGAACTTTTCCCCCTTGGGGCAATCTTTTCGTGGCACGTCAATTGTATTTTCTGCAGCTGACAGTTACAAGCGACTGACACAGTTTAAACCACAATTACCGTGTGCCTAATTAATTTGTTGTCACTCCTTTGTCACGACGAATCATAAAATTTTCAAGGGAATTACGAAAACTCGCGCAGTTCGATGCGTACGAGCGCTTTTTGTAATTATACTCGGTAAACAATTCATTGGCACGAAATTCCCTTTAGTCCTTTAGTTAATTTCAATCGTTGACAAAGTACTCTGCCAGCCGAAGGGGCATGTCTGGTGTCGGGTCGGGGTCAGGGGTCGAGGCCAACGAGGCCACAGGGCATTTCCGTTTCTTTCGTAATGAATTCATTACGTCGGGCCCCCAAGGCGTTGAAAACAGGCTGGTGGCTTGCATGCAAGCGGTTTTCAGCACTAATCAGTTGCAGTTCCAGACAAATGGCCTGAGAATAGTTGGCGAGGGGGAGTGGACGGTCGGCGCCAGGGCCTGTCTGCTACAGTGCCTATCAAAACAGTTAACCGGTGTGGCATGTCAATTTCAGTTTTAAATTTCTTTTTCGTTTTTGTTTTTGTTTTTGCTTTTTGCGTGTCGACGCTTTGCCTATTGTCTGGTCGAAAGTTGCAGCTCAAACTTGACACACTATACGCGTGGGTGGCGCCACCAGCCACCGTTCGACCCCACAGTCAACCTATGTGAACCTTGTCGTCCTGTGCTGTTAACAAAGGGATATTGCGCACAATTTCCGTTACGCGGCCGGATGCAATGGTAATCAATTGATTGTTTTATTGTGAATTAATTGTCGGGCATGCACATGAGGGCATTTGGCAGCCACTGTTGCTTGTACTTGCCCATTGACCTCTGGTCCCTGCTCCCCTCAGACCCAACCAATCTCCCCCTTTTTGCCCCGTCAAATCATCTCTGACTGTTGCTGCTGCTGCTGCCAGCATTGTTTATTGTTTTTACGCAATTGTTTGTCTGCTGCCCTGAACGGCCTCTGCCTCTGCTGTTGATTTAAAACAACCAAAATGCGAAATGAGTTTTCAAACGGAAATTGAGTTTTTGGTTACCGTTGCCAAAGCTGGTTATTTGTGCAGTTTTTTTTTTTTTGTAACTCCTCCGTTACGCTTGCTCCACTCCAGTGGTGAAGTTTCCCCACAATGCTAGGGGCCAAACAGGTGAGCGAGGCGAGTGACAGAGAGTGCGTGGCAAGAGAAAAGATAGCATTGTGCTACTGCTGCTGACAGCAGTCTGGGAAGTAAGGCAATAATACCTTAGGGATATGGTAGAAGTTCCGCATCTTAGATGAAATATTTGTAGTTGTTATTTAACCAAAAGATTCTGCTTCCAAAACTCATTTCGTATTTTTTAATGAACGGATTTGCGCTTGGAAAAAGTGATGAAAAAAGGCTTTTATTTCTAAAACTTTTCTGCAATCCTGTGCAACTTAATTTTACATCCTTGCAGAGGACATATATATTTATTTTGTGCGGATGTGGGCGACGCACCTTAGGAGACATCTTCAACCCAACAAGGAGTATATACTCTGCATTAGCTTCAATTTGGGTATCGTGCCAGCAATGTCTGTCTGTCCGTACGTCCGTATATCCGTACATTTGACTGTCCGTCCATCTGATATATTGCAAACAAGTACGTCAGTTTGATGATACTTTCCATATTTGCTTGTTATTGCTGCACACTGTTCAGATCGAGTGGAATCGGACCGACTTAATGTAAAGCTGCTGTACAACCCAACGTCCGATTGTTACTTACTTTGTGCAAGTGTACTTATATAACATTCAGAAGGCTTTGACATCAACGTTTCATACATTCAGTTGGATGGGCTTACTGCCACCCTCAACTGATTGCTGTCGTTACAGTGGGAATTCTTTATTGATAGTGATAAGAAGAAAGTAATAAAACGGGAACGAAGAGTGGCTTCGGCATGTCAATGGTTGCAGGTTTTTATATCCTACGTTCAAAACTAGTTATAAATAAAGCCCCAGAATTGAAGAGTATTGTGTATATTCAGGTGTTTTTCAAACTCCTGCCAAAAATATATATACTCTCTGCAACCGTATTAGGAAGATACAATAATATTCGCCTTTAGGGTCCAAAACTAAACTTCCTTCCACATGCTCTACTTTCACACTCAACACTCGACAGCTCTGATGACTTAATGTCCTGTGAGAAATCATCATTAAAGAGATTTTATTAATATTAACTTAGATTTTCATTAATAAATTCAATTAATCGAAGTTCAGCCACAAAATAGAGAACATTTTACTTGGTCTAATGATTCATAGTTCCCAGCAGATCATTCCCCGAGCAGCAATCAATTAATGCATACAACATTTATCATAATTATTGGCAAATCTTAGACTAGTAACTTAGGGATGGGACACATCGCACTTCGTGGCAAGTGTTTAATAAACATCATTTTTATGGAGCATAAGCCTGGCCAATAGGCTCATTCGACAATAGAAAAGTTCTAAAAGAACTTTGCGCTCTGGCTGACTTAATTTTTGGCAGATCTTGGGCCCATGACAAATGACAAAGTCGTCTGCCAACTTTGGCCATAAAACAGGCGTAGCATGCTGCAAATAACCCCCACCAGTTCACACAGCCCCGCAAATACTTTCTTCATCCCCAGTCACCAGTTTCTCATCGTCGAAAGTTAACAAGCAGCTCATCTGCAGCGCGAGAGCTTGACATTTTCTTTATGTGGAAGTCAGTGTATGCGCTGTATGTGTGTGTGTGCGCGCGTATAATGGTGTGTGTTTTCGCCATCATCATTAACTCATCAATGTCAAAGTTTGTCAATGAAGTCCTGCGGCTGTGGAGCGAGGAAAACAGATTTAGCGTAAAATTAACACAATCTAACGTGGCACGCTGCTTATTGGAAATCAATTTGCTGCCACGCCCCCTCTACTTCTATCACGTTTGCCTGTCTGTCTGTCTGGCAGCTGACAATCTTCACTGTGACAGTCGCTACCTCATGCAAACACACGGTGTGTGCGCTGTGTGTGTGTGTGCGCCAGCTTAAATCAATTATACGCTCCGTTTCTGTCTGTCTTGCTACAGCTAGCTTTGGCTTCTATTTGTCTGGCTTGACTTTGTGTCAAATTTTTTCAAGCTGGTTAATTAAATTAGTCGATTTATTGCATTTTCACATTTCCCAATGCGGTTTGTCATTGATAATTTACGATTTTTGGGCAGCACTTTCCCTCCCTTCCTTTATTCGATAATGTGTTTAGACACCTGCAGAACATTTAACGATTTCGCTTCTATTCTTTTTCGTTTGTTTGTGCACACTTATTTGTTGCACTGTTGATGTGGCACAGTGACAGCTGCAACTATCACGTGCTCCACGACGCGCCTTGTGCTACATTTTTTTCACCCCTGTTTACTTTGCGTTGCATTTACTGCTGCACAAACATTATGGTCTCCTCGCACACACACACACACAGAGTCACGTGCATATGCTTGTGTGCATATTTACTATGTAGGGTTATTTAGATATGGAGCACCCCCCCACCCCTTAAGTATCGTATGGGAATAACGCAGTTGTATTTGTCATCGATTTTTGTCGTTATTGTTTCACTTGTTAAGCGACACTTGTTATGCAGCCTGCTTGCTGTTCCGTCTGCATTTCTATCGAAATCAGTATCAAAATGTTTGCCGTACACACATATGTATGTGTGTGTGTGCCGTGTGTATGTGTAGCTAAGCGTTACAATGCGCTTTGTTGCTGGAGAGCTTAGTGCAGCGCCGAAGGTCGCAATAATTTTATGCATATGCATACATATTATAGAAAAAGTATGAGAAATAAGTTACTTTTGAAATACCTTGCTTATTAATTATAGATCAAAACAAAGGAAATCTTTAGGGAAAATGTAAGTCACAGGCAGGCGAAGACGTGGCAGACTCCACAGAGTATATGTATATGTTCTTAATCAGCATCAAAAGCCGAGTCGATAAGGCCATGTCCGTCTGTGCGTTTGTCTATCTGTCTATCCGTCCCTGAGATCAAAAGAAAAATGTAAAAAATACTTCGAAAAATATATAAAAATGTATTTCCAACAGATCAAGTTTATTTTAGACTTCCACCACGCGCCTTTCACACAACTTAATTGATAAGTACTGAATTTAAAGTATTATTTTAATCCAGGACAGTTCATTTTTGGTAAAATCAGTAACTATCAATGCGTGATTTCTAAGAATGTCGATGAAATAAATTTATTAAAATAGAGCTAATTAAGAAATAATTTTAAAGAGAAAATAATTTCCGAAAAAGTATGCACCACTTCGAGCTGTGTAAAATTAGAAATTATTAATTATAAGTAATACATATTTTACACTGTCATTTTGGTCACATGGGTTTTATTTATATCACTTTCAAGCATACTCGAGTGCATCTGTAACTAATAGAATATAATTAGAATATAATAGAAACTATTTCAATATGTTCAATTCATACTGTTACGCATCTCGCAAAACGAGAACGTGTTCAAATTAGTACCTTGAGTAATTATTAAGGCAATTTACTCACTTAAAATTTACAACTTAGAATGTTTAACACTTTACCAAATACCTAAGTCAATTTCCTTCAGACATTTTAACCCACTTTCCCAACTTATCGATTAGTCTCTTATCCGAACTGAGCTGCGATTTGTCAAAGTTTGCGTGCTCATTGAAATCTCTTAGAATAAAATTAATTTATGCGAGTTTTTGTTGGATTTACTTAATTGCCAGGCTTATCGTACGGCCTTTCAATCATCCAAACTTATCGTAATTAATCTGCACTGCGGTCTGTTAAGCTGCTCAATTGCTCGTGTTGAGATAAATTCATAAATAAAATGCAAATGCGCCTATCAATTTTTAATTAAAATATATGCACGAACCTGTGACGGCTAATTAGCGATTTTCGATTTTCCACCTAGACGAGTGTGTGTGTGTGTGTACAATCGGATATCCGCTTATCAGATTAGAGACGGAACGCCATTAACAGCTGTGAGTTGTCCGCCAGAGCATCAAAGTCATCATCACCATCACCATCGCCATCGCCGTCGCCTTCAACGTCAACATCAACATCAACGTCAGCTCTCAGCACGAACGTCAACGTCATCATGAGGCTCAATAATATTGGGCATAATTGTCGGAATATCGAGCTGCTTAAGCTTTAGCCGCAAATTGGCCAAGAACATTGCCGCCATGCCAGTCAAAGGCCCCGTCGAGCCAGATGGCCAGATGGTCATGGCAACTTATTAGGGCCCAGGACATGATGGCTTTGTCATCGGTTGCCCCGGCAACGGACGGCAGATTTTGGCTCCATTGACGTCAGTTTTATGTTGAACGCTAATTAATTAAATTCATTCAAATTAACATGGCATCAAAGCGGCAAATGTTCGAATAGATGCTTCAAGAAGGGCACAGCTAATCTGACTGAATACATACCCTAGAAACTGAGCATGTGTTGGCTGGGATAACATATGAAGTAGGGTAGAAGAAAGTCTAAAATTGTTAGTTAACAAACTGAAATTGCTGAACAAGAAATGCATTTCCCATTTCTAGCTCTTTTAGCAACTTGAAACCTCAACTTAAAAACCTTTCCATGTATTCAATATGCACACTGCCACTAATTAGTCCTTCCCCTAGGGTATGTGAAGTGAAGCATCAGTTCGCCATCATATGAAGCATCATCATTGCCAATGTTTCCCTTCTTCTTCCCCTCGCTTTCCCTTCGTGCAGCTTAATATAAAGCGTTAATTACCAATTTTAGTGCGCTGTTGTATTTTGTGATTTGCGCTTTGGCACTCGGCTTGCAAATAGAATGGAAAAACTGATTAACATTTGGCGTCCATGCGGCTGCCACTTAACGACCATTGACTCGGACCACCACCCCCCACCCACGCCCTCGGCATCAGTACGAGCTGTAGCTCACGAAGTGGTGCTCATATTTCGCTTGTAATTCATTTAAATGAAATGCACTCAACTGCAGCGAAAGCAGCTCGGGCAGCCAGGCGATTAGCATGAAATGCGTTCTTAATTGGTCCGACGAAACTCACAGCGCTCCCTCTATCTCCCTCCCTCTCTCTCTCTCTTTACTCCTCTCTCTCTGACATCGCTCTCCCTCTGCCATTGCTCTGTTGGGATTAGAATTTCGTGGTCATTGGCTAAGCAGAGTTTGTTAAAAGTACGTTGCTCCCTTGCTCACTCGCCATCTTTCTGTCTTTATCCTATCCCTTTCCTCATTACTGTAACTGTTTCACGGTACTTGTGTGCAGCTTTAACTTGGCGCTAAGCGCATTATTAGTTAAGTAGCAGTCAGCAAAGTTAGGGCAATTATCAGTTTGTGCTTGCGGTCTGCCCGAAGGCCAACCTGTCGCATACTTGATCAACATATTCAGTGCATTAATCAATTTTATTAATAAATTAAAAGCCAGCGTCTGTTTGGCCACTGCCATGTGCAACATGCCAGCTCAGCTCATCCCCGCCATGTCCACGTTGGCCCTTCCGCTCGTGTTGCATATCTCAATTAATTATTACTGTGTGGTTAATGCTTGCCCTGGCAGCAGCAGCTACATCAGCAGAGCGGCAGCAACTTAAATGCGGCCATGTCGCCATCATGTTGTCTGCCACATTTTAATTACACATAACACAAAGTGCACATTGTGCGCAACGACCCACGAAACTGGCTACAAAACTAACATTTAGTTCTCTGCGGTTTTACAAATGCGATAACTGCGTTAACTAAACAAGCAAAGCAATACCGTCGGCATTTTGATGCTGTGGAGTAGACGAAATTTTAATGCTCTAACTAGTTTAATTTCTGTGGAGGAGTTAAGCAATTGGCATCATGGGTTTTTGAAGTTATATGGTAAATGGATGATAGTTTTCAACTCTTGACACTATTTAACATAAAATTCAACAATATTTCTTTTATATTACTGAAAGATATTTGCAATGCAAACCAGTTTTCTGTGGGGGAATGGGGGAACTAAAAGATATTTGCAATGTAAGCAAATTTTCTGTGAGGGAATAAAGAGTTTGAGGTCTGCTTATTTAACATAGATGCTCATTTACTACTATTTAAAATGTTTTATATAAAATATACCAATATTTCTTGTTACAGTTAATAGAATGTTTTATATATTTTTCAAACACATTTTCTATCATGAGCAATTATTTAATAATTTGTTTTATTTACCTATTAATAAAAACAATAAAAATATGAAATCAAACTCAAATTAAGTTCAATCTCTAATTAAAAGCGCAAAAATTTACATTTTACAGAAGTAAGTACAAAATAAGAAGGAAATTATTTTTAATCCAATGTCCTAACTGAATTATAAATAGTCCCCAGTTACCTCCCAATTCGTTGCAACCTCGTTGAAAACTTGTAAATAAGATTAAACATGTTTTTAACTTTTGCCAACGCTGAGCGCTAACTCCAAACTCCTGTTGTTGTTTGCTGCCTGTGTTTATTTTATACGTTATTTTGTTTAATGAAAACACAGATCGAATAAAATGAATTACATATAATTAATATAATGCAGCTGAGCGCTTGTAATTTCAGAGAATTTCACAAATTCCATGTTAATTAACTGTAACACTGAACAAAAGCAGGAAGCGCAAACTCATTGAAATGAATTCATTTATAAAAACAATTTGAAGAACAACCAACACGAAACCACGACAATGCCGCACTCTGGCAAATGAAGCATAATTATTTGCAGTTATTTTTTTTTGAATTCATTTAATAATGAAATATTTTGCAAGCTTTACTTTTGTTTCAAAGTTTGAGTTGGGTATTCGTGGCAGTGCTACTGTACTTCGGGAAGGATCTTGATAGTGAATACTGTTGATTTTGTTTCCCTTTAAATGTTTGTTGCAGTGTTTTAGATTATGGAGGTCAGGCAATGCACTCTATATAATACATATGAATAGATATTAATCGGTTTGTTTTATTGATATCCCTTCAATCTAACCTTAATCATTATCATTCGATTGAAAAACATTTGAAATTTACAGATAAACTTGATCTGAATAAATCACTAAGCTCACCGTTTATTTATTATTATAGAAACTCTGCCAAAATCATTGTTCACCATTAGATAAATACTTTATTAATATTTACGGGGTATCCTTTACGTTTGCCAGCACATTTCGTAAGTATAAAACATATTTTTACGATCAAAAATAGCAAAAATAAACTTGATTTACCCTCTCGGGGTGCAAGCCCTTGCTACAGGTGAACTAAAACGTGTCGTCCCTCGCGTCGTATGCTTAATATGCCTTTCGCTCGCATTGACATGCAAGCACTTAATTATTTTTTATACGCTTTATAATGATTTTCATTCTCAGTCGTTTTGGGGGGCGGACAGCAGGCAAATAGTTTCGAGGCGGGCTTACAAAAAGTTTCACAGTCGCCTTCACCACCTCCGCCCTTCTGTTCGGCTGTTTGTTTGCATTGGTAATGAGTTTACTTTGGCTGTAAGTTGCGCAAACAGGCACGACCACTGCGACTGCGACTGTGGCTAGAGCGGGCAGAGGTGAAACGGAAGTGGAAGTGGCAAGGGGAAGCTGCCCCTCAAAGCTAAGCCCGCAAACGCAATGCCGGGGCAAAAACTTGTGCATTAAACTTTAGTTTTATTGTAAAGTTCTGTCAACAAAATCTTTCTGCTAGCAAAAATATATTTCTGTGTGTGTGCGTGTGTGTGTTTGTGTGTGTGGAATGTGCACATGCGTTTGCGTTTGCGTTTGCCTGCCGCATGTGTTTTTAGTTTTTCGGTTATTTCTGCAGAATTGCTGTGCCCCGCTCTCTCTAACTTTGATAAATATACAATTTTTAATTAGTATCAAAAAATGGAAAGGAAAAAACCAAAAAGGGAAACCAACTCAAAAATGCCAGCGCAAATAGTGAGGCAAAGCCACAAGCAAGGACTACAGCAATTTTTTATGCCCCAACATAAAAGTCAGCAGAAATTTCTCTGCATATTAGAGAGTGTGTAGTGCGAGTGTGCACGTGTGTGTGTGTGATATGTTTTTACGGTTAAGCACTTTAAAATTCGCTGTAAAAGCAGAATAAATCACAGCAGCACGAGGACTCTCCATGTTGTTGGCTTATCAGAAAGTTTGTTTGTTGTTGCTGCCGTTGTTCGTGTCCAACAAAACATCACGAGCCTGCGATAAGCGCTTTTCAGACCTTCGACTGAGATAAACATCAGCAGCAGCAGCAGCAGCAGCAGCGCCATAAATTACCGTTGAGCAACGGTCGCAACGTTCAGTTCATTTGATGATTTTCAACCTGAAAACAGAATCAATTCATTAGGTGATAAGTGCAAAATGTAATGAGATTAGCACCAGCCTCGCCACTCCACATCCCAGCTCTCGCTCCCTCCCTGTGGGCAGTGACAAGCGCCTGGCCTGCTAAGTAGGCGGACCACACCTATTCAAAAAAAAATTCAAAGAACTTCAAACAGCCCCCGGTAGCAGTCGATGCAGTCCTCGCTTCTGGCCCGCGGGTATGAAAGTTTGCTATAAAAACAAAATCCGCCACTAAGTAGCGGTACTTATGACATAATAGCTTTCACGCACAGTGCTTCTGACACCATTGAAAACACTCAAAAACGCAACATATCAAAAAAGAAGTCAGTTTAAAATTATGTAAAGTTTTTATTGGATACAATCAATGTTCTGTTTGTATTATTATAGCATATTAGTTCCTTATAATCTTCTTGTTATTGTATAGTAAATCAATAAAATCCGAATCCCAAAAATAATTTAATTCTTCGACATTTTATTTTTTTTAAATACAATATATTAACAAATATTATCGCCCAAAAAGTTAGTTGCGTTCGATTAAATAACTTGGAAAATATTTAGAAATCATTTACAGAGCTTCTGATTTCTAAGCAGCTCCCCAAAGTATGCAACACAAAATACTCTACATATGTAAGGGATTTATTTAAGAAATTGTGTTCATCAGTTGAATGAGGATTAATTACAGTCGAGTTTGCTTGACTTTCTTACTTGTTCTTTATACAGTTTCTTTTTTTTTTTTGATTCACCAAATCCCAAGAACTCAAAATCTATTTCGTTTAAAATCTATTTATATAATTTCTTTTGCTTCGCTTCTCTTACACTTCTAATAGATTATTTCTTCAGTTTCTTAAATATATTTATTTATTTTTTTGATTATTTAAAATCACTCACAACTTTTCGCCTCATCCCGTACCACTGTGCAGCATTTTGTTCCAATTCGTTAAAGATTTCCCCACTTATGCTCCCCCTGTCCCGTGATATGTATTTTCATTTTTGGACATATTAAAAGATGGTTTGTTTGTGTGTGTTAGCAACATTTTAGGTAAATTAAAAAATAACATTATTATTTGTGTGGCACAGCGGGACGAGCTCGCATCGCGCTTGTTTATATTCGTTTAATATTTTTGTTATTTTTCCGCGAACGACAACACGACAACAAGCAGAAATGAGAGCAGAAGAAGCAGAAGAAAAGAAGACGAAGGACAGCAAAATGCTCAGAAATTAAAAATCGTTTATATTTGACTAATTTGTTTAAAAGCTTTGACCTCCTGCCGCCCCTCCACCCACCTGCCTTGCAGTGCCCACCTGCCTGCGACTTGAACCTTTCGCCGTTGGTTGGTCAAGTGCCAATAAGCCAAATGCCTGGGACAGTGTCCAATCTGTGCCCTGTTACATATCATTATCAGGGGCAGCACCTTCGGCGACTGCTGACGGGTGTAGCCCCCGCTGCCCCTCTGCCACCCTCCGTGTCCGGTAAAACCCTGTTAAGCCCCGTAAGCCCCGTAAACCTGCAGCTGTCGTGCGTTGAGCTGACAGTGACAAAGCAAATGTCAAATTAATTCGATGCTTTACTTACACTTGAACACCTTCGGCCCAGCTGAGGCTGTTCGAACTTCAAAGGGAACAAAGTGCTAGATGTAACCCGGCAAGGGTGGGGGAGGTGGGGGGTGCAAACCAATGGTGAACGGTCACCTGGCATGCTGGCTGTCAATTTCATTTATGTTTTCAATCGATTGTGCCCGGCGATAGCAGCCACAGTTGCCACGCCCCACACACACACAGACAAACACACGCTGGCAGCCAATATTGGTTAGATTTTTGACAGCTCAAATTGAATTTGCCTTTGCCTGTCCTGCTCCTGCTGTTCCTGCCTTCCACTGCCTTTTGGCTGTTCGAATTGTGTTGAGGCTGCACAAAGTGAAATTTTGTTTGCTTGACCAGCGCTAGCTTCGTGTGTGTGTGTGTCGGCGATGGCGTGAACACATTTGGCTTTTGTTTATTGTACAACGACAGTCGGAACGATGATTTGTCTTATTTTTTGATCGATTGTTTATCTTGTCGTGTTTGCCCGCCGTCAACATCTTGACCAGGAACACGAGCCAGAACGAGGGGTCGGGGACAGGCATATTTGTCACATTCGCAACTAGAAATGATAAAAATCTTGACATGATTGGCTTTTATTTGTTTTGCCCGAGTGTGTGTACGCGTGTCTGTTTAAATTCTTGTTTGCTCAGCTCTGCTTGGCAACGGGCACCGTGTATCGCATGTAAATGTTGCTCAGTTTGCAGTACTGCGACCAAAAGTTTCCCGTATCAAAGTGCGCTCCGTATCGCTGCATGAGCCGATTAGCCAATTGACGCACCACCACAGGTTCATTCGGATCGCTTGCCTCGTGATGCACAAAACGGCAGAGCAGTCGTATCGACTCGACAGCCTCACGATTTCGTATGAGCAACAACTGACTTATAGACATCTGCAGCAGCTGCTGGAAAGCCAATCGTGCATTAGGATAATCCTTCTGTTGCACTGTCAGGCTTCTGCGCAGCCGATTCACTTGCTCAATAAACTGCGGCTCCACGTACAGCGTGTCCCGTTGTAGTCGCACCTCATACAGGAAGCGCAACTCACTCTCACTGATCTTGTCGGCCATTAAGATCGCTTTAGCAAATTCAATGTATTCCAAAGTTTCCTTTGTTGCAAACTGTTGCTTTGTTTGCTCATTATAGGGCCAAAGTTTTCGATATGATATGGTGTGACAGTCGTTTGAGTAGATGAATTGCACCAGGCCAACTTGGCTACCTTGTGACACTTCCAGCAGCTTTGCAGGCCAAGGGATGTAGCCGACCTTCTGTGCAAACACCAAATCACCAACCCGAAACGAATCTGTAAATGAAAAGTAATTTATTAATTGAAATAGAAATATAATCTTGGAGTAGATGCAAAAGAAGTAGAGGTTACTTAAGGTATAAGTTGAGAAAGAGATTTTTAAAGCAAAATTAACTTAACTTCTTGGGTTTTATGTTTAAAATATATCTACTTTATTTATATAAAAAATAAAACAATTGAAATAATCCTATACTTTTAACTAAAGCAAGCGCTGCTGTTTAAGTCTCTTCTATTAAACGAACTCTTCTCTCGATTATGAAATCATTCAAACAAATAAAACAATTTCTTCTCTCATTTACTTGCAGCTTAAACTGAATTGCCTCAATACGGTGAGTCTCGCATGTGCTTGATTGTATCTGCTTCAATTTACGCACAATATTAAGACATCCCTAGCACACTTTAAGTAGTTCCTAACTTTTGTGTTTCCTTCATCAACTGTATCCCGTCAATAATTACTGCCTGTCATTATTTAAATGTACCCGCGATGTTACTTTAAATGTCATTTTGGTTAAGTCCTTGGAAGGAAGGCAAACAGACAACAGATGGGGGAAGGGGGGAGGTGGGAGGATAAGTGTGCGTTTTATGCCGTCCTAGCTAAGGAAGCGATTGCCACATTATCCACACGCCACGTTGACCAAATGGCCGTGCAACATGTGGCTGCTGGGGAGCCTCAGTTTGGTGCACAGTCTTTGTGCTTCTAATTTGATTTATATTTATAAAGCCGGAATCATTTGCTTTCGATTGCCGTAATAATAAAGCGTCGTTACATTTAAATAATGACCGAGCCGACAAGAACGATGAGGAGCGCGTCGCCATCGCCAACGCCATCGCCATCGTCGTCGCCATCGCCATCGCCATCGTCGTCGTCATCTCCTGGTAATGGCTATGAAAATTCAATTATAACCCAGCCGCAGCATGATGGCCACAGCCCTCGATGGCCAAGGGGCTCTGTGTGCCGCTGTGGGAGTGGCACTCGCCTCTCTCTCTCTCGAAGCAGAAGCAGAAGAAGAAGGCACATAAAACACGTTGCAAGATTAATTGTGCACGCTGTCGTACATTACGACGCGCATACGCCGTGTTGTACATGTGTAAATAAGCACGATGGGGCACAGCGGCAACTGAAACATTGTCGGCTGCTGCGACTGCTTTTTTGGTCATCATATTTAATTCAAGCATAAATTTTTGCACGCATATAAAAAAGGACACACGGTGCGAGAGGGGGGGAGGGAAATAAAAAGAATTAATACGTTTCGGTTAATTTATGTGGGCCGTGGCCGGCAACAAGGACGCACCCGGACTGCGTTACGGATGGCGCCATGAAAAATTACCCGACTCAGCGAGGTAAGGACAGCTCCCCTCCCCGCACCACACCGCACACACTGAACCAATGAGCCACAAACGGCCGTGACGAACGGCAAGCGACACGCACCCATTCGGCCATTCACAGCCTCCATGCCCCGTTCCCCATCCCCTCATCCTTCATTACTCTTTTCCCCTTTGCAGACCATTACTACAACTCGACGACGGCCACGGCTTTTGTCTCGTCACCCTTTAGGCCACCGCCGCCACCTCCACCGCGTCCGTCAGCCATTTGGGTGCCTTTTGTTATTGCACTGGTCATGGGTAATTACGGACGTGTGCGCATGTGTTGGCAGCAGCAGCAGCAGCAGTAGAATCGCCTGACCAGACAGTCGGTCGCTCGGACGGTCGGCTGGCCACCTGCCATTGTTATATACCCCCCGCTCTGCTGCATTTTAATTTGTCATAATTTTGCTCGTTCGCTGCCTAATTAGCTAGTCAGTAGCGCGCCCATTTCCCCTCTGCCCCCCTCCCGTAACTCACCCATTTGCTGCTGCGGCTCGGCCATTGCGGATTGTGGCGCAATCGAATGCTAGGATCAGCGCTTTTGTGGCTACAAACTCACTAAATGAAATCTGGCACGAAACTAAACTTCGCTTTCAAGACACTTCAATCACAGCACGTCAGCAGAAAATGCGTGTAGAAAGCAGCTGAAATTCTATGGAAAAGAAAACAAACAATTCACAGTTATTTTCTTTGTAAACTAAACCACATTTATTTATTTTTCTAAGGGATCAAGTTTTGTTTGCTTTCTTTCGTTTGACGGTGACGTTTCACTATCAGAGATGTGCAATATCGCTGACAGTTGTCACTGTTTTGTCAGAGATGCACTATATCGATGGAAAGTGTCACTTTTAACTATCGATTCGCACTGTTTTAGTTTTTAGGTAATTGACATCTGCATGGTTGGCAAATATAATACTATCCAATGGAGAGGGCTCAGTATGCATTGAATGACTTTTCATGCAAAGCCAACTTGGTTTGAATGAATAAGTACAATTAACTAAGTCGTACAACAACCGTGCGAAATGATTGAATGAATATGAGAGGTACGGAAATTAAGCATTTCGAATTTTTCGAACTGAGCTCTTTTTTTTCAGAGAATGAAACCTTTTTAGTGTAATGCCTAATGCCGATATATCTTTAACTATTGAAGTTTTGTGCAAAATTTTTTTTGTATCAAATAATTCAAAGTAATTGACTATCCTATCCTAACTAGTAATACTACCAAAGCTGGTAATACTATTGCAAAGCGATTAAATTTAATTATCTTTAAAATTTTCTTAAAGAAAGTAAGCCTAAGTCAGCTTAAAATTATAATGTAAAGTCAAAATTACTATGCATTCGAAGACTTGACATTACTGAATTTTTCCTTTTCCGTTTGCACTCAGTCATTGATTCACTCAAAAGTTTAGCTCAATCATATACGACTTCATTTCATTGCCTACTTTGGATTCAGTCAATGCAACTTAATTTGAATTCACTCAATTGCTGGTGTTCAGTGAGTGAGCTCATGTAGACTTCTATTAGGTAATAAGCATAATGTAAAGATGACAGCTTGCACTCGCTTTGTATCCTGTTATTCTTCACTCTTACTTGGTGCATCGGGTACATAATAGTAAGTACTCTCACAACCACTAGTTTATAAATAAAATAAATGAGTTCCTCATAGCTTCAAACCGAAAATGTTCATGCCCAAAGTCTAATACCCTTGCGGGTCCTTTTTGACCTCTGATTTTTCTTATAACTAGTATTATAATAGTTCAGAATTGAAAGGGATTGTGTAAAATCAGTATTATATCTCCCTTTGATTAGCACTGATAAATTATTTCTAAAATTAAAATCTTCATGCAAAAACCTACATTTCAGCCGATTATTCTTATGGCAATTTTATGTTATAGTGGTCCGGTTTTGATGAAATTTTTATGCATATTATATATATATGGAAAAAGTCTGATGTAGTAAATTTGGTGGCTATATATTGATAAATAACAGAAACTGTACGATAGTTTGTATGACAGCTATACGATATATCGATCCTAACTGACTCTTTCCGACTTATATATAGCGTGCAGCAATGAGAAGCGTATGTATCAAGTTTTATCAAGAAAGTTCTAGAACTGATAACTGCAACATACTTACAGACGGACATACAGACGTGGCTAGATCGCCTCCCCTGTTGATGCTGATTTACATTATATATATTCTTTATGAGACATCTCCGACGTCTCCTAAGGTTCGTTGCAAGCTCTTAGCCTTAAATTATATACCCACTGCAAGTGTACAAAAATAGTTTACGTGGCAGAAGACATAAACATAGACAGTGAAAAATAGAAGGATAGTTCGACGTCCACATTCATGCGGACTCAGAATATGCTATATCAAAGGATCGGAAGATTCCTCTAAAGGGGAACTAGCATATCCGTGTGCAACCTTGTCCAATACCAAGCAAAACATACGCTGATAACACACTACTAACAGAAGTGTTTCCCCTACGAGAGCTAATACTCTTTCATTATGAGTAACGAGAATGCAAACACTGCCGTACGTCAAGACCTAGGCTTCTACAATATTTGCCTCTGGCTCATTCTGAGCACAGAATTTTAGGCTGTAAACACAAATATGCAAGTAATCGAACCCTTTTAATTCCAATTTCATTCAGAATTGCACAATTTCTTACATTTGTGAACTTTAATTCGGTTTTGGGAATTCCGGAATGTTGCTGCTTGTAATATTGCTCTGCATTGCAATGGTCTGCGCTGTAAGACATACCTCAATCTCGTGTTGAACTGCACTTCAAGTTGTCGATACGAAGCGTAGCTCTTATCGACCGAATTTTAGCACCAAGTCTAATGGAAATCATCAACCCAGTCAAATAAGCTTGGCACACACACACACAGAACACAACAGCACAACACACACGAATCAAAGGCAACCGTCTAAGAGTGAACCATGAAACCATAATCTCGATGCCTCATCACTTCCGGCAGGCGCACTCCACACGGATGCACATACACTCTACAATCTGCAGACACTCTCCACACTCGACACTTGCCACTGCCGACTTAATTTTTCAGCCAATAAACGAGGCAACCGACTACACACCAAATAAACTCTCCGGCAACAAGTTCCGAGCGGACCGCTGAAACCACATAAATCAATGTCTGAAGGCAGTCAGTGGCAGCCACCCACAATAAGCTTCGTGCTGCCTGCACCCTGCACCCTGCACCCACTAAATTGTGCCCCGCCCCCGCCCCCGCTCTCAATTCTCCCATTTCCATTTTCCATTTCCATGGCCAGGCAATGGCATGCAGTGACAGAAATTGCAAAATATTTGATTTGTGCTTATTTAATTTGAAATCTTGCACACGAATGCGAAGCCGCCGCCGGCACAGACACAAAACTGAAGGCGGTGAGGAGACAACCCGGCAATCCCAACCCGACTCAACCACACGCCGCACCACATGCTAAACGTAGCATTCGTAGCTTTGTGTATGACTCTCTCTCTCTCTCTCTCTCTTTTCTCTTGTGTGTGTGTGTGTGGATCTATAGCTTGTTGGCTATTTTGAACGGAACTGCACTGATTTAGATGGATGACAGCAGCGTGTGGCATGGCAAGATTGCCCAGCCTAAGGCGCAACATGCAGCTCTCAAGTGCGTTGTGCAGTTTTCAAGTGTGCTGTCAGCTGCACTTAGACTGTGAGCCGAATTTGCTCGCTCCAAGGAGGGAGAGCAAATGAGGCAGGGGGAGGAGCGGGAGGTTCCACAAAGCATAGCTATAGCGAGCATCCGATGGCATTGCCTGTGTGTACGATTAGGCAGCAATGTAGTTGCTGATGATAACTCTCATGATGACTGCTGATTCAGGTGGAGGGAGGGGAGAGGAGAGGAGGGGTCTCCATGGGGGCTGGCGTGCTGTTTCATGTTCAATTAGTGCGGCAGCAAAGGCTCTTCATATAAAATGCCTGCGAGTCTAATTAATTACGGTACAGGCCAATGCTGCTGCCTCTGCTGCTGCTGAAGTGCGTTGCATTTGTGGTTAGTTGCAGCACAGCGGAAACCCATCAACAACGTTATTATCAATGTCAAGCAACATTTCGCCCGGTTGCCCAGTTAGAAGTTGCGGTTGGGGATGTGCCTCCCCTCTGTCCGCTGTCCGCTGTCCGGTTGTCCACTGTCCACTGTCAGCCGTCGCCAACTAATGACAAAATATGTTCGAGATACTCGAATGGATTTTGGTTAGCGGCTAAATAGTAGCAATGGGATTCGAGCCAGGCAACATATATTCGTGACATGGCATAACAACTAGCACACACACACACCCACTGCACACATATGTACGTGTGTGTGAACTACATTTAATCGGAGCAGTCGCTGCGCTCGGCTCGGGCGGCATTGCGAATTTATATGGAAAACAGCAGCAGGGAAAAAGTAGAAAATTGTTGTCGCCAATTTGCATATTGAATTACATTCATTGTTGATGCTCGCTTGCGTTAAATCCTCTCTCGCTAGCCCCTCTCCCTTCCTCTCTCTACTCTCCTCTTCACTTGTCTCCCCTGGCGCTGTCATGTGTGCGGATGCGACTACGAATCCTTTGCTTACATTTTGATGCCTTTGACTGACGCTGACAATGCTGCCAATTGGCAGGCCCCGCCGCCAACGCCAACGCTGCTGCCTGGCAAAAGGCAAATCTTATAAAATATTCAGTCATAATAACAAGCGTGCGCGGCGTAGAACACTTTTTTTTTTGTATATTTTATATATATATATTTTTTTTTTTTGTTAGCCAACTACCGTAAATATTCTTTTCATTTCAATTTTGCCAGGCAAATAAGTGAATGCAAAATGCAACTGAATATTGCAGCGCCCAGAACTCTGTTAACAAATTAGGTTCAGTTTTCCGCTGTTGATCTGAAACAAGTTGGCAGCACCTCATTAGGCGAGTGAAGTTTTGCTGGAATTTTCGTGTTTCACTTTTCACCGTGTTGCAAATGACAAATTTTTCAACGATAGATTGGCAATGGATGGCAAGTTTACCTAATTTGATAGCTTGATATTAATTATTTTTTATACATGTGTAAAATAATTGGGTTTAGCTTTCGGCGGTCAAAGTCAATCAAATTGGAAGCACCTCATTAAAAGGTGCTTGGTGCCTGCAACTTTCATGATTAACTTTCCATTTTTTAAATGAAAATGAGTTATTATTCAATTGTGCTTTATATGGATAATTTCTGAAATGCAAAAAATTACATTTATTTATAAAATAGTGGAAGGGTAAGAGCTCTTAACATGGCTCTTGTCTTCATTAACATCTTTATAATTTCCTTAACGTTTACATTATTATAATCGTTGCAAAAAATTTTAGAAACAAGTCTACCAATCTTCTGCAAATGTATGTAATAGGAAGAAGGTGTGCAAGACCCCACAGAGTGAATATATTCTTGGATAGTTGGCGTTGATTAGCCATGTTCGTCTATCTGTCTGTGCGAACTCATAGATTTTGGTAGATGTTTGGTGTAATCAAATGAAGTGGAAGGTAATTTATACTTAAGATTTACTTCGAATAAAATTTATAAGTTTCAAAAGTTACAAAGCTACACGTGTTGTGTGCTTGAAAGTTAACGATGGAAAGAGGAAGAGTAAGCGATGGTTATAAGGATATCGATTGTAGAAAATTATCTATTATAACTGAATATTTAAATAAATGTGGCTGGCAATATGAAAGGGCTGCCAGATCTCCATAAACCTATGTAGAGTCCGCTCGTAAACTTTATTTTAAATTCTAAATAGATAAATTGAGATTATTAAGGAATAACATACATAGGCTTGACTTAAATGATTAATAATAATCCATCATCTATGAATCGAAATAAATCTTTGGCAAAAATGCAATACGAATGCAGGAATTGCTGTTGAGTATTACAGGGTATTATCTTGTTGAATATTACAAGAGTATATTCGCCTCTCGGGAGCTTTCGATATTTAATTTTTAAATTTTCAGTTACGTCAAATTGTTCCTGATATAGAATATATGTAGATGTATGTTTTTATTACAGATCACAGTGTTTGTGATTACATTGACTGATTGAATGTCTGGCTTCTGCCGTGCCTATTAATTATAAGAATATAGTCATTCATTTGCAAAAATAAAATAATTTGAGAAATTGTTTTCAACTGCATTTGCGAGCAGTAAGAATCAGAGAATATTTGCGAAATTTGAGTATCACTTATCTGGAATCAATTTGCCGTCAACAAGCACTAGATTTATCAGAAATTTTATTGCAATGAATTACCCGCAATTGTGAAAAAAAAAACTATTGATATTTTACACAACTTTGCGCAACAAACCAAAACTTTTTGGTTTCAATTACGAAGTTAAAACATATTCAATTTACGTGTGCCTTTTTATGGGGCCGGAAAGGGGAAAAAACTTAATTGCTACGTTTTATTTGCCATTTTAAAGTTATCGACAAAAGAGAGAAAATGTGGCTTCAAGCCAGATATTACTTTTTTTTCAAGAAAATCAGTTGAATATTAAATATCACTTATGCATCATCATATTAGACTTCAACTAAGATTTATAGAATTTGCCAAGTTAGAATCAAATTCATTTTGAATAATTCTTTAATATGAAAATCATTTAAATTTGCAAATTGCATTGCCGTAGATGGAATAACTAGTCTGGGCAATTGAGCAATAACGAAATAGTTAAAACAATTAAAATTTCATTTGCAAGTTTTTCAAGATGCCCATTTCCGGTTCAAGCAATGACATTTGCTCCAACAGCTTCTGTCGATTTAATTGAAAAGTTACGTAGTCTTAGACAGAGAGAGGGAGATGGGGGGAAGCACTGGCCTTGCACTCTCAATCTGCAGCAGCAGCAGCACATGCTGCACATGCAGTAAATGAAATCCTTTAACTTAATATAAAAGGCGATGCTCATTGCGTCGAGCTGAGCTGAGATTTTGATTGCCGTCGAGCTGTTGGCCAAATTGCCAGGCATTTTGGCATTTGTGTTTCATTTTCGCTTCGCCCTCACCCTGCCCCCACTCTGCTGGGCAGGTAACTGCCTGCAGTTGTTGTTGTTGCCGTTGCACGTTGTTGCAGCGCAAACTTTGGAGCGCACATTAATTAGAAGCTGCCACGCTCGACAGGCACGCGCCCGGGCGCCAGAAAGTTGCCTGCCTGCCTGCCGAAAAGTGCAACATGTACGCGGCAGGGTTTGAGTTGGGTTTGAGTTTGAATTTAAGTTGAAGTTGAAGTTTTTTCGTTGTGTTCTGGTCTGTTCTGTTCTGTTCTGTTCTGGGGCACACACCAGGCTGGGGCAGAAGAGTAAGAGCCCGCGGCGGGAGGGAAGCGCGTGTTGGGTCGGGGTTGGATATGCTTTTAATTAAGGCCGCCGACAGCGTTATGCGCCATGCACTTGGCCAATAGACGGCAGAAGAGGAGCCGAGATGAAGGCAGGGCAGGGGAGGGGAGCAAGGGTCGCTGCTACTGCAACGTTGCATTATGCTGGCACTTGCCGGCGGCAACAACGAGGTGTTAACATTTTAAAGTTGTCTTTAATTTTGTTAAAAGCAGCCTGGGAAAAAAACAACATATGCCGACTGTAATGGGGCAAGAGAAAGGGAGGGAGAGAGGGGCAAAGAGAGGGAAGGGGCAGAGTGACAGGGAGCAGCGTGCAGCTGCCTGCTGCGTCTGTTATAAATAACGCAATCTTCACGCACGTAACTCAAATGGCAGCTAATGGGCGCGTGGGTAGCAGCACGGTGCGGGGGGAGGAGTACTGGGAGGCGTGGCTGTGCGTCGCGTCGCATCTCATTTAGCGCACGTAACCAAATAATGACCCAAAATGATAGCGTTTAATTCAAATGAAGAGCTGCGATGATGATGACCAGCGATGCTGCGTTTACATAAAGCTGAATAAAAAACGCAAGTACATACAGGCAGGCATGCACGACTAGCAGACACCCTGTATGTTTTTTTTTTTTTAAATGCACGTCAATAATATTCTACATAAGTTTTAGTAATCAGTTGATTAACTTGTAAGAAATGACACAGTCACTGAAATTTATTTTTATGCCATCCCGCAAAGTATGCTGTGAAACATATGCAGCCCCATTGCAGGGTATAGAAACTGCGTGCTTTTTGCAAATAAAATAAAATGATCTGAAATGTTTTATCAACGTGCCAGGCGCACTAAACAGACCACGGCCTTCAATTGCTAGCTATCCGTCCGTCTGTCCAACCGACTGACTGATGGTCCTGTGACCACGTAGAGCAGGCACTGGGGCTGCGACTGAGGTGTATTGTGGAGGGTGGGGGATGGGGAATGGTGCTGCTGCTCAGGGTCGCTTATTATCGCTACCCCCATTTGATATTTGTTGTTGTAATTGTTTTGTTGTCGTAAATGCGGAGATAGATTGCAATTGCCACAGGCCATTACCAATGGAAATTACGAGAAGAAGCGAACACGAGTCCGAATGTGATTACGAGTACACTCACTTGTGGACCGGTGGTAGAATCCGCCAGGCTAGCCAGGCTATTGTACATGCTCTACGAGGGGAGCACAGAATTTGTCTTGTCATTAAATTAAAAATAAACGACAATATTTTATGCGCCTATAAATATGCAACGCACCGAACGGAAAGTGAGCAGCTGTTATTTCGTTTTATATTATTCTTGTTGTTGCTGCTGCGGCTGTTTCTGTTTTAGTTGTCTTGTTGGATTGTTTGTGTGCCGAGTGCAGATACCCTGTAATTGAATCTATGTAGATTAACTGTGCCTCATTGTAACTGGGGTAAAGGAAGTTATGCGAAAGTTATTGATTTGTATAGGCTTTAAAAAATTTTCCACAAGCTTTAAGACATTACTTAGCTAAGATTAACATTTACCTAGCAAAATTTATTCTTCAACATTTCCCACAGGGTGTTCCTTTGTCGAGTTTGCTCACCTCTCTTAATTTCCTTACTTACTTCATTTATGTCTTCTTTATGCCGACATCGTTAGAGCTAAAGTTGTTGCCTACATCTCGGCTTGCAACTCTCTTTCCACCTTCTCCTCCTTCCCGAACATCTCGAACAGAGCCGCACAGGTGCGACCAGAGCAGAGATTGAGTGCCACTAAAATGAATGGCCGCCCAAGTGATTTGCCTAAGCCTTGTGCTGCAGCAGAGCTGTGGAAATAAATATTTATTCTATATAGTATATATACAATACATACGTATCTGCCGAACATTCATCCCGCATCTTACAGGTGCATAAATAAAATGCAAAACCATAAATTGTGATTAAAATCGGTTTGTTTTTGTTTGTTCTGGCAAAATATATTTTATTCACTTGTGTGCAAAAGTGCCGCACGGACTTTCTTACTTTTGGAAATCCTCAAAATTTGAAATATTTGCTTGGAGTTTACTTAATTTGTGAGGCAGGCAAACATTCAATGCTCAAACATTCTTAAGGTATTTGATTTTATTAGTTTCAATAAAAGATTTTCGATTCAATTTGCTTACAATTTGATATCTTGTGATACATTTAAATAAAAATGTTGATAAATTGACGAAATTGTTAGCTGGTAAATAGAAATCAACTTTTCCAAATTATCAAAGAAATTCAATATGAAAGAAATTTTTATGTTATAGATTTTATAGAGTGTAGTTGTTTTAAAGTGTATGTGTATTAAGTGTATTATGAACGGCTTATAGTCCACTCAAAACTGTCTAATATGGAAAAATTTTTCGACTGACTCAATACGATTTTTATTAGCTCCAAAAAGTCTGCAATGTTTTTATAGAAAATTCTCCACAATCTATTTTTAGTTTCATTAAATGCAATTTCTCATAGAATTGTTTTATCATTGTTAAACTGCTTTTTAATTTAAAAATGTTGAATCCAATATTGAAAAAAATTATTAATTTTCCTAAGCGAAGCTGCATAATTTGCTCTCTTATTCCGAACTTCTAGTTAACAAGTTGGATATTAATCAAGTTGATTACGATCTAAGTAACTCAAGATTTGGAATGAATCCAGAACACATTCTAAAATTAAATTGGTTTATTTTTAAATAGCACTATGAGTGTTAAATTTCGGACTTAAAACTCAGTACAATTTTTATTATCTCCAAAAAGTCTGCAATGTTTTTACAGAACTCTCTACAATCTATTTTTAGTTTCATGAAATAATAATTCTCTTGAAATTGTATTTTAATTTTTGAACTGCTTTTATTTAAATCTTACGTTCTTATTTTAAAAATGTTCAATCTACAATTTAAAAAATTTATTAATTTCCCTAAGCGAAGCTGCATAATTTGCTCTCTTATTCCGAACTTCTGGTTAACATAAAAGTTCCATATCAATCAATTCGATTACAATCTAACTACCTTAAGTATCTAGCCTGCGGTCTGCCTTCCCAGGATCTTCCGTCCCAACTCCAATCTGCAGTTTGGCATCTTCAAAGTTCGCTGAAGATCCTCTGCGACTTTCATCGTTGTCGTTCCACGGCTGCGTTTTTGCCGTACCCCAAATAAGGTAGATCACATTGCCGGCGAACAGAACTCCTGCGGCAATGCTGAACACAACTTGCCACTGACCACGTTGCGTAGGATCACGCACCAGCAGTCCAACGACAAGGGGAGTCAGCATCGCCACCAGATTGGTGAAGGATTGCAGAATGCCAGCCAGAATGCTGGCGTGCACTGGCGATAGATCGATGGTGTTCAGTTCGCTGCCAATTGTCGCCGCACTGCTCACGCCAACGCTGAGCGTGACCAGCAGCAGAGCGAGCGGCTTCTGTGAGGCCTCCACAAAACCGAGCGCCAACATAATCCCAGCCGGCGTCCAGAGAGCAATGGTGTTGTAGGTCTTGCGCAGTGCTGTCAGGCTGAGGCACTCGCGCTGGAGCAGCACATCGGCCACGAGCAGATAGACATAGCACATTCCCCACATCAGCAGGAAGGGCAGTGCCGAGAAGAATGCGTTGCTGTGCATCTCCAGGCCGAGCACACCACTAAGATACGCAGGCAGCTCTGCCTGCATCGTGGCCAGGCCCCAAGTGTCGGCACAGCGGGCGCAGAGCAGCGCATAGAACGGCGCCGAGGTGAAGATGCCGCGCCAGGGTATGGCCAGGTGACGCTTTCGTCTCGCCTCGCGCTGCATGTCGCCCACGATGTACCGTTGCTCTGCGCTGCCTATGCAGGGCGCCTCACTCGCTCGATTGGCGCCCAGCAGCAGCCACAGCAGGCACCAGGCCAGCGCCAGGGCGCCCGAGGCATAACTGATGCCTGGCCAGCCCATCGAGGAGCTCGCCAGCATTCCGGCTGCGTACATGGCCAGCACATTGCCGCAATCGAAGCCGGTGTACGCGAAGGCGCCCAGACGCGTGCGCTCCACAACCGGAGCCCAGTTGGCCACATGCTGATGTATGCAGGGCAGCGTGACGCCCTGGCAGAGACCCTGCAGCCAACGGATCGCACAATAGGCACGCCAGCCAGCCAAGTAGATGCCCTGGGGCGTGCAGATGCTCAGCAGTGCCGATCCCAAGGTGCCCAGAAAGAGCACGGACTTGGCACCGAAATGCTTGCACAGATACCCGCCGAGAAACTGCGTCAGCGCCGAGCCCCAATAGAAGCTGGAGAGAACGTAGGATTTCTCTGGCTCCGTCCAGTTGAAGTGCTGCAGAGGAAGAGGAGAAAGAGATAGAAGAGTTTTAAAGGGACGTGTGCAGCTCACTTACGGGCAGCTCGGCATTAACGGACGTGGCGTTTGTCATGGCCACCACAGCCACGCCCACATTGAACTGGAGTATCGTATTGACAACGAGGCCCAGAAAGAGCAGCAGCGCCTGCAGGTGACGCAGTCCGAGGCGTGGCACTGAAATGCAAATCAGATTGGGTTAGGTTAGGTTTGGCCCGCCCCAAAGGCAACTCCCACGGGCATCCCCCGGGCTTCCCCCTCGGGCTCTCCTTGCTCACCTTTCTCCAGCTCCACGTCCGTGTCCGTCTTCATGTTTCTTTCTTTTGTTTAGTTTTTCTGTTTTACGCTAGTTTAGTTTTACTTTGGCTTTATGTTTAAGCGACGCTCATTATGCTCTCTGAAAAGATAGCGTCGTTGTTTTTGTTTTTTTAATTTAATTATTCCTGCTTTATATTGAGTTAATCGCGTTCCAAAAGATCAAGTGGAAAACATAATGCTTGCGTTAAAGCTCTTTGCAAGCGGCTTAACAATCGTAATTACGTTCGGCTCAGTGTAGTGCTAATTTGGTATTAAAAAAATACTCTTTTTTTCGAACATGTTTTCATATTTAATGTGCCGACAATTGTTTTATTGTGTCCGGACAATTTTGATAATTGCATTAATATTGTATGGAAATCGCTTTAAATTGAGCCGATAAAAAGTGTAATGGAGTATATTATATATAGTATATATAAAGTATTTTATACCAGTTCGATTTCTACTCAATTTGTTAAAGTATCTTGGGTGTTTGGGGCTTGTAATCAAATTGTTTGAAACGATAAAAGGTGTTTTGCAGTATATTATATATAGTGTATTTTATACCACTTCGATTTCTACTCAATTTGTTAAAGTATCTTGGGTGTTTGGGGCTTGTAATCAGCGTAGTCAGAATTTTGCAGCGTCGTCGAAGTTTCATCGAGTTTCGTTGGACGAGGCCAGCTCAGAACTGGAAGCTGAAAGTTTATTTGTTTGTTGATTTCCCATTGTTTTAGAGTGTGCGACTGTGTGTGTGTGCGAGTGTGTGTGTGTGTGTGTGTGTGTGTGTACGAGTGTGTGTTTGTTGTTTCAGTCTGTCTGTGCTTAAACGAAAAAATGCAAATCTTCGAATATACATTTGTATCTGCTGCGCTGCTAAAAAGATACTTTCAGGGCCGCACACACAGGCAGATACGCAAACATGTATCTTTCCCACTCCCCCACACTCCCCTCCCGACTCTCTATATACCTCCCTCTCTCTCTATATATCCCATACTATTTCAATTGTTCTAAAAGCTGTCAATACAATCGGATAACTTGCGCAAGGCGGTAGGGCAATCCAAGGGCTGTGGACGAGCAAGAGACAGGGAGAGGGGGAGAGAGAGAGGGAGGCAGGCACAGCATGCTGATCTGGCGCTTACAGCCTACTAATGCAATGGCAACACACCCAACAGACAAATGCAACACAACAATCTATTGCAATGCCGAAGCATATTTTCGGGGCCCATGCAAATATTTGCCGAATTCGAATTTTTGTTTACATTTTAGTGCAAATTTTGCAAATTACTCGCCAGCGCAGTCTGGCAACCCCCCAAATACACACGCACACACACACACACGCTGTTGCACACCCCCAACCTTAGTGTTGGCCCCTCCCCCCTGCTGACCACCTGAACCTCGTGTCATGCACAATGTGTTCACTTCTTTTTTGTTGTGCACATTTAATTTAAGTAAATCCCATGCAAATGTTGCACACTCTGACAGAGGCGTCGTTTCAAGGGGGACGTTTACAGTTATGTTCAAAATCAGTTTATGTGGCACGTAATTATTGCTGTGCACTAAAAGGTTTTCATCTTCGTACTGTTAAACATGTTGCACCCTCTTGTTGCGACGCCACTGCGCGGTGCAGTCTTTAATAATGTCTAGCATTTTGCTTGCTTTGATTAAAAACAAATAGGCAAACACATCCCACGCACACACACACACATGGCACGCAAGTGAGCAGAGCGAGCAATATGTTTATGCATTTTGTGTCATTTTAATTTAAAATATCTGACGGATTTTTGTGTGCATTCTCGAAAGATTATAGGTCGACACAAGTAAATAGAAGATGCAAAACACACACCCACACACACACACACTTGATCAACATACAATGTAAATCTTTGAATGAAACAGAGCTTAACCAAAACACTCGTTGATGCTGAATTTCCAATTTCGAACTTTGCACTCTCCGAATCGCTCCTCACAATTCTATTAATATCAGATTATAGTAGCACACACTTTATTTGTTATTTTAGCCCGTTCTTTTTCCATTCGTTGTTTTCGCACGCTGCTTTTCTATTTTTCTGTATTTTCTGTGTGTTTCCGTTTCATCGTTTAGCGTGTTCGTTTTGCTGGCGTTTTGTTCAACTGCGCTTTGTTTATGCAAATCACTTTGAAACATTTCGCTGTCAGCCAATTAAATTCTCGCTTAATGAAGTCTGATCCCAATGGCAACTAAAACTGAGTGTAAATCGGGCTTACGGCTAAACTTTTAGTTGAAACTAACCCAGTGTAAAGATTATTATTATGTAAATTCAACCACATGTTCTTAAAAGTAAGAGAAATATTTTGAAAAATTAAATGTTAGTTAATTATTTTAGAGTTATTTTATATAAATTTTTAAACAAACGATTAGAAATTTCATTTTTCAAAAGCTAACGTCGCATGAGGCAGCCAGTCAAAAGCTGATTGCTACAAGAGTGCGGTCGATCAGCTGCTCGCTCGTTTAACAGAAGCAACATGTGGCTTTATTATCGCTCAAGTTACCTATCGATATATATTCATGTTACCTAAAATGCAAACTATTGTTGGTTAAGATTTATGTATTGAATTGCCTTAAGGAAATGTTTTTACTTTACACTAGTTTCATAGTGGTATTTTAAAAAATAAAATATATTTGACTTGCGTCAGCTAGAAATCGACTTATCGATAGTTCCAGATTTGAATTTGCGCTTTGTTCATTATTTTTGAGTTAAAATGTATTTGAATTAGCAAAACTTAAAAACGTTTTATTTCTAGTTATTTGTTGACAGAGTATTATGCTAGGTTAATCAAATTTTAAGGTCATTTCTTAAAAATGATCAATTAACGGCTGATTTGTGTTTGCTCACTGAGCTCTGTTATTAGCAGTGGCGCAAATGTTAATTTACAACAGCTGTTAGGCATCGGTTTTGTTGATAAATGTTAGGCGTATGTTATGCTCTCATTTATGTGCGATCGCCAATTCTCTCATTTACTGTTAATGTGTTGTACGTACACATGTGTGCGGACGGCGAAATAAATTCAAAATTTGGGAATTGTTTAAGTTTTTAGACATCGTATGTGAGAAATGAACGATCACTGGCGCGATATATATGTGCAATTGATTGCGTTTGAAACAAGCCAACTGAGCTGCATATAAAATTCAATTAAACACACATTTATTGTGCCGACAATACACGATCGCCGCAGAAGACGCGACGCGCAAAGCAAACAAACAAATTGCGGCATACGGTTTGACGTGTGTGAGTGTGTGCGTACAAGTACGCAAACGTATACGTGTGTGTGTGTCCGTTGCGTGTGATTCAATTGTTTAAGCAAACAACAACAGCCACTGGGCAAGTTTTATGTGCTTAACGAAAGTAATAATAATATCAACTAAAGCAACGCCAGCGACAACAAAAGAAGCCAACAAGTAGGCAGCAGTTAAAAATTGTTTCAAATTTAAAAAATGAAAAAAAAAAGCCAAATGACGCGACGTAATAAAATAACCATTTAAAAGCAATAAATAACATGAATAACATATGTGTGCACCCGAAAAAAGAATTATAGTTATATTTTCATTTTACGTCAATTTCGGTTCCTCAGCTTCGTTTGATATTTTGTGATTTTCGGTTCCTTGTCGCGTTCTGTTTCGTTGTGTTTTAAGCTTTTCGTATCCTTTTCCATGGCATATTTCGCGCGTGTTTTTCCCTCTCTCTTTGCCCGGTCACATTCGTCGTCGCTTCCTTAGGTCGTTGTTCAAGAAAAGCGAAGAAACACGCGCGCAATTTCCATACCTCCCCCTTTTGAGCCCCCATCCTTTTTTGCCCCTTGTTTTTGTGGCATTTTTGGCATTCTTATTGCATTCCACGTGCGTTTCGTGTTTTTTCTCTCTTCTTATTCGCAACGTCGCGGACTCGGCTCGCCTCACCACCCCCCTCGCTGCACCTCGTCTTGTCTTGTCGGTGCGAAGTGTCTCCCCATCAAATGTAATTTGTTTGCTAATGTGTCCATTTGTGCAATTGCCCTTTCCCCCTCCCCGTCGCCTGTTGATGTTCTTCTAGTGATCCATTGTGAAACGTTTAACGTGGAACGTGTCAAAATATTCTAGTGAAAAACGACAACAAAAAGGCTAAAAAGTCAAGCCAAGCTCAAGTAAAGGAATAAAAAGTGATTTAACGGCAATCATAACTAGAATAACAACAACAACAAATACATTGATATCAACTATATCAACAACAAAAACCACAACGACACTTGCCCCGCTCTATTTGTAAGTTGCCTGCATGCAATTTTTTATGCTTTTGTTTTTACTTTCTGTTTTAATACATTTTTTCTTATCACTGTTGCCTCATTTCTTATTTTTGCCCACCTTTACTTCTTGTACTCATGCCTAACTAAACATACCTTAAGAGACCCACACACAGACACAAACACACACCTTAATGTTGTATATCTACATAAGTCTGTACATATTTTGTTTTTTTCTTTACCTGTTGCCTCTTGTCTTTATTTCACATCGTCTCTTCCTCCCTGTCTCTCTCTGTCCCTTTCGCACACATTCGCAAACATATTTGTACATTCATTGTCAACGGTTATTTCATGATTGCGCTTCGCTGTTTTCATTTTGCCTCTGCCCCTCACTGAGGGGTTGTACCCGGTCTATGTGTATGTGTGTATGTGTGCAGTTTTTGTGCGTGTATGTGTTTTCTTATTGTACAGGCACTTAATTCCGTCTTACCTCACTTCACCTTAGCCGCAGCTCAGCCTCAGCTCATCTTTAGGCCTGCCCTGCGCCCTTATGAGCTCTCTTTCGCGGCCTCTTTCTACTTGTATTCGTACATATCATTTTCTTAGCTGTCGTTTTCATTTGCTCAACTTCATTGCCATCGCTTCCCTTTTTGCATAATTCCGCTGACTCATTGACACGTTAAACAACACGTTAATAATACTTTTTCAGTTTCTTTTTGTCGGGTTTTGAATAACCAACTGTGTGCATGTATGTATGTGTGTGTTTCTGACCACACAGCAACATGCACGCACACACACGAGTTGCTTGAACTCTTCACTGGCTGACAGTTGTGTTTGATATTCTCACCTTAAGCAGGCTGCTCTCGATATGATGTTAACTCCTTTTCAATAGAAATTGCATCACTTTCTCACCTCACTTCTCTTCGAAGAATCTTGCAGAATATTTACATAATTGATACATATGTTTTCAGCACATGTCCAAGTGGAATCTTATCTAATGTCTTATATCTTAAAATATTCCAAAGAACAATCAATTGAGCTACGTACCTGGCATAAAACATATGTACATATGTACATGTATATCATTCTCTTTCTCTCTCACTCTGTCTCGTCTCAGTTTTCCGTACAAATATTGCCGTTATTATCGACTCAATTGCTTCACCATTGTTGAAAGCCACAATTCAGCTGCATTGCCCAGCTACATACTTACATACATACATACGTATGCATATAGTATAACAAAACAACAAACAGAACAACAAAAAAATAACAACAAACGACTCTCAAGCGACAGCAAAGCGCAAATTGCAAACTAAAAAGTCATTAAAATATCAAATTAGCGTCTGGCGTTGAGATTTAGTCAAGTTTCCAAACGATTTCCACGCCAGTTGTATTCCACAGACTGCGAACGCCGGCAAGCAACTGAGAATGTCTGGATAGGTTAGCACATGTATTCTAAACGGACAGAACGCCAATATAAATGTGTACACAACAAATTTTGTATATAGTGTGGTTACGTAGGAGAAGACGAATCGAAAGTTAACGCCATGTGGCACCCGCATAAGCCCAGAACAGCCTGCTGATTAGAAAGAAAGCCCAACCGTCTTTTCGTTTTATATGCCATGCAATTGGAATCAATATTCCCGTTTGAAATGTATATACAATATCATTACAAAGTTATAATTTGTGGAAACTCATGAAAGAAGTTTCATAACCAATTGAAATGTGTCTACTTATTTTAAATCTCCCTCTTTTTTTATAAATGTGCAATTAATTTCATAACATTACAAAGTTAAGAGATAACGTGCCCATGGTACAGTAAGAAATGTTTTCAATTTAAAATATAATATTTTGATAGTAACCCAAACTTGACAACATAATCCTCACTGCAGATAGACAACTTTGTACCCACGGTCTGAAATAACTAACAACTAAGTAGCGTCTGCGTATAGCCCTTTACCATAGGGCAAAGCTTATCGAAAATAAAAACGGGTAAAAAGGTTACCTTTGGCATGCCGAATGTTTTATACCCTTTTTAGGTTCTTATCCCCTGCGATTGTTACAATTCTATTTATATATAATGATGTAGAATTAAAAAGTATTGTGTATTTTCAATATTATTTCTCAATTTGATCGGCATTAATAAATTAAGGTATTTCTAAAACCAAAACTGGTCTTTATACGAAAACCTTAATTTCAACCAATTGTTCCTGTAGAAGCTATATGATATAAGGGTCCGATTTGATGAAATATTATATGATGTATTATATATATATAGAAAAAAAGTCCTATGTAGTAAATTTGGTTATAATATCTTGACAAATAACAAGAAGGGGCCGATAGCTAGTATGACAGCCATACGATATATCGTTCCAATCCGGCTTGTTCCGACTTATATGCATGCAGCAATAAGAAGCAAGTGTAGCCAGTTTAATCAGAATATCTTGTAAGGAATGGTTTACGTTGAAACAGACGGACACACAGATACACGGACAGACGGACAGGGTTAGTTTGGCTCCCCTGATGATGCCGATTCAGAATTTAAATACTTTATGGGGTCGGAGATGTCTCCAAAGTTGCGTTGCAAACTCCCTCCCAAAATTAATATACCCTCTGCAAGAGCATCAAAATAACCGATAACACAATTTACATGCCTCATAGTCAGTCTGGCGACGAAATGGGCAGAAAGGTAGTGGTGGTGGAGGGTGCCGCTGCAATCGCAGTTAATTGAAAAAAGCGATAAAATAAAAATAACAGAGTGGAACACGTTTTACTCGTACCTGAGTCACCTGGGTTGAAGGAACTCGCTCGCTCCGGTCTACAATTAGTATGAAAAATACCGAATTTGCTACCAGTTTGCCATTTGTTCCAGTGAACGTCGAGAGAGTTAGAGGGAGAGAGAGAGAGAGCAGCAAGAACAACACAGTAAACAACTGCAACAATATTAATAATTGAGTAGAAAGAAACAACAGCTGCAACAACAACAACTACAACCACAACAACAGCGACAGTAACAAAGAGAAGCAATCAAATCATTAAAGTAAATTTATGATGACTTTAAAACTCGCACTGCTTAAAGTTTCGCTGAGTGACTTATCGGCATAATGATCTTTCCTATATAGCACAACACAACCGTACGCAACGCTACACAGATCACATCTCCATGCTCCATATTTGGTCGAAAGTCGGCTATCCCACACTCACTCACACGCACGGCTTCAACATTTGTATCTGTATCTCTTCATCTGTATCTGTATCTGTGCAAAGTTCTGCTTGGAGTGCGCTTGCGCGACTCGAGGCTTACCCTTCACCAGCGACGAGCAGCGAAGCGAACGCGTTTAATAAATTATCAAGTTGAATGCCCAGTTTCGAAATTTGACCTTGAACACAAATTTCGGTACTCGGGGAGAGCTAAGCTCTACACTGTGTACATATGGTATCATACTATGTATGTATCGTCTTGTATATCGTGCTGTGTATCTCTGCTGATTGTTTCGCACTGTCTGCGAGTGTGTGTTTTCAACAATCTTTTGACTGTCGTTTATTTGCGTGCTGCGATGCGTTACGAATGTCGCACTTGGATACGTCTTCTTCTTCTGCGTCGTCTTCGTCTTCTTACTGTCTTTCCCCTCGGTCGACCACAGTCGGTTGCCCATGTTCGTTGGGATTCAAAAACTCTTAAGGCAAGTGCGTTAGTTCGTAACTCTTGGGTTCGCTTAATTAGCGCAACCATACGAATTAACTAACGCACATGCGTAACTCATGGGCACAACAATAACAACAATGAGATTGTTGCTACAATATGATTAATGTTGCTCGTTCTCTCTTGTTTCCTTTTGAACTTGGCTCTAATGTCTGAAGCAAATTGCTCTTCGTAGGCTCAGCTTGTTCGACAATTGCAAACCGGTTTGGGCTACGCATGTATTTGACCATCAAAATTAATGATATTACGAAAGATCTAGAGAGTGAAAAAGCGAACGAAAGGGAGATGGAAAGAAGTAGAGGATAGTTGAGTGGCAGAAGGGAGAGAACCTTGATTACATAGCAACACGTAAGACATAATTGTTGGTTGAAACCGAAATGAATTATTATGTCATGACAGCGTTCGATTACCAGAACTTTTTCATGGTCGAGTTGCGTCTAAATTATGAGAAAATAAGGTTTTGGTTTAATAACGACTGATATGTTGGTATTATAATTAGATAGAATGTTGTATCTTTCATATATCGGTCACAAATCAGCTTAAAAGATTAAATTATTGATTTGCGAAACAGGAACCTTTATCCCAAATTTGGTGTCTCTAGCTTTTATAATAGCTGAGATCTGTGTGTCCATCTGGTTATCCGGACATCCGGACAGACTGACAAACGTGGCTTAATCGACTCGGCTAGTGATCCTGAGCAAGAATATATACACTTTGTGGGGCCTCCCACGCCTCCTTCTGCCTGTTACATACATTTGCACAAAGTTAGTATACCCTTTTTGACCATTTTCACTGGTCGAAGGGTATAAAAACAGTCAAGAGGTTCAAAAACTCTAAATTGAGAAGAAGTCACATTTATTTCTATTTTCAGAATGCATAAGATATATTTTAACTGCTGTCTTCGATTAAGTGGTTTGCCAAACAAATTTGATTTCATTCATATTCATTCAGAAATATGCTTTCTCATTTGCTGCATATTCATTCAAAGCAACTTGAAATTGTTTATAATAATCGGCACATACTAAAAAGCACATATACCATATAGTTAATTCTATATGCTTGTGCATTTATATTTATTTTTGTTGGCTCTACGCAGCGCTCGTTAAACATAAAAGCTAATCAGCTCACGCCGTTTCCTTTCGTTTCTTTTTTGAAGACTTGAACTAATAATAAACACATGCAGAGCATCTGTCTGCATAAATGTTTATTGAAATTTGACATGATCGATCATCTTGAAAGGGGCCGATGAAGGTGTTAAATACTCGGCACTGATGATCCAATTTGTTAAGGTGATGAAATATGCAAATGTATGTGTCCTGTTGCGGGTGCTGCTCATGATGATGATGATGATTTGGCCTGTCATATTATGGGATATTTTGTGGCTAGAGAAATGGTGTCTCCTCCCCAATAATAGAACCCACAAATAATAAACACATTGCCATATTCGTGTTGGGGCAAGCGGAGGAGGCGTCGACTGACGTGCAACCCCTTCTCTTGTGTTTTGGTCAGACTTTGATGGCCTTCCCCGTTTCCCCCCTCCCATTTATTGGTATCTGCGTTGTGCCGTTTTTATCACGGCGCACGTAGATGTCAAACATAAGCCCCTTGCTTTTAAAATACCTCATGGAATCGTCGGTATTCCCTGTGTGAGTGCGTGTGTGTGCGCGCTTGTGTGTTTGATTGATAAGAAAGTGAAGCGACAGCTGTTCGAGAAATGCTCGACGATTGTTACGGATACTCTCCGCATTCATCGGGTATATTTATGTGCTACAATATTTTATACTTTTTAAATTGGAACTCGAAACTATATTTAGTTTATGGCTGACGTGCTGTCGTCCGTTGCCTTTTATAGATATTTTGAATACTTTCAAGTCACTTCAGATGGAGTTTCACGGGAAACAGATTATGTTCCTGTTTAGGAAAGGGTATGCAATAGTCGTTTATGTTTATTGTTCTCTATAACTGAATGAAGATTTTTTTTCAACAGGGTAGAAGGGATGTTGGCAGCCTGACGGGTTAGTCTGGATATGTAATTAGGGTTGCATTTGTCGGTTTTCCGCTCAAGCATGTGTCACAAAGGGGTGTCAAGAGAGCGTGTGATTTGACTCGATGCAGAGTTGAGTCTTTAACCTTTTTGGCGGGAAGATATAACAAATTACGATTGTCTTTCATATTTCATACACTCTCGTTATCTCATTGAACACGAATTATAAATAAACTATTTAGTTGCGGTTCGGTTATCGATACTATGAATGAAACTTGCTGAAAGTTTTGCTCTTCTATGAATAATACAATGTTATAATCTAGCTTTTTTTGTATTTTGTATTTGAAGCAATATTTGTATCCATGTATATACCTAATATCTGCCTTTATAAGCTACTCTTTTATATTGCTCACTCGTATTTATCTATTTGAATTAACTTTTTCACACACACTTCTCGACTCTATTGTTTTGTTTATGCGCTCAACTGTAAACCACACGACCACTAAATTAAATGCGATGATCAAACAAATAAACTGCATAAAGACAACAAAAACATTTAATAAATAAAAACTATACACAAATACACCCGCATATGAACATCAGCAGACATGTTTGTGTGTGGCACATCAAAAAGCAATATGCATAAAAAATAAAACTGTACATATAAACTTATATATATAAATATCTATCTACTATATTGTTATATATTTATTCTATTTTATGCGCTTGTTGTGTTGTCTGAATTTTTGTTCTATTTTTCTGTTCACACTCTCTCACTAGCTCTTCCTGTCTCCCTCTCTTTGTCTAACACTTCCTGGCCTCCACCACTTTCCATTTCATCTCTCTCTGCCTCCTTCTCCCGCTCTGTCTCTGTGGTTGTTGCTGTCAAATGTTTTCTAAACATTTTACAACAATTTTTATGTCATTTTCACAATAAAATATTGGATCTATCTTTATAACGGTACAAACGTATGTGTATGCATATATTCTGTCCTGCTCTTCGAGCCGTTAAATGTGCAATCCGCCTACGCCGCATCTCACAAACAGTCGCACACACATACACTCACATGCATACACAGACACGCGTACACACACCCTGTTACTGACACCTAAAACCTGAGTATTTTCTTTATAAATCTGTTGCTTCTTTCCATGACCAAAACACACACGCACACACATGCACACACAGCCACATTTTCCTTTTTTTGAAAATGCATTTTCACCTCATTTTTTCCCAAAACTAAATCTTTCGTCCACTTGTTAAATTTTCCACGAGTTTTTTACGATCAAAAAGTATTTATAACAAATTTCCAAGTCTTTCTTTGGCTCTCATACTTCCCACTTCTTTCTCTCTCTTCTTCCTCTTCTCTCTATATATCTTTCTGCCTCTTTCTCTCTGTCTCTCTCTATCTGTCTCTTCTGTCTCTCTGTCTCCTTCACTCTTTCTGAGCTTAGCTGCGCTACTGCTTGCATATGTATTGATATATCTTCTTCCCCTAATTCCCATCTATATAATGATATATCTTATGAACATATATACGACATGCTGTCTTATATCGAAATTGTTTTGTTCTCTTTCGATTTTTACAGGCGCCAGCCCGCCCCGCCCCCTCATCACGCTCGTGTGTCGTGTGCAGTGTTCTTTAGCTCCTCCCAACAGCGCATAAAATATAAAGCAAGAAGAAAATATTTAATTCAATTTACCAATTTCAAATCTCCAAATAAAAACCTTTTGCAATTAATATTGCAGAAAATAATGAAATTGTTATTTTAAAGTGAAATCGAAATGGTTTTATAGCCGGACAGGGTACTCTATAAATAAACCAATCGCGCCTTCCAGCCGTTTATTAGTCTATATATAAATTGTATATAGTTTGCATATCTAGCGAATTAGTTGAGTTCATTTTTGCGCTTGTTCTTATCGTATTTTGGTTTCTTTATTTTCTGTATGACGTAATTACTGCATAAGTAAATGGTCTGCCTTCTTATCGCGGTATAAACAAATAGAGAAACAAAAAAAAAAAACAACCAAACTCAGAAGAATATAAAACCAACCAAAAACAAAAAACCAAACTTAACGAAAGCTGCTACACGAACGCGTACAGCGTACAAAGCCGGCTCACATGTGTGGGTTTCTCTAAAGTGGGTGAGTAACTGCAGCCGATTCGTTCTTCTGCTTCTACTTCTTCTTGTTCTTGTTCATCATTATCATTAAAATATATTTAGCAAGCGATGATACCACCCCCCGATACCAGCGCCCTGTTAGTCCCTCAGCAACAGACACCATCTTCATTTCACACACGCTCGAACACAGCACACCAGACCACCGCACACCACAGCACACCACACACGCACAACTCATTTATATATGCGCCATAAATTCATTCATGCATTTGACTTTGACAATAAGTCAAAAAGAACGCTTTCCCCTACCTACTTCTGAGCAGTGCCCCGGAACCTCATCGAGTGCTCTTTTGCAGGCATTTATGAAATTTTTATTCTCGTATAGGGAACACCCTGTTTGCATTCAAAAAAGAGAGAGTATTTTGTTTCGAACTGATTTGAGGAATTATGAATTTAATACAAATTTAATCTCCATGTATTTCAAAGTGTTCATATTGAACGTCAGCTGCGAATTACTTATTAAATGTTATAATTTTTAACTTCGTTAATCATCTAAAAGATACAGAATATGAGAACTACTAGGGTATCTTGTAGTTGCGTGCCTGTTTCTTGGCCAGACTTGGCTTTGTCTTGGCCATGCAAAGTGCGTTGACGTTGCCCTTGCCACTCTTCTTCTCTCTCCCTTTCATTTACTTTTTTGTTATCCACAGCCATCATTTACAGCAGCAGCGACGGCAGCAGCGGCGGCAGCAGAGTTACCGACTTTGCATGCTAAATAGATTTTGGTAAGCATGTCGGGTTGGGTGGCACTGCGGCTCGGTGGCTTTGGTGGATCTGGTGGCTCTGCGGTTTGCCGTCTGCCGCGTCGTCATCGCGAAATAGTTAAACTCGCTAAGCGCATCGGAGACACGCACATCATCATCATTATTATTATGGCCAAAAGGAAGAAGAGGGAAAACTTTGGCCTGCCGTAGTTGGCAGTTTATTTCTGGCAGCGGCTGCAGCCAATTGCAGCTGAAGCTGAAGCTAGTGCAGTCAATAGAAGTAGTGGAAGGAAATGCATTTGTAATTCACTTTCGGTTGGTGTTGTTTAACTGACTTGTCGACAGATGTTTGCGTAAGTTGGGATATGCTTTTATGAACTTTGACAGTGAAAGGATAAAGAGAAATATTTTTAATAGGTAAATTGCAAATTTATTTAAAATTCATAGAAGTTTCAGTTTTAAAAATATAAAGAAAAGTGAAGAATAATATGAGAAAATTCAAAGAATAAGTCTATTTCAACTATTTGATGAAGAGGGAAATACTTTGCTGCTGTAACATGAAATTAGTTTGAAAAAATGCTATCGGGAATTCACCTAGATCACTAGATATGTGACTTGTGGGTTATTTTTCGAAGTTTCTCGCCGAGAGATCGTTGTCGTGCAACGCTGCTGACACATAAATTTGCAATACGATTTGCAAGTTTTCATTTACATTTCTATGAAGTCGAATTGAATCGGGGGACTTTGGTTTGCTTTGTTTTGATTTCTTTTCTCGTGTTACATACGAAGTAAAATAAGCAAAACCAAATAGCATTTTATTATTTATTTAGTTTGCCATTTGCTCCTCTGCTGTCGTTGTTGTTGCTGTTGTTATTGCTAATGTTATTGTTGATTTCTTGCGAAAACTGACGCGGTATTTTTATAGCGAGTAGCGAAAAAATAGAACTGAAGCGACGGCACAATAACAATACAAACAAATGCAGCGCAAAGATAAATAAGCTTGTTACTTATGCTGTCTCTGCGAGTGTGTGTGTGTGTGTGTGTGTACTCCCCAAATGACAGGTCAGCTGTTTTGGGGACTACCGAGAAGGGCATCATTTGGGGCACTGCGCTGGTCCCACGCGACTCTCATTTCAGTCAGTCAGTCAGTCAGTCAGTCAGTCGACATGTGCACGAGCTGAACACACACATACAAAGATACAATGAGTTCAAGTACCCAACTCCCAGTCGCTCTCGAGTGCGGCCCATCAGCAGAGCGAGTAATAGTTGCCTGCCAAGAGAATAGTTCAACCAGAGAGACGAGAGTGTGACACATATTACGTCAGTCACTGCGCTGGGCTCAATGACCAACCGAAGACTCATTTGGAGGACTCATTGCTGTGCTGTGGCAGGGAAGGGCGCACAGTTTTAAGTGCATTCGCACATTAAAAACATACATATATTTCAAATATGAGCCGACCAATTTCTCGAAAATTATTACACAATGTATGTAAGTGTGTTTGTGTTTGTGTGTGTCGAGTGTCGCTTTAGACACTTTGACATTCAGAGAGACCATTTGCTTTCAGAATTTATTTCAATGGCCTTTAATCGCACTGAGTATTTGTCGACTTTGTCATGTTTTCTACATTTGTATATTCTCAATGTTCTAGTACAAGTCATTAGCAAACGCCCGCGCACAGTTGTACTATATCGTATACGATATACAATATACATATAGTAGGTGTCATCAGCGGAAAATATTACTTATTCACATTGACAACAATTTGAACGAAACAGTTCTTGCACTGTAAATCCAAAAAATGTTGTAACCTGATCTTGCAACTTTCAATTGCAGATACTCTAGCAAATAAATACAGGTAGAATTCCTCTTAATCTCTAGAGATTTCACTGTCTGAATTGCTTAGGAAGATTTGTACTTCGTTTACTAAGCACCTTTAAGAATTCACTAGCGCAATTTCCATTTTTTTTAGTTTCTTGTTTCGCTTTTCCTGATAAACACATTCGATATGGCAGACAACTGCAGCAATTGCTGTGGCAACACAATAAAATTAGAGCTTCAATTTGGCAATTTGCAGCAGGAAAAGCGGAACAAAAAAGCGGCGAAAAGTGGCCAGAACCACCTGTTGTTGGCCCCTGAAAATATCATTAAATTTCACTTAAGCCAAGTCAAGTTTGCCACCAAGGAAGGGAAGGCAGCTCTGCGCAGTTTTTGGCTAGAAAGTGCCAAAGAAAAACAACACACATACACACACACACAGAGAAACGGTAAACCTGGGTTAGTTTTCCGTTTGTTTTTCGTAGAACTTCTCGACGCGTGCGATGGCTTAGCGTGCCGCATGCTCCGCAGTGCCCATACTATCTCCCAGTTGCATCTTTTCGCCAGCTGTCCCTGCCACATTCTCCACTGCTTCCCGATTACCAATTGTCTGTCTGCCTGTGTCTGTGTGTGTGCGTGCGTGTGTGCTGCGTGCAAGTTGTTGCACTTTGCGCTTGCGACCCACATTTGTCTTTGGTGGCCGACGCCGCGTGGCTTTTTCGAGGATTTCCACCACTTGCTTCTCTCTGCTGTTGTGCTCTTTTATTTTGCCAATGTTGAGCATTTCCTTGTGCATTCTTCGGCCTGATGCCCGTACTGGAATTTCATTCTTTTGTGCAGTGCATTCAATCTTGGTAGGGTCGTTGTTGTTGGTGCTGCTGCCATAGATTGTTCCGGACTTGCTGCACTCAGTGGTTCTCTTAAATTAAGTTAAAGTTGCTTTGCATAATGCACTGCATTTTGGTCAGGCATGAGACCACCCGAGGCCTGGTATTATCTTCCTCTCTCTCTGCCTCTTTCTTTGTCTACTGTTGCGCTTCTCCTGCGCTTTCGGGATGTGCCAAGTGTAGAACATCCGAGAAATTTCACTGCTCGCTCTAGCAATGCAAATATGCACGCTGTGTTTATTTTGCAGTCTACTTATGATGTGGACAAGGCAACCAAATGATGTTAATGTTAGTCTGTGTGTGTGTGTGTGTGTATCTGTAACCTGTTGACACCAGCGGAATGCGAGACTTTCGAGCTATTTATCTAAGTAAGCTAAAGCAGAGAAGAATGATATATGGCAAGTGTAGCTGAAAAGAACTAGGCTATTGTTGCAATGCCTCAGTGCAGATACATCTTCAGTTCTTGCAAGTTTACTTAAAGCTTCTAAAGATCTCTTTGAGATGGTTTTGCTGTTTGTGCATTTCATTTCTAATAAGGCGTAATTGAAATGTTAATTAATTTCATTTCTGATTCTCTCATATCGCAAATGTCGTTTGCTTTATGTTCGTTTGCCAAACCGAGGACATTTTAATTAAAGTGAAATCAATTTCTTTTAGTTTCCCTGCCTCGCTCTGGGCACTTTGCCATTTATTTATTTTAATTTGCAATTTCATTTGCATTTCGAATTAATACAAACCACTATAAGTACGTATTCACATGTATGTGCTCTCTACTTTTGACACATCCCATTCGCAGACTGCTTAGAAGATTTCGATTTGCAATGAATCTCAGATAGTGTTGATGACTTATGGTCGCGCATGTATGTTATGTAGTTTGAAAGATAAAAATCGCCCCGAGACGTGGCAGCCACAGTAGCGCAGGCAGCACGCGTATCTGACGGATTGCCAGACATGAAGCGCATCTACAGCCGACACATGTTTTGCAAAATAACTCAAATTTCTAGCGCAGTAGTAATTCTTTTTATGTGATTTTTCTGCTCAAAATATTTCTAATTTGGATTTCATTGCTACGAAATGACTTGAGATCTGGTCGCGTCGCGGTTGTGGGCAATTTGCCAGCATAAAGCATCAAACATCGCACATCAAATGTTCAACAACTTTAGGCCCTTTGTCTTCTGTGTGTGTATGTGTGTGTGTGTGGGGGGGCTTGCGACTGACTAAGTGTCTGCTTATCAAGCTGTCTGTCTAGGATTTTGTATCTGAATCTTTGTCTCTCTCTCTCTTCATTGTCCCTTCGGTTGCGCGTCATTTGCATTCTCAAGCTGCGTGTATTTTTGGTGATGCATATTCTGACACTATAATTCACTCGCACCGATCTGCCGATATGACAACAACACACACACACACACACTGTCTCACACTTTCGACAGCCAAGTGTCAACGCACGGGCTCGAGTAGGGCGCATGGTAATTGCCATGTTAATCAAATATGCAAAACTTGTGTTAAATAGGCGCAAAGATTCAGTTAAGCATGCAAAAGATAAATATGTTCTCTAGCCTTAGCTGAGTGTATTGTTTATGCTGTTGTTGTTGCTGTTGTTGACGACGCTCTTCTTGTGTGAAGTGCTCTGCTCTTAGGCAGACAATGAACTGTTGCGCTGCTGTTGCCGGCCGCCCAACTACACAAGTAAGATCTGATGACATCAGTTGATTGTTCAAACTGGTCATACATATGTTCACATGCCATGTTAGTGCACAGTAGTTGACCAGCAAATACCCTGTAAAGTCGATTAGAGTAGGTACAAAATTGACGTTCTTAGTTTCTTCTTTTCCCTGGGTATGTTGCAATTGCAATATGCAATATAAAGGCGTCATAAATTCGCATCAATTAAGTCAATAAATTGCAACTGATAGACATGTATTTGTATATATACATATGCATATATATTTTATACATCTTGCTGCTGTTCTTGTCGTTCTACACACTCATTAGGCCGTTCAAGAAGATTGTCGTAAAAATCAATAATAATTTGCAGAGATTTTTAACGTGCCATATAACGATTTTAGATAACCACACATGAGTTTGAGCGTGTGTATGTGTGTCTGCTTGCGTGTTTGTGTATGTGTGTGTTTGTGTTAGAGGCTTGCGTGTGTGTGGGCTTTCTATAGCTTTTGTATGCTGCCTTTTGTTTGTCGGCCCACAATAGGTAAATAACAACAAAGTTATAACAAATTAGATAAGCGGTTTATTAGCGACGATACCGTCATAGCAATAACAACAACAGCAACTACAACAGCAACAAAATGTATAGCATACGATTATTTACCACGTTACAAACAATTTACACACACACATTAAATGCCGCATTTTGGGTGTGTGCGGGTGTTAGTCGATGTGGAATTTTTATTTTTCACACACTATTATATGGCTCAAAGACTTTGTTTGCCTATCATGAAGCAAAAGAGGGGCTGACTGACAGTAGTAGGGGGGATTCCCCTGCTAGAGGACCTTCCCCTCTACAGCAACTTGCTCTCTCTTCTACTCCTTTATCTCTGTCTCTCTTTCCCTTTCGCTATTTCATTTCATTTCGTTCTGTTAAATGGTGCAAGCAATTTGTTTGATATTTAATTACTTTGTGACTCATGTTCTCTGCTTAAAACAGCAAAGAGAATAAATCGAATTAGTTTAAATGGACAAACAATTTATCTTCTGTTGAAGCTTAACGGAAGTGAATTTTTAAGATTGAATTAAAAGTGATTTAATTGTTTCTGGTTTGCTTTACTTTAATTCTTTGATTTTTCAATCTAAAATGTTTTTTAGTTTGTCTGCTTTCCTTATTTTTATCACACATCTTTTAAGTAGTGAGTTATTTTGAGTGAACAAATTCTTTCTGTTTATTTCTCAAATATCTTTCTTAGTTTATAAAACATAAATTACTCTTGGCATTCAAATAAGATTTTAATTGGCAATCCCCTGAGATCTTTTTTCTGCTTTTGAACATGTTATGACCCTCTGTTTAATTTTATGTGCTTTGAAACACATCTCCAACTAGATCTTTATTTATACTCGCACATGTATTTTTATACTAAATTTATTTACTTTCTATTCTTATTCATTGGCACATCGTTTCCGCTTGTTGTGGCGTGCATAGAATCATCCAACTGTTCTGTTTATTTACATGTCCAGTTAACCAAAACATGACTCGAAGCGAAGCGAAAACAAAAAACATTAACAAAATACCCCCACACGCACACATGACATAGAAAACTGAAAACTGAACAAATCGACAGAATAGACAACTTGCATGATTAGCATAAGAATAATGTGATAAGTCGAGGTTATATTAACTGATTTCTTTATTTCTCTCTCTCGTTTTAGGTAAGTTCATGTTGGTATTGGGGCAAGAAACAGAAGTGCTTAGCATGAATCAAGCAGTAAGTGTTAACTTTAAAACTGAAATTGAATCTTCATCCTCATCCAAACTAGTTGTAAGAGTTGTCTCACTTGAACTTTCGAGTGGAACATTTAAGCTGCAAGTGCCAATTGGCCTTTCGTGAAAAAGTTTGACAACTGAAGGAGAGCCGCAAAAAGAGAGATACAAATACGTTTGCAGAATCTACTATAAATTATTGTTTGCTGTGTCGGATGGTCGACCAACAATGTGCATATCTCAATTTCATTGCATTGTCGGACTTGTTGTTGTTGCTGCTGCTGCTGTTGCTACTGCTGCTCCAATTTCCCGAATATTTTTCATGGCATTTGCCATTTCAATGCAAAACTGTTGCATGCGTGTCTGTCTCTGTGTGTGTGTGTGTTGTTAGTTGTGATCTCTCATAGATACTTTACATGCGAGTTTGATTTGATTTGATTTGATATTCAGCTGCAATTGAATTGCAAATATTTGAGATACAATTTTGCAGCATGCCAAGAGAAGAGCAAATGAATTCTGATTGTATTCAATTAATTTGCAAATGAACAGTGACTAAAGTTTCAATTTGTATCCATTACGTATACGGCGCGTGTTCATTAAGCCGCCCTCACAGTCAAGTCCATAAACAAGGTATTAAATCGTATCGTTTATGTGCGTGTGCTGACCCGAGTGTGTGTGTGTGTTTGCGTGTATCTGTGTAGGCCGCACAAAAGAAAGGAGCCAACAAAAGTATCTCTCAAAGTTTTTCTTTGGGCGCGCTTCCTTCTCGTCTGCCCCTCCACCTCCTCCTCCTGTGTAGTCAAGCTAAAAATAATATTTACGTTTTATTTCATTTTCATGTTTGCGCCTCGTAAGTTCTTCCTGCCTTTTTCTTGTTCTCCTATTGCTGGACACCGTCGCGTATAATTAGACGCTTTGCTGTTGCCGCTGCCCCCTTGTTGGTCATAAGTCAATAGTTGGCGACGTTTTAATGGCCCCCGCCTTGTTTATACTCGCATCTCTGGCGCGCTAATGAAAAATTATGAATTTATGTTGCCAGACATCTTTCGAGCTGAGGCTCGTCGCCATTCGCATATAATTCACGTTTATGCCTCATGCTTTGCGGCACTCTCGGTATCTTAGAAATTAATGTGGCAGCTTTCCATCAGCAAGTTGCGTTTATAAAACATACGTATTCGTGTGTTGAGGTGAATTTGCCACATTTACGACTTGAATTCAAGTGAAATGCATTTTTTATACCCAGCAGCTGGGGAACAATTTGGGTATGATGGGTTTGAGCAAATTAAGATCTTATTTAATTTTGGGAAAAAAGATTAAATAAGTCGGATGTGCAGTCAGTCGCTTTGGATACTGACTAAGTATATGTACACCTTCTATATACCATAAATTCCTCCTTCTGTATGGTCTAAATACTTCAAGGAAACGAAATACTTTTCTCTCGACAAGACCTAATGTTGTGCTGTCTCTGCACAGAGTATCTATTAGTTGAGTCTGTCATTTGACTATAATCTTCTCTACTTGTTAATAGTCGTTGTTTTAGTAAGTGTAAGATTATTTAATGATTTATTAATTGTGAAATGTTCACATTATCATTCTGTCTGTTTTAATATGCTAAAGTATGCGAAATAATGAACAAAGAGCATCATAAATGTAATTGATTAGATTGAAAACTTGACTACATTTGATAAAATAAACATTTGTTAATTGTATAATAAATGTTTAAACATTATAGTAATTAAATGTCATTTGTGTTTCTTTTAAATTTCATTCAGCAAATAAAAACTTCCAATTAAAGCAAAAAATGCAAATAAACACTAAAAGCTTTGTAGATTTTCAAGTCTCTATATTTCAAATAGCTCATATAAACAAAATCAAGTAGAAAAATCACAGAATTTGACAAATTCAAGGAAATTAATTTAGTTTAAGTGCCAGATTAAAGTTGTTGCTCGTCTGTCAAATCAAACTTAATTTGCCAAATTTAATGCCATAATAAAAAATTGAAAAATAATTTAATAAAAAGGAGAAAGACAAAAATGCGTCGCTGGCTAAGATTTATAGAGGTATTTATTTATGGCTTGCAGGAATTATCCTTAGATATTTGGGTAGTTAAATGTTTTTTAAATTGCACAACATATGTAGGCAATTTTACATTTATGCCTAAACGGAAGAAGCAACTAAGAATTTATCACTCTAGGTAGACAGAAATTTCGATATTTTTATGGTCATAATTATAGAAACGATTTGTGAATGAGCGACTACAATTTGCCACATTAGAGACGGCAGCATATAGTTTAATCCAAGCAAAGATTTATGCGACATCTGTATAGTAGGTTGTTCTATATATATGTTCGGTTTGATAGCGAGTGGCGCCGTTTCCTGTTTGCCTCTGCTGAGGTTTCATAGTTTACGAATATATAAATGCAGAATTCATCCAACATACTCAGAAATATTCTTTTATAAAATAAAGAGCACTCTTTTTTTTCATTTGAATAAAGAAATAAATGTTATTTATAATTTAGGTCGGTGTTATTTGTAAACTTGACCACTTGGCGCTCATAAAAAATGGCTTTTTAATATTTGGTGCACAGACAATATAACATTTTCACAGCCGCCCCGTTTCTTCTTTATATTGCGTGGGTCGTTGGAGTGTGGCCAAGTTATGCACTTCTCTTTGGGCGCCCCAAAAATAAACCGCAACGTAGAAATTTTTAGTGGAAAATAAAACAAAAAACCACAAAAGAAACGTTTAGTTTGGCACAACGAAGTGATGAGACTCTACTGTTGATACGATAGTTTAAAAAAATAGGGAACCCTCGTTATGTTAAATATAAATTATTATAAATATAAAAAGAAAATGATAATATTGGATTAATGTTGACAATGTATTAATTTTCTTTTTTTGTACTGCTCTCAAACCTTGTTTTCATTTTATTTCAAATATATAAGAACATTTGTTACCCATAGAGAGGGTATTCACAATATATGTTTGCATATATATTTTAGATCTGTGCAAATGTCTGTACCCCCTACTCGTAAATGAGAAATATTGTCTGCGAAATTAAAGCGCGACGTCATGCTAAATCGCATCGAAAATAATATAGATTCACAGGTATATATATTTGTATATGTATGTATACGTGATTATAGATAGAATAGATTTGGATACATATATATAATGCTTAATTAATTTACGCTTAATATCGATGCGCACGATGTGATCTATTAAATTTAGAGGTGCTTAGAGGTGTTGCTGCTCACCTGTGGGGCGTCGTCTCGTGGTTTATATTCTAAAATAGCCGCAAATGAAAATGAGTTTTTTGTCCTCCCCTCTCCCCTTCGTTTCATGTGATTCCTATTTTGTTTTCTCTCAGTTTTTTTGTGGTAAATGTGCTTGGCACGTTGTGGCTATCAATTAGCCTGGGGCTAGACTAAATCAATTGCGGCAATTGTGGCAATCAATTAGCGTATCGATCTGTAGAAAGGCGCAAAGACAACGTTCTCAGCGCTGCTCATGCTGCTTCTGCTGCTGCTCTTCACGTTTCGGTTGTCACAGTTGTTGTAGGTTGTGCTTTCTGTTGTTGCTGTTGCCTTTTAGCTAATGAATTTTGGGCGATGGCAAAGTTTGACCTGAGCATAATGAGCTATTATGATGCCTGAGTTGCATAAAATCAAGCTGCATTCTCAAGAAGCAAGAAACAGCAGGGGCAGCAGGGACGAAGTCGAGGATGAAGGAGCATATTGAATTAAGCAATGTCCATTTCACATTTCAAAAGCTCACGTGCCGCACAGTAAAGGTGCAGGTGTGCTTGTGACTACATGCCATTCCTTATGTGCAAGTGTATATGTGTGTGTGTGTGTGTGTGGCAAGAGCAATTTGTATGCAACACTGCGAGCTGTGCTGCCAGCACACACGCTGAACGATTGCGCCTCAAGTGCACTGAGGTTGCGACGTGAACACACGACTTTCCTTCTCTCTCTCTCTCTCACTTTCTGTCTGCCCATCTCCCTCGGGACATCTGCTTAGCGTTGTGTTAACCATGTTAAAGACCAGTTCACCCAACTCCGCTACCTACGACCTAAGGGACCTCTGTGCCCTTTGCAACCAAACCTGTTCGAGTAGTTCCATCTGCACATCGCACACATCAATACCTTTCTAATTGAAATTTGCATGGTAATTAAAAATTATCGGGTTAAGCATCGCTTAACTTCTGTGTTAGATTTATATTTTTGTTTAAATGAGCAGAGAATCAAGCAAAACTTACACATCAATGCATTTTTCATTTGATTGCCCATAAGTTTGGCCGAGGCTCGGCACGAGTGTGCAGGAAATTCGCTTAAGTGTATAACAAAATGTTAAAATTAAAAATTAATGATCTGTTTCCGCCACATATATGCGCAAAGGCATTACACACACAGACACAAATATATATAGAGAGCAAACCGCAAAGCACAAACTTGCCCCAACTCCCATTGCTGCAACGTTTTGGGGTGAGGAGTCTGTGGCTTAACAAAATGGCAAAACCGAAAAACCAGAGAATCCCAAAAACCCAGTAACCAACAAGTAAGAATGTCCAAGTCTAATCTGATCGACTAGCAGATGCCATGAGAGATAAAATCTTGATTCAGTTCTTAAATGTTTAGGAGAATTGAGTTGCAAATAAGTCTGGCTTGGCTTCATATTGAAAGGACTTCAATTGTTGAAGTAGCTTAGTGTTGAAGTCTACAAAATGTCCAATATCTTTCTCATATCAATCCAGAGTAAACTTAAGAAACCTATCAGCATTAAATATGTTGTAACTCTCGACTATCCTACCCCCTTGCTAGCGTGTTTCCTTCGCAGGGTATAAAAAATAACTAAGCACTCGGTAACTTGAATCAACTTGCAGCCCCAGTGAAAACACGTGGAAATATTTTGGCTCAACTGCAGCAGAGCGGAATGTATTTAGCAGTACGTGCTGGTCGCTCCTCGCTGTTCGCTACACGGTACACGATACTCCACGCTGCTCCTTGGCCGGCAATCGTAATTTGAAGTTATCATTTATTTAGGCATCCATTAACGCGCACATATTGATGACCAGCGAGCACCAGCAGCAGCAGCACTGTGTAAGTGTGTCGAAGTCGTAGCAGGAAAGGGGATGGCAGACGGAGGATGGGGCGGACAACTCGGAGATGTACTCGAAGTACGCGAGCAATTGCTACTTGGGAGCACGGCGAGCTAGCAATTACTTTTGAGTTAGTTGGCTTAATAGAAATTCAAGGAGCGTATTTTGTTTGTCTTGTACGCTCGCTCATCGTGTGCTTCGTTTCCCAGGGCTCACTTTGATTTTCATAGGTAAATGTTGAGTCCAAGTTTTGTGGAGAAGGGAGTGCTGGCCTGGCCTGTCCTAACGAACTAGTCCCGCGGCGCTGGTGGTGGCCCCGTGCTTCTTGGGTTTGCACGGTGCAAACAGTGGCGAGTTCTCTCCGGGAAGCTGCGCGCTCTGCTGCAAATCGATTATGAATTATTTGACTTGGAGAAATGACTTATGAGACATCCTGCAGGACAAAGGAGCAGGGTCGTCTGCGCGCACGCACAATGGCCACCACATGCCATGTCCTCATCTTGTTATCATTGTTACACATGTGTTTGCGCGCGTGTGTGTGTGTGAGGGAGTGTGTCTGAGTGAATGCTTTGCTGATATTGCCATGATAAATGTCCTGCAGAACAAGTAAAAATGTGATTACACTCGAGTTGAGGGCACTTGAGTTATCGATATACCCTGTTCACATCCCGGCCAAGTAGCTCTATGGGCAAAATGCTTGACATGCTCAGCATTGTCTACTTTGATCTTCAGGCTAGCCAGTCTACAGGGTACACTGCGCCTTTGTTGGCCTTTTGGCACTAATAAATAATACAAAAAATTGGCATCTCATTTTAAAATTAATTGTCGTCATGATTTATGTGCTCTTCGATGCCAATTTGATATATTTTAAAACTGAATTTCAATTTTCCGCACATAAATTATGAATTCATACGCACACACAAATACTTATCTATATATATTAGTATGTTTTCTGTTTGATGCCAAGAATATTTGCTTATAAAATTTAATAAATTTTCTTTTTCTCTCTTTCTTTTCAATTTGCAGGTAAGTTTGCACTACGACGAGAAAGAAAACGTAAGTCAAACCGAACTATTGTTGCAGTTAAGGTCATTAATTTGTATGTGAAAAGGTATCCCAATGGGACAAGACTGGTTGTGGGGAGGTGGGGAGGGAGAGTGGCAGCAACTTCCTGTGTTCATTTGCCTTTGGTACTTTTAAATAATTAATTCGCAGCGTAATCGAATTTCATATTAATTGAGATTTATTTCATGGCATCGTCGCATGTGGAACGAGCTCAAAGAAAACAGAAGAAAGAACGAAATGGGAAAGCAAAACAGAAATACGACTGGCTAATTTATTTGCTCAGTTGCGCATTTTTATAGTGCAATTATCACGCCCGTTGAGTGGGTCACTCAAGAGGTTCGAGCGCAACCCCCGAGAAGCCTCCATCCCCCCGACCCTGCCCCGAGATAAGAATCTTATAAATTAGTTAAAGAGCCCAGAGCTGCCCCAACCCAAGAGCTGCTTAGACAGTTGATTAATCGCCTAACGTATTATGTTTTCGTAATGCGTGTTAAGCTGCCTTTGTTACTTGCTGTATCTGTGTGAGTGTGTGTGTGAGCTGTGCATGTGGTTGTGTTATTTGTTGTTGCCAGGCAACCTCTAAGGCAATTAAGTTGTCGGTTTTGGGGGCGCCATTCAAAGTGTCATCAATAGGTCGAACAATTGGAAATTAATAGCCAGCAAATTTACCATCTCGTTTTCCCAATAATGAACGCATCGTGCGGTCAAAGCAAGGAAGGAGTGAAAGAGCATCATCTATTGGCCAGTGGTCAGTTTCTAAAGGTCTTCTGTTGACTGTATCGTGTTGTATCTGGCTTTTGTCCCATTCAAGTGCCACTCTTGCCAATTACTGCCAACTGGCCGCAACTAATTTGTGCACCTTGCCTTTTAAACGGCCAGGCTGGCTGGGCCCAGGTATACTCGTAGATCAAAGCATTTCAAAGCATCTGAAAGCATTTCATGCTGACTTAAATCAGACGTGTCTGACGTGTCAGACCTGAAGCGGACCGGACCAGACCAGACGCGGCCAACATCTGCAGATGCCCTGCAAGGTAGCAGCACCAGAAGCGGCGCCGCCGACTAGCCCCAGCCCCTCATCTCGCATAAATCTCTCTTTCTGCAGGCGTTGTGAATGCCTTTCAGCTCAATCAGCACAACGCGCCGGGAGTGTGGGTAATTTACATAGCTTTTTTGCGTGGTTAGTTCGAGGAGTTGCAAATTGAAGAAAGAAGTAGCAGTTGGACTAATGCAGCAGTGATACATTTATGTTAACTGAGTTTGATTTGTATAGTTAGAATTGATTAAAAAATAATATATAAAAATCAAATTTTCAGAAATTAAATTATTTTTAAAAATTTTTATTTGAGTGAATAAAACAAAAGATATTTAATTGATTCAATCAGTAAACTGTTAGACATAAATATGTTAGAAGATAAACGTAGAAATTGAGCAACGAAAAGAATTATTTTCATTCTAATATATTAGTGATAGTTTCTTAATAAGTCAATCTAAGTTAAAATATTTGCAATTTAATTTCTCTTCTTATTTTATAAAAGTTGACAATTCTAAGCTGAACAATTCATTCAATTTACTATTAATTTTGACTCCATTTATAGTTTTGGCAGCAAAAGTTATTGTTGAAATTGTTGTTGAGATCATAACTTCGGCAATCTCCTATGCAGAATGACAGTCTAATTCAAGAACTATTTAATATGTTAAGATTGTTAAAAGTCTCTGAATAAACCATCTACATATTTCAATACAAGTGATTCAAACTAAATGTAGTTAATGTAATAATTGTATATCATTGCGCTGAGCTTATTCAAATAATCAGTATAATTCCCTACAACTTCTTACTCAACCCTTCGTGGCAATCATCTTCCTCGCATTACTCGTGCATGGGATGCTCGCACAACCAGCTGGTCAGGCTGGTTGGACTCCTTGGTGTCATTGCTTGACATCTCTATCACACCCAAGCGACGCACCTCCGTTCTGCTTTCCCCTTTCGCTCGCTGCACGCTGCGCACTGTTCCGTCAACTAGTTTTTCTTTTTACTCAATTATGAGGAGAAATTATTAAGTGCTAGCTGCGCTAAATTAGCGCGCAATTGAGTGTGCCCATAATGCAAGGGCGGGGGGTGCTTAGGGTGCCTACACAAGCACTGTATGGGGCACGGAGGAGGAGGGGGGGGGGGGCTGTCTCTGATGCTGGCAACTCGTGCAGCTCGTGCAATGTCTTTTGCGGCCTGCCTGTGGCCTGTGTTAGTTGGCTCATATTTTGTGCCTCATATTTTTGCCACCGAGTTCCTAGGCAGATTGTGGCACACGTCACCTCTGCTGACTGTTGTGGGGGGCGCAGCGAGTGGAAGCGAGTCAGAGTGTGGCAGCGTGGCACGGTGGCATGGCGGGGGCAGCTCGCCTGCATGATATAAATGGCGCACATTTTGTGCATTTCATTTGCGTGATTTGCCAGCCAAAATGTGTAGCATTTTCCTTGCTCATATATCGTGGTCGCACTGGGTACATATAGCTGGCAAATGGGGAAAATGCTGCTGCTGATGAGCATGATGATAGTGTGTCTGGGGCCGCCATAAGTGACTGCGACCTGCTGCCTGCCCGGGCACGGCAAGTGAGACGGCAGCAACAGGTTGCTGTTGTTGATGCACTGAGTGGAGCTACTTAAGAGAGTTTAGGGCCTCACTTTGAGTAATAGCAGCGGGCTCTGAACATTTGCCAGCAACTAGATATATGATTGTGTATATATTTCCATACAGACTTCATGCTAAAAAGCAATTCAACTATTCGTTTTAATTGGCTTTGAACTCTATGTAAATCTCGCAGATGTTCACAGTTTTCGTTGATCATCGCGTTTGCGCAACTTCATCGAATGTGTGTTTGTACTTTTTTCTAAGTTTTACGATTGCCGGCAATTTGCACATGCGATAAACAGAGAGACGATGCGATGACGAAGGAATACGATTGAATTGACTGTTGCCAATGGCTTTGGCAAAAGACTTGAGTAAATAAACAAGTAAAGCAAAAAGCAGCTGCGCCACTGTTGCAGCCCACTCACGAAAAAACAGACCAAAGAACAGACAGACAGACGGACTGACAGAAAGACAGACAGAAAACCAAATAGACAGCGTCCAGGCAGACAGAGATGGCAGACGAATATCATCGTCAACTTATTCATGCGATAGTTCCAGACGTATAGCTGAAATTCGGAAATCAGATCATTCCGTCGCGACGGCGTCAGAAGAAAACGCTGCCTAAATATTTATGCATGAGAATGGAAATCGATGCAGGCGAGAATTCGAATCAACATTCGATGATGTTTCTCGGAACTTGAGCGATTCTTGTTATTGTTGTTTCCTCAAATTCTCTTTTATGGTCTTATTTGTATACAAAAATAGTTTGCTTAAGTTGAGATTCAAATGATTTGTGTGAACTTGAGCAAAGTGTCAACTTGCAGTAAATTGAGTGTGAAAGCTTCAATGATGGAAAAATCAATTTTATGAAATTTTTAATCATATTTATTGACTTCACAAAGTCTTATTTTACTAAGATAAATATGTCTCCAATCTCAATGATTTAATATTAACATCTCTAAATCTTAGAACAGAGAATCTTATGTGCACTGAGCATTCTTGGCGACAATTTATGCTAGATAAATTCTGTTTTATCTTACAGTTTCTGCTTTTTCGCAAGTGAATTTGGTGTGAATGATCTGTGGAGCTCAAGTCAAGCCATTTTATTGTGCCTCTTTTTATGTTTCTCTTGTGTTTATGATGCGACGCAGCCGAGCAGATCATTAACACGCGGTGCCAAAGTGTGTGCGGGTGTGCGAGTGGATCCCACTGTAGAATCATCAGAAACTATAAAAAAGCTCGCAAAAATAGTGTAGAAGAAACGACAGGGAGATAAAGAGTGTGGAAGAGGGAGCGAGAGACGCGTCTAGCGGCGCACACAAAATCTAAACAATTCACAATTTCGCCACATGCGGCGGATGCGACGAAAAAGGGAAGTCAACAATTAATTTTCGAGGCAATCGGAGGAGAACGCGACGCAACTTGTGGCCATATAAAGCTAAAGCCCGATGCGTACACAATCTACAGTTGTTTGCCTTGCGATTTGCAGAACGAACGAAACGAAACGAAACGTGAACGTGAACGTATGTATCTTAAAGATACTTGCACGCTAATGAGCGTCACACAGCTGAGCTTTTAAATCGCGTGCCAGCACATTAGGCGTGCACAGTGGTTCCAATCTAGATATGCAGCCAGGCAGCCAGCTTTGATATCGCTGGGGCCATTGTCCAACTGACACACATAGCGGGCACATTTGCCGGCGATCTGTAGCATATTGTGATCGCGTTATGACGCCTTCAATTGAGCTAGTTATCTTTTTGCATGCCAACACTGAGAGAAACTAGATAGAGATAGTACCTAACAAATATAAAAGATTGTAAAAAATTTAAATAGTAATTGAAGTGGATATTTTCTAGTGAGAATATTCTACGTGAAGTGAATATTTTTACTGATAATTATGTTTGCATGAAATGATCACAAATTGGGAATGAATTAAGGTTATGAAACTAAAAATATTTGTGGCTTAAACTGCAAATAGTTTATTCGAAATTAAAAGTTATTAAATACAATTATGTTTAATTTCTGAACATGTTTTAAAAAACGAGTTATCAACTTTTCCAGCTGCAACCAATTTTTGATTGAATTTAATTTTTAATTTTCTAGTTAAAATATATCTAAAATTTTTTGCAGTGTATGTGCATCGTGTGTGCAGCGCGATTAGTCGGTGCACTGAGTCAGCGATCGCTGCTGCCTCAGTTGAGCCAATTTCCGCTGAATTGAAATATAACGGCTGTCGAGTGTTGATGGCACATTCGCTAATTAAACAGTTGCATTTTCAGTTAGTCAGTTTGAGCTGTTTTTTTTTTTAATATTTCTTTGTACGGCACAACTTTCTTTACGCCTGCGAGAGATGCGCTTGATTTTCGTATCTCAGTTTTTCACATTGTTTGGCATTTTATAAGCGTGAAATTAAATTAATTAAAACTACACGACCTCGCTGCCAGTCAACCAGGCCCAGATCCAGGACGTGAACCAAGCTCTGACTGGGGCGAACGAGGGATGCGATTATGTGTCGGAGCCAGCACTAGATGGTGGAGCTACACAACGAAAATTTGCTGCCAGCTCGCATCCTTCATATTCGGTTGATTGTTGTTTTTGTTGTTTTTGTTGCTGTTGCGCATTGCCTGTCGAGGTGTGCGTGTGTGTGTGTGTGTGCACACACTCGTGCAACTCACTGTCACTGGCACACGTTGGGGCTGGCAGAGTGAAGAGTAGAAAGTGGATAGGGTCGGTCGGGTCGGAGGGCGTGTTGAATCTGGTTGCAGCTTTCATTTACTGTTGCATTGTCTGCTCAGTTACCTGTCCAGGGTTCAGGTTAATAGCAGGCGATTGTCTGTACGTGTGCGCGTGTGTGTGTGCGTGAGTGAGTGTGTGTTTGATGTTGTGTGCGCTAAATTAATTATGAAGCTCACAACGAGCAGACTAAAGCGCACTTAAATAGTTTCTTCAGATGCGAGTATGCAGGTTTACTTAAGCACACAAAGTTTCTCATATAGTTTACCCATATTTGAAGTTATGTGCCCCAAATATGGTATTAAGCCATTAAAGTTTCCCTTCAACTGCATTGAAACCTAAGCTGCACTTGAGGTAACACTTAAAGCCGATCTAGTCTTAGTGCTTGCTTCCTAGGTGATATGAAAAGCGCTTTTCTGGCTGCGCTACTCCAGTGAACTGGATTCTATTACCAGGAGAGTGCTGAGCGTGGTAAGCGCCCTTAACTGTGTGCTTTAAAAGATCCAACTCCCATCATGTTCGGCACTAAGCCAGGCCAATTAGTTGGCTGGCCTGCTGTTTTGAAGCCTCTGAGTGACATGTGGGGGATCTCTTGTTCTCAGTGTGTTTGACTGATTCTGTCAAACTGCTGGCTAGCTATAGACACATGTACATGTATGTATGTATGGGCTTAGTCGCTGGCTTTTCCAACTGAACACATGTCAGAACGGTGCAACAGTTAAAATGTTGACCATTCAACACGTCAGCCCAACTGAATCAGAGCTGGGCTGGTTTGGGCTTAACTTGTTGCAGTTTCGCCTCCGCAGAGAACTCCGGCTAAGTTGACAGGCGATTTTGACCATTTGACTTATGAACTATATACACGTTGACAGGCAGTGTTGAATATATATAATGTAGGCTATATAAAATTGTGGAATTAATGCTGCTGTATTATGCAAATGCCTGCAAGATGCTGTCGTTTGAGCAGCCAGTGCTTGAGCACGTTTTCTCTGCATTTAATTTGTAATTAGTCACGACCCTTTAAAGATAGCCCGTCGGGAGCTTGTTGGTCGCTTTTCTTTAATTGAAATTGGCAGCACGCAGCACGTGATCGCGTTGCTAATTACTGAATGGGGAGAAAATAGCCTCAATTGAAGCCTGTGACAATAGACAGCACTTATGGTCAGTCAGCCAGTTAGCATTATCGTATGTGCAATCCACTTGGCAGCGAGGGAACTTGGCTAATCGCATAGTCGGTTAATCGTAGATCCGCATAATGTGCGCCTCAATCGATTGGTTACATCATTTCAACTCATTCTTCGAGGCAACTTCAACAGCAGCAGCTGCTGCTAAGTAATCGCAAATGAGCCACGTTTGGCTGTGATTAATTGCTTGAGAAGCCCCACCGCAAGGTCGTCATCAAGCAAGTGTTTGGTTTCCTTGGCTCGGCTTGGCTTGGCTCGAAGCGACTCGACTCGACGCGGGTAAAGCGATTGTTAAACGCTGAAAATTAACCGCATAGAGAAAAAAAAACAAACCAAAATAAAAAGAAAAAAAAAAAAACATGAAAAACTAGTAAAGAGCACAGACCCAACGCGCGCTGGGTACATTATGGCGTCCTCTTTTCTCTATTTATGACTTTGTGTGTGTAGCATGATGTATGTGTGTGTGTGTGCGTGTGCTCTGGCAAGCTTGTACAATTTTTGGCCAGACCATAAAAATGGCAACAAGTGTCCAAGTTTCGTTTCCTTCGTTGTGGGCAAAAGCATTAAAAGTTTGCGGCTGCTTCACATGTCTAACGATTTGGCTAGTTGAGGAATGGGGGAGAGGTTGACAACGGGGAGAAGAGCAGTGAAGGGGAGCTAGTTGGGCCTTGGGGTCACTTGGTGCGATGTGACCATGTTGGTGATTGTATATGGAACGAATTGTGAATACTCTAAGCTTCTGCAGGCAGTTTAAACTTCATGCATTAATGTAAAAGTTCTACAAAATGAATAGTGGTAATCAAATTCACAAATGACATTTAATATCGATAGTTTAATTCATTTGACGTTACATCAAAAAGGAAGTGTTAACAAATGATATTTTGATATTAGTAGAAGTAATGCTAAGATAATATTGTAATTATTTAGAAGCTTTGTTAGAGTAAAAATAAGTAAAACAATGTGGCAACGATGTGAAGTCAATAGAAATTAGAGTGTACTATACTAGTTAAAGATCAATACCAGACCTTAACATTTTGACAATTTTAAAATTTCTTTTGACAAGTAAATATTCAGTCGAGTTTGCTTGACTTCCTTAAGTATGTAACTTCAATTTCAAGCGTGTTGCATACTTCAGGGAGCAGCTTGGAAATCAATTACTCATGAAATTTTTTCTTAATAACTTCTATGTTGATTCTCCGATTGCAACCAAATTTTCAAAAAAAATTTGGATGTTGATAGTTATTGTGTTTATCAAAAATGAATTGCCCTGCTTTAAAAAATGCTTAGAATTTGGTTTAAATCGATTAAAAGGGTACGAGACTTGATCTGCACGTTTATTCCCTATTAGCAGTGAGTATAGAAACAAAAGTTTACTAAAGTATTTACATTGATTCACATTCGGTTAAGATTATTCTTGTTATGTCATGTTGGTTATCGTTATGTAATACGAACTCAACTTACCTGGAATTCCATTCGCATCATATAATGCATTACACTCTACTCAGCATATTAAATAGAAGTGCCCATTAAATGTTACAAACTGCATGTCGTAGCCATAACTACCTTCGACTGCAGGGTATTCTATTCAATTGTCTGGCCGTACAGCATGGCAGTTTGTGCACTATTGTTGCTTTTATTATATAATTTCATGCAATCTTGTTGCGTATTGTATCGTTGTTGCTGTTTCTGCTGCTACTGCTTGTGGCAGTTGTAGCAAGTTGTAACTGTGCCGGCCGGCAGCCGGTTAAGTTGTTTGACAAGTTTTTCCACTTGCTCGTTTGTCGTTAGTTAGTTTGTCTCTCCCGCTCTCTCTCTCTGTGTCTCCCGCTCTGTAGACGTGACGATGAGCTCATCGACGGGCCTCACACACATTGTCGATCAGCTGTGCTTGAGCGATCTTTGTGCGATTCTTGGGTGACTTTCAACTTGAACCCGCGCGCTGAAAACGAGCGTGTGTAGGCTTGCCAACGGACGTGCCTACCGCGTCGAAAGTGCTTGCCCGGGCATTTTTGGAGTCATTAATTTGACGTTGTTAAATGAGAATTTATGTGTCTGCTTGTCGTCTGTCTGGTCTGTCTGTCTGTCTGCTGCAGCGGCTTTTGCCAAACAATTTCTCATGCAGAAAACATTTCTCAGCGCTGCTCTGACAGTTGCCAGAGAGAAACAAGTGTCATTAACACTTGTTCACCGCTTTCGGCCTGGCCAAAAGTTGTGGAACAAAAATGCCGCCACCTGAAAATAGTAAAAATTAAAGACACACAAGTGTCGCCTCGAAATGCAGCCATTTTCAGTAGTTTCAACAGATTTATTAATAAATCTATATGACGATAACATGATGGAGCGGTCTACCAAAAAGGCTGGCAGACTAAGACCAAATCGTGTTGTATTCGACAAACATGTGTACACTGGTGTGCGTGTATGAAGTTATATGGTATGAAGTTATTGCACAAGTCTCGCAGAACACGCCTTAAACGGCGGTTAATAATAATTTTTGTTTCTCTCAAGAATTGTGCATTTATGGAGAACTTGAACTCAGACATAAACATTAACGTCATATGATCTTGCACCATAATGAAGCTCATTTATTGAGGCCTTACGTTACGTTTCACTGCAAGCAGCGCCATAAAATACCACGAGAGAAAAGGGATAGAAAACGAAATGAAATGAAATGAAATGAAATGAGCATGACGACAGTTCTTGGTCTTGGCTTTATATGGCAGTTCGCTTCGGGTTGCGAGAGTCCGATACTCACTTGACAGACAGCTCAATTGCGCAGTCGCAACACCCCGCACGGTTCAAGGCCAGTCGTGACTTTGCCCGAAGTTCTTCGAAGAGAGTCGTCGGAGATGGGGCTCCCCATACACACTATACATATGTACAATTTGTATTCATGTAGATGTACTTGCATGTGTGAGCTTGTGTACCTACCAGACGACGTGGTATGGGCTATGGCAAACTAATTTCATTGAAATGTTTTGTTCTCTGTTAACTTATTTCCAATACAGAGAAAACAGCAAAGTAAACAAGAGAACAACAAGAGGCAAATGTGCTCACTCGGCTGCTGCTGCTGGCTGCTGCTGCTCCTGCTGCGGCTGCACGCGGTCTCTGGCAACGTGCGTCCAATTTGTTTAGCGCTTTAAATTGGCTGCCAGCGTCATGGTCTCTTTTGTTTAGATACCTCTCATTGCGGCTGTACGAGAAGGGTATGATAGAGTTGAAAGAGATGTTCAGGCTGTGAAGTGATAAAATTACTAAAGGTAGTTTGAGTTTTTATGGTAAAGTGCTCTTTATGATATGAGAAGATAATACATGATTTCATTAAAGATAATATGCATAGATTATATATTCAACTGACTTAACTATTGGTAACAATTCTTAATAACTACTAAGTGAATTTCAATTAAATTTTAAATATATTCTAATGTCGTGTCGATTGTTTTTTATAATCTAAACATTATTCTCAATAATGAATTAATTTGTATTTTGAATATATATTTTATTTATAATTCCATTAGAGAACAGATAGACAGTTTCATCTTTAACCTAAAATATACCAAGTGTAGATGCTTCTTAAAGTGTACTTCAACATAGTTGTAGTGTCTTCTTTTAACATATTATGTATTTAAATTCTGTTATGTATTACATTTGCAAGGTGTTTTGGTTTTATGATTGATAAACAAGATTTTGAATGTCTTCTTCTTTAAAAATGTTTTTATATTAATATTTAACACTTATTCTATTTTAAATACAACCCAACTGACTTACAACACTTTATTATCCACCCAAAGAAAAACAGTTTCTATCTACATATTATGATTCCCAGCTCCCTTAGGGTAACTGAAAGTTAGCCTTCAATTCAGTTATGAATTTCCTGCTATTTTTTCGGCCGCCTGCTGCACAATGCAATAGTACAATATTTGTTTTGGCTGTAAGAAATTGCTAAAAATGGTCAACAGCACAGACGTGCTAAAAAAGAAATGCAAAAAGGAAAACCAACTGAAAAAAAGGAACGGCCAACTCCAATTGCAACTTTAACTCAAACTCCAACTGCAACTCCAAGCTGTTTCTACAATCGGCACTCACACGATGTGCACACGCGAGCCCCTTCAAACATCATCAGGTGTTTTCATTTAATTTGCGAGAAATGTTGTCTGCCAACGGAAGAGTGGAAAAAGAAAGAGGGAAAAAACCGTGTGTGTGTGTGTGTGTGGTATCTAGAACTCTCAGGGGAAAGATGATGAAAATGTGCGAGGGAATCGAGAATCGTCTTGGCTCTAAGTGAATGATAAAGATAAACATTGCGTAGATTTGTGCAAATGCATTTAACTCTTATCTGCAATTGCACAGACAGTGCGCAGTTTCTAGTGCTGTTTAGTGTGGTGCAGTGTAGTGTAGTGTAGCATAGTGTATCTTATGGTGCTTCAAAGCATATGCCAAGTTGCTTGTTGCTTCGCTTTCTAGTTAATTAACAGAACGGAAGACATATCACACAGCGGCCGTCGGCCATCATCAATTCCCGTTCCAGTTACCAGGCTCCATTCCCGACTCCTTGTTGCCCCGTCATTGGCCAAGGGGGAGGGGGGGGGGGCGACGACGAAAGGATGGAAGGACGTTCGTACTTATGTATGGCACCTGGCATTTGCTCGACTGGAAGCTGTGTGTGCAACCTGATTGCAGTGTCACCTAAACCATTGTGCGTTGACATTTTTAATTACACACAAACAGAAACGCACACGCACACACACACACACACACACTGACGCACTGACGCCAACGCACACGCAGCATGACAACAAAGAGCTGCGAGCAAGGGAGGTGCTAGCTGGTAAATGATAAATGATAGCTGCTCGCCTTTCGCCCCCTGGCTAGAGCGGCATGCGGCATGCGGCATGCAGCATGTAGCATGCATATGTCACACGCAACCTGCTGCAGGCCTCGGAGACGCAGCGCGGTGCACGACAAAGCTCGACTGTGCTTGCGAACTGACAGTTTTCATGCCAGGCTTAGCCAGCGCGCAGCGTTCCCTCTGACTCGCAATTGGGTGGCGAATCTCTCTTGCTCTCTGTGTCTGTCTGTGTGTGTGTGTGTTTTGCATGCATCAAAAAAAGGCGGTACCACGTCAACGGCGGCATCAAAATGCAAAGCAAACAAGCGCACAGCGAACGAAGACTAAGGGCGGCAGGACTGCCGGATAGCCGGAGCTGCAGTTGGAGCCCAAGCTGAAGCTGAAGCTGAATCTGTTGCCGGAGTTGGGCCGCCTGTGTCTTCTTTGCTGCTTGTTGCGGCTTTCAGCACAGTAATGCAATTTGATGCAGCACAAAACCGCACAAATGCACACACTCTCACATAGTGGCCACCCACACACACACCAACACACGCCCGCACACTCGTACACATGTATTCCACTCTCGGAGAGCCGCGCTGCCTTAGAGCTTGATGCTGGATAAATCCGTTACAGAATAGGATTTTCAACACATTTAAGGCTCGCCTGTTTTCGCCCGCGTGCGCCTTTGTTGCATAGTTTTAGGCGTTGCATGCATCGCGCTAAGCCGTCGCATTTGTGCCAAGAAGGCACCCAGCCAGTTGGGCGGAGGGCATCATCACGAATGCATGACGCACAAAAGCATGCTATTATTTTTTGCTCGACGAGAGAATAGTGGATGGTTGAAGGAGGGAGGGGGGATGAGGATTTCTGGTGGTGCCCGCTGATCGTTATTATCTCGCTGCTTCCGTTCAATAGCCCAGCATCATCTCCAGCTCGAACAGACACTCTGGCGAAACAGCTCCTAGCCACGTCTTCGGCTTCAAATACGTCTCCAGCCCCGGCTCCGGCTTCAAGTCCATCTCCAGCTCCGTTCGCCGTTCACCGTTCACCGGCGAAGTGAATTTATGCAAATGCTGCATTTTGCTTTTCAATTTCGTTTACTTTACAATTCCCTTTTTCGCAGTGCCTGCTCGCCATGGTGCGCTTGGGCAACAAGTTGTGCAGCAACTTCTTGCCGTGTTTTCCCAGAGCATTAAGCTCTGAGCACAGTTGTGAGGATTTGCGAGAAATATGGGTGCCATTCTTTGCATAAAGTGCCATATTCTCACCCCGCCACAGTCTCGTTCTGATTCCTAGTCAACGAGCAGCAGGACGAATGGATTTTATTTACTTTATTTACTTTCACTTGCCACCTTTCTCACTCTCTCTCTCTCTCTCTTTTCGTTTTCCCCATTTAAAGTTCTCTAGTTGTAGTTGGTGTTCTTTTACTGTTTTCTTCTTGTTGCTGCTGCTGCTGCTAAGTGTCGCAAATCTAAACGATTTTAGCTTTTTAATGCGCTTTGACTGGGGCTTCGATTGATGCAGTGAGTCGCCTGCGGATGATGTGAGAGAAAGACCGGAAGCGAGAGGGAGATAGACACATCCCTTGAGCTCTTTTTCTGCTTGTGCTGCTTGTGTGTTGCGTATGCAAATCTCGCTGGGTTAGAGCGGAAATATATGCGAAATATTCGAGTGTAGTTCTGTTGATCTTTCTTTTACAATATTCAGAATGAAGTGGCTACTTGCAGATAAGAGTAAATAGCTTAATGTAGATTAAACTCTTGATCTATAGACATGAATTATAAATAACCTTCACTTTCACTTTGATTTAAATGCATACATTTATTTTTATATTCATTATTTTTGACTTACTTTCTTAACCAGTAAGCTTTCAAGTAATGCTGAAGAATTCACACTCTGTAGAAAGTCAAGCCTCTTTTATGAAAATTATTAGAGTATGAAATATGAATCATCATTTGCAGTATCTTTGCTTACAGTATCTTTTCATACAGTTTAGGTATGACGAAGCAGATGCTTGTTCATTATAATGCAGTTCATGAGATATGGTAGCATTTAAACTCCATTATATATTTATTATACTAGTTATATACAATATATTTATAAATTCTTGTTCTTGTCATAACATTAGCGATTGTTTTCTATCTGAAACATTCTTAAGTTCTTTTAAATTTATAGAAACTGAGACAAGCAGACATACTTCATAATTTATTGTACTATATATTCTTCTTGTAGAGCATCTAACTTTCACTACCAAGACTTTTGCTTTTTATGCTCTTTACTGTGCATTCATATTTGCGCTAGTTAAGTGAAACTCAAAAAATTTCCATTCGTCTCGCATTATTTATCGCTAACTGAGTCACTCAGTCAACTAGCTGGCGCTGCAACTGCAACTGTAGATGCAGCCCTCTTCCCGCTCTCGTCGCACCCCAACTGGCCGGTCAATCCACCTGTTCATTAACCTGTGTATGGGGCATTGTGTACAATATCAGTGCCAGGGGCGGCATTGAGTAAAGTGGGGGGAAAAGGGCCTCGCCTCGCCACCTCTCTCCCACTTTGCCTGCTCTATGTGTGCAAAAATGTTCGCTTCATTTACTGCGCGGCTGCCACAGCTGTTGTTAATGTTGTTGTTGTTGTTCTTGCTGTAATTGCTTTTATTGTTGTTGCTGTTGTTGTTGCTGTTGCTGTTGCTGTTACTGTTGGCATTGCCCCGCAGCTGTGCAGCGCAGTGCACAAAGTCAGCAGAGTGGAAAATGCAACGGCGAATGCCATGAACTTGTTGCAATGACAACACCGTGACAGACCGCTACTTAGCCCTTGGGCCGTGCCGCATGCCGCCGTTTGCTGCGTCGCATGATGCATGCATGATACATACAAGTTAACAGCACATTAATCATGGTATGGATCGCATTTGTGTAGCTGCCCGTGATGAGACGTGAAGCCAAGCCTGCTGGCAAATTGCAGTTTGAGTTGAAGCATCGTCGCCTCCTTTTGCACAGTGTACGAGTCTGGGTTCAGTCTCATTGCTGGCACTCATTGCCTGACATTTATTACGCTGCTTAAATGCCAAACGTAGCAGCCACAAAAGCTGGACAAATTAACGCGTGGGCGTGTGGGGCAACCAACCTAGTGTACAGCCCGCTCTCGGGTCATGCATCAATGTCATTGCCTTTGTTGGGGTACTTGCACTGCAAATGCACTCGACTCGTGCAACACTTGTGTATTTATACTCGTATGAATGCATACATACATATGGCTGCCACATGTGTCCTAGTTGCACAGACTGTGTCGCGTGTCATCATAAAAACTGTGCAACATTGTTGCAAGTCAGGCTACATCAATTTCCGTTTGTTGTCGTCATTAAAATGCACCAAGACTCAGCCGAGGCGTGAGGCATGCCTCACACACACACACACACACACTCACCAAGTCATGCATAGTTGCTCATCAGACTAAATTTCTATTCTATTTATTAATTAGTCAGCGACACTTTTTCCAAGCACTTAAAGCAATTTGCTGGGAATTTTCTGAAATGTAAAACGCACGGGGTAAACAATCTGACTGACTGACTGACAGACAGCTGTGTTGACAGACAGACAGACAGAGAGACAGACATCCCACGCTGATGGTGGATGAGTAAGTGCGTGAGACGTCAGAGAATGCGCGAAGAATGCCAAGGAAGGGAGGAGGGGGGCACTTGCGCGAGGTAGCTGTAATCGATACCTAAGCAAAGTGAGTGCCATCTTCTCATCATCTCTTTCTCGATGATTATTATTGACAAGTTGCAGCTGTCAAACAAAGAATGGACCACCTTGTGAGGCGGCTGCTAATGCGATTAGAAAACTTTGCTTCAACAATTTCCATATAGAATTGCCGAAACACAAAATAAAAGTGCTTGAACGGAAAGCGGAAAACTGAAACCGAAATCAAGGCCGGAAATTGAAATGTTGTAAGTGTTGCATGATGCATGCAACAACGGGCATTTTTCCTTTATTTTACTCGTCCCCCTCCCTCTCTCTCTCTCTCTCTCTTTGTTGCTCGCTCGCTCACCCCTTTTATGTGGCGGCACTGTGGCAATGTCTTGACGGTTAGTGCCACTGGCAATGCAAAGTTTTGACAACATTTGCCACTTTGTCATGCAATTTTAATTTCAACGTTCGCTTGCGATTTTACTTTGTAGTTGCGAGACTCAAAAGCACTGCTCGTATTCTGACAAAGTCGAAAAGTTTTAACACCAAGAGGGAAGGGGGGTATGGTGAGAGAGAGAGAGAGAGAACGAGATGGTGCTGCTGCAGTTATGATTTACTTGCCACACGCTGTCCCAAAACGAAACCAAACGAAACGAAACGCAGCGCAACGAAATGAAGCCATCAAAAACGCTTGACGTCGTTACGCAAAAACGGAAATGACAATGATCATGACGATGACGATGACGTTGCTGATAATGATGATGATGATGGCGATGACGATGGCAAATGAAATGCTGCTGTGCCAAAAGTGCGGGCCCTGCACTGGAATGCGGTTCTGATTTGTGTCCAAGGATGAGGAGCGCAGTAGCGCTCAACGGGATTGCGAAATGTAACTGCTATTAAAACGCGTGAAATTGAAAAGGCGAAAAATTGCAATGCCAACAGAATTGGCAAACTGTTGGCCCCGCCTGTTGCCCGAGGCAGAAGCTACGATTGGGCACCATGTACCGCCGGATATAGTTGATTTGTGCGGGAGAGAGAAAGAGAAAGAAAGAAGGGACACACTGGGAAAGGGTCGTGTGCTAAAAGCTGTCAACTATTTGATGGCCGTGTTGCCTGTGTGACCAGCTTCTTGCCGGCCCAAGTCAACTGGCCCGAACAATGCAGCAACAATGCATTGTAGAAAGGCAATGGTCGTCGTAAAAAGGTTGCCCAATACGCCCCAGCACTGGCTATATCTCTGAGAAATGTGTTAACTTTTCAATTCATTTGAAAGAGGGTCAAAGTGCCGAATGTGTAATGGCTTAAGGTGCATTCAAATTGAAAAGATCTCTTTAGTTTATAGTTTTAAGAACTCTCATTCATTTCAATACACATCCAAACTTACTTCAAACTGACCTCACTAACATGTCTCTTTGCCTTTTTTAATCTATTCGCAGGTAGCGACCATGATGTCCTGCCCCCTTCCTATGTCATTACCAATACCAATACCTTCAATACACAAAGCTGAATATTCACCGGTTCATATTGGAGTTAAGGTGAGTCTCGCGAAAAGACTATCAATAAACAAATGAATTTCGAATACTATAACTATGCTATAAACTTGTTATGAAAATTTGACTATTAAAATATATAAAGGAATGATGAAAAACAATTTGAGCAATACCAATACGATGATCTTTAATAGGATATGCTCGAATCGAGCAGTTAAAAGAATGTAAAGTACGATTTTCGGGGATAACGAACATTGTTTTAAATTTTAATTATATGAATACAATAAAATAATAATAATAAATATAATGCAATCAATAATATCAATCATGTATCCTAGGGGGCCCATTATGAGATGCTAAATTAAGCGCATTAATGCGAATATCATGCAAATTGTGCGACCTCGTGGCCAAAAAGTCAACAAGTAGAGCAAAGCGCTAAATGCAAATGTTGCCGCCAAACTGGCACACACACACGCACACCAAGACACAGCATGTTGAACGAATCAACCAAACCCAAACCAAGCCAGGCTGAGCAACACAGACAGGATGTGGCAGCGTGTTGAGCGGGTGGTCGACTCATTGTTGACATTATTGCCAGAGCAGGCAGATACTTCGTCTATATCTAAACACAGACACATGCGCATATTTACACACACAGTGCTACAGTCACACTCATATGTGTGGATAATACAAATTGTTGCTACTGCTGCTCCACATCCTCATTTGACTACAACTTTACCGCGCTGTGATCACATTTTAATGATACCAAAATGCACTGTATATATTTCCCGCTTTCCTTTTGTTCCCCTTTCCGTTCGCGTTGTTGTTGTTGCTGTTGGGAGGAATAATGATGTCAAAGCTGTGTAAAAATGCTGTGGAATGCGTCACGTTTGATAAATGTTGCAACATATTTCTTGATTTTGTTTGTCCTTTCGTTTAAATGCCACACATAAATCTATTTTTGAATGAAAGCGAGTCCGAGCAGCGACAGCAGCGGCAACCACGTGGCGTATACGCAATATATTTTTCGGCTGTTTCCCCCCTCGCTGCGTTGTCTGTTTTGCTTTTATCTGAAGGAAACGTTGCTTATTGTTTGCATAATGGACGCACGTTAGCGTTGTGTGTGTGTGTGTGTATGTAAGTGTGTGGGAGTGTGTAAGTGCGATCGAAAGGACTCACTCGCGTCGTTTTAAAGCTGCATTTGCAGTCTTTACCAATATAAATGAGTTTTTAATTTGTTTTATTTAAAATTCAGTGGCTCCCCCACTGGCCCCCTCTGCACTTCTTATTCGCCCTAGGCTTGTAAACCTCGCGGCGACTGTTGCAGTTTACTTTTGTTTTGTCAGTTTTGATGGTTTAATTAATGAATGTTGGCAACCCTCTTTTTTTGCAGCCAAAAGAACTGCATGGACTGCCCCCGAGGCCAGCAATGAAATCTGTTTCTTTTGCTGCAAAAATAATATAAATAATATTCTCAGTGCTGTGCGAAAACTTTCCACCCACACTGTGCGCACAAGTTTTGTCGCCAAGACAAATGGTGTGAAATTTGTTCGGTTTCCCTCTGTAATATTTATCGAATCCACATTAAGTTTTTCATTAATTTAATGAAGCGCACTGCGCTCTCATTGAATTCAGTGCGTAAAGGTGAATCGGGAATCGCACATTCAATTGTTGTCTGTGCAGTTTTCACATTAATCTGGCAATTAAAAACGGTTTGATTTTTAATCGCTTATCGCATTCTGTTTCAACAAAGATCGCAGGTTAATTGGCAAGCCATAAATTTGTTTACAATTTCGTTTGCCTTTCATTTGGTTTGTGCGCTCTCTTTGTATGTGCGTGTTTGTGTGTGTGTGTGTAATTAAAACGACGGCTTCGGCTTAACCCGCGACTGCCGCCTAATTATGAGCCAAAATGAACTGTACGATGGGCGTGTTTCGGATCTGGCGCGACTAATTAAGGCAAATCACAGCAGGCAAAGTAGTCGTCCTGCCCTTTGTTGATAACAAACAGTTTTTCAGTTCATAAAAAAAGAAACAGCTCCTTCTCCGTCCACCCAAAAACGTAGGCAAAAATTATTTAATAAAACGCCAGACAACTACAACAACAATAGCAATGGGCAACATTTGCCACAGCGGGGTCAAATTTAACGAGCTGGTAGCCGCGGCTGTTAAACCCAATTTCCCGACCCAAGGAGCCAACGGCAACTTACACTTGACCGCTTGGCATAAATCACCAAGAAGGGCAAAGCGAGCGACAGCGGAGGAAGGAAGAGAAGCACGGCGAGAGTGTGGGAAAGGGGGAGCTGTTGTGAATGCAAGCCTGCTCGGGCCACCTTCATAGCTCATAAAAATGGTATGCTTAAAAAAAAGAAGGAATTTCCCTTCCCGTTAAGGTGTGTCTGCAAAAATTATATTTAATAACAAAAATAAGACAATGAAAAGAATGAAATTCTGATAGACAGCGCGCTGTTGGCTGAAGGAGGAAGAGTGGTTTGGGGGCGAAAAAACGCTTAAAATTGTTGCATAGCTTTAAGCGCAGTGTTCTTAAATTGAATAAATTCATTTGAGGCATTTGACAAGCTATTGGAAAAGAATTGCTGACAAGATTTCACACTCCATTTCAGCGCTTCTTAGTTACATATTAACTGCTTTGATTCTAGTCTGGTACTCGTTCTGAAAATAAAACAGTATGATAATTAAGAAACTTAGGTTTTAATATACATAAATCATAGTACGTTGTGTACTATCATCATATGTCACCCACAAATCAGCTAAAAAGATTAAATTTATGATTTGTGGAAGCAGTGGGCGTGGCACCCAACATTTGAAATAAACTTCACCTGCGCCTGGTAAACAGAAACCTTTATGCCAAATTTGATGTCTCTAGCTTTTATAATAGCTGAGATCTGTGTGTTCATCTGGTCATCCGGACATCCAGACATCCGGACAGACAGGCAGACATGGCTTAATCGACTCGGTTAGTGATCATGAGCAAGAATATATATACTTTGTGGGGTCTCCCACGCCTCCTTCTGCCTGTTACATACATTTACACAAAGTTAGTTACCCTTTTTTTGACCATTTTCAATGGTCGAAGGGCATAAAAAAACATCAGTCAACAATTTAAATAGTATTTTTAAAGAGTAAATATAGAATGAAAACGAGGAAGAAAGAGTTGTGGATAGATTAAAATTTAGAAATAGTGATAGAGAGCAGAATATACCAATTTCAATAAGTATAGTTGAGTCAAGTAGAACAGCTGAATATTCGGTTTCATCATTAGACATTTCAATTTACAGCAAGTTCATTTGATATTTTTTCTCCACTGACCTTAAACACCGCCCTCAAGTCACCTTCTTCTTGTAGCTGCAAATCTTGTCTTTAACAGATGCACTCCTTGTGACATCAAGTGTTTTTCTAGCTGCTCTTCCTGTTCTCTTTCTCTCTCTTTCTCTCTCTCTCTCTATCTGTGCCTTCTTCTCGATTTGCCTGAAGCTGTTGCAAAAGAACTTCCGCTAGTTTTCCTTAAGTTGCTTCAGCTGCCACGTTTACCTTTGGCAAACTGTTTGTGCAGGGTGCTTCGAAGGACGTCATTGCAATGACTACTGTACTCGTGTTGTGTGTGTGTCCAGGTTATAAACCTCAATTCCGCTCTGTTCCGACTGTGCAACGCGCATTGACCGCTTCAGCGGGGCTTCCGGGTGCACTGGGCGTCGTCTTGGGCGTCGTCTGAGCCGGTGATGCTGGGTCCGTCGGGCTCAGCTGCTCCTTTGCGTTTATCCTTTGTCTTCTTGGTTCATTCGACGCGTTGCGCGATGCTGCGTCGTGCATTTGTTTTTCTTATGCTTCTTATTAATAATTTAAGTTTCGCTCCACTTTTGTCTGACGACGACGACGATGAGATGAGCGCGGAGACGCTGAGCAGACAACGCATTGTTGTTGTCTTTGTCTGTCTGTCAGTCTGTGCGTCCTTCCGCCCTGTACACTATGCCGTGCTTATCCTTACAAAGGATTGCGTTTCAGTTACATTTCGTAGGGCGTTGTGTTAAGCGTTCATTTCCCTCCCTCCCCTGCCACCTTCCTCTTCCTCATCGGCTGATTCTCGTTCACCTTCTTTGGCGCACTTTGTTTTATTTTTTATTTCCACTCAAATTGTTTTATTTGCAGCGTGAACGAAGAGCGACCCCATCCCTCTTCGGCAACCCCCTCTCGAGACGCTCGGCTTTATTACGACGATTTTTCTTGAACGCATTTTTCGTATGTTGTCGTTTTTCTTCTTAGCCTGTCTCTCTTACCTTTTGTAATTTTTATGATTTTATTTCCCCCTCTCTCTCTCACTCGCACAACTCTTGATACGCAGCGGCTTCTGCGACTGTGGCTTGCTTTTGTTGTTTGCTTTTTTGTGTGCTTCCACGTTTTATTATTGTAATTCATATAAGACGCACAGCAAAAAAAAAAACGAAGGCAACTCACTCGGTAGTGTTGGTAGTTGCCTGTCCCTCTGCCCTCCGCCTGGTCCCCCGTTGCTGCTTTTGTGCTTGCCGTGTGCGCCATAATAAAAACCTTTTTCAGAAATTAAAAAAGAAAAGGGAGATGCGAATCAAATTGCCCGAAATCCGTGCCATACAATTTGCAGTCAGTTTTAGTTTGTGCTGTGTGGTAGTGGAGGGAGGGAGGGGGGAGAGGTGTAGCAGAGCATTGTGGGGCATTGCGTATGCGCCACGTAATCCGGCAGTGCGACTGCTTGCGCCATTCGATTTGATTTTTGCCTTGTGGCTTTTGTTATTTCACTTGGCCTTAGCAGGCGTTAAAAATTATAGTTATTTAGTACGTAATGCGTATGAGAGCGTGTGTTTCTGTGTATGTATTTGTGCATGTGTGTGTGTAATTGTACGATTGTTTTTTGGAAGGGCCTGTGGCTTGGCTGCAAGAACTTTAGGCGCATTAGACATGCACAGGCCATTCTTTAAAATGGTTGCGCTCCCTTTCTTAAGACGTCTCCCTCTCTCTCTCTCTCTCTCTCTCTGGTTTTCCCCCATTTGTGGTTGGCCCATTACATAAGAGTAGCTGTAACTGTAACTGTAACTTTGAGTGGGGGCTAACGGCTAATTATTCCCCCGTTTACGGTCTCTCAAGCACACAAAACAATCGTTAAACAAAAATATTGTAGCATGCCTCACCATTTTCTGCGGCTTCTGTGTGCGTGTCCAAACTAATGCGCCACGCTGGCAACCCTCTCAACTCCTCTCTCTTTCCCGAAAAGAACCTCAGGCCTTGTCGAGCATTATCCCGTTCTCGAGGAGACATGCGTGCGTCCTGCAGAAGAAGAAGGCAAGCGGATTAGTTAACAAGCAGTTCGTGTTGTTGTTACTGTTACTGTTGTTGTTGTTGTGCGCGTCGTAAGTCAAGCAATTTGGTTGGGCAAGAACTAGTGGCTCGACTACAAGTACAAGCTGGAGAGAGACCCGAGTATACCCAAGGTGCACGCCCACTACTCCCCCTCTGCACCCTCTCCTTACCGATGGGGCGTAGCTTTTGTATAGAAATCGAAAAGGGATAGACATTAATTTCAATTAGGGCGTGTCGCTCGCTACGCCCCAAACGTTACTCAAGTGGCCAGCAGCAAGGGTGTTGAGGTGGGGGGAAGACGTAGCATCTTCTACTTGCAGCTTGTCTTGTTGTCGCTGCTGCTGATGCTTGTCCTCTCGTTGGTGCCCGCTGGCGGCAGTCGAGTCCTTTTCAGGCTGCTTGTTTCACTGTTGTTCTTTTAAGCCAGCGTTTTGTTTACTATTTTTGCGTGCACACACACATATGTGTGAGCAACACGCACACACATGCACGCACATGTGAACAAGTTTTGTGCGCGCATTATTTATTTTAGTTGACACAAAGGACAACAAGCAGAGCAACAACAACAACAGCAACAACAATGAGCGCTGCTCGTCGTCGCAAACAATACTAGCGACAGAATCAACAGCGTCAGCTTCAGCGACGCCAAATTGCATGAAATGATGCAATTCCCCGATGTCTCGTTAAATTTTCAAAAAACATAGCATACTTATGTGGGCTGCCTACGAACAAGACACACAACAAGGTCAAAGCAAGACACAAACTACACAAAAGAGGCAACAAAATTAGCTATTTTAATGTTATGTTTACTACATACTTATAATGCTATTTTGTAATAAAATACGCAGGGAACAAGAATATTAACTATATTATTTTTGGCCATTAAACTAGTGTATGAAGGCGTGGCATGGCAAAAAGCGGGTATGTACAAAGCTTGTAGAATAGTTTCTTGGCGAAATATATATACAATTGGTTGATGAGGTGTGTGCATATAAAAATTTGGGTCTGTGTGGGCTCAGAACTATAAAAACAGTCATCTTGAATAATATTATAATACATATTTTGTTCACTAAAGTCAGATATATTAATAGATTAATTCTTGGTTCATAATCATTAAAAAGAATAACTATAATACATCTATGTTTCCATTGCCAAACCACAACTCTCATCTTTCTCCCCCTGGCTGGCCATTTTCTTGTGCAGCAAAGCCATAATTAGCGTCTCGTTTCCATAATTTATCGATAGAGTAGACGTTGCCTTGCTGAAAAGCTTTTGTTTAAACATCTTAACTGGAGAAGAATCAAAGGAGAAAACGCCCAGTTGTTGCTTCGGTTTCATACAATGTTGCAGTTGAGCAACAGCTGCGGCTTAAAACCTGCCTCAGTGCTAGGCAGCCCGAAGCGCACACACAAGGGCGCACACACACACACAAAGACTCGCACAGGAAAGCATGCAGGAGGCACACAATGTTGGTGGCACCGCACATTGTTGACTTTGGCTTTACAGTTCAATATTTATTTTCGCGATTTTCACGCTGTGCAGCAAAAAGATTGTTGCCTTTGCCTTTGCCATTGCCTTTTCCGTTACCAAAAACGAAGTACAAGAGGAAGAGGAGTAACAAAAACGACACAAGAAGCTTTTGTCAATGTTGCCTCCTGTGCTCTCGTTCACGTGGCATGTGGACACAACACAAACAAACGGACACATGCATTAGTTGAGCTTAAATGTCGTCGTCGTCGTCGACGTCGACGTTGTTGTCAGTTATGTCCTTCTGCTGCTCGCACTTCCGGCCTGTGCCCTGCTTGCTGGCTGCTCTGTTCCGGTCCGGTCCTCTGCGTTGTCTGCAGGTGCGCGTCGCAAAACTTGTTGACCAAACTGAAAGATAAACACACAAACAAAGTGAAAACTTTTGGCCATCGGCGAAAGTGTTGGGCCAGCGCAAACATTGTCCAGCCGAAATAAGCATTATAAAATTCGCAAAATGTTTTCAAGCGAAAGCGAAACTCAATGGAAGAGAGACAGAAAGAGAAAGAGACAAAGAAGAGAGGGGGAATGGAGTATGCCAACTAAAAGTTCTTCTGTGATATTTTTGCTATAAGTAGCTACTTAGAAACAGAGCAGAGCAACAAAGCTGATGAGCGCACCTTCTTAACTTGGCAGCACGTAACCCTGTTCCTCCTCCTCCCCTTTCGTCTCCGCCTTAACCTTGTGCCCTTCCGCCAGCTCGAACGCACTGGCGATTTATTTGCATGTGCGCCTATAAATTCGTAATAAAAACTGCAAACGACCCAAAAGGCTGGCAATGCCAGCCCTAATACAGTCATCAGCGAAAGGGTAGCAGCCCCGCTCTTGGTGTTGCCCCTGCAACAACCCCTAACAGTAAGTAGAGTAATACTCAGCTGCCATGGCTGGCTGGCTGGCTGCCTGGCTGGCTTTTGTTGTAACTCATTTGACATTATTATGTGCGCTTTTTATGGCTTCCCTGGCTCAACGTGGTCGCGTCTCGCTTGGTGTCTGCATCTTCTTCTTCTTCTTGGCCTTGTCCCCCAGCGCTGTCCTAGGCACATCACACGCACATCGATAAATTTCCATGTGTCTTTGAGTGTATATGTGCGTGTGGGCTTGGCTTTTGTTGTAAAGTCGCCCGCACACATACAAAGCTGTGGGTAATTATTATTTTGGTTTATGATTTGAGCACTTTTCGTGCGGCATCTTTAGAATTTTGTTTATTACGCCGCACGGCGCAAGGCGAGCTTAGCCCAAGGTGTGTGTGTGTGTTCGCCTTGGCGGCATTAAATTTTAACCTGATATTGTTGTACGTGTGTGTGTGCGCCCAGTTAAGTAGGCTGGCTGCTTATTTTATTGCTTCTGCTGTCGCCCCCGCTCTTGGCATTTATGGCTCGTCGAATAGTTAATGCGCTTTTCTTGTCCTTCCACCCCCAACGAGGCTCTGCAACAATCCTTTGCTCTGATTGAGCTAGTTAGCCAGAAGCTAGAAAGAATCAAAGCAAACACCCGCAACGATAGAATGTCATAAATAAACCTTAAGCCCCATTGCAGAAGTGTCCTCGCATGTCCTGGCCAAATGAGACGAGCGGAAGGGCGTGGCTTAGGGCAGTGGACATAGCAAAAGCAAAGATAAAAGCAGGCAAAAGAGGAAATGCAACAATAAAACAAAACCCAAAGCGGCAAATGGCGAGTGCAAACTGCTGAAAGACAGCGTGGCGCGCACAGTGGGCAAGGAATGCAAAAGTTTTGGCTACATTTTTGAATTGTCAATAGAAAGTTAATAATCATACTTTAATTAAATGAAGTATGCCAAAATTGACTATTACATTTATGAAGTGCCTATAATATATTCAGTGTGGATATCATAACTTTGTGCCAATGAAAACTGTATACAACAGGGACAACAACCGACTTTAAGTGCATATATATAGTCAGATATATGTTAATTTAATGTACACATGTGTAAAGAGTTACTTAACTAACTGTATATTATAGATCAGAGTTAAAAGTCTGTTTGGTAAAAACCTACTGTGTGTTTATTCCTCAATATGAACACATTGATCTGTTGTTATAAAAGCTACGACAATCAAATTGTGGGACAATTTTGTTACTGCCAACAGTTCAATATTGTTTTATAATGTAGCCAAGCTTCTATCACTTCAGTCCAACTTTAAAGCTATTTATTGCGTGCTCCATAAATTTCACTATTAATTCCACGCGTATTTCAGATTATTAATTATTGCTCAAGTTAATTAAAGGGCAAACAGCTGTTGTCTTAAGAGTATCTACCAGTCCTGTTCGTCTTTGTTACTTGGTTAACATGTTACCTACCTCTTCATTCTCAACATTGATTGAACAAACACAATACTAAAATATTCTAAGAACTTTGCCATTGTTAACTGGTTTTTAAACATATCGTATCGCGTTAATTGGTTTTTATTTCAATGTTTTATGTTAATATACAAAAAGGTCAATTTTCTAAAATAAGCTGCTCCCGAAGAAAGGTTAAGTTACGATAGTAAAAGAGAAATACCTAAACTCTTGCAAATTTAGTTTTTTCTTTTAATTTTTCCTATGTAAAATATATATTTATAAAACCCACTTAGCTAGTTGTCTTCTCTGCCATAAACTCATTAATAAAAGTAAATGATTATTTTCACTCTTTGATAATCTGAGTAAAAAGAAAATAATAGAAGAGTAGTTCGATTGTGGCGCAGTTGCAATTGCTAGCGATGAATATCAGTTACCATTTGCCGACATATCAGATACACACACACATACACATATACGCGCACATGCATATGTATATGTGTGACACAGGCTTTTGCCGATATCAAGGAATAAAATAAAAAACACTTTCATTGCACTGTAGAATACTCTCTGTATATGCCCCAATAGGGCAACGCTAAGCCATTGCTTCAATGCCCACATAAACCCCAAATCGTAAAAGAGAGGACAAAAAAAAAACCACATTGACGACGAGGAGGGCGTCGACGAGGAGAGGGGAAAGGGGGGCAACGGAAACCAACAAACGGCAAGCGCCACTTCCGCGCGACTCTCATAGAAAGCAAATACAAATATTGACATTGCATATGCGATTGGGGCTGTGGTGTGAGTGGGAAGGGTGTGCTCACCCTCTTGACTACTCCCCCTTTTCTCGCAGGGATCAATGTGTGTGTGTGTGTGAGTGTGTGTGGTGAAGAGGCGTGGAGTGAAGGAAAAGAGTGTAAGGAGTTGCGGCGGCAAAGATTTTTACCTTTACGATGTCAATATAAATTTGTATTCGCATTACAACAATAAAAGGCCAAGTCACTTCTACACACACATACACGCTCACATCCACACACATACATACGCACGTGAGGCGGACAGCAGGGGCAACAACAATTTCTGATTTATGGCGCTAAAAGTGCACTCAAACACAGCCTCAGCCGCAGCAGTTGCTGCCTCTCTAAGAGAGCGGGAGAGCATCAGAGAAAGAGAGAGTGAGGGAGGGAGACAGCGGGCTGGAGCAATATGGCTACGTTTTTAATTCCACAGATAACAAAGCACTCGCGGCAAAGCCGCCAACGCCAACGGTGCAAAATGTAAGCAGCAAAATGGAAAATGGCAAATGGCAGCAGCCACAACGCAGGCAGGCAGCAGTGGCAGGCAGCAGCAGCGGCAAGCGACAGCGAGAAATAGAACCGCATGCGAAGCAATAAGCTGGACACCGAAGGGGAAGGAGGGGGGTATACGGGGCGTATTGGTTGCAAGGCTAAAGGATCAGCGCTCACCCAATAGAACCAGCCCCGCGCGACGGAGATAAAAATCGAACTTTGTGTGCAACAAAGCTCGCTGCGAATGCAACAGGCGCGGCGATAACAATTTCTAATAAAACCACATGACAGTCGTGACTCCCGCACATCCCCGCACACTTTCACACACACACACATTACACACAGCACACACATGATGGCACGCCTAAGCCTCTTTTAGTGGCGGCGCGTGCAGTCGGCTCGGTCCAGGATTATTGCAACGCTGAGCCGCGCTGAGTATACTTGCCCCATAAAGTGGCACATAATGTTTGCTCCCGAATGTCGCCCGGTGCAGAATAAATCTGCAATATTATTACAAAGCCGCATGCCACATGACCAAGCAACGAACCCCCTCCGCATTCCTCTGGCTGCCCCATCGATCGTTCTCGCTTTTATCTAATTGCTTAATTACGCGGCACAGATTGTTCGCCAAGTCGAAGTCCAAGTTGAACAGACGCTTGAAACTTGCACTCGCAAAATTAGCCATGATATTAATAATAATAATAATAGAAAGAGTCGGAAGAGCAAGCACGGCAGGCACAAGCAGAGCCAGAACTGGCAGCGCAGGCAGCAAGAAGCCAAGTACAAGTGGCTGCCGAAGAGGAAGACAACAACTTGCGAACTTGTGTTCTTCACTCGTCTCCTCAGTGCCTCATTGCCTTCTCATCGCAGCATCGTCGTCGCATTTCGACTTTGGGTCTTTCAGTCTGCGCTCAACTCTTGAGTTTACCAATTGAAATGGGGGCCACAAATCGGCGTGAAATACTTGAGCATTCAAGTGGCTGGCGCCGCAAGAGAAATTGTTCTGGAATGGGCGAAGAGGGTGGGGCAGAGGGGTCTGTGTTTTTTGTATTATTGAAAACTTTGGCAGCGAGTGAAAAAAGAAAACCCTTTCGAAATTGTATGCAGATTTGAGCGGCGCGCAAATTTCCTGCGCTCGTTTCTTGGCCTTATTATTATCCATTGTATCGAGAAAGCAAGAGAGAGGGGGAGAGGGTGGGAGAATCCTCCCCTTGCTCAACTTTCAATGGGGTATTTATTTATATTTTTTCGTGCACCCACTTTTATCATTTTCGGTATTTTTTCTCGTGTTTGGTGAGCAGCTCTTTGCCTATTTACGTGGGCGCTCAACTTGTTACCCGCAATTTGTCTTAAGTGGCAGTCAGCGCCCTCTTCCCAAATGCTCCTTAGGCCTGCCCTGTCCCGCAGGGCATTTCTATTCATCGCGTGCGCAATGGCAACGGCGACGGCGACGGCGACTGCTTAGGAGAGTGTGAAAAAAGCGTACAAAACGCCATAAAGTATGCAGAGCATTTGCATTTGGCATTCAACAAGACAAACACAAAATGAAGTGCGAAGCAAAAGCCGCGACAAATTTTCAACTAACCAACTTCGAAGAGTTTCTGGGAGTAGTAATGCACGACTGAGAGATACCCTAAAGAGAACTATAAAAAATATTTGATTTTATTCCTGTTAATGAGTCTTCAGAGGGGCTCGAATCTAGGTTGATGATTTTCTTGCATTACTATGCATATCATAAATTAAATTTTTCTGTTAATTCAACTCATCTTATGTTCCACAAAAAGTAGTTTATTTGAATCGCAGCTGATTCTAATGAAAACTTAGTTAAATCTAAAAGAATAAACATTACGCAAAATATAACAGAAAGTTGAAAAAAAATTCTTTAGGAATATTAATTATTTTTCTATATTACAAAAAGCTGTTTTTGTCTGTTTTATTTTTACCATCTCCTCAAAATCATCATAAGTTGTTTCTTTAGGATTTAAAATATTTAGATGAGTCTCATTATATGTAAGCGATTTAATTGAATTTTCATTAGTTTTATAGTTTTAACTTTTTAAACCTTTTTATCCTCTGCTTTATACTTGAAATTATTACTTTCATTTAAGTGTAAGTGAATTTTAGTTGTAGTTCAAGGATTATCATCCATTCTTGCTCTTCCTCTACTTCGTTCTTAATCACATTCCGCTCTAAGCTGTTGTCTACTCATACTCTTGTATTAAATTGTGCCATACAGGGTATATGGAATAAAGGATGCGTAGGTCGGCCAACAACAAGAAAAAAGGGTTACTTCAGCCCGAGCTTGCAATATATATGTATGTGTAGAGTCTATGGTGTATGTATGTATATTTCAAGAATTTTTTTTTTGTTCGTGACTGGCTTTTGTGCTGACAAATTCAGGCGTGATAAGTTTTATGTGCGCTTATTTGACTGTTTTTAAATAGCCTAGGGCGCGTTGTGGGTGAGGGCAGAAGGTGCGAAGGGTGCAAGGGTTGTCGCGGCCAGTTTTAGGCGGTTTGTCACGCAAAAGTTAAATAATTGATGTTGACAATCAACAAAGCAAATAAAGAAGCTGCTGGCAAGGCAAGGCAAGGCGAGACGAAGAATGAGGACGAACCTTGGATGAAGTGGGCCAGGTTCGTTTTCGTTGCGTTTTCTCGGTTTTTGTTTTATTTTATTTCTACTTTATTTTCACTCGAGTGTTTGGGTCTGTTTTAGAAATTAATAAAGGCATTTTCACTGCGCGGCTCTCCTTGTGTTTTCTCCTTTCCTTTCCTTTTTTTGTCGCGCCTCAAGTGGAGCGAGTAGGCAACCCGTTTGGCTCGAGCAATTAAATGAAATTTAATTTATTAATGTGCGCAGATTTCTTGAGGCTAGACGAATATGAATCAAGATTAAAACGCGCCAAGTTAAATGAATATTATAATGGAAGACAATAGAAAAAATATATGAAAAGTTTTTTCATTCCCAAGTTGGGCAACTCTGAAGGTGTTTTCCTTTGCCTGTTCACGCTATAAATATTAAAATCGTATTAACAAGCCGACGTGACCGGGACAGCAAAGGCAAAGCAAGCCCAAAAATGGGGCAAAATATGTGTCAATTGGGAAATCTATTTTGCGGATTTGCGCGCTCCACTCAATCAAAGGCCAAGGCAGACGGAGTTCCAACTGCGCCTAAAAGTATGCTCAGCCCCAGCACACATGCACGCACACCCAAGATACATATATCAATACACTGAGTCGCAATGATTTGGAGTGGACGCACACCTGTGTAGAGGATTGTGCCGTTGACGGGGTGTGAGTGGTGGTGGGGGAGGGTGACTGTCTGCTACGCATATTTAAGTATAACTTTGCCGCCAACCTTGTCCACATATAAATAAAACATTTGCGGACTGCACAAAGGATGAAACGGTAGATGGATGACCCAATGGCGCAAGATGACAGCAGCAGAAGGAGCAGCCAGCCGCCAGCAAGCGGATGCAGGATACAGGAAAATCCCTTTACGAGCTCAGGCGGGGGAATACAGGGAAGGGGCGCAACGGAAGTGCGTACAAAATGAAACAACGCTTCAGTTGTGGACGCGCAGAAGACGCGCAGGAGATTGGTTCATTTTGGGGCGTCTGTGCTCGTTCCCCTTCCCTCACTATCTTTATCTTGTTCTTCTTCCTCTTGCTCTGCTGTTTCTGTTTCTGCTTCTGCTTCGTCTTCAGTGCGCTTGGTCAAGCAGACATAACCCCGCTAAGGGGCAGGCATAAAAAAGCAGCTACAGTTTTGAGGCCACACCGTATGAAGATGTCGACGACGTGGCGGACGACGACAGTGCCATTTCAGCGTATTGCAAATTGAAATAGGAATTGAAAGAAGCGAAACGAAACGAAACGGCGCAAAAACTGAACTGAAATGAATTCTGGTCGCTAACTGGCCATCCAGCTGGCTTCCTGCTGGGCAGCACCAGGCCGAACGCATTTGCCGCTGCTGGTGGCATAATTGGCGCTTATTTCCTGGACAGATGCCGACGGCAGCGAGGCAAGCGACGCGTCACCCGAGTATTTCATCAAATGTTTTGTGCGTGTTGTTTTTATTGGTTCACCGGACGGCACAAAATGTCTGGACGAGAGCAGCAGCAACAGCTCGAGCCGAAGCTAAGGCCGAGATGAAGGCAGAATTGGAGGCAGGGTTGGAGGCTGACTCTGACTGTGATTGACAGCTGGTAAAGTTTGTTTTATTCTCGCATTTTTTGTGCTTTTGTTTCGTCCGCCAGATTATGCATAAATCTCAATAAATTTCAATAAGCAACAAAGTGAAATATTTTCTCTCCCTCTCATCACGTTTTCTCTTCTTCTGCTTTTCTTTCCCTTGTTTGGTTGCTTTCGAAAAACTTTGCAATCGTCAAAGCAGACGAAGGCGTAGCCTTTTCATGTGACGAAAGTTTTTAATTCGACTATTTCGCATATCTATCAGCCCTACACCCTCTCTCTCTCTCTCTCTCTCTCTCTCTCTCTCTGTCAGTCTCTGTGCCTTTCACGTTGTCTCTTTCTGTTGATTCCTCTTTGAAAGTTGAGCAAATGAAGCGTATTAAGAGCAAAACTTTTAATTGGTCAAATGGTCCAGCATATTGTGCACTTAAGTGACTTATGCACACACACGCACACATACACGTACACTCACCAACACAAAGTAACCAGACGTGCGTGTGTGCTCACTAAAAGGTTGACTTTTCGAACTTGTGACGAGCCAAACAAGCTAATGCTAAGCGGATTTTCGAAACGTACTCGAACTTGTACTTTCTCATACTTTCAGAGCTCATACAAAACTATTGTTTGAGGTTAGGTTGCACTATGGGAAATTTGACCGGTTTTTCTGGCCAAAACCCATTTTCTGAAAGTCTGAAAATTTAAACAATTTTAGGTGCAAAGCATTCGCAATAGATCAGTCTTCAATGCTGCGTACCAGAATTTTCGATAGGTGGCGCCACTTTGAAGAAATCAGCTGTTAAATGTAGCTGTTGTAATTGCACAGCACGTACTATTGATATAAGAAGCACTGAATGCAATTTTCAAATTTGAATCAGTGAAAAATGAAGCAGACTTTTTTAAATTTTTAAATTGAGTTTTAATCAGTGTGGTGTATATTTTGTGATGCCAAATATCCGATTTCGATATAATTTGTGCTATTCCCTTAATAGAGTAAATACTGAAGGTGCCATTTTTTTGGCCAAATTTCATTTTTAAATAGAGATTTAAAGTGAGTCCAGCGGAGTCCATCAATGAAATATATTCTATAAATAAGAGCGTTTAATTCTTATTCAAATGGGTGTTATTAAAAATGCCACTTTTAACCACTTTGCATAAAATTTAAAATTTAAGAATGTAACCTCAATTATGCCCACGACAGAACCGCTTGGCAAAAATATGTTAATTTTCCAGATTTTACAACCAAATTTACGTTATAAGCTTTTTAATAATTACGCAATGTGCTCTCAAAATTTCATCAAAATTGGACCACTATAACTTATAGCTGTCATAGGAATTATCGGCCGAAATGGGGTTTTTTGTATGAAAACTTGCACTGTTCATTGAAATAGCTATATTTTTCAATGCCAATTAAAGCTATATAGCAACCGTCGTATATGTTCCTCATTTCATTACAATCGGATAACTATATCCCTTAGCATTCATAGGAACAATCAGTTAATACAGTATCAGAATTAACGATTTTAATCGAAATATCGTTTATGTGCAGCGAAGTGCATTATTTTGGTTGATAATACGATAAGTCCGTGACTTTTTGTATTTGCCGCGCACCTGCTCTAAATACAACACTGCTCCTGTCAGCAGTTATCGATTAACAGCTGACTGTAAAATTTTGAGAAAGCTGCGTTTTTTGGTTTGCGTTTTATAGGCATTGAAAGCAGACGATCTCGTGAATTTTAACGAAAATGGAAAAAAGTGAATTTCGTGTCAGCATGGCAAAATTTCATAAATTGGGCTACGAACTGCTACCCCATCCAGCATATTCTCCAGATTTAGCCCCCTGTGACTATTTTTTGTTTCCAAACATGAAGAAATGGCTCGGCGGTAAGAGATTCGGGTCATCACAGAAACAAACGACTATTTTGAGGGCCTTGAGAAAACCTATTATTTGGAAGGAATAAAAAAATTGGAAAAACGCTGGACTAAATGTATAGAGCTAAAAGGAGATTATGTTGAGAAATAAAACGCTTCTTTGACGAAAAAAATATATTTTATTCAAAAAGTCACGGACTTATCAAACGACCCTCGTAAATACAGAAACAATATAATACTATTCTTTGCCCCTATATATCACTTATATTGGAACAATCGGAAAGAAATGAAGCCAACACCTGTAAGGATATTAAACCTTAGGCATGCCAAAAAAAGCACTTCATTCTGTGTTTTTTTCTGCAGTAAGAGGCATGCCACGCCCATTTTTGTCAAAACTATTGTCAAAATATCATAACAAAATGTTTTGTTTGATGTTAAAAGTGAACTGTTAAAATGATTAAACATTGAGGTAGCATTTACCACAAAATGGGCGGAGCCACGCCCACCATTTTTTTTAGTAAAATTGGTTGTAGTTACGTTAACCCAATGCAAAAAACCGAAGTTGAATATCTCACTCCGTTCTTGAGATATTAATTTTGGCCAGAAAAAACGGTCAAATTTCCCATAGTGGGTTGGACGCACTCGATTGATATGCCTGCACGTATGTTGCATAACTTTCGCATAAGTTTGAAATTGTGTAGAAATTTTACATACTTTCTGTGATGCAAAGAGCTGAACTGATATTATTATGATGAGCAATTTGTGGAGATTTTAGTTGCTCAACGAGTTAACCCAAAAATATCCTGTAAGTAAATCTAAGTAAGTAGGTCATCGATTAGAAGTTTTTAATGCTTCTATAAACGATTCTCTTTGAGCTGAGTTTGAAGTTTCTTGATGCTTTGGTTGTGCCACATCTTTCTAGAACATTGCCAATTTCATTCCGTTCTTGAAGCTGTCAATTATACACGCGTGAATTTGAGACTAAGCTTTCGGATATGCTCGCAGGAAAAATTCCATGACGCCTGCCGTCGCGTCGTGTCGCTCAAGAAGTCAGTCGAGTCAAATAATCATAATCATAATCTGGCAAAGTCTTGTCGTTCTGCCACATCACCCACAAGTAAACATGGAAGGAGGAGGGCGGAGTAGGGTGCTGGCACTGGGTGCTGGCAACAACAGGGAAATCTCCAACGACCACTTAAATCCGAGCACTTCAAGTCAATCAAGCGGCTTAAAAAGCGCCAGGCTACTTGAGGGGGGAACGGGGGGTAGATAAGTCAAAACTCTCTTGTGTTCCATGCGATGACGCACAAAATGAGAATTCAAATCCTTGAGGACCGCAACAGCAGCAGGAGAGCAGCAGCAGCAAGCGACCAGCGAACAGGACTTTTACAGGCTGTCAAAGGGGGCTGTGAGTAACATCACGGGAGACAGCAACATACCTTTATATATATATATATATTCTCTATATAGAATATGCTGTTGGATTCATGTTTGATAAAATATGCTAAAAATGAGATAAGTAGCAAGAATCCCATTGGAGCCTACCGACAGCAGAGAGACAACAAGTGCAGGCGCACACATCACTACACTATCTCTCTCTCACACACACACACACACACTCACCAATACATTCACAGCCACACCCACTTGTAGATAAATAAACATGCGATTGCCTCGTGTTGGTCCAGCATGCCAAGGATTCAATTTCTCAAAAGGAATTTTTGAGCAGGCTGCCAGCAATGTCTTTGCCAGCGCACAAAGTGGGCGGTGGCGCGGGGAGGCGTGTCAATAGTGGCCATCAGCTATGCGAGCGAGCGCTGCAAGTGAGTTACAATTTAAGTGAATTTTTCATGGTGTCGACAACAACAGAGGGACAGACAAACAGGACAGACAGACGGAGAGCCACAGTGGCAAAAGGGCTCAGCAAGTCAGTTAATCCAGAGCCAAAATCACAACAGCAACAACTACAGCAGAGCAACGTAGCGCAAATCAGTCAAGTTCACGAAACAACAACAACAATAACTGTAAGGAAGATTCGAGGATTCGCCTCGGTGCAAATTGAATGAAAGTGGCAGAAAAAATGTTACTGAATTATGCAACAAGATTCTGATGTATCAGATAAGCTAATTTGCGCACATGAAAGCAGAAGGAAAGCAGTGCGTGGAGTGGCAGTGACTGAGGGGAGGAGAAAGTCGTAGTGGGAGTGGGAGTGGGAGGCGTGGCAGCTTAAAGGCAACAAGTAAGTAGTTTCAGCAAGTGGCAAACGAGACGCACGCAAAGTTTGCCACTTTTGCGAGTGCGCTTGTTGCCAGTCTGCCCTCACAGTCAACTCACTCCCCCCTCCTCCCCTTGCTCCTCCTCTACTTTCACTCCCTCTTTATCTAACACCCTTCCATTCTATCTGGTTTTGTCTGTGCTGTCAGTGCGCTTTAAAGCTAATAGCAGCCACTTCATTTGTGTCACTCGATGGCACTTCACACGTGACAATGGCAAACACACAAACACATACAAACACACACACACACATGCACACTGGTACGTGGCTGCAAGTTTTCAAAATCTCCAAAATAAATACAGCAGCCAGTTAGAGAGAGAGGGAGAGAGACGGACACGGACACGGCGCAGCAGGCGGCAAACGCCACGAGGGATTTGCATTAGAGCAGCTTGGCTGGCGCTGCATGTGCGTGTAATGGCAACATTACGTATGCAAAACTAACGAATTACCAACACACACACACACGCACACACACTGAGAGCATACTATGACACGCCTGACGTGCCGCATGACGCCGCGTAGCGGCAACACGAACAAAAGCTGTAAAACAACAACTAAGTCGACTTGACTCGCCTTGCCCCGACCCTGCCTCGTTCTGCCGCGACAAAAGAATATGTTAATCCTGTCGCCCAATCGGTTGCCAATCGGTTCATCTGCAGTTCAATTGAGGCAAATTTTATTGGTTTTGCATCTCGTTTCGAGCAGCGAAAATCATCGAGCGAGATCATCGCAATTGATTATAATAACAACACGAAGTAAGGGGATTTTTATATACGAGTGCAATTGAATTTAAGAAATCCATTAACATGAAGCTAAAGTGCTTTGACCTTAAGAAGGTGTGGGAATATGATATAGAATATAGTATATAATTTATAGCTCATTAGTAAATTAACGCTAAATTGCATTTGTTTTTATTATTATTTTGTATTCAATTTGTTTCTTTTATTTTTTTGCATTTGTTTTATTTATTTTGTATTCTGTATCAAGTTTTAAATTTGATTTAAATATATATGTATATTGTATATGGCTAAATAAACTGCGATGTTTTTGTTTGTTTTTTGGAAGTGATTCAACACACTTGTCAATCCACTGATCTTCATTTACATTTAAAGTGCTTAATAAAAAAAGAAAGTAAGACTCTGTCATGCAGAAGGTTTTTTACCCTTTCTTATCTCTTTCTATCATTGCTATGCTAATTACAAATAATGGTACCGAGTTCAATAACATTGTTCATTCATTGACAGCCATAACTTTTTTTTCTGGAAAAATAAAACTCTTTAAGAAAAATATATTTGAATTTAAACGGATTCTTTTGACAAAAGCTATTATATAAATCTGAATGTTTGATTGGCACTGATTAGTAAAGTAAAAAGCACGAAAGCTATAGTCGAGTGTACTCGACGGAGATTTATCCTACACACACTTGAGCTAAACTTACATTTTGTACATATTTTGTGATGCATACTTTAGGGAGTGACTTAAGTCTTAAACTTGTTTGTTTAATAACTTCTATATTAATTGTCCGATTGCAACTAAGTTATCAGACATCATTTGGTCGTTGATAGTTATTGTGCTAACCAAAAATTAACTGTCCTGGATAATTATCAAATTATATTGTAATTATAAATTAATATGGAATTAGGTTTGGTTTTAATATTTACTGTTAATTGCGCTGTTATGATACTTTTCTTCGCTTCCAAATATAAAAACAAACAAAACAAACGGAGGCGTGTAATCAAACTTGATCTGCGTGCAAAACCTACACATATTGACACCACTTTGAGTAGGACTAGTTAAACAGGCGAAAGCAGGTATAATGAATTATCAAACTTTAGTTGGAGTTAACATATAAGGCTAGTTTCGTATATCTATAATCTAATTTTGCTTTCCAAAATTCAAAGCGAAACATTTACAACCTAGTTTTACTATTAGAACAATTCGAAAACTAATCGAAATGCACACAAGAAAAACTAAATGAAACCAATTTGCGTCCAGTGGCTAATCGAGTCGTGTCATCGCATCGATTAATCGTCTCAATTTGAAACAGTTTGACGGCTAATTACGCGTTGTCAGCCGTGTTAATTACGCACGCCCGTTGCGTGCCCGATGTTAAAGTCGATTCAATATATATACAGTTACAGATATATGTATATGTAGTTCGATGATGGCGAGTGATGTTCAATTAATTACAAAAACCGACACGAAACAGTTGTCAGGCAATTTGCCAAAAAGTTGCGATGACATGCATCAAATGCGGCACGATGGCGCGACATCGCGTCTTTTGGCTATTTACAGGTCTCTTGCAACTTGCAAGTTGCTGCAAAGCGGCGTGCGCCTTGAAATTAACACTTTGCCGGCTAATTTGATATTCGTGCAGTTCTCATGGGGCAGGGAAAACTTTCTGCCAGGCAAAGTGACAGCGCTGCCAAGTGGCTGCCGCTGTTGAAGTTGCTGCTGCTGCAACGCCTCGTGGCAGGACTCGCCTTGGAAAAGTGTGAAAAATTAAAATTCCCCAACTGGCGGCGGCTGCTGCCTCGGCTGCGCTGCCTGTGCTCTGCTGTGTTTTTCCGTTAATTTGAAGCCATGTTAATGATAAAAGCCAACAAAGGCAACTTGCCTGGCAGTTTTCCTCAGTAGCAGCAGCGAAGGCGGCAGCAGCGTCGCCTTTAAGCCGACTGATTTTAGTCCCTTTGGCAGCGGCGGCGCGTGTTTGCCTTGGCGAACAGCGGCATTTCTTGTAAGCCTTTTGACGACCACCTCCAACATTTCTTTGCATATAATTAAAAATAAAAAAACGAAAGGGGGGAAAATGGTGAACTGAAGGAAGTGTTGCATGGCGAGCAACGACTAGAGCATACCGTGTAAACTTTAAGTTAAACTCTTTATATTATGTAAATATTTTAAGGAGTACACAAGACTAGTATTGATACCTATTCACGAATACAACATCATACTTAGCCTAACTTAACAATCCCATGCTCGTTTTTACAGGGTATGCGTGCAGCAAGTGAAGTAAAAATTTGTAAGCTTCAATTTTTTCGGTTATTGTTTGGCCTTGTTATTGTTTGCTGCCGTATTCCCTCTCTCCCTCTTCCTCTCTCTCTCTCCCCCTTTCTTTCTCGCTTTCTTTCTGCTTGTTATTATGTAATTTAAGCCACAACATATTACGCCTTTAAGCCGTTTTAATACCCATCATTGGCTGTTGGCAACATTGCGTGCAAGCCTTTTAAGCCTTTCATCTTAGCATGCACTGAGAGAGGAAGAGGGAAGGAGCCTCCTCTGCCTGGTCAGTTCCCGGTGTTGTTACTACCGCCTGCCACCTGCGCTGGCCAGCCCAAATGTTTTTTCAATAATTTATGCGCAGAGCTTTTTATTTTTCTTCTGTTTCTTTATATACATATATATTTATTTTTATTTTACTTGTGCTGTGCTGCCTCTTTTATGGCAATTTCTCATGAGATTTCCCGATTTTCATGCAGTTAATTTTATGCCTTCTATATATACCAAGGTGTACTATATACACATATACACAGCCCCAGCTATTAGCGGTAATTTTTTATGCATGTGTGCTTTGTTTGGCACCCCTTACCATCCCCCTCTCATCCCCCTTCTACTCGTGCTCTTTCCTTGTGATGCGTTCTCATTTTAATTTGCATTCTTAGCTATTCGCTGTGTTACTTTGAGTGCGTAGAGAGTGTCGAGTGGAGGGGGACGGAGGGAACAGGAGGCGTGGCAGGGCCTGCTGTGAGGTCTGTCACAATTCAATCTGTGCGCTGCTTTTCGGGCTTTAATAAATAAATACGAGTAGAAAATTACATTTAGCCTCCAGGGGGTAGCGAGAGCTCGCGCGGCCACCCTCAGTGAAATGAAACACAAGAGAGAGAACAAGTGGGAGAGAAAGGGAGGGAGGTACGAAAAGAAGGAAGAAGTCATTTCACTTTTTCTCAAGTGCCGCCGCCGCCTCTTCACGTTCTTCATATGTGAAGGTTGTCGGTGAGTTCGGAGATGTGATTTCAATTTGCCCGACGCTTGTTTTCCTTTTTTGGCCAATTTGCAAATTTTCACGAAGGGGTGGTGCCCCAAGGTGGACGGGGCGTGCCAATACCAAGATTAGGCTGAGATGGGTGCAGAGACGCATGGGGCAGGGGGTGCACACAAGCGGCAAAGCAAATAAACAGTTAATGCTTTTATGCAAATTTATGCCATTAACACAAATAAGCATCCAGCCAAAATTTGAAAACAATTTGTCACTCAAAAGTCACTTTGGCTTCCTCTTCCTGTCCTCGTGTGTATGTGTGTGTGTGTGTGTGCGTGCGTGAGCGTGTCGAGAAAGGCAAACGACAAGCAGAAAGCTGAAATCAAAGCATAAATGACATATGCAGAGTGAAGAAAATGGCACAGTGGCGAAAATGAATATAAAGAAAAAGGAAGGAGAAAAAAAGAAAGCCTGCAAATGATAATGAAGATGCCTAGTCAGTCGCTCAATTGGCCCAGCAACAAATGAAGAACAAGTGGTTGGGTAAGAAGAGGGAAGGGAAGGGAGGAGAGTTGTGGTGCGCCGTGCAAAAATCAAAGTCACCGAAAATTAAAAGTGATTTGTTTGCTAAAACACCCAAGACAGAATCGGAGTGGGGGATGCCATTTGAAATGTGAAACTCATGCAAAGACTGGGGGACGGTTATAAATAGAGTTGCGTGTGTGCAACTCGGGGTGTGAGCGGCAGTTGCTACAATGCGGGCCAGGCGAATACCACAAGAAGCTGAGCCTGACTACCTCGTGAACGCGCCTTACACTGGCTTATACTTTATTTGCACTCGATCTGCATTATTAATCACTCATTGTTTATTCAATTTGTCGCATTTGCTGCTGCTGTTTCTAGTCGCATGCACAGCGCTGTGCTAGCTAAGCGTAAAATCAGAGTGTATGCGTGTGTGTGTGTGTGTGGCAGTGTGTGCGTTGCGCTGATTTCTCACTGCCAGCCTGAAAGTATGCAATGAACAGAAGCGCATTAATAATTGAAGCGCTTTGGCGCTCTCTCAACTCACTCTCCCTTTGCTGCTGTTGCTGCTGGAAAATTGATGCCACAAGTGCAAGTGGCAAATTTATCAGGCCAGCAAAATGTCAGTGAAAAAACAACTACAGTAAGAACAGTAACGTTCTCCATATTAAATTACACTTTAATGTATTTGAAATGTATTTTGTTTTGTTCTCCCTTTGTTGAGGAAGCACTAAGGCGAATTACTATGCAGTTATTTAGTTTGTATTTTTTGAAACACCAAACAGCTTCTGGCATTTCTTTACTAAACCATTTCCTCTCTAATTCTCTCTTTTCAGGTGAGTCTCAGATGCCTTTTTCCCTTTGTTTCTGCCCAACATCCGTGAGTATGTATATAAATCAACATGATATAATTATGATAAATGAAAAATGAAATGAAAAACTGAAAAACTGAAAGTGAAAACTTGCGCGCTCTTCTTCTTTGGGGTTTTGTCTAAAATAACAAATCTATTATAATTATGTTTTCGTTGTTGTTGGGCCGCTCAATGATTTGCTCGTGTTTATTTATTATGCTAAACTTTTGCTGCCCGCCTTGTTGTTGTTCTGCGCTAAAAGTTTGGAATATTTTGTAAACTTTATTATTAGCCTGGCCTGGACAGCGAACTCAAGAAGCGCTGAAGAGACGACGGTGTGGAAGGGATGGTGTTGGGAGGAGTGATGAAGCTGATGGGGAATTATTCCTGCACTCAGTGTGCATTTAATTTGAATACTTTTCAAATTTGCCAAAGACTTGTCGCAAGCATTTCAATTAAAATGCCGCCATGAATATCATAAAGAGTTTTCCCTCCCCTTCTCTGCCTTCTACTGCACGCCCACAGTCGTTAAAGATTTATATAGACTGATGTGTGTGCACATGGATTTCATCATGATGACTTTTGCTTAAATGCTTTGTGGTTGTGCCGAGTTGGCAACAGAGATGCCACACTACACACAAACTGGTTTGCATTGCAACCGCAACAACAACAAAAGCAATAACAACAACAGCAAGGTGAGGCAGGCAGACATAAAAAGTATATGTACAACGTTTGTATGTGTGTGTGTGTGTGTGTGTAGTATGTTCTTTTGCCATGCAATCTTGTTCTGTCTGTTGACTTTGTGTCTTGAACTTGGCCAGCTTTGCTGACGTTGCGCCGGCGCAGTAGCAGCAGTTGGAACCGCTGCCGGCTGATTCTTCTCTATTTCTTCATTTTTTTCTTTCTGCACATTGTTTAACTTTGAAATTTGAATATTTCGACTGCACACAGTGCATGCAACTGTTAGAAGCGACTGCAAAGGCAGCAACTCTGTGGGGAATTGGCAGGGATGGGGAAGAGTGTTAGGGGAGCCACTGCAATTGCATTTAGGGTCAATAAACGCCAGCGAAGCGCTGCGCTCTACTCACTCATCCAACGAGTCTTGGCAACGTGATCTTCACTAGCTTCGCTGGCGCTGTCGCTGTTGCTGCCGCAATTGCGCCCTGCTGTTTTCTTTTTTCGCCTTGGCCATGTCCGCGATCGTGACAAGAAGTCGAAGTTGTGCTTGGATGCCAGTGTGCTCTTGGTAAGCTGTAGGGTACTGTCAGGAGAGGGAGAGACAGAGAGAGAGAGAGAGAGAGAGAGAAAGAGAGAAATAGCCAAGTTTATGTGTTCCTAAGGAAAGTTCTTTAAAGATTTAGAGTAAATAAGGAACTGCAGAATGATATGGAGATATTCTATATTTATTTTGTATTTCCAATATCTTGTAGGATTATGTACATGACTGAACAACCTATTTGTGTTATGAAAATATTGTTCTATTCTTTTAAAATATTCTTTGAATCTGATTAACTATTCTATTTGTCTTTAATTTATAGATTATTTATCAAATAAACTTTTCGCCGTATTATATGGTATAGTCTACAGAAATAAATTGTCTGTATAAATAAATTTCTGTTTCCAACATTGTATCAGCTGCAACATACTTCACTTCAGAAAGCGGAGACAGCACTTAGTCATTAAAATGTTTCTTAAACTACTAACTAGTTTCAAAATCTCCATTGTAAACCCTTTCTTTTGTTGCTCCTCTTTTAAGCTCAATATACCCCATAGTAAATCACAAATTCCAAAATATTATTGAAAACATTCATGGAACCTTCCATTACAATCATCAAACATTGCTGCATTGCAAACTCTCCAGCAATTCTTTCTCTAGTCTTGCATTTGCATGCAAATGCGCTCACATTTCACCGTGTCTCATTCACACACACAAACACTTCCTGGCCTGGCTCTGTCTGTCTGTCTGTCTGGCTCTGATGACGCCACCGTTTCTAACCAGTTGTTGTTGTTATTGTTGTTTTGCCGCTTCCCAGCTAAACGTTTTTGTCTACGCTTGTGACTTTTGTTACAAATTCAGTTGCAATTCATGAGAAATGACCAAGCGAACCCCACGATAGTCGGCAAGCGACATCAAGTGCTGTAATTTTCTCATGACGACGTTGTAAAGCAACAACAACAACAGCAGCAACAACAACAACAACAACAGAGTGAACTGAGTGTTTTGCCAAAATGGTCAATGTACTCTGGCAAGAAACCCGTCGAGTGGTTTGACTTGTCTAGGCAACTGTTCTTGGCCAGACACGCGGCATGCGTTGCTGTAAAATCTGCATTCCTGCGAGACCATTTAAATGCTGCTGCTGCTGCATGTCAAGTCTGCAATCGGCCAATCCGCCAGTTACCAGTTAACAATCACCAGTTACCAATCACCAGTCTATCGCCAATTGCCCGTTGCCCGTTGCCAGTTGGTCTGCGCATCAGTTGTTGCAGCATCGTCTGGTGCGCTGATTTGCCGCCGGAAGTTGGTCGCGATGTTCAGCAGCGCGCTGGCATTGCTGCGATTGGGTTTGCCACTGTTTAGTCTTATACTGTTAGCCAACTTCTACACTGTTCTGTTGGCCAGAAAGCTTTCTGCTACAGCACCCCTAACTGACTGACTGGGGTCCTTTTTCGCAGACTGTTAGCGGCAGCTTTTGCTGTTAACGCATTTCCCCTTCCAATAGGGCACTGTGTATAACACTTGCCAAAGTTGGGGGAATGTGTTCCCTCTCTCTCTCGCACTCACACACACACATAGACTCGCAACCAATACACCGACTCTCTGGATTTCCTAAAACCGGTTCCTTCGCACACCAGTTGCGCATTTATTATGCATGAAGCTCTGAGCACGGTCATCTTCTACCATATTTCCTGGGCTGCTCGTGAGGCGATGTGTGCCAAGCCAGACGCTTGCTTCGCTGGTGCTGCTGCCTTCTCTGCTGCTCTTCTGCTCTTCTTGGCTTGATTCTGATCAGTTTTCGCGCTGCTTTTAAACCTTGGCCTTGAGGCCCTTAAATGGTGCAGTCCGTGCTGGCCGCACGAAATATTTCGCAAAAGCCAGTTTCTGTCAGTCTTTATATATATGTCTGCATGCATACATACATATGTATATGTATGTGTATATATAAATAAGTCTGAAGATATACGTCTCTTTGGGCCTGCTCTGAAACCTGTCCAAACTTTGGTCGTAATGGAAAAATGGCGAATACAATGCGATTCAGTTGCCGCTTTTGATTTCATTTTAGATCGAGTTTGATGGGCAGAGGGGGACAGGCAGGGGGTACATGCTTAACACGCGGCTCATTAGCCGTTAGTTGTTGCATGCCCCTTCCCACTTCTCCCTCTCCTGTTAAGCAGCCAAAAAGCGCTCTGCTCGTTGTTGTAAACTCAATCTGCGTTGAGCCACAAATACAATAAATCACAATTTAAAGGAGTTGCCCAGCTCCTCCTCCTCCTTCTCCCAGCTCCTCTTGGTCGCCTTGTCGTGCATTGTTCCTTGCTGGCTGGCTGCAAGTCTGGCTAAATAATTCCAATCAGCAAACCGGCAGAGCAGGCTGAGTTGGCTCGTTGGCTGGCTGGCTTGGCAGCATTCAGCGAAGGTCGCTAAAGGTAAAAGCCAGAAACAGAAACAGAATTGCGGCTGCATCAGCAGCAGCATCAACAGCAGCGCCTTATTATCTATCCCATTGTTCTTGTTTTTGTTGCCCAGTCCGGCGCAACATCCTACAACTACTCTGCCTGTCCCGCCCAGACTGCCCCCTTCTTCTACCCCTTCTGCTTGGTATAAACTGGATTTCCGTTGCGTCTCCTGCGCTAAAATTGTATTCTACTTCGACTTTTGACTCGGCTTCGCGCTTCTTTCTCGCTAAATTGAAATTAAAATCTGTTAAACCCTTCTTGCTTTTCTTTGTTGTCCTGCTGCTGCTGAGCTGATTGTATGATCTTTTCTGTTTTGCAACAATTGTAGTTGAGGATTCGCGGTGCTTGATTCCATCTATTCTGATTTGAATAGGTTTAAAATTATGCAGAGATTTTCTGTTGTTCTTAGAAAGAAAAGACGGTTCTTTGGCAAATTTCTGACAGCGAAAAAAGAAAGGTGTCATCTTTGAAATTCTTTTTTATTGATGCCTGACTTCCGTTAAATATTTTTAACAACTCATAGTTAGTTTTAGTAGTATATAAAGGAATTTCAACGGAACCTGTTGGCGTAGAATGCATTAATACATTCACTTTGCAAATAGTATTTAATAAACGGATTTTAGTTATTTTTTATGCGTACATAACTGACAGATTATTGGGTTAATGAAAGAAAGAACTCAAATAAAGTTTTAATATCAGTTTGGAAACAAACTATACAACATAAACTTTCACATATACAGGTCCTACTTTTCACTATATTTCCGTCACAGCTATTTAACTATTTATTGTTATAGTTATTTTATTATTTATTAAACTTCTTTGCATAAATTACAAACTAGAAATCAATTTCTTTATGCCTAAATAACTGAAGCAGTTAAGAATGGTGCATCAAAGAACAAATTCGAATATCTATTGAATTAAGTCCAATCAATGTGCTTTAAAGACATGATGATAGCACAAATAAGTATTGTGGATTGATTCATTTCCCTTTTGTTATTGGCATTCAATGAAAGTGCTCTTAAAGGAATTCGGTTAAGTGTTTGTCTTTCCTATTTGTCCCATTGACAACTAGCCTGCATATGGGTAAGTCCCCACATATACCCCGAGTTGGGGCGCAAACACACTCGTTAGCCGCAAATTAGACTAAATTTCCTTTTGATGGCACATGCTGGCGATTATACGATCCTTTATGCGCAGTGCCAGTTGCCGCTCGCCAGTCGAGTGGCCACAAAATAAAGCATAATGATCCCGTTCAAATCACGCTAATGAAAAGCCTGGCATAGCGACAGCCATTCACAACAGCGACATCAATAGGTAATGGTCAGGAGGCAGGAGGAAGGGGCTGGCGTTGCTGGCAAAAGGGACAAGTGGCAAGTAAATAAACTTGAAAAGAGCCACTCGATGCGGGTGGCAGAGAGAGAGGAGGAGTGGGAGGTGTGTGGTGCACACACAGGATATGCCAAGTAGTTGTCGCCTCACGCTGACGCTGCTGACTTACAACGACGACCTGACCGAGCGACCTACCAAGCGAGCCTGACCTGCCGCTGCTTGCGTGCTGTGACCCAATCCGCTTAGCGGGCTTTCTTCGTAGCATTTGTTGTTGCCTCTGCTGTTGTTGTTGCTGTAGTTGTTGACCTTATTGGTTATAAGTGGCTACAATGAGATTATGCTTCATTACACGCCCGCGTCGGGGGTCAGTCGGACTTGACTGACTTGAGTGACGGCATGACTGACTGACTGGCAGGCGGGCGAGCGGGCGTATGGCCAGAAGTGGCTGGTGGCAATCATAACAAGCTTTGTGCGCACCATTAGCGTCGCGGTTGCCGGCGATAATAGCAAAAGTGCTTCAACTAATGGACACGTCGCCGCTGCCCCTTGATGTCCTGCCTCCCACATGACTCGAGTGGAGAGGGGGGACAGCCTGCTGCAGTTGTAAAACCAAACTCTGCTGCAGCTAACTCTCAATCCCTGGTCCCCTCCCGCTCCTCCAGGTCAGCCTGCGTAACACATCAATGCAAAGTGAGTTCGCAACGGAATCTCAAAAATGCAGCAGTTCGAGACTTCGTTCATCATCATGATGGCGATGCTGATGATGAAGCTGTTGCGGTCGCCTGCTGCAATGCCACCTCCACCTCCTCCTCCTGCTTCCGCGCCCTGTCGGAGTCTGAGTCTGGGCCTCCTCCTCGGTGCCAGTGCCTACTGTGTCTGCTGCCATGGCCACAAAATGCCTGTCGCTGGGCAAAGTTGCCAAACTTGTTTCATTTGCGGTGGAAGTATAATTGCGGCTATGTCCATGTCGACGACGACGACGACGGTGATGGCGACGGCGATGGCGGCGGCTCAGTTCGCGCATTTTACTGCCCTTTTTGCAGTTCTTGTTTTTGCTGTTGCCTTTTTTCCTTTTGCTGGAATTTTATTATTGAAAATGTTTCGATGGATGTTGGATCTGCGAAATCTGCTTACCTGACGCCGTTCGCTGATGCAGCTGTTTTTAATTTAAAAGGTGTTCTCTTACTAGTGACCTCCGCTTCCGCTTTCCCCATCCCGCCTGGCTACGAGTGGGTCAAGGGTTTCGCTGTTGTATCATGAGCCAAGCAAAGTAGAGTGCACTCGAGTGGGGGGGAGAAGAGCGAAGTGCAAAGCGACTGCCGGCAGCCTTTGTGACGTTGGAATGCGTTGGTAATAAACAGAAATATCTTTTGCCACGGCCAGACCAGTCTTTAGTGCTGTTGCACAGTTAGGGGAGAGGTGTGCGAGGGAGAGGGGTGAATAATTAACAATGTAAACAGACCATAAGAGTGCCAAATAGGTGCTCAGGCAATGGTCATAGCTTGTTTGAATGTCTCTGTGTGTGTGTCTGTGTGTGGTATGTCTGTGTGGCGACGTCACTTAGCAGGCAAGTTCATGGTCAAGCAACAGTGGCAGCCAAAAGCAATTGTACGTGCTCTTGTGCAACACGCAAAGTTCTTTGCCGCGTTGCGGCGCGGTGCATCTTCATGTTGCATGCTCCAATGCGCCGCATAGAGTGGAACACTTGTTGCAATTATCTGATTTATGAATATGCTTATCTCTTCTTTTTTATCAACATCAGCAGCAATTGCTCTTGAAACAATTGTGAGAGCTGCAACAGATTGTTATGGCAGGCAGACTTGAAGAAATGTGTTTTATACACACTTAAGTATGAGGTGAACAGGGTAATGTATATATAGATAAGTGTTCTTGAGACAAAATCTAGTTAGCTTTGAGAAATTTTAAATAGTTTTATAATTATTATAATTTATTAGCTCAACATTTGTAGTACTCCCCAAAAATAAATTCACTTCATTTTCCATTAAAATAATACTACTACTCTGGCAATTTTATTGAAACTTTTACAAAAATGAACAATTTCTTAACATTTAAATTGATATAAATTGAGGATTAGAGGCTTAGAACGTGGGAATATCTTCTTTCAAATGACTTTTTGTAACTTACTTCGTAACCTTATTTGTAGCTTTGTCAAAAATTTGAATACATTTATTGTATATGCATTGATATTTTAAATTGATTTAAAACAAATGATAAACGGGTTTTTTTCTGAACTTCATCAATTTTAAGAATACAAAAAAAAAAACAATGGATTCGAAAAAAATTATTAAATAAATTGTTTTTCGGATGAAAAATGTGCAGGAGGCGGCATATATGAAACTAAATATATTTAAGAATTCGCTGAGCATCCATTAGAACACAGTCAAATCGAGTATTAAACATTTTCATTTAAAATAAATGTTTTGTCACGCTCTCTTTAAACATGCGTTAAATGAGAAAATATATTTTAGTTATATATAACTCATTTATAGTGAAAATCAATGGCCTTCTACGTACAGAGCCAGACTGTAGCCTTCAATTGTTTGTTCATAGAGGTAGTACTCCTCATCTAACTGCATGCTCACTATTCGTGATTTCGATTTGTTTTCCTACTAACACTAAATCGCCTGATCTGATTGAGGTTTTCGGGGGCTTCCCGAAATTTCTGCAATGAATCTTGAAGCAGAAAATTCTTGATTATTGCAGTTTAAACAAAATAGATATTAAATAAAATGATTTTCTTTTTAAGGTTTTACTTTCGTTTTCAATTTGTAATTACAATTAATTATATAATTTTTTCAATTCATTAGTTTTATTAATTTTTTAAGATCTTATTTAAGTCTATTTTTATAAAATAAATTTATTGGCTTTATATCAGTTCCTGAGTGAAAATCCGATCAATAATGAATGCAGAATCGAATTTAAAAATATTCATCATATACCCACCTCATTTAGCTTACAGGGTATGCAAATAATCAGCATAGACTGGCGCTCTGCTGATTTGCCTTAGTTATTAATGCATTGTCTTATTATCCAAGCATCTTAAGTGATTTTCAAGGTGCCTTGTAATACCCCGTTTTCGAAAATAATTCTTAGCACGGGAAGCCCTTATGCCAATTTCATTTGCATTTTCCCGGCTCTTTCTTTCTCATTATTCGCACAGCGTTTGGTGTAATAAATTCAGCTTAGAATAAACCAGAAGAAGACGCCAACTGACTGTAATTCTATTACACACACACACACACACACACATACACACTCACCCACACAGACATACATTGAACATTGCACATTGCACATGGCACATGGCACTCTGTGGTGTTGCAAGCAGACGAAGAACGACGCTGGGACTAGCAAAGGAATGCGGTGTGGCAACAACAGCAACAGAAATAGCGACTGCAACAGGCGACCAAGTTAAGCGCAAGACAAAGTAATAGAAGAGGGAAGAAGACATTCCAGGCCTTGGTCAGAGAGAGAGCCAAGTGCAGACAAAGCCATGGCCAAGTTGCAGCCAGTGTGTCTCTGTGTCTGTGTGTGTGATGGTGTGTTCCATGCAATTTTGCCGTTTATGCCATTTGCAATAAGAACGACAAGCGGGCAACGTTGAAAAACTGGCCAAGAGAGCAGAAGAAATATTCGACTGAATTAAAATGTGGCAAGTTGACTATTTCGTGCGTTTAGTTGCAGTTGCAGTTGAAGTTGCAATTGTTGTTGCCTGCTTGGTTGGCTGGTTCTCTTTGCTTGCATCGCTTGGTCGCTTGGATCGCAGGGAATCGCCGCCAAGTCGTTTCGCTGGCTGGTCTGGTCTGGCCTGGTCTGGCTGACTTGGCTAGTAAATGTTGTTACCGCATATTTCTCTCCAAAACATTCAAGTTGAAGTTGAGTGTCGTCTGCGGCTTGTTGTTGCTGCTGTTGTTGTTGTTGTTGTCGCGACTGCCTTGGCCACTGGCAGTTGTTGCCATTGAATTACCAAAGTCAACGGCATGAGTCGCGCTCCTTCTCGTCGCTGTTCTCGCGGTGCAACCAAGCAGGCAGCGAAGCCAGCAGAGCCGAGATTGAGATTCATTGCCTGTTGCATGCCAGAGCCGTTCAACTGACTGCCTGTGCCAGTTGCTGCCCCTCCGTCGCCGGCTCTCCCCGATCTCAGTGCCTCTTCCTCAGCCTGCTTTGCTGCACTGTCTCTTGCCGCGTCTTGTGCCCCCTTTGGCAACCCTGGCGGCGGCTAGCAAAATTAAACAGATATATGTGCATAAATATATGTGTGTATATATCTTCCCAGATATGTGTGTTTAGCTCTGTGTCTGTGGGGGCTTTGTCTGTGGCATGAATGTTGCATGGCTGCTGCTGCTGCTGCTGCTGCTGTCCGACTGCATTCTATGCGCTATGTTTGTATTTTTGTGTAGTGCTGTACTTTTCGTTTGCCACCACTACAACTTGTTGCTGCAACAATGTTGCATCTCTGAAATGCCTCCCAAAATTAGCACAGCACAATTGAAGCGTTTTATGCGTCGCATTTCAATTTCGTTTCAACAATTTTACAGCTTAATCAATATTAATGCATAAAACGAAAGTAAATAAGTAATGTGCTTCCCTTCTGGTTGTTGTTGTTGTTGTTGTCTTTTATGCCCGCTGCAGGTAAGCTCCATTTTACATTTTTTGAACTACCAAATGGAACAAGGAGAGGGGGGAGGGGGGTGGCAGTCAGACACGGTGGCCATAAGAGCCGCGGCTAATGCGGCATAAAGCGAGCGTGAGTAAAACCGAACGCAAATCATTTAACGAGCCCAGCTTAGACTGGGCGCATATTGTTTTATACGCCAGTGGCACAACAACAACAGAGACGGGAGTAACAGTAACTGTAACAACAATGAAAGTTGCCAACAAATTGCGCGTAAATCCCATAAACCGTTTACAACTACAACAGCTCAACGCAACGCGGCGTCATCGATGATGCCCAGCGTCCTCAACGTCCTCATCGCCCTCATCGTCCTCATCGACATCGTCGTCGACGTGTTGCCGCCTGCAACAATAACAAAGCGATTTTTATGCACAACAGCATTGCTTTTTATACCGTTAGACTGGTTCAGATGTGCCCCACCGCCTCCTCCTCCCAACTCCTTTTGTTTAGGTGTACGGCAAGGTGTCCTCATTCCCTCTCTCCCCCGCCAGCAAAGCTGACAAAGCTAAAACGGCCTCGATAGTCTAAAAGTTGTAAAAATAAAAGAAGAAAAAAAAAAAAACAACGACTGCGAGTTAAAAACAATTCGAAATCCTCTTGAAAAAGAAGCGTTGGAACATGATGTCGTCGGGGTAAATGAAATTTATTTTTATCAATGCGGGAATCATACGGTCAAATCAGTAGGATTTGCTCGGTTATCAACGACGACACACACACACGCACACAGAAAACAGTATTTGCATTTAATTTATCTGAAATGAAAAGAGTTCGGGTTGGGAAGGGCGAGATGGCGAAGGTGTTGTAGGTGTGCCCTTTAAGGGATTTAGTACTTGCGAGAGTGCAGCATTTGCTGTGCATAAACTGCACATGCAAAGGATTCGTTTTTATAGTTCGCTTGGCAAAGTATTTTTTAGAAAATAAACATGAGATAAAAACTTGAAATTGCTTTTTAAGTGTATTCCATGAAAGAGAATTTGTTTTTTGTATAATCTTGCAGAGGGTATATTCGTTTTGGCAAAGAGTTTGCAACGCGGCTAAGCTAACTCATAAAGTATTTACTATATATATTCAGAATTAGCATCATTAGTGGGGTAGAGCTAGGTTTGTCTTGCAGCTTCCGGCTGTAAATACCTAAGGAACGAGCCGGATCTGACTGACTTATTAGTTACCATATAAACTATCGGACGGTTTTTGTTATTTGTCCAGAATTTCCAACGGATATTTTCTAAATATATAATATGCATACAAAATTGCATTAAAATCGAACTACAATCACATATATGTATGTAGTTGCCTTAGGAACAATCGGCCGTAAGAAAGTTTTTGTATGAAGATAAGTTTTGATTTAAGAAATAACTTAACTTATTAGTTCCTATCGAAGTTTAACATAATATTTAATATATGAATACATTTCCTTTTTATTCAATTCCGAACTTTTATTGGAACAATCGGAGCAGAAAAGAACCTGCAAGAGTATAAAACTTTCGTCATGCCGAAAGTAGCTTTCGTTCTCATTTAAATATCACTTTAGTTAAGAAACTTCATGTATATTTTATTGCTTGGATAATTCTGCGAATGTGCCGATAATGTCGTATACGGTTGCATATAAAATCCGATTAAATATGTTGTTTACACACAAAAAACGATAAGGGGCTTTGTAGAATCTGTAAGATTTTAACTAAAACTGCAATGAAGTTTCGAAATGTTCATTAAGTAAGTTCTTTTTGTGAATGCGGCATGTTTTCATTTCCACAGAGGCCTTTTAATTAAGTGATTTTGCTATAATTATTCAAAAACAAGTCAAAAATGTTTTCAGCTGCTTAGCATTGATTTATTCTCTCTTTCTTTCATTTTAATAAATTTTGTTCACCTTCAACTTTGAACTTTCTGTAAGGAAAATGTGCACATCTTGTTGTTCTTAGCATACTGAACAATTTCCTTGCTTGACTTTCGTTACCAACAAGTTAATAAATCACAAACTGTTGCGCGCCAGTTACCAACAACAAAATAAGTGTCACACAAAAGCTTCCCCGCAAAGCTTTTGCGTGTTAACAGCGCGCGGACACTTAACAGAGCGTCGAAGAGTTTCCCCTGCAACAGCACTTACCCCTTACAACAACTCGCAGCAACCCCTGCCTGACGGGGTGATGTGTGTGTGAGTGTGCGTGTGTGCGAGTGTTTCCCCAACCGAATGGGGCCACCCACAATATCGCAGACCGACTCATTCACACCTACGCACAATTCGCACCTTGGCGTCATGCGCGCTGCGCCCGTTCGGACTCTCGCAGCGGCACACGAAGCACAGGACGACGTCGGCGACGGCAGCGGTCGGCGGAGGTGGTGGCACAGTAGGCGGCATCGGCATCGGCAACGGGGCAATTGGGCGCATATCATCGGACTTTGGCTTCGGCTTGCCGTGCTTCGGCATTTCATCGTCGTCGTCGAGCGACGAGCTGCTGCACTGGGAGGGTGGCGTCCGATGGGTGGCAGCAAAGCCGACGTTGCTCACCTGAAAGCAACCACGAGCAGCAATCGGCGTCGTCGTCCTCTTCGTCATCGATGTTGTTCGTGTGCTGGGCGAGCGCCCGTTTCCACCCCTTGCGCGCATTTCCGAAGCAGGTGTAACAATTATTATTTTCTCGTTGATTTTGTCGTCGCTGCTGCTGCCGCCGCCGCCGCTGCCGACGTCGTCGTCGTCGTCGTCGTTGCTTTACCTTTTTTGCGCTGCATGCTGCCCCATGCCCCATGCTCCTTTGGCTCATGATTTTCCATTTTCCATTTCTCTTGCACGCAATCTCTCGCTCGCACAGCAGCATGCCGGCTCGCTCGCACTCGCACACGCTGATTGGTGGCAGTGGCAGGGGGAGGGCAGAGGGCAGGACGCGCACGCATGGCGCTTGCATTTGCTGTCTCACATGGCCCACGTGTTTGCCTGTATGTGTGTAAATAAAGGTATGTGTGTCTAGGTGTGTGTGTGTGTGTGGGTGGCAGTAATGTTGTTACTGCAACAATAGCAGCAATCGCAACAGCAGCGAGTGTCCCTGCGAGCAGAGCAGAGCCGAACTCCTCTCAGGTGCTGCTTGTCGTCCCTCCATGTGATCCTCGAAAGTCTTATACAAGTGTTATATAACTAACTAACTACAACTACAACAATGCCAAGAGCAGCAGCAGCGACAGTAGAAGGCAACCAAGCAAAGTCATGGAACACGTTGCCGCAACGCGCCCAGCAACAACTTTGGCCAAAAAAGAAGGAAAATAATGAACAAAAGACATTCGATAATTGCGCACCTGAGGCACTACAAAGCCGGGCCTCGACCAGAAGCGCGTCTCAAAGCAGAAGCAACAACAACTACAACAGCAGCAACAACAACAACAACAACTACAACAGCAGCAGCAACAACTACAACAACAACAATAGAGGCAGCAATGCCAGTAAAGGCAAAAGAATGAGCCAAGAAACGCAGGTAACAAAACGACAACAGCTGAGTAGCAGAGGAGAGTCACACAGAGACAGTGAGCAAGAGAGCAGGAGTGAGAGACAGAGAGAGAAAGAGGGAGAGAGAGAGCACTTGCTGGAGAGGAGCATACAAAGGTGTGCTACACACTCCGAAAATGTCGTTTCGGAGTTTTCTCTGCTGGCAGGAGAAATGCTGCCGAACACGTCGTCGCTGTCATCGTCGCCGTCGGTCGCTGTCGTCGTCGTCTGCTGCGTCGTCGTTGGCCGCGTCGTCGTCGTCGTCGTCGTTGTCGTCTCTCACACGAGCTATAGCATCCCATAGCTCGGTCTCTTGGTCTTTGGCCAATGTTTGTCGGTGTCGAACTCGTCCGGTTCTGGCCTTCTACTGTTGCTTTATTTTGGTTAACACGCGTCGCTGTCGCTGCCGGCGTCGCTGTCGCTGGCGCAGTCACAGTCAGCGCTGGCGCAACAGATTCAATCTGACGATGGCAGGCAGCGACGTTCGCTGCCGTACTCCGAAAACAAAAAAGGTATATTACCTTAGAATGCCTGACGTTCTTACTTCAGTCTTCGTACAGTCTTTGCTTTAACCCGTTCCAATTCTGTCCGCCGTTCGTATGCTCGCTCGCTCGTTCGCTCTTTACAAATCACATGTAGTCTACAACAATAACAGTCAACAGCAACAACAACAATAAAGCAATAACAACAATAACAACAAATAATAACAACAACAACAGCAAGAAAGTAAGCGGCAACACACCTGACTATTTAGAATAGAACACGCGAAGACAGAGAGAAAGTAAGAGAGAGAGAGAGAGGGAGAGAGAGAGTTTTGAGAGTTCTAGAGTTTTTGGTTATCATCATCATCATCGGCAGCAGCAGCAGCAACAACAGAGTTAGCCGTGTAGTCAATCGTAGCCGTATCACCGCCGTAGTTGCCGCCGCCGCTGCCGTCGCTGTCGTCTACGTCGCTGTCGCCGTTGCTGTTGCCGTCGCTGTCTCCGTCGCAGTCGCAGCATAGCACACACATCACAAACCAACCACCACCACCATCACTACCAACAACACCGCTACCGCCACCACCATCAGCAACAGCAGCAGCAACAACAACAACACTACCACCACCAACGCAAACCCCCATAGAACTAACAGCAGCAGCAGCAGCAGCAACAACAATAATAATAACAGAAGCAGAAGCAGCAGCAGCAGCAGGCAGGCAGGCTGGCAGCAGTCAGAAGCAGCAGCAGCAGCAACAGCAGCAGCAGAAACACACACACTCACTCACCCACACACACTCGCTCGCACACGTTCGCTCACTCACGAAAATTTCAATATCCAAATCAAAGTTGAGTTCAAATCGAAAACAGCCGCAACACCAGCAACAACGTCTCGCAAATAGCACGCGGATAATAAAAAACACACGCAGCATATTAAAAAGTCCACACCAAAATACAAACAAAAAGTTAACTAAACATAATATCAAATCGCATAAAATTGACAACAGCTGCAATCGAAATAATAATACAAATAATAAATTTAAAAATATTAAATAAATTATTTAAAAGTAAACCAAATAAAATACGAAACAAACAAAACAAATCCGCAAGCTTCTTTTTCGGCCCAACTTGAGTTCTCTCTTCTCGTGTGTGCTATCAGAAATAACATAAATAACAGTAACAAATCCAAAGTCCGGTAAACAGCAAAAGAATTCAACAAAGTTCGCAAATATTTCTACAAACTGAACCTGAACCTGAACTATTTCGAAAACTTCCCACTGTAACTGAAACTTCAGATATCAAGCTATCAAGTGTAATGCTATTTTGTATCTTCTGACACTCGACTCGACTCAATTTGACAACAACAACAACAAGTACACAAGATGTAAGCAAAAATTAATCACCTGAAAGAAACAGAAAACTGAGAAACAACAAGAAGAACAACAACAAGAAAAAATACAAAATACTATAGAATACTCGTTTGTACACAAATTAACAATACAAAATACCGAAACCAGAAAAGAAATGAAAAAAGAATTGCAGGCAAAAGTTCGTTGCTCGACGCTCGTCTCATTCTTTTCGCTCTCATTCTTCGCAGCGATTCTTGCCAGAGCCGCAACACGTTTTGAACTCAATTTCAGACTCAGCAACACCTAGCTCCAGTCTATGCCGCTGTATAGGCTCTACCAAATCTAAAGAAATGTTTAAGCCGGCAAAAAACACACACACACAGACACTCAAAAACGAGAGCTCAAATTCTGTGCGAGCTCGAGCCCCGGCTTCAGTTCCAGCTCGAACACGAGCTGAGATACTTAAAAACACGTTTTTGTCTTTGCAAGCCCCAAAAGAAAAATAGACTTACAAAAAAGACAAAAAAACACAAAAAAAAAGAGAAAGAAAAAAACCAAAATAAATCAGAAAAAATCGTACGAAAAGGCAAAAACTCCGGCATGTAGCGGACATTCAACGACGTTTCCGTCGCGTCGTCTGTTGGCCATAAAACCTTATGGCCAACGTTCCAATAGGCCGCACATTCGCTCTGTCTGTCTGTCGCTCAGTGGCTTCTCTCCATCGCTCACGTTCGCTTCAGTCTCTCGCTCTCTCTCTGTCTTTCTCTCTGTGTTCCATTCTCTTCCCGTGTGCTGGGCACTTGTCGTACTTAGTACGCATTGAAATAATTCCCGTAGTTTATTTTTATTGTTGTAATTACACGTCTGCAAGCCAATCGGGAGAGTCAAGCCCAGAACACTCGCGCGCTCCCATAGAATCTATCTCTCTATCGTTTTATTCCGACTTGGCAACTCTGCTCTGTTTGGTTTTTGCACGATCCCAAGCTCAAGTGTGACTCAGTCAAAGTACAAAAAAAAGAAGAGAAAAAAGCAGAAAAAAACCGGTAAACGCAAAGAAATTTCGTGCGTGCTAATCACGATGAGAGCGCAGAGAATCGCAATCACACACAGAAGCCAGTAATGTGTTTGTATAAGTGTGTGTGTGTGTGTGTGTGTGTGGTTGTGTGTGCGTGTGTGCCGGTCTTGGCCCAGAAGATTCATTGAGTCGGCTTCTGATTTTGGTCCGAAAACGTGTTCTGCTCTTCAAGAAAGAAGATATAAACGAACAAAAAATGCTTTGGCAACAAATTTTAAAAGCACTCTCTCCCTTTCTCTCTCTCTCTCTCTCTGTCTCTCCTACTCTCTGTGTCTGTCTCTGCGAAGAGCACAATAAATATTCAAAGGCGAATTTTTTGTTCCATTTCAGAGCCATAATTACAAGCTACCGAAGCAACAATAAATAATTGAATCGAACTTAAAGACATCACAAAAAAACAAAATAAATATCTAACAATAAAACACTTAAACTTCATCGAAAAGGCAACAACTAGTTAAAAAAAAAACAAAACAAATCAAAAACAAAAACAGAAAAACTTCAAAAAACAATCAAACAAAAACCATCACTTCATCTACTTCAACGACTTGACACGACATTTAATTGGTAATAAGAGCAAATTATTATTAACTATTCATGACCATTGTGTGTGTGTGTTTGTATGTGCGTGTGTGTGTGCGAGTGTGTGCTTGTGTGCTTCTTATTTTGTGCCATTTTGTTGTTAATTGTTTTCGCTCCATTTAGTTTCTCTTTTGTTTATCTGTCGCACACAAAAACTTTTCGGTTGAGTTTCAAGTTTGGCTTTGAGAATTGGCAAAAAGTGTTGGAAATTTACAAAATTATATTTGAAAATCGCAAATGTGACGCAATTTTTGTTCTTTTTTGTTTTCCCAAAACCACTTCAAAATCTCCATTTTGTTTGCTATCGAAAATCTTGTAAACCCATAACAAAAGAAATCATATCAAATCATCGAACAAACTATGGAAATATATTACTTGTCTAATGCTTCGTCTATTTTCTCGAAAGATTTAAACTAAAACAAGGCAACAAAGTCTACGATAATCAACTGCTATTTCTCTGTACCCAACCAAGTTCCATTCGCTTTCCCACACACCTATCCAAGAAACAATACCCGAAAACAAGAAACAGAACCGAAACAGAAACAAAAACCGAAACAGAAACAGAAACATAAAGAGCACAAATCACATTGAGAAGCCATTAAAACATTACGGCACAAATAGGCAGCAAAAGCGAATCTCGCATAAAAAGTGGCAAATTGTTGTTAATTTTTAAAGTAAGAGGAAATCAAGTTTAATTTACTTTGATTTCCGCCACAAAGAATAGTAAAGTAAAGTATCAAAACACGTGCAATGAGAACAGTATTAAAAGAAAACTTGTGAAACGTTTGCGAGATTTTTATGAAAACGAAACTATTTACAAGGACGCAAACATTTTAAACCTAAAAACGAGAAACTTGTTAAGAATTTGTATATTTTGTTGATAATTTTGAGCGAAATTTGCCAGGCAAATAATATTGTGGGGCTGAGGTCAAATTAACAAGGTGAAGATTAAGTGAAAAGAGTTCCCCAATTTACGCGACCCCAGTCGAATACAGGTAGAAGGAACAGAAGAGAACGGTAAAAAAGGTGATAGCATTTAAGAGCGAGAGATAAGGCCGTCAAGGGTTAAGAACGAGCATTTTTTGTGCCCCCCGCCCCCAGTCGCCACTCGTACCCTCAGCACGCCGCAGGCACTAGATCCAGAATCTAAAAAGGGAAGCGAACATATTTAGCGTCCTTTTTTTTGTTGTCGAGGCTGCGTGTGAGTAGAATCCGATAGGATGCAAAGGTTGTTAAATTGAAATTAAGTATAAATATTTACAAAAGGGCGCCAGCAGCCGCAGCACGAGAACGGTAAATAGAAAAACATATCATAAGAGAAAAGGCAAAATCAAGTAATTAACAGTTTTTTGTTTAATTATTGCCGAAATCGAAAGTGCAGATCAATCAAAAGAATCCCAAACAATCCCCACATAGCGAAAAGGAAATCAAAACATAAGCAAATATTTAAAGATACAACGGAAACTCAAGTAGAATCCTGCGTGTGCGTGTATATTCTATATATCGAATTATAAATATATTTATATGTATTTATGTCTATCACAATAAATCGGTTGTAATCGAATCGGGACGGAAGTCAATTGTAGCGAACAACTCACAGATTTAATTAATATAGTATAGAAACGGTGTCAATCAACAAAAGAAGAAGATTTTCTCATTAGCTTTTCCACAACAACAAACAAGTTTTCTCTCTCTCCTACACACAGACAGAGACAGAGTTGTTGGCCAAGATTATTTCTACATAAATATATTTAGGATTATACATAGGAGAATCGCCAGGTATTGATGCCTCGATCGACAAGAGTACGCGTTTTGACAATCAGCAAAAATTAGCGTATATATTTAGGGCCGACTTTGAGTAGCGACAATCGAAGCATACAAATCCAAAGGCAGGCAAAGCATTAATAGTCTCATAGCATATATATAAATATATAAACCGATATACACTATTTATATTTATACGAAACTTTTCGCAACTTTTGCTCTCAACTGAATCGAACCTCAAACTATACTCACAAACTTTACTCTACGACAATCTCTAAGGCAATTCCCCCTAACAACTACTTAAGGCTTATTCAATCAAGCAAGCAATCAATCAATCAATCAAATTTAAACAATCTTCAAACGGTTTTCAAAACTTTTACTCTATACATTTATACATACATCTATATACTTATACTGATACTTATATACTTATACATCTGAATCTGAATCTGAATCTGAATCTAAATCTTTATATACCTAGCACACACAATATACATGTCTAATTAATCAATCTCAGTAGTGATATATATACATATTATTGAATACTTACCAACCAATATAGAGATATATAGAGTGCGCTTTAGAGCGCGAACATAAGTTAGACAATCTGCAGGCTAGCAAAGAACTACGCTCAAAACTAATCACAGCATATACCTTAAGCCTTGAACTTGTTAGCGCAATTGAAACGTGTTTCACATATATAGAAATATTTAGCAAATAACTGTAACTCTTTGTCTCTCTTGCACCAGCGAATTCGACAACAATTTGCGTAAAACTTCTTGCAACACAATCGGCAAACATAACTTACATATAGTTCTTATATACAACATATCTGACAATCACACAGCACACACAGAACATTCTCGACATTCCAAATACCGAAACCCGTGCAATTTTCCCCTCCAAAAATATTAAATCAACAACAACAACAACAACAAAATCATCAAGAAAATTCCAAATTATAAATCGTATAAAACAAACGAAAATCGTTAAGAAATTCAAAACAAACGCAACGCAACGCAAACCAATAACAACAACAACAACAAAAAAGTGCAGAATATAGAAATTTTTTAATCAACATTTGTTGCCAATAAAACTGTCATCATTGCCGCGTTAACAGAAACCACGGCGTCAGCAGCGATTGCAGCGCTCAGTATCAGCAGCAGCTCTCAAGCGTCGCTTGCCAGCGTCAACGCCAACGCCAACAACGCCGCTTCGACGCCAACAGCAGTTGCTGCCGCCACCGTCGTCAGTAGCAGCAACAGCACAGCAGCAGCAGTAGCAGCAGCAACACCCTCGCCGCCGTTAACGGTAAAAAGCGAAATCGTTGCATCCGATTCAACAGCCGAGTCCTCCCCTATACAAGATTTAATCATGGTAAGCGACGCCCTCATCCTAAACAAAAACCAAAATACCAAAAAAAAAAACAACTACAAAACAGAAAATCAAATTGACTGCACAAGAAAATGCACTTGAACATAAAAAAAATATGAACGCAAGAGAATAAGAATACAAAAACCAAAGACGCAATTTGAAACATTGACCCACCATCACACATTGCGATCCATTGAGATCTATTGTTAATACTCGTATTGCCACATATCGTATACTCGTATGATAATTGCAAAGTAATCAAAATACCATCGAATCGAATCAAATGAACAACTACTATATACGCTACTATATAATCCTATAATGCTCATCAATGAAAATTGTACAGTTCACTATATTGTAAAACAACTACTACTTACTACTTACTCTGTTTCTCTTATCTCAGTTCGCTCTCTCTTTCTTTCTCTCTCTCTTCGTCTCTATGCTGGCTAAGTTTTTAAGTTCACCTAACCATTATATGCTAAGTACAACTTACCTTATCTCAGTTACGAGCTAAGCGAATTATTTGAAATTAGTTTTGGGGCACTAATAATATGAATTATTATTTCCTTTATGTATATATTTTATTTATATTTAACTCCTAATAAAGAGTGCTTAGTCATAAGTGCTTTAGTTATGTTTTAATTTCACCCTCGTTTTATTTATTTGGGTTTATTGGCACTCTCTTTGTTCTACTAACTTTACTTGTAAATACTTATGAAATACATAAACTTCTTACTTAACCTTAAACTTTATATTAATCCATAAATTTTATATTAATTTCTTTTTATTTCTCTCCGTTTATTATCATATGCCCCCGCTGAAGTTCTCTTCTGGCTCGTAACTTGTGATAGCCCGAGTTTTGGTCTTGAATCTAGCTAAAACTTATATTTTACTGCCTCAACTATCTGCTTCAGCTACGACTATGCTCTCGCTATCTCTGTCTCGCTCTCTTTCACGCTCTTTCCTTCTCTCTCTCTCTCACTTTTGTAGTATTCCACTTTCTATGATCTCTAACTATGCGCCCTGATGATTCAACACCTTATCACAACTCACGTTTACTACGAACTGCTAATTTTGCCACTTATTATTGCCCCCCGTCTCTCTCTCCCTCACTCACTCACTCTCGCTATCTCTTTCACTTGATTCTTCTACATTACTTGAAGTTGAATATTAAATTTTATTATATTATTTAGGAAGTTTAGCAGAAATTTTCCAAATGTTTTCAGTTTCTGCCGAACTTAGTTTATCTTTATACGAATATCTTTTTTGTTTGCCACGCCCCGAGGGGCGTTTTGAATATGTATGTATATTGTCGGTTTTGGTTGCCAACCTTTTGCCAAAGACCTTCAGCCAGAGTCAAAGCTAAACTGAAACTCAACAAAATTGAAAACAATAACCAAACCCAAACGAGATCATGAATAATCTGAATGCGCATCCAATATCAATTCACACCACGCACAGCAAATGCAACTGTTGCAAGCACCGCCGCCCACGCATCCGCATCACCTGCACCTGCAGCATCCAGCCGCTGCCGTGGCAGCAGGCGCCTATCAGGGCTATCCGACTGGCCCCACGTCTGCCATGTTGCAGCCAAGTAGTCTCGTCGCCGTCCAGCAGCAGCAGCAACAGCAGCAGCAGCAGCAGCAGCAACAACATCATCATCAGCAGCAGCAACAGCAGGCAATGCTAATGCATCAGCAGGCGGCTGCTGCCGCGGCAGTTGCCGCACAGCATCAGCAACAGCAGCAGCAGTACCAATTGCAACAACAACAGCAGCAGCAGCAGCAGCATCAGCAACAGGCCGCACAGCAGCAATATCATTACCAGCAGCAGGCGCAGGTGCAGGCGCAGGCCATGCTGCAGACGTATATGCAACTGCAGGTTAACAATGTGGCTGCTGCACCGGCCACGCCTACCAAATACACCGGCGGTCCAACTGCCGCGGCACCGCCAACAGCAGCAGCAACAGCAGCTCAGTACTTTACAGCACCAACAACACCGCTGACAATCATTCCCGCCTGCAGTGGAGCAGCTGCAGTTGCCGCTGCCGCAATGTTTGCCACAGCGGCCACGCCCACATCGGCGGCAACGACGCCAATCAACAATGTAAATAATACAGTTAATCTATGTGATGTAACTAGAACTACTACCAAATCTACCACCACTACTACTAAGCAGTCCGCCGCCGTTGCCCCCGGCGACATGGGCCAACTGACCATCGGCGATGCCAGCGTCGGCGTCGGCGTCGGCAGCGGCCGCCTATCGATCTCGTTGCTCGGCCCGCCGCCGCCGTCGTTGCCGCCGATGGTCACGATGCACGGTCATGTCGTTGGCTGCAGCAGTGGCAGTAGCGGCTGCAGCTCTGCATCTTCTGATTGTTCTATGCCATCGCCAACTTCACTACACTTATCTTCTCCTAAAAAGGTTTGTGTGTTCACTAAAAAAAAACAAAAAAAAAAACGCTAACAAAAACCAAAAACAAAACACATTGCATTCCAAACGAATTTAACAAATCTCAGCTTTTTTCCTCACTCTCATTTCTAACTCGCTCTCCCTGCGCTTTCTTTCTCTCTCTAACTTACTCAAGTAGTTTGATCGCTCTCTCTCTATCTCCTTCTCTCTCTTGTAGTTTTAGCACATAACAGTTTAACACACAGTAGCCTAGTTGCTCTCTTGCTCCCCCTCTCTCTCACTCTCTTTTCCTCTCTCTCTCTCTCTTCTCTATAGTAGTTTTTAGCTTCATTTGATGTTGTGTTCGTAGTTCATTTGCTGTTGTTGTAGTTGTTCCTTCGATATCAATGTCTACTATAAAACAACCTCTAGTCTTAAGTACGAAATCATCAAGTTAGCAATAAGTTATTAATATTTTTATTGATTCCCACAGTGTTTTCTCGGTTTCTATTTCGTTTTTCGTTTGTCCTTTGTCCTTTTTCGTTTCTTATAAAAATATTCAGCTGACTCTTTCACATACTCACTGACAACTGACCGGGCATGGCAGTTCGTGCTCTGCCGTGTAATTAAATACAATTCAATGACAATGTATGCGAATTTATTTATGGTATATCATCTGTATATACACAATATATATATTTCTTTGTACTATATATATATTTGTATCTAATCAAATTGTTTGCCATTCGATTTGTGCCTTCGCTTCTTGTTATTCTTTTTTTTTTCTGGTGTTTTTATTAGTGCCCACGTATTTGTGGTGCCTCCCCCGCACCCCCTGCTCATCCCCTTCAGGTCATCGATGGGCGTGACATCGAGCGACTCAATTGTGCGTAATAAAATAATGTGCAACCGCTTGACCATGCGACTGGCATACTGATGAGACAGGGATGGACATCGTACTTTTTGCAGGCATCTGAAGTGTGTCTGATGTGGGAGGTCTCACTGAATATTCCCCCCCCTTGCTCATTAGGTTTGTGAGAAGTCCATTGACTCGAGGGGGCTTAGATCAGCTTGAAGGAGTATTTTGCAGGAATATTTATTGTTCAAAGAACACACTAAATATTATTTGTTTATAATTGTTACCACTTTGATTACTTGGCAAAAATACTTAGCCACATTTTGGTAAATAATTAAACAATATCATTTCAATTGAATTAGCTAAATAATTGAAAAATATAATTAATAACTTAATGAAATTCATAAATGTTTGTCATGCTATTATGGCATTCCTGTTCCGCTCTGTCATTAGGAATTCCTTAGTCAACATTGTTTTGTTCAAAATGTTGCATAAAAACTATTCTGGCCTCAATGCACCTATTGTTTGTGTAAGTGTGTGTGTGTGTGTGTGTTTTGGTCGCTCAATTTATATATTTTATCAGTCATAAATATCGCTCATGCGAACATTAACCGCAATTGTTTGGCGTGCATTACGCCTTGACGTGCCAGCAGTTGCACCAAGCGTTCTTTCCAACTCTCCCAACACACACAGAGAGGCACACACACATGCACACACGGCATGCGACCACATGTCGCCCATATTGATTAGTTGGCGCTGAAATTGTCGCTGCAAATTGTTGCAAGTTGCACATAAAAACGGTCAAACGGCCAAAGCCTTGAGGGGGTCAACTAACTGTGTGTGTGTGTGTTTTTTTCCCATGTGTGTGTGTCTGTGGTGTGCGCTGCGCTGCTCACATTTTTATTTTCATGTGGATTCACATTCATTATCGATTTGTCGCACACTGAACTCGCATATCCTGGTCGCGCAAGTCGTTAAAGCCTTAACCGGCGGCGCCACTGCAGCCCCTACTTCGTGTGTGGCAGGGTCACTCATCCCCTCGCCAAATGACTCTATTACACTAGGCGCAACCCTTGCGTCGCGTAAACAAACAAAACAATCGCATTGGCGTCGACATCAAATTATCTGTAATTGATTTTGTTTATCAGCAAACTGCCCCCGCTCTACCTGCACCTCCCCTCGCTATTAAGCCTTTTTTGCACGCTGGCTAATACAAGCGTAATTGAATGCTGACATTTCCGGGAGGTCAAATGACATGGAAATATGTTTTGCATTCTGTTGTTGCGGCACGTGTTGCAATATGCCTTTTTGGTGGGCAAAAAGCCAGAACACGGGCATAAATCAAATGCAGTTATTTGTTAAATGTTTTCGGCTCGTGTAATATGCATACATAATTAGTGCACAAACAGCCGCCCTTTCACTAGCAGTTACAGTTTCAATTGCATCTACAATTGTATCTGACTCTGCCTGTGTTCTGCCTCTGCTCTCTGACATTTCAATTATCTCCGTCTGTCAATACAGGTGAATTTTTGTTTTTTTGTCCTGTTGTTTGTTGCCTGCGCCTCGAGCCGTGCATTGGTCGATTTCATTTGACAAAAAATGGGAGTAAAAAACGTTAGCAAACAGGAAAATGCCAAAGCAGCCCTCAGGTGCTAATAAAAGCAGCCAAGGCTGAAACTTGCCTGGCTAAACAAATAGACAAAAAACAGACGCTTTTTTAATTTGCCCCTCACTTTGTGGCTTCAAAACAAATAATCCAGACAGATATAAACACGCACATACAATATCATATTATATTAATAAACAAAAAAGCCAAACAACTGAGCGTGTTGTGTACAAAGTGTCAAAGCTGGCCGCGCTTTGAAGTGTGCTGCAGAGGGGGGGGCGGGGGGGGGCGCGGTCGGCTCAGGAAGAGGTGGGGGAGCAGTAGGGTGGTCAGCCTGCACTTCTAATAAGCAGCCAACGTCCAACTTAGAAATGCACAAATAAACTTTTTAAATTTAAAAATTCATCAAACTTTGAAGCGCCTGTCAAACAAACAGCCCGCGGAGGGGTCACTTGGCCGGGCACACACACAAACACACACACACACAACAAGAGCAACGCGAAAAAAATGAAAATAAAAATGAAAGTAGAGTGCAAGAAAAAAAACGTAAATAAAATAAAAATTACATTAATCCATAATCGGAAAACTTGGCGCATGGAAACACGGTGCAAAAGTTTTCCGGCTGTGTAGAAATTTATAAGAAAATTTATAATAAGCGATTTACAAGCACTGAAACGACAACAACAATAGCAAGAACAACAAAGCAACGCCAACAAGTGAAAAAGTGTTTTCTAACTAAAATTTCAATTATTTTGGCGAGCAGCAATAAAATAATTTGAAATTTAAATGCACTAGACAGAGCCCCCCCCTCTCACTTTCTTCACCTTCCCCCTCCAAGTACAATATCCAACATAAATAGGGCAGACAATCTGTTGCCCAGCTAGCTGGGGTCGTCACTGGGAAGGTGGGGAGCAGCTTGTAGGATGTCGGCTACGACACGCACATCAAATTGAGATGAGAAAATAAAATTCAATAAACTCTTGTTAAGCACGCAGCAACAGCAGCGTCCAAAGATGCGTAGAGCAGCAGGATAGCAGGCTGAATGAAGAAGGAATTGTTGAAGGGAGGGCGGCTGAAGAAGGCTGCTGTGACAGCAACAAGGACAACGCTTTAAATATTGACAGGCCGCGTACGCTTCTCCCCCCGCCGCGCACTAGCTCACTCGCCTTCTACTCCAACTCCCCTCGCAAACAAAAAAAAAAAAAGAAAATGAAGCCGAAAGGGAGCAGACAGTTTGAGGGACCGTTAGAAGGGGACTGGGCGGGCGACTGTTGTCGATTAAATAGATAAATCAACCCGAGGGACATGTACACCGAACAATTTTGCATTGATCAAAAGATGGGTCTATCCTAGGCAAGTGAAGAGGAGGGAGGGTGGGCAAAGGGAAGGGGAATGAGGTCCGGGGTCTGCATAGGCATTGTTATGATTTCTACGCAGGACTGACAAAAGCGGCGAATGGGCCATATCGATTTTGGGGGGCCTATTGAAAATCATAGCATACTTTATGGCGCTGTCACACAATTATCCTGCATGTGCCTGCCTGCGTTTGTTTGTGTGTGTGTGTTGGCGCTTCATACAATTGCGCTAATCAGACTATGGGGAGAATGTGTTTGCCCCTCTCGCAGCGCCAAGAAGCAGGCAACACTTTTCTTTGGCTGCTGTCGCTGACAAACAAATTAAAAAGTTATGACTCAAAAAACGTTTGCACAAAATGAGTTTTGCTGCTCCCGCGTTCGCTCTCGGCCAGCTCAGCTCAACTCGAGCTCGGGCTCTGGCTCTGGCTCGGGCTCTGGCTTGGCGCTCTGCTCAACTCAACTCGGCTGCCTTTGGCCAAATTTAAATTGCTTTTGTTGCGCTTTTGTAGTTGACTGCATTTTATTCTTGTTGTTGCTGCCGACGCTGCCGACGCCGCTGCTTCTTTAGCTGCCGTTGCCGCTGCCGCTGCCGTTGCTGTTGATGATGATTTTCCTTTTTGCGCTCAAGTTTTCTTTGTTGTTTGCACAAATAGTTTTTTGTCGCCATTGCCATAAAAAATAGGAGATTTCCTTTTGAAAAGCGGCGTGACGCAAACTGCAAAAAAATGCAAAAGGAAATAATAATCACAAGGAGCGAGTGGCAGAAGAAGAGTCTGGCAAGCGTGAATTAAGTTTTGCAGCTAAGCGGCCGCAGCAAAGCGCATTAAATAAGTTTCGCACTGTGTTTTTTTTGCCAGTGTACGAGTATTTCCCTTCTCTCCTCTTTTTTTGGGTGAGATGCGGCCAAGCAAAGTTGATTCATTAAAGACTTTAATGTGCTGCAGAGTTGAGAGTGTGTATGATTACTATTATGAATATTGAATATGCATGTGTGTGTGTGTGGGTGCATGTGTGTGTGTGTGTGTCTCCTCACTGGCAAGCCATTAAAAGCTGACACGCTCGCCTAACCCTAAGCGAACTTATGGGATAGTAACTTTGGCATTTACGAGCGCAAACGTTTGCCCTTGAGTGTAATGTGCTGCTCTACATACATCTATGTGCAAGGGGGTGTGTGTGGGTATGTGTGTTAGTACTCTAATTCCGGGTCTGTCCCAAAGCTGTCGCGCGCAGTCATTGACCAACTTTCTGACACACTAGCGAGTAACTTATTAATATGCAATGCACACTTTGTTGCTGTATTAATTGCAATATTAAATTTCCACTAATACTCGCTTAGAGCAGGGCAGCCATGCAGGCGACGAAGGGTGTTTTTGGGGAATGGGGCAAGAGGTAGTCATACGGAGCTGCCGCGAAGTATGCTCTAAAAAGTTGCGCACAACTTTCGCGAGGCGAGTCAAGTTGGGATTGGGGTTTGGGGTCGAAACAAACCTCGAGCAAAGTATATAATTATTACATTCTAACGTGTCTGCACACGTGTGTGTGTGCGTGAGTGTGTGTGTGCGGAACATGCTGCTCGTCTGACATGACTGTTTGCTTCATTCACATGCAACACGGGCAGCTCTGAAAAGCGATACTAATGATGAGTTCTGCCGGCAGCAAATGAACTCAATTTACTACGTTTTACATTACGTAGACAGTCCGTGCAAGTGGACGGACACACAGAATGAGAGAAAGAGGGGGAGGGAGGAAGAGGTTGAGAGAGACAGAGAGTGTAGACTTTTAACTCAACCAAAAACCGACACCGACGATACAAATGACTTGGGCAGCGGACTTGCTGCATGAGTTACTACTGTGGCGGGCGGTGTAAAAGGTGCAGCTCAAAACATGAGGCATTTTCATGCTCCAAATTACGGGCAAGTTGCCGTAATGCGCACGCACACACCCATACACACGCAGACACAGAGACAGACACAGACAACAAACAGCAGACTGAAGCGCAGATTGCAGGCTGCAGTTCTGCCTTGTGCTGCTGCCTCGCTGCGTCTCGCTTCAACGCGCCAGCAACTCGTAATTTTGGCTTAAGTTCCGAAGCTAACAAAATTTTCACACACTCTCGCACACACACACACACACACTCGCACACTCACGCGCGTTGCATGCGCGCAGAAATCTGAACGGGACGCAGCTGATTACATTAACTAAAGTTGCGGCATATGCAAACAGACGTTAAGTGGAACGCAGGGAAGCAGGAGGCGGGAAAGGGAAAGGAAGAGAAAGAGTGCGCGCTGTCTACTTGCTGAAGCGGTTGGGAAATTAATTTGTTGAAAATAAGTTGTCGAAAAGTTGTTGGCAGAACCGAATGCTAAAGAGCTTTTTACCTTGCACACGCGCGCTGATTAATAAATATTTCAAACGGGTCGAAAGCGAGAGAAAGGGACTGAGAGACTGGAGAGGGAGACAGTGACAGCGACAACGACAGCTGGCTTGTTCGAGTCTAATTAATGTTGGTCTGGCAGTAAAATTGCGCGCATAATTTTCTAGTGCCTTAATTATGCAACAACTTGCCGCATAATATCTGATTAAGAGTCTGATTTGACTGCGCCGGCAGTAAACACATGTTTATGTCCAATTTGTGGCAAGGTACCATCACCAAATAGAGTACCCCAAGTAGTGTCAGTCAGTCTGTCTGGCTGTCTGTTTGTCTGTCTGTCAGAAGTGTCGTCTCAGCTCACTTCAGTTCGGTTCAACAAGTTTCGGAGATGAGAGACCCCAAAGTGAAGCAGCAGTTGGAGCTGATGCTGAAGCTAAGCTGACAACAATTGTCACCTTTGTCAACATCAAATTTTGCGCTAGTTTTCTGTGCATAAATGCGAGAGAAATGCCAGTCCGGCCAGACGCTTTTTGATGAGTTGCACAATTTTCCAACTGCAAGAAAAAAAAAAAGGAAAATAGTGAAAAAAACAAGAAAAGTCAGAGGCGGCAGCCCCATTGTCAGTTGATGTCTTTGGGCCTCACTGCTTGCTTTGCCTTTAAACGTTGCTGGCACACAGCAGAAGGAGACAGTGAAAGAGAGAGAGAGAGGGGGGGGAAGGGGAGAGAGTGAGAGTGCCAACGAGCACGACTGTGAATGAGTTTGATTGTGTGTGTAAATGCGGCAAATGTGCCGGCGCCAATTTTTTATGCTCATAAATGCAGCCAGGAGAGAAGACTGCCCTCTCCGTTTCTCCCCCCTCACTGCCTATCTCCTTCTCGCTCTGTCTCCTCTCATCCTAGTCAAGTTCATTGTATTTGCATACTCTCGCAATTCTCTTATTGCCCCGTTCGTTGTTCAGTTCTCTCGCCGCTTGGCATATTTTTTGTGCTGTTTCATCATATTCATCAGCAGACATTACTCATACGCCACGTTCGTCAACAAAGGCAACTCCAGCACACAGTTGATGTGCCCTCCTTCCTCCTTCTTTTACCTCCCTCTGTCTCTTTCGGTTCTTGGCTTCTTGACTTCGCACAGTTAGTGAGTAAAGTTAACAGCATTTTCCAGCATTTTCGAGACAGTTTGTCATAATTTCATAGAATCTTCGTTGGGGAGGGCATTACTTTTGTCCTTTGCTTTGTTTCTTTCTCTGGTTTTCCCAGTTTCATTCACCGACTTTATTTCCTTTTGTTTTGGCATGTTTGTGTTTGCCGTGCGCCGTGTGCCCTGTGTGACGTTTTATTGTGCCAACATGACAAATCGTCAAGTGTCAAGAGGTTTCTCTCGCTTTTATTTAATTTTCGTGCAGCATATTTTGTTGCTGTTGCTGTTGTTGTTGTTGTCGTCGTTCTTCTTGACGGCTTTAATGGGTTAAATGGCTGACAGCTTAAGTCGGTAGTCGCTTCAGAGTCTTATCTGTTCGCACATAAATTCCAAATTCCGTAAACGAAATTGCCTACGAACGCTCAATTACAATATTTTCGACTCTATGTAAATTTATGAGCATTTCCATTTCGATCAATTTACTTGGGGTTTCCCCCCTTCCACTCTCCCTCCCCTCACATACATATTTTCTGGCCGGTGCGTCTAACCAAATGTCTGTCTTACTTATTTATGCCTTTTACGAGTGAGAGCGATGGAGAGGGAGATGACCCAACAAAAAATTTATTCATTGAAGTTTTTACAGTCAACTACACCTTTTCAATGTGGATAAAGATGAGCACGCGTTCGCCCTCTCTCTCTCTCTCACTCCCACTATCTGCTTCTCTGTCTGGCGTAATCATTCATACTTCATCAAGTTGACCGACTATGGCTTGGCTTCGCTTGGCTTTTATACAGTTTCTTTTTGGCCTGAGCCTGAGCTGGCGGTGTCCTTGCCCAGCCTTGCCCGTCGGCTTCATTGCTATGCAAACTGCTCCCAATGGCTGCGTTTAATGGTCAAGTGTGTAAAATTGCATAGCAAATCGTAGAAAACCCCTCTCCCGCCCTTGCTCCCCTCTCGTTTCTTCCTCCTCGTCCTTCCCCTGTGCTGCGTTCTAGTCCAATTCAGCGATAGATGGATGGATGGATGAACGGATAGATGGATGGATGGATGGATGTGGCAGTGTGTTCGCTTTGCCTCACGCTCTCTGCCAAGATAAACATCCTTGCTCAGTTGGGCAGCAGCGAGCTGCTCCGCTTCCCCCCTGCCTCGCTGCCCCTCTGCCCCGCTGTTGTTGCCTGCTGCTTACATATTGATGTGATTTACCACTTATGTCTTTGGGGCGTCCAACAGTTTACTGTGCAAATTGTTTGGAATTCACTTTTGAATTAAGCATCCCAGCGTTCTCTTTACATCTGTGTGTGTGTGTACGTGCACGTGTGTGTCTGTGTGTGTGTGCTATGATACATGGGGTAAATGTGATGCTCGTTAAAACAGCAAAAGTCCTACGATACATCGCTCATTTTATCGCACTCTCTCTCATTCTCTCCTTCTCCCTGCGTTCCCATCCATGCAAATTATATGCACCCATAAGGAGGGTCGTGGAGAGAGGGTGAGAAAGAGATGTGACTCATCGTTGCTGCCTGCAGCAGTTTCATCATAATCATTCGATAGATTTTCAATTTGCTGGAACACAAATTTTGACATGTCGGCCTGCCCAGGTCGAATGGGATCGTATCGGATCGGAACGGACGTTCGCTGTCGTTGGCAGCTGCCAGTCCGCATTGCCCTCCCCCCTTCTAGTTGAGTTGTTATGGTTGATTTCATTATATTTTCGATTTGCATAAGCAAATGTCTAAGCAACAATTGCCTGGTCGTGCCATGCCGTCTATGTTCCCTTTAACCCTCCTCCCCCTCCTTGCTTTGAATCGCTTGGGATTTGGTCGCTGTCGACAACGACAGTTCATCAGCAACCGGGCAGCAGCAGTTGCGACAGTGTATCAATTTTGGGTACTCGACAGCTGACTCCCCACACACCCCCCCTCCCCCTTCGGTCACTTTGGTGCCCCTTCAATTGCCAAGGAGCTGCTCACATTTCATTAGCTTGTCAACATTTGTGTAGCTCAGGCCATGTCTTTGACACTTCAGCCTGAAGCGGGGCATGGGCAGGTTGGAAAGTTTGGGGGGAGGGGTGGAAGAGGAAGAAAGGTTGCCCCAAAGATTGGAGTTGCCATGGCAGCTACACAGCATCCACATTGTTGCTGCTGTTGTTACCTTAAATAGTTAAACTGCTTAGCGAACGTCTTGTGATTTTGGCCAAGCAGGTCATATGCTGATTTGTCGAGCGGATGACGATGATGATGATGATGACGAACTGGTCGCCAGCTACTTCGGTTGCTATGCAAATCAATTTGCTCTCCCTCTCTTTCTCTCTCCCTCTCTCTCTTTACCTGATGTGGCTATTTGTCTACTGCCCGTAGTTGTTTTTGCCTCGCAAAATGAGACTAGCTGCCGCCGCCGCCGCCACTTGGCATGTTCATTAGTCTCATTGATATCCCATTTAAGTTAACTTCACCTGCAGCTGGTCATGTCAGCGCCTTGTCTCGATTTAATTTGCTTTAATTGCCATAATTTACTCGATCGCTTGTTGTTCCTGTTGCTCCTGTACGTTTAACTAAGCTGCTTGTTGGTTCTCATGCAAATTTAATTGGCGCATCGAAAGATTTAAAGCGTATAAATTATGCTCAAAGCAGCAGCAGGACGGCAGGTAACCGAGCAGGAGCAGGAGCAGCATAAGGTACAAATCCTTTGAACAAAGCAAAGCGCCACCATGAATAGAAATCATAAATTTTGCCAGCAGCCATAAAAAAGGGATACCCCTCGCGCACATACAGGCGCTCACTTACACACACACACACACACACGCGCACTCGTGTACTGTGCTATCGATAGCCCAAAATCTATACAAAGTGCTGTACAAAAGGCAAAGACTGCCAGGGTTGCTACCCCTCCCCCTCTGTGTGCTCATTCTTCGCCTTTGCCTAGGCAGAAATATACGAAAAATCGCAGCACGTTGAGCGCCATGAAATATGCGCAGCTTGCTTGGCATGTGTGTGTGTGTCTATGTGTGTTAGTGTGTGCCTGTGTGTGTCGTATTGTGTGTGTTTGTGTCCCGCTTGTTGCTATTCTATTTATACGCTTTGCCTTTTGGTTTATTGTCGGGCGCAGCAAATTTGATTAGGCTTGCGCCTTAAAGCATGCAACAGTTTTTGGCAACAGGCAACGCAACAGACAACCGCCAATTAGGCAGTGTCACGAGAGGGGAGTAGGAGGGCTGCTCACTCGCAGGCGACGAAGTCACTCGGCGCAACAGTTTGCACAGTTGGCGCTGTGCCAGAAAGCCTTTATTACAGTTTAATAGTCGGCGTATTGCCGCCTGAAGTTGCCAGTCAATGGCAGATAGACAAACGCATTAGATACGCGTTAAGTGTGTGTGTGTGTGTGCGAGCATAGGGGGGGAGTAGATGGTAGGGGAATTCTCGCTAACTGTTCGACTTTTCACGCATTCCTTTCAAACCACTTAACGCAAATGATGTTGATATAGCTGAGGAAAGCAGCGAGTCTTGGGGTAACTTTCCTTCTCCCCTCTCCCAATCGCATCGTTGCAGTTGTTGTTGTTTTCTTTTTCGGCGAAAAACTTTGCGCATAAACACACACTTGGCATAACGTGGCGAACGCGCGCTCTATATTCCCACCAACTTGCTTCTACTGCTGTTGTTGTTGTTGTTGTTCTTGTGCTACTTTCGCTTTTCCTAAAAGTAGGCAACAACAAGAACAAGAACAATAAGAAAACCAGCAAGCGGCAAAGTCGTTGGGCGCTAAAAGCCACGCAAAATGCACTGAAGAAGCGTAGAGAAGAAAAAAAAATAAAAAAATCCAAAAAAATTTTCTTTTTCTACAACTTTTGCGGTTTGCTGTGCGTGTGCGTGTGTGTGTGTGTCCGTGTGTTGTTAGAACAAGTTAATGTAAAAGTATTTTTATGCTTTGAAAAACATTTGCCAAGCCAAAAATTGTAAAGAAAATAAAAACAGCAAACAAAAACAAGATGCGATGAACAAGCTCAGCAGCTCATCGTCAACTTCCAAGTTGGAACTCACAGCCGAAAACGAAGATGAAGACGAAGATGGAGACGAAGATGGAGACGAAGATGGAGTCGAAGACAAAGTCAACGACGAAGTCGTAGTCGCAGGCGTCCAAATTTTGCGGTCTGTGTTCTTGTTAAACAAAATACACGAAAGCGCATAAATAAAATCAAACAAAAACGAACCAACGTTCGTTCACATCATCAATGTCAGAGCGAGGGAAAGTAGAAGTGGTTGATGAGGAGGGGAAGGGCGACGGGAGAGTGGAAAGTGGGAAGAGGTTGCTGCGCTATGAGAACCCGCACATTATCGTCATCGTCATCGTCATGGATCAGCCGCAATGCTGTAATTTTGTTATAGGCAACCGGCACGTGGTATCTATGTATGTGTTTGTGTATGTGTGTGCGTGTGTGTGTGTGTGGGTGCACAACCTGCGCTGTCGTTTCGCAAGATAAATGTCTATTTAAATTGTCCTTGTTTCGCTATGTGCCTTGCCTCGCAGCAAGCAAGAGGGTAGCTGGTATCCGGCTCGGGGACGGAGGCAGCGCATTGGGGCTTTGTGTCTAGCGCGGCATGCCGCCTGCCACTTCACGGGCTCGCCCTGCGCTCCCTCTTCCCCTCCCTCTCTCGTTGTAAGTCTCTTTCTCTCTCTAGTTAAATCTTTATTGTTATCATAATTTGCTTTTATCCATGCTCAGGGCTTGTCACTGACTACCCCGGCAACCTTGCCTAACCTACTTACCATACCTACACACCTATATAAATATATCGGTGTGTATGTGTGTGTGTGTGTGTGTGTGTGTGTGTCTATACATTTTTATCGTAATTGTTTTCGTGCATTTTTTCCACATTTCGGAAGCGGAGGAGGCAAAAGCGAAAGTGAAGAGCGACAAAATGGTGCGTAAATAGAATCAGGATCGCGTTCCAGCTTGTTTACCATCTGTGTACGCATTGTCCCCCACGCCTTCCTCATCCCCCTCTCGCATTCTGTTCTTTTTTGCTTGCTTGTGCAAATCAATAAAAGTAGATAATTGAGATTTCTTTAACAAGATTTCGGATGTCATGATATTAAAATTATAAGTAGGCAGCGGCATAAATTACTCATAATTTGATTGCAAGTGAGACCTTGAAAATGATATGCCCCAGGCCAAAGAGAGGCAAAAGCAAGGAGAGAAAGTGAATGAGGGGGAAAGGGGGGTAACGGACTGTTAACTGTCTAGCAAATGGAGCTCATTATGTGCCCAAGAAAAATGTCAAAATGGTTGAAATTTAATACTAAGCTAGAAAAAGTGAAAAAATACAATTTAATTTGCCAATTTGAGTAATTATAGAAGTCATTGCAGATTCGTTATGAAAAGACGCATCGTAATAGGTCATCTACGTAATTATGCTGCTCATTAGGCAGCCGTTTTTCTATTATTAATCTACTTTATTTACAGTATCATTAATATTGATTTATATTTTCCGTAGTTCCTCGCCATATAATTGATATTTATTTTGTAATTGTTATCAAACGATATGAAAGTAAAATAATAATAAATTGCATATTTGATATTTGATATTGTGTGTGCCTCTCTCTAAGCTCTATAAATCCAGCGATTGTTGTCCAAGTTGTCCAATATTTTTGTTAGTTTTTAAGCCTCCACACAAAACACTAAGCAATCAATTAATCACAAATATTTCTCTTTCTATTTGCTCTGTTGCAGGTAAGGATCGATGAACAATTTCTGTATAAGCTCAATCATTTGGTAAGCCCAAAACACACACAATCAATTCGAAAAACAATTCAATTTACATACATATGTGGCATAAACAAGGGGCGGGACGAAGAAGAAGAACAAGTGCAACAGGCGATGCACTGCATTAAAATTATTTTAATTCAACAGCGTGTCGCAGCATTACACACGCTTATACCCTGTAAAGAGAAGCAAATAAGGAGTAGTTGCTGGCACGTGCTGTAGATAAGCTTGATCTGTTAGTTAAGGTTGCCTACAGGGTATCTGTTAGTCGATTATTTTCTTAGCCACATCTCTTTGCCTACCTGATTTTTGTGCTGCTATTGAGCGGAGCGTGTGCGCCATAATTGAATTTTAAATAAACTCACTCAGCGAGTAAGTAAAAGGGAGTGAGACAAACACTCACACACACGTGGAGCACGCACACGTTGCGGACTCAAGTCCTTTTGGCTCGCTCTTTGCACTTGTCTGCATTTTAACTGTAAATAAATTTCATCGAATTTCTTGCGCTGCTTTGCCATTCTTGCAAGGCGAATGCTGCCTCTGCCGACGGAACGAGCTTGGGATCCTTTGGCTGCGCATCGTGCAGCCGCATCCTGCGCCATAAAGTATGCAATTTTATTTCACAACGAGCCACCCGGCACTTACCTGGTCTGGTTGGCCTGGCTACCATGGCCAGAATACTCAGCTACCGTCTTACCCCTGCACCCCACGTCTGTCGCTTGCTTTTATTTTGTTGCTTTAATGCCATAAAATATTTAAGTTTACATTTCTAACAAACACACACACACACAAGATTTGCCGTCTGCTGCTGCTGCTGTGGGTGTGCGTGTGTGTTGTCCTCCAATTGCATTGCATGAATTGTTGCCTGACCATTTTTATAACTGGATTTTGCAGCAGCATCTTAGCCGGTCAGCTCAACGGCTTGCCACTTCACGCAACAGCAAGTCAGCCACACACACACAGTTGCACACACACATGCACAACTTCTTCTACACACATATGAAATGTGTTTGTCTGGCTTTAATATTTGTTTTGCCATTGTCGCCTCTGCTCACACACAGCACTGCGACCTCTCGCCTGTGAGAGAACTGACCTCAATTGACCTGACCTGCAAGCTGGCTATTTGTGCAGCACTTGGCATAGAGCACTGTGATAAACTGCAATTTCATTTTTATTCCCATCATCAAATATAATTAACTGTGTGTGTGTGCGTGTGTTTGCACTTGAGATGAATTTTATTTAAAAGTTCAATAGAAAGAGAGCAAAACCCAAGAAATTGCCAGCCAGCCAGCTAGGTAACGAGGAGTCATTAGATAATTAATTTAACACTTACCAGCTGCCTTGCCACCTGCCATGCTCTGCTGCCAACTAATTGGCCAATTCAATATATATAAAAAAAAGAGAGAAACCAAAAAGGGATGCCAAAGAAAACTTACACAGCCAGTCGAAGCAGCAGCAGCAACGGCAACAGCAACCTCACAAGGCAGCAGACAGCTTAAGTCAAAGTCAAAGCTTACGTCGTGTTCTTAGTGCGGTACCTGGTACTTCGTGGCACTGTGTACGCTGTACTCATGACTCTGGCCACTTCATTCCACTGGCAGCTCTTCACGCTGACGGACAGACAAACGACGTGGTCATTAATGCTATTTGCGGCCCATTTAGGGTTGAGCACTCAACTAGCCGGGGATGCCAGGAAATGCGTCTTTATAAGAGGCGAACCTTAACTCAAAGCGCTTCACTGAACTGGTCAAATGCTCAAAAGGTCGACAGGTGGTCTCGTTCTCCCAGTGTGCGTGTGTGTGTGTGTGCGTGTGCTTAAAATCACTGAACTTGGGCAAATTAATGTGCCAAGCAAAAAGGGTGATTTCTGTTGTCAAATGCAAAAGGTTCTGCAGAAAAGTGAAAAAAAAAATGGTAGAGAATGATAGACGGCAACGTATGCTAGAATACCGAGAAGTGTAGGAGATCTACTTGGGGTAAAATCTTAATTTAATACAACAAGTGAAGTTATATGATGAGATAGAATAGAAAAAGATATTGTGAATGTGTTCGACGATCTTCCTTAAATACTATAAAGGGATATTATCACAGTTTCTCAAATATAATTTATGATGTTAATGAACCAATACAACTGAGTAACCTAACAACCCCTTAGCATATCACAAGTTTAATGTGCTGCTTTTGGCTGGAACTTGTTGCGCCCTTTGTGTGCATCTTTTGACGCTGTCAAAATGAAGTCAAGTGTAAATAAAAAGTGAAAATAGGCGAGGCGAAACTTTTTCATTTTGTTTTCCTGCGCTGACGTTCTAACACGGCAACGGGTGCTGCTCATTAGAAAAAAAGACCATCAGGCATCCAGGGAATAACCATGCTTAGAAAAACTGGCGAGGGAGAGGCGAAGTGAGAGAGAGGGAGAGTGAGAGACAGATGCGTTTGGCGGGCGCCTTTGGCATTAAACTCATTAACGGTAATTGCAACCTTTTCTTTTTTTCGCCCCATGAGCGTGCGTTTTTTTTCCTTTTTGACGTTTCTATTTTCACTTGCCGCGCAGCAGTTGCTTTGATTAACGAAATTGTGTTAATTAATTTCACTTCGCATGTGGCAGAGACTACTGCAGCTAAAAAATGTGGAGAAGAGCTCGACGATCCACTAACTAACATTAGTTGATTCGACTTGAACTTGCTGTCGAACCTTTGACGTGAACTGTGTTTGTCACTTTGACTTTTCACGCTTTTCAATTACACGCACACACACTCGCAGGGAAAACGAGGAGAAGAAGAAGTGGGAGAAAAGAAAGACGAAGCGTTTGGCGAACGTGCCCAAAAGCAACACGAACATCCTGTTGCTGACACTGATTGTGGATGTCGATGTCGATGTTGGTTGGCTGCACGGTTCCCATTACGGACGCATAATTTGTCCTGCGGCTAAAATGTTCTATTATCAGACAAACGTCTTGCACGATTTCGCCTTCTCCCTCCCCCCCCTCTCTCTCTCTCTCTCTCTCTATCTCCTTCTTATTTCTTTCATTGTGCGTTCTTTGCAATCTACATCAACTGGCAGCGCACTTGTTAGATGCCTTGCCAGATACACGCCGCAGGCATTTAACTGAATTTGAGTGAAAAATAAAAGCCAAACAAAAAAAGAGAAAAAAGTAAATTGAAGCCAAAAATCAGCTTAGGCTGTGGCAGCAGCAGCAGCGCCGGCTGTCGATGGCTTCCTGTCGGTAGGCAGCTCTAATCAGGCTTTACATCAGTTGACGGCTTTATTGTGCAGCACGCACCTCCCACCCCCTTTTCGGAAGTGGCCCAAACTACTCCCATGTGGTGTCACCCCTTTTTCTCTAGGGGTTGGGGGGTCTCAGCTCGAGTGGCTGTGCCTCGTTTAGTTTAGTGCAGCCCAACTAAAATTAAGTATATACCTGTGCTACTTATTGTAATCAAGTTAATTGCAACCAAGTGGGAAGGAGAGAGCGAGAGAGAGAGCGCGATAGTGTGCGAGTGAGAGCGCGTAATTATGAGTAATAGCTGTTAATGTAATAAGGCAGCACAAAGGACACATGCATAACGCCCAAAAGCACGCAATGAAAATATAAAAAAAACAAAATCCTCGACAGAAATAACGACAACAACAACAACACTGCGTGGTGTCATAGACAAAGCTGAAAATTGATATTAATTTTTGCAGCTCTACGCGTGGAATGTCCATAAAAAAGAGAAGAACAAACAATGGAAAAATAAAAAAGAAATAGGCCATGTATGTGTGTGTGTTTGTGTGTGTATGTGTGGGTATTTCTCTGTAAGGCAAAGAATGTTTTTGACCATTTTTGCGCCTTATTACACCGCAACGGACAATTTGCCTAGACTTGCGCCACATTTTCTTTGGCAGCAAGAAATTATCAAATTAATTAGCGACGCTTTGTTCTCGTCATGCTCCACGAGCTACAACAACAACAACAACCCGACTAGGGGCTGAAACTTTACCTAAATGAATATTAATATTCAGCCGGGGTTGCACACTGTTTATAGCTCTGATCAATTAGCCGCATTCTGTGGTAATAATGTTTACCAAAGTCAATCGACCAAGCCCCAGAAATTAGCCTAAAAGAATCTTTGATATGTCTAGTTAGTTTTGACTTTACTTAGCAGACTTTCATTATTGAATATTAGAGTTTCTAGAGAAAATATAACTTAGAGTCGCCTAGATTCCACTGCTTCTTTAATGAGCTGAAGTTTGCAAATATTACAAGAGCCTCTCTGCCTGTTGGCTTAGCTGTCCAGTCTGTCCGCCAAGGACATGTGTCCCCAGGCCGATTGTGAATTGGAGCAGACTTAATTATGTTTGAGGTTTTGTAATTGTAAGTAAATCACAAGACGGGCATAATTAGATCAGAGGCAAAGCGCTTTTCTTGTTTGTCGTTTTGCTGGCGGCGCAAACTGTTGCAGCGGCAACAACAACAACAATAACAACAACAACAAGAGCAATAACTATAACAATAACTGAAGAATCAGATGGGAATCTGTCTATTGTTGCAAGTTTTGTTTGCTGCTTAATAAAATTTAACTGCAGCAACGCCATGCAGCGCATTATAGTAAAAGCAAGAAAACTATTTCAATGCTAGCCAAAAGGAAAAATGAAACCAAAAATGAAGGCAAAGAGGAAAGGAGGAGGGGGAAAAGCAAAGACAGTGGCTGCTTGCATTGAGTCAAACTTTTTAAGTGTTTGTTTCAATTATTGTTTGCGGGTGTGCGTCTGTCTGTGTGAGTGTGTGTGTGAGCGTCTGCGTGTCTATGTGGAAGTGTGCACGCTTCGTGTTATTCGGCTGCTTTCAGAGGGCACCAGAACGAGGGCAATTTAATTTTCCGCAGTTTTGTGCAGGGCACGAAGGCGACAGCAAGCACCAAAAAACAGCAGCAGCAACGCCAGGAATAGCAGCAGCAGCAGCAGCAGCAACAACAACAAAAACAGCAACAGCATTAAGCCGAGCTAACAATAACAAAAACTAGTTAAGAAATGCGAAAGTTTTTAGCGTGAAAGTTGGTCTGGTTTGGCCAATACTTGGCCCGGCTAGCGCAGGACGAACGCACGCTGGTTGGTCTTTGGGGTTCGTTGGGGTTCAGTCGGGGTAGCTGAGGTTGTTTGGGTTCGTGCTTTCATGGCTTTGTTTTCATTTTCATTCACGTGCAGTTACTCAATTTTTGTGCTCGACGAGCAAAAGTTGCAAAACAGAAACAATGCGACTTAATGGCAGCGCGCGCACTCCTCCACGCCCCGGCACACAATGAGTGAGTGCAGTGCCAAAGGTGCTAGGGCGGCATACTCACACACACACACACACACAGAGTCAGAGATGTACTCACTCCCTTGCCCAGCCAGGCGTACATTGACGCCTTGGTATAATTTCATTTTGCGCCCTTTTTCGTAAGTTGGCTTTGTTTGCAACTAAAACTAATGTTGACTCGTTTGGCCAGTCGCACTTGACATTTTGTTGCTTGCAACATTGTTGCCTGCCACGCTTCCGAGCTCGCTGCTGCTGCTGCTTTCCTTGTCACTGACAACACGACGTATGTATGCCGCAAGATACGATACGTGTAAGCACGTGTGTGTTTGTGTGTGTGTGTGTGTGTGGAGGGTACAACAAAAGTCGTCAACGTCGTCGTGGCTTGTCGCATTGTTTGCTGCCGGCTTCCCTGTGCCTTCGTTTGCCTCATCTGTTTAGTGTTGCGTGTCGCCATATTGTTTGCTTTATGTCACACACGCACATTCACACACGCAGCCACACACATAAAAGCGACGCTGGTTTATTTGCTCTGTCTCTCCCTGTCTCTGTCGCACTCATTGCCATATATATTTTACTCGCTGGTAATTGCGGTTTTTATTTCACAGCCAGGCAACAAAAGAGAAAAAAACACGCATCAACACGAGGTATGCACTCGTAATAATAGCCCAGCCTGAACCGCACTGTCGGAAGTTGTCGTCGTCACAAGCGCGCACAAAAGTATGCTACGATTTGTGTGTGGCGCGACTTTAAGACGTTTATCCGCGCTTTAAAGCCAGCAGAGTTACTGCCTGGCGAATTGGCCATGCTGCTGCTCAGCATTAATAAGGTAGACAGTAGGGGAGAGAAAGAGAGAGGGGTAGTAAGAGAGACAGACTGAGTGTCGGACGGCTTTAGTTGAGTCCTTGCCAGGCTGTCTGCCAGCATAAGTGTGTATACATTTGTATATGATATGTTTGCCTCGGCGCGGGTGTGAGAAGAGTGTGCAATATAAAGCCTGTTAACACACTTAAGAACAAACAGCGAGACGACCCAACAGACAGACAGACAGGCGAAACTATGAGCGCAACTTTAATGCTTATTGCCGCTGGCAATGCGCCAAATTTTAATGAATTGTAAAACGAAACGTGGAAAACAGCGCGGAAAGTAGTTCAACGAGTGTGGGGGCTAGTGAGAATGTGAGAGAAAGAGTGAATGAGCTCGTCAACTGTCGACACGCGACACGCTTTTCATGTGATAAATACATTATTATTAATTACCCTTTTAATGTCAGTTGCTTTTATAGAGAGTTTTTGGCATTAATCAATTCACATCGCTTTCGCATCGCATTTCCCACTAAAGGAAACACAATTGATTGAGCACACACTAAACGACAACGCTGCTGCTCTTGTATTAATCGTAATTAAAAACATTATTGGAAATTTGTGCGCAATTTAATTTATATTTTAGTCGTAATTTAATTAAGAACTCTGCAAATCATTAAACTATGCCAGGTTATCATTTAGAGCTTATATTATTTAATATAAAGATTGATGATCAGGCAGGGGAAACGATAAATAATTATATATTGAATTCTAGTACTTAATTTATTGTATAGAAATGCCTATTAAATACTCTGGAAACGTGCAGTAGTCGGTCAGGTTTATTTGGGGTTTATAGACAATAGTTCATTTGTGTCTGTGGCAAGGGCAGGGAAGATGTGTTTGCTTGGGGCCACGCCCGCATAATACGCTTATGGTCTGGTCAGATCGGTGGCTGCTCTTCACATTGTCTGTCGTTTTGCTGCGGCTTTGCGTTCGTTTTACAATCTACGTTTTTCGTGTGTGGCTTTCAAATTGCTTGGAAAATGCTGCAGACCTAAGAGAGTGGGGAGAGAGAGAGAGAGAGAGAGAGTCGGCAAATGCGTAGAGCCGAAAATGTTAATGCAATTCATTGGGGAAATCAAAAACAGCGGCAGCGGCAAGTGCAAGTGAAAACTGTGCCAAAGATTTGCCAATGCTCCGTTGCTCTTGGCCATGCAATTTGCAAGGGTTTCCCAAGTGGCCAGTGTTGTCTATGCCTTGCTGCTACGCCCCGCTCCCCTTCACTCGGCTGCCAACTTTGCGCCCAAAACTGATGCCGCTTGTCAAATTTTCACAGTGGCTTCCGATTGCAGAAAACGAGGCTAGGCGGAAAGGGAGCGCAAGGGGGGTTGGCAGGCGACCTCTTGCCAGGTCATTAGCATAAACGTAGAAGCGGTGAAATGTAGCAAATCCATTAAGCGACGCCCAAATACTCGAAATAAGAGGAGTAGACTATGAAGACGTTGTGTACAGAGAAGGAGGGCAGGCAGGCAGGGAAAATGATGCTGCCGCTTCTTTTGGCAACTCTTTAAAGATTTATGAAGCGTCAAATATTTATTATGCTCGCTTTGCAATATAAGGCAGAGAAACACGCAAGACCCGGCACAACACGAAATAGAACGACGACCCGGCACTGCCAGGCAGCCAGGCCAGACCGGGACAGGCCAGACCAGAGCAGACCCGGCCAGGACAGAGGCAACTGGAACGACTGGTTAAGCCAAAGCGCGCCATCTTAGTCTGGGGCAACACGCGAACACTTTTTGAAATTGCAAAGCGGCGCAAATAAATAAAAACACATAAAAAGTAGGCAACGGAACCGAGTAGAGCTGGGCAGACCGTGCAGCACCCACACACACACCCACACACAGTCTGACACACACTCCCGTACACACACACACACACTCATAAAAATGAAAAGCATAGCATAAAATAAAACGCAAGACGAGGAATGAAATGAATGAGCGCAGCAGCCAACGACATGCAAAAAAAAACTAAGCAGAAAAAAACGTGGAAAAAATCAATGCCGGCCCCGCCTACTCTTACGCGCCCATTCTTACTACAAAGCGAATCCATGTCTTCGCGCACTTTTACTTTTTGTTTTTATTTTCTGTTCAACCCTTTGCGCGCTGCGTGAAAAATGTAGCTGGGAAATATGAAAAATCTTTGCATATGTTTACGTTTTCCTTTCACGGGGCAACACGTGACGAAAACAAGAGAAACTGTGCAAATATGTCAAACATCGTCGAAGCGATTTAATTTGACGCCGCTCGCACAAATGCTTAGCATATTTTTAGGCGCAACCCAGCCGCGACCTGTGACCCACAACTTGTGACTAATGATGACGCAGCGAGAGACAGAGACAGACAAAGAGTTCGCAAGGGGAGGGGGAGAGAGAGTGGGGAACTAGACTGAGTTAAATTCGAGCCAAGCTGAACTGAGAGTTGTTCGTTACTTTCGAGCTGGACCAACTAATGAGGCGCATAAATTCTACACGCCGAATTCTCCATAACACACACACACACATGCACGCGCATAGGCACACTTGTGTGCATATTTAAGCAGCTGGCAAAATGCTTGAAACAGCCTGCAAATTTGATGAGCTGCCGGCGAAACAAGACGTCAGCAAGTAGGCAACAACGTAATGCGACACGTGGGCGAGCACCTGCCTGTGTGTGTGTGTGAGGGTTGTTAGTGCTGCTGCTGCTATAGGTGAGATGTGATGTGAGCACTTGGTTATGTCCCTTTGGGCTTGTCTACGCCATTCAAAGCAGTTAGACAAAATTTAATTAACGCATTTTACGCTCAACAACGTCGTCGTCATCGTCGCTGTCATTTGTCAAGTGCCAAACGATGCGGGGCAAGAACTGTTGCCTACTTTTTAGCGGAGAAAGATTAATCGCTCTCATTGTGTGGCAGCTGCTTTCAAGCCAAAACTCGACTGCATTTTGCTGCGCTGCACTCGAATCAAATTTTAAGATAAAACCATCAGCAGCTTTTCAGCTGTCGAAATGCTGCATGACACGCTCCAATTTGCATGTTACAACTATCCCAAGCCACCCTCGCTGCAATAGAAGAAGAAAAAGCGGAACCCCCATCGCAAATAGAAAGAGAAAGAGACCGCCAACAAATCCAGCAGGCTAACCACAATTTGTTCATGTCCAACTCAATTTTCGTTACGTAAACTGCATCATATGCCACACGCCGTGGCGGCGGCTCCACAAACCGTTAGACATAACTTTTTCGTGTGCCGTCAGGCACTGTAGGTGCCAGGCAAAGCACTGTATGCGCGCGGCCCAAAAACAAACACAACAAATAAAATACAAAAAGAAAAAGAAAAAAAAGGAAAAGCTGAAAAACCCGCCATACAGAGAGAATTTCCCAAGCCGAGACTCATTGCTCTGGCGCTTCAAATTTAATTAAACATGCACACGTGAGCAAATGCAAATAAATAAAAACTTTATGGCTTTTGGGCCACTGAATGTGAGTGAAGTGGGCGTGGCACATGGGCAATGGGCAGGCGGCATTCTGTGTGCGTGCGTCTCAACAGTCAACAGTGAGTGCGCCTGCAAGGGAGAGGGACGGGAAGGGCAGTGACGTGACGTGGTGTGGCGTGCTTATAAGTTTTAAACTTGCCCAGCACTGACCAAATGCTTGTTGTTGTTTTAGTTTCTGCCGCCGCTGCTGTTGTTGTTGTTGGCGCTCTTGTTCTGCCAGCGAAACGTAACGAAACGAAACGAAAACTGAATTCGCAGTTAGGCGCAGCTAGAATGCGAAAAAAGGCGGCTAAATCCGACGAGTTTTACTGCCCGTGTGTGTGTGTCGGCTCTTTCACTTAGTTTGTTTCACACAACACGTTTTAAATTGAACAGCCTTGCCAGCCCTGCATCTGTACGTGTGTATGTGTGTGTGTGTGTCAGCTTAAGTGTTTTATTCGTGATTTATGCAACGAACGAGAGCGCATATAGATCAGCCGCAGTTGCAGCTACAATTTTTGTAATTGAAATGCACTTAAGTGCTTAAGCGAGTCTACTCGTTTTTTATCGCAGCTCTTTCCCCGTTTTTTAATTATGCAAATCCAAGGCAGAACTCTGCTGCGCGACACAAACACACACATACACACGACACTAGTTTGCTGATTGCAAAATGCCAAATGTCGTTTGTCTAATTTGACAAAACTCGTGTGCGGCACATGTAAAATGCATAAGCGGAATGAAATGCATACACACACAAACACACACACATACACACACACACTGCCACAGCACACTTGCAGTCACACACACACACACATACAATTTGCAGGCTATAACGGAACAGAAGAGAAACAATTAAACTTTCGCCTTCTTCTGCATATGTATGTGCTTGGCAGTCACTGTGTGTGTCCTTTGCTGTGCCCAGTCAGTCGACCATGTGGGATTTTTGTTAAAAACTGCATAATTCATACGTACAGCAAGTCGAGGAAGAGAGAGGGAGTGGTGGGGGAACTGACCGAGTCAGTTGTCGCCAGCGTCGTCATGGTCTCTCGTCATCGTCATCGTCATCCTGCCGGGCCGGTCGTCATGCTTGCACACGGCTGGCTGCACCGCACATATTTCATATAAAATTTACAAGTTAACAATATTAAATATTAACAGTTATTTATGCATTTTTCGGTACAAATCCGAAAAATTTCGCATGCAAAATGCGCACGAAAGTTGTCGACCTCCGACTCGGAGATGATGTTGCACAAATCTGCTCCGACTCCAGCCCCGCCCGGCAGTTTTGCTGTGGCTCAGCGTATTTCATATGTACATATGTGAAGAGCTTTACTGTGTCTCTGTGTGTGTGTGTTCTGTGTGTAAATTGTATTTGCCTTTTACATTCTATTCAACAAAATATTTTCTGTTGTTTGCTGTTGATTTAAATAATTTGCTTGCAGTGAGTGTATGTGTGGGTGTTGATATATATAAATTTGTGTGTATGTGTGTTGGTGTGTGCGTGTTCTTTGCCGTCGTCATTTGCACAAAACATTTTTGGCATATTATTTGCTTTATTTGACGCATTGTTTGTCTATTTTGTTGATTTCCAGCTCCTTCTGCTTCGCCTTCCTCAACTTCGTCTTCGTCTTCGTCTTCTAACCACTTTACGAACAAACAACTCAGCCTTAATTTATGCAAATTTATTAGCCTGACTTTTGGTCTGCTGCAAAACAAAAGCCAAAGCAAATTTTTCAGCGGAAGAATTTGCTAAATGATTTGTGCCTGACAACAACAATTTCCATCCAACGATAGCTCAATAGATTGCCCCGTCGCTGCCTCTCTCCCTTTCACTCTCCCTCTCTCTTTGTTCACCTCTCCTTCCCCGATTTCTCTGCTTATCTTTCGAAATAGTTTTGCTGCACATTTTTGGGGTAATTTAAAGCGTTCTTCGCAAACAAATTGTGCCGTGTCTCATGTGTTGTTTGCCGAACTTCATTAAGACCCGATCTAATGACCCCCCTAACAGGAATGTTGGCTATATATACACTTTATATATGTGTGTGTGTGTGCGCGCTAATTTCTCTGGTCTACATTTTTGGGGTAAATTCGAAACAAAACTTTTGCATTAGCTTGCAGCCAAGTACAGTAAACACAGCCGAAAGTTGTGCCGTCGCCTCGCTGCGCTGCTTCAATATGCAAATGAGAATGTGGTGATGGAGAGGGGGGAGGGGGGGGAGACCGAGGCGTATAAAGTGCTCTAAAAGCAGTGACGACAACAAGAGCAACATTTAGGCTAAAAATTGCATTGGCTTTGGCTGGCAAATGCACTTGCAGCAGACAAGATTGTGCCCCTGCTCTCCCCTCCCTCACTTGGGGGGTTCAAAAGCCTTTTGCGACATTTGTTTACAAAACAGTCTGGCAAGGAGAGAAAAATAAATGGAGTGTGACTAGCGTCAGCAGAGCATCGAGAGGAGCAGCCTGTGCCAGGATTACATTTACCCAGCAGCGGCAGCAGCCTTTGGTAATACGATGACGTGGCTACTGTTGCTGCTGCTGCCATTGCTGCTGCTGGTGCTGGAGCTCTTACTCCTGTGGTTGTTGTTGTGGTATTTAGACAACGGGCTAGCTGGCGCTTTGGCTTTGGCTTTGGCCTGGCTGACAGGTTGGCTTGAAGCTGCGCGCAAATGCCAACAAATCATTGCCAGGACAACCAGGCGAGAGAGAGATGGAGGGGGACGGGGGGATGTAGCTGTGCTTGGACAGCGCGCGGCTGTAGCAACATCATCATCAGTCTCTGTGCCTAAGTAAGCCGCATTTTGTGGATTCGTATAACACCCTCGTTCCCTTCCTGCTGTCCACTGTTCTCGTTCGCGCTGGGCAGCAACCTCAACACTCACACAACAAACGACGTGGTTGCAAAGTGATTTCTGGTTTAATGTTTTTTAATGTTGCTCATGTTGCAACTGACCAATGCCGGTATGTTGCTGCTGCTGCTGCCGGTCTGCTGCTGCTGCTGCTGCTGACACTGATGATATTGTTGCTGTCATCAGCAGCGGTTGCGCTGCTTGGTCAACTGTTGGTGGTCGCTCTCAGTCGTCTGTTTGGCAAGTCAAACATGAGCCATGTGTGGCATGCTACATGCATGTCCGTAACGGAGCACCAAGCCATACCCCTTCCCCTCTCTCTCTCCCTCTCTCTTTCTGCTGCCTGTCATGTGGCCACTTCTGCTGTTGCTGTTGCTGCTGCTGCTGCTCTTGTTGTTGTTGCACCTACAAAAAGTGCGACCATGGCTAATTTTTCCACTCGTTGTCTGTGTCTATCTGCGTGTGTGTGTGTGAGTCCATTAGCTGTTGACAAAGTTGTTCTCGGTTCATCCGTGAGTGTCGGTGGGTGTGTGTGTGAGTGTGTGTGAGTGTGTGTGTCTGCTTTGTGGCTGCAGAGCCGAATTTGACACAACATTTGTCAAACCGCAAAATGCCCGCCGCAACGTTACTTTCATTATGCAAAAGGTCAGCAAACAGAGCCGACGACGGCGACGGCGACGTTGCCGTCACTGTCACTGTCACTGTCGCTGTTGCTGTGGCCCCCTCGTGACCTTTGACTTGGGTTTGCTGTGTGGTCAGCGGCGCTGTGCTGTGCGTGGTGGCCAATAAGCCTGTGATTTACAGCTGCGACTCAATAATCTACAACTATTTTCGGGCAACATAAAGGGTGGGGAGGGAAGGGTTGGCAAACCGAAATCAAATCACGCATATGCATAATCTCATTGCGCAAATTGTGTGCAGCATGTGAAAATTTGCAAAATGCAATTGTCACACAGGCAGCAGCAGCAGTAGCACGGAAACAGGCAGCAGCAGGCAGGCTATGGCAGCCATTGGAAATCAATTAGTGCAAACATATTTGGTCCCTCGACCAATGATGATCGATAATTCAGTTGTGCAGAGATGGTGGGGCAGCAGTGGGGCTGGCAGGGGAGGTGGCACTAGTTCGCCTGGTTTGTTGTTGGCTTTTGAAAGTTTTATTTGCCAACGCGCTAATTTATTTACAGCTCAGCAACGCCCTGTTGCCTTTAACCTAATGTGCATTAATGCTTTATGCGCTCTTTTGTTGTCTCAGTGTGTGTTTATTTAGCAACAATTAGCAGCTTTAAGTGCAGCATATTGATTTATGTGTGCATTAAACGTGCCCCATAAAGTATGCAATGACTGCTTGTGTGTGTGTGTGTGCGAGCTCATAATTAATAATTTAATTGCTTCTGTTTATCTCTTAATTAAAAGGGATTTATTTGAGCCACACAAATACTAACCAACACACACACACTCACACACACACACGCACACACACAGTCGCACACAATGTGCATATTGAACCGCAGCAATTTCAATAGCAACAGCAACAGCAATCACAGCAAATCGCTGCACTTTACTTTTTATTACTTTGCTAATTAAGTTCATAATTAATCGCATTTAATGTGGTTTTTGTGGCCATCAACAATGTTGTTGATGATGAAGTTGATGATGTTGCTGCTGCTGTCTCTTGGTTGGCCACAGAAACTGATTAGACAGCAGCTTAATTAGATTTGATTGCTCAAAAGATTTTCGAGAGTTAAGTAAATGAAATTCTGCTAATCAAATTAATCTACATTCCTCGATTTCTTCTCTCTCTCTTCTTCTTCCAGGTGAGTCCATACGAATATTGCCCCACAACAACAATGCCAATACAGATTGTAAGTAGACAAGAGAAATACAGATACAGCTATGAACCAAAATACAGAATTGAGAATCGACTAAAAACATTTTGAAGTATTTAAAAAGCTGTCAGTGGCAGCGGGAGAAAGTCTGCTGAGGCGCAGCTTCTTTTCTGCCTATTTGGCACAAACTTAATTAGCCGTCAAAACAACAGGAGGCACTCCCCACACCCCTTCTCGCTTGGCCTAATTTTCATAATTGTTATTATAGAAATTCAACAGCCATAAACAAAAGGTTAGTTACTCGCCTAATGACTTGAAGTGCCTCTGCCTCAGCCTCTGCCTCTGTCTCAGTCTCTACCTCTGCCTTCGTCGGTATCTCCATCTGTGTCTATGCCTGTCTGTGTCTTTCCCGATGGGCAAAAACTTTTACGGCCCACCTCGCCTGGACTTGATAAACAAGCAAATGCGCTTATCACCGCAGCCTCTGCTTCCGTTCAACCTCCCTCCACTCCTTTCCCCTTCCGAAACCGCGTCTCGTTCGCTCGTTCAATGCGAAAATGATAGCCGTCCGTCGCAAGTTCACAACTTTTCAACTATTTGTTAAGGTTCCACACAGGGAGATGGGGCATGAGGCCATTCTCGTTCAACCCTCGGCTAAACAGCCCAGCACTAATTACAACGCTGCCGTCGACGTCGCAGTCGCCGCTGCCGCCGTTGATTTTTATGTGCCCCAAATTGAAATGGAACAAGACGCGCAACACGAAACTGTAAAACGCTTTTAAAGCACGGCCGGGTTCACTCGATTTTAAAGTGAAAATGTTTTACGATCCGCCTTGAACTTAACAACTTGCTGCTGCTGCTGCTGCCACCTCAAGTTGCCAATGTTGCCTCGTGAGCTCCTTTTACACTTTGTTTGTTTGTGTTTGGACGAGCGCACGAATCGTTTCTATTATTAATGCCAGTTCTAGCTGCTGCTGCTGCTGTTGCCGCAACTTTTGTTCTTGCCTTGCCTAGTTAAATTAATTAATTTGACAAAAGTTTTCAACTCAAAGCGGAAGCTGGCTTTAAGGCGCTCAGCGCACAACAAATGAACAAGTGCTAAACAATTGAAATTTTTGCGTATGAAAACCAATAATAAATTCATTTTTAATTCCTTTGTATGGAAATTCTTAAGGACTTGCCACAAACCGAGGTAAACAAATGTCAAAAGCAGCTTTGCTTGAGCTTCGAGAGCATTGTGCAATATTTTCCAGTTTCTGCACATTTAATTAACTGTCAGCCAGCCGCAATTGCAATTGAAACCTGGAAAATTCCTTGCATTTTCCCACCATACAAAAGTAATAGGAAATTCAATTTTCAATGTGTTACTTATATCATAATATTGGCAATATTGGCCGTAGGTTATGTTCGTTTCTTTACTCCTTTGTATAATATGTGCACTTTTGTGTCGTCATGAATATTTGATGCTTTGCCAGCCATGAAAGCATTTCAATTTCCATTAAATCGCATTATGCGCACAAGGAGTGGGGCAGGTGGAGCAGGTGGCAGACGTGCTGGCGAATCCTGGCAAGATTTTTGTGCCTACTCTGTGCCTACTCTTGCTTGCTCTGCTCGGCTCGGCCTATCGAACGTTGGGATCTAGAACAGCAAAAAGGTTTGCCCCATAACCTCAAAAATGTTTATGCCACACTTCCGTTGCTTCCGTTAATTGTTGTTGTTGTTGTTGCTTTTGCTGCTATTCTTGTTGCAGCTAAAGTTGGTGCCGCCGCTACTGTTTGGCTGCCCGCGCATGAGTTGGCTATAATTAAAAATGCTATTACTGCCAACTTCATATAAATTTTTAATTAGCAATTTTTGCTATTTTCCTACTTTTGTTGTGCACCCAACAACAACAACAACATCATCCTTATTGTTGCGGTGCTGCTTCCTGCCCCCGTTGCTGCTACTCCTGTTATTGTTGTTGTTGTTGTTGCCGGCGCTTTGGTGAACTTTTTAAATTAGCACTTTGTTAAACACTCTGACGAAAAAGGTAGCAACTCCCCCAAGCAGCGCCCTTGCCTCCATCTTGTTTGCCACCACCCAAAGCAGCCAACAATGTTGGCATAAATTGTTTTTTAAAAGGATTTTGTCCATTGCTTAACGCTTCAGTTTTCTACTCAGTTGCCTCCGCTCCGCTCTCTCTCTCTCTCTGTCTGCCGCAGCAGCACCCGCTGCCTTAGCGGTAAGGCGTGACACGGCAGCTGCTCACACGCATTAAGCAGCGACTGTGGCAGCAGCATCGCCGGCTGTCGTCATAAATTTTTGGGTATGCGTCTGTGAACTGCCAGCACACTGCACTGGGCAATACCTTACAAGCAGTTGCTGTCTATGGTTGATTGCTGAATGTTTAGTCTAATTTTCGTTATAAGAGCAAGTAAGCTCATCTCAGTGAAAGCTTCCAGACAGTCAGTAAGAATACAGTACAATATAAATGAAACTTAATCAGCTCCTACAGAGTTCCTGAATATTTTTGGAATATATTTTGTCATTACGGTTAGTAATAGACAGTCATTCCCTAAATTTCCCTTCCGCAGTTTAAGAAAACATCATCAAAACAACTCACAACTAATAACCAAAAATGCAACATCTGCAAAGTGTAGGGTATCTGTGTGTTTATTGAACCACAACAGAAAAAAAGCGAAAGATAAAAAGTGTTGCCTACTTATTTGCACGAAGCGCGCACTCGCCAAGTTGATTAGCATGCCAAAGGGTTTTTTTTTGTTCATTGGTGGTGTCGTTGCGGTACGGGAGGGGGCGTGGCTGTTAACTTTTTGTTGCTACTGTAATTATTAGATTTTATTCATGGCCAGGGCACGCTCACACGCTGTTTTGTTTGCCGCGCAAAGCAGGCGCAAATATTGACAATTATGGCCTATAATTTGACACCCATCGGAAGCGAGCGGAGCGAAGCCAATGCGGCTGTCAGCGCCATAAAAGTGACAGCCAAAGGGTTGACAATTAAAATTAAACCAACCACACACACGCACACGCACATGCCCGTTTTATGGCACACACACACACATACAAACACACACATTGTCGCATACGTTCGCATTTTTGTCATGCATTTTAATTAAAATTAACTTCATTTTTATGACGCCTCTATCTGCTGCTGCGTGCGTTCGCTCGTACGTGTGTGTGAGTCTCTGTGTGTGTGTGTGCGTAGAGTGTGTGGCATTGTCTTTTTGGCTGGTCGCCGTCTGCTTAGTTAGTTGCCACAATTTATACAATTAAATAAAGATTTTATTATCATGCCGTTGGCTTTTAATGTCTTTCGGCGTGTGTGTGTTGCTCGCGTATCTATGTGTGTACATGCATGCGTGTGTATGTGTGTGTAAATATTTAAGCTGCAAGCATATCAAATTTACTGTTGTAGGTGTCGCGTCGGCATATTTTAAAAGCTTTTCGTTATACAGCGCGCGCGTTTACTTAGCACACAAGGGCAGCAGAGGCGAGACATGGTGTGCTTGCTACAGGAGGAGGGTAGCAAGAGCCTGCAACACATCTTCTGCGTGTGTGTGTGATGAGCATGTATGCAAATTTATGTGACGTTGTGCCAAGCACGCGCTCACTCTGGCTTAAGGCTTGCCCAAAGGAATTTCCTGGCGACGGCTTTTGTTTTCTAGCTGACGCTGCAGCTAGCGACGACGTCGTCGTCTCTGTCTCCGACCCCGTCTCCATCCCCATCCCGTCTTCGTCTCTATCCTTCGTTGCTGTTTTTGTTGTATGCTAAATGTATGCAAAGCTCTGTTTAAACCACATCACACTCCATGAGGGCATCTGTGTGTGTGTGGGTGTGTGTGTGTGAGTGGCTTGCCGGCAATTTAATGGGCGCGACCTGGCGTCGTTTATGCATATTTAATAGTTGCTGTTTTTGCTAAGTGCTCGAAATTGTCGTCAGCTGCAAAAACGACCCACAAAATGGCAGCAGCAGAAGAGAGAGAGCAGCGATAGACAAAGCGCTGGCAAAGATGTTGAAGAGCTGCAAAGCCTCTTGCAAAGCCAGCAAGCTAAGGCACATTTGGATCAACGCAAGAGTTGCCTATCAGTCAGTCGGGTAAGCCTCGCATGGCCCTGGCTCTCTATCTCTCTCTCTCTTTCTGCTGCTGCTGTTTGCTTTCTCTTTCGCACGCAAACTAATTACATTTTTGCTCAATTGGCACAAGTTGCTCGACCTTTTCCTGACACTCAAACGGCCAAGTTATACAATTAGCACAGAGAGCGAGCAAGGGAGAGAACGCTAGAGAGAAATGAAATGCAGGGAGAGAAAGAGGGAGAAAGGGAGAGAGGGGGATAGCAAGCGAAACCAAAAGTTGCGCAGGCATTTCAATGAATTTTCAAATTTGCCAACCAAAAAACTTTTACCAGCAAACCGGCCTTCAACTGGCTTTTCTTCAAACACCCCTTCCTCTGCGCTCCCCACCCTACACGACCCTACGGAGTCAGTTGCTAATGAATAACTGTAACTGGCGCTGCGGCCAGATTTATGCAATGCAAATTAAAAGGTAAATAGCAAAGCGACGTCGGGTTTCGCCCCACAAAGACAGCCAGCTATGGCTATAATAGTTGTCAGCTGGTGGGAAGGGGGAGGGGGAAAGGGGTAGAACTGTAGTTTAATCAAGCGCAACAGCGGGGAGCAGCAGCAGCAGCACGAGTTGAATCAACTTTGCATCAATTTCAATATTCCCACTGTTTTCATTTAATTTCGCCAACTTAAAACTTAATTGTGTACTTCCGTTGTCGACTGCAGCGCGCACTTGCCAGCCCCGCCCACCAAGTCACCGCCCTGCTGGCGTCCTTATGCAGGAGAGCTGCTGCTTGGCATTTAAATTTGCAAAAATTAAAGTCTGGAGCTGGGGAATGGGGCACAGGCGAAACGCAACAGGTGGCCACGCAAACTCATTTAGGGTATTTATGGAGCACCAGGGAGGGCGAGGGCTAAGGGAGAGAAGCGCACTTTGTGGCCGGATGTCTGGGTCTTGTAATTTGCAGCAGCAACGGCAGCAGCAACAGGAGCAGCAACAGCAGCAACAGACAACGGCAATGATAGTTTCCCAGTTATGAATGGCATTGGCAGCAACGCGAGTAAGCATGTTTGTTGCTGTTGCTTTTGCCTGCTGCTGCTGCTTGCTGCCGATGCAAAAAACAGCGCGACCCTTGGCAGCATCATCATTTAAAAGCGCATTAAAAACTTTCTAGATTAATTTTGCTGCTGCGTTTTATTTTATTTTAGCTGCCATGTTATTTACTCCTTTCTCATTTCTGTTCCGTTCTCCCCCGTTGCTTATGCAGCTGCTGGTTTTGTTTGGGTTTAATGTCGCGCAACAACTGCAGCAGTTTAAACAGAAGCAGCAGCAGCAGCACCAGCAAAGAAATCGTATATTTAAGCACGCGCTAAAAAGTATGCTACATTCCAGTTGCTTGCTCGTGCTTTTGTTCAATCCTATTGCAATTCCGTTTTACTAATACGTTTTTCATGTTTTGCACTGTTGTGGCGCAACGATTGCGAGAACTCATGAGCCAAGATGTTAAGTGCTTGGCAACTGGTAACAGGTAAATGCCAACAGGTAACTGCTGCCAGGCTGCCAGGCTGCCTGGCTGTTAGCCTGCCATCCTGATGGCTGCAGCTCAATGGATTTTGCCTTTTCAATGCACATTTGCCAAATCATCAATATTTTTGCGCAAAAATTCTTGCATATTGCATGAGGGAAACATGCAGCCAAGCGCTACAGGAACAGACAGAGCGAGCGAGAGACAGAAGAGGAAAGAGACAGACAGAGTAAGAGAGAGACAGAGAGAGAGAATTGGAGGCAGAACGGGAGCAAGTGGGAGGCGTGTGCTGGAAATATACACCCGCACAACGGCTTTCACAATCATTTTCAATAAATTTATCTGCAATTTCGTGCGAGCATAAAGGTCGCTCATACGCCATGTGGACGCATTTAAAAGTGAAGAGAGAGAGAGCAGGTAAACTAGACTTTAGACTGCTGTAGGTGAAATTCAATTCCTCACACACGCACACACACACAGCTCCGTTGGCTTGCTTGTTCCTTTCATTTTTCATAATTTTCTGTCAGCCGTTCATGGAGCTTAGATTTAGTTCGGAACTTTTCAATTCAATCGACAAATGGTAGAAATCTTTTGCAAATATGATTTTATTTAAGCCACACCTGAGTTGGTTTAAGGATTTACTTTGCCATCACACAATCTATGGGACGCAATCAGTTGAATATGGCTGTCTATCCATCTCGCTTGCTCTGCCGTTAATACTCAACCCGTGCCGTATTCAAATTGATTTCTATGGCAATATTCAAACACACACTTAGACACACACTCACAGGGAATGTGCGGGTGCGCTGACCCTTTTCGACCACAAATTATACGCAATTAAGCAAATTTGTCTAGGGTCTTTGATTTTCATCCTGGCACGCTGATTAACAACAACTAAAGCATAAAGAAAACGGGAAACCGGTGGAAAAAATGTGTGAAGGGGCAAAGTGAAAAGAAAACATAGCGCCATATACAAAATGAAAGCCAAAAAAAAGGAGAGAAAATGCTGGGAAGAAGAAGCTGAAAAACAAACGGCATGTAAATAAATAAACGAGGCACAAACGGAAAGACAACAAGGAAACGCAGAAGGACAATGCGACGCCGCCGTCGCCCCCAATGCCGGAGCAAGTTCATTTAACTTGCGGCGCACTTCCGATTTACCGCAAATTTGAAAACCAACAAGCAACCAAAAATTTGCCCAAAGGGCAAACACAACAAACGAAAATGAATGCGAGCGCCAAACACAGAAAACACAAAATCCAACAAGTAAATAAAAGTACAAACCGGCGAAACAGGAGCAGCAGCAGCGCATAAAGGTTAACCGGACCCTCTTTACAGTAGCGCACGAGGGATGGGGGCAGTGGGAGTGAGAGGGGTTGCCCAAGTAACAAAGCCAAAAAAAAAATAACGAACTCTCTTTACCCCCTTCCCGTGCTACACCCTTTGGCTGAGGTCAAAATTGTAAAATTCAATTTGAGCCCCTTTGCTATTTTTAACACTTTTAACTTTGATTTATGCAAAAATTTCCACTTCACTTGCCACATAAAGTTTTTCTCGCTCGCTCGCCATGTCTCCCCCTCGCCGTCCCTGGTTGGTCGCACCGTTCTCGCCTTGTTGATTTGTTGATTTCAAGCAAATGTTTGCAAGCATTTCCCATACATTTCTCGCCCTCACCTCGCTCGCTCGATGATTGTCACCATGTCCAGTGTCCTCAATGAATCATTTCGTCAGTTGCGGCATCCTGTCGATTTTCCTTTTTCCTTTTCGTTGTTGTGTGTGTGTGTTGTTATTGCTGATATATCCTGCTCTGCAGTGGCAGCTGCGTCCATTCGTCATGCGAGTACTTTTGTTAGCCTGATCGCTTCTGTCTGCATATCTATTAAACCATTTAGTTGCCCACACACGTATACACTCATATATGTATCAGTATGTGGAGCAGCCGTTAATCAGTCACTTGAGCTGAAGGTTTATTAACAGTCGATTAAAAATCAATTGAAATTTCATACATTTAATTATCCTTTTCACTCGTTCTCGCTTTGCATTATTCATGAGTCAATATTGTGGCATTCATTTGAATTGTATGTGATTATAATGAATATTGCACAAGACTTTTATGATTTAACGCTCATTTATTAATGGCAACATTTCAGCAGAACTCTTCAGTTCATTTAGACTTGTGTGCGCGGTGCGCTGTGCATGCATAATTGAATTGATGTAAAAAGTATAGCATGCTTTTTGGGGCAGCAGTTAGTAGAAAGATTGCAAGGGGTGAGGAAAAAAGCGCATAAATACACCGGAAGCACGGAACAAGTCCGAACGGAAATGAAGCGAAAACACACAGAGTCATGGCCATGCCACAGACACACACACACAAACACACTCACGCATACGCACACACGTGGTACTGTCTGTTGACGCATTGCTTAATACAAAGTTGGCTTCGCTTGTCTCTCCCTCCCTCTCTCTCTCCCTCTCTCTCTCTCTGTCTGTCTGTTTATCTGTGCGCGAAAATGCATTTTTGCATGCAACATAACCGCAACAGATGCGGTCGCTTCAATATAAATGCAGTTACAAATGATGCCGCCAAACCGTTGTCCCAGCTCAGTCTGTGTGCCCAGAATTTGTCTGTGTGTGTTTGTGCGTATGCGTGCCGTGTGTGTGTGCGTGCATTGTGGTCATTACAACGAAATTCGTTTGCAATTTAAGCGCCGCTCGACCATTTGGTTATGCCGCACTTTTTATGGCCATAGACCATGTTGCTCTCGCTGCTCTTGCCCCATTGTTGCTGTTACCGTTTGCCGTTGTTGTTTTTATGCTTTGGTCATTTCCGTTTTTGTTTCAACTGCTGCTGCTGCTGTTGCTGTTGCTGCTGCTTTTGTTGTGGCCATTACATGCGCTGTCATCGCACTGTCCGCAATTGCTCATCGTGGCAGCAGGAGCAACAAGAGCGCCAGCCTGGCGGACTCTGAGATTCGCGCCATAGTTTCAGCTGCGGCTTAAGCCGAGTGCATTTGGCAAATGAAAGCGGTAAGCTGCTTTCCAGCTTTGCCCGCAATGCCAGACAAACACAATCAGCGTGTGCTGCTACGAGGCAAGGCTAATGAAGAGCAAATGCAACATGGGGGCACGGCCAAAATCGTAGCTAACCAGGCAGTCAGTCAGGCAGGCAGGCAGTCAGGCGACTCATCACATACTCTCTCTTCGCCCCCGCACTCACTGCGTCTTTGCCGCTCGTTCCATCGCTCATTAATGCGCATAATCAAAAAGCAGCGCAGTCGGCGCAAGCAAAACCACTCGCAACAGGCAGCCAACAGCCATCAGCGGCAACATATTTGTCACATGATTACCGTATCCCAATCACATGCAGCAATGTTGTTGTTGTTTGTGCCACCTTGACATGGGATACACTTTTGCATGACATCGCGTCAAACCAAAACTTGATGGTGCAAAAGGCGTCTATGGATGTGCGGCTGGCACGCACAAAATCGCGTACGCAATTGTGGCACCAAAAACCAACCAACGAGGGCTGCAACAACAACAAGAAGAAGAGGCAAAAAAGCGTACAAGTTGCAGCATAATTTGCAGGCAGAGCAGCCGTAGCCCGTTGGGCAAGCAAGTGCCATGCCGAGGCATTCAACCAGGCAGTCCAGGCAACACACACTCGCCCTGCCTGCCCCGCCCCCACCTGCCTCCTTGTGTCCGCCACTGGCTGAGCGCCAATAGACAATGTCCTGTGCATATTTGTCAAAAAGAGACAGAGAGAGAGAGGGAGAAAGGGAGAGCAAAAGGGAGATTGAGAGAAAGGGAAACACAGAGAGAGAGAGCTCGTTGTGGTCGCTCTAGTTGCTTTGAAAACGGTGCTAGCCACACACACACACATACACACACACACATGCAGGCAAAACTGAAATTGAAACTGTTTAGTGCACTCTCTGTTGTTGTTGTTGTCGCTGTCGTTGTAGTCGTTGCTTGCCTGCTGTGCCGCCTGGCTGTGCCTTTGGCTTTGGCCATGGCAAGCAGATAATTTGCTTGGAAATCCATTTTCCGCTTGTTGTGTGCGACGTTTGTCTAGGCAAACGACTCTGTGAGTTGTGTACGAGTGTGTTTCTGGGTGTGTGTGTGTATGTGTGCAGCCAGCACACATACATCTTCATTGTGCCAATAAGCGACACAGGCAATTGCGGCTAAAGCAACAGCTTGAAGTGTTTAGACAACGCAAAGCAGCTGCAATTGCATTCGAGCAGTGCATGAAACAACTTAATGAACTGCAAAGCCAAAGAACTGATCTATGCAGGTCAGCATATCCGTACATATATATACAAAACATATACGTAGATAGTATGTATTGTATGTTATGCAAGTAACACTTTTCATTGGAAGTTTTCAACTGTTCCCAACAAGTTTCATTAAACAATTCTAACTTAAATCTAAACTATCTTTTCTTTTATGCAACTAAATATGCATAGTTGGCTATAGCCTTGTCATATGATATATAGCCACGATTTGCTCTGCAATATGCAAACAACTTAAGTCAAGCTCTCAGCACTTAGCAGCTGCTCCAGCTAAATATTTGGCCAAGTTGCAAAGATGAAGGCTGAAAAAAGGCGGCGCACTTTGTCAAGCGAACATCAAACAAGCCAAATGTGGCTCGAGCTAGACTTGCCGCCGAATTATTATGCTGGGAACAGCAGCAACAACAACAACAACAACGGCCACCACATCATCATCGTCGTCAGCGTCATCGTCATCCGCGTAGTCTGTGGCACTTAGCAACATCGTTGCCAGCGGCTTAAGTAGTCAGCATCTCGTTGCCAGTGATTACAGTGACTACTGCTAGTCATGGTCTAACATTGCCATTCCATATTCATAATTGCTAATGGAATATGCTGTGGCAGCCCACCACGACGACGACGACAACGACAACGACGGCGTCAGCGCTGACGATGGTGAAGACGATAATGATGAGGATGATGATGATGTTGTGGGTGCCTCTCTGTGATTATGAGCAGCCCACTGCAAAGTGCCCAGCTCCAGGCTCGTCTATGTATGTGAGTCTGTTTGTATGTCTGTGTATATGTGTTTGTTTGTCGCTGTGGTCTTGGCACAAGCAGCTGACACCGTCGCCCGAGTTCGGCTTGGCTCAGTTCGTTTTAGTTCTGTTCCTGGGAGAAATTAATTTGGAACTTGTGAGACATTTGACGCAGCGGCAGCCTCCCACACTGTATTTACATTGTGTACATTACGTATACGCCCAGCTGGTCGGCATAGTGCTTTTGAGGTTATGTTTTAGCGTGCGCAGCTGTGCATAGAAGAAAACAATCGAGATGGCAGAGCGAGACAGCGACAGCAGCAGAGAAAAAACTTAAAGAAATGTGTGTGTGTGCTAATTTCTAGTCGGCCGCCGTCACCTGCAGCAAATTTTCACCTGCTTTAATTTTTTTTCTCTCATTTTGTTTTGTCGTTTGCGGCAAAGTTTTGGGGTAGCTCGTCGCTTGTCTGGTAGCTTTTTTGTTAATTGGTTCAGTCACCTGTCTCTCGCTTGGCGTCGCCTACCGCCTCCCTTCCCCTGTGCAGCTGCTACAGCTCGATCTGCCAGTCAAGCGCACACGACCCGTGGCCGGATAGAGGGAGGAGGAGAAGGAGCGGATGGACGCGCCGAAACGGGAAGGAAGGAAGTGAGCGCGCCCAGCGCTCACGCTGCCAGCTGGCAGCAGTTTGGCCATTGCCCAATGAACGTTTTAGATTACAATGGCTGAGACCGAGGCGGTGGCCATTGGGCGACACATTAGCCCTGTGGGTAGCCTTCGATGTGGTGTGCTGTGCTGTACTGTGCAGTGGCTTGGTGTGGCCGCCCGCCTGGCGAGTTGGTTCGACCGCAAAGTTAGCGCACGCCGTCGTTAACTTAATTGGCCATCACCACCCACTTTGCGGGTTTTTATGGCTACGACGACGGCGGCGGCGGCGACAACGCAGACGCTGACGACCAACTTGCTGCTCGGCCTTAAACAAACAACAACAACAACAACGAAAGCAGCGACAACGGCAGCGTTGACTTTGTTAGCTGACGCCAACTGCGACGCCGTCGTCCGCCTGTCACATTTTTGACATTTTTATTCTACATTTTTGTTGGCATTTAGTTGTTGGTGCGAGTTTTCCACGAGTATTTTCTATGACTTTTTGTTTTGTTGCGCCTTTGCTTGTCACCTGGGCGAGAATATTTTCCGTTGCCTACTTTTGAGCGGGAGCGAGAATAGAGCACACCGAGCTGACATTTGCACTCGGTTTGCTACGTTGCTTTCTATTCCATTTGGCTATCGCTCTCGCTCTATCTATCCTTCTCTCTTGCTCGCTCTTACTCTCTGTGATTAATAGGTGTGTTAATGGATGTCATTTTGATGTTTCCGCCAGGCGCGCATGTCCTGACCCCCTCCACCTCCAGGCCTCGGGTTTTGTCCCCTGCCTTGGCAGCCTTCGTTCCGCCTGTGACCCATGGCTCGTCGTCGTGCCTTTATGTTTAATTTGAGCATTTCTCGCTAATTTTTAAGGCTCGTCATTAAATGTAGATAATTTTTTATATGCCACACAGTGTGGCCGTTTGTCCATTTCGTCTAGGTTTACGTCTCTGTCCCTTTCTCTGTCCCCCTCTGCCTGCCTGTCCGTTCGTTTTTATACTTCTTCATGGCCTTTTTCGGCCCTGGGCGCGTCGTAAAAAGTAAATGTAACAAGACGAGGAATGACTGGGGGAGGAGAAGGGTCAGCTGAGCTACGTTTACTCGTATATCGTATTTTGGTGCTACAAAAATACCAAAGTTGTTAAAGCCTTTTTTATTTGTTGTTCAGATATTTTTTAATTACTTGTTGAGGAAATGCGATTTTAAAGTGCGCGTTTTAAAGTCGCCTTGAATCGCAAGCACACATGCATGTCTCTGCAAGTCTCTGCATGTCTCTGCATGTGCGTGTGCGTGTGTGCAACATGTTTTTGCGTCACGCCCGCTCGATTTTATTGCAGGCAGCAGCAAGGGGGCATTGAGTGCGCGCAGTAATCGATATGTAAACATGCGGGTTCACTTCGCTCCTCCTCGTCGCCTGGCTGGGGTGGACTGTATAAATTTAGAAGCAAACACACCAAAAAACCACCACAACAACACGCGGAGACAACGACAGCAACAAGCTGTAGTGCACTGCTGTGGAATACGATGTGCTGTGGCATGCAACATGTTTTTATATAAATCAATTACTTGCCAAACATGACGCGGGCGCACATGCAATTGATTTATGGGTGGGCGTTCAAAGAGGCAGCTACTGCTCCGTCCCGTTTAAAGCCCACTTCAAATTGCTGGGAAAATTGCATTAATCGATTTGGAAAAAATGGAAGCTGGGAAAATGTAGAAAACCCAAACGGAAATTGAAAGAGCTTATTAATTAGCATCCGGCAAGGGGGGCGTGTGTTCGCGACTGCATAATGTTAAATATGATCAATGCCAATCACACACACACTAATAGAACAGGCACATAGAAGAATCGAATTATCCGAAATGCAAATTAATTGAGATTTGGCCGTTTAAATTGAAATTGACACACGCAAATTGTGAGCTGCCAAAAAAGGACGCCAGCAAATTGGACAGCGTCAACGGAAAATTTGTCACAAGCCGGAAAATATAGAAGGGGAGTGAGGAAGACGAAGAGAGAGTGAGAGAGAGGGGGAGAGAGAGAGAGAGGAAGAGCGCTCGGCGAATTGATATAAACGTCCCCCTGCGCCGGAAAATAATGCGCTAAATAAATTGCGAAAAATTACATAAAATATTTAAGCGCATTCAAGTGTGACGCCATAAAAAATGGCGAAGCATTAAAAATTTTCGAGTGAAAGCAAAGCGAGCGGCAAAACTGGCAGGCGTCAAGGTGGTTGCAAACGCCATTTGCCTAACGCCTGATAGTGATGGGGCACAGGAAGGGGGCGGGTAGGAGTGAGAGGCGGCTGCTGTGTGTTGGACTGGGTTGACGGCGTGTCAGACACGCGAATAGACAGGCAAAGCGCGCAGTCAGTTGCCTTTTTCGAGCACAAGAATAGAGACTGAGCACAAGACAAGGCAAGGATAACAACAACAACAACATGAGCAACAACACCAAACACAGGCGCAACAACAACAGCGAATTATATGTATAGAATGGAATAGCAGCTGAATATTAGACATTTGAGAATTGGCATGGCAAATTTTTCATTGACTAACAGCAGCAACAACAATGCCACCTGCCATGCAAATACAAGACGTGTGTCATGTTGCTCTGCCACCCCCACTCCTTACTCCTTACTCAAAAAAACAAGCAGGCAACCCCAGTGCCAACCCGCCTGCCTTTCTCTCCCTCCACCCCCTGCAGACGCAAATAAACCGAAATGTTTGCTGTGCCTGCGCCTCGACTCGTCTCAGACGTTTTTAATGCATTTTTTATTTGGCGCTGCAAAACGACTAGCAAATAGATGCACATAAAAATAAATAAGGCACACAGCATGCTAAAAAGGTCGCCCTCGTATTAACACCCCCTTCCCCCAGGCCCGTCTCCATGGTCTCCTTCCATTCGACATAGAGAAAAACGCGAGCTCTGCTAAATTTTTCCGTTGGACGTTGTGTGTGTCCAGCCGCCATAAATTTCAATGCTATTGAATTTTGAATGAACCCGAACCCCAAGCCTGGCCAGGTCAGAGGCGTCCAGCTTTTGACTGACCCCACACACACAGACACACATGCTACGTGCTTCACCTTTGCTTTGAAAACGTATAATTTATTTTAAAACAGCCCCTCAACACACAATCCAGAAACGGTCTAGAGGTTTCCCTCCGTCCCTAACCGAAAAGAATCAATATAAAACACAAGATTTATGCTGCCGGTAATCGCTGTTCAGTTCTCGTTGCCACAATCTGTCTCTCTATCTGCCTGTCTCTGTCTCTGTCTGTCCATCGCAGGCTCATTAGAAATGCCGAACGGCAAATGCCTGACATTTGCATACACCCATAACACACGCACACTCACGCACACACACGCACAACTCTTTATGTATGATGTCACATTACAGTCGAGTGAATATCTTAATAGAGACGCCTTCCCATCCTTCACTTTCCATCTCTCTCCCTCTCTCGGGCAACTCTCGACTTTTGACTGGCGTAAAAAAATGACTAAACTTTCGTTCGTGCGTGAGCCGCTTCTCGAGAAATATCAATGAAATTGTCATACACAAGGAAATTGCCAAAGTCTAAGATAAAAACATACACGAGAAAAAAAAAGAATAAATAAATAAGTGGGAGAGGGAGTGGAGGAAAACTGTTGCCTAACATTGGGCGCTTTTCTACTGCATTTGCCGTGTGCCGTGTGCCTCCTAAAGAACTCCGAGCCAGACACTCGGAACACATGTTTTGAATAATTTATGCGGGCGAGCGCACGAAATGTGCCCGCCAGGAGTTGAGCCTGAGCCTGAGCCTCTGCTTGTGCCTGTTATCCAGCCAGCCATCGTCTCCATCGTCGCCGTAGTCGTCGTCTCCATTTCACTTGGCACTAGGCCAGGCAAAGTTTTTTGCACTCGCGCGGGCAAAGCAAAAAAGGTGATAAATGCATAAGCAGCAAACTTTTTTCTCTTTCTCTCTCTCTCTCTCTCTCTGGCATTCTGTTGCTCCTTTGCTTCTCGATTTCTCGCCATTTGTATGTGGGTGGCAGAAAGTGAAGAGGGGGGGACTGGAAGCAGAAGGCAGCGTCGTACTAATAGCGAAATTGCTACAAATCGTTTTGGCCAAACTTGCGCAAGTTTATTATGCCTCACACAAGCAGTTCCCGCTCTTCTTGTCTCCCCCCCCCTTCCATCACCCTACAGCACACTCACTAATACGAATCGTGGGGTCTCTTTTGGTATTTTTCACCTTGCCGCATTCTAATTTAGCAGAGCTTCAAATATTTATGCAAACAAATTGAAATAAAAAGAGTTTGCACGAAAGCAATAAAAACGCAGAGCGTAAATATTTAGTGGCGTCGCATCAAAGAGGATGCGTTATACACTGCGAGAAAAATGTATGAGAATGTGTAATTAAATACGTAACATTGTAGGCAACAACGAGAGACACTATTTATAAACACTCTTCTCTTGCATGGCAACAAATTGGAGTTTATAAATAAATAAATCACTTATTATCATAAGAAAGTAAATTATAATAATTTAAAGACTGTTTCTGATATTTCAATATACTTAACTACACATTATATGCCACAGAATATCACACTAATGAATATTCTTTTAATATTAAAATACTTTCTCATCTACTCAACTGTCTGGCAACCCTTCTTGCCACACTTATAGTGCGCTGTTAAATATGTATCCAAAATGAAATGTAAATAAAGTTCCCACTCTGAGCTGAAGTTGCCGTCTTACTTGCAGCCACTGCTCCGCCCCCTAACACTGTTCCTCTCCCCCCCCCACTCTGTCCGCCAAGTGCTTTGTGCTGTGCAAGTATTTGGTATGAAACTTACTGCTCGGGTTATTGCTGTGCCATCTCAGGTGTTTTGTTGCTGCTGCTGTTGTTGTTGCTGGCTGTGGCTGTGGAGTTTGGCAGCAGCCGCAGCTGTTACACTTTGGCGGCATTCTCATATAATTTATTGCCTTACGGCCTGCCAAGCAAGCCGGCAGGTGGGCCCAGCCTTGAGTTGGGTTTGTGCTGCTTACTCTATCTAGCTGCTATATATGACAGTCTATGTCTGTGTGTTTGTGTGTGTGTGTATCGTCTATGTCTATCGCTGTGGTCGGGTAACTAGGCCGCAGCTACAAGTTGCGTTTATCACAACTGCCACAACTAACAAATAAATGCGAGAAGGGGCAAAACGGGATGTCGGTTATGGCCGTGCAAAGGGATGCGAGGTGAAGCGAAGCAGGAGAAGGATGGAAGCGCCTCACAGCAGCTGGGGGCGACTCTGTCTGTCCAATTTGAGCTTTCTAATTAGAATTTATAAGCTTCTGGTCTGTGTCTCTATGTGTGTGTGTGTGTGTGCGCGCGGCTTAAAGTGTGCCGCCACCGCCACAATTTAAAGCCAACAAAAGCTTCCCATTTGCATCTGCTGCTGCTGCTGTGGCAGCATCGGGCAGCAATAATTGTTATTTCAAAGGCTGCGACTGCTTTTTCCCGCTTTTGTTATGGCTGCAGTTGAACTTGCAATTGGTGGGGGACGGAGCAAGGGGTGTGCTGTGGCGGGGTGCAGACATGTGCCGGCAGTTTTCCACTGTTGTTATTTTTACCTACATACGCAGCTTTTTTTCACGGTGCGCCAGCAGTTTCAAGGATTCCAACGCCACAGCCGCCGCCACCGTCATCGTCAACATCATCATCGTCATCGTCATCGTCAGCGTCATTATTATCAGCAGAAACAACAATGTGTGTGTGTGCGGCGCATACATTGTCGACATCAATGGAACGAACCGTAGGCCAGCATCGTTGCACAAGCGGAAATGTCGAGTCGTATCTGTGTCGCTGGCAGTGGTGGAGAGGGGGAGAGAAAGCAAGCAGGCGACAGGGTATATCAGCGACAGACGAACAAACGACCACAATTGCAACGGGTGAATGCGACAGCGGGCATTGGGATTGGTGGCAGGGGGGAGGGTAAGGGAAGGGAGCGGGCTGCTGTGTTGCACTCCGGACGAAAAGCCTTTAATCGACAGCAACATATTCGATTTTAATATTCATATGCCGCCATAAATTCACAACAACAAAAGAGCACAACAACAACGGCAATGTGCAATATATGAGGGTGTTGATATGGCCATATAAAGAGAAAGTGGAGTGGTGGGGAAGAGGGAACGGGAGGGACATGTGCAGAACGTGCTATGCATGCCGTACCTCATCATATTTGATATATTGAGGTCCTTTTGGGCAGCTGCTGCTGCCACTTCATGAAATGCACTTTTCGGGTTGCCTCGTCCTCCCTCCCTGCCACTGGCATTACCTCCCCCCCCCACCTGCATTTCGTCTGCATGTTTGTACCTCTAATTAGCTGGAGCACAGCACAATAACATGTTTACTTGACCATTTAATAAAGGTCTCTTCTCAGCGTAGACAATCTAATTATGGCCACAAAGTGGGCACAATAATTAATAAGGACACTCCGTATTACACACTCCAACTCCGGCCTGGTGGTCAGACTAATGAACATTCCTTCGTCAGCACATTCTTTCAACAATTTCCCTCTCATTCTCGCATGCGGTCATTCTGTTTGTTATGCACATAAAGAATAGAAAAATTGCGAAATTACAAGTCACGACACCGCACAATGCGAATATTATTTAATAGTCATGGAAAACTCTGCACATGTGTGGTGCTTCTCTAATTATATTTGCATTTTTTATGCCCACTTAAGAGCAAGAAAGAGCAATGTAGGGTATAAGTGTGCGAGCTTATGAGAAACAGACAAACTTGGGTAATAATTAACAAGATATCAGAGTAATTCTTTGGGAGGAATTTAAAATCAGTTTCCGTTTCAATTAACTGCAGGGTATCTGCAAGTCAAGGCGAGTTCCAATTGCTGACGTGGCATATTTGATTTTTTTTCTGCTGATGTGATTAGTTGGCGCCCCCAACTTGAGGGGCTAATCACATGGCATTTGGCATTACGCAAAGCATGTGTTCAATTACATGTGATCAGCGTGCTCAATTGGCGGTTGCAAGGTGCCACTTTTCAGCGCCTCCAAGTGGAAAATGAAATGTGGAGCAGCAGAAGCAGCACATGCAAGAAATTAAACCACTCCCACTCTCTCCCTAGCCTGTCCTTGCTGGGCGACTACCACGTCAGCATGTGACGCGCACTCCCTGCTCATTATGGCAACAACAAAGGCGCAAAAAGATGATGCCAACACTCCACCCGAGTCCCCTTCCCCTGCTTCCTTTCTCGCTGCCCCAGTGGCGCACTTCAAAAACTTAACCGTTAGCCATATGCGTGATTATCTCTCTTAGCTACTGTCCGACGGCAGCGCAACCCTCCCTGGGCAGACGCAACAGCCCCCGTCAAGCAACAATTGCGCGCTGACCCAGTTACCCGGCAACAAAGGCGGAAGCAAAGGAAACATGGTGAAAGATCCGAGACGAGGGCGAGAGATGGCCAGCACTTAGTGTGAGCGAGAAAGAGATGTCAGCAGCACAGAGATAGAGAGAGAGATAGAAAGAGAGGGTGCATATAAAAAGGCACATGTCATCATAGAAATCAGTTGGGCAGCAGCAGCAGCGACTGAAACGGCCGCTGGCTACGGAGCAACGGCTTATGGAAAATAGAAGGCAAAAAAGGCGCTGGGAAAATTCATTAAAATGAACCGAGCATGGAGTAAAGGATGCGACAAAAGTAGTCAGTGCAAAGCGAGTGAAGGAAGGGGGTGGGGTCGGGTTTGAAGAGTCTTGTAAGCTGGGCGAGTGCGGGTGTCATGGCAAGGCAACACAATGGACAATGGTCCAGTTGGGTTCCGGGGCTTGGCCGGGCTTATCGGTCACCACCATATGTGTATGTGTGCACACACACACACACACATGCGTCACAGAAGGACACAGTTCATAATCAAATATTTAGCATACTTTGCTGCTCGACTGCGAGCTTCTGCATATTACAATAACATTTCCGGTCAGCTGCCTGCCTGCCTGGTTGCAGTTGGAGACAAGAATCCATGAGCCGTATGATAATAATAATAATGCAATGGTCCGCAGAGGCAGGGGCAGAGGCAGAGGCAGGGGCAAAGGCTGAGGCGAATCCCCCAATGAGAATGCCAGTTGTCCGGCACTTGGGAGCGTTAATGTGCCATAACGAATGCATTAGAGAGTCGGCGATGTAAGCGTTGCCAGGGGAGGCCATTTAAATATTTAATTACTTTGCACGCTCGCTCTCTTTCTCTCGCTTTCCGCTCTGCCGTTCTCTTCCTCTCTCATCTTGCATTGTGCTGCAGTGTGTTGCCGTGGCAAAGGGTTTGCCAATAAAACGAAGCCCCCAAAAAGTATGCTACAAATTCCAACTTGAGCTGCTGCCATATGGCAGACAGCCTGCTGCGGCACGCAGCCATCGTCGTCGTCGTCGAACAAGAAAACATATGTTCCCGCCTCCATGGGTCGTATAACAATACACAAAAAGCAGACGGCAGGAATAGCAACAGCTTCTCTGATATCATTACTCAACCAACAAGCCACAAAAACACACACACACACGCTCGCATGCTGCCATATATGTATGTGAGTTTCCGTTTTGTTGTGGGGGCGGCTGCCAGTGCGTGCCGTGTTCGTTTTTTGTCTGCGCTTTGCGCGCTTTTCTGTCCCTCTCCTTCTCCCTCCCGCTCTCCCTCTCCCTCTGCTGACTGTCTCCCTGTCTGACTGTGATATTATCAAGTGAAGTGCTTTTGCGGTTTTTGCCGTTGCTTTGTCTATCATATAAACTCGACTGCAGCCTCCCGCCTGCCCCTGTCCACGGCGTGTGTCGCGAGCTGTTGATGTATTCGTGTGTGTGTCTGTGTATTTGTGTGCGTGCGTTTTGGCTTTGTTATTATTACTATTACCACATGTTGTTTTTGTATTTAAGCTAATTCTTTTATGTACATAAAACGTGCAGCCACATAAAAATAAAAACCAAACAGCAAACAGCGAGAACAGAGCAAAGCAGAGAACAAACGACAAATAACAAAAGCGAAGAGCAAAAGCAAAAGCGTCAGATGATAAGCCAAGTGGCGAATTCAAGCGTAGTCAGCATTGATAGCAGCAGCAACAGCAACAGCAACAGCAGCAGCAGCAGCTGCCCCAACCAACCCTCACTCAACCCACTCGACGCACCCACCCGCTTAGGCAGTCAGCTATCCGAGCGCCCGCCCACCTATTTACCACTCCAGTTGCGTTATCGTATAAAGGTGCCTACTTCACACAAAATTACCCTTTTCAATTTGCCGCCACAAGGTAGAGGGAGAGGGGAGAGCCGAGTGAGAGTGAGAGAGTGTGGTTCGGGCTGAGGGAATGTAGGTATGAGGGGAGACTGACTGTGGCAAGCGTTCCCCTTGTCTCGTTTATTGACTTTTTGTCATTGCCGCTAATGCATAGCAGTAGCCAGAAGCAACAGCAAGGATTCAGCCACACACAGACTAACACACACACACTCTCGGAGTGGCAGCTTTATTTTTATGGCTCGCATTACGTTTAATGTTTGGCTTAACTTAGTTACTCTCGATGCTCGACTCGGCTCCTAGTGAATCCATTCTCATTCTCACTCCGAATCTGAATCTGTCTGCGACTCTATCTGCGAGTCTTGGTGCCGACTTTGGCATTATTGTCGCACTGAGTGCGGTAATTAAGTGTCACAAGTAATTACAATACACTTATGCATGTGCTGCATGCAACATGGCTTTGTAATTAGAGTTTAGCGCCAATATTAGCCCCACAACACACTCACACTTGCACACGAAAACAGCAAACACCAAACAGCAAACCCAAAGCCAAAGACAAGAGATTTGCCAAGGGAATCGCAAGTCGCTTGTTGTTAATTTCAATGAATATTCTGTGAGCTCTGCAATTATTTACCCCGTGCAAAGCTAGTGGGGAAAACAGTGAAAAGAAAGCAGGGAAATAGTAGTAATGCGCGTTGCCACGACTTACGTAAACAGACTGGCGCGGATGCAGATTATTACTATTTGACCCTGTGCAAATGTTGATTAACTAAGCAGCAAACTAACTAAGGGGTTACTGAAAGGGGGATTCCGTTCGGAATGGAATTGTGAATTTAAAAGTTAGCACTAAGTACCCATTTAATTGTAAGCTTCTTCCACTACTCACCGAACTGCCCTCGCTAAATGCTTCACCCACATTTTACCGCAATTTACCGCACTCGCTTTCTGTTGACTCTGCCTGAGCTCTTCGCTGCGCCCCCCCGTGCGAATCTCAGCTTAAATAACGGCAAGGCAAAGCTCTCGCTAAGCACCACTTCAGCTTTTCAATAACTAGAAAAACAAAAACAATAACAAAAAAGAAACAAAACGAAAAATAAAAACAAAATAATAACAAAAACGAAGAGCTTCTTCCTGTGATGATAGAAAATTGTAGCAACTCTCTGTAATTTACTTAACCTGCGTAAATATTTGATATTTATATTGTTCTCTTCTCTTTTATTTTTCTCTTTTTATGTACCGTAATCGTATATACTTCATCTACTACACACACAACTACAACTACTTGCCTACTCAACTCAACTCAACTCAACTGAAACATCTTTAACTTCTTCTGCTGTGCTGTGCCTCTGCATCATCAACTACAAAAAACAAATATATAAAACAATAATCCGCTGTCCGCACCAAAACAAACCGTCTCTCTCTGCCCGCCCGCCTCTATGTATATACCTCTCTCAATAAATATATATAAAAATCAGCGCGGAAGCGACGAACTTTTGAGTCAAGCAGCAGTTATGGCGCCCGCTTCCGACAATAATAATCAGGATCTGGCCACAAAGAAGGCCAAACTGGATTCAAGCACCGTGCTGGCCGGCGGAATTGGTAAGTCTTGCAAATTTCTCCCTCTCTCTCTCTCTCTCTATTCTTCTTCACTGCTTCGCACTAGACTTTCCCACTCTCTATCTAGCTGTCTCTACCTGAACCATTAGCTGTACCTTAATCTCTTGTATGCAAGTTGACCACTTCCCCGCGACTTGAGTTGTCTGCCTGCGATATAAGCCAATTTTATTGCATATCTGGGCGGTCTTAAGTTAAGTGCACTCGGTGGGCGCTGTTTAGGCCGGCTTTGGCTGCCAATTAAGCAACGCCGCTTCACGCATTCAGGCATTGCCCGTGGCCTAAGCCAGTCTAAGCTGCGTTCCATGTGCGGCAATTGGACTAGGACTCGGTTATGGGGCTGTGGCTGTGGCTGGGGCACGCATTCGTTTGCGACTGGGTCTTATAGCCAATTAACCCGCTAATTAGCATGGAAACAAACATTTGGACGGCCTTTGTTGTTGGTCGCTCGCGCACGCCGCAGCAATATGGAAAAGTATGCCGCGTTTGCATTATAAGCACAGGCTCGCAGACCCAACGAAATTCTAGCACATTAATTAGTCGCACACACACAAACATCCCCTCGTTCACTTTCTCTCTCTCTCTGTTACGCGCGTGTCGGCTGGCGCAAAGTAATAAAGCTAATCAAAAACCGCTCTCGCCAAAAACCAAAAAACCAGAACCTGAACCACACATTAGGCAAATATTTGACAAGCAAGTCGAAAGCACGAAACACGAACCAACCCGAAACCCGAATATCGTAAATCAGTCGGCCACAAAATGATTTCAAACATAAGCAACAAAATACACAGAGAGGAGTGTGAGAGAGCGAGAGTGTTGGAAAGTGTGTTGCAAAACATTTAGAGCGATTATCTGCGTTGCAATTGCAATGAGCGAGCGCGTGTCGTATTTTAATTTCATTAGGTTTGCGGGTGGAAAATTAATATGCTTTTGGGTTCGTTTCCAATTAGCAGCATTTGCTTTGAGAGCGATTGTAATTAACTGTTCTTGCACCCCACTTCGATAGCAGGAATTAGGAAGCAGCAAGCAAAGAGTAAAGAATGAATGAACGAAGTGGGAAGGAAACAAGTTGTAAGTCGGACTAGTTAGACGGCAGTTAGTCAAAGCGTGCGCACACACATTCACTCACTTACGCTGCTCACACACATACACCCCACACACATACACTCGCAAGTACGTAGTGAATGGCAATCGAGAACGCAATGAAAATAAACGCAATGGTAAAAGCAAAAGCAACAAGCATAATATTTATTTATTACTCGACAAAGGACTTTGCTATTAATTAAAAAGCAACAAGCGCTGTCCCTCCGCCTCCCCCTCCCCTACCAAGCACACACACACACATGCACATACATAGTCACACCCACACTGACCAGTTAGTAACTGGCGTCCATTGTCCAATCGTTGGTCCAGACAACCCAGCGGCATTTGGGGGCCAATTCATGCATACGCAACGCAGTCGGCAGCAGCCAGACGAGAATTCGACTGCTTGGGAAGCCGCCGCCGACAACGCCAACGCCACTTGACACCTGCCACTGCCTGCTGCTGCTGCAGCAGCAGCCTGCCTGGCAGCTGCCACCTGCCGCCTGCCACATGCCACCTGCGGCCTTTTTAATTTTCCACGCAAAGTTCGTGCGCAAACACAAAGACGGCAAATTTTTAAAGTCACGCAGCAGCTTAAAGTTCGCCAGGAATCCAATGAATTCATTTGTGTATAAAGCTGTCTCAGTGTGTGTCTGTGTGTGTGTGTGCGTTTGTGGCGACCACTTAAAGCTGACGCACAATGGCAAAAATACATTGCTGATGTCGAAAATAATAACAAAAGAAATTGCTAAATAAATGTGTAAGGACACTTTTATTGCATTGCAAACGCCAGCACAGGACAGCAGCAACACCAGCAACAACACAGCGGCAGCAACACCAGCAACTCAGCAGCAGCAACAACAGCAACAACAACACAGCAGCAACAACAGAGGCCAGACAAGTAAATAGGCAACCGGCAACAAAAGCAACAATAAGCATTGTGTGGCCACTCCAAGATAAACACACGCAGCAGCCAAAGAGAGAGAGAGGCAACTCTGAAGAGTGACGAAGAGTGGGGGGAGCATTGAAGAGAGTAGGAGAGCGGGGAGACAAGGAGAGCCTGCCAGGAATACCAAAAATTGTTTTTTTCCTCATTGTTGTCCTCTGCTCTCTGTGGTTTTTGGCACGCACCACTTGCCACGCGCTGCTTGCTAGCTTCGCTTCCATCTATCGTTCATCCGTCTGTCTGTCTGTCAGTCTATCCATTGGCCGTTGTCAATTGTATTTGTTGTATGCCGCTAAACCAATACACCGAGCAGCGTTTCCGTTACACAGGCCACGGCCGCAACGAACATGCAACAAATTTTGCACGTAAATGTAATAAAAACACTTTCTGGGCCCCATTCTGCTGCTAAACCGGCACCCCCCTGCCCCTGCCCCTGCCCCTGCTCCACTGGCACGCCCGGCCACTTCAAGTGAGTGCTGTGTGCGTGTGTGTGTTTGTGTGTGATTGTGTGTGTGTGAAGCACACTTGATGTAAGTGGCCACGCTCCGTTCGGCTCATCTTACAAACCGAAACTCGCACAGTGCCTCGCATCGCTCTACATATCGTGCATATGTATGAATGTATATACAATATATATCGCTCTATATATGTTATATATATATTACTTTTCTTGCCACTACTTGCGTCTGGTCATGCAATAAATACCCGGCCATTGCTTAGTCGCATTTGATTTATTTTATTTTGATTATTATGCATATTTTATGCAAGCCAAATTAGACCCCGGGGAGTCGCTCTCCTACCCCCACAAAAGGTTCGAGACGGGCGAGCCACGCAAAACGGAACCCTGCAACACCTCTGCCCCACGCCCTCTCTTCGTGTGCCGAAACCGAACGACGCCGTGGCAGACTGTCGCGTGTTTGGTCTGGGACAGCAGCATGTGTAGCCATTGTTGCTGCCCTCTGCTTGTTGTTTATTGTTACAGCACACACACATGCACACGCTGCACACCACACAGACTGCACACACGCACACCCCGCAGACAACATGCACGCCGCCGCCGCGTTTGTTTGTATAGCCCGCCAACATTTGTTTGTTTATTGACCGATTTCGTGGCGGTTATTGGTCAACAACGTCAGGGTTCAAGGTGTTAAAACGGAGCGTTACAAAAATACCGCATGAAAATAGAATAAGAAAGTTTCCCTCTCAAGATACATGCAACTAAAGCAGACGAGCTCTTTAAGCAACTGCCTCTACACTGTCCAACATGGTAGAAGTGCTTCCAATACTGTGACGTAGTCAAGCCACTTGCCACATTTTTATTGCCATTACCAATAAGCTGGAGCACGACGTGCATGCTGCGTGCTGTCTGTGCGTTGCCTTGGCTGAGAGGGAGGGAATGAGAAAGAGCGAGTGCTCTCTCTCTGTCACGTCTGTCGCTTGCCTCGCATTGCGTGTAAATATTTTCGCAGTCAATAAAATAATATTGTCATATTTTTTGTGTGCGGCGCCTGCTGTCATTGTCTGTGTAAATATTGAGACAGCACTGTAAACCAGAATAAAAATCGGGATTTGCTCTTGGTCAACGGCGGCAGCAAGCCAAGAGCAAGCGAGACAGAAAGAGAGAGCGCGAGCCGAGACCGAGTCTGCTCGCTGTGCTGCGGTTAGTTTAACTTGCATTTATTGTTATTAATTATAAGGATTGACTCTTCCGTTGCAGCCTGTCATGTTGCTTAATTACGCATACGCCGCATGCAGCAGTTTCAATTTTTGATGCATACTTTTGCGCGCAGCTGCAATTGAAGTGCTCTCGACTTGTATTTCATACAATTGATAAGGCTCATAAGTTGCTAGCAGTCAAAGAATGTCAGACCACAGAGTATACGCACACACACACATACACACAGCACACATATCAGTGAAAAAGATTCTGCAGTCTGCTGAGGGAAAAAAAACTATTTTCGTAATTGAAATGCAATTAAAATTTGTAAGCATCGTCGGCAGCAACGTGCGTTGACTTCGCACTCACACACACTTATACACAACTACAGCAGTCTGTTACCCTCCTCAGACGCTCACTACCCCCCTCTCCCCCTTCCCTTGCTCTGGCCCTGTGTCTATGAGCTGACAAATTTTTAATGAATTACATTACTTGCGGGTGTTAAGCTCAGGCTGAGGCCTGCCTCGGCTGCAGCAGCAGTGAAGAAAAAATCGTTATTTTCAATTATGCCCTGGCCTGGAAAAACAGAAAATATGCTGGAAAAGCAAAAGGCAAAAAAAAGCAGAGAAACAAAAAAGAAATGGGCAAACGAACGCCAACTCAAACATGGCTGCCGCCGGCTGCGGCGTTGAGTTATTCAAAACTTGCGCTATGATTGATTATGCACAGACAGATGTTTAAATTAAAGACAAGGCGCGCTGCCAAAGTAAATATCATTAAGTCGTTACGCACACACACACATAGAGACACACACCCTCACGCACACCATAACGAGCACAGCAAACAAGTCGCTGGCCAACAATTTAAAATTTATGATGTGTGAGCTTGTAAAAACCTAATTTACTGTCGCATAATTAAAGGCAAAAGCCTGCGTGTGTGTGTGTTTGTGTAAGCATGTGTCTGTCTGTTTTACTCTGCTGTGCGTATTCAAATATCATCACCAGCCACGTTTACATTAAATCATTAAATGCTGCCACATAAGCACAAATTTAATTGTTATTAACAATCAGCACTTTTTACCACCTTTGCCTCTTCCTCCCTGAGGCGAGAAGCGTGAGAGGCATTAACTCATATCGAAGCATATCGGAAAGCAGGAGGGTCGCTTGTGTGGCCCATTTATCGTGTGTTTTTCGTGGCTTTGTTTCAACTGTCGACGTCGTGGCCGCTCGATGCTTTTCCATTCATTTTCATTTACCTTTTTCGTTTGGGATTTTTGTTTGCTTTATGAATTTAAATTGTCATTAATTAACTTCGTGCATGTTCGCAGTGCTGAAGGGTCAGCAAGGGCGGGAGGGGCGTGCCACGTATGGGCAAACACAATACACAACAATACTCAAATTATTACACATACGCCACATGCTGCAGCAGCAGCAACAGTGCCACAAAGAGCATATGCTCGGACAAACGGACGGACGCACACACGGCATATTGTGCAGCTGACCATCCATTATTATCGCTGGCCACGTTCGCAGAGAAGGAGTGAGTGGGAGGTGGGGGAAATGGAAGGTGACAAGGAGGCGGGGGTGTTGGCTGCCCAACTCAATTACAGTTTGTAAACTTTTCAATTAGCCATAAATAGTTTATGTATATTTTTCATGCAATTCATCGAAGGCCCGCATGACGCTGCATGTGTGTATGGGCTTAATTGAAAAGTGCCCCGATCCACCTTGCCCTGCCCTGCCCTTGCGCTCTCCTGTCCCAGCATGAATACATATGTATATTGCACGCGTCGTGCGTGTCATTAATACAGTTAAGCTTTAGCGCAGCTACCATTGCAGCTCATTTTAACGCGCAACAGTGCGTATGATTGCTATTTATACGCACACGCACACACACGCACACTTGCATGTGCATACGTGTTCGATTGACAGGCGACACGCAACATGCAACAAGCATCATTATCGAATGCAAATTTCACGTTATTCTTTTCTGTTTTCTTGCTGTGCCCAGCACTTAATTTCCCTGCTACCGGAAGAGGAAAGATCGCAAGGAGTTTGTCTTGATTTACACTTTAATTTCTTAGTGCCAATAATAAGAGGCAAATATTTGGACACAGACTAGGGACTATTCTGTGCCTTACAACTGACAACTTTAAAAAGATTCTCCTTCGGCGCAATGCTCGAGGCAAACATTCGAATTGCCTCACTGAACAATTTCAACTATTTTTGGATTTTCCACTGCCTTTTTTTGCTGCAGCTGCAACGCTTCGGGGGCGCTTGTTGGCTGTGTTTCCGGCCGTCGTTGACTCGTCGCCATCTTCCTTTTCAATTATACCAGGTCAGGCTGTCGACGCAACAGGGACAGAGCGAGGGGAAGTGAAAGGGGGCGGCAGCACTGTTCTCTGGCCAGAACCTGAGGCATGTCGATGTCGTTGCTTGTCGATTTGCTCATTGCATCGACAGTTTTCGTTTTCACACCATCAGGCAGCGCTTGTTGCGATTTGTTACAAATCTAGCATAGCAATAGTAGCAGCAACAGCAACAGTAGCAACTACAACAACAACAACAGGAGCTGCAACAACTCATCGCTGAAAACAGACCGAAATTGAGTTGTTGATGGCGAACGTCAAAAAATCCACAAATTTACTGACTTTTTCTCGTTGCCTCCCGCCCTCTCTCTCCCGTTTTTCTAGAATTTCATGCTGCAATTTTCGCTAGTTTTTTTTTCTAGTTTTTGTTACTTTTTGTAGTTTTTTTCTCTGCTCGTTGACAACGTCATTATGCATGATAGATAGTTTTACATATTTTCGCTACCTTCGTCGTGGTGTTCTCTTTTTTTTTTTTTTTTTGCTTTGTGTTTTCCGGCAGCTACCCAGCGGCACTTGATTTGTTGTTTGTCTTTTGCAGCACGTTTCCGCCGCTGTAGACTTTTATTTAGTTTTCCCTATACCCGTCAGCAGGTGAAGAAGACTAGGTTGGCCGGACTGATTGGCAAGCTCTGCTGAAATTCGAGTTTTAGTCTCAAATTTGTTAAAGAACTCAAGCCAATACGGTAAAGATCTACGATGAATGAACTTAAACGATTTTTTTTGCTGGAAATACAGGGTATTTTGTAGTCGAGAAAGCAGCGCTTGTTCAGTCGTTATTTATGCCGGGCAAAGCATCGGCACTTGCCCATTGATTTTTAATAAATTTCGAGAGCCGCCCCAAGAGGTTGCCAGAGCGAACGAGTGAGGGGCCAAAATTCCCGTGCACTTTTTGCCTACCCTGTCGGTTGCATAATTTCGTTTCAACTTCATTTCCGTTTCGAACTAATCAAAAAGTGTAATTTCCGATTAGTTGTATTCAGCATCGAGTGCTGCCCCAGCACGGGGCCCAGTCGAGCTGCAGTCAGAGCGAGTCAAGTTGAGTCCGGCCGAGGCCAGTCGAGTCGAGTCGAGTCGAGCCTCTCCTCAAAGTTGGCATGACTTTTCGCCTCAAGTTGCCCTCAAAAGCCGATGCCCGATGCCCGAGCCTATATATGATGTATATATATCGCAGAGTTGAGTTCGCTCTTCTGGCATTGTTATAAATCGGCACATTGACCCATGCAGCAAGTTGCGGCCAGTTGAGCAGCAACAGGAACTGGAACGTCAACGGAAATGGGCGAGAGATGGAGGGTGTGGAGACTGTGAACTGTGAACTGGCCACTGGGTCGGCTGCTGACCCTTTTATGTTGTAAGTTATTAGTAGCGAAAAAGGGGGCTAGTGAAAGCGGTTAACAGTAAACAGAGAGTGGGAGAGGGGGAGAGAAAGAAAGAGGTATATACATATGCCAAGGCTGCAAGAGGGAGACTGATAAATGTGGCCAAGTGATAACATCGTGTCCTGAGAAAGCTCAGGAAATTCATAAAAGTAACTGCAGAAAGAAGTAAACAGCCTTATACGTTGGTAGATAGGCCATAATTAATTACGAAGTATTAGTTTTGCTATATGACAGATCAGATTTCATATAGATAGATGACAGTTATATGTTAGCTCATATGAGGCTTAAAGTCACTGTAAGCGAGCCCAGCTCTAATCTCTGCAGACTGATACTCACTGCAAAAAGCTCTCGAATGCAGCATAATGAATGGGGTGGCGAGAGGCGTGTGCCATGTGGCATGCAACGTGTGGCAGAGGGCAGCCAAAAGCGCAAATCCTGCTGCCTGCTGCCAACTGCCATTTTTGGCCATTTTGGCATTGTCGTGTGGGCTATCTCTTTGCCATATGCTCTGTTTGTTTGTTTAGCAAGTGCGGTAAATACTGCTAACACACACACACACACACACACACATAAAACCCACACAGAGCTTGGGAACAAAAAAAGAGTTGCTGCTGCAACGGCTGCAACATTTCATTTGCATATGCGAAGTGGCAACAGAAAGGGGCAGAGGCAGCGGCAGCCAACACACGATGACATTGCCGACAAAAGAGAAAAAACGATGCAAACCAACACATTAACAGGTGTTGACTAAGCACCTGGCAGACGGAATGGGGGACGGAAGGAAGGGAGGGAGGGGAGGTGCCACATCCACCCAACCCTCGCGGTTGCCTCACGTTTTTGTCTGGCATTTTTATAAAGCATGTGGCAGGCCAGCCAAATTTGTTTGCTTGTGTTTATAAAAATTTAAGGCACTTTGGGCAGATGCAACGGGTGAAATCCCCAAAAATGCTCTGCCCGGCAAATGGAAACACTACCAACAAAGGAGAAGGCGCCAAGGGGAGGGGGGAGCACTACGAACTGCAGCAGCAGGAGAACAGCCTAAAATCCCATTTGTGCGGCCTGCTGCAACTCAACAGCGGAGCCACTTTATTTATGCAAAAATAACAAACAAGCACAACACCCAAGCAGTCAGAAACAACAACAGCAAAGCTACGAGTGTGTGTATGGGTGTGAGTGTGTGTGTGAGCTCGGCTGCAACCTGGCCGTACCGGACACTGTCGCCGTGTGGATTATTCACAGTCGTTGCAAGTGTGCAATGAATGAATTTATGTGCTATGCCATTGCCACGCCCTACTCGACGCCTTCTCTCTCTCTCTCTTTCATGCATCCACCCTCCCTACCGCTCTGCTATCCCTTGACAGCCGTCCAGCGGCGCTTAACTGTGCAAAATGTATACAAATGCCGCAAACGTTGCAATGTTATCAGGCATTTTATTTGGCGCTGCTCTGATTTGAACAGAGTGTGAGAAGAGAGAGAATGAAGGGGGAAGGCTGTTGAGCAGCAACAAAAACTGTGCAAATTATGCGACGCACGGAAGCGGAAGTGCAGACAGCGAACACCATTACCATTAAGCGAAGCAGACGCCATTTGCCATGGCAGATGTTAATAATTTAAGCGGCTTATTAATTAGTCAAACCAACCAAGTAACCACCCGCCCCACACATACACACACACACAAATAGAAACACATATGTGGCACATAACTAATAATTATTTGAATCTTTCTGCCTCTCTGTCTTTGCAGCCAAGGCCTCAAAAGTCATTCACTTGCGGAACATTCCAAACGAATCCGGTGAATCGGACGTAGTCGCATTGGGGATACCATTCGGACGTGTGACAAATGTGCTCGTGCTGAAGGGCAAAAATCAAGCATTTATCGAAATGGCCGACGAGATATCGGCCACATCGATGGTATCCTGTTACACAGTGAATCCACCACAGATGCGCGGACGCATGGTCTATGTGCAGTTCTCCAATCATCGTGAGCTCAAGACAGATCAGACTCATAATGTAAGTGACACGTAACTGAACTCATCTCTTTATTTATACATATTCTATGCATATATATTTATATATATCTGTGTTTTAGTTTAAGCATCTTAAGCTGGCCGGTCTTAAGTGTTATTAATGTGGCAATTAAGTTTCGGTCAGAGGCAAACAACGATTTATATGCAAATGTTGTACGGCTCGTTATTATGTGGGTCGCTCGCTCGGCGGGTCTCTTTCACTGATTAATTACAATCTCAGAGGCAACTTAATTCCCACACACACACATATACACTCGCACACCCTCACTCACACACACACACATAGTCAGACATATGTTGGGCATTCATAAATGCTTGGGGTTTATTTGTCAGTGACAGTCCAAACCAATTTCTAATTTTAATTTCGTAAGCCACAAAGTCAGTGGCAAAGTTTAAAAAGCTTTCAAATAAATACAGTAGTCCACACACACAAGCATTGAGGGGATACAAATACATATACAGTCACAGATACAGAAACAGATACAGATACAGTTACAGTTCGGGAGGGGCTGACAAAAGCAGTGAAATGCATAGTTTTTGGGGTTTTGTGGCAAGGATACACACAAACGTAGCAATGGAAACCACAAGGCACCACACAAGCCACATACGAGAATACCAGCTCGGCGACAGACAGACATAGAGACAGATAGTCGGGTGGGTAGACGGACAGAGGGACGGACGGACGACAGCTGCTTAGCACAAAGCCAAAAGCATATTTTGATTACTTAAATGAAAACAGCAGCAGCAGCAGCAGCAGCAGCAGCAGCAACAAAATTGCCTCTCTCGTTTCCGACCGAAAACCCAAAACGACGTTGTCACCTTTCTGCGCACATGTGTGCGTGTGTGTGTGTGTGTGTGTTTTGGGGTGTGTGCGCCACCTGCCTGCTAACCCCAAAATGACCCCAAGCAAAACTACTTAAAAAGAGATCGTCAGAGTTGTCGTTCGCCTCGGCACAGTACAGCAAAAACTGAAACCAAAACGAAAAAAAGGTTAAGAGGCTGCAGCAACACAGTAGGCGTGCCTATGACTTAGATGACACAACAGCAGCAGCAGCAACAACAGCAGCAACAACAATGTCAGGCCAAACAATACAGTTACATTTCACTGATTACCTTTTGGTGCCAGCGCCTCTCTGTCTGTGTGTGTGTGTGTGTGCGTGGGTGTGGCCAGATTTCTCTTGTTAACTACTAATCCTGGTAAAAGGCCTTGTCGCTGGCTGCTCTACTGCCCCATCTCCAGCGCCATATCCACTCTAGGTAGCCCAATGACAACGCAACGAGTGGAAAAGTCAACGCGGCTGTCTTTGCTCTCTTGTTGCTCTAGTGGAAAATCTCTTCAAATGCCCGTGTGTGTGTGTGTGTGTGAGTGTGTTTGCCCGGTATATGGGCTTAATCTTGTGTATAGAGCTGCCTGCCTGCCTGCCTGTCTGCCTGTCTTTGTTGCTGTTGTTGTTGCTGCCCGCCTGGCCAACATATTTATACAATTTCTCATCTCATTCACGTTTTTCTTTTGCCCTTCGCACTCTGCCCATTGTCAACACATCGCACACTCTGTGGATGTGTGTGTGTGTGTGTGTCTTGCTTTTGTGCTATTGCTACAATTGCTGATGATGCCACTGCTTGGCCTCGCATTTTCTTCATTGGCTGCCCTACCTTGCCCAAGTCGCGAGCTTAACTTTCCCTTGGCCAAGTGCAACGGCGACTCTGCTGCAGTGTGCTGACTTGCTGATAAGATACTCAACGCGCCGCTGTCGCCACACTGTTGTCGTAGAAAAGCTTAGCGAGGGAGACGTACAAGCAAACAGTTGCAGCAGCTGAAATATAGTTGACAGCCAAGTTGCGGCTCGGACAGCTTCATCTGCAGTATGAAAATATGGCAAAAATATATGTATACTGTGTGTATGTGTGTGTGGAATATCTAGCATAAATACATCTTGGGCTCGTTCTGAGCAGCCTCAAGTCCTGCGGCCAAGCAACGATTTGTGTTGCTCGGGTAGAACTCGAGTATGCAAGACCCATGTTTGCTAGCTGACTACACGAAACCCCTAATCAGTGTGCTTTAAATGGTTCAATATGCGATTTCCTTGAAAGTTTTACGGGCAGATGGAAGATGGAGGCAGAAGCGAAGACACAAATCCATTGCTTGCCTTAAGGGATTTAACCCCACACGAGGCACCTGCAAAGCAAAGCTGCGTCGACAACGGCAAAAGCAACAGGAGCACCAAATCAGCAATACAGGATTTTCAAATCATCTATCTGCACACACACAGACACGCACACACAGCACATACGCACACTCCACACACACACTCCCATTTGTAGATTTCAACGCCTGAGTGATTGCGTCGCATAGAGAAACCAGAGAATAAATATAAAAAAAAACCAGCGAGAGGGAAAACAAAAGTAAGCTGGAGAAGCAAGCAGCAGAAGGGAGGGGAAGAAGAAGGTGAAGGAAGAAGAAGGTGAAGCAAGTGGCAGCATCAGAAATGAAAAACCCTGTAGCATACTTTGCTGCGCTGCTCCGTCGCGCCACTGACATTTATGTTGGCAATTTGGCAGTCAGGCTGCGTTGCTGCTTGGGAGCTGCTCCTGCTGCTGCTGCTGCTGCCGCTGCTGCTGAGCTGCTGCCAGTGTAACAGGATTCTAATATGTCATGTCGGCTGGGACGTCCTTTCACCTATGCGTCGCCTGTGCGTTGCTCTCGTCGTAGAACCCAAACCCCTCGGCACTTTCTGGCAACATTTGTTGTGACTATTTTCGTTGCTATTTACGTTGATGTCTTGCTCTCGAGCATCTTGGCAGCGCAATGTCTCCCTCTCAAACACATATACGCACGTCACTCGCTCCAGCGAGCAGCAGAAGACAGGGCAGAGCTGGGCGGAGTAGGGGAGCGACACATCCAGGAGAGATCCTTGACTAGAACTTGCGCTGAAATGAAGATAAATGCACTGGAAGTTCACGTGGTTCGCACACTCACACAAATACACAGACAACCGCAACACAAGCTGGCCACAAATCCACAGAACTCAAAGCCCCAAAGCGGCCGCCTTTACCCTCCCCTTCTCCTGCCCCTGCCCCTGCCAGGTCCCGCCCAGTGCGACCCAGTCGACCTCGCTTGTGTATTGCTTAGTAGCTGAGCTCAAATTTGACATGTGATTGTTTTGTCTCTCTGTCTGTAGCGCATCTGCTGCTGTCGCTATGCAATGTACGCGTGTGTGCCTGTGTATGTGTGTGTGCGTTGTAATTTTGATAAATTAATTTTTTTAGCCAGTCGTGCCCAAAAACCAAAAAGAAAAGAAAAAGGGTTGACATCCACTTGGGACCGAGACCGAGCTCAGCACAACAAAACGAAATTGATTGAAATTTAATTTCAAAATGAAACCCCATTCCCAGCTCGTGCCCTCTGCGGCGCCTGTCCCGCGGCCTCTGACGTTTCCCCCTTTCCCCTCGATTTACAAAGGTCTCTGGTGTAACATTTGCAAGCGCCAAAAAGGCGGCAATGCATTCATTAAATTTGAACAAATGACAGCGCAGAAACAGCAACAAACACTGTCGAACAAACAGACCAACACCAACACAGACTCACACACACACATACTTACTCATATATACAGGGGACCAAATTGAAAGCCTTTTAGCATTGCGGCAAATAGAACGCTTTAATTTCAGTAATCGTCATAATTGGCACTTTGCGCGCTTGCAAACAAACATAGCTGGCAACACGACACACTCACCTGCCGCATACCAACACACACACACACATACACACAAACAGAGAGGCCACACTGGGTGTTACAGGTCAATCGAGGTTCTCGCATCACAATGGCCTCTTGTTGGTGACCCCCGTTCAGCAAGGTGAAGGCTGCCGCGATTACAGCACCGCGATATATCTGCAACTGTGTGTCCGTGTGCGTCAGTGTGTGTGTGAATGTGTATGTGTGTTTGCTGCAGGTGTTGGTTTTCCCTTTTGTGATAAGGTTACCTTGTGATTAAATTAAATTGTCGGCCACAGCAAAAAGATAAAGCCCATTGTGCAGTGCACTTTCTTTGCATACCCTACGCAGTTGAATGCTTCGTGGCATGTTGCAACAGCTAGTTGGGAAGTAATCTATATGTATGAAGGTATATGTATTAATACCACAAATAATACTGCAGAGCTTCAACATAATTACAAACTGCATTTGAAGAGACATAATTAAAGCGTTTGCCATCGGATCTAGTATTCATTATTCACAGTTCAAACCTCAGAAATTAAATACCTTAATAAAACATAATAATAAAGTTTTGCTTTAAAATTGTTATATATAATATGATATTTAATGATATTTAATATAACAGAAAACAAACTACAAATGCTGAGCGCTCTTTAAGTTTCTCACAAATTCATTTCCTTCTTGTGCACCATGTCAATTAATAGAATAAATATCTGGGCGAGCGAAAAGAAATCACGTCAGCATTAGTGGCGAAACACGAAATGAGATTAATGTGGACAACATTTGACATCCGTTAAGGGTGGCAAGGTAGTGCCGGGGGGCAAGGGGAGGGGGAATGCGCAACAACTAATACAAATGTCAAGCGATTAAGCCACAAAAAGGATCAAGCTGATTAGCAAAGGCTTAAATGGCAGGCAGAAAGGGAATCACGAATCGAAATTGGAATTGACAGGGAGGCGGAGGGAAGGAGAAACACTGTGAAGGAGAAATGTGTTTCTTCGATTTGGTGTTAATAATATAAGCCAAGCTCAGAGGCGCCACGGTGTTTATTTAATTTGTTGCTGCTGCTCCAACGACAACGACGACAGCTGGCGGCTTTCTCCGGCCTATTTTCACTTTGTCTCAGACATTTTTACGCTATTTGTCCAACTCTCCAACGCGCTGGTCGTGTGCAGTTAAAGGATTTTGCTGTGGCAAATAATATTACACACACACACAAACAGGCACACTCTGGTATGTGTGTGTGCTTGGCATATTTGGTTGTTGAGCGGATCTATCTGCGCGTTGTTTATTTTTCTATGCGTTGCTTTTGTTTTTCTTTGCCTGCCTCCTGCTCAGCCTCCCTCGCTGTCTCTCTCCCTCTTTCTTCATTTTCCCATTTTATTTCACGTTTACTTTTGCCCCTCATCTGCCTGTCTCTCTCCCCTCTTGTCGCAACAAAAGTGAGCTAATCTTATTGTTTTCTCAACAGCGCCGCGAACGCAACTCAGCGCCAGGCTTGTTGATCCTTTGAGTTATGCGTCAGGATGCGCTACTCCCCACTCTTCCACTGTCTTTTTCCTTCCCTCCCTTCTGTTTCGTTTACTCCTTCTAGCCGTGTGTGTGTGTGTGTTTGCCAACACACTCGAGTCGTTTGCCATTTTGATTGGTGACGGCAGCGTGCTGAAAATGGATTTAAATTACATTGTTTCACACACTCGTCACAAGGACGTGAGCAAATTTGCGCACTCGAAAGGATGCCAGAAGTAGTAGAAATAGCTGAATGCAAATGGAAATGCCAAAGAAAACAACAACACGAGAAGGAGTAGTAGGCGATGGGAACTGACAAGTTATTCTACGCATTCGGCAGTGACTTTTCGGCGTCAATATTTTCCTTGTATTGATTAGTTCTTTTCTCTCTTTGCCATCAGCTCTCCAGCTTTATGTTTTTGCTGCCTAAAAGTGTGTGTACGGGTGGGTGAGTGTGCGTGTGTTTGCTTAGTTTTAGGCAAGGGATAACAACGGATTTACTCAGAGTTTGTGGTTACAGCCTGCTGCCTTCTTCTCCCTTCCCTCCAAGTGTTTTTTCTCTGCGTATTTATGCAAAGTTTTTGAGCGCCTTCAACGCATTTTGCGAAGTCCATATTTGTTTTGGCCATAAATAAGCCAAATAGAGTTTGCTGTGGTTGCGTCTTCCCTGCCACGCAGCACTCAGCACAGTCCACAGTCTGTGTGTGGGTGTGTGAGCCTCTTTATCCTTCAGCTGGCCGCAAAAAGTATGGTGGATGCTTCAAGGGTTCTGGCACTGGCATTGGTGTTGGTTGACAGAAGTGAGGGGGGGGGACAGCAACCGCGGCAAAGTATGTTGTAATACATAATCCGCAGCTTAGCTTTAAAACTTAACTGCACAAGTTCATAGCTGCTTGTGGTAGGTGGCCCCCAAAAAAAAGGCTAAAAAAAAACCAGAAGCAGGGGAGCAAAACCAGCAACTTGGCAGCCGCACAAAAGTGGCAACTTGCACTGCTCACTTCTGCTGCCTCCTCGTTGCACGCATGCGGGCGTCGAGTGGCGGAGTCGCTTGCACTCTCGCCGAGAGCGCGTTCTCACTCGCCATTCGCCGCACAGCCACTTTCCGCTCCTCTCCCCTTGCCGCGTGCCACTTAAGCCAGCTACTTGTTCGCTTGAGCCACTTTTACACGGTGTGCCCAGTTTGTGAAGTGCCCTGCCCCTCTCCCCTACCCTTCCACTTGCGGCCCCTTTAACTAGCTTTAAGTGTGTCAAAAAGTAGGTGGATCTCTGCTTCTGCTCTGCCCCTCCCTCCGCCATAAACTCACGCATCTATGAAAGCATAATATTGATGCAGCCGAGTAAGGCCAGATATGGTACTGTATATATGTATGTAGCCAGAGATATATACCAAATATATATTTTGCAAAGTTTTTTACTTAAGTTTTTTGTTTACTCACACGCTTCAGCCGTTTGTTGACTTGGTTCGCTTGCTGAAACCGCTGCGACAGGTGGAATAAAAAAAGGTGCGTCTCTCTGCTCGGCGCTGTCCGGCTGCGAAGCTGCTGAAACTGGGAGTCCCTTTGTTCTGTCGCCTTTTTGCGTAAATATTGCAAAAGTTTGCTTAAAAGCTTTTAGCATCCTTTCTACCCCACTATGCTATATACACGTCAAGCTTGTGTAGCCTGCATTCTCTCTCTCCCTTTCTCTCTCTCCCTAGGGAGAAACGTTTTGAGTTTGCATTAAATATTTTTTTGTCGTGTCTCAAATATTTAAGACGTCGCAAACTCCGGCGGGAAATGTTGTCAAATTGAAACAGCTTAAAAAATTTGGTATTTGTTGGTCAGACACACACACACACACACATAGTGACACAGACAGTTGTAGATAAGCAGTGCGGGAACAGATCGATAATTGAGCTTATCAACGCGTTTGATATTTTTGCTTATCGCAGCAGTTCAGTTTATCAAACTTATCATATTAAATTAGAACAATGTGCTGAGTTCGCTGTAGTGTGTGTGTGTGTCTCTGTCTGTGTGTGGGTGTGCAACTAATTAATGCCGCATGCCGTCCACAAGCAACAACAATAATAATAACAAGAGCAGCTATAACAATGAGCCAATGCACAATTGACTCATTAGGCGACTAAACCGCGACAAGGGAAAGCCGGCAGACTTACAAACACAGGCAGACACAGGCAGACACACACATACAAGCACAGACACACACACACATACACTAGCAAGAGGCCACACATATTGAAGGCAATCTATTATGCTTAATGATGTTGCCCGTTTGCTGGTCGAGCTCGAATATTGCTCGAGCCTAACGTGCCTGCTTGGGGTCATGTGGCAAGATGCTCCTGAATGTTGCACATTGTTTGGCTGCAATTATCAATGCCATCTGCAGTTCAAGTGCTCACTTGACATACGCTGAATGTTTAATTGCGGGGCAGAGGGAGAGACAGAGGGAGAGAGACACAGGGAGGGAGATACAAATGTTTGCTCTACAATTACATTACGATTTTTGCACAATCAACGTCGTCATCGTCATAATAATCAGCCAAAGTGAAGTATCAAATTACAGTTATAGACTCGCTATGTGCTGAATGGCAATTCGAATCAGTGGAAGCATTAGCTGCTTCCTCCTCTGCTTCCGCTTCGCATTTTTCTACACATTACACATACACCCCGTGTGTGTGTGTGTGCATGTGGGTGGTTGGGTCGAGCAGACTCTCTCTCAGCGCAATTCTAATCAATTTTTATTATTTTTATAAACCCAGGCAGCAGGGGGGATGGGGGGCACCCCGCACAGGCAGCGTCGCCGTGTCGGTCGCAGTTCTGCCGCCTTCGGCTTTGTTTCGTCTACGGGAATTTATCTAGCAAAAGGTAGCACAGAGAAAAAAAAGAAATGTTTCGCCTTGGGGGGATTGCCTGACGTGTGTCTAGAACTTTGCTGCCGCTGCCGCTGCCGCTGCCGCTGCCTGTGCTGCTGACAAACGCACAAAAAGCGCGTGGCGGAGGCGTGGCCAACGGGCGGAGGGGAGGGCAGGCACTGAGAAGGGCCGAATGTGTTTACGTTATGATTTTCGAAATCAAAATTCAGCACGAATAGGAATAAATTTACTTCCGAATGTCATTAAATTGTTTTCCGATAGAACGTGTATATTTCACGCAAGAAGTTTTCCCTGCTCTCGCTCAGCAGGGGTCCTTGCCGCCCGACTGACTGCCTGCCTCCGTGTCTGATATCCTGCCATCCAGGCTCCGCACTTTGATTTCCTTTTATTATTACGGTACTTGATATTATTGATTTTGATTGAGATTTATGCTGCTATTGCCGTGCCGGGCAGACCGACAACTTCTTCTTCTGCCTGTTGCCATTACATATCCCACTGCTCTGTTGCTTCTCTTACACTACTGCCTGCTGAAGTGTAAATACTTAGCATATTTTCGTCTAGTTGCCCTTAAAAGTTGACGGAAGAACTTTCTCTTTTTGATCAATGCGCAAAACTTTGCAACGTTTAACTAATAAAACTTTGTTCGATTTGCAAATAAAATAATTCCTCTTCTTCTCTTTTTTTGCATTGCAGCAGAACTCCTCGGCCGTGCAGAGTGATTATCGCATTCAGTCGCCTGCCGGCGGATCCCCGCTGCCGCTGTGTGCCGTCGGCAATGCAAGCAGCAACAACGCCAACGCCAGCTCCGGCGACAGCAACTGCAGCACTGTGGCCATTTTGCAGAACAACACGAGCGTGGTGAACGCTTCCTCGGCCGGCAACAACACCAATGCCGCCGGCGGGCCCAACACGGTGCTGCGGGTGATTGTCGAGACATTAATGTATCCCGTTTCGCTGGACATACTGCATCAGATATTCCGGCGCTTCGGCAATGTGCTGAAAATTGTCACCTTCACCAAGAACAATTCATTCCAGGTAAGTTCGCATTGAGTATGCCACGGGCTGGGCTCGCAATTAATTCCACTTTGTATCCCGGCAGGCCCTCATCCAGTATCCGGATGCGCACTCGGCACAGCAGGCCAAGTCCATATTGGACGGCCAGAATATCTACAACGGCTGCTGCACCTTGCGCATCGACAACAGCAAGCTGACCGCCTTGAATGTGAAGTACAACAATGACAAGTCTCGCGATTTCACGAATCCTGCGCTGCCCCCAGGCGAGCCAGGCGTCGATCTCATGCCCACCGCCGGCGGACTGATGAATACAAATGATCTGCTCCTGATCGCCGCCAGACAGCGTCCCTCACTTACAGGTGATAAAATAGGTAACACAAACTGAACAATTTCCTTCTATAATTACTTTAATTTCAATCTATTTGCTGCCTGCTTGACTTGCACAAACTTGCACACTCACACACACGCATTGCTTTGATTTAAGACTTTCTGCCTATACACTCGCTATCGATTCGCTTAGTGCCTAAGGCTGCATGCTTCAATAAAGTGCAATATGAATGTACTATGATTAACCGCTAATTCCTTGCTCTCTTGCAACTCTCTTTCTTCCCCTTCTAGTCAACGGTCTGGGCGCACCCGGTGTGCTGCCGCCCTTCGCTCTCGGCCTGGGCACTCCGCTGACCGGTGGCTACAGCAATGCCCTGCCCAATTTGGCCGCATTCTCGCTGGCCAACAGCGGAGCCCTGCAGACCACTGCGCCCGCCATGCGCGGCTACTCAAATGTGCTGCTCGTTTCGAATTTAAATGAGGAGGTAAGTTCACAAGATCCATATCAATACAATAATATCTCTGAACAAACTCTCTTTACCAAGAGCAATAAGAGTATACCCAATATAAAGGAACCTTACCACAAATTAAATATATATATATCTCCACCTTCGTCTATTGACCACATACTCCTTCCGTATGCTGTCTCTCTCAGTCTCCCTAGCCCTCTCTCAGCATACTTACTCACACATACTGAAACCGTATTCATCCTTAAAGTACTCGTAATTAGTTTGCATTTCGTCTATGCATTTTTTCGCAAAAGTCTTTCATGTATACATATACCTGCATATTTTTATTATTATTATTATTTTCCTTATGCGTTTTTCAATTTACAAATATATTACCCTCTCTCCTTCCCTCGCTCTGCGCTCTTTATGCATTTCAATAAGCGAGTACTCCTATTACAGCGTATTTACTTACATTTACAATTTACAATTTACAATTTATTGACTGGAAATGAAAAACATAACAAACCTAAAAACTGCAGTTGCTACTTTTTATGTGCATATCCTTGCAGGGGCAACAATAAAATAATGCTCGCAGGAGAATTTAATTCAAATTTTATTCCTCTTTGAAGTGACTGCCCGAGGGCTTTTGTCTGTGCCAAAATGAATCTCATATCCGTAATCAAACTAACAAAAAACTGAATTTGTTTTTAATTAAAATATTTACTCAACTCCTTTTGACTCTGACTCTTTCGCGAACGAACACCTGCAAGGGTATCTAAGGTTCGGCCCAGCCGAATGCTCACTTAACTTTCACTCTTATGTTGTTGTTATTATCCTACTTATGATTTATATTATTTTGAATACATCTAAAACAAAACTCTCGCTAACTGACAACAAACTTCTATTTTCTCTTTTTCTCTGTAGATGGTCACGCCTGATGCTCTATTTACCCTCTTTGGTACGTCTGCACAAAACAAAAAATACCAAAAAAACCAAAAAAAAAAATACCAAAACCGTATTTACCTACAGACATACAACTACTATATATACATATATTAACTAATATATCTATATAAATATACTTATACTTGTCCACTTAAAAATCAGACAATGGCACCGCCAGTGACTATGTGAGGCGTAGCAATTTGAAATGCATCCAGCTCTCTCTTTCTTATTTTATCTCGCTCTCTCTCTCTCTCTCTCCTTCAACCTCACTCTCTCTCTGCAGTCACCTTCAGGCAGAGCCTGTCTGGCGGTGCCATTGTCTTAGGTCCTTGCCACAATCCTTGACCATTTTATAAGTATTACGTAGAACGCTTGATTATTCATTGAAATTTACACTGTAGGAAAAATACTAGTAAGAATACTGCCCAAAAGTCAACCACAGGCACCACACGACGACCCACAAAACACGTTGTAGCTCTGCTCTGCTCTAACCTCAACTTCACTTGCCTTGCCTTCTCTTTCGACTACTCAAACGTCCGCTGCCCTCCCCTTCTACTCCTAGATCACCCCATCTCTATGTCTCTCTGTCTCTCCCTCTTCTCCTCTCTTCGTCCCTTAAACGCGACTGCTTGGCGTGCTTCCGTTTGAAATTTACACCATTTACGTGCAATCAGCAAAAGTGCCATGAATTATTTATGTGCACATTGAAGACACACACACACACACTCACACAGCAATATAATAACACACATACACATACATTCATAGCCCAAGCCCACACATTGCGGCAACAATGCAATGGCAAATATTGTGTGGAAAAAAGGGAAAAGCAAAGTAATGCACGACAAACGCGCAGCCAAAAATATTTTAAATATTGAAAAACCGAAAAACTCTTAAAAACAAATTGACTACACGCTATCCAACGGCAATATCTATCACACTCACTCACAGCAACAATTCGCGAGGGACTTTGTTTAACCCGACAGACAAATACTCTAGAACAATGTTCAACATACAATTTAGACCAAACAAACTGTTTATAGATTCTTTCGCAACATCATAATCTTCTAGAGGTTGCCTTAAAGCAATTTAAAACTGTCCCTCAGCAGATCCAATTGCCTTTCACTGCATGCACTTCAGTCTTAAGCTGGTGCTCTGCCTCTGCCACTGATCTAGTTTCCATTATCCTAACATCACATCCAGCAGCCATAAGCTTTATGTTTAGCCATGAGGCCAGCCGCCATATGCCTGGGAAATCGGTTTATGTGTGCAGCATAAAACTATAATGGAATGGAAAAAAGGAGACGAGTGTGGGATGTTAAAAAAAAGAGGAGTTTCTACGGAAATGTGCATTAAATACCATCAACTAAATGTTGCCGTTGCTGTTGCTGCATTTCCATTTCCCATTCTCTCTGCTTGTTGTTGTTTTTTTTATGTTACAATGCAGGACACACCATGGCAACTGGTTACAAATGGCTTTCTAATAGCTTTCTGCTTGGGGCCAGCAAATCCATCAGCTTTAGAATTGAAATAGTTTTGCACTGCCCTGGGTGCAAAAATCTCACAGAAATCTTTAGAGGAATGCGACCTGAGGCAACAGCACCCACTCACAAACACACACACACACACACATGCAACGCAAAGAGAAGACAGTTGCACATGCAGAGGCTGCTGGCAGTTATCCTGTCATAAGTTGTGCTTACAAATTGTAAAACAATGAAAATGAAAATATATGCGCACTCACATAAATCTACACAATCCACACACACACTCCCGCACACTCACACATTAAAAAAGCATTCTGTGGCAAGCGGGCAACAAGTGAAACCGCACTCAAGCTCACAAACACACACACACACGCACACTTGCAAGGCATCCTGTTGCTGCGACATGCTCCTGCCTGCATGTGCATGTAAAATTACATGAATTAAGTGCGCTCGTGCCGCCGCCAGCGCCGTCGTCTGCTGCAACAGTTGCCCATTGTTGCACTCGTGTGTGTGTGTGCTCTCTATACAAAGCACATGCTTTAACAAGGCGCTCATCCTGCCGCACACACTAACCCAAACACACACACACACACTGACTCCGACACACACAACAAAAGATTGAGTGCGGAAGTGCATAGCTATAAAAATGTCCATTTATTTAGTTATCATTGCGCTTGTTGTCGTAGCTGTTGCTGCTGCTGCTCTTGCTGCCATTGTGTGCGTATGTGGCATGCTGTCCCCCTCTTTTCCTTCTCCCTCTCTCTCTGCCAGTTTGCATATGTGTGAGTTTTATACACTTCCACACACACACTTGCAGTTTTTGCAGCCTTTACAATTGAAATAAAATTTACTTGTGACTTTTCGTTGCTCGTTGTTTTGGTTGGCTGAGTGGTTGCTTGGGATTGCGTGTTAAGGGGTTGGGTGTGTTGAGAGGGGAGGGAGGGCGTCTATTGTCTTCATGCAGCTTTTTGTCCTCACTCATGTGTATGCGTGTGTGTGTGTGACTGTGTGGCTTGTCTGTTTGCCAAATGAATTTAACTAACTTTGTAAAGTTAATGGGGTTTGCTGTTTGAATTGCTTGCACCAACTTGCCCTGACCGACAATGTTCCCCGCTCACCCTCGCCGCACTACTTCTTCCTCTTCCTCTCTCTATCTCTTATTCTTCTTGTATGCTTGTGTGTGGCTTGTTTTACTATTTTATGGCATTCGGACTTGACTTTTCACATGCGCTGCATGTAACTTATTCTCTTTTCCGACTGCTCCAACTGTTTGTTTTATTTAATTACCAAAATACTTCGATTGCTTAGAGCTCTTCCTCTCCCTCTTACTCCCTCTCTCTCTTCTCTTTGTCTCCCTGGCTTACATGATCCTGTTGTTGTTGTGTTGTGTGTCCAGTGTAGCGCATAATTGCTGCATAATGGATTTGTTGCTGCCCCTTCCACTTGCAGAATTGCATTTTTGTGCTGCAATAACATAGCTTGTAAACCACACACACATACACACACGAACTTACAGAGACACATTACACACTCACTCACTTACATAACCAACCATAACCTGCTCTGTGCACAACAACGTTAAGTCTGTTGTCGCCTTTGTCTCTGATGACACAAAACAGTTTGTTTGCGGTTTGTTCCCGAACTCACACACACACACGCAGACATGGGAGAGCTGTGTGTGGTTGTTGTGCGTCTGTGCTTCGCTTTGTTTGCATGCAAATGCATTTAATTTGAGTTTAAATACCCAAATATAAACTTTTGCCAAACAAACGCAACCGCAGAGCGAAAGGTTCACAACATAAGCAAACGCTTGCCTCTGGCTTAAGTCGTTTCTTTGACACACACACACACACACACAGAGACAAATAACGAGTCCGTATTTACCAAATTTCATTGCATGCTGTCAGCATTTCGAGCTTATCGCTTATAAAGTAAACAAAAATTTGCCAAACGCATTAATTGCTTTAAAATAATTATTGTTCATGCTGTCGTGGCTGCCGCAAGACAGCAGGCCAACTGGCCACAAATAACAGAAGGACAGAGCTGAAGCAGGGCAGAAGCAGAACTAAGGGCAGCTTAAAGCAACTGAGCCACAGTAAATCCTATCAGCAGCTCGTTAGCCACAGTTAAAAGCAACTGCAGCCCAGCCAAGCGGTTGGCAGTTGGCAGCTGCTGCCTGCAGTGCTAATAAAGCTTCGATTGCTGATTTAACGCCACGAACAGAGTGACACAAAGTGGAGGGAGAGAGAATGCCACGGAGAAGTCAAAGCGTAAAGCAGAAAATTGTTAGATGTGTACGGTATGCGCGGTATCATACGCCCCGTTGCACAGAGCAGTCGATGTCGATAAGCTGAGCACTCTTTAAGCGTCTTATTATTGCTGAGGCCATGACTTGAAATGGCGTGCCAATAGATTTAGATAAACTCGAGACTTCAGACTGTAGCAGACGGCAAGACAGCGGGACAGCAGGGCAGTAGGGCAGGACACGCGCGCTGTGGCAGTCACTGTAAACGAGCAATCAGCTAAAATGGCAGCGCTAAAATTTTATGTAATAACCTTTGAATTTCCAAGTGGCACAACACACAATGCACAAACACACGCACACTCGAATGATACTTGAAGCAAGTTGTACGACAAACAAGCAGCGACTGGCGATTGTCACACACGCACACACAAGCACCCACACTCGCACTCACACCCAATGCGAACGGCTTTTGTTATGTTAATCGCAGTGCGGGGAAGGAAAAGGGACACGTTACCACAATTTCCACATGACGCGAACAGCAATGTTTGACGGCCACGTTTAGGTGGCAAATTTTGCACTTCAATCATAGCTGACGGACGGACAGCGGGACAAACAGACAGACTTGTTGGCTGGCCCGGTGATTGTTAGGTGACTGTCGCTGCTAGCGCTGTTTGCGCATATCAAATGATAAAATTGGCAAGCGTAAAGCTTGTGCAACGCCCCACAAAATAGCGCACTTCAAACGCTGCTTTAGCTTAGATTGAAAAAGGGCCAAAGGGCTGGGGAAGTGGAGGGGAGTTTGGAAAAAAAGGCCTATGTCTAAGTCGAGAGAACCCTTTCGTTTGGCAGACAGACATTTTATTAGTTTTGACAGCGCTTTGTTGTTTGGCCAGCCCCAAAACGACTCAATTGAGCGCACAAGGCGTCCAGGAGGAGGCGGAAGGGATTGCCCTGCTCAATGCTGCGATGAGTATGACACGCTCTTTAGGCACTTGACACATGCCGCATGCCGCATGCCAGTTGCCAGTGGCCCTGTCAGCCCAATTCAATAGACTCTCTTCTCTGGCAGAATGAACAGGCTTCCGGCCTATTGCTGGTAGCTAACAAAACTGTTGCCTACTTTGTGGGGCAGCTCGACTCCTTTTGACCCGCCTCGCTTTGCATGCACACACAATAATAAAAAGAAACTTAATCAGTCTGCAAATCGTCTGGCAAATGTATTGATGGGCAAGTTTATATGTTTGACTATGTGTGTGTGTGTGGGTCGCAACATATTGAATATTCTGTTGTGCTGCTGCAAATCCGCTTATGTAATTGTAATGGCGTGCTAAAAATTTATATCATTGCCGAAAATATTGTTGAAACGTGTTTAATTGAATTTTTATGAGCTCTCGCAGTGTGTGCGTGATTTCTGCTTGCCGTTCAAATAATTTCATAAAATTTTATATGCCACATGCAGAGACTGAGCCAAAGGTAGCGTCAGCGGCAGCACAATTTGATAAACTGGCGTGACCGGAAAAAAGGAAAAAAGATGCGTGTGTGAAAGTATGAGTGCAAATCATTTCAATGGGTTTATTCATAATTTAACACGTTCGTTTATCTGCAGTTTTTTTCCACTTCTTTTTTTGGGGGGAAATTAATATCAGCATATGAAATGAGTTCACTGGCGCAAATTGGGTGTTTATTCCACGAATTGAATCAACAAATGTGTTTTCGAAAAAAAAGGGAAAAATTTCCATCAATTTGGTATTAAAACGATTCACAGCCAACTTTAATCTTGGCACACACGTGTGTTCCCCCCATCCACACACGTTCAGGCGTGGAAAGTTTGCAGACCCTTCGGCGGGAGCTTTTCGCTTTCCGCGTTACGTTTTTGTTCTTGTTGTTATTGCTTCTGTTGTTGTTGGTGTCTCTATTGTGAAGGCCACAGGCCACAGAAATTTACATTAAACGACGGACGACTGCGCGATTGCGATATTTTTTCATCTAAAATATGCTCAAACACACGACTAATGGGCCGCCGGGGAATCACTGAGTGTGCGGCGGGCAAGTGGGCGGTGCTGCGAGGCGTGGCTAGCGCAAGAAAGTATGCAAACATATTCAAAGTCAGGCGGATGACTGTAGCTCGTTCGCAAGCTAAATCTTTTTGCGATAATAAATTATTATAAAGTCTGCGGCTGCTCACCGACGTCGTCTGCGTCGTGGCCACTTTGCATGGCAGACGCGCAGACGGGTTGGGCGTGCAGCAGATGCGCATACGCCCGGTTGGACGTCAAATTGTGATGCTGGCAAGGCAGGCTGCCCCAAGACTTTTGCCATTCAATATGCTTCACTGGCAATGCCTGCAGATACGAACTGCAAGAATACGAACGTCCTACTCTCAATGTGGCCTGCTCCAGTCCAGTCCGGTGCGGAGTTGGCTCGCTTGGTTTGGTTTATTGCTGCAATTGTTGCTACTGCAAGCCAATTTCCAGCAAACGAAACGAAATTTTTCGGTGTTTGGCATAAGTCAAGTTTTCAGTTAGCAAGGGCAACGGCAGCAGCAGCAGCAGCTCGTTCAGTTTACACTCGCTCGCTCGCTCGCTTCTGTTTGGCTGTTCAGTCAGCCAGGCAGGCAGGCAGTCAGTCGACTGTATAAAATGGATTTACTGCCAACTGTTGAACTATGCGCTGTGTTCCCGCACTATTTACTACCTGCATTTCTATTGCTACTTTTGTAACTTGTTAGCGTTGCCGACCCGACGACGACTCGACTCTTTCCCTGTTCCTTGTTCCCTGTGCCAGCGTCGTGGCTCTGTTCTGCTGCCCTGCCCCCTATTTGTCCGTCACTTTTACTGCCATTCGGTTTCAGTTTATTTTTACTTGCCTTCTTTTTTTTTGGGGAAACGTGAGTGGGGGAAGCAGGAGGAACTAGTTGAAAATTTACTTTTCGCATTATTCGATTTGTTGTCTTGGGCAACCGAGGGTGCTCTGCACTTTACATTGTTTGCATTGCCAGCGAGCAGGGTGAGCGAGCAGGAGGACTGCTGAGCGTGGCGAGGAGATTGGACCTTTTAGCTACCAACTAGTTTTTTATGCTTGATGGCAATTTGCGCCCTTCTGCAAATTTGCCGCTGATTGGCTACACAAGCCAAGCAGCTGGACAGGAGCAGCAGCAAAGCAGAGTAAAGTACTTGCATATTTTCACCTTTGCTGGGGGCAGCTGTCAAAGCACAGTTTAAAGTCCCAACTATAATGCTCAAGCTAACAAAGCACACACACACACACAGGCAGCGAACTATGTGCTGCCCTTAAAGTAGCTTAAAGTTCGCGCTCGCCTCGTCTGCGCTGCATATTGCATACTTTGCGGCGATACGCGGCGCGTAAGTTAAGTCATAAAATACAATTCAATAACGCCCAGCAACAAAACTTGTCCACTCTACCACAGTCTCTTTCCCTCCCCTTTCCCTCCCCTTTCTCTCCTTCTCTTTCTGTCTCTCTTACACCTGTACACCTTGTCTGACAGCTGTAAAATCAGCCGCGTGGCGCAGCCTTAAAAAGTAGTCGCTGCGAGAGACTGAGCCACTGCCGGAGTCGGAGCCAGCGGCAAAGCCCAAGCTTGAGACGTAGCGGAAGCCATTGCGCTGTTGCTCGTAAAAAATAGCTGAGAAAACTTATTGAGCTAGTTATGAGTTTCGTACATGATACTAACGGCTACGTCCCGGCAATAATATCTGCTCCCTGGCAGCAGCAGCTGCTGCGAGACAGTCCACAAAAGGGGAGGGGTGAAGAAAGGGCTAAGTGTGGGAACGGGGAAACCATCCGCGTACACGTTATGGCTTTTTGGTGGTGTGTAAAAGTTGGCAACATTTGCGCGTTGCATAAAAACCTCGTGCACTGTCCGAATTTTCTTGGCTTGCTATTTGAATTGAGCGGCGCTTAAGGGGAGCATCTTCTACTTTGTAGATTGCACAGTGAAAGGCGAAAGGAAGCCACAACTAAACAATTTGATATTTTCATTAGTCAACGAGCAGCTACAATGTGTGTGTGTGTGACACTCTTATAAATACTGTTCTACATATACTTTATTCCATACACCATTTACCATTTACCATCCCCTACTCACCTGCACTGTAATAAACCGACAGACTATATTAATAATCGCAAAACATTTCGCAATTCGCAGGTGTATACGGCGACGTGCAACGTGTAAAGATATTGTACAACAAAAAGGACTCGGCACTCATACAAATGGCGGAGCCGCAGCAAGCTTATTTGGGTAAGTCAAACATGCCGAACCAGCCCGCGATGCTGCCAACTGCAACTACTCGCAAAAGTAATGAAAAATCTGCGCGCTCGTTGCGGCAGCCAAAAAAGTGCAATCAGATAATAAAAAAAAAAACCCAACGAGAAAGAGAGAGCAGGAGAGAGAACATTGCAGCAAAGAAAGTAAAGCAGCAAGGAACGACCAAGGGTTGAACCTGAAACGTAGTAGAAGGGCAGCCAACAGCCAGGGGCAGGGGCAGGGGGCAGCTGCAATTTGCAGCTTGTTTAAAATGAAAAATTCCAGCAACATGAAATTCCAAACGGTGCATACCTTTGGCTGCCATAGTTGGCAGTTACTGCTGCTGCTGTTGTTGCAGCTGCAAATGCAACAAACAAAATGTATTAAGAATAAAAATTGTTAAAGCGAAAGAGATGGCCAGATATAACGACTGACTGCAGCAATGAGCTATGTATGTAGTTACCCCAAGCCGATCCACACAGAATCCCAATCCGAATCCGAGTTGGAACGAGGCGTATCGGGCGGTGGCTGTTGGACTGCTGGGTGCACATAAATGAAATTTTATAAGCGCTTTATTACCAGCGCCTGTCCGACACCTGCTCCAACTGCTGCTGCTCTTTCTCAGGTTGCGCTGTAGTGAAGAGGGAAGGGAGGGGGGTGGCTTGAAGGACAACAGAGACTGACCCCACGGCTCATGCTGAGGCGCGACATGCCAATCATTTTATTGCATTTATTTGTGTGCACTTTCCCATTGTCAGGTAGGTGCCACCACAGCACCCCACACCTCTCGTCTCTCTCCCCTCCTCAGCCTGTTTGTGTGCGCATTAAACGAAATGAAAATCGCCGCGCATTGCGAGGCGTTAAGAGCAGCCAACCGACGTGCCAAATTCCACTTTATTACAAAAGCAAAAGCAGAATGAAAAAACCGAAAACCAAAAAGAAAAAAAAAACTGAAAAAAAGGAAAACGAAAATATAAAACGGGAACTCGCTCGCACAGCAAGCGACGACAGCAAGCGCTGACAGCGACACCTTTTCAATTTCGATTTGGTTTTATTCCATTTAATACGCACAGTGGACACTGCACGCCGTGTGGACGGCGGCTGGACAGAGGAACAGTGGAGAAGCGGGACGGGGGGAGGCACTTCTTTCATTTATACACTCGAGAAATAACTCAAAAGCTGTCAAAGCATTGCCGGTGTGCGGCGGGCTTAATTGAAAATGACAGCGGCAGCTGAGTGCGACATGCCAAAAGTAATTGCACGCATTGCGCATACGCAGCGTGGCACACATAACATTTGTGCTTATTGGCCGCTGATGCTGCTCCTGGGCCCAGGATGCATGCAATAATTATCGCCAGCAGCCTGCATTCTTAACAAACCATTTTCTCGACTGTGCAGCAGCTGCCATTTGCTGTTGTTGTTTTTATTATTATTATTAAATAAGTTTAAATAAATTTAATTAGCGCCATGAACGCAACGCAGTGCAACGGAAATTGCCAGCAAATTGCGCGACATGGAAAAAAGATAGCCACGCTGACCTCCATTTTTTGTCGATTGCAGCAGTGCGTGCAGGGTATGCTAGACTGCCATATGCTCTGTGGAAAGAGAACGATGTTTTTGAATCATCACAAAAAAAGAGAACAAACCCGATAAGAAAAATAAACAACAAAAACTGAATGCAATTTTTCTTGTCATTTGCTTTGTTGCAACATGTTGCAAATATGCTTTGTGCTGCACTCAATTAATAGTGGCAATTATCATTATGCAAACATTTTTATTGCCTCGCTTTTTCCTACCTCATTCCACCTGCCGTTGCTGCTGCTCTTGTGCACTTTTGTGGCTGCTGATGCTGCTGCAGTTTGCTGCATATTTGAGCACAAAAGCATTCCAGCTTTGAGCTAATGAATTCTTAATAATGAATACCGACTCTACCAACTCTCGCATATTCTCTGCACTGTCCCCCCTCTCTCACTCTCTCTCTCGTTCTCTCTTCCTCTGTGCTGCATTATTTTTGTAATTTCTGGCTAATCAGTTTGCATATTTTCAAAAACAACTGCCACAAACCGAGAATATAATCTATATTGAATTTGTCGATAATTTGACAAGCTGCAGCAACCCCAAAACAATTTCTGGTTGCAGTTTGCTCTGCGCTGTGAATGTTGAAAACATTGTGGTGGGCGTGGCATGACGTCGCTTTATTTGTGCCAGCAAAACCAAAGCTATTCGACAAGCAAATTATTGTGCAACCAACCAGCCCTACGTAAACACATTCACACTCTCGCACACGCACACACACACAGGCACACACATGCGTATACGTATCGTATAGTCTGGCAAGCGAGAATATTAATGGCGCTGCGTCAACATATAGACTACTAATGTGCCGCGAGGGCTGCCAAATGGCAAACACTTCCGGTCGAGTTCTGTTACAGGTGAACTGGCACTAGTAGGGTGTGTGTTTGTGTTTGTGTGTGTGTGTGTGCAGGGTGGGAGAGTAGGCGTGGATGAGGGTGTTGGAGTTTGCCGGTGAGTGCGCACTTATGCACTCATAAAATATTAACAAATTCATTCGTTACTTTGCCCAAAACTCTCGCAACTCTCGGGCCAGAACAAAGACGATTACCGACCCTGGACGCCCCAGTCGACTCTGTTGGCCAGACTAGGGACAGGCGCTGGCGGGCAGCAGATGTCCCAGCACCAACTCATACTACCTCTCTCCCCAGAAACGCCACCCTCACACCATGCATACGAAAGTGTCTCTCTGTCCATGAGTATCTCCGTGTGGGTGGGTGTACACACAAAATACGGTTACAATTGCACACTCAGCATACGAATTACAGCGTAAAGGCGAAAAAAAGACTGAAACTTTTTGTAGATGAAGTCTAGAGCGGAGCAAATCGGACAGGCAGACGGACCCGACCGGACCACGCTGGACTGAGCAGAACAGAATAGGAATGGACTAACTGAACCCAACTCGGCCCAAACAGAGTGCGACAGCAATCAAGAACCAAAGCAGAAATAGACAAAAACATTCACACAGACACACAGTGCTAAAACAATAAGCGAGGGCAGGGTAGGGATGTGGGGCAGTGGGGCGGGGGGATGCGGCATCATGTAAGTGGCGTGTAGACACTTGTGTGTGAGAAATATTATAATGGTTCATTCGCCCTGGCGACGTCGTTGCTTCGTTGCTGACCGGATGCGCGTCATTTGTTATTGTTATTATTGCCAACCTAGTTGGGATTAAGTTTTTGCGCAATTTATTACAAACTATAGACACAACTCTCATATAAATTTATAGGCAGACACACGCACAGCTGCCGTCCCATCTGCATGCTGTGAGGAGAGGTAGAAGAGGTGGATGGGGGACGGGAGATGAGAGACGTTTTCATTGTTTGGGGAATTTTTGCTATGTTGCCATACAAATTACTGCAAAATATTTTGCATGAGGCCGCCTCGTACGCATAAAAGTATTTACAATAAAAACAAACAAATATTTGCGCAGCCTTCGCACACACACGCACACACGCATAAACGGATAGACACGTATCTATGTGCGTATATATTATGAGCCGATTACGTCGACGTCATGTGAAACTTGTTACAGACTTCTGACAAAGTTTTTGTTACACTCGACTTCATCGTTAAGTGACTATTTGAATGACTTAGTTACTGCTTCATATACATACTCCATATGTGTTGGCGAAGTATGCGGCAAAGTTTTTCGTAGAACTGACTTAAGATACTTAGTATTAGTGCATATGTTGTTGTTCCCCTGGCTCATAAATTTGACCAGAATTATAAACGACTTGCCAGAGTTCGCTTGGGGTAATGGCAAAGTGCCGTTTGCTTTGTTTATGGGCTCAATCAATCTCACCTGAGCCAATTGTGCCGCCTAAGCTCAGGATGCCTTAACCCATTTCATTCATATTTTTACTCTCACACAAATCCTTCGAGTCACTTTCGGGGCTAAGTCAAGACAGCAAAACTTCTCGGTTGACGCTTCTTACAGTCTGCATGGGGCTCAGATGTGCGTGAGCTCTTTTTTCTGCAGTTTCCTCGGGTTTTTCCCCGCTTGTTTTCTTGTTTTCCTGTTTTCATTTTCGTTTCCGTTTTTTAATGCCTTGTAAGTTAATAATGATTTGTTGTTGTTGTTGTTGCTGCTGCTGCTACTGCTGCCACTGGTCAGGCTGGTAATTAAAACTTTAAGATACTTTTTGAGTTGGGGCTCAGGCGGAAGCCGCAGCGGCAGCCGGCAGCAGCTGCAAGAGCACTCAGAAAGGGCAAAAGCAGCTGATAGGCAAAGTTGGTCCTCACTTTTTGGGGCTAGCACTGAAGTCTGCCCCACACACACACACACATACACACACAGGCGCACGCACATTAATCTTTATTACAAGTGTTTGTCATATACTTGCACAATAAACCACACGACGCATGTGGCCAAACTGGCAGAAGCGTTTGTCACTGCCGTTCACCGTATTCCGCTGTCCTGGTGTCCTTCCTTTCTGGCTTTTATTTAACAATTTATTATATTTTTCAAGCCTTATTTTTTGTAGAATCATTTAATCCATTAGGCAAACAATAAACGGCTGAGTAAGCATATTATTTCACAATAAAATACAAGCAACTGTACCCAGTACAGCCCACTCCCACTCCGCCCCTTCGTCTCTGCGCACTTTATGACAACTGCTCACAATGATAAAATGCTATATAATTTATTAAAATAATGCATAAAAAAGCGAAAGAAAAGGGACAAGTCCCAGCATGACATGCCAACAAATTGAAAAGAATGAAAAAAAAATCGAATTTGAAGTCGAAATCGAATCGAAATAGAAACAGAAATCGAATCGAATCGAGCTGAAATGAGAATTGTAGAGAATTGTTTATTTCGTTTAACTGAATGTGCAGCAGTTGTTTCCAATTGAGCCGCAGGTGTTATGACTATCGGGACTGGGAGAATGCTCCGTGTGTGCCTGTGTGTGTGCTGCGTGTAGTGGGAGAGAAGCGAATGAAAAACTATAGCATACTTTTGTGGGCAATGCATTTTATGGCGAGTCATTTGCTTGTAAATCACCAAAGGCAGACGACATTGATAAAGTTGCAGTTACATTTTTCTATGTAAATATTTGCCTGCATTTATAGCTGACTTGAGGGTGGTGCAGCAACAGCAAGAGGGAAGGGTGGGGAGTAGATCGGCATGGGTACGCGCCGACGTAATTTTATGGCTTGTAACGCAGCATATAAATTGCATCTACACATGTGAACACATGTACTTGCACTGGTATTAGTGAGTAGCGTGAATGCAAACATGTACACAAATATTCCCTTACCCCACACACACACTCACTTGTATGTTCACATATGGCTGGCAGGCAGCCCTCGCTCTCTTGGGCAAAAACTTTGCCACTAAATTTCATGCATTTCGATTCGTTTTAACGGCAAGCATTGTATTTATTTGTGTGTTTTTCTTTCTTTTTCTATGTTCGTTCTATTTCTGCAGCCATGTCTCACCTTGATAAATTACGTTTATGGGGCAAGCCAATACGTGTCATGGCCAGCAAACATCAGGCCGTGCAGCTGCCAAAGGAGGGCCAACCTGATGCGGGCCTAACACGTGACTACTCCCAGAATCCATTGCACCGTTTCAAGAAGCCCGGCAGCAAGAACTATCAAAACATCTACCCGCCATCGGCGACACTGCATTTAAGTAACATTCCGTAAGTATCTAAATATATACCATATACCTGTATCTCTATCTATAAATCGTACATAATATACAAGCGTGTATTGATGGAAGATGCCTATCGCGTGTTTGGCTCGTGCTGCTCTTCCTGCGATAGTGGCGCGCACAGCTGGAGTTGGTTTTTTCATCAACGCCACGCGGGCAATTACAATTACCGTTATGAGCAACGGCAGCAGCAGCAGCACCAGCAGCAGCCGGAGACCTGGCAGACGCCCCGTGTCGTTTTTGTCTGCCCAAATATGACAAAGCACCCCGCGAGGTTCTTGTGAGACGCCAGTGGGGCGGGACTGGGCGACGTGGCTGCTGTTTGAATTTATATGCTCGTGCCCGAGCACAGTCGAACTGTTGTTACAGAGTTTGTCTCGATGTGTGGCATAGTGGGGCATAGAATGTGGCACGGCGTGGTGTTTATGCGATATCTATAGACGGCACACAGCATGCCAATTTAAATCGATAGCTGTTAATTTTGCGCATGTTCTTCTCTTGTCTCCCGCACAGCTCATCCTGCACTGAGGATGACATCAAAGAAGCCTTCACCTCCAACAATTTCGAAGTCAAAGCATTCAAATTTTTCCCGTAAGTTGAAAGAAACATAGAGATAGATAAATGTTCAATTAATATAATAATCGAATTTTGTTGTTTACAGCAAGGACCGCAAGATGGCACTGCTACAGCTGTCGTCGGTGGAAGAGGCTGTGCTGGCACTGATCAAAATGCACAACCATCAACTGTCCGAATCGAACCATTTGCGTGTGAGCTTCTCCAAGTCGAACATCTAGAATCCGACCAGGAGTCAGGTTCACTGAACTTGACTGAGTGCCAACAGCAGCTACGCCTCGCTACGGCAGCAGTTCTTTTGGCAGCAACAGATACAATCTATAATTCGTAGTACAAGCGGCGTGCAGGGCAATCGCCGCACCCACTTCCACTGTTAATTGACAAGCGAGATCCCATCCCATCCAATCCAACAATGCAAAATCCACATCAGCAATAATCCCAACTGCAACATTACAGCCCATAAACAACAGAAAAATATGATAGAAAAGAAGAACCACAGCAACAACAATCGATGCAAGAGCTATAGCTATCTATATACATATTTATATACATACATTTACATATACAAAGTCTTAAATCTATCAGAGAAAAAAAAAACAAACCAATTCCATTATGAAAATCTATCATAACTAATACTGCAGAAATTCTAAAGATTATTAAACAAAACCCTATACAATTTATTAAAAAAAACAACAATTAAATACGTGTTTATGAAGAATACAATTGCAAACAGCAGAGAAAAAAAACCCAGAAACAGAAACAAAAGAATTGATTACAAATAAAGAAGCAGAAAAACAGCCCACTAAACAATCAGCGACTTCGTATAATCATAAGCTTAAAGTAAATACAATATGTAGTAAGTAAGTTGCATTGCATAGAGAGTATACAAAAAACAAAAAAAAAACGGCATTAGTTGTTATTTTAGTGCACTGTACTGTGTTTTGGTTTTAAAAAACAGCAGAAAAAAAATATAGAAAGAAAGAAAGAGAGAGAACGATAATGATGAAGACGGAGATAGAGTCAAAGCAAAGAAAACAAAATTTACATTTATGATAACAAATGGAGTAAGCAAAATTTTATTATGTACACGTATTTACTGTTATTATAATTTAAGTGATGGAAACTCGATTGAGATTCATGATTTTTACAGAAAACCAGAGTAGAGAAAGAAACCCCAGAAAAAAGTAAAAGATTTAACTTAAATTGCGAGCGCATTTAAGGATTTTTTAAATGTTTTTCATTTGTTAGTGGTACGAATAATGTTAAAAGTAAATCTCAAAAAACAAAAAAAAACAATCGAAAATAAACTAAAAACATAGATCAACTTGCACTCTAATAATTTAAGTGTAATTGAAGCCAAGCAGAAAGCAGAAAGGCGCTGAAAATGTATTACATTTAAATTAAATAATATAAAGAAAACCTATATTCGGGCGTGTGAAGAGATCCCATCATAACTTTAGTGCGCCTATTCGTTTAGCATTAGAACTAAAGTAAAGCTATGGTAATTCTTTTAAAGGCAGGTAAACAAAACAAAACAAAAGCAAAATCAAGTAAGCAGCGTACGTAACTTTCTGTGTGTGTGTATATGTAAATGTTGTTAAATTAGCGAAATATATATACACGAAATGAATATACATGAATATATATATAAAACATATGTATAGGTATATACGTACATATATGCATATATGTATATGTATTGAACTACGACAAAACATGAAACAGGAAATAAAACAAATTTTAAGCCACTAAAGTAAAATCTCAAAAGAATCGTAATTATATAAATATATATATTTAGGCCTAAGCATACCAATATGAAAGACATATAAGTGTTTTTAGCAAAATAAAAACAAAAAGCAACAAAAAAACAAACAAAACAAGAATGGAAAACAAAATACAAAAACTCAATGATTTTTTGATAATTTTACAAAATGCCCACACAACCGCAAAAACACACAGACACGCACACACACACAGAAACAGACAGACCGACAGACAGGCAGGCACAACTATCTATACACACATCAATGTTTATATACATATATTTAGAAAGTGAAATAATTATTTATACTATGTTGGCGCAAAAGAACAAAAAGAAACAAGAAAACAAAAACAAAAATACAAAGAAAAATAAAGATATACAAGAAAAAAAAACAAACAAACAAAAACAAAACGAGAATGATTAATAAACTAATTTTAACTGTAACTAATTGATACGGACTTAGTTTCTAAGCATAAGTAGAAGTGATCGTAATTTAAAATTAACAATTAACAATTAAATCATAAACGAAAATGGTAAATTTTGAAACATAGAAAACGTGTACGAAAAGCAACAGTAAATTATTGTAAAATGTGTAAAATTAAATATCATACAATATTTACAATTATCGAACAAGTCACACACACACACACACTGAGACATACACAAACGCATAGCCGCGCATGTGACCGAGTATTGGGAAGTATTGAATGGAATGTTGAAATAGGAACAACTAGTATATAGTTATGAAAAGAACACATATTTTAACCGACACACAACACGTTTCTCATGCAACTCAGCAAAAGCTTAAAGTACATTTTTAAAGCAAACTCTAGCGTTTCATGTATACATGCTATCCTAAACGAATCTAATCTAATCTAATCTTACTTGAGCTAATTAACTTATTAACATATGATCTATGTCTATGCCTATGTCTATGTCTACTTTATATAGATACATTTACATATACACGTTTTGTTAGCGCATCGATGCAAGGTAATGAGAGATATAAACATATGTCTATGTATACATACATACATATATATAGATATATCTATACATATACTATATCAAACCCACGACTGCTAGAATTTCAAATGAGAACTCTTGACAAATCAAAAATTTCATACAAGTATATCAATAAAAAAGAAAAACAACAACTATTGCTACTTACAAAAACATAAAACCAAACGAAGCATAAGAAACAAAACAAAAGATGATAAATTCATGTGTATGTGAAAAGTTGATTCATGAAATATTTATGTGTTTGTACGGTATATACTGCGAGCATACTAATGTAAACCCACGCATTTACACAAGCAGACACACTCAAACACACACTTACTCCAATCAATCGAAATGCATTATAGGAAGGCGGAACAGTGACAATGCTGCGTGGCACAGTGGTATGCAACGTTCGAAGCGTAATCAAATATTTAGCCCAACGATATGATAGATACAATTTGCGCTACAGCGTGTTTATTGTTGATAATGAACAACACACCGAATAAGCAGCATGCGAATTAATAGAACTATATACAAACAAAACAAAACGAAACATAAATACTGCATTAAATGAGTGCAAAATAGGCAATTCAGATATATTTGAGAAAACACTAAAAGTATTACTTTACCATGTAGAAAATCAGCAACTGGATACATACATACAAGTACATTGAAGAATTTAATAATTAAAAATTAATCAGATAAAGAATAACACAATGATGAAGTGAGAGGGACAAGCCCGGAAGCGCATCTTGCATGCCTCTGGTGCACCGTGAAGCAATTACATTACACTTAAAGAAAATATATATGAAATTACAAGCGCAAAAGATTAATTGGGTAATAATCAGTGTGAAGCAGACAGCATAGCGGTAGCAGCTATAAGTTGTACATTTTGAGCTGCATAACGAGATTTTACCCCTATGCAAATTGAAGCATAATAAATTCAAGACTAAATATTAATTACACATATACATAACATACATATGCAAGCATACATAGGTGTATATACACACAAGGCATGTCTGCGTACGCATTTCAGTTGTACAATGCTCACTCGCCGTCACAGCCGAGAGATCCACATAATCTAAACACTCGAATGCTATGCCAATGTACTGTATGTAATTGTAACTATATAAATCTACGTATAATGTATTGAGAAAGGAGAATACAACAAACGAAGGAAGTCAGACAATGATAATGCAGCTTCAGGAGCATGAACAAACTTGATACAGGAGTTAGAAAAGAACTGTTTTCATTTCAACAAACATACTGATACATATATAGCAACAACAGAAACATATCAACAACGTTTGTCAAACGCATAAAAGTTGTTCACTTTACACAATCACGCACACACACACAGACATACTTTGTGAGTACACATCAAGAACCCAATGTCCCGATTATTCCGTTTAGAGCAGTCAAAAGTCATATGCATATACATAGCCATCCAGAGCGCAGTTATGTAGGACAAGGATCGAAAGGATCTACGTTATATGTATCGTTGAAATCAAGCATTTTGAGCGTTAGAATAGAATAAGAATATATCAGAGATGCATGAGACAAATGTTACGAAAATGTATAAAAGGAAACATCCGAAATTATATTAAGAACGATGTATCGGACCGATAGTCGCCGTAGACAGAGAGTTTGACAGTTGATGACAGATGAAACGTGAAAACATAGAGAATTTGTTAAATATTTTGCCAACGAAGAAAGACAAAATTAAACATTAGTTTTCTAGTTACAGTATACTTTTTTAAGGAGTTTATTTCACAAACCATATTTTTTTGGTAAAATATTTTATAGATTTATGTGCTCATTACCAAGTATTTTTATTAGCATAAATTTTGTGTGGGTTTTTCGTGTGGTTTTTAGCAAAACGGAAAGTAAAACTGAACGTGAAGGTGGGGTTTGTTGGTGCGTTTGTTTCTATTGAGTGTTTTTTTCTTGTTTACTTTGGTGATTGGACAAACGCACTCGCATCTAGAGAACAAAAAGTATATAGACATACATATATTAACGAAGACGTACATATATAGCTAGAAGAATCTGTGTTTTTAATTGCTTATTTGATATTGAATTGTTTTTATTAGATTTGAATTAAGTTTCGAAAATTGAAGCACACGAAACAAAAGTAAAAAAACGCAACAGCAAGAATACAAGTTTTAAACAGACAGAAGTTCCTAATTTTTAGTGAAATGATATAACTAAAAGCAGCAAGAAAAACAAAAACCGAAACTAACAAGACAATTTGCAGCAGTGAATTAATTATACATACATCTACAGATACAACTAAAGATACAGTAAATACAGATAAACAGGCAAAAGAGATGAAAAATTTACCAATTTGATTACTTGCAGATACGATCACGATTACAATTTACCTTAACGATTGTCTACTTTGCTTATATACTTTCCCTTACTTTCCTTTTGACTTATCCATGGTCTGTCTAGAAATTTTGTGCGCGTTAGTCAAAAATTATGGAAGAATTCAACTAGGGTCCAAGTTTTAAATATAATAAATTATATTTAACAAACATTAATTAAAAGAACAAACAACAAAGTTGGCTTGGAACAGGCTAATTTGTTTGAATTTATTGGTACCCACTTTTCGAGATCACAATATTTAACAAAAATACTGAGAAAACCAACAGGTACACATCTACAATTGTCTCTAACTATCTATCTAACTCTTTCAATCACGCTATTTCACTGGCGCACACACACTTTCATACACTGACAAACATTACGGTTTTCTACTGACTCAGACTTAGATACAGATACTTATTGCCAAATTGCTTCGAACACGTATCTTTGATTCTGAATTGCTTATCTAACCGAAACTACAAATGGAAATCACGCGAAACAATCAAAACGAACTTGCGACATTTGTTATTGAACATTTCTTAAATTTACACCAAAATAAAACACTTTTAAACATTAGTGCTCTATAATTGTACAACTTATTCGTAAAGGTAAATCAATAACGAAAAATAATCATTTTACGCTCTAAATGAAAGTAAACAAGATGTTTATATAACGCAAGATTTTCCTCACCAAATTTTACTATAAATCTATTATGTGTATTGTATATAAAACCAAAATATAAAAAAAAATGCAAAAGTATATTGATATATGTAAAAGTATTGCGGTTGTAGCAGGATTACATAGATCTTACAACAACAACAACAACATCAGCAGATCTAAACCAGAACATCTAAAACGACTTCAATTAAATCAAATGCAAAAAAAAAACAAAGAAGAAAAAACTATAAACTAAAAAGATTAACATTTTCGATTTTCACGTGATGCTGAGAAAGGACACGGCGAAGTAAAAGCGGATGTTTGAGTTAAGAATTTGGCTTGAAAGTTAAGCTTACTGCAGTCACAACTCCCAGTGTGGCCAGATGTGAAAAATACTTAATGAAAATAAAAGAAACAAAATAAAAACGGAGAATAGAGTATGTGGTAAAAAAAAACTGAATCAACAAGTAAAGAAAGAATTGTGCGCAGAGAACTCAATTTCAAACAATGAAATGAGATGAATATTTGTTATGTTACAAGCATTAATTAATTATTATAATATTAATTATTATTGAGAATATTTGAGAAATAAATACAAAATAAAAGAAATGATTTAAATCATTAAAAACTATACATTTTTGTATGTGGTGTACTCAATTTAAAAAGAAATACCAATATACAAGTAGGCATTGGAAAGGAAATTTTTCGGCTCACTCTGCGTTTTATTTTAAATTATTGTTAAGTTTTAAAGCGTATATTTTATCATGAGTTGCATTATTATTATAAACTCTCATAACAAAGAAAAAAGCATGAGTTGTTAAAAAACAAACACAGCTTCAAAAGTGTTTAGTTTGTTTCGCTTCGACACTATCCTGATTTAAACTTACAAAACTTATCACTAATTCGTATTGTATTTAATTTTAAGATTCTTAGTTTATCATTATAAACATGTTGCATGTAGTCTTGACTTTAATTTTGTATTCAAACCTAATTCTTATCATTTGAGCTTATGTTTAATTTTCACAAGAAATATAAAATGACATTGAAAAGAAATTACAAATATTGTTTTATTATTACATTTATTATTAAAAATACTGGTTGCCAGGAACAAATTACAAGTTTGCTTGACGGATATTAAAAAATTTTTTTTGGCTTTATTGTAAGGATGACCATGGTTCTTTTGAACGTAAGAGAAAACGCTAAGTTGGAAACACTGCTGCACCAGGAAGCATCACATCAGTGTTGCCCAATTGATTACTTTATTTCTCCGCTAAATCTATCATTAAAAAATGTGGGACACGTTGATAAATTTCGATTGGTGGGAGTTACTGAGATTTTTTTTAAAGTAAAATGGTCGTAATTTTAGATTTTTGCGATGGCTCCATCATTGTTTACTAGCGAAGGGCAAACAAGTGCTTCAGCTATCATCCGATATTTCAAAGAAAAAGGCCAGATTTCACCAGTTCATGGACAGGAACAGTGTTGAAAAGTTTTTTTGCTCTTGAGTACACTGTGGGTTGCTGTACAGGATAAGTTGTGCTTGGGGATAGTCTATTCAGCAGCCACAGAAGTGAAACTCTGTTAATGTTAACGCACTGTTGACACGAAGCAATGAACAGCGGTTAAAGTTGCTGCCACTTGTTTTTTCGATCCAAGGACCCCAGAGCCCGAAGCATTCAGAGTAAAGACTTCGGCTGCACGCTCGGCTGGGGTACTTGCATGTACTTTTCACCACCTCGTCCCCCAGCGGCGAAATGGAATTTTTTTCAAAGGCGTCTTATAAGAAGAGAAAATGAAAAAAAAACACTTCCTTGGAGCCTTTTCCAGGGTAACCAGTACACTTGAATATTGCATTACCGACAGCCTGGTAACACGAGCTTCTGCTTTTCACTCGTTTCAATCAGACACCACCACCCTACCTTAGAAAAATCCTTTTGTCGTCATACAAAACGAAGTGATCATCGGTCAATAAACATATGTTTCTTCGTTGTTTTACAGGCATTGGGCTTAAAGTATTTTAACTCATTACACTTTTTTGGGAATACTGGCTATGCGTTTTCAATAAAGACCTCCTTTGTTCAACTTCGTGATCTGAATGGATCAGCTCAAAGCAACAAACCTTTTAAGGTTATCTGAATTCAATTTATTAAATAATAATTTCAACATTTTCCAATCATACCACACTCGCCACGACAATCCTCACCCTTGATCCTCGTGAATGGTAACAAATTATGGATAACGACTAGTGTTAATTAATATTGGTTTAGAAAAATCAAGTTTCAATCTTTTAATTTGATTATGATACGACGAAAACCAAAAATTAATAAACTTTAAAAATGGAATTTTTACATAATAATTGGAATTAGATTACAATTTAATAAATAAATTGAATACATTTAATAAATAATTAAAAAAAAACAATAAATTTCTAAAATAATTTGAAAAAATTCAATTGATTAAACGGTCGTTATATACATAATATTTAAAGTTTATTTTATTTCATTATTAGAGATCAATTAAATCAGCAAATCATTTAATGACTGAGATGATTCCTAAACCATACACCCAAATGTCCGATTGATCGATCACAGATGTTTTAAGATTTTAAATAAAAAACTGGATTGGTTTATATTTTATTTATATGTATATATTTTCATTTAATAATGTAACATCGCTTTAATCTCACGCAAAGAACTATTTTGGATTTAGTTTACGCTTTTTAAGATAATTTTATTGTTATCATTGCTATTATTCTGAATAAATAATAAGTTTAAGTTGACTTATGTATTTATATGTACTCGTATTTATTATTATTATTAATGCTGTTTATGCAACATATGCAGATGCTTTCGTAATACGCGTTTTATGTTTTGTATCTATAATCGTAATGAATTTCCTTGTCTATATCTGTGTACATACTCGCAAAGTATATATTATATTTAGATGTATGTATGTATGTTTACGTAAGTATGTATGCATGTAAGTACCTATGTGTATATATGCCTACAATAACGTTCATTTAATTGTATTTTCTTGTTATTTCTTTAAGTTCATCTTTGTGGCAGTGGTAAATCAGAGAATTATTGGTTTCTATTCTTCAGCTGTTCACGTGGCAATCAATTTTTTCGATTCTTTTCTCGGTTTGCAACTATTCTCCTCGGGCGACCGGTTTAGCTCTGTTGCTGTGCCTGTATTCATATATGTGTGTGTGTTTACAGTACTTATGCAAATGTACATAGAATGTGTTTATTAACTTTGAATTCTCATTTAAATTTTGAATCGAGGTGGCAAACAGAGAAAGGCGAAACAAAATGTAGACGTTAGTATATATCCTTTGATTGAGTCATTTCTCGGTTTTGTCAGTTTTCATGTGGTGGGTTTCAAAAATGATTTCCAAATGTTCAATGTATTTCACATTGTTGTAATTACACTGCATATATAAGTTTTGTATATTATTTTTTCATTCATTGTATTATTTACGCGTCTACTGGAAAACATGCAGTTTAAGTACATAGCCATTTGTTTTTCGTACGATTTTTAACTAGAATTTATGTACTTGTATGTTGTTTACAATGCTTTCATATTGTAATATTATTATTATATTTTCGCGTTTCAGCTATAGTTGGTATGTTGCAAACTGTTGGTGGTAAATCTGAAATATAATTGCTATATTTGACTATTCATTTTAGAATTTTAGAATCGGTAATGAGTATTCGATTATGAATGCGCTAGAAAAGTGTACAAAAAAAGTGTAAAGTACTATGGGAACGATTGTTAAAATGAAACTGTTCTCTTTTGGGGATTTTAGAAAAACGTTTGCCATTTGATATGAAAACTCTCTTGCTTGCTTTGGGAGTCTCTTTTCTTCTTCTTCTACTACTCTTGTTCATCTGCTTGTTGTTCAGTCTTTGTAACAAAATTGATTGCTTGGATTTGTAAATTTGTTTTGCTGGATTGTTCTTGTTGTTGTTTTTGTTGTGGTTGTTTCTTGTGATGTGTTTGTGGTAACTGATATTGTAGAATGACGATAAAAGCCAAAGATGGGAAAGGCTAAGTTAATTGTGAACTGTGAATGGAGCATGCTCGTGAAGTGTTGTTACAGTTAGTCTTAAGTAGGTGTTGCCTTGTAATTTTTGTTGTTGTATATTATGTTTATAATAACTCGCTAAGCCCTGAGCATTTGGTCTCCATTTGCTTGTTAAGTTCGACAAAAGAAATTGTTGCACAAACGTGCTGCGAATCATTCAAAATGTAATCCCCAAAATTGTGTGTCAAAGGTTCAAATCGAAGAAACGAACACATGAAGTTCATTCTGCTTTCAAAATCAATGATATCTTTAGGCACATTTAATACATACACACATAAATTCACGTACTTATCTATAGGTTGATACTTATATACTTAGGTGTACTAGTATTTTGACTATTCAACTTATGCGAAAACTATTGTACAACTGAGCTGGTTGGTTTCTCATTTCGTTTACTGACACTGTTTTTTGGGTTTTCGCTTTTGGGAACAATATGCATATTTTTCAGATACATTCAATAAAAAAAAAAACAAGGATAAACCTGTGTAGAGAATTGTTCAAAACAATAGCGGGATTTTCATACATACATATATATTTCTATTCGTTTTTATTAAATTGTAGTTGGTTTTCACTAATATTTATAAGTGTACAATATTGTGCAATACATTTCAATAAATTAGTTCGTTTCGTTTTTTGCCTGGTTACTAACACTAATTTCATGTGGCTCATCTCGTGTACTGTTATGATGCATTGTAAATGTTTTATATCAATTCATATTTGCTCACTAAATGCCATTAACATATTTGCTTTGTATTTATCCAGCTAATGCCTGGTTGTTTAGTTGTTAATTAATTTTAATTGTTAAGGCTAAATTAAATGCATATACAATTTGTAGTGGTTGCTTCGCCAATCTGCGCCTCTTAATCATTCATTGTTTGCTCTTATTTCATTTTACGTTTTTCAATTTTGTTTTATTTTATTTAACTATAGTTGCTGCTTTGCCGCTATTAATTTAGTTAATGTTTTATGGCTTACTTTATGTATCTATATATATGTATATATCTGTTGCGTAGACAAGTTGTCGCTCGTTATCTCCAACTTGGCATGCTCTACTTGTATAAATGTACGATATGACAGAGTGATATATTTCATAACATATATTTAAGAAGTACAAGTATAATTCATATAGCAAGCACGATCTCAAGCTGAGACCACGTACCAGCCAAGCATGCGCAGCAATTGGACCTGTCTCTGCAACCCGCTCAACTCACGCAACAGTGCACCCGATCCACCACCCACCAATCACCGACCACCACCACCACTACCACGACAAGTTGACCACAATTATGGTAAATAACACTAACTAAGCCTGGCGGCACCGCAAGTCTCTTATCTAAAGCTCAGCTATAATTAAGAAGCCACAACAATTTGCAAATCAATTGAATCATTCATTTGTATTCGTTCAACGATTAAAGCTTTGTTGAATAACTTAAACAGAACTCGAAATGTTTACAGTTAGGATTTATTTGATTTCATTTGATTTGATTGGAGGAAGGCGGTGACAGCGATATAATTTTATCATCATTATAGGCAGTAATATTAGCATAAAACTTGTAATTTGATAGGGGAATAACGGGATTTGACTCCAATTAATGTATGCTTGCATTTGGAAATGCTTCCCCTCTCCACCCACAATGAGAAATGAGATAACTTTCTTTGGTGACAAATTGTTGTTAGCCTTATTGTTGTTGTTGTTGCCTGTTTTTAAAAACACTACGCGCTATATTTAATAATCAACAATTTACTATATGTACTTGTATATAAAAACTAATTAGCTTCAACTAGGTTTGTTGTTCTTCTTCTTTTACTTGTTTCTAACTCTTTGGTTTGAATTTCTTCATGTTTAACACTTAAAATGTTCTTCCATTCCCTTCCTGTTCACGGTCATGTATAAAATAAAGGTGACAACAATTAACCGAATAATTTGCTATTTAAAATCCTCGACGCATGCGGTATCCTGTATATATCATCATAATGATCTCTAAGTACATTCACTTAAATATTGTTTTATCTCAAATAATGCACTGATTTGGCTATATAATCGCGTAACTATCAATCTATCTCTGCTAATTGATGTGAACTTGAATCTAAATATGGAATCATCTTGTATACTATTATAATTCTTGTTGATGTTGTTCTTGTTCTTGTTGTTGTTGTTCTAGAAAGTTGTACTTTGATGAAGACGAATGATTATGCTGGTGTTTCATTTAGGTAACTTAAACTTTACTCTGTCACATGTACTAGAATACATGTGCATATATATAGATTAGCCTGTGCAATCTCGCGCATGCACACAATTGTCTCTATATAGTGGACAAGCTATACATATATCATGGTGTCAATTTGCTTTTTGTTTTCGGTGTATCTAACTTGTGGGTATAAATACATTTTTATTGCTTACAATGCTCCCTGGCTTCCTAAATAAAATCATAATTCTGTTTGCACTACACTAGCTAGCAAAAGCCTAAGTGAGCTGGCGTGTCCTGTTCCTAGCACTAGATATTAGAATGTATGGTATATCGAAACATTGACTGACTAGCTGTATTAGCTGATTAGCTGCCTAATCGATCGGCCGATCGACTAAGCCGAAAGCACTAGAGTTTAAAGTACATTCATTGTGGGTATTTACAATTGAATAGGACTTGTTATCAAATAGTAAATTATTTACGTGTATGTAGTTACCATATTGCTCGTATTATGTATATAGTTATTTGTAGTTTAGTCAAGTTAGTTATGCATACGCTATATATCTATATACTCGTATTTATATGCCAGTTTATAAAAAGCCGTAGTCAAAGTATTCGAACAAAATCGCTGTAAAATTTGTAGACTTCTCTCCTTTAATTTACGTTTCTTATTTTCGTTCGTCTCTTTGTTTTATCGTCGCAAAGCGTGTTTAGTTTTGTCACTGTATATGTATGTATATATACTGTATATATATATATTCATGTATATATTTAAATATGTTTTGTTGTATATTTATGTTTAAGAATATTATATACCGTATTCTTGTATTCTTGTATATTAGTGTGTATATCAGACTTTGTTTCATACAAAAAACTAAGCACATCGATTTGTCAATAAATTCATGTATTGAATGTAAATGCGAGTGTATGTATAGTGGACGTGTGTGTTTGTGTCTTCACATGTGTGTGAGTTGAATGGATTTGTATGCTAACGAGCAGTCGTGGCAGCGAGTTCCGTTATCTTCTTCGCCAGCTAAGCAAACATCCCCATCAAAAGATTCCACATGCATGTGTGTGTGTTTGGGGATTTGTGATGAATGTCTGTATGTATGTAGTATATTAAGAGGCTTAGAGAAACACTGTAGGCAAATATATTGCTCGAAAAATTGTCCAATATTTAGCTTAATTGATTCGTCTTTAATAGTTAGAAGATTTGGTCGTCTTAAATAAGCTAGAATACGTTAGGAGGGTTTTTGGGAGGAGAAAACTGTTGTCGATTCAATTTTTTCCCACACGGTACAATCGATAACCGACTATCGTTGCTGTGGACTATGTAAAAGATATTATTAAATGCGAGCTCAACCTGTTTGTTTAGCTTTTACTTTGTATTTGTTAAATGTTTTGTGTTGCTTTTTTTGTTTTGTTTACTTAATTTGTATACACTGCGTTTCGTTTTGTTTACTTTTCCGATAACGCATATCGATTATGACTTATCGGTTATCGTTTATCGGGAGTAGTTCGAATACTGATCGTAAATGTTAATTTAGTTAAAGTCAATATCCGTCTCTGTCATCGAAATGGCTGCCAACTGTTGAGCTTAACAGATATGTATGTAAACGCTGCTAAGGCAAAAGCTTCAACCCACACACATTAACACACATGCACTCACACACAAGCATCCGCACACACACACGCAAACACCTAAAGCTTGGCAGCCATTCACTGGGGTATGCATTGTCAGTTATCTGATCATACAAATTCGTTAATCCTCCAGTTGGATTCTCGTTTCATTGAATTATTGTTATTCGATTTGGGTTCTGGTTTTTTCATTTTTCTTTTGTTGTAGTTGTTGTAAATTTGTAAACTGTAAATACTCGAAAAGAACACTTTCAGCATTATCCCTAAACGCCTTTTGTTTCTCTCTTACTCCTGCTGGCATTATGCCCGCCCCCAGAAGGCTAAGTCGCCATGGGACACTCACTTGAGATCATCGTATTCATCGCTGCCGTTCTTTGAGTCGCCCGACGATTGGAAAGCCGCCACCATCGAGGATCGCTGGTGAACCTTATCAGTGGCCAGACCATGCTTATCCTCAACATGGTGATGACTACTGCTACTACTATTACTTCCCCCATTGCTGCTGGGCTTCTCTTCGAACGCGTCGAGGAAGGGATTGGTGGCAGCATACTGCGCCCGATAGGTGCCCAGAGTATGATAGTTATTGCCCCCGTTGGCCAGGGGTCGCGAGGAGGAGCTGCTGGTCGAACTGCTGCTATAGAAGTCATAGCTATTGGTTGAGCCAGTCATCGAGCTAACTCCACTGCTGCTGGCCGTGCCAGTGCCCGAGTGGTATGAAGAGCTGCCGCTGGCACCAAACAGAGTGGCACCAGCACTGCCCCCGCCGCCGCCGCTGCTACCATTAGCGACTCCATTCTTGGGCAACGTGCCATACAAATGCATGGCATTGTGGCTGCTTCCCCCATTGGTGCTGGCAAAGGGGCTGTTGCTCGAGTGGGCATGCCCGTTGCCATTGCCCAGTGCACTGCTGCCGAACAGCGCGCTGCCGAAACTTCTGTGCTCTGAGCCCGCACCTGCTGATGACTTATTGCTACTGCTGGCCAAATTTCTAGACTCGTTCGAGTAGGTAGTGGTAGTGGTGCTGGTGGACGCACTGGCCGCGGTTGTGCCCCCTATGTAGGTCTTGGTCTCCGTTTCCGAGGACGACGACGAGGCGAGACTGTCAAACAGCCGCCTGCCGGTCGACACAACGGACGAGGAGGAGCTACTTACCACGCCGCTCGACTTGCCATCTGTCTTGGCCAGTCGCGCAGGCGATGACAACTTGTTGCTGCTGCTGCTGCTGATGCTGCTGGTGTCCTTGCTGATCGCACCTGTGCTGGCTCCAGGCTTGGCCAGACAACTAGTGCTGGAACTAGGTGTCACCAGCTGATAGGTGCCCTTGGGCAGTCCATCACCACCGCCGGGCGGCGACGGAGACTCTGGCGACTTGATTGGTGTGAACTGAACGCGTGGCTCGCGCTTCAAGTACTTGGACATCAGTTGACTGGTGGTCATGGCCTGTGACTGCGCCAGCAGCGCATTGGTGGAGGCTGATGACTTGTACGAGACCAGGTCATCGGAGTCGTCTGATGAGGTGGTGGGTGCCGAGGTGGCAGTGGAGCCGGCACTCAACACCGTCGCCTGCGACGAGCTCGAGCTGGAGGTGGCGCTGGACTTGTTGCGTATGGCCTTGTAGTCATCGCTGGCTGTGGTGTTCGAGGTGGATTTGTAGCTGCTGCTGGCGGTGTAGGTGCTCTTCTTGGTGTCCAGAACACTGCTGCTGCTGCTGGTGCTGCTGTATTTCGAGATGTACAAATCGTCGTTGGTTTTGGAGAGCGATTTGTGCGGTTCATAGAAGTCGACGCCCTTGCGGGCTGCTGTGCTGCTGCTGCTGCTCTCTGTCTGACCAGTGGGCGTTGTTAGGTCAACGGGCGTTTCCTTCTGCAGCGGCGGCTTCTTCTGCACAACGGAGTATGGGCTGGGTGTGTCGATGATCTTCACTTGCTTCACTGAAGCGGGTGAGGCACCGCGCTTGATGGTATCCGTGCCTGAGAATGCAAGAAATATTATGTAAGTCAGCTGAAAGATCTCTACTTGCACTGTACTCACTCTTGCCCGAACCCGAGCCCGACCCCGAGCCGGAGCCCGTCGACGCTGAGCTACTGCCGGGGGAGGGTGTGCCTGGAAGTGGCAGTGGCGATTGGTCGGGAATTGCTGAGGCCGCTGAGCCCGCCAATTGATAGGGCTGCAAGAGATCGCACCAATTCATAAAGAGAGCGAGAGAGAGAGGTGGCACACATGGTGACATTGGTACACGGTTAATTTGTATTGGCAATATCTTTGGATATTAATAAATATATATATATTTATGTACAATTGTTTGGGGAGAGCGAGGGAGGTTCAACAAACACTTGTCAGTTGGGGGTGTCGGTGCTTTTGGTTTGTGTGGAATTAATTTTGAATTTCATATCATGTTCTGTGGCTAGTGCAAGTGTGTGGTGGGCGATTGTGGGCGTGGCTGGACAAACAACACAAACGAATTCAATTCTCGAACGGAATGCGGCCAATTCGTAAACCAATCAAATGTTAAGCCTCGGTCTGCAGATGATATTTGTACTGATTGTGTGCATTATGTAACGGTGAATAGGGTGTAGCATGCAAACAGGGTGCCTTCGGAAGAGTGCAGTTAACAGAGCAGAAGTAGGGTGCATACAGAGTGACTGGGAGTTGGGAAGGTGTGGACTTAAGTTCAGTTCTCAGTTCTAGAAACGCAACCAAAAATCAGACAGAGAAAGAACTTAAAAGTAATTCTTAAGATACCATTCGGACATACGGACGGCACATTTGAAGCTAGTTAGATATTTGGGGTGCTGCTGGGGACTCTACTTTCAGCGGTAGTTAGTTAGTCAAGGCTACTTTCGATTGTACTCAGAGATACAGTTAAGGGCAATGAGCGATGAGCTTTGTACAATGAATGTTTGTTATTGTGGCGATTTACATGGCGTGTCTCAATGGAGAATGTTGACATAGATATGCGACAGTAAGTAGTTGGAATGAATACATATCGGGTTGGCATTAGGTACATGTACGATATAAAGTATATATATTCGAGATGTTTCATTTTTACCAGTAGTGGGCCAATCATGCTTATCACGCCGTTAACATTTACATCACATCGCTCAAATCATCATTATCATTATCATTATCGTTATTATAATTATACTTATAGTCATTAGGATACGTATACATATACACAATATATATATCACAATTACAACGTCGATTAAATCGTGACGGCAAATAATGAATTAGTTATATATTGTTTTTAATCATTTCAAGAAGCACAAATCATATGAGCAAGAGAGAATGTTTTATATATACGAGTAAAGAGACAAATTATAACTGATATATAAAGTCATTCAGCAATTATATATCATTGCAATAAATTACGCTTTTACAAACGGTCAACAGGAAAGTAGTTAGAAGAGCCAAAGAAAGTGTGTGTGTTTGTGTGTGTCAGTGTGGAAAATGTTAAATCGAGAGAGCTTCAAAGGAGCACATAGAGGATACTCAACAAGCTCATGAAGTAATAAATCACTTATGGCAATGAAGATCTTAAGTGTATAAAAAATGTTAAAGAGATTCTCTTGAAATATAAAAGAGTTCGCAAGAAGAAGAAAAAACAATATTGATAAAGAAAATAAAAACATAAAACATTTGCTTGGTCTTCCCTTAGTTGATTCCAAGGTGAGTTTGTGTTCGTTTTTCATGTTCAGCCTCGAGAACTGAAAGTTTTGTTTTGTTCTCTTTTTGTTTCTTTTTATGTTATGTTATTGTTGTTGTTATTGTAATTGTTATTGTTACTGTTGTTGTTGTTGTAGTTTTGGTGTTGCTGTTGCTGCAACTGTTTGTTTACCTGTTGCACCGCTTGTTGCAAGGCTCGATGCGATTGAGCTAACTGACCCACTACTGATTGATACAGATGACTGTTGGCTGTGGCTGAGAGCTGATGATGGCCTTGGGAGAGTATGTTGGTTACCGAAGTGGACGAGCGCAGTAGGTTGCCCGCCGCCATGAGCTGCTGCTGCTGCTGCAGTAGTATTTGCTGTCTGTCCACTGGCAACGCACTGACTTTGCTTCCACGCTGCCCTGTTGACTCGCCGCGCCGACCTGTCTACATAGGACTCTGTATTAATCAATATTAATGTGATCGATCATTTTGTTGGCTGGGACTGGGGACTGATCGGATGCGAATGTAAGTCTCTGTGTGTGTGTGTGTATGTGGTGTCTGTGTTTATGTGTTGATATGTATCTTGGGTGTATCACGATCGGAATGTGAACGGTTTCCGTGCCGCCTTTATAGGGTTAATTGGATTAAACAGGGGGCTGCTCTTGCTGCTTGCTGCACATTCAAAGCGGAAAGAAACTCTTGCAAGTGCCACTAGAAAAACACGCCTTGGGCGTGTGTGTGTGTGTGTGTGTGAGAGTGTGTGTGTGTTCTGGTGTCTATGTGTGTTTTTCGTGTGTGATCGCTTGATGGGTGGGGTCAGTCGAGTGGGCTGGCTGTATTGACACAGTGATTACGTTACCTGAAGCAACGCCCGCCATGTTGCTCATGCTGCTGGCAGCGGCCATGCCGCCCATGTGCTGAGCCAGCTGCTGATGCTGCTGCTGCTGCTGCTGGTGGTGGTGCTGCTGCTGTTGCTGCTGCTGGTGCTGTTGTTGCTGCTGCTGATGCTGATGCTGGGGCTGCGGCCAGATCTGCAGCAGATACTTGAGCACAGCGATCGGCTGGGCATGATCAATGTCAGTGCCGGGCTGAGCGCTAGCCGAGTGCAGCATCAGCGGTGGACCCATCACAGTGGCCAGCGCCTGAGCGGACATCTTATTGCGCTCCGAGTTCGAAACGACCAGCGACAAATGGTCGAGCAGGAAAACTAAAGTGGCCTGTGGAGAGGTGAAGAAACCAACCAGGGATAACTCTGGCTTACTCAGCCAAGTGCAATGAAGTACTTACCCTATTCGCCCGGGGCAAACAGTCGAGTATGCTAAGCATCAGTTTCGCATTGCCCTCGGGATCATCTGGCAGGCAAACAGCTGCGAGAGAAGATTAAATAATCAGTTAGAGTCGAAGTTAACGAAAGCTCAAGGGATCAGCTTACCCAACGCATCGACTGTCATCTGGAAGAGACAACGCGTGAACAGTGGCTCGGGCAGCTCCCTGAGATAGTCCTTGAGCACTCCGGTAATAACATTAATATCAGGAACGTGTTCCGGGCTCAATTCCACGGCACGGCTATTGCGCTCGAAGGCCTCGCGCAGCAGACGCTTCTTGGTCGCCGATCCGCACAGCCGATACAGCCCGATTATATCAAGACCGCGCCGCTCCACCTCCTCCACGCATCGTCGCAGCACAATCGGCACTGGAGCGCACCCAGGCGCCCCCTTCGACTCGCGATTGACGACAGTCTCCAGGTCGGCACCGAACAGCGTTGGATAGCCAGCTCGCAGACTGGGCAATCCACGGCGCTTGTAAAGCGCCAACGGATCCGTGTGCCGCATGCGTATGTAGATGGTTCCACGTGGCTCCACCTTCAGCGCCAGTTGATGCAGCGGCGATTGCCGCAGCACCGCAGACAGTGAGATGGCTCCGCGGTAGCACAGCTTGTGCCGATGCTGAGGATCCCACGAGTAGACAAGCACGTCCAGCTGCTTGTTGCCAACCAAATCCAGTTCAAAAGACTCATCCCAGTCGAACTGCAGATCCCCGGACCGCACCACTGTGCGAGCCTTATGCACGCGATCGCATTCGATCACACAGTACAGATCCCTGGTCTGTGTGGGTGGCGGTACACCGGGCGCGTGCTGTGCCCCCAGCTCGGGTGCTGTGCGCAGGCCACGGCCAGCCAGCAAGTGTATCCACAGCATGCCCGAGATGCCGCCAATATCCACAATGGGCTTGTCCAGCTTGTACTTGGCGAACTCGGCCGGATTGATGTCGATTTGGCGATGCGAACGCGGCAATGTGGCGCTGGGAGTGGGCGCCGGACTCTGATGGCCGGCGGTGCTCATGATGCTGCCACTGGGACTCGCAGGACCCGCAGAGAGCTCGAGCAGTTGTCGCATGCGTCGTATGCTGGGCGAGCGTATGGAACCGGCGCCCCCGATGTGCTGCGAGGACATTGAACGCACTGGCAGTGCCGAAATGGGTCGCGTCAGGCCGAGATTGCGGTCCAGTGTGCCGGCACCGAGTATGCCCGTTCGGCTGGAGTAAATGCTCTCCGTCTGCAGAGATAAGACAGAGATTAGTAACTGGCTACTCGAAGGAATCTCTCAAAAGGAACTTACGTTTCTCAGTGCATCGTGAATGTTCTCGGCGCTGCAGGAGAAGCGATGCGAGCGCGGCTGGGCAAACATGTCTCGCGTCATGCGCATCTGCTCCGCAATGGCCGAGCTACTTGGAGCGCGTCGCAACCAGGCACGGTACTCATCGGCAGTGAAGATCGAAGGTCCCGGACTAGCCGTGATGCGTTGTCGCAGATCACGACCGCGTCGCGCATCGAATTCCGGCGCCGAAATGTTGCCATCGTTCTCGTCGAGTATGCGATCGCCCAAGCGAGAGCGAATGCCTTGCAGCCTGACGCCGGGACGCTCGCGGGGCAAGGAGTTGAATTTGTTGAGATCAGTGGTGCCGGCCAACATGGCGGCCGCTGCTGCCGCTGCTCCGCCTCCGACGCCGCTGGCTCCTCTCGGCATGCTGCCAATGGCGGGCCGATTGTAGTAGTAATAGCTGGGACGAGGTCCGATGGTGGCTTCCGTATCGCTCGAGTAGTCCAGGTTGGGACGCGAGCGGCGAGTAAGTGACTGGGCGCCTGCTGCTGGAGGCCCATACTTGGGCACTCCGCCGCGCTGCTGCTCGTAACGTCCGTAGCGACCCAAGGTGCCGCCCACGCCTACTGGCTGCATGGGAGCTCCCGTGCCTGGCTTCAGGCTGGAACGCAACAACGAGTGGCGACCCAGAGAGTTGGAGTAGTCTGCGTACTCCACTCGCGGCAAGTGCTGATCCGAACCGGAGCGTGGGAACCGCGCATGCTGCTGGGCCAAGCCCACGTTGCCAGTGCCCGTGGACATGCGTCGCGATGGCCCAACTGGCCCAACCTGGCCCGGTGCACCCGGATAGAAGGCGTGCACCTTCTCCGCCAGACTCTCCAGCGTGCCGGCGTTCTGATAGTACGCATGCGACGGGGCAAAGGCATGTCCCTTGGTGGGCTGCTCGGTGATGACCGACGACGGTGGCGGCGGCGGTTTGTAGCCCCAGTTTGGTGGCTCACCCATTGCGTTCACGCCGGCGCGCGTGTTGTAGTACATGTCCAGCTGCTCCGACTGCGGGCTGTAGTTGTTGAGGCCTAGTCCCAGGCGGGAGCGCGATTCGGTCATCTCACGGCCATCGCCTGCAGCAGGTAAGCAAGAGAGAGAGAGAGAGAGCAACAGAGAGAGAGATGGAAACTCGATTAGCATTTTATACACGGCGCATATTTTAAACTACCTGTACGTCTTTCACGTGATGAACGCGGCCTTGGCATTCGATCCGACTCGTCCAGGTCTTCGTCTCTGAGATCACGCTTGATGACCACCACCGGTGGCGGCTTCTGCTCCGGCCTCGACAGCGTGGGTGGTCCCGGTGAGCCAGCGCCGCGATTGCCCCGCCTCTGTCGTATGGCCAACACCAGCCGGCGTGGAATTGACATGATGATGACGACATCATCGAGCGACATGTGAGTGACATCAACCAAATTGACGGCCAGGATTTCGTCGCCCACCTACGCAACAGACCAAAAACACAATTTCGATGAAACATTTAAAACCGATAACCAGACGGAAGCTTCCGTTGGGCATGCTCGACAGTAAGATACTCTCCAACCAGTAAACTTAGCTACATTCTGAATAGATTATCAGATTGGATTGACATTTGGATAAGATGGATACTGAATATATGTCAATGTCAGAAAGTTAGTTAGAAAGTTAGTTACAGACATACAGACATACAGACATACAAACATACAGACATACAGACATACAGACATACAGACATACAGACATACAGACATACAGACATACAGACATACAGACACACAGACGTACAGACACACAGACATACAGACATACAGACATACAGACATACAGACATACAGACATACAGACATACAGACATACAGACATACAGACATACAGACATACAGACATACAGACATACAGACATACAGACATACAGACATACAGACATACAGACATACAGACATACAGACATACAGACATACAGACATATAGACATACAGACATACAGACATACAGACATACAGACATACAGACATACAGACATACAGACATACAGACATACAGACATACAGACATACAGACAGACAGACATACAGACATACAGACACACTGACATACAGACATACAGACATAAGACATACAGACATACAGACATACAGACATAAGACATACAGACATACAGACATACAGACATACAGACATACAGACATACAGACATACAGACATACAGACATACAGACATACATACATAAGACACACAGACATACAGACATACAGACATACAGACATACAGACATACAGACATACAGACATACAGACATACAGACATAGAGACATACAGACATACACACAAACAGACATACAGACATACATACATAAGACACACAGACATACAGACATAAGACATACAGACATACAGACATACAGACATACAGACATACAGACAAACAGACATATAGACATACAGACATACAGACATACAGACATACAGACATACAGACATACAGACATACAGACATACAGACATACAGACATACAGACATACAGACATACAGACATACAGACATACAGACATACAGACATACAGACATACAGACATACAGACATACAGACATATAGACATACAGACATACAGACATACAGACATACAGACATACAGACATACAGACATACAGACATAAGACATACAGACATACAGACACAGACATACAGACATACAGACATACAGACATACAGACATACAGACATACAGACATACAGACATACAGACACAGACATACAGACATACAGACATACAGACATACAGACAAACAGACATACAGACATACAGACATACAGACATACAGACATACAGACATACAGACATACAGACATACAGACATACAGACATACAGACATACAGACATACAGACATACAGACATACAGACAAACAGACATACAGACATACAGACATACAGACATACAGAAATACAGACATACAGACATACAGACATACAGACATACAGACATACAGACATACAGACATACAGACATAAGACATACAGACATACAGACACAGACATACAGACATACAGACATACAGACATACAGACATACAGACATACAGACATACAGACATACAGACATACAGACATACAGACATACAGACATACAGACATACAGACATACAGACATACAGACATATAGACATACAGACATACAGACATACAGACATACAGACATACAGACATACAGACATACAGACATAAGACATACAGACATACAGACACAGACATACAGACATACAGACATACAGACATACAGACATACAGACATACAGACATACAGACATACAGACACAGACATACAGACATACAGACATACAGACATACAGACATACAGACATACAGACATACAGACATACAGACATACAGACACAGACATACAGACATACAGACATACAGACATACAGACAAACAGACATACAGACATACAGACATACAGACATACAGACATACAGACATACAGACATACAGACAAACAGACATACAGACATACAGACATACAGACATACAGAAATACAGACATACAGACATACAGACATACAGACATACAGACATACAGACATACAGACATACAGACATACAGACATATAGACATATAGACATACAGACATACAGACATATAGACATATAGACATACAGACATACAGAGAGACAGACAAATTCTCGGGCTGGAATAATATAAACATATATTTAATGGGACTTCCCATAAGCATACAGTAAGTCTTCCCTACAAGTGACGAGTTAAATAAGAAGACTCTTCTCCAAGAGGGAAAAAGGTACGGATTGATTCGCTACTCACCCTCAAGCAGCCGCTGTTGTAGACCGCTGACTCGAGCGCAATGCGGGATATGAAGACACCATCGGTGCGATCGGCACCGTTGCCCTCGCGTATGTATAGACCGAGCGTCTGCCCTGGTCGCTTCACTATCTCTACCAGCTGGACAGTGTGCCGGCCATCGGCCTTGTTCATCAGCTTGTGCGCCGCATCCACAGCCTGTTTGCTGCCCATGGAGCGTGGCTCCAGTATACGCACAATCATCTCGCCGCGCCGTTCGACCGCCTCCAGCGCGGCGGCCGTGTTCGGATCATGATCATTTTCAACAGCTTCTATCTGACGAAAGATCTCGGAGCTAATGCCGCTGACCTTGCGAAAGTCGCCCTGCAACAGCACCGGATCCTTAACACCGCCGCCACTGCCGGAGCCACTGCCGCTTTGATTGCGATTCTGTTGCTGGTTGCCGTGCTGCTGCTGCTGGTTGGCCTGGTGGTGATGTTGCTGCTGCTGCTGCTGTTGCTGATTGCCCAGGCCGGAGAGCTGATTGGCGGGCAGCGGTCCGGGCGGTGCGCGACCCGGACTGGCAGTAACATCAGGAACTGATCTTCCATTTTCCTGCAAACAAAAAGAGGCAAAAAAAAAAACAGTCAAGTTAGCTGTAAATCGTTTAATTTATGCGCAGCGCTTCATGCAAATCCTAAGTGCAACGCGCCACTGCATAAATTACGCTAATTGTTGTTGCTCTTGTTCACATTGTTGTTGTTGGGACTCTGCGCAGCTGTCGCTGCTAAGTCGCACTAAAAGATTTTGCTCTGCATTAATTAAGCCAATTTCAGAGAGAAAGAGAGAGAGAGAGAGAGAGAGAGAGAGAGAGAAATAAGGGAAAGGTAGAGATGGGAAGGGGAAAGAGTGCTTATCGAGTGCATTTCGGTCAGTTGGCACAAGACGTGCCCCACAAAGTATGCAATAATTATTTCGTTAGCGAGTTTCGCTTTGGTTTTTGCGGACATTCGCGGGCCACGCCAACTGCAATTTCTGTCAGTGCAACGTCACACTGAAACTGCCCCTGTGTGTGTTCGTGTGTGTGTGTGTGGCGAGACCTTCGAGGCAACTGTACCCGAAACTAACACACACATAACTGTAACCAGGCTGGCACGTGACGTTGATGATGTCACACGCCACAGCAACAATGTGAAACTTTGGTTTCTGCACGGGATGCAGATGGAAACGAGGCGATGGCGAAACAGAAGTGGGGCCAACAAAAATTCAGTTTAAATGAAGTTGCCACACACACACACACATACACAGCCACACAACGAAGTTTTTAATGGATTAATGCCTGAACAAGACATGCCACCGACGGCAACGGGCAGGGTGAGACAGGTCAGGTCAGGGCAGGTCAGAGCGGGACTCGGCACAACTTATCGTGCCCTGCAGGCAGGCGAGAATCTCGCAAAGCACTCCAGCCCCAGTCAAGTGTACACTTGAGTCCTCCCTCCCTTTCCCTTCTTCTTACCCGCTTTGCGGTTGCCAAAAATCATGTTCGCCCGGGGCAAAAATCTTTGAAATTGCCAAACTTTGACATATGTTTGTTGCTTTTTGCCTAAGCTCATCTGCCCCGCGCTACTTGTTGTTGTTGTTGCTCTGCTTATTGTTATTGCTGTTGTTGTATCTGTTATTGCTGTTGTTGCTGCCACTGGCACTGCTGCTGGCGCTGCTTCTGCTTCTGCTGTTATTATTGTGTTGATGTTGTGCAACTTTGACAAAAGTTTCGCAGCTGCCGCTGAAGTTTCCTGCTCAACTGCCCTTTTCCCGCTAGTCAAATAGGCATTATTATATGCCAGCGAATATGCACATATATATATATATTATATATACTAAAGTATTTTATATGTATAAAGTATTTACATGTGCAGTGGCAAAGTTTCTGCGGGGCGGCATTAAACTATTAAAGTGCCTTTAATCTGAACGATCTGTGAGCAAGTTAGGAACTTTGCCAGCCCAAATTCCTTATCCAATCTGAAGAATTGCATCATTAGCACTCGAACTGATTTTCATGGAAAGTGCTTGTTGCGTGCCTCTGAATTTGGGGCGTGGCATGTTGTGCTGAATTGAACAACTGTGTTCAATAAGCGACTGGCGACTCCAAATGGCGCACTAAACAAAACTTTGTGCTGCCTGCGATTGGCTCCTTCACTCGGCTTGGCCAACACACACACACACACACACACACACACACACACATGCATCTATGCCAGCTCATGCATATGCAAGTGTATTTGTGGCAGTGTGAGTGCATGCGCTCGCGTGTCGAGCTACGGTCAGCACAAAATGGACACATGAAGTGCCAAAGGCGAGTGCAAACATTCACTTATCGGGCAGGGGCGTGTGGCTAAGAGGAAGAGAAGAAGGAGGAAGGGAGCCAAAGCGAATATGTGCTCAGTTTGTCAGCAACCTGTGCGACATCTCTGGCCCGCTCCATGGAGGATGTCAAGTTCAGTGCAATCATTTTTATGGCACACACTCGCCTCACTCCTTGCCTCGTCTCGCCACGTGTCCATTTTACATTCAACGTTCAATTATTCAGTGTGCTGCAGCACCTTGCAACGCTGCCACACTAGCCACTACTTGCCACTGTCTGTTGCATAACTGCAGGCACTTAGCGGGCATTAATTACAGCTTGCCTCGCCTCACACGTTGCTTAATTAGAAAGCGCATGTAGAGTTGCCCCAACGGCAAATCCAATAAGTTAAAGTCGTTGCCATTGCGTAAGTGGAGCACAGCGAAAGTACCCCAAGACAGTGACTGCCCTCAGACCCTTCTCTCCGCTCAAGAAATGCAAATTAACAAGTCTATGTGGCGAGTGTCTTAACTCACTCGTTTACCCAGACACACATACACACACTGGCACACACACAGACATATGTGAGTCATGCCCGTCGCGTCAGCCTTTTAAAAAGTCACTTAAACTTCATGACGCTGTCTTTGCGCTTAGTCAGCAGCAGCTACTTGGCGACCCCAACCTACCTCTTCTTCTCCCCCCTGCCGTCGTGCGACGCACTAATTGAAAACAAGCAGCAAAGCCAGCAGTGTATGTGTGTGTATATGTGTGCTTAGTGGATGCAGTGACTGCTGCCAGGGATTCCATAAGAGCTGTAAAATATTGATGATTTCTGGTAATTACTTGGCCAAGGCGCAGGCAGTGAGGCAGGCAGAGGTGTAGGCAGAGGGCTAGGCATAAGGGTAGGCAGTGGGGTAGGCAGAGGGGTAGACAGAGGTGTGGGCAGAGTGGCAGGCAGAGGGGTAGCTAGTGGCAGGCAGCAGGAAGTTGCGTGACTCCACAAATCAATAAAATCAACAAAAACTTCAAACGGAAATTGACTCAAATTGTAATTATGCCCGCACAGACGCCATTAATAGTCGCCACTCTGTGTGTGTGTGTGTGTGTGCGTGTGTAGGCGTGTGTGTGTGAGGTATTTTTGGGCAAAACAACACACGGCCAGCTAGCCAGAGACATTAGTTTCCAAGCTGCTAATCACTCGAGCCATGAAACTGGAGCGTGTGTCATTTGGCTGCGTTGCGTCGTCGTGGCTTCTTTTCAATAATTGACTAACCATAATTGTAACTGACCTCGAAAAAAACAAAAACAATAAACTCGCCAAAGTGGAGCAGCAGCAACGCGAGAGGGAAAGGGACAAGGGGTGCGCAAAGGGGATGGAGAAGGACTCTATTCGCTTCTATCTTCTGTTTGTCCCATTTGATTTTGCATTTATCTGAGCGGACGCGTCTATTGTGACTACAGGCAAGTTGATTGATTGTCGGACACTTTGATTGATTGCCCAAGCGTGTGCTCTGACTTGCACACAGCATTAATCGGGCCTTTTGTTTTTGCATTTTCGGGGCCGCCAAGTGAATTGAATAATTACCACTTGGACTGGCTGACTAACTACTAAAGCCATGTGAATTTATTAGATTGTTTTCACTTGGTCAGACAAAACATTTAATTAATACGAGGACAATGGAACATGAATCCCAGCTCTAATATGCAAGTCATGTTATTTGTCTCGAGCCGATAATATCGACAGAACAGAGCTTAGCAGGGGGGATGGGGGAGTGCTGCTAATGAAAGTTCGCATAAAGTCTAAATTAACTGTGAATAAAGCGAATTGATTTAATTGTTCAGAATATGTTACGCCTATTAAACACACCCAAGAGAAAGAGACAAAGAGAGAGAGAGGGAGAGAGAGAGGGAGAGAGCAGCATTGAATTCACTTAATTTGCCTTTAGTGAAGCTATCTGTCAATCTATCTGCATACATGTGTCACGTTATTCCAACAATTGCGAGAGACAACAATTAAATGTCGTCGGTTCACGTTTATAATAGTTGTCACTTGCAGCTGCGACCATGTCCACAGAGATGTGACAGGAGCGCAAGCACGCGCAGAGCCAAACAACAATTAAGACGACGGGCCGACTCGTCGTCGTCGTCGTCCTCTGACTGCCTCGAGTCGAGATATCATGCTATCGGGTTGCTAGTCGACCACAAATTAAGGCAAACAAAAGCGGCAACGAGAAGTGCACACAAATCTACCTCTAGTCATGTGTGTGTGTGTGATACATATACGAAGCGTATACGTGATTTATTGATTTAGTTTAAATTTGTAGACAAGCGCACAATCAGACCCGGCAACAAAACGTTATTTTGAGCGCAATTAGGCGCATAGGAGACGATAATAAAGACGAGGTGAGCAGATGATATATAGCAGATTGCACTGGGAATATAACGGGAATATAAAGATTCCTCAAGCTAACTAACTATCTTTAGCCTTATCCCTTAACTGGCTTGGCTTGGTAAGCATAGCATATATAGTAGATTTCACTGGGAATATAAAGATTCCTCAAGCTAACTAACTAAGTTCAGCATTATCCCCTAACTGGCTTGGCTTAGTTAGCATTCATATTGATTCCTAAGTTCACTTAGACTCTGCTTAACTTTCCCCTAGTTCATATTCCCCATAATGAGGCGTTGCTTGGGCCTCGACGATTGATTGACTTGACTTTTGTCGCCGGCCCACTTCAGCGCGTCGGCTCTGCAGTGGATGGATGCATTATACGAGCATGTTCGTCGCCCGGGGAGTTCATTAACATGCCACAGCGAGCCACGCCTTCGTCAACGCCCCGAAAGCTGTCACTGAGAAATTTAATTATGCAGCCGAATGGGCGGGAGTGTGAGTGTGTGTGTGTGTGTGTCAGTGTGTTGGTGTGTGTGTGTGTGACAAATGAAATGCGCCCACAAAGAAAAAACAAACGGGCCGGCAAACACTTCGGCCCAGCCATTATCTGTGCAAATATTTTGCAGGAGCCCAAACGGGATGAGCCGCAGACGATAGACGCGAAGGTGGAGTGGTGGGGGGGTGGGGGGAAGCCGGAAGTCGCAGCGCTCGAATGCTTAAATGAAATTTTATTTCAATATTTGAAGGGGGCTTGAAGTGGGCGCAGCCACTGAGCCCTTAAGTAGTTAAGTTGCCAAAGCTGCACAATATTTTAAGTGCACTTTATTGCTTCGCTCGCAGGCCAAACAAAAACCCTTCTAGTCTCCTGCCTCCCTATACTCTCCCTCTCCCTTCATCCACTCCCCTCTGTTGGGCTGCAGCCCTCGACTTTGTTTTTCAGTTAAGCTTCACTTTTTTATGAAATATTTAAGCGCAAATAAAATTGTGCGAGTTGCGCGGAGTGCGTCTCTATAAAATATGCATTTTTATTTATTTTACGCAAATTTTATTTATGCATTCATCCGCATAAATAGCACATAAATTGTTGATGTAACAAAAAAAATTACAAAGGACACAAAATCGTTCAGTGCGACGCGTTAAAGCGCAGCCGAAAGGTCAGGAGCGGATCGCGGGGCAGTATCGGGTTACAGTTACAACGGCGCAAGTGAAAAATAGTCGCAGCTCAAAGCACGAATAACAATATTTGCATAAAGCTCACACACACTCGCACACACACTCAAACATAGGACAAACGACATACGACAAACGACACATATAAATAAATATTAAAGAGAAATAAAAATACTATGCAAATATGCTAGCGAATTTATTTGAGGCAAAGTGTGAGGTGGGCGTTAGTCCAACTTCCGGGCCAGCCCGCCTGTCAGGATCAGGATATGAGTATTTTATGCAGCGTCATGGCATTGCGAGCAACTCCTGCCCACAAGCACTCCAAATCCCTCTGCATTTAGAGCTGGGCGCGACGAACGCGGTGAGAAGTGCTCCGGGGCCGTCACTTTGTCATTTCGGTTATCAGATGCCATGTTTAAATAATACACGTAAATTCCCTCAGATGTTTTCCTTCTCTCTCTCTCTCCTTCTCTCTCCCTCTTCCTGTGCCAATTGCAATGACTGGCATTAGTTGGCTCTGGCCTCGTTCGGCGCGGACCTTTGCGTACTTAAGCTCGCAGGTAACTTGAGTGCTCGACAATCCATTTGCAAATCTCTTTAATCATAATTTTCTTTACTCACAAAAAATAAACCGAAAAAGGAAAGTCTGTAAATCTGTTTCCTCTCAGCCAAATTATACCAGCAAAGGTTTGCTGCTTTATCTGTCCACACACACACACACACACACACACACACAGAGAGACGTACGTATCTTTTGTTAGGTGTTGCAATCCACAGGCAGCTCTGGTAAAAGTTTTTATTGTGCTCGTACTTAGGAGTCAGTGAAATTTTCCTGTTATGCAACAAGCACAGCGCAATCTCGACAAAGAGGAATGTGCAAGGGAAAAACATTCTCTGATAATGCAGAGCGCAAATGATGTTACCCTGTAGTAGTGCAGAGAGTCGGGTATATAAGCGAGAGCATAGAAATAACATCATGCATAGAAAATACATTGAATTTCTAAACTTTGACTGACTTTGCACTTGGCAGGCTAGCATATATTTTCCTTAATTTATACACCCCTTTTGTATGCCATTGTACAGGGTACCTACTTGCCGTACTTGTAAACAAATTGACAAAGGTCATGCCAGAGCTTTTTGCTTGTGACTCAAAGAGTATTCATAACGACAAGGGCCATCATTAGTTCATGTCGGAATCAGGCTTCCCCTTCTTACACGCGCACGAACATGCAAGTATGTATGAGTGTGTGTGTGTGTATGTGTGTCCCTCCCACATGGGAAAAAACTCACCTTGCGGCCACTGCTTCTGGTCAAGAAACATCCCGTTGTGGCACTATCGCACATTAACTTTGCTGCAGCCAGTTTGCCCGCACTCCACGCAAATGTCAAAATGGAAACGAAGATATCTCTGATCCCTGACAAGGACTTTTCGTATAAATTATGCGACGCAGCTCGTGTGTTGCGTGTGTGTCCACAACTTGTGTCTGTTCGCCGCAAACAGAAACACCCCAAAATACAAAAACAGGGTGTCTCTAATTCAAATGATAGTTTGGGCCCCAAAGGCGTCCCAAGAATTTGTCGAATTCGTTTCTATTTGCTTTTGCAAATAATTTATTTATTCGTGTTGATTTCTTCGTTTTGTGTTTCGTTCTTCCCTCTCGTTGTTTTCGTTTTCCTTCTCTTTCTCGTTGTTGTTGTTGTTGGTATTGCTTTTATTCGGTGGTAACTCGTACTTAAGTTATAATTTGATACGTTTTTGTTGCTCGCGCCACAAATATGCACAGACAGGGGCACACACACGTGTGCACGCACTCACTCCCAATTTCACTTCCACTCACGTCTTGGGGCTTAATTCGAATTTCGTTTGTTTTATTTGCTTCACTTCGTTTCGCTTGATTTCGTTTCGTTTTAGGTTTTTCTCATCGTTTTATCCGCTTTGGCGGCGTTTCTATTCTATAAGCACACAAAGCTCTGATAACTCTAGTATCTCTGTGAGTGTATGAGTGTGTGTGTGAGCTTGCAGATATGTGCGATTTCCTTTCGACTGCTTTCTGTTGCCAGGCCGGGGCAGATATGTATTTATGTTTGCTTTTCACGCTTCGCTGCCATCGCAGCGCAAGGCTGCCGCGAATTTGGCTTCGTTTACAGCTTGGGCCTGCAGGTTGGCAAACGTTTTGAAAATTTCTACACAATTGATTTAAATAGCGCTCAAAGTAAGTTCCGTGCACTCACTTACAAACACAGAGGTGCCCCGCGAGCTAGCCAGCCAGCATTTGATTTACGTTAAGCATACGCCCAGTGGGCTGCCGCAACAAAAGAAACCGCCAATGCGGTCCGGCCCGCCTTGCAGGGCTGCCTGGCATTTTGAAAGTTAGCGTAAATAATTTGGCCTGCACGCGCAAAAATTTCATTAATACAAAAGGTATTAAATGAAAAGCGCCCAGCACTGAAGTTGAAGTTGAAGTCGCAGCCAAGTAAAAGCGAGTTGCGAGGGAGAACTCCCACACTTTGCCTCTCTTTCTCCCTCTCTATCCTTTGCTGCCTTGCTTATTTATGGAATAAGGAAAAACAGTTGCCAAGCAATTAAAAAGGAAAGCCAACTAAATGAAGTGGCAATAAGAAAAGACGTTGGCCGCGCCGAAAACTCGAGTAAATCGAGCGGGAGATCCAAAGCTAATTGGCTGCTATTGTTGCCACTTCATTGCCTGGAAAACTGCAAGTTCGCAATGAAATTAATTCGTTATTACTTTAAACTTTGAATGTATTCAATTACTAAGTGAACTCAATCCCCGGGAGCAATCGGCGGAGGCAATAAATAATTGAAAACGACAAGCAAATTCGTATTACACACGAATCTAGGCGAGCTGAGTCTCCAGTGGGTTGCGATTCATCATTGCGAGCAGCCAGTCAATAAGCAATAAGAAACGAATGTTCGATTGCGAATATGAGTGCTGGGTGAGTGAATGGATTCATAAACAATGCCGTTAGCTTTTGTTACATTCCTCACGAGACTCTTTTCCAATGAAAACACAAGGCAATAGAATTAACCAGAGCAGAGCAGGCAGCAGGATATAAGAAACTCACTTGGCAATTGGATGCCGCAGGGGCAGTTCAAGGAGTGTGTGTCAGAGAGAGAGAGAGATAGAGAGGGAGAGCGACAGAGAGAGAGTTGTGTGGCAGACGTGCTAAGGCCATTTTGGCAGTAGCAGAAAATGCCAAAAATTACATTTTGCCACTTTTGCAGACAAAAGATGAAACCGAAAGGCGGAGAAAGAGAGAGAGAAAGGAAAGCATATAAATAGAGGGAGGGAGAGAGTGAGAGGGAGGGAGGGAGAGAGCAGCAGAGAGCGTATACGCAATATTGTGCTGGCTGACTGGGAGTCTCTGTCTGAAGCTCGTTGTCGAAGATAATGGCTGCTTTGGGCCCTGAAGCTGACACTGCTTGCCAGTGTCGAATCGTCGGGCTGTTGAACCTTAAGTGTGTGTGCCGCCCCCTCTCTCCCGCCTGTGTATGCGTGAGTAGGCGGTCGGAGGCGTAAGCGCGCGCATTTGGCAATAGAAATTTTCTGTATATGGAACAGACAGCGGCAGCAGCAAAAATCGCTGTCAGTTGCCTGCGGCTCCAACTCCAACTCCAACATGTGCGCGCCGAAATGCAGAAATGATGATGAGTTTCTCATATCGAATTTGCCACTGGCTGGCTGGCTGCCTGGCTGGCGTTGCGTATACGCGACGCAGTAAATTGTCTGCGTGTAATGCGTTTATTTTATTATAAAATTCCATGTGATTTGTGTAAGCAAGCGTGTTGAGCGCACTTTTAGTAGCCCCCAAAAGCCTATTGTGTCTTTGTGTGTGTGCTACTAGGCTTACCCAGAGTGTGTATGTATGTGTGTGCGAAACGTTTAATTGACTGCCGTTAGACTATGTGTATATGTATGTGTGTTAGTATGTATTGATCGAACGCCGTCGAGGCAATTTAATGCAGCATTAAACTTTTATTGGCAATTTCATGCGCTTTTCTGCAATAATTTTAGAGGCATAGTCCATGACGACGACGACGACAGCGACGTCGGAGACGGGGCAACGCGTTGCCAACGATAATGGCAGCGACTTCTGTGCCGCAGAACAAGAAGAAGTGCGCGCGTTTTTGTTGCCGCTGCTGGTGCTACTGCTCGCGATGCCTGTGCGTGAAATACTATTGAATAAGTTTTTTAATGACTTTTACTACACGCCAGTCAGCGAGGCAGCCAGCCAGTCAGCGGGCCAGTCACTACGTCAGCCACTCTGCAGGTATACACATGCAAGTATACAAGTGTGTCTGTGTCTGTGTGTGTGTGTGTATCTGTGCGAGTGTGTATTGTATCGTATATAGCGGCAAGCGGCGGAAATACTACTACGCACACAAACACAGTCGCACACACGCGCGCGCCACGCACGATATTGCCAGCGAGGAGAGGCAGGCTGGGAGATGTACGAGAGCAGGGAACACGACAACGTCCGACGCGCTCAACCGAACTTGGCGTATTGAAATTTGTCGAGGCTCGATAAAGCTGCCTGAACTGAAGCCGAGCGAGTTGCCGAGCAGCCGGGCACAGATGAAGCCGAAGCCGAAGTCGAAGCTCGAGCGAGCACTCGAAACTGGAGCAAACGCAGTAATACACTCGCACACACACACACACACCCTCACAGATACGCACGCCTACAAGGCGGGGAGCAGGCTCTCCCGTGATGTGAAAACTTTTCGTTAATAGGGAGCGCACGGGAGCGAAAGCTTTTTACCGAAAAAGTTCGACAGCCCGATGTGCTGTCATTGTGTCACACACACACAGACACATGTATACTAATGCCTGTGTATGTGTGTGTGAGTGTGTGTTAGTTTATTTAACAAGGAAAAATTGGCAGTCGGGATTTTGGGAATTGTATTCGAGATGCCTCGACACTCACGACAACGAAGTGGCACTCTGGCATGACGTGGCGTTGCCAGATGCGTAAGAAGATGGTATGGCAACGTACGTGTATCGTACTTGAACTTGTCAGTGCAAGCCAGTGCACGCAGACTAGCACGATGACTAGCAACGTTAGCGTAGCCGAGACAGTTGTGTGTCAGCGAAAGTTAATGGGATAATCAGTGGGGCAGGTGCGAATGTGAGTGATGTGCAGCTAAGCAGCGATTGGATCGATTAAACTGAGATCGGAGGCAAATGAAGTGCTTGGAAAATTAGGAACAGAAGTTTCCAATATATAAACAGCTTTATTTATTACAAAAATATTGATTCGATTTATTCATACTTTCAATTCATCAGAATTAATCCGTTCCTGAGTCTTTATCTATATCTCTATATCTCCAACTCAGAATCCTAAAAACATTCTGAAGATATTATTCCATTAATTATTAAGTTAGGGGGCAGGTGTGAGTGTTAGTGATCCGCAGCTAAGCAGCGATTGCACCGATTAAATTGAGATCGGATGCAAATGAAATGCTTGGCATATTAAGAACAGGAGTTTCTAATATGCATTATGAATGCATTAAAAATATTAACTCGAATTATTCTTTTTTTCAATTTATCAGCCCTTTTCTGAGTCATTATCTATATCTCTGTATCTTCCATCAAGAATCCTAGAAATTTTATTTTTTTTTTCTTACTTTCAATTCATCAGAATTAACCCGTTCCTGGGTCTTTATCTATGGCTCTACATCTCCAACTTAGTATCCTTGCAACATTCCAAAGGAATTGTTCCATCATTATTAAGTTAGGCGCCGCGTGCTCTAACTATTCATACTCAGCACTTAAGTTAATCGTCGGAAGCTAATTGACACCGCTCGACTAATGCTGATTGAGCTGGTTATTGATACACTTTCTCTTTCTCTCTCCCTGCTTTTACGTACATGCCTCTCTCTCTCTCTCTTTCATTCTCCCTTTCTGTCATAATTGAAGGTCTTCTATGTTAATCTTCTGCACTTGCTCGCTCGTTACCCGGCAATGTTAATTAGCATTATAATTAAGTTCTATGCAGGAATGCTATGCCGCACAACAAGTCAAACTCACACACACTCACGCACACACATGTGTGTGTACTGTACCCACATTACCACACACCCAACGAAGCAATTACGGCTGCCACTTAAGCAGGCTGACATCGGTATCAACTATTCACATTAGCCATTGGTAGTTACATATTCCAGCCCACAGAAATGCCAATCTCAGTGAATAAAGAAATGATAAACACGTGTGTGTATGTGGTGTGTGTGTGGCATGTGTGTGTGTGTCTTTGTGTTGGCGTATGTGAACGGCGGACAGGGCGTAAAGGGTATACTATACCTAGCTCAAAAATAGCCAACTTATGGCATGACAGACAAGCATTTCGAATGATTTAGGTACAGCAATACGTATAAAAACAATAACAATAATAGCGACAACAACAGTCACACGAAGAAGAAGAAAAAGAGGAAGCAGCAGCAGAAGGAGAATCAACAATTTTCGGGGCCTAGACAAAAGGCGCACCGCTTGTACAAATGGTTATTCTTTTTATCAACAAAATTCGAATCGACAAAATGAACCGTAACTAAACAAAGCGAGACAAGGCAAGGCGAAAGTCGAGAGCCGAGAGACGGGACAAGAGGACAAAGCGACACGGGGCAGACAGGTGAAAAGGAAAGGAAAGCAAAGGGCAACGAGTGACCACTCCAAAGGGGATCACGAATAATTTTAATATGCTGGCCCTGATGACATAAACAGATAAAACGCTGCCATTAAAAACGCATTACAATTGATAAAGGCTTGCCAAGAGCGAGAGATATATAAATAGAGTGAGAGGAGAGGATACGGGGGGAGAGATGACGAGTGAGAGGGAAGGACATAGCATGGAAATCATGGCTGAAACGTAAACTTTGCTTGACATGAATGACACGTGAGTGTGTCTGTGTGTAAGCGAGTATGTTACACTCCTTGCTAGTCCACATCATTCACAAAACTCACACACACTCACACTTACACTCACTGGCACTCACACACACGCACGCATACTCACGAGCCGCTAGTAGTCACGGCTTTTATCGACATGGCATTTATGTGGGTCAGTTTGGTGAATGCCGCCACCGCGCGCTGACAGGCAATCAACTGTCAGCAGCCGAGGTGCCCGAGCTCTCCTCCCCCCCTTCTGCTCATTCCACTCTGAAATGAATGCATTTGAAAATGGATTCAAGGCGCAGCGCGTCTAGTTGTATGCAAACATGACAGCAACAAAGCCGCTGACAAACGCAAACCCAAAGCCAAATCCAAATCCAAATCCAAAACCAAAAGCATAGCCAAAGCGAACGCCAAAGTCGATGGCGAAGAGCCAAAGCAATGTTGCGTTACGTATACGCAGCGTAGACGCCTGCGCGGATAAGCTGCGCGACTAGCATTGCAGCGCAGTGTCGGCACAACATTCTGCCACATTCCACCAATCTCACTCTCTCTCTCTCTATACCTCTCTCTGTCATTCTCTTTATCACTCTCAGTGCTAGCATCAAACTTATCCGGCACGCCGGATGTGCGCGGCTAATAACAAACATCCGGAGAGGAAACATTTCGTTCTTTTTTTCCTTTGCTCGCTGGACATTTGTCAAGCGAAACAAATTGAGTTCGCAGCTCGGAGTCCGCAGCTCGCAGCTCGCAGCTCGTTGCCATTCGACGCTTCATGTAACCGAATTGAAATCAAAATTCGAAATCCCCCGGAAAGCCCTGTCATCGTCATCGATGCTGCCTGCCCTGCTCTGCCCTGCCCTGCGCTGGCCTCTGCTGATAGGGTAGAAAAAGAAGCAGAAACGGAAAACTGGAAAAAAAAGGAATAACGGCGCACCATCAACCCGAAAAAATAAATAACAGCAAAAGACCAAAGACCCATTTGGATTTGATGACAATTTTGTGTGCCCCCGCAAATGGATGCCAAATGTGTTTACAGTGGGCGAAGCTTTGCCTTGCGCTCCGCACTCCCCTACTCCCTTTCTCCCAGCTCTGTTTGATTTTTTTCGGCTAGTTTTATGTGGCTTTCGGCCAGCTAAATTATGCATACAATTTGTTGTTGCTGTTGCTGTTGCTTTTGTTTTTAGCGCCTTGTGGCGGCCACTGTAATCCGCTTAGAGCTCGAATGTGAGCCTAGTTTGCTAAATTACCTTTTAAGTGCTTTCATTGACAATTAATGCCAGAGGCGTTAGAAGCGCTCGCCTCGCCTTGGCAGTTAATTGCGGCTGGCGTGAAAAGGCAGCCGCAAAAGAAGTGAAAAACTAAGGCCATGCCAGGCTAGGCTAGGCTAGGCCACCAACTGCCTTCCGCCGGGGGAGCCGGGTAGAAATCACCTGCATTTGAAATGTAAGTGACAATGCCTGCGTACGAGGGTCGTTTGATAAGTCCGTGACTTTTTGTATTTGCCGCGCACCTGCTCTAAATACAACACTGCTCCTGTCAGCAGTTATCGATTAACAGCTGACTGTAAAATTTTGAGAAAGCTGCGTTTTTTGGTTTGCGTTTTATAGGCATTGAAAGCAGACGATCTCGTGAATTTTAACGAAAATGGAAAAAAGTGAATTTCGTGTCAGCATGGCAAAATTTCATAAATTGGGCTACGAACTGCTACCCCATCCAGCATATTCTCCAGATTTAGCCCCCTGTGACTATTTTTTGTTTCCAAACATGAAGAAATGGCTCGGCGGTAAGAGATTCGGGTCAAATGAAGAGAAACACAGAAACAAACGACTATTTTGAGGGCCTTGAGAAAACCTATTATTTGGAAGGAATAAAAAAATTGGAAAAACGCTGGACTAAATGTATAGAGCTAAAAGGAGATTATGTTGAGAAATAAAACGCTTCTTTGACGAAAAAAATATATTTTATTCAAAAAGTCACGGACTTATCAAACGACCCTCGTACAATGAACCTTGACACAATTTGCGGGCGCTGTGTGTGTGTGTGTGTGTGCGTGAATACGCGTGAGTACGCGTGAGTTTGCGTGACTGTGCCTTCCTCAGGCTTTGGGTTCATCTCTTAGCTAATCGCGCTAATTGATTGTTTGTGTGTCATTTGCAGGCCCGTCGGCATTTCGAAAAGCTTTGCCAAGTTGCTTCAATTAAAGCAAGCAGGCGATGCGAAATCCGATTTACAACTTTAAAATGAACTTCCACTAGTTCACAGAGCACAGCAAAGAATCGCAATGAGCTTAAATGACTGTGTGTCTGTGTGGTTGGCGAACCGCTCAGAGTTTGCCTGTTCAATTTGTTGGAAAAACACTTGAAATAGATAAATAAATAATCATAAACCAAAAGTAGCTAAAACTTTGCACAACTCTGGCCACTCTAAACAAGCAGACCAAGCCGCAAAAGCCAAAAACATTTCGTTTTTCTCTACTACAAAAGCTTTTCGTCGTTTCAGAGAGCGGTCGAGTAAATGAGAGAAAGAGAGCGAATGGCAGTGAGAGAGAGAGAGCGTAAGTCAAACAGAAATACGCACTGAGAAAAAGCGCAAATGTGGGCTGGGGAGTTAAGACCACATACACCCCCTACACCCCCCCCCCCTCACACACACATCCGCTTTCCATTGCGAATGCAAAAACGTGAAAGGTAAAAAATGTTGAAGCACACTTTCGGGGGCGGCGAGAACGACGAGGCGACAGACCAAAACGTAACGAAAATCCACAGCAAAGCAAACAGCTTTTAACCATGCTGAAGAGGGGGCAGGGGGGTGCAGTGGGGGTGGCACAAGGGGGATGATGTGCCAAAATGCTAAGGTAGCATGCAGAGCTGCTGCCCAGCCAAACACCCACAGACACCCACACACACACACACACATACACAAACGCATAAGACTCGGGCAAAGAATGAAAGCCACGACCTATCCACACAACAATCGTGTGTGGGCGTTTGGCGCTTGGAGCTCTCTGTGGGTGGCTGCCTGTTTACTTGTGAGTGGCGTAAACCGCTTTTAGTACAGTCAAGACACACTCATACAAACACACACATACACACACACGAACACACACATACGGACAAAGATGGATGCTGCAGTAGGTTGTGAGGTTAATTTTGTTTCGGCATTGCATTTCCCCATGCAGTGTGTGTGTGTGGGTGTGACTGAGTGTGTGTTTGTTGGTAACTATGTCTGTTTACCTTTGCACTCGAGTGCTCCCAATACAAACACACACGCACACACACACACAACGACAGCGCCAGTTGATGATTTTATATTTTGACCAAACATAATGTCATACGCAGCGTTGCCGCTGGCATATTTTCACGTAAACATCAGAAACGTACTTAGCTCTCATTCGTGGCAAGTACTACTAATTTATTGCCCTTACCCCCTCCCCCCCTGCTCCTTTACTTCACATTGCTGTCACTTGCAGCAGAGCCGGAACTGATTCGCAAAGAAATAACTTGCGATGTCCATCAAAATGCGAAGAGCAAACGACGCAAAAATAAAAACAAAAACATAAAGTAAAAGAAACTGTCAGCCAATCAATAAGCAAAATGTCGCGCAGGCACCCAGCAGATGCTCTGGCCGGCATCGGATGGCATCTGTCTGTGTTCTCTGCGGAAATTATAAACACGTCCCTTCGCCACTCCTCCTTCGTCCCCAGCAGACCCATCGCAAAATTGCGACATGTTGTGTACCCTGACAGGCAAATATTTTACGTGCACAACAAACAGTAGATCTTCAGGAGCAGCTCAAGTCCTCGAATTTAATATACCAACTAAACACGTGATGGCAGGTATGATAAAAAACTGAAATGCAAATCTCTCATTGATTAGGAGACCAGTAAGTGAATGAATTTGGTAAAAGTTAATGTTCCATTTGAGGTTCTAAGACTAAGGTTTTAGGTAATGAAACAAGAACTGGTAGATACGAAGAACTATTTTCTCAGAATACAATCATATCTTATTCGTATGGTAAGACATTTTTAGACCACATTACTTTATGGATTGAATATATATTTCTGTATGAAAATAAAAGTCTATTTTTCTAATACTAAAATACACTTTAAACTACAGTTACATCTCTACTTCCATGATATAATTAAAGTACTTTTAATTGTTGAAATGATTTCCAAACAATTTCTAACAGTAATGTAAAAACTAATAAAAATGCAGCCTTCTTACATTAAATCCTTGAGCCGTCAATATTTTATACAGTCACCATTCGTGTATGCCCCTCACTTATTTGTATTACTTGTCATGTTTCTCGAAGAACAAGAATTCTTACTTAAAGTATTTGAAATATGCATGTATCTTGCCCGCCACTCAAACCCTTTTTATTGAGTAGAAAATTTAGAAAAAGACTTTGCAAATTGTTTTTTCTTTTTGCTAAGGTCGCAGATAACTTTTATTTATAGCAAGGCTAATGAACTGAAGCGAACTAAGCTTTTGGGCCGCTTGAAGGTCTTCTCGCAACCAGTTGAGAACATTTAAGTGATTAGTTAATTGATTGTTCGCTTGATTGATGGATGACCTGGTAGAAAAAACAGATTGCAGATTGCTTATTCAATCTGCAATCTCAAGTATGCTGCTCCTGCTGCTGCTGCTCTTCGCCTTACCCCTTCGCTGTCGCAATAATCTCAAGTTTTACAAGTTAAGCATCTAACAAGTTTCTTTTCCCTCTTGCTCTTTTTCTCACTCTCTCTCTTTCTCCCTTTCATTCTCTCTTGTTTTCTCAGCTATAATCAGCAAATAGAGCAACGGTGCGCTACTACTATCACTGCGTTTTCTGGTTCACTGCACCCAAATTACGCTTGTTAACGTGCCAGCAGCTGCTTACAGCAACAACAACTAGGGCACCTGTAACTTTGCCGTTACGTTGGCAATTAAAAATCTTGGCGCACCTGTGATACCAATTAATAGTTTCTCAAATGATTTGGCAAAAGGAACAAAAGCAAACTGAGTCAATGAAAGGAAATGCGCCATTGCAACTATTTTTGTTTCTCTCGCTTTTTCTTTTCCTCTTCCACTAACAAGAGACAGGAAAGAGTAGAAGAAAGCGGATAACGCTGGAATGGAAAAAAAAAAAAAAAAAAAAACAGAACTGTTTCTCGACTGCACCGAGAGAAAAAAGTGCACATCATATTTCCCATGAGGTTTTAGAACTATTACATTATTGTTCTTTAGTCTTAGTTCTATTTCCCTAAAATGTAATTTGTTTTGTCTGAAATTTCGTAGAGTATTCAAATCTAAAGTGTTAAATGGTATATTGGAAAAGCCCCGAGGAACCAAAGAAGCAGAAACTGAAAATGCTGCTCTGTGTTTGTCTTGGCGAGCATTTTTAAACTTTCGACTGTCTCGGTGCTTGAGTGTGTGTGTGTATCTGTGTGTTCCCCAGCAAGGAACAGTCTTATCTGCATTGAGGCAGTCCCTCCGTCTGTGTGTGTATGTGTGTGTGTGTATTCAGTGAGCTGCTCGAATGCACCCCAAATGCAGCAACTGTTGTTGGCACGACTCAAGCAGCCAAAAGGAGCTGTTCCTTGCTGCTGCTGCTGCTGCTGCTATTGCTGCCGCCTAAATGCCCGCCATTTATTTGTGAATGGTACTCAGCGAATACACAGAAGACTTGCCAGCAGACAGAAAGATAGACAGACAGTCAGACGAACAGACAGAATGCTGCATTCTGCGTCATCTTGAAATGCTGCTCTGAATGGCAAAGACTACGGCACGGAACTTGAGCAGCCACCGAAGCGGCAAGTTGATAATAATCCGTAGGCACAACGTAGCAAACGCAGCTGCCTCAACAGAACGGAATTGCTTTTGTAAACACTCGGCTAAGTCCAAGCAAGTCCAGTAATTATGCCGAACAGATAAACAGAGTTTTAATTGGAGAAAAACATATCAGGGCACTTTAAGTAGAAGTTTGTTTTCATTGATTTCGATTAATCGAACAGTTTATTGGCATGGCATCACTCATACGCCACGTTGTGCACGCTGCAAACGATAAGGAGATGCAAATAAATCATTATAATTTAGTGTCATCTGTATAATGTGAAAAATGTTTCAATAAATTTAAGCAGTCTCACAAAACCGGAAAATTCCGCTAGAAATTGACGAGAATTTCCATTGGATGCTGCGGGCAGTGGCAGTAAAAATAGCAGCAGCAGCAGCAGGAGCAGCATGCCAAATGGTGTCAGTTGCAGCCACGCCACGGCCCGCCCCCGTCTGGCACGCCCCAGCTCTCTGCTGTGTTATTGGTTATTGGGTTTGTAATTCAATACGAATGCCTGTTGGCTGCCATTCAACACTCGTCACCGAGGCATGCACCGAGTGCTGCATTCTGCCACGTTGCCAATAGAAATGCCAGCGCATTTCACTCGAGCAACTTTAACTCTTTCCAAGTGGCATGCAGCGCGCGTTGCCAGCGGCAGGCAATCACTTTGCCTTCCATAAAACTTTGACATATTGCTGCCTTTGGCAGCGTTGTGTTTCAATTAAAAATTGTTTAACAAATCAATTTACGCCGCCTGACGTGAAACCTATTAAAAGAGTGGCAAGCTACAGTAGCAACGCCAAAGCGCAACTCTCGCACAACGTGCAACAAGCAACACGCCCCCTCCCACCACAAACAGTGCGCACAGAAGCAAATGCAATTTAAAGCAAACACAGCCACAGCTAAATATGCCACAAGCGTAAACTCAATTATTTACTCGCCAGACTCCCACGGGACGATCATCCCCAGCATCGATGGAAGCCAACCAGTGGCCCATCCCATCCCAACCTGCCACACAGCCAAGTTACCCCTGCAGCATGTCAACTGAAGTCGCTTCCAACGGCTGCGGCTCGGCTGATGACTAAATTAATTTATTTGTTCAACTTTTTGACGTTAACTCCCAGTCAAAAGTTTTTGCGTTAGCCAAAAGTAGAGCGACGGCAATAAACTGAGAAACACTTAAGTTTCTCACCTTGATAAAGTGTATAAAAGAAAAGTAAAAAACTAAGTTATTACAACCTTTTTAAATACTTTCATTGATGATGATATAGGTACAACGATCTGCTTATAATATTATTATCTTTCATAGATAGTTTCATCAATGAAATTCCCTTAAATCAGGCTAGCGTCTCTGGCTAGCCTTATGCATTGCAAACTCTTCGACGAACTCGATATATCCACTTTAAATCCAATAGATTTACAGGGTATTGCCTTTGCGGTTGGCGCTGTTGACTGCATCTTGAGGGAATTGTTGGCTGTGCGCCTTTGACTTTGTCGTAGAGTTTCGTACTTGCTTTGCCACAGCTGCCTGACTGACTCACCAACTGACTGACTGCTTTGCCTGCCCGACTGCCTGGCTGACTGGCTTAAGTCGGAGCGATTTCCGTTGCTTAGTTCTTAGTTGGCACAATTTCTGGTGAGTTGAAGCAGCCGCTTTGTCTGTACCTTCAGCTTGTGCTGCAAGCTGACAAATTCACTTGAAGAACTGGCAACAAAGCTCCGGTCTTACCTTCTTTCATTTTTGTGTCGCTCTGTGTGTGTGTGTATGTGTGTGTGTGTCGAGATGGGCTTCCTGCTTAATAGTGTGAGCTGCGCATTAGCAAAAGCCTTTGTAAAGTGCTTTAATTAAAAAGCAGCAAGGGAGTATGCAATGGACCACACCAAAAAAAAACGGATGCTTTGCTCTGCTGATGCACAGCATGATAGGAGGCATTGCTCAAAGGTGTGAATAATAATATGGCAAGGTGCCAATTAACCAGAGTGTCGGGCATTAATTCATTTATTTTCCTGTTTAACCCTTGATTAAACACACTGATTGAAACACATACTCACTACCTCTCTTCCAGCCCCTCTCTCTCTCTCTCTCCTTCTCTCGCTCTCTCTCTCTCTCTCTGTCTGCACAAGTCGAGCTTAATATACACTCTGCATACCGTAGAGAATTGCATTAAAATTCGTGGTATGTCCAATTTAAGTTCAATAGACGGTGCCACTTAACCGCAGACTCGCCCACCAGGAGACGCCTCCTTTGTAGCCACACACTTAACAAACTACATGCAGACAGGGCCTACACACACACACACACACACACTCGCACAGGTGTTCGCATCCATGTGTGTGTACATACATATGTTGTATGTAATTGAGTTTCGTGTCCACCGCTTGCATTAAAGCACAAACATGAGGTGCACACGGGTACGCACAGGAGCACACACGACCACGCCCACTGGCCGCAGTGCACGAAAAAAGGGGTAAATCACATTTTGCAATTAAGCGATATTGAAAGTCAAGCATTGAACGTAAATTTACTATTAAACCAAAACGCGCAAGCGCAGTTGATCTTTATCTTGCACGACTGATAAATACTTCTTAAAATTGATTTGCTGGAAATCATTTCATAACCTTTATAAAGGACATTGCAGTCAAGTCAATTTATATTTTCGCTTGTTTGTATTATAATAAAATTATATTGATGCCCTTATTTGAATGTATTATTCTTCATTGATAATGATTCCGATATCCAGAAATAATCGTTCCATACAGCATTCCCTTCTTTATTGATAAATCTCTAGTTTATTTCAATACATTTGACTGGACTGATCATAAAATCTTTCTAAATATAGCTAATTTTCGCAAAGTTCTCTCATCCTCATAGCTAAACACCCTGCCTGCTATTAGTTATTGCAGGGTATGCTCGCTTTATTAGCTCGGATTAATCTATTTATCGTTTATCGAATTTAAGCTTTTGACCCAACTTACCTTTCTACGTCCACAACAAAGCATTCTTCGCACACGCGAATTTCCTGTAGCTGCTTTCAATCGAGTAAACTTCTTCTTCCACTGCATTTATGAGTGGGGATCCTTTTTGGGAAAGTCCGTTTTCTGCTGCTGCTGCTGCTGCTGGTGCGGCTGCTGCTACAGTTGGGCCATTTGCCTGGGCCCTGGCTGAAGTCTCGAGCAATACGCCAAGGGGCGTGATCTTCTTGACATCAAGTGTAAATTTATCGACTTAAGTTTACGAAAAAATTCATAAGCGTTGTATCAAAAATTGCAAGTTCGATATATTCGTTGCTCGTAGAATGTGCTGCAAGAGAGAGAAAGAGTGAGAGAGAGAGATACGCTGGGTAAGTAAGTGTGTGAGTGAGTGGGTGATATTAGTTAGAGGGCTGGCAGATGTCAGCGAGTTGGATGTGCTTCGAAAACAAATTCTTGCTGCGCGTCTGAGGCATGCCAAACTCGTCGCAAAGTATTTACTGTCACACTTAATCGTCGACAGGCAAACGCAATTTGCATGACGCAAGTGAGAGCGAGTGTTGTGAAGTGTTGGAATTTTAACCTAATGAAGCTTCGCCACACTGTTGGCAGCTCAAACACTTTGCCCTGACATCCATCACATGCGTTTGCCCGTTAACCGTACCGCACTCATGAGCGCGTGTTGGACGACAGCTTTGCAATGCCAGCCACAGGCAGCCCACTTGCATATCGAGTAGCTGTCAGATTTACAAATATATGTGTACTATATATAGATGTTGCTATGTGTATATGTAGATCTGATAATGCGTTGTTTACTCGTCGCTTGTTGTGTGACAGTCACATTGTGTTTGTGGCAGTCGATGGCTCGTGCAACTTCTGTAGATACTGTTCCTAGTTCCCTTTTTAATTTTTATTTTTATGTAATTTGTCATGAAGCTAATTAAGCTTAAAATTGTTTACATTTTAAGTTATCTACAAAATCTCTTTTCATTTTAATTTTTTACTTTTATGTCACTTTGCTTGGTGCTAATGAAGCTAGAAATAGAATTCAATTACATTAGTTAACTAGCTCCCTATTTTTGATAATGCATTGAAACTTTGCAAGAGAAATTGAAATTGATTGCTTCTCTGACTAGTTGCAAAACTAGTTTCTTAAGCTGTTTCATAATTGATACACAGTTACCCAAAGTTTGCAACCAGGAGGGATAATCAACGCAGCACTTAACTGCTGAACGAAGTTCCAATAATATGATCTAATTATAGAAAATTCCAAAGGAGGCAATCTACCCAAGGAATTGGCGTGTTTGCCAAATCCATGAATAAGTTATCACAAAGAGTTTATTGAGCAAAATTCTCCCAATTAAGCTTAGTTAAGACAACAAAAAAATGCTGAAGAAACCTAACTAAATGTTTCAACTGCATAGTGGAAATTAAGCCAGAATAAGGCTAACGTTTTAGCTTCTTGCACAAATGGAAAATATTTAAATAGAACATTATTATGCATGTATTTATTGTGTTGTTTATTGTATTGTGGTGGATTGAGGGCGTTTAGAACTTTAAATACAGCTCTGTTTCCCACAACAAAAGCCCCATCTATTCTGCTGCAAGCTGCAACAACTATTATCCAACTAATAGCAACTGGTTCGCCGGAGCAGTTTCAGCTTCTGCCACGGCGCGAGCTGGAGTGCCCCAGCGCCCCCAACTGTTGCCATTGACTGGCAGCAGCAATGAATGTTGATATAATTTTTAATTAAAAAGCATTTGCAGCTGCCTGGCTGGGTAAACAGACAGAGAGACAGACAAGCAGGCAGCAGTAGAGACAGAGGAAGAAGAAGAAGAAGAGGCAGCTTTGCAACTCTTAGCTAGTTACCAGAGAGGCCACACAGAAGAGGCAACTGTCGTGTCTGCTGTGAACTTGTGCAACTGTTTAGATAAATGTAACTGCATACACCCACATTCATATACATATATGCAGTGCATACGTATGCGAATGCATTTTCTCTGCTCCACTCGGAATTGAAGTTATTAGCGCTCCAAATCCCCAGAGAAACAACCAAAAGCTGCAGAGGCTTAGCCGGTTAGAGGACAAGTTCAGATTCTGTTCCTGTTTCTATTTCTGCATATGATTTTGTCACAGGTCCTGGTAGCAACCGCAATGACAACAACAACAACGACAACAGAGACCGCAATGAAAAATCAGTGCCAAAGAATTTTTAATTAAGTAGCTAGAAAAGCAGCAGCAAAGTGGAATCTAGCTAGGTCTCTGGCCGGGTAACTATGAGGCGATTCGGTTGCGGACATCGGATGCCAGTGTTAGCCAACGCATTCGTGATGATGTCGTCCTAAGCGTCGCCATCGCCATCCCCATGGCAAACACGTTCCACGTTCCACGAACTGGGCCAATGGAGTTGCGGCTGGCATTTTGCCCACGACTCCAACTGAGATTTTCTTGCCATAAAACACTTGGTTGGGTTGGCCAGGGGGGAAGAAAGCAAGCAAGCAAGTCCTGCTGGCCTCCTCAGTAGTTTGCAATGAAAAATGTTGCAATCGTGCACGGGACATTTAAATGTGCTGCTCGCATGCCACCGCATACCTAAGGCAATGGATGTGCCATGTGTGCGACGAGTCCAGCTGCGCCGACTGACAACTGACTCAGTGAGCAGCATCCGCTGCAACAACAAAGTCAGCTGCAGCGCCAGCGCCAGCGCCATTCAATGAACCTCGACAGCGCCCGTTGGTATGCAACGTTTTTTGTTCATAATTTCTATGCAGACTCTGAGACACAAACGTACTGCTCTAATGGCGTGCGTGCCTGTGTGTGAGTGTGTGTGTGTGTATGTGAGTGTGTGTCTTGTGCGAGTTATTGCCAGCAGCGACTGCGACTGCGACAGCGACATGCAATTGCAGCTACAAGATACTTTGTGTCATAGCAACGCCAACAACGCCAACATCGCGACAAAGTGTAGCAATCAGAGAAGAAAGATGTTGCCGGGTGTTAATGGAACAACAACAGAAACAGCAAAGGCAACAGCAGCACCAACAACAACAACTGCAATATTTACAAAAGCAATTCGACAGACAGTCAAGCGAGATAATGTCTACGCATGCCTAAAATTTATTTTTATGACATCATAAATTCCGCAGACGATGATTTCGCTTTCGCACATCCCCCCTCGAGATACTTTCGTATCTTTCAAATGTAGCCTTAAGTGTGTGCGTGTGTGAGTGGGTGTGTGAGCTTGAATGAGTGCATAACTGAATGACAAAATGCCTTACCAGAGCAAAAATGCAAATCATTTACATAATATCATAGAAAAAAGAAAGAAGCCCAGATACTTGATCGAGCGAAACTTGAACGAAATCAAGCTCACATTCTGCTGCAGTTTCTTCTCAGTTCGCAACAAACTATATTTGATAACTCATGCGACCTTGGAGATTTCCTTATACAAAATCAAAGGCGACTTGGGGCCAACTAAAGCTTTGTTAACTTGAGCAAAAAGTTAGCAGACAATTGAGTTTGTATATAAATGGATATATAAAGTAGTCGAAGTGTTCTGATGATCTTATGACATTCCTTTTATCGATTGTTTTGCTTTTAGTTGCCTGTTTAACCCCGTCGCGAGTTTATTAATTCAGCCGTCTCCAGGCCCGGACACACATCCATACGTTCGAGTATGTGTATTAGCTCGCATGTCACACCAACTTGGGATAAGGCCAAGTGACAAACCACCACCAACAGCACCAAAACCGAAGGCAGCACCAGCACCCGTACGGTGGACTTGGTCGGCGACACACCCATCACACTCCCCAACAACCACTAGCTGGGGCAATCAACTATGATTGCAGCAACACTCAAATATGCAGACACTGAGTCGCTGACGACCCGTGGGGGATTTTCACCTTGTAACCATTGGAAATGCTGGACAAAAAAAGTAAAATGAACGCGCCAAAACCACAGCAACTGGTGTAATTAACACGGCTTAGTCGGGAGTAGACTGCAAACCGACAAACGTCTCACTAATTTGACCAATTTGCGCTAATAGGCAACGTCTGGCGATATGGTTACATCACTTGGCGTTGCCATGGCAAGCAGCAGCAAGAGACGACACGGAACTGCCTGGCATATCTCACATGCTTAAGGAGTAATCGGATTCTATGCTAAGTTCTACTAATTTCATTAATAATAGGATATGATTCTATTGGATTGTGCGAACTGCGGAACACTCTACAACACTCTACATCCCTCAAACTTTAATTTATAAGAATTTTGGTAATAAATAATATTCACCCTAATGCCTAATCTAATTATTTATGCCATCATTCACTTTAGACTTAGTTAGTCTGAGGGGAAAAGAATGCAACGGGAAGACCTCAACACACATTGGTTGGAAAAACGTTGAGTTTGGTTTGTTTTTGCCCTAATCCCGCATGAATGTGAGTGTGGTTTTTTCCTCCACACCGGAAACTTTTTTAATCCGCACTCACAATAGAAATAATATTTAAGATGTGGTCGGGCAGCACATTTTCCATGTACCATTGATTTCGCAACTTTCGCAGCCTTAAATGCCTCGCGCTGTAATTTTTCAACATTTTTCCTGTTTGCCTGAAATGATTTTTCCGTTTTTCCTTGTAAAATTGGACCAAAGCTTTTAACTTTTTCTGTGTGGGGTTTTTTTTTTGTGTTTGCTGCATTTGCTTGTGGGGTAGTTTGATGCACATTGCCTCAAATGAGGCAACTAAAGAACAGAAAAAGGGAACACCAGAGAAATGAGAAATGTTTCGTTGATTGTTAATGTCGCGGTTAATTTTACCCCTCATTCTCCTCATTCGTTATTTCATGTTTTGACTTCTTGGTTTTCAACCCGAAATTGGGGTATTTACTGATTCTTATTCTCTTTTATGAATTCGCGATGGAAACTTAATATTTAAAAAGTACTAAGGGGAAAATGATTATCCCTTCAGGTTTCCTGGATTTCAATTTATTGCAAAGCTAATGAGTACTAAGGAGCCATTGTAAAGCTGAACTCTTGCAAATCTTTACGGGCAACTAAGTTTGCTTATAAAGTGAGACATCATTACATTGGCTGCTTGGGAAAGTCATTACCAAAGCGAGTATGTATATATGTATGTGCCTGAACTACTATGCCTTCAGGACTCCAACTGGACGCCAGTACATTTGGCTGCTGCCACCCACAACCCCAAGCCAAACTACCCGGGCCAAACGCAAAGTTTATGAGCTGCAAGTCAATAAGAGTTTACGACGTTGGCAGCATTTTAATAACTTCTACTTGAGGAATTTTATTGCACATTCCGATAGGAGCCTGCCCTGCTCCGGGGGCTTACCTGTCCTGTATGTCGGATGACAACTGGTGCTGAAGGATGCTGCCTGATGACGACGACGATGATGTTTGACGTTGCCTAAGCCGCACAAACGAAATGGTGGCAGACAGAGGCTGAGGCTGAGCTAGAGGCAGAGGCTGAGGCTGCACGGCGTTCGTCCCAGTTATGAAAACATGAAATCACAAATTGCACTGACAGGGACACTGACGACAACACTGGCAAACAACAACAACAATCGGGCAACGTCAGGGATGCCGGTATGCAGGTGACAGTGCAGCGCTGATGATGAAGGCAGGTGCAAATTGCAGGGCGAGACGAGAAGAGGCGAGGCTCTTTTTGGGGGCTATGTTGCGATTGCACTCGCTGTTGCAGTTGCAGTCGGTGTTGCAGTTGCAGTTATAGTTGTAGTTGCTGCAGATGGTGCAGTTGGCTTAGGCGTTAATGACAAATTGCTGGTTCGGTGGTCATTGGTACGACGACGCATCCTTATACGCTGGCACTTTACGACTCGTAGCACTGCTCGTTCGCTCCTTTTCGTCTCACATTCTGTTCGCTGCTGCTGCTGCTGCTGCCATTGCTGCTTTCGCTGCGACTGCGATGCTGCTTCTGCTGCTGCTGCTGCTGCTGGTGGTGCTGGTGCATTTTTTGCGTAACTTGTGAGCTTTTTTCACTTTTACACATTTCACCGTCAATTTAAGCATAATTTGTTGTTTGCAATTGAGACGCGATTGAACGCGTTTTGTTTGAGGAATCCTTTCAGTTTGCCGACTTTCTGCTCATTCGCTGCGTTTAATTGATTTTTGCGCGTGTATATGTGCAATGCAATGTGTGTGCGCGCCTCTGTGTATGCACATGGGTTACTCAGTGTATACGCGTGTGTATATTTGTGTGTGTGTGTGTGTGTGTGAGTATGTGCGCGTGGGCTCAGTGGAAACAGGCAACGGAATGCGTCCGAATGGCAGTGCGGAGCTTTTGCTTATGAGCCGCGTTTTACTACGAGCGCAACGCTTTTGGCCTGAATATGCGAATTTCCTGCGCTACTCCTACGTTAGCAGAGCGTAGCGCAGCGCAGCACACCACGCACGCATCTACATATGTGAGTGTGACTGTTTGTGAGTGGTATGTGTGTGTGTGTATGGCGATTGCTCTATGTATGGGTATGAATTTCAGTATAATAAAATATCCTGTTTGGGCAACGAGCGAATAAACGAGAGAGCAAGAGAGCGAGAGAGCGAGAGAGCGCGTCGCCAGCCACGCCCACTGCGCATGCCCTAGAAATTTGGAGCAAGTTGCCGCTGCTGGCTATTTGTGGGCGATAGCGGGCAATGGCGATAACAGTATCTACTCCACCCTCTCTGCCCACACTTCTAATTCACCACCACCAGTGTACCGTACCGTTCAACGTCCCTTGCGCTGTATGTGTACGAGAATGTGTGTGTGTGTGTGTGTGTGTGTGTAAGTGAGTGTTCTATGCGAGTTTTTTCACTTTGTTGGGGGCGGCTAATGCTTTTTGTTTTAGGGCACTTGTGGTTGTTATTTGTTGTTATTGTTTTCCTTTCAGTTATTATTTGCAACACTTTAAAATACACTAGTTGTTGTAATTAATAAGTACTTTGTATTTACTTCGATTTAAAAAACACTATAAAGAAATATTGATGAAACACATGAGCAGTCGTTGCACCCCCTTGTTTTTGTAAAAACGATAACGATACCGATAACTGTCGCAAGTTGCATTTTTATCAACTTCAATTGACTGTCTAAAAAAGCGCTGTTACCGGCTTCTTATGACGTTATTATTGATAAACCATTTTGAATGAACTTTTTCAGAAAGTTTACTCAGTTAGTTTTCAATGCCACATTTCTAACATATTTATGTTTTTCGTTTCCTTTCGGAAAACCGCTCACGTATCTATTAAATTTCCGAACTTGCCAAAAATTTTTAACGGGCCATACATCTTCTTAAATTTTTATTTACTATTGAACAATAATAAAAGTATAAATAACTTGATCCGCGATTTTAAGTTTTTAAAATTGCCGTTATTGCAGGAAAACCATATAAATAACATTGACTTAACAGACTTATGTTAATTTTAAAAGTTTTTATCTCCTAAAGCTGTGTACTCAGTTTGTTACGCCAGCGTAAAATTACTCATGTTTAATAGTGTGACCAGGTGGTCTCACAGTGTTTACTAATAGTTTGTGTTTGAAATAAAGAAAGCATCGCATAGATTATATAAATGATATTCCATTCGTGCTTTCTGTTCTTTCCTATAATATATACATTAAAGCAAATCCCATAATAAGGCCCAAGAAAACCAATCGTAAGCAAACTAAACAATCAAATTCATTTCAAACGCAAACTGTAAGTAAACACAGTGAGACCATAGTTATGTATCAAAATAATAAGTTTTTTATTAAAAGCTGGCCACACTGCTGGTTTCAGCTGAGGAGTATTATTCAGCATTATTTAATATAGTATTTTTTATTATATATATTATTGTTATAATATAATAAATTTAATACAATCTTTTTATTTGTACATTATTAGTTATTATTTAACAGCAGGAAATATTTTGATATATGTTACTACTGACTTTATTGAAATAGGTAATTTTCTTTACTTGGGCACACTGAAACCTGTGTGTTGATACGAACGAAAATCTTCCGGACATGATTTCAAAATGTTTATAGTTCAAGTAAAGTTGAGCGTTTAAAAGGCCATTTGCGCACCTAATAACAGAAATTAAACTGTTTTGCGTTTTTATAGTAAAATGCGGCTTCCATAATGAGACTGATTTTAGACATACTCAGAAGAGGATATTGATATTGCACCAGACACGGACACATCAATAGTTTCATTTCTGCTAGTAAAATTATTGAAACAACAGCAGCATAATAATTATCGGCACTTTTGTTTTACAAGCGTGTTGGATAGCTGTAGTTAGCTCCAAAATTTAAATATTTTTCTGAACCGATCGCCGGCAGACCTGTGCTTCTAATTCCTTAGAACGAATTTAATTTCCAAATTGTACGCATGGCAGATTTCTTCACACACTCTTTATTTTTGGAATGCGAAAACCATCAACTGAATTGGGAATGTTGTCCTGCATTGACTGCACGCCCAAACAAAATTGTGTTCTAGATTGCTTTGCTTTGCCCAAGTTTTGGAATGCTCCGCACTGGAGAGAAACACATAGATAGCGACGTCATGTTCCAAGTTCCGGAGTGTTCCACATCGAAGAGAGAAACACATAGCGACGTCATGAATGATTAAGAAGTTCACGTACCGATGTGGGGCTAATCAGAATGTTCCGCAATGGAGAGAAACACTTAGCGACGTCATGTATGTTTGTTGCTATACAAAAACGCCATGGCCTTGCCTTATTAAAAAGAGAAAAAAACGAAATACTTTTTATCAAAATATAAATTTAACATAAATAAGTTTACATTTATTAGTTAATTTAGTCTGTAAACTAATTCTTGACATATTGTAACAGCCACTGTCAGGGACGTCGCAACCGGGGGGTCAGCGGGGGCAGCTAACCCCGCAGAAATTTCAACGGGGGGGGGGCAATATTATCATTTTGCCCCCCCCCTACGTAATCAAAAGTCAGTTTTTTTAATCAAATTTTTCGTTAATAAAAAGTATTTCTAAAAGTGATTATGCTACATCTTTTTAATTATTGTCCCATTGCAAGGGGATAGCTGTGTATTCAAAAGTGAAATGAAAGAATTTGTCATGCGAAGAGATAGGAGAACGACTTTTGGAAATATTTAAACATACTACAAGTGTTCAGATTATTTGATGTTTAAAAATTATATGTAAAATAAAAGTTCACATAAAAAGTATAGCGCATTCTCATTTCCTAATACCAAAATGTTCGTAAAAATCCTTTTTTTTAGAAACTCTAAATTTTTTTTTATGTTTGTCCCCCCATGAAAAATTTCGTTGCGACGTCCCTGTTCACTGAAAATTCTACACAAATCAGTTGTTACATTTGCTTGCAATACGACAGGCTTGTCCGACTGCAAATACCGCCAATACAGTTTCCATTTATGGTTGTTGTTAACAGCGTCAATGGGAGATTGGGCATACCATAATTTTTTTTTAATAAATCGCTGCTTTACTGAAAGAGCATAAAGACATACATATGTATGTAAGTGCTAAAGAGGCTTGTAAAGCTAGCTGAAATGAAGTTGAATTGTTAGGTAATAGGTAAAACAATACCTGCCAGCGTCACCGAATTTGTTTCTTTTTACCAGTGTAAGGTAGCGTTCTAGGGCTGGGGCTCAGTCACGCCAGGGCTACCTTTACAAGAAATTTGTAAAAAGAGCTGAGACCCTGGACGAGGGGGTGAAGTATTTGGGTCAAGCGGCGAGGCCGACTTGAGGGGTGAGGGGCAGAGCGGGGTGATCTGTAGGTGGCCGAAGGCAGAGAAAGTAATGCCTACCTGGTGTCCCCTCCGCAGGTGAGTCTCAGGGAACCGGGATTTAACCGTCAGTTCCTGAGACCTGCGTGACTGTACCAGAAGCTTCCCTGTATGCGACGGGATTTGACCGTCATCGCACCAGTTAGGCTCCGGTACCGTGGAACACCCTGTATACACCACTATTCCGCCTGGCTATACTGAGGCTGCACTGTATGCAACGGGATTTGACCGTCATTGCACCAGCACAAACCTCAGTACAGTCGGCATACCGCTGTACACACCTACACACACATACACACATACACACACATGCACGTACCCATACGTACGCATACCCATGGACCGAGGAAAGCAATACGCTGAAATATAACATGCAAAAACCTACAATATTTGAGCTACAACTCCACGGTTGGGAACCTCCTAAAAAGGCTCCCTGTTTGCGAGCGCCTCCAGTTTGAGTGGTTTTTGCCTCTCACAACTGGGCTCTCGCACTAAGTACCGTGGCACTTGTCACTCGTTTATGGCAAACAACTGCACTTTCGTTTCACTGTCTGTTTTATTTTTTTATATTGTTCCTTTTTTTCTTCAATATATTCCTTAAACACATTATCCCTAATAATCCTATGCGCTGTGTCCCTGCCTAGCACCGTGCGCTGTTTCTCTAAGTTCTAAGGTTCACTTTTCCCTGCCTTGCACCACGGTGTGGCTCGCTCACCTCGCTTGTCTTGTACATTTTCCCTGGAGTCTCGTCTCGCCGGTCCTTCTCGTTGCTTTCCTTGCTGGCTCGTGATTCTCCTTGGACCTCCTGTCCTCCTTCGTCCCGTGATCCTGCGTTGTCATCCGTGTGTTCTCGTGCATTTCTTCCACTTGCTTTCCCGGCACTTGCCTTGGCACTCCCTTTCAGATTGCCATGCCGGGGGACACATTGTCGATCTCAATATCCCACTCCACTTGCTGTGCCGGTGCTCATCTGCTGGTTCCACTCAAAGGTCTCCGTTGCTTAGGTTGCATTTCCACCGTTGCACTCGTTTTCGCTCATTTTGAGTGCGTGAGCGCGTGCACTGCAGCTTGAGTGATCTTCTCTCGCTCTTTGAGTGCGCTCATGCGCAGACGTGTGTGTGGGTGCGCGTGCGTGGGCGTCTGAGTGCGTGCGCTCCCTCTTCAACTATTGAGCGAGTGCGTCTGTTGGGAGCGCCGCTCTTTGAGTGCGTTCGCTGTTGAGGCTCTCTGAGCGCGTTCGCTGTTGGCGCTATCTGAGGGCTTTTGCTATTGGCGCTCTCTGAGCGCGCTCGTGTGCGGACTGATATGTGCGTGCGCTCTCTGTCCCGTTGTTGAGCGGGCCGCTCAATTTCCGTGCACTCGTTGATGCTGTTCTGCTTGCGCTTATAGATTGGTTCCTGCTGTCTCGCTTGCTTGGCGGTGGTTTTTGACAAGAGCGAGCCGTATACCCTACACTGAAGCTAATGAGGCGTATTTGTTTGACTAATCTAAGACTGGCCTGACTAGCACATACGCTTCGCTGGCGACTTATGAACTAAATAATTGGGAAAAATTACATCACTGCCTTAAAATAAATTAGCAATCAATGATTTGTGAGGCTCAGGGTTTAGGTAAAGGTTAAAATGTGCCCTCTCCGCAAGAAATTTTGATGAAAGGCGAATAGCGCTTATGATTCACAAAATCTTGCAGTCTTACTCGCACCGCTCACCACGATCGTCCCGCCAAGATCTATACAAGATTGTAAAATCATCAAATGCAACGCGACTGTGAGATACCCTTCGACCTTTTTAAAACGTTAAGAGTCCTTAATTGTGCGATACCACTATTTAATAGAAATATTGTAACGTAAACCTTTATATGCATCTTTATATGAATTAATGTACATGCATGTAGCATTTCATGGTCAAACACAAATGTTTGTATGTGTGTAGAATTCAGAGAAAGAAGAAGAACAACAGATGGAGCTACGCGCTCGCATATTCTTTCCTTTTCTTTCCTACATTAGCATTGCAATGACGTCGCAGCTTAATATTGTATCTTTAATGTGTTGCTCACAAATCAGCTTAAACGATTAAATTATTGATTTGCGGGGGCGGTGGGCATGGCACCCAAAATTTGAAATAAACTTCATCTGCGCCTGGTAAACAGAAACCTCATGCCAAATTTTGTGTCTCTAGCTTTTATAATAGCTGAGATCTGTGTGTTTATCTGACAGACAGACATGGCTTAATCGACTCGGTTAGTGATCCTCAGCAAGAATATATATACGAGGGTCGTTTGATAAGTCCGTATTTGCCGCGCACCTGCTCTAAATACAACACTGCTCCTGTCAGCAGTTATCGATTAACAGCTGACTGTAAAATTTTGAGAAAGCTGCGTTTTTTGGTTTGCGTTTTATAGGCATTGAAAGCAGACGATCTCGTGAATTTTAACGAAAATGGAAAAAAGTGAATTTCGTGTCAGCATGGCAAAATTTCATAAATTGGGCTACGAACTGCTACCCCATCCAGCATATTCTCCAGATTTAGCCCCCTGTGACTATTTTTTGTTTCCAAACATGAAGAAATGGCTCGGCGGTAAGAGATTCGGGTCATCACAGAAACAAACGACTATTTTGAGGGCCTTGAGAAAACCTATTATTTGGAAGGAATAAAAAAATTGGAAAAACGCTGGACTAAATGTATAGAGCTAAAAGAAGATTATGTTGAGAAATAAAACGCTTCTTTGACGAAAAAAATATATTTTATTCAAAAAGTCACGGACTTATCAAACGACCCTCGTACTTTGTGGGGTCTCTTATCGCATGCAGCCTAATATGCCGAGTATGTGCGTAGTGTACAGTGCGCGGAACAAGTTACAGTGCGTATTCAGTTTTAGTATTTCGGTCTAAGTGAGAGGTTCATAAGTTAGCTCTGTTTTAATAAAGCCCTATGTCAGATGTCAATGGTAAAATATCCTTTAAAGTGATTATTATTAAGTAAAATTTAGGATTCTTAGTTTTTTTGTATTAAAAACTGTAAATGTTAAATTTTTGCTAAAACGTTATTCTCGAAAGAAAATGTTAACTTAGTGGGGTTTTCCCGTCACCGTTCTATACGGATCGGTATATATTTTTTTTTTAAATACCACTTTTTTAATTCCAATGTAAAGTGGATTCAACAAATGGAACAAGTTATATTGTTGGTTATTTAATTTAAAATGAGAACTATTTTAATTTGAATTAAAAAACGTCGGTGTCAAAATTATTATACCATCCAGTGTCTATATAACCGACGGTATATATAACCGACGGTAAAACCCAGCATTCAACAATTGTTTGTTAGAAGCAGAGAATAAATCGAGAAGCACTTTGCAAAAATATATTAAATATATTTATTTTGGTAAGGGTTAAATAGCTCCTTACATCCCCGATTTCGTTAAAATTTTTTTCTTTGTTAGGGCTATATTTATCATGAATTTAGGTGTAATCGCGTGGCGATCGCTTCTAGTTTTTTTTAATTGAATTTTAAAAATAATTAAATTTACATGTATTTTGTTATTGCCTTTTTGTGCAAGGCGCCAGTCTGCCTGCAACATTTTTTGACGGTAGAGTGTCCTACAATTCATTTGAAATGAAAACTAAGTGTTTTCCGGAACTCGAATAAAATTTTCTTTACCTCACATATGTGATATTCTGAAAGAATATTGAGCTATTAAACATCTTTGTTCACGACAGTCTTCCGACCAATGAGTTTTCGTTGCATGCTCCGAAATTCTCACTCAACTGGCAACTCATAAAATAAAATACTATAATGTATGAATAACATTTCTTTTGAAATAAATCGATTATGGGACACTGTGTGCTTCTTTGTGACGTTTTACTGAGAATTAAACACAAATATTTTGTAAACTTAATTATTTTTAATTCAATTAAAATAAATCGGTGATGTAGGCAGCTATTTAACCTTTACATTTATTATGAATATATTAAATATATTTAGAGTTTTTATCTTTGATTTAAACCGATACGTTATTATTTTATTTATTTTATTCCATTTATTTGAACACATTTTTAGAAAAATTTAGTTAGCTCCCTACGTTTTTTCTAGAACACACTGCATTTCAAGTTAAATTGTAGATATGAATTTTAGAATCGTTCACTTTCTGATTTTACTTTTTTGTTCTATTTTTACAATTGCTAAAAATTTTCACTATTATATTATTTTTCTGTTTTATTATAAAAATAGTTATGGTTTTGTATTAGTTATTATGTTTTTACAAATTATTACAGAAACGAAGTTTCCTACTGATCCAATTCGCTGTAAACATTATCAGTACCAGCCATTCGCCATTTTTTTTCGCCATAAGCTACGTTTTACATATTTAGTTTGTTCATATGTACCATATATACTAATGTTGGTAAATTTCTGTTTTACGCTTTTGTCTCATAGGTGTTTGATATCAAGAAAAACTGATAAAAAACAGAAACGATTCGAAAAGTAGACAGCATAAGAAAAAAAAGAAACAAAGAAAACAAGTTTTAATTTCAAAAATACGAACGTATGGAAAAAAAAATGTTGCACTATATAAAGCTGCAAAGAACTGAAAATTTCGATATGACAATTCTTATACAGTCCTCGTGATTATACGATGAATATTAGTGCGATTTTCGATTGTCATCTACAAAAATGTTAAATATTATAAGTTCAAAATCTAGACTTAACATATGTTAATTGTGTCACGTCACTAAGCATCGAACATGTTTGATGCTGATTGGTCACATAATAAATACAATCGGACTTTACAACACTGTCGTTAAGTGTAATCGGCTGTATTGAAGAATTGCCAATTTCAAAGTGGGCGCCCGCTGTATGGGTTATCTATGTACACAAGCTCATAGTAATGGTCTGCTAACCTTTTACGTGCCAGACACTGTTTTAACAGGTCAGAGGTAAAAGAATCTAAATTGCTCCTTTGCAGATGGATTTTATTTCAATGCTTAAGTGCTTGTTCGCATATACTTCGCATTTTCCTCAAACTCGAATATTTTAAATATTGACTATTGTACTCAGCGGAATACTACCATCGCAACCGATTTCATTCGTAACATCTGAAAACGTATTTTAGTGTAACTAGAATAACTAAAGTTTAAATATTTTCTGCAGAGCTGCTGTTGAAGTCGATTTAAATCGATATATTTGTTTCAAAGCAAGGCCCGTCGCAACGATTTCTGGGCCTTGTGAAACATTCTCGGTCCCCTTATGTAATTACCTTGATTAATTCAAAGTCTAGAACATTAATTCATGAAACTTTTCACAAATGAAGAAACTTAATGCTACTACTTTGCTCGACATTTTACTGGAAAATGTTTAAGAGTCAAATATATTTTCCGACTCTTTTTCTTCGCGATTTATAACATTGTCAATCCAATCTTTATTGGCCAAATATAAAAATGTTGCTCAGTTCACGTATCAATGACGCTCAATTTAACTATCTCCATTTTCCTCTGTCTGTCCGTTTGACGTCGAGTTTTTGTCTATTAATTATTACTGATAAATTGGGATCGGATATAGCTCCAATGAATAAAATGCTTAATCGACTAATCACTACATCCGATACATCAATGATTACAGCAAATTTTTCAAAAAAATATAACAGAAACCAGTTATGAAAAATGTAAAGCCAAAGAAAACTAAAAATTCAGCACAAATTTTTTTTAAATTATAGAAGGTCATACATTTTTGGAATCCAGCATTGCTGAGCTTTCTAACTATTTTGGCGATACCATTAGTATTTCCTCAGGTGATTAAAGCTTTTCGTCTCTTAAACCGATTTAAAAGAATATATTTAATCCAGATGACGAAAGTCGTGACGGAGATTGCCAAAACGTCAACTGTCTCATTCATGGAAAGGATGAAGCTGCTGACGATGTCTGTCACATAACGCATGTCAACAGACACATCTCATGGCAACAACAACGTAAATTGATGTATATAATTTATGTTTGAGGACAAACTAATGTAAATAAATATTTCAATTTTTATTTTAGAAGATCAATGTTGGACGACTATCAACCGCAATGAAACGACTTTTCAAGCCCCCAACAATGACACTGATATCGTTGTTATTTCTTCAGGTGATACAAGTTATTCTACATTGAACCGACCTATAATAATTAATTTATTCGTACAGATGATGACGATGATAATGACGAAACACAAATCTTATCATCCATTCCCTCTGAAATGCAACCAATTCCTGAAGAACTTCGTTATATCAAACCAAAAGATCATGTTTTTGATGTTGCTTTCAATGAGGAAAAAAATCAAGGTACCGCCACATCAGGACCGATCTCACATAATAACACTTTGGAAAAAGAGGGCGAACTCTCAAAGGTTGATAAGCCCTGTGGATCTACAAAACCTGGAGAGTCAGATGCTGAATATTCTGAATGCTACAACTCTAAGCTGGAGGTAACGTGAATCATATAGGGGTGTATTTCATATTGAGTATCACTAACATCACTTACAGACGACTTTTAAAACGGTGGGTCCACCTCCGAGTAAAACTAAACCCCCAAAAGCGCTAAGTGTAAAATTATTGGAGTATCAGATAATAGGACTCACATGGATGCTATGGCGCGAGACGCAGATAATACGAGGAGGTATTCTAGCTGACGACATGGGCTTGGGTAAAACGTTGAGCATGATCGCATTAATCTTAACCAGTAAAGAGCAAAGTCAGGCACTGAATCCCAATGTAGCAGAAAATGATCACCCGACATCATCAATGAATCAGACAACCCATTTATTAGATGAACATCAGAATAAAAATCCGATTGGAAATTTGTCACCAACTAAACGGAAAGCAACTGAACAGTTGCAGACCGAACACGACCCATCGGAAGTTTTGCAACCCAAAAGAATATGCAAGGAAGCCCCGGAACAGTTGCAATTTGAGAACAATAAGGATGATACGGTTCCTGAGCTGGATAAACGAGCCGGCACCTTGGTCATTTGTCCTACGAGCGTGCTGAAACAGTGGGCTGACGAAATTGAATCAAAGGTTGTTTCCAATACTCTAAAAGTTTGTATCTTTCACGGACCGAATCGCTATGCAATTGGTCTATCAGAACTTCGTAGAATGGATTTGGTTATCACATCGTACGGCACAGTTTCTTCTGAATATGCGAAAAGTAAAGGTCACGACTCTTGGCTCTTTACTTTGGAGTGGGAACGCTTGATTCTCGACGAAGCACATATCATACGGAACACGAAAAGCAAAAATTGTAAGTCCGTGCTAGAGTTGAAAAGCCAATGTCGTTGGGCATTAACTGGCACGCCCATTCAGAATTCTGCCCTGGACTGTTGGGCTCTGCTCAAGTTTCTGAAGGTTCCGATCGAACCCATTTCTGTTCGCAAGAATGGGATAGATGGAGATAATTGCATGAATTCCCTTATACAGCCCCTGATGCTGCGTCGCACCAAGTTACAGTTACAGAAATCTGGTGAAATGGCCCCATTGCCACCAATGCATGTCAGGGAAATCTACGTTGAGCTCTCGCCACCCGAGATGGAGGTATATAAAATTCTTTCATCCATTTCGTTTAAAATATTTTCGCAATTACTGCGTCAACGTAAACACAATAACTACAATGCCAACGAGATGGAGCCCAGCAATGTGGCGGGGTCCACCGAACAGAAATATCAAGAAAGTTATGATCGTTTTCTGCGATCTCTTAACTATAAACCTAAAGAACGGCTCAAGGGTATGGTGCTGAATGGTCTTGTGCTGCGTCTGCGACAGTTCTGTTGTCATCCTGGACTTATGGTTAAGATAGTAAGCCATAGACTTTTTTTACAAATTACAAAAAATATTTCTTTAACCTTTTTTTCTTTCCGTCTATCAAGATGCTTAGCGGCGAGTTGTTCGAAAAAGAGGGAAGTGAAGAAGTAGATAAGAAAAAAGTGGAATCTGGTGAGCTGCCAGAACTAGATAAAGCAGAGAGGTCTTTTGAATTCGAAGAGACTGAAAAGTCTTCAGTTGATGAGAAGATACTGGAGCCCACTAATCCGATATTTACATTATCTCATCACTCGGCAAAGCTGCGATTGATATTTGACACACTAGCGAAAATTCTGCGGGACACAAACGACAAAATTATTGTGGTCTCTGAATGGACAAGTTTTTTGAATCTGATCAAAGATCATTTAAGATTCGTGGGTCACGAAACTCTGGACTACAATGGAAAAATGAATAGCAAATTGCGAAGTGCCACGATCAACGAATTCAATGATATAAACAACAACAAACGTATTTTGCTACTCTCGTTAACTGCCGGAGGAACAGGTCTCAATCTCAATGTAGCGAACCATTTGCTCTTAGTCGATTTACATTGGAATCCTCAACTGGAACGCCAGGCTCGCGACCGTATTTATCGTTATGGCCAGTCGAAACCGTCCTTTATTTATCGTTTTATTTGTAAGGACACCGTCGAGCAGTGGGTTCAGAGACGTCAAGATGACAAAATCGAAATCGCTAAGACTGTGCTAGATCGTGATTCCGCTCCAGTAGCTACCGGAAACGGTCTTACTCAAAATGATTACAAACAGATATTCACCATGTAATAAAAAAAGACATTGAAAAAGGTATATCAGAGTAGGCTCCGGCATATTAACATATACAACATATCAGTTGCCAAAAATTATTAAATATTTATTATTTTCTAACTCTTTTCTATAAATGCTACTACTACTTCTTCTAATCCGTTTTGTGTACGTTATGCCGTAGATTTCTTTTCAACTCGTAACATTGCTACTACTTTATTCAATAATCATTCACATAGCGTCTCACTTTCCCTATTTTGTATTTCCTTATTATGTATTCCTTATGATGCTAGTAATCCTTCTACATACTACTCTACAAATTCTTCTATCTCTATACTGAATCTATAAATTCAAGTCTTAAAAAAAGTTATCTCTCAATCATAAGTATAAAAGCATGAATGCTGTATTACAAATACTCATAATGTCCAAAGTTTAAAGTGCCAAATATATATGGTAAATAATATTACTTTATATTTTTATAAGTCCCATTATATTATAAATCTTTAAATACAAATAAAATCAAAGATTTTGTTGAAAAGTTTATTTTTGGTCAAAACAAAAACTTTTCCCAATATGATGTGGGGAATGAGGATTACATGTGAAGTGTACGGATAGTATATAAAGAAGCCAGTTCCAGATTATGCAGTACATTAAGTAGTTGTTGTTCTTGCATTTGCTGCTGTTCAAGTTGCTCACTTCTTGATGATGCCCTTGACAGCGGCGACAACGTTACGAGCAGAGATGCCGAACATGTCGATGAGAACGGCTGGAGGTCCAGAGCGTGGCACAGTGGGGACATATAAATGTTTCACAACAAAATTGCGATGCTCGGCCAGAGCACTGAGCACAGCCTCACCCAGACCACCTTGCCTGTAGGGTAAAATAAAGATATGTTAGTTTGGATGAAAGATACTGATCAACTGTGAGAACTTACTGGTAGTGATCCTCGACAACAACGATGCGACCACCGCACTGTTTGCCCTGCTCGATAATCAGCTCGACATCGAGTGGCTTTACGGTGAAGGGATCGATGACACGCGCTGTGATGCATTCCTTCTCCAGCTCCTCGGCAGCAGCGAGGCATTCGTACAGCGTAATGCCAGCTCCGATGAGAAGAACCTCATCCGATGGCTTCTGGCGCACAACCTTACCGCGTCCAATGACAAACTGCTCGTCATTGTTGTAGATGACTGCGGTATTGGGACGCGATGTACGGATAAAGCAAACACCCTTTGTGTTGGCAGCCAGTTCGATGGCACGCTCACAGCTCACTGCATCGGAGGGGTAGAAAATAGTGCTGCCAGGAATGGTGCGGAACATGGCAATATCCTCGAGACCCATCTGGGATGGACCATCCTCGCCAATGCTGCAACCGCAGTGGGAACCAACAAAGTTCACATTTGTCTGTGAAATGGCACCCATGCGAATCTGATCGAAGGCACGTGTAAAGAAGGTGGCAAAGGTCGACACAAAGGCAATGGTACGGCGGCGACAGGCAGCACCAATGGCAACGCCCGCAAGATTCTGTTCAGCAATGAAGCACTCGATGTAACGCTCAGGGAAAGCATTGCGCAATTTGTCCGAGAAAGTTGAGTTTTTGGTGTCACCATCCAGAGCAATCACGCGATCATTATCGGCACCAATTTTGGCCAGAGCTGTGCCATAAGCCAAACGCGTGGCCACCTTATCGCCGAGCTTGTAGTTAGGTGGAGAGCACAGCTTCACATTGCTGATGTCGACCTCAGGTGCCTGCTGGGTTTTATCAAGCTTCTTGGGTGCCAGCTTAACACCATGGTTGACAATCTTTCCCTGCAGATACTTGATGACTTCGGCGGCCTTGTCGCCCAATGGCTTGCCATGCCAGTTGTCCTCATCCTCAATGTTGGGGAAGTCCTTGCCCTTGAAGGTCTTGGCAATGATCGCGGTGGGCTTGTTCTTTGTGCTGTTGGCACAGTGCAGAGCCTTGCAGAGCTCCTCGACATCATGTCCATCCACAACGAGAGCATTGAAGCCGAAGGCCTCAAGACGATCGCGGTAAACGTCCATTCTGTGCTGCAGTGAGGTGGCCTCCGATTGTCCCAAGCGGTTCACGTCGAAGATCACACACAGATTGTCCAGACCATAGTGACCGGCAAAGTGGAGCGATTCCCAGACAGATCCCTCAGCAGATTCACCATCTCCAACGATCACGTAGGTGCGATAGTCGGCCTTGTCGAAGTTCTTGCCCACATAGGCCATGCCGGCACCAACAGCCACACCCTGACCCAGAGATCCGGTACCCACATCAATGAAATTCAGACGGGGAGTAGGATGACCCTCCAGATCGCTGTCAATCTTGCGCAAATTCAGCAGCTCCGACACAGGGAAGAGGCCTGCCTCAGCCCAAGCGGCGTACAGAATGGGTGCGGCGTGTCCCTTGGACAAGATCAGACGATCGCTGGAAGGATCACGTGGATGCTTCAGGTTCAAGCGCATCTGCTGGAAGAACAGCACCGACATGATCTCGGCAAGAGAACTGCACGATGTTGGATGGCTGCACAACAAAGAGGAAGAAAAATAGAGTAATGAGTAAATTAATTGAGATTTAGTTATTCTCTCTGCTGGCAACAATCCAAAATGGCTACAGAGTATTCTGGATACATGAGGTATGTAGATACTACCAATACATTTTTCTTATACTATTACATCTACTAATTGTAGACCTCCTTCAACTATTACCTATACTTCCACTACTGCGACTAATACTTCAACAAACTCTTTGATCCATAAAATCAAAATAAACCCAATACTACTTTTATTTACTTCAACAGCTATTAATGTATGTATGTACTAAGTGTTTATTGTGGTAGTCATTGAAAGCTGGGAACGATGGCAATACGAAGATAGTCACACATAAATACATATAACACGTATATGCTATACTTAAGGAAGCCTTAAGAAGGGGGCTCGTCTTTCCAGCCGCATTCGTTCGTTCAAAATGTCTTTATACAGCATGTTTGTACGTGCAAGTACACACATACATACATATATTCTTGCATGTATGTTTATATAAATAGCCCTTATCGCAGACACGTCTCATGTACACACATAGGTTTCCAGACCGAAACCGGTCGGAAATTCGCTTGGTTTGCATAAATAAAATAAATCTTTAGTTTGGCATTCGATTTCACATTGCTCACGGGCAGAACTCTTATTATAAAGAACTAATGAAGGTGAATTGCTTCACAGTTTATCAGTTTCGAAGAGTCTTTTAGATGGGGCGCACTTGAGGCGCACAGCCGGTGTCACCTCTGTGTTGTAGTGTGTCTAATCGGACATATCACGTTGTGACTAACCACAGCAACAGCAACACCAACTATAAGTTGAGATAACCTATGCTTGCTCCCAAAATCCCAGAGGTCATCTATAGAACGGGCCTTATCAGATCAGAGCTGTTGGTTATGGTGTCGAAATGGGGAGGAAAGAGTTCTCCATTTAGATAAAGTGCAATAGGCAAATACTTTATGACAATTGGCGCTTCAAGTGCTAAGCTTATCAAACATTTAGTTTAATTGCAACAGGCCCCCCACCCGTCATAAAGGTCATAAAAACGTCAGCGTGGGTTAATGACAACAGTCATTAGCATAAAACGTGATTGTTGTTGTGCGCAGAGTTGCCAACTATTTCCAAAAACAATTAAATCAGCGAGCTTTTGCACGACTTGTTTGAAGCGCCGCTATGTCTGCGTGTGAATGCATGTGTGTGCGTGGGCTGTGCGTGGCGGCGTACGCTCAAAAATTTACAATAAATAAACTACATGATATGGCATTAAAACAACCATTCTGAAGGTCAACGAAGGTCAATTAAAAACTAGAACAAAAAAAATAGTAACGAAATACCCAAACGCAGCTTATCAGCGAACAAGCCTATACAAACAGACAGACAGACAAACACACAGACACAATGATACGCAGGTCTGTCTGTGTGTGTTTGTGTGCGCGCTCACTGCACAAAAATACACAAACAGAAACGCGTGTTTAACGAGCGAACGGCGTTGCATTGCCGAAAACACGTGGCGTCGAAGCCTTAAGCCGGGGGTCACCTTAGCCGGCACAGCTCGTCTAAGCGGAGGCTTCGCTCCGTCGAGCAACAGGTGCAAGGTGCACAAGTTTTATTTATGTATTATTTACATATTTCGATAGTAAAAACACTTACCCCGACTTGGAGGCCTCTGTGGCATTGATGGAGTGAATACGCAGCTTGTGGGCGACATCTTTCAAGTCCTGAATGGTCTTAGCTTCTGGCTTGTGATACGACATATTGATCGGGATTGTTGTTGCTAGTGGCCAAAGTAGTGGACTGATAAAGAGATTGCTGTGTTTTAACCAAAATGTATAACTTCCAATGCGACAAATGACTGAAAGGAGAACAGCCGTTTTGCTACCTTAAATTTTCTTCTTGGTGAAGCTGGAGCTGGAGCTGTTATTGAACCGTAGCTGCCGGCGATTGGAGCTAAACTGACGACGCCGCTGTTACTTTCGCTTACGATGTAGGCAATTCTCGTTGCTGCCGATGACGACGATGGTGCCGTCGCAGTCTCTCACTATCATTTAAGGCGTATAGCTTTCAATATGAAGTGTGTGTGAGCTAAAAAGAGACAAATATAGACACGCGTGTGAATTGAGTTATTGCGTGCAGCAGTCTGTTGAGCTTTCAAGCCCAATATTCACTACGCAACAAGATAGTAAAGTAAAAAATTATTTGTGAATAAATTAAAAATCAGATGGAAAAAGTAAAAGTTAAGTAAATAAATAATTTGGTTTTAATAAATAGCGTTGTTACTCTCAGTTTTAAAGCATCTTCTATTATAAGAACGAAATTTCTAAAAAAGTTTTTATATACAAACAATTTAATAATAATAATTTAATTAATAAGTAAAATAAACTAATTTAAATAAATAGATTGGGTTTTTTAAATAGCATTGTTACTCCCAGTTTGAGTACATCTTATATTATAAGAGCTTTAAAATGTACAAAGATCTCTTTATAAGTGTTGTTAAACTTAGAATCCACTTGCTGCTGCTTACCTGAGTGAGCTTTCAAGAAGAACTTTCGGCGCGCGCACCGTACGCCTTCGATAGCTCAGTTGGTAGAGCGATGGACTGTAGTTCGGCAATTGCAAATAGACATCCACAGGTCGCTGGTTCGACTCCGGCTCGAAGGAATTTCAGTAGATTTTTTTTCACGTTTTTAATAAATAATAATTTTTTTTCTTTACCAAATGTATTAATTGGGCTGCACTATTTACAAACGAGAAAACTTTAATGTTGTTTCTTCTTTTTCTTTCAACTTTTAATTTGGTTTCTGTTTTTAAAGTGTTTACGGGTAATTTTCAAACAATGATAAACTATAATGAAACGATTACTTTGATAAAAATAAATTCTCAAAATATCGAGCAACAAAAAATCCTTCGAGCCGGAGTCGAACCAGCGACCTGTGGATGTCTATTTGCAATTGCCGAACTACAGTCCATCGCTCTACCAACTGAGCTATCGAAGGCACATGGCCAGACGCGCCAGAGTAGCGCAATTGAAGGGGGCGTGCGTAATCCCCCTAATCCAACCTATATGTATTTTAATGGTATTGTTTAATTATATCATATGCGTTATCGATAGTTCAACATGCATTACTGGCAAATTAGCGTGTTTGTTTATTACCTTTATGCGCACAGGTTGCAATAATTTCGTTATCAATACAAATAAATATGTAAATCTATTTTTGGATGCTATATATTAATATCATCATTTGGTTGGTTGTCTCTTTCCTTTCTTTTCTTCTTTGTCTTAAATATTTAACTAATGCATAATTTAGTTAGCAAAATAGTTAACATTAACAATACATAGTTACATTTAAATTTACACTCTGTTGCATTTATTTAATTCCGTTTCTCTGTATTTTGTTCGCATCGATCTTGAATCTAATTACGATATCTGTTTGCCTAACTCAAATTCTACTATAATTTTTTATATGAATTTTTATAAAAATATGCATATATATTATAATCAATTTACGATCTAAACAATTTCGCTTTTGTGCACAAGTTTCCATACAGTAAAAGCTGCTTAGCGTGCACTGAGATTATACATTTAGATATTGATCCGATGATTTTCAGCTGTCATATAATGTGGGTATAAATAATTTATTTCCTGTGAACCTCTTAGGAATCTTTCACAGAATTCAAAACAATTGCGAAACGTAATCAGTTATTCCTTCAAAAATACAATGACAAAAGATCCTTAATATATAATGAAACAAATGCACAATTGACTTAAAAAAATTAATGGAAAACAAAACAAATTACACAAATTCGGTTATCACTAGTTTAAAAAGCGGCTCCTCTTCAAAAGAAAACCCTAAATAATTATGATAAACGTAAAAAGATGATAGAAATAAGTTATAATACAGAAAATATGTGTAGATGGTTTGTTGTCTCTGTTGTTTTCGTTGTCGGTGATCAGCTCAGTCCAGGGCGATGCCCTGCATCCAGGCACTCAAGTCGCTGCCATCGGATTCCATAATAATCTCATCGGGTTCATCATTGGCCAGCAAATACTGCGCCGCCGTCCGTCCGCTTAAATAGGCGCCGTGTACGGTGGAGTAAAAACTGGAATGCGTATGCTCGCCGGCAAATACAATCGAAGGCTACAAAAAAGACGGAAATAGGGTACGGGGGATAAAGTAGGAAAAGTTTCGATAGTATTAGTCGAAGACAACGGTATGTTAAAATATGATAGACTATTGTGGTATGTGTGGCTTTCGAATAACAGTATATAAAACTATCGCTATCATAATTATCGATAGCAGACAGGTTTTGATTTAAAGAAGACTCAAAGACAGAATTATTGAGGAAGGCAAAGAGTTATAAGGCAAGTTTCGATAGTATTCAGATTATTGAACCCTAATTGAATACCAGTGCACAAAACTAAAAATAAAAACATTAAAACTATCGATAATAGCCTCGTTTTCGATTTTCCAATTCAAAATGGTATACTATATTCACCTTCACAGCCTGCGGAGTTGAGTAAAGAGGCTGCGCCAGATTCTCTATATCTTCCTGTGTGGCGCCCACGGGTATTGAGGTGTACGCGCCTCCCGTATAGCTCTGACTTTTCCAACTAGTGCTAAAGAGATTGTAAAGGTATTAGCTGGAATGTGTTTTATACAAAATACCACACTGAAACTTACCACACACACATCTTGGGCTTGGGTACATAGGGGTCCTGGAGAAAGTTGCGCAGAATTTCTGTACATTTCTCAGCCACAGTCTCGTGGGGCAGCGTCTCCATGTACTCCGCCTCGCGGCCCGACACCCAACCCAGTAGTAACGTATCTGTGATCTTGGCAAACGAGTAGATTTTCTTGTACCAGTTCTTGCTAAGGTAATCCTCGGATGCGCGCTCCTCCTCGCTGGCCGAGGTCTCGTGCTTGTCATCGTCCCACAATAGCATCACTTCTGAAATGGCTGCGCTCAGGAATGGACGCTCGTAGACGAGAAAGATTTTGTCCACGGTGCCGAACATGAGATTCTCAATGGATTCCTGTTTGTAGTGCGGCAGCTCGGGATCGAAGAGAGTCTTATGCGTCTGCTTGAGCACACCCAACGGTATCGTACATATCACATGCTCGGCATGGAACACGCGTCCGTTTTCGCAGTCCACCCGAACGGATCCCTCGGGTGCATCATAATCACAATTGCTGCTGGCATTTGAGTCGACAGACGCGCCACGTATCTGCGCGCTTCCCCCGACTCCCGTGGCTGTCGGAACTTCAGTTACGGTTCTCTCCGAATCATCGGAATCATCATCGTTCTCGGAGTGTTCCTCGTCAACCGTCTCCAGGCCAGTGAATGTCTTTTTTCGCTTCCAGTGTATCTTCTTCACCGGACACTTGGTCAATATGGACTCTTTGGATATCTGCGCGCTCAGCGGTCGCAATATGGAGCTATAGCCGGCTGGCAGAACAATGTTCCCTCCCTGCAGTTCTGTGTAGCTGCCTACAATAGGAAAGATTACTCTTTAATGGACCAGTCTAGTCTGATTTAATTTAAATCGCTCACCCAACTCCAGCAGATCCACCTCGTTCATATTATGGCATCCTGTGATGCAGGTCTCGCGCTTGAGCAGACAATTGAATATCAATTGCTTCAGTCGCTTCTCCTTGGGATCTTGCACAGAACTTAAATAGATCTCGATCTCATAGTTAATGTGCTCGCCCACACTGTTAATATCCGGCGGGGGACTGTACTGGCAGAGGAAATATTCATCACAGCGGCGTAGAAAGCAAACATACGCCTCGTATATCTCCTGCAGTATGCTAAAAGGAACTTGATGACCATCCTCGGTGGTGGCCACCACTTTGTGCGGCTTCGGTATGTTCACAACAGAGACTAGACCATGCTGCACGGCAATCTCGAATATGGGATTGCCCAGCACGCCGTGGATCCAATTAGCGCCCAGTTCCACCTGGAATACAAATTCTTCATTAGGTGTCGAATACAAATTATAAGAAATTTATTTCCATTGATTTGCCAAATGTTTAATACTTTTGGTAATTATGACCGTACCAAGTAATCTTATTGACTGTTAAGCAAAGTTTAAGCATTGTTCTTGTGATGTAGGAATGCAAAAATCCGGTTTATTGAAATTTAAGAGAATGTAGTAAAACGATATAAGATACTAATGCGATAACCTTAAGTTTCTTATGTAAAAATCTTTATCACAGCTTGTAGTTCCTACGAAAACTAGAGTCCCGAGTTTAATGGAACTTTGACATTATATAAAGAACTCTACATTGGATGTAAGACATCACATGAACATGAACAGGCCAACATTTTAACTTATAAAGTGTTTGCCTGAGAAACCCGAGCAAGTTCAACAACCGACACTCTTAGAATGTCAAGATATATGTTCATATATATTAGACACATTTATATATATATATATATTTAATAATTTAATAGATAACACCTCATTTACTTTCCCATCCAGCAAGATAAGAACTGACCTATATGATTAGCTAGCCGGTAGGGCTAAAAGCCCGCTTGCTATACAATAAAGCTTTCTGAATGTGCATGTTGCTGTCCTACGTGATCGTTCACCCGCAATTGCAATGCAATCAGCTGATTATCACTTAAAACGTCATAAATTGGTAGACATGTGTAATCTTATCTGGAATTATTGGGGGAGTTATATAACTGGTGTAAAAATGAAATTCACAAGGGGGAAATCGAATGAAAATCGAGGCCAAACATGTGCCAGGTAATTTAGTAGTTGTTCGAGTGGTTCCGGTGAGGAAATACCTAAACAATTAAAACGCGCACCCCATTTCCCCATACCTGAAACCTCGGGCAAGGACAAGGCCAATGCGTAAGCTATAAAAAACGCATAAGGTGGAAAGAAAATGCATTAATCATCATGATGTAAAGAAATTTCTTATATCCAGTTCAATTTCATTAACGATTCGAATTTTTAATTGGGTTACTTTAAAAGTTGGGAAAAATCTATAATTTTCATGACGTACAAAAATTATTGCTCAACAACAACAAAAACTAAGAAAACTGTCCAAAAATACCAAAACATTGTCCCATTTCCCTGCTCCTACCTACCCCCTCGTCACCTCACCCAGCAGAAGGGTGACGACGAAATATAAATGGGCTTACATAATGCTTGCTGTGCTATATACCTTCTGGTTATTGCCAAGCGGTATGGACACAATACGCCCACCAATGCGGCCGCGCGCCTCAACAATGAGAAAATCATCGCAACCGTTTTGCAACAGATGATTGGCAGCAGATAGACCAGCCATTCCAGCGCCAATTATTAAAACCTTCACATTTGTTGCCGTGTTGTTGCCCGCTGTTGTTGTTCCTGTTGTTGTTGTTGTGCTGTTGCCGCTGGAAGCTGCTACACCTGCGGCAGCTGCTGCGGCAGCCGTCGCTGCAATATCGGCAAGTCCCTCCTCGGTCGGCGATGGTGCAGGTGTTTTTGGCTCTTTCTCAGCCATTTTGTTAAGTTTCACATATGCAAATTTAAGTTCACTTTCTTTGCTGTTTTGCACTTGTGTTTTTGCTCCTCATTGCTTTCCGCTTGCGCTTTTTTTATATCGCGACGGACACGAACTGTTTTGACGTTTATTTGACAGCGCCATTAGGAGGCATGGTTAACAGGGTGAAAAGGAGGGTAGTGAAAACGTGCAGCTGTTTGTAACTTTAACCATTCATTGCGGTAATGAACTTATTGTGGTAGAGTACTTATAAATACAATTATTTTTGAATTTAAAGTTAGTTTAGAACACAATTAAACGATTTTTCACGAAATACACTTACAACAGCTGTTCTTGTTTTGTGTTACCAGACTGCCAGTTCCCATGTAAACAAATGAAGTGCTGCCAGACATACACTCTGCAGATCAACTGGCAACCCTAGAGCCAATACAAAAAAAACAAAAACAAATTAAGCTTTTCATTTCATTGATTTTTGCTAATGTGCTACCAGACTTCTCCTGCAAATAGTAAACAATATTGAAGAGCTGCCAGAGTATTGGGACATACCTGGGCTGGTAACACTTAACTAACATCTGTAGAATTTGGAATCTTGTTTTTTCTCCAACAATGAAAATGAATAAATAATATATAAATAAAACAACAACTATTAAGTTGTACAACTAAGAAGAGTGCGCGACATGTAAATACCGAAGTGCACAGCAAGAGCAGAATTAACAAAATGACCGACGCTTACTGTTTGTCAAATTTTATTGATTTTTCCCAACACTTGTCGCAGCCGCTGAGGCACAGCAATCGGATCAAGGTAGGGAAAACTTGTTGTAATCTGAAACACTTTGGAAAAGGCAACTAACTAGAACGTATTTTGTAATTTTAGTACACATGTTTCGACATCTCCGACAACTATATTATATTTGGTGCCACATCAGGTTCATTGTATTTCTTCAATCGAACTGGCAAATTTATGCACCTGATTCCCAATAAGCACGGCCCAGTTACACACCTGAGTATATCTGCAAATAATAAGTATGTGGCATTTGCTACCCAACGCTCGTTAATATGTGTGTATGCGGTCAATTTGTCGGCACAGGCCACGCCGCAGGTGATCGTCACCCATCTGAGCACCGATCAATCGGTGCAGGTAAGCTGCATTCATTGGACGCCGGATGAGAAGCAGTTCTACTATGGCGACACGCGGGGACAGGTTAATCTTGTGCTCCTGTCCTCGTTCATTGGCCACAGCTTGCTGTTTAACATGTCTGTGCATCCGCTTCTATATCTCGACTCTCCCATTGTGCAGATCGACGACTTTGAGTCGCTTCTGCTGGTCTCCAACAGCACCAAGTGCATCCTCTGTAATACCGAATACGAAGAGTACAAGCAGGTGAGTAACTTGTGGGTATATAAAGCCCTTAGTGTGTTCATTGACTCCACTTTTTCGACAGATTGGTAACCGTCCTCGCGATGGCGCTTTCGGCGCCTGCTTCTTTATCTCGCCACATGAGTCGCTGCATCCATCGCGCATCTATTGCGCCCGCCCAGGTACTCGCATCTGGGAAGTAGACTTCGAGGGTGAGGTTATACAGACGCATCAGTTCAAGAGCGCACTGGCCACGGCACCAGCGAAGATATATAAGCCCAGTGATGGAACAGATCCTGCTAACGATGCGGATGATGATGCACAAGAATCTAATGACGAGTTGCTTGACTATCAGCCGCAGCATCTGCAGTTTGCCAAGTTGCAACGCTTTAGTCAGGACTTTTTGCTAGCCTACACCGAGCTGGGGCTCTATGTCTTCGATGTGCGCCAGTCATCGGTGGTTCTCTGGTGTAATCAATTTGAGCGTATTGTCGATTGCCGCATTGCTGGCTCTGAAATCTTTGTCTTCACCCAAACCGGCTCACTGTACAGTGTACAACTGCAGACGTTGCAAGCTCATGCCATATCCCTGATGCAGCAATCTAAGCTGCCCCAGTGTGCCAGACTGTTGCGTCAACACGTCAAGTACTTTGCGGATAAGGCGCGCGAGAACTACGATCTGAAGCTGCTGAATCAGCTGAAGCAGCTGCTGATCGAACGTCAACAGTACGAGCTGCTCAATGATATATCCGTGATCTTCGATGCCATTGCACAGTGCACGGGCAGCGCACTGGACACCCAAAGTTCCGGTGGCAGCTCGGCCACCACAGAGCGCAGCGCCAGCCTGAGCACGACGGCTATTACCGCTGCAGCTACGGCAGGCAATACGGCACCCCCTCCAGCAGCAGCAGCACCACCACCACCCAAAGGGGTTTATGTGCTGGAGAATGCGTTTTGCGATAACCTTAAGATGCCACCTAAAACAGGTCACTTCAAGGATGCACTGCTGACAGTGACCGGCAAATTTGGCAAGAATATTATCAAATATAAGTTCAACATATTTGCCGAGGAGCAGCAGCAGCAGCTAGTGCGGGAACTGATACCCGCCAGCGAGAGATCACAGCCGTTCAAGGACATAAAGGCGCGTTATGAATCTCAGGATCAGAACGTTGATGATGATGATGAGGAGATTGTCTGTCGATCCACATCGAAACGAAGCGCAAAGCCAGCAACAGCAATCAGTCCCGAGGAAAAGACCATATACAATCTCTATCTGATACACAAAGGCGCCAAATTTAGTCGCACCCACTGCGTGGAACGATACCGCGCCGTGTTCGATGAGTATGCGGCCAGCGAGCTTATCCAGCTGCTGGGCAAATTGGCCAAGGTGATGGTGGAACATGGCGACAGCGTGGAGCAGGCGCAACGCAACTGTTATGAAATGTATTTCAACTATTTGAACCCGGAACTCATCTGGGAAATGGACGATGCCACACGAGATTACATAGCCAGCGGATTTGTTCTGCTCAATTCCGGCATAGAGATTGTGCGTTGCCAGCACTGTCAGTTCCCGCTGCGTTTTGATAATACCTGTCAGTATCATGAGCTTGGAGCTGTTCTCTTGCGTTATTTTTGGTCTCGCAGCGAGCAGCTAAAATGTTTCGACGTGTTGCAAGCCGTGCCCGCCCTGCTTGACATACTGGCCAAGTTCTATATGGCTGAACACAATCTGGACAAAGTGTTGCCGATTGTATTCAATTACGGCGCTGTCGAGCTGTTGCAGGATGTGGGCAAACAATTGAATGTCGCCGCCTGGGCACGCCTTTTCGAGCAATTCGTGGAGCTACAACGTGGCCGGTTACAGTGCGTCAACTGTGAGTGTGTCACGAATGTGGAGCAGGAGCAGCTGACACGTCATTTCTTCTACACATGGAATTGTTTTCTTAATATTGCACTGGATCACCTGACCGCCACCGAAACTTTGGCATTGATCTTCAAGTGGAGCTCGTATATACCCAGTGATGCCATTGATCGAGAGTTCTATACGCGTTGCCTTCTCAAGGGTTAAAGAGCCCCTCGTGCAGCTTTCGCAGCTACATTACGACAAAAATATATAAATATTAAAATGTTAGCAGAAATGAAAAAGACATTCCAGATTATAATCTCTAGCTAAAGCTAAAGCCAATACCAAAAGCATTTATTCTATATATACATCTATAAAAAAAGAAATATAAAAATACATATATATATATATATATATATAAAGATATATATATTTACATGTACACCTATATTCCATGTTTGTGCGTAAATAAAAGTTGTAAGTTGACACATTTCTTTGAGTTTTGTTTCAAATTCTGAAAGCGCTTAATATATACAAAAATACACGCACATAACACATCAAGTTTTGGCCTAATTCATTCAAAATTTAAACTGCAAAGCAAGCATTTCTCAAAAAAAACAGCGAAAGAATCCAGCTAGCGCTCAAAGTTGTTCAAGGTTTTCAAATATATATAACTATCTATAGGAAGATAGTGGCAGAAGCGACAATATCATCACATTGTGACGGTTTTGTTTCGATTCGATAAAAACAGTAATTTCGATAATATCGATCATTATTGCTTTGAAAGTTAGGTACACCTTGGCATTCTGGCAACACCTCAAGCAAAGCAGCTCTGTTATAATAAAAACATCCCTGCTCGTTGCGATAACGATAACGAGGCGCTGACTCACGCGCTGCCATCACCAATTCTCCACCATTTTTCCCGTGTGGCTCGTTTTCGCCGTTGGTGTGGATAAGACACGCGTCTGAAAGAATAAAAAAACGCGAAAGCGTATAAAAAAACCCTACATTTTAAGCACAAGCTCAACTGTAGCTTGTAATAATCGGTCAGGCACAAGCAGGCCTATTACAAACAAACGTTTTATTCTTATTGATCGAAAGAACTGATTGTGAAAATTACAACCTCTCTCCACATAAGAACGTAGTAGCTTGTGGAACGTAAGAAGTTGTCGGAAAAAAACTAAGGAAAAACGTATAGACACGAAGTGCAACACAAAAAAAACAATTACATACAATACTTTTTTTCGGAAATTGCAAGTGTGCGCAAAATCGGAACAATTGCAAAATTTTCCTAAACGGAAAGAAAGAAAAAACAAGCAAGTGATTGGAGGATAATATGAGTAATGCTATTAACCAAAATGGCACAGGTCTAGAGCAGCAAGTAAGTATACAATGGACGGATGATTGTTCCGCAGTACTGTGCAATCGTGGTACATAATAGAAGAAAAAAAAATGTAATGAACATACATATATGTAGCTCTGTGCATGTGTTCGTGTCGTGCCTGCCAGCCTCAGTGTGACTGCGTGTGTATATGTGTGTGTGCGTGTGGGTCTAAAGTGTCGGTGATGCTTATGCTGCCCGCACGCTATTGAACAATATTCAGTTGGGGGTACTACAAAAAATTTATTGATTTCATAACATACAAAATGTCTGACCGTGGAACGTATTACACTTTTGCATTTCGCAGCGAACGGTGACTCGTGTACTTATGCACAAATTTACATATACATACGCTAGTCCGTGACAACTTTGTTTGTGTATGTAGGTCTTGCATGTGTGGCTGTAAGAACTTTTCATTTGTGTAATTTCTTTTGTATAATTTTTTGCTTGCCTCCAAATTGACATGTTCATTGCTGTCTGACATGTGAAAGTGTGTGTGTTTGCGAGAGCGCGCGCGTATTGAGTGTGTGTGTGTAGCCGCGATTCTAACCAGTGCATTTATGAGTGTGTGTGTGTGCTTGTGAGAGAGAGAGAGCCAGTTGCGGCGTTCTCTTTGCTTATTTTTCGCTCAAGCACATGTGGAAGCTGACTATTGTAAACAGAGTTGCCAGACCAGCTTGTAATCTTTTGCTCGCTATACATCTGCCTGTCAATGCAATGATAATGCGGCGACACCCTGTATTCCACTTTCTGTACTGTGAAAACAAGTTCCACAATGTGTATCCCAATGCGGTTTTCGCTGCCACATTCTCTCTTTTGTCTCTCCCCATTGTTTGTCTGGTTGGGTGGTATTGTGCTAATGTTGTAGAGATGCGAGGCCGCTATTAAAACCTCTCAAACTAGTTGCGCCTATTTTTGTTTTTATGTATGCGTGTTACACGTCGCGCTTAAAAAAGCATGTTGCCAACCGGGATAGATGAGACGCTTGCGATTGGTTCTCTAGTGTATGAGTGTGTGTGTGTGCCGAAAACTTGTTATGCTCTCTCTATTTTTGCAACGTCTTAGAATTCGTTGAACTTGGGACGTGCGTGACACGACACACGAGTCACGATTTATTTTCTCTATTTATTTTTATTTGATTTCTTCTTTGCCTTCGCAGGTTGCTGGTCTGGACTTGAATGGCGGCTCGGCTAACTATAGCGGCCCCATAACAAGCAAGACTTCCACTAATTCGGTCACCGGTGGCGTTTATGTGCCCCCGCATCTTCGAGGTGGTGGTGGCAATAACAACGCGGACGTAGATAATCAAGGCCAGGGCTTTGAGTCAGCTGCCGCACCGCGTCAAGACAACAGGGACCCGCAGCAGCAGCAGCAACGCGGTGGTGAATTCCGCAGAGGCGATCGCGGTGGTAATCGCGGCTATAATCGCCAGAGCGGCGACTACGGAAGTTTTGGTAGCGGCGGCGGTGGTAGACGCGGTGGTAATAATCGTTACGAGGACAACTATAACGGTAAAAATCAAAAAACTACCTAAGTTCAATTGAAAACTTACTAAATTCAACTTATTTTGCTTCACTTTATTAAGGTGAATTTGATAACCGCCGCGGAGGAGACTGGAATCGTGGTGGTGGTCGCAACTTTGGTGACCGACGCGGACCATCGTTCCGCGGTGGACCCGGTGGTGGTGGTGCCGGCGGTAACGGCGTCACTGATCAACAATCGGAAGACGGACAACAGCAGCATCCGCAGCAGCCACGTAATGATCGCTGGCAGGAGCCGGAACGTCCCATTGGCTACGATGGTGGCGCATCTGATGGCGGTGCAGGAGCCGGTGGCAACAGAAACTACAACAATCGCGGCGGAGGCGGCGGCGGATACAATAGTCGCTGGAAGGAGGGCGGTGGCGGCGGGAACGTCGACTACACAAAATTGGGAGCACGCGACGAGCGTTTGGAGACAGAGCTCTTTGGGGTGGGCAATACGGGTATCAATTTTGACAAATACGAGGATATACCCGTGGAGGCGACGGGCCAAAATGTCCCACCTCATATCACATCGTTCGATGACGTGCAGCTGACGGAGATTATCCGCAATAATGTGAATCTGGCGCGTTATGATAAACCAACACCGGTGCAAAAATACGCCATACCGATCATAATCAGTGGACGTGATCTGATGGCATGTGCCCAGACCGGTTCGGGTAAGACGGCTGCCTTCCTGGTGCCGATCCTGAATCAAATGTACGAGCATGGATTATCGGCACCGCCGCAAAGTAATCGGCAGTACAATCGACGCAAACAGTATCCGCTGGGTCTGGTGCTGGCACCGACCCGCGAATTGGCCACGCAGATTTTCGAAGAGGCCAAAAAGTTTGCCTATCGCTCGCGCATGCGTCCCGCCGTCCTCTATGGCGGCAATAATACGAGCGAGCAGATGCGTGAATTGGATCGTGGTTGTCATCTGATAGTTGCGACACCTGGTCGCCTCGAAGATATGATAACACGCGGCAAGGTGGGCCTGGAGAACATCCGGTTCCTTGTCCTCGACGAAGCCGATCGTATGCTGGACATGGGTTTCGAGCCCCAAATTCGACGCATTGTGGAACAGCTGAACATGCCGCCAACGGGACAGCGACAAACTTTGATGTTCTCGGCCACATTCCCCAAACAAATTCAGGAGCTGGCCAGCGATTTCCTCAGCAATTATATATTCTTGGCTGTCGGACGTGTGGGATCCACGTCGGAGAATATTACGCAAACCATATTGTGGGTGTATGATCAAGATAAGCGATCATATCTACTGGATTTGCTCTCATCTATTCGCGATGGTCCCGAATACTCCAAGGATAATTTGACACTTATTTTTGTCGAAACCAAAAAGGGTGCCGACTCTCTGGAAGAGTTCCTCTATCAGTGCAATCATCCGGTGACCAGTATCCATGGTGATCGTACGCAAAAGGAACGTGAGGAAGCGTTGCGCTGTTTCCGTTCGGGCGATTGTCCCATTTTGGTGGCCACCGCTGTGGCGGCACGTGGCCTGGACATTCCGCATGTGACACATGTCATTAACTTTGATCTGCCCTCCGATGTGGAGGAGTATGTGCATCGCATTGGTCGCACAGGACGTATGGGTAATTTGGGTGTTGCCACATCCTTTTTCAATGATAAGAACCGCAACATTTGCTCCGATCTGCTGGAGCTGCTCATTGAGACAAAGCAAGAGATACCCGGTTTTCTCGAGGAGATGCTTAGCTCGGATCGTGGTCATGGAGGCGCTAAGCGACGCGGCGGCGGAGCAGGCTCACGTTATGGTGGTGGTTTCGGCTCTCGCGATTATCGTACCACATCTGGCGGAGGCGGCGGCGGTGGACGTAGCGGCGGAGGCGGTGGTGGTGGCGGCGGTGGTGGTCGCAGCAGCGGTTCGGGCGGCGGTGGTGGAAATTATCGCAGCAATGGCAATTCGTATGGTAAGTTTGGTGAGTATTCACTACGCATACCCACGTCACCCCAATCCCAATTTCCTAAGTTTGGCATATATGTAATCCTTGTCCTTTGCATCATTAGGTGGCAGCTCTGGCGGTGGCGCTTATGGTGGCGGATCCTATGGTGGCTCCTATGGCGGCGGCGGCGGTGGTGGTTCCCATTCAAACAATGGGCCCGACTGGTGGGGTCAATGAGCAAGGCCTGTCAGCCAGCAGGGCCGGCACCAACATTATCGTCAGAATCATCCTCCTCCCGACTTTCGACATTATTAACTGAGACGATAAGACCATAACAAAAATAACAACAACAACAATAGCAACATCAAGAATAGCAGCAAAAGCAGAAGACAACAAAACAAATGAAAACGGAGCCTCAAAGCAGAGAAAAACATTAAAACCGCGAACAACTTTATTGATATTTGCATAAGGGCGGCAAATTAATGAGAAACTTGTCTGTGCGCAGCTCCACAAACAACACTCATCCACACACACACATACACAGAGACACACACACACACACACACACGCATCCCTCATATGTAGGCCCATTTACAATAGCAACTAATAAAAAAGAGCAAATTGTTGTTAATAATAATACCCCTACATACCTTATTCAGTATGAAGATATGAGCAACAAAACTACAAAACACTAAATTGTAGTTTACAAAACAAACACAACCAACACACACAGAACTCTGAATACAACAGCTAGAATGAGTAAAATAAATAGGCCCCTAAAACATCAGCAAAAAATACAACAATTATTAATTAATGATAATATACGAAGCTAGAGCTAAGCGAGAGACAGAGACAGACAGCAGAGTTAGAGGGGAGAATGAAAGAAGGGATCCATATTGAGGATCTCTAGAATAGAAAAAGGCAATTTTTGAATTTTGTCCATTAAGTAAAAGTTGACTTTTACCGCCCGCTCTCGCGTAATTATCTCTTTCAAATATTGAAATCGATATACATTTCAAAATAAATAAAAAGAAATGCATAAAAAGCAAAACCGGAAACCAGAAACGGAACAAAAACAAATGGAAACAGTTGATAACTTATCAACTTTCAATTTCAATTGATTTTAAAGATAACACAAAGCATAACTAGCAAAGTTATATATATACACATATATATATATTCAACAGTATATAAATCGATATATAATTACTGTACTATACAATGAAAACCACACACACAAATCATTAAACAAAACAAAACATTAAAAACAAAGTTTGCTAAAAATAAATTGAATAATTTAGCAAATGGAAAAGAAACTTGATTTTTATTCAACTGGATCATACAAATGTTTGGGGTATTGCAAGCAAAGCTTATTTTACCTTCTGATATTTAGGTCTTAGGAACTTGTATTGCTCTATGCATAGAAGTTTTTATAAATCTACAAATTTATTAAAATGGTGCTAGATCATCTAGATCAACTCGCCTCTTGATTCTAGTTCAACATATTGTATACATATATTTACACGTTATAGGTTTGGAGATTTAAGGTCTAAAGTAGATTCCATGCTTCTAGGCAAAATATAATCAGTAGAACATAATTATTTGTACACCATTCTAGCCCGATTTTCAACATGCAGTAGAATTAATTTCACAACTTATAAAGTTTTGTCAGTTGGTGTACACTGATCAACCCGTAATGGACGTATTTTAATCTTATCTTGCAAAAAACATCTGTAAATTTTCAAGATACCTTAACAGTGTATTTTGAATGGTGTCCTATATAATACTCTATATAATTTATTGAGAGAAAATATATATTCCATTAGAACACCTTTTTTATTTGCATTCTAAAAATTCCGAAAAGAACGTTTCTCTTTCAAAACACAGAAGGTGAATATGCGCAGTTATGCAAATGTTACGTACTTAATTTAGAATTGACAAGACCCAGTTTTAGAGAGAGAGGAGAGAGCTAATGATCGTCAATTAGCACGAATTAAGCTTAATCAACGAAAGCTCGCCGCCTGATCGACGCTTTTTAGTCAAATAATTTGATTAGATGAAGAAAACCTGATTAGGTTGCATTATAGAGAGCAGAGCAAAGAGTATCTACCTCGTTGTTGACTCTTTGTTTTTGTATCGACAGATAAATTCGCCGCAACTGGCCGTGTCTGTTGCTCCCTCGCATTGTTGTTGACAGAAGGCGGCGTCTTTTGTTTGCGCGCATTCGGAAAGTGAATTTCAGTAATTTAACGTATTTTGTGCTCTCAACATGCAGAAAAAGGGAACGTCGCAACGCAAGCAATGCTGCACCTTGCTGCTGTTGATGATCGGTTCGCTGTTCATATCGTTTGGGGTTCTGTTTAGCTACTGGTATTTCATGCCGAATTCCGCACACCTTCAACTGTTCCAGTCAATGTTTCAGTCGATGGAAAAAAATGTTAGCGAATCGTCAGCAACACCAGCAGAGATGGCAACAGAGTCCTCCTCTCTGCCGCCCGCAACAATGTCAAACGAGCTGAAACTTAGACGTGGCGCGCCATTTATATATCAGATATTGCACTAATAATGTGTATTCTTTAAGAGTTTTTTAAAATAAATTACAATTAGCTTAATTGGTGGCCTTGATTAGCAATCACATTCACATTAATTTAAACATCCGACTTCTGATTAAGCGCCGCATAGCCCACTGGAATCTCCTTCATTTCGGTCTGCAGGCAAAGGAATTCGCCTCCAATGCACATTATAGTTCCAGTGATGACGTTGAGCAGCCACCAGGAGGCGTTGGCGGGGAACGAACGATTGTACCACCAGCAGATCAACAGATGCAGTATGTGGAAGGTGCAACTGGAATACAGAGTTATTTATATTTGTTAATTCTATTTGCTATATATATATATGTATGTTTATTAAAAGTATAGTAAAATATATAATATATATTTAAAATGGTTTAGAGGTGTCATCGTTAAATGTGACATAAAAAAGGTTTACTAATAAAATGTAATAAATTCTCCTTATTCCCCAATGGGAAATTTTAAAAGTATATAGATACGAGGGTCGTTTGATAAGTCCGTGACTTTTTGTATTTGCCGCGCACCTGCTCCAAATACAACACTGCTCCTGTCAGCAGTTATCGATTAACAGCTGACTGTAAAATTTTGAGAAAGCTGCGTTTTTTGGTTTGCGTTTTATAGGCATTGAAAGCAGACGATCTCGTGAATTTTAACGAAAATGGAAAAAAGTGAATTTCGTGTGCTAATGGCAAAATTTCATAAATTGGGCTACGAACTGCTACCCCATCCAGCATATTCTCCAGATTTAGCCCCCTGTGACTATTTTTTGTTTCCAAACATGAAGAAATGGCTCGGCGGTAAGAGATTCGGGTCAAATGAAGAGAAACACAGAAACAAACGACTATTTTGAGGGCCTTGAGAAAACCTATTATTTGGAAGGAATAAAAAAATTGGAAAAACGCTGGACTAAATGTATAGAGCTAAAAGGAGATTATGTTGAGAAATAAAACGCTTCTTTGACGAAAAAAATATATTTTATTCAAAAAGTCACGGACTTATCAAACGACCCTCGTATTGAAAAAAACAACTTCATAAATTGTCACAATTATTATAAAAGTAAAATGAAATTTTACATGTCTTCTTATCCATCCGCGGCAGTAATATGTTCAACATAGTAAAAAATAAAAATTATTAAAAATTTAATAGGAGAGCGATTTAATGAATTTTAGAGTCATATCAAATTTTGCAAATAATTTGAAACCTATTCAATTTATCACAAACAGGGGAATTTATTCTATTTTGTTTAGTTTGTTTTTAACTTATTTTATCAAGGTAAGCTTGGTAAGCCAGAAACCCCTTGGTGACCTTTTTCGCTCTTCATTAAGCTTATATCATTGTATTTTATTTAACCATGAGCCCATCCACCTACAAATAAATATAAATATTCCGACAAATCTACCTGAAATCCAAACACAGCTTGGCACGACGCACGATGCACCAGAGTGCGAGCGATGCCACAAAGGCATTGACAACAAAGGCGCATATGACCAGACGACCCCCGAGATCGTATATGTGTATTTCCTGCGGATAATAGGATAATAAATCATTAACACTCAATTGATCGGTGATTGCTTGAGCTTACATGGTATTCAAATATATGATCCAGTGTGTAATTGTCGCCAGCCAACTTGTTGGCTATGAAAACAAGTAGGCCGAGCGAAAAGTATACGCAGAACTGCATGGAGACAATCTGGGATGTGAGCAGCGTGGGATCCCATTGCGTATTCCGAAATGTGCCACCACCCTTCATATTGAAATTGTTTTTGTTGTTACCTCAAAAATAAAACTAGATTTTCATTTCATTTGTGCAAACAATCCAGGATGGAATAACATCAACACACAACTGACTCACCAAGTTCCAAGTGTTCGTACTAGTTCCACTTGTTCGCATGGTTCCACCAACTTGTTGTTCACACAACTGTAAGCTGTGACGTCACAGCATTGAGACAAGTGGTATTCCCGTGCGCAGAAACCAACGGATGGGAACTAATTGCAACGATCAGTGTGAGAATCCGAAGGATGACATGCACCTTTTAATGACAATTTAGCATAATTTTTTGAACACGTTTGTACTTTTGTGTAGTGTGTAAAAATATAAAATGAAAAGCACTTAGTTTTCGGTGTATTTACTGAGCTGACTTACTGGCACATTGGAACCGCCACCAATGTGTTCCAGTTCATTTCGTTTATAAAGTCAACTTACCGAAAGACACAAAATGGTGAGCTTCAAAACAAAAGTTTTTTAATATCATCGTCAATGAAAAGTGTTTATGATTCTTGTAGAGTCGCCTACGTTCGCTTGGCATTGTCACAGCGGGAGCAGCGTCCGTTCTCTTCGGCGTTTCATGTTATCAGAATCAGGATCACCTGTTCCGGACATTCGTAATGCCGGCAGTGCGGCTTCTGCCGGCCGAGACGAGCCACCAGCTGGCAGTGATGGCCTGCAAGTATCGCTTATATCCCGCATCGAATTACGAGGACACCCTGAACTTGCACGGATCGTTGTTCGGGCGCCTTATAAGCAATCCCATTGGCATCGCTGCCGGCTTCGATAAGAACGCGGAGGCAATTTGTGGCTTAAAAGATTTGGGATTCGGTTTTATTGAAATTGGTAGTGTGACCCCGTTGGCTCAGGAAGGTAATCCCAAGCCGCGTGTTTTCCGCCTGGCCAACGATCGTGCCATAATCAATCGCTATGGCTTCAATAGCGATGGCCATGAGGTTGTGTTGGAACGTCTACTCAAATTACGTGAACGGGAAGATTTCAGTGCAGTTATTGGCGTCAATCTTGGCCGTAACCGCAACACGAAATCTCCTGTTGACGACTATGTGCAAGGCGTCAAAACATTTGGACCCGTGGCCGATTATCTAGTGATCAATGTGAGCAGTCCCAATACGCTCGGACTGAGGGATCTACAGAGCAAGGCGAAGCTAACGGAACTGCTCGAAGCTGTTATCGCAGCACGTGGCGAACTCAAGGAGAACCGCAAGGTGCCCATATTGTTGAAATTGTCACCCGACCTGGAACTGGATGACATGACAGATATCGTCTCTGTTATCAATCGAAAGAATTGTCATGTCGATGGTCTTATTGTCTCGAACACAACGGTGAGTCGTGACAATATCACCGACATTAAGTACGTCAATGAAGATGGTGGCCTCAGTGGTGAACCATTGCGGGATCGGTCCACCCAGTTGATTGCCCAAATATACAAACTCACCAAGGGAAACTTGCCCATTATTGGTGTTGGTGGCATTGCTTCGGGAAAGGACGCATATGAGAAGATCGAGGCGGGTGCCTCCTTTGTTCAAGTATACACAGCACTGGTCTACGAAGGACCCGATGTGGTCGAAGAAATCAAGGAGGAACTGTCGCATATCTTACAGCAGAAGGGTTATTTAAATGTAAGCAACGCAGTCGGCTCCAATTACCAGAAATATCTGCCCGCTAAATGAAAAGTATAAATTTGTAAGTCTTGAATATAATTTTATACATATATTAACTAAACAGTTTCATTTGCTCGCTGCACGTTCAGCACACGTCCCTCCAGAAAATGGGTATTCTGGTTGCTGGCACTGTTGAACGCGTCCCGCTGGCTGAACATCACGAATCCGTAGTACTTGGACAGTCCCAGGTTTTTGTCGAACACCACTTCGGCGTTTGCCACATGACCGAAGCGGGAAAAGTATTTGGCCAACTCGTTGTTTCCCACTGTCCACGGCAAATTGCCAACAAACAGTTTGTACGTACTACGAGCTACGCTGCTGGACATGATTTTCCAATTGTTGTTAAATAATATTCGCCGGGAGGGTTGCCACACGCGTTTACCTCGCCAGTGTTGGAATACGGTTTTTGTTGTTGTTTACTTTTTCATAGCGCCGCCAATAGCAATAGAAATCCTCGGCAGTTCTGCCAACACATGGTGAACACATACGCCGGCACCTCTGCGCAAGCAGTACACTGCTTGTTAAACATAAGGCGAGCAGTTTTTCATTAAAAACTACTATTTTCGTTTTTTAATTTAAAATTGCGCCAAAACCTGGCGAGTAAGAGAAATGTGTTTATGTTAAAATTTGTTATTTTGTTTGATCTATATTTTTCGTCTATCCTGAACAAAGTATGTCTAGATAAACGTATTTTTGGTATAATTTCAAATCGACGAGCAGCCACATGAATTGTATACAAATCATTATTAACTGATATTAGATTAGATTCTCAGTCATATGTTTTTTTTCTTGTCAATATGTTTTTTTTCCATCATGGTCTCTCCTTTGTCAGTAAGTGGGCGAAATTCTTTTTAACAGTGCCCGGTAGTGTTGCCATACGTTGCATTTCTTGCAAATTATTCAAGCGTTCGCTCCATCGATATTTGGTATTTTGCTATCGAATTTTGGTATTTGTGCATTGGTCGCATGCAGTCACACTGCATATTTTGTTGCATTGCTGCCGTTTTAATGTTTTAGTCTATTTTTATGTAAATCGAAAGTGCGAAAATGAAAAGAGAATAAAGGAGCAGCACATGGCAGTAAAATAAATTATTGAGTCAAGAAACTTACCAAGCAACCAACTTGGCGTGCGGTAATGATCTGATTCTTGAAGAAGAGTTTTCGCTGCGAAAATAATTTCGGCGCCCCGTTAAAACGAGACGTGTATCGGGGCGCGGCGCCCAAAGGAAAAGACCAAAGCAAACGACGAGCAATTAAAGCTATATCAATAAATATTTCCGTTAACGCCAAAGGTCCCGCGGGCGTTTAAGATGGCTGAAAGACCCAAAAATTTGTTTGCAAGTGAGTAATTTTGCTTAAGACTGCCTACGCACTCACACATACTCACACATACACACACACACTGAAACATGCAGATAGGAATTGACACATGCATGCTTTCACACATACACATAACGCACACTAACACACACGCCTCACACATTCATAAGTAGGCACTGACGCATATCTTTTGGGCACAATGCAATTGTGATAAGCCTTGTGGGCTGTAAATAACCGTTATCCACCTTATCTGAAACACAATCCACAGCTGGACCGAGCCGGTCACGCATTCCCCCGGATCAGCTCAATTTGAACAATTTGAGTATACGACATCCACCATCCTCGACATCGTCAACATCGTCGGGCTCCACATCGTCAGGCTCAAGTTCCTCATCGCAACAGAATAATGTGGCGCTACGTTTCGGTGCGCAGCCAAGCTTTGTACCCGCCGTTCCGACAGTTCCCAACAGCAGCGGTAGCAGCAGCAGTTTCAACGTTGGCGCCAGTACCAGTTCTAGCAACCACCAGGCCAGCGGCAGCGCCACAGATCGCCATCGGGAGCGCATAAGACAGCAGGCCTGCGGTAAACTGCAATTTGGCGATGGTGCTGCCAACACACATCATTTCACATCAGATGATCTTGAGGATTTGGGAGAAATTGGACGCGGTGCTTTCGGTGCTGTAAATAAGATGATATTCAAGAAATTAGATAAAGTAATGGCCGTTAAGCGCATCCGTTCAACGGTCGATGAGAAGGAACAGAAACAGTTGCTAATGGATCTCGAGGTGGTCATGAAATCGAATGATTGCATCTACATAGTACAGTTTTATGGAGCACTCTTCAAGGAAGGCGACTGTTGGATATGCATGGAACTAATGGACACCTCACTGGACAAGTTCTATAAGTATATTTTCGAGAGGAAGAAGCGCTGTATACCCGAGTCCATATTGGCTAAGATAACGGTTGCCACCGTGAACGCACTTAATTATCTAAAGGAGGAGCTCAAGATCATCCATCGCGATGTAAAGCCAAGCAATATTCTCTTGCACAGACGTGGTGACATTAAATTATGTGATTTCGGTATCTCTGGCCAGTTGGTTGATTCTATAGCCAAGACAAAGGATGCGGGCTGCAGACCATACATGGCGGTAAGCAATAAATAATCTTTTTTTATACATTGAAACATTAAAGAAAAACATTCGACCTTATAGCCGGAACGCATTGATCCGGAACGTGCCAAGGGCTATGATGTGCGCAGCGATGTTTGGTCATTGGGCATAACATTGATGGAGGTGGCCACTGGAAACTTTCCTTACCGCAAGTGGGGTTCAGTGTTCGAGCAGTTGTGCCAGGTACGCGCAGAAGAAGGGATAATTTAATTCGCAAATTCGCTGTAATAATGTTTCTCTCTTTCATTCCACTCTGGCAGGTTGTGCAGGGCGATCCCCCTCGTTTGGACACCTCCTACAATGGGATGGAGTTCTCCAAGGAGTTCGTTGAGTTTGTCAATACTTGGTAAGCACGAGCAGGGCGAGCGTAAACTCAATTCTCTATTAATCATGTTCCCCTTCCAATTTAAAGCCTTATCAAGAAGGAAAGTGATAGGCCAAAATACAGTCGACTGCTGCAGATGCCATTCATAAGGAGGGGCGAGAACAGCCACACGGATGTGGCTGCCTATGTGGCCGATGTGCTCGAGTCTATGGAGAGCGATGGCATCACACAGTTCACAACCAATCAACCTGCGGAAAGTTAATCTGCTGAGCAAGTCTTAAATGATCTATAAGCAAGAAAAACAGCAAAAACAACAATAAAATCAGCAGAAAAAGCAGTAAACTCAAAAAAAAGATAAGAAATAATAATTGTTGTCTACTTTGTAGCATTCGCGTAGCAAACTTATTGCGTATTTTGTTAAAGCAAAAGAAAAAAAAAGGAAAAGAAACGATGGAAATATTTGTAAAGAGCGTAAATAATTTTTGTATTTTGTGAAAACTGTAAGTTTAGCGCGTTAAAGTAAGGAACAAACAAAGAAAGAATGGATAACGAAGAGCTGCAAAACAGTGTAAACAAGGAAACAGTTATAAGAAATGTCCCGAAATGATCTTCGGTAGAACACTAATGAATTCCGTTGATTCTAAGTTTAATTCTGTTAGCATTTTAAATGAAAGTCGATGTTTTTTCTTGTTTAAATTGTATGTGAATTGTATATTACAAACAACAATAACTACAAAGTGGAAAATTCAAAGCAATATTTTACACACACACACATATACCTAGGTGCTGTGTGAATATGTTAACTAAAAGCACGAGAAAAACAAGAGAAACACCAATAAAAATAGCCATCAATATAATCGCATTACAGTTAGAGTTTTATAGGTTTTGCGTAGTTTATAGTATTTTGTCTTTGGTTTCGTGTCAAGGTTTGTAAAGTTATTTTGCGTATTGAAAGTTAAGTCAAAAAGCTTTAAACAATTGCCAATTTGGCTGCATTTTTGAAATTGTAGGAGAAATTAATGCAAAAAAAATACAGAATTAATCAATTTATATATATGGTATAATAGTAATAACATTAGTAATAACAATAACGATGATTATTACAAAAAATAAACACATCAACAACACATACAAACACACACACACAACGCTACAGACGTTTTTATGCGTAGTTTTTTAGACCGTAAGACTTAAAATATTTAGCAAAAACAAAACAGTTGAAGCAGCATGTGAAGAAAATAAAAAAATATAAAGAAAAACAAATAAATGTATTGTGCCTAAGTATAAAAATGTTTATATCAACTGCAAATTAAGCAGATAAACAATATATAATGATTATTATGAAACCTAAAGTCACGTTTCAAGTGTACAGTGAATTTAATGAAATGAAAACAAAATGAATTGCAGTTAGCTTATGTAGGATCCCTTAGCCAAGCTTATACACACTCATAAACACACACACACTTAAGCCACTCCCTACCCCCTAGAAATACAAGCAATTGCACCGTCTAAGCTCCCGTCTCAAGCTTGAAAGAGTAAAGAGGAAAGAATAAACAAAAATCCATGCCAATGTCTTTTCGATTAATATTTATGCAGGCGCCAATGTGAAATCAAAAGCAAGAAGTTTATTTTGTATACGATATACATTATATATTTATATATAAAGTGAGAAGGAACAACAACTACAACACATAGACCCCACTGTGTCCATTTTTCATTTATTTCCGTGTTTATTTGTTAAGTTGTATCAGTGTTTTAATTTTGTTGCGTCGCTTTTGAAAAATTAGCCTTACTTTTTGATAAAAAATAAACCATTTTGGTAGTGATTTTTAGGAATTTGAAAATGTAATGTGCTTAAAATTTAAATCTCAACACAGATGAATTTTAATTTGATGATAATTTGATTCACGAATTAAAAAAGTTAAATTTCTTTGCTCATTCTGCTAGTTCCTAGATTCTAGTTAGAGAATGCAGCAAGGGTATAAAACATACCCCTAATGAAAAGTATAAAGTTACTACGAAAAATGTAATGAAAAATAAAAAGTTATAAAAAAAAGAAAATAGAAAAAAGTAAGCCTCATGAAAGGAGATTAAAATGTCCCTAAAGTAATGTCTGGAAATCATTTTAAAAGACATACTAATATACACATAATATACAAACATATATAGATAATAACTAAAGATCTACTCAAAGGCAAATGCAATTAAAAAGCAAATTGTTAAACTAAAGACCGAACAAATAATTGAAAAGGCAATGCAAAATGTGCAAAATGCAATCGTTGAGTCGCGTGAGTCGTCATATTTTTCGACAATAACAGGTGTATAATTTTTTAAAAGTGAACAAAAAGTAGTGCAGGTTAGTCGTATGTAATGTGTATATAGACATACACTATATACGATAACACAGATACGTTTATACATAATTAGAAGCATCTAAAAAGTATGATATGATATACAAGTTTAATGTCTAAATCTACAAGTCAGTTCAACTAGTCAAATGAACTAGCGTATACCTGCATACATATTTACATCTATATATGTGCATAATATATGTACGGCCCCTTAATTTCCGCAGTCCAAAACTGTAATTGCTCTCCTCGCATTTGCTTCCACTGATCCCCAGAAAACCAATCAACAAAAATAAGAACTTAAAGTGAAAACGCAACGTCCATAATGAATTCACAAACTTTTTACTCAGCTGATTCTTAAAGCCAGCTTATAGGGTAAGGCGAAACTCGATCGGAGCAAATACATATGTAGAACTATTATGTGTACACTCGATCCTAGACCGGAGCCACATAACCCGAGTTTACTTCTGGAATAACGCGAGTTACAGAATTTTTATTGCGCACTATCCTAAGGGGAGCTGCAGAACTATCGAACTATCGCAAGGGAAGTGAAGTAAGTGGACATAACTACCATAATACTATTCGGTTTAGGGATAAATCTGACGGTTTCTCAACAGACAAGCAAGATAACTATCGTTGCACTTTGCCGATAGTACCCAAGATAGTTCTGCAACCCAATAGCCCTAAGTTTAAACAAAGCAACTAACTAAAACTACTCTAAATAAACCCGGCTTACCAATTCTAATTCTATCTCAACTCTCTAATAAATGTGAAAAGAAAAACACCATAAAGAAATTAACAATAATCGATTAAAGTAAATATAAATTGAGTAAAAATAAATCATTAAAGCGTCGAATGCTTAATTCGGTAAGGACTATTGTATGGAAGGAAAACGTAAACAAATGTTGTTAAACTCGATTTGAGAAGATTTGTAAAAAGGCAGCAAGTGAATAATAAATAATATATTTGACAACTCTACACAAGAATTTTCAGTCTGTTTTCGTTTCTATTTCCAGTTTCAGCCGAATGACTTCTCCCTCGTTTCCCACTTTATTGTCCCAAAGTACTTGACACCTATTCAGAATCGCATTCGTATTCAACATTCTACGAACTTACTCACCCACATGCTGGTGCGCTTATTGAACCAATAATTAACCAATTACTAAATCAAAATCAGCTCATATCTATCTATCTATGCTGATGCCCTACAAAAGTGCGTATTCGAATGGGGTAAGTTATGCTGGTTACGCCAGTGCATTGAACATTAGTTTAATAAGGGAGGAAAGGGGTAAAAATAAACGGGATAATAAGAGACTGTTGGACTTTTATTTTTATTTATTTAATTTTATTTATTTATTAAATTTTTGAGAAAAGCCAGTTGGTTTTCAGTTCTTTTAGTTCTCATTACCCAATTTAAATCTTAACATTCAATCTTAATCTTATTCAAACAACTACCTCTATATTCTATATATCTGGTTACCTACTGTATCGGCAGATGAGCCTTTTTAAGACTAGAAAATCCAGTACCGCGAGAACAACAATACAAATGCAGTTTTTTTACGGAGCAGCTGATCTTGGGAACTTAATGGAGTGATCGTTTATAGATTTCTATAGTTCAGTATGGAGAGCAGTAAGGAATATTTATGTTTTTAGGCTTATTTATTTTTTCTAGCCACATTTAAGAACGAGGCATATGAAGCTTTGATGTACAATATTTAAATCTGTAATTCATTAAGTTTTTAAGAGCGTATTTTCAGAGTCCCCATGCTCAACTTCTCTGGGGGTTAACCGGTGTCTAATACGCCTATATGAATATTGTTGATTTACACAGTTTTGTCGATACATGCGACTTGCATAGAAATCGACCCATTAGCATCGCATTGCGGCACGTGGTGGGCATGGACAGTGCCGCATTAGGGTGGCGCACAAGTGCGTATACAATACTCAATGGACTGGCGTAAGTGGCGAGTGTGGTCGGGTTTCAGTGTTACTTCAACCGTCAGGCAAAACTTACTATATATTTTCAATTTCGACGAGCTCTTCGTGGTTCAACGACATGCTGACCTGCATCTTACTGGTCAGCTGGCTGCTGATCTTATGGATCTACTTTCTATGGAGCCGCCGACGATTTTACGTGGCTGCCTGGCAGCTAAGGGGTCCAGTCGGTTGGCCCTTCATTGGCATGGGCCTGCAGATGATGAATCCACAAAGTAAGCTTTTGTTTCACGAGTGAGAATATAATAATGAACAGTGAATTGTTGTTGACCTTTGTATTTGCACGTGATTTAGCATTTCTTCAATATATGGACAATCTGTCGCACCAGTATAAGGCACCCTTCATCTCCTGGATGGGTACCAATTGCTTTCTCTATGTTAACGACCCACAGAGCGTGGAGCAAATCTTCAATTCGAGCCACTGCACCAACAAGGGAGACTTCTATCGCTTTATGAGCTCCGCCATTGGCGATGGGCTCTTTACCTCCAGTTGTAAGTTCAAATATAGATTGCATAAATTTATATACTCAAGATATAATGATTAGCGGCGCGCTGGCAAAAGCATCGTCGTCTCATTAATCCTGCATTTGGACGTCAAATTCTATGCAATTTTTTGCCCATTTTCAATGCCGAATCGGATGTTCTTTTGGAAAAACTGGAACTGGAGGGTGTGCGGCAGGGTAAAAGTTTGGAGATCTATCAGATCCTTAAGAAAATTGTGCTTGAGGCAGCATGTCGTAAGTAATTTAAACTAGTATTCCATATAACTATTTCTTTAAAGCACATTATCCTTTACCTAGAAACAACAATGGGCAAGAAAATGAATTTTCAACACGATGGATCCATGGCCATCTTTGAAGCATATAACGGGTGAGTCGAAGCAGGAGATCTTAAAATGGATGAATTAGAGCAAGAATATTTTTATTTACTTTGTAGTCATTTAAATTGACTACACTGAAAGTGCACAGCATTAAGTTTTACTTTATTTTTGTGCTAGTTATGCTGTCTTCAGCTGGAGATACCCTTGGGTTTCTTCCTGCTTCCTCTTCCCCCGGCCCAGAGCCAGCTCAGACTTTGTCTTACCTATTAGCTAATTACAATCTTGCAGTTTCTCTAGGTATTCAGCCATTGCTAATACATTGCGACACGAGCTGCCACCCTGTGGCACTGTGGTTATCTACACTGAAAGAAATTACAAGAGAAATGTAAGGTTTGATAAAAGTTTGTTTCATAGATTGAATTAGCATTCAATTAGCATTACTTGGGTAAGTTCTCACTTTGAGTACTTCCCTCACGTTCAGTTATTATTCGATAATACTTTGAATCTTTCTCTTCGTGTAGACAGATTTGGATATGCAAATTCCCGTGGCGTTACTTTAACCACAAAGTTACCAGAATATTTTTACTTTATTTTGCTTTCACTTTACTTATACTTCTATTCGTTCTGTTCGTTCGTTCGCAGCGTAACGGAAGTGTGTGTGAAACGGATGCTATCGCCTTGGCTCTACCCGGAGCTTATCTATCGCTGGTCGCATCTCTTTGACCGGCAGCAGAAGGTTGTCGGCGTGCTCTTCGGGTTTGTGGAGCAGGTAAGTGGGCGTGGTAGCCTCCTTTTTTGACTCCCACTTAGCTTGTTACCTCGTTCGTGACTGGCAACGTTTCGCATCAATTGGCAGCTGCTACAGCCCGCTGTGTCTGTTGTGGGCGTTGAAGATTGTGATGCCAACAAACTGGCGCAGCAGAATCAGCAGCAGCAGCAGCAGTGCCCCCAACAACGACAACAACATCATCAGCAGCAGCGCATTAAGTCAAAGTCAATATTCATCGAACAGGTGCGGGAGCATGTGGAACGTGGCCAGCAAATGAGCTGGCAGGATGTGCGAGATGAGGCGAACGTAATTATTGCGGCGGTGAGTAGAGAAATCCATATGAATGAGTTCGCGGAAATAGAAATAGAATGCAGAAGCTAGAAAAACAAATGAGAACCATATTTATATAATTTATATGAAGAGGATTTACGTTTTAAGGATGAAGGACTAGGAATTGAAGTGAAAATGTTTTGCTTATGCTCTACAGACCTTTGAGACAACCTCCACGGCCCTGTACTTTACCATTCTGTGCCTGGCCATGCATCCCGAGTATCAGGATAAACTGTATGAGGAGCTGTGTGCGGAGTTACCCGAAGAAAAGGGCGACATAGACATGGATCAGCTGGAGCGTCTGACCTATACGGAGATGGTTATAAACGAATCGATGCGTCTCTTTGCGCCGGTTCCAATGGTTTTGCGTCGGGCTGGGCGGGATCTGGAGCTGCGACGTGATGATGGACATTTCTTGATACCTGAGGGCACGCAAATCGGCATCGATATCTACAACATGCAACGAGATGTTCGCGTCTGGGGTCCTCTGGCTAGAAGCTACAATCCGGAAGCACATTTCGGAACGGAGGCGCCATCACATCATCCGTTCGCTTTTGTGCCCTTCACCAAGGGATTGCGCATGTGCATCGGGTATCGCTATGCGCTTCTGCTAATGAAACTTCTCCTGGCCAAGATCTTTCGCACTTATTGCATTCGCACTGAGGCTCGGCTGGAGCAGCTGCAAGTGAAGGGCAACATCTCGTTGAAGCTTAGGGAATATCCGCTGTGTCGTGTCCAGCGCAGGTAATCAGGGAGAACAACAACAATCTTCTCTGACCTTTTGCCCTGCGTAGCGTAGTTTTCTTTATTTTACCTTTGCCGACGCCGTCGTTTCCGCATGCACACCTGGACACGTGGTACTTCATCAAACTGCGTAGTTAGTTGCAATTTTCCAATTAAAAATGTAATTTTTGTTGCATTTTCTACGTCGTTAATTGAATTTGTTCAAACTTGTGCACAATAATTCACTTTTGTCGTCGACGACATCGTTAGCCTGCATCTGCTGCTGCTCCCGCGCCCCCTGCCTGATGCCAACTCTGACGCAAATTGCCGGTCCATCCGTTGGTCATGATACACCTTCGCCCACGTTGCGTATACGTAACGGTAGTTAATTGATTAAATTGCACTGGAACTGGCAAAGTGGCCAGAACTTTGTTTTGCACATTGAAGGTAATCGAAAAATTGCGAAGGTATTCATAACTTTGTTTGCCCTGGCTGCTCCCCCATGTTGCATGCACGGGTGCAACGAGGTGCTCCAACAGTTCCCATTAATCGAGCCCATTCACAAACAGCACTTCACATTGCAGCGGCCGCTTGCGTATTCAATATGTTTTCAATCCTTTAAAGTTAATGAACTTTGTTTTTGAATTCTATTTAGAATCACGTCCATTTTCAGAAATTTATCGTTAGTTTATGGTTGATTGAATAAGTTAAATCTAATTTGTTTTCAACAATCTGCTTTTATATTAAATTAACGATTTTCTTTAAGCTTAAAATACTATTGATTGAATATTTGTTAATAAATGTTTTTCTACAACGAAAAATTCTTTGATTATTGCTCGTGTCAGTGGTTTCCGTTTGAACTCCTTATCGGAGTACTTTTTATACACATGCAGTGCTTAATGCCACGTGCATTGAATCTTTAACCCTGCAGCTTATTCAATTCATCATCTGCCGATGCTGGTTTTGCAGATTTTCTGTCCTTATCGCGTCTCTGAGTTTAACTTTGACTTGAGTTGTAATGAATAAATTGACTCTGTTGCCGTTGGCCTCCTTTTCAGCTGGCCTGCTCATCTTCAGCTCCCTCTACCCCCTTTCCCCTCGCAGTGCAATAAAATATGCATAATTCAATGCTAGTCGGTCCACGTGCACGTTAAGCCTCCTTCAGGACAGAATGCATTCGATGCGCAGCGGAAGCCCTGCGAGAAAATTACGCAAAAAGCGACGGAGACTCGTTAACGCTTCAGGACACTGCTAGAGAAAGAAAGAGAGATCGACAGAGGGAGAGACAGGAGAGAAAAATAGAGAGAAAAAAACGAAACAGTCAGATGCTGTAAGTGTGGGCGTCCCTTCTCTAAGTGAGTTCTTATTAAAGGGGAGGCTACGGCAAATGTAGGTGGTGCAGGAATCACAGCATTAATCATATACCGTTTTTAGCACCACCGTGGGTAGTCAAACTAATAATAGCTGTTAAACCCACTCTGCAAAAAATCGAAAAGCAAATCGCCACAACAGCGAAGGAATGAAGGATTAAATACGATGTTTTTTTAGTAAATACAAAAGTTGGATCTGTTAAAACTGTTGGCTCTTTAGGTTATGAGAGAGCGAACAAAAAACTCGCTAACTACAGTCATAACTCTTAACAGAAACGCGTAAGGAAGCTAAAGAGGACAAGTAAAAGCGTGAGTTGAATTCCTGCTCTGACCTGGGTTTTTATTAATGAGCCAAGGTTCAGAAAGTTTTCAATTAGTTATGCTCTCTATAATCAAGACAAACGTTAGGATTATAATGAATTATTTAGGTACTTCGGGCTGTACTATGCGGGTGGTTAATGCCGTAATTGACTGTCGACAATGGCATCGATAATGGTTGCCCCGAAATCAGCAATCGATTAAGCTCTTTGCCAATTCGAGCATAATATGATTAACCAACAATGCGAGTTATTAGCCTTATTATTCTTGCCGTCCTCCAGGCAGTTGGGTCAATCGATTGCCAATCCATGGTGGAGAGAAGGGGAATTGAAGGATTGTAGAAGTTTGTGAATACCTGCCAGCAGGTAAGGACTTCCTAAGGACTCGCTGCAATTTGTCGCTCAATTAGCGATACCAAAAATATATAAAGTACTTCTAAGATTAGCGACCAACAAATTTTTGAGAGGCATCTCTTTTAAAGGTTCTAATTCCATTAAATTTATCGATTATTTCTTAACTTCAAAACAAACTGTTTAGCTTTGTTATTTTTAGTGAAAGCACAGAACAGTAAATCAGTCTGATAGCTGGTCAGTGATGTAATATCGAGTTCAATCTCAGCTTATGAAATCGGAAAAAAGCGTTTTTATGTAGTGTTTTCCTATGTTTCTGGTGCTCCTACTTTTATAAATATTTATTTTAGTAGAATGTATTATTAGCTTTGTCCATTCTAGCACAATTTCGGCGGGTCACTTAGCAATAACATTTGCCCAACTTGTCCTGATTTATTCAATTAGGCCACAAAAGTTTGCACAACTTTTCACTGTCACCGCAACTCGGGTTAACTTAGTAAGTGTTTGACCAACGCACCACGTACACAAAATTAGAAATTATTTATTTAGCGGGATGTGTTAATTGCAATTAAACATTAAGCACGGCGACTAGTATCTGTTGTTACAGAGCTGTCACCAGGCCCGTAACGATGCGAGGCAGGGGAAAGCTGCTAATAAACCCCGTCTCCTGAAAAAACAAATAAGTTCAAAATATTTAAAGGGTAGACAATCTTATTAAAGTTGTTTAGCTCTTTATAATAACATTCTTTGCAATATAAAGACTTTTAATTGTGTAACTACAGAAGAAGCCCCCGAAAAGTTTTGCATAAGGGCCTCCGAGCACCTCGTTTCGGCCCTGCTTTTACGGATTAAAGTTTATTAAAAAAATATTTTGAAGTTATTCATTTATTTTTATTGGACTAGCGCACTATTATGGATTAAAGTAGTAATAAGGGAGTAATAATTTTATTGTTTTCTTTACAAATCTAATGTTGTTTATTATTTAAAAATTAATCTGAAAGAAAGGCCACCATTACAAAGCATTGGCATGCTGAAGGAATCATCAGCTACGTTGTTCCATTTGTGCTTTAGTTTTGCTGTATTTATTTGACTGTATTGATAAGTTCACATTCGACCTTCGCTCAAAACAGGGTATACTATGTTTTTGGAACAGTAACAGATGTTCTAATTGATTGAAGCAGTGAATAATCTTCTCGGCCTGCATTATCTTTTTAAGCTACTCAAAAGTACGCCCCTCTGCAACATAGCAACAGCAGTAGCAGCGGGAGTTGCTGTTGCCACATTAAGTTCACTTGCGTTTTGCGAGAAGCACCACCGTTGGCCGCTTGCCTTCCTCTCTTCTTAGTACAATTTGGTAATAAAGAAAAGCAAATGACCAAATTAGCCAACGACTCTCCTGGCGACCGTTGCAACGGGCGTTGTGAGTTGTGTGCTAATGCTAATTGTTATTGTAGTTTAATGTGCATGTGCAAGTGCCGTGTGAGCATTGGAGAAGGGACTGAAGAGTGAATAATGAAAGAGCGGGCTGTAACGAGGCTCGATATAGAAACTTAAAGTGCCTAACGCTTTACCTCAAATCGAATTAGGCCATATGTGTGAGGGCACGACTGAGTTGCAGACACTTGCAAACACTTAACTCGATTTGAAAGCCGCAGAAAGTTTTCCACCAACAACAACAAGAAAAGAAAAATAAGTCAGTGGGAGAGGAACTTGAGCATCGATTCAACTATTTTTCCTGCATAGACGTCAACCGAAATCAGAGCGAAAATATTTAACGAAATTGCATTAAAAAGTTAGCGGAAAAAGGCTGACAAACTGTGTGAGCGTTTGTCTGCAACTTTTCGCTTCGGTTAGTTGGGGGCGTGGTGACTGCAGCCACCCCCACGCCCACCTATATTTCGTTGCGAGAAACTTTGTAACGATTTGTTTTTTATTAGGCAGGGAAGAAGAAATATTTTCAATGATCTTAAGGGTTCTTTGGAAGATTTTGTGATACTTTGCAAGTTGTTTGATACCAATTAAAGTATAATATATATTTTGTAATCGGTCGATCTGAAAAGCGCCAAAGAGGAGCTAAGGAAATAAAAATGCTTCCTGGTGTAGAACTTTAAAAATATCGATGTTAGTTCTTATAGATATTTCCGAAGTTCTGAACCTCCGGTATCAGGCCTATATAAAATATATTGTTGAAATAAAAGTAAAATAAAGAAAAATAGTTAGTATTTAACAAATGTATTTGAGTCACAATGTTCAACTTCAACATACATGTTGCGTCAATGTCGCAGGGCTTTATTATTGCGCAAAAAATATTTGGAGAAGGGTATCTTGCTGTCAAGACCATCCGTTTTGGACTCTCGTCGTTTGAATTTGTCAAGCACTTTTTTTTTCCAAATGGAAATGTAATGAAGCAAAACGATATTATCGATGGTAGAACGATGACTGACGACTTTCACATCTCAGACATTATCGGTTTTTTATAAATTATTGACGATTTTTCACAGAAGTGTCAGTTTTACTTAACATTTTCGTCTTATCTCGTCTCGAGTTCTACAAGGATCACTTGTCGTTCCTCGTAAACTGTAATCTCCTCTATTATTGTTTTGTAAATTAAATTTTGCCAATATCCGCTTAGTTCAGCAAGCTTGCAACCAAGGCGATTGCGATCGATAACGCAGAAAAAAACTCAAAACACATTTTTCAAGTTTTAAGCGAAAGATCGATTGAATTTATTCTCGCATATCGGACTAGAAGCCAAATATTTATCATCTTCAAATTAAACAGCTACCAGATGGAATTTTTAAAGATTTTTCTATTGTCTTTTTTCTGTTTATTGTCGAGCGTGTCAACTTTTGCTGTTTGTCCTCTGGTTATTTGGTTGTAGTTGTTGTTTGACAAATTGTTTTTCTGCAGCAGCAGCAGTAGCCGAACGAAACAGAAGGAAAAACTTTTGCGTGCGAGGGAGGTGAAAAATCGAAGCGAGGCAAAGTTTAAATGGCAACGGCAACTACAATACGGAGGTGGCCTGCAAATCAGGAAGGGTGATGGGGGATGCCGGAGGGGGTGTTGTAGAGTACTCCGACAACGGGTTCCATCTCTTTTGCCATGTCAGTTTGGCGAACTTTTGCGATGGTTTGGCCTGCGTCGCCTGTGGCCGCAGTGTCGCATAAATTAGCAAACATGAAGCGAACGAAGCGCGTGACGCTCGCCTGTTGAACAACCCCTTGACCGGCTGTCAGTGGGCAAGCGGGTGAGGTGGCGAGCAGAGGGTGGTGGTGACATGGAGGGTACTGTACGCTTACGCATACATAAATGACTTTCTGATTGAGGCGCACTGCGCTGCCGGTCGCGCAAATTAGCCGTGTTCGTGTTCGCTTCAACAAGCCAACGAACATCCCGCTAAAACTGCAAGCTAACCAACTCCAATCCCAGTGCCAGTCCTAGTCCCTTCTCTGCCCAGCCCCCAGAAGCAAACTACTTCACTTGCAATTAAAGGTCGGCCAACGTTTGCCGAAAAATGGCCAGCGCAATTAATTAAAAACTTTGATGCAAAACTGCGGCAGGAACAGTGGGAAGCACATAGACGTCGGGGTTGGAAGCGGTGGTGGGGCGTGGCAAGTGTGCAGTTTGATTGTTAAAAGTGCTGATAATGTTTTCTGGTCGCACTGAAAACGGCACACATGTTAATTAAAATTGCGCATACGACACGTGACCAAGTCAAACGTGAATAAATAATCAGCTCTAAAAAGCTTTTCAGAGCTCTGATGAGTAGTTTACACTGTGAAATAAATAGATTATAATGATAGGTGGAATATATATTTCAAAGAAATTTACTGTAACTTTTGAATATATGAAATATTTGCAAGCTTGAATTTGTTTGTTGTCGCTTTATCATCTACTTCTCAGCATCCTCCAACTCTCTCACAACTCATTTATACTCGTAATTAATCTTCATTCGCTTAATAATTTTCATGCACTTTGCTCAAACGTTTGCATGTACTGTTATGCTCAATGGGACCGCAGAGCGGCAATAAAGCCAACAAGCAACAAATGGATGCGCCACAACTCGCCTTGTGCTCATTAAAAGCAACAACGATTCAGATTCAAGTGATTTCACTTTTCATTACGCATACGCAGCGTGTATATAAGAGTGTGAGTGAGAAGGTGTGTGGGTGTGTGTGCACGTTCGAGTATGTGTTCGTGTGTGTGAGTTAAGGCAATTAAATTCAACAGACCGCACCACCCAAAAGTATGCAACAGCATTGAGCAGCGTTGCGCATGTTGCGCATACGCCGCGTGTGCCGCAGCCAACTGAGACATTGACAACTTGTTGTTGTTGTTGTTGCCGAAATTTTCATAAAAATTATGCAGATTAAATGTGGCAAGAAGGCCTAGGCAAGCCTAGCCAGCACGAACGAGGCGACATTAAATTCGCATAAAGCGAACAAGCGAAAGTGAAAGAGGACAAACAACAATCCAAGAGAGGCGGCAACAAAAGATGTCTAAATAATAAAAGCAACTTGACGCACAAGTTGATTGAATAAATCACAGCAGCAACAGCAGCAGCAGGTAGACTTGAGATTCCTTCTACGACAGACAAAAGGCAACAAAAAAAAGGAGCAGCAGCAGCGCGTGCGGACCCGACTTCACATGTAGCCATGAGTGGCATGCAAAATTGATGCCCGACTCGGAGTGGAGAGTGCTACCCGCTAGCCAAGTCGACTAAGGCGTCGGCATAAACTTTTTACAGCCCCAGCAACAATTTGGCCAAGTAGCTGTAAAGCAGTCGACATGACTCAGACATAGCGAGGGTGTCCCAAGAGAATGTCTGGGCTTGCTTTGGGTCCTTGCTTTTTGGACCTGCTGCTGCTTTTCATGCCTCATTATCCCAAAACAGTGTGTAACAATTTCAATCTGTATACCACCGAGTAAAGATCCCTATAGCAACACCAATAAAAACGTAAACAGTAAATGAAATTCGTTTGCATTTGCAGCTGCAACTTATTATTAGAATGGACAACGCATCGTATTCGCAATCAATTCTTCAATGTCAAGGATTTGCGTCATAGCTGACCTTCGCGCAGCTAGCCACATTTGGCCATTTAAGCTACACGTCTGCCTACTGCGGCCGCCAGTGCAATTAGAAATCCAGATATGATACGTATTTAGCTTGCCAGACCGTAGTATTTACACTATATGTCGCCCCGACCAGCTGCAACACCTGAACAACGGCTGCGAATGCCAGACCCGCGGTATGCATGCATTCTCACTGAAGGCGGCCGTGCAATTTATTTAATTGTTCCTCCCTTGCTATGGAAACAACTGTAAGGCTTCTCACCATTATAGGAAACAAATAAGTAACGAAAGCCATTACAGAGTTCATATTAAAGTATTGTAAAACCATTATAGTTCGACCCAATGCTGAGTAAAATTTTTCGTAATTAATTGCTCCTTTGCTCCCCCGATGCTGAGAATAAATGTAGAGGATCAGTATTTATAGTCCGATCGAATTACAATTTCTAGGATAGAAAAGTATTTATATTCTTTGTCTGCTAATGGAGGAAATGTAACTTAAATGCTATGATATCGCTATCGAAGCATCGACTGACGTGGACGTTGCAAAGCGCTAGTTTAGTCAAATTTAATGTGCATAAAATGTAAAGTAGTCCTCATGGCGTGTCCAGCTTTTATAATAGCTTAAGTCTATGTGTTCAAATAGACGTACGGCCATGGCTAAGCCAGCTAAGTTAGTGATCTTTATCAAAAATATACATATAAGTTATGTGGGTCCCGTTATGCCAGTTACTATAACCTTTTAACCATTTTCATGGGTTGTTGGTTATAAAGACTTTTTTGATTTTAAATTAGGACTGTCTGCGGAGAGAACAGCGTTGGCCACAATGCGATCTGCACTTGAGTAAGATTTCTAAATCTCTATATGTTTTTCTATTGTCATCAGCTAGCGTAGCTTGTTACTTTGGACAATGTGCTTAAAACGAGTCAAGGTCTTCGGCTTTAAGGAAAAAGATACAGGAGCTGTTTATACCCCACACCCATAAGGGTATTATAACTTTTTGGCAACCGAAAACGTATGTAAGAAGAAGGTGTGGCAGATCCTACAAAGTTTATATTTTCTAGCTAAGTCGGTCTAAGGCACGGTCAACCTATCTATCCGTCTTTTTGAATACCTAGATCCCGGTGGCAGTAATAACTGAACGGTTAATTTTTGGTAAACACAATAACTATCAATGCGCAAATGATTTCTGATTGGGTAGCTATCGGATAATTAACATAGAGTTCTTTAAGACATTTTCTGTGTTTTATATTTTGTTGTTTTCATTGAAGTGATGAATCCATGCAATGCAAATGTATTAGTACGATAACAGCGCAATTAATTTTAAAAAGGTACTAATTTCAAGCTACTCCTTGTAAAGAATACGATACAAAATACGCTAAACAAATAATGTTGATTAATATAGTAGGATTATATTCCCTAGATATACATATATCTATTTCAATCAAAAACAAGGTTACTGACTACTAATTATTTTCAATGGTCGAAGAGTACAATCTTTTTTTAGCATTTTGCCGACAAAAAGTTGCACTGGGTTCAAAAACCTTTGAAATACGAGTACATCTCTGCTAATTTTTCTAATTCTATACTTTTAGCGCACTCAACACTTGAGACAGTTGTAAAAACAGTTGAAATTATTTCCAAATTTCACTTAGCTCCTTTAGCCGTTGCACACCTATTCCAACTAAACCAGACTGGGGCAATCGTTTCGTTTCGAGAGCGAATTTGCTCGCGACTTGAAATGGTAATTAAACAATTTCGAGGCAAAATGTGAGTGTCGCCGCCCACACAGGCGACACGCCCACCAATAACAATTAAGACGAGCACAACGAACAACACTTAGCTGAAAACTTTTAAAAGCTCATTAATGCATAAATTGGGTTGTCGCCTCCCCAGGGGAAAAGGAAAGAAAAAGAGAGAGAACAAGAGAGACATCGCTGTCCCGTTGGCTTTAAATAGACCTCCTTGAAGCTGGCCTCGGAACAGTTGAAAAGCAAATCGCAGTGGCGGCCTAAGGTTGAAAGCGGAGCAGCATGGCCAGTCTACAATTTCATGGCGGCATCGATGCGAATGTTGGCTACGCTAGTCGCGATAAGGATGTGCCTCGTGTGTCTCAGCTATTTGGGCTGCATCTGAAGCTGCAACAGCTAGCGGGTCTAATGCCCCGGCCAAGACTATCGCCATCGCTTCCGACATGGCTTAAGTTGCTGTTGAATCACTTGGCGCGCTTGCATTGTCTCCTGGTCATCACCTCCTCGCTGCATTTGGGTCTGCTCTTCACCAAGACCACATTGGATGCATTGCCGTCGGGCGAACTGGAGGATATTACCGATGCTCTCACCATGACCGTCATCTATTTCTTCACGGGATATGCCAGTATCTATTGGTGTGTCCGCTCCGAGCGTCTGCTACACTTTTTGTCCTACATCAGTCGAAACTATCGCCATCATTCGCTCGCCGGAGTCAGCTTTGTTAATGTACATGCCACGTATATCTGGACAAGGAAATTTACGAGTATTTGGATAGGTGCCTGTCTGTCGGGTGTTACCTTCTGGGGCATTACGCCACTAGTATTGGGAAATCGTGCGTTGCCCTTGCATTGTTGGTATCCCTTTGATGTCATGACCAGTCGTGTTTATCCATGGGTGTACGCCACCCAGCTCTATGGTCAGATAATTGTGGGCGCCACCTTTAGTTATGGTGGCTATATGTTTGTCACACTATCTCTGCTACTGCTGGCTCAGTTCGATGTGCTCTATTGCAGCCTTAAGAATATGGATGCACATGCCAGGCTGCTGTCGGGTGAATCCTTACAGGCATTGACGTAAGTATACGACTAATTCGCAAGCTCCAAATGCCTCTAAAAAGTGTCGCCACTAGCTAGCTGTGTCATCTCTAGGTAACAGTGTCGCCCCTGGCTAACAGTGTCAATTCTGGATAACAGTGTCAATTACTCTCAGCTCAAGCTTACAGGGTCAGCTGTGTCAGCTCTAGGTAACAGTGTTGCTCCAAGCTAACAGTGTGGCCCCTGGCCAACAGTGTTAATTCTGGATAACAGTGTTAATTCTCTTAACATTGTCAATTCATCTTAACATTGTCAGCTCTAGCTTACAGCATCAGCCCTAGATAACAGTGTCAGCTATAGCTTAGAGTGTCGCTCCTATCTAACAGTGTCCAGCAAACTGTCTCAGCTCAAGCTAACAGTGTTAACTCAATTGGAACTGGTAGGACAATGTGTGATCACAGCAGGCTAGTTTTTCTGTGAAATTCAGCTTTTGTCAATTATCATTAAATTCTGCAGTGCTGCCACCTAGTCCGATTGCGACTTAACTTGCTTAACGATTCTCACCTTCTCCTTTTTTATTTCAGTGATCTGCAACATCATCTACTGCTAGACAATGCCACTTGTGAACTAGGCCAATACGCAATGCTCGAGGAGCATTCGTCGGATTTGCAACGCATGATAGGGCAACGCAAGCAGCCGCCGGTCAGCCTAACAAAAGCTGCCCACGCTGGACTCGTGGAATGCGTGCGCCTGCATCGTTTCGTACTCGATTATGCTGCAGAGCTGGAACAGCTTTTTAGTCCGTATTGCCTCATTAAGTCGCTGCAGATCACCATACAGTTGTGCCTGCTGGTCTTTGTGGGCGTCTCGGGCACACGAGAGGTGGTGCGTGTCATCAATCAGCTACAGTATTTGGCACTCACGCTCTTCGAGCTACTCATGTTTACCTATTGCGGCGAGATGCTGCGTCGCCATAGTGTGCGAGTTGGCGATGCCTTCTGGCGTGGTGCCTGGTGGAAGCATGCACCCCAGATGCGCATGGATATGCTCATCTTTCTGACGAATAGTCAACGTGCCGTACAGGTGACTGCAGGCAAGTTCTATGTCATGGACGTGAATCGCCTGCGATCGGTAAATTTTTTGTATGAATCCCCTGGTGACCTTTAATTTCTTCTTGTTTTCCCTTCTTCATCTTCAGGTCATAACGCAGGCCTTCAGCTTTCTGACACTGCTGCAGAAGTTGGCCGCCAAGACAGCTAGCGAGCCGTAGGAGTACCCCTCATTGTTTGTTTGTGTTAATATTTATTTTGCTCATTAAAAATATGTCGAGTGAAATGCAAAAAAAAATATTTACACACATTTCCGTGCCGTGTTTCTTTATTTGCGTAACATTTTACACAGACAGTGCCTACAAGTGTGTTCTGGAGTGTGGGCGTGACACTGCGATATGGGGTGCAAATTGTTCGCGTTCTGTGTGTGTATTTATGCATGTGTAAATGTATGTGTGTTTAGAGCATTCGCCTTTGGCCTATCTTCGATAAGAGCGCCTATGCCTTAGCAAAGCAAACGAAACCCAACTCAAAACTCGCAGAAGCAACAAGCCGAGATTGTAATGCTCTCCGCATGATATAGGAAAAGCCAATAATTTATTGCCTTTGTGCACGTCATAAGACAACGCAAACAATAAGCGGAGGGAAAAAAAATATTTGAGCCCAGCTTGAAAGGCAGTCAGAAATGTACCAATTAAGGCCTTGAAATGTACTAAAATAATGCAGCTGATTTTCTACATGGCCTGCTTTATGTTAAGTTAAGCCACTGTTAATTGTATTGGCTGTGTTATGGCAACTCTCAAACACCATTCACCACTCAGTTGAAACTCTGCATGGCGGGCAGTATATTGACGTAAGCCTCTGTTAATTACATTTTCCATAATATGGCAACTCTAGCCCTCAGTCAGTGCTAATTCAAATTATATGTTATGCAGTCAAAGCGCTGCAAAGAATGCATGAATGTTAAGGTAAGCCTCTGTTAAATTAATTTGCCAAAGTGTGGCAACTCTCACTAGTTTCATTTGTATGTAATGCAATTGGCAACTCTCACTAGATCGATTTGTATGTAATGCAGCTGATTCTGCTTGGGTAACATCACTGATGGTTAATTGGGCCTTTCCATCGCTAACACTGAGTACTAATTGAATCGTTAAATAATTTCCTTTTCTTTACACCTTTTGCTGAGAGTATTCAAGATGCGCTGTTCTACTAATAAGCAGCCGAACATCTGAGAAGCTACTTTATCTTTGGTATTTTTTGTTTCTTCAAGTGCCATAACAGATAATGCGTTGCTATAAGCACAAAAGGGAAATTCAGCCTGCAAAGTTCTGAGATTTTGTCGAGTTGACTTTAATTTTCGTCGCTCGTTGGGCGCACGTAGGAAAACTTATGGAAAAGTTTTCAACTCATTTGCGCTTTGCATTTTTCATTGTGCCAAAGATACACTCACACACATGTGAATTCATTCGTGTGTAAGCCTGTGTACTCTCTTGTATGTGCCTGCGAACATTGGATGTGTGTGTGTGTATATTTATAGTGAGTCATTTGTTTCAGTTTTTGCTGCCTACTTTGAGGCGAGTTTTTCTTGTCGTGTGCTCGTTAGATTATTACTGGGTTTTTTCTCTTTCTCCTTTTTTTGCTGCCTCTGCCCCTGCTCATTGTTCTTTGGCATTTCGTGTCGTCGTTGCGGAAATACCTTTCACATTGTCGATTCGTTCTTTAGCCGCCTGGCTAACTACCTTTATGCGTGTCTACTGGGAACCGGGAATGACATTTATTGTATTACATGATATCTGATAAGCGCAGCGCACAGCAACTACAACAACAACAAGGAGTCTGGCAGCAGCTGCAGATAAATGTGATTGCCATATTTCGTTGTCAACTCCCCCATCCCCCAGTGCGCTGGCAACTGGCAGAATCTGAACCGTACTTATGGCCCAAATGAGATGACACGAAGCTCCAATAACCATAGAAAACTCTCAGCCAAGCCATGAAGTTAACAGCAGCTGCAGTTTTTCTTAAAGGGAACTTCAGTGTTCAAATTATATCGCTTAGTTTATCAACTGTCATAACATAATACACCAGGGTGAATAATTTAATTTTATAGCATCGTTGACTTATCGACAAAGAAGCTGTTATCAGATTTCGGACGATGATCATGTTTGAGAAACATGTTATAAAATAATTATAATCAAAACTATTGCACAATCGTGTCTAACATCTGAAAAGAAATTGATGTTTAGACGCATATGGAAAATTTCTGCGGCGCATGTTGCTTGATTTGTCAGTTAGACAGCTTTTTCAATTTCCGCAACTGGCCACAAAGCCGCAACTAAATCCTTATCTCTCTGTAGCTGCGCATTTTCCTGTCGCCGCTTCAAAATGTTTGTGGCTTGGCGCAGCAATGCGCGAAAATATGTTTATAAACAAATTTGTTTTTCATTCCAGCCAAAGTTGGGTAAATGAATAACACTCGCTTGACTGTTGGCCCCTATTTGGGATGCCAGCTGCCTGTCAATAGCCTGCTACAGAGACAGAATGGGAGAGTCCAAGAGAAAGAGCCAGGGAGTATCTAAGCCCGCATCGGACCTGTCGACAACTTTGAAGTAGTCTCGCGAAATTAAATTAACACAAAGGCATTTCATGTCAACGTTTTTGACTGCGAGTTGGCGGCGTTTTAATTGAAAGCAATCAATAAAAAGTGGCTACCCTTCTCCACAGTCGAGGGTCGTACAGAGTCGAGAGATTTGTATTGAACGCGCCATTTAACTGGGCTCAGTGGCTGCCCTCAAGTTTTTACGAGCTCTTTGAATTGATTTGATAAAGTCTTTCGATTTAGCTTGGCTTTTAGTTCATTATATAGAAAAGAACTATGAAGGATAGAATTAAATCGACAGTTTGGCTTAAGCTTGACTTAAATTGAGTAGATTTCAATGTGTTCATGTGTTATAAAACTGGTTTTTCTTTAATTAGTGTTATTTACAACATAATATAACATAATTAACTTGGCTTACCATTCTCCTTTCCAATAAGTCAAATTGATGTATACTGCACACTTAAATAAATGTCAAGTTCGTTTGTTTTATTAAATTGTTTGCAACATGAATGTGCCACAAAATTTAAATCAGAGCTCAACCGTCTTCAACAGAAGCTTCAACTGTTTTGCCACCCGACTCAACACTTTGTCGCATAATCAAATCAATCAACTTGAGGATCTTTTAACCAATTTAAAGGACAGCAAGGACACCGTGTTTAGTTATCTACCACCTTGGTAATTTCATTTGACTGCTAATTTTCTGATTTTCCTGACGGAATTTAAAATTTAATTAACTCGTACAACATGTCGTATGCGTGTCGTGTCAGGCGTGTCGACCGGTTTGTTATTGTCCGTTTGACGCTGCTGTCAGTAAATAGCAAATAACTAGCAGAGTTGCCAGCTGCGGGCGGTGCCTGAACACAGACACACACACACACACATACGGAAACACCCCGAGAAGCCTGAGGGCAATCAAAGTGACAAAACAAAAGCCATGTATAATTTAAATGCGAGTCAACTTCTGTGTGCAGGTATGTCTGTAGGTGTGTGTGCACCTTTGTGTTTGTGTGTGTCAAAGGTCCTGCATTGCCATCCATATGCTAAATTCTACGACAAATGTGCACAATAATCCTGTCAGCGCTTCGAAATGCAGCTTTCAATTAAATGCTGCCAACAGCGCTCCTTCTCTCGCTCTCTCTCTCTCTCTCTCTCTCTTTCACTAGCGCGCACCCTTAGTTCGGTTGAATGGGTGAGTAACCTGACTTCAAACTATACTGGTCCACAAGTGTACACTTGCCATTTGATTTTGATTGCCATAATGCTATTACAAGGGGGCTGCGCCTTCATTCGCCTTTGTCCGCTAAAGCTGCTTTGACATGCTACAAAATTGTGAATTGCAAATGTCGAACTGCATATGTCAGTTGAAGAGAGCAAGAAAGACAGAGAAGGAATGAGACGAGAGAGGATCTCATCGTTGCCATATCGTCGAAATGGACAGTAAATGCGCAACAAGCTGCTTACTCCATAAATAAATGCAAGAGCACTCAATAACTGCAGCTTTGAGTTTCATTTAATATTTGTAAAAATAATGGGCAATGGGTGAAGTACGCTTTGAAAATTATTAAATGAGGGTATTTTACCTTTGTGTAAATGTTTGTAACAAGTAGTAGGAACCGACGCAGGTCCCACAAAGTGTATATTTTATTGATCAGGCGCCAAACGATTATGCCACATCCGTCTGATGTCCAGCTTCTTACAAATTTTGTGTGTAAGCGACGTATAAAAGATACAACTCTCTGAGTTTAACATGTGCATATCTAGCTCTCCTGATAGGACAATAAAGACAGAAATAAAGGAGACTTTCTCTTAGGTGATATGAAGAGTTCTATGTTTTTCAACACAATGTGAATGGTATCTTACTGTCGGACGCGCTAGACTTAGACGTTCGTTAGGTTTGTACTAATACTTAATTCATATATGTACGTACATTTTATAATCTTTGCAAATTCCTCGTTTTCAATGTGAATTTAACATCAGCAAACATCTCTCACTTCTGGCTTAACTTTTTCATAGTCAACAAGCACATAATCGTTTAGCCATTTTATGGCTTTTGCTCGCTCTGCTTTGCATGCAATTTAACCGAAAATATTTCGCTAACAACGCCATTTGTGTACTTTGCTGTGTCATTGAATTGTTCGCGTGAAAAGCAAACAAACAAAGGTGAATATGAGTGTGGGTATCAATGTGTGTGAATATGCATTTGTGCTCAACACTTGCGCATTTCCACGCACGGTTAAAGCAACTAAGCGGAAGTTTTTAGCGCAAGTGCGAAACCACTTTTTGGATAAATAAAATTTTATAAAAGCTTGGCATTCTCAAGAGGGCTCCGTGCTATTAAGAAAAATTACCAAAGTATTAAAGTTTATGATCCTCTTTATAATTTCTGTTATGTCTGCGTCACTGTTATTAATGTCCGATTTGCGTCTATTTATAGCCCAACTTCATCTGCTTGAACTAATTGAAAAGCTTTACTGAGAGTAGACATTCAAAGAATTGTATTTCTGCCTCGCTTTGTTTATTCTGTTGTATTTTGAGAGATTTAATTCCCATTTTGTAGCACATTTTAATTGGCCGTGTTAACAAGAATCGATGAACGTAAAAGAAATGGAAAACGGATGAAAAAATGCAGTGCTCAATGTACAACAACTATAAATGGGCAATCAGTTGAGCAAGAACAAAAAACAAAACAGAGGAGGCGATAACAAGAATTACAGTGAGTGGAATGAAAGAGCTTAAAACCTCATCGTGTGGAAGTAAGACATGAATTGTGGGAATATTGCCATATCGATCTGAGATTCAAAGATATCTAATGCAATTTCTCGTGAATTTTTTTTGCATTTCATTGTGCCATGACGTGATAACGAAGTATTCGCTTGCATTATTGCCTGGGTAATCAGTCTATTGTAATTTACTAAATGATAGAGTCGATTTCAATATGAGTAAGTAAACAAAATTGAATATTAAAGATTATTAAAATAAAGAAATACGTTTAACTTTTGTTTTTGAGTTTAATTGAAATAAGGTTTATACAAATCTTTGGTCATCCTACCTGTTATGTTGTTTGTTTATTTTTGATAGGAACAAAAGGACAACAAATCTCGGATTATAAACGTTGTAATTAATGTAATTATTAGAATTGTTTTTCAGTTTGCCTGGCGTATTTACAGTGATGTGTGCCCAGAGGCTGGACAATATGCCTCTATTTATAAGCGAGGCGAGCCAAACTTGCCGCGCCATTTCCATTTCCGCCAGGCAAGAGCCTAAAAGTGCACTACACTTTTTATATATTTTCGTTGCTTGCCCCCGGGGCGCACTTGTGCACAAATTTTTAAGTTGCCGTCGCTTCGCCCACAACAGCAACAACAACACGAATGAGGAAAGCCGTAGCAGCATCATGGGAAAACCGTTTATAACAGTATTTTTGTTTGGTTGTTGCTGCTTCGTCCCAGCTGCCACGCCCCACATACCACGGTGGACTTTACGAGAGACCCTTAAAGCTGAAATAAAATTAAGAGACGCTGAGTAGTCGCAATTTCGGACTTTTGCTCATTTTTTATGGCTTTGGCCCGCCACTTTGTAGGGATTTACTTTACGCTTTTTTGGTGGCCTCGCTACTTGCTCACAAATTTGCGGGGCATTAGCGTGCTTTAATTTTTCAAGTGCCTGCAAATAATTATCGTAATAATCGTTCAGCTAATTGTGATATACGACAGCAGCTGTAAGCGCAACGAAAACTTTTTTGTACCTGCATTTCCAAGGAATGCAGCAGCTGTGGCGCATTCTGAATGTCGTGAACAGGAAATATGAATAAGGTTAGCGTATGATTCAAGTAGAGACATTTATAAAGGCAAGAATACATTCAAACCTCAGGATGGGAAGTTAGCTATGCTTGAAGTCTGCGTTTCTTTATCGTAATTATAAAGACAGTAAAACAACGGAACTTAGATGTCATAAGTATGTCGTGTTTTCTTACCTTGTCCAATACATTTTAAACTGAACAATCAGCTAATGCCCGACATTGTTCAATTAAGTGGAACTGTGAATGCAAAACAGTGCGTTGACAATTTTCCATGAATATAAAAAAAGAGCAAAATGAGGCGAACAACGGATGTGAAACCCATCAGACTTATTAATCTCACTTTCGCTCAGTTCTATTCTACCTGGGCGGCACTTATACAGAAAAAGAAAAGAGTAATATTTGAATTGAATGCACATTTAATATAAATCAGAAAAGGTTTTTCAAATACATGTGTATACATCAAATGAACAGTTAGATTAAGCATAAAACATTAACACTAATATGTCATACATATATCATTTATTCAATAGGTTTCAGTGTCTTTGACTTGCTTGAAGGAATATACATTCATATAGTTCATACAAATATACATATGCATAACTTATATACACACATACAAGTATAATAATACATCACGACTCTCGACTTTCGATCGGCGATTTTGTAAACAACATCAACGCTCAAGGAGATATGTTGATTCTTAGCTTAGGTTGGGATCTAATACATCTTCTTCGTGTGAGCTTTACTGGATTATTGATTTTAGTTTTTCCATTCAATATGTATTTGTATTCTTTATTAAGATATTTACTTTAATCATTTTCTTATTTAAATTCGAGAATTCACATCAAAATATTTGTGTTTTTTTTTTTTGGGAAGGGAAACCTGCAGTTTGTTCCACAGAAAATGCGCTGTTACTATTTACTTTAATTGTGGCTTTTACTCGTAGAACTCCGGTTGTATGTATGTACGTATATTATTGATCTGATCCTTAGTAACGTTTCATATGCGATTTATGTTATGCGGTATCTGATCACATGTGTTACCCATCTGTGGGAAACTGTAGTTAAACAACGTTCATCTTAAGTCTAATCAGAGCATAGCTTGATAGGTTTATCGTTTCAGTTAAGTAGTTAGTTATTTGGTTAAAATATTCGCCCTAGGGGTTTTATTGTTTATTTAATTATGATATTTACAACATTTTCTTGACTAGCACGATTCATATATGCGTATGTTTACAGGTATTATTTACATATATCTCTATAATAAAACTATAATACAGTTGTCGGCAGCTGGTAAGGCCTGCGCAACTTGCATTTCGACTACTGGTAAAAGCGTTTTGTGACAATGCTTCCCCTTTTTAGTTCCTATTAAATAGATTTATTAGTAACACTAGAGAGAGCTATATAGTATTTAGAACTATGTAAGACGTTTCCTTGAAAGCACATAAAACACTCAAGTTTTGCCATATCAAATTATCCGTTGATTGCTGTAAACATTTATCAAGTTTAAATTCGTATTTGCTTAACTAATTTCAATTAGATATTTCATTTAGTTTCTTGCGCTTTAATTTATGCCCAACTTTCACCAACAACAACTGCAACAAGGCAAAAAGGCAAGAGGAAGGCCGGAAAACTTGTTCAACTTTGCTAATAAGACAATATGATGACAGGCAACTTCTGTGCAACTGTCCAAGTGGCAAAGAGTGAAAATACTTATGTGTGCTTTCCTCTTCCAGTTGCGAATACACTCGACAAAAAAACCATAGCAATATCATGAAGTTTCGGAGAGTTGAAGGAGCAGCAATGATTATTTTTGATTATTTATCAAATGCCCTGTATAACAGCAAAACGCATAAGAGGATTAATCTGCTAATGTGAATTATGTTAAATCATATTTACTATATTCACTATAAATCTCAACCGGAACTGCTGTTTTTCTTTTCTGTCTACACCTTCCAAATTTTACCATCTGTTCTTAGCATCTTTCACACTTTTGCCATATGCTTAGTGTCCGGTGTGGTGCGCTTCAAGGGGGACTGTGCTGAGAGTGCGGAAACGGAAGCGGAAGTTGCTGCCAGTTGACTGCCGCCGGCAGATGGAGAATAACTGTAGACTGAACCCCGAAGATGTTTTTGTTGTTCGCCCAGCGGCGATGCCTATTAAAGTTCAATGAAGTTTTCACTTCAGTGTGACATTTAGGACCCCCTTTTCCCTTCTCACTTGACCTAAACTCTGTGGGAGACACTACCCAAAAACGCCTGCAATGAAGTGGAAAAAATATTTCCGCTAGCGATAAAATAGCTATAAATTGTCCAATGCCGCGAGCCACGTTTTCTTGTCTGTGCAGCAAAAATTTGTCACACACAGTGGGGAAAATAAGAACGAATGAGGGAAGTAGACATGGATGGCGAGGGACAAAGCATAAGGAGGCGGCAAGTTGGATTGTTTGAGGCGCGGCAAATTGTTGCTGTCTGCGTTGTGTGCGTTCCTCCTGCTGCGTGTGATGAGTGCGTGTAGCAGCTCTTTGAGTAGGTGCTACTAATGGCGCCATTACCTGGTCTGCCATCCCCTCCCCTGTCACTCCTCTTTCCCTGCTCTGGCTGAAATTGTCGCTTACTTTGTAGCCACATCACAAAATTGCGCTTTAAACTTGCCCGGCCGGGAGAAACTTTCAAGCCAAATAGCTTTCATTATGGCTTCACTTATTTTTGTTGCTTCTCTTCGTTGTTGTTGTAGTTGCTGCTGTAGTTGATACACTTGGTTTTGTTGTTGCTCTTGCTGTTTGATGTGTTTCGAACAGCTGTTTGGCCTTTTGAGGGACATCCGCCTTGGGGAGCATTTCTCTCTTGCCGGTTACGTGACCGGCTGAAAATTTTTCATTTCGCCACGGAAATAAAAGCAAATGAATCAACTTTTCAAATAAAAATACCAATCTCTCTCCAGTTGCCAGCAGGAAGAACAAAAACAACAACAATAACAACAACAGGGGCAACAATTTGTATGGACTTAGCGCACGTGACGTGGATCGCATCGATGAATTTTGCATGATTCTAACATTTGTGGCTGCAAATTTGCCATAAAATAAACGTAAAACAATTGTGGGCAAATATTCAGGGAAATAAACCAAATTTGGCTTATTGATTGCCTTTGGCTAAATCAAAGCTGTATCGATATAACTTCAAAAATAGCAAGAGCAATAATAATAACACAATAATTTCTGACTATTAATTCAATCTCAAATTTATGGATGAATATATATTGTGGTTGCCATGGGAAACAGAAAGATTAAATTTTGTGGCCAATAATTAATTCTTCGCAATTTAAACAGAAATCTGCATTAGTATAAATTTCTTCGAAGAACCTTCGCATAACTGCCAAATTATTTGCAAATGATACCTAACATAAAAGTTATTTTTAAAATAATTCAAGTGGACGGACACATTTGCATTGTGTTTAAATATAGTATTAAACATAAATCAAACGTATTGATTTTGCACTATAACCACATTTTATGCCCAATAGATATTAATTTCATCCCTCTTCTAACCTCTCTTAGTTGCATATTCATTTGAAATTTGAAACCAAATGGATATACATTTGGCAGGCCTGTTAAAATTGTAAAATTATTTAAAGCTTTGCATGGGGAAAATATGGAAATATGAAAATCAAAGGTAAACAAAAAAGGCAGCAGCAACTGTGGTATCTTTTAACCCTTTAACCTTTAACCCTTTGAGCTTTATTCACAGACACACTCGAAAATCTGTTTGCTCAGCGCAATAATCCCAATCGGATTGAGCGGGGGCCGATGTGGATGAGGATGCGGTAGACAAACTTAATACACCTTGAGAGCCACAATTAGAGAACGATATGTTGTTCCGTGGCCGAGGAGGGGTCAGGAAGTTGAGGGCAGCAGAGGGCGGGCTTTGCTTTGGGCTGCAGCTGAAGTCGGTGTCGGTTTTCCAGGCATCTCAATGGGATGCAAATTGAATTTGAAATTAATTAGAGACCTAAGACCACAAACACACACACACACTCTTATACTCACGGACACACACATACTTCCACACACGCACTGCTTATGGAAGGACACGTCGTGCGGTTTACCGCACGCCGAAAGCACTTGGACAGATACGCTTAGAGACTTAGAGATTGGCTGTTGATCCGCAACTATCCCGGCTGGCCTCGCCGGCTCGCTTCAGCAGTCCGCAGGCGCTACGCTGCTGCTGCTGCTGCTGCTGTTGGTGTCCCCGTCCGATGTCAAAGTCCACGCTGGAGCACTTAATGGGCGGCGGCTTGAGCGTGCTGCGTGCTCCAGTGGACCCACCCGATTTGAGTTTGCCCGGCTTTACCGGCGTCTGCTATCTGCTCGGACGCCAGGCGCTGGTGTTGGAGTAGCGGCAGAGCAGCACCTTTTTGAATGCCTGCCTGAAGACCTTGTTGAATATGGTGTAGAATATGGGATTCACCATGGAACTGGCATAGCCGAGCCAGGTGACCACATCGAAGACCCAATGGCTGATACGCTCCTCGCACTCCGCACACACCGTGGGCAGCAGATTGAGTACGAAGAACGGCGACCAGAGTATCACGAACGTAAAGAACACTACGCCCAGCACCTTGGTCGCCTTCTGCTCCAGCCTAATGATGCGTCCGTGTCGCGATGAGTTGCGCGAAATGACACTCGAATTGCGGGAGTGATGCGAACGCACTGTCTGCTGACGCTGCAGCAGGCATGGCGACGACTGCGGAGTCCTCGACGAACGGGACTCGCTGCCTCCACTTGCCTGGTAATTCATGTTCTGGTGACTTCGCAGCGTGGCCGAGCGTCGCAGCGGCGTCGATGTTGCCGATGCACCCGACGCGGTCTTGGTGGGAGTGAGAAGGAGGGAGGTGCGTGCATTGCCGAAGCTGCTGCCACGACGACGATGTCGACTCGCATCCCAAGTGACCACTGAGGCGGTCTTTGAGATGCTCAGCTTACGTCGCCCGGGACAGGGTGTGCCCGGTGCAGCCAGGTAGCCACCAGAGCTACCGGAATCACTTTGCACGGTCAGCGAGCTGGCCTGATGAAGATGATGGGCCGAATGCGGCGATAACGTGTTGGATGAGATACCTGCAGTGGAAGCTTGTCCTGCTGCTGGGGTAGTGCCGGCTCCAACACCTACGCTGACGCTGCTCGTCAGACCCGCCTTCTGGTTGGGATTGCCCGTACAGAGCAGCAGTTCCATTTCGCTGGGTGAGCTGCTTACAGCGCTGGATGTTGTTGTTGTTGTTACCTTGAATGCCGACGAAATAATCTTGACCTCTGCGGTCTTAACGCAGCTCTGCAGCGGACGATCCCCGAAGTAAGGACATGTGCAGACAGCAGGCAACTGTAGATAGTCAGCCTGATGGTTGCCAGTGTCGCCTCCAGTGCGGCACGGCTTAGACGATTCCAGTTCCGTGTCCGAATGGCAACCTTTGCTAATCGACGACGATTTCGAAGGCTTCTCTTCGTCCTCCTCATCGTCATCATCTCCATCGTCGTGGCTGCGCCCATTTTCCAGCTGATGATGAGGATCTTCGCCGTCGTGCTGGCCATCGTCATCGTCAATGCTCTCGTGCAGCGTCTTGTGGTGGGTGAAGAGTGCATTCTTGGGCAAACTATTGTGGCGTTTGCACCCTCTTCGCAGTGTCTCCTGCTCATCGTCCTCGTCCTGATCCTCGCTGCCGGCTCGTCGCTCCCGCCCCGCAACAGCTGAAGAAGCGCGTCGTCGTCGTTTGTAAGCACGCAGTCGTTGTGATAGCTGGGAAAGTGTGCTGGAAGAGAGGGGGAAGATAAGGAGATAGAGTATGAAAAAGTTGTCGCTTTATGTTGTCAAATTTAGAAACGTCTTCCTGTTCTTACAAGAGCGATTCAAATTGGACCAAAAAATCTTAAGCCAAAGAAGATATTGTTTACTTTTTTACTTAACGTTTTCCTATCCGTTTCAAATTTGAAGGTGTCATTTACCATCAAATTGAAAACTCCACGAAATCTTAAAAACACCTTGTGGAAATCGATTAAAAAATCATATAAAGCAAAAAGGAAAAATCGGAACATTCTGTAAGGGTATAAAACCGGCGACACATCGCTGGCAAACTTTCCTACTCGTTGTTATAATGTTATTATAGTTTTCATTTATATATACAGAAATTTCTAGCAATCCAACTGTACAGTGTGAATACATTTACAATATCTATTTATAGAGCAAACACATCTACTTTGATTTCGTTGGAAATATTGCGCCATTTTCAGCTGTTTTTCCAGGTCCTTCGTTTTCGCTTACTTTGCGTGCATTTTTTAATTAAAATTGTTCAGCCAATTGGCAAACAGAGAGTGCCTGGAGTTATTCAGCTCCTGTCCGAGAGTACATACACACAAACACACACAGACACACCCACTCGAACACACACACAGACGCAACCACACGCTTTGTGGTCACCTGGTTTGTGTATGCAGAAAAGTAGGCAATGCTTTTTGCAACGCGCTGCCCCTCTTCCCTCTTTCTCACTCTCCTTGTGTGTGAGTTGTTTATCTGTGCTTGTGTGTTGTTTGTGTGTGTTTGTGTTCGCTTTTGCCACTCGTCCAAAATCCACAAAATGCGCTTTGTGGTTGCCCCTGCCTGTTGCTGTTTGTTGTTGTGGCACTTATTGTTGTTTTTGTTTCAATTTTGCCTCTTTTTTCTGTGTGTGTGTGTATTTTTGCTTCGTTCTTAAGGCTTCCCGGGTTTTTCACAGTTGGTTTCGCAGTCTGCCTCATTTCGAATTCATTTTAATAAAGCACATGAATTTCAGCAGCGTCGGCTTTGCGGCCTGCCCGGGCCACGCCCCCACTGCCCGCCCTACGCTCCGCGGCACACGATATTTTTGTTTTGCATGCAAATGTTGAAGGAGCCGCAACTTCATTTGCTGCGGCAAAGATTAGCAGCTAATGAAGGTGACGGCGACGTGGCAGGTGCAGGGACACCAACAGCGCCACGCAGAGGGAGGGCCGAATGCGGGAATTTGTTTAGCAGAAGGGGACAGGGGGGAGGGGCTACTGTCAGTGCCAGCTCATTATGCATCCTTGACGCTTCAGATTTTGTGTTTGCTCGAGACGTGCGCATAAATTGTGCTGCTGCTGCAGCAGCTGGCAAAGCAGAATGGAGGAGTGCGTGGTGAGGGAGCTAGGAGCAGTAGACAGTCGCAGGCGAGTTCTGGAGCAGCACGAGGTGGCCCATCTCATTATGCACAAGTTAAACAAAGCCAAGCAGCTGGCTTGGCTCGGCTTGGCTTTATTATTGTTTCAGCCACAAAGGAATTAAACAGCTGCCAAGCTCATCATCAGCCGCGCTAAGAAATTGTTGCCAACTCGCTTGCTCGCTGCCTCCCTCTCTCTTTCTCTTTCTCTTTCTCTTCCTTCCCTTCCCTCAGCATTGTGCGGAACAAGTCCTGAAATTAGAATATGCCCGCAGGCAGAAGGCCGATGCAAAGAAGAAAAGAAAGAAAGCAGGCAAAAAAATGAAAGGAAGGCAGCAAAAGAAGGGAGAAACAAGGAGAAGGTGAAGGAGAGAAGGAAACGAACATGATGATTTGTTGGGTTCCCTCGTCGCATGAGACGACAAATAGTCAAACAATTAAAAGCCGATCCGTCGACTCTTTCTCGTTCTCGGCTCGAATTTCCAAGCGAATCGAATCCCCACAATGACGGGCTTAAATTGAGCGCCACTTTCAGTTTCGGCCGTGAAAAGGCCGCAACTCGACTGAAACCCACAAAAAAAAGAGAGAAAAAGAGAGAGGGACAGGGTGAGCAAAGAAAGCCAGACAAAAAACCAAAATCCATTTTATTGATTGCACAAATTCGTTCAACTGTCAAACAAACTGGCAAATATGAAGGCACAAAAGCCACAGCCAAGGCCAGCAGAGTGAGAGAGAAAGAGGGAGAGAGATGTCAGTTGCAAGTGAAAGAGAGAACAGATGACCTGGTTTTGGAGAATTTCGGCGCGCTTGCCTTTAATTTATTGGGGCTTATAACTATTAATGAATAGTTCAAGTTTATCCAAGGCAAAAGCAACGAATTGTGAATACATTGAGTTATATTAACTTTGTGGATACCCTGTAAGTCAACGAAAATAAAGCAAGTCTGATCTAGTGCTTGAACAATATCTAAATATTCCTTTGACCAATATTCAATTTATTTAATTTTGTATGTGATTTTAAAGTTAATATCACTATTGCTATTTCGATACCTGTTCCTACTCGCCAAAGTGATTGAAAAATTTAATTGTATTCTATTATAAAAAGTATTATCTAATCATGAGTTCCCCTTGCGTCTTGTTCCACCTAATGTAAGCAGGTTCGTTGCTCAATTACATTAAATATCTTCGCTAAGTACTGCTTGCTTTTTGATCTCTCACTCGTGCAAGAGAAGCGAAAGTATAAAATTATCATGAACTTCAAATCTTGTAAATGGAAAAAATTTAATTTCGTTTTAAATTAACATTTTTAATTGAATTCTTTTTTTCGCCGTGCATCTCCGTTGGCAACATAAACCAGTGAACTGAAATTAGAATATTAATAAGAAAAAGAAGCGCCAAATGATGCTGTTGCCAAAATCACTTTTGCATTTGTGCCCCGCCCCGTCACAAGCCCAACCCACAACCTTTCTCGAAAACAAAACCCGAAAAACGCGTCAAAAGAAAAAAAATTAATTATTACAAAAAATTTCACAACAATTCAAAGGCGGAAGGACAATAAAAGGCAAAACGCTAAAACGAGCATGAAGTAAGACGTAATAAACGAGGCGCGCACTACGACGACGTCGACGGTGGAGAAACAAAAACAGAAAAAGCATAAAAAACGCAGGCACGAGGTGAGCATTTGGCTTGGCTTTTGATGCGGTCAAGCGCAAAGAAGGAGAGTCCCGAACCGAGCCAGGAGGCGGAGACGCAGGCGGGTGTGGGCTGCCCGAAAAATGCTCGAGGCTGACGTATTCTGTTTGCTGGTCGCAGCTGTTTGTCCTTTTGTCAGGTGAAGAAACATAAAACCTTGCGGAATTTCCTGGAATTTCGAGCACTGCGCGCGTCGACTCCATTCAAAAGAGATGTCATTTGAGGGGTCACCAACCGAAAGTACTTAAGTACACGTATACATACACACGTATTTATTTGTGTGCTGTAGGTGTGTGTAACATAATATTCTTTGGCAATCGAGTGTGCAATTGAGCGCAAACCAATTGCAAAAGGCTGCACAAAGAGGTGGCTTTTTTATTAGCTTGTTTTACACTTGTTTACGGCATATCAAATGGAAGAGTAACACTTTATGGTATCTCCGAAAGCGTTTTTTTTTAATTCTTGACAGCCCTGTTACACTAAGCACTGAACACATAGAGACCTCAAACAGGGGGTAAATCTCTTATTGAGAGTAGACACTTTGGCTGCACGCTCGGCTGGGGTACTTCGATGTTCGGCTCTCAGTACAAACAGCGCACAGGATCAAAACTGCTTCAGTCGCACAACGACAGCGAAACGATAAGCATGCGTGTTCTTCTTTGCGCTGTGCGATCGTTTCAATGTGTGCGTGTATGTATGCACATGCTGGCATATAAATGTATGCGTTGCTAGTGAAGTTTAACAATAGGCAAACGCTTTGGCCGCCACGCTGGCAGCCTGAAGTCAATTTTGTGTTTGGCCGTCGAGAGCGAAACGACTGAGGCACAGGGCCGTAGCAAGGCTTTTTTCGAGTCCTTGTGTAAAACTTATGTATCTTTAAGATACATTTGTATCTTTAAGATACTTTTGTACCGGAACCCGATTTTTCGTTTTTGAGAAGTTTGCATAAGATACATTTGTATCTTTAAGATACATTTGTACCGCAACCCGATCTTAAGTTTTTGAGAAGTTTGTATGCTAAGGATACATTTGTATCTTTCGGATACATTTGTACCGCAACCCGATTTTTAGTTTTTGAGAAATTTGCATGCATGAGATACATTTGTATCTTTAAGATACATTTGTACCGCAGCCCGATTTTTAGTTTTTGAGAAATTTGCATGTTAAAGATACATTTGTATCTTTAAGATACATTTGTACCGCAACCCGATTTTTAGTTTCTGAGAAGTTTGCATGCATAAGATATGTTTGTATCTTTAAGATACATTTGTATCTTAAAGATACTTTTGTACCGCAACCCGATTTTTAGTTTTTGAGATGTTTGTATGCTTAAGATACATTTGTATCTTTAAGATACATTTGTACCGCAACCCGATTTTTAGTTTTTGAGAAATTTGCATGCTTAAGATACATTTTTATCTTTAAGATACAATTGTACCGCAACCCGATTTTTAGTTTATGAAAAGTTTGCATGCTAAAGATACATTTGTATCTTTAAGATACATTTGTACCGCAACCCGATTTTTAGTTTTTGTGAAGTTTGTATGCTAAAGATACATTTGTACCGTAACCCGATTTTTCGTTTTTGAGAAATTTGCATGCTAAAGATACATTTGTATCTTTAAGATACTTTTGTACCGGAACCCGATTTTTTGTTTTTGAGAAGTTTGCATAAGATACATTTGTATCTTTAAGATACATTTGTACCGCAACCCGATTTTTAGTTTTTGTGAAGTTTGTATGCTAAAGATACATTTGTACTGTAACCCGATTTTTAGTTTTTGAGAAATTTGCATGCTGAAGATACATTTGTATCTTTAATATACATTTGTACCGCAACCCGATCTTAAGTTTTTGAGAAGTTTGTATGCTAAGGATACGTTTGTATCTTTAAGATACATTTGTACCGCAATCCGATTTTTAGTTTTTTAGAAATTTGCATCCTAAAGATACATTTGTAACTTTAAGATACATTTGTACCGCAACCCGATTTTTAGTTGTTGAGAAATTTGCATGCTTAGGATACACTTGTATCTTTAAGATACATATGTACCGCAACGCGATTTTTAGTTTTTGAGAAGTTTGCATGCTTAAGATACGTTTGTATCTTTCAAATACATTGTACCGCAACTAGATTTTTAGTTTTTGAGAAGTTTGCATGCATAAGATTGTGTAAAACATCGAAGTACCCCAGCCGAGCGTCCAGCCGAAGTCTCTACTTTCAATGCTTCGAGTTCTGGGGTACTTTGAACGAAAAACTAGCAATAACAGATTTACCCCCTGTTTGAGGTCTCTATGTGTTCAATGCTTAGTGCACTGCTTAGTGCCTGTTATTTGAATTTTAGTGCTGTACATTTACTAAACTGATTCGGCGTTGCCATCAAGTCGGAATATGAAACGCACGATCTCTTGGTTCAGTTTGACACTAATAACGTCACAAGTTTAAAAATTGACAATAGCACACATGCAAACCAATTTATTAAATGGTCTATCATGTCATACAGTATTTTACAGCATTGATAGTTCATAGCTAACTATAGCTTGAAGGTTATCATACTGTCAAGTGTGCCCGACTGTTGCTTTTGTTTTTAAATGGTGTGTCAAATTACATGCTGCTGTCCTTATTGCCACTGCAGTTTCATTTCGTTTATTTGCTCCTGCCAGCGTTAGCCACTTAGTCAGAACGGGCGTTGCCACCTAATCAAAACAAATTTGCGATCTTTTACTTGAGTTGCTTGACGTCACAACTGCAATAGCCTGATTTCGGCGATTCTAATTTGAAATCGAAACCAACAGAGTAAGCATAAAATATTAAACTTTTTAAAGTTAATAATACTAAATACCACCTCAGATATCACTTTGCTATCTTGCGCTGTCAGCGTTGCCAATACTATCAGTGAGAGACCCAAATATGCGCAGTCAAATATTGTTTTAAACCTTCAGGTTATGTCTAAATCGCGTTGCTGCCAATCTAAACTGTAAAGTACATATTGCAATTCCGGACACACTTACCCATCGCTTTGCTCGCCCATTCGACTGCTGGCCAGAGAATTACGTGTGCTTTCGCGCTCCAGGCCGAACGTTGTGCTGGATAGTCCTAGATTTGCGGTTCCCTGTCTGCCCTTTGGCGATGTCTGCTGCAGGTAGTTGGCTCCTCCCCCTCCTCCTCCTCCATGTGAATGCAGCATGTGCAGCTGTTGTTGCTGATGATGAAGCTGCTGCTGGTGTAGCTGCTGATTTGTCGCATAGCGCTGTGGACTACTCGGAAATGGCAGATGATTCGATATGGAAAATTCGGATTTGGTGGGCGAGCCGGTTGTTGATGAGGAGGCAACTGATTCCAGGCCACGTGATAATTTCAACATTTCCGCACCGAACTGATGCAGTGCCGTCATTGTTGTTGGTGTTGGATCGGGTATGCTGTGTGGATTAGATGCGCGTGGAATTACAAATGGATTGAGTTGAAAACTGGTAACTGCCGTTGCCTGAAACTGCTGACTGCTGGCAGCAGCTTGGAACGGATTGGAAGAGCTCACCTGGTGTCGGGCAGCCAAAGTTCATGATTATCTAGTGTGCTCAGATCCGTGTCTGTTGAGTTTGCCGAGTGGGCGTGCAGCACCGAGGAGGCATGGTTTTGGCCAGGCTTCAACAGGCGCCGCCAAGTACAGCGACGTTCTGGAAATAATTCAACGGAAATCCAATCATATGCTGGCGAAAAAATCAGTTCAACTACCAGACTATAAGACAAATAAAGCGGCTTAAAAATCCATCACGAACCAGCACAATTGAAGCGAGTGAAAGGGAGAGGGGAGATTGTGCTACGTGCCTGCGCCATTTTTAGCTGCCTTACAGCAGCTTTAGCTTAAAATTACTGCACTGCAACTAGCACACACACAAATGTACGCAGGCACACACACACACACACACACACACACACACACGTGTGCATACATATGTACACAGCACACACACGCATGTACTCGGCACGGTGCAGCACCCATCGCAATGTTCAGCTCGTTATTCGTGTGTGTGCTGGTTCCCTTGCCGATTAGCTTGCCTCTCTCCCACTCTTCCGCCTTTTAAGTCAGTGCTGACAACATTTGAGAGCCAACACAGCTGTTTTTAGTGGGAAGAGATTACAAAAAGCCAAGAATATTCATTCACTAACAAAAGTGAAAAAAAAACCAGGAGATTTAAAAAAACATCGTAAATAAAAAAGGATAAGCACAAGAGAAAATGATTATTTACCAATTAGTTAATTAAATGATATGTGGCTCGGCGCTGACAACATTTGAAAGCAACAAGAGCTGTTTTTAGTTGGAAGGGATTACAGAAAGACAAGAATATTCATTCACTAACAAAAGTGGAAAAAAATGAGATTTATTAAAAACCATCGTAAGTAAAAAAAGGATAAACACAAGACAAAAAGTATTTTTTACCAATTAGTCAATAATTTATGCTTGTTTTAATTAAAACTTGTTTTTTGTTTAATGATTGATTTAACTTTAAATGCACGTTCCCCAAACCTCCCATGATATAACATTACTATTAGCATTGTTACTAAAAATTAGCAATGTGAAAAGAGCTAACAGTCAACGATTTGACGGGAAAAGGTGAAATTGGCAGCACTATTTTCAGTTTATCAAAGAACTGCATTGCAGTCGCTTGCAGCAGCAGTAGCAGTAGCTAAAAGTCCATTAAATATGCTTAGTTTTCATTTCCTTTTTCATTTCTTTTCCATTTTATTGATTATTGTTATTGGCGCACGAAATGTCTGCAAAATCTCGACACAGAATCTCCTCGATGCAGTTTTCATTGAGGCGTTTAAAAATAATGCCAAAAAGTTGTGCCAGTTCGAGAAGTTGCGGACAAGCACAAGTGCAACTAAATGGAAAAAGGGGCTGAATGGTTTTCTATGAATAGTTAAGAGCCAACATTGCCAAATCTTCCTCGGTCTTTTCTCTGTTGTCTGTGGGCGTATAAGTTGACCCAAAACTAAAAAAGATTTAAAAGACGAGCATAAATTTAAAGTTAAACTTTGTTTTCATTACTTGTTCTTGTCAAGAAATACGCTGCCAAATAGTGAGTTATTAAGCTCAGCTCAAGCAGTCTGCAGAACTTAAAGTCAACCCTAAAAGAAATTACTGAGCTCAATTTCGGGAAGGCATGCGGGCCAATTGACATTGAGTTTAACTGCAACTTGCGCCGGGAAAGTTTTCCCAGTGTGTGCTGCGAAAAGTTTCGTTTAAAACTGGAAAATTGTTTGGCACTTGAACAAGAGCTTTGGCTGATCCCTATCAGCATGCGAGGACATTTATGTGGATGGCCGTGTCCGTGTGAACGACAACATGGAAATTAGCTATCGACGTACGCACACATAAGAGAACAAACATATCCGCACATACACACAGATACAATTGCCTTCGATTGCCAGCCATGTGCATTTTGCTGCGGCTTTGCCGACTCGCCTGCATGTCCTGCCGGCAGCGCAGCTGTCAGCAAACATGCCTCTGCCCCTGGCTATACTTCTGTTCCCCTTTCTTATACCTTCATTGGGGCTGTCCCTTCCTTGGCGACATGAAAACTTTTGAACATAATCAGTCCCGACAACAATTGAAGAAAGCTGAAATGATACGCTGCAACCCGACAAGACTAAGTCGACGAAGTGTATATTCTGATCAAATTAATACTCTTAATGAATAATCATTCTTGTAAAATATGTCCTAATAAGTCTATTATGTGATTATATATAAAAAAACTTTAGAAATACACTTAAATGCAATTGAAGTCGTTGGTTAAAAGTAAAGTTCATAATTCATAATCATAATTTGGCTATATGAGAGATTGTTGTTTAGTTATATGATTCCGTGCAATGCATAATTAAACATGGGTAAGAGCACAACTTGCCACAGATGAGTTGTGATATTTCGAAAATCAAAATTAATTGTAATACAATCATCACTTCTGAATGAATGTATTAAATAACGCAAATCGGCTCATATAATGAATGCCAGCTGTTCGATATATTGACCCAATATTGCAGGCCGCAACGCATGAACAGCATCAGCATTTTGCAAGCATTTATACTAAGACACTAGTTTGCGTTGGAACAGGCGGATGGACTGACAGAACAACAGAGATAGTTCGTCTTCCTTGTCAATGATGGTTCAGAATATATCTACTTTAAAGGGTGGAATATGTCTGCTAAGTTTTATTGCTAGTTCCAAAATCATTATACCCTTTTTAAGGGTATAAATATAAAAAATAAAAAAAATATTGCTGTGGCTTTCTTTGACTTTTCATAAACTTACCCAATGCGGGCGCCTGTCCCAGCCAACCGCTCGCCCAGCCGGGCGTCGCTGCCGACGTGGGCTGTCCACCGCCGAGATTCTGTCGCTGTCTGGCTAGCAGGCGAACGGTCAGGCAGTAGGTGAGCAGCATCACGCCAAGCGGTATGTAAAAGCAGACAATAGAGCCGACGAGCTTGTACACTGGATCCGGAATCTGGCAAGTGCCGTTCACCAGCACCGAGGCGTGATCCTGGAAAAGAAAGTAACACCAAAAAAGAGTTTATTTATTGGCCACAAATGAAAATATATATTATGCTCACCTTGGAGTACATGAGACTCAGCGGTAGACTCATCGCAATGCTTAGCAGCCAGACAAAGACAATCTTAAGGGTGACCCGTCGACGCGTCTTGTTACGACCGAATCGCATGGGGTAGCGCAGCGAGAGATAACGATCCACCGATATGGTGCACAGATGCATTATGCTCGCCGTGCAGAACAACACGTCCAGGCAGATCCAGGTCAGGCAGTGCTCCGAGCTAAGCGGAAAGTGGCCTGCAAAAAACAGCAGCGTTGACTTTTATTGCACTCGCATTATAAATAGCCATTTCTATGGGGTGAGTTAGAGGGGGGCAATGCAGGAAGTAGTTGGGAGATATCACAGCAAGTGGCTGCAATATTTTCCACCTAACAGAAAACGGCGAAAGGTCAGTTGATGTGGCTATTATACCCTGTAATAAGAAGGGGCATACCGATATGGCAGAATTCAGAAGCCTATAAAATGCAAGAAATACCTGAAAGTTATATCTATCTATTAACTTCCCTTTTGTCACAACTCAGATTAAAGTGGTTTTCTTTTTGTACAGGGTAACTCTTTGTCGAGGTGGCCCAATCAACAAAGAAACCTATACGGTTTGTTATTTGCTTGTTTCTTTGTCCTGCTGTTGCAGAAATAACAAACTCATATTTCGTTCCTCCTCCGACCTTATGGCTACCGCTGCTGCTGCTGCTGCTGCTTCTGGTCCCTCATATGATATTGGCCTTTAGTAGGTGCCCTCCTCTGCCCTAGGGGGCTGTTATGGCTTATGCAACATATTTGCGGCAGCCCCTTCATATGAGCGGCTCGTCCCCGGGCCAAGGCATGTCTGTCGTTCGGCGCAGCTGTCGGACGTCATAACTCAGTGAGCTTCTCCGAGCCGAGCATCGCCTCCCCCACAATACTACGATATATGTACTCTATATTCAGTTGTAGCAGGCACCACATGTGTGTGCGTGGGTGTGTGTCTGTATGGGTGTGTGTCCATTTGTAACTGTGAGATTTGTGTGTGGGATTTGTGGCTGAAACTCGGCTTGCAACTTTGCGTAAATATCGTGTTACAGCTGATATAGTATTTCTCTACTGATGATTTGATATATAGGACATGATATGAAATGTAGCTACATTTACAGCTGCAGAGTCAAGTAGACAGTCGCACAGACAGTCGAGCGGGTTGAGTGCTGTAATTGATATGCGTAGAAGGTAGACTGTATTGGAATGCTTTGGAATGGGAAAGACTACGCACAGTAAATTTCGTGCAGAGATATTTATGACAAAATTAAGTCGAGCTACGGCAAATTTAAACAATTTAAGAAATAACCAACAATAATGAGAAATAACTCGATTGAAATAGACCCAAAGACGACGACTATAACAATGTAAGCTTTACAATTTTTCCCTTTAATTTGGCTTCACGTAAATATTCTGCATGTTATTTCCCTTGAAATTCAAATTAAATTAAAGGTTGAAAGGAGATTGTAAAGGAAGGTCACAGAACATCCCCATCTCCGACCTTACCATCTTCAAAGGCGTCGGGTTCTGTTGCGCCCTGCAATCGAAGCTTTGCTTGAATTGTTCCCTCCAGACTCCCATGGGGTGTTTTTTTTCTCTGACTGTACTCAACTGTTGCGTGCGGAGTCCAGGAGGTTTTTCATGCGCGTCCATCGGAATTTGTCAAACTTATCCCTCCGCTCTTGCTCACATTGCAATCGTTGTGAGTTCAGATCCATTTAGAGTCGAGAAATTGCCCCAACAAAGTGTTGCAAATACAAATGATACGGTTATTGCGCCTCCACTTTCCACCCCCACTTCCCCGTTCAGCTCGCCTCAGCGATTTATGCTGTGTTCAGGGCCTTAAGTGTCAATTAAATCGATTTGGGGCTCTCACTTTAAACCTGCATGGCGAGCGACAGCCGCGGGGCGAACGCATTGAAATAAATTTGTTTAAGAAAAGTGGGGAAAAAAGGTTAAATTAAATTTGATATGGTGCAAGGAGAGGGAAACGATGGGAGTGACTGAGGCAGAGGCGACTTCGAGCGGATGCGCCTGCTACCGAAGTTTCGTTTTCTCCGGTTCCTGTCTCGTTTTATTGTGCACAAAAGAAGAGAGTGGGGGAAGGGGTGAGGGGCCTGTTCAATGGTGAACTCCTGCGAGTTGGGGCAAACACAAAGGGCCGAGCCAGCACTGCATGCCTGAGGTCTGAGAGTCTGAGGTCTGCCAGAGCCCTTTGGGGGGCTACGCTACGCTTTTATTTGTGTTTCGATTTCTTTTCTTCTCCGCATTTCTTTCGGTCTTTATTTTTTTTTTGTTCGTCTCGGCTTGTTTCGGCTTTTGTTTTGTTTTGTTTCACTCGCAAAAAAACATTTCAACTTACAAATGCGAAACAAATTTCAAACAAAAGCGCAAAGTTTCCCCTTACAAATAAATTTTTAGCTGATTTCTCTCTTTTGTGCGTGTGCGAGAGTTAGTGTGTGTATGTGTGTGTCTTTTGCATGCTCTGTGGGTCGCAGGGGCGACCGGAGGCAGGTCAGTCATAAAACTAAACTAAAACACAAATAGCCGACGAGCTCGACTGTAACTTGGCACCCAAAATGACTTTGTAAATGCGTTGAAACTTATTTAATTTGCTTTTTAGTTCTCGGAAGTATGACGGAGAGGGTTGGGATGGAAAGGTAAGGGGCAGGGAGGCCTAATAATGACTTTGTTATTTGTCAAATCGACTCATAGTTGGGCTCCACAACGAATAGAAGTTCAAGTCATGCCGGAAATATGAAGAAAATCGAAATTGTTCAGGCTCTGCTTTCATTATTCCCCATGAGAGTATAAAAGGGGGTATGCTGCGTGGGTTTACTAAAATCGATGACAAGTGAAGATAAGCTAACTATGGTCGATATTCACTTACATTCTAATTTCTTATAGAGACGATTAATTTTTCACAATAAATACACAATTTTTTGTTCAAATTATTGACAAAATATTATAATTTTAAGAATAACTAACTGCAAGCGACCCCTTTATTTTATTTACAGGGTATACCATAGACAAGTTAGCGTCTCCTTGAGGTTATCGTTACAGATTTTCTCTGCTTTTCTGCTTCACGACAACATAAGCTTTTGTATGACAAGCCAAGCGTGGCACCGTTCTGCAACAACAACAACAACAACAAGAACAGAAACAGCAACAACAACGAGGCCAGATACAACAAATATTTGAACAGTTTTCTGCGTTGGCAAACAGTTCGCGTGCAGTGCTCCAAGCGGTCAGAGCGCGCAGCAAACGAACGCTGAAGCTGAAGCGAACGAGTCAGAAATGTGCCAAAAATGATTTATGAATGGGTCGCAGTGGCTAAGTATGAGTGTATATGTGTATGTTTTGTTGTTGTGCAAAGCATCGATTTCAATTTGGCAAACATTTTCGTTTGTTTTCATCTCTTTGGACAACAATTAGATACATTTTCGGGGAAAAACTGTTTGCCATTGACTAAAAGGGTTCGTTACTTCTTTCTAGTCTCCAGTTGCCAATTGGGTCAAGTGAATTGATTGTATTTACAAACAAACAAATTTCAACACGAAATATAGCGAAAATGCTTATCAAAAATATGAAAATATCCTTTTGCCATTTGTTGTCACAATAAATAATTCCATGAATTCGATGCATTTTACGGTATTTCTCGATTTGGATTCAATTGAAATTTGCCCTGTGTCGTGCGACTCAATGGGCATAAAATTATTCAAACAAATCTTGAATTGTTGTGCAGTCGTCAATTGCGAATCGTAAAGCAAATCACAAGAAAAATATCAAATATCTGACAAGCATGCAAAACTCAAGGCTGAACAACAATAACAATAACAACAACAGTTCACAGAAGGTATCTCAATGATTTGTGTCAATAAGAAATAAATTTTACAATCAAAATTCACATGTGAAAAATGTAGAAATAACACGAGCTTACCATATACTTTGCAAGGCGGTTACAGCCGAATAGCTGAATACCCTTGCATACAAATTGGTAAATAAGTATACGTAAAAGTAAAGCTTAGAAAAGTAAGGGACATTCATGCCTAGTATTAAAGTTTATAGACTGTTCGACTTGTTAAACTTAATTTTAATACTGCTTTATGTAATGATTTATAATGTGATGTTAATCTTAAGAATTTTATTAGATTGATTAAATTTCAATTGGATCATCAAGAATGGTTTGTATGACAGTAGTAGTAAATCAGTCTCCAAGAAATTGACATAAAACATGCATAAATATACTATAGATTTACTTGAAACCGATTCAATGTGAACTTTCTCACAAAACGAACATATCCCATTGGGAAGTATATCTTCTTTTGTGTGCCGCACGTAAATAAAACCTTTGTGCGACGATTCAAAATTTGTAGCGATTATAAAATAAGCCGAATAAGTCGAATTTTCAGTTATCATTGTTGTTGTTGCTGTGTCACGCACATTCGCCCGAGCTGCTGACAACAATAACAATTTCAATAACAAATCGCACGAAGCAACGGAGAAATACATTTCTTTGGCATATGACAGCTACTTAGCAGGGGGTAGGAGACGGATCCAAGACTGGGGCCGAGGGCAAAGGTCGAGTTGGATATAGAGGGATAATAGGGGGAGGGGTTTCGGGTTTCTGACGCGCATTGCGGCTAAACAGACAGCGGGTAGACAAAACGTTGTCAGGGAAAAAATGATAGCCTACGGAGCGTTGGGCTGGTGGAGGAGAAAGAGAGGGACAGACGGGGTCTACAATTGCACACACAGACTCTCTGCCAAACACACACACACACACACAGACATCCACTTACACCGTCGACTGGGGCACGATTTGTCGCACATGCCTAATAATCAATCATTTAAAGTGTTGCCTGCTTTTGAGCGCACGCTTTAAATTCCCCACGTAATTGGCCTGCCTGCTGTTTGTATTGCTCTGCCACATTCTCTCTCCTTTTTCCTCTCTCCATCTCTTCTGTATGTGTTTGCTGGGAACCTGCGGCGCTTGTTGACATGTTGTCACCTCCGCTGTCAGCAAATTTATGAGTTTCCAACGCCTGCTACCCGACCTGCTCGCACACATTTCATTACCTTGCCAGAAAAATCCGCTGTGTTTATGCATATGGAAATGTATTTTGTATATATAAAGTCTTTTTTCACTTTTCACGCATCTACATGGAAATATCATTTTCATTTCACGCGCCCCATTGACATATGTGCATATACATATGTGTGTGTGAGTCTATGGTGAACTACCCCGTGAATACCCTACGTACCAATTCACGCCTGGGGTATGCTGCCATTGCTTTCATGTTTTTCTCGTTTATTCTTGTTTATGCGCTTGTATCTCTGACCCCCACGAGAGTTGTTCTCGCTTTTGCATCAATTTCGTATCCTTTCTGTCCTCTCTGATACCCTCGAAAAGGACAGCATAATTTTGTCACAAAACTTGCTACGCATGGGTGATTTCGTCTTTTGGACTCTAAACCACATGTCTGTCTATGCCAACTAGGATATTCTTTTAAAGACCGCTGGCACTGTGAGCAGATGTTAATTTTCATAGAGAGATTTGTACAACTATAGAGTATTTAAAATAAAATTAGGTTTCCCCTTAGATAGGAATGGGAATGCCAGCTTAACTTTGACAGTAACATAAAAGTAGTTTCTCTAAAATCCTCAATAATCTGTTTTTATGCTTCTAACTTTATTTCAGTTGTATTTTCAAAGCATTTTTCGTTTGTTTTCCTGCAAAGTCCTGCGAGAGTATTAGTTTATCGACGCTCTGTCTGGTCTTGGTTAGGTCGGTGTTGCATGTGTGTGTTTTAAATGTCAAAATGCTGTCCGAAAATTGCTGTCGGTTCAGAATCTGTATCCGAATGTTGTCGCAGCTGTTGCAACCGCTTTTCTCTCCTGTTGTTGTTATAATTTTTTTGTGACCGATGTTGCTAGTGTTGTTGGCAATGTTTGTTGTGCTTCTGTGGTCGAATATTTGCGTTAACAGCCACAAAGGGAGGGGCGTGCTACCATGCGACAAATCTCTAAAGGTTTCCCCATATGCCAAGGGGACGCGGCGTAATGAAAATGTTGTGTGGTCAGTTTGTGGCAATGCCGACAGGCAATGCGATGTAATCATATGTATTGCTGATACATGTGCATTTGTGGGTTGTCATACTTCAATTATAAGCAATTACTGAGGATTAATGTTAATTAATTAAAATTATAGTAAATTAGATTAGTGCAAAATCAATTCGGATTATATAAACGGGATAATTAAATGTGTGCGTCACAGTACGAGTATGCATAAATTTTCTCTAGATGGCAACGCTGACACAGCAAAGCCAGTGAAACTATAGGGATATCGATACACTTCTGTTAAACTCGTTGTCGTTAACATTGCAGCGCGCCTCTCAACTTAACAGTTTGATCAACTGTTAGACATTTACTATTACAGAGCGCTGCTTAACTGAACCGTTCCGTGAGTTTTATTTGATAAAATGTTATTTCGTACAAAATCCCTAAATCACGAAGAATTACTGATGCCGAATTGGTGCCTTTTCGCTCTCAGTAAAATGACGATGGCAAAGAAAATTCACAAAGAACAGACGATAGAGTAATTTCGCTTACATTTGCATAGGTAAATCAGATATAAACAAGCAATTCAAAGACGTAGCGCAATTCGAAAATCGAATGTGAGCTGAGCAACTATGTGACTATGTGGGTCCTTAGCAGCGATACTTTCTTATCTAGCAAGAAATCGCAGTGAGTGGATCGGATGTCATGCAGCGACGTCAAACGGCATATCGAGCAACTGACAATGTCTACGCCTCGGTCGCTGTCTCTGTCTGGCATTCTTCGCGTAGTTAAAAGTGAAAGGCAATGTGAAAGCGAAAAGGCGAAAGTGTCAGTGACACAATGACAACGACAACTACAATGACAGCGAGCACAATGCAAAAGGCCGCACATCTTGGCGGGTGAATCTGTGCGGGCCCATGCGGAAGCCAAAGTCATTTGCATCATTTACCTGCTCAGTGCTCCCGCTGGGCATGTGGGTGCTTGTGTGTGTGTGTGTGCACGTCTGTACTAGCTGCAGAGACAGCTCAGCGTATGCCGAGAACTTGAAGCGACATCGAAAGTCAAATGCCAGATAGAAAAGGACGACAGGCCAGGACATGTACGTGCATGCCGACGCCCCAAGTCAAATTGCGTAAAATTTAGCATGAAAATGGAAATTCAAAATAGAAAAAGCAGTAGCAATAGAAATAGAAAAGAAAAGAAAAGCAAATGAGTTCAAAGTCAACGGGAACGTGGCAAGGCCCGTCTATCACACAGACCAATCGCCTACGCTTCCCTGCAGGCAGCCTCGTTTCTAATAGCTTTCGATTTCCGCTCGACTGTGGGCAGCCTTCGCAGCTGTTTTCCCTTTTCTCCTCCATGGCGCGTCCTCCGTCGACGCAAACTCAACTGATGGCAGCCATCGCCGGCAAAAGTCCATTAAATAGTTTACTTTATGCATGGCAGGCACATTTCGCCCTACAGTTATTTATTTGATTTGCCGTCCATTTGCTGTGGATGATGATGATGATTACTCCGATGCTCACGCTGACGACGACGATGACGATGATGAACCCGTCAAAAGGATAAAGCAAGTTAAAGGCCATAGCTACAACAATGGGCGCTGAGAAAGCTCCGGACGGGGCTGGAGTTGGGGCTGGAGTAAAAACTAAGAACAGTTCGACCAAATTTGTATGCTCAGCAATATGAACTGCCAGGGGGTATATCGAGCGAAGGATGGAATATGAATTATGGAAGGGGTTGTGTTTAAATTGGGGTAGCATATTTGTATCTAGATTGAATGAATAATCAAGAGTAATATCCAATATTGATAGACTATTTGCCCACAGCACAGCCAACACTTTCAGTACAATTACAGGGTATTTACACTCTCCACTTGTCTCAATTGCTGCCATCTTCCCTGTTTGTCTAAGCAACACGAAAGAATAACCAACACGTGTTCCCCGGTGTATACACACACGCATCCATAAGTGAGTGCGTGTATGTGGTTGTGTATGTGTGTGGAAGTTGTTCATGTGGTGTCCTAGTTGATGCACGTAGCCACCACATGTCCCGCTTGGGCATTGAGTTCATGTCCTCGTGCGCGTCCTGCCAGTTGTGCGGAAGTGTCTATCATATGCATGTTAATAGCTTCCCCAACGCTAAGATTTACCACAGTTCCCAGTTCCTTTGTATGTGCATGTGTGTGTGTGTTAGAGTTTATAGTAGAGCTTTAGTTTTTCTAGAAACTTGACAAGAAGTCTGACACAGAAAGAGGATCATGATTACGAATAAGAATGAAAGTGCTAAGCTCTCAAACTCGTCACTTTCAGTAAATAGATTTACATATCTAAGAAGTGTGTACGTATGTGCGGCTGTATACGTGTGCGTGTCTATAAAGTCATGCAAATCGCGCACTTGATTCTGTTCGGGATTCCCTTAAGCAATCTGCAAAATCAGCCAGGCAAACAACACACAAAAACAAATCAATTAATTTACGAACAGGCTTTTGCATGAATTCATTTATATTTTAATAGATTCTCCTATTGAATATTTAATCTGAGTTGCTCTTGCAAAGTTCAGCCCGATTGTTGAAACAGGATGCGCGATAGCCCGCATCGAATTCGTTTTTTCCCTACTTTATTTCACACTTCGTAGAACTTAAGCGTCTGACACAAATACATATACACTGACAGCAATATCATACAGCGTAACAGAAACAATAAAGAAAAAAGAGGCCAGCAGATTGTGGCATCAGCTGCACACAATTATACGCTTTCATAGGCAGCATACCGATAGCAGAATAAGTGTAACTGATTCATTCAAATTAACATCAGTTTAACAATTTGATTTACAGAGATTTAATGATTTATGTTTGCAGCTCTGTTAACTGTCAATTTGTTTTTAGTCTCTGTTTTTGTGGCATTTTAAACAGAATTCGATAATTTCATTAATTATTATTCTTCAATTCAGTTTTTATTATTATTCTTCATTCAATTCTTATGCATATATTTTGTGACAAATTCGATTTACCTTATGCTAGGGTATCTCCAAACAAATGCGGCGCACTGACTAACTTGTGTTTTCATTAACATTGTTGCAATTGTTGTGTTGCTGTTGCTGCCACAACTGTCCATGGGTACTCCACACACATTTCCCTTCAGTTCTCCTTTCCCTCTCTACTTCGCATCATTTTGTGGCTGCTTGCATTTTATTTCTATGTAGCTATTAATATTTACACAACGTTTTTTATTGGTTTATTTAGCATTGTTAACGCTTCGTTTAATTCGAACACCTAGAACTCACACTTCCCCTTTCACCGCCTTTCACTCTACTCCGCACTTGCCTGCTTAATGCTCGCTCAGCTCCTGATCTGCAGGCATCAGTCGACAATCCTCTTATATGTGGCGCACTTAATGGCGACTCTTTCGATTTGATTGACCCACGCCTCGCCCCCTTCCGGCATTTACTGCCATTAGCTAAAGCACTCTACTTCATACCCTAACCATTGTGGGGAGCTTAGGCAAATTGCTCATGCTTCTGTTGCCTCATTACGCGTCGCTTTAACGTTTCATTTTTGCTCGTTGTTTGTCTATTACGAAAGAGGGAGATAGAGAGGGAGACCTTTTCTTATGCCACCCCCATACATATTTATGTGTGTGCGTGCGACTGGCTCTTTGTGTATCTTTGTATGTATGTGTGTGTGTGTTTGAGCTTCAAAGTTTTCAAATGGATTACAAAGCACTTGTTCCACCTTTTCCGTTTGCTTGCCTCTTCTGTTGCCCAGGGTACTGCAGTGCAAAGTTATTGCAAGTTTGTTTAAATAGCTTGGCGAAACGGCAACAAAAACTCCTCTCCTCCCCTCTCTCTTCTTCACTCTCTTTCAACTTATTGATGAGCATTTAGTATTACAGTTAACATTTTTGTTGTTGTTTTTCTTCTATAAACTTTCGCGAAGAGTTTTGCGAGGCAAATAACTAAATTTTCATTCAATATTCTTCGCGTTGCCAACCAACTGAATGATTAATTGTACTACAAACGTGTGAATGTTCAAAAGAGTTATTATATAATATTCTTTGTTTGAGGTTCCCAACTATATATAAAAAATTGAATGTTGAATCTTAAAGAACTCTGAGATTGGTTACGGCTGATGAGCTATCTCAGAAGAAGCTTATCGATTGAGTTTCTGATAACATTTTCTTTACGCTCATTGGCCAGACCAATCAATGCAGACGAGCTTGGGACGCGACGGGTCTGTGGACAGTTTATTTAGCATATTTCCTTATAACAATTTATAAAGACAACCGCAACAAAAACAACAATAGCAAAAGGAACAACGACAAAGTCTAGCCTAGTAATAAGAAGACATGCAAAGATATTAGAAACTTTTCTTTATGGACATAAAAGGTCTAGCTCGTTTGTCCCAAACAGGATACTGTGCGAGGCGAGACGAGATTCCCTTATGTGGCTGGGTATGTGTGTGTGTCTGTGAGCGTAATAAAATAAAATTACCAGCACATTGACGTCGACGTATGTGACAAAGGCATATCCGACTCTCATAATTTATCTTTATGGCTCTGGGCCCACAGAAAAAGAGAGAGCGAGTATTCTGTTTAGCTGGCAATATGTTCATGTACCGACGGATATCTTACAGTCATTCCACGGGGTTTGCAATATTTATGCATGTGAAGGAGACCTTCTGCTTATTTTAAGTTTGTGAAAACTTTCAACTGTCTTGCGCATTTTTTGAAAGTCATCCCTTGACGTGTGCGCCCGGTGCAACTTTTTAACTTTGCAACTCATCTGACATTCGGACAACTGGGCAACCACAACGCACAACGCACAACACACAAATTCAATGTTGTGCCACAAAAAGCCTTGCAACAAGCCAGTTGCAGGTTGCTTGTTGCAAGTAAAGTGCGCACAGGCTTTTAAATACTTTTAGCCCCGAAAAACTTGCTGCATTATTCAAATAAATACTCAAAAGCAGCATGGAAAGGAGAAGGCGGAAGAAGGAGATAGGGAAAGGAATGGAAAGAAAGGTAGTGTGTTTGCTTTTGTACGCCTTGTTGCTGTATAAGTATAGGGTTATTCAGAGTTTATGCAAATGGCAAAGCAGAAAGTATACAGCCAGTCTGGAGAGATATCGCACTCAACTCAGCATCAACACTGCGAGAAAGTTTCGCATTAAAATTAGTTCAAAAGCTATTTTCAGCTTCCTGCAACGCAACGGGAAATAACTTTAAGTTGCTTACAAAATTGTGCAATAACTTTTAAGTGATTTGGTGCTCACATATTGTGTTTGAGGTGGAGTATCGACTGATGTAGACAAAGCAAACATTGAAGTTGGTTATAATTGGTAAAGATACTGAATTTTATAGGAACTTTCAAATGATTTCTTTAAATATTATTAAGCATCGACTACTGTTGTCTACTCAGCTAGGCAAGCATCCTAAATAGATTTGCCTTAATCTCGTTTACAATTTCATTATCATGTCACCCCAAAATATGCTTCGAGCTTCATTACGATCGCAGGTTATGCAGGTAGAGGCAAATACGCCTAAGTCAGCCCGGATATTTGGCTTGCGTCGGCGACATTTTAAAATAGACGGTTTAAATTTGTCGTCGAAAGCAACTTCCATTTTCCTTTTCTGCGGGTAATTACAGTGACGCGCACAAACAAACGTATACAAACAAACGCACACACTGAGTACACTGAGATTTATGAATAATTCAAGTGATTTGAAAGCGACGAGTTAGACGACAAAGACAAGTTTTTTCGCGCAAGTTACTACACACGCATTCTACGGCATTAAAAATTCAAAGCCAATGGCGAAATGCGCTAAAAATACCTGTTGGACAATCGGCCTGCTGACTGAGAGACCCCCCAGCCCGGCTGGGGGTCCCTACATGTGGCCTAATAGACTTATAATTTTAGATCAATGGCATTTTACACAAGTCGTGGAGGTTCCCGTTGAACTTGAAATCGCCGACCAAGTTCATGTTGAATGAAGAAAGGACGAGGTAAGTGAGGTTTGCGTAATTGCAGTTAGCTAAGTTATATTTAATCGGCAAACAAGGATAGTAATGTGTAATTTTTGAGTAGCAAACACATTAAAATTTAAAGTGAATACAAGGGTATTTTCTCGGTTTAAAAACCCCCTCGGTCGTTTACCCTATTTCTATATTTACAAGCATTTAAATCGATAAAGTAACTCGCACGATTTAAAGTCCAATTGTATGATGTTGTTTTTATTTGCTTCTTCTCATTAACATCTAGTCTTCTGTTTGAATTTGTTATTGACGCAGAGCTTTGACACGTGTCGACTGTGAATGTGTTGTTGTTGTTTACCTGAGCGAAAAGGTGTTTGCACAAAATTTTTGGAGAATGTTGTGAGTTTTAGAAGCACCTCAAAATGCCCCCCGACACGCTCGGTTAAACAAGCAAATCAAAACGAACTTGAAATTATGTGCAGATGTGGCATGTGGCATGCAAAATTAGAAGCTAACTACGTGTATAACACTGGCACACATTCAGACATAACCTCACTCATATTTGGCCGCACACCTAACCTCACTCGAGCGTGTAGAAATTTCATTGCGTGTGCTTTGGCAATGTTTTGTTGTTGTTTGCTTAGCTGGTTGTGTTACAATTTTAATGAAAGTCCAAAAATTGTGCAAAACAAACAACATGAACAATTGCAAAGCAGCAGGAAGACTCCCTGCCTGTGTGTCCCCATTCAATTAAATGAAAATTGCACTTGTTCATGCACGAATCGTACAAAGCGGACAGTTCTCGTGTAGCACACATGGAAATCGAAACGGTGCAGCATACGAATACATGTATTTATAAATGTACACACTCACACACACACACCTACGGTAGCTATGAGTGTATAGCGTTTGTGTAGTTGATGTTGACATATCATGTTAAACACTTAAAGTGCATCTCGTTTTGATTGGAACCTAAGAACATGGCAAACTGCAGCTGCAAATAGAATTATGAAACGAAGAAGGAAGAAAGAAGGCGGCAAGGAATATTTCAAAGTCACTTTGCTGCCTATTGAAGTTTCTATACTCTAACTACAGATGAAGAAAACAGTCTATACAGTGAGAACTTTATTCGAATCTAAACAATTTTTGGAAGAAATTTTAGTGCATTTAAGTGAAAATGTATATCTTGTGGAAGCTTGAATATTTCACCCGCGACGAATCAATACCTTCTTTATTCGAAAGAAGGAACTTCTAACAGCCTCTCAATCTTAATGTTAGTTTACAGAGGTTTAACATAGACTTAGCATAGTCCTAACATAGTCTTGGTTTTATATAAGCATCGATATACCATATATACCGATATAATGTTACTTTACATAAGTTTAATATAGGCTTAGCATAGTTCTAACATAGTCTTCGTTTTGTACAAGTATCGTTATACTATATATACCGATATAATGTTACTTTACATAGGTTTAACATGGACTTAGCATAGTCTTCGTTTTATATCAGTATCGATATATCAGTGTGAGCCTCTACCTGCCTACTACAATCTTTATACAGTTATCTGGCCATTCCTGCTTTATTAGCTGGCATACCCCCTGGAAATACCCTGAAAAACTTGCTTCAATTTGATTGATTATACTAGCTTCAGCCTGAGCGCATTAAGCTCAACACGAAGCCAAAACTTTGTGCGCTTCACGAAGATTTATCAAAGTAAGCCGAGTCGAGTAGTGAGTGCTTTGATAATCATTTAAATTATTTACCGGTCAGCCAGTCTACCTTATTTACTCCCTCTCCTGCCCAAACTCCTGACAATTCTAGGCTAACATTCGTCATAATCAAAGCTTTGTTTTGCTTAAGCTGCCCTCGCATCGATTGAACCGGAGGCGGTGGCAGCGGGGGGAGCACCTGAATAGAACAACTGTACTCGTTCTTGGGCGAGGCTTTTCGTAATGCTGCCGCAGTGCGCACTTCATTTATCAGACTTTGACGCACGCCAGGACAAAGGAAACAAGCAACACGATGGCGCGAGCTTGTGTCCAGTTTCACTGCTCGTTGAGTTGATTAACGACACCGGCCCCAAAAAAAGGAAGTGACACATAAAACGAAACGGGACAGCGCTATGTGGCAACTAGTTAGGCATAGTAGTATCACTAGCACAAAAAGAACAACAACAACTCGAGTTGAACAACATTGCGGGACTGTCAAGTCATATTTCACTTTGAGAGACGCCCACGAGAACTTCGGCCAAATTCAAATGAAATGTCATATTGTATTTGCATCTGGTGCTAGGCGAGGAGCGGCAAACTGCTCGAATGACTGACTACCAGATTCTCTGTATTGTACCTTGCTTACAAACACCCTTTGTCCTGTGACTGCTACAGGGTATTAGTACAAGCAACACATTTGCGTGACAAGCTTGACAACTGTCAACAAGGAACTCGGCCGCATCAAAAAAAAGAAAGACACACGCAAAACACACGCAACATCTCGACACACACACCCGCACCTTGACGCAGGCGGCCACACAGCGGCACGTGCTTGCGGCTGAGTCCGGCAGTCGCTGCGTATGCGTAATATCGATGAGCTCGCACAGCTGCGTCTGCGGCTCGAATGCGTCGCGTGAATCACAACCTCGCGGCCTGCCATAAGTAATTATGGAGTGCCAAACGCGGCCGTCGGCACGACGTCGGCAATAATCGCTTGCAGCTTGCTCTCATTGCCAAAAGATGCTGGTCACGTGCGTTGAGCTGTTTCAGCTGCACGGAGAGAGAATTTTAGAGAATGCTTATAAATATTTAGCAGACGCTTTGCGGAATGCCCGCAGCAGCAACAGCCTAAGCACCCCAAGCAGGCCGAGCAGGACGTGCACAAATTGGAATTATCGCCGTCATGACTCTCAATTAGTAGCGTTAAATTGTCAAAGCAGACAGACAGAAAGGGCGGGCAGGTCTGGCACGCCTCCTTGGCCACGCCTTCAACTCGGCATGCGCCTCATTCGATATCCAGGTGGACTGTGTGTGTGCGCCTTGTGCTTCTAATCTCGTTTGCTGCTGCTGGAATCGAGTTTTTCTATGCGCCATTGTTTTTGCTGTTGTTGTTGTCGTTGTCGTTGTCGTTGCTGCTGGTGTTTTTGTTTTGCCTGCTACCTTAATTACTGTGCCGTGTCCTGTTATCAGTTAATATCCTGTCACTTAAGTGCTGCTGCCAAGCGAAAGACCGAAGGCGAAGGCACAAACGGGCGTGTAAAACACAACGAGATCCTTGGCCCGCATGGCGTATACGCAAAACGTTTGGCTTCCAATTGTCAATGGATTCAGTGGGTAAGTAAGTGAGTAATTTGCCTGATAAATCTACAGTATATACACTATATAATATTGATTATAATAAGCACATTTCACACTGCATAATCGCTTCTCTTTAGAATATAATTTGAGGTGGACTGTTGTTAACAAGCCCATTCAGGTTTTCTGCGTCAATCTTATGCCTTGTTAGAGTCTCAGGATACTTAACTACAAACAAAATCTACTTTGGTTGTCTTAACGCACCATTTCGCATTACCTAATTGACTTTGCCTGCGCTTTGGCTTTGTTCACCTCTTTCGCAGAGCTTTTTGCAAATAAATAAACAAAGCGTGACAATTCAATAAGCCGTGCGAACAAAGCAAAGTCGTCACCTGCAATGCACTTTTCAATTTTCCCTTTACCTCTCTCCACTTTCCCTTCCTCTTATCTGCTCCGCTGACAATTGCGACTAGGAAACGGGAGAAGGAAAAAATGTTGCCTACTTCTGTACTGAGCGTAAGAAAAAGAAGCGTAGAATACTTTTCAGCTGCCGACAAAAGCCCTAGCGGGGCGACATCTCATCGTCGTGCTACCGCCTTCGGGGCGAAATCCTTCGCACTCTTTGCGTTGTCAACGACGCGCAAGCCACATAAATTACATGCCACTTACTTAGCGCATGAACTTGCAGCCATTTGTGGCATGTCCAGCAAGCAGTCGCCCGCAGGCAGCGGCAGCCCGAGTTAATGTTGAAACAGTGGCCGAATTAAATATTTAACTGACAAACGCAAATGCGGGCGCTGCTATTAAAAATGCAGCGTGTAATCCATTAGTGGAAAGTCTCGTGGCTCGTGAGGGGCGCAAACACTGGGAAAACACTGGGAAAACTACTCGCACTCGCATAACGTGGGCGCAATAATGAAAATCAACATAAAACAACTCGCTACGCTCGGTTCGCTTGAATTCAGCATTTTAAGGGCTCTTGCAACGCCCACAAGCTGCATGCGAAACAATCGATATTTAAATAATTACAGGGGACCTTGAGTGCGGGTAACGGGGTGTCACTCACACTTACCCACACACACCAACGCAAACAGACAACTGTTACAGCAATAAAGACAATCTATGAAAGTGCATTCGAATCTTCCGCCTTGGACTTAAGCGCATTATGCCCCCACAATCATGCATGCACTTTGTCTTAAGGATAATTTTATAGGGTATACAAAGGGTGTGCTAAACATATGTCAGCTCGGTTGGCAATAAATTATCACGCTTAAAGAACACAAATTTTCGCCACTTAACCTAAAGTTATCTCATAAATTTTTAAAATGTATTGTTCAGATCTTTCCAGGCAGGCACCTCTTTTACCGTATTCCCAGAACATATTTTGCTCTGATAAACTGTCACATTATTTCAGTAATAAACTTTAAAAAAAAGCATTCCATAATGTTCAAATAATAACTCCCCCCAAACGACAATGGAATGTTTAACAAGCTTGTCTATCAGGCGAGCCAAATGATATATATGTATGTGTTGTATATACCTGGGTAAGGGCATACAAGTACCGGCTCTTCCCTGACCCGGTTGACCTGGCTCTGGCTCAGGTTGAGGCGAGTCAGTCAGGCGAGTCAGTCAATCTCAGTCGTTTGCCTTGTCGGTGCTGAGCCACAAAGGCAAATACAAGCAGGACGACTATCTTGCGTGTGCCACAGTCTCCCTGAGCGCGCGTGTGTGCGTGTGTGTGTGGCTATATCTAACTGTATCTTTAACTGTGTGTGCCGCTGGCTCGGCTCAATTGCTCTGACATTGACTGTCAAGGTGAGCGAAACAGTGTGTCGGGCCTTGGTCTTGGGTCTCTGGGTCTTGGGTGCGGTCTTGGGTTGTGGGTCTCGGCCTCTGTCTCTGTCCTGGGTCTCTGTCTTTATGTCTGTCCCGGGTCTTGGTCTTGAGTCTTGTGCTTGAGCTTGAGTTGCTTCCAGTTGCATTGCTGTCAGTGTTACGCCACTCCCCGGCCCCTTTCTGCCACTTGGCTTAACTGTCTTGACTTGTCTCGTTTTGCTGTGTTTATTTTACGCTCTGCAATGTCTGCCGGCTGTTTGTCAGTTTACCTGTCGGTTCACCCGCCCCTTTGGCCTCCCCCCTTACTCATCCTCTTTCCTTCTTTTCTCTTTGCCTTACTTTCATCTCACACCCACTCTCCTTGTGCTGGGTGTATCCATATCTGGATGCCTGCCTGTTCCGTCTGTCTGTCTGTCTGTGTCGCCCACTGCCTGCCGTCCTTCTGTTTACTTCGGTCACCCCCAAAGCTATTTCCAATTTAGCCAAGTTATCGAATCAACTCAAATATTATTAGTCTAATGGTTTTTTACAACATTTCTTTGCCATTTCTGCTGCAGCACTTTCCCGCACTTCGCACACTTTGCTCGCTTTGGAAACAGAAACATTACAAGTGAATTCCAATTAAAACGAATTAAATAAAAATAAATAAAATCTGCTGCTTGTTGCCGCCACTGGCGTATGTGGGGCATTCTCGTGTTAATGTCGAATGGCTTCGATTAAATTTTCAGTTTTCAATTTATCCTTGCTGCGTGACGATTCAATGTGCCGGGAAATTATCGAGAGGAAAAACTTGTCCAGGGAAATCTCACTGCACTTCCCTGTTCGCCTTTCGGCCTGTCCGCCTGCAATCTTTCACACGCTTTTCTTAATCGCAATAAAAATCTGATACGCTTTTCATTCCAGCCCCTTGAGCAAGTAGTTTTTCCTCACACACACACACACATACACACAGAGGCTCACACTCAGGCAGTCACGACCAAGCAGCCTGAGGGGCAGGGATGAAAAATTTAATGCCTGCACGCGCAGCACAGTGTTCTTCAACGCCCCTTTCGCGCTGCCCGACACCTGCACGCCCTATGCCCCCTAGCCTTTGCCCCTTTGGGGCAGCCGCGGCTGATTTACAGCTACATTTGTAAGTCGACACAAAACACTTAACAGCTAAAGAGGACTTTGCATTGCCAATGAGCGCCGCAGCAGCAACAGCAGCAGCATATGCAAAATGGCGTCGTCTTTAAGACAGAAAACTAAAGCGGAAACGGAAGCGAGGACATTGGAAACTAAAAGCGAAACGAGCGAGTTGAATGGCGGCGCAACGAAGCGATGAGTCTCTCACTTTTCACACACTGCTGCACGCGTCGTGACAGCACGAGCAGGGAAGGAAAGGAAGGGTAAACTGAAGTGTGAAGCTATGTTCACTGGCAACTTGATTGATGTGCGGCTGCGGGACAGCAAGGGCAGCAAGTGCGGAGCGGAATGGGTGGCATTGCCTGACCACAAGCTGGGCAAAAAATTGCCACAGCGATTGTCAAAAGGGTTCAAGCTGACCACGCCCACACTTTACGCCCAGCATACACAATGATTGTGTTTTAAAAATAGCAAGAAGGAGCAGTAGCGCCTCACAACAGGCCAACTTCATTACGTACGGCTTGCTGTGCCTGTGTGTGTGTGTATGTGTGTGTGTGTTTTTTGGGGCTGGCCAAAAATTAATTGGCTGCTCGGCAGCAGCCGACAGCTGCCATTTAGCTGGGACCCCTCCACTCGTTGCCTGCCGCAAAGACATGTCAATTTCCCTTCACCCCCTGCTCCCCTCCCACTCTGCACACTGTTTCTCCAGTCCAGGTGTAGGCTTAAAGATTTATGATAAAGTCAGCCCGAAATGCCGAAAAGCGAAAGTGGTTGCGGGGGGCGTGGCAGGGAAACTTTATCAAACTTTGGCATTAGATTTCGCTTTGGCTGAGTCGTCGGCAGCGACGGCGACGGTGATGGCGGCGGTGTCGCTCAGCTTATCTATGCGACGAGACGAACAGCGCGACCGACTACGAAGCCAAAGCGGCGAAAATCTGTTTCAATTCAATTGCCGCCCACTGCTTCTGCACCGCTCAACTGTGTGCAGCCTCCCGAGAGGGAAGGCGGCACATTTTAAATTTAGACGTAGAAACACTTTGCTTTGTTTAAAATTTAAGTTGTGCTCCCCGGTGAGTGGGCCACGCCACGCCTTGGCGCCCACACTCTGTCTGGTGTGCGTGTCGCAGCTTAAGCGCTTAAAATGCTTTTTAACAACGAAAACAGGAACAACAACAACAACAACAACGCACGAAATGATAAATTTGCTTTATCCCATTTGCTATTGCTGGCTGCCATTTGCTGTCCTTCTTGCACCCCTCGCCCTCCTCTTGACTGAACACCTCAGTTGCGTTCTATGGCTTTTCCACTCTCTTTGTCTAATTCGCATTGCCTACTCTCCTACGCTGCGATGCCAAACCATTTTCATTGCCTACTTTTCAGCGAGAACGGCAAAAATTACTTCGCTCTCTCGCACTTCCCTGCTATAGCGCTCTCTCTTTTTGTTTCCGCCTGGTGTCTAATAATTTACATTGCCTACTTTTCAACGCTGGCGGCAAAAATCGCTGCGTCGCCCAATTTGCGCTCAATTAATTATGCTGTTTATTTTTCTGTACTTTGTCTCTCCATCCTCTGACTATGTCGCTTCCCCCGCCCTTCTGGCAGCTCGTTTATTACGCCGCTTTTATTATTATTATTTATGATTTGTGGCAGCTCTTTGCATTTCCATCCGTCGAGTTGTCGCTTAATTTATTTAGCTGCCTCGCTCTCTCTTTCGCTATGCACACACACTTTCCACTTTTCACGTCGCTGACAAGCAAATTATTATTATTTGCCTGTAATTCAATTTGCTGTTTTCTGGGCGTGGCAGTGTCCGTAGATTTTTATAGGCTTTTGCGCCTTAATTGCATTCACAGTTATTAATTGACTGGCGCTTAATGCACTCTTTTAAATCAAATTAATTATTCATTAATTAAGTAATCATAATTTACACATTTGCAGCGCCAGTGGGTGCAACACTGTGAGTGGTTAAAGATCTCTAAGTAAATTATTATTTAATAAGAGGGCACTATATTGCCGCCTTTTAGTTCCATCGTACCCATGTTAAGCTGTGACTCCTTTGACACATAATTTTTAAAAAATTGCACTAAAGATATGTACTTTATATAATATTCGTATCATCAACATAAATAAGATTCTTTTCTAACCAAGATTCCTTTCTCTCTTGAAGCCAAAGCAAATCCACCTTTCATTTTTCATTAATTCAATTCGCAACAGCTGCTGCAGCACCTTTGCGCTATCTCTCTCTTCCTACTCTGGAAACAGATGTGCTGCAATATCTTATAGTCAGCCCCGAAAAAGCGTTGCTGCAGCAGCTGCACAATACACTCTGACCCTGACTAAAAGCCGTTGCTGGCCGTAGTCAAATTTACCTTCAGCTTTTTGACAGCGCAAAATTGTCGTCGAGCTTGGCGATTCTCACTTCCATTGTATACCCTGTAGGCGGCAAATGCGGGGTATATTAAAATAAGATTTGTAGACAGCTGAAGTCAGCATTATTGCAGGCAGGAAAAGGGAATCACATAACCATAGTAAGAGAGATTATTACGTATACTTGATAATATACAAGGTATTGTTCGGTAGATTTGCTTGTAGATTGTGTGTAACTTTCTTTTACAGGGTATCGGCTAGTTGTGCTTTGCTCAGCGCTCTTGCTATTGTTTTTCTTTTGGCAGCTGCATGCTGCATGTTTTTCACACTTGATATAACAGTCAACCATTTGTTTGCACAAGAGCCACGCCCACTGCAGCAGGTTGTGGCACTGCATTGCTCACTTCTCTGTCTCTGCAGGTGCCTGTGTTTGTGTGTCTGTTTGTTTGTTTGTGTGTGTCTGCTGTAATGGCTCCCCAAGCGCACAAGCAAAGCTGTCAACATCCGGCGGCAGAAGACGGGCACACTCTCTGACCTCCCTTCCGACCCTACCCTCCCGTCGTACCGCCTACAATTCCCTGCATTTCTTCTTTCTCTCCTTTGCCAATACTTGAATCCACTTCTCATGCCCTTTCCCCGTTAGTTCCGGCTCATCCCCCCTGACCCATTCACCATCCTGCAGTGCTTTGAAGTGCTTGGCTCGTTTTGTCCGTCGCCTAATGCAATTTTTATGCTGCACTGCAGCCAAAAACGCTTCCGTTTGTTCCTTTTGGCCAAACAAGCTGCCGCGAAGCGCCCTTCTATTGTCTCTGCGAGTGGGGTCGGGCATGAGCTGACGCTGAGCTGCGTCTGAGCGGGAGTAAAAAAATGCGACGCGCTTATTTAATTGTTTGCGTCTTCTTCAGTCCCATCCTCCTGTTTACACACCCACTACTGTCTGTCTGTTGCTTTTATTCACTTTCTTCTGGTGTTTGTATAGTTTCTTTGATCGAAATATCTGGCACATAATGCAATCGTCGAGGCGTAGAGCTGAGTCGGTTGAGGGAGCTGTAGCTGGAACAGAAGCAGTCACTCCGTCTCAGCTACCATTGACGAGCAGCTTCATTAGGGCGCGTGTTGGCGACAGCCAAAGGATGCCACTAGGATATCCAAGGACAGCGCACAGCATTGTGTTTTCTTTTGTGTCTCCGCTAACGCTAATGATGGTAAAAGTTAACAGATGAGGCGGACTAATGCCCCCGGCCACCAATATATTGCATCAATAAAGGTATGAAAACTCTCTGACAGGAACAACAAACAAAGAAAGAAAGTATCTACTAAAATACCATATAGTACCCCCTTAATTTTTGACCTTTTTTCTTTGAACAATCTAGAGCAGAAATCATTTACATAAAATGAATTAAAATGTTTGCCAATATTGTGTTAAATATTAAATTATATTATCTTGTTAAATCGATAAGATATCGATACAGTATTTCCAACAGTTACGGAATGTCTTAATCCTTACAATCTCTATGGGGTAACTTATAGTCTGTCACTCACCTTTGACCAGGGTCAGTATGCCGAGGGGCATGACCAGCACGGCAACCATGAGATCCGTTATGGCCAGCGACATAAGGAAGTAGTTTGTGACGTTCTGCAGCCGACGCTCCCAGGCAATGGCCAGGCAGACCAGGATGTTGCCCGCTGCGGTGCCAAAGACAAGGACCAGGGCAAGCAGGGCCCAATAGTTGTTGGCATCGAAGCCGTCAGGGTGCGTGGGCGGAATATCACTCGAGGGCCACAGTGCTACCGCTGTTGTGGTGGACACATTGCCAAGCGAACCGTTTACCAAGTGCTCCAATTGCTCCAGCTGCTGCTGCTGTTGGTCCTGACTGTAGTTGGGTTGGTTCGGGTTAGGCAGCTGCCACAGTAGCACGTTCTGCAGCTGCTCCACGCTTAGCATCAGGCTGCGCCAGTCGTTGTCCGCCTCCCCCGTGTCGGCCTCATCGACTCCTTCGCTGTAGTCGAGCGTTGCATAGACATCCTCTTCCATAATTCAGGCTGAGTTTCCTTCTCGGTTTGCCTTTTATGCTTCTTCCACTTGCTGTTGTTGTGGTTGTTGCTGTTGTTGTTGTTGTTGCTGCAGTCGCATAGTAATTAGCCCGCGCATATGATTTGCTTTTGCTTTTGTTGCCGCTAACCAAATTCAAATTGCAGCGCAGAATGTCAAAGCGGAAATGCCACAAGCGGAAATGGAGGCCAAGCCAAGCAACGGTAAACGGTCTCTACGTGTTCGCAATGCACGTCAGCTTGACTCGAACCCAGCGGAAATTGATGGCAAACATTTTATGGTGACCCAAAATTACCGGAAGTCTGTGGAGAAAGAGCGAGAGAGAAAGAATGAGATGGGAGAACGTAAGGAATACGAAAGAAAGCAAAGCCAAATGACAAATTGATCGTTTTTTGTGGGGAAATCAGCGTAGCAAATTGGTCGCTCATTTATATGACATGCGACACGACGCGAATCCCGAACCAAATCTATATAATTCGCGTTGTCAACTGCCAATTAATTTACGCAATTTTCGCATTATATATGTGCACTTTTAATCGACAATTAATCGCTTAACCTATGCAGGATTAGCGGCGTTTGCCAATTTAAAATTATAATTGATTTGTGTAAATCACCAAAGTCTATTCATAATTCATTGGGCAGACCGAGTGATGTCAGCAAGGGTATCAAAAGGAAAGTCAACAAATCGAAACGAATCAAATCAAGACGAAACGATTTGACCAGCGAGTGTGGATAATTAATCGAGGCATATTTAACGATAAGCTGCGAAAGCCAAAGCATAGGAAACATCTGGTAAAAGGTTAAGGGCAATATTAAATAAGTGAAGCAGGGGGCGGGGCAAGGGGAAATATTATGAAGCCAAAACAGGTAAACAACAAACAAGCTAAATAAAATGAAATTTATTTTCACACACGAGGTTAGACCGCAAATATTAGATGTGACAGAGAGGGAGAAGAGGTTGGGATGCAGAGGAAAAAACGCAAGAAAAAGGAAGTGGTAGGGAGAGGCAGAGGAGGAGGAAATAAAGAGAGGGCCGGAGGCTGCGCGCTGTATTCCCTGTGTCCTATTTTGGCAGTTGGTTATTTTTGAACCTGATTGGGTTTGCGGCCCACTCGTGTATGTGTGTGTGAGTGTGCGGCACTTCATAAAGAGAAGCCACAGCAACAAACACAGAACAATTCATACGGACATTGAGCACAACGAGCCAACGGAGCAGCGCTCGAAAGGACTCGCCTCGCCTCGTCTCGCCTCTCGACTCGACAGCAGCTTGTTGACTTTACGAGTGCCCCATTCTCCCTGCCGGCAACCCTGGTCTCAGCCAAGGACGTCCCCTACCAACCCCTTCTGGGGGCCAGCTGTCTGCATGTTCTGTCAAATGTTCAAGTGTCAATGTTGTTGTTAATTAATTTTCCTGACTGACTGATGCATGCCATAGATAAGAGAACACCCTACGACACCCCCCCACCTAGCTCATGCTCCTGCTGCTTGTGCTGTTGCTCCTGTTCCAGCTGTGCTGCTGTTGACCCGATCCCTTGTCCGAGTGGCCGCTTAGTTGGCTTGATAAACGGTTCGTTCTGTTTTTGTTGTTGTTGCTGTTGTTGATGCTGCTGTCGCTGTTTACCTTCTTGTTGCTGTTAATGTTGTTGTTCGTGCTGCCACTGCAGCAGCCTAATGACAGCCGAAAGAGCTCTTCAGCATCAGTCTCGAGTGTTTAAATTTCGAGCTAGTCAACTTTTATACACTCGTTGTGTTTGCGTGTGTGTGTGTGTGTGTGTCAGCATATTTTGCGGATAAGCCGCAAGAGTTGTACAAACTACTTGCTACAGTTTTTCAAGTGCTGAGTAAATTCATTAATTGATGGATTTTGCATAAATTCGCAAACTAATGAACAGCTAATAAACATTCAGTTTATAGTCTGGCAGCAGTGGCAGATCAGCTGAACAATTAAACAGACAATTTGACAAAGCAACTGTATGGCAGCCCTGTACTGTAATCTTGCTCTTCAGCTCATCTACAATGCTAACTGGCTGTTAAACGGAATATTTTGCAAGCCAACAGTCTGGCAGCGCTGTAACGATAACATGGTCTCCAGCTGATCAGTTAACATTCTGCTAGTTGGCTGTTAAACAGATCAGAATAAAAAGAAACTTTGTGTTGGCTTCAAATGATGTTGGCAATAAAAGCGTGTCTCCTAGTCGTGCAAGCTCGCTTCTCTAGCCAAGACATATGGCTATAACTGTATATATTGTATGTGGCGTATATCTTTTATTTCACCTGTATATAAATGGCCTGTCAGCTCGCAAAACGAAGTCAAAGTCGACCTGGAGCCATAATTATTTGTGTGTATGTGCAAGTGTGTGTGTGCGTGCGTGCGTGTGCCTGTGCACGTGCACGTGTCTTGGTGTATTTGTTTGTTTGTTTGTGCCACGTCAATGACGGCCATTTGGACATGAATTGCACAAAGCCCATACACACTCTCACTCCCTCTCTCCCTTTCCTTCCCACTCTCTCTCGCTATCTCTCTCTTTCGCTTTCTGCCAGTCGAGTGGAAAAGACTTGAGCTCGGACAGGCTGGATCGAATAAAAAAAGCAGCGCACCATTAGTCATATTAATCCCAGCAGAGTCATTAAGTCGTAAAATTGCGAAAGGCAGCCAGCTGGGCAGGTGTACCTGGTGGACAAGCAAATGGACAGACGGGCCGACGGACAGGTGAAAGCAGAGCGAAGAGATCCAGGCTAGGCCAGCTCAAGCGCGAGCTCAGACTGTAGGCTGTGGGCTTACATATCTTGTGCTCCTTTGACTGATATATCCTTAAAGTATGAACAGTTGCCGAACAAACAAACAAATATACACGTACGTACGCACACACATACATATGTTTATTCGCACACATATTCGCACGCAAGAGCCGATATTTGGGTCAATTTTGGGCGATTGCTGTTGCCGTTGTTTGCGTACAGTAAATATTGCAATATGAACAACTTTAAGGCGCACACACATCGTATATAATTGAAATATGTTGATGCATGTTAAGTGCCCACAAACTATAAATAAAACAGTTAAGGAAGAGTTTGAACTACAAATATTATCGATAAGAAAACACTTGATACACTTCTATATCCTTTGTGGAATAAGTCGTAATTTTGCACCACCTTCGTTTCCATTTCGTGGATCAAACGAGCACGAGCCCTTTCTGGATTATCCCCACTCCCTGGAAACAAAAAGATTAAAATTATATGTACATATAAATTTTAATTTAATCTACTTTGAAATTTTTGAGTAAAATGGTTTAATCAAAATTTAAACCACAGGCGACTGTCTAAAGTCGATTTTAAATAAATAAATTAAAGACAAGATCACTTGAATTATAATGCTAGCTTCATATTTAGAACGATTATATAATTCTTTTTAAAAGGAAACACAGATCGGATAAGCATATAAGAGCATAACAAACGTTTTAATGGAGACAAGGCGACTTAGAGCAATAAATAAGTGTCGTGTTTATGTGCCTACTTGGTGTAATCTGTCAGTCAGCTGACACACACACATACTGACGAAAATACACAGATGTATGTGGAAGACACATCACGCATACGCCAGGTCTGCATGGTGACAATGCGACTGTGGGAAATATTTGCGTAAAGTATTTTTTATGTGTCAACGATAACAAAAGAATCAACTTGTCAATGCTTCTTCCGCCTCCAGTGACACGGTCCCGCCCCTTTACCCCTCCTTGCCCTTCCAGCCTTAGGCATACAGGGCATATTTGAGTTTCAACGGGTGTCACTTGGCATATTTATTTGCGTCTTGCGCTGAAGCAGCCTGTTTCAAGTAATTTCTGGAGATATTTATTTATGTTTCTGCTTTAAGAATTCACTGAATCGAGTGGGCGAGCTGCAGAGCTCGTTGGAAATTTGAATTTGCCGCCAGCGTTTGCCAGGTTTGGCCTCCATTGGCTTCTAATGCAAATTAATTTCATTTATTTTCTCTTTCTCTTTGTGAGAGTGTGTGTGTGTGTGTGCGTGCGTGCGACCGTGTATTTTGTGTAATTGAATTTCGAAATTGATTTCTTTTGGCCCGCACACATTTCGATCATAATTGATTTAGATATTTGCATTTTATTTGGGTTATTTGTCTTCTTCCTTCACCGGACACCGGACTGTGTGTGCACATATAGATTTGGCCGCAACTGTATCACAAGTTTCGTGTGCTGATGTAATAGGTATTACCCGACACTAGACTTTTCCGGTTTCGCCGAAAAAAAATATTGTTTTGTTCGCATTCTTTATTCTCAGGCAGCCGCACCCATCACAAGAAGGGGAGGACAGCGGGCAGAGAAGGCAACCCAGGCGCGAACTTCTTGTGTTTGTAACAACCTCCACGCCAACTCCTGCCATGCGCCCAGCCGCGCTGCAGCGCAGTCGACAATTAATCACAGTTGCTTTTGCTTTTTGCGCAGTTCCCCAGCGAACAGGTGAGGCGACATGCGGTTTTACCATTGACGATTTGCCATTTATTTTTAGGCACAATGACGAAAACACTTACAACGACATGGAGGGAGGGTGGTGCCTGAATATAAGTTACGAGCAACAGCACACCAGGAAGTCGCATAACATCAGCAACAGGAGCGCACTTGACAAATATTTGCATGCCCTTCCCGAGCAGAGTATTTGCTAAGTAATTGAAGCACAACCAAATACCTTAACTACTCGTGATTTATTTACGTACGTCGGTCAACATGCTTGTGAACATATGTCGACTTTCTCTACGGTTTGTTTCAGATCAAAAACGGGACTACTGTGGTGAGGAACGTTTTGGTGGCATTTGCAATAAGAAGTGTTAGGGTGAATGAGCAATCTTCATCGGATCAGGTTTAATTTTAATTTTGGCTGCCACGCCCACCACTCACACAAATCAATAATTTAATTTTCAAATCGATTTCTCAAATGTGTATAAACCATATAACTTTATTACTTAATATGTGACTTATACATGATTTGCTAAAGTATCTTATTTCTTCTCCATTCATTTCTTACTCGGCTTAATTGGGCATTCATTAAAATCTTTAATTATAAGTAGTCTTGGAGAAGAAACAACTACAGATGCTCATTGAGTTATAGAAAAATTTGAAAAATTCTGATCCCCAATAAAATAAACAAACAAACAAAAAATATTTCGTATGTCATGTTGTAGGTTATTATATATTGCAACTGTATTGCTTATTTTCTTATTATTATTTTATTCTTATTTGGTGGATATAGCTTTTATAATTTCTGTGAAACAGGCTCATACAAAAATATGGCTAAATCGCTATTGATGCTGCTTCAAAATTTGTATTCTTTTATTCGGAAATGCCTCCTTTTGTCCGGTGGACTATGAATTGTTATTAAATCCACGGCATAAAATATACGTGTATGAAACTAAGTGCTCGACACAAACAAAAACCGAGGAACCGTTCATCTGATCTAATTACAATAAATTCAATCCCAAGAAATAAAGAAAAGAAAGTATTCTGTAACGGATACCGTCAAAGGGAATACTGCAGTCGAGTGTGGAGACTTCCGCGCCTCCTTCTGCCTGTTGCATGCATACATTGCACAAAGTAAGTATACCCTTCTTTGACCATTTTCAATGTGTGAAGGGTACATCTAAGGCAAGAGTACGCAAAGTACTCTAAATTCCTGAACTTGCTGACGTTCTTGTACCCTTCATATGGGGTATACTTTGCAATGCACCATCAATCACGCACACAGTCACACTAACAGCGGCAGCAGGTTCAGTTCACAGAGCCGGCAGCACTTTTTCCCGCAGTAAAACTATTTAGTTGTAACAGCGAGCGAGTTGGCACTTAAAACGTTAGCTAAATTTACTCATGCACTCAGGAAGAGAGCAGGAGCAGACGAAGGCAGCAGTCAGGGATCTCTGCAGGCACAGACACACATTTAAACTCAGTCGCGTGTGCGTGTGCGTGGGGAGGCCAAGACGTGACGGTGATATGGGTGGCAACTCTAACACTTATCGTTCATTATTATCTATCCACCTACACACACACACTACCGCATACACACACATGCACACACACACACACACACACATAATTGATTTGCTTGCTTGCTGCTGTTGTCCTTGCCCACAGCGTGGCCACCGAAAACGCAGTCCAGGACATTGTTGCCAATGGCGCGGAACAAGGCGTCGTGCTTGCCAGTGCTTGTTATAATTTAGAACCAACCCCCCCACCCCCCCTCTCTTTCTCTCTACCCCTTTCTCCACAGCAGCCACAAGCTGGTTTGTGGGCGTGGCAGCGTGCTTAGCTTGGCTTACTGCAAGTACAGCGTGGGCTATAAATTAAATTCATTTTACGGCGCTCGGGCGGATCAATTAAGGCGAAGGAGAAAGAGAGAGAGAGGGAAAGAGAGAGACAAAGATAGAGAGAGAGACTGGTAAACTAAGCATGTGTGTTGTTGTTGCGTGTGTGTGCTTCGTTGGCCCTTGTGCGCTTGCGGTTTTATTAGCAATTTCATTAGCTTGTCGCTGCCGCTGGAGATGAGCTAAAACCTAAGCGAGGACCAATATATCCTTCGAAGCAGCAATTAGAAGCCAGCTAAGCCAATTATCCTCTCGCCCACTCATGCTCAGGGCACAACCAGTGGAGGTCAAAGTCTATGTCAATAGTTCAATTGAAGCAGGGCGCGCGCGCGCGTTTTAAGTCGCTGGCAAATCGCGCGCAACCCGCGTCGTTCTCCTCTAAGCGATTACATTGTTTTGTGACAGCTCATTTATTTGTTTAGCCACTTGCCACGCCCATTGCACTTGAATAGGTCTAATTGCCCGGCAATTAAAGGCAAATTGACAATGGCGAAATAATTAGGCATTGGTAATGACGGCGATAGAAGCAGGAGGGGGAGGAGGAGGAGGAGCAGGCACAGCAGGAAGAGGTGTGTGGGCGCAGTAGGAAATGGCAGGCGAGGCTAATGGGCAGGCGAACGCAATGAGGCGTGACACGCACATGCACACAGCGACACACACACAGACAGCATCATTGACACCGACACTGTGATTTGGGTCGCTGCTGGACAAAAGTCAAAGCCAAAGATCCAAAAGAAAGCGTGAAAGAAAGAAAGAAAGAAGAAATCAAATAAATATCCAGCTGGTAAAAGCGTAGCAGAAATCACTGGGCACCTTTCCCCTGCCCCACTCGCTGTGTCCCTCTTATCTGGCAAGACATTGGAACCCAAATCAAATTGAGATTTATGAGCGCAGCGATGTGTGTCTAGGTCAGCGCGTCGTTACTGCTGTTGTTGTTGTTGCAGCTGTTTGCTTCAATTTTTCATGTTGTTTTCCATGATTATAGTATGCCCGACTGTCTGTTTCGCACCTGCACTGCACAGTGGAGCAGTGCACAGGAAATTTGTGAAATTCCGCAACAGTAAAATGTAGTTAAAGCCTGATTGGTATTTTGCCAAGATGGCAGCGCTGCTTACAGATCGAGTGTTGGTAAATGATTCAGAAAAACGAAAGCTTAGAGTTGCCAGATCAGGGATACCATTAACTGGCAGGCTGAGCCAGGTTTTCACCCAATTTAATAAAAGAATAAACATTTCTCCAGCCTTCTGCGATATTTCCATATCTTTTCTCCACTTTATTTCCTGTGGAGTACACACTGTGCCGCACGCCCTTGACTAACCAGTAGAGCCGAGAAAACCAACAACAACATCAGATATAGCAACGTTAATGGAATATCACCAACAGCAGGTGCCCAAATTTAGCTATGCGAGTAAAAGACATAAATAAATAAATAAAATTTTATTATATTGATTTGGTCAAGGATAAGGAATTTGCCAGGACAAGGGCACGTTACACTTCCTGGCTTGGCAACAACAACATTTTGATGACATATTTTGCTATTTGCGTGCATCAATTATTTATGTGTATCCCCCTCCCCTCACCAACTTCACAACGTACACACACATACGCACAAATGCGTGTCGCAACTCTTCTTGCGGCACATTGCACAATTCGATTTGTGTCATAAATTGGCAACTGACAGGGGCGGCAATAAAAATAAGCGGCCATAAAATTCAATTATGGCCACAACAAGTGCACAAACAAAACACCCACGCCCACATCCACACACCAGCACACACACACACATACCACATAAAATAGATACTCATCCCACACACGCATACAAACAGTTTTCTCGCTCCCAGCTCCATACGCAATCAATGCAATCAATTGTGCATGCATCCATGCGGCCGCCATGCGGCATTGCGTTGCAGCAGCACTGGAAGCCGGGCCTCACTTCTGCTACCCTTGCCATACTCTAAACCCTTCTATTCGCCATTCTCCAAATGGCTTGCTGGCTTGCCGATGCAACCGCACACTCAACACACACGCACACTTATCTCACAAACACACACTCACACACAAAGCGACACATGCAAAGCGACAATTTGGTTGGTGTGAGCGGGAGGGCAGTGGGTGCGGCAGCAAGCTTAGCAACATTTTTGGTTACTTTCTAACGTTCTTAACAAGTGCACAACACTAGCACAAGCACAGTAGCCAAATACTCTGTAAAAAATGGAAAACCTGTAAACATTCAAAATGAAACTAGAGAATAAGAACAATTCAAATATAGTTAATACCTTTTTAAGACTCACTTGCTAACATTTTTTTTCATTTCATTTTTCATTTTTCTTTTAAACAAATAAATACTGTGTGTTGTAAGTCCCATAAACCAAAAACGTAGTTCTTTCACTATAAAAACTGCAGGATATATTTAAATATGCACAGTTTATCACGAATAAATATGAGTTTTTCATATGATGATGCATTCGAAGAGCACTTATCAGACGCACAAGAGACAGAGAGAGAGAGATAGAGGGAACGAAAGAGATGGAAAGAGCGAGCGCGACACACATATGGCTATACCGTTATAAAATTGCGATATGCAAAAACGAAGCACTCGCTTAAGAGCCCCATGGAAAATTTATTAGTTTCGTGCATTTGAATTGTCGCTATGGAGGCAGAAAGTGGCGGATCTCTTGAAAAGAGAAGGGAGGTAAGAGGGTGCGGGGACTGGCTGGGCACACAGGCGACAGATGGCAGGCAGTGCCAATTGAATGGAAATGCATTTAGTATAGCAACAGTTGAAATGTCATTCGCGCCACGCTACCTACCTTCGCCTGCCAGCGAGAAAAAGTGAAAAATGTCAAATTTGTGTGAAATACGAAAGAGATTAAAAGTGAAAATATAACTTAAAACGATGTATATATAACTTATGCATTTGCATAGTAAAAACTCATTTGAATTTTAATATACAAAAATTTATTACCTTCAGTAAAATAAGATAAAAACAGGAATTCTATATCCACTAAAACTTCGCAATTCGATTTCACCAGAATTTTAAACCATATAAAATTTAGAATCAAGTTTTTATTAAATTTGCCGGATGTGCAAAAATATTCATGTTCACATATATATGTATAAAACTATACGTAGTTGATAAATACTAAATATTGCATAGCGCCAATCAACAAGAGAGATTTATTTATGGCTTAGTGCGTCCCTAGTTACATTAAATGGTGTCACAGAAACACAATCAAATTGCACAATGTTCCCCCTTTTTGCCAAAGCGTTCAGGGGCAGCAGAAAAGTAATAAATAAACAACAAAAATAAAATCGTAAATAAACCAATTGCATGCAAATAATATGCAAACAATGCAAACAGCAACACCAGCAAGGAGACAATGCAAAAGGACATGTGTAATTCTGGAAATATATTTAAATAGGCTTAAATCTAATTCAACTTCGTGATATATGCCCACCCCAGGAGATTCAAAACAAACCAAGTTCAACAGTTGCGGAAAATTTAAATCGTACGAATGAAGATAGGATTTGTTGGCAGTGGGGCCGAAGTAAGGGAGCACCTTGAAAATTGAGGTTATAAAGAGGGTAATAGACATCAGATTCGCTTGACTCCAAAAAACATGAGAAGGAGCCTAGAGAAATGGTACGAACAACTCGTAAAAAGTTAACAGAACTATTCAAATTATTGCAAAAACTTCATTCTAAAAACATATCTTCAACAAAATAACAAATTAAGAGCATGAAAATTACTGCACAAATTTCGTTAATTCGAATAAGACTGTTTAATTTTATTTATTTACATTAATTTTTCGTTTCATTTAGTTTATTATATATTGTTTTAATACGACTTTCATTAGTTGACTTTCATTAAAAAAATCAACTAATAGAGAAAGCTTAAATGTATCAGCCACAATCCTCTCCTTAAGTCTTTATTCCCCAAATTAGCATAATAATATCGCGATTCTTGCTTGATAAATTCAACTCTTTACAAAGCAATTAATTAGGTATTAATGATATTTTATTGGCTTTTGAAGTCGTGATCTTTTGGCTAATGGTGCGCTTTATGGCTTTTTAATGGTCTCAAAATGTGCGAGGCCTCATAAATCAGTTAAATCTGTAAGTGAGACAACAGTTAACACATTGTCGGTGCACACACACTCGCACAATTCTCTCCACACTATCTCTTTCCCACACTCGTTGTAAACATGCACGAAATTGTTGTGTGTAATATCGCATTAGAAGGAAGCTTATCAAGGACTCGCTTCGGCTTGGTTTGCTTCGGTACGGGTTTTGGCGTCAGGGCCGACGGCTATTGCTCGTCCTTAATGTCATTAAATCCTATCAATTTTCGTCAACAACAACAACAAATTTAAATATTTATGCAGCAGCTTAGGCCAAAGAAAAGGTTCAAAAATTGTCAATAAAAGAGTGGAAAATGCTCGACGAAATGGCTGGATGGATGGCTTTGCGGAGCACGCATACATATGTATCTGCATACTTTGTATGGTATTTTGGGATGTATGACATAGTATATGGCATACATGTATATATTATATGTATGTAGGGTACACTCACAGACTGTCCTGTTTCTGCCCAAAATGAACCAAAATTCGCCCAAGCACTTAATTGAAGCTATCAATATGTAAGTATGTGTGTGTCTATGTGCGTGTGGGTGAGCCTCATGCATATGTTCATGAATGTATGTCTTGGTCTTGCTTTGTGCACTTGGCGGAACTTGGTCTATTGTAAATACCCTGTACTTGGAAGGAGGATAGCAAGTTTCAGTGAGAATCTTTTGCAAAGCTCAGGATATACATAACTCCCAAGTACAGAGTATCTGCCAGCCAAGCACTCATTACGTGGACATTTCGTATTTCATTTTTAAAACAAACATTCAAATGTTGGCGAAAGTACCCCCAATCTGCGCCCCACTCTCTTACTGCTGTGTATCTTTGTATCTACAACTACGTCTGAGCGTCCCCCAGCCAGATTGCTCAGTTTCGGGTGTTGCCTTTGTGTGTTTCATTTGTTCGGGCACATTGTTTTTTTTCCATTTGCCAGCTAATTAAATTCAGTTTCCATTTCACTTTCCCGTTTCGAATGTAACTAAATAACGAGTTACGTTAAACTATTAACTGAGTTTTCCATTTTCTCTAAGGTTTTATTTTTGGGGCTTGAACCCAACTCAAAGCAAGAACAAAACCAACATTTAATTAAGTTGTACAAGGAAAGTATATATATTTACCGTGTCTATACAGTTGCTTTTGTTTAATATGATAGCACTTTGTTTCAGAGAAAGGATATAACATTCATTGCTTGTGGGGTTGAATACATGAATAAAATGAGTTTTTTAATTTACACAAATCAGGAAATAAAAATAATCTGAGATATGTACGTTTTATGGCTGGCATTCCGATCTAATAACTAAGACTGTTCTTTCGGCATTATTTAAAGATTATTTCCTTCCCCCATTTTGACTTTTGCACTTAAATTTGTTTCCCACTTTACACTTGCATTCTCTACATTTCGCACCCCTTTTTTACAATGCCCTGTTCGCGATTAGCTCGTCTTGGCAAGGGGAGAGCTTTACTTAAACACTTATCCTTTCCCCATTCACCTCTTATCTCTTTTTGCAGCTCCTGTGCTGTGCGATACGTGGCGCGTCTGCACTAACATACAGCCCCTTCCCGCCTCTCTGCCCAGAACCTAGCTTGTTGTCGCGTTTAAATCAATTTACGCGCGCTTTGGCATATTTAGTGGTTCTCTCTCGGTGGAAGGATGAAGATGCAGGAAAGATGATGCAAACGATGGTTGGCACGAGCCAAGAAGAAGGGGACCACAGGCGAAAGGAGGAAGTGGTGGAGGTGCCGCGCGGCAAATAGCTTCTGTTGGAAAATTGAAAAATGCCGTTGACAGATTTTTCTTACTTTCGGCTTGCAGCTGTCAGCCACGTTCCCCTCTGCGTTTCTTTCCCGCTACCTTCGCATTCAGCCCGAGGGAAGCAAGGAAATACTTTGGCATGCCGCAAACCCTGAAAAATTTATGAGAGGGAGTAAAAATTGAATCCTGTAACTAGCACAAATATGCGCAAATTTACTCATGGGAATTTGATAGTCTTAGTATTTGAGTAATATTCTTGCAATCTTCTTAGGGAGCGTAGCACGCAGGAGAACGCGCATTCCACGGCGTGAGTTTTCTTTAGAGTTGACTCCCATCAATGTGTCTTAATATGTGATAATATATTTATATCAAGCTTATCTGTTTTCCATTCAAGTTTAAATGAATGTTTATTTCAATCATATCTCGAATAATTGTTATTAGTTTTACTTATTTATTTGTTGTTCTTCTCCTTATTAATTGATTATAACTATTAACTCTTTTCACGTAGTTTATCGTATTCCGATTGTTTGCTGTTCAACCATATTGGGTGACTATCCCAATAATTAACACACAGGCATACGTAAATAAACCATAATGCGGCTTATCGATATTTACCGTTAAGCCAGCAACAGTTATAACTGCTCAGCTGTAATAAACACTAAACACAATCACCAAACACAAAACTCAAATAAACGTCAAACAAAAGACCTTTATTCACGTCTCCTTCCCTCCACATACCCTAATACCCAAATCAGTAATTTAATGTAAAGACAAATTGAAACGGATAATTATTTAACACCGTTGTTGTCGATTAACATTGAAAAATTAAAACTGTTTAAAATCTATAACCTGTTCAACGCAATTTATATAAACAGTTATTAAAAATATATACTTTCTTGAACATAAAGAAAAGTGATATATGTATTATTTTCAGACTTTTAATTCATTAACATATCTATTGATCATATTCTAAAACATTACCAATTTATTTAAATTTCCTTTTTAAAAAATAATGAAACACAAAAAAATAAAACAAAATTTGATTAAGCATACCCTACACCTACTTACTCCCAGTGTAGAGTATACTTATAATCAGCTGTCGGTACGTCGACTCTAGCCATAAATCTCTAAAACACAGCCAGAATCAATTGGCCGTACTGGGCTCGTAGTTATCATTGGGGGTTTACGTCACGGCGAAAGTCACGGCGCCCGTCATCATTACGTCGAATGTTGCAAAAAGAAGGGGCGCAGGGCAGGGGGTAGACCAGGAAGAGGAGATTCTTCTCTCTTCTGGTTGGACATTTGATTGTTATTATTAACACGTGACTGAAATGCGGCTAATTCAAGCGAGAATTTAATTAAAAATTTTACGCTAAATAAGTAAAGAGCTGCATGAAAAGACAGAGAAATGAGGGAACAAAAGCGAACGAGAGAAATGGAGAGAGACAGGGAGAGAATGAGAGAAAAAGGGGCCAAGAGAAAGCATGATGAAACGTGACATGAACATTTTGCCCAGAAGAATGGGAGAATGCGAACTGAAGCTGAAGCTGAAAGTTGTCCGCACGATGTTGTTCATTTTGCTTATGCCTTGTAAATTGTTCAATGGTCAAAGAATTTCCACGTTTTATGGCCATTTTTAATTGCAAACCGCCGGCTCTTTGCCCCCCTTTTAGCTCTTATTCTCGCACTTTCCTTGCCGGGTAATGGATAAGCCTGCGTGCCAACTCGGAACGTTGTCGTGCCAACAAAGGAAGGCTGCTGTGTCCGTGAAGTCCTCGCAAGACTGCCTCAAAGCTGTAGCCACAGCACACACAACAACCACAGCCAGGAATGAGAAAGAGAGAGAAAGGGAAGAGAGAGGTGGGCAGATGATATGGAGCGAGGGAAATGATGCTGCATTTTATCGATAGCAATTCGGATAGCTGTAGCTGAATCACGATGTGGCGTCCATTAATTGTTTAATTTATTGACCCAACAAAGGCATTTCGACCAACTTTATGGACATTAAATGTCAGTTGATTAAGCTGTGCTGCTTCTGAAAATCGCCTAGAGAGGCAGCTACTTGCTATTTTGCGAGAACAGAAGAAGTTGTTTCAAGAAACTTTCAACTTTCCATAAGAAGTTTGGCTTTACGTTAATGAGAATCGCCTTGAGAGAAGCTAAGGCCACAATCTAGTTCATAATTATGAAATTTGGAAGTATGTAAATTTAATAATGGCTTTTCCATAGTTTATGAACTGGTCTTTGAACAGTTAACGCGTTTTCTTTTGGCTTAATGCGGCTCTTAATTTTCTAGAAGCAAAGTTTTTATATTCACTAGGCCCGTGAAAGTAATTCACTTTTAAAAAGCTTTAATTTGTTTTCATTGATACGATTTGTGTCCTTCATCAAATGAGTTTTCCTCTAAGGCTGTCGAAATAATTCCAACTAGTTTTTCCACTTCAGACCCCTTGAAAGAATGCGCAAAACCGAAGTGTTTTGTTATGGATGCCAAGCTTAAAAATTCGGAAAATTAAAACAAACTTTCAACTCAATTACAAAGCCATTGAACAAAACAAATTGCCAACAAAAGCGGGTGCAAAACAAAGAGGCGAACAACAACATAAGCACAGCTAAGCAAACGACAATGGGAAAGAAAAGAGGCCAAGAGAGACGGGAGTAGTGTCCAGAGATAGCGAGCAAAGTCCGAATGCATTTAGCTGTCGATATACAAGCAGAGCCAACGCAGGCTACGCTGGCACTCCGAATCTGCTTGCTGCTCCTCATTCTTATTTCCACCTCTTCCATCTTTGTCGTTGGCAAATGAATTTCCTGCTCTTAAGCCATTATTATTCTTAGTGTTTCGCAGATGTGGAAAGGGGAAGGTGACTTTCTTTTTCGACTTCAGTTTGGCTGCATTTTAATGGTTATTTGTTGTTGTTCTTTCTATTGTTATTGTGCTTGCTGTTGTTGTTATAGTTATTATTATTGCCATAGTCCTGGCACGGCATTGTGCACTGAAGGAGGATGCAGTTTCCCCAGTTTTGCTACTCCACACGAAGTCAAAGCCAACTCTGCTTATGATTTGTGCCTGGCGGCCTCGAGCCCGTGCTTTAACCAAACAAAGTATGCTTCCTATGTGTGTTCAGGTGTGTGCAGGTGTGTGCGCCACACATTGCAATTATTACAACGAAATTTGAAATTTTACACACACAATTGGCGCCAGGTTGAACTTCGCCTGTGCCGAATTCACTCAGGCTTACGAAATTATGCACGATTATATCGTGCAGCCTCATATACTTTATACACCAGATCCTTATACGAGTATTGTTTGCAATGCGCTAATGAGTCAAAAGTGCACTCAAAGTGAGTTTAATGCACAAGATGCTCATCAAAATTTCAATTTTGTATATTGCAGCTTAGTGAAGATTGACATAAATGAAGACTAAGTAAATTAACACTATGTACGAAATATATATGCAATACTTTAGAAGCTTATGCGTTTTTGAATGCTCTTTAAATAGCAAGAATGTTGACTACAACCATTGAAAATACTTTGCCATATTTAATGTTAATGGTAATTTCAAACCATTACTCAATCAAAAATCGAAAAAAAATATCTCTTAACTAAATTAAATTAATAGAAAAGTTATTTTAGCAGAATTTAATTTATAAAGTTAATATTCTTACATTTTTTAGGGGTTTTTTAAACTTTTTCAGATGGGAAATATTTTTAATTTTTTTTTAAGAATTCACAACGATCAAACTTTTTTATACGAATATAAAAAAATTGCCCTTCTATTAATATTGTTCTATTTAATAAAGTTCTTTATTTGTTATTTAAATTCAGTTTCAAAACTTCCCATTCAGTTACAAATTTTCAACTGAATTTTTTTCTGTCCTCAGAAGAACTAAACAAAATTTTTTGTGTTAACTTAATTGTATTAACACTTGAAGCTCAGTTTTTTACACTATATTTAATGAATTTGCACAGTATTCTACTGTACAATAAACTATTCCTCAGTTGCCAAATAAATCTGCTTTATAAGTACTAAATGAATATGAAAACAATCAGTCACAACACTTTTGGCATTACCTGCTGCGAAAGATCCGAAACTAATGAGTCAATATCTATATCCAACGAAGTGCGTGAGGTGCATGCAAATTGAACAATATTTAGTATCTGAATGGGGCATATATTGCACGATAACACGATTAACAACAACAGATTTGGAGGGCTAACACACAGTTTGAAACAATTTACGGCAATATGCCCGAAACTGAAATTCGAAATCTAAAAACGGTCACTTGTTGTGTGCTCTCGACTCGACTCGACTTGATTTCGTCTCGTATTTCGCTTCCGATTGGGACTTGCACTCGGGGAATTTATTCAGCTCGGTTATTTTGCAACCGTTAACGTGCGACGCCGACCAGGAACTGAAATGGAAACTGAAATTGAATGTGGCCCAAACTGTTGCGACAACGCAGACAAGACAAGACGAATACGAGCGGCAGTCGAAGCCAATAGACGAGCAACGCGTGCCGAGTGTCGTGTGCCGAGCACCCAGTACGCAGTCGGCGCTGCCAAGTTGGCGGTGCTCAAGCGGCTTCCAATTGCACTGCGTTCCAGTCTAGGGTGATGAGAATGGGATAGAGTGGGACGTAACTGGGCTGATAACGAAGTCAGCTGGCAGCTGCTGCCTAAACAGCTGATTGGCGAGTTGGCAGCATGTGTGGGAGATGAGGGGTACCGGCTGAAGGAAAAATAGGAGTAGAAATTTCAAGACTTTGGCAATTATGGTAAAACGCATGGGGTTAAGAGAACGAGCTTAATCCAAGCCATATATCGTATGGTTTCTCTCGACTGAATATTGACTTTAATTACCGTAAGGCTTGGGACATTTCAACGTGACAGTTATACTGGTTTTAGCTTCATTTGAGAAATCTGTGTAATCCAGACATTATCCTCTTAAAGTCTTATGATTTCAAAATAAAGATACATTCATTGACATTTATAGGATTTACTTTCTTTTTTAGTATTATCATTATTATTGCCATTAATATTTACAAGCACCAAAAATAATGCTAAATTATTATTGTTATTGTAATTATTATTGTTGATTATTAAATTTTATTTTAATGACTTTTTGCTAAAAGCAGTATAATTTGCTTAACTGTCTCGATACTCAGCTGCATTGGTGAGGTAACTGCATCATTCTGAATATGAAATAAATATCCTATAGAATATTAAATATATGATTGCTGCATTTTTGGCTTGATGCATTAAAGCAGCGGGCAAAGTACTCAAGGCACCTAAGCGAATTATACTGTACTTACTACCTTTTCTATTCCACTTTCTACTACCTTTTTGTAACATAATATTTACTTTTACTGCGCCTGCGCCAGACCCAAAACACTCAGCCCCTCCGTGCCACCTGCTACTGGAATGCCGCATTCCGTGCCAAAACGAACTGTTGCTCATTTTGCCAGCGGAATTCTGTCGCAAGCAACTCGACATCCCGGCGGCAAAATCACTTTGGATGCATGATGATTTTTTTGCACGTTTATTTTCGTCATCTTTACATGCGAAAACACTTTGGTCGCGTGTCTACAGTCGCTTGTCCAGGTGGATGCAACCTGACCGAGCTGACCCTGCAGCTGACTGCACATCAATTGCAATTACGCTGCACCGTGAGGGAGAGCATGGGAAAGAGGGAGAAGAAATAAGCAGAATGTGATGGAAACGAGGCTCGGCTCGGTTCGGACACGCTAAGTGTTTTGGGATGTGCCAGCTAGTTGGCAAAAAAGGATTTGCATTTGCCTTTGCGCCAAAGTGAAGCTGTATGTGTGTGTGTTTCAGCTTGACTTGTGATATAGCTGGCCGCCTGTGCAAAGGTGCACTCCAGGTCGCCCTTACACAGTTCCTCCTCCACCGCCATCGCTGCGCTTATCGAAAAACGGAAGCCCAAAAAGCCACACAAGGTGCACATCCGCCCATGCAATACGAGATAAATTCCGCCTCTCTCTTTTTCCTATTTTTTGCACTGTTTGCGGATTTTCGTTGTGTGTGTATTTGTGTCTAACAACGTTTCATTTGAGTTTGGCTAACCTTTGCACATTTTGTTTTTGTGTTTTCAATTTTCATTTGCGCGCCATAACCAAAATTTTAATCGCATTAAATGAATTTGTAAGCTCTTTTGTAAAATTGCAACTATACAAAGAATTTTTTCCATTAGATATTATTCAATCAAATATACCCAGTAAATGTTAAACAAACAAGGTTGAATTGCTAACGACGTGTTAAGGATTTAATAGTTGCTGCTTTTCTCAGTTCTGTCGTACATTAATAATTTTCAAGATTATTCGTTTAGTTTGCTATTTTTTCTGTTTCTGAATGTTAGAGGATATCTTTTGGCAAAGTATACCCATTAATCCTTATTTGCAATTTTCTGCAATTGATTTTCAATTCCAATTTTCTTTACGTTAGTTAAAAGCAACCGAAATGACATTAGAAAGCTTTGCAAATTGTTGCATTTTAATTAACTCTCAAGCACCTGACACACCTCTCATGGCACCCGTCTGCCTCCCCTGTGCGTACCCCCTTGCCTACCAGACAAACAAATGCAAAACAGACGACCGCAAATGAAAAACCCGTATTTGGTTAAGCGGCAAACCGCTCGAGTGTAACCGATGACCAGCGTTGCACACACACAAGCACCGTTACAGATTCATGCTCACACACATATCCCACGCCATATTCTTTGCAAATCTAAAGCTAATTTGAATAATTTATTAAAGCAGAGAAGCTACAACAAAGCATTTTAAAAAATTCATCGAACGAGTTAGTATAATTAACTTTTGGGGATCGGAATGAAAAATGACATTATTAATATGTACTTAGGTATACAAGGTAAGGCCAAAAACCAAAGTAAGAAAGGCCAAAGTGTTCGGTTTTTATCCAATTTGCAACTCTTAAATGTTGAGTTAATGTTAAGTTTTTCGGACAACTCCACGTATGCCATAATCCTATACAAAAGCTTATTAGTGAAAGAAGCTTCAGTCCAGCGAAAATTGGAGAACGTGATGCGGACGGAAAATTTGCGTTAAAAAGGCTTTAAGTGTGTGGATGTGTCTGTGTGCTTTTGTGTAGCGAATGTCTGCGTATGTATGTGAGTATGCGTATGTATGCGAATGACATGCTATTAGAGTGCGGCCTGCAATTAGGCCAACCTGACACGTTGCATTTGGCCGTTGGCGATTTTCAAATTAACGTTGCCTACTTTTTGGGGCGCCGCGACGATGAGATAAAAGCGAGTTGAATGTGAGTAAATTTTAAATGCATCGCTTATCAAAAAGTTGCCATCAAATTTTGTAAAATATATTCAAATATGCTTCTAAAACAATTTGTTAAAAAATGTTTAAGTTATTTAATAATAAGTTTAGATAATATTAATATGGTTATATACAAGTATGTATGTTAGTTATTCAATTACCTATATATTGTTTGTGTATTTATTTTTAATTAGTTTATAAAATAGTTTTTTTTTTCATACATTCCTGCATAAGTGTTTACTTATTAACATATGTTTGTTTTTAATTATTCGTTTATTAAATAAATTTATTGAATTAAATAATGGAGTTTTCCGAATCGTTTCGAATTTCACTTTTTTATATCCATATCTAGGTGGTAATTAATTGTGATATTTATACAGATATTTATTTCGCAATGCAGCAACAACAACAAATGCTGTGGTCAGCTATTCGACATATAGTAGAAGTTGACCCGTCGCTGTAGTCATCGCCGAAAACAGAAAACCACATTAAATTTTGACATGGGTCCATTATACAAAGAATGAGATAGAATGAGTGAATGAGAGATTACCAGAAAGAGATAGCAAGTGGGTGTCGGAAAAAGTTTTTATTCGAATTGTTGGTCAGCCTCGTTTCGCACATAATTTGCTATTGTTGTTGTTATTCTTGCAGTGCAGCGTCTGAGGATGCTCGTCCAATTTCAAAATGGATTTGTGTGGACACAAACAGTGCCGCTCACACACACACACACTCACACATCCATTCACACACACGAACACAGCTAGAAAATGAGAGACAGACAGAGAAAGGGACTGGAGTCTTTTTTAAATATGCATGAACACCTTTTCGAGCTGGTGGCAGAGACACACACGGCGCATACTTGATAACAGAAATCTCATTTCAACGCCAGAAACAAAAGACAAACCAAAATTCAGCGCAGAGAGCACGAATTTTATAATTTAAGGTGATAAATTTTAAGCGATTTATTACTGACAATTTTTAATTAAATTTCTTTTCCAGCAATTGAATTGCAGGCAAGCTCATAACAAGGTTTGGTTAACTTCAAAAAACAAAGGAAAAAGAGTAAGTCCCCAGACTTAAAGAACGTGCAAGTACGTGTGTGTGTCAGTGTGCCGCAATTGGCTGTGCAAATGTGTGCGGAAAATTAAAATGTTTACCTTTGTAATGAGCATTGATGTTTAATGTCTCTCTCTGTCAGGTGCTTGGGCAGGCAGCAGAAACAAATTTACTATACGTCCTGCTCGTAACTCTAGTCATGGACGCAGTCAGTGCTCATCATCATCATCTTCGAGGGCCATCAATCATCATGCCTCGGGTGTGGCAATTCAATTGGCCCACATCAAGTTAACTGAGAATCAAAGGGGATGGAGAGTATCTCATTTCGGTAGACTGGCGTTGGGGATGTAAGATACATCTAGTTATTTTAGTTAACAGTGGCTCAACAGCTCACTTGGAATAAAGTTTTGAATATCCACTAAAGGATGCATCACATTGAGTTCGAAAAAAAATGTTTAAAGCCTTATAAATGGCTAAAATATTATGAGCTCATAAGGCAAATTTTAAAATTTTCACATGACATTATTTCTTATATTTTGGTATAAAAACTTAAAATTGGCCAACATTACAATGCATAAGCTGCATGTGACAGTCCAAGAGAAAGCCCACGCAGCAGGATAGCTAGAGTCGACACAATCATCATCATCATCTCGGCATGATTATCATTACCAATCTCCAATCACCTGTGTCAGCCTTGGTATCGCGCTGTGACTGGGTTGATCAAAGGATTCGGGTTCACACATTGGTAATGAATCACTCAGTTGATGTTTTCCTAATTTCAAATGCATTTAAAATTTCAACAAACTTGCTTTCGATTTTTCAATTCGATTACTCGGCAAACGATAAGAGCTAAAAGTATATAAGAATGATGACTATTTTATAAATATTGTATATGAACATTTCAATTAGATTTCTTTCGAAACAAAATTCGGAAAAAAGTAAGCTCGATTGTTTAGCGTATATATTATATATCTATTATTATATTATATATTTTATATCCTTTATTACATACTTGCAGACGGCGTAATTGGGAATTGTGCGTTCATCGAAATTGTGTCTAAAATAATTTCTAAGTTATTTATTCTAATTTATTATTAATCTATATCTATTCGCGAATAAAATTTTAAAAATACTTTGGACGTTCAATAATATTGAACATGGTGGGCAACCTCTTGACGTGCGGGCTTGACTGTAGCTATTTTCACATGTTTTGTAATGTTTACGTGTATGTGACTCTTTCGTCTTTGTACGCACATTTTTGTACATATTTTTTTCCATTACACTTTAATGCACGTGTGTGTGTTTGTTCTTTTAAGACATTGCTACACAAGGCAAACGTGAGAAATGTGTTAAAAAGTTGCATGCCGAGCAGAAGGACAAGAAACAGAAACATAGCTAAAGCCTTCATCATTGTTGTTGTTCTTGTTGAGCTCGTTCGTCTCGCTTTTTCGTTGTTTTTGCCCTTTGCTTGTTTGCGTTTTGCTTTTGAAGTCTCACATACACACAAACATAGAGTAACACCCACGCCAAGATTGTGAGAAAATGGAAATTAAATGAACTTGAAATTGTGAAAAAGCTCAGATAGAGATATAGTCGCCTACATACATCTCACACCTGTCGTCGTGCACTCGCACACAAAGAACACAATGAGCACCTGAACAACAACAACTGTAATAAGAACAACAATCCCGTCGTCTTATCTTTTAAGCGTAGGTGCACGACCCTTCTCCTTCCTCACCCATCCACAAACGCAACTTGTGTTGCCCTTTGCCGTCTTCTGTTTGTTCCCTGTGTGCCTGCTTATTGTGTTAACAACAACAACAACGAAGAGTTAGAAGCAACTTTGCAGCTAGAACCAACTTTTGGGCGAGCGGGAAACATTCGAATGAGAGAATCAACTAAAGCAACCATGCGCTCAAAAGTAGGCAACCGTATTTTTGTATTTCCAAAAATTGGATTATCCATTGATTGACATTGAATCTAAACCTTTAGTGAAGAATTTCAATCGGTTAGCCAAAGTAATGAGTCCTGTGCCCCAGTCTAATGGATTGTTTGCCGTTAAAACGATATAAAAAAGGCACTGCTGGGTAATAACACAAAAAGAAGCTATCATCGGCATGGTTAGGCTTTAATCTCGTTGCATGTTTTGCCATCTATCTCCGTCGATTTATCGCATATTAGTTACAAATTTATAAAAACACAGAATTTTACCACATGGTTCAAGTCGCTAGTTATACCATTAAAATTCTTTATGGCAGCTATATATATATTGATCTGATTCTGATACAATTAATTAAACACAGTTAGATTCGGATTGAGTAAATTTAATAGAGATAACATATCATACAAAACAAACGAAAATCGGGCGACCGGTTTTATGTGTATATATACTGATCGTTCCGACTTATTTACAACGTGAACTAATAAGATGTGCGTCTACTTCATAAACAATAACAAATATATAATTAACATATAATAATAATCAAATGTATATTTTATATAACGAAATATATTTTTTCATTTTTTTATTAATCACCTAAAAAATAAAAAAAAGTAACTTCAACTCTCTAATTTACCACGCCTAACTAGATTAAACTAGGCGGGTCCACGTAAGCGATTAACCAACAAAAGTCCTACCTCATTCAAACGATTTACAATATTGAAGCGACAACCTGAAAGGGGGATAAGTAAATTAGTTATTTGTATATTGTAGTTTAAAGCTGGCATTTTAGCCCACCAATTTTGATGTCCACCATGTCACCGGTACTTATAACGTAGCGCTCTGCGGCTGCCTCCGCTTTCTGAACTTCAATACCGAACTTTCCATAAATCGCAACAAAGTACTGTTTTTTTTTAAGTACACAATGAGTAATTTGAAGTTGTAAATTACCACTTTGTTTAACTACTCACCAAACTGTTAGTCTTGTTTCGCTTAAAACCACGCTGCTGATAAGGTTGGAGACGCATATAGCCTAGTGTGCAGCTCTCTTCGGTAATGTAAAAGGCATAATCGATATTCTCCAATGAAATGAAGTTTAAATCTGCTGCTGGCGCTTCAAAATCAAAATAAATTAGTAGTTAATTTTGTATCACAAATAAAATAACTTACAGATACACATTGATTCAAATGCTGGAGAAACTTGTTTCATGGGTTTGGGTGCAATATTGCTAACACCGCGAAGCCAGGAAAACACTGGAGATATCTCGTTTCGTGGCTGTGACTCTTCAAACTGCTCAGGCTCCATAGCTGCTACCTGTTCAGGCTCTATCGCTGCTACCTGTTCTGGGTCCATCACTGCCGCCTGCTCTTTACAAGCTCCTGGCCTTTTCTTTTTGTCTTGAGATACAGGTGCTTGCTCCTTCACTGGCTTCTCAACCCGTTTGTAGCTTGAAGCCTTACGCTTACGTTTTAGTGTTTTGCTATCAGCAGCACCACCCGATCCCAAGTATGTTTCTCGCATAAAAGAGAAGGGGTCGCTGAGGGTATGACAAAAATCGTTGCGCACTGGCATTTGACCTCGCTTTGATTTACGAACTGTTAAAAAGATTTATGTACTTAATATAAATATTATAATAACTATCTATATATCGCTTACTTGTGATATTATCATTTTCTTCTTCCTCTTTCTTCTTTTTCTTTGCCCGAGGAACACGGCTCGAGCAGGGTGGCTTGAACACATCATCTTTTAAAGTTTTTTTATTGGTTGTTTTCTTGTTCGGTTTTGGTTTTTTATTTAAAGAGCGCTCAAATGCCGCACGAGCAGCGTGACTGGTACTAGGTTGATCATCTAGAGGAGGCGGCGAGATAGAGTGCACACGCAATGGCTCCATATGTTCTGAAATGCTTTGATCCTCTGCTTCAACAATATTTTCTTCTACTGCCAACTGAGACTCTTCGACTGCATTAGTCGCTAACTGGTCTTTTCCAGAATTACAATTCGATGTGACCGAGGGAGGTTCCACAATGGCCGCAGAATCAATGCAGGGTGTAGCTGAAGGATCCTCCAAAGACACTGCCGGTTGCTCCAAATACACTACCGGTTGATCAGAAACATCTTTTCCAACACCGCAATCCAATTTCACTTTACTGGGCATTAGTTGCGAAAAACGCAATGAGACAGGCGGAGGTGGCACAATGGGCAGAGCATCAATGCTGGGCGTAGATAAAGAGTCTTCCAAAGACGCTGCCGGCTCCTTTTGAAAAGTGATACTTGTTTTCTCTTTCGTTGAGATTTGCTGAGAAAAACGCATTGAGACTGGCGGAGCAGGTGCAATGGTCACATCATTAGTGCACAGTGAAACTGATGGCGGAGCTGATGCTATTTGAATGGCAGAATCGCAAAGTCGAGCTTGTTTTTTAGGTGACGGCGACGACAATTCGTTATCTGAATCACCTTTTGTGTAGAGGCTGCGCTTACTACACGATTTGTTGCTATTTTTCATACGCAATTTAATGGTACGTGATAGTGACATATAATCCATTAACTCTTGCGTCTTGAAAGAGAAAGATATAGGAATTAAATTAATTTGCTTAATATCTTTAATAATGTAACTTACCATTCGTACTGAACGCATTAGGTTTCCGCGCTTTTTATTAACAGTATTGTTGCTGCTTTCATTCTCTTCTGATTTCCGGCGTAATATCTCCTCTTTTATTTTCTTCTCCACAATCTGCTGATCCTCTGAGAGTTGTCCGTTGAACAGGCCCTGGGAATTTCGTTTGCGTAAATCAACTATCTCATAGTTGCTCATCTTTGCCAGCTCTTTGGCAAACTCCTGTCCATTAATTTCTGGACAGGATGGTTTATTCAGCACTGACTTTGCCCTTGCCCTTGTTGTCATTGCACGTTTTGGGTTTTCGTGACGGTAGTTGTGTAGGTCAAGCACCAATTCATCGTCATCACTCCCGGATTCATTTACCGTTTGCGTTTGCAATTGCTGCTTTGTGGCCTTGTCCCCTCCTAGAGACTCCAAGTTTAGAGGTATCAAACCGCCGGCACCTTCTTTTTGCTGAGGTGTATCGGACAGCAAACAGGAGGTTTGAATGCCACAATTAGTACTAGTACTAGGAGGAGCTGAAACAACTTCAGTTAGTCTTAATGCAGTACCTAGTGCTTCGGGGACAAGTTTCTCCATCGGCTCAGGTGGTAATTTAGGAGGTGAAGTATGTGATGTTGTTGGTAGCACAGAACTTAATGCTTGTGATTTTTCTGGTAAAGCATCTGATGTTGCTGGCGGTGAAGCGGCTGACAATGCTGGTGGGGAATCTGGTGGTAAATTAGCCGGAACAAGTTTTTCCTGCAACGTGCACACAGGATCAGGAACGGCTACTGAATCGAGCTTGTCTTGCTGCTCTGTGCCGGACGATTTGTCTAATTCCATTGCAGTTTCTATCACAGACACTTTTTTTATTGGTGAAATACGTTTCAAACGCACTTCTAGTTTGCTTCTCCGCATTGTTTTTTCCTCTCCCTGTGTCGCCTTCAAATAAGAACTATCTCTTCCGTTTTCCAAATTGAAACTGCGCGGCATGTCTTGTTCATCTGTTTTTGACTGTTTTTGAAACTTGTTGGGCGGTGACAACGGTAGTTGGTTTATGCCCTTTGTGCTCATCATATATCCTAGATAGCTGTTCTCAAAATCATCAGCGGTTAGCGGTTGACCATTTTTCGTCATAACAGATGTTGCAGCTTTTGGTGATTGTTTTTCACTTGGTTTACTAACAAGCGCCGGAGTGCTGCTGACCGCAGGTTCCTAAAAAAAAAGAAAGAAATTATTCTTATCATCAAAAGGAAATGCTAATAAAGCATTCTTACAAAACTCATAGGACTCGGTGTACTAATGCACTCATCATTGCTGTTCTTCAGTACAGTAGTGCGAATACATTTTTTTAAAGGCGAACGACCAACTCTCCTTCGGGCTATGGATGGTGACAAGCTTAAAGAGCGCTGAAGAGGCATCGGAAATGTTCTCCCATTTTCATGTTGCGGTTGGGAGTCTACAACACGATCCTGCTCCACTGGATCGCAAGATCCATGTCCATTTTTCGGTCCAGCGGATTGTTCTGGTATCGTCTCTTTCGGTGTGGGATGCCTCACCAAGTCTACGCCAATATCAAACGATATGTCTGGAACAGCTAGTAGAAATTGTTGATTGTTCTTTGGCTTGCGAGATGTTTTATGATTTAGGAATGCCCTCAGACGACTGGCATCTGGTTCCAAATCATTTAAAATACTCTCCAGCTCGACCATTGTATTTTCAATGAAATCCGTCCTGTACAAGAAGAAAAATGTTTACAAATTTTGCACAATGTTTCCATACAAATTTAATAGGGAGAGTATGTTTGTTGATTTCTTTTCGATTTTAAATTTACAAGAGAGAGTGCGTCAATCTACTTACATTTTGTATGTAGCGCTGCTTAACTTAAATAAATAAATAATTTTTCCTGTTGCCTATGCGGTGGAATTAAAAACAAAGTGGACGCCAACCAACATACAGCGTTTGACAGCACTGACATTAGGGATGGTACGGAAATATCGTACCTATCGTTCGACACAACATACTTCTTAACTACTTGATTTCTTACTATTTTTTTTAGATTGATAACTTTATGAAGCAAGATGGTATTATTGCATGAAATATTGCTTAGTTTACGAGACATAGGATCCGATAAGTCTAATTTTTATATTCAGTGTTTACAAGCCACTGTTAGTGTGACCAGTTCTTAAAAAGTATATTGATTCATACATTCAAAAAGTTGTATGAATGTGGTCTCACCGCGTTTATTAACAGTTTCGTTTGAAAATGGATTACACTTTTTTTCTTTATTATTAAACTCTCAAACATTATAAATGATCAACTTCGTAAAAATGAATGTAAGAGGGAGGAGTCTTGGTAAACTCCATAAATTCATATATTCATATATTCTTGCTCACCAGTCAATTGAGCCATGTCCGTTTGTCTGTTTAAACACAAAACTCAGCCACTATAAAAGCTAGATCAGATTTCACATGAAGGTTCCTATATTTCCTATGCAGATTTTAAATGGTGGTTGCCACCCCCACTTTTGGGGACAAACATCGTTCAGCGAACAAATAACGCAGACTCGGATGACTTACTCTTTTTGTATATGGTACAATAATCTGATTTTTATAAAGATTGGGCTGCATATTTTTTACATATTACATAATTTATAACGATGCCTTTATCCATAACTAAATTATTTATAGGCTGTAAAATGAATTTGGTTGGAGAATTATCTGGAAAGGTGAGTAAATCACCTATTCGAAATCCATTAACCACATTTGAAAAAAAGGCCTTGTTTGTCGAATAACCACAAAATAAAACGAATAATATTGGAATGCATCTATTTTGTTATTGAAAAACACGTGCCTTGAGGATATAAAACATTTGTAATAACTAGACAAGACAATTTACAATTTACTAAGCACAGCTTACGAATCTAAGAATTTTTGGGCTCATTCTCCTTATCCTTACTCTTGAGCGGACCCTTTTCCTTGTCTCCTTGTCCTTTTTCCTTGTCACTGTGCTTGTTCTGCCGATTCTCTCTATTGCGGCGCTGCAAGTGCGAGTGCATGGTGGCCTCGATGTGTGATAAGGAATTGTGATACTCCTGCTTGATACGCTCGTACTCCCGCTTCATGTGTGCATCCTTGTCCTCGGCGTACAGCTTATAGTTGTGGGCGGTCCGCTTAGCACTCTGATAGCGCTGATGGGCCACACGCAGTGCCTCCTCGTGGGCATCGCGTAGGGATTGCATCTGGGTGCGCCAATGCTCTTCGACCTGCTCTATGGTTTGCTTCTGCTTCTCCCATTCGCTCATAACGGCCTTCATGGATTGACGCTCGCATTCAATGCTCGAATGGTGCTCTTCCATTTCGCGCATCAAGTCGGCAATTCTTCGATTCTTCGCTTGCATCTCGTTGCGATATTTCTGCATGATTTGCTTAAGCTGCTCATCCTTCTCGCCCAGCAGATCCTGCATCTGTTCTCGCTCGGCAAGTATTGTCTGCTTTAACAACTCAACCTCTGTCTGGCGTTGTTGCAGATCCCGGCTGACCACTTGGTACTCGCGCTGCAGGCACAAGCTACGTTCCTCTGCTTGCTGCACACGCAACGTGAAGCGTTTCAACTCGGCGGCAAACAGCTTAGCCATCTCATCCCGCACACGCTGTTCGATGCGTTTGATACGCGCTTCCGTGAGTTCTGCTGCGACGGGTGAAGAAGGTTCATCGCCGTCTCCACCAGCACCGGGCGATATCATTGCAACAACTTGTCTGGCGGGGCTCGTCTCCTGCTTCTCCTTGTCCAGTTCTGCACTCTCCTTGAGCTTCGCCTCCAGCTGCATTTGCAAATTCTTTGACCGCTCCAACTCGTTTTTCAACTCATCTAATTCCTTAGCCTGCAGCGAGTTCATATTCTGCAGCCTTAGCATTTGGATTTCGATCTGTGAGGGCGATAAAGTTAAAGCTAAGTGAACATTAGAAACATTCTAGACCTACCTTGGTTATCTCTGCCAACTGATCTACGCATTTGGTGCAATTGCTTGAGCCCTCTTTGATGGCCTTGGCCAGTTCCTCCTGCTTTTGCCGCTCCAATTTCTCACGAAACGTTTGCAGCTCTCGCTCATGCCGAAGCTTTTCCGTGTCAAGTATTTTGGTAAGCTCCTGCGACTTGATCTCGGCCAGTTCTATGTTGCGCTGTAGCTGAGCCATTTGTTGACGCAGCTCGAGCAGCTCCTTAACGTTGTCCGAATCGTTCAGTTTACGCAGTTCATAACTGAGCGTGTCTTTCTCATTGGCAATCTCCGTATAGAGTTTTTTCAGGCGCTCCACTTCACCCTGCGCATCCTTTAACAGTATCTTATGGCGCTCCAATTCCAAGCGCAAATCGTCCGCCGTGGTACGTGTGCGCAGCTGGCGATTGTCATCCAAGAGCTGTTCATGCTTGCGCTGAATATTGTTGTTTTCTTGCTGCAAATCTTCCAACTGCAATTGCACTTGCTTGAGTTTCCTATTAACACTCTGGTGCTCAGCAGTTACTGTCTCCAACTGCAAACGCAATGCATCCCGCTCGAGTAACACATCATCAAGTTCGCTCTGCAGCTTGGACACATTGAGCGATGAGTTGAGTTGCCTCTCACTCAACTGCTCCTGAAGCACCTTGACACGATTCTCCAGGCGGTGTTTGTCCTCCTTGAGAGTGGCCAACTGCACCAAAGTGTTATTCTCTTCTTCGCGCAGCACACGCAACTCGGCGGTGCGTTCATTAAGCTGCTTCTCCAGCTTACGCACTTCTTCACGCTTGCCCTTTAAGTTGCCCAATGCCCGATAGAGTTCCTGCTTTATGTGACCCATACGATCGGCTGGATTCATTGGTGTACTACCCGCCAGACGAGAGGGCAACCGACTGGGCGATTCCCCGACATCAGAATGATGCTGCTGGATAAGAGTGTCCATTAGATCCAGCTCTGCCGTGGTGCCATTCACTCGCTCCGTCAGCTGTGCTATAGTCTGTTCCATGCTTGCCACCTGCCCATGCAGATCTGCAATGCACTGCTGCTGACGCGTATATTCTGCCTCGTAGTCAGGCTTCGAGGCCAACTGTTTGCAGCGTAGTTGAGCCACATCCAGGGCTGCATTAAGCTCATTGATCTTGTCTGCCTTGTCTAGCAGCATGGATTCATGGCTGGACTGAAGAGCATTGTAGCGCATGTGCATCTGATCGAGCTCCTGTTTCTTCTTGTCCAGCTGATCGCTCAGTTGGTGCAGCTGTTGCTGCATCAGTTCTGTCTGGGCACGCTGATGCTCCTCCAATTGCTTAATTCGCAGTTCGGCATTGCGATCGTCCCGTCTGTGCATGTCCCGTTCCACAATATCATATTTACGCTGCACATCCGCCAACAGAGTTTGCGCCGTTTCGAGCTTACCCACCAGCTGGGTGTTCTCCGTCTCGAGGAACTTTTTTTCGGTGCGTAGCTTCTCAATATTGTTTTCCAGATTCGAACATTTCTCTTTGCTGTCCACAAGCAGTTCATGTGTGTGCTGTTTTTCCCGCAACGCTCTGTCCAGCTCTGCCTGGGCAATGGTCAAGCGCTTCTGGAACTCATCCACAGTCTTCTGCGCGTCCAGTGCCACTTTATTAATGGTGTTCAGCTCACGATTCTTCGAGTCAAGCAACATTTGCATCTGATGCATTTCGCTGGCACTCACGTAATCCCCCTGATCCTGTTGCTGATGGTGCGCTTGATGCTGCTGACGCTTGTTGGATAGTGTAGGTAAGTGGGGCAAGGGCTGGGCGGGTAATATGTTTGAGGGGAAATTTGTTGTCGAGTCAATTGTGCTCTCCTCGTCGTCGTCATCCAAATCGTCGAAAGCATTTTCCAGTAAGTTTCCCAACTAATTGAAGTTTATTCGAAAAAATTTTGAGCACAATTTCAATTGGTGCTTGCGTCGATTTTACACTCACCTCCGCCTCACGACGCTTCTGATCCTGTAGGGCTTCTTCCTCTTCCTGTCGCTCCAGCGTTGAGTTCACCTTGAGCGCTTCAGCGCCCTGGAAAAGGCTGACGCCCGGCGTATTCATGTTTGACGTCGCCACAGGCGCTTGTCATAAACTTATTAATTTAAATTTGAATCTAAACGTAGTGCGCAAGCGTTGTTCTTTTTATTTTTCTAAGCTCAGTATGCAGTTTACAGTTTGCCCGGGCGCAACAGATGCTAGCCAAAACATACCTTACACAGCACTGACCCAAAAAAAACAGTCTGTTATTCACATATACTGATATTGAAACATTGTTCACACAAATAGCAATATCACTTATATACAAACCACTAATTGGTTTACAGGCTTTTTGTTTTGTCAGTCAACAGCATACTCTAAAATTATTCAAACAAAAACAATATGGTAGCTCTACTAGAAGTAGTTCATATGTAAACGGAACTACTTGTTCCGCGCCAGCATAAACAACAGCGCTGCCAACTCATTTTTACAATGTTTGCAGATTGTGAATGCTCCTTGAATTGCAATCTCAAGACACGAACCCATTTGTGTCCCGCATAACAGCATTGAGAGAGCAGTGCACTGCTTGCTTTGGTTTTTTTTGGTTATTTTTTCAAATAAAACACGGCTGTGTGGCAACTTTTGAAAAGGAAAACGAATCGGTGTCTCTAAACTTGAACTTTAATCTTATTTATAGAAAAATTTTATTAACTACCGATTTGCACATATTCTTTGAGCTAAAAATGGTTTCAAAAACTCTCTCGTCGCGCTACTTGGCCAAAAATATTATAATCGTTATAGGGAACATCAATAAAACTATATACACCATATGTATACATAAAGAAAGACCCATTATAAGTAAAACACTCGGTAAATTTCTTTTGCTTTTTTCAAATTTTTTCGTTTTATTATTATTATACAGACTTTCCATTCATAAACGCACTTACATTGGGACATTTATCTAATTTCTCTGCATCTATTTGGAAAACCTTGGACAAACGTTTCCAACTTTGCGCATCAAAGTAATAGAAAGTGCCACGCTCTTTTGTACCATTTTTTTCATATTGATTAATGCCAGGAATTCGAGTAATCCAAATTTTCTCATCCACGTGATACCGCCACTCGCGACTGTGCCTATAAGAATTAAAAGAAAATAAATTAAAAACGAACATATGTATCTCCATTTTCTTTAAAGGACTTACAGTTCAGACGCTGCCATCAATTGCATTTTGTCGCCGATATTCGTGTAGAACAGGAAAAAGAGCAGATCTTCTTGCAGCACTTTCAGTGCGGGCGCTGTGAGCTTATCTCTAATCGCAAAATTGATCAGATATTCGGGTGGCACGTTGTACTCAACGTCTTGTGCTCTGTAAATGATAAAGGAATTTAGTTCGATTTGCCACTGCAAGCTCTAATGCTATCCTTGCTCACCTGCAGGGCTGTTCCACGAACGGTCCAGCGAATGTTGGATGCAAACTCTCTTGTGAATTCAGATTCAAGCCGAGGCCCGTGAGGTCCGTACCTAGTGACAGTGTCACCAGATTGGGATCCGTTTCGGCCGCTCGGATGAAGGTCAGCAGACCGACCATGCCAAACTGATTATTCACCATGCTCGCTGGTATGTTTGTGACCTTTCCTGCAATCAAGAGTGGGGTTGAAAAGGATTAGATGGAGTCGTTGTGGTTTCTCATGCATCTCATACTCACCATCTGGCGATGTTTGTACGCCGCTTTTCACAAGTTTATCATTGCTGGAATTATCGTTCATATGGTCGCCGGAGCCAGTACCGCTGCCACTGCCACTGCCCAGGCCGCCGCTCACGCCCATCATCGCATTGTTGCCGGTAACACCAGTGTTTAGACCAGTACCGCTACCACTGCCTGCGCCTCCGCCACTTCCGCTGGTGCCCACTAATCCTACATGCGTCGCACTGACACCGCTGCCCCCTGTGCCACTTGCACCGCCGCCGCTGCCAACAACGCCGCCAAGTCCGCTGCCAACGGCGCCGTGTCCATTGCCCCCAACAACGGCACCAGATGATGTTGTGCCCGTCGAGCCTCCTCCTCCTATTCCTCCGCCGCTAACAACAATTGAATTCATTGGCTTTTCCGTGCCGTCCAGATTGTTCTCTGTGATGCCACCACTGCCGCTGCCGCCGCCTCCGTTGCCACCGCCAGCACCACCGACAACGCCGCTACCGCCACCGCTGCTGTTGCCTATCGCATTCGTTGTGCCATCCGAATTCTGAGTGCCCGGTAACGCTGGAAAGTCCTCGTTCGACATCGTGAATTCCGATTGCTCTGACGTCGGTTGCTTCACCATGCCAACTGCAAATAGAGAGATAAGTTGGAAGAGATTAGCGAAATCGGGTACAGTAAACAAAGCAAAGGCCAAGAGCGAACAGGGATAATAACGCAAACAATGAACCAACGATATTTAACTATTTTCAGAGTCCGCTAAAGGATACATCACTCATAGATAGATAGTGCACATTTAAAATGCTATATGCTCAATACTAATACAGACGTATAAGCACAAATTTATATAGATAAACATAGGTATATCAATAATTTGACTTTACAAGTGGATTACTACTCAATTTTCTGAATAAATGTGACAAGGCGCAGCCAACTTAGCTAGGTAGCAGTGAGTTCTTCCTGACTGTTACTAAGCATAGATAAAAGACTGTTGTAAAAACCAAACATCATTGGATGATTTTTCCTAACTATCAATATGAAATGATTAGAAACAATGATATCATATGATGGTGATAGAATTTTGCAAGAATCAGAGATGATTTTCAAGTATAACAACAAACAGCACTTCTTGGAGCATTTACAAATGTTTATCGAAATACCTAAAGCTTTTAACATATCCAGATCTTTAATTGATCAACCAAAACAAAGCAATTAAAAGACAAGTAAACTTTAACACAATTCTGTGGGAAAACAAACTAGAGCTTCGCAACACATACATTGTAAACAAATACATTATTTGCATAATATAAATGAACAATATAAAATATGTTAATTACACCACAACCAGCGTCAACAGTAACAAAACTTATCGTAACACAAATTAAAATAATAAAAAAAGTGGATTTTGTTTTGAACTCACAAGAAAAGAAATTACCGTAGGGTTTGCTGCCCGGCGGCTGGAGGGGATTCGATTGGGGCAGTGTCTGATCATTCTGACCGCGCGCATTCGTCAGCGATGGAAACTCTGTGGGGTCGAGCAGCGCTGGCGTTGTTGAATCTGCGCCGCTGCCCCCACCGAATACATGAAAGTTATTTAACGGACCTCCCCCGCCACCGCCGCCGCCACCTCCGCCCGTGCCATAGCCACCGCGGCCGGACTGCATTAAGCTGCCCATGCTCGACTGCAAAGTAGAAAGAACAACAATATATGTAAATACGTTTGTATGCATACTGTGTTTGTATTTGTAGGTACCCACCATTGGCCCGCTCCCTAGACCCATGGTACGACGCTCCATGAACTGCCGTTGTCCAAACAGAGTCGTAGTCCGATTGGCACTCGATAAAGCAGGACCACCGACCGATAACTGCGCATTCCGATTTGGTGATAACTGAGGCGGCTGTTGCGTTTGTTGCCCATAGTTCGTTGCGCCGGGATACGAGGTGGCGAAATCTATGCAAAAGAAACAACACAATTCGATAAAACTTTAAGTATTTTAAAATTTACAATTATAATTACCGGTTTGGAACATGCCGGACGTGGGTGTTACATGGCCAGACATGGAGCTACCACCGAATCCGCCTGTTGTTCGGCCCGTTAGAGCTGCGTTTGCTATGCTTCTCGGGGGTTGTTGAAAATTTAAATTCGCCATAATCTGTAAATATGATAATAACAACGAAAACACATGATAATCACAATAATTAATATGTATTAAATTAAACTTGTTTGCGTGTTGTTTTGCTGTTGTTGTTGTCGCCCAATTAGATGATTTACAATTGATAAACAGCAACCAAGTCGATTGGTATCGATAGGCAATGCGATATTTATCTCTCACTGATCACCCTGTGATGCAGCGCAGTGTGTTTGTTTATGTGCATTTTGGCGCGCACAAAGCACCAACAAAATATCCCAATTGGCCACAAACAACAACAGCACACACAAGGCCGGCAAGTAGACAAGAGCTCTGTGCTATGAGTTTTTGTGACTCATTTCGCCGAGATCCCAAGGAGAGACAAACAAAACAGTGCGCGCAATTTGATAACAGCAACAAACTGCCTGGGAAGATAATACAGCGATAGCCAATTATTGTTGCGCGTTTAAAAGCACAAACATATGTTTATAAATAAATACACAAAGTATGTGTATGAATTAACACAACGCGTAGAGAGACAGAGAAAGAGATAGACTCCACTCTGTGTGTAAATTTTTTGTGCTTTAAAACGAAATTAAATTGAGGCTTTCGATAAATCCAAGGTCGCTGGAAATTTACGTAATTGTAGGCTTACAAACAACAATAGCAACTACAGTAACAACAACAACCACTAAAAGCTATCAGTTGTTGAGACGTAAAAAGCTGTTACAGCCGAAATAACTAGGTGATAACTAGTCGAGTATTAAATTAAACAGGTTAACAAAGTAGCAACCCTTTAAATGCCTTTCACGAGGCACAGGATGTGGCGTCTGTTGAACAACTGGCACAAATGGCAAACCAAAAAGAAGACGGTGAAAAAAGGATCGCCGCCTTACACACTTGTCAGACTGTGTGCGAAACAAAGACGACTACTGTCTGCGTTGAGTATTGTTGTTCTTGTCTGTAGATCTGCAGGTAGATTGTAGAGAATCCCTGCACTTGTTCATGGGCAAGTTAATTATATGTCAGTCATTCTCTTCTTTTCTATTCGCCGGGCAACTTTTGTGCTCAGATTACAGCGATGCTGCTGGCCGACGATCGTTGTCTGGCTGTGTGCCTGCGTGTGCGTGTGTTACTTCATCAGCTGACCAATTGATGCTTTGCAACACTGTTTCGTTTACAACAAACTGCTGCGAATTTAACATTGGCCAATTAGCTGGGACCCCCGTCTGTGTTCAGGTGTAGCCTTGAAACACAACAACAACGTCAACAAAATGAAGAAACACGACTAGCATGCAAAATAAGACAGTACGGTGTATTCAGCACAGTAACTTACCTAAATGAACGTTGGATGATAATGCTGCTGCTTCTTCCGCTTCCACTTCCACTGTTAATGCTACTGTTTTCCGACTTCTGCTGCTACCAACAACATACACTGAACGTTTTGTTCTCACCGCATTTAACATTCCAAAGCGACTGGGACGTTTTGGTTGTTGTCGTTGCTGACGCTGACGCTGCTGCTGGCGTCGCCGTCGTCCTAGCGCCGTTTTTCGTTTCGTTTTTTGTTTGTCAGCTGCTGCTGCACCAACAACTGAGGGAGGGTCGCAGGAGTTGCCTTTTGAAATGTTTTTTAAAGCTATTGTTGTTGTTGTTGTTCACTTGATTGGTTAATATTAGTTGTTGGTGCGCCAGATCGATTACAGTTACAATTGGCAAATGGCACTCACACCACGGCGTTTGCAGGATACATGTACACGGGGACACGTTCACACACAATACACTAACACACCCACGCTGTCGTTGTCGTTGTGGATGTCGATGATGATGCGCAAAGTGTAGCCGAAACGTGCGGAGTAACGGAGAGGTTAGTTGGTATTTTTCCGCGCCGTGTCGTCCCTAAATATATTGCATATATATTTTTATATGTATGGCCCTACACACACACATATATGTGTATACACGCACTCTGTCTGTATCCGTGTGTTGGTGAACTTTACTTCGTCGTGCCTGGCCGAAAGAAGGAGTACCGAAGGTTTTTTGTATGCCTCTTCTTCCCTTCCCTTTTGCCTTGCTGAAAGCGGCGAGTGCGACTACACAGACTTTTAATCGCCCGCCTATTGAAGTAAACGCGTTTGTGGTTCTGTTTCGAAACGTTTTTTTCTATTGTTTTGCCTCCGTTTCACCGTTTATGTATAATATGTTGGCTTTTTTTGTAAGTAAATAATTGCTTGCTATTGCGCTGTTGCACTGCTGCTTCTTCCACTCTGCGAGTGTATGTGTGTCTCTGTCTTTGTTTCTCAGCTCATTGAAATTTCACCCGAACGCGAATTTGGGGTAAATTCGCTTCGCGATTTATGCACCTCTTACACTGCGCACAATTGAATGCACTCAAATTAAACACTGGCAAATGTCTGTAAACAACAATTGCAACGCATTAAACGATTTTTGAGCGCTCGAAAAACGCTTCAAATGTACACAAAAAATGCTCCGCAAAAAACTTTTGTGGCTCGTCACATATGAATACAAACACATAGAGAGATACTGCGTGTTATCGAGGCAGCATTGTTATCGATTTGCATCGCAGGGTTGCTATGCACAAATTAGGAGTGCAAGGCACGTCAAGTTAATACGAAATCTTGCTGCCTTTTAATAAAACTAAAGTATTCGAATTGTTTGATTAATCTGAACGGCATTATCAAGTTTAGTCTATATTTAAGTTTCATTATTATTCAAGTGTTATTAATAAGTGTTGTTGTTACGTTCTATGATTGCACGTGTCTGAGCCGCCAATCTGTCAGTTTGTAAATTTTGCATTTTTGGCATTGGCATTTTCAGTTTTTGTTTGCAATAATAATATAAACATATTGAAATATGGCTGATCCGAACTCAGACGACGAAAGTGGTAAGTGGTTCATTAAAATGAAAGAAGCAGCTGTACATGATTGTACATCTTAAAGGTTCCGGGTCGGGTTCAAGTCGCAGCGGCAGCCGGAGTCGAAGCGTCACACCACAAGGCAGCGCACCGGGGTAGGTTTTTAATTGAATTACCATGTCGATAAAACTATTAATCAATATAACGCTTCGCAGATCGCCCCACAGTCGTAAGTCAGGCGGCAGCGGCACCGATCGTTCGCGCTCTGGATCGAGGTCCTCCCGTTCCGGCTCTGGTTCGCCTCACAGTGCACACTCTGGTTCGCCGGCAAGCCGACGCTCTCGTTCTGGATCGGCACGTAGCCGACGCTCGGGCACAGCTCAAAGTGCCCATTCTCGTTCACGATCCCGAAGCGGCACGCCACATAGCAAGCACAGCGGCAACGAGGACTCTCGCTCAAACTCTCCCAATTTACAAATTGACGACCAACGTGCCAACTCCAAGAGCAAGAGTCGCAGCAAGAGCCGCAGTCGCAGTCGTAGCGGCAGCCGCCATACATCCCGGTCACGTTCCCGCTCGAAGTCGGGTACACCGCATTCGGGACGCACATCGCGAAGCCGAAGCGGATCTGCTGGCTCAGGGTCGGGAAGTGACATTGGTGTGCCTAAGAAGAAGCAGCGTCGTCAGAGCACTTCGGATACCGAGAAACGCAAGAGCGGCAGCGAGAGCGATGGAAACGCTGTAACAAAGGCTAAGAAGTCCCGACTGATTGACTCCGACAGCGATGAAGATGAATCGGTAGGTGAACTTCCAAAACCATTTGTAACTATCTAATCTCTGTTCATCAACAGCCCAAGAAAGCGCCTGCTGCATCGGACATTTTTGGCGATGCAGATGACATTAGCGATGATGAGGAGACAACAGCACAAGGAGCAACGGCGGTCGGGGACAAATCCCCGGCTGGCAGTACGGCACGTTCCCGAAGTCGCAGCATGAGCAAATCGCGCTCACTTAGTCGCTCCGTCAGCCGTTCTCGAAGTCGCTCCAGATCGCGCTCCCGCGACGCAGAGCCGCAGCAGTCACAGCAACCAGCGGAGCCGGAACCTGAACCGCTGCCAGAGACGCGCATCGATGTGGAGATCCCACGCATATCCGCTGATCTTGGGAAGGAGCAACACTTCATCAAGTTGCCCAACTTCTTGTCTGTTGTTACGCATCCCTTTGACCCCGAGACCTATGAGGATGAGATCGACGAGGAGGAAACTATGGACGAGGAGGGTCGTCAGCGCATCAAGCTCAAGGTGAGCAACACAATCCGTTGGCGTGAGTACATGAATAACAAGGGCGACATGGTGCGCGAATCGAATGCGCGATTCGTGCGCTGGTCCGACGGTAGCATGAGCCTGCATTTGGGCAACGAGATCTTCGATGCATATCGCCAGCCATTGGTGGGCGACCACAATCACTTGTTCATCCGCCAGGGTACGGGTCTGCAAGGCCAGTCAGTGTTCCGCACCAAGCTCACTTTCCGGCCACACTCCACGGAGTCGTTCACGCACAAGAAAATCACCATGTCGCTGGCTGATCGGTCCACCAAGACGAGTGGCATCAAGATACTCACGCAGGTGGGCAAAGATCCCACAACAGATCGTTACTCACAGCTGAAGGAGGAGGAGGCTAAGCTTCGTCTGGCGATGCGTACGCAGCACAAGGTGCAGCCAAAGAAGAAGAAGGCTGGAGCAGGTGAAGCTCTGGCCAGCGGTAGCGGCAACTCACACTATCAGCACGACGATGGCAGCGACGATGAAAATGCTATCAGCCTGAGCGCCATCAAGAATCGATATAAAAAGGGCACGGGAGCGGGCGCTGGTGGGCAATCAGAGCCGAAAGCATCAACCATTTACTCATCAGACGAGGATGAAGGATCCGACTTTGAGGCGCGGCGCAGCAAGAAAGTGAACAAGGCCAAGGCAAGCAAAGCTCTACGCGACTCGGACAGCGAATCCGATGCCGGCAGTGGCAGTGGCAAGAGCGGCCGAAGTGGTGGCGCCGCCAGTGGAAGTGACAATGAAAGCCGCAAAAGTGGCAGCAAATCTGGTAGCGGCAGCGGATCGGGAAGTGGCAGCGGATCTGGCAGCGGCAGTGGCAGTGGCAGCGATAATGATGACTAGTGGAATGAAAATTGAATATATTTGCAAAAAGAATTGATAGAATAAAACAACAACAAATCAAACATTTATACAAAAAACTATTTGGCACATTGAGTCTTAACGGCACACAGAACTTGATTGATATGGCAACGCCGACATGGGTATTAGTGCTGCAAAACGCCAGCAAGGGGTTTGTTTTGATAATGGCGCTTAAACAGAACCAATGGAAATTTATAGCAATAGTGGAGCAAATGCAAAAGGAAACAAATAGCAAATAATACACATGAAACAATTGTTGTTTGGTTTTTAAATATATATTTTTCATAAATTATTACTTAAATATGTTTGTTTTATACAATTAGTCTATTTCTGCGTTCAATTTTTGCGTTTCTAACCCAACGCACATTTCTTTTTAAATTTGTTGTTTTACTCTTTCCCTCTGGTTAAAATATCTACAAGTTGTATATATGATTTGTTAATGAACATTATATATGAGTTTCTTCTTCAGTTTAGGGATTCTATAAAGGTACACGGTCTACTACATCTGTTGCATTGTCGCATGTTTCACTACAAAACATTTATTACTACTTTGCATTGGTTATTGATTTTATCTCATGTTTCTGTTTATAAATAAATATACTTATCTAAAAAAATGTAGTTATTACAATTTTCATTTTGATTTCCTTTACTTTTTTGCTTTGTTAACAAATATTCGACTTTATAAATATCATAAATTATTCAGTATATATAATTTTTTTTTTTTTTTTTTTGATTGTGCGACAACTTTTTGTCAATTAGTTGGTTTTTGTTTTGTAAAATTTATAACATTATATAAATGCTAAATCAGCTCTGTAAAATTGCTTTGCTAGTTACGAGTACACACAACTTTCGACATATACATAATATAATATATAATAATAATATACATACATATATCAACCGTGATCGATCTGGAGAGTTTCGTTCAGTGTGCGTGGCGTGGCAGTAGTGTCATTTGGATTACAATATGGAAATGTTTCGGTTATATGAAATAGCAATCATTTATTATTGCATGATCTGCTCTGATTTTGGCATTAAGTACAAACTGGGTTCACTGTAAACTGCAAACTGTCTCCCATCTCTCTCTCCATCGATCTTTTCGCGATTTTTCATCTATATAATACTCGCAAAAAGCACAGTTCTTTACTTATAGCTAAGGCCAAATCCGATCACCCCCGACATCTCAAATGGAGCCCATTGTCCGTTCATTCCAGTTGCTTTTCACATTCTGTTGTTCGTTTGGTGTTCTGTGATGTCACTGTACTGCCATGTGGATCGCATTTATGTGGCACCACACACCCTGCTGCGGCTGCTTCTGTTGTTTCTTTCATTCGCTCTCCATCTCCATTTCTCCCTCTTTGTTAGTCACCCTTGCTGCCTGATAACCTATGCTCGCAGGTTTAACAAAGAATTATAAATACATAATTATTGTTGATTTTGTTGTTGTTACTCAAAGAAAATTGCACAAAATGCATTTCGTATCCCTGGTGTCAGTTCCTTCTTCTTCATCAGCAGGCCTGCGAAAAATCGAGAGAGAGAGAGAGAGGAGTAAAAAGAAAATAAGTTCCAGGTTTAATTCATGTTGTTGTTTTTGTTGTTGTCAGTAGTTTAAGCGATGTACTAGACCGTGGCAACTACTCAAAGAGAGACTGGGACTGGGGCTGGGCACTTGGTATTGTTTACAACTTCTAAAGAGACCAGACCGGAGACAGAGTTCCCGCCGTGCCCCTCCCCCGCAGATGTTATCAGTTCTGTGGCCAAGCAAATGGTTGCATGGCATGTAATGCATGCCACACAAATTTAATTGAAAACCTCGTACTAAACTTGGGTGTGGATTCCACCTATCACAGCCGATAATTGTCTCTCAAAGTGCATTGAACCCTTTTGGGGTTTGTCTTTCATTCGGAATTCTTTTGTTATCAGACACTCTAGTTGACACCCCAATAAAGTTCTTTATAAATATCTAATCGAATTCTTAAGGATTTTTTTAATAATATATTTTAGTATTACATTTGTTTATGTTTACATCATTTAATATATTTTTTATTGTATTGTATATAAGAACTTTCAATTGAATAATCTTTAGGTGTTTTCGTTCTATAAATATAGTAGCTTTTTTTTAACCTAACCTCGAGTGTAATACTTAACGCCCCACTTAGTGCGATTTAACCAGCCAACCACCCCCAACCACAACTCGAACATAGCTGCTGTGATCTTTGATCGTTACCTTGGTCGTTTGTCATTTTCATACGTAGGTGCTAAGTACCCAAAACGTTTCGAATTGCAAATATCGTGATTGGCACATTAAATTTCCCCATCAAAACAATAAAATGAATGTTGTTGATCGATCGAATAACAAGTACACAATATCAACATAAAAGAAATGCACTTTGAATTGAGAAATAAAGCAGAAATATAGCACGTTGATTCAGTTTAAATGTTCAAAATAAATCTGTGCTATGATATATTGAGTAATGAATAACTAACAAACGAAGGCTGATATCATTATTTAGAATTAAAAAAATTCTGACTCTTTCAAATTAATTTTATTATTAATTACTTATATTATCATCATATTATCATCATTGAATTGAGAAATATTGCAGAATTAAAGGTTCTTGAAGAGAGAAATCTGATTGATTATAGCCTTAGAATGGTCAAAAAAGGCTATAATATATCTTACAGGCAGAAGAAGATGTGGCAGACCACACAAAGTATATAAATTCCTTGTCAGGATCACTAAAATTGTGCGAAGGATATCTTTCTTTCGGGTGTGTCCCACTGTATTCTTTGTGTGCTCTCAAATAACTTTTTATTGGTAATGAAAAAATTTAAAAGTATGGCTGATTTCATCGGTATGTTTACTGTTTATTTTCTACCTCAACCTCAAATTGCGATGATTCAATTACTTATTATTATATTAATATAAAAATGTCATGGGTAATATCAAACTTGCAGACAAGTGAGTCAAGCGTTCGAATAAATGTCTCTTAATGCAATCCACACCCAAGACGTACACAGCCACACATATTCCACAATAACTTAAGTATTCAACTTACATGTAACGAGTGTATCGAGTTCGTCTCGTAGCCGCCCTTGCTTTGCATTTGGGTTGAGATCGCATTGAGTCGATTGGCAGAGAGCTCCACATCGGCGGATCCAATGTGGCCAGTGTGTACGAAATTTGTGGGATTACCAATCATTGATCTATCGATGCGCAGGCGTTGGTGGGGCGAACGTCTTCGTGAGGGCGAACGCTGCTGCTGGAAACAGCAGGAGAACCATTGCAGCCAAATCTCTCCCGTGGATGCCATTTTTTGTGCTAGCTTCTGCCTGTGGTCAGTCTTGTTATTGAGTGCTGCGATGGTGCCAGGTGAGCCAGGGGTGCCAGAGGTGCCGTTGCCAGTGGGAATAACGACACTATCGGTTCCAGCCAGATTGAAGTCTTTTGCGGGCGTGGGGATCACGCGCTGACGTCTGTAAAATAGAAGAAGAAGGAATATTTCCGCTATAAGTCAATATGCTCCAGAAAATCCGCAAAGCGCAACAGAGAATGATCTATTTTGCTGTAGATGCTGTTCATTTTGTCTGCTCTACTTGTTCCCTCCATCTTCATCTTCTCACATGGCTACTCACCACATCAACAATACACAAACACCTCCAAAACACGCATCGAAAAAGCTCTCGTCAAGAGAGAGAGAGAGCGATGGAGGGAGACTGAGAGAGAAAACAGAACACGATAAACAAAATTGTAGGCAGACATTTCTCTTGGCCTCAGGTTACAAATCTCTTTCCTCTCCTCCCATTCTCCACTCTATCAACAATTAATTGGCACTTTTGTGCAATTAAAATCGAAAGAAAGACATAAAGCGTAGACAAAAGAAAGATTGTAAGCAACAGAAGAGTACACAATGGAAAAGAAACAAAATCGCATGCTTTGGGCTAGCTGCGTTCACACTAATCATTTACACAACAATTTATGGATATTCTGATTATTCCATTGAAAAAGGGCCAAAAGGGTATACTTAATTTTGTGAAAATGTATTAAATAGGATGAAGCAGGCGTCTATATTAGTGATCATGATTGATTGAACGTTGACCGACATAAACGTCAACAACTCATATATTAGAGATGCTAAACATACCAGATTTGGGATGACGGTCCCTTTATACCATCAGTTAATCAAATTTATTTCATTTTTATATTCTTTTGCGATTTTTTAATTGCACGCTCGCTTGCATACATATGTATGTAATAGTGAGAAATCGATAATTGCTAGTATATTTGCAACTGTATTTCAAAACTTAGCGAAGGGTATTTCAATGTCATGGCATTCCTGTGATTGTTTTTGCGGTTTTGCATTTCTGTGGAACTCAAACTGATTCAATAAATATTGCAAAATTGTATTCCGTTTATACGACAAAGAAACCTGTGATTCATTTCAAGGACAGCTGAGCAGGGTGAAGGGCCTACAGTGGGCACGCATGCTCTTTAAATGCCATAAATATTTTCTGTTTATGAAATTACCAAAGAATATTTTCGGATCCCACTCTCTCTCTGTCTCTTTTCTACTTGTTTTGACCTCGTTTTAAGTCAGTAATTGACTACGTCTTTGTCTATCCCCCTACCTGTCTTAGGGAATTACGGTTAGAGCGCTCTGAAGTGACAAAATTTTCCACGCAATTTCCTACACATACAACGCAACTCTGAAACTTCTTGAGCTTTCTTCAGGTTCCGACATATAACGCGTGTGCCAAGCATTTACTTTTGTTGTTTCTTTTATTTACGTTTTTTTTCGCCGGTGTTTTAAACTGTTTTTCTGTTGTCTTCGACGGCTTCTGCCATTTTTCTTGGGCAATTAAAGCTGCTCGAGCGTCTTTAATGCGCAGTGAAAACGAAATGAAAGTGGAGAGAGACGTGGTTGACGTGTTGGAGTTGAAATCGCAGGCAGAGTTGGAGTTGAGTTTGTTTTAGTTTTAGTGCATGAGTGTGTGAGTGTGTGTTATCTCTGAAATCGCAGCGCGTGTCAAGCAACAACAACAAGTAACATTGCAAGAGAAGGAGGGAGAGAGAGGTACAAAGAGGGAGTGAGAGGAAGCAAATGCGCTAAAGCGTTTCAATTTTTTTGTGTCAAAAGGTTAGATGAGTGAAAGATGCTAAAGAGATAGACGCACTTGTCCATGCACATACACATATGTGTGTGTTGTCTTTTGTTTTCCCAGTCACCCGGCGTAATTAATGCGCTCTTTATCAAGTTGTATGCAAGCATGCGTACATATGTATAAGTGTGTAAGTGTATAGAAAACGAAAGCGCAGAGACCGTTAATTATCAATAAAGCTTACGCACTTATGCATAAAAAATTGCGGGGCAGAGAGGGGGAGAAGAAGAGAAAGAGCGATGAAGCTAGCTAGCTACCATTAAACATATACATAAATAAATAGCCAATTAAATTACTTTGCAATAATAGCATAAACAAATGGATTTGCAATGAGCCTGTCTGCGTCTCTGCGTCTGTTTTCGCAAATGTTTATAAATTTTTATACATTTTTGTCTGCTTCTGCTGCATTTGTATTCGCATTTGCGTATGTTTTTCGCAGTTGCTGACATCATCACCAGCAGATCAGTAAACGCTCCGCGTGCCGGCAAAACCAGGCGAGGTTATTGAATTTCGCTCTCCAAAAATTGAAAAAAACAGTGACAGTAATTATGTTCAATACAAATAAAAAAAATAACTGAAATATTTAAGCCGCTTAACAATGCGTTTAATTCTCTTATTTTTAGAGATTAAATTAACGGGGCTGGCAATGGTATTCTCTATTTCATTCTTATGTTTTTAAAAACTAAGTGACCAATCATATTATTTTACAAATTTTCAATTAACCCTAGGGTTTTTAAGAAACTTAAGGGCAACTTACAATCGCATGGTACACTGCAAGTGTTGCCAGGTCAGCCATTTTCCAGAAGTTCTTTCCCTTATTTATTTATCTTGTTGGAAATAAGCTCGACAGCTGACTTTCTGAAAATTTGTTCTATTTTTATTGCCAAAGATAAAAGGTTTCTCAGATAAATAGCTGTTTTTATAATTGAAGGAAGTTTTATACACGTCTTTAGCTTGACTCAATGTTTCGTGCTTTAATCGGATAATAGTTTTTACAATAAATGCATCCAAATGGCCAAACGAATCGTCGTTCACTCTTAAAATGGTACAACTTTAGTTTATAATGATTGAGAATTGATTTTGTACAGCCAGTATTAGCAGCTCTTCGATGTTGTACAATCAAAAGTGAGAACTATATTAGCCGAACCCAAGTAAGTTACTGAATAATCTTCTTAATGTTCGGGTCATAGTAAGACGTTATTGAGAAGAACAAAACTTTTAGTATCAATTTTAAATAAAATGAAGATAGAAAACATATATTAAATATATCATTAAATATTACGAGAGCAATAGTCGAGCGATACACGACAGTATGGTCGACCGGTGTAGTATAATTTGTTAAATTGATATGCAATCCATACACGCATTCACAATCTTTCAAAGTATTCTCGCGTTCGCTAGAATTTCTTTTTAACTGACTCAAGCAATTGGTTTTATGCTCATCATTTTGAAGCAAATATAGATATTATACTCAGCTTGCTATATGTCAAGATCAGAAAGTTAAATCTCTTATACGGAGCTTACTTGGAAAATTTAAATATTAATTGGTAGGGCGGTGGGCTTGGCACCCAATATTTAAATTAAACTTGATCTGTGTTTAGGATAAACTTTCATGCCAAATTTGGATTGTCTAGCTTCTTTTTTTGGCTGGGATCTTTACATTCAAACAGACGGACAATCGCCTCGGCTGGATCCTGAGCAAGAATATATATACATACATTTTTTTTTTGAGACCTGCCATTACATAACAGTACTAAGCTAAAATACACATATTTAGCAGCTGCTGTTAAGTTTACAGTCACTGTATTTTAGACATCTTTGCCATTAAACCCGCATTAATAGCCGCGTTTTTGCAGGAAATAGCGTTTGGTAATTTGAATGTGACCCAAATATATGTTTGTATGCTATATGAAGATCGTGTATCAGCACAACAAAGTCTATGCAGAGAAAACAATTCACACGCGCCGGAGACATAAACAGCATTAAAACGCACCAAAATAAAGACATTTATTTTGCACAACGGAAATGAGAAATGGTTGTCGCGATGGTGCTGTAGCCGTAATCCAAATGATGTGTACAACAGATACCCCCATACACCATACCCCATACCAAAATATTACATCATTTCGTTGTGTTGGTCGAGAAAGAAAGGAAGGGCATTAAATATGCGCGCATGAGACAACCAGTTTTGCATACATATCGAAAACACAACGAATGGATATGGGGAGGGTGCGCTGTGCTGCACAAGGTTCAAGAAACCGATTTAAAAAACAGTTGACAACACAGTTAACGCACGATAAATAAAACCAGTTTACTTTAATTGTAGATCGGATATTTAACTATAAAAAATAGTACTTTTATTGATTTTTTTACTGGGAAAAATTCCAGAAGTGCTGAGCGTTTCGTCCCTTTGTAGTTCACGGTATAAAACTTGAGAACAATGTAATAATTAAAACATTTTTTACTGGCAAAATATATATATATAATAAAGTTTTGACCACCACTGTATGTCTTCACGAGTGCTCACTGTACATTGATAACAATAGTCGCCTAACTCGATAGTTTAAATAATATTTAGCATATCGTCTTCTGAGTAAGGAACGAACGGTAAACAGAGTTTTATAATGTCTGGAGGTCTGCTTTTCTTTTCCTCTTGTTTCTTTTTCGTCTCCGCTTTTTGCTGTTTCTGTTCTCTGTTTTTTATTATTGTGGTTTCACAATGATAACCAAAGAACATTCACTGCACTCGACAATAATTTCACTTGCTTTTAGCCGGTCATCTCTTTGTTCACCACCCGCTGACTCATCACCATCATCCAGCAGATATTGACCGCCGCAGCGACAGTTGTACGCATAGGCAAAGCTCCACGTCGTCGTTGCTGTCGACTCTTTGTCTGTGCTGCTGGTGTCAGCTTCTGCCTCCCCCTCCTCCTCCTCCTCCTCCATTTCAACTCGAGTACGCTGCATGTCGTTTAACGTTATGGTGGCATAAATATTGCTATGAGTTTGAAATTTTGTCTGCAATAATTCGGCATCATAGTGTTTACGCTTTATGGGATCTTTGAGCGTGTTCCAGGCCTCGTTTATAGCATTGAAGTTGCTGTTCTCCAGCACATTTGGGTCGCTCTCATTGGTATTTACAGTTACTTCCACTGCTGATGCTCCACTCTGCTGGTGTTGTTGTAATTTATCAGGATGACATTGTAGTATTAATTGCTTATAATTTCGTTTAAGCTCTTCAAAAGTCGCCGTTGTTGTTGCATTTAGTAGTTCATAGAAGTTCAAGCCAGCCATCTGCAAGAGAGAGAGCAAATAGAAACATAAACTCGTTTTTACCCAAATGTTTAATACTTACATTTAGTTTCAGTCAGTCTTTCTTTCTAATGCATTTCTAAATATTAAATTTAGCACGCGTCTTCTTCGATCGATCATTCTCTCTCATATGTTCTCATACACATGTATGTGTCACGTTTACCATCACTGGCCGCGGGCTGAACAGCTGTTTTTGTTACTTTACTTATCACTGACACTCTTATTGGAATTTAATAAGGCTGGGCAAGCGCCCTTTAGCTCACACGCACACGCCTATGAATGTGTGCGTGTGTATGTGCAGCGGAAATGTCAAAAGCAAAGGAGCAATATGAAGATTGTTGCTAGGCGGCGGCTGGTGATAGGATTTTTACACGCATATATGTATGTATTCAGATTTTATGTTTACAAATCGTTAAAAGAAATTTAATTCCATTTTCTGTTCTTCTTTCTGTTCGCATGTTGCCTACACATAATTCAGCAAATCTCATAAGCGCCGTTAAATAACGTTCATCTATTAAGTTGTCATTGGCAACCAACACGAACGCACACACACAACACAAACACACACACACACAAACGGAGACACACATTCACCGAAAATGGTCGCAAAAAAGTAGAACATTCAAATTGTCAAAAACCAAGAGTCAAGCGCCAATTGCACTTGGAAAGGAAGAAACAAGGTTAAGAAACTGGTTCGACAACAACAACAGCATCGGCCAAACTGAAAAATACATATGAAAGAAAAGCACAGCAAGTAAAATCGGTCGACGACGCATGCATTGACCTAATTTAAAAATTAGCAAAGCAACAAAAAGGAGAAAAATTAACGCGCTTGAAAATAGGGGGAAAGGCAAAATGTCAAATGACAGGAAAAGAGACAAGCGACGAAAATGCTCCCAAACGGCAAATACAGTAGACAACAACAACTCAACATGGGCATTGTGTGCGTTTTATGAATTGCATTTAATTAAACGGAAAGAATGAACCGTAATTATTATGCCAAGCAAGGCAGCTCGTTTGTACATACATAAGTTCGTTAGAAACCCACAGAGCATACATGCATATAAATAAATATAAATTGTAATCCCCCGCCCCCGACTTATCTCATCACAGCGAACGCACGACGGCGTCTCGTATTAAAATAAGACTTGCCTTATAAGGTGTTGACTTTTTCCTGTCGACAGTCGACGCTCTGCCGAATATTCAGCTGCTCTCGGTACGGATTGCTTATGGATTCTTTGTTGTGATTATTGGATTAATCTAATTACTTTTTGGGTCAATTTGGACCAGAATCGGCAGAAAACACCCACAACAACAACACTTTTCGTGTATGATTAACACACTTTTTCGCACAGCAAACACACGAAAGAGCACCCGCGTTACATTCGCTTTGCCATTGGTTGTCGGCACCTTATATACGTATTTATTTATATTTACGTTCCATGTATTTACAATTATTGTGTAAACAAATTGGCAACGCGAGCAGCGACAACGATCCGCTTCGACCGCAGTCTAAAATACACTTGAGAATAACTCTTTTTTCAGTGTGACCGTTTGTGATACGGGCATAAATGCTCGAATCACTCGGATGCGGTGCATCCCTGTAGCAGCCACCTTTTTTTGCTATGCATGTGTTTTCAAAGCAACCCTGCCGTATGACGCTTGAGCTGTCAAATCGATTTCCGCTTTCTTTCCGTGCGGTTCTTAAACATGACTGGTTTAACGAACAGGGTAAGTGCCATAATTTTGGCTAAAAATTGATGTTAGCGTGACGGAAAACTGAAATAAATGTAAGAAAAACAATATGGAAACAATGTGCTTGCGGAAAATCTGCAATGTTGGTGAATTTGGAAAAGAAAAAGTGGTTTTTGAAGTGTTTGAAAGTTTTGGTCGTGTACACGTGCCATACGACACCATCAGAAAGCAGGCGCGGAAGCGCCACTGACAATTTGTTACTGTGAATGTGTGTATGTGCGGACGACCAAATGGGACGGAAACGCCGAAAGACTATGTAAAATGCAGAAATTGTACATTTTCCAGCAGCAGCTTACATTTGTTTATGCCCGTCCTTCACTCTAACCTCATTCTTGTGGATCTATGGTTTTTGTAATTGTTTTCTTTTCGTCTTTCAGACCGTTGTTATCGATGGACGCGGCCATTTGCTTGGCCGCCTGGCCTCTGTTGTCGCCAAGTATCTGTTGCAAGGCGGCAAGGTGGCTGTGGTGCGCTGCGAGGAGCTGAACCTCTCTGGCCATTTCTACAGAAACAAAATCAAGTTCTTGGCCTACTTGCGCAAGCGTTGCAACGTAAACCCAGCTCGTGGTCCCTTCCACTTCCGTGCCCCGTCCAGAATCTTTTACAAAGCTGTTCGAGGTGCGTATGATTACAAGCTCTAAATGTGCTCTCTGCTCTGTCCATGATGTATTAAACCTTATTACCTACATTATTTGAACGTAGAACCATGTAAACAAATCATAACTGAGCACACAGCAATATTCTTGAGATTTATACGATAGTCTGTTCAAAATATATACTAATTTCCATTATTTGCTTGCAGGTACGTAAATGAAACATGATGAGGTTCAGTTAATGCGCCGACTTTCTAGTGATGATTATATTATCTTACCTACATTATTTGAACGAGAAACCGTGTAACCAACAACAAAACTGATCAGCAAACTGAAGCCAATATACTGCTCACCGTCGGATTGCCTAGGTTACTAATGTATTGTATCTTTCTGTTTGCAGGCATGATCCCACACAAGACCAAGCGTGGCCAGGCCGCCCTTGCCCGTCTGCGTGTGTTCGATGGTATCCCATCGCCCTATGACAAGCGTCGTCGCGTTGTCGTCCCAATTGCAATGCGTGTGCTTACTCTGCGCTCCGACCGCAAATACTGCAAGGTTGGACGTCTGTCGCACGAGGTGGGCTGGCACTACCAGGATGTCATCAAGAGTCTGGAGCGCAAGCGCAAGGCTAAGTTGCGTGTCACCCTCAAGCACAACAGAGAATTGAAGAAGCTGACATACAAGGCGCGCGAGAACATCGCCAAGGCGGCTGAGCCCTTCAACAAGATCATTAAATCTTACGGTTATGAGTCATAAGAGGTGTCCCCGCTTCCAACTGGGCCAGCACAGCCGTAGCGTTTTTTTAAAATGAGAATAAAACAACATCTAAGTTTAAAAAAAACCGACGTACAATTGCATCCTCTCTTTAATTCAACCTCGTTCAACGAAATCTGTTGATTTCCCCGTTCCCTTTTACTTGTTTCCGTGAGGATGCAAAGCTTTGCACAGCTGTTCTCTCTATGAAAGCTCTAGCATCAGCTGACGAACTCGTTATCGTTGATGCTTTAAATCGATTATTATGAATTCGATTATTTTACTTCACATCTGCCATCGGTAAAGATCTTGTCATGTCAAGCTTCAAGGACAAAGTAATTATAGTGACAGGTGCCAGCTCCGGCATTGGAGCAGGTGCCGCCGTGCACCTTGCCAGCCTTGGCGGTCTTCTAACTATAGTCGGTCGCAATGTGGACAAGCTGAAGGAGACAGCAGATAATATTCTTGCCGCTGGGGGTGCTCCACCACTGCAACTACAGGCGGACATGAACAAGGAAAGTGATGTGGAACAGATTGTTAAGGCAACGTTGGAGAAATACGGACGCATCGATGTGCTGGTCAACAATGCTGGCATCCTGGAGACGGGCACCATCGAGAACACCAGCCTTGGCCAATACGATCGTGTTATGAACACCAACGTGCGTGCCATTTACCAGCTGACCATGTTGGCTACCCCTGAGCTGATCAAGACCAAGGGTAGCATTGTTAATGTGTCCAGTGTGAATGGCATTCGCTCCTTCCCAGGCGTGCTGGCATATAATATATCTAAGGCTGCTGTGGATCAGTTAACGCGCTGCGTGGCCCTCGAACTGGCTGCGAAGGGAGTGCGAGTTAATTCAGTCAATCCCGGCGTAATTATCACCGAAATACACAAGCGCGGTGGCATGGATGAGACCACTTATCAGAAGTTCTTGGAGCACTCGAAGAGCACCCATGCCATGGGTCGTGCTGGCGATGTCAAGGAGGTGGCTGCAGCCATTGCCTTTCTAGCTAGTGATGCGGCTAGCTTCACCACGGGCGTCAGCCTGGCCGTCGATGGAGGCAGACATGCCATGTGCCCACGATAATCTATATATTGTACATACATATGAACGCGCATATACTGTTTTATTTATTTGTTTTTAATTAAAGCATTCGAACTGTTGGCATTTAATAAACATAGAAGGCAGTTTGAACAAATTTGCGATTTTTTGTATATATATTTTTCTTCATATTATTATAAATGGTTACCTTGATTTTTTTTGCTTAACGTAACCATATTTCTTAAGTTAAAATATGGCTTGTGTCCACAATGTCCAAACATGCATAAAAATCACTCCCGCTTGTGTAAAACTAAAACATTTAAATACCCTTGCAGAGAGTCTATTATTTTGGCCAGAAGTTTGCAACGCACCCAAGAAGACATCTATTCGCTATAAAGTATATGTATTTTTGACTTAGAATCAACAAAACCGTGCATCCACCTGTTGCAACTCTAACTAGTTTGCCAGTTCTAAAATTATCTTGAACTTGGAAGACATACATTTTTTTGCTGCACAGTGTAAATAAGTCAGAAAGAGCCGTTTGGATCGATTAATCGTTTAGCTGACATACAAACAATGGACCGATTTTTTAGTTTTCGAGATATTTAGTTACTGTATTAAATTTTATGTATATAATAAATGTGCATGCTAAATTTAATCAAAATAAAGCTGCCAAAGGAATAATCGGCCTTAATGATGTTGAAAATAATTAACCTATCAGTACCAATCAAAGTTATACAGTAATCGATGTATTATTATTCAATTCTGCGCCATTAGAGATAAGATCTTGCAGGGCTTTAAAAGTTTGGCATAAAATAAGTAGTCTTTTTTCGTGTTGATAAGTGTTCCATATTAATAAATAAGAAGCATTTGCCGACAGTCAGTTTGACATTTATGAGCTTTCAGCTTTGCCGTCTACCGGTATTTTCCCATTATTTCTATGCCCTTCTCAGCAGTTGTAGCTATGTAAACTCCTGGCTTAACAAATAAATTTATTCTTATTTATTATATAAAAATAGGAATCAAGAACTGATCGTAAGCATAAAAAGTTAGAGGAACTATAACTGTTATAAACTAAAAAAACATTATGATTTGCTAAACATAATTTCAATTTCACAACTTCGTTGTGTGTAAAGCTTTAAGAGAAAGACAGAGAGAGAGAGAGAGATAGAGAGAGTGCCAGAGAACGATCAAAGAGCTATTTATCGATAGCACTAGTTATCAACGCTCTTGACTTCAATGTCAACGGGGGGCATCATTAACCACTCTACCTTCAGCTGAAGCGGTAACGTTGTCAAAAGTATCAGAAACATGCCCAGTCTTAAAGATAAGGTGATAATCGTGACAGGTGCCAGTTCTGGCATAGGAGCTGCCACTGCCGTGCACCTGGCGAGCCTGGGTGGACAGCTCGTGATCGTGGGTCGCAATGTCGACAAGCTTAAGGAGACGGCGGAAAGTATTATTGCAGCAGGCGGATTACCTGCTCTGCAGCTGCAAGCTGATATGGATAAGGAGTCCGATGTTGAGAAAATTCTCACAGATACCTTAAAGAAATTCAGCAAGCTCGATGTGCTGGTTAACAATGCAGGCATCATTGAACTGGGAAGCATCGAGAATACCAGCCTGGGCCAATACGATCGCGTTATGAACACGAATGTGCGTGCCCTTTATCAGCTGACCATGTTGGCTACTCCAGAGCTGATCAAGACCAAGGGAAGCATTGTCAACGTGTCCAGTGTGAACGGCATTCGTTCCTTCCCAGGTGTACTCGCTTATAATATATCTAAGGCTGCCGTGGATCAGTTTACGCGCTGCGTGGCCCTCGAGCTGGCGCCGAAAGGAGTGCGCGTGAACTCTGTAAATCCGGGTGTTATTATTACCGAGCTTCAAAAACGCGGTGGCCTGGATGATGCAGCGTATTCAAAGTTCCTCGAGCGTGCCAAGGAAACTCACGCACTTGGGCGCCCTGGGGACGCAAAGGAGGTGGCTGCCGCTATCGCATTTCTGGCCAGCAATGAGGCCAGCTTCACCACGGGTGTTAGTTTGCCTGTTGATGGCGGTCGTCATGCCATGTGCCCACGATAAATATAAAATACATTAAATAACCTTGTATATAAAAAATCAGTGTTCACATTTAATTAACATTAAATTAAAAAAAAAAAAAACAAAAATTGATTAGCAGCTTAGATCATGATTAGAATTTCACAACAATGAGCTTTGAGAAAGCGTCAGTTATCGATTAAACTTGCAATCTGAAACAGTGTTGTCAACTAAACTTGGGGAACTCGCATACAACTGGCAAAAAAAATGAACTTACAGCGGACCATACAGCTACGATCATAAAAATATAAGTTCTTTATTATTTCCTAAATGCGCTGAAATTATTTTATTTACTTTATTTATTGTCATAAATCTGCATCGATCTGCAGCATAATTTATGGCGGTCGACACATCATGTTAAGAAGTTATATGTAAACCGAAACCAATTTAAATTTCTTGTAAACAAATTATAATTAGATGCAAATTATTAGGTCTTGATGTTATTCACGTATCCACAATGGAATTGCTATTATTGATCAGAAATAAGTTAATATATCCCAATTTTTCTAGCAGTAGTATTTCTCAAATAACAGCATGCATGCGGATTTTCTTTACGACTTTGAATTGCTGCTTACATTAGCTCTTCTAATCTGTTTGGAGTTTTCTGCACTTTTTTCAACCCAATGCAACAAATGTTAGATAATTTTAAAGTTATTCGTCTTTTAACAATAACAATTTTCTTTACAAAACCTGGTGTTTTTGAGAACATTCCCTAGGCATAAACACATAACGGACAACAGCCTTAAGCTAATCACCTGGTCTCCATTTATTTATTAGTATTTTATTAGTATTTCATAAAAATTGCGTAGACAATTGGACATCCTAATAGAGCCAGTAACTTGGGACAGTACTGTCAGTAAATATGTTTTGAAAAATAACAGCTAACGTTTTTCATTCAGGTATATTTTATTTTGGTTGAGTGACAGCTCACACATGTTCGATGTTTGGTATACCTTGCTGTCGACAACCCATTAAATCGAAACTCGATAGGCATGAAAGAGTGTCATCATTAACAGCGTCTAGATAATCAACAATATGCCCAATTTCAAAGACAAAGTAATAATTGTTACTGGTGCCAGTTCTGGCATAGGTGCTGCCACTGCAGTGCACTTGGCTAGTCTGGGTGGACTGGTTGTCCTGGTGGGTCGCAATGTGGACAAACTGATGGAGACGGCGGACAACATATTAGCAACAGGTGGTGCACCGGCGCTTCAGTTGCAGGCGGATATGAACAAAGAGGCGGACGTGGAGAAGATCGTTGCTGCAACGATTGAAAAATTTGGAAAATTGGATGTACTCATCAACAATGCAGGTATTATTGAGCTGGGCAGCATCGAGAGCACCAGTTTGGAGCAATACGATCGGGTGATGAGCACCAATGTGCGTTCGCTGTACCAGCTGACTATGTTAGCCACCCCCGAGTTAATCAAGACAAAGGGAAATATTGTAAACGTGTCCAGTGTGTGCGGACTGCGCTCCTTTCCCGGCGTATTGGCTTATAATGTTTCCAAGTCAGCAGTGGATCAGTTAACGCGCTGCGTGGCTCTGGAGCTGGCACCGAAAGGAGTGCGTGTCAACTCTGTTAATCCGGGAGTTATTATAACCGAACTCCAGAAGCGAGGTGGCCTGGATGATGAAGCTTATGCAAAGTTCTTGGAGCACTCCAAGCAAACTCACGCCCTTGGCCGTCCTGGCGAGGTCAATGAGGTGGCTGCTGCCATAGCATTTCTGGCTAGTGCTGATGCTAGTTTCTCCACGGGCGTTAATCTGCCTGTTGATGGTGGTCGTCACGCCATGTGCCCACGATAGAGAAAGCATTTTAATGAATTTTAATAAGTAATTTTTTTTTATAGTATGTTCATTTTCTTCCTGCCCATAATAGTATGCTACATATTGTTGTAGAAAATGGGAACAGTTGCAACAAGCCCAAATAAATCGCGTACTGGGAACAATTGTAAAATTTTATTTGAATATAAATGCACTAACATATATCTGGTTCACGGTTCAGGTTGATATATATCTCTTGATACGATTATCTGGGACACATTGCATGACGACCGCCATCGACGGCCAAGCTGACGCCCGTCGTAAAGGTTGCCAGATCGCTAGCCAAAAATGTGATCGCATTTGCCACCTCATCCACGGTGCCGGGTCGTCCTAAGGCGTGCGTTGTCTTCGAGTGCTCGAGGAACTGCTTGTAGACCTCCTCATCCATGCCACCTCGCTTGTGAAGATTGGTTACAGTGACGCCAGGATTGACACAATTGGCCCGCACACCCTTGGCAGCCAGCTCCAACGCAACGCAGCGTGTAAACTGATCGACTCCCATTTTGGAGATGTTGTAGGCCAATACGCCGGGGAAGGAACGTATGCCATTCACACTGGAAACATTCACTATGTTGCCCTTGCTCTTAATCAGCTCGGGCGTTGCCAACATAGTCAGGTGATAGATAGCCCGTAGATTGGTGTTCATCACACGATTGTATTGCTCCAGGCTGGTGTTCTCGATGGTGCCCGTCTCCAGGATGCCCGCATTGTTGACCAACACATCCAGTTGGCCATATTTTTCCAGTGTCTCACACCAAACACGCTCCGTGTCTGCCTCCTTGCTAATATCGCCCACAATAAGAGCCGTTTTGGAGCCAGCTGAGCTGCACTGCTCTGCCACCTTCTTCAGATTGTCGGCATTGCGGCCGTTGAGTGCAAGTGAGGCGCCGTATTTGGCAAACTTGATGGCTGTGGCGGCGCCGATGCCCGAACTGGCACCAGTAATAAGCACAACTTTGCCGGCGAAATTCATTCCTGCTCTCAGATTGCTTCCGTTACGTAATCAACTGCAAGTCTACCGCAGCTTCTGTTTTCAATTATTTTTGTTTCTTATTGTTTTTTATTTCTCAGTGTTTGCTTTGATAAGACATGTGCAAGCGAGAAGGCAACAGATACGTAGGATGATCGATGTACAGCTGTTGGAAGGGGCTGCCACTCAGTTGACAATGCATAGCCATCTTCAATGGCGTTGCCACTTAGCCAAGTCACGGTTTCTGTGAACTTCCTTAAAAAATTTCAATTAAAATACTGCAAATTTGATTCGTACATATTTTATTTATTGAATTATGCAACTTGTTCATCGCCCCAGACCAACACACACGCATATATTGGAGTGTGTGTGTCTGCATTCCTTTAATACTATGTGTATTTTTTACAGCGCATTGATATATCATCTTTTCATTACAAACAACAAAACGAATTTGCGTTAGATTCAAGTTGTCCGTTATTTTTGTTTAAAAGCGCGCGTGTTCCGTCTGCTACAACTTTAGAAAAATATATATGTATGTATACCGATATATATATATACTATATAAGTGTGTTTGTGTAGTAGCATATTTGGTTACATGGACTGGGTACAAATTTTTGTATACAATTTCTTTTACATTCCGCTCTTTTGTTTTGTTTTGTTCTCATATCTTTGTTTCTGTGTATTTTGTGTATTAACAACTTTAATTTCCGCTTTTGCTTTTTTTCTTAGAGCTTAGTAAATGTCATAAATGGAAGTAAAATTCATTTCAAGTTCTTAGAGGCGGAGGTGTAATCTACAAAGCTTGCTATAATAAAAATTGCTCAAAATCTTGATAGTTTTCGTAAGTTTCAGTTGTGGTCAGTGATTGGGGGAGGATGGGAGGGAGAAACACACGCTGATCTTTCAACTATTTAACTATTTATTTTCTAAGGCAACCACTTCAAGTTTTTGGGATAAAGCAAACTTAACAAAAAGCCGCAAAAAAACAAAAATGTCATGGATTTCTTTTTTTTTGTGTTTTAATGCATAAATAATTTTTTGTGTATGTTTTTCTTTTTCATATGATTCGTTTCTGCTTTTCTATTAGTACTAGTGTTATTTAATACAGAATAAGATGCTTAATACAATTATTAAAATTGGTAAATTATATTAAACTAATTTTAAACTTAAACATTTAGTAAAGGCGCGCATCAAGCGTACGCTGATCTTTTTGTTTGTTTTCTTCATTTCCTTTGCTTAGTTGTTGTTGTTGCAGGTTTCTTATTAATTCATCAGTTAATAGAACACAACAAAGAAAATTATTAGTAATGTATGTGTGTGTTGTGTAAAGGGTAGGAAAATCAGATTCGATTTTCCATCAATAAGCGCGATAATTGATAATATCATTGAACTTAATCGAAATGGGGCAGATTCGACGGGTAACCCGTAAGGCTTGGTTGTGTTTTTGTGTTTGTGGATCTCAACGTGTGTGGAACTCATTCGCTGCTCGCCACATTCGTATATGTTTTTGTGTGTTTGTTGTAGTTGTTGCTTCTGCTGCTGCTGTTGTGCTTAAACTACAAAAACGGCAACTAAAAATCTAGAAATAGTACAATATATACGTATTTTTATAGATTAGGGACAGTGTGTGTGGGAAGGGATACTTCTCCGTTTCAGAAGACAGAATTGAGATTTAATATGAGGCATTTTCAATTCAACTCACGTGGAGCACATAACAAAAATTACAAAATGTAATGAGATAGTACGCGATGAGGAATAGAGAAGAGAATAACATGCGACAAACTATGCGTCCCACATGCCATAAATGTGTGTGTTTTGGTTTGTGTGTGTGTGTGTGAGAGAGAGTGTGTGTGTGTGAATATTAAATGAGTTGTGTGTGTGCGCGTTTACAGGCCGCAAAAATATATATGTAGATATCATCCAACCGGTTGAAAAGATGAAGTTTAACTACTACCACCTTGTCCTTTGTCGTAGATTAGATCTTCGCATATCTTGAGCAGATCGGCATTCTCTCGTGACTTCTGCTGCAGTTGCTCGGCCGTTGAGATGCGCGACACTTCCTCCTTTTTAAGTAATGCCTTCAGTTTCTTCACCTCGTCCGCATGGTCTTTTGTAAGTGTAGCCAGTTTTTTGTTAGCACTACAAGAATAAGATATTAATATTATGTTAGAGATCATCTTTATAGACTATTTATCATTGTTGTTATTTACATTTCCATTTGCTGCATGGCATGGCTTCTCATCTGTTCATATCGCTGCTCCTGCTGTCGCAATTTATCCATCAGCTTTCTTTTCTCCTCCTGCAGACACTCCTCGTTCTTCTTCAGCTGTGAGGTCATCTCTTTGCTCTTTTCATATTTACTACACGTGAAAGGGACGGTAAAAATATTAATTTATTGTCAATATTGAAATAATTGAGATCAATGCTATCGGTGCTTACACGTGCAGATCGGAGAATGTCGTTTCCAGCGACGTTAAGTGATGATAATTCGAATCCCGATCCGCTTGTACTTCCAGCATTTCCCTTTCATGATCCTGCACCAACTGCTCTTTATCATGGATAAGCTCTGCAATGGCTTTCTCGTAGGCTTCGATAACGTTGCTATAATTATTATAAATAGTGATTATTAAAGTGATTGAAATATTATATTGGATATTGTAATAGTTTAAACATTAAATGTACACGAGGCTTACTTGAGTTTTGAGTTTGTTTTGTCCTTTTCTGTAATACGTTTAACAAGCGCCTCCTCGCGTAGTTCTGCCTCTTTGAGTTTCTTCTCAATATCCTCGGAGCGGGTTCTGTGGGTGATATTTATTTATACATTTCTCTCTTAATGAAAAAATCAACGTACACTTCATTCTTTATTTTCTTTTCCAGTTCATCCATGTTGTGATATTTGTGTGTCTTTTCCTCTAAGTTAAGGCTGTTGAGAGATGCATGATATAATAAAACAACTTCCAAATAGTTGAATAAAACTCACTTGGAATTATCAAAGGTTTTGTTGCAATCGTTATCAATAACGTCCACACTCATTTTAGCATGCTTCTGTGGGAGAACATAAGATATTAATATCATCAATCTTTTTTTATTTATTATAAAGAACTCACTTTTGTTCTATCCACTGGAGGTTTAAATTTATAATCGCTACCGACTGGTCCTCCGGCCTGAGATCTTCCTCCTTTGGCACTAGGTTCGATCACAAACGACTGATTGCTGCCGCTCGTCTCGTGCTCCTCCAATGTGGGACTCAAAGCACGTGGTAAATTGTTATTGTTGTTATTGCTTAGCACGTTCAAAAGTTTCTGCTCCTGTTGCTGGAACTGTTGATGGTTTACGGGCACCGGAGCACCCAGGAGTGGATCGAATTTCAATAATAACGAACTCCGATCGATGGGCGCATTGTTGTGGCCTTTTGTGTACAAATAATCGAAATCTGATGAATTGAGTATAACTGTTTTTGTTGTGTTTGGTGTATGCATTGGTGCGAGCGGGTAATGTAGATGTATGTTATGTGTGTATTATGTATAACAATTAGATGCGCGTGTAGTTGTTGTTGTTGATGTCGAGAAAGACAAAGAAAAAGAATTATACACAAGTTAGTCAAAAAGATGTAAAAATTTTAAATATGAATAATAATCGAAATAATAATTTTACTATTTGTCACATTCGATTGGCAATGATTTCACATACACACATCAAATATTCCTTGAATGTCAGTTTTTTACAATGTGACGTTATTTCACAAACAGTATAAACATGTACAATATATGTAGAAAGATATAGACCGCATTCACAGAGATAAAGGGAAAGAAACAAGGAAAAGCACAAGCAGCGCACATGACAATGACGCGTTCAATGGAAATTCTGCATAGACGACAGTCAAATGAGCTACAGCTAGAACTATACAAGAGATCTTCAGAAAATACCCTACTTGTTTCTTATTTATTTTGAGTTATAATACTCGTTGTTTAGCATACACTTATACATCGTTTTCTTTCTGGTTCATTTGACTATACTACCCTTTCTAATTTACTTTTAAATATAATACCCCCATCATCCTTTCTTTCATATTTATTTACATATCATACGATTCTCCTCATATAATTCCCGATTAGCAAGTCAAATCTATGTTTTTTTTTGCAATATAAGAAAGAAAAGCGGAAGGAAACAAACGACGACATTTAAATAACTTTTTTTTAGCATGACTCAAAGTGGGCCCTACCCTGTAGAGACCACTCGCACCTCCCCCTTATCCACTCTGTGCAAAGGTGCGCCCGCAAAGCAGCCGCATTTTTTTTTTGCGCATATAAACAAATGTCACAGAGAAAAATAGGAAAATGTGCGGCTTTGCGAGTAAAAATAGTAAGGCCGAGAAACCCGGGCAGTCCCAGATAAACACAGATACGTTCTCGGGGTTGTGTGCCTTCTGTATTGAATGCGGGTCACTCAACTAACTCATGATAAAATTTGATGAACAAAACAATAAGCGGAAAGCTAAAGAAGCCGCCACGGCGACTTGTGACTCATTTTATGCAATCGGGGACCGACCAAGAAGTGGGTTGCTTTTGTAATGGACGTGAACCAATTGATAGACTGATGCATTGACAAGACGAAGAGAAACGGCAACAGAAGGAGCGACCGAGACAGAGAGAGCAAAGAAGAGAGATTAAAGCATGCTGGGAATGCGCTCACTTTTCTGCTCTCTCTCTCTCTCATTCTCTCTCTGTGGCTCTCCTTCGATGAGAGAGAAAACTTTTCACACTACGTTGCGTTTTAATTGCGTGTCCGTGTCTTTCTTGACAACTTTTGCATTTTCGAGATTTTCTACAGTTATTAAAACAAAATCCTATGTTATAACCACGCAGCGCCCACACACACGAACACACATGCACAGCCCTGTTTTACACAAACACACACACGAGGGCTATGCGCACACACACATTCACAGTTGGGGCCAACACACAATGAAGTTTACGCTCTCGCTCTTCGTGGAAAAAATACAAAAAGAAATACAACTTTTTGTCTTTTTTACTTCACTCCACTTTTTCGTTTTGTTGTTGCTTATTTGGTTTTGTCTTAAGCTTCGCTTTGAATGTTGCCATTGACACTTTTCTGTTGTTGTTGTTGTTGTTGGGGAGAGGGACACACACACACACAGCTGTTCTGCATTTTGGCTAATATGAGTGATTTTCATAACGCAAACAGACTGATTTTCTTTGCCAAGTGCAGGCAAGAAATAAAATATTAGTTTTTAATGAAATATATTCACATACACTTGCACAATTAACTGGGCTCCAATTGAACCGAGGACAAGGCGTGAAAGGCGCAGACGATTGTGTTGTTTTAGCGACGTTCGTCGACGACAGCAGCACGACGCGTGTGGAGGCAGAAGCAGCGACGACGGCAGCGACAACGTCAAATGTTAAAAACTAACTGAATTGGAATGCTAATATGCTTACTCTTTTCTCCTATGCCAATAAGAAAACCAGCGCACGCATGCACACACACACTCGTACACACAGAGAGAGTCACTCGGTCGACTCACTTCTCAGTGATTCAGCAGGCGAAGAACGAATGGGAGGCGGAGAGAGAGTCAGAGAGGGAGAGCGCACGAGTCAAGTTTAATTCTGACTGGAAGAGTGTGTGACAGTGACGCGTATGCAATGAGCAAGTGCAAGAGAGTGGCATGAGAGCGTTTTGTATGAGTGTGAGCGCCTGCATGTGTGTGTGTGTACGTTCTTTACACGTTGTATGTTGTGTTTATGGGGCTGTTTCTCTGCTCTCCTCTGTTGACTGCAAGTTCTATGCAAGATTCCCATGCGTTGAATGAGTAGCGAAATGTATGTGCGAGGGAGACCTCTCTGTTTTTAGTGAGAGAAATACATATACAGAGAGCAGCGAAATACTACGAGTACAATACATTACAATGAACAGACAAATTAACACATAGCTAAACAAGTTAAACAAAACATAAGGATAAGAAGGGAACATAAAAAAGCAAATAATATCCCTAAACAGGATAAAGATAATGTCTTGTAAATACAATTTGCCCTTGGACAATCCACAAAATGTAGACATATAATGAGGTTCCACTGTAATAAAACGTTTCTAACTAAACTTGTATCTTCGTTAAATATTAATAATTAAATAAAAGTAATATTCTATAAAACCTAAGAATGATCAACTATTTATTGATGATAATAAACGAATCAACAGAATATAAACATATAGTTAGGCTCCACTGTAAATGGCTGAACCCAACTAGAGTTGTGCATAGGAGGAGGAGAAACAACTTTATCGATACGATGTTTTGAGTTTCCATGAGCACACACAGAGGTGTATTTGCTTACTCAGCGATAACGATAATTGCGCCATATTTGAAATCAATATATTATAAGGCACACAGCAAACGTTTTAGGTTGAAAATTAAATGAAGTGTAAGCTATTTGCAAGAAAACATTAAATGAAAATATTTTGCACACACGAGTAATTTTCTTATTTGACAACGACAATTTTTAATTAGACGAAAATAAAAATGCGCTCATCGAAGACCCACACACACTCGCGCGCAGAGCGCCAACAACCTCACGAAAGACAGCACCACATCAATTTGGCAAAGTGACGTCACAATATAGACCTTTCCGTTTATTTTGTTGTGGCGATTACGGCATACACCGCAGATAAGGGTTCAAGTGCTCTCGGAGAGAGAGAGAGAATAAGTGGAAGAGAGCAAGCGAGCGAAAAGGCAGATTGACAGAGAGGGAGCGTAAAAAACGAGTTGTCGTGCGTATCTTGCAGAGTGTGGGTGGAAAGGGGCAATGCGGCATTTCAGAACAGCAAAGCTGCTGCATTTTAATGCAACAACAAGAACAACAACTGGAAAAACATGCAGACACAGCTGTGGCAGCGGCGGCAGCCAAAAATCATGCGCTTAATTGACGTCGCGACTCCATGTTGCCTTTCCTGTTTTTGTTGTTATTGCGTGGTACGTGCGCCACTGTATGGGTTGTTGTTGTTCTAGTATTGAAGTTCAGGTTCATTGCCTTGCATGTGGTGATTTATTTTTACAGTTGGAGGGGCAACTCTATGGTAGCCACGCCGCATGCAAACAAACCCAGCCTCGACCCCGTCTAACCCCAGTGATTCAAGTTCAAATGCCAAGGTGAAGGCAATGGGTGGTCTTAGGTCACGAAATTGCTGCCCTACGAGTGAGTGTATTACCAGATGTCGAAGCTAGTTGGGATTCAATTTATTTAAACCCGCTGGAAGGAGGCGAAATAGAGGCGTGGCAACACCACGAAGCATATATTCTTGATCATACTCAATAGTGTAGCCGATATAGCAAGGTGTGTCAATTTGTCAATGAAATATTGATCTAAAAGATATGAGCTAGGGCTACCAAATTTGTTTAATTAACGCAGTTTTATTTTGTTTTAAATTTGGCGACATTTCTCCCGGAAATGGATAAAATTGAAGTTATCTATGTATCTAATATATCTGACTTTCCATATGATTATAAATGGCTGATATCTATTAGAAATGCCTAACTATCCAGATAATTTCTGAAGATTTGATTGCGGATGAATAATGGACACAAAAGTAATTTTTCTTAGCATGCGAAAAGATTGCTAATGACCCTTTAGGTATGCAATCCAAAAAAAATACAATAAGCCATAGTTTTAGTGGGCTAGAAGGGTACCGAAACGTGTATTCTAGTGTAAATACTGCTATTAATGTGAACGAATCTAGTAGCACTAAAATGCTAATGAAATAAGAGTGTACAATACAAACGGGGGCCCATGCAGAGGATAAGAGCAAGATGAAGTTATACTCACTGGCGCCAGACTGGAATTGTTCCTCATTATCCGCCGCTTTGGGTACCGCGGCGGAGACTTCAAAAGCTTTCTCCTTTGCTAGATTGTTGAAGGCACTGCTGGTGAACTGCGGCGACTTGAAGATGTCATCCGTAATGGGAGACATGGCACCAAAGTGTTCCACCAGCACATCATCCTTTTCATTGCTGGCACTTAGCTGCTCCTTGGCTGACAGTGTTTGCTCCTCGACTACAACGGTTGCATTGGGGCACAGGCGATCGCCGTGTATAGACGGACGCTTGAGCTGTTGCTTCTGCTGAAGTGTGGGTATGGGTGGGGATCGTGTATCCCGCAGATGAGTAGGTAATGGTGGTGAGTGACTGTCCTGTATCTGCTCTGCTGCCTTTGGTTGATGAGTAGGTAGCGGAGGAGAGTGCACTTCTCGAGGCTGTTCCTGAGATGGAATATTCTGATACTGTTCCTTCGCCTGATGAGTGGGTAAGGGTGGAGACGAGGGAGGCTGGACACGCACGTTAGCCTGATGTGTTGGTATGGGCGGAGATGAGGGAGGCTCGGCTCGCACTTGATGTGTCGGTATTGGCGGAGAAAGCGGAGCGAACTGTGACGAATCTGTAGCGGCATCTACACGCAACGATAAGTCCACATCCATTGGTTCATCCTCGGCAGCTTCTATGGCTGTTGAGGTATGTCTTTGTGGATCAGCGTTGAAGGTATGTCTCGTTTGTTGTGCCTGTTCCAAGTGGAAAGTGCGTCGTGACTTTACCTGTTCAGGATCTGGCTGTTGTTGATCAGCCAACGAGAAGGTGCGACGTTGATCCTCCTTGACCGCATTCAGTGGCATTGCATAGGTATTATTCATTGGCAATTCGTCTTCACTGTGCTGATGATGTTGTTCCTCATCCCTTGTAAAGTTCAACGAAAATGTGCGGCGTTGCTGACTCTTATCCATACTGGCTTCAAGCGGTACACCAAAGGGAGCAGAACTAATAGAAGGTTGCTCCGGTGCTTCAGAGCTGGCATGATTGAAAGTGCCATTTAATGGCGATTCATTACTCATAGGAAGAGTTTCATTCAGAACCTGTTGCTGCTGCTCATGTGGCTTTTCTGGGCTTGGTTCTGTTATTGTCAGCTCGATGGGCAACGGATCTCTGGCAATAACTCCACCCAGACTAAGCTTGCGATCCAACGAGGGTTCGATGACAGCCTCCTCCAGATAGACTTCTTCTACCTGTTCGCGTGGTGCATGTGGTGAGCGTGGAAAATGTGAAGGTTCCTCAGCCGGTTGCTTAATGGGAAACGAAGGCGATGATGGCGCGGAACAACGTCCGTTGGTTGAACTACTCGTGCTAAGTGAGAGTGGTGTCAACTCCGGTAGCTGCTGGTGCTGCGACTGCTGTTGCTCTGCAGGTTCAAGAGGCGTGTGAAAGTTGTCTCCTGTCAGTGGCTGCACCTCCTGCTTCAGTTCCACATACTCCTTTACCAACTCTTCCTTGTTACCTTGCTGCGTTGCAATGTTTTCTGATTCTTTTATCGATCGCTCGTCAAACTGCTCTATAGGCAGTTCCTTCTCCTGTTGAACTTGCTCCTGTTCCTTCTGTACAACTAGCTCTGTTTCCTGTTCCCGCTCTACAGGCAGTTCAGATTTCTGTTCCTCTTCCACTTGCTGCTGTTCTTGCTGTACAGGTTTGTTTTCTTGCTTCTGTATTTCATCATCTTGCTTAGCTAGCTTTATCTCGGCCTGCTCATTGTCTGGCAAGTCAAATTGCTGCAGTGCCATTTGCTCACTCAACTCTTCGGCTGTCTTGGGGCGATGTGTGGGTATAGGAGGCGAGGTTATCTGCTGCGCAGCAGGCATCGCCACTTTGGGTGATTGGGGTTCGTCCTGCTGCTGCAATGGCTCGGCCAGCTGTTCGTTTGAATTTGTTCCTTCTTGCTTGACAATATCTATTGCTGCGCCTAAGAATTGCTGCTGCAACATTCGATGATCCTCTGGCTCAAGTACACCTTTAAGCATTTCCATTGTTTCCGATATATCATCCACATCCATGGGCTCGCAACTGTTGTCATGAACAGATGAAGCTGCAGTGGAAACAGCAGCTAAAGCAGCGTCTGCCTCGCTCAATGTGTTTTCCAACGTAGTGGCTGTGCTCAAATTACTGCTCGACTGCTGTTCGAGTACCTCGTTTAGGGCGCTAGAATAGGCCTCCAGTTCGGAGTGCTCCGCAGACATTTTCACACTCTCCAGAGAGAGGCATTCGGCATAAACATCCGAATCCGAGTGGTAGCTCAAGCGCCCAAGTGCCGAAGAGTCCGCTTTTAATTGAGCTGAGTATGTGAATAAATGTGAGTATGAGTAAGTATAGGGTATACCATTCAGTACTTACCTTCCATGTCAGCTCCGAATGGCGCCAGTTCAGGAATTTGGGTCTCATCAAATTCTGGCAGACCGGTGAACCTGAGCGGATCACAAGAAGAATTTGCAGTGGGCGTGCCTGGCTGCGATGTGGAACGCATTGCCGCTGCAACCAGCGCCTTTTGTTGCTCCATGCTGGAAGATCTTGGAGTTGTCTTCACTGCCAATGGATTAAGCTAAAAAAAAAATAAAGAAAATGTGCACCTCATTTTGTAATTTATTCATTACATTTTAACCGCATCGCGTGTGCAATGGGAGAAAACGCAAGAGATGTTGCCAGAAAAGAAACCAGAAATTATGAAAATAAATTAAATTAAGCAACAACGAATATGTGTACATATTATACATATTCATATAGCCACGTTTGTAGTCAAAACAATTGGCAAGAAAAACGTAAACAAGTTGAAATCCAATTTGAAATATCATCATCATGTGCTACAATATTTATGAAATGTCCCCAATGAGAGAACGTGGGCAACATTGCAGCGCAGCTGACAACGGAAATAGGACAAGATCTAGGCACACAACAATACAGACAAACTGGGTTAATGTCACTTACAATACGTTACAATAAAGTAGCTTAGGTTCTTAGATCTTTCTAAATTACTTGAGATTATCTAATATAATAATTATTATATTATATAATATTATAAAATATAAGAAATTCAATGCAAATATTTTATTTGCAGCTTATACATTTCCAGTTTGATACATACCAATATAGATACAATTTTTTTGTAAAACAGGTAAATACTTAAGCTACAGTCAAGTGTGATACACTGAAAATAATTTTCTTAAATACTTTCGCAGTCATTGATCCGATATCAACATAATTAAGAAAACATTTCAACGGTGATAATTATTGCCATTCGATTAGGGGTATATACTTTCATTTTGATAAATAGTGGTGTCAATGAGTTCTACGCAGTAGAAATTAGGGAGTACACATCTTCATCGATATATTGCAATGCAGATCTGACCAAGGCATCAACACACACCCGTGACACATACACATACAAATAAAGAGCACAGCCCCGTTTAGTTGTCGGTCAGACACAAGCAAATGTCATTAATTTTAAAAGCCCACGAAAGATGGACATACTCGCGGGTGAGTCGGGGTAGAAAGGTGCGGCTGATGTGCCGCAAACTGGGGTAAGTGTGTCGCCATCCCCGCCCGACCGACTGTCGTCGTCTGCTGCTTGTGGGGCTTGTGCGAAATGCAAAACAAATGAATAAGAATCAAATCTGAGCGTGTGGCGATGCACTCGGACGACTGTCGACGGCGGCTGCTGCTGTCCGTTCGCAAGCGAAATTTAATTAGAACGATTGCAAGCAACAAGGTTAAAGTCAGTTCCCAGCGGAAGGGGAAAAGGCGAGTAGGGGGATACACTGCGTAGGGGAAGCTACCCCGGTGGAAATGGGGTGTGACAAATTAGACAAATGGGAATCAAATGGAACAACAAATGGGCTCCACGAAATTTTGCTATAATACAATACAATGTGATTTTAACAACTTCTAATACAATCCACTCTATTAAATGGTTTAAACAACGCAAAAGTTTGACAAATTATTTGCGACAAGATTTGTTCGTGTGGGGTGCATACATCCACAAATATTATTGTGTGGATCCCATTCTATACGATCGACGCTGTTGTATATGTAGTAAAATAACCAAAGCAGAAAATACAATAAGTTTTGCTGCAGACTCTCCCACAAATCACACATACCTCTAGGCTCATGGCCTGCAAGTGTTCCATTTCATTTGTCGTTACTTGATCCAAATTTACGTTAATATCACAGAGCAGCTGCTTTATGGTTTCCCTTGGAGTTGAAGGCTTCGCTTCCGCTACCATTATATCAACCGGATCCACCACGCCATCTATAAGCTGTTGGTGCTGTTCCTCCAGGGTATCCAAATCCTGTGATGCCGAATCCAATAGGTTCTCTAGGTCCATAGCAGGGGCAGTAGCAGCACTTATTTCCGAACTGGCTGGTGCTGTCGGCGTATCTGAACTTGCTTTGGCATCAGACATTGTGGCAATGCTATGAGGTCGTTTAATAATTTTCGATAGGAAATCCATGATGAGCAAAGAAGAAAGATTTCCTTACGCGTTACGCACGATTAGGTTACAAGATGATGTTCGTTCTACACACGGTTCCACGGTTCACTTCTCACTCCATAAACGGGGAAAAATAAACGAGCTTTTTTTATTCTTTGTTTCTTTGTATATTTTCTGGATTTTGAGTGTACAATTTTCTTTAACTGAATAAAATCTCTCGGCCTATTTAGACTGTCTGCGCTGATCACATTAAATAATAGATCAGATTTTTCTTTTTTTCGGATTTCCGACTCTCGTTCACTTTCCCGTGGTGTCGTCCGCTTTAGCAGGCGTTTGTCTTGGCGCTGCCTCTGTCTCTGTTTAAAATCAATTTAAAAATATTTTTCATTTCAATTTGCCTCTGTTTGCTGCCTCTGCTCACCGGCAGCGGTGTCTCTCTCTCTCTCTCTACTTGTGATCGTGAGAGAGTAAGCGTAACAGAGAGAGGGAGAGCGAGTGAGAGAGGGGAAGCGTAGCTGCTTATTCGAACGACATCCACAAAATGTGCAGCACGTTTTCAGTTCAACCCCCGAGTGAAATCTTTATCAGTTGACGCCTCTCAAACGATCCTCGTCTACGTTTGCTCTAATCAACAGAACTTTGAGCATTTAGTTTGTTTTATTATGTTAGTGTATATCTGCTCTAGTCGATCTCTATCGGTATCGGTCAACATATTACGGTTATAAATAATATTATTGTTCATTCATTTAAGAAGTTTGTAGTTGAGAAGATACATTACTGAAAAAGTTATTTGAACAATCGTTGTTAATACTTGATCACTTTGTAAGAGTTATTTTTAACTTTATCTATCTTCCAATAACTTCCTTTTACACTTTGCGTTGCTATTAACTTTTTAAATGTCTTCAGTGAAATTTAATTTATGCAGTTTCATGTTCCTTGAAGTATTCAAAACATTTTACACCTTTTCTCTAAATGATAGGAATCAAAGATTTTCATCTCCCTTCAGTAATATTTTTGATACATGTTCAGATCCCATACGATGTATTATGACGATGTAATTGTTGATCACTTCTTCATTTCAGTTTAGTTTTTAAATCGCATCGCGTGGTGTTTTCGAATGCAATTCGATTAAGATTCAGCTTAACCCGCTTAATTGGCCGCCGGGCTGTTTATTGATCTTGCCACAACAAACCAAATCGAGAGCACCCTTTCAAATGGAACACAGTGCGACTGTCTTTAAGGCGCTACCGACACCAACTAAACAGACAACATACACTCAACCAAATGCAAAACGTCGAAAAGTGCAGCCGCAAATAAGCAGAACAAATACAGATAACGAAGAAGACAGAGCGAGAGAATGAGAGAGAGGAAGAGTCAGTGAGGCAGAGAGCGTAATAGTAGGGCAAATAACTTGGGCTAATGAAATAAAGAAAGTCCCACAAGAAGACTTGAAAACTGCAGCTGCTGGTGGGCACCCTGTTTTGGGCCATGTGGATGCCAAGTCACAAGCGGAGGTGGAGGCGAGGCAAGGAGGGTGAGATGACATGCAATCCCGTGGCGCCCATTGTTGCGCATCGTGCACTTGAGGAAGTGCTCTAGATAGTGCAAACCCCTCCTTCCTCTGTCCGCTGCTGAGTTTGCATATTTGGCGAGAAACCGAATATCACACGATGAGGCATGACGTGAATCCAGCGATAAACAGCAACAACACAAATGCGTGACAAGTGACAAGAGATGCCCCACTAGATGCAGCACCAGACGCAACTGATGTGGCAAGTGAAGTTGCAGTTGCAGTTGCATTGAACAAAGTGTAACACAAGACAGCAGACAGAATTGGCTAAAACAGGCATAAACATTAAAGCGTGAAAGCAAACGTCAACACCAACAACGAAGCTCAAATACTCTGCCAATACATCTCATAGGGCATTACAATTCTCATTCGTTTTAGAAGAGTTTGTCTGCATGGGACTTATTCTAGTCAGATTCTTAATAAATATAATGAATAAAAAAGAATTTTATGCTACTTTACAGTTCTGGCTTTATAATGAAATTTCCCTCATAAACTTTATAGACATTGTTAATCATCGAACAAACAAACACAATTTTTACGCCAAATTCCCAGGTTCTATTACAAAGTTAAATACATAAATATTTATTTTAGACCATGTATGGTACATACAGTATCGTCTATGAAAAGAAATCAACATAGGCAATAGGAAAATAAATAGTGCGACGCCAATAACAACAACATAAAGGGGGAAAGGAGAATTTGAAGCTAGCCTATAAATAGACAAAGGAAATGCAGACGACGCTGCTGTTGCATGTGGGGGAGGCAACGACAACAACAAAAAGAAGAACAAATGCAACAGCATCGTTAACGACTTGTCAATGAACTTTGTCTTGCGAGGAGCAGCCAAAAAAGTGGAAGATGAAACGGGATCACAACAGAAGGTTCCACAAGGGAAGTGAAATCTGGTTCTTTCGAGCAACAGATGGAAGCAGAAGATATATAAATATATTGTATATTACTGCCACAATAAGGTATTAAGTTCACGTTTCACTTTTTGGCATCTAGATCTGTGGACATCTGGACTGTGTGATGACGTCAAGTAGAATATATTTACATAGATGACCATACGTATGTGCATGTGTGTGCTAGCCTACCGCATTCTGTTGCCAAGATTCCAGCAGAGCTGTGGACTCCAAGGGCCTAACATGCTTGCCCGGCTTGTTGCCCATTTTACGGGATACGAATTCGGACACGGATAATGATATTGCGCGTTAGTTGCTACCGTCCGATCGCCTCGACTCATAGAACGTACTGATCAAATGGACTAAGAATCATTGGCCGACAGCTGCTGTCACAGTTGCCGGCGTCGCAGTAGCGCGAGCGCAGTAATAATAATAAAAACAACGCAAAAGAAATGTAAAAGCATCAGGAGAAACAACAACAACAAAAGCCAGCAGCAGCGACGACATATTCGGGTTGCAGCAACAGTGCCAGAGAAAATACATGTGTGTGTGTTTGTATGTCTATGTGATGTCTGCTGCTGTAGGAAGGAGAGAGAACCATCGATCAATAAAATGCAGAAGACGTGAACAACGCGATTATTGCACTTGCATACATACCATACAGTTACCCAAACATACACACACATACTCATGGGCATGCAAATGTTTTAGAAAGTGAATGTTGGGTAAATGAGTTTACTTCTTTTTTACGCGACACGCCTACTTGCCGGGTTCTCTAGCCACAGATCTCGCCGGTTTCTCGGTCATTTCTCGTGACCAAGTTATACCAACTGGCGGCATTTGATTGATTGCCTTACCTGGGCGCCGCCATCATTTGTAGTATATATCTCCTTGAGCACGCTTCGATTTCCAAGGCTCAAATTTTGCTGAACTGCCGCGTCCGGTGCAACGACAGCCGATTGTATTTCCATTCTATTGAATTCCATGACATCCACAATGCTTTTACTTAATAACAATAACAATTAACTAATTGACACAGTGCTTTAAGAGAAAATTTCAACAATAACAACGATTTGGCAAATGCGCTGTATAAAAATGCCGCTACTATTTGAAGTCGTGCCAGCAGACGCTTTGGTTAATTAACAGTGCGCAAAACTGTTATTAACAGTGAATGCATAAAAATATTCTTTACATCAAATAAAGTGAAAAATCGTTTTTCATTACTCTTAAAATACAATTATTATTTTTTATATTTAATTTACAAATTTTTAAAGTGGTAATTTAATTGAACAAACAATTCATAAATAAAATATTTAAATTTAACAGCTAACAAACATTTTAAATCTGTTCATTTAACAGGGACTTAACAGATATATTTCTGCCACAGATGATATTCACATATCGATTACCAACTTTAATCGAATGATAAAAAGTAAATTCAGGCAGTATAAATACGATATCTACAATACGATGTATATCGATATCCGAGCTCAACAGCTCTTTAGCCGATATATTTTCCAGGGATGGGATAGCCGCACGCGCTTTGCTTGACTGCAATTTGAAAATGAAGTAAAACCAAATTTTAGGAGATTTTTGATAGGACTTTATTAGAAAAATATTGCTCGCTTTGCCATGCATAACATTCTTTTCATATAGTAACCATAATCATTTAACATTCAACGAGATTTAATTCTCTTTCTTAATACAAACATTTCCGTTTTAAAAATTACGCAATAGGTTTTGCATAATTAATAAAATAAATTATTGAAAATTTGAAACTTCACTAGGTGATAATAATAATCGTCGATTTTTTTTTTTTTTTTTAAGCTGTACTAATAATAATACATAATGGTAATGAAATAATTGGATTTTAAAGTGTACGTATTAGTTTAAAAATTATTGTTATTTTAATTAATTAATTAATTAATTAATAAGAAAATAATGTGTAACTACTTAAAAGTATGTCTTTCATATAATTCTCTCCAGGTGTTTTCAACACAATCACTTAAATGTGGAACAGCTTTCGGGCTTTCAAGAGGACTTTTAAAGTTCATAGTATCGACTACATAGGGTTATAGGAAACGTCGCTACTCACATTAGATTGTAATCTATACGTGTGGATTATATTGTTTTGTGAAATATACTTAATACTGCGTTTCTCTCAGCGTGTTCCACATTTCACTTACGAGGCTTATGACACTATTTATGGCTGCGCTGAAGATAATTCGTAGCTGAATTTGTGATATTCGATTAATCAAAATTATTTCGAAATATTTACTAAACCTTAAAAGTAATATTCAATCATTCTTTGCGGTTTCCTACGAGCGTCTTTTATCTAATTGAAATGGTGTAGCTTTAAGCTTAAAAGTTTGACTACTTAGAGATGTATAGTTGCCATTTGAATAGTCATTATATATACATAAGTATATATAAATACATATATATATATGTACAGGTATAAGGTGTATTTGTATATGCTATATAATTATTTTCTCATTTTTTGAGCATTCAGGTTGGTTTCTCAGTTATATAGTAAGTACATTTGTATTGTAAAGGTCTTTAATAAGCTGTTGTCTTTCCAAGCGAAAAGCGCTCGAGGTTGTTTCCCTTAGATATAGAAAAAACGTGTTTTGGTAATGTTTGGTAATTGTAAAACTTGGATGGATATACAAGCACTATATATAGACATATTGTAAAGACCTGTGTATATATATCAAATACCTTATATATTACCAAACTGTCACAGCACCACCAAAACGAAATCGAGAGACGACATCGTTTCAACCTCACTTCTAGTAGTTTTCCTAACCTCACTTAGAGCGTGCATGCAATTACATTGGTGGTCCGTCCTCGTGTATTTTGGTCGTCCAAATGCCAGACATTAGCTGAGGAGGTAGATTAGATTGTGGAGTGGTCAGTTTTTTAAAGGTGTTTGTCGCGTAGATGGTACTAGAGTTGGAGTTCTCGTTAGATTTTGAGCTTGGAACATAGCCCTTGTTGTCCATGCCGTCGATGACTGTAAACTGCGTGGCCATGTTCTGGGCACCATGTGAGACTGGTGAGGCGGGTCTCGAGATAGCATGGGTACGTGGGCTACTGATGAGCGACATGCAGATACCTCCCACAATGGCCAAAGCGGTGTATGAGGTCTGTGGTATCAGCTGTCCAATGACTACTGTAGAGCCGATAAACGGCGCGCCCAGCAGCCAGAAGCGTGCCCAGCAAATTGTCGAAAACGAAGTAATCTTCCGCTTCTCCGGACTGACCAGTTCCACTGTGCACGTTGTCAGTATGGAGAGCGATGTGGAAATTGCCATTTTGGAGACCATTGCGGTGCACATCAACATGGCAACGTTTGCGTCTAGCGACACGACGCCCGGCTTGGGCACCAGCCAGCAACACCAGGCAAAGAATCCTGCCAAGATATTGAATATTCCTGCCCAGAGCCATTTGCGAGTCGTCTTCAAGATTAGGTAGAGCCCAAAAAAGGTGCCCAGCATCTCGCAGAAGCCGGCGATGAAGGTGTTTATGTAGAGATGCTCGCGACTGAAGGAGCGTATGTTGAGCAGGCAGCCGTAGTAGACACTTATGTACAGTGACCACGACAGATGCACGCAGATCATGTGCCGCACTGCCTTTTCACCCTTCCAGATAGACCACCAGCCCGCGGGAGGGGGTGCATCCATTGCAGTTTGAGCCTGCAGTTCCAACTGTTGATCAATGTCGTGCGGCAGATTGTAACGTGTTCCGTTCATTTCGGCGCATTGAATCAATATTTTCTTGGCATCCTGCACGCGTCCGCGATCAATCATCCAGCGCGGTGAGTCTGGTATCCATCTTTGTGAATAAAAGCGAAAATCAATGGTGAATAAGTTCGATTTTAGGTACAGAATGAGTTTACAGAAAATTATAGCATTTTATTTACATGAAACACTGTTTACAGATTATTTAAAACACGCAACACTGGTAGATGATTATGTTAAGAATACAAAATTGTTGGTATTTTTTAAGCAGAACATACATTTATGTGCAAAATTAATATAAATTATTTACTTACTGCCACAAGTAGATGAGAATAATCGTTGGCCACGAGATGGCCATGTAGAGATGCGACCAACTGGACCAGAAGCTGGCCACACCGGGTAACATCATGACACCAATGGACCAGAACTGCTCAAACAAAGTCGATACACAAGTTCGATATTTGCCTCCAGTTATGTCAGCCACTGTTAAATGGAAATGTTAAGTTACAGTGGCTGTTTTTCGCTAAAATTTAAAGCAAAACTTACTTATCATGCCTCCTGCCGTGTACATTTGAGCACAGCAAATGGCCGACAGGCAGCGGAAGAAAACGTGCAGCTCATAGGAGGCCACCTGACCCGTCAGAGTTCCGCAGAAGATCTGTGTGACCATACCGAACATCATCACACTACGCGGACTGAAGCTGTACCAGGCGAAGAGAGAGAATTGAGGTTAAATAGAAGCTTTCATGGAGAACATCCTGACGTATACTTACTATTTGAGCAGATGATGAGCCAGAATGCCTCCGGTGAGGACGCCAAATAGATGGAAGAACTGCGTTACGGAGACTAGAATATCGCGAGAGCAGACCAGATCGTATTGCGTGACAACCGAATGAAAGTCTGATTCATGTTGAAACTCTGTGCAGGGTATCACGTTGGAGTTGCGATGCTTGGGCATCTCCCAGACTCGTGGCTCCTGTGCGCTGTCCTCGTATTTGTAATAGTGATGGGCGTGCTGCTGTGCATCCTGATAGATATTGCAGAAATCTATGCTAAACTCCTGATCATCCTGTTCCTCCTTCTGCGGATGCGATACTTTGATCCATTGTGTCTGATTCTGATTACCCACCGAGGGAGGCGGTTTGCAGAAGAATTCACCATGTCGCGGTGCTGGGGCTGTGAAAATGATGCACGCCATGAACCATGAGGAGGGTATTTTGCACAGGAATATAAGCAGCACGGTGCGTAGCTGCCATTTTCCCCAGTGTCCTGTTATCTGGCCAACTGCATCCACTTTGCTCTGCATCTTGTTCTGCGCTGGTGGAGCTAATCCTTCTAGACGGGCGAATGTGTCCTGTGGATAGAGTTTATAGTCGTGTGTGTGCTGCTTCTGATGATTCGGCGTTTGACTGCCCAGCGGTGTGTAGAACAGTTCCTCCTCGTTGTTGTTGTTGTTGTTGTTAGTGCGGTTGTTGTTATTGGGTTCACCCTCCTCCTGAATGTCGAGCGTAGTCAACGAGCTGCGGCGACGACAATCGCTGGATGTTGGTGGCGTAGGCGTTGCTGTAGGTGTCAATGTGGGCGTCGGCGTTGTGAACGTCGATGTGGGCGTGTGTGTAGGCGTGGCTGTGTGTGACGTATGTGTGTCCGCTTCAGTTGCGCCTGAAGAATGCGTCTGCCTGCGTCCTGCTGTCCTCTCTGCGGTTTCTGATATGTGCTGCAGTAGCTGCTGTTGTGTGCGCGTGGGCGTGGGCTCCTTCTCCTGCTCTACTTTCTCCTTTATTGGAAGCAACGGTGATTCGGCCTGCAAGAGATGCAAGTGAATTGAGGGAAAGATTAGATTAGCCTGAAAACAGCTCGATAGACTGATCAACCGTCGATTTTAAAAATACATTCTCGGAACCCGACCACACACACTCTCTCGCATTACCACGGCAAGTGCAGTTCGAGCAGGGACAAAAAATAATTGCATTTGCTGTCCTTTCCATTGGGTAATTCAAAACCGGGCAAAGCCGGTTTCCCCAGGCAATGTTAATTGCATAAGCTACTTGCGTATCAATGAAACTCACTCTCTCGCACCCCTTCTCTCTCGTTGACTCCCTCTTTGCTTGTAACTAAATGAATGGAGCATGTTGGTGAAGGTTGCAAAAAGGATGATACACTTAAAGCTGAAGCCGGCAACCGGCAAGCGCCAACAGAGAGACTGCTGCTGCCGGCGACTGACAGAAAGCGGCCGGCTTGTGCTGTGTTTTGTCCTTGGCCGCTCGGCTGTGAACCAGGTCAACCAAGATAGGGGTACAGCATACCGCAACAAAGGTTTGTACAATGCGGCGAATGCGTAATTTGTCAGTTATGTACATGCCGGATTGCACGGACAAAAGGTAACGCCAGCATGAGTGAAGTTTCTGACGTTGCCCGGGACGACCATTAAATCAACCGCAAATGCCTAATTAACTGTTTGCACGCCTCTGCACACCCTGTACTCAACAGGAAACAAAGGGGTGGCATGTGCATACAAGTGTATGATATATAAATTATTGTCGACATTATTTTATAGTGTATAACATGAAATATATTAGTTATTTTCCCAATTTCACAGTAAGAATTTAAAATATTATATTGTATTATATCATATTTTATATTCTATTAAGTGAATCTACATTACATTTCTTTATTTTACTACTACGATATTTTGTGGCACTCTCGATTTCCAAAAAGTTTGCTCTACAGAGCATTGAAATTACGTTTTCAAAAAAAGTTTTTCATTTCTGCGTTTCATTTTGAGGGGAACGGCAAATGTCCTTGAAGAAGACATTGGCAGATACCAGCTGAGGGGCCCCTCCAGGTGGAGCTTTGCGCATATTTAATAAGCATATATATGTATAAGTACATACATATACATATATGTTTATTATATCCCAACTATATATTCCTGCGTGTGCAACCCTCCAAAAAACACAATTGCGAACATTTCTTTCTGCTCTTTGTTTTTGAATGTCCCACATTTTTTTTTTGTTTTTTTTTTTTGTGTTTTCTGTTGTTTTGCTTTTGTTTCGTGAGACAAAACAGTAAAATGCGTTTCGTGTTGACCATGTCCTTATAATATAGTATGAATATATATAGTATATATTAACATTGCAGACATATTTACTTATTCAGCTGGCTCAGAGGAGTAATTTGGATTATTAACAGATGAAGAGCGCAGATTATCATTATTTTTACATGTTTACAATCTGCCTTTACATGAATAAAAGCGAGCTGGAAAAGATACAATTAATGAGGGATTTTATCAGGGAATGTGCTCAATTTGTCTTTATTTTTTATATAAAACCAGCATAATGCATCTCTGTGCTGCTTTCCCTATCAAGATCACACTCTGCAAAAAGGTGGAAGTATGACAAGCGGCAGGCTGTGTTGTAAGGAGGGGCCCGAATTGATTTTAATGCCCGCTTTCGAAGCGAAGGTCGTTCGCAGTCAGCCTATAAATATGCTAAGGCTGTCGGCAATTGTTACAAATTTGTTCGATCTATTTTTATGGCACGGCGAGCTAAACAAATAAGTCGCTTCATTTAACGGCCGATTGTTGAGTCTGATTGTTTAATTGCTTTATTGATATCAGAAAGATATATGCAAATATATTATATACTATATATATAGCCATGCAAACTGTATATATCCATTTATAGTCGAGGCGACACTTGTGCAAATACGCTGAAGGTTAATGTCAATTGGTTGCACTTGTTGTTTTTGTTCCTTGTGTTGTTGTGAACTAGCTGACAATAAACAGAACTGAACGAGGTTTATACTCTCTACCTGTGGTCACGTGACGGTTCAATAAACTCCCTTGCATAAGTAAGGAGAAAGAAAAAGGGAGAAAGCGAAGGGGATGTGATGAAACCAAGTTAATATAACAGATTACGTATACGCCCCGATGGCGGCAACGGCAATTAGTCATAAGCAACTGCTTCAAGGCGTAACGTGGAGGCGTGGTTAAAGTAACTTGGCGTCAACTGTTGCTGCTGTATTTCAATTAGAAACCAATTGAAGCAATACATACAATTGAAGTCTATCAATTTGGGCATTATTTTATTTATTTCTTAGCACAGTTCATCCATAACTGACGAGCTGGAATCGATGCCACATTTGATTCGGGTTTGCATTTTAATATTGCGTGAAAAGAAAGAAAAATGTGTATCAGCCATAAATAATTCATAAGGCGACCGTGTCCCAGTTGACAAAAGCGCTGTCAGCTCCCAGGCTACTCCCCTACTATCCCTGTCTCTCGTTTCTCCCTCTTTCTCTGCGGACAGATGGGAGCACTGAGCTGTGTGAGGCATCACGTGCCGTCAGCCACCTGAATCGCATTGAATTCAAATAACTTGAATGAATCTACAAGTAATATCTTATATATGCCATAAATAATAAATACCATATATATTTATATGCATTGTATATAGTATATAGTTATAGATGTCAGCTATGTCCAGCTATAATGCCGTCAATTGCCTTTGGGGCATCTAATTGCATTGCGTGTACGCCGCTTGGTCAGCGACTTAGCGTGGGCCAGCTCCCTTCCCCATATCTCTTTGCCATTTCTGCCCAACTCATTTGCCTATTTAATGCGCCTCATAATTCAATTCACAGCCAGGCAGTCAAGGATTCGAGGAGGCAAGTCGAGGAGTAGTCCACGAGGCGAGTCGAGGAGGAGTCCCCTTTCGTCTCTTGGCTGTAAGAGGACAACCAATTTGTGTGAGCTCATACAAAATGCGCTTAATGGCAAATTTGCGGTCTTCTTGGCGTAGTACGTGCGTTAGCTTCCAGTTCATAAATACTTAAGTCCAGCCCAGCAATGGGCAGAGGATTTGCTACTGTACTCACTCTGTTTCTACCTCTCTCTCTAGCGACCTCCTCGTTCTATTAAAAGTTCCCTAAATAGAGCAATTTTTCCTTTGCTTAGCAGGTTTTCGTTGATTAATTCTCCACGACTTTGGGGGGCATGTTACATGAAGAACTCAAGAAAACTTCAAAAGAAGTTCTTTAAGTTAGAGAATAAAGAGAATGTTGTAATTACATAATACGCAACACATGAATTCCAGAGAGAACTTTATTAAACTGCTTAATGAGTTTGAGATTAGCGGAAGTTAGCAAATTTACTGGTAGAACTTAAGAAATCTTTACAGGGAGTTAATGGTAATATTTCTGGATTTAGAGACAACTTCATAGAGAGTAGGATTAAAGTGTGTTCAACTTATTTGTGGAGTTTCCTTAAGTTTTAAGTTCGGGTTTTTACAAAGAAGCTTTAACTTTCCCCTTTATTTTTGTTTTCTAAGAGCTACTTGTTACTCCATCGCTTACCTCTTTCTAGAACTAATGTGATACGAGGGTCGTTTGATAAGTCCGTGACTTTTTGTATTTGCCGCGCACCTGCTCTAAATACAACACTGCTCCTGTCAGCAGTTATCGATTAACAGCTGACTGTAAAATTTTGAGAAAGCTGCGTTTTTTGGTTTGCGTTTTATAGGCATTGAAAGCAGACGATCTCGTGAATTTTAACGAAAATGGAAAAAAGTGAATTTCGTGTCAGCATGGCAAAATTTCATAAATTGGGCTACGAACTGCTACCCCATCCAGCATATTCTCCAGATTTAGCCCCCTGTGACTATTTTTTGTTTCCAAACATGAAGAAATGGCTCGGCGGTAAGAGATTCGGGTCAAATGAAGAGAAACACAGAAACAAACGACTATTTTGAGGGCCTTGAGAAAACCTATTATTTGGAAGGAATAAAAAAATTGGAAAAACGCTGGACTAAATGTATAGAGCTAAAAGGAGATTATGTTGAGAAATAAAACGCTTCTTTGACGAAAAAAATATATTTTATTCAAAAAGTCACGGACTTATCAAACGACCCTCGTAACTTGTCAATGTGTTGCAACATTTAAACAGTCTTAACATCACCATCGCTCTGTGTTCTTTTCTGCAAGTCTAGAACTAGTTGAGAAGTATAAATCCATTTTCACAATTGGGAATTTCTCATGTTATTACCAAGTCAGATTTAGCATCTCGCTTGCGATTATCTCACACACACAAACAATGTAATAAGCCAATAAACGCGTGCAATTAGAGCCTCGAAATCCCCTTTCGATTTGCCCCATAAATATTACGAGTATTTCCCGCTCTCGTTCACGATTGACACATTTCGCAATCAATTTTCGCAGTTGAACAGAAAAATTAGCACAATATGTTTGTGTTTGTGTCTCGAGGCGAGAGTCTCGCTTTCGGAGTGTTAATTCTCAGTAATAAATGATAGATATGTTGGGTGTATAGGTAAGATTAAAATTTTCCATTTCGAAGATTGAATTCGCTGAGGCGTAAGAATTCTGTCAGCTAAACAATCGATCAATCAGAGCGTTGCCTAATTATTCCATTAAATATTGAAGCACAAATATTGTCGGGTTGTTTTTCCCCAGTCCAGATTGGAGGTGTGGTTGGATGGGGGTAAATGGGTTGTTCCCATACAGGTGTATCCCTTACGCACATTATGCTCGACTAATGATTAACTAATTGTTTGGCCAGGCTCACAAGCTGAGTGCGCTCTTAGAACTGACACAAAGATATACAGGATATACACACACATGCACACACACACACACATTCTCACCTTGTCAGTTGTTCTTGTTGTTGACAACAAAAGGCGCCAAAGTTAATTGGAACAAAGCCGAAGGCAGCTGTTTACTGCATTCACAGAGGCGTAACGAGCACGAGCTGAGAGTAAAAGCATGGGCGAGAAGGGATGTTGGAGTGAGAGTGAGAGGGGTAGATGTGTTATAGCCAGGCTGTCATTGTCACATCGGGCAAAAGACGAAGCCGTTGTGAAGCCCAAGCAAAGCCGCTGACGAATTTTTCGCTTGCTTTGGGTTAAGCTGTAAATCAAAGCGGAAATCGAAATTGTTGCGTATGTCAATGGGAAATAAAGATGAAAGATTGTGGGGAATACTTTCAAAATTCCATTCGATTTTATGCTTTACATTTAAATTGAACATTGAATAGTGGCTTAACTCTAAAAGGTACAAATAACAATTTTTTTTTTCTATATTCAATACCTGATATTTCCCTTGAGTGATAAACAAGCTAAGTTAATTACATAACCAAAAGAGACATGACGCAGACATGCAGCCATAAATCGGCAGATTAGGCCTCAGTCACGCACAGAATATGTCGGCTAGACACAAATCCAGACTGGGCCCGTCTTGACGTAAATATTTCATTAGCCAAACTCCTTGTCAGCTGACCAGAACAAATAGGGCTATAAAAAACATCAATGGCAGTGCCAGTTGCAGAGCAAGTAGTCGAATACCCTTCACATATCCTTTCAATATTGATGGATGCTACTTTATGGCGCTGACTGTGTACACGTGTATGCAAATACGTGTGCGCCCAACACACAACTTGGCACAGCATGGCGTATGCGTAATATGCGCTAAATTGTTATTGATGTTAGTGTGTGTGTGTGTGTGTGTGTGTGCGTGGCCTGGCAAGTGATTTTATTATGAACTGTCATGTGCACAGAATTTGTGAACATTATTGGCAGCTGCCTGTGCAGGAGAGTCAATAAAATACAAAATTTATTATAATACTAATAATAGAAGATACAACTTGAGCTTAAACTTGAAGCCAAACCCAACGACAAGTACATAATAAATATATTTAATATCTTTATAAACAGCTTTGCGATTTGACACTCAATTGAATAAAAAGTTTCTTGAGCCAAATCGCATTTGATTGCGCCGCTCCTCGATGCTTCTTGGCCAAAAGCGACACAGAAGTGTGTGAACAAGTGTTTTCTCACACCTTCTCTCTCTCCCTCTCTGCGTTCTTTGGCAAATAGATAAACAAAAATTGGCCAACATTCAAGGTGACTATAAAACGAGAAACAACAACGTAATGTTATTATTTCAATTGAACATTAAATTCGGCTTCTGCAGCTGCGTCACAGAGCAGAGCAGAAATCGGGAACGGGAATGAGGAAAAAGTCTTCAAGTGCCGTAAATATTCATCGTTCCTGTTGTGACACCCTCAAAAGGGAGACTACCCCTAATTGGAGAGCGTCAGTTGGGCAGCGCTTGACTCCTTGAGAGGCTTCGATTGGGTTGGGCTGTAAGGCGAATGCAATTATAGCGAAAAAACTGAATTTGATTGAATATTTAATAGATGTTTCGGCCGCCCCCTTCTATGGCTTTGGTCATGAAGAGTGTCGAAAAAAAAACTCGAAATATTTTGCCTAAGCAAACGCAGAGAAAAAATGAGCGGATCAAACGGGAATTTCAATGCCTCGAGCTCCTCGTTTTCGATTATTTTGTTATTGTTGATTAGCAAAGCGTTGAGCGGGAAATAACAATCAGGAATCGCAAGGAATCGACGGCTTTTTCCTCACAATTTACAATTCAAACGATGGCTGTGTTTTTCTTCTGGTGTTTTCTCATTTTATACACACACATACACACACATAAATATTTGGGCTTTCTGTGAGTAAACAAGCAAAGCAGGAATGAATCATTTGACCTTGATTTGTTTCGTCTCTAGCTAGGATAATATAAAATCCTGGAAACATTTTTGATACTTTGTTCCCCTTAACTTTATGGCAGCTGCATATGCGCTATAAATCCAAATGTCAGCCAATGTATTGGCTACATATGTACACATGTACGTATACGTATGTATTGAACAACAACAAATATTTTTTGTTTGTTTGACCTTTAAAGGAGCCAGAAACGCGTGGCAGCTGCGCTTAATGCTTTACCCCAAGAGAGGCAACTTTAAGCGGCTTTCGAAAGGAGACACACACGCAACTTTATATACATGCTCACATACAGCACTGCACCATGGAACAGAAGCCATTTGTAAGCATTCAATCACACTCTACGGAATAGTGCAGTAAGCCGGCATATCTCAGACAGACGCAAAGTGGAAAGTCTCCTTAGTCTGCACTTTTGCGGATGTCCTTTTTAAGCGTCGAGTCTTTTTTGCATGTCACACGCACATAAATCAATTGGCAACCTTTTAGTATGGCACACAATAATGCGCCATATGCCGCAAGATTACGAGGCTGACACAAATTCGATTTTCGCCACGTTTTCAATTTAAAGCTAATGTGTTTTCCTGTTCCCTGTCTGTTTTTTATTGAAAACACATTAGCATAATTATTAATTTCATAATTGATGTAGATGCGGCAAAAATACAAGTGAGCGAGCATGAGTCTGTTGATGTTTTATGGCGATGAGATGCGGGTAATTGAACGTTTTATGGCATTTGTCTGCCAACGCAAGGCGAACTGCGCAACGTTGCTGAAAAGTATGCAATATTATTTTTATGACTCATTATTATAGTCTCAATTAACTACGTCCCGACGCAAAAGGAAACCGACGGTTACCCACTGTGTGTTCGTCTGTCTGCCTTCTTGACTCTCCAAGTAAACAGCTTTCAATTGTTGATTAATGCGCTTACGAACAGCAGCTGGACAATTTCAGGGGGTCAGGGATCGGGGAACTTTAACTTGGACAAGAAACGCTTAATTGCCAGCTTTACTAGCTTACTTCCTGTCACTTATTTGCACAACTGAGTACCGTTTTTTGTTTCCTAGTGCCTGGCTTTATTCATTATAACAATCACTCTTATTCTGAAGTATCTATGAGATTAAAAGCGAATTCTGATTGAAGCTTATCGCGCTCTAGTCGGATAAAATTTATATCGATCAAGTAGCCTAAAATACACACGTACTTATGCATATGAACTTCTGTCCTCGCTTGAGTGCCTCACAAAGACAAACAGACGACGCAAACAAACAGCAGGTGACGTTCCTTGTTTTCACTTTACTTTACAATTTATTGCATGTTAATGTCAACGTTTCACCGTCCTCCTCTAGCCTTGCGTACGAGTCAAGTCAATCATCGCACACAGTATAGGTGAATGTGTACAGTTGAGTTCTGCCCCCTTAAACGCACCCCACACCCTTCCATACCGCCACAAGGTAAACAATCCATAACAAAGATAAACTACGGCTGAAAAGTTAAACTATCGTTTTCTCTGTGTCCTGTTGCACTTGCTCGCTCTGCATATATAAAGTATCGATACATAATGTTTATGTTTTTCCTGCTATTGTATAGTCCATGTTATAAGTGGAGCTATGGTTGAATTTTTATTTTATTTATTGTAGGGCCAATATTATTCAATGAAAGGGGTACTTCTTTAAATAATTATTAACATTTTTAATCAATTTATGTTGGGAATTGCATTTAATCATGTCAACTAGCGCTGCTAACTAACTCTGCAATGTTCACTTTACAGAACATATGCACCTGTTATGCAATGTTAGTTATAACAGCAGATTCCAGATGCAGACCGCGATAAACATGAACTATCGATGAAAACATAACTCACTTATCGATGCTCAAGCCAGGCTCTGTTATACTGTAATGAGCATAGTACTTTATTATCGCTTTTAAACAAGCAGATAATTTCGCGCTTCACTAGTTAGGTATTTGATGCGTCAATTTATCAAGGATTTCCTTTTGTTACATAAAATCACAGCATAATTTATGTGTTGCTTATTTTCACGAATAAATTGGCTTTTTACTCGCCTGTCGCTTGTCGTTAGTCGCAACTCTCACACTCAGGCACAGTGATTAAAGTTTCAAATGCACGACACGAGCGAGCAAACTGTTGTTGATTAGCGCACAGTGGGCGCCAAGGGAGGCGGAGAAAAGTAACAGCAGCTTCTTATATAATTTACGTAAGCAAAACGCGCACACACTCACTGACTAGTCAAAGGAAAGGCGTGGCTGGAATGTGCGATTTCAAAGAGTAAAAAAAATAACATCTAGAAAGCTTTTTTGATTCAACATCAAAGTCGGAATTCCCCAAGTTCCAATGTGCCTTAGGATTAATGCTGTGAGTGGGTGTAGCTGTGTGTGTATGCATATGTATATTCTACTGCTCCCCTCTAATAAAATAATTAAATGTCCTGCCGTGTTATATACGATTACTATATACGATTCTCAAGTGTCTAGCGCAGGCACTGCGCGCCAAGTGTGTCGAGTTCAATGCACGGCCAAGTTCAGTTCAGGGCACTCGGGATGAGTATGCAAATGAAATGACGGGCGAAGCGTGCTGAAAGGCTGAGCAACTTGTCCAGCTGAGCAGCTGAAAGCGAAAGCGGCAAAAAACACAATGGAAAGTAATTAAAATCGACTTGCAAAAAGGCAAACCCTTTTTCGGCAAACGAAAATCAATGAACGTGACTGCGAAAGGGGGAAGGCAGTAAGGGGTGCCCAAAAGTTTAGTTAAACTTTTGCATTATGTTGAGTTCCCCTCTTCAACGAACTTTGACCTACGACAAGCAAGCAAACAGCAACTTTTGTCGGCGGTCAGCTTTAAGCGGCATTCGCTTATTGTCGGGACTTTTTCGGGGGAGGTACAATCAAAGTTTCTGTTTGTCCCATAAAAGCGTCGTCCCTTTTTGCTTTTGTCCCTAAATCTGTTGCCTCTATCTTCATCACCGGTTGCGGGTAGGAGTGTGTGTGTGTGTAAATGGCTGTATGTGTGTGTGCTTTTGGCGCTCCCTTTTATGACATACTTGGGTCATAACACTTTCGGGTACCATCGGTGCGTAAAACAGTTTCTGCTGGCTGCGCAATTAGCATAACGAATGTGCCTCTCTTGAATATTGCCCTACTCAAATTGTTTGCATACCCGTCTATACCTCACTATCCCTTACTATACTCGTACTTCCTGCCCTGTTTCAATTAGGAATTCAGTCTAATTTACCAATTACCAAGAATCAACTACATGGCCTGTTTTCATTTGACAAAATGATAATGCTGAATAAAAGGGAAGAAAGAAAAAAAGAAAAACGAGATTTGTATAAAAAGCTATTCGAAAAAGGTTTTGGGCTCCAACAGGCTCTATCAGGTTTGTTGGCTAAGCACCTGCGAAGTTGGGACAACTTGACTGCCTGCGGTTAGGATTCAGTTAAGAATCCCCGCCGAAAAGAAAGAAAAACCATTCAAATTGATTAATTCGCGGACAAAAACAAATGTTATGTGTGTGTCTGTAAATATATATAAATCGAGGGGGAGAGAGAGAGAGAGAGAGACAGAGAAAGATGAAGGGACATCTAAATATACTATATATATAATCGGCTGTTTCTTTATTTTCATTTGCATACAGAGGAAACAGAGGATAACCCAAATTTGCATAATCTTTGCAAGTCTGCGCGTGTTTTCTTTCCGCCCTGATTTACAGGATCATATAGTGCATGTGGCATACGAGTATAGTAGTAAGCAGAACATCTCGCGTGTACTCGCTAGCTTTGCCCTTGTCGAGCATTTCTAATGAGTTACCCCAACAGGCAGGTGTGACTCGACTTTATTAGCGGAGCTGAAACGCGGCACGTGTCTCACTTGCCAGACGCTAAAGAGCTATGCAAATAAACTACGTACGACGACGACGTCACAACTCGAAACGAGTTTCACTCCCTTGCTCAGTCTTTTTTTCTTTCTCTCTGACACTTTCATACTCTACTTATTACTATTTTTGCTGATGTCATTTGAAACTAAGTAATTTTAATTAAACATTCGAAACAGCTGCAAAGCGGCAGCAGAGCAGCTGAATCAAGTTACAAGATTCACCCAAATTGAGAGATAAAACGTAACATGGAAAGAAAGAAAGTGAAGGGAAGTGTGACAAATGAAAAATGTGAAAGAAGTTTCCTTCCGATGGCGACGCTCAGATATTCCGGCAGAAATCCCAAAGCACATTGTCAAGTCGAAAGTAAACAGCGCAGCTAAAAACGAGCTAAGGCACACCCACACACACCCACACTCACCCATACTCACACTCAGGCTTTTTATAGTTATTTATTTATGAAAATAAAGGGGCTATCGTTGGGTCAGCTTGGCGAACACAGCTAGCAAATGTCGCTAGCTACGACCCAGAAAGGTTCATTAGACTCTAGTGCAAATGTGAGTGAATTCCAGAAGGCACGAGTGAGTATGAGTTAGTTTTAGTAAGTGGAATTGAATGTCAAAATGCGAGTGAAAAGCAATGAGTATCAAGGAGTGCATGCGAGTCAGAAGGAGCGGCAACAAGTATAAGGGAAAGCGAGTGAGTGATAGGGAGTACAATGAAGAACGAGTACGTACTGGGTAATGCAATTGAGTGCGAATGAGTGTCAATGAGTCTAAGAGAGTTCGAGTAAATGCAAGTAACTACGAATAACTGCAAGTAAGTACCGGGTACTGCAAGTAAGTGCAAGTAAGTAGGTACGATTGAGTGGCAGTAAGTACGATTGAGTGCGAAGGAGCTTGAGTAAATGAAAATGAGTGCGACAGTAAGAATAATTAAGTAACTGAATTGATTAATCACACGCACCCTCAGGCAGGTGCCGCTCTTGAATTTTTCAGCCACTAAACAAAATTCAATTTGATTTTCCTGTGGAAATACTTATTGTTTTTGTTTTTTTTTTTGTTAGCTGTGACTGTAAGCTCATTAATTATAGCTCGATTTTACGATTTCGTAATGTTTGTTTGCTCCACGTGTGTTCATAATACTCAGCATGAAGCACATGAGTTAATCGTGTTGCTTTTATTTGTTCGGCCTGAGGCGAAACCTACAGGGAACACAGCGAGGTGTGAGTCCTTTAATCGAGACTCTGCGGTCTCTGGAACCTAATCCTGTCACAACTTGCATTTCATTAGAGGTTTCTCTTCATTCTCACTCCACCTTGGGCTTGCTTATCTCAGTCACGCACAATTTGTCTTAGTCGCCGCAGCAGTTTTCTAATTATACATTCTTACACAGAGCCTAGCAGAGCCTAGAGTAAATACCGTAATATCATCCTCATCCTCATCGTCATCCTCATCTTCATCCCCATCCTCATCCTCATCGTCGCCTTCGTCTTCGTTGGCAATAAAAGTTTCGTCGGTGCGCGCTGCTTGTGCAATTGGCTTATCGCCGTAGCCAGCAGCACTGCCAGCTGCGCTGTTGCTGTTTGTGGTGGTGCTGCTGCTGCTGCTCGTGCTAATAGTGGTGGCACCACCAATGCCGTTGTTGGTAAGGGTGCCTAGCAATGTCTGACCATGACCATGACCAACATTGGTTTTATTGCCGACGCTGCTGCCAACGCTGCTGCTGCTGTTGCTGCTGCTGCTGCTGGCAATGTTCGAGAGCATAATGGAAGCGCGTTACGGCCGGCGAAACGGAACTTTGGCGTTTAACCCTCTAAGCGTCTATTATTTCCGGAATTCGTTTTCGGCAAATAACGGCACTTTCATATTTCTTAGTGCCACACTCACGCACACACACACGCACAGATTATTATGCACACTTACACGCACACGGCGCTCGGCGCTCGGCGCACACGGCCGTAAAAACTTGTGAATGCGAATTTGATTTATGTTTTATGTTGTTTTTCGCGCCACTTGATTAAAATTGCATGTGCCTGACAACGCTGCGTATGCTTAATTTTGTTGCGACAACGTATGCTGCGTATGCTTAATGCTTGGAGAGCCTATTAAGCATACGCCGCATGTGCCCGCCAAATGAGTTCGTTAAACTCTGTCTCGATTACGCGTATTTCAATAGATTTTCTGCAAGTCCACAATTGATTTGACAACTGAATTGAACGAGAAAGAGATTCGTTTTCCGTTTCACATTGTATCGAGGGAAATCTCATGCTCTGTAGCGAAATGAGGACATCTCTAGACAGCTCATAAACGCGCTCGACTCGGCTCTGTCTCTGTCTCCGTGCTGTTATGTTCTGTTCTGTTCTGAGTACTTGGTAAACTTTCTAGGAACGCGCGTCGCTGCGTTGTCCGCTCTGCGCAAAATGCCGTTTCGTGCTGCCGTTCGCCTGACGGGCAACTGATTCAGCCGAATTGCGGCTAAAAGCTTCAACGACCCCGCCGCCGCCGCCGACGCCAGCTGGTTTCGGCTTTTCCTTGCACTTTTCCCGACGAGGCTCAACGAAAGCGAAAGCTTTCCGACCCGAAACCGACTTCACTGGCTCCATTCATGACCAAGGACAAAGTCACGTGGGCGCCGTGTGACACCCACCCAACCTCTGGCTCAGCCTCAGCCTCAGCCTCAGCTGGAGTCAAGGCAAATGCTGGCGGAGTTGAAGCTTTAAAGTTCGCATAACTCATTCCCCGTCTCTCTCTCTCTCTCTCTCTCGCTTTCCCCATGCAGTTGGTACGGAAATAGAATTCGATTTGCGGCTCGTTTCGTCTCTGTTTCGTGTTACCCCGTGCTGTTCTGCATTCGTGTTTGTTAACAATTGCAACTACTTCAATAATTTGCCAACTACTATTCACGAGTACCCGAAACTATGACGCACGTATCACTGCGTGCAATGCGACTGCGACTGTTGTGATTTGCAATTTGCATGCGGGAAAGTTTTTTGGCAAAGTTTAACAGGCAGTTAGAGAGTTGAGACGAGGCAGGTTAGAAGGTTAACTCAGTGTTTGACGCAGGCACAGGTAACATATGTAACTACGTTATGCGATACCTGAAGGTTCTAAATTCGATAGGATCCTTTATCAAAGGAAGTCGTTTAAAAAGACAAGAAATCATAGTACAAAATTGCATATTCATATCATATCATATTCGTGTTGTATTCATATTACTCCTCTTTTATATACATTTGAAGTTGATGTTCTGCCCCAGATTAAAGAAACTGCCTTCTCATTGGAATTTTACCAAATCTGTTTAAGCATCTCAATCAGATTGAGCTTGTCACATTTATTTAATTTACTGATAACTTGAAGAATGATTATCATGTTGTTGCTAATCAAATTTATAACTACCAAAGCATGAACTTTCTTTGACAACAACATAAACAACAACAGTAAAAGTACGAGAAAATTCAAAACAAAACAAAAAGTTTCTTGTGCCACGTGCTACACGAAAATTAAACGGATATTCGTGTTTTACACTGATTACGCATACGCCCCGTGTACGCGCAGTAGGCGACGCCAAACTTGAAGTTCTTTAAACATACAAACATAAAGCATGTCTACGCATGTCGTACAGTACAAATTGAAGACAATTTCGAAGAACAGGAAGCTTAAAGTCGTTTTACGCGGATTTCATGATTGGATTCCATACTAGATTTGATTTGCTTGCCAAACACAATGTGTGTCGGAAAAGAAAGGAGGAAGATGAAGACGCCGAAACCGTGCCTTCTATGCAATTTACTGTTGGCGCATTCAATTACCGAACACGCAAACTTCATGTTTGTTTTCGTGCGGTTTCCCCGCCTCCGTCGAGCAAAGTTTCCGACCGACTTCGTCAACAATAAACTGCAAATGTGATTAATCGAGTTGCAGCAATAAAAACACACACAAACTGAAACTTTCAGGGACAATTTGTGCCTTACGCGGTTGCAGGACCCGAATTTAGCTGTGACGCCAGCTTATGAATGCGTCTCGCTCTGCTCATCCTGCTTTGTCATTATTAGAATTAGAGACACATTAAAAGGTGTCTTCCTTTGAATAGTTTTGTTTTTTACTATTATTAATTCTTTTATAGGCAAGGTATGAACGCAAAACAACTCTCTCTCTTTCTACCTATCTGTCATTGGCCATATTTAAATATCAATTATGGAATGTGGTCTGTCTCGCCTGTCTTCTTATATGTCTTTAATCCTGTTCATCAATCTATGTGTTCAACTCTATCACTGACTCTCACTACCTGTATTTATTTATTTTTTTATACACCCTCTCTCTCTTTCTGTTTCAAATTATCTTCGTATATCACATATTGATCTCTCTTACTCTATGCATATATTTTTCTCTCTTTCTGTATCTCCCTTTCGGATATAAATCAAAGCTTGTATATATGAATTGAATTATCTGCCTCTCTCTTTCTCTATTTACTTATCTGTAAGTACATATACTGGTCTACCCTTATCTCTCTTTCCCACTATACGTATATTTATGTTTATATTGAATGATCTATTTCTGTCTCTATCGCTCTCGCTTTATATCATCTTTATCTATATATTGATCCATCTCAATCTCTCTCTGTCATTATAAGGAGCTATCTATCTTTTTCTTACCGTATTTTTCCACATCATCGACTTTGCTCTACACTGTTTTTGTTTAATTATCTCTGTCTCGCTTAAATGTCTTAATCTGGATCACCCTCTGTACTCTCCTCACTCCAGGTTCATTAACCCCAGCCTAACTTGCCCGTTCAATTAGCTAACATTTTGTTCGAGATCTTCAATGCACTTGCAGTTCAGCTGTGATTGTTCCCAGGAGCCCAACGCTCCCAGACCGAGTCGATTTGACGCAAGTTGACTCGTCGAGAACCGGATAAGACGACTTAAAGCAACAAGCAACGTTTGTTCGATCAAGTAATTCACCTGCACTTTCAGCATCACAATCTTGATCTGTAGTTGTTCGCGTGGCGATGAGTTGCTGGCACGTGTCTCATTCTCCCGCTCCACCTCCGGCGAGAACTGTTTCTCATTCTCTCCATTCACACGATCCGCCGCCGCCGCCACCGGCGCCCCTGGATCCAGGTGGGATCGCTCGGTATCCATTAGACTAGCATCGGGGTGTATGAAACTCATTGCGAATATCGACTCTAATCAAGTTCGATTCGCGATTCACGAATATTCGCCACAATTCACAATTAACAATTGTTGTTGTGTAATTTTCCGCGATGCACTTTATATAATCTCACCAAGAATTATTTATTTCATTTATTTAACACAACAACAACAAAAATGTTGTAGCACATTTTCACGAGATTTTCGTATGATTCTTCAAGTGTTTTCTACCATAATTTATGATGTCTTCCAGTATAAAATATTTGCTAAATAAGCGGACAACGACAATGGCGAAACGTTTGGGGCATACTGCCACCGATCCAAGGGCCGAAGGCATTGCCGATGGCAAAGGCGATGGCGTTGGCGATTCACGTTTGTGCTTTGTGGCCGCAGCGAGAGGTGTCTAGATTTCCGCTTTCTGTCGTTCAAAAGGAAGAGTACGAGCAGCGATAAGTATTTTTAGATGGGCCAAACATCGCATCGCATGGGAAGATGGACAGACGGCAGAAGATACAAATGTATCTGCAAGCTGCATGCGGCAATCTGTTGCTTGCTGCTGTTGCACGGCGTGCAACATAGCGAGACTTCCGCGCTGTTGCTCATGCACAAAGTCAAGTTCAAGTTTAGTTGGCCAACGACACGACAACAACAACAAAAACTGAGGCAACAACTACAGCAACACCAGCAACAGCTGAGGCAGCGACAACAACAACAACAACGACAAATTCATGACGCTCTGTTGTAGTTGATAGCCGCGCTTGCTGCCAAAACTACTGAGACACATACACGCACATTAGACAGATACACACACACACACACCGCCACACACACAGTAAGTTGTATACGATATATTACGTCTGCAGTTGTGCTTGCCAAAAAAGCAAAAAAAAAAAACGAAAAGCAAAGAAAATCGACAAGCACAAGAAACAAGACTTTAGTGCCGTGCAAGGGAGAAGGGGAAGAAAACGAAACGAAAAAAAAAGTACTCATACGCCATGTCCGCCAACATTTCTACAATCTACAATTCAACAATACTTTATACGCTTCACTCTCCTTGTCTCGCCTCGTCTCATTTCATTTCATCTTATTTCATTTCAATTCGTTTCGTTTGTTTAAGTGTTTTTTCGCCCTGCTTGTTGTTGTTGTTTTCTTTTTTCTATAGCATATTTGCCTTGTCTTGCTATAATTTCCCATCCATCTGGTGCTGCATTTATGAACAACCGCAAGTCGCCAAAAAACCTGAACATTTTAATCTACTCATTTGGTATATACCGAATTTAATGAGCTCAACACGTTAGGCACACGGCAGGCAGCACGTTTTGCACTTGTGTTTGCCCAAGCAGTTAGTTTGAATGGGATCTAGATTGGAAGTAAGTATAGTAGTATCTTAATATGATAATATCATCAAGATGACAATAACATTTCATAGGGATGAGGTAAACTGGGAGTTAAGTGGGGTACATTGAATATTTAAACTTATGTGTTCATTGCCAAAGATCGTGCTAAGATCGATACCCCCTGCTCATAAAGTACTTCCTACTAAGTATTTTCATAATATGATTTCATTAATTATTCCCCCCGCTGAATCTGTTGTCACCTCACTTGCATATTGTATTCCCCGATTTGATGTCGTGAATTTCCCACAACATGCATTTGATATTTCAATTGAAAATTAACATTGAATTCTGCATTAATACACACAATCAACCACAGATACATTTATCATCTAATAAGTTTCCCATATGCTATTTACATAATTTGCATAAAGAGTGAAGCAGACGGGGGCGTGGGCGGGGCAGCTAAGCTCGCCCAGCAAATGCATTCAGTATGCAATAAAACTAACCTATTTTCCAACATTCAAGTCGAGTTCAGAACTTAATTTTATGCTGCTGTGATTTTCTGTGAAATTATCCGATGCTGTAATTAGTCACTAATTAAAACGGTAAGTTGGAAAAATTACAGAAAATAAAATAAAAGCAAAGCAGAAACCAGAAATGCGAAAGGCGTGGAATTTTGCACCCAGCACAAAGTAGAGCAAGGCAAAAACCATATAGTACTAGAACTACCTAGTTCAGAATTATTCGAGAGATGATAATGTGACCAAAGTGACGTATTTACGAGCACTTAGTCATATCGAACTTGTATACCTCATTTCGATGGGTTTTCTAATGGGGCTAGGGGGGAGGGGCGGAGAAAAACAAGTCACGTGCCTGCTTAATCTGAAGAGAAGCGGGACTTTTTTCTTAGTTAAACGTTTGTCATTGGTAGTCGTAACCTTAAGTAATTAAGAGAGTATTTTATCTATAAGTTACTGACCCTAAACAGCCCGTAAAACAAGCGAATTTATTTATACACCTACATACATATGTACAATATTACTAGGCCTCTTCCTTAATTCATTATATTTTATTTCATTTCACTCCATGCATAATTCATGGAGTCGTGTGCTAATCGGGCGACATCGCCAATGTGATGATGAATTCAGCATTCCCTCTAACTGGGTAGTTTCCCACAGTTACCATATTAGATAGACAGTCGCTCCAATAATTAACGGAAAGCTTCTCCGTCGTTGTGATTTAAGATTAACGTGAATATCATTTAAAATGCAGTAAAACCACAAAACTCAAATTGCCATTTAATTGTTAATGTCGACGTCTGGTTGTGCATATCTATTTTTAAGCTTAAAGCTTCCGATTAAAATCCCTTTTTAATACCCTCAACTTATTTATTGAATTAATTGAATTTCACAAGATCTATTGCAATATTCATAACACTAATAAGTACCGAGAAAATAAAATAATTGAATCCTGATCTTACCTTTTTTAAATTTTGTTGCTGTCTGCCGCTGATATCCAGTCAGGATCAGTTTGCTATTCTAGGTATCATATTCCTTAAGGAGGTATTCTTGATTTTGTACACACTGTATTAATATTCACTTTTTTATTCTCGATCTCTGATCAAATTTGAAGCCCGTTCGCAGCGAACATAAAAGGGATACTGATCGCAATGTGCGCTCGATCGTTTTCTTCACACTTCACACTTGGAGTGCCAAAACTGAGACACTCTAGTAGTTTCCACACACGCACACAATGTCGCCAGCTGGCAACAAAAGAAATATATGATAACTGTCTATATATATTAAGTAAATATTTATGTTAATAAACACAGCGAATCAAAAGAACTGCGCGAACTGAGCGAAATGCGAAAACAGCGCGCGCTGCTTATTTGCTTTGAGAATTTAGCGCTTGTTGCGAAATGAAAACCGTTTTTCAAACTGAGGTCGCGCGCCAAGCAGCACCCATCGCAGCGGCAGCAGAGGAGCAGCCGCCGAGCAGAAACAGACCTAGGCAATCGACAGGTCGTTAAATTACGATTAACCGATTCGATGACGCAGATCCGATAACAAACCGATTGGTTCGCATTGTTGGCTCGCTAGTTCGTTAAACAGGCCTTAAAGGGAGAGAAATAGAGTGCAAGAGAAAGAGAAAGGGTGAGAAGGTAAGATCGAGAGAGTGAGAAAAAAAAAGACATGGAGTCAAACGACTTGCCATGGAATCCTACTTTTTGTACGGTTTCGTTAGTCACAGATTAAAATTTAACCGCAACTAATTAATTTACTAATCGAAATTTTTTTTTCAGATTGAACGATTTAAGTATATCAACTGGTTGCTGGCGGTTTCCATCTATTTTTCGGCTTTCTTCTTACCTCGCAGAATAAGGCATCATATGATGTATTTGATTAGCATTTAATAACTAATTACTTAATTAAGATCTATTTTGTTTTGACCGCACGCCGTTGCCGAAAAAAGTGTCACGTTTATTTTACACAATCTCCAAAACGCATGACGTCTTTTAATTTATGTGTGATCAGTTCATTAAAATTTTACAATTTTTTAAAAAAACGGGTACTTTTAATATGAGGTGTACTAAAAAGTAGAGTACACAACTAATCCGATTTAATATGTTCTCTCTTCGAATATTGCAATGAGAATTTTGTAAATGTTTTTTTTGTAAGCAGGAGCTGTAAATTATTTGTAATTTTGATCAAATAAATAAAAAATAAATAACCAAAAAAAAACTGGTCCCCTGGATACTGCCGTACTGGTGCATAATTTCATAATCGCTCTAATCTTGAGTTCCTTAAGACGTAAATACAAGACTTCCAACTTTTTCTAGTAGACTTTTGTTTTTATTTAATAATAACAATAATTATTTTTCGTTGTTGCCAACACTTCTTCAGGTTCCACCTTAAATTTCCTAATCGATTTGACTTTTGATACTTTGGGAATCTTGCTCTGAAGGGAATGACTCCATGTTTGAGCTGGAAAAATAATGGAAACAAACCACAATTTTGCGAATACTTTGCGTTATTTCAGTTAATTTTAAAAAAAAGGCATGCGTTCAACTCTTCCAGGTACGTTTGACTAAAAATTACCCAATTTGTGTTAAAATTCTGTTCAATTAACCAGTAACAAGAATTAAATATTGTCAAAGTTCTTCCTTTTTTTGAATTTAATACCTCCAATTCCTTTCTTTTAATACTATCTTTCTATAATACTTTTCTCTATCAGATTTAAGTCCGGGGATAGGTACGTTCAAATATATTACTTTTTTGATCTTGCACCTATCTCCTAGGCACATTTGAGGCGTGATTAGGGACATTATACTCAATAAGTATTAACGTTTTGACGTTTTTTCTCGGCATTTGATAGCATTAAGTTCTCCAGTATGACAGCGATGTCTAGAGTACAAATATGTTCGTATATTTTGTATTATTTTATATATTTTGAGTCAACTGGTTTTAGATCTTTAGCTCTCCGTGTTCGTGGCTACATCCGCTATTGACAATTTCTTTCAAATTTGCCATTTTATTAGTTAACGATATTTAAATTCCAATCGAAGTTCGATAAATCTCCGTTGCCATGCACTTCTATCAAATTAGTGCTAATCATTTATGACGTTCACCTACCAAGTGGAGCTGGTCGATAGCACAACAAAGTCAAGTGTAAATAAAGACAACATCTCTGAGAAATTGGAACATGGCTCAGGGGGAGGAATGTGGTTAGAGGTGGCTGCGTGGTGGTCTATGTGGCCGTGCATCTAACCTTGTTATTGAACTCACTAGTTGCCTGCGATTTTTTCGCATCTTCCAACTAAATAACGCCTATTAAACCTGTCATGACAACCATAACAGCAACAGGCAAACAGATGACAGGTGAGGATATTGGCAAAAAAAACGAGAAAAATCGAACTTGTTGATACATATGTATATTTTGTATATTTTGTTGTCCACTGTCACTAATTTAATTAATTTGTTTTCTGTTTATTTACTTTTCCAATTATCCACTTTTCACATATTTGCGTGTGCTTCTCATTGATATGCGAAGTGCACAGTCAAATATGTTAATATGCCAAATTGCAAAAGTATATGTACTATGTATGAATGTACTACATTTGTCAACAGGCTGTATGTTTTCTAATGTACCTTAATCCTTTACAATTTCAAACTGCAAGCAGCCATTGGTGCTGCCGGGCAATGCTCCGGGATGGGGTAGTGGCAGCCATGTAATATACATACCTTTCGCTTCTTCATCAAATTTCTTATTTGCAGCTTTAAAAGAAATTTAATTTGAAATTATTTTTCCAAAGTGACATAAAATCCGGTATCTTACATATATAGTTGGGATTGCGAATGAAGGTCTTTTGTAGTCGCCGGGAAGGTTTTGGTTTTTCTGTAATAACTTCATCAAATCTCATTTGTGCATCCACACTCCTCTCATCTCTCATTTCTGACATGGCGCGTACTATTTTCTGTTCGTTTGGTGGGATGCAACGTATGTAAGCAGCATAATTGCAGACAGGCAGCAATACAAAGATCATCCACAGAGTACCAGTCATTTCCACCGATTGCTTAAAACCGGAGGTTTTCTCTACAAATATCCATTTGTACATACTCAATATTACAAAAAAAAACCCATTCAAAATCAATTGTTTACAGTTATTTTTTTGTTTAGTTATGGTTAAACCATAACAATAAAGTTTTCTTCTAGTTATCTAAATTTTATCATAATTCATGAGTAATTATATATTTATGGTAATTAAATATTAATATTAATTAGAAATAAAAAATAAATATTTCTAATTTAAAAAAATTTAAGTTACCTTATCCGAGTGAATAATTAGTTCTTTTGAACTGGCGACTGCCAACTATCGATTTATCGACCTGCCTCCATCTTCGATTGGCTTGTTGCGCATTTTCACATTTATCGTGTGCGGCCACACTTAAGTTTGTCGCATCGCGTTCGCATAAAAATATTAAAATAAAGTGTGCACTGAGAAAAACATAACATGGCACCAACGATAAATAATTCGGCGGTAAATACGGCCGCCGAAAAGCGGCCACAACGGCAAACGGAGCGAAAGTAAGTATTATTGCAGAAAATACTTTATCTATGTCAATTGTTAATGCTAACAAAAACCGCAGGTCCGAAATAATTTGCCGCGTCAAATATGGCAACAATTTGCCCGATATCCCCTTCGATTTGAAGTTCCTGCAATATCCTTTCGATAGCAACCGCTTTGTGCAGTATAATCCGACGTCTTTGGAACGCAACTTCAAATACGATGTGCTGACTGAGCATGATTTAGGTGTCACGGTGGACCTAATAAACCGTGAGCTGTACCAAGCGGACCCAATGTCACAGTTGGATCCCGCAGATGAAAAGCTGCTGGAGGAGGAGACCATGACACCAACCGATTCAGTGCGTTCACGTCAACACTCTCGCACAGTGTCCTGGCTGCGTAAGTCCGAGTATATTTCGACAGAACAAACTCGCTTCCAGCCTCAGAATTTGGAGAATATTGAGGCAAAGGTGGGCTACAATGTGAAGAAATCGCTGCGAGAGGAGACACTCTATCTGGATCGGGATGCACAAATAAAGGCCATCGAAAAGACATTCAGCGATACCAAGAACGATATTACAAAACACTATTCCAAGCCAAATGTGGTGCCTGTGGAAGTGCTGCCCATTTATCCAGATTTCACCAATTGGAAGTATCCATGTGCTCAGGTCATATTCGATAGCGATCCAGCACCACAAGGCAAAAATGTTCCAGCCCAATTAGAGGAAATGTCGCAGGCCATGATTCGTGGTGTCATGGACGAGAGCGGAGAGCAGTTTGTCGCTTACTTTCTGCCCACAGAAGCAACGTTGGAGAAACGTCGCACAGATTTTATTGCCGGCGAGCTTTACAAGGAGGACGAAGAATACGAGTATAAGATTGCACGCGAGTACAACTGGAATGTTAAGACGAAGGCATCAAAGGGTTACGAGGAGAACTACTTCTTCGTCATGCGACCCGATGGCATCTACTACAACGAGCTTGAGACTCGTGTGCGGCTTAACAAGCGTCGCGTCAAAGTCGGACAGCAGCCCAACAACACCAAATTGGTGCGTAGCATACTCATTCCCACTCATACTCATTCTCATTTGTACTCTATCTTATGTATCTATCTATTCAACAGGTGGTTAAGCATCGCCCACTTGATGCCATGGAGCATCGTATGCAGCGGTATCGCGAGCGGCAGCTGGAGGTGCCTGGCGAGGAGGAAGAGGAAGAAGATGACAACGAGGAGGAGGAAGCAGAGACTCAGGATACTGAACAGTCGAAAACAACTCGTACTCCAGCCGATACAATTAACAGTAAAACAACTGATGGTGCATCCGCAGTTGAAGCCACTGGTGACACAACACCAGTCGCTGATGCTCAAGAGCAACGTGACCGACAATCACGATCCAGAACCCGTTCAGGTGGCTCCCGATCACGCACTCGCAGCCGCAGTGGATCGGCCAGCGGAAGTGCAGCTAGTGGATCGCGAAGCCGCAGCCGTTCAAGCTCGGCTAGTGGATCCGGATCACGGGCCAGCAGTCGCTCGAAGTCTGGCTCACGCTCACGAAGCGGTTCACGTTCCCGTTCGCGATCAAATACTTCAGCTGGCTCCGCCCATGGATCGCAGCACAGTCGTAGTGCCTCCCGCAGTCGATCTAAATCAAAGTCTCCATCAAAATCTAAGTCGCGTAGCCGCAGTCGTAGTGCATCTGGTTCACGTTCTGGCTCTGGTTCCCGCTCGCCAAGCCGTTCACGCAGTGGCTCACCAAGTGGTTCAGGCTCCAGCTCTGGCAGCGGCTCTGACGAGGAATGAAAGAGACATTAATTGCAACAGTTCTAACATTTATAAAATATAGTCTTAGAGTTAAATACACAAACTGTACGAATTGATAAACAAAACAAGAATATGTCAAAAGAAATCTAGATGCCTTTATATTAGGAAGATTCTATTACGAAGACTGCATTAGGAAGAGTCCATTAGAAAGCGTTGAAAGAGTTCGCCATCGGAACTTTGATGCTCTGATTGCTGCGGCGAATAGAGACGCAGATTCTGAAGCTGCTGCAGCGGTGAGTTGCTGCCATCAAAGTGCACCTGCACATGGTTATCTATGACCAGTGGTGGCTGCTGCTGTGGTGAATCTACACCACAAATGCCCAGTTTTTGGCAGCTTTCAACAACAATGTCATCGATGGTCTGCGATAGCAACGCCTCCTGATCACCGCCATTAGTCGTAGCAGAAGTATGAGTTGTCGATACGTTGTCCACGCCAGGATTGGATTCCAGCAACGCCTTGATAAATTGTTCAGGCGTTTGTTCCTCCGCCTCTTGGTTTGACGAGGCGCAGCACTTGTGAGTGCGCAGCGAGACCTTGTAGCGAAACGTCTTCTGACACTGCTCACATTTGTACGGCATAACTCCGGTATGGATGCGCGTGTGCACCAGAAACGAAACACGCTGTCGGAAACACTTTCCTGTAAATAAGATAGACGGGAATTTAATGAGAATGCTTAAGGAAGGAGCCGAATAGATCGACAGTGTTTCCTGCAGGTTATATGTATGTTTTAAGTGAAACACCAAAGTTTAAATCGAATCCTACAATAGATTAGGATAAACTTTGAAAGACCCTTTAATTTACAATAGCAAATAACTTAAATAAGTTGATATAGTATGAATCTATTTGACTTAATTGCTTTACTTAATAATCAAAATGTAATCAAATTGTTTGGGCGTTGGTCATGGAAGGCAATATCTTAATCTTAAAGTTGATCTGCGTTTAATATACAGGAACCTTCATGCTACATTTGGTGCCTATAGTTAATATAATACTTATCCGAGTCGTTTGTTTAGCACAGACAAACGGACCGGGCTCAATACTTTCGGGGGTCTACCCCAACTACCCTTGCCTATTACATTAATTTGCAACAAATAAATACTCTTTTAACCCTTCACAAAATCGCAATTTGATCACTAACTGATCATGTTAATATATTTGAGACAATCTTCACCTATTTCACCACGACTAAGACCTTTAAGGATCATTTTTACTTGCACCTATTACAAGTTACGCCATAAAGAGCTAAAAACGATAAGCACCGCCTACTTACCGCACACTTCGCACTTGAAAGGCTTCTCGCCACTGTGGATTCGCTGATGATTATGCAGGGTGGAGAGCTCCTTGAACGCACGCCCACAAATGGTGCAAGCGTGCGGCTTTACCTCACTGTGGTAGAGTAAATGCTTGTGATAGGATTGCTGAAAGGTGAAGGTGCGGGCACAGAACTGGCAGGTGTACGGCATTTCGCCAGTGTGGAGTCGTTTGTGCTTCTTCAGAAAGTATTTGGTGGTAAAGAGCTTGGCGCAAACATCGCACTCCCAATTCTTCGGCGTGCTGCCATATTCCGTTGTAGCCGCTGAAACATCCGTGGTGATCTCCTGCTTGAGCATGCCAATGGCTCCACTCAGGGCATAGGGCTGGTTGCTGTTGCCGCCCGTCGCAGTTGCATTCCCAATGTTGCCCGCAGCATATATTCCATTGGCATTGGATGACGCCATTGCCTCCTTGTGTCGTATACGATCGCAAATGCTAATCTTTGGCTTGGGATTAATAATGCTGGCACTGGAGCTGGCGCCATCTCCTGCCTGGCTGCTGGCTATGCCAGCGGGATTGATGCTGTTGCTCAAGGTTCCTCCTTTCGTGTGCAACACCTTGAGATGCACACGCAGCGAACCCTTCATGCGAAACGTCTTTGAGCAGAGATGACACTTGTATGGCTCCTGCTGTTGTCCCGCCGCTAGCTTCGTTGTGCCATCGGCATTCTCGTGCACCAGCCGGAAGTGTATGTTGCGCAGCTCGTCGTTGCGAAAACTGAACTCACAGATGTCACATCTGGCTGGAGGTGTAGTAGGTACGGGTGCAGGTGCAGGCGTAGAAATCGAAACAGGCTCTACAGGAGCTTTGGATCGAGATTTTTTGCCACGCCTCTTCGAAGGGGCAGTCGACGATTGGGTTGCAGTAGAAGTGGAACTGACAACAACAGGTGCTACCGGAGCAACAGCTACTGTTGGTGTAGGAGCTGCTATCGTGGGAGGCACTGGTTCCGGACTATTCATAATGCTCGTGTGGCTAAACAAATGTATTGTCAGCTTGTCGAGGCCCAGAAACTGATCACTGCACTGGGGAAACGGGCAGGACAGTGGGCCATTGGCGGCCTTTATCAATCGCTGCTGCAGGGCATCAATGCTATTGAAACTGGGCACCGCACACAGTGGACACAGCACCGACATGGAACACATTCTTGTCCCTTTTTAATTAACTACAACACAGCGAACAAGTTTTTCAATGGAAAATTTGTGCGGCCGTGCTGCAGCTTAGGCCACCATCATTCCTGACCGATATAAAGTTGAAACAAATCCAAAAAGAGAAGAAAATGTATTTTCTCGTTTTCACAAATTTTCTAAAAATACTTGCAACGAAAATATTGAAATTGTTGCGACGCCAGCGAGACTGAGAGCACGAGATCTGTTCGTCTGGGCGAAATCGAAAATAATGAAAAATATGCGCTACCCGAGTCCGGGGCGAAAATACCGAAAAAGTTCTTATTTTCGAAAATTCGAAAATAAATACCGAAAAAACAGCCGCTGCTTTTGTATTCTAAATATTCGATACGATGTCTCTGTGCTTTGTTTTCATCGTGATGGTAACTCGAAAATATAGTAAGATATATTGAAATATTTACACATTTTGCTTGTGTTAATGTAAAGGTCAAAAATTTAACGTTCATGTAAAGGTCAAAAATTTAACACACATATAAAACTTGTTTAGTTTAGACATATATCTCGGTCTTAGCCGTTTTTATGTCTGAGTTGATAAATTAAAAAAGACTTTCTTCTCTTCCTTTGATATTTTTTAAATGATATGTTTGGCCCGATGCCAGTATAGAGAGATATTTATCTAGATAGATATATTCATTAGAATTTCGCGCAAAATAAAAGTAACATTCTTTTTTCTATAGCTTTTTAATTGTCAAAAAATTGGCTTAACTACTGAAATAATGCAAAGCACTGGCTTAATTATTAGCCCTATTCATAGTGTATTCAATCGGTCTCTCGGGTATTGCGAAGTTTGTCTAGAGTATCCCATGACAGTGTACACTGTCATCTCTATTTTTGTAAATATCTCAAGTATAGGTGACGCGTAATGGTTTCCCTTCTTTCATCTTGTTATGGTCTATTTTTATTGTGCTTGTTTTCCCAATTTCCTTTCATTCTATTTTCTCGCCGGTGCGCTACTTTATCAGTGTTTCTGCTTCGACTGCCAATTTGTAAACAGTTTGTTGGTCCAACACGTGAGTGTTTCGGACATTCAGCCGATAAGTACCTGAATGTATTCACTTCTTCTTCGTAGGAGCGGGTAAATTAAGTGAGAGAACGTTTATTTTTGCCGTGGAATCTTCCCTGCCTAGAGTCATGCTTAGCTCAGAAGTGGATGAGCGTATACTACACGCTGCAGATAAGAAAGATAAACAAATATGCATTACTAGAGATTCTCAAAACAAAAGAATATCAATCATACCTCTTGTGGAACAGGCTTCGATCGAGGTGTACGAGGTACTCTTTGAGGATAATCCACTGCGTACGGGTTTCAATTGGGTGGGCATCTTTAATCCCTTGCTGAGCATAAAGCGTATAATTTTAGTTCCATCTGTATCGCTGGCCGCCATGTCAGACAACAGATTCAGAGCTTTCCTGTTGCGGGTCTCTAGCTCCTGCAGATTAAGATCACGCTCGAACAATTCAAGGTATTCCGCGCTTATACCCCTCTGTTTAATAGTTTTGAGAAGCGTTTGAATTTCACGATTGGCTCGCTCTATTTTCTGTTTTTGCTCATTCATTTCTTTTGTCAACTTTGACAAGGTCTCCGCGTTTTCAGCACACTTTCCTTTCTGCTCCTCCAATTGTTGAATGAGGACCTCCTCCTCTAATTTCAAGTCCTCCAGTTTGGCTTCATACCGCGCAACTTTGCAGCGCAACTTTTTTAAATGATTAATTGCGTTACAGTAAAGTCCCTGAGCTCTATGCAACTCCCTCTCGGCTAATTTTTCGTCTGTGGAACGTAGAATAAAATTAAAAACAAAAGCAACTGACTTGCAGAAATTCAAAAATTACTCTGCACACGGAATCGAGTGCAATCGAAAGAGGTTGTAACAGTCGTTACAACTGTGAAATCCAACTTGGTGACGTCAACAGAAATCAAATCAGTTTGCAAGCCATATGGCAACGCTGGATGGAATTCAAACCAAAAACAACTGACTTGCAAAAAGACCAAAAAATACTCTGCCTACTGGATTGAGTGCAAGAGGTTGTAAGAGCCGTTACTTATGGCAAGTCTGAAAACTCAACTTTGTGATCTCAACGACCTTATAATATCAAATCAGTTTGCAAGCTATATGGCAACGCTGAATGGGATTCAAACCAAAAACAACTGACGTGTAAAAAGATCGAAAATTACTCTGAACACTGGATTGAGTGCAAGAGGTTGTAAGAGCCGTTACTTATGGCAAGTCTGAAAACTCAACGCAACGATGAATGGGATTCAAAATAAAAATAAGTATACCCTTTGAAGGAATGGTACAACAGATTTTTGGAATGTCAACAATTGTAATCGAGTGTGATTCGAAGATTAATTGAATTTGTTTTTCTCCATTTAAATTACTCACCCATTGTAAAATTATCTCGTGTTTTCAGATTATTGCGGTATTTGTCGTTGGATTTATCAAACTGACGCAGCGTGTTTTCCAATGCCACCACCTCCTTCTCAGCCTTAATTACTTTCTTATTGAGAGTATCTCCCTCGTCCGTGAGCAGCTGTCGTTCCTGTGCGTTCTCCACCTTAAGCTGCGTGGCTGTAATGATAGTGCCATCTTCGTTAATGCCCAGCAAGGCGGAAGTCAGCTCGAAGCGGGAACGCATTGCAGCGATGTGTTTCTTGCGCTCGCCAAGATCAGCGCGTAACGTGCTCAGTTCGTCGTTGAGATGTTTGCGCTTTAGTTGCAATATATCCTGCTGACTGCGCAGCTCCACAAAGCGATCCTGGATGATGCGCTTGAAGGCAGTGCGATGCTGGTTGAGGCTGAACGTGCCCTTCACACAGCTATCAATCACGTTCTGCACATCACTGCAGCGCATCTTGAGCAGACTTAGCTCGACAATGCACTCGGAATTCTCGTAGCGATTCATGCGCAGCCGCTTGATAGTTCCCTCGCAGTAAACCTGCGCCTCCTTGATCTTAAACTTGACCTGCTCCAGAATCTTGGCATCGTTGTTGTACACAATAACCAGAGCATTCATGCTATAGTTAAGCTTCTTATTCTGCGCTTCCGTTGACGCGAGGCGACGTTGCAATTTGGAATAGTATTGTTCCAGCTCCGCCAGCGTATCATTATTGCGCTGCTCTATTTCGGGATCAGTGTTCTTGCCTTTCAGATTCGCCAGATGTCGCTCGGTCTGCAGATACTTGAACGACATGTCATAGTGAATCCCCGTCTGACGTTTTAACTCGTGCTCGAGTTGGCGATGGCTGCGATAGACCGCAGTTAAAGCGGACTGCAGAGCCGTATTCTGTACAATCATTGTCTTCTCCTCGTCATTCAGCTCGGACACCTGGCGCTGTGTGCGATAGAGCAGCTCATTGCATCGTTGCTGCTGCTTATTCAGATCGTTCAGAGCCGCATTCTCAGTCTCCATCATCTCGTCGAGAATTTGGAGTCGTTGATTTGCGTTTAACGCCTTGTTCTCCATCTGTTCGAGTCGCTCCATCGCCTTTCCGATGTTCAACGAGACATCGTGTTCCTCTTGATGTTTTTTTTCCTTCTGCTGCACTAGTTTGCGATTCTCCAGGCGTTGTGCATACACCATGTTCGAAAGATTCTCCAGTTCGTGACGCAACCCAACAATCTCGCGATCCTTCAGCATGCAAGCATCGGTCAGACTAGTAATCTGGTTCTTAAAATCCGAAGTCTCTGTGTTCAGGATCTCAATGGACTGCTCCACCATGTGATTATTCTCCAGAACATCGGTCAGCTGCTCATTGGCGATGCGATAGTTGCGGGCCATAATATTCGCCCGCTCCGTCAGTTTGGTGCACTCTTTCTCCCCATTCTGAATATCCAGTTCGCGCTGCGTCATCTGATTGACTGCATGTTTCCAAGTCTCCACCATCTCCCGTCGCTCCAAGTGAGCCGCTCGATACAGACAGGCAGTGCGCTCGAGATTCTTTTCCAGTGTCATCTGCTCATCATACAACTGAACATTCTGTTTGCGCCTTTTGTCAATTTCCGCCTGTAGAAGCTGACGCTTTGTGTTCAGTGCTCGAGCCTTCTGTTGATCATCCTGATAGTATTTCTCTATCAACTGGTACCCCTTGTTCCCATCCTCCATTGACTCGGCCCATTCGACCAAACTTGACTTCGCGGTCTTGATGCGATTTGCATTTTCATCGATTTCCTTTTTGTTCTTGCTAATCTTGTCTGAAAATAAATGATGTACTTAATTCTAGAACCGCCAAGAAAGCAGCGGGAATAGGAAGAGGGGAAGGCGACCACTTACTTTGAGTGTGTTCGGCGAATTCTGTATATTTGGTAAGATCCTTTGCATTTGTACGTAAATCCTCTTTCAATTTATTTCGCTCAAGGATTACTAGCTGCGTGCGATGCGCCTCCTTGATGACATCATTTTTCATTGAGTTGAAAACATCCTGCCCAAAAAATAAGTCAGCATGTCGATCTATCGATGATTACTACCTCCATTTCCAATTTTAACTTACAATATTTTGCTGCAATGTAGCCTCAATGCTGCGCCTGTGACACTCGATCGCCTTGTCGCGATCATCCAGTGAAATGATTTTTTGCTGCAGATCGAACTTTTCTGCCCGCATGCGAACCATCTCCTCGAGTATGGCCAGATTCTCGGCATTAGCCATGGGTATATCCGCCTCGACAGCCCAGCCCATGGACTTCATGGCCTCCAGCTTGAATTCGTCTAGAGACGAGCTCTTCGTGTCGTCTGTTTCATTCATTTTGTTTTCTTGGAATTGCGTTACGGATCATATAACGGTAGTGAGTTTGAGTAAGTATTTAAGCATATATCGAACTAGATATATTATTATGCTATACAGTTGTGAGTAAGTCTGAAAGTCGAATATATGAATAGAAAAACACTTGTCTGATTTCCAATGGCAACCGGTTTGTTAAGTTTCTCAACGCTGCCCCGGGCAACAGAACATAGTTTCCTATGGTTGTAAGGAGTTATTCAGCGAGCTGAAGGAGGGTGGATAATAATCCATTGAGAGAGAATCTTTCAGCACCACTATCACATACGTGTTCACACACACGAGAAAAAACTTAAGAATCTCCTAATCACAAACTCTACTTCCGCAAACTATGAACAAATTTGCAGAAATTTTTTCTGTATTTATTGTCCGCTCGGGACAATATATTTACATAATTAATTTATTTTGATACATTAGTAATCAAAACATTGTATATTTTGTTTATATATTTTCAATGTTCGAAGGACATATTCACGAGCACAAAATCCACAGTGGAGTGTGCTCGATTGTAATATACCCTCTACCCAACTGATCGTAACTATTTCTTTATTTTCCGTTGCATACTTTAAAGTGGGAAAAATTTATTAATCAATCTAATTTTTTTCTACCACCCCTTAAGGAGCCTAACTAATTATAAAAAAAAACACCATTATCATGTATTGGGTTTTTCTGTTTTATTTACTTTTGTTGTTGTTTTTGCTGGTTTCTTTGTTATAGAGCAATAGTCTTAATTATCTTGTAACTATTATGTAATTGTTATATGATAATTTAATGCTAGTTTTTATTTTTATAACTTGATTCGGTTTAATTCTGTTTTTTTTTTGTATTATTAATAATCATTTGTTTATTATTCCATATAGTGTATATAATTATTACAATAATATTATAAGTAACTCATTATCATTATTGTTATTATTATATCCATTCAGTACTGCAAAAGTTGATACATCGCGTTGATTTCGCAATTCGAAATATTTATTAGGTCTGTTTAAACATCATATAAATGTAGTATGTTCTTTAAATACAGTTACAGTTGTGTAAGTGTGTGTGTGTAATGTAGTTTTATGTGTGTATATATATATATATATATTTATGTATATTTATATGTATATATAGATATATATCGCGTATGTGTTATATGAACTAAACGCTACAGAATTCCATTTCTTGTATGTATCATGTGTAGATTTCAAAATCGAAACATTTTTATCATCATTTATTAGCTTTACTTTATTTCATTTATTCCATTTTTTACCCCTCTTCTCATTGGTTGTTAATGTATATTTATTTTGTTGCTATGATAGATTAACACAGCTTGCAGAATATTTGCTTAAGAGGCATATGTTGGATACATACATACGTATAGTTATATCCATTAAATTATATAATTATATTATGTTTAAATATATATATAGTATATATATATATATATAGTTAGTTATATGTATATGTTGGTGTATGTATATAAATTTACTTTAGATTTTAAACTTCTTTTTAAGGGTGGGCGTTCTTTTACTTTTAATTTCTTTGCGTTCATTTCATTTCTACGTATATAAAAAGTATATTAAGTAAGGGCGGGGGGCGTAGTAAGTAAGGATCGGATTGGGATCGGACAAAAACAAAAATTGCCGCGACCATCACAGCATCTTCTCCTTTCTTTCTCTTTCTGTGTCTGTTTCTCCACTACACTTTATATAATCATTATAAGCGTTAACATTGCTGGTACACATTTTGTGCTCATCAAACCAGTTACGATCTCTCAACCTCGTCAGCAAATTATGAAGAATATTATAACAAAAACTTAATATGCATAAACGAAATTGTAACTAGAGGCAAAAAACTAAGTGAAATATTTATTAAAGCGCAATAATTGAAACTAATTTAAAAGAAAATCTATTACATAAAGCCCATTATATCATTATTATTGATTGTGGGCGGGTTCGAAAACAACTTTGTTTCTGTTTCTTGAGCTTTACTAATTAATTTATTTAATAGTATTTGAATAATTGGCCTTTCATGTGTGTGTTCGTTTTGTATGTGTGGGTTTCTTTATGAGAATGTATGTGCGTGTGTGTGTCAACTAGCGAATGTTACAAAATATATAATATGTAATTATTTTATATCGAAATTTGGCCAGTTGAGTTCGGGTATTAAAATTAGAGAAAGATAAATTGCAAATTATGCGAAACGCTTGAATGCTTTTTGTTGTTGTTCTTGTTGTTGTTACTACTATGATTCGTATTCTTGCTTCTTGTAGTTGTTGTTGTTGCTGCTACTGCTGTTGGATCGTTGCTTTCCGTTTTGATACAGAATTCCCCAATCCATATATTGGTAGGAGAATGTAAGAGATAATGGATATAGACTATTTTCGTGTTCGTATCAAATAAATATTAATATACATATGCATAAATATATATATATACATAGTTATATACATATATATATTTATAGATTTGTATATAATTCATCAATGAATTCATGAATAACGTGCGTTTCCTTGTTTGTTTAAATTTTAAGTTTCCCTTCTTGTTTCTCTTTGTTTTCTTGTATTGTATTGTGGTGTTTATCATAGTGTGGGGATCTGTAAGTGCATTTAAGACAGATGGAAGGACATGCTGCCCTCATTGGCAGCCACTTTCAGCTTCTGCCGCATCACATCACGACTGGAGTAGTCTGGCAACTTCAGATAGTTGACACAGGTCATCACAGATGGTAGATAATCATTGGGATTCTGATTCCCATCCAATGTCTTGCGCACAATGGTTAGTGGCGGAGTCAATGACTTGAAGCCACCAGTGGGCAGACGGGGTGATCCCGTCACGAATTGCAGGAACGCACGCTGCTCATCACGATTGTAAGAGACGAGGATCTCATACAAATATTGTATGGCCTGAGATTCCTGATGGAAGCCGTGATCGGTACGGCAGCTGTCCTGCAGCATTTTGAGATCCCAGCTTTGATGCTGTTCGCTGCCGGAGCCGCAGAAGACACACTCCAGTTCCTCGGGATAGAACATGCGCAGACGTTGTATAGGGAATATTGAATCAAAGCCTGCATGAAACAATAATTAATATCGAGAACATATCAAGTTTTTCCCCATTTGATTATTTACCCTCGCGCAGTGCCTCAAATTGCTTCTGGACGCCTTCGATTAGGAACCAGTAGGTGACCAGTGAGATATATTGATGTAAGTTGTGCACAGTAACGGGCGTATCTCGGCCACCACGGCAAAGCTCAATATTGGCATGACCGGGTAGCACGAAGTCCAGTCCCAGATCGGCGATGGGACAACCATCCAAGTCCAGTTGCTCCATCTGAGTGCATAAAAAACGTTACATTAAACACCATAAACAAAGGATGATTAGTCTTCGCCTATTTACCTTCTCCTTTTTCTCCATGGCATCCAAATTGGGATCGGATTGTATATCCTCACGTTGTCGCACTATATCCTGCAGGCGCACCAACGTATTTTGCACCTCGGGTGCAACACGTAACAGATCTGCGAGGCCAATTGAATGTTCCTCACTGACCAGCCAGCGATAGAAGGGCAAAGAGAACGGCAAGTCCAGCTAGATATGAAAAGAAACATAATTGTTTTATACATAAAATAAATTCATTCATATTGTTGAACATACCATGCGACTATCCATCACTGCCTTAGCCATAAATTTGCCGAGGAACCTGAATTTCGACTTGGCCTTGGTCATTTGTGGCAGCTTTGAGGACTTGCCCAGCGGCAAGGGGAATAGTCCATGCGCTGTATGCACATAGCTGACAGTCGAGGCAGTTACTGCTCCTCCTGTTGTTGTTGTTGTGACCGTTGTCGTCTGTTGTTGGCTGGATGCGTTGGTGTTGCTGTTGGTTGTGCTGCCATCTGAGGCAGTCATATCACTTAACTGCTGTGCAATTATCATATTTAAAGCATTGTCATTCGATCCGGTACTGGAGGAGCTGTGCTCCACCAGCTGTTGCTGCTGATGACGCAACGCATTGCTGCGACTGCTAGAGCGGGTCAGATGCGTTGTGGTTGTAGTTGTTGTGGTGCTACTAATAACTGTAGCTGTCTGTTGCTCGCTGCTTGTCTCAAGTCCATCTTCGATGTGCACCACAGCACTGCTTGATTTGACCACATCCACAATGTTGGACGAATTTTGGCGATAGCTATCGCTTCCATTCCATAGGCCGAGATCAGTGCGCTGCAGTTCAGACGAGACAAGAGCATAGAACTCTAGCGTAGGACCCAGTCCAGTGCCCACCTATGAAAGTCACGATCGATTAAGATAAGAATACAGTTATTGAATATATTCAAAGTTCTACCCACCTCATTCTCGTATTGAATCTCGAGCAGCGCCTTGGAGTTGCCAAAGTCTTGCAATATGTGCTCCGCCTGCTTGAGTAGCTCGGCACGTGAAATTGCACGCTTGCGTCTATCGAGACGGGGTGCAACACGCTCCGATGACTCAGCAGCATTCAGGTCTGGTGTTGTATCAAGCAATCGTTGCAGTGCACGATCCCGATCAAAGCTCGTGGCGTAGAACAGCAAGTGACGTGTCTCGAAGGGAAATAGGAATGGACAGGCCATGCCAATTTGGGGCAACCATTGTGGCAAGTTGCCAGTCATAATGACCAATGGATCCTGTAACTGGCGATTTGCCTTGGCGGTAATCTTTGGATGTACGAACTCCGATTGAGGAATGATATTCTGACGCACAACACAGCCATACAGATGCTCCCAGTGACGATTGAGTGCATGAATCACGCGCAGCATACAAAGTGCATCCAGTGAAGCATCCTGTACGGTAACCACATCCACTGGCAGGCAACTGCTCAGGAATGACTTGAGAGGCGATAACACTGGCGGGGCAATGCCTTCGTGCCACAGTTCGGTCTTCTTGCGCATGAATTTGCTGCTCGATTTGTGCGATTTCTTGCCGCCACTCGATGTGGCTGCCGACGAGGATGAGCTGCACGATGAGGTAGCTACATGAGATGAGCTGGACGTGGCATTGCTGCTGCTATTCGCTTGCTGCTTGTTATGCGCCTGAGTGCTGTTGCTGCTGCAGGAGCTGTTAGCACCAGAGCCAGTACTATCCTCCTCCACAGGACGATAATAGATTGTGTGTTGCTGCACCCAAATGCTGCTATTGCCTGTACAGAGTTATAGAAAGATAAAGCATTAGCATTGCTGTTGAGTCCGAATTCATAGAGGAAGATCCTACACAACTCACCCAACAGCATCTCTGACTCGTTGTCCGTCTCGTGCTGTTCGTTGACCAGCGGCGAGAATTGCTTCACTGCCTGATAGACAGTCATGTTGTAGGGCAACACATGCTCACCAATGAGGAATTGCAGCTTGTGCTTGAACCCTGACTGTGTCATCACAACAGCGGCCACATTGTCATCCATATCCTCTTCACTATCATCATCGGAATCGGCACGAATGCCGCCATATCCGCGTACTACCAAATAACGTTCAATTGCCTGCACCATGGCTAAGGGATCGATCTTTACGGTGCCACCCTTCCACTGCCGCAAGTTGCTGCAGTTCGGATGACGCTGTAGATTACACTGCAAATATGAAGAAATATATATTTGTTAGTAGGTTTAAAGTGCATGAAAGAAGAAATCAAAAACTCACCTTCAACTGATGTGTGTTAAAGAAGCGCAAAGCGCTCTGATTGGAACGTCCACCGGGTCCAGCCTGGAAGTCATGAACCTTGACGGGGAACTGCTCCAGTTGAGTGACGCAGCCATTAAGCTTAGCTACAAAGGCTCCAAATGCCAGTGGCTCAATTGTGGGTAATTGACCGACATTCTGGAGCAGCGGCTCCAGTGGCAAACCGGCAAAGACGTGCATAAAGCTACGCAGTCGAGCATCGCGGTCCACGAGACCCGTTTCGCTGGTCATGTAGTTGAGCATAGCCTTGATCAGTCCCGAATGATTCACCTCAAATGGCGATATGTCGCTCTCTAGCAAAATATTCTTCAGTTCGAGCAGCGCATCAAGGCAATCATGGTAGCTGCCGTTGAGCTTGAGCAATATGCTCGACAAGCGTTCCAGCACAGTGGTACTGGCTAATGATGTGGCCGAGGCTGAGCCTGCTCCTGCAGCTCCTCCAGAACCACTTGCCGCACCCGCTCCACTTTGTCCTCCCTCACTCTCACGTGCCTTGCTGCGTCGTGCCTCCTGCTCTGTGTAACGTTTGACAAAATCGATTGCCTGCTCACGTACCCATTGGCGGGCACGTTCTCGATTGGCGGCTGCCATCAAATTTGCATGGGAGATGCTCTTACTAATGCTAGCTGCCACAGCAGCAGCATTCATGCTGCCTCCGGAGCCAGCATAAGCGAGTCCAGCCGCGGAGGCGCTACTCGAGGCACCGCTGCTGTTGCTACTCGCGTCTTTGGTAAGGCCGTGCTGCGACTGCTGTTGCTGTTGTTGTTGCTGCTGTTGATGCGCTGTCTGGCGACCCCAGCGCGCTGGATTAAGCGAGGCCAGAAATGAGGATTTTGTTGAGGAGCCACTCGCATTGTTGCCAGTATTTCCAGCACTGAAACGGGACTTTGAATTGTTCGAAGACGAGCCAGAACTGGGTGTGCTGCGTCCTCCAGCACTGCTGCTTCCCAGACCTGCAAAGGAGAAGGAGGAGGAAGATTAATCACAGTTCACTTGAGATTGAACTAATTCACTTACTTGTGGCACGACTGAGCAACTCGTGCATGGCTGAACTTGCTGAATTGGCTGCAGCTGCGGCAGCGGCAGCATCTTCCTGTCTCGACTTGGCGCGTCCACTGCTCTGGGATTTGCGCTTGGGCGGCGCTTTGCGTTTCAGCATGTCCGTCATCTTGTGCTGCAACGCTGAGGATGAGCAATTGTTGCTGCTGCTGTTGTTATTGCTGCTGCTGCTGGCTGCCGCAGCGCTAGTGGATGCCACAGCGGCAGTCATGTGCGACTGTTGCTGCTGCTGATAGCTACCCGCAGAACCTTGTCCACTATTGTAGATCACCTGAGTGGGCGTTCCCACAACTGCTGCTGCTTGTGCTCCAGCTGATGGCAATAGCTCCAACTGTGCCGCAGATATTGGTACTGCCGGCGGTTGAAAGCTCAAATATTGACGTGGATCGGCGGCCACAAAGTAGGCTGCAGGTGCAGCTCCTGTTGCTGCTGATTGTGGCACCACTGTGCTTGCCGATGAACAAGGCGCCGAGCTGCTGTAGTTATAATTGTCTGCGCCGCCTCCCGCCTGCTGCTGTTGCTTGGCCACAGCATTGGCGCTGGCCGTAAGCGCATTCATGGCATGGGAGAAGCTCTTCACACTGTATGATTGATGCTTAGTGCTGCTGCTGGGCGTGGCATTGGCACTGCTGGAACCACCAGCGCCAGATGCACTGCCTCCTCCTGCGGATACGTTGTCCATGAAAAAGGGATTCACTTGCAAGCTATTCGCCGATGCCGGAGCACTCTGCGATCCACCAGCATTTGCAGTGGGTGTGGCTGTAGTGCTCAGCGGCTTTGGCGATGGATTGGCACATATGGGATTGCTAGGATCCGTTAATTGGGTAAACTGATAAATGACACCTTCGCGACGGAAGTGTGTGCCAAATACATCGGGTAGTTGTCGCATCAGAATCTCCGCCATCTGCAACGCACCCACAACAATCCGTAGATCGTTGCTGCCCAGCATGCCGGCTATGTGACTGGACACCAGCTGATACTTGAGCACCTGGCGCAGCAGTTCTGGCGTGGCATAGTAAACCATACGCAGCAGTGCACGCAGGCACTTGTAGCGCACATTGGGCCCCGCCGATGAGCTGTAGACCTCGTAGAGTACATTGAAGATGTGCTTGATGAAGTCTGCAGCGAGGCCACGCTCCTCCTTCAGGCACGCAATTCGAGCATCTAGCGAGGGACGGCGTTTGTTAGAAGTGCTCTGGTTGCTGTTGTTATTATTATTGTTGTTATTATTATTACCACTGGCTGCAGCCGCCGATGATGTAGATGCAGCAGTCGCACCACCACCTGTCGTTGTCAAATCCTGTCCAGCTGCTGCTGGTGCAACATAGTTGGGATTGAGCTTGCGTTGTACTGGTCGTGTGGTGCCAGTGTCCTCGTTGATCTGTTGCATGGCATGAAAGTCGACCGTGTAGGTGCGTCCTAAGGTGCTCAAGCTGATCTCATCCTCGCTGCTCTGATGGGCTGCCTCAACGAGACGCGAATCGATGGTCGAGTAATTATGCCACGCACCACGATCATCGCGCCATTGCCATTGCACCTGATCCTGTGTATTAAGTGTGGGTCGATCCAGGAGCGCATCTACGGCAAAGATTCCATCCAGCGGCAGACGCGGCATCAATTCACCAATTAAGCACGTCAACTCGAGCAGCTCCAATGGGGGCCGAGTCACCAGTTCCACATGCGTGGCACTAGCTGCTGCCGGCTCCGCGTTGCCCGTCAGTAGATACAACAAAGTCGCAGCGATGTCGTTGCGCAACAATGAAATAGCCAGATCCGGACAAGCAGCGCACATTAAGCTCAGCATACGCACAACATTGGTGAAGGTGCCCGTGTTGAGAATGGCAGGTGTCATCACCAGCAACTGCTGGCAATTTTTAAGCAAGTCCGGGCTGGCAATCTGTTGCAATCGTTTTCCATCATGTGGAAAGCTTTCGACCAGGCGCCAAAAGGCGGTACAGACACTATCGACGCACTTCTTGTCCTGCTGGGAGAGGAGACGTGCCAACTGGGGCAGGCTCTCCGACACGAAATGGAATTCCTCGGCGTGCATGTTCTGACAGCAGTTGGCCGTGATGGATAGTGCTGCACGCTGGGCCACAATCGAGAAGAAGTCCAGATAGGTGAGGCAAGCACTGATGCCGTTCGCCTGCAATATGGCCTTGTTGTGGCGACGCGAGAGTATCTCCAGTGCTGTCAAACTCTGCTCCGCCACATCCATGCACTGTATGACCTGCAGCTTCTCCAGGAACACGGGTACAGCTTCCACCACAGTGCCAGCGGAACGTGGCAGCGCCTCGAGCATGTAAGCCAAGGCACGGCAAGCATTATTCATAATATCAAAGTTATGTTCCATGCGAAGCAACTGGATCAGGGCCGGCACCACTTGCTTCACCGGAAAACCGGCCAGGGTATCCTCATTGCCCATGACAAGCATCTGGCACATCTCGATGGCTGCCTGAAGCTGTTGCGATTCATCGTGAGACTGCAGTCCCTGCAACAGTTGATTTGCCTTCGAAGTGCTGCTATTGCCAATAGTGCGATGGAGTATGTGCGTCATGCGTGGTCCCAGTGCGCCGAAGAGATGCGGCGGTAGACCGCGTGCCTCAAGCAATGCTTGCAGACGTCCTACTTCGCTGTCATCGCTTTCTGAATCTGCTGCTGCTGCTGCAGCAGCTGCGGCGGCGGCAGCGGCAGCAGCGTTAACAGCAGCAGCTCCACTTGCTGCCGTTGCAGCGGCGGCAGCTGCTGCTGCAGATGTTTGTTGTGCTGCTGCAGACGACGCCGCTGTTGTTGTTCCTCCAGCTGTTGTTACATTGCTGCCACCGCCACTAGCCGAGGAGGCGTTTGCACTGTTACTTCCCACGCCACCGCCACCGCCTCCACCGCCGCCTCCTGCGCTGCTGCTGCTAGTTGCGCCCACTGCGCTGCTAATGTTCACGTTGACCGCCGAGTCGCGTGCGGCGCTCAGTGCGGCTGCAACGATGCTGAGATTGGCCGAGTTGGAACCTAACAATGCAAAGATATTACAGTTAATTTCGTTCATATCGTTGTTAGTTGCACAACAGTTCTCAAAAGTTAAACACAAAATATAAACCAGACAAGGGTACAAGATATTTCTCAAAATTACATATATGTACAGAATTGTACATATGGATGTAGTAATTAATATATAGATAGAGAGAGAAAGGGAGACAGAGAGTGACAGTAGACGACAAGTGCAAAGTAAAACAAAACAAAACAAAAGTAAAATCAAATAACAAATATCGAAAGAAAGTTCTAGTATTTTGTAATCGTGTATCGTTCTAGTATTTCTAGTAGTTTCCACGTTGATCGATAGTTGTGTTAGTGTTGGCAAATCATAAGAACAAAAGCTTGGCGAGACTATGTGTGTAAGCAGCACCTGAATCACCGTGTGAGTGGTGAGTTTGAGTGCAGTTTTCAAAATAAAATGATAAATTAATACAAGATCAAACTTGAGTGTAAATTAAAAGTGTTTCAATGGGTTATTATGTGCGTGTGAGTGTGTGTGTGAATGTTGTTGCAATTTTGTTTGTTTTTCTTTTTCATTGTTTTTGTATTTAGCTTGCTTTACCTGACGTCAGTTGCTGTCCACCTGCATGCGGCGGTCCATTTGGCGCTTGTTGTTGTTGTTGTTGCTGTTGTGCCATCAAACTATATGTTAAAGCATCCGAAGCTGCTGAATTGAAAATTGATGTTTGTTTTCGGTTTTTTTTTTACACATGAAAGTAGCAGAGTTGCAGCAACGCGCGAAAGAGTGTGTGCAAGAGAGAGAGAGAGAGAGAAATGCAAAGAAAAATTAGAACTGCCTTTTATAATGGGGTACAGAGGGGGAACGGCGAGAGAGGGAGCAATATATAAATAATTTTATTTATGCATGGCTTGTGATGGTGATGGTAAAAAGCTCAAAAACCTATCGATGCGCGCTCACAATTAAATCGATATCGATAAGAACAATAAATCTTGGGGATACAGTAGAGAGAGCATCGCATGTATCAGACTCAATTAAATGAACGAGGGACCCAACACCAGGAGAATATAAATATACCATAAATCCATATCCCCATTAAAGTGTGTATACAATATCATACAGAACAAACAAACGGACCACGCCTACTACACGTACAACCACGACGACAACACGCCTCGCCTCTAATACCTGCTTGCGTGCGTATGTGTGTATGCTGTCTATGTGTGTGTCTGTGTGTGCGAGTGCGTGTGTGGGCTTTTCATAATTGAACTGAAACTGAAGAATAGCATGGAAATGGTGCGATATATGCGACATATGATGGGCCCGCTATTCTGTCTGGGTAACTTCTGCTCCTTCTCCTCTCCTTATCATGATGTATCTTTCATCATCCATCACATCTTCTTCTCTCCATCTTCTTCGTCTCCAATCGGACTTCTCTCCACTTACCACTGCTAAGCGTCGCTTTGGGTGTTGCCTGTTGCTGTTGTTGGTGTGGCTGCTGTTGTTGCTGTTGTGGGCCGTGATTGCTGTTGCTGCGGTAACTGAAGAGGAAACCAGGCTGAACAATTGTTGCACGTTGTTGTTGGTGGTGCTGGTGTTGCTGATGTTGCTGCTGCTGCTGCAGCGCCTGCTGATGCAGTTGCTGGTGTTGCTGTTGCAACTGTTGCTGCTGTTGTTGTTGTCGCACGGCAACAACAACTGTATTGCCGCCCAATTGCTGATGGTATTGATATTGATTGGGCGGAGGTGGCACTACTTGCTGCTGCTGCTGTGCCGTGCCGGGCGCAACAACAGCTGCTGCTGCAGCCAGTTGATGTTGCTGTTGCAGATGATGCTGCTGCTGCTGCTGCTGCTGTGCGGCTGCTGTAGAACTCACACAGGAACCCGTTTTGCTACGTGAACTGCGTCGCAGTGATGAATGTTGCTGCTGCTGTGCGTAGGCAGTATGTTGCTGCTGATGCTGTGTTGGTGGCGGCACAAATGTTGCTGCTGCGTATCGTTGCTGCTGATATATAACTGGCGGCGGCGCTACTCGTGCTTGTGGTGGCCCTGCGGAGTTATAGTGATGTTGTTGTTGTTGTGGATGTTGCTGCTGCTGCTGCTGTTGCAGATTCAGCACAGCGACAGCAGCAGCAGAACTGTGATAATAATGCGGTTGCTGTTGATGATGATGTTGCTGGTGGTGTTGATGCTGTTGTTGTTGTTGTTGCTGATGATGATGTTGCTGCTGCTGTTGTTGTTGCTGCTGTGAGAAATATGCTGCTGCTTGAAAATGTTGCGTCGCTGGCGCTGTGGGCGTCACAAAGGAAGACAAATGCGCCGCCGTAGCAAACTGATGTGCTGGCAGCAACTGTTGTTGATGTGATTGCAAGGGTGGCGGACCCGGTTGTTGTTGTTGCTGCTGCTGCTGCTGTTGTTGTGGGTAGGGCGACATGTGTGTTGCTGCTGCTGCTGGTGGAAGTATACTGTAGTCAACGATGCCAACAGGCGCTGCTGCAGCGCCGCCGACTCCGCCGCTGTTTCTTGTGGCGCGTGCCGCCCCGCCCACAATATGCTGTTGCCCAGGTGGAGGGGCGGCACGTTGATAGCCCGACGTCGTTGTTACTCCCGCGCCACTTGCTGCAGTTGGTATTTGTTGCTGCTGTTGTTGATTTGTTGCACTTGTTGCTGTTGCCGACGCAGTCGGTGCAGCGCTGGATGAGTATGTTGCCAGCGTGTTTTTGTTCTGTTTGCTGCTGCTGTTGTTGTTGCTGCTACTGGAACTGTTTATGTTGTTGTTGTTGTTGCTGCTGGTGAGCTTGTTGCTGCGGCGTCTACTATTGCTGTTGCTGCTGCGACTCGTGTTGGTGGTGTGTGCCGAACCTTTTGTTTCTGTTGTTGTAGTTGTTATTATAGCTGTTGCTGTTGTTGTGGTTGTTCGTTCGTTGGTTGGTTGTTTGGTTGTTGTTGTTGTTGTTGGGCGGCAAGTAGAGAGGGGGTAGAGTAGTGGGAGACAACAGTTAAACAGCTTTGTTTTTATAGTTTCTTGTTGTTTGTTTTGGTTTTTTATTTGTTATTTTTGCTTGCAGCTACTCTACTACGTTAGTTTTTTTTTATTGTTGTTGTTGTTGTTGTAGTGGGGATAATGCAAATAAATTTTTGAGAGCGATCTCAGAGTGTTCGTTCATAAGAGCGTAGGAAGGGTAGAGGGTGGGGTTATATCGTCTAGCAGGTAGAGGTGGGTGGTAAGGGTTGAGGTTGGGGTGGGTGTTAGAAGGTGGATACATTCTGGGGGATTGAGGGACGCTCAGTCGCTGATAATGATGATGTTGCTGCTGCTGCTGCTGCACTGCGGCTGCTGCTGCTGTTGTTGCTGCTGCTGTTTGATGCTGCTGCTGCTGCTCACCTTTTGCCTTTTACTACTCTCTGTATGTATGTGTAGAGGAAGAGCGCACGCAGACACACGTACCTACACACACACACACGCACACAAGCACACGCTAGCACACAGAGACACAACAACAACACTTGCTGCTGCTGATTGTCGATGTTGCTGTTGCTGCTGCTGCTGCTGCTGTTCGTCTTGCATTGCCCATTTTTGCATGTTTCGTAGTTGTGTTGCTGCAATATTTGTTGTTGCTGCTGCTAATAGTTGTTGTTGTCGTTGTTGTTGCTGCGGCTGCTGCTGCTGCCTCTGCGCTTGCTGCTACATAAACAATTCTCTCTCGTTCTCGCTCTCTCTCCTCTTTCACTTTCTCACACTCTCTCTCTCTCTCTCTTTCTCTCTCTGAGTATCTGCCTCTCTCGCTTTTCGCATACATCTTTCTCTCTCTCACTGCGACGGCGCTTGGAAATTCTTCGTTAATTTTATATTCAAATTTTGTATATTTTGTTTTTGCACAAAAACAACAACATCATCATCATCATCAACAACACAAGGCATCACAGCAAAGAAATATATCGAATATATATTTATATATATGTTTATATTGCCTTACACATATGTATACACATACATACACATTGAATAGAACGATATTATAATCCTTTAATTTGAAGAGTTCTTTTTTTTTAGATATAAGAATAATCAAATAATGAAAATTATCAACTCAAATGCAACAACGACAACAACAACAATCAACAACCACAATAAGAAGAAGAATAAGAACGTGCATAATATACAACAAAAATAAAGAATTCAAATTGTTTGTTTTGCATTCTTTCCTCGTCTTACAACACTGCAGAAAAAGAATCCTAATAGGGTCGGGTGGTGCGGGATGGGGTAAGAAACTTGTTAGGCAACAAAAGGAATAACAATAAATAATAAATGACGTAATTAATAATGCAAATAGTCATACTAATGGGCGTCAATGAAAGGTTTATGAGAGTGAGTGAATGAGCGATGAGTGGGACGAGAGTGAAACGGAATAAAATTAGTAGTTGAATAAAAAACAAATGCACTGACAAAAGTATAAAAATTTTGTTTTCTCCCTCAATAACAACACTCTCTATAACTCAACCCGTTTCGAAGATATTCCGATCTATTCAGTTCTAAACAGCACGACGTAAATTTTTCAACTGCCGTTGACTTTGCCAAAGTGCGTTGGCATTGTGAAATAATATTTTCTTTTATCAACAATATAATTAATATATATACATATTATACTATGAACACATACAACAGCAGAACAAAAACAGGCAATTTGAGAACAAGAAATGTTTCACTGCTATTGTCGTTGTAGTGTTGTTGTTGCTGTTGTTCGGCGTGATAAGAAATTCGAGCACTTATCAAAATGAGCACAAATTAATGTGTATGTGGTGCAAATAAACACACGCAAACACACACACACGGACACGCATTTACTCATTTTCACCACATAAAAAAATAAAAATCTTTTTCTGCAGTGGCAACACTGGTCTGTCTCTGTTAATTCTTCTTGTTATTTTTTCATTTTGTTTGTTAATGTGCAAAGAAAGGAAATAAAAGAAAAAACTACAGCAATTAAGAAAGTTCTATACACATTCGTTGATATATCAATATATAAAGCAATATTTACATATTTACAGTTCAAAATGCAAGCAAATTTTTGAGATGAAATGGTAACCAAATAAAGAGACAATATTTTAAAACACAATACGACAGAACACAACTCTAAAGAGAAAGATAACAAATTGGAATTCACTTAGGTAGAGTCGACGATAGTATAAAATCGTAGAAATCGTAGCGAAATTTGGACAAAATAACTTGGTTTCTAGACAGTAAGAAACAATTTGTTTTTCATGTTTAGAGAGTTATCTAACAGTGAATTCCAATCGTTATTTGGCAACAACAAATCGTTCTCAACATTATTATATTACACGATGATTATTGTGTTAACTGGTTTTATACATACATACTTTGGGGAATTACTTGTGATTGTTTTTTTTTTGTGTGTGTTGAGATATAAATTTATAAGATAAAGATAAAAGAGACTCAAACTCACCACCAAGTTCACCAATAATGTGCTCAGCGAATTCACCCTCTGAAAGATCCTCTTCCTCTTCGTCGAAATCCTCTTCAAGATCTTCGTCCTCCTCGTCGTCGTCAACGTCCTCCTCCTCACTAAGTTCGTCTTCTTCGGCAACGATTTGGGCGTCCTCCTCGTATGATGAATCCGCCGAGTTAACTATTTCGTAGAAGCCCACTTCCTCTTCGTCCTCTTCGGGTTCTACTTCCTCCTCCTGTTCTTCGTCGTCTTCCTGCTCCTCGTCCTCGTCTTCTATGTCCGAATTGCCAGCGACGGTGGTGGCAACAACAACGTCGTTAGTGGCGTCAAATGTTGCGTCCGCTGCGTGTCCCTCCTCAGTTCCAGATACCTCTGCGTCGCCGTCCAAGCGGTCCTCACAAACTCTCTCGACGCTGGCGGAGTGAGCTACGTTGTTTTCCTCGTTCTCTGCTTCGATATCGTCAACGTTGGTATTCGACTCGATCTCTTGATGATGACGACGATGCACAGCCAAGTTCAAGTTGCCGTAATCGTCGTCGTGTGATTCGTCCTTATCCTGAGAGAGTTTGCTATTCGCCTTCGCGTCAATCCTGGCGAGCAACTGTTGCTGATAGTTGCGCAAGGTCTTGCGATATTTGCTGTATTTGCTGCTGTTGTTACCGTTGCTACTGTTGCTGTTGCTGTTGCCGTTGTTGCTGTTGCTCTTCTTGTCCAAACGCTTGACCACAACGTTGTTGCTCTCTTGACGCTGCGCTACAGCGTTTGATGCGGCGTCAATTGCAGCAGCAGCTGCTATTACCGCTGAGCTGCTGGCCTGAAGACGAGCACGTGAGATGAAAGAGTCCTCCAACTGTTGTTGATTTGCTGCAGCAGCAGTTGCACTCGCTGTTGCCTGCTTTCCCCGCGTGTGGCTCACCTTTCGCGTCTTGCGGTAATAGTTCAGAAGATTGCTGCTATTGATGCCGCTGCCCCCGTTGCTGCCTCCGCTACTGCTGCGTGCTGCTGCTGCTCCGCGCTGTGGCGTCACTCCAATAAGGTGATTGCTACTGTTGTTGCTGCTGCTGCTACTGTTGCTGCTACTGCTGGTGCAGTTGCTCTCCTTTGCCTGCTGCTGTTGCTGCTGATGGCGGCTGTAGTTATGGCGTGCTGCTGCAGCGCTGCTTGTGCTCGGCAGCTCCTCGGGAGTGAGTGTCTTGGAGCGCGTGCGTTGGGCAACACAATCTCCACCGGATGCCAAACGGGCAGGTGTGCTGTGCTCTCCACCAAGTGTAGCTTCTCCTTTGCCAGTTGTGTCTGCAGCAGTGGCTGCCTCTGAGGATAATGACTGTTGCAGACGTCGCTTTTTGAGCGGGGAGCCAAGCTCTACGTATTGATCTCCGCCGGGCGCAGCTGTAAAGGACATGACAATAAACAATGAGAGAGAGGGAGAATGAGAAAGACAGAGAGCGCTTCGTTAGCTGTGTCTTTAATCAATTATGGGATACACGTCGTGGGAGACTTGAAATATTCGATAGGATTGTTCTTAGTTGATTGGCTCTTGGTTCGTTGGTGGTTAACGTTAGTCATTAAGAAATGAGGAATGTGAGGTGGGAAAACTTGCTTAGAAATTTGATTTTTGAAACCAAAATAGTAATAAAAAAATTGGCTATATTGATTTAGTCTTTTAGTATTTAATATATTTTGTGTTGACGGATGTCAAATGCAATCTTTACTAAGAATAAATTGTCAAGTAATTTACATTATGTTCTCAAAAATCGTGTTCAAGATTAAATTTATGGCACATCATTTTTAAATTTGAAAAATATAAAAAAGGTACGACTGATTTCATTTGATTCGCACTCACGAGGGACAAATTAATCGATTACTATCGGTTTGCACTTAAAGCAGAGCACCCTGTGATAATAAAATTAAACCTCATACAAACTCGAATCAATGTGCACAATAATTAATCAATAACTAACGGAAACCTTTTTCGATTATTCTGAGCACTTTTTTAATCAATTAAGAACTTTACTTACTGCTGCTTGGGTTTTGATTGTTGTGGCTGTTTCTGCAATTGTTGTTGTTGTGGTTGTGCTGCTGCTGTTGATGCTGTCGCTTGCGATTGCCGGGCGACAAGGAAGAATCGTTGTTGTTTTTGGGCGAGAAAACTGGAGAGCGTAAACTTGCCGAGCGACGCGATATTTCTTTCTTATTGTTGTTGTTTGACGATGCAGTTGTTGTTGTTGCTGCTGTTGCTGTTGTTGTGTTTAATGTTGTGCGACCCTTACTGCGCGAGCGACGTGTGGAGGCGGTGACGGAAGATATTGCAGTTGTTGTTGCCGCTGCTTGTGAGTTGCGTTTTTTGTTGCTGCTGTTGTAATTGCTTTTGCTATTGTGGCTGTTATTATTACTGTAAATTCGTTGCGAATTTGATGTTGTTGTACCACCGTCGTGTTGCCCCTCCGTCAATGCAGAGAGCGTTTGACTTTTAACGGACTCGGCCATAGACGACACTTAACCGCACTGGCATCGAACACACTTAACATGCCAACTTCACAGAATATTGTTTGCAATTATAATTTTTCTCTCTCCTCTTTATCGATATCAACTACAAGCTACACTTAAAAAATTTAACACGGCGGTGGAGGGAGCTGAAAAATTTCTGAATTTTCTATTGATCGAACTTTGTTTCGCTCACAATTTTCACACTTTTTGTATAACGAGTCTCTGGGTTTAAGATATTGTTTAATTTGTTTTATCTGAGTTTGTTTTTTTTTTTTTTTTTTTTGAGTGCACACAGCGTTAAACGTTTATTTCGGGCAGAGTTTTGTGCTGCAATGAGAAAAATATATATCGATATTAATATTTATTCCAGTATTAAAATAGCATATCGAAATTTAAATTGTACATAAGTTGATGTGGCTACACTTGTCAATTCGCCGTGGTGAAATAAAATTTAACAAGACCTTCTGTGCAGTAGTGTGTGTGCGTCTGAGTGCTCAAACAGTCAAACGACAACTGAATGAACTGGAAGAATGGAAAAGATCAGTAAAGAAAAGAATAGGAAGTGCCAACACGTCACAGGGGTGTGTACAAAGGAAATACAATAGACACGACGTGATTACAACGGAGTACGGGTAGTCGCCACACAGATTTCCTGCAGCCTTTATAAGCGAAAGAAATACAGGTACCCGAATGCAGAAATAGAAACTGATAAGCATAGAGCAGAATACACCACCAAAAGCAGGCTCAGACAACAACTCACTCTCTCATACACCACCAACACACACACACAAACACGCACGGTTGAGCGCATTTTGTCAACATATGTGCGCAGTAAACACACACAAATATGTAAATAAATTAACAGCTGTTCGCAGCCAGGCAGCAGTAGTTACCAACACGTGCATGTGCCAGAAAAAGAGAGAGAGAGCGCGCACAAGAGAGAGCAAGCAAACTGTGCGCAGCAGATGATTGTGAGCGACTTGTTTTGAGTGGAAAACTTTTACAGCGAGACGACCCTCTTTCGTACTCACTCATACACGCACACAGACTTACATTAAATGAGCGCGCACATGCTGCACTGTTAATCAGCTGTTCTCGGCTGCTTTGTTTATATTTTGCTTTTCGTAAGCTGTTGGCTGTCTGCCCCTTCTTCCTATATAAGTACATACGCGCATTTATATATTCAATACAAGTTTATGTGTATGTGTGTGCTGTAGACGAGTGAGCGAGAAACGAGTTCGGTTTTTGATTGTGTGTGTGTGTGAGTTGCTTGTCATGCTTGTTTCGCTGCGAGAATCAATGCAAGATCTTGTACGTACACACACACGCACACAGTGTACGTATATCATTGAATATACGTATGTATATAAAAATACAATAAGCACACGCGACGAACAAAGATAAAAAGAAAAACAAGCAAGGCAAAGGCAATTGTGGCAACGGCGATGCGCCGCAAAGGCAAAAGACAAATAAAAGCAACAAAACGTGTTGGCGGCGACGGTGACAGCGACGTTGACTGCGCCCTTTGCAACGCTGGCAGAGGCAGCGCAGTGGTACACTATAGAAAATAAATGCGTAGTTTGTGCGTGCGTGTGCCTGTCGCTGTGTCCACCCCCACCCCCATCTTTTTATAGGTAGGCAACTCTACTTGAAATTGACTGACAAAAGCAACAATAAGCAATTGAAACAACTGACAATTACAGACATATACTACACACACGCATTCACACACACACACACACATATAAGTAAATACGTACATACGAATTGAGTTCAAGGTCGCCAAAAAATGAAACCAGCAAAACGACAAATGAAAATTAGTTGAATTTGATTTTTGTGTCTTTAAACCACAAGTTTTTCACACCAAAAAAGCACAGCACAAAAATGTGCGAGGCCACAGCAAATGGCAGCGCTGCCTTCATGTACGTGCATATGGGTATGAGTGTGTGTGTGTTTGTAGCATTTTCTTTGCGTGTGGCAACTCCAACATATGGCATGTAATTGTTGTTGTTTCTCTTGCTTTATCAGCAGCAATTGAAAATGTGAAGGGCCTCGACTCTTCAATATACGTATACTTTACGCTACATAGATAAAACACAATATAGAGTTATCAAAACACACATGTGTGTGTGTGGAAGCGTTGCAATTACCGTCGCGTTGTCGTGCTAGGCTTGTCAACCCTGCCGTAAACATAATTGATAAATATTTTTGGCCTCCTCTCTTCTCGTTTGTTCATCTCCACCACCCTGTGAAAAACTCAACTCATTATCATCTCTCTCTCTTTATACCTCCCCCTCCAATACCCTTATATTCGTAGTGCGTGTAACTTTTTTGAATACTGTTCAGTCGAGCAGCAAAAGCAAACAGTGTTGCCCAGTCGACTTCATTTTTAGTTTTTTTTATTCCACTTTATGCTCTTCTTTCCTATTTTCTATTATGAAACTGCTTTGTGGCCTACGCACAGCTGACACAGCCAAATTGTGCGAGTGAGAAAGATACAGTGGAAAAGTGGGGTGTGCGTGCTGCTACTACTATTGCTGCGCTTTCTGCAGGCAGCGCTGCTGCTGTGACTATAAAAAAAGGGAAGGACTGCGACTGTCGTCGTCGTCGTCGTCAAGCGTAAAAAGCAAATTGCAGTTGGAAAATTGTTGTGCGGCGCACTTCAAAACTTTGCGCTATGACGCAGTTTACATAGGGCAGAGAGAAGAACAACGCAATAAGACACTCGAAAAATGTTCTGTGTGTATGCTTGGCAACCCTAGTAAGTACGAACAGAATGAGTGTGCAACAATTAAGTAGTAGAAACCAACCTTGCCATTGTGTGCTACTGTTGTTGCTTGCGGTTGCCACGCACTGAAGGTCTTCGAAGGGGCCTTTAGCAAGCCGAGCCTGCTGCCCCTGACGGTCAGTCGATATTTGAGCAAAACTTTCCAAAGTAGCTCAACAACAAAACAACAACAACTAAAAGAGGGCATATTCACTGTGCACTTGTTGCAAAGCGAAGTAAAAATGGTAGTAGAAAGAGGCAAAAGCAACAAATACATACACGTACGTATACGTTAATATTATTTATACAACTCGGTATATACATACATAGATACACTGACACCAACACAGAGAAATGCCTTGTGTACTGTTATACACACACACAGCTATAACGAGTAAATAGAAAACGATAATTTGGTGCATTTCCATAGCCACATGCAGTGAAGGAAATACGAGACGACAACCATAATTTACATTTAATTTAGAATATAATTTATGAACTGCATCTCCATTCGATATGTTTTCACAGCATTTACTTCTCTTTAAAGTTCTCCTTCTCCTTTGCTGACGACTGTCGATTTCCAGCAAAAATATAAAAGGGAGCACAAGGCAGAGAACTAAAGCAGCAAAGTTGACGTTGACGTTGACGTCGACTTCACGACTGCTTCTCTCACAGCCACGACATGTGCAGGAAAGAGAACGCACGAGGGGCAGAGGCACATGACGACGACGTTACACCAATACCAACACACACTAACACACACAGCCAAACAGCCCCAATCTCGTACAAACAAACACAATCAAGAATATGTATGCATGTGTGTGTACACAACGAAGGCAAAAGAAATGGTTGATGAAAAAAGTATGCACAGCACAGCAGCAGTAGGAGCAGTGTTGCATGCCTACATAATTATTCCATTTAGTGTACTATAAGTTAATATTATATGTACTGCACCTTTTTAAACAAAGCTTTGTACATTTCTATACATTATGTACATGTACTTGGCACACACAGGTAGAGGTAAGGTATATAGAAAAAACGTTTGCTTCATTTCATCAGCACGAACATTTTTTCAGCTGTGCACGCACTCAAATCCAACTCACGACTGACAACGGCAGCAGAAACGATAACGTCAATGGCGACCCCGCGAGCAAAGCGAACGAACGAAGCGAATGAGCCACAAACGAGTGAGAGTGAGTGTGAGTCAGACACTCAAAGTGTAGAATTGAATTTTTTGTACGAATATGTTAAATTTAATATGCTCTTTATAACAAGTGATACCTATCTGGTTGAGTGCAGATTAAGTGGATTTGTCAATAAATCGTATTTAAACATAATATTTAGCTACGACAACTAAACAAAAGAGAGAAAACCACTCAATTGTTTTAAACAGGTCACTCAACCCTTCTCGCCTACTGACAATGAGGTCAACAACCAAGTGACGCTTTGATAAATGTTCTTAATCAAAGTGCTACGCAATTTGGCAATTATCTAAACAGGCATATAGATTAACATATTATTTCAATACAATATATATTAATTTTGCATTTTATTGCCCTTTTTAACGGAACTCAATTTCACTCAAAATGGCTACACACAGCTGCTCAGCGAGAAAGTCAGAGAGCGAAAACGAGTGCACGCGCTCTCTCATTGTTCTCTCTCTTTCTCCCTCTATACAGAACCAATTTGGGGGGTTGAATGTGCGCACTCGTTGCTCGCTGGGTATTTTGTTATTTTGTTTTACCTGTATGAGAGTGAAGTTAGGTTTGTGACCCGATCAGCTGATCATGTGAGTGTGTTTAGGTAGCGAGAGAGTGAGAGAGAGCGAAACTCTATCTTGGGTTTCAGGCATGCACAGCTGTTTTTTGTTCTATCGAGTTGTGTTGAAACAAACACACACACGCACGCATGCTGTGACTAATCTAATAGGGTATTGGAAAGTAATGCAATAGGCGTGTTAACTTGCTGACCTGTAACATTTTACTGTGTATCTGCAGCCACGTAGACGTCGCATTGAAGGGCTGACAATAATAGCGTTTACTTATTCATAGATAACACTGGTCTGCACCAAAATTGTTTCACTTTGTTTTCGTGCTCAAAAGTTATCGCCAATCGAACCCAAAATGGCTCTTGACCTGTGTACAAAATTCTCTCAACGAGAGCGCGCATTTAAGCGGCCCACGCAGCAGCGCAGTCAAGTTGAGTGCGACACTGCTGTCGACGCTGACGTCGACGTCGCTGCTGGCCTACTTGAAAAAGCTACTCACCTGCACATGCACATTGAATGCGTGTTACGGCAGTCAAAAGCCAGAAATGCAAGTCAATTGCTGTGTTGCGAGTGAGCAAACAGATAAGGTTGTAAAACCAGTAACAACAACAACAAACTACACAATAAATATGCAAACAACATAACAGGCAATGCAACAGAAGCGGCAGCAGCAGCACGAGTGAGTGAGAGAGGGCGCACGTTCTCTGTCGGCGTTGCTGCATTGAAAACAGAAAAAGAGGCCACGGCCTGCTCAGCAGACGTCGACGTCGACGCCACCGCTGCTGCCAAATTGGGGCGAAGAGCACAGAACACAATAAAAAAAAGATAAATAAAATACGTATCAACTTTCGCTTATCGATTATGCAGCTCATTTGCATATCGATATTTAAGTAAACACTTGAACTTATGTATATATCGATGCTATATACTTCTTCAAGATAATACAAAATGCAGCCAACTTTATAAATAAATGTACTGTAAAATATACTTTTATTTGCTGAACATAAAATTGATCGATAACATAATCAATACAGCGCCTACTACCTTCATTGATATCTTAGTAGAAATCGATACCCGATAACGCACTAAATGCAAACAGCTGGCAATATGGAATGCAGGACGACATTGTTGCGTATGTCTAGTTGAAGATAAATACAACGGTCATGGTCAATGCCAATGATGATCTCCTCGTTGGGCAACTGCAGTGCACCAAAGAAGGCCGACGCTTTGCGGGAATCCACAGAGCAGGAAGCCTCCTCACTGTCCCCCTGTTTGGATCCCTCTCTCGGATATGGAAGCAGGTGATTGAAACGGGTCGTTATGGTGGCCATTTCAGACTCGGAGACCAGATTTAATTCACCCACCGCACTGCCGTGAAACACGAGACTGGGTGAGATGTTCTTTAGTTTATCGATCAGACTGCGCATCAAACGCAACGAGGGCAGGCCGAGCACAATCTGTGCCGCAGGAACCTTTGGCAGCACGTAGGCTGGCCAATCACTGGCCGGAACAATTGTCGCCGGCACATCGTGCTCCACTTCACGCGGCTCTGCAGAGCTGGGCGAGATCACGGAGGAGATCACCGAAATGCAGGGAAACTGTATCATCTTCAGTTTCAGCTTGCAACTGTGCACTGTGCTCGTTGTTCCGCTGCGTAGCACGGCAAGTGCGCGACCCAGATGCAAGGCGGACATGGCCAGCACAATGAACTCCTGATCGGGTCGGGCTGGTGTCATTTTGTATTCCGGAAAGTAATCTTTGGCCGCAATGGTTGCCCACACCAGCGGCACCGATGTCGAGCTGTGATCCTCGTTGACTATGAAATGCATTCGTTCCTGGCCCAGTATCATCACGCAGTCCTTGGCCAGTTTGGCCAACGTGGCAATTATAGCCTGAAACTCGCGCATATACAGCACGTCCTGCATCTTGGCACGGAACTTCATGCCGAAGGGAGTTGGGGGAGGTTCTCTCTGCCGCGGCAACAAAAACAAGAAAAGAGAACAGAAAAAAAGAAAACAAAAATTCAAGCCGACTGCCAAAAACGACAACAAGAAGGTGGAGGAGAAACGGAAGGGATACAATTAAAAGTTAATATGACCGAAATACAAATACTCTACGCAATTTGATAAAATATTAAAATGGCAAAGAAGATCGAGGGATCACTATCATATTATATTCCGCAATGCCTCAACCCGAAGAGAGCAAAGAAGCAAAGCGAGAGAACGTGACAGGGAACAGGGAACTTAATACTCCAGGAATAGGACAGCAGAAGCAGCAGTGCACTGGGTCTGGGTCTGGGCCTGGCTCCCGAGTTCAATGTACAAAGGCACACTTATATTATAAACACACGCACACATACACCTAGCAAAGTCAGCCAGGCGATGGACGGACAATGTGTGTAGAGCAAGTTCGAGTTGTGTTTTGGATTTTTGAGGGGGCGAAACAGTGTATAAAGAGCAAAGCAAATGAAACGCACCAATACATACACTGGCTCGCTCTCTTTTGCACACACACACACACACACACACACACATAACACCATCATCAGTCAGACAGGCACACAACAGGATTTTTGTTTTTATTCGCTGCACTGGAAAAATGCAGGAGGTGAAGTGGAATGAAGAAGTTGGTTATAAGGACGGTAGCCCTGCTGCTCCTTTCTCTCTCTCTCTGTCTCTCTCCCCACCATCAGCAACGGAAATCAAATTATGTATATGCCGCCTGGCCGCAGGCAGAGCACACAGGCGCAAGCAGGCAGGCAGGCAATTGACTGCTCTGGAGTGTGTTTGCTCAGCGACTTGGGGTCAAAATATTTTCCTTTGGCAGTTCAATCAACTTTCAAGGTTGAATTGTGCGCCGGCAGAGAGCTAGATTGACTACCTAGTACCCTCCTTGTGAGATCACCACCAATTAATAATCGTTTATCGATGGCAGCATGGATAGGTGTCTACACACAACAAAAAAGAAATTAAAATACTAAAACATTCTATTTACCCTCCACCCGCGAGATATTCGTCAATGCAAATTACTTGAATTCACAACACAATGTGTGACGTCACAATTGATGCTCTTGTATTTCATAAGTATACGTAAATGAGGTACACACATTTAAATGTTGCTCATTATTTTGTTGTTGTTTCTGCTGTTGCTAATACAACAACAAAGGCGTTACTTGCAAAATTTCGAGCACGAGTTGCCAATCACTAGAACGAACCTTCACAGCGAAGAAACTCAATGCAATGTGACCATAAAAGCTAAACAAATACAAACAGAAACGCAGCAGCAGCAGCAACAACACTACACACAATGCAAACTCGAACCCATATAAAAAGCTGACAAGAGGCCAAAATTAAATACAAATAAAATAAAAAACACTGTGCGCATGAGATTCAACGTGACTTCTTCTGCTCTACGGCTGCATTGAGGGGGGCGAATATACCCATACACACACGAACGCATACAATTTACACTCACACCAAGAGAGTCGACTGCAGCTTGGAGCATAAATAAAAGAGAAAGTAAAAACCTAACAAGATGATGCGCATCAGTCAGATGAAATTATGTATACATATAAATATTATTTAAAGAAAATATTCAAAATAGAACAAAACCAAAGTCTCTTTATACACACACAAGCACACATGCACTCACACAAGCACATCATATTGGGTACCCTAGCATAACTGCTTTGATCAGCGTTGCCAGCCGAAGTTGACATCGTCGCCATATCGCCGCAACCCCAAATTGGAAGTCATAGAATTTTCCCGAAATTCTTTTCAACTATATTGTATACGAATCAAATAGTAATAAGACTGTATAATTTTCCCTGCGTTAATACCAAAAAGCCATTGTAAAAATCAATATCGAAGCTTTACCTCACCACACTGCACACAGTAGACAGTTTTATCGTTGCACACCACTTTAACTACACTCGGAATTCAAGTTTCTTTAAATATAATACATGCACAACTTATGGTAAACTATTTTCCCAAGTATTTATTAAAAACAATAAATGAACACGATCCGTTTCACAAAGAAGTGACTAAAAAGCAATCAAGAAATGCAAATGGTCGACATTTTGTTTTCTGTCTGTGTGTGACAGGCCACTCGCTGCTCTGCTCAGAGGCTACTGATTCGACGAAATACACAAATATGTCTGTATATGCATGCATACACATATGTATATATACATACAGACATGTATGTGTTTGTGAGTCTCGTTTGAGTGGCCAGCGGAGCACCGAGCATCAAATTATGCTGGTCTATGTCGCAAGAGATAGACGCATCGTATATTTACAACACTTACACACAAGAGGACTGTATGCATAAATGTTACACTTACCTTTTGGCTATTAATTTATAATAATTTGCACAATTTTCACAGAGCTTTTATTAATTTCTACACGTAACAAAACTCTGACTCCGACACTGCTGTCAACAGCACAGGTCACACTGTTCTCGAAAAGAGTGTTACCAAAAGGTGCGGAAAAAATACCCACAGGGCATTTACCGCACTGCAAGGCAAACAGTAATTCACGCACAGGGTGTTTGGCAGAGACTTATCGATATATCGATACAATATAAACATTCCTAATTTTATTTGGAATTTTCACGAGATAAAACAACAACAGCCCGCGAACATATCCACGTAAAATGAAACTCTACTAGATATTCATAACGCTACGACGTCTCAAAGAGCTACGTGACGACTCAGACACACCCACATTCAATACACACACCACATAAACACTCTCATCTTGCACAGCTCCCAATAGGAACGCGCCAACATCCACAGCAAAACAACAATAACAACTACAAGCGGCTTATCAGAAGAGAAGCAGCAACACAAAGGTAACTAACATTAATTATCATAAAACAGGTAGCTGACAATATCTTACAAGCATTGAAACTCTGCCTGAGATTAGTCAATAACTGTTGACATACAACGAGAGCAGAGTTTTCAATTTTGTTGCAGAATCAGTGACGTGTCCAAGAACAAAAACGAGAACAACAACAGCGATATCAAAAACAATTGCAACAATGTGTGGGTCTCCGAACGTAGCTGGTGGAAGCGGTGCACGAGCACTAATCCTGGTCGGGGGCTATGGTACCCGACTGCGCCCGTTAACGCTGAGCACTCCCAAGCCCCTGGTAGAGTTCGCCAACAAGCCCATTCTGTTGCATCAGCTGGAGGCGCTTGTTGATGCTGGCTGCCATCAGGTGAGTAGTTGCACCTGTCGAAATTTAAGCCAGCATTAACAATTACATAAACAATCAATTAGGTCATACTGGCTGTGAGCTATCGGGCCGAGCAAATGGAACAAGAACTGAAAGTGGAGGCCGATAAACTGGGCGTAGAACTGATCTTTTCACACGAAAATGAACCTCTCGGCACAGCGGGACCCCTTGCCCTGGCCAAGCCCATATTGTCTGCCAGTGCGGAGCCCTTCTTTGTGCTGAACTCTGATGTTATCTGTGATTTTCCATTCAAACAATTGATGCAATTCCATCGCAACCACGGCAAAGAAGGCACCATTGTGGTCACTAAAGTGGAGGAGCCATCCAAGTACGGTGTTGTACTGTACGATGAACAGGGATGCATTAAGAACTTCATTGAGAAACCCCAAGAGTTTGTTAGCAACAAAATCAATGCTGGCATTTATATATTTAATCCCTCCGTGCTGGATCGCATCGAGGTGAAGCCGACGTCCATTGAGAAGGAGGTGTTTCCAGACATGGCACAGCAACAGGAACTGTACGCTATGGACTTGACCGGCTTCTGGATGGATATTGGACAGCCCAAAGACTTTCTAACCGGTTAGTTTGAGTGTGTGAATCATAATAAGAATTATTCCTTATCTTCAATTGGCCCATTAACGTTATCAGTGCTATCAGTGCGCTCAATTTCGTACGCGTTGTCGCCTCCATTATCTCTTTGTATATTTCTTGGAACAGTCAGCTGCTAAACTGATTGAACGTTAACATAATGAAGCTGATTATAGTGAGCCAGAGATAACAGTTAAAGGGAGTCTGTAGAAGAAGAGGAACTCATTAGCTCTTCCGTCCTGCTGCCTACTCTGTTAATTCTGTATTCGCCCTTATCATATATGTTTATCTTTTTTCTGTATTCGATAGGAATGTGCCTTTACCTCAGCTCGTTGCGTCAGAAGCAATCGCCCAAACTGTACACCGGTCCTGGTGTTGTAGGCAATGTACTTGTCGATCCGACGGCTAAAATTGGCGAAGGTTGCCGCATCGGCCCAAACGTGACAATAGGACCCGATGTGGTCATCGAGGATGGTGTCTGCATCAAACGCTCGACCATACTAAAAGGTGCCATTGTACGTTCGCATTCGTGGCTCGATTCCTGCATCGTTGGGTGGCGTTCCACTGTGGGACGTTGGGTGCGTATCGAAGGCATAACGGTGCTGGGTGAGGATGTCATCGTTAAGGATGAGCTCTATGTGAATGGTGGCCAAGTGCTGCCCCACAAGAGTATCGCGGCCAGTGTGCCTGAACCACAAATCATTATGTGAGGCAGGACATAAGGCGAGGAGGGCGATGACTGCGCATTGTTGTAAATATAAATTATAATATTTTAATTGTTTACAATTTGGTACTTTGTTTAAAGTGTTTGTAATTTAAGCCGAATGTTTGTCAATGTTCTAAAATACATTTCCATTAATTAGCTTGGCTAAAAAAGTAAACAAGCTTAAGTCATGCAATCACGAATTGCAAAGATAAATCGCAGCTAATGTTTTTTTTATACATTTATGAAACTAAATTGTAGTGAAAATATACGCATATGTATTATTAATATAAAAGAAGCAACCTTGTTTATGTGTCGATGGAACGTTGCCTGGCAACTACTCGAGTGGGAGAGTCACAACAAACAGAGACAGAGAAATGGCCAGTTCCGATTTTGAGTTGGGAAAAATGTTAAAATCGCTTGGCAGAATGGACTCGCTGCCGCAGCAGCCATTGCTCTGGGAGGACAAGGAGGTCAAGTTTGATACCCCACATCTGTAAGTTTCAGTCGGAAACAATCTCTAGATATTTATTAATCCTCCTTTTTCTTTGGCAGGCACACGCGCCTACGAGTTGGGGAGAAAATATTGGATACAATTTATCACATTGAGGACAGCAAGGGAAATCCAGGGGATACGGGCAAGCTCCTGGTCACCAATTTGCGCGTCATCTGGCACTCGCTGGTCCACAAGAAGTTTAATCTGTGTAAGAGAAAAGATGCAGAACAAGCTTTAAACTCTTTTTATATTATAGGGTATTATAAGGTATTCGTGTCGCGAAAATGTATGTAACAGGCAGGAGTAGCCATACCCGACATCACAGTATAAATATATATTCTTATTAATATCAACAGTCAAATCGATATAGCCACGTCTGTCTGTCTGTATGAACTAGAGCTCAGTTTCTAAAACAGTTCTGAGTGTCAAATTAGTTGCCAATATATCTTTTTATTGTACGCAGAAGAGGTAGATCTAGTATATAATAGAATTTTGTCACTTGATAATTCACCTAATTGTAATTGATTTGCATAATTTTGATTGGGAATGTTTAATAATTATAGAAGGCATTATAGAAATTTAATCTGTATGCGATAGGTTTTGTTGCCGACATGGCAAAGTATGCAACAAAAAATATACTGAATAAATAGGTGGATAGCATTTATACTAATGTCGACTGTGGTTTTCTTACAATCAATTTCATTTCCAGCTATCGGGTACGCTCGCATAGGAAACATCACCACCAAGCTGGTGCACATGCATTCGAAGGGACGCATACCAAGTCAGGCACTGTACATTTTGGCCATTAGCAATGAGACGCGATTCGAGTTTCTCTTCACCGATGTATCCGGCGAAACGGCCAGAAGAGAGCAACCCATCTTCGCAAGCGTCTTTGATGTGCATCAGTGTGTATAGCAAAGCAATCAATAATTTTCATAAATATTAATATTTCCTCCCTTAGTTTGTATCAGCGCACATTTCTTTATCGGGATCTCAAGCTACGCGGCTCCATTGTGCAGGCTGGACAGCTGATCATATTACCGGACGAGCAGGTGTACAGCCAGGTGCCAGGCGTGTGGAACTTGTCCAGTGATCAAGGCAATTTGGGTAACTTTGTGGTGACCAATATACGCCTGGTCTGGTACGCCGATGCCAATGAAACTTTCAACCTGAGCCTGCCCTATTTGCAGATAGAGAGCGTGAGTATTGCGGACCAGTAGAGAATCTTTTCTGAACTTCTTTATGACTTCCAGTTACGCATACGCGATTCCAAGTACGGCCCCGCTCTAGTGGTGCAAACTATGGAAACAGGTGGCGGCTATGTGCTAGGCTTTCGTATCGATCCTGTCGAGCGTCTGAATGAGCTGTTTAAGGAGCTTTGCTCTCTGCATACAGTCTACACGGAACAACCCAACTTTGGCATCCAATACAATCCGCAGGATGCACGTCAGCGGCAGGCTGCGGCAGCTGAAGAAGCCGCTGCACTGGCGGCACAATTTAAAATTGAGGATTACCAGGAGCTAGACGAACGCCAGGAACGTGAGATCAATACCAAACTGAACAATTATCTAGCTGCTGGAAGTCTGGGAGTGCTCGCCAATAATCAGAAAGCAATGGATGAGCCCATCTATTGCAAGGAACTTGGATTTGCCATGGAACGCATCCCGGAGGGCTACAAGCTGCAGGATTTGTGGAATGTTTTACCCACCAAAATGGCCACGCTAGACGAATAATAAAGAGGATTAAGATATGACACGAATGATTTATATAAAATATTTATACTTATCAGATTTCGAAGAGATGAGCGCTATGTGGTGTTTGTTCCTCTTCTTGGTACAGGAATAATAAACAAGTGATAAATATACAGTGGATTGTGCTAGACTGTTATATACCCTTCATCTTTAGGGCATATTTTGTGCTGCACACTTGGTGGCTGCAATATGGAAACTTTATACATCTCTAAAAGAATTTCTTTGTTCATTCACCGATTGCAACTTAATCATTTGGGAGGTGATGACTACTGTCATTCAATATCGGGAGAAGGCGCAGCAGAATTCTGAAAATAACTTAGGATGAGTGCAAGATTAAAATATGTTATCATCACATTGGGTAGCCTTAGTTCACATATTCTATGAGATCTAGGTGTCCAAACAGAGAGACATTGTCGATGTACTTTACATACTTTGTGGTGTTGGATATAGCTGCTTATGCCTATATTTTTGGTTTCCACAAAGTTTTATTTCCTTCTACTTGATGGGAAAATAGAAAGAATATTTATATAGAAGCGTGCCTTTGTCAGTTCACTGCAGTAATAGCCGATCATGTTTGTCTATAATTCTTTACGGTTTTATTGACGCATACAACTCGCTGTGTGTTTAAGTAATTTTTGCTCTTTTGGGTGTGTTCAGTAAATGTTTCCATAGACTTTGTTTTTTGGAGTTGGAATCGCTTGAAATTGTAGTAAGCTTATGGCTAACACATAAGTTATTATTATCATATTATTATTAATTTTATTTGTTTTACTATTGCCCAATTCGTTGGTATCTCAATTCTTATTATGTACTTTTGTTTTTTTTTTTTTATCTATTTCAATGATCGATAGAGATTTTTTTCCGTATTACACATCGTCGTCTGTGGCATTAAAAGCAAATCAATTTTGCTGTCTTTTAGTTAAAGGTTTTTTTTTGGTTTTATAAATTAATTCATATCACAACACACAGTTGATTTGACTGGCATGCATTATAATCATTGCTGATTCAGTGTTTTTAATATATATGTATATAGAGTATAGTATATGTTTGCTTTGTTTGTATATAGATTTTGTTTTTATTTTCTTGTTTATTTTTTTTTGTTTTTAATTTGAATGAATTGTTTACTTTATTTTCTACGCTATAAATTCCAACAAACTTAAATCAATGTAGGAAATTAATATTAGTTGTGGCGTTTTTATCTGCTTCATCATCAACTTCCTGCCTCAAAGGCAGTCAGAATACATACGTACAGTACAATACATAATTATACAATTTGAACAGTACATTTAAAGAGTCTAATGGAAAAGATAAGATGACAAGTGGCCAAGAACTAAGTAGCATTACATATGGTATATGAATACATTATGTTTATGTGTATATATATATTTATGTTTATGTATGTATATTGAACAAAATATCATATCAGGAATGGCTTATACATTACGATTTGTATGGATTTCGTTACGTTTTTACATTTATTCTCTCATTTTGCAGTGTTTTCATTAATACTTTTTGCTTACGTTTTAGGTTTTATTTTTGTTTTTTGTTTTCTTTTTGTTGGGAGGATCTCTAAACATAAATTCTTAATGGGTTCTTTGCATATCAGTTGCCGTTCAGTGTGAGTTCTTTCATTTATAATATTCGTTTAGTTGTTCATCAGTCTTGAAGACCAGTTTATATAGTATTATATATATTTATATATATAGTATCGACGCGAAGCAAGGGAAGCACTAAAGTGGGTGGGGGGACAACTTAAGACAGATACTATATTGGGTATATTAGCTTAGAGTACAAGTCAATTGGCATAAAATAAAGACGTAAAACAAAGAGAACAGAATTGTAATGAATTCCATTTGCAGTGGGTATGGTGGAAGTGGGATAGGGGCGTGGTTTTTACACTTAATATTTACTTAGCCTTGCTTCACTTACTTCTCGCTTGACGACACGAAAACAAATAGAGACGACGTACTTAGACTTAAACAGTAACTAGAACCAAAGACTTAGGATATACATCTATATATATGTCTCTATATAAAGTTTTTTTTTGTATGTTACAGCATGTGTTTAGGCATTGGATTACGCATCGTACGTTCCAATGACTTAACTCGAAAAAGAAGCTGACATAAACAGAAAGAGTGTTGTGTGTGTTTGAGGTTGTGTGTGTGTGTGTGAGAGAAGGTTTTTAGTTGCTTCTGGCGGAGATCTGTTGACGCGCTCGCTGGCGTGTCATTGGTGGCGATTTACGCGACGCTGGCGATATGGTTTTGCTGCTCTTGGCGGCATTGGCAGCCGTGCGTCTTGGTTTGCGTTTTGCTGCAGCCATAGTCGTTGCTGCAGCTGGAGCTGCTGTTGGTGGTAGTGGTGGTGCTGTAGCTGGAGGAGCTGCCTCTTTTGTTGCAGCTGCCATTTGGCGACGTCGCTTGGTAGTAAAAAGAGCCCCACGACGTCGACGCTTTGTGGCTGCTTTTGGTTTGGCTGCGCCTGCTGAGGCTGCGCCTGCGTCGGTGGCCGTGCCTGCTTCTGTTTCGGCATCTACATCTGCGACTGCGACCGCATCTGCGACTGCATCTGCGCCTGAGGTGTGTGTGTTGCTGTTGTCCTTGGTGTTGCTGTGTTGGCTGTTGGTACGAGATCGAGTGCTGCTGCTCCTGTTGCTAATGTTGCTGACTTCATGTGGCACAAAGGCCGATGCGGTGGCATGTTGTGGCAATATTAATGTGCTGCAAAGCATTGGCAGTGAGCTAAAGTTCTCAGATCTTTTAGAGCAAAAATACCTGAGCTTTGGTTTATGCACAACCGGTTCCTGCTCCTTGCCTTGCTCGTCATCATGCTCATCCTCATCCTCATCCTCATCGTCGTCCTCGTCAGCATCGCTGTAAACATTGGCGGGCGGCATAAATTTCGGTCGCTTCAGTTCAAAGCCGCGAGCTTTGTTTCTGCATAAGCAAAGGAACAAACATTGAGAAACATTCAATATACGGAACCAAGTTGCACTTACATTTTGATTGGCGTTATGGGCATGGGGCGTATGGGCTTGAAGATGCACAGATCCATGAGCAAGCTATCAGTGCTGGCATTACGCTTGCGCGCCGACGCGGATCGATGCAGCTCGGAGGGGGGCACAGTGTACTTTCGCAGGAATGCAGCTGTGGGCGCAACGTATGTAGAGCTCCGGCTGTATGTCTTAATGCTGGTGGTGGTGGAGCTGCCACTGGTGCTACTGGTGGGTCCGGAACTGGAGCCGGTACCCATAATGCCGCCAGCGCCAATCAGCTTACGTTTTAGACTCTGATGGCTGCTGCTGCTGCTACTGTCCAGCGGTGCATGGATTTGCTGGTGATGCTTATGTTGCTTCTGCTGCTGCACAACAGCAGCAGAGACCGGCGTTGTGGCGGACATGACCAGAACTTTTTGCACGGTATCCTTGATGATTTCAGTGCCTCGATGCAGGCGCACAGAGAGCGTTTTCATGAGCGCAGTTGCCGCATTGCTGGCTAAGCTGGTGTTGGTTGAGGGACGTGCTGTAATCGCCAGCGTTCCCGTGCCCGTTCCCGTTCCCAATCCTCCTCCCGTTCCGACCGCAGCTGCTGTGGTGGGTGTGCTCGTGCTTGCGCTAACATTGTTATTGTTGTTGTTGCTGCTGCTGCTGTTATTGTTGTTACTGTTGCTACCAATTTTACGTGTCGCACTCGAGTCGTAAGTGTAGGGCGCTGCTTGCCCCGCTGCAGCCAACAACATTATTGTTGCTGCTGCCGCTGCTGGTGCTGGTGAATGCAGGGGCCTCCTGCTCCCTGCTCCTCTAGCACCACCACCACTACCACTGCCACTGCCTATCCAGTGGCTATGATTGTTGCTTCTGCTCGTACTCCTGCTCCTACTTTTACTCCTATTGCGACCCACTCTGATTGTTCTTGCTCCGTCAGCTGCTGCACAATTGCTGCCAACATTAACATACCCGGCGTTTTCTTGTTCTCTCTTTCTCTCTCGGTCGTTCGATTCACACACACACAGCTTACTTGTAACTGCACTTATTTACGCATTCTTTTCCAGTTATTTTTGTTTTTTATTCTGTTTTGCTTATTTTCTACGATATTTTTCACTCTTTGTGTTTTGTGTTTTTGCTTCTTCTTCACATTAATTTTGCTCAGTTGTGGCTCGCACGCTGTTTCTTACAACTACACTACTACAAACTTATTCAACATACTCCTACTACCTCTTTGCCATCCATTGTGTGTAGCTGTGGCTGTGGCTGTGGCTATACTTTTGGGCTTTCGTTTATCATTTACCGGTCCAATACACAGTTCTCTCGATTCACAATTGTGCTGTTTTATGGTTTATTTTTTGTTTGTTGCACAGACAAGCGTTTGCAGTTGATTTAAATGTTTATGGCATTTGTTTTTTTGCGCTTTTTGGTCAGAAACAAAAATTTTTACGCTTTGCTATGTTTTACACCTTACTACTGCATGTTCATTCATCAGCAGCTGTAGCTAGTGGTTGATTCACCACGCTCAACAGTTCTCCAACCCTCAACAGTTGCGTAGCGGTTGAATTTAATTGAAATGAAAATTAACAATCTGTTAACTTTATGGCTTTACTTTTTTAAATATATTTTTTCTATATTTTTACACAAAATATGATTATATTTGTGACACACAGCTAAGGCCAAATTCAAAATACTTATTTAATGTTTTGATATGTACACACTGTCAAACTTTGTTGTGAGCCGTGATTAAATTTGCGAATACTTCGACTGAAAGTCAGTCGACAATTCTGAGTACCATAATAGTTGCTGATGTATCGCAACACTTAATAAGAATTTTATATGTATAAACAGTATAATACCTGTATAGGTAACTTTTTGTATGTTTTTGAATATATATTGAGTTTGAATAAGTCGCTTAGAAAGTGCAAACAGTGTGACCAACATTTAATTTTATGTTGTGAATATATTTAAGGGACCTTATTTTAACGATGTGGCAGCTCTAGCAACAGCGGTTTTTTCGAATCAATTAAGAGTAGTAAATAGGCACTTAACAGTCTTCCAATATATAATTATTTATCTTTACTTGGCATATTAAACTCTTTTGATGTGCCGCTCCACTACCTTCTTAGAACTCGTAATGCTGAACTAAAATTGAAACCTAATAATAAATAAATAACGCAACTGGGGCTACCGTTTGCATAAAACGAAAAGCTAATCCAAACTCATAGATAGACCATCGGTGTCAAGTTTATTAAGCCTAAATAATTGCCAATGCGCATGCGGTGCTGCAATTTATGAGACCGACGGCGCCTGCGCGCAGCAGCAGCCGGGGGGAAACCAGATCAGAGTCACGGACAGGGCAGGACAGGACCGGACTGGATCGGTGCTCTGGGCCACACCACCTAGGGATGCACTCCAGTTGGTGCTGTGACAGAAGTGTTTTTTGGCATGTCAAATGGCCGTTGAGCGCCCCTCAGCCAGTTCCGCCCCTGCAGACAGCAGCAGCATTGACTGCCTTTTAATAACATTATGAAAACGCGTGTTTTACAGCTCATCAGAGTCGCCGCATTGCTTGCATTTTTTCGCTTTGTCGTGCACTCCTTTCGCTGCTTGCCTCTTTCTGCGCTGTCGTGCTGTCTCTGTCTGTCAGCCAGCCTGCCAGTTACGAGTCAAGTCCTCGCCAGAGCGTCGCGCGGCTGGAGGTCGCTTGGGGGTCGTCGTCGTCGTCGACAGCGGCGCCCTCCCATTGTGGCACCATGCAGCCACGCGCGTCGCCTTCTGCGCAACCGCAGCCACCACAAAAGCCAGAAGCAGCCAAATACATTCGTACATTCGTATATGCATTTATATTTATATATGTGAGTGTGTGTGAATACTTCCATTTATAGGCAGGCGTTGGCTGCGCAGGCACAGGCTATAATTTTCCAATATTCAAATGTGTTAGTGGCTCAAAATGGCGCAGCGGATGCCGTCGAACGAAGCACGTGGGACGGACGAGGACGTTGTTGTTAACCACATCCAATTGCGTCGACGTCGTCGTCATCGTCGTGCGCTCATTAAGGACCCTGAGAGTGGCTAACCATTGACAATTATGCAATTTTGCAGCACGACTAAACAAATTATTTTCACTAAATTAAATCTTAACTCGTGCTGGGCGCACTTTTTGAGCACACATACATGCATGACATACATACCATACTTACATGCATTAATACATGCATACCTACATTCAAATACATGTGCGCACGCCTTCTAACCTCAATTAAGCTCAACTGGCTGAGCCATTGAGAAATCTTAACGGCATTTTAAAAAGAGAGAGAAAGAGCGCCTGTGGAGCATTGACATGTGGCCTCTTTTAGAGAGGGGGGACAGAGAGTTGTTTCACTTCGATCTTAAGCGCGCACTCTGCAGCTGCGCGTGCTGAAACAATGAGACTGCAATCGCAGACATAGACAAAAGCTGCGTGCTGTGACTAAATTCGTGTGCTGAACTGTGATTCAAAAATCAGTGTTGCCAAAACATCTTTATCCTGTAAAAACTAAAGTCTTTAACAGCGTGCACAGAGATTCAGCATTTTTTGTATATATCAACAACATTTTTTCACCTAAAACAACAGTTTGAAATGAAAAAAATCACTAGCATTATTAATACTCTTTTGACTGTTAATTGTAAAAAATGAAATGAAAATGTGCTTTAATGAAGCTTGGAAAGCAATCTGAATAATTTATGAACTTCTAAATTTGTTGTTTACAATCAAGAAATCGAATGCACAAGATAAATGGTCATTGGAACGATCGAACGCACAACGAAATTTGTGCGCAACAAATTTAGCGCTTTGTTTTCTAATTTTTCAACGAATTGTTCCAAAAAAACTAAATCGATTTATATTGTGCCGCGCACTTACAACATGCTCCACGAGAGCCCTTCACTGCCTCCTTCTCTCCCACTCTTTCTCACTCTCGTTCATTGGCGATTTCAATTACATTTCATTTGGGCTCAACTTGTTCACAGGTGTGAATTATTTCCTGAAGAGGTTTTTCTGTATTTCTGTCTCTCTGTCTTTTTTTTGGGTAATGAAAAAACCATAAATCATTGCACAAATGAAGTTCGAGTGTGGGCAACCCTCACTTCCATATTTCTTATGCCTTTTTTTCGATTCTGTTTCTTTCTTTTTTTATTGTAAAGTGTAACATTGATTAAGCATTATTAGCGTTTCTTATTGTTGTTGTTATTATTGTAGTTTCATTCTATGGTCTATTGTAGACACATTGGCCGCATTGGTGTTTCCTTTTCGTTGTTGTGCCCGCACAGTGGGACACTTTCCATCATCAACACTTTGGCATGATGGAACGTTTCGTTGGCCAGTTCTGTCAGTCGAGCCCCCCCTGCCCCTGCCCCTCCCCCTTCTACCATTATCTCTTAGAACATGCGCCTGCGCCATCTGAGGGGCCTCACGAACATATTGATATATGTCGGTTATTAAAGCGCTGTTGTTGTTGTTGTTGCTTGTTGTAAATCAAAATTGATTTACTCTCCAAAGCCAAAGCATAATGAAGTTTTTAATGGACTTAACGTTGCCGAAAAACAAAAAGATTTGGGGAAATTTGAGGCTTAAGAGCGTTTTATGAGATTATAAAAAATGAAACTTATGTATGCGTCTTGATCGAGCTTTAAAACAGCAGGCACAGATATTAGTTTTAATACCATTTAAAAAAATAGTTAATTTTCTTGGTTAAAACTAAAACTATGAAACGACAGCTCAATTACACATATAGAGAAGATTTGACGATTTCACGACTTATACTTATTAAAACTGCTTTCCTCACTTTATTGTTTAAAGATTCAAATTCAATAAATAAAGCAATTAATTTTATTATAACATTCCTCGATTTAAAAACCCATCAAATTTTTACTCTAAAATAGTACGTTTTTTATTATATATGGCTCTTATGTATTATTAAAATTTTTGTTCATTTGATAACTAAATGAGACGTTTTCAACAGCTTTGGCTGCTCAAATTATTATAATATTCTTTATTTCATAAGCTATCAAACTTTTGTCGTAAAATCTTAACCCTTTTATCCCAAACTCTTAACCCTGAATCCTAAAGTGATTTCCGCCTTGAAAACAATTTTAAAAAAAACTCTAAAATGCTGCCAAAAAGCTGACAAAACAAATGTGAAACTGTGAAGAGAACGACAAAAGGCAATGCGACAAGGGACAAAGGAGAGACGCAATGGAAAATGTGAAGACGGGATCCAAAACACGAAGCAGCCATTACTCAATGCGAAGGGCAGACGGGTAGAGAAAAAAGCTATGTTAAAACTGGAAACGGCCAATAAAATTGCCGGAGAAATGGCCATAAACACAGTCGGACATGGTCAGGCAAAAGGGCCACTGTTCGCCACAGTTGACCAACTGGTTGGCCAAAATTGGCAGCAACCACAAAACAAGCAGCAGCAACAACAACAACAAAAATAAAACAACAAAATTCGCATAAAAGTTATGTGGAAAATTGATTTTGCGGTAGCCAAAGCAATAAATGTTTTGCCCAAATGCTAAATACAAGCTGAACATGCCATGGTTAGGGAAGGAGGAGTGGCAAGCGAATGGGAATGGGAATGGGGGCTGGGCGAATCAACTGGGCAACTGGGTTTGCGGTCTTGCGCAGTTTGCCGTCGAAACCTTAGACAAAGCGAGAAATATGCATGGCAGAATGCACTGTAGCCCCCGCCCTGTACCAAAGTATATACACACATACATACACTGCACATGTACACATACACAATATGTATGTGTGGCACTGGAGTCCAAGTAGCCAAGACTGCAGCGTAGGAAATATGATGACATATCGCGTCATAGTTCAAACGGCAGGGAATCCTCTGATCAATTTTGTACACAGCAAGGCGCCATCTTTCTGTACTCGCAGATTGGAAAGTGACTACCGAATACCCTTTCGAAATATAGAGCAATATGCAATATGTATATTGCAATAATACTTATTATAAATCATGATCTGCTTTATATCTTTGCAAATAAGATATATTGTGATACTATAAAATACTTAAATAAACAAAAAAATTAATTCTGGAGATGGTTTTGACTTGTTTCAAGTTTTAATGGAAATAATCATATTTATTTGAGAGATAATGTAATATGTATATTCCGTGATATTAAAAAAATATATTCTGGGTCTGTTCTTTATTTTGGATTCGAGTGGATTTAATAATCTTAAGATTATATATATATTTTATGTTCAAATAACAAATTGTTTTTTCTTAGTCTGATTTTTATATTATGACATTAGTATGCTACAAGAACAGTCTATTTAATATTGTACATGTAAAGATTTTCAACCTTCTGCTTAAGATCATCCAGAGTATTACAAATTTGGTTTCTTTTCAGCTTTTTTTTATGTTTTATTTATTTTTTTACTTTTTATTCTGTTTGTTTTTTTTCCCCACTTCTTGTTCCTTTTTCTTTTTCACTCTCGCTATGCATTTTGCGTGGTCAGTTGCACATTTTTCTCGAGTGCGCCAAATCGTGGCCATAATTTTTTATTATCTCAACCAGACCCTGACACTGGGTCCCGCTTACTGTGGACCCTTTGGTAGCCAGCACACACATACTTACACAGCCGCTGTTTGTTGGCTTCTGTTGGTTAGTTTCGGGGGCAGCGCTTTTGCAGAGTGCACATCGCGGAGTAGCCATAAAAATAATTAATTGGCTTTTATGTGGCAGGAGCCGTTGAAATTTAGCCTGAAAATTGCCTGCAATGGCGTCTGCACTGGCCTGTAATTAGTGCTATTAATTCAGTATCATCTGTATCGTCATCATCCTCAGTGAGTCCGCTGTCCGCATCTGTTTTGTGGTTGCTGCAGAACTCATTTCCGCTTTGGCCACCATTTTGCATTTGGCAATGCGTAATTAGTTTTGTGGTTATCGATTGATGTTAACTGAATTCTATTGGATTTTTGGATTCTTTTTAGCAAGAGAAAGTTGATAATGATCTATAGATTATCTAACTAACTGTTTTTATAATGTATCTATCTATATATGTAAGTATTTATCTGTGTATTTATCCTTCAATTCTGTTTTTCCCATTTGAAACCTTGTTTTCATTTTTCATGTCGCTTGTTTTATTATAATTTAATATTTTTTCTAGCTTGCTTTTCCTACGAGCTCTTCCCTTTTTTCTTTCTTCTCTTCTTCTTTTGCACTTACCATGCTCTTATTCCTTTTGTAGTTTTCATTAATTTATGCACGGAAAACTGCAGCTCAGTGTGAAGCATTTTTATTGTTGTTTCTTATTTTACTGAGAAACGCTACACATAAAAAACATGTGGAAATCTTGTGCAAACGATGTGAGGACTATTCTCTACGTGAATGTGGTGGAGTGAGACGGGAAAGGATTGCAGTGAAGGTACGCTTAATTAACCATCTAAAAAAATGAAATACCCGCAATTATCACAGTTGGGAAAAAAACAGGAGACGATAACGAGTAACCAGTAAATTAATAAAGGAAAAGTCCAGAAAAGCATTTAAATATAATATGTGTAAAGCAAAGCGAAAAAAGTCACCTTACCAATATTTATTATTCGTTTTTTAACATTGATCAAGCAATTCTAATTTGACACTATATTTTTATTTATTTCGCAATGTGTAAGCAATGCAAAACTTCAAAAGACAGAAGAAAATTATTAATAGTCGTTTTAAATTTAAGGCATTGTAGCAAACGAACTGAACTGTTATTTCAAAACACCTACCCAAACAAAAAAATTAATGAAAACTTGAGATTCATGCTTGTACTTTTGTAAATTAAAGTCCCTGGGGCATTGCTGAGAGAGGGTACAAGTAATTGGGAAACGGGCGGGTGTAACCACAAACAGTTACCCCAAAATACTATCATAAACAACAAAGGGTCTGGAAAGAAATAACAAAAATTAGCACTAATGAGTTTTTGTAATTTCAAAAATGAATCAAAAAAGGCAAACGGGGTAAAAGTTAAAAATGAAGTTCAAAAATTATTACCAAAAGACGAAAACCAAACAAAAATGCCGTTAAAATGGCAACCTCAATTTGTTTCTGCAAACGAACTGCGCAATTTGCGGTGGGCTAAAAAACTTTACGCCCCTTTTTAAGGTCGAAAGAATGCAATTCAAATACAATATGACTTATTTAGTCGATGTGTGTTTGCAGTTAATGAAGCGGAAATGCAAATCAAAAAGATTGTAAAGAGCAAGAAGCTTCAATTTTGAGCGCCGAATTCAAAATACCCTGATTAATAAATATAATAATCTAATAAATATAAATAAATTGCAATACAATTGCTAATAAAACATGAACTATTTTTTACTGTTCAAGGTAAGACTTGTTTTAAACTGAACGTTTTTTTTATTAAATACATATTTAATTTATCAGCATTGTTAATATCTTCATAAACTCAACCACTCACTGTGTAGAGTACCTTTTTAGAAAGGCTACGCCAATTGTTTAGTTATGGACTCGTCAAATTTGCCGCACGATGTCGTTCGATTCAGACTTGGTACTTTGGGTCTATTGTTCCATACGCACAATATTTCAATAAACAAAACAACAACAAAAGGCCAGTAGTTGCTAACACGCTCTCTCCCCCTATCCATCTTCTCCTTGCTCTTTCTCGGCTCGTTCTACGATACTGCAACGATGCTGCGTACTGCTGCGCTTTTGTTTGTTTGCATTCGCTTGAGGGACGCACTCAGGAGTGCGAAAAAACAAAGGTCGAAAGAAAAAACAAAAAACCAAATAGAGGAAAACTCTGTGGTGCAGCATTAGTTGCAGCTCATTGCCTGCCAAAGGAAGGTTGTGGTACGAGCTCAAGCACGGATTAGTATATAAATAACAAAAAAAGTTTTTGAACTGCCAAATGTTATGGGTCAGGAGGACAGGGGTATTAGAAATTGAGAAGATTGTTGGCTGGTTTGATGTCAACAACTCAATAGATGTGATATTTGGCTATGAGGTTTCTCGATACCGTTAATTTTTCATTAAAAAAACTTTTTATATAAACATTTAATTTGATGACTGATTGTTTTTATTGAAATCGCAGCTTTATAATGCTGGCCTATTCTACTCTATTCTATTAGGAAACTAGAGTTATAGTGGTCCACTTCAAATATAATTTGTACAACCTCTTTAAACAATGATAAAGGAAAATATTAAGATTTTGGTTCTTTAATCATCAGAGAAACTAGTACTATGTACATCCATGCAATTGATCACATAAACGATGCGAGTAGTCCACATAAGTTCATATAAGTAGGCTGTAAAAAAAGTGTAGGGAAAAATCATTTCTCAAATTGATACGTAAAGAATGTGAATTCTTATAAATTTGCTAAGTATTTTATATAATATATATTGTATGTTTGTACCGTTTAAATAATGACTAATCCGTATGTGACGATCTTATTCAGAGATTTTATTTTGACTTATCCCACACTTTGCCTTATATTTAGAGGAGATAAACTGTCTTGTGGAGAATGCTCGAAATTATGTTGTCTTCACCATTGGAGGGGAAAGGTATCCGCACTCATACCCTTGCTGACGCTGCCGGTTCTAATCTATGGGTGTGCACACTCAAAACAGGTAAGCGTAATATAAGCTTTGTGATTTAAGATCAATCTTTAATAAACTGTTAACTAGGAGTATAAGTGCTTGTTCGTGGTTATAAATATGGCTCTCCTTTGGATTACGGAGGCAATACCCCTCTATGTAACATCGCTGTTGCCCATTGTACTTCTTCCGCTACTTGGTATTTTGGTCAGTAATCGAGCTCTTAATGATTTTTAATTGGAAACATAATTGAAAGTCGTTCTGTTCTTTTGCAGAGCTGTTATCACACGTGTACTCAATATTTTTCGGACACGTTGGTCTTGTTTCTGGCTGGATTGGTAATTGCACTGGCCATCGAGTATAGCAATCTAGATAAACGCATTGCTCTGGGGACAATTCTGTGTATTGGCTGCAGTCCCAGACGGTACCCAGGGAGACTCTACAAAGACTTTACCTTAAATCTATCCTTCTCTTTCAGATTGCACTTTGGTCTGACATTTTGCACTATCGGTATATCTTTGTGGATCTCCAACTCGGCTGCCGCGGCTATGATGTGCCCCATTATTAAGGCTGTGGTCAGTGAAATGCATTCTGTAAGCATGCCAAGCACTACTATTGGGGAATCGTCTATGTCTTCATCTAAATCTGTGTTCCATATTGCAGAACAAAGTTTTCGATGCTTATATGTCCCAGGAAGAAGAACCAGTCGAGCCCGGCGAGTGAGTAGTTCAAACATACAAGCAATCAGTAAACACCCTTGTGGAAGGTATATTAATTTTGGTCAGAAAATTGAAATTAGTCTCCCTGTTTTGTGTTTCTTATTGCTGAAAATAAGTGATACTCTTGCAGAAGGTATATAAATTTTAGCCAGAAGTTTGCAATATTCCCGTTGGTAGATTGGTAATAGTAATAACTACATAAGCCTGTGTATGATACTGGATTTCAATGTGTTCTAGTAAATTCGAAGGTCATTTTTAAAATCAGTAATATCTACGTACGATCTTCCGATCTTAAAAGACTTTTACAATTTTCAATTTTTATATATATACTTTATAGGTTGATAGATGCCTCCTTCTGCTTGTGACACACATGTTCCGATAAACACAATAGATCATGCATTTTTTTTAATACAAGGTCCATTTATGTAAGAGCAAACAGATTAGATAAAAGGGACTATAAAACCTTCGGCATTCCGAAGGTAGCTTTTCTTTCAGGCTTTGACATACATTCGCATGCCAAATACAACCCATCAGTCTAATTAGTTGATCATTTTTTCATTGATTCCAAACTGCACAGGGAACCGCACCCATCCTACATCGCGATGGCGTTCTACTTTGCAATATGCTATGCGGCAACTATCGGCGGCTGTGGCACACTTATCGGCACAGGAACAAATCTCACCTTTAAGGGCTTATACGATACGTATGAGGAAAATAAGAATATACTTAATATAATGTTAAGACTACTTCTTTTTAAACCAAATTTTACAACTTCCATTACAGTCGTTTCCCCGATTCTGAGGAAAAGGTGGAGTTCGTTAATTTCATAGCATACTCGATGCCCCTAATCGTGATTGTCAATTCCCTTCTGGTATTCTTCACGCTACAGATAACACACATGGGTTTGTGTCGGCCAAATAGCAATGAAGGAAAGCAACTTAAGCGTGGTGAGTCCCAAAAAGAGGCGGTCAAAGAATTGATCCAACATGCCTATAAAGATCTGGGACCCGTTACTTGCCATGAAATACAGGTCATATTGGCTTTCGTATTGATGATAACGCTTCTTATAACGCGTAATCCCGGATTTTTTCCGGGATGGGGAACATTCCTCAACGCTAAGTAAGTACAAAAAAACTTATTAGAGAGCAACTTATACAATATTTATTTGCACAACATTGGGACGTTCAATATTGAATTGATTGAATGCATTTGAATGCCAAATTCTATCATTTAAAACGAGGAAAATGGCTTGCCGAAAATTTTATATCCTTGCAGATTCTTATCTCCTCCGATCCTTTCATCAAGATAGCTCTAAGCCTGAGAGAAAAGATTGTGTTAATAGACAGACAGACGGACGGACAGGTCGGCTTCCCTGTTGATGCTGATTTAGACTATAAAAACTCTATAGGGTCCCCTTAAGTGCGTTAGAAACTCTTTGCCATAATTTTATATAAAATTAATAAAACTTGAAAAAAAAAAAACAATGAACAGGAGAGGTGCAGAAATTCTCTTGGGTAAATTTAAGTTATGAGTTCCCCTTTTCCCCATGGTTACCGGGTATAAAAAGAGCAATCGGAGTAGGTAAAATCTAAGACCTGCAAGCGGAAAATAGTTTCTGTTCCAGTTTAACTTTTTTTGCACATTATATATCCACAGAAAAGTCAGCAGCTCGGGCTGTATATTGATAAGTATGATTATGCTGTTTGCACTGCCTACTCAGTATACGTTCTTCAAATATTGCTGTGGTAGTGGTAAGTATAAGCTATTTTAAATATATAATATGCATTGCTTCATGCCTGCGATGTTTATACAGTATTCTTCTGTATTAATGTAAAATTCTCTTTTATTTTAATAATTAGCACCGTTTACTGGCCGCACCATTGACGCTTGTCTCTCTTGGACGTACATAAACAAAAATTTGCCATGGGGTCTCTGCTTTTTGCTGGGTATGTTAATTATTGATATAGCTATTCTTTTTTGATTAATTTAAAGCAACTTAAGTTGTATCAAAATCCATTTACCGAGCCAAATCCCATTGCTTTTAAGAAAACAACATTTAAAGAACTCTGATGATAGTTTTATTTTGATTTTTTAAAAGCAAAGGAATAATTTATGTTTGGTTACTCTGGTTTAACAGCTTTTATTTGTACTTTCACGATAAGGCGGAGGCTTTGCCCTTGCTGAAGGAAGTAAGGTTAGCGGAATGGCCAAAATGCTCGGAAATACGATGTCGGGTCTCAAAGTTCTGCCGCCTGTTTGGTTGATTGGCTGCGTATTGGCTTTGACCACCTTTTTGACTATGTTCTGTTCCAACGTGGCGACGTGTAACATTATTATACCCATATACTGTGAATTGGTATGTCAAATATGGTATATTTTCGTATGATTTATATCTGGCTGTTGTTAGGCTATCGCCGTCAAGATTCACCCCTTGTTGCTGACCTTTCCGGCTGCGTTATCCATAAGTTTTGCATACTTTCTGCCCGTCAGCACCCCACCAAATGCAATTATCTGTGGCGTTGGAAAGATCAAGACAAAGTATTTGGTAAGTATCAGAGAAAAAGAGAGAGAGGACTGCCTGTGGCCTACTTTTTATTACTAAGGGCTTCTTGTTGGTTTAGGCCAAGGCTGGAATATTGCCAACACTTTGGTCTTTTCTACTGCTCTGGATAAATACACTGACATGGGGAAAGATTGTATTCCCGGGCACTGCCAGTTTTCCATCTTGGGCTAGAAGTCTTTATAACCCAATACCCAATATGTTAGATATCGATGAAAATTTGAATTTGAGATAAATTTGGTAATATTTAAGTATTTCAGTATTATGGAAGTAGTGAGTTGTTTCGAATAAATATAATATCAGCATAAACTGATCCAAGAGGGTTTCTTTAAGATCTGAAAACTACGAGGGTCGTTTGATAAGTCCGTGACTTTTTGAATAAAATATATTTTTTTCGTCAAAGAAGCGTTTTATTTCTCAACATAATCTCCTTTTAGCTCTATACATTTAGTCCAGCGTTTTTCCAATTTTTTTATTCCTTCCAAATAATAGGTTTTCTCAAGGCCCTCAAAATAGTCGTTTGTTTCTGTGATGACCTCTTCATTTGACCCGAATCTCTTACCGCCGAGCCATTTCTTCATGTTTGGAAACAAAAAATAGTCACAGGGGGCTAAATCTGGAGAATATGCTGGATGGGGTAGCAGTTCGTAGCCCAATTTATGAAATTTTGCCATGCTGACTACACACGTGTGCACCCGTGCATTGTCCTGATGGAACAGCACTTTTTTTTCGCCAAATGCGGTCGTTTCTGCTTCAAATCAATATCGAATCTGTCCAAAAGCTCTGAATAATATTCGCCGGTGATCGTTTTACCCTTTTCAAGGTAATCGATGTGAATGATACCTTGTGCATCCCAAAAAACTGTGGCCATGACCTTGTTGGCCGACAGACCCACCTTGGCCTTCTTTGGTGCACGTTCACCCGGAGAAACCCACTGTCTTGATTGTTCTTTGGTCTCTGGTGTGGTGTGGTGGATCCATGTTTCGTCTACGGTAACGAAACGGCGCAAAAATTCGTTTGGATTGCGGTTGAACATCGCCAAACACTCCTTTGAAATGGTCACACGGTTGCGCTTATGGTCGTGTGTGAGCAATCGCGGCACCCATCGCGCGGAAAGCTTTTTCATGTCCAAATATTCATGTAAAATGTGATGTACCCGTTCAGTTGAGATGCCTACAGTCTCAGCTACCTCACGCACTTTCATTCTCCGATCATCCAATATCATTCCATGGATTTTGTCGACGATTTCTGGCATGACGACCTCTTTTGGGCGACCTGAACGTTCGGCATCACTTGTACTGGTACGACCACAACGGAACTCAGTAAACCATTTCTTAACCATTGAAATTGATGGTGCAGAGTCCCCATAATATTTATCAAGTCTTTCCTTGGTTTCGGTGATGGATTTTTTACGCAAAAAATAATGCTTAATTAGCACACGAAATTCACTTTTTTCCATTTTCGTTAAAATTCACGAGATCGTCTGCTTTCAATGCTTATAAAACGCAAACCAAAAAACGCAGCTTTCTCAAAATTTTACAGTCAGCTGTTAATCGATAACTGCTGACAGGAGCAGTGTTGTATTTAGAGCAGGTGCGCGGCAAATACAAAAAGTCACGGACTTATCAAACGACCCTCGTATGTTACACAATCTAGCCAAATGATTTATGTGCTTTCCATAGAGACATACAATGTCCTCGGTTCCCCTTTTAGAGGTTCACCTCTTACTGTTTCATTATGGTAAGCCATCTGCTAATAAAGTTAACATTGACTTTCCACAAATGCGAGTAACCCAGAAATTATAATGAATATGTACCGAGATAATAACAAGCAAATAAAATGGAAAACAAATCGCCCATTTGTGCAAAAGTCGAAGGACTGGGGATGTGCAAAATGCAAACAGATGTAAATCCGAGCGTAAAACCCAATAACCAAAAGGCTCAACAAGGATGGGATATGAAAAGCGCGGCATGAGGCAGAGACGTAAAGTCAGCGGGGGCGGAAGGGCCGTAAATACGTACATGGGTCAAGTACGAATAGAGACAGCATTTAGCCCTAAAGCGGAGCATCATCTGTGGGTGCAGAAAGCGGAAACGAAAACAGTTGGTAATGCGTTGCGTTACTTGAAAGTGCTGTGCGAGGAACAACGCGTGCCAAGGTGCGAAAAGAGCCAGAGACAGCGGAAGTGCTGGGTTATTATTAGTATTGTTTGTCGTCTCAGGACCAGCTGCTCCTCCTTTCTCCTTCACTCTCCTTCCATTCGGAATTATGCAATCAAAGTTCACCAAGTTCCACGAAATGTCTGGAAATGAGCCACGTGGACACTGCGGACGCAGCATGGATCAAAGCGCCTTTTCGTATGCCCTACCCTTTTCTCTCTCTCTATCTCTCTTTCTCTGTTATACTCTCATTGTGTCTCTTTCTCAGTCATTGTACCGTTGCGCTGCGCTTGTCATCATTTCTCATCGTCGCTTTGTTTCCTTGTAATTTGTCACCGCTGGAGCTCATTTCTGCGGCGTAATTTGTTTGCAACTCATTTGGGTTTACCTTCTGTCCCTCTCACCCCTTCCTTCCCCACCTTATGGGCCCTTTGCCCCGTTCCCAACTTCTGCTTGTTTGTACCTTTGTTTTTCTCTGTTTCGCTTTGATGCATTTTATTAAAATTATTACAGCTTGTAATGGAAAAGGTCTCAAAACATGCCACTGCATTGGGTGTGTCGCAAATGATAAACAGAGATCAATGTTGGGGTTATTATTATATATTAGGTTGGAAAATATCTCCCTTCCGCTTTTTTGTCTTTTGAATTTCGCGGCTATGTACAAAGCGCTACAGAGCTCGTATCTGGGAACACTATGCATAATTTGAAAGGTCTTGACATAACCTACAAAACAACGCTATGCATGATTAGTTTGGATATTGCGTACAACAGTTATAGACGTGTAAACATGGAGTTGACTAACGCCGAAATTCGCGCTTTTTTTAAGTTTTCCTTCGTTAAAGGCAAATCCGCTAGAGAAACGTTCCGTGAGATTAATGGTGTTTTGGGGGATGGTACTCTATCACGTCGAACCGCGGAGGAATGGTTTCGATGATTCAGAGCCGGTGAAAACGACACCATGGATAAGCCGCCCGGCGGAAGACCTGTGACGACAAATACCGATCAAATCATGGAATACATCGAGTTAGACCGGCATATGGCATCTCGTGACATCGACATTATGTAAAGTGTTGGCAGATACGAGCTCTGTAGCGCTTTGTACATAGCCGCGAAATTCAAAAGACAAAAAAGCGGAAGGGAGATATTTTCCAACCTAATATATGGTTGTATAATTAGATATATGTATATTGAGTATATTAGAAGCACTAGGAACGCAGTGAAAGCATATGAAGTTTGCTGAATAGGAATATGTATATACGATATTCAGTAATCATAATATTTATATACACACATTATTTGTAACCTCAATTATATGAAGATGAACTAATAAATAGAAAGTAACCATGGATGAGTTATTGTAGATAATGATACTTTATAGTGTCGTTTCTTTTTCGGGGTTTTATTACCTTTGAACATTTAAAATTGTCAAAAAGGCTTTACTACCTTTGTTGAAATGTAATTATAAACATAACGGGCTGAATAAGGCTTGGCAGACTACCCAAAGTATATATATTCTTGTTCAGTATTACTGGTTGACTTTTAGAGTTTTGGCCGTCTATATATGTGATGCCGATATTTGTTATTGTAAAAGCTAAAAATATGAAATTTAGCATAAAAGTCTCAGTATGCTAAAGGAACCTGGGTGCCACGCCCAACACCCACGCAAGTCAGTAACTTACAGGTTATATTATTTGTAGCTTGATTCCATATGGATCTGCCTTCAAAATTGCTGTAGAATCGGATAATACACAGTAGTTACTTGGTAGTCAAACTTGCTCGACATAGAAATAATCATCACAAATTTAGATAATAATTAAAAGAAAATATATTCATGTTTAATAAATACATTTCATAATGTAGAAACAACAATTTAAACACATGTGTATTAGTTTCGTATAAAACCGAATCCATTCAACCGCGTATGTTATTGCGGGACCCCCTGGGAGCCCTTCGCTTGACTGAAACTCTTTTTTTCGGCACTTCTTGCTCGCACTTCTTTTGCAAGTCAAGCATATCGCAACGACCTACTAAGTCCACTTGAGAAAACTAATTTCTGAGCATTAGAAAGGGCTAGAATACGTGTATGATGTACCCAATGTACACATGAAGTATTATGCTATAGCGGCGAGTCTATCGTTATTGTGATCGAAAATGACTTTGCTTTGAAAACATATTCGTAACGGCCGAAAGCCGACAATGGATCGACAACAAAAGCAACATTGTGTTTGACTGTGTGTGTGTGCGAGAGAGAGAGAGCGAGAAAAACTCAAGTACACGCACTTCTAAACGCAATTACATTCATGCGTTAAACTTTGCTCTGGGGTCGTGGCCTCTGAATGAAATCCAAAACGATGAAAGGTGTAGGCCAGTCATAGTTATTGTGTATATGTATGTGTGTGCAATATGCCTATGTACATTGTATATAAAGCAACACTTATCGCTTAGAGCGGAGCTTCCTCTCTGCGCCCCAGGTGAAAAGAAATATACGCAGCATTAGCAACAGCAACAACAACAGTGCACTGTGGCTCGGGCTCTCACTCGGCCCTCTCTCATTGCTGACCTATGTTCTCTTATTGCTCTCGCGCTCTCTCGCTCTCGCTCTTACGCGCTGCGACTGCACTCGTGCCTGCAGCGCTGCTTTTCAGCAAACGCCATTGGGGGTTTGGCATTGAGCCTACGTTACGCTTGTCCTCTCGCTCTCACTCTTGCTCTCGCTTGCTCTTCGGTAATGCTCGTGCTCTCGCTCTCGTGCTGTGCGTACGTTAGCGTGTGTGTGTGTGTGCGTTTGTGTGTTATGCGGCTTTCTATGCGTTTCCCTTTATTAGTTTGTCTAATTGCTTTTGGCAACTATTATTACGTTGTCGCTGTTGTTGTCGCTGCTGTTGCCATGGCTTGTTGTTGTTGTTTTTAAGAGCGCGCAAAAAAAGTATCACAGATGTCATGTTTAGGGCCGCGTCACCGCGTTGACCGACTGGACCCCCGCGGGGTCCACACAGACTGCCGTTGGTTTGATTTGACTCTTCACTTTTTGGGTGTGCACACACTGTTAGTTACCGTGCACTCTTCCTAGATACGTGTGTACATGTGTGTGTGTGTTGAATACTCTTTTAATAAATGCTGTTAAAGAAGGCGTGAAATTTCGCTGTTTCACCATTTCCGCCGATCTCACGCTGCGACCTACGTCATTGCGTATGCGAAAAGTATTTTTTATTAGATTTTAAATACAATATTTGATAATTTGTAATAGCAGCAGCAGCTGCTGTCATGGTTACAGCTGAAGAATTTCTGCTTAATTGTAGGAGAATTTAGCACTTCTTGCCAATGCCATTATCTAACGATCTATAATTCTTTATTTATACTGTTTGATCGTGGAAAATGGTCCAAAAAGGGTATACCCACGTTATGCAAATGTATGTATTAGGCAGAAGGAGGAGCTCATAACCACGCAAATTACTTGTATTTAAATAAACAACTTACTTTGACTATTCGGACAATAAACACCGAAGTTATTCAAGAGAAAATTAGCAGATATTTTACTCGTAATACCTATGAAAGGTTAGAGATTATTATCCCGTTTATTATTTTTAAGGCAACACTGGTCCAAGTGTATCCCTCTCTCTTTTGTTTTATATTTTATATAAACTTTTGCACTACTAAACATAAATAATTTGAGCTTTCTCATCGTTTTTCCAACTCCTACTATTTTTCATTTGACTACATCTGTCTCGCTCACTCGCAGCAGCTGTGGCCGCCACATCTGCTTTATGGTCACTTCGGCTTCTGCACTATTCCATCTCCCTCCATCACTTACAAGTTGGGTTATTTATCATTCGCTAGTGCAATTTTTCATATGGAAACTTTAATGCAGAGCCAGATAGAAAGAAAGAGAGCGCGAGAGAGTGAGGGAGAAATAAATATACATTTTGATTTGGTTTTTGACATTTATTTACAACAGCAATAACAACGTGCGATATTATTAATTCTACTTTATTTGTGACGGTCGCATTCCACGGCACGGCAAACATCGCCTTGGGCACACGCTCATCCAAGCGGGTAAGACCAACTACTACAAACATAACCTCACATCTTTATCCCATACCATGCCATGTGAGCTCCAGTCTTGAGTCTCACTCGCAGCCCATATCCATCCATCGTTTCGTTTTGGCCACCTTCGCGTGTCCATCGGTTATAACTCAAAACGCATTGAGGACTCGAGACTGGCGCACGTTGAAATAAATATAAATGTCAAAACTGAGTGGAGTTTTCGGGGCGAGAGTAAGGCAAGCAAATAAAAAACCAGTAAATAACCATAAAAAAAGAAAACAATAAACAAACAAATCGCAAAACAACAAAAACAACACTGCACTTGGCCAACAAATGAATCATCATTGGGATGAAAACTCTGTCGGACTCTGCGTGAGAATCGAGCAACTGCAGCACTTTGGGTGGGCACAATGGACTTCCACACTGAAAGTGGCATATGTGGATGTTAAGATAAAGTGTGATGTTTGGCTGTGTCCAGATTTCTGCTCTATGATTAACTGTACAGAAAGTGTATTCTATATAGGGGTAGCAAATTCATAAAAAATGCTTTTATATACCTTCTTAATCAGAAGTTACATCAGATACGTATCTGTCAAGTAAACCTTTCTAGGCTGAACAGAAACAGACTGGCCCGTAGCTTGGATACGCTACTGCTATTGATACTGAGCAAGAATATATATACTTTAAGGGATCTGCCATGAATCCTTATATACGTTTCATATATTTTCGGCGAACAAGAAATTAAACCCTTTTACCCTTTGAGTAATAGTAATGGGGCAAAAATGATTGAATAGATTGGCAATAGTTTCAATCGAGAAAATAAAGCATAAAATAATTGAGAAACTAAAGTATAAAATCGAGAAAATTGGGTAATTGGCTCTATTCATTCTGTAAAATGTTTAATAAACTAAATTCGTACTGAATCTTAAAGCACCGAAATTGCAATGAGGTCCTTCATTATGCTTTATGGATTTGTAAAAAGTACTTAACAAAGTGTTTTATAAAGTGAAATTTTATTTATATGTATATTTAACGTCGTCAATGAGCAATCGGCGCAAAGATATTTTAATACTACAAAAAGTTATAAATAATTTTAAAAAATATTAGAATAAAAGAATATCACTTAAAAATGACACTATTTAGGTAATTTTTAATTGATTTAATTTCAAAAAAATTTAAAAATTTTTGTATCTGTAATTTGAGATGAGATCATTTCATATTAAGTAATTGATGTTAGATTAAAATTCAAACGACATTTCTATTAATTTTTCCCACATCTGCATGAACTATAAAAAATATAATAATTTTTAAGTTGATAAACTAATTTATGCAATTTTAAAATTAATTTTCATACATAAAACAATTAGTAGAGAATATGGCCAGCTTTACATTCTCCATCAAGATTAATTGTTTAACAGTTGAATTCTTTCAACCGAGATTCGTGGATTCCGCCAGCTTTAAAGTTAAATAATAGCGAATGCACCCGAAACTATGCCAAGTATGTCCACGATAAGTTTCTCGAGGGAACCGACCACCAACTGGGGCTGCTGTGCTGTGCTCCGCACGTTAGACCCATCAATCTTGCAGCATTACATGAGAATCACAAGATGTTGTTGGGTTTTTTTTTGGCAAAGATTATCATCAACATTTTTGATTGACTTAAGATCATAATGTCTGGCTCCTAAGTCGCGGAACAACAACAACAAACAAGAGGAACAAGAGACGGCGCTATATGGCGCCTGTCGTTTTAAATCGAAATACAATCATAAATAATACAAACACCCCCCGTTCACGAAAGATCAAACCAAACAAAAACTGAAATATTTTCGATTTTTATTAATGACGCAGAAAAAGATTTAAACGCACAACGGGCCACTTTTTATATGGCCAAAAGTTGCATTTACAGAAAAAATGCATTAATTCATTCATAAGACGTTGAAGGCCAGGGAGGGGAGGGGGTAAAGGGTTTGAGTTGGAGGCAGCACTTGACCAGGTTTTCGTATTTAACTTCAAACGTCGATCGTTTGTCCCCAAAGAGATGTTGAAAATTTTAAGCGCCATCATTTATTATGTGCAGCTCGTTGATGTTGTTGTTGCTGTTGTTGTTAGTCTGGTTGTTGTTGCTGCTGCATTTATGCACAAATTTATGTGATTTTTATGCGTAGACATAATTATAAAAGCCGCGCTCTCGAGTCTCCAGAGAGCCCACTAAGCCGAACGCGAAGACGAAGCTGAGAGAGACAACGACGACGACGACGACGAAGCCGAGGTTAAAGCTGAAGCTGAAGCCTGGCAACGGGTGTCTCCCGTCTCTCGGTCCTCGATCGACTTCATTTGCCGACCATTTTGTGGGTCTCGTGCGCCGGCGCTCCAGCTACACCTCGTATTGTCATAAATTACAAAACTTTATGCGTAAATTAATGACAACCTTTTCTTCTCTCTCGCTGTCTCGTGCAGTCTTTCTTTCTCCCTCTCTCTTTTATTTCTGGACCCTTTGTGAAATGCCCTAGGAATCGAGTGGTTGTGTTGAATTTGTCAGCCAACTTGTTGGATCAAGAAATTATATCTATGTAGAGCTTCTTTTAGTAAGCAGCAATGTTATAAATCATTTAAAGTCTTTTATATCCATTGTTTAGTCAGTGTTCTCATTCTTTCTCTGATCTTTTCTTCTTCTCTAGTCAATATATTGTAAATAAATATAATAAAGTCTATGATTATGTCTAATTTCTCTATTAGGATATACAGAAGTGATTGGAAATGCAGAATATCTAACGAGTTTTTATTTCTACATTGATCTTTCATGTCTTTCCCCTTTAGCAGTGTGTACCGTATTCGTTACATTTCTATTTCTTTTCCAGAGTCTCAATCATAATTTTTCTTTTCTCTCCCCATGTTTGTCTCACCGTATCCAATTTTTGTCATGTCTTTAGTCAGCTTAAGTGTTATGGTCCAGTAAATTAGTTACATTTTGAGAGAGTTCTCTCGGTCTTTTACCTTTTCGAATCTGTTTTCCTGTAAAATGAATTAATTTTGTTTCAATATTAATGAAGTGTGCTCGGACATCAATGAAAAATGCACGTCTAAGCCCGGAGTTCCAGGGTTCCCAACTGATTTTCCTCTTATCTCTGGGAAAAATCATTTTGGAATTGAGCAAAGCAACCGCAAGAACCACAAAACAAAACCAGACAAAATAGCAAATATTGCAATCAACGCATGCAAAACCAAAAGCAATTGTGGACAGGGATTCAGAGATAGAAGTACCGACTAGATGATACGCTGTACTAGTTTAAACAAAGACTTTGATTGTTTTTGAAAAGAAGCAACATGATCTAAGTGACACATAATGTATTTACAAGTTACATATATATGCCCTCTTTGACACTTTTACTGGGTATGAGCACAAACGCATGTAAATGAATAAACAACTTGAAATGAACAATTGCTTTTGATTAAACAAAAGTAGCCATGAGAGATGATTTGTTCTCTCGCATATCAACAAAATCAAATAAATTAGTCGAAATGAGGGTGGCCTTTTGATTGTTCCTTGTTGTTGCTGTTGTTGTTGGGGGTATTATGTACAAGCAAACCGCGAAATGCGCAAAAATTGTGCTGAAATATTGTTGTATATGACAAGTTAGCTTCGTTATGAAGATACTTGTTGGGTATATTGGTGCAAGAAAGCTGATAATATTTTGTCTTAAGTACAAATTTTAAGGAAATTAACTTTAGGGCATCTGGAAGTATTATACTTACTATATAAAATGTATTGACTTTATCATTATTTGCTGGACAAGTTTTCTTACCTTTTTGATGTTATTTTCATATTTTGTACCTTTCTGTAAGTCGATTTGCATATTTAATGCCTTTCTCTAAATCGATTTGCTTTTCCTTAAATTTACTGTACTTTTACTTTCTTTTGCCTCACATTTCGAGCAGTGTACAATCTGTAGCTCTTGGCTGCTGTATTTGCTACACTTTCATAATTTTTAATAGGCTACTCATTGGGTTAAGTGCCTACGAAGCTGAGCGGGTTCAAGTGGTCTACGCGACCAATTTAAAGAACATATGGAGAAAGAGGTTGGGAGAGTAGAAAGGGAGGAGGCTTTGCGTACTCCACAAAAGCTGCTCAATTTGTCATCATTTTTCGGAGGCCCGTAGCTCACTTAATCACCGCCTACAACCCCACCCTTCGAACTCTCTCACTCTTCCTCCCTCTCTTTGTCCCATCATCTACTCCTTCGGGTCCCTCTTCTGTTTAACATGTTGTTTTGATTCTACAAATTCGCTACGCCGCATAAGTCTTACTTTAGACTGCGTTGTCCCACACCGTCTCTTTCTCTCGTTCTCTGCATCTGTCCCTTTCATTTGCATAAATATGGCATAAGTTTAGAGGCGTATTATCCCTTGACAACAACGCACAAGGCTCGCATGACGTCTTGTAATACGTCAATAACGACGGGTTGTCTATTAGATTGTTTATTCTTATACCCTGCAGCAGACGGCAAAGATTCGTAGGCCAGGCAGCACGCGAAGGTGAACAGAGAAATGAAAACTACTGTTAATAATCTAGTTAACACTACAGGCCATTCCACAGTCGAGCAAATGGAAGAACTGCAGTGGAAGAAAGAGAAACCTGTATTAATGTTGTTGTTATAGTATTGTTAGTGCACAGAGTATCTGCTAGTCGAGCAACTGGAAGAACTGCAATGGAAAAAAGAGAAACCTGTTGTACAGTTTATTACTTTTAGTCACAGAGTATTTGCTAGTCGAGCAACAGTAACAACTGCATTCGCTGATTAGTCTGTGTGCATTTTTGCTTTGATGAATTAGCACAATTCGCCATATACTACGATATGTGGTATGCGATATGTGTGTGGGTATACGATAGTACGAGTATCGCATACAATAAACGTATATTCAATTTATTTATAGCCCACAAACCTGGCCCCGTCCGGGGGCTATAAATTCTCACACGAAGGTGTCACATTACAAACAAGCGTACAAGACACGTACGCACAGTGGGACGAACCGACAGAGGGACAGACTGACGGACGTACGGCGCATGGGCGCATGTCAAGAGGCCGCAGAGGCAGCGCAGACCGGAACCATTCAGGTAATTTGTCGCCTTATCTTGTCAGCATTTAGCCCTGGGAAATGTGGGCAGGCATGCAGGCAGCAGTCTCAACAGCAGCGGGCATAATTATAGAGCCGAACCGGCCCGGCGATAAGCAAACAGACACTTGAGCTACTAATAAAGCTACTAAACGCCTGCCGTCTGTCCGCCCCGTTTAACGCTTCCAATTATGCACCCAACACGGCTCAGTGCAGTCAGTCTTAGCCTCAGCCTCAGCTCCGGCTTGGGCTCCTTCTTCAGCTTCAGGTACAGCACATCAATCATGCGGAGTTGGGGCGGGACGCGCAGCTTACGCATCGCACGCTTGATTAATTAAGTTTAAAATATTGCCTGCCATTTTTTTTTTTGTACCAAAGGGCCTTAAGAGGAACGCACAGACAGCTCCATGATCCTTCACCTGACTCTGCCTCGGGCTGCCTTTTAGCCCATACTGTCTGCCTGCTGCCTTTTTGGCCAAATTAATTAACAAACATCACTCCAGGCACACGAATGAAAGAAGGAGGAGGGGGGGAGACAGGCAACTGAACCTTAGTCGCGCTTTGAAAAATGTTTGTTTTTGTTGTCAGCCAGGCTGGAAACGCATTTATCGGGAATTGTGTGAATTGAAAAACACCTGCTTTTCGGTTAGGGCTCTTCGTAATACGAAATACAAATGAGCGAAGGCGTTCTATCGTTTAATATTGTTGTAATTGTCTATTGATAGAAATCAATTTGGTTGCCCAGCATTTGTAATCGTTAAGAGGTGAGGAATGCCCATAAATATGTCTTGTCAAAATATTCTACAGTTTATGCGATGCTATTTACTAAGGAACTTTTGATATGTAAACTAAGTACTTAAAAAAACTGAAGTTTTTATTATGAGGTATCAAACTTTACACAATGTTTACTGAACTATCGTGGCTACTTTTTTGGAAGGTGTCGTGTCGTTGGCAATCAAAATAAATAAAGCCTCTGCAAAAAATAAATATAAAAATATAACATATAAAATTGGAAAGAAAAAAAGCAAAACAGGAATTACTAAATCAAAATTGTTTACCTAATTGAATGCTTGTACTCGTCAATTAAACAAAATAATGTTTGTGATGTTTCAAACAACGTTTAATAATTCATGAAGTGCAAATAAAAGTTTGTTATACGAGGGTCGTTTGATAAGTCCGTGACTTTTTGAATAAAATATATTTTTTTCGTCAAAGAAGCGTTTTATTTCTCAACATAATCTCCTTTTAGCTCTATACATTTAGTCCAGCGTTTTTCCAATTTTTTTATTCCTTCCAAATAATAGGTTTTCTCAAGGCCCTCAAAATAGTCGTTTGTTTCTGTGATGACCTCTTCATTTGACCCGAATCTCTTACCGCCGAGCCATTTCTTCATGTTTGGAAACAAAAAATAGTCACAGGGGGCTAAATCTGGAGAATATGCTGGATGGGGTAGCAGTTCGTAGCCCAATTTATGAAATTTTGCCATGCTGACTACACACGTGTGCACCCGTGCATTGTCCTGATGGAACAGCACTTTTTTTTCGCCAAATGCGGTCGTTTCTGCTTCAAATCAATATCGAATCTGTCCAAAAGCTCTGAATAATATTCGCCGGTGATCGTTTTACCCTTTTCAAGGTAATCGATGTGAATGATACCTTGTGCATCCCAAAAAACTGTGGCCATGACCTTGTTGGCCGACAGACCCACCTTGGCCTTCTTTGGTGCACGTTCACCCGGAGAAACCCACTGTCTTGATTGTTCTTTGGTCTCTGGTGTGGTGTGGTGGATCCATGTTTCGTCTACGGTAACGAAACGGCGCAAAAATTCGTTTGGATTGCGGTTGAACATCGCCAAACACTCCTTTGAAATGGTCACACGGTTGCGCTTATGGTCGTGTGTGAGCAATCGCGGCACCCATCGCGCGGAAAGCTTTTTCATGTCCAAATATTCATGTAAAATGTGATGTACCCGTTCAGTTGAGATGCCTACAGCCTCAGCTACCTCACGCACTTTCATTCTCCGATCATCCAATATCATTCCATGGATTTTGTCGACGATTTCTGGCATGACGACCTCTTTTGGGCGACCTGAACGTTCGGCATCACTTGTACTGGTACGACCACAACGGAACTCAGTAAACCATTTCTTAACCATTGAATTTATCAAGTCTTTCCTTGGTTTCGGTGATGGATTTTTTACGCAAAAAATAATGCTTAATTAGCACACGAAATTCACTTTTTTCCATTTTCGTTAAAATTCACGAGATCGTCTGCTTTCAATGCCTATAAAACGCAAACCAAAAAACGCAGCTTTCTCAAAATTTTACAGTCAGCTGTTAATCGATAACTGCTGACAGGAGCAGTGTTGTATTTAGAGCTGGTGCGCGGCAAATACAAAAAGTCACGGACTTATCAAACGACCCTCGTAATTGATTAAATCATCTTTTTACGTTTCTACACTTTGGGTGAACCGTATCGTAAGGAATCGAACTATTGTGAATTGTCGGTCAAACTATGGTATGGATGTTATAATGCTATCAAAAAGTGTCCATTATACTAAGAAGAATCCAACTCATGCTATGATTGAATAAATATGTAGACTGATATTTTCAAAGAATAGTTTACAGGTTCACCTCCTTGATATATTCAACATTAAAAAGCTTTTGTTTATTTATTCTCTGTCTTATTTATGGTCTTTTGCTTTTTTAAGGTGTTTTATATGATGTTATTTGCTATTACGTTTGTTGATCAAGCTCTATTATCTGTTTAATAAATTATATTATTTTTATTTATATCCTGCCTTCTAATAATTTTACATTAGCCTTCTAAGATAACTATGTTGACCGAATAAAGGCTGAGTTATAAAGTGAACACTGTGTTTTATACATTATGCTTAACTTTATTGATATTATATCTTCTTGGGAACTTTCCTCCTTGTGTTTAAAATAGTCTTTTTCTTCAGCTAATCTTACTTCCCCCTCATTCGAATTTCGTTAAATTAAGTTTCCATTAATTAAGTGCTGGCTCTTTATTGTCTATGATTAATACAACATTCGAACTAATTGAGTTCTACAATTTGACAAATTCGCCTAGGCTCGTCAGAGACGACAAGGGGGATAAAGGCGACAGGGAGAGCGGAATATCGTTGGTGCGAACGGTTTGATGCACGGCAGGATATCCGTGTCACTTAATTGTTCGACACTTTATTGGATTTTAAAAAGGGACATCGTCGGCGTCAGGCTCGAGACCAACACCGATATCCTGGTGTATTGCTTGCCGGGGGTAATTAAATTTCCCGTGGAGCATGCGGGCAACACGATGACGCACTGGCGCTGGGCGGACCCGGACAAATGGAATTGATTGAATTAAGCCGCTGGCAAAGATGTTCGAAGGAAGGAAGGCTTGATATGAGCTCAAATGCCGCCAATGATGACGCCAGAGCTGAGAGAAGAAGAGGAAGGGATTGAAAGTGGAACTGGGGGTTGGAGGTTGCCAGGCGGGAGGTCCTTCTGTGTGGCAGCATGAACCAATTGCGTTGTGGGGCCCGAAGCCCGAATGCCTCCAACTGACGATGCTGTCGTTCGGGTTTGTCCTTATGTGTTCCATGTTGTTGTCCTTTTTGTCATTGTTGTTGCTGCTGTTGCTGCTGTTGCTCCCCTGTGGCTTTGCTCAATGTGCTGCGCTCAAATTTTGGGGGTGTATCAATTTCTATTCATTGCCATTTGCCACTCGGGGGTGGATTTCGATATATAAATTGTTGTTCTTAGCCCGAGTTGTTATTGTTCTTGTTATTGTTGTTGCTATTACCACTTAAGTGGGTGGCCCTTTGTGTGCCCCTGTTTTTGGGGTTTGTCAGCCAGCCAGCAGCTTCCCTTCCTGACTTGGCTGATCTGGGCTGGCTTCCTTCCTCCCACTCAAGCTCAAAGCGAAGCAGAAACAATAAAAATCATTGAGTGCCATATGCTACTCAGCCCTAATAGCATTAGTTGAAACGCCTTCACGCCCTCAATTCGCTTGTGGTGTTGGGGTAATTAAATTGTATTAAGTAGGCTGTAATACGCACAATCATCATATGATTTTATTATTAATTTATGGCTCTATGTTCCACTGGGGGAAGTGTCATAATTTTCGTCTTTAATTGAACATTTATGTGGCGGAATGGAAGGAGGCATTAATAGTTGATATAATGTCGATTTTGGAAGTTAAGGATAAACATATAACTTAAGTAACTTTTGGGAACATTAACTTATCTTTTTCCTGGCTTTTATTGTGGTCTCCAAACTTATTTACTTATATAATTTAGCTGCGACTTATCGTTCAAACTTAAGAAAACTAACTTAAGATCATTTAAAGAACTGTAGTCTATTAATCTAAATCCGAAATCTGCCTTATCTTTTTAAGAGACATGACTTAGGTAATTTTGAAATACGTAGAAATTGGGAATATATCCTAACATGGCAGGAAACTCTAGTCTTGAATCTTCCTAAGAATTTCACTGCGATTTCGTATTATTCAAACTTAAATAAACCGATTTAAAGGATTTTCAAAAATAATACTGTTGTCTTATCATGCAAATCGAAGAGGTTTTGTATTATCTTATGGACAGAACTTTTAAGAGGTTTAACCAAAAAGATGATGAAGCTCATAAACTCAAATTAAATAAGATTCCAAAGGAGAATCAACTGCAACCCTGCAACTAAAAGTCCCTTTAGAACACAAGCAATAGACTTGTCAACCAAAATGCGAAAATCATTGACTGCGACTCACCTAAAGTTGCCTTCCCCTCCCCCTTTCTCTCTTAGTCCCTTAACCGCCGAGGGGTAAAATTTTAAATTTTTTTACTTCATTGCATAAATATTTATGCGCATTGAGAAATGCTCAACGCATTCGCCTCGACTCGAATCGACGAAAATATTTTTGATGGAATACAAAGCGAGATGTGTCAATGGCAGAAGGACCTCATGAAGGACCCTCATTAGGGTATGGAACAACGAGAACAAGATATTCTTCGATAGAACTTAGTGAGCAAAAGAGAGTGAGTTCAACAATAGAGCGACAACGCCTTGCCCGAGACCCTTGACGGGGCGTGTCAACTGACTGAACAATTACGTACAGAGCAGAGGCGTCGTAAGGCAAGGCGGGAGAAGGTTGGCGGCGGCGGAGGGGTTGCTCGATATGCGCAAGTCAAGACGCTCTGACATTTTGGCTTGATTCCGAAATACGATATTACCGGAAGTTGGACAATTGGCTGCAAGCGCTGCGAATGGGCGCCCGAAATCGGGGAACGAACTCCTACTTCCAAGGCGGAGCGGGGCGGACTGAGGCGGTACCGGGTCGTAGTGGAGGGAAAGGTGTGTAATTATTTGCGCTACCGTCTTGACTTCATTTGACTTTGCCCGCAGCCTCGCAAAAAGCCCGCCAGAACATCGAAATCGTGTGCAGCCCCTCGACAGAAAGTTTCTCACGCTCGATGGATGCAAGCAAGGAAGGAAGGATGTGTGTAGTATATAGTATCCTTACGGGCCATTTGACAACTTCCTGCCTTTTTAGCAGCAGCAGTAGTTGCCGTTAGCTCTTGCAGATTCGTACACGTAATTATAGGCCCGACTTTACGGCTTCTCAACTTCCTTTCGACATCCCCCTTCAAGACATCCCTCAGCTTTTTCAGTTGCAAATGCGCAATTGCCCAACGCATTCGTTGCACATTTTCGAATGCTCCGAACTTCGAATTTTCATTGAAAAGTGTTCAAGTGGTACGCTGGCTTTTTTACAGCTTTTAACTCCTTTGGCCCTTAAGTGGCCTGCCGACACTTTCGATCCAAGTGTTATAGCCGCATGTCGGGCGACCTTAGCAACAGTTCGTAAGTTCAATAAAGTACTGAAAATGTGAATAGGTTGCAAAAGGTTCTTAATGAGAGAACATAGGTATGTATAAATATATTGTATTGCATATTTGTAGGAAGATATATCTTTTTGCGCATGATGATACATAAAGATGAATAGTTGTTAATTATTCGAAGATTTTCTTGCACTTACCACATGACATGACTGTTTAAGTTCCTTTAATGAAATCAAATTCATGTCTAAATCATTGTTAAGTTGTTTATAAAAAACAAGAATAATACTAAATATTTCAAAATATCTACAAAAAAAGCTTTCGTTATAATTTTTAGAACACTAATTTAGGAAAGGATTGTTTATATAATATATCATAATCATACGCTTAAGCTTCCTTCGGGTTTTACACACTTTTTCAATTTCCACAAAGTTATAACACCCTTTTACACTTTCAGTAGCAGTACGTCAAGCATGGAATTAGTAGAAACATGATATATCTCTTAAGTATCATTCCTATATTTGGTAAACAATTGAAAACAATTACTTAAATTTCTCTTGCAATTTCTTACCTCATTTAAAGTGCTGTCAAATGGTTTTTCTCGTAGCAAAACAACATCATTAAACGAACATTTCAATCTGTAGAGAGCTCTCTCTATCTCACAATGTCTCTGTACTTAACCTGCCATCATTCATGGGCAGCTGGCAAAACAAATATGCTGAGCTCATCGGAGGACCAAAGGGACCAACACTACCTGAGGGCGTAGGGTTTGAACTTGTCGAGTAGCGGGAAATCAATTTAATCCCATTTTAAAATCAAACAAACAGTTTGTGCTGCTTTTGCACACGCCCAACGCAAACAATGCAAAGTCAGAGATATATATAGAGAAAGAGAAGGTACCTCTCGGTAGTGCGAGTGAGCAGTTCGCATATATTTAGCAAGTGCCGTTAAAACTTAATTAGCCGAGATTTGCCAGGCAGGTCCACACAGAGAAAGAGAGAGCGGGATAGAAGTGAGAGACAACCTCCCACTGTGTGTGCAGCAGGATAAACGCCCCGAGAGACCTTTTTGCCCTACCGTGTTGATAAGGCCAACAACGATACGAAACCTTTTCGGGCCTGTTCTCATTGCCTCGCGTTGTCAACAATTTCCACGTGTTTACACTTGCCGCCGTTTTGTGGTTGTTTTCGGTTTCAAGTCGATTCGGTTTTCTGGTATCGGTTTCGGTATCGGTTTCAGGTCTATCTCTTCGCTCTTTGCTTCTCGTATGCGGTTCCTTCTATGGACATCTCTCGAGGCCGCTATCTCAAAGCGCGCATCGCAGTCGACGAATTTAATTTCGTTTTATTGATTACAAATTATGTCTCCAGCCACGGAGCCATACATATCCATATACATACATATCCATATCCCTCTCAGATCGTTTGCCTGTCTAACAATTTTATTAGCCAACTCCGCGACGCCAGCTCGTGGTCATTATGATAAATTCTGTATTCTTCTCTCTCTCTGTCTCTCTCTCTTTCTCTTTCTACCTGGACCGACCTTATCGACTGGCTTAGTTAACAATTATTAATCGAGCATAACATTTATCATATTGCAGGCCCTTCAAGTTCTCCACGGGCTCTTGGGCCCTTTAATATGTAAATTTCTTCTTAGTTTGTTCCCTTTGACATTTTTTTTCTGTTTTCGTGGGCCGTGCCCGATGCATTTTCCAGCATAATTTCCTTTAGTTTTTCCATCGCAGATGCCCCTCATGTGATAACTTTGTCTATCGCGTTGCCGCCGCGAGACAACTATTTAGATTGATTCTGATGTGATAAGCGGACAATCTTGGGGGCGATGCGATGTGATATGATATGAAACCAGAGACAACTTGAAAGTTTTCTAAGCACTTCTCCGCCGCCGGAAATAGAAAGAAGGAAATTTCAAATATCGATTAGATGTCAGTTGCCAAGTTTTGAATTTGAATACCCTGCAATTGTAGGAGAGAAAGGTATTATAACTTTGGGACAATCTAAACAAGCAGAAGGAGTCATCTTTGTATCCACAAAATATATCCCTCTGTCCGTTGGAACAAGATCTATTAAATTTTGTAATATTCCTTATTTCACGCTGATAAAGATTATTTTCCAATTTTGCCACCCCTTTCCGTTACCTTAAATTGAAAAAGAAAAAATAGCACATCTTGGTGTCGAATAAGTTTCTTGTTTATCTGGACGCTGATTTACGCTGGACTCCTCTTTCTGCTTTCATCTCCACTTGACCCCCACACCCCTTCATATCATTTTCAGAATCTGTCAAATGTCAAAGTTATCAGAAATTAAAATGAGCTGCACAATTTGTTTGCCTTCGTTTCGTTTGTTTGTTATCCTGGCTAAGTTTTCAGGATCCTGTGTCGGATCAGAGGCTTCCTGGTTTTTGCTGGTGCACCCGCAGCGTGACTACAATTTGCCTTCAGGTCAAACAGTTGGTGGTCCTGCCCGGGTACTCAGCTTTTTTCAAATGCAAAGAGATGTCCACAGTCCACGGTCCACGGTCCTTGCTCCTGGTCCTGTGTCCATGTGTCGTGTGTCCTTGTAGGTGTTCAACTCAAATTAGTGGCTTGTTCATTGTTGTTTGGCTCGGGTTTGCTGCTGGGGTTCCTGGATTGATTCTCTCTCTCTCTCTCTTCCTCGTTCCCTGTCCCTCTCTTTGATGTTAATCAAATAGTTTTCTGGTTGTCATTGAGGTTAGTTTCGCAGCTGCAGCTGCCGCTTTGCCAATACTCCTTCCCCTTTTCGTTCCCGTTCCCGCTCCCGTTCCCAGTGCCTGCCTAGTGGCGCTCATTAGTTATGATTTAGTGTGCGCATAAACAAAGTTATTAAATTTCCATCCACGCTTCGCCAAACTACTAAATTGTCTGACTTCTCTGGCTCCTCCCTCCCCCTTCTCTCACTCTCTCTCTCTCTGCTGCTGCTGCTGCTGCTTCTGATGATGGCCCCAAAGTTGTAGCCATAAAAATTAAAACCATAAATTAAATAAGTATTTATTTACTGCCCCATTCGCTGCATTTTTCGCCAACAAGGCAACGAGGAAGCCGCTGTCGCTGTCGCTGCCACTGCTGACGCCGATGCCGACGCTGACGTTGACGCCAAGCCCCCTTTCCCGAAGCCGCAGCCGAACTCCAAGCCGAACTACTGCGCGAGCCCAAGTCGAATTTATGCAGAAATTTAATTAACGCTTCTGTGTACATGTACTAGACACAGCAGGAGTGGGCGTGGGGGTGTGGCATAAGGGGGCGTAGCTATAGCGCTTGTTGCATGTCCATAATTAACGATTAATTAAACAGCGACGCCCGGAAAGAAACGTCGCTACTGCTCGGCCTCCTGCTCCTTCTCCTCCTCCTGCTCACGACCTTGTCACATAAATCTAAATTTCCACGAACGAAAAGAAAACGCAAAATGTAGAAAAATAATTAAAAAAGTTTAATGCAATTATGCAGAAGAAAAATAAAATATCTATTTTTTTTTATGCAATATAATGAGAGGGGAAATAAAGAATTCTTAATTAAAGAATGGACAAAAAACGACTGTGTGTATAAAATATATTTATATTTAATAAAATGTAATCAACTTAACATGATTAGTGAATCAAAAATATATTGTGAATAAGTAACAAATGCAAAATAAACTAATTTAAACTGTATTTGACTTAAAAATAGTTGAATAAAGCGTTTGAAACATTGAAAATTCCTTGGAATACTAAAGAACATATTTTTATAAACAAAAAAGAACATATTTTTATAAACAAAATATGTTCTTTTTACAATAAAATAAATGTTTTTGGCCTATTGATATAACAGAAAATAACATATTAAGTTTGATGTTGCTTTGTAGAACTTAAATAAACAGTTTGTATTATATATGTTACATAATAAATAAAAATTAAAATTAACTAATTTAAATCAACAGTTTCCATTTGTTTCCAAATTTTGTAAGCTACGTAAGTAATATTAAATAAAAAATTCAAGGTTATCTACAATAGTATTTCCACTTCTTTATATGCAGAAAACCATCTACATTTTTATGTAAAATTTATAAGAATTTCAGACTCGACCTGAGGCGAAATCAGCTCAGCATTTCATTAGCTCAACTTTGCTCTAATGCGGTTTATAGCCCAGTTCCATTGTGGCTCATTTTTTGCCGCAATGGATTTCCTGGACATTCCGATGAGTGTAAAAATTCCCATAAAAATAGATCTTAACCCTATCCACAATTGGTTTCATAAAAAGTCAGAGGAGGCGTAGGCAAAACTCAGTTTGCAGTTTGCATTTAACCCGAAGTGGTCAACATAATTGGCTCAACAATGGGTTAAAGGCTAGTTTAGATGGCTCGTTGCAACGCCCATAGCAAAGCAGGTAGACAGAGGTAGAGACAGCGATAGAGAGGGAGAGAGTGAGAGCGAGAGATAGTTGGTGGGCCAGAGAACGCCCACAGAAACAACTTGACTCGACTGTGAACGTCAACGTAGGCATAATTTACAAGCTGTGTGGAAAACGATCGTGAAAAGTGCCCGGAAAATGACACAGTCACAGTTACAGTCAGGGAGAGAGAGAGAGAGTGTCAGAGAGAGAGATCGGCAATTCAGGTGAACAGGTCATAAATCACAGAGTTCGCACCAGAGTCTACCAAGTTGACTGACTTGGGCAACGTCTTGACTTCTACCTACCCGAAGGCAGTAGATCATCATAAACTTTCAAGGTTCGTTTTGGTATTCAATGGAAAATGCATTGCGGAAAAAGGATATCGTCTATCGTATATAGAGAGATATATATATGTAGGGGCTCACCTTGATTTTTATGACGTGTAAATATTTATGGTTGACACGACCTTGTCAATTTGCAGTTCTCGCTTCGCTCGATCTCTCTTTTCCTTCTCTTGCTCCTCTTCTTCTTGTATCCTGTCACACACACACACTTTTTTATGATTCGCCCGAAATACAAAAACAATTTACTATCCGAGGAAAAACTCTGCAAATTTCCAAATGGTTTTCCTGTGCCCCCTCGAGGTTCCTGTCCCGTGGCCTGTCGGTTCCGGTTCTCCGATCCGTAGGTTGATTTGCCTAGAATGATGGTCATAAAAAAATTGACTTCTTAACGATATTTGCCCATCTTCTTCGGGTTGCGTATTATCACGCCCGCGTTTACGGCTCAGCTTAGGGTGGAGACACCGCTTCTATCTTCGCGATTTCCATCATTGTTGTCCTTTTGCGGGTTTCGCAATTTCGCGCAGTGGTTGCGCGATTTACCTGCTACCACGCAATAATTCGCACGTGGGCGTGAGTCGCGCACCTCGACTTGAATGGACTCTCGGAATTGACGTTACCTTCCATACAGTTATACGATTCAATAGTTTAAAGGCAAACTGTACTAAATATTTACTATGTAATAATTATTTTATTTACATAAATTTGTATACTGTTTTCGATGTTTCTCATATATCGTTGATCACAATTATTTTATTCCCAATCAACAGAATAAAGAGAATTCCTGTGCTAGTACGAATATTTCTTCTCAGAAACACTTTTTAGATATCTTAGTCAGCTCACTTTACTTAAATATTTACTATATAGTATTTCTATTGAGACCGCAGCCAGGAAGACAACTCCAACCCTATAAAATATATATTTCCATATTATTGATCAGCACCAAAAAAGTAAACATTCGGAGACAACTTTTCCTTCAATTTTGCAGCTAATATGAAATTTAATGAAACTTGGTAAACATATAAGAAACTCACTCACTTTTTGGTAGTTTTATAGGATACGTTATTAAACCAACTACATCATAATGCAAAATACTATGCTTGTCAAATTTTATAAGAAAAAAAAAAAAATTTATATATCATTTAAGCTATTTAAATTAAAATTAAACTTAGTGCATAATTAAAATTGTTTACAAATCGGAAAACTAAACCGTATCCATTTCATAGGAACACATCAACAAGAATCTTTTTACTGTGTAAGTTAAGTTAACATGAGTTTCCCTTGCTCTATAGTTGTTACGATAGTTTTGCTTTCAATTTCATACTCTCTTTTTTCAGACAATTTTTCTTTCCCTTTCTAAAAGCACATTCTCTTTCTTCAACCATACCTTATTTATTTACAGCTTTTCACTAATTATTCTCTGCAATTTGTTTCACTTTTTACATCAGTTTCTTGTAAAGTACATACATATATCTATCAAAATATGCCCGGTGTTGTTCAGTTTCAGTTTTTTAAGCTTTACACTTTTTTCTTGCCGTTGCAGAGCGCGTTAACCTGTTGACGGACATACTCCCACGCTTTCAAAAACAAACCGTTCCCCACACACACGCTCACACACACTCTCCGCACACACGCAGCACACTCAGCTTGCACAGTGGTGCTGCACCGTGGTCTGAGAGCGACACTTGAGTGCGGAACCCCAGGCGCAAACCCGTGCACCGCTGGTGATCGCGGCATGTGCCAAAGGCGTCCCCGGGTCGAGTCGTGTCGAGTCGCGTTGACTCGTGTCCACCAGGCGTGCCACGCCCAGTATTTGCGTCTTGTGGCCAATGTGTGTGACCTTTCCATGCGATTCTCAAGTGAAATGCTAAATGGAATAGAGAGAGAGAGAAGTGGAGGAAGGGGCTTTAGTTGGCTAAGGGGGAAGGTGAATGGAAGGGCAGGGGAGCCCTGCTGCGCCAACTTTTTCCCTATGTTTATTTACATTTTTCACATTTCTAATTTGTTGTTGCTACTGCTGCTGCTGCTATTGTTGTTGTTGTTGTTGTTGTTGGATATATTCCTATGGCAAGTTTATTGCAGTTTTTCAATTCTCAAGTGGCTTCTTCTGCATTATTTATGCACCTCGTTCCGCCATGTGCTAGAAATCCACTTGGCAACATCTCATGTCATGTGGCGAAAGCTGTCTCCCCTCTGCCTTCCATCTCTCCCTCTCCTGCCTCTACTTGCTTTGCGCCTCCTCCTTTGGGGGCTGATGTGGAGCAATGGCTTCATTCGAAATGACAACTGCCGCTTGATGCGCCGCGGGTTGGGCCCCAACTTGGTTGCTTTTTTCCTGCTTTTATGGCCCCTCAACGGAGCCTGAAATGGGCAACGCCAACGGATCGCAGCGCTGTTTGTTTTGACATTTTAATAGTCGCATCGTTTGGCAACATCGTTTGATGGCCACATTGCCCAATGACGTTTAATGTCACAATTTGTGCGACTTTTAATTGCCTCCCCTTCTCCGCCCATCCCCAGAACAAAGAAGAACTTGCGCTACGTTCCAATTTATATGATTTTAATGCAGTTTCTCAATATGCTGCAAACTTGATTATGATTTTATAGAATTTCTTACTTCTAAAATGAAAAACTTTTGAGATTACATACCAAAATAGTCTACTAATTGGCAAGTCTGTTAATGCTCTTGTTTAATACTCTGAGAGGGAATTTATTCAACTCTTAGTCTTTGTAAATGGAGACCTCATTGATTTTCATAGTCTGTGCAAATATTTTAAACATATTTATAGTTCTGCCAATTAATAAACATTAACAGCATCAGCAGCAGCGAGACCTTCGGCCGGAATTGGAGTGAAGTGGAGAAGAAATCACTTAAATAATCGCTAACAATGGGCATCATTATCGAAAATCAATTAGCTGAGCGAGAAATGATCGTAGATTTGTGCCTTATTTAAAATTCCATAAATTAAGAAACAACAAACCGCGGGGCGAGACGATCTAATGAAAATTGATGTCTTCATTACGTAACGGCGAAAAACGTTTTTCATTTTCAATTAAATAAACAAAAGCTAGAGCGGGTGTGTGCGAATGTGTGTGTGTGTGTGTGTGTGGAAATGTGGCTAAAATCATTAAAATCAATAAAATAAACAGCTTCAACACACTCGTGGGCGAACTGACATGGCGCCAGAGATGCTGAACATGAGCCCCAGATCAAAATGGCCGACACTGTTAACGAAATGAAATGGTAACTGTGTTAATAACGTATGTGATAATCAAGAGTGCAATTAGTTCGTTGTACATGAGAGTTGCATACGTTGCAACAAGCGCCATTGGTTGCTGCTTGCGCAGCCAATGGCAGGTGGCGTGTCTTGGGCGCATGTCGTGACACGCCCCAAGCGCCACTGCACCCACATGTGCCCCGGTGGGTGTTAATTTGCCTGCCAGCAGAACCGGTTGTAGTGTATTGGTTTGAGTGCAATGGCAATACATACGAGAGTTCCAATTGGATTCTGACTTGGAGTGGCACACACAGCTATTGGTACTGCTCTAACGCACGTAGCTGAGCCAGATAGCAGCCATTTTGTATGTGCTGTGCGCTCACACTAGCAGTTCCACTGGCGTAACTCACCACACAGCCAAGCACATCGAATGCACACACGTCTCGCTCTCGCACATGTGCGCGAGAGAGCAGAATCAGTAGCCGAAGTTGCGCTGTTAACTAACAGAGTTTGCTTTAAACTTTACAGTCGGCTGCGAGGATCGCTGTTATGTTAGTTTGAAATAAACTTTTTGAATGCAAAATAAACAAATTTGAGCTTGTTTAGTATGGTTTTTAATCAAATTAATGTGTTAAGATTTTATATTTGAATAGAAATATACTGTAATCAATAAATAACTTAAGACTTTTTAATTATAAAATTAAACATTAATATTTTTATTACTACAGTTCAGTGAATAATATTTAAAGAAATTATACACAAACAATATTATAATTATTTTAGTTTATTTGTTTTAAATATTATCAAATCGCATTTATTTATTTACTGTTTACCATAGGCTGCAATGTAGAAGCACAAACTCACCTGCGCCTCTGTTATCTTCGGCTAACCCACCACAATTCTCTGCTCACTTGCTCTCTCGCTCGCTCACTCACTCACACGCGCTCTCGCAGTGCACTCTGCTCTGTTACACAGTGTGCTTAGACACGCCCTCTATCGGTGGTTGATTTGAGGTGGACTGCCTGTGTGTGTGTGTGAGTGTGTGTGCATGCGTAGACTGGTTTTGTGTGTGCGCACACAGCGCAAATCAGTTCGCGATGGAACTCTGAGCTGAGCATTGCGTTACAATTCAGTCCTGCTGCGAATCTTGTGACGTTTAGACGCTCCCCGGTGTGTGCTACGCGTTGGCAATGCGCGACTTTTGAATACCAAAAAAAAAAAATAAGTAACGAACAAAATAAAAAACATATAAAAAAAACAAATATCGCGCGCGCCGCGACTCGTAATAGAAAAACATATTGAAAGAAATAAGCAGAAAGCTAAACATATATACGAAGATCTGATAATATTCAGTTAAAGCCTAGAGTGCCCCCTTTCTGTGTGTGTGCTGTGATGTTCAACTAGTTCAGTGTGTCTGTGTGTCTGTGTTAGTTAATCAAACATTATCCGCAAGCCTCAAGATGATGATGAACGCATTCATTGAGCCCGCGCAGCATCACTTGGCCAGCTACGGGCTGCGCATGTCCCCCAACACAACCGGCAGCAGCAGCAACAACAGCAACAACAACAACAGCAACAATCAGCAACAAGAGATGCAACAACAGCAGCAACAGCAGCCGCTACAGCAGCAACAGCTGCAGCAACAGCAACAGCAGCAACAACAGCAGCAGCAACAGCAGCAGCAGCTCCAGCAACAGCAACTGGAGGGCAGCGCCGACTCCAGCACATTGGCAGCGGCGGCTTATCAGAACTCCGGTTACGGACACTTCAACAGCTACGCCTCACGTGACTTTCTCCTGGGCAGACGCAGCGATGCCAGCGACTATGCGGCAGCAGCAGCAACAGCATCAGCGTCGAGTGCGGACTCGATGCTCTTCTCCAGTTTCCCGGCGCAGGCAGCTGCAGCGGAGCTGAGCAGCAGCTTTGGCCAGCATCCGTTCCACAGTCACCACCATCACCATCAGCACCATGCGGCATATGCAACACATCCGGCCTATGCCCAGCATCACCATCACCACGGCCAATTCCCGTCGGCTGCAGTGCATGCGGCCCATCATCATGCCGCCCACGCCGCCGTGGCCCACGCCCATCCGCATGCCGCGCATGCCATGTCCGCGATGCATCCCGCCGGAGCTGGAGCCTTCTTGCGCTACATGCGGCATCAGCCAACGTCGGCAGCGTCGAGTGTTAAGCAGGAGATGCAATGCCTGTGGATAGATCCCGATCAGCCGTCGGGACTCGGTCTGCAGCAGCAGCAGCAGGGACGCAAGACGTGCAACAAGATCTTTCACTCCATGCACGAGATCGTGACGCATCTCACGGTGGAGCATGTGGGCGGGCCGGAGTGCACCACCCACGCCTGCTTCTGGGTCGGCTGCTCTCGCAACGGGCGCCCCTTCAAGGCCAAGTACAAGTTGGTCAACCACATACGCGTCCACACCGGCGAGAAGCCTTTCGCTTGCCCCCATCCCGGGTGTGGCAAGGTCTTTGCGCGCAGCGAGAATCTCAAGATACATAAGCGAACGCACACGGGTAAGTCCAACACGGCACACATGTTGCAAGTTGCATGTGGCAAGTGGCAGCGAACAGTCACAAGTCACAACGGGTTAAACCCTAGAAAACCCCTGAGAATGCAATGTGCTAAGGTGTATTGCACACGCCTTTCGCCCAACACGCCTACACGCCTACCTGCTAAGCTGGTTAAGTCCTTTACGATCGCAGTGCAGCACCTGCATCAGGATTCGTCCTTAAGCCTTTCCCGCAAATCCCTGACAAAGTCGTCCAAACAATATTTGTTCCCACATAAAGCCCGAGAGGGCTTGACTTTGACTTTTCAACGGTTTAGTCAGAGGATTTCTAGCTGACTTTAATACTTCAGCAGTGGGATTTTGTAGGGTATACAGAAAGGGTATACAGCTGGCAAGGAATAAAGAAATGAATACACGTGAATGTTGTTAGAGTATATGTTTGCTTGTATAACATTTCAGACTGTTTTCTTTTTTTCTTAGACAGTTTCACTCATATTGTGTAGGTTCTTTATTTTGAATAACTTCTTTGTAGGAATAATTTATAATGAGTTAGATAGGTAGATCCGTTTAGATAAATTTTGTAGAATTGTATCAGTCTTGTGAAGACCTTTTTTAAAGGATAAAAATTGTTTACTTATAACATTCCTTCTCAATATGCTATAAAAATGAGAATGATCTTTCATTATTATTATGAATGTTTAACAATATTTCTAAATTCTGTCGTCATCTTTATTCTTTATATTCTTCAAATCACTTTGCAACTACTTAGAATGCCTTCTAAGAGTATTTAGTTGAACTGCAATTGAATCAGTTCCTTTATTTAAATTATTTTAAATGCTTTCATTTGTATGCACCTTTATTCTGTAAAGATATCTGCATATGGTTCTTCTTCTTAAGTAAAATTAAGCGTGTAATTCATTCATTTAGCATTCCCTTATTCAAAAGAACTTTGAATATGCTTTCACTGATTTACAATCCAGTTCGAAGTCGACCAACTTCTGCAGTCTCTTTTCGCTTCTTCACCTCTGCCATATACAACAACTCTTCGCCTTATCAAGCACACATATCTAACTAGCACAGAACTGCCGACGGACACAGCTACTACCCACATATATAGTGGAGTACTATATCATTCCGGCAGCTCGATGAACTTTACGGCCCCAGAGCCATAAATAACTGGCGCATGTTTGTATCAACGCTTTTGCATAAACTAAATCAAAAGTTAAATGTAGCATGGCGAGTGCCCAAAATATTTACCCACAACACACACACCCACCGAGCACACACACGCACACACTCACACTCACTCACACGTAGAACAATCGCAAAGGGGAACGAGCTGAATGAGAATTGCGCTGATTTTTGTGATTTTACCCCAGTTTCAATTCGGAAACTGAGCACGAAGTGCCTCGAAGTATTTCCGTGCGATTACAAACGGAAGTTTTGACACGTGTCAACGCACACACACACACACACACACACTTGCTCAAGTGCATTTGGTGTCAATGTAATAAAAACAAACACCAAAGATTGCCAACGATTCCAGATATCCCAAAATGTTACTGATTGAATTTTGATTTATATAAGGGGCGTCAAGAATGGTAGAAAGGGAAAGAGAGAGAGAGACTGAGAGAGGAAGGTAACTCAAGTGGCAACTCGAGTCGTGCCCGGGTTAAAGGCCTCTTCTTCATTGCGGGGTTCAACTCTAATGAAGTTGTGTCTTCCATCTTCCGTCGGTCACTTCAAAACCCCCGAAATATCTGTAAACTGCGGTGCCAAACAATCCGCATTCGATTTCTGCAGCATCACTGTAGAAATTAGTCAAACATAAATGAGAAAGAATCATTTTCTGTTCATTATGCTACACATACACCGCGCTGTCTCTCCGTCCCAGCATCATACGAGGCGTTTCAATATGGCGTCGTCTCTCGAAATCGAATCAAACATTTTAATTACCTTGCAATGAGTGTGCAAAAGAAATTTGTCTGTTGTTTATTCTCTTCGAGGCGAACGAGAAATCGAAAAATCAAAATGATTTGTATTTCAATTGTGTATCAATTTCAAGCTCATTATAATTTGAATTTCCATTTGCATTTCGATTCTTCATTTTATTGAAGAGCTTTACACTGTAGCGGATCTAGTGAAAGATGGAGAAAGAGAGATATGGAGAAAGAGGGAGTGCGGTTTCTATGGGATCATTCGATCATTTTTAGTATGTTTGCCAATAAAAATTTGCAATAGAAAAAATAGTTAACAACCTATTAAAGCTAAAAATAGAATTATTACTATTATACCCTAGCACAGGGTATATCATTTTTGTATAGGAGTTTGCAACGCACCCTGGGAGATATATCCGACCTTGTACAGTATTTAAATTCTGAATTAGAATCCTCAGAGGAGTCTACAGCTAGAATATAAAGTATTGGAGGAGAAAAGAACCTGAAAGGGTATAAAACCTTCGGCACGAAGAAGGTTGCCTTACTTTCTGGTTGATATAATGATTTTTGCTAGCTTGAAATTGTAAAATTAATGTGGCTAATGTTTTTTGCGTGTGTTTTCGCGCTATCGATTTGAATATATCATTCGCTCAACACTTCGGATAAACATTTATTATATTTGTATATTCAAAACATTGTTTTCTCATATCTGCTGCGAATTTGTGCCTTTTTTCTGCAGTTATTTTTTTTTATATTTCAAGCATTTTTTCTCATATTCGCTTTTTTTCACTGTACACCTTTCGCTAAGCTATATAAATGGGATATTCTTTTTTTGTGGAAAAGTTTAAGGATTAACGGGTTGAATGACAAGAAACATGCACAGAGTGATTGAGAGAGAGAGAGAAAGGGAGGGAGGGAGAGCAAGCGTGTTTAGCTCATTACAAAACTTGGACTTTTAGTGACTTAGTGCGGGCATTAAAATCAATTAAACAAGCAATTAAAAACACTTATTGCATTGTTCACCAAGCTGCTGTTGTTCTTGTTGTTGCTGCAACTGCAGCTGCTGTTCGCTTTTTATGGTCTCACCAGTAGGGGGAGGGAGGTGGGGTGAGGTTAGCCGAGTGGCAAACCCAAATATAATTGCTTTAAAATTGCGCCACTCGTTTTAATAAAGCTAACACAAAAGCCAGCAGCAACAACAACAACATCAACAACAACGAGAGGCGAGAAGAGCAAACGCCAAAATGAAAGCCAAACCAACAACAACAACAGCAGTAACAATAACCGAACGTAGGCAAATAAGAGAGAGAGTGTGTGTTTGTATGTGTGTGTAGGAGAGCGAGACACGCGTGGGCGTATTATCCTTGTTTGGCCCTTTACACAGCCTCCGTTTATTAAAAGCGCGCTATGCATACAAACAAACAAACGCAGGAAGAGTAAGTGAGTGAGAGAGATAGAGCAGCAGAGATAGCTGGAGGCAGGCGACAGCAGCAGCAGCTAGACAGGCTACTACAGCACCAACAACAACAATAACAGCAAGAGCAGCAACAACAAGGAGTCCAGAGCCACAACACGTACGCAGAGGAGGCCATCCACAAAATGGCGTTTATATTGCTTGGCATATTTTACGCATTTTGTTTGCTTTAATTTTAGCTTTACACTCGGTCTCCCTTTCTGTCTCTCCTTCTCTCTCTCTCTGTCTGTCGCTGCTTCTGTTATGGCCATGGGCTTTAAAAGTTTCATCCTTTTTGCTTTGTTGTTTTTTTTTTTTTTGAGGGGCTTTCGTGGCATAACCGTAAATATGCGTATTTTTATAAATTGAATTAAAATATTGTTTTGCGCCGGGTTTGTTATTAAAATGTATATTTTATGTACAATATAAACACATTTATTTCTTGATTATCTTTGAAACCGTTTAATGATAAATTGTGTTTTAGCATCAAGTTTATTAGTTTTCTATGACTGTACGTTTACAGGTTTTATGCGAGCAATTATTTAGTATTATTTATTTATTTCATGCGTAGCATCTGCTGCAAACCGGACTAGAAAGCGAACTTTCATTTTAACAGACTGTTTAGTGCGTACGTTTAATGTTAATCTGCATGTAAAATGGCAACTCTTTCCGCTATGATGTCTGTTAATTGTGTGCAATTGTTATCTGCTATCGTCTGCTCTCCCTACTCTCTCTCTATTAAGTGCGTTGTCTAATGTAAGTTATCTGCATGTTAAATGGCAACTCTGCAGTTTACATTTCATCACACTACAGCTCTCTGTTAACTTTGTGCACTTGTCATCTGCCGTTGTCCCCACTCTTTCTCTCTCTCTGCATTCTCGCAGACGCCAACAATGCCAGATCAATCAACAACAACAATAACAGAGCCAGAGCAAAGCTAGAGTGAGAACAAGGAGTGAGAGAAGAGCAAGAGCAATAGCAGAACAATCAACGTTTGTCTGCTTTGTTGTTGCTGCTGGCTCCAGTTGACACCTCGCTCAGCAGCTTTGCCTGCATACAGTTTGTGCGTGTGTGTGTGTGTGCCTGTCTGTGTAAGTGGAGCTACACGAATGGCGTTTATCATGGTGTGTGCGGTTCTTTCCATGGCTCTTCCTCTCGCTCACTCTCATAGACTGTCGCCTGAGTGCGTTTTTTTCGCTTCGTGGCTGCACTCCTGTGGCTGCTACACCACAAACAACAACTTTATTCATTAACACCTACAACGAAGTTGCTCCAAATGGTCAACAACTTTGTGGTTAGTTTTACAGTTGATGCTGCCTCCCAGCTCATTATGTTTATGTCCCTCTCGCTCCCTCTGTCTCGAGTACTGTTGTTGTAGAGCTGTGCATTTAACAATGTCCTTCTCTCCTTACTGGCAGCGAATATACCCTTGTAAACGTTGATTAGCTCTGCTTCCTGATTCCGCCACTCGATTTAATTGAGCTCAAGTGCTTTTTTAATGAGTCTTTTATGAAGTTGTTGTGGCTGGCAAAAACATTTTATGCGCTTGCCGTGCCACGGCGCCTCCCAACTCCTTCCCCACGACAATTTCCCCATAACAGCAGTCATTGCTGTTAAGCAACAGTGAGTTTAACTTTGGCACTGTTAACCATTTATTACTGCAAGCTTACAGCGTTGGCTGCTGTTGATTAACATCTCTGCAATTATTGGCACTGTTAATGTTTTTGCACTGTTGCGGCGCCATGCGATAATTTTTCAAATCTCTCTACAGTCAGCTCCGAGTGGGACAAGATATCAAACGCCGCTGCAAATGTCAATGATTGATGACTTTATTGCGGGTTCAACGATTTTCAAACAAACAAGACAACAACAGTGGGACACATGGACAGTGGGACAGGCAGACAAACTGTCAGTGGGAGCAAAAATAACTTTTTATATTTGCGCATAAAATGTTGACTGTTTGTTAAACTTCTCAGAAACTCAGTGAGAGAACAATGCAGCAGCAAAACCTGCGCTGTACCCCAGGGACTGATTACCTTTACCTGCTACGTTCCGCTCTGCTCAGCTCAGCTCAGCATCTCTCCTGTGTCTCAGTCCTGTCCTATTCCGCCCGTCGAGTTGTGCCTGGCAGGATCTCGTCTCGTGCTGACTACGACTCTGAAAATCAATTAGTTACGCTCACAACTTAGGTTAGGTTCTAGCTCGTTCGGCAGGGAGAAGAGCAGAGAGAGAGAGAGAAAGACAGATCTCTTCCTATCTCTGCCTCGCTCTGCTTCACTCCTTCGAATTTCCTAATGACGAATGCAGTTTTAGCCGGAAAGTGCCATTGAAATTCGTCATTGACTCGTTTGCTCGGTTTCTCCCTGCCAGATTGCAGGGTATCTCTGCACTCGAGCTGGAGTCGTGTTTGGCATTCGTTTCGCTCAATTAAAAGTGCCAAATGTGACCAATTTTAACATGACACTCGATTACAAACTCTGCTCCAGAACGGCAGAGGCAGACAGAGACAGATAGAGAGAGAGAGAGAGAGAGAGAGAGGAAGAGAGATAGGGGGAAAGAGAGAGGTAGAGCCCGATTTAGCTTTGGCCACTCGACTCGAATTATTCAAATGTTATTTTTATGACAACGCCTTCGAGACTGCAGATTTATGGGACCTGCGGCCGAAAGTAAAAAGTATATAAATTTTGTTTGCGGTTCAAGCTTCTGACAGTTGTCTGGATATTGGTTTAGTTCGCCATTCGCACTGCAAAATTTGGAACTGCTTTTTACGATTTAAAGTTGCACAAGCATAAGATTTATAACTTCTAGAAAAATTGCAAAGATGGCAAGATAATGCAGGGAAGGAAGAATTGCCAAGGAAATAAATGTAAAGTGAATAATGAATGAAATGGAAGAAAAACTACGAGTAACTTTAAATCTTAAATGTTTTTCAGATTAACTACTACACTAGGTTTTTTACGAATTCTATAATACATGAATTAATAATAATAATAATATGTTTGTAATAAACAGACAAACTCATGAAATGATACACATAAATAGAGATGTCTGATATATACATAGAGTTAAGTTGGTTGTGGCTGACCATTTTAAGGCAATTCATGTAATGCGGCTTATACGGGCACACTTTTCGTGCTTTTTATAAAAAGGATTCCCTTTAATGAGCAACCCAAAGAATTTCTTTACTTTCAAATAACTTGTTTACTCTTTTAGTCACACTAATTATAATAATTCTGTTTTTACATTTGGTTTAAACTAATTTGAACAATTCTCATAGATTCATTGACATACTTCATTTTTTTTATGGAACAACAAACTTACCCATTTCCTAATCAATTACTTAATTTCCACTTCACCCTTACCCCTGGAACACTCTTCATTGTTTTGGACCTGCCATTTTTCACCGTAATGCTCTACATAACCATTATTATCGGACATGGAAGGACGATCCCTCCATATGCATATTTATTAATCTAGCAAATGCATGCACTATAATTAGCACCACCCTTTCTGTGATGTCGCTGTCGTCTCTCTTCCCCCTCCCCTCCTCCTTTCAATGTGTCTCCCTCTTGCCATGTGCGGCCGCGTTCCGCTCTATGGCAGGGGTTGTTTGGCCATTATACTATGAAACTATGCCACGCATTTTTAAAAATGTCAAAACAATTTTATATATAGGCATATTTTCGTGATCATGTGTGTGCGAGTGTGTGTGTGCCTGGGTGTATTGGGTATTATAATTTCATTTAGAGCTGCATAAAGACGGCAGGGGTTACATTTTTATCGACTGCCTGACAACCCTTTTTGGCCGAGCCGGCTCTATTAGCTAAGTAGCCATTTTGTTGAATAGTCTAAGTAGTTGCATAATGTGCCCCTTCTCCACCACTCTCTTCCTCTCTGTCTCTATCTCACTCTCTCTCTGACGCCCTGTAGAATGCTTCACTGGCTAAGCTGCTTATTGTGACGTGCAACTGGGCTAGTTAATAAATGAGGCTTATTTCGGCTGGCGGCCATTGTTGTTGTTACTGTTGCTGTCGTTGTTGCTGTTGTTGCCTGGGCAACTATTAGCACACACTTGGAATATTTTTGGACTCATACGCTAAGCGCGCTTTTCGGCATAACTGCCGCTTAGCCACGCCCATTTGTCATAGAAGTCGCGCTCAAATTAATTAAATTCCTTAGATGCAAAAAGAGAACAACAAATATCCGACAAAAAATAAAGCCAAAATGAGCCCAAAGTAGCCACGTACCAGTTTGCATTCCCCAAACTCAAGGAGTTATGTAGGTGGCACAGGGGAGAGGGAAGACGGGGGAGGTGCAACCAGGGTATTCCTGGATCCAGTTGGGATCCGTTGCGACTGGACGAATAAACAAAAATAAAATAAAATTTCAACGCATAAAGAACTGATCAGCAGCAGACAAACCATAAAATTAAACTGTCATCTTGCATATTTTTTATATCTGCATGCAGATGATACACAAACACACACACACATACATACACAGTGAGAGGGAGACTCGCTTTAGCTACAGGTAGAGGTAGAGGTAGAGCTGCTACAGGTCGTGCTCGTGTGCCCGGGTTTTGTGCCCAGCTCTGTTCGTTTTCGAGAATTATGAAAGCAAGCCTGACTAATCCTCTAAATCGCGTCAAGGGCCCCCACCACACATGCCCCACATCATCCACTTGTATAAATTAGCTTATGGGAAAAATGAAATCATTATTCATACCATATGAACAAAAAAATGTTAAATAGCAGCGAGAAAAAAAAAAAAAAAAAAAACAAAACAGAAACAAGAAAAGTGCTTGAAGAACAGCAAATACGCTGCGAGGTGTTATAATCATTGAGCGGCAAATAATGTTATAGTCTTCATGATCGATACACAAAATCTATATAAAGGTTCAAGAAATAACATTATAAAACATATTTTAAAATACTAAGCATAAAAGAAGCGCTAATAGACTCATCTTTTCTATTCAAATTAAAAACAAATCAAACGTTTCATCTGAAATTTTCTGAATTGATTACTCGAATATATTTGATTTGACTCCCTAGAAGAGTATTAAGTAAGAAGACTTGGAAGATTGTGCTTGAGAAATACGACTCCAATATCTTCAATATCTGCTATATTGAAATGCCGCATGGCAACATATACATACATATGTTTGCATATAGGGCGTGCCTGTCGGTTCGACTTAGCTCTGCGTATTGCACACGCAATTTCGCGGAGTGCTCTCTGGGTTCTCGGGTTCGTTGACAAATTTGTAACACGCCAACGCCTCGCAATATTTATTTAAGCATAAATTGTGATTGTTTTAACCCAAATAGAAATGCGGCCCGGCGCGCAATGCTGGCGCGCAATTTATTATAAAAACATTGTCAATGCAATTAGAAGCGAAAATAGATCGAAATAGTGCGAACGGGTTGAGGTCGCTACAAACAAGCAAAGCAAACTAACAACAACGACAACACAAATCTCGCCTGACAGCCGCCTGTCAAATGTTGTGAATGCTGTGACAGCCAGGCCGACATACAGTGGGTTTCGCAGTCAGTTTTTGGCTAAAATTACAAGACATTTGGCTATGACGCATTGCCGACGGCAGCTCGCTTGATGTTTTTTGTTCGTGTTACGCGTCGCGTTCTCTGTTTCGTTTCATTCCCAAAAACCAGGTCCAACTTCAACCTCGACTGGGCTCGTCAAGTCTGCCAATTTCTGGTGTGGATTTTTCTCAGCCTGCTCGAATTTCAAAACGGTTTTCGGGCCACAGGGCGGCGCATTCGACTGTGCGAGTGGAGGTGGTGAGGCAACACTCTCCGTGAGATGCGATACTTTCAATATGTTCTTGGGCGTTGACCAATTTGCTGCTGGCATTAAACGATATGGTATTTTGCTGCTACATAAATGCAATTTTAGTTGCTGTTTTGATGTGTTCATTAGGCAATCTTGACACCTTTTCGCCCCAATGTGTGTGAAAGTTCCATTGAAAAGCAATTTCAAGGAAGTTTTCTGTTTACTCAAAATATATTCATCAAATTGTATCGAAAACTGCAAAATTTCAATTCATTGAAGTTCTTGTATTCAAAAAAATTAAATTTCTGATATCTAAATATCTTCAGATTAATATTGAACCTATTTAACAAATGGAATTAAAAAAAATTTCATTATTATAAGAAAGTCTCACTTCATTCAAGATCTTAGGTCCAAGGAACTTCAACATATCCCAACTCAAATGCACATTCTTCCAATATTTTTCTTCATTCTCATTCTCTGCTTGAGCTACCTTGGCACACTTTGGTATATTCCATCAAATATTCCTGCGCTGATGTCATTGATATTTATCTGAAACTCAAATCTTGTTAAAATTGACAACATTTAAACTTGAACAGCGATAAGGAGAGGAGTAGGAACCCAAATCGGTTTCACCAGTTGTCACATCAACTAACCGATGATGACAATCTCGATGACATTTTAATTTCTCACACTCTCTCGCCGAGCGGCCCAACAGATTTTCTACTTGGCTGCAGCGGCAAAACAACAACAACAACAACAGAAACAGCAACAAACAAGCGGCTCAAGAGACAAGAGCGCAGATTAAAATCTTAAAGAGCGAAAAACAGAAGAGGAATCAGACCCATCGATAGTCTGCTAAGTCTGGCCTTATATACAAAGCAACACCTCTTTGAGTGCTATGAAGAAGCCGCCGACGCCGTCTCCGACTTCGACGCCGTTTCGTCTACTTTGTGGAGTGCTCACTGTAGTAACAGAATTATTGTTGCAAAATTCTTCTTCTCCCCATTGAGACACTTCAGCTTTGGCTCAGCTGTCGCTCTCTCTACCTGCGAACTGGGCTAATCCTGCCTAGCTTGTCTTGTCTTTGTCAACTGCTGTCTGCTGTCCCGAAACTGGAACTGGAACTGGGACTACAGTTACACAGATTTCTCTATCTATCTCTCTCTCTCCCACTCTCTCCTTATCTCCCTCTGTCTCTGGTGTCTCTCTATCGCGCCTTGTTTGTATGCACTTTGGGCCGCAGACAATAGGCTTAGTGTTACTTTTGCTTATTGTCTACGCTTCGTTTGTCATTCGAGTGCACTCCCCTCATCCCTCTCCACATCCTTCTTTTTCTACTACGCAGGCAGGAACAAAATATTGGCATATGCCAAATAGGCCTCACAGCCAATCAATTAGCATAGACCGCAAATCGCAACGTAAATTTGCATTAAATGTTAACTTTGCGCTGTTAGAGTTAACATAAGGCGAGTCGTATAAGCCTGCTCGGCATGTTAAGTAGGGGAAACATACTTTGATATACGTATTGAAAGTACCTTTTATTTCTTTATAATGCGAGGTGCTTAAACCTTTGCTATCTGGAGCAAACTACAAAATATTTGCATTTCAAAACAAGCAACTTGAAAACTCTTACACCCGCACACTCCCCTTTTGCCACCATAAACATGCAAAGTGATTAAAAGTGCAGTTTCGAAGGCTTTTGTCTATGCTGGAACATATTTTTAATGGTAATTTCTACAAAATGTTTGTGTACAAATTTGTACCGTGTACCGTGCTGCATGTACAAGGTTGCCAGACGCAGATGCAGACATAACTGCACTCTGCATATACATATATATACATAAATATATAGATATATCGCATTTACATGTCTCCAAGTCGTACCCGGCCAGACACTCGGGCTCGACTGAGCTGGGCTGGGCTGAAAACTTTTGCAGTCTGAATGCATAATGTGCACGTGTGTGTGTACGAGTATGTGTTCGAGTGGGAATATGTATTTCTACATATCTGTTTGTAGCACACACACCTCTAATATGTTCAAGGCGTTCTCTCCTCTTCTGGCCGGGCAACTTGTCGAAAATTTGTACGTAAAAAAGTGCAGTCGAAAAAGAAGAAGTAGAAGAAAAACAGACATTACCAGACGACGAGAGTCGCGCTGTACCAGACAAACTGGCTCATGTACTGGCTCGTGTACAGCAAGGCTGTTGCCTGTCATTGTTTTACTAATAGTCGTTGTAGTTGTAGTTGCAGTTGTTGTTGCAGCAGTTGCTGTGGCTGCTATGAGCAATCGCATTGTGTATACGCAACGTGGTGCGCTTGTTCCGGCTGCTTACGATTTATTGTAGTCTCACAAGACAAAACCATTTCTTAATGGCTTTGGCAAGGGCTTCTAAAGGGTTTCTGTACATAGAAAGATTTAACAGCAAAAAGAAATAACAGCAGAGAGAAACTAAATACTGCAGCAATGTTAGCAACAACAGCTCACTGTTAACTCAATGCACTGTTGCAGTACTTCACTGTCAAATAACTGCACAAAATATAAACTCTATAAAAGAAGAGTTTTATCATCATATCATATAAATACAAAAAATTCTAGCTGATAACTTACTGTCAGAATCTCATAAATGATACTCTAATTTCTTTTCCATTCAAAAATCTTTTTCGTTTGCTCGTGCCGCAGTCATTAGAGCAAACCCAAAACGCCAGCCAAGTGTGAAATTTGTTTTGTTTCACAGTTGCAAAGTACGAAATTCCCAATTCTCAGTTCCCGTTTGCCGTTTCCCATTTCTACTATTTACTGCGATAAACCACAGGCAAAGACGGGCTCGAGTGACCCCAGTGTCAATTATTAACGTATCACTTGACAGCAGTGGCAAAGCTGCAAACAAATAGCGAAAATTATGTGAGCATGGGATGCGATGAGATGGTAGATACCATACATATAGCATAGGATGGCCAGCCACGATGGAGGGATGCAAAAATCATAAATCATGACAGACATTACGCAATTCACTCAACAGTTTTTGTCAAACAGAAACAAACAATAGAGTCGGCAGAGGAAGAGCCAGAGCCAGAGAGAGAGCGGGGTCCGGTAAATAGGTAACTTCACTTTTAGGGGTGCAAAACTTAACGATGCTGATGATGATGAGTCCAGCTCTGGCTCAGCCTTCGGATCTGACGCTGGCTGGAGGATTTTGTTGCCGTTGACAAGCGGCATTCATTGCGTTTAAATTATTATTTTATTATTATTATGATGAGCCATAAATAATGAGTGCGTCGAGTCTGCCATTAATATGGTTATCAAATGCAGGCAAATGTTATAAATATTCATGATGAAAATTGAGAGTTGACGAGCAAAATGTTGTGGGAAAATTGTGCGCTGTTTATATTGAATGTAGGTCGGATATTTGCAAAGATAATTCAGATACCTAAACGAGGATTCATTTCGAATGGAGTTTTGCTAGTTTATATTTATAAGATATATAATATTGTAATACACAACTATTTATCTATGCTATCTTGAATGACTTCATTAAAGGAGCGATTGCATCTCTCTTGTTGCCACGTGAGTAGAGTGCAACACCTGCAACTCTAGCAACCCTCTTCCGCACTCATTCTGCCCTCCTATCATCATCTTCAGTGCAGTCACTGCCCCCTAACTATCCCTCAACCAAAACAGAACAGAGACATTCGCAAAAATACAAACAAAAAAGGTGGAAAATGAAAAAACCAATCCAAAATAGCCAGAGAGGGGAAGGAAAATTGCCCATTGAAATGTAAACCGCCAGGAAATCGGGGTTTGGCTTTTTCCGGCTTTGCATGGAACAAAAGGCGCACAAGGAGGAAGAAGCGACAGGATAGAAAAAAACTGAATATATATATACAAAACAAGAGATACAATGAGCAGAGGTTTTTCAAATCCTCGACGAGTGTCAACAACCTAGAGCGAGACAGCGATATAAGTAGGGAGGCAGACGCACTGAAAGGCAGGCAGGCAAAAAGTAGCTGCTGCTTTGTTATTTTGTATTGTTAGATAATAATAATCATATCGCATTGCATGTTGTTGACACATGAGCGATGATGATGCCGCTTATCTGCGCTACTGCGCTTCCCTCTCTCTTTCTCCCTTTCTATATATATAGTACTGTCCTTCCCTCACGCACCCCTTGCTGCTTTTGTTTGCGAACAGGAGATGATTCTTAAGCAGGCAATAAATATTTAACAGGGCAATTATTTAACATGAATATTAAAGTGTTGGCACTCTTTTAACAGTAACAGTGTGCTCTAGATAATGTTATCTCATGCTTCTCTTAAGTAAGATCTTGACTGTTAACAGTTAACAGCACTCCTATCTCTAATTAACAGCACAGACAAAAGTGACACTAACAGTGCACTGCTATTGCAGCAGCCCGCTCTGTTAGACCTAACAGTGTGCTGTTAAGCATATCTGCATGCGGCATTTTTAATTAATTTGCCTGCTCTCGACAGTTGCATTTAATATGCAGCGCTGCGTTTTTATCGATGTTATTTTTTTTCTCGTTAGCCTGGCTGAAAATTAAAAACCTGATTCTGCTTCAATTAATCAGCGAATGTCAATGATGTTAAATTTACTCGTTTTACGTTTTAACTGTAGTTTCCCCTTTTCGGAGGGGAGTTTTAAATGAGGCAGTTTCTACAGTTTGGGTTCAGGTTCTGTCAGTTTGTTGCTTCCGCCTTGTTGTTCAGGTGGGTGTTGCTAAAATTAACTCCATTTATGTGTCGTAAATTACAGTCAAGATTGTCAGAACGTGTTTAGTTTGTTCTTCTTTAAAGAGAGCCAAATGTTGCCAACCAAAGTCTATTTATCTTAGCTTCAACTTCATATTCAGTATCAAGATTTAACGCCCTCCTACAACATATAACAAAATCCTGTAACAGCACAACAAAGAAAAACATATTGAAGGTATTTTCACAATATGCTTTCTCGCCCTCTCCCGAAAAACACTTAAGAGACGTTTAGGAAAATTCAATTTTTTCTGCGACTACGCCCAAATCCCCCTCGACTGCCTTGACAGAAAACAACGCCCCAAAAGTAAAACTTCCACAATGTGCACACACACACACTCACACACACACATACAGAGACTGTGACTGGGGATTGCCAGTCAGACGCTGAAGAGACCTAGACACAGTAGCCCGAAGCTCGAGTTCGAGTTCCGAATTTCAGCCCGGTCCGGACGTTCGACTGAGTCTGCAAATGACAGCAGCTTTACCGTTACATAAAAGCTAAAACATGTGATATGTGCCACATAATATATATACACCATGTGTGCGTGTGTGTGTGTGTGTGTATTATATACGCTGTTATGTACACAATTGCTCGGCTAAAGCCACCCACAAACAGATTACAAAGCAATGCCAACCCCCGAAACTGAACCACCCCAAAGAGGGTGCAGAGAGAAAAAAGCGCGCGCGGCTGTACACGACGCAACGACGACGGCGACGGCGACGGTGACGACGAGGAGGACGCCATGACAGCGCGCTGTGTGCCAATTCCACGCGTTCCACGCCGCTACATTAAACGTTTTTTTTCCGCAAGGAAATTAACAATTTGGGCCTCAGTTAATGGGGGCTTGTGCGGGTGCTTTAAGGGGGGGAGGATGGAAGTAGGCGCTGCCAAAATATGCAAAGCAGTTTTCTATAGCCTCCCACGACGGCCTATTTCAAAAGTTGTGGCGTATTTTTTCCATCTCTCGGTCTTTTATGTACAGACTTGGGATTTACTTTATTGAAATATTTAAATAAGTTTGCCAATGTGCACAGCCTAAATGGGATTTTCCCTGGCACGCTCAGCTCAGCCCCATCCCCATCCCCCGGACGTGTCCTTTGGAAATATCTTTGCACTGGAATTGACATTTTATAAATGGGCTTGCTCTCGTTCCATCTTCGTTTCCCCCACCCCTCTTCGCCTTGCCTGGCTGAAACTTATAGCAATAAAATATTTAAATGCACATTTTTTAAATGCGCATCGCGGTGTAAAATGTGAAAATTATGCGTTTCTTTTAGCGGGTGCACGAACCCTTCCGCACTAGCCTCGCTGGGATGGTGGTACGGCACGCGTGCCGCGCACTTCTCCCCCGCTGTGCTTAGACCGCAAAGCGCACCGGGAGTTGTCCCACATGGGACATGCACGTACACACTCCGTACCGAGAACTGTCTGCATCTCTTTCTCTCACTATCTCTCCTGCTTCCACTCACTCTCTCTCTTCTTGGCCATAAAAACAGTTGCCGCACTGCGATGCATCTGAAGTGATAATGCCGATAAGGAGCGCAGGAATAACAGCGTGAGATATGTGGATAAACATGAAAAGTCAGCTGCCTGTCCAATTTAGAGTAATTAGCGTTATCCCTAAACGGCTGGAAAATGTTAAGAAAGATAATATGTAGTTTGTAGAATGACTATACGAAATTTGAACACTTTTATCGTATATGGTTGATATGTAAGAGTATCTGCAGTGCAGTGGTATTCATTATTTCCCTTCCTTTTCAATCTTTACCTATAATTACTGTTTACAATCGTTTCTTTACTTATTTCCCTTCCATACTTCGATATTTAAAAACCTCATCTCGTCTTTAATATTAACGCTCTTTACGCCCATCAAAATACATTGACTTTGACGGTAAGGTCGACACTTGACATTGTAGACCCCTTTCCCGCCCGGCACACCTCCGCCCGCCCTGTCGTACCAAGTGTAAATTACGCATACTTCGAGTAGATCGGGTATTCGTAACGAAATGCATTCGCTGCGCTTGTTTCTTAAACATTTCTGTGTAGATTCGGTCTGTCAAAATAATCGAGACTCCGTCGGAGTGATTGGTCGAGTAATACGCATATTTACGACTCTTAAATTTTGACAAATTAATAGAAAAAAAACCAAGAAGAAACGAACTCGGACAATGCGACACGCCGTACAAATCGAAAACTCATTTGGACATTAAAACAAACTTAAAGTTTATGCAAATGTGCGTAATAAAGCACATAAATTAGTATTAAATTACAGCCTAGGGAGCCGAACAATAAACAATACAGTCGAACGAACAGAAAATAAATATATCATAAAGCAAACAAAATATGAAAAACTGACAAAAAAAAAAAAAATGAAAAAGAGGAGAGAGACTGAAACTTGTTGAACGCGACACAAACCGAACCCGGAGAGCACTGCTGGATGTCTTTTTATATGTCCCAAGGGACAGATACAACAGCAGCTTTTCAGTGTACAAACCCCACAACGAACTCCCCTCCCTCCCTCTCGGTACCCTTAACTCTGCCCGCTTTAAGCTGAAGGTGTGAAAATGTTCGATTATTGTCATCGTTGTCCGTCGGTTTTCTGTGTGGGATGCGATGCGACGAGAGTTGCAGCCGGACTCGGACATGAAGATGGGGTTGGGAGCAAGGGGAGTTGGGGCCTGAGCCGCTTAGCTGCAATTGTCATGAGGCGAGGCTTATAATGGCCGCTTAGCCGGCACATAAATGCCATATGCTAAATGGATTTTACTCAGCATTTCGATTGTGGTAAAGTGCTTTCGCATTGAGTTTATGTTCGGGTTATTGAAAGTTGATGGATCGCACGAGTAGGTGGGCATTTGTTGTGGTCCCTCCAAGAAGATTAGTTCACAAAACATTAGAGATAATGATGAATGTGCGGGCTGATTAGATGGAATAGTTGTTAGAACAACTTAAGGCTGAAATATGCTAGTTATAATGTCACATAGAAGAAGCATTTTGCTTTGTAGTTAAAATTTCATAATATTCTTTCGTTTGCTTATTCCCTAAAGTTCTTCAAATGATTTGTAATCCATAAGAGTTTCTGTTCCAGGAATTACTTAACCCTATGAGTATGCTAATCGTTGCCAGTTGTATAACAAATCAAAACACATTTATACCAAATGTTTATTTGCCAAATTATAGTTTACCCTCATTAAACCTCGTTTATTATTTATGGGTTAAATGGAAATTTTATCTGTGAGCATCAGAAACTCCTTTATCAAAAAACAGGCTAACAGATAATTTTCTAATAAGCCATAAAATATCACTATTTTTTATGAGAATGTTCAGTCAGTTCTCGCTAGTTCAAAAGGTGTTACGCACACGGGCCTGATGTCGTCGTGTACATAAAAGAGCGTAACCTTTTGACCTTTTCTTCCCCCACTCACATATTTTGACCCGTTGTCCGTTTAGTTTTTCACATGTCCCGACAAAGGACAACAAGCGACAGACCTATGGACAGACAGTCCTAGGCACAGGTGAATTTTCGTTGGACGATTCGGAGGAGAGTTGATTCGGCGGCGGCCCTCGTCGGTTTTTTGATTTCGAACAATGCGCTGATCCCGCATAATTTATATGATTTTTCTCTATAAAACGAACGAGAGTCGGAGTTTTCCCACCTTTATTAAATTGTATTGATATTGAGTCTTGGTTCGAGTTCATAAACGGGCGTCTTCTTCTATAGCGAGCCCGTCTGGGCCTTCGCTCTTCGAGTAAATATGTATTTATATTTTATGCGTGGCACATAAATAATGTCGTTTATTGCCCGAGGTACCGGGCCTGACACATTTGTTGTTGTTGTTGGGGAACCCAAGGCAAGGTAGAGAGCGCGAAAGGGAGAGCCATTGTTTTCGCTCAGTGACAATAACAATAACAACTAGCTAGGAGGAGCAGGCTGACAGTAGAGCGGGTAGACTAAAAAATATCCTGTAGTTATAAAATAATAAGAAAAATATAATAATAATTTAAAAAAAAATTTTTTTGTATGTTATGTATTTTATTATTTTATTTTATGTTTTTGGTTTATTTTTTACTAATTAATATACGTTAATTATTTTATGTGTTTTTATGTTTGTTTTATTTATATCGTCCCTTATTTAATTTTCAAAAATATTTTATTATAATTAGTTGTATTATATTTATTATATTACTATTAATATATCAACCATTTTTTGTTCTTTATAATTTTTTTTCCTTTTTTTTTTATTATTATTTTTTTTTTTTTTTTTTGTTTTCCGTTATTTATACGACCTATGCAAACGTCATAGAAAATATAAGTATCTCTATCCATTTCCACCTTAAGTTAACTTCAACTAACTGAGTTTTCCTTTGGCTTTTCCTATTTGCAGGCGAGAAGCCGTTCAAGTGCGAGCACGAGGGCTGCGATCGTCGTTTCGCCAACTCGTCAGACCGCAAGAAGCACTCGCATGTGCACACCTCGGACAAGCCCTACAACTGTCGCATCAACGGCTGTGATAAGTCCTACACACATCCCTCCTCACTTCGCAAGCACATGAAGGTAAGTTCCAGGAGATTACCAACTGCCAGTTCCCCCATCAACCATCTCGTCATATCCTACTCCCTACCCGATCCACTTCAAGTCGCAGCCGAAACTGATGAAGCATTTTGTGTTTGTTCTTCCTCTTGCAGGTGCATGGCAACATTGACGAGAAGTCACCGTCGCACGGCTATGACAGCGAAGGCGAGGAGAGCTCCAGCTCGAGCATTGTCACCGGTGGCGCACAGACGCCGCCCTCGACCCGCCTGGACGGCAGTGCCGGCAGCAGCAGCGGCGTCAGCAGCTTAAGTGGCGGCAGCGGCATTAAATCATCCCCGCACTCAATCAAATCGGAACCAAATCCATTGCACAGCGTGCATCTGGGTGCCTCGAGCAGTGGCAGCAGCAGCACGGCCAGCAGCAGTGCTTCGCACCTGTTGCAACAGCAGCAACAGCAACAGCAGCAACAACAGCAGCAGCAGCAGCAACAGCAGCAGCAGCAACAACTTGCCGCACATCAATCGCTGCACTCTGTGGACGCATCGAAATCCTCTCCTGCCTTGCAGCTGATGGCATCCTCTGCGTATCTGCCACCACCTCTGGGACCACCACCCTCGCTTAATCATCATCATCACCATCAGGCGGCAGCAGTTGCCTCGGCAGCAGCCGCCTCGCCGGGCAGCGCTGCTGCGGCGTCGGCTTCTATGCTCGCCGTCACTGGGCATCACAATCATCATCTGCTCTATCATCCGGCCGCACAACATCATCCGCCCAGCGATTGGTATCACACGGCAGCGCCCGCTGGCAGTGCGGCAGATGCGATGAATCCCTTGAATCACTTTGGCCACCATCATCATCATCATCATCTTATGCATCCGGGCGCGGCGACAGCGTATTGAGATTGGGAGAACTGGTGGACCGATGATCCGCCGCTCCCACCGATGCCGCTGGCAACGACAACGACGGGATCGGGATCGCCGTCGGCTTCGGCGTCGTCAACATCGGCAACGGTAGCGGCAGCGGCAACGGTGTCCACCATGCTACCGCCCGAGGAGCCATCATCCTCTGGGCTGGACTGGATCTGCTGTCAGCGTCTGCAGAATTTGGCGCTTGTCGCGCAATGTGAAAACCAAATATTTCTGAAAGTTGAAGAAAGCACTTTAAACTTTTTACCTGATAATTGAAAAATTGCTGTTAAACAAAAAAAAGCTATTTAGCCGTAACTATAACTTAACACAAATCGAGTTGAGAGTTCTCGATACTGCGATTATTATTATTATTATTATTATTACCCTTATCCATATGATTATTATGTATGTATTTTAATATAATATACACAAAACAAACACACAGGAAAACAAAAGAAACACAAAATTGCCTAATTTTTTGCTAATTGAATGTTGCCCTTATTTAGACGTAGTTCCCTAGTTCGAGATCGAAGTTCGTTATCGATAATAATTGTAAATTAAAATGCAAATCAATTACGATAAATGTATAAAATAACCTAATTATATCTATATGATAATCTACACTGTAATTACTTAAGCATATTGACTATGTAACTTTTAAGTATTAGCAAATTTTTCAAGCTGCTTCTCACAACCACACACGCACACACACACAAACATGAAACACTGAGAAAATCTCATAGAATTACTGAAGATTCTCCAGCTTTCTAGTACAAAAACAAAAATGGGAAAAAAATTGAAAAATATCGTAAATACACTGTAAAAAAATAATTGGATTGAAAAGCTACTCATATACGTACATACATTTTCGGCCTTAGATTCCCCCAAAACCCTCAGCTTAAGTACACAAGATAATATAAATTAAACACACGAAAAATAAATATAAAGCAAAACTATAAAAAGAATACAGACATTTGTTTTTATTGCGGGTGAATTGAAATGCATTTCAATTTGTTTTTATTTTCTTACTCCAATTTAATTTAATTATTTCTCGCAGTGTGTTTAGAAAATACATTTGAATCTGCAGCCTGAGTTCGATTATTTTATGGTCCCAAGTTTTACAGTGCCCTTGAGACAATTTTAACGCACATTCACTAAACGACGCCCCCACATCACATAAAACTGATCCCAATTAAAGACCGTGTACCATTGCCATTAGCAGTCTCAGCCCGCTAATGAAACAACTAATTGAAATGCAAATGAAATTGCAATTTTGATCTGTTAATTAACGCGGCATTTCGTGTGTGCTTCGCTTCTTTTGGAATTTGACGGAATTCCGTCATGAATATTTATCCAAAGCATTTAATTATTTATGTTTCTCTATTGTTTTCGTTTTTTTTTTTATTTTTGGTTTTCTAATTTTATTTGTTAATTTGTTTTGATGGCTTTCGCGATTCGCACAGCGGTGCCAAAAATATTTATGCTTCGTCTTTGGTTTCATCGGAACGGACGGACAGACCATCAAAGTTTTAATACCAACGAGACCATTACAGCGGCTATTATCGAACGCTGTTAATCAACATTAGCATAACATGGAACGGCTACCAGCTGTTATCGTGATTCACACTGCGAGAAACGGGGCAATATAAGCTGAGGTGGTAAGTCAATTAAACTGGTTAAATTGAAGTGCGGGAACTACTAGGAAAAAGGACAAAACATTTTATAAAAATGTACATTGAATTATGACTTACATCTATTTGAAGTTCAGCTATTGCTTTTTATTATATATTATAAATAATCTAGAGATTAGAAAAATTCTTGAAAACATATTTATTAAAAATATTCTGTATACATTTTGCATACCCAAATATTATTTATCTAATCCTTTATTTATTACAAATAAAATTATTTCTATTGAATCTTCCCCTTAGATTAATCTATAACCATAATACAGAATAAATGGTTAATTCTTTGAATATTATGAGTATAAACAGATATTCTTTATAAATATACAACTCCCCTTGGGCGTTGCAAAGTGAAATTTTCTCCTCCTCGTTTTTTTTTTGGCAACAAAATACTATTTTAGGTGATGAAAAGGCCCGTCAAGCCCGGCCACGGTTGTTAGCACTCTGCGAGTAGGAAAAATCAAACGATTTATGTTTTTTTAATTAACCCAGCAATTTGTTACGTGCCTCAAACTGACACACACACACACGTACGCACGGCAGCTCGCCTGGCTGAATAGGGGAATGGGAGAGTCTCTCTGTGACTCTCAGCCCCATCTGCGGTGTGGCACGGCAGAGACGCGTTTGTTAGGTGCGCTGTGCGGGCATAACGAATTCATATTTTGATTTATTGAATAGAAATCGATTGGATTAATCTAAAGAAATTATATTGCCGGCTGCCGGCTGAAAATCTGCCACGTCTGTGGCCCCAGAAGATGTAAAAGGTGAGCGCACAAGGTGTGCGTCGAGGAGAGTCGAGAGAGTTTGGAATTGAAATTAAGGAAAAACAGGCAGAAAACTGTTGTGGCGTGCAATTAAATTTCTGTAAAAGAGAAGGAGATAGCGCGACAGAGAGAGATGGAGAGAGAAGAAGAGTGAGTGAGCTTGCATGTGCTGAACATGTTCGAAAATAAAAACAAATTGTGAACAGGTTTGACTGCATTGACTTAGTTAGAGGAAAGTGCAGAAACCTCAGATTTAAGGCTGGTTGATTATTTAGTAGAGAAGGAAAAGAAAAACATATTTTCTTTATATTAAAACTATGTTTCAAACGTCTTAAGGTTTATCTATCGCATTTAGTTGGATTAGATGAACGTCTTTACTGGCTTCACTCCCAATCATTGCACATATTTATGTATGTCTGCAGTCATATCATTGATTTTCAGTTATTGAGAGACAACTTGGCTGTGCATTAAGCCCATATTTCACTCACTTTAACTGCAGCCAACAACATACTCCAAGTCGACCATTTAAATATTCCAACACTGGCGCAGCTGTGCGAAACGGCAAGGCGCGCAAGCTTTTTTTTCCCACACGGAGGAAACCTTTAAACAAATCAAACGACGACCACACAAAGTCCACCAACAACAACAAACAGATCAATGGCAACAACAACGACAAGCGGCGTCAACAACTGATACAAAAAAAGCCAAAAAAATGGCCAAAAACACGCCGCAGACAAAAAACTTGTTGACACAAAGCTCTACACCCATTGTGCCTGCATTTCCATCTCGCTCTGTTCTGCTGGCTGACAACTGCCTTGCGCTCTCTCTCTCACACACACACACACAGTTAACCGTTCACTTTGTGTCGGCACAATTTAAGTTTCAATGAGCGACTATTTGTTGCAATTTAAACTGAACGCGTTTATAAATTGACGTCGAAAACGAGCGCGCATAGAACGGGCAAATGCAGTGAGTGAGACAAAGATAGGAAAAGGTAGAGGAAGAGGGAGAGAGCGAGATACTGTTTGACTAGTGACAGTAGGCAGCCGGGGACAGACACGCTCTGCCACCTTCGCTGTGGTTGTTGTTTTTTTGTTGTTGTTGTTGTAGAGGTGACTATATTGGATAGCGAAATAACATCAATTAACTGCGACTAGTTAGTATAGTCGAAGTCGGAGTTGTTTGGCTTTTGTGGTCAACTAATTTGTGCGGTTGGCAGTTTTAATTTAGCTTTTTAAATTGTTAGTTTAGTCCCTCATAAAATGTTGCAAAATCAACAATCACAACAGGCAACAACAGTTATTATATTAGCGATATCGTAAACTTGAGTAATACAGATTTACAGACACAGTTAAATGCATAGTTTGCTTAATAGAGTTCAGATTTTGTGTGATTGATAATAGGAGTTTCTTTCCAATATTTAAAAAAAAGAATTGTTTCCTCAACTCAAATTAACAATTTCATTCCTTTAAAACCGGACGATTAAAATTAAAACCCATAGAATATACTTTCCAATTTCCAAAAACCATTACAAATACATTAACAATTACAAAATACTATTATCAACAGAAATCGTATGCAGCGTTCACGAATTATGATCTGAACTTGAAGAACTAATCGGCCTTTAACTAAAGGAGGAGGAGAGGTAAATATTTTATTGTGGTCAGCCTAATTGCCTTGCCGAAGTCTCAAAGTTGTATCTTTATACGTTGTTGACTTATCGACTTGATAAATTAAATTATTTATTTATAGGGGCGTTGGGCATGGTAGCCAAAATTTTATATAAACTTCGTCTGCGTACATTATACGGAAATCTTAATGCCAAATTTGGTGTCTCTCTCTCTCTCTCTCTCTTTGAATTAGCCTATATCTGTTCACACTTAAGAGACGGAAAAGGACTAATCGACTCAGCTAGTGTGCCATAATACATATAAATATATAAAATACTTTGTGGGGTCTGCCACGCCTCCTTCTGCATATTATATATATTTGTAAAATAGCCTTTTTTGACAATTTTTAACTGTCGAATGGATAAAATACTCGTATCATATCTGTTTTTTAAAATTACTTGCATAGCCCTAAAGTTTTCATAAAGGAACAAGCATATTAAATACTTAGCCCACAAATGAAAACTAACCTACTTTAAACTAACATCATTTAGCTTCAAATTACCCCTTTCTCTCCCTTCATCACTCTGGGGAGCGTAACAAGTTCCAAGAGCTCTTTGCATTGTTCGATTCTAGGCAATTTGTTCTTCTCGGCAAGATCTATAGGGCCGCAAACCAAGTTATCCTTGGCAGACAAAAGACTCTAGTAAATTAAAAAGCCACGCAACTTAGCGTTTCATTTGTAAAACGATGAAAACAATAAACCGCTCCCCACATCACAACAAACACAATCTATAATCGATAATCGACAATCGATCGCGGCAGACGCATTGGCACCAACAATAGTCGCACTTAATGATGCTTTTTACACTTGGCTAATAGTTTTTTGATACAACATTTTACGCCAAAGCCAAATTACAATAGTCACACACACGCACACGCACTCTCACACACACACACACACCACTGCCTTGGCCACACGCAAGCGAAACTTAATTAGTTTTCAAAGTGCAGCAACAAAGATGATAAATTGAAGAGCGCAGAGCAAAGTCCCAAGATGCTGCTTCCAAGCTGTCTGGAAAGATCGCGTCTGCAGTCGATATATTGAGTTGCGATGTCAGGCGGCAGGGGAAGATCATTAAAATTACAGAGTTTCCCAAGAAATACTTGTTTTGCTCGATCGACGAACAGCTCGAAACAGCTGGTAGACCGACGTTCACATCAAAAAAACGTTGTAATTTTTCAATAAGCAACCACAAAACTAAATTAGCTGAGGTCCATGCAAATTTCACAGGAATCAAAAATGCGAAATATTCAAATAAAGAACTGAAAAAATGATACTAAAAGATTATGAATAAGGGATTGGTACTATTTGTTAAGAAAATCGAAGATGAAATACTCTTCCATCTGGTTAAATGTCAGAAAGGATTGGAAAGAGATGAACTGTTTATGAATTTATACCTTGCTTTATATTAAAATCAGCTAAATTATTGTATTTTTATAAATATATTTATAATATTATCTTGCAACCTTAACAAACATATTTTGATATTTCAATATCTTTTTTAAATAAATATAATTGTAAGATAGGTGTTTGTCATAAAACAAGTACAATTATAATCTTGTAAAGATATAGTTAAACTTTATATATGTTATGCATTAATTAAGTTTATTAAGTAGATCATTTAAAATCGTATGTTCTCTAATTATGCATATTAGACACCTTTGTAAGGGCATTAAAAAATTGAAGGCAAAAGAAGAGGTTTTCTTACCAAGTCCGTTGCAGTCGCGTGTGACTTATGACTGAAGCTGGGCCCGTCCGTGGATTCTGCGATCTGCAGTTCTCTCTCGCCGACTTCGTGTGTCTCGTTTCGTTTCGTTTGGTTTTTCGGTGTCCATGTGCAGACAGTTGCGAAATTATATTTGCGCAGCGTCATGAAGCACCATTGTGTTAAGAGCAGCCTTGCCTGGACCTGGAGCAGGGATCGAAGACGAGTTGGGCATGTCCAGCATGTGAAGCTATGGAAGAGAAAAGGGGGAACACAGGCAAGTCTTGCCCCGCCGATTTGTCAGTGCAGACGAATAGTTTAACTGGCCAGGGAGAGCAGGAGGCTGGTCACAGGTTGCTGCGCTAGACTGCGCTGGCCAAGTTGCCCGCAGACGGACATCATCGTCATCGTCGTCATCGTGCTATTCAAACAAATGATTTACAAAATGTTAAATGAATTATGCATTTTGCATATGCGACTCTGCCGCTTCGTGCCATTTTTCATATTAGCTGCAAGTCCCAGCACCAGCTACAGTCCCAGTCACAGCACCAGCAACAGTCCACTTCCCCTTTCCCTTGCTCCTTTCCCGTTCCAGTCCCTGTCATATCCCCACTCGCAGTCCCATTTCGAACGCCAATCCATGTCCGAGTTTGGGTGTACCTGTGCCTGCGTCTTGGATATGGTGTTGGCTTTAATAAATTGGCGTGGGGTGCGCCTGCAGCAATTGTTGTTGTTGTTGTTGTTGTTTTCCTTGTTGTTGCTTTCCACTTCTTGCTCTTCGCTTTGGGAATCCCATGAACGATTCGCGCAATGTCAATGCCTAAGCAAATATAGCGCTGCTTTTGCAGAAGACCTTTATAATCAAGTCATATAAATTGAGTGCATTTTTCACGATAAATGAAGGGAATTGTCTAAATTATGCCGTCTGGCCGATCATGTCGATAGTCCTGAGTGGGCCCCTGAGAATGTTACGATAGCTGTTCCAGCGCCTTTGGTGGGTAGTTGATCAGTGTGCTTGCGTGTGGGTTGGTGGGAATCAGAAATGGAGATGAGCCACCTAAACGGTTGGGGAGGTTGTAAATGAAGAGACGATAAGAAGATGGTCTGAAAGATCTGGAGGCAGTAAGTAACTTCAACTAAATTACTTATAAGAAATGGAAATATATAGTTTATAAAGTTTGGGAATATTCCTCTACTCGCAGATATTAGATAATGAAAAATGTTCAATTTGATTCTAATTTTATAAAGCCAAATCCACTTGAAAAATTTAGAAACTTTTATCAAGATTTCCCAAGTTTTGACTGCAACTTTCGACTCATCAAGTGTATTTACTCGAACCGACGAAAACTATCAAAAATGTTCCCTAAGAAAATACACAAGGTCTCTCTCTCACCCTTTCTCTCTCTTGCTCTCACTTGCGCACATGCAGTATCATCGTAAATTATAAACATATCGAACGGCACATCATTATAAGAAAATCCAGTGATATATCCGAAGATATACGAACTCGCGTGAGTTCTCATTAGGCAGGTGAAATATGTTGATGTGCCTTAAAACAATATTTGGCCACTTTTGGCCGAAGCATTGCTCGGTTTGTTCAATGTCGAAACTTGTGTGTTTGGTTAGCAATTAAAGGGGGCTATCGATAGTGCAGTCAGAGAGCGAGATAGATAGAGTGTAGAGTGCAGCGCTGCAGCAGCAACCCCAACCCCAACCCCAGCAACATAATGTCTATGCTGACTGTCGGGCTGATGTTGTAAACAACAGGGGCTGCATATTTAGTATGTGTGAAGACAATGAATGTGCAACACGGGGCAGCAGCAGTTCGACTGGGAGTAAGATATGGGGAATAGGCTATATAGGTAGTCGTGCGGATCGGCACTCGAAGAGCGAGACTAGTTGTAGCCACATTATGCTACACTTTCTATCCTTCTCTTTCTCTCTCTTTCTCACTCTCCTCAACTCCTTGCTTTCCTCGCCTCTTTACAGCGACCACTTGAGAGACCGCATTGCCTTCAGCAAGACTCTTGGACTACACTAAAACTGATTTATGACCTCTGACGGGCCAGACTTGAAGGCGGCTGCCAGTTTAGTTTTAGCTCGCTGAAAGTTTCAAGTATTTCAGGCACAAATGCTCTTCGAATTGCCGATCTATTCTGAAATTCCATATGAATTCTCGCAACCTTAGAAAAGATCAACAGAAGAAATTTCTTAAAAACTTTGTATTGCCATATTAAAGATAATTGGTTTAATTCATTCATCAAAATAAATAAGAGTGAAATTTATTTTTTTATCAAGCTCAACAATTATTTGCTAAAGCTCTTTTACAAAATATGATCATAAAATATAAATATATAACTTCTGTGTTACGACCCGGTTAGATTGTTTCTCTGAACTATTGCAACGAATTTTCGAGTTTTCTTTGCGAATTTATGGCAGTGAAGTACTTTTCTGGATCATATGGCAAAAGATTGTTGTCATTTGGAACTTTTACTGGCTGTTCACTGTAATAGTTCGTACAAGCTCGTAGTGCTCGCTCGGCTAAAAGTGCAACATGTTGCTTATAACTGAGTGGTCCCGAATCATTGGGATCTTTGGGCATTTGCACCGTCTCGTCATCATCTTCGGGATGAGTGCGACGATAGAAACGCACACTCGGCACGTAGTTGGACATGCTACCGATGCTGCTGCGATACGAGCTGTAGCTGCTATTTGGGGTGCTTATATCTAACTTACTATCACTGCAGGGTGTCAAAGGTATATCAAGTATTTCGGTGTCATTCTCCGACTCCGACAGTTTTTTAGTGGCTTTCTTTTCGTTTCCAAGTTCGTCATCGGTTGGATATTGCATCGATTTATCATCGCTGGATATGCTGGACTGGGAGAACTCATTCTTAATCTCAGACTTGCTGGAACTTCCACTCTGTGGCATTTCCACACTGATTTCGTCTTCCTCTTCAGACTGCTTTATATTCAAAGTTCTAATGGGACTACAAGCGTGGTCACGGTAAGTCTTAAGCGGCGTTATAGTTCCGGATCTGCTAGCTCTTCTGCGAACAGGCGTTCTTTTACTTTCCAAATGACAGTTAGTAGTGCTTCCTGAATCATATTCTTTGAATATAGTTCCTTTATCATAGGGAGTTACTAAACTTGTTCGCATATTTTGGGACTTATGTCTTTTAGTCGATCCTTTAACTGATTTAATTCTTTGTCTGGATCTTTCCACCTCATGTTGATACGACGAAGTCTCAGAACACACTGTTTCATCTTCCGCAATTTTAGATGATTCTTTAATTTTTTGGTACTGGAATTTTCTTAAGTTTTTCTTCTTATTCCACTTTTCAGAAACTCGTAAATTCTTCATTGGCTTACGTTCATAATCCTGTAAGGAGGAATCTTCGTAAGTGTCTGAGGTATAAGAATTACAATTTTCAATAGCTTCTCTTTTTCTATATGTTATTTTCTTAAAAGATTTTACAGAATCGTCAATACCAATAGAGTCTATGATACTATTTGAGCCTTGCTCCAATGACTCAAGCGAAGTTTTTGCATTACTCTGATCAGAATCTGGTAGATGTTTTTCTGCAAGTAGTATACTATTATCTGACATGTGGCTAGCTCTACTTCTACAAGAACCTCTTCCTCTTACAAGCTTGGATTCAGCTCGATTAGTGATCTTCTCTTCTTCTATGGCTTGAAAATCTTCTACTGAAGATACCACACTTTGAGCAGAAGAAAAGGACTCCAATTTATTTGTACGTTTCCAAGATTTTGGTCCGTCCTTATGTTCAGCTTCAATCAAGTTTCTTCTTATATATTGCCCCTCTATATCTTCGTTCTTTTCGATAAAAGAGTCCTCATCTTGATCAGTAGAATATACTTCATCGCCAATGAGATTATTTTCATTCTTTATATGGGAATCAGATTGATTACTTATTAAAGAAGATATCTTCGTCATTTGGAAATCTTCATTAAAAGATCTTTTATTTTTAGTAGAAGACACGCTCTTGTTGATAACTTTTTGATGATTCTTCTGCTTCTTTAAATGAAACTCGGATTCAATTTCAGTTTCATTTCGAAAGTATTCTGGATTTTCAATGATCTCAACTTCAGATGGAACTGTGAACTCTTTTCCATGATAGGATATTTCTGAGTAATCATTTTTTACACATTGAACTTTTCGAGCAGAAGAAGTACGAATATTTTTCGAATGACTTTCTTGTTCGTTTCTACTTCTCCAGGATTGTGTGTGTTCCAAGTGGTTGAATTCAACTCCTGAGACTGAGATTTTCTCTTTATTTATCTCATTTGCGTCGCAAATTTTATGAGGATATTCGATTAAAGAATTCCCAGTTCGAGCAGAAGAAGCGGGGGTCTCAGGAACAGCATTCTTTAGGTTTTTTGAATGGGACTTTGTTTTATTTTTGTTTCTACAGGATTCTGGCTGATCAATGTACTTAGACTCAGCTCGGGCTGAGAGCTTTTTCCCTTTATACACTTCCTCCAATTGAGAGTTTGAAATAAATGCAGAAACAACCCCAGTTATAAGTTCCTGTTGATTTTTCAAACGGTGCTCCGGCTTTTCCACACGATTAGTTAATGCTTCTGATTTGTTTTTAATAAGTGGTTTAACGTGATAAATTTCACAGTGATCGAACTTTAGTTTCTCAGTCCTTTTATTTGTAAAGTTTCCTATGTGAGAGGCTTCACTATAAAACTTATGGGACTGATCTGAACACTTGATCTTTACGACATTGTCTGTTGATATTTTTTCAGAATTTTTAAATTTTATTTCCTTGAAACTTTCTTGAGGTGGTTTAGCCTTCTGACCTAGTTTTCTGGTTGGTTGACGATCGATCGGTGCTTTTATTGGAGTTTTGTACTTTCCTTTGCTTGATTTAATCTCATTCTCCGCTTCGTATGCTGCAAGCGATATATTTTCACTATAATCGGAAGCTTCTGTTGTCCAATCATCCAAATTGCCTTCTTCTATGCCATTTACCCAGTGTTTAGTGCAATCTGTGGGATGAACGTGATCAAAGTGCGTTTTGACTCGGTTTGTTATGTAAAATTTACAAATGCTCTCAGCATTTCTCTGCCGAGCCACCGATTCCTCATAAATTTCGCTATACACCTGGCTATAGCTTTTGGAATCTTCACTCGTTGCTCGAGATATTTGGCTATTAGTTTCCGCATCTGTGCAATCTTTGGCATCGTCGTTAGGTTTCTTTTTCGATAGCATGATTGGTTTGCTTTCATTTTGATCTGTCTGCAAATGATCTGTGCGTGATCTTCCAGTTTGGTTTGTCAACTCTTCAGATACCCTTGCTCTCTGTTCCTTATTATTCTCCCTCCCATACTTGTCACAAAAGAGCTCATCGCTTTCATCTAAGCGATAACTGGATGAAAACTCAGAGTCTTCCATAATAGATGCGGTGTTTGAAGAATTACTATCCAGCTCCATTTCATCATCATCCAATTCTTGTTCTTCCGATGCCGATTCACGTGACATAGCATCGAATTGCACAGCAGGAGGACGCATCTTGGGATTGATTTATGAAACGAAAGGACCCTCGATTGCCGCAGTGGGCATATTACTAATTTCGCTCTTTTAAGTGCTAACTGGGTTGGAGTTCAGGTGTTCTATGTATTCAATGTATGTTCTACATTGAGTTTGACATAAATTACATTGAAGATGCGTTATCACCGACATAGATTTCATCACAATAACGAGCCATGCTTTCGTCAGGCACATCAATTAGATAACGACCCGATGCCACACACAATATAACACACAACTTGGCAGCCAAAAGGGAGCCAGCCAGGGCAGAAGAGTCGCACCAAGTACCGCCCTCCGTTCAACACGACCACAAAATACAGAACGCAAATCAATTAGTTGCAGCTCGAAAAAGATTCTAACCAAAAATCTCTATGGAAGGCAAAAACAAGAGGAGAAATTGATTGGGTAAAGCAGAAACTTAAATACTCTCGAAATAAAATATTGGGGTGGTCTTAGTTATCTGAGTAGAGTTAGGTAATCAGCATAAATGAAATCAGAGGAAATTAAAGCAGATAAATCAAGGAAATTGATCTTCGAAGTTAATAATTGAAAATTTGTTTTGCAAGTATGTATAAAATATAAGAGAAAGATCCATGTTACTAACTATATTTCACTAAGAATATGTTGGCTGAACAATGACTATATTTTGAGATAACTGGAACATTGGCTTGAATTGACAGAGATATGTATATAATTGCATAACATAGTAATGCAAGAAATCTTTCTATATAATTTGTGACATGCATAACATATTAATGCAAGAGAACTATGCACTACCCCGGGCTTCAAACTTGGAACCGCTTAGTAAAGATCCCTTTGTATAAATAAAACTATTGTATGTTACGAAGCAAACAATATCGTAGTACTCGTCGTACCCGTCATTATAGTGTACTCAAAATGTTGAGAGACATCAGCCCAAAACTCAACTTGCCCACACAAGGGGCCCTCAAACTGCTGCACTTAATTGGGCGAAGAGCATGAGTAGAAGCTATAAGGGGGATGGGAGGCAGATGCGCTGCTAGTTCTGGTTAGCTGCTGCTGGTGCTACCAGAAGCTAGAGGCCGATCCGTTAGCATGGCCATTAATGTCACTTAGCAGCTAATTATGCAGCGCCTTGTGAATTACTTTATAATTTGTTGCTGCACCGCGTACCAAAATAAATAAAGAAAACGAGACGCAGAGGAGACGTACATAAGGGGCAGCCAAGGGGCAAAGGTGATGCAGAGGAGATGCAGAGGAGACGCAGAGGAGACGCAGAGGAGACGCAGAGGAGTCGAACCGAGCAGTCAACTCCAGCAGTCAAGCGGCAAATTTTTGTTCGAGTGGATCCCAGACAGAAGCTATGTATGTGTAGGGAAGGCATGGCCAGCCGCCAGTTTGGCTGCCGACTATGGCTACGTGGTCGAGAAGGTCTTCCGTCTGGACGTTGTGCCAGCGGCTTCTCCTTCTGTGCCATGGCGCGTGCTGTGGGCGTTTACTTTAATTTAACTGCCTACCGAAACAGCCCTCGGGGTCGGAGCAGCTACCATCTGTACAGGCACAAAGTGGGCGTGAGTTTTGCTGCTGTTGGTTCAATTTCAGGGAAATTATGTTGTCTGCCGGCGAAACTTAAGTTAGTAGTTGCAGCTGGTTACCAAGCTGGAGCAGCCACTCCGTCTGGAGCTAAAACAAAAGTGGAGCTAATAGGAGCATTTGAAAGTTGGCCACCTCTACATGAAGGTTGAGGGAGCTCAGTGCGAGAGCCAATTATAAGTAGATTATGCTTTCGAGACTCTTTTGCTTCTCACAAATTATTTTAATTTTGTTATAGAAATTTGTAAAGTATTTTTGTTCTCTTGAGTTATTACTAATAATAATAAATATGTTAGCTCTATTGCTTCATTCCGCGTAAATCTTCTCCAACACAGACCTTCTTCCTATCTCATCGTATCTTTTTTCGTACTTTTCAGAGTTCTGTGGAGTTCTATCTTGTAACCACGGAAGTTATCATAACATGTACTTAAACCAATCTATTCCAATTCCTTTCTTAAACTAAACAACTCAATATCTTAGATCTTACAGCTCTCTTTTCTCACATTTACTACTGTGATCTATAACTATCTTCTTCTTATCTCTTGACACTTAATTTCCAACTAGCAACCTGAGCAAACTCAAGTTATCTCGCTCTTGTTCGGGCTTTTGATCTTCACGCCTTGGCATCTTGGCACGCTTCAAGTTGCTGCCTCCATTGTGTTTCAAGTGTTAATTAGACAAAAGCTAATTAAAAATTTTACGCACACTCTCGCTCAGCGCCAGGCTGAAACTACCAGAGTAGGCCCCCAATCAGGCTCAGATCGCTGTTGCACTCGCAGCCTGAGTCGCGATTCGAAGAAACTGAAACTGAAGACGATTCCAAAAGCGGAAAGATACATTTATTAAAGTCGCTCAGAGTCGGCGCGATTGGACCTGAAGCTGGAGTTGGAGATGGAGTTGGAGTTGGAGCTGGGGAGCATAAATCGTTGAATGACATGCGACAAAACGTGCAGGTTACAATTCAGCCAGCGGCCCGATTGATACGTGAAGACCTGTTTCTGCAGCCCAGGCAAGGCAAGGACCCAACGAGGCTTGAAGATCGACTATCGACGATCGATGGCTGATGGGTAATTAAAAATTGATCACGTTTAACAAAATGCTACCGAAACAATATATCACAATGCGATCGGGGGGTAGGAGATGGAGACAGTCTCTTGCTCTGTTGACAAAGTCGCAAAGACGATCGCAAATCGAAGATTGGACGTATCGATCGGTTTGCCTGCCACATTAGAGTCAGCAGTACCTCAGAGTCTGCGCTCTATCTCTCTCTCTCTCTCTCTCTTACTCTGCCTCTGGTTCTGTCTCGCTCTTCTTGGTTGTTTTTTTGTTTGCCCCCTTGTCAGTCCATCAATAATTCATTGCGGCTGAGTGATCTATTCAGCGAAACGAGACGATCGCCGCGAAGGATCGCGAGAAAAAAGATATTCCGCTTGTCAGCTACGGCGGGCCACAAGTGTTTTTCTTTATGCACTTGTATTATGCCAAAACAAAATTGTGCCATAAATATAATAATGATAAGAGCAGGAGAGCGAGAGGGGTTGGACTACACAATGGACAATCGATCGATGTTCCGCTCATTATTGTTTGCGAGTTGAGGAACCCTTCAGAACGGGTGTTGCTTTTTCACAATGCACTGTTGCAGCGGCGGCAAGCTCCTCAACGAGTCTTCCTGACTTGGTTTGCTCTGGCCCGGAGCTGGAGCTGACAAAAGGAATGCCAATGATGTGGAGTTTGATTGAAAATTGCCGCTGCATTTTTGACAGCACTTCAGAAATCGTATTAATGCGTGTGTGTGCAATGCGGTAGGCCAAGCAGTTCTCTTTATCTTTCTCTCTCTCTCTGCCTCCCTCTCTTTTCACGGCTAGCTTCGTTATCTTTTGGCCCTGGGCAGGCTTTAACCCTTGACACAACATTGCGAGGTGTTGACAAAACATAAAGTTCGTGTGAATGCCAACACGTTGTGACAATTGTTTGACAACAACACAACACAACTATGAAAAGGTCCTCGGCACAGGCAGCCAGTCAGTCGGCCAGACCCCAATGCCACTCTCTTCCCACAAGCATCCCTCCGTCTGCCTCCTCCTTCTTCTGCCGGTACCCAGCCTCAGTCGCTGGCCATCATCGATAACATTTGCAGTTGTTGTTGCCGTTGTAAAACGTGCAGAACGCGCGCGAACATTTCAAATATGCAAATGCCACAGTGAGGCAAGAGGCAAAGAGGCTAACAAAAATGTCAAACAACATGTACGAAAATAAAAATGCACTTTTTTATGTGCACTTTACGGAAATGATTGAGATAAATTTGAAATAAAACGTGTAATTATATTAATAATGTAATGTTTTTAGAAATATTTAAAGAATGACTTTAAAAAAAGTTGCTAAATGTACCAACAGAGTGAACTTGATATTGAATTTACTTCGTTACAACTGAAGTAATATTTAAGACCTAAAATACTTTATTTATTGGATAAACATTTTTTTATATATAAATTAAGGGGATTATATTATTCCAGGTACTTATTTTTCTATAATATTTTTTTTAAGTTTTCATGGCCTAAATCAATTTTTAATGTTAATGTTTTAATTTTGATCATAATAAGCCCTTCTATAGTCGACTATAAATAAACAAATAAATAAATAAATAATATAAAAAATAAAGAAACAAATAAATGCATAAATAAATAAAGTAAATAAATAAATAAACTATTACTTGTCAACCAGTGTTATAACAAGCCGTAACTACCCTTCAACTATAGAGTATACCAAACAATCGTCTAGTGCAATCGTCATCATCATCATCATAGCAGCTTGGCGACGCTGGCGTCGACGTCGACCGCGGCAGCAGCGTAGTTCGTCGCCTTATCGTTTGGGGGCATTCAAAATGTTTGTGTAGCACTGTTGCATATTTTGTGCTTGCTTATTTTTTTTCGAAATTCCGCGAAATTCCACATTGAGCACACATAGACAGCTTGGGGAATGAATTGAAAATTGGCTAATCAAATTAACAAGCGCGACAAATCTTGCTCAGCTGACAGACATTGCGGGCTTAGTCAGCTTGTTAGAGCCATTAGTCATCGACATTCGAGGAGAGTTTAAAAAAGATTTCGAATATCGTACGAACATATGATATAAAAACCTCGACTTAATCACCTAAACCCAATGCGAAAACAATCACTGCGATTGCTCAAGAACACTTATCATGTGCCAACAAATTTCGTATGCTTGCTCTGTTTTTATCCTCCCTTTCCTCCCCTTCCCACAAGTTAACCTGTGCTCTTGTTGTGTTCATCTTGTACGGAGCAGCGCAGGAACAACACCAGAGCCAAAGTCGAAGCCAAAAGCAAGAGCAAAGCATATTGATATCGTGCATATTGATCTTGTTCGGCGATAAGTCTGCTGCGCTGCCTATGCTGTTCGTATGGTCGCGAATATATGTATGTATCGTATGTACACATATAAAAATATTTGCTACGTTCGGCTTAAGCCACTTCCATGGAAGTTGCTCGCATAAAAACAGAGAAGAAAAAACGAAAACAAAAAACAAAGCAGCAAACTCAGAGGAGTCTCGCGAGTCTGGCATTAGACTCCAGTGCGATTTGGTCAGTAGTAGTTGCTGGTTTTGGGCCAAAATGCTTTCGCTTGAACTCGGGGTTGCGCCAGGGTCCAGGCCGATCGGGCACATGTGGCCCAACACCAGCCCAAGCTGGCCCAGCCTGAGCTGGCATTCTCACACGACCCACGACGCTTGGTCAAGCCCGAGCCAGCGCACAGCTGTTGAGGCGCAGCAAAAGGAGCTGGAGAGGAGGCGGCTTTGGGTCTGCTGTCTAGGCAGAGACCGCAACTATAAATTTCATAATGGCAAAGCGGGGTAACCGTTTAACTGCCCGACTTGACTCCTCGTCTGAAGGTCTTTGCATTTCTGCGAATTAATATTCGTGTGATTTTTTATCGTTATTTGATTTCTGCTAAATATATATGCACATATAGGTATATATGGCAGAACCAGAGGGGAACAATTCAAAGTGCCAGTCGTAATTGTTGTGATTGAGTGCAAGTTTTTGCACTCTCTCTCCGTGAGATTCTCATGAAACAGCTGCAGGCACTCTGTGCGAGGATTCCCCAGAAGATTCCCATGTTAGTTTGCTTGCATTTCCCACTAATAACTTCAGCCTTTCTCAGTGATTCTCACACGTGTGCGCCTCTCTCTGCGCGTCTCAAGAAAGTTATGAGCAACTGTTCTAGCGCTTGTTATATGATGTGATAATTCATTTACAGGCCCACAGCAATTTGTGATGCGCCTAAGCCCCTTCTGCCATCTCTCTGGGGCTCAAACTGGATCAGAGTCATTAAACGGCCTCAACTTTAACCTTTTTAATGAGCCGCATATTGTGGGCCGTCGCTCAACCGCAATAACCTGCGAGCATAACCCAAACGACACGCCATATAAAATCATAAAATCTCCTCACATGAAATTAGCCATGGTCGTAAAGGGTCCCACATAAAATGCCAAACAAGAGCGCCAATGTAATTATGCAAAACAAACATTTCAATGGCCCTGCGGGCGGCAGAGGGAAGTAGCAAGGGAACAAGATGCTTTAAGTGCGGAACGTTTGCGGAATTAACTTATTAATTCTACGAGCTGAAATTTCAATTTTTGCGATTGGCTTTCGTATGGCTTTTTTATGGCCAACGGCACACACTGCGTATGTGGAATATCGCCCAAGCAGCGAGGTAAAGAGAGCTGTAAATTAGAGCTACAAAAGGTTGGCTCTCTCACTTTGGTGCGGCGAAGAAGATCCTTAGAATGTTCTTAATTATTCAAATTGTTTTGCAAAGCAAAATTGATACGATTTTGATTAGTTTTTCAGGAATGCGCGAATTGCAGAACACACTCGAAGTTTGCTGCGTGCCTCAGTCGCTATCTTTCTCACTCTCTATCTCTGTCTTCCTCCCTCTTGCTCTGTCTTCTTCCCTCTTCAGGTGAGCACCCAAACAGCAGCGCGTAATTTAATATTTCGTGGCGCCAGCAGAACTATAAAAAAAATCAAAGCCCCTTCCCCAGTTTCAGGCTGAGCTCCAAAATGAAATGACTTAAGCTGCACCATTCATTATGGCAACACGACGCGTCGTTGCTGGCCCGGCTACCCGCTTCAGTTGGTCGCTTGTTCCGAGCCAAGCCGAGCCGAGCCTGGTGGCGGTGGCGGTGACTCCATCTCCAACTCGAAGCCGAGCAGCGGGGCTTGGCCTGAGCATATATTGGTCGCATTGCTTTGCAGATTCGCTGCTGCTTCATCTTCATCATCTTTTGGGACTAGGGAGCACAACAAGCACAGCAACAACAACAGGAGTAGAAGCAGCAGCAACAGCGGCAGCAGGAACAGCAGCAGCAGGTCCAGTATGCCTGGCGCAGTAAAAATGTCTGCGCCAAACACAAATTTTGTGTTGAGATTGCGATCATTTCACTGATATCGTCGCGTCGCATTCAGGCGTGTGCGCAGGCGCAAGCAATCCTTGGCCGCGTCGGCGGCGTCGCCAGCACCAGCAGCAGCAGCAGCGGCAGCGGGAGCAACAACAACAGAGACACAACAAGTTGAACAACGCGTGACGCAAAAATACCAACACAACATTTTCTTGTTGCTGTTGTTGTTGTAGCTGCTGCTGAATGTGGCATGTGACCCTTTCATGTCACTGAGAAATGCACTGAGATAAATTGAGAGTAACTAGAGGAAAGTCTTAAATGAGAAAGATTCATTATAGACCTAAAGATGTACACATTTATGTGTGTAAGATTAGGGATCATATATCAAAGCATCTTCTTCACAATTTATACATAAAAAAATATTTTTATTTAATGAAAAGTCAGAGTGCATCTCTAAATTTTCGATTGCATGGATTAAGTTCAGATTTCAGTAGAAAATTTTGTTTCTTAAACTTTGACTTTATTTACAAAATTTAAAGATCATTTATTCAAAGAATCTTTAGTTTTCACTTTCTAACCTAAGTTATTGTGACTGTCACTCAGAGGATTTCTTTCTCACCTTTGTTATATGTGACTCATGGATATTACAAAACTTTCTCATAACATTGATTTTAATTTCAAAAATAATATGTCTTTATCTATATGTATTCCTTTACAATATTTGATCTTTGATCTTAACATTATAACCTGAATCTAAAATTATTATTAAATTATTATTAATTGAGTATAATACATATATTTCGAAAATTATTTTTGGTTGTTTAACCTTAAGCTTCTTAACTAAATTATTTGTTAACTTTAAATTTAAATTGTTAAATTTAATTTTGAAATGTTATCAATAAGAATTGTAATGCAACTTTTGAGATCAATAAAATAAAATCCTGGAAATAAGTTAATACAACAATCAACAACAATTTGTGACTCACTCACTATCCTGCATCGATTCGCAATTTCCCAGTCATTCAAGTGCTTTCAATGCGTTCTTCCGCCCGTCACTCGATTCCACTTTATCAAGCAACAAATCGACAAACTGTCAAAGTGTTTTGTCAGTGCAGAAATTCGCACATCAAAAGTGCGCTCAATGAATGATATTTTATGCCTTAGTTGCAAATCTGTGGGCTCGCTTTTTATTTCTCTTTTATATTTGTGTGTGTGTGTATTTCGCCTACCTCATCGCCCGTTTCCATAGGGTACACTGGGTAATGTGTATAAAAATTGTGAACATGTGGGAACATTTTTTTTCCAAATGCTGCGCTGGTTTATTTTCATTTTCAGTTTATATGCTGGTCGACTGGCCAAATCGAACTCGCAAACCGAATCTCAGTCTGAATCTGAAACTGAATCGCAGTCTTCAGGCTGAGGCTGAGACTGGAACTGAAACTGAGGTTGACTTTGGTGTTGTTATGTCGTACTCATTTCGTATTTGATTTATGCAGCGAACCCTTTCTAAATAATAAATAAAATATGAAATATGTTGACTTTTTGTTGTTTTTGCTGTTGTTGTCGTTGCTGTTGCTCTTGTCTGTGGCTTGGCCCGTTCAGGAACAGAACCTGAGTTCCAGTTCTCTCTCTCCCTCTCTCTTTCTCTCTTTAAACTGCACTCACCTGAGCGTGCTGTCCCGGCCTGGACTGGCCTGGGGGCTGCTGCGGCGACTGCGAACCGAATCTGGTGTCGTTTTGTTAAATGTCCATCAAAATCATTTTTGTGTCTCAACAAAGCCTCAAATGTATACATCAAATGTTGTCGGACCCATAAATTATATTTGCGGCCAAGTCGACCTCAAGTTTGAGTTTGAGAAGTTGGAGTCGAACTCGGATCTTCACCAGAAATTAAAAGTTTTCAACTGCCAGACTGACAAGTGATTTTTTGGTCAAATCTCTTTTGCTTTCTTTTGATGTGTGTGCTGGAATGGGAGGGAGACGTGCATAGGGGGCGATGGAGTTGCTGGCGCTAGCTGCCTGTCAAATTAGTCCCCAGCTTCACGGTGAATGATCCGACAACGAATCATGCTGAGCGAAATGAGCGATAAGGATAACGTGGTTTCGCCGGTAAAATGGGAAATTGAAAGGAATCGATGGAGGAAGAGAATTAGGACCAGCAGATGAAATAGATGCTGGAAGCAGGAGCAGAATGGAAACCCGAATAGGTGTAGGAGGAATAGCAATCGAAAAAACCTATAAATAGGACAAGGAATAAGGAATTGAAGCAGAAACAGATGTGAGAATCAAACAGAATCAAATATATATACGAGTAGTATAAGTAGGATTGGTAGTAGAAATGAGAGTCTAAAAATGAGTAAAAATATGACCAGATATAGGAATAGAAATAGGAATAGGACTACGAGTAGAAATGAGAGAACTGAAAACAGTTGTAATATGAGAATTAACAGTGGAAAATATGCAGAAATAAGAATAGAGAATGATGTGTGAGTGTAAGTAAGTAAAGTTAGATAAGTTAGTGGAAAAGTTTGCATAAAAATTGATAAGAAGTATAAAATGAAGTAAAAATTGGATCCAAATAGGAATGTGATAGGAACCTATAAACAAGAGCTAAGAATTGGAGTATGATTAAGACTAAAGCTTGATACTGAATAGAATTGTAGTAAGTAATAATGTAGTATAGGAAAAAAAAGAATAAAACTAGCCTTAACGTACTTCCAATTACTTCACACCCTTTTACAGAATTATCTACACTGAGTAGTTAAATACATTACAGAAAAAATACAAGCTATAACTTCTTTGTTTTACGTATTTTGTGTTGCATGCTTGCAGGTAGGAGCTTCGAAATTAGTTCCTATTTAGAGTTTCTTAAATAGCCTTTATCTTAACTTTCCGATTGCAACCAAAGTCACAGAAATCATTTAGCTGTTAAATCGTGATTACTAAAATAAACTCTTTTTCATTAAAATTACGCTCGGAATTCGATTAGTGCGATTTAATGGGGGCGGGCGATGGCGTGATCTGCCTTCAATTATAACACACATTGACAACAAGTTTTATAGTCTTTTAGATCTATGTTTTTATACGGACGGACAGACAGGCAGACAGACAGACGGACGTATCGACTCGTCTGTTGATGCTGATTCAGAATTAATATAAAATGTGAGGTCTGCCACGCCTCCTTCTGCCTGTTGCATACATTTTCGGCTGGCACAAAGTTGTTATACCCAACGGATTGCGGGTATAAAATACAGAATTCTTCCCTTTTTCGCTTTCCATATGCTTTTCCAAGTTCTCTAAGCAACTGCGTAGCAAGTTACTTAGCTAACGACCCTAAAAAGGCCGAGAGGCATTTCCCTCCCCTTCCCCCAGCGTTAAATCACCATTACATAAATCAAAAGTATTTTTAAGCGTTAGGTAAAAAAGAAACATATCAAAATGATGATGAGAGTTGAAAGTGGAGAAAGTACTGTAAATGTTAAGGCAACCGGATAAGCATAAAAATAGGCATTCAAATAAATAGACTCAACCGGATTTGCAGCAAACACGCGTCGTCTGCACCCACAACAGACACGGGAACACAAGGATACCATCCCCCAAAAACTCTTCGTACACACCAACACACACACCTCGATATCCGTTCCGTATATGACGCACTTCCTACGAGCCCAGCCGACTGCTGCAAGTGAAGCCTACGTTGGGTGTGCGGCGGATTCGGTTTGAAGACCCCGTATTATCCTTTCACACGCAGTCCCATTGTTGGGGGTTATTTCTTTTCCTCTTCCTGTTCCTCCCCGTTCGAGTTGTTGCTGCTGCCGCTCGGAAAAAGTCAATTAAAAAAGTTAAATAAATCATAAACTTGGCAGATGATTTGATTGCGGCATGCGCACCAATCCCAGCACAATCCTCGCCAGCTACAATGTTGCCAATAGCCTGGCACTTGGCACTGCGCTGGTGACAGGGGGTGACAGGCGGGGCAGGTTTGTTTGTTTGCCTGAGAGAGGGAGAGAGCGAGGAGAGGGAGGGAGTTGTTGCGGGCGCCGGTGCAAATCTTCCGTATTTACTTTTGGGCTACTGCGGTTGCCTGCCAAGGCTTTGCTTCCTGCATGCCACTGCCGTGGGGCGTGGCGCGCAGGGCGGAGAGGGGTGGGCGGACATCCGCCACGTTGTTGTTGTCGTTGACTTTGGCAATCATAACTGTAACTGCTCGCTGCCAAAATTTATGAAGTGTGCCGTCGTTGACGATGACTTCGCCACGTGTCCTGCGTCCGCCTCGTCTGTTCGCCTTGTCTGTCTGTCCCTTTCCCTCTATGCTCGCCTGTCTGTTGCGTCTGCTCCATTTGAGCTCTGTTCGGGGCGTTTTGCTTTTCGAGCATTTTCATTCATTATTAAAATTTCCTTTTCGCTTTGATTTTGTTGCTGGCATTTATCATATTGCGGCAAATGAATTTTAATGGCAAGTCTCTTTTCCCTACCCCTTCTTCTGGTGCTACTTCTTCTTTGGCTGCATAATTTACGACGCCGCCAAGTTTTGTCGCATCGCATGCCTGACACTTCGTATCGTTGCTTCCTCTTCTTCTCTTCGCTGTTTTTTGGCAGACATCTTTAAGTTGTTCGCACCCACATCCGTTTCCGGCTTTCGGCTGCCGCCGCTGCTGCATATAGTGAAATAAAAGGGACAAACTAGAAAAAAAGACAACACGAATCCGTTCTCACTTGCTCCCCATTTGTTGTTGACCCCCTCGTACTCACTTTCTTTCTTTCTCTTTTACTCTCCCTGCAGCTGTCCCTTTCTGTGGGAGAGCATTGCGCCAAACTTCCTTACTGCGCCAATACGTTTCCGTTTTCCTGTCTGCCCTGACACTTGCAGCATGTTGCGTGTCATTATCTTTTTGCGCATACCCTGTAATTATTGTGAGTCTCCCTAAGGGGTGTTTAATCGTGGATTTAGTGGCTTATATATATGTCATAAGCTAAATTAAGCAACTAGATTTAGCGCCACTTTATTTTCGTCTGCTTGAGAACTCAGAGAACCCAACTGTATCTTACTAAGAATCATTTAAATTGAAGTATTATATGCCGCAGATACACCTCTTAAAAATCGATTTCAAGCATTAAGAACTTAAGAAACTGAATAATTTTTGGCTCTACCAACATAAAGGTTGTTGTTCTTCCTATCCCAGAAGAGTCAAGCTAAAAATACTACTAACCACATCAAATTCTTCCCAAAAACCATTAATTTTCGATTATTCGATCTACAATAATTTCAAAAATATAGCTGACATATTCTACTTACTTTTAACTTACTTAAATATGGAACTTCTAGGGTATTTTACATGAATACCCCCATAGCTCTTTCAATCATTTATTCTTATAGTCTGCTGCTTATTTTTTGGGAGCACACTGTGAATGATTTGATGGTGGCAAATAAAAAATTTATTATGCGTAAAGTTCTCTAACTCGTCACGGGGTCAGAGTTGAGGGCCTTGTGACTTGCCTGAAATTGGCAACGACATCTTCATTCGATAATTAGCTTTAGCTAGAGAGAGCGAGATTTTTGCATTGACAGGCGTTGCGATGTGGCCAACCCTCGTGCTTGTCTCCCCGTCTGCATCATCCACTTTCTTCCCGGCTCTGCTCTGTCAGTGTCAGTGTCATAACTTTGTGGGCGTTGTTTTGGTCCTTCGACCCACGTTGCACATCGTTGCTTCATCTGGCAGCCCATAATCATGTTGTCATTGGCACATGTCCCAGGTCCCTGTCTAGCTGAACCCCTCGATGAGATGATGCGGGCTCCAGCTTCGCCTGCCTTAAATTACACTCGATTGCAGTGCAGGAAACTTGCACCGATTTGCGGTACTCACTTGAGCTGCCTTCAAAGAGGCCGCTTCCGGACAGGGGAGAGAGAGGGGTTAGCTGTTTCAATGAAGGGTTTTCTATTTATACTGACAATTACACCGGGGTTGACTTTAGCAGGTTGTCTGTCTGCCTATGGAAGTCAATGAAGGGAAATTTAATTATCTTATTCTATGTTTTCAACTTGAATTCCTTTGAAGCTTTTTTATCTGTTTGAGATTAAATGAAGTTAACTTAAATTAGACTTTTATCAATATAATTAAATGTAATGCTAGCTTTATGTTTGTAACCATTCAATTAATCAAGTTTTGATATAAGAGGTTACACTTAAGTATTGATATTGACCAATGATGATATTGATTGACCAATTTTATTTGGTTATGTGTAAAGGAAAGGTTTTTAAATATTTATAAATCACCTAAAACTCACCTAAAATATCTTTTACATTGAAGAATAAAGGTTTATAGAAGTATTTTATCTAGCAAGCACTCTTTGAAACATACACAATTCAAAATATTATTAAAGAACACGATTTTAAATTTATTTTAAGATACCCTTTACCCAGAAATAACTCGACACTTCCAACGGTGTTTGTCTTAAGAAGCTCGTTTTACACCTTATACCCTCCATCAGTTAAGGACTTGCTGAGTCTTAACAATCTGCTGCCATTAATGGCCTCTTAACGCACTTCAAGGACTCGAGCAAGCTTTAAAAGCCTTCCGAGCATTATTTGTGCCGCTGTCCGTTTAAGACGCGCAGTGTCCACAGCAGGCCCATTAAAATTTCAATGGCTCTGTTTATCGTACGACCCGCTAACCCCCGTCCCCACTTACTCCCCGACATTCACTTGCAGGATACCAGCGAGGGACCAATCGGCGTTGCTTCTTGTCTTGTCAATATTGAACAATTCATGCGCATTGCGTAAACATCCGTTAAAACTTTATTTTATGGCCGCCATTTTACGAACATTTCGAACGTAATACATTTCCGCCGGGCACTCGGACCCGGACCGGGGACCAGCAGAGCAGCAGCCAGAACTCGAGCTCCGGGCCCGGATCCCAATGTGGAGACAGAACTCAGGCGCAGGAAGCGCAAAAAATGGCGACGCCAGAGAGATGACAAAAGAGCGTAGGAGGAGCTGGATAACCAACTGCCAGGGGTAGAATTCGGGAATCTGCACAACACAAACAGGCAGCTGCAGGAGCAGAGAGAATGAGAGAGAGAGGAGGGATCGGCGTAGAGGAGCCCAGGCATAAATTATGCACTGCAAAATAAACGACGAGGCACACAATAAAAATCGGCAAAAAATTGTGTACGCAATCAGAAGAACGAAATGGCAAAGGAAAAATAAACAACATTGCAAAGAGAAGGCCAAGAGAAGAGCATAAACGAAGCATGAAATACGCTACAATATAATGAAGATAGGTAGAGAGGTAGATAGAGAGAGAAAATTGGGTAAAATGCAAGAGAGAAGAATAAATAAAACTTGTGCTTTCACACTTTATATATAAATTCTTGAAGAACCTATAATACGAGGGTCGTTTGATAAGTGACTTTTTGTATTTGCCGCGCACCTGCTCTAAATACAACACTGCTCCTGTCAGCAGTTATCGATTAACAGCTGACTGTAAAATTTTGAGAAAGCTGCGTTTTTTGGTTTGCGTTTTATAGGCATTGAAAGCAGACGATCTCGTGAATTTTAACGAAAATGGAAAAAAGTGAATTTCGTGTGCTAATTAAGCATTATTTTTTGCGTAAAAAATCCATCACCGAAACCAAGGAAAGACTTGATAAATATTATGGGGACTCTGCACCATCAATTTCAATGGTTAAGAAATGGTTTACTGAGTTCCGTTGTGGTCGTACCAGTACAAGTGATGCCGAACGTTCAGGTCGCCCAAAAGAGGTCGTCATGTCAGAAATCGTCGACAAAATCCATGGAATGATATTGGATGATCGGAGAATGAAAGTGCGTGAGGTAGCTGAGGCTGTAGGCATCTCAACTGAACGGGTACATCACATTTTACATGAATATTTGGACATGAAAAAGCTTTCCGCGCGATGGGTGCCGCGATTGCTCACACACGACCATAAGCGCAACCGTGTGACCATTTCAAAGGAGTGTTTGGCGATGTTCAACCGCAATCCAAACGAATTTTTGCGCCGTTTCGTTACCGTAGACGAAACATGGATCCACCACACCACACCAGAGACCAAAGAACAATCAAGACAGTGGGTTTCTCCGGGTGAACGTGCACCAAAGAAGGCCAAGGTGGGTCTGTCGGCCAACAAGGTCATGGCCACAGTTTTTTGGGATGCACAAGGTATCATTCACATCGATTACCTTGAAAAGGGTAAAACGATCACCGGCGAATATTATTCAGAGCTTTTGGACAGATTCGATATTGATTTGAAGCAGAAACGACCGCATTTGGCGAAAAAAAAAGTGCTGTTCCATCAGGACAATGCACGGGTGCACACGTGTGTAGTCAGCATGGCAAAATTTCATAAATTGGGCTACGAACTGCTACCCCATCCAGCATATTCTCCAGATTTAGCCCCCTGTGACTATTTTTTGTTTCCAAACATGAAGAAATGGCTCGGCGGTAAGAGATTCGGGTCAAATGAAGAGGTCATCACAGAAACAAGCGACTATTTTGAGGGCCTTGAGAAAACCTATTATTTGGAAGGAATAAAAAAATTGGAAAAACGCTGGACTAAATGTATAGAGCTAAAAGGAGATTATGTTGAGAAATAAAACGCTTCTTTGACGAAAAAAATATATTTTATTCAAAAAGTCACGGACTTATCAAACGACCCTCGTACATATTTATACATATTTACTATGTATTCTTTATCGACTAAGCTGGCAGAAATATGAACAGCAATCATTATAACCGCAGCCAATATAGAAATTGACAAACTTCCATAGAAAGTCAATATACTCCGATCTGTTAAGGGTATTATTAACGAGCGAAGTAAAATAAATGACAAAAGTTTTTGCTGCTGTTGCCGAGCAATAAGAAAGCAATTTAAAGAGAATGGGAAAGCAGATGGAGACGAGACGAGGCGAGCGAAAGAAAAAGATGGAAAAACTGACAGTTTTAATGAAAAATCTTATACGTTCGCCTTTATATGCACGGCAAAGACAACTACAATTGGGTAGGATGTGGCGGGCGGGGGGCAGTCGGCGGCGTGACGGCTGGGGATCCGACGCGTTTTCCTGACAAGCATGTGACCCAATTATGCGCAATCATCAGCAGCAACAACTACAATAACAACAACAACAAACAACTACAGCAACTGTGGCAACGTCTAAGAATCATAACAGAGCGCGCAGACAAACAACTTTTGTATCTCTTGAATGCGAGGCACAAAAGCGAATGTCAGTTACACAAAACACACGCGCGCCTCCTCCCCAGGTTGCCTGCCCCTCACATAGTTCCAACAATTCCGAATTCCAATTTCAATGCGCCTGACAGCGCGGCGTCCATCTAGCAAACCATATCCGAGAGAATTCTCGAGTCCTGTGCACGGTTGCCTGGGTGCCGTCAAAGTATCTGTGAGATACAAATCAGCAAAGACGTCGACAATGATGATGACGACAATCAGCGCCAAACAAATGAGTTAATGTGCCGGCCAAATTTGCTGGCCATTGTGTGCCAGCCAGCCAGCCAGGCTCGTGGCCAGGCTTTGTCCTAACAAGTGGCCACAATTGAATAAATGAATGCACTCAAATAGTCCAAGCGGGGTGGCCCCACGGAGAGAGAGACTCCCTCTCGCTCGCGTCGGGCAGGTGAATGCGTTCGCTTTGATACCCTAACTGACCCACTGATACTATGAAGCATAAACAAATACATTGTATAAGTATTCGGATTATATATTTTCCTTCGTACTATCAGCGTTAATTTGCTAACATATTATATTTATTTCAACTCTATGTGATCCCATCTTACTTATTATCAGTCCCTCGCCATGGCTTCCTTTGGGTAACCTTCCTTTGCAACCTATTCAACTATTCCATGTCCTGCGCCTTGTCTGTCCCTGGTCCTGTCTGCAATTTGCGTGCTTTGTTTGTTCGGCTTCTCTCTCAGTATGCAAATAATTGCTTTATGCGCTTGTTCCCAGCACCATTATAAACGGGGCCAAATACACACCAGACTAACTAGACAACACAATCCGCAATCAGCACTTAATGAGCTTGTTGCTCTTGTTGATTGCTGTTGTTGTAGTATGGCTAACATAATTGAACATAGATTGCAATTGAAGTGCGCAATTTCCTCGATTTATGTGGAATATCCTGATAGTACATACATATATCAGGAAAGTAATTAGAGAAAAAAAATAACAGAAAAGCTACAAAGAAGAATATATACTTTCGGAGTGTTCGGTGTCATGTATATAAAAATTAATATATAATACACGTATCTATTTGTGTATCTATTGAAATATATTCAATATGAACTTATGCCTTTGCTCGATCTGGCAATATAGTATTGATTATATTTCTTTAAAAGTACTTTTAAATACTGATCGTTAAATGTTTTTTATTTTAATTTGCTTAACTAAGCTTTATAAATAAAATTCTTTAAGTACATCGGGCAACACTTTTAGGAAAAAATAAGACAAAATTATAAATGATTAAAAATCAGCAGCCAATATTTGTTCTTTTTTTAGTTCGATTGCTCTACTGCAAACGCAGATTTCTAAGATATAACTTAAATTTAGATGAAGATGTTGGCAATCGCGTAACAACCTAACGACCCAACTCTCTCACATACAAAGAAGTATTTTTCTATATGTACTGAATTCTGAAGCTATTCGGTTCAAGCAACGATACTCAAGTTATCTCCTTCATTGAAATTGAAACAAAGCTCCCACGTTCCAGTAAAATTTCGAAAACCAAATCAACAATTACACGGCGAATTAAGTAGTTAAGTTCCTTCCCAGCAACGGCACTTGACAATCGCAGACAATTGCAGTCAGCCGAGAAAGCCAATACGAGAACCCGGAAAGAAAACACCTTATTTCGCCCTCGCTCTCTCTATCTGTCTCCATGCTTTTCTCCGTCTCTCATTAGGCATTCATGGCGCGTAGTCGAACAAAGCCGTAGATAAAGGTGACCCAAACATAGAGTGGAACTCGAACCCGAAACGAACCCTAGAGACAGTTTCTAAACAAAACAATTTACGTATAAATTAATTTACTTTCATTAATTAGTTGGGGTATTAGCCTCAGGGTCCCCCAGGGGGGCAAGAGTGTGAAGAATTGAAATGTAAAAGTTGTATAAGTGAATTTGCATAGCATTTCTCGGTGAGAACGAAACCGAACGGAATGTAATGTCTGAGAACTCAATGAAGTCAAAGGAGAAATGGGTAAACATTATTTTTTGTACTATACAAAATGCTTGGCAAATTAAATGGCAAACAAAAGGGAAACTTTTTACCCACCTTGTAATTGGAACTCTCAAATTGCATAAAAACGGTATGCGTTACAGTCAAGTAAATTTATGCAATTATAAATAATAATAATAAATAATAATATTTATTTGTTATTAGTAAGTAATTTGTTTAATATAAGAAATTTATAATACGTTTAATTATTCTCTTCTTAATTTTCAACTGATAGTTTATGCGAAAACTTGAGAAATAAATTGAATAAAATTTAAATTAAAATCAAAGGTAAACAATATTTTACTTATCAAAGTTACTTATTTAAACTTACAAGCTATTTAAAAAAAATACTATCAAGTGTACACATTAATTTACTATTATTTTATTTTTTAGTTTCTTATTTTATTCTACTGCCATTAGTTGACATTAAATAATAAATAGTAACATTAATTCGTTATTGATAAAGCTAAAATACGATAAAGCTTAGTTATAAAAGTTGAAAAACAATATGCATTTTAGATCAAAACCCTTTGTATCAGCTCATTTTCAGATTTGTACCTTATATTTACTTTATATTACTTTCTATTTATAAAGAATGAGGTCGAAGATGTATCCTTTTGTGCCTTGCAAGCTTCTGCTAAAATATAAAATCACTCTCTGTTAATATTTACAGAACAACGAGAACACTGTTACATCTCATAGATTGTAATAATCGTATGGGTCGCACTTCAACGATCTTTCCTCTCCAATGTCATACTCAAGTCATCTGAAATTAATGAACTTCAAAGCCGTATGACATTTATGGACTGTGCACACGGTGCACGGTGTATCGGGAATCTAGGAGCACCTCTGATTACCCGATCTGATTAGTTTCGTCGTTGATCGTGCCGTCGGACGTTAGCTTTGAAGCCTCAGATGGGTGCAATCGATTTTAATTGAAACTTAAATAAACATGGCGCATTAAATTGACGAAACCTGCGTCGCAGGAAACTCTCTTTTCCAAGCTTAGAATACTGTAAAACATACGTGCATGTGTGTGTGTGTGTGTGTGTATTTTTTAAATACCCATCAAAGCGCATGTACGACATGCGACTAAACAAGGCACAGAACATGGCATCATTACCACCAGGAGGGGAAGCCAGCGCCATGTTTGATGATTAAATCTTGAAAATGTTAATGATACCGACGACGCAGCCGTTAAACCAACAACAACCAACGAGCAACCAAGTGAGACAGAGAGAGAGAGAGAGAGAGAGGGAGACAGGGAGCTATCCCAACGCCAGACTTGGAAAGAGACATGGAAATTAGCTGACGATCGTTAAACGAGCGTCAATTTTCGGTGACGCCAAGAAAGGATCGTCCCCATTGAGGCTTGTCGCCCTCAGCATCGATCGGTTTGGGCTTCACACCGAAGTCGGCTTCAGAATTCAGTTTTCGGATTGGATCGCAACGGATCGGTTTTCATTTGACGCGCTCGACGGCTGATCCGGCGGCTCGATCGTCTTGATTAACCCGCCGCGCTCGACTATCAAAATACCCATTAGCAATTAAAACGCTTATGACAAGTTGAGTCTGGCCTGAAACTCAAAGTTATGGGACATTAATTGGCTGCAGGTTACCAAAAACAGGCAGTGGGGGAAGATAGTCAAAGAATCGAAACGAAATTATGAAAAATATTATTGCATTGTCTGTAGCGTTTTCTTTTTTTGTCTTCACGCCACGTTTTCTTATTTTTGTTGGTTCTTTTATGTAACTGGTTTTTATGTAACTGCTTATGGTCGCTCTGTTCTCGGGTCTCTCGATTGTTTGCCGGCGATCTATGGCTTATGGCCGCGGATTATGGGCGCAGGCTATTGAATATGGTTTTTATATAAACGAAGTCTATGCGATAAAGCGAGGAATTGATAACTTCGTCCTGGAGGAGTGGAACTACGGATTTTTAAGGAACATGAATATTTTTAGAAATTTATAATAAAGTTTTTGTAAATCTTTTATGTTTCTTAATTTCTTATTTTATTCCATTGGCTCTTAAATTTCTTGGTCTACTTTCTTTATTTATATTGTTTTTCTTAACTTTAGATAATCCGCGTAGTATTCTATTCTTGCTTAGCACCATCAATTCTTCATCTGCGCAGTGTTCTGCCACACGATCTTTGCCAGGCATCTTCACAAGGCGTCTTCGACGGCAGCTTCGTCTTGACTCTGACTCTGGATTGCATTCTCATTCTTGAATTCTTCTTTTTTCCCCCATTTTGTTGTTCTTTTTTTTTTTTGTTTCGTATGCGGCCCCAAACAGACGTCGCTGCGTTGTCAAGTTTCTTAAGATTAATTGAACAATCAATTTAAAATTTTATAGGTTTTAAACTTTTCATTTCTCTTACACGATTTTCTGTGTTCCTCTCGCTGTCTCAGCTCAGTTCTTGTTGTTGCTGGTGTTGTTGTTGTTGTTATTGGCATATAAATTTGATTTCTTTGTAGCCATCGAAATGGTCTTGGGGGCCAATTTAAAATTATGAAATAGTAGCGTTAATGAAAGATAAACTTGTGTGTATTTTGGCGCGTTGCCTTTGTCCCTTCTCTTTAGGTCCTGGTCACAGCCAAGTCAAACATATCGAAGGCCTTAAAATGGCAGATTGCCTGTATAGCTTTTGTTGGCTTTCTCCAGCTTCTGTACATTCCCGAGTAGATTCGCATCTGTGTTCAAATATTTTGATAGCTCCGCATTAGAGCTATAAGTTTTTAATGCGTAAACCGATAAAAGATTTTCATCCTCCTGGCATCATTAAATGAAAATTTGCCTTGGCCGACGACAAGTGGCCATTTCTGGTCAGTTTATGGGCGACATTCGGAAAATTGATGCTAATTGAGGGCGGGAGAGGGAGAGAGGGAGAGAGAGCGGAGTATGCAAAAGCTTGCTGGCAAACCGTGTCGAAGTCATAAAAATCTTTATATTTTATTTAACATTTTTCTTTGCCTTAGCTGGCGCCATTTTCTTCAAGTGGGGAAAACTTTAATGAAATTATAAATTAAATCGCTCCTCCAGCGACTTTTATAGACTTGCTTGGGTTCGGAACCTCCTTCACCACTTTCCCGCTGCTATTCAAAGAGACGAGTTCCAAGTGCGCTTTTCGGACTGTGACGATGCCAACACCTACGGTTTTACTGCATTTTGTTAGACATTTCTTGGGCATTTCTTTTGTATTTTATTTATGCGCATTTCAAATGTTCCCCTCTTCTTAAGCTTCGTCTTCATCCTCATCTGCTGTGGCGCATGCGCTACAGTTTTATCTGTTCGTCTCCCCCCACTCTCAATAACAACACACAATAGATTGGAACCCATTGGAGAATGCATTCGAATCTCATAGGCTGTTCATAAAACTATGAAACTGACACAAGCGAACTCTTTTATGGCTGCACACGTCAAATGCTTATAATACTTGTATTCATGTGGTGGGAGTCGGCAACGGTGAAGGGGGCGTAACAAAATTGGAATGGGAATTGTGAACATCGAATAAATATTTTAACGTTTTGCAGGCTTAGTTTTTGACTATTTTCAGCATATCAAAGAGTTGCCAAAGGTCAAGGAAAGGTATTGTATAGTATTGTGTCAGGCAAAAATGTATAGGGTCTGCTGTCCTTAATATATACATATATATTTTCTTGATCAGCATCTTGATGTCAACTTTTAAAAGCCATGTCCGTTTGTAATTCCGTATTGACTAGATCTGGAGATCTGAGGAAGCTCGGACTAGGAAATTTGGTGTCAATATTATTTTTTATTGCACGCATATTGAGATTATTTTAGAATTCAAGCGCGTCCTCTTTCGGGTTCCAACACTAATCAAAATCGTCGCTAATATTACAATTATAACATAGTATATATTATAAAATTTATATTCTTGTTCTGTTTCTAAAAGCGAACTAGCATTGTTTACCCAGTTCTTATCAAACTATAGTATCAAACTATTTATATAACTATAAAGTATAGCTTCACAACTCGTATACTTAATTCCAAGATTTCAACCAATCCATTATAATACCAATTTTATTTGAATAGTTTCTACATTACTTGAAGCCATAGTTCATTTCGAATATCAATTCCTATGCAAAAATTTAAATGCAATTTCAATTTGCAGACACTGGCGAACACCTTAAAAGGTTAATTGCAGACAGCAGACAGCTGGCGCTGTTCAAATTATCAAATACATTTACACACACACACACACAAACATAGCCACACTTATACACACACACAGTAACTGTCGTGCAACTATGCCACACACAGAAGTAACAAGTTTCCCATAGTCTCCAGTCCAGGTACAAATCATAATAAATGCAATTTATAATATTTTTCAATAAGACATAGGCGAGGGAGGCGAGTGTGCAGGGGGAGGGAGGGTGGTCGAGCGAAAACATGTCGAATTGAAAAAACATGTTCAACAGTTAATAAAACAAATAATTGCGTTGTGTATGCAATAAAAATAAGGTTAAACGGTGGGACAGGACAAATATCCGGACAGGTGGACGGCAAACAAAGGGTGGAGGGAGGGGGAGGGAACTGTTGGAAATGGGAGACATCGGGAACTGGCGGCCATTGAGGAAAGTTCGCATAGCCCACATAAGCAAAGACTAGACAGAGATGGAAACAACAACAACAACAACAAGAAAGGGGACGAGCAACAACAAGAAGAAGAAGCAACAGCAGCAGATGGAGAAGAACGAGCCGAACGACGCGCCAATTGGAATTGCAAATCGAGCAAAGGAGACTCCAGTGCGGCCGCTTCTTGGCTCCGTCTAAGACAAAATGGTGGAGGCAACAACAGCAACAGCAACAACAACAACAGCAACAACAACAGCGCCGATGACACAGGTTCATTCTCCCATAAATACGCTCAGCGGGTGTTAAATATTTTGTACGACTTCTGCAAGTCCTCCCGGAGACGATGACTCTGCACCCGATCCCAGACAAACACGCTCTTGCTCTCGCTCTCCTGCTCTCTCTCTCTATCTCACTATCTCTTTCTCACTCCCTTTCTCTTGGTGCTGCCCAAGCAAACTTTGGCCCAAACGCCTTTGTTCATCAATTAAGCTGTCCGCCTGTCCGTCTGTTAAACTTTGTACCACCCCCCGTTGCCCCCTCTCTGTACTGCATCCCTGTCCTATTGTCTACTGGCACACACACACGCTGCAGACAGTGCGAGAGGAGGGCATGGGGGGAAGGGCAGCTGGAGCTTCATTGGAGACACATGCTACGGCTTGTAAATTGTGCGACGGTCAGAACTTGAAATATGGCGTCGCAACGAAAGCAAATTGAAATCAATGAGAACGACCAACTTGTTTGGGTTGTGGGGTCCTTAAAGTGAACACACATGATTGGTGGGGAGGGATGGAAAGGGAAGAGGAGGAAAAAATTCAGTTGAAAACGAACTTAAAGGTGGACACTGCTTAAAAGACTCCTGGAAAAAGAATAGAATAAATAAGAGTTAATTATAATATTACAAATATAATTCTTAAAGGAAGTAATAATTTACACTTATTGTTTAATCTAATTTTAAATTTAAATACAATAATTTCTTAATATATTGTGGAGCCACTGTCTCTCAGCATATGGTATGTCGTGCAAGGGCAAGATATAAAGTTAAAGGTGAAATATCTGCTGAATTATAAAAGATATTAAAAAAGTATAAACGCTGTAATTTTCTAAAATCCTTTAAGGTATTTATTAGAACAATCAACAAATTTGTAACTATCTTATTTTCCTTACAACGATTCTGTGTTGTAAAACACACGTTGTTTTTTGAATGCCTTGTTTTCTTTGTTTCGTTAATCTTAAATCCATTTTTTTAATATTCCTATAAATATATAAATCATTTAAATACACAATTTTTGTGTTATTTTTTTTCTTTTCATTTTCATTTCTTGCGACTTGATCAAATTCAAAACATAACCTCAAATTCCATTTTCCCTCTCTCAGCACTTGCTAAGCCTCAAAGTAAATCATTAATAATAGTTAATGTACTTAGCCAACTAATTAATTACAACTCCTTTTGAATTATATTACACAGCTGCGCGACAGGAAAAGCGAATTTTTCACCCGCTTAGCTGACATAGAAATTAACATAAGAGGCAAATGCAAATCTAATTTTCCGCATTTAATTAGCAAAAGCGTTAAAAATATAAAAAGGCAACTACAACTACACAAACACACACACGCGTACATGGAGAGAGCTTAATCATTTAAATAAACATAATAAAAGGCTAAGCGCGAGTTTGCGACATTTTGATAAATTCCAAATCAAAATAATGCGTCAAAACAATTAATCACGATTAAGTGAAAGAGAGTTAGAGGCAGAGAGGGGAAATTAGAGTCACACACAATAATAAAATGCAAAGGCAAAACGTCAAATTAATGAGTCGACCGAAAGAGAGATGGGGCGGAGGCGATTAGCCTGGCGAACTGGGGGTGGGCAGATGATCGATAAACGCTAAAAGCAAACAGCAGCAGGGGGTGATGAGGGCAACTCTGGTAGAACAAGTGTTTGCAATCACACGCCATTTTCAAATTAGTAGCAAACATACAAAAATAACAACAACAATGGCGGCTCCCAATGGGAATTCATCACAAGTCATGCGCCGGCGACAAAAATCTGGCAACACTTTGCCCAAAATCAACGTCACGTAATCTAATGTAATAAAATGCGTGTAAATGCGATTTGCTGGGCAAACATTCCCTCCCCTTAAGGGGTGGACAGCACAGTCGGGGAAAGTCGCCTTTCTGTTTACTTTTTGACTTTTGTGCATAATTTAAAGCCAGTTTAATGTGATTTGGGCAAGTCAATTTATATTCATGTGTTCTTGTAGCTGTGAGAACTTTGTCATGTGGCTGCATGTGGGAGAGGGTTCGCCGAGCGATTTCTCGGTCATTGAGCAACCCTTTTCTTGACATTTTTTCCTTCTTTTTTACCACAAAACGCTTTTTTTAATGCTTCAACGCGCTCCCCATTGCGGTTTATCAATGAATGCGCAATTGTCAATCGCAACTTGTTGCATGACACACTGGGGCGGCATCAAAATGGAAATGGCTACAAAAAGAGATGTGCTTGGATTTTATTTATAGATTTAAGCTATAAATAAATTTAAATTTAAAATTAAAAAATAAAACATTTTAATACTATACAACTAAAATAAATTTATGCAGTTTTTTATTCGAACAATTTAAAATGCAACATTTTTTCTATCCCTTTAAGATTTCCCCCTGGTGGTGTAATTGAATTTAATCAAAATCAAGGTTAAGTAACGATCATTGCGCCGGCTGTGCCCCAAGGGTGACATTTGACGGCGTTGTTGTTGTTGCTGTTCTAGCTGTTTTGCGCTAACACGTGCAACAGGCCGCAAGCCACACAAAAGCGGTCCGTGTGCGGCGTCGACGTCGACGTCGCTGTGTAATGGCGCCTCTGCCCACAACCCTTAATTGCGCGTGTAATCAGACAAACAGGCGCTGACTGTTGAAGGGGGGTGTGAAGAAGGGTGGCAAATTTCAAAAACCTTGTAAATGCAACAAAGCAGCTTGTGCAAGTGTAATGAGGCACTGATGAGGGTGGCGAGGCGGCGAGACGACGTTGATGATGTGATTTGATTCGATTAGATGGCATTAGCGAAAGATTGATGGAGCATATGTCAAATAACATGTCATGTTAGTGGCATGAAAACTTAAGCTATTTACTCTCTTTAAAACAATTTGTTTTCCTAAATTGATTTGGGGGAAAATAGAAATGTTGAGCGCTTAAAAATTTAAATTCAAATTAAAGTTGCGGCTATCATGACAATAGCTGCGTGATATGAGCAGCAAGCAACAGCTGTAAACGAACGGTCACCTTTAAATCCGATATAAAAGCCGGTGAGCAATCGATAACAATCGATTTAATCGTATTGTGCGCCTTTTTGCTGGCATTAATGCGAAATTCATTTACAACATGCAACGAGTAAGTTACAATTTGTTTAAATACAAAATTATAAATATAACTAGTGAATTACCTGTTTCCTTTGTCTGCAGGGCATAGACTCGTTTTTTAAGCGTGTGCCCGCCAAGAAGTCAAGCGACGAGGAGGCAATGCCTTCGCCGGCGCCAAAGAAACGCAAGGCGCTAGTTATATCCAGCGACGAAGATGAGATTCCAGCCAGTCCGCAGGTGACCAAGCATGGCAAAGAGTTGAAGAAGTCACGCAAGGCACTGGAAACAAAGTCGCCACGCAACGAGAATGGACACGGCTCGAAGAAGCCTTCGTTGTCCAAGCTAAAAAATGCGCCCGCAGCGGAGGCGAAAAAACCGCTGAAGCGTGTGAATCCCACAGAGTTGTTTGGAAGCGAACCCCAACGTGTGGAGGCACCAAAGCCAAAGGAACGCAGCATTATCGAAATGGAGGATGAGGGAATCGATCGCAGTCTGATGGAGGTGGATGAGGAAGAGGCAACAAATAAATCCACTGCTGTCATTTCTCCATCGCCCAAGAAGACTAGCCCTGAGCCAACTCGCAAACGCAACACAAAACCAACGCCAGAGCCAAAAGCGACATCGGCCAAGAAGTCGCGTGCCAAACCAGAGAACCAATCAGATCTGGAGACAAGCGTAATCACGGACGAGGAACGTCATGAGCGCAAACGTATGGCAGCTGCGCTCTATCAGAAGTACAAGAATCGCAGCGCCTGCCTGAACCCGGGAAGCAAAGAGATCCCGAAGGGTTCACCCGATTGCCTGAAGGGATTAACATTTCTGGTCACTGGTATTCTGGAGTCCATGGAACGTGATGAAGCTGCATCAGTCATCAAAGGGTTCGGTGGTCGTGTCATGACTGTGGTGGGCAAGAAACTAAACTATCTGGTTGTGGGCGAAGAGGCGGGACCTAAGAAGTTGGCCCAGGCCGAGGAGCACAATGTGACCATCCTGAGCGAGGATGGACTCTTCGATTTGATCAGGGAGAAATCTGGTGAAACAAAAAGCAAAGTTAAAGAAGAAAAGAGCGAAGTACCCAAGATAAAGAAGGAGATCAAGCAGGAAAGCGAAGTGCCCAAGATAAAGAAGGAAGTCAAGAAGGAAAGCAGCTCATCTAAGCACACTCTAAAGCCTGAAGCCAAGAGAGAGCCCAGTCTGAGTCCAAAAATCAAGAAGGAGCCCAAGGAGTCACCAATGAAGGTGACTGAAGTCAAGAAGGAGCCCAAGAAGTCACCAATGAAGGTGGCCAAAGTGGAACCAATGCCACGCAAGGAGCCAGAAGTCGTCAATGCCGAGAACATAGCTTGGGTGGACAAATACAAGCCAACTTCCATCAAAGATATTGTGGGCCAAGCTGGACCTGCAAGCAATGTGACCAAGTGAGCATGGGGATTACTGAATGTATAAGAAGATCTTTAATAACATCTTCCTTTCACAGACTGATGAACTGGTTGTCCAAGTGGTATGTGAACCACGATGGCACAAAGAAGCCGCAACGCCCGAATCCTTGGGCCAAGAACGATGACGGTAGCTTCTATAAGGCGGCGCTGCTCTCAGGTCCACCAGGCATAGGCAAGACGACAACAGCCACGTTGGTCACCAAGGAATTGGGCTTTGATGCAGTGGAATTCAACGCCTCAGATACGCGTAGCAAGCGTTTACTCAAGGAGGAAGTGTCCAGTCTGCTGGGCAACAAATCCCTGGCTGGCTATGTGAATGGCCAATCGCAGGCCGTGTCCAAAAAGCATGTGCTCATCATGGACGAGGTAGACGGGATGGCAGGCAACGAGGATCGCGGCGGAATGCAGGAGTTGATTGCACTCATCAAGGACAGCTCTGTACCGATCATCTGCATGTGCAACGATCGCAATCATCCCAAGATTCGTTCGCTGGTCAACTATTGCTACGATTTGCGATTCCAGCGACCACGTGTGGAACAGATCAAGGGTCGCCTGATGAGCATTTGCTTCAAGGAGAAGTTCAAGATGACGCCCGCCAAGCTGGAGGAGATCATTGCCGCCACCAACAATGATATACGACAGACCATCAATCACCTCGCGTTGCTCAGCGCCGGCGAACAGTTGCCACAGCGTGGACAGTCGCAGCAGCAAGTGGCTTCCAAGGATCTCAAGCTGGGACCATGGGAAGTTGTACGCAAGGTGTTCACCGCCGAGGAGCACAGGCAGATGAGCATCCACGACAAGAGTGATCTCTTCTTCCACGACTACAGCATGGCGCCGCTCTTTGTGCAGCAGAACTATCTGCAAGTGACCCCGCAGGGCAACAGGCAGGAGGTCATGGCCAAGGTGGCAGCCACAGCAGATGCCCTCAGTCTGGGCGACATGGTTGACAAGCGTATTCGCTCCAACATGGCCTGGAGCCTGCTACCCACGCAGGCCATGTTCAGCTCAGTGCTTCCTGGCGAATACATGTGTGGCCACTTTACGGGTCAAATCAATTTCCCCGGCTGGCTGGGCAAGAATTCGAGGAGTAACAAGCGGGCTCGCCTCGCCCAGGAGTTGCATGATCACACTCGGGTGTGCACCTCCGCATCGCGTCTCTCAGTGCGCTTGGATTATGCTCCGTTCCTGCTTGCCAACATTGTGCGTCCTCTGGCCACGGATGGTCAGGAAGGAGTCCACGCTGCTTTAGATGTCATGAAGAACTATCACTTGCTGCGCGAGGATCTGGAGTCTCTGATTGAGCTGACCGCTTGGCCGGGCAAGAAGTCACCCATGGATGCGGTCGATGGGCGTGTCAAGGCGGCACTCACGCGCGCCTACAACAAGGAAGTGATGGCCTATTCCTATTCCGCACAGGCCAATGTCAAGAAGAAGCGTGCCGAGGCAGCAGCAGGCGACGAGGAGGCCGATCTGTACGGCGAGGGAGATGAAGAGGGTGGAGTCGCTGCTGCAGCATCTGATGACGATGATGAGGACAAGGATGATCTGGAACTAGATGGCCTGATTAAAGCCAAAAAGAAGACGGCAACAAGTTCCGCAAGTAGCTCCAAGGCGAGCACTTCCAAAGCAGCTGCCAAGAAGGCTGGAGGCGGAGCAACTGCAGCCAAGCCAAGCAAAGCCAAGGCAAAAAAATGAAAATACTATTATTCGTAAGCATGCTAATTGTAGGCACTTCATTCACATCCGTAAAAACATTCATAAATGTCACATTTAATTGTTAGTTTATTTTTTTGCTTCCCAAATTGTTTGTAACAGTTAAAATCAAAATTATACGAGCTGCGACAAATGAACAGCATAAAATAATTGTAAACAAAGTTTGTTTCTTAGTTATCGGAGTCGAAGGCCAATATATCGATATTTGAATAGCAGAATAAAAATGCATCTATAATAACCATAAGCCATGCGGTCGTGAAAACTTAATAAATAAAAGTTAAATTTCACATGAATTTTGGTTTGAATAATTTAGAAAATTAATATACAGTAAATTACGATAGTTTTGTAGCACCTGCAACAATATATCGCATATTGTAGCGATACTTCGTGACTTCACGACATTCGTGATAGGTAGCAGTTACCAAGGCAAGCAACGGTCATCGCTACCATAAACAGCTGTCAGAAGTAAAAATGGCGTTGTCGTGAACGGTTCGTACGAATTCCACGCTCCGCGCAACATTACAATAGAAAAAAAATGCAATTTGCATTTACAACGATTACAAATTGACAAAAATAACTGTCAACACAATGTGCGCGCAAGTGTGACACAATAATTGACAAGCAATAATCGAGTGTGCGTGCAATATTTCATTGTTTATTTCGAACTTACATGAGTTTGCTTATTGTGTGAGTGCGTGTGTGTAACTTGTCCACCTTTTTTTGCACCAGTGAAAAAATCTGAGCCTGTGTAAGTGTGTCGCCCTTCTGCTCTCGCGTTGATTTCGTATGCATGTATGTGTGTGTGTGTGCAAAGGGCGCAGCAGCAGCGGCAGCAGCAAAAATAAGTAAGAAACAACAACACAACCCAACCCAGCCCAGTTCAGTTTTAATCGTGCCATTCAATTAAATTATACAAGTTCAAAGAGCTGCCAGTAATTTGCACAACTCGTTCGTGTTCGTTCGTGTCGCTCAAAACACTGAAAATTCAATAAGCACGCAAAATTCCAGAACACACACACATACACACAGACGAGTATAGCAAGTGATAAAGTGTGAGAGACAGAGAGCGAGAGTAAGAGAGGGAGAGAGAGCGCGGTGGTGAAGGCGCGTACAGCATCATACGAACAAGGATGCAGAGGCAAGTGTAGACTCTGACAACAGTAAAATGGGTGGCTCTGGCCATCAACTCTATCTCCTCTCTCACCCCCATTGCCTCTCCCATTTGCCGAGCCACCCCTTGCCAGCTTACTGTTGTGTTAGGCACAAGGACGTTGCGTATACACACACGCACACTCATACACGCCGCAAATACCAATGCATGCGCAGAGAAGTGTGTGTGTACTGGGTAGAAGAGTAGGGGGAGGGGGGAAGCTAGAACAATTACTGGCAACATTTTACTTAAAAAACTGTAAACAATTTTACACAAAAGACGTTGAGTTATTTTTATACCTCACTTCTTCTGTGTTGGCTTCTGCTTTGAGCCTGTGTGCGGAAAGATCAGCTCTTACACGCTGTTTACCTTTTTACGCACTTCTTATCTGCCTCGAATTCAGGTCATTGCATTTGTTTAAGTTACTCCCACGCAAGAGAGCGACTCTGTGACAATCGTCGCTCTCTGTCCCTCTCTTCGTGAAGATGACTGTTGAATTTTTGTTTCTCTTTTGTCACCCAACACATTTTCGCTTTCATTTCCATTGAAGCTCTTGATGCGGAAATCGAATTAAACGTGCGGGGGAGGGAGATGCAAGATGCGTACACTGGGTCGCAGTGGGTGCTTATCAAGGAAAACTTTGTGCCACATATGAGAGCAGATTAAACCCAGCGTCGTTTGCCTTTGCATAATTGGCACAAAAAACTTGTCGTTCACTCTGCGAAAAATGAAAAGTAAATACAAATACAAACACAAATACACATCGATAAGATTTATGATAAACATACGTTCGCACACTGGGACAATTGTAATGTTTGTATAACTGTGACGTTCGGTGTTAGAGGGTGAGCAGATAACAATAACAACACAGCACACTGTGAAATAGATAAACGATGAGCAAGCTCCACAACAACTCATCACGGAGCTTTTTCGTATTGTTATTGCTGTTGTCGCTTCTGCTGGTGGTGCTGTCTATTTACACACGCCGCTACAGTCCCCAAAGCGCATTTTGTTATCAGTCTTGATATGTGTTTAGTAGGGGGAGATAAGGAGACGAGACGACAACTGAACAGACTGGCAGGGGCTTGAACAAGATTGCTCGACAAAAAAAAAAACCCCGTTGTTTGTAGAGCTCTTTGCTGTATTGCGAGGTGTTATTTCTTTTCGGTTTCTATTGGCGATTCCGCCCTTTAAAGCAAAAGCTGACATCATCATCAGAGTGTGTAAATATCGCAACGGCTTTAGTGAAGCTCAATTTGTGCAAAAAACACGTACATTTCTTTATTTCGTATTGAGTATACATTTTGGAGAGAATGAATGAAGAAAATCCTAAAATCAGAAGAATAAATTAAATAAAGAGATATTCATACTAAGCGAACTTGTATCCAATAAGATTAAAGATATTAAGTTGTTAAACTGGTTACAAAAATGAAATTATTAAATTAGTTTCCTTAATGAATAATTTAAGCACTATAAATATTTGACTTGTAAAATACAACACATAGAGAATGATCTAATAGAAATTGGTTTATATGTATCTGTATATTGGCTTAGATTCGTCTCCAACTTGATTAAATAAGTCTGCTCTTCATTTTTAATGAAATTCTCATTGATTTTATTGTTGTTCTCGGTATTCTGTGTCGCAACAAAGTTATTTATCGAATAGCAAATACAGCAGCAGCAGCAGAGGCACGCACACACACATACAGATATAGATACAAGCGCAGCTCGAGCCAAGAACGTGGCTCCGTCTGTCTGTCTCTTGGCCAACACAGAGAACGAGTTAATTGTGTAGATGAAATGGGTCAACAATGTCGTGGTTCGTCTTGCTCGCAGAATCTCGGCAAATACAACACGGATGTGTAGACAAATACAGATGCTGAAACAGATACAGATACAGATACATTCTATACCAATAGAGATACAATACGGAGACGGAGACAAACAATAGACAATAGACGTTGACAGTTCAAGCAAATTTAGTTCTCGATAGCAGATACACACCTTGTATACAGTAGTCACTCGATTAGTAACACTATTCAGATGCTTATTAAGCAAGGTGGTTCTATTTATATAGCCTACACTGTCACAGTGAGATCTTTATTTGCCGATCTGCCTGTTTTGCCTAATTGAAAATGGTTTTACTAGTTTTCCAACCGGCACGCGGCTCCAAACGGGTTTCATTAAATGTTTTTTTGATGTTTTTGGTACCAGATCGATAACCGATAAACGATTTCCATATCCGTTTTAATAAACATAAATTCCAGTAACTGAGCGCGCGTTCGCTTGAGCCCTCGGCCTGCATACAAATCGAGCACAACTTGAGTGCCTCTGCCTGGCCATCAGATACTTGGGCACTTGTATCTTCGCTTATGTAAATCTATGTTTGTGGGTGTATATGTGTGTGTGTGTGTGTGTGTATCTGCTGCAACCCTTTACACAGCTCGTTGAAATGTCAGTCAAGTTGCATGGGACAAGGTTGTGTCACATCACTTGAATATCTTTTATGTTTGCAAAGTGTTTTATGCGAACAAATTCTAGTTAGATTGCTTTGTATCTACAGCGACAAATTGCCGTTCCTTATAGTAAACTATCTAAGCGAACTCAACAGCAACAACAACTCGTTGATCAGCCCTCTTTCCCTGTTAATATCTAATCAATAGAAAATACTTATACCACAGCGCCCACTTGAATTAAAGCTGCGGCCAATGGACTTGTGACCACATGTATTTGTATCTGTGAATGTGTGCGGATATGAGTGTGTGTGTCTGTGTATCTGCATCGGTTTTCGCCACGGTTTTGCGATTGCTGCCTGTGTTTGCTCACTCAACTGCCTACGAAAAATGCTTTGACAATACTAATTGATTTTCAAACAGGCACTTGACTGCTTATACTCTTTGACCATTGAAAATGTTCAATGGAGGGTATATTAACTTTGCGTAGCAGACTCCAAAGGTTAGAAATATTGCTTACATAACCGTGTCCGTCTGTACGAACATGCCAATATTATTAACTGTATAATTTTGAGACAGTTAATTTGAATACCTAGATAATGTGTATTTAAAACTATTGACGCCACGCCCAAAGTACCTGTAAATTGATTGTTTAAAGTAATAAATATGCAGTTGTTTTATTTGGCATATATGTTGATGTTATCTAAATTGCAATTCGATCAGACCATAAACACAGAAGTTATTTACGAAATAAACAAGGTATCTTACTGTCGATCACGGTCGGCCAAAGTTTTCTTTACTTGTTGTGGTTTTTCAATTGCCGTCCTAGGTTGAGGACGGTACGGCCATTTCAAGTGCGGCGGCTTTCGCATTATATTTATGAGTTATTTCGCTGTGCGTGTGTGTGTGTACCGCATATTAACAAGCTGTTTTCTCCTGTTTGTTTTTGTTAGGTAATTCAGCTTGGTTTTCACTAAATAATTATTTAGAGAAAGGTAAAACGTGTTAATAATATGATAAAATATTTACACTTTGTTCTGATTAAACATAGACGATGGACAGGGGGAGGTAGAGAAGGGGAGAACTTGTCGCAGACCAAACAAATGTTTGCTTAGTGCATATACCATTCGTATCCACTAGAGATATCGCTCCAAATTAAACAAATTTAGAAATTCGCTTCTTATTCCCAACTGCAAGTCATGCTCAATTAAAATATTTACTCGCAGTCGCAGATGATGAATCACTTGGGATGTGTATGTACCTTTTGGGAGGAGTATCCAAAAATACAAAATACAATCAAGAGGAGAAACAACTCACTAAGGCCCCGAGTGTCTTGGTGTTGCTGCTGCTGCTGCTTGCGTAGGCAGAAAAAAGCGTGAGGCAAGGAAAATTCTTGCTGCAGTTGCAACCCATGTTGATGAGATGATGAGAGTACACACACTATATACTTTATACAGACATACACTACCACATGGTATGCAACTCCATTTGTGCCTGTGCTGTGTTTGCTTCTTTCAACTCGTACATGAGTTTAAAAATAAAATGCAAAGCAAAACAAATTATATGTATGTGTATATAAAAGGATGCACTCTCTGGCAGAGTCTGTCCGTGTGTCTGTTCGGGTCTGTCAGTGCATTTCAAAGTCAACCTCAGTGAAGAAGACGCTTCTTTGGTTTTTTGCTTTTGTGTAGTTCATTAAAATCTCCCTGTGTGTGTATATAGGGGAAGAACAGTTGCTCTTTTATATGACTCTCGCCTTTGTTTATCCATTTTATTTCATTACTTTACTTGTGTGTTCCTATGCAGACAGCCTCTTTTCTTTACGATCTTCGAGGAGAGTGAGAGAAACATGTGGCAAAATTTCACCAAGCAGACAATTCTTTCTGATTTTAATTGCATTTGCTCATCACCCATACACACACACTTACACACAAATACAAACAGACCAATACACACACATAGATAACTGTAACGGCACCCACATTGAATGCAGTCTTACCAGTTAATCCTTAGTAATAAAACAACTATAAAAAACGCCAGAGGTGAAAAAAAACCAAGTTTAATGACAACTGAACTGAGCTGAGGAACTTGTCGTCGGCAGCTCATCGCCAAACTGGTCGCGTCATAAAATGGGTTAAAAAACCGCTAGCAAACACCGCACTATATATGGAAAATCTTTGAAACGAGTGAAAAATTCAGGACAAAATCGAAGTATTTTGTAAATTGAATGTATTAATATTGAAATCTTTATGAACTGAATTTCATTGGATTTCAAATTTACAAACATAAACTGTAACAGTTTGCTTAACTCACATATCTATAAATATAATCAAGTACGTAAAAGTAAGTGGAGGTTTTGCAGGCTAAAGATAAAGAAAGTTCAGCTAAGAGGCAGGGCAGATTTGCTGTGCAGTGTTACGTAATGAGCTCGCAAGAATATGTGTAAAAAATTCTTTGACTTCATTTGTTTTAAAGCCGGGGTAAAGTCTTTTTAAGCTCTTGCAGATGATAATTTGAGTTGGCTAAAACTTTGCTTAAACTTTTTCTAAGTGCGAACTCAGCTGTTTCTAAACTGAGATAAGAACCCACATTCTGAGACCAACCCCTTTATACCTTTTAAATCTTCAATTGCCTGCTTAATTCTTGAACGTAAAATTACTTTATGAGCCACAAAGAATATTAATGGTGCTCTACAGATTGGATGGCTACTGAAAAATGGGTTATAGTACCGCTAGAGTTGTGGCTTCCAAGCTGCAGCAAGTTGCAAGTTGCAGCCAACTTTGGTTTGTCAACCACATTGCTGGCCAGTCAAGTGTGTCAACGGCAGTTGCCATATTCCATATATGTGGAGGTAGCTTCTTCAGCTTGCACACATATTTAGCGTGCTATCCTCCTTCCAAATAGGCCATGAGGTGCCTGGGGCTGGTCGGGGACGACTTTCCTGCCAAGTTCTTCTTTTAGTTGTTGTCAGTTTGGGCTTAATAAAGTTTTCAGCTCTTCACCTTCTGCTCCAGTTGTTGTTGTAATTGTTGTTGTTAAGTTTTTCCAGCTTGTTCTTAAAAAAGTTTGCTCTCTTCGTAGCCCATCAAAAGTTTATGGTCGTTACATGCTGTCAAGTGATGAAAATTTACGGTTCCTTAATTAAGTTTAACGAGATGAGCGAAGCCAAAGAGGTGAAGGTTCAGCAAAAGGGTCACAAGGAGCAAGGAAGCCCAAATAGCCTTGAGGTCTCTTTTGAGGATCTATCAAAGCGCTATAAATAGCTGGCTACTACTACACTTACTATTGATAAACGCATAATAAACCAAAAAGTGAGCGAGAGCTCAGTAAAAAAGCTGATGTTGAATAAAAGGCAAGTGGGCGGCATTTAACTCTCTCTCTTTCTCTCGTTTTATGCTTTCCCCTTCCCACTGATTTGACAGTAAATAATTAAAAGAGCATAAAAGCCAAGCGCCCAAACAATGACCCAATAATAATTGGCTGCCACAAATAATTTTCAATATTAAATACTGAAAAATGAAAAAAAAAGACAGGCAACACGCAAGAAATTGATTGAGAGCAACGGATAGAGAGGAAATTGATGGAAAATTAGTAAAAACACCTGTGAAAATAAATAAGCTTATCACGGGGCGACCCAGAAAGTGGAAAAGTGGTGTGGGATATACAAAGTAAACACGAGAAATGTTGAGCACTTGAAAGCACGAAATTGAAGAGAGTAAGAGAGAGTAGGATGGGAGAGAGAGACGGAGTGAAGAAGGCGGTAAATCAAATGGGCAACCCACGTGATGAGGCGCCCACGCGAAAAACCGGAAAGCTTTCAGCTTAAATCTGTTAAGCAAAAACCGAAAAAAAAACCCAAAACAGAAACTGAAACTGAAGCTAAAGTTGATGTTGGAGGCATTGTCAGGCTCTACAACCCACAGACGCACACAGATACCGAGTATATGCATAAGTAGTTGTGCATAGAAGTTTGGCGCCAATTATATTGTGGGCCGCACACTGGAACCTAAAAATGAATTATGAAAAGTGATGATAAAGCTGAAGCGTGAGTCGTCGAAGAGGCCAAAAGGCCTCGGCCACGAAGACGCAGACGCAGAAATAGACATAGACGATGCCTCCCAATAAGTAATGTCTCTCGTATTTATGGCCAGCTCGTAAATTTAAATGCGGACGTGGTCCGCTGTCAATTTGCAGATACACAGACAGGATGCCGCGCGGCATTTCGAATGGGGCGTGAAATGTGTGTGAACTTACGATGCTATGCAGTAGGCAGCAGTCATCAGGTTGATCAGCTGTAAGAGAGCGAGAATTCCCCTTCTCCCAGTATCTCTCTCTAACTCTATCTCTGTCTCTATCTATATATGAATAAATATACCTCGTGGCGATAACACTTGAACCAACGTTGACTACGTTTAATGACCCAGCAAAGCGACAAGTCACTGCACTTACCCATTCCCCACCCGCTCACTCATTCACTCACTCGGCAATGAGTGCGTGAGGGTGAGTGTAAGAGCATATGCTCATCAATGTCTACTTAGTTGTCGCAAGATAACGTCTGTACGAGGAGCTAAATTAGCCTGAGAAAGAAAATATATGTACTCTGCATCAAAATAGTCCGATTTTTTATGATTATAATCTGCATAAAGACTCCAAATAAAGATGCATTCTTCGCAGATACTTTTATAAGCTATCAAACATATAGAAATGTAATTGTGCTCCAATGAGGAATATGTTCTCAACTCCCTTCGGAATTCCTTTATTTCACCCTACACCAAATGCTGGCTTTAGTTAGAAACATACAACATACTCGTACCCTGTCCGTTTCTCGTACATGTCATGCCTGTCATAAAGCAAAAAACCGTCTAGCAAATTACTTGCCGGATCGCATAAGTCACGTTTCGGCATACGAAGACTCGTTTGGGTACTCGTTTATAACTAGCAAATGATTAGCATGTGTGGGGTATGCTATGAGAGTATTCGGTAAGCTGTTCTCAGCTCTCTGTTCTTTGGTTTCTGTCTCTCTTTGCTCTCTCTCTCTCTCTCTCTCTCTCTGTGCTAATTGTATGATGATTGATGTGACCAGACAGAAGTACGAAGAGATGAACTTTTGTTTATGACTTGCATGCGAAATGATGTTGAACTCTTTTCAGAGACCACAGACCAGAGCACAATTTGTTGCTGCTTCTGCTGCTGGTCATGTCTTTGTAGTGGATTAATATGAAAGAGAGCACAACGAAAGCGAAAAGTAATGTGAAAGTGAGGGTTCTCTGTGGATTATATCATGCTTGGCAATGCTTTTTATCTTTAAATATACAAAAAGATATAAAATCTTTTAAATTATAAAGCTTCTTAGGCATGTTGTGAATTGGTATATCTAAAAGAACAACTTAAGTAATAAAAAACAAGCTTGGTTTACTTGGTCACTCGCAACATTCATTATGACATCACAAGTCGTTAACGTTCTTGCTCTCTCGTAATACCACTTAAGCTGTTGGAGACTTTACAAACACACTCAAATATTCTAGCATTATCTATTTTATTAACTGCAACTGTTCCTTTGCTGTGTCTTAAGTTCTTATGTCCATTTATGATTAACTTTATCGATGCTCTCTGCTGTCTTTATAGGCACAATGAGGCAACACATTCGGCAAATGAACGATGAGGAAATCGAGTCCACATGCGCGTTATAAATATTAATGAAGAAACCAAAATCGACAAACAGACGACGACCAAACGAGAGAGAATCGGAGAAGAGAATTGAGTAATCGAAGCAGCAGCAAAAATTATGCCAACCAAAAGTGAATCGACGAAGAGGAACAACAGCAGCAACAACAACTGAGACCGGGGGCACTTTAAGAACTGTATCAAATGTGAAGCAGATGTGCAGCAGCATTTGGTTAGAGCTTCCACAATTTTATTTCTTCAGACTGTGTTGTTTGGTATCTTTTCTGGAAGCGAATGAATCAAACTCTCAATTGAATTTCTAATTGAATTAATTGTGCCACTTGGAACAGAAAAAAGCTTTAGAATTGAAACGAAACTGTAACGAACCCCCAAACGAACCCAGTATCATTCCAAGTCGTAGCATTTAGAGACGAAGAAAGAAAAGACAATTCCAGGATTTTCCAGGATTCGTGCAATCTATGCATGATATCAACAGTAACCCAACAGAGTGCGGAGTAAGTGCAGCAGTCAAAGGAGCCGCAGCTGGAGTAGCCATTGACGACGAACTCTTTGTGTTGCGGTAACCAAAATTCTCGTTTACAAAATGTCACTCGCCGACATGGGCAACGCAACACGATCCGCTGGCGGCGGCGGTGGCTCACGTCATTACGATCTTAGCAGTGCTGGCGGCGGAGGAGGAGGAGGCAGCGGTGTGGCCGGAAGTGGCTTACCCGGCGGCCGTATGACCCACTCGCTGAGCACACCCAGCGGAGTCGATGGCACGCCGTCAACGCCCAGGCATCGTGGTGGCAAGAAGCTGACAGTGCGCATACAAATGCTGGATGATTCGGTGACCATGTTTCAGGTTCAGGTGAGTAAAGTACTGAAAACAGGTTTATACTGCAATTTTGCAGAGGTTTTACGCGTAATACGTGATGATATATGCATAAGTCGTTATAATAATACCTGACACACAAGCGATAAAGGTTCTCTAACTGTATTATAAAGATAAATATTATTTCTGTTTGGATCGATGAAGATATTAGAAGTGTGATAAGATTTCTATACAGATAAAGGTTATATTTGAGAGTACTCAAGATACAAAATATTTATCTAGATCATTATACTGTAGGTAAGAATTGAGCAACAAAGATGCAGTTTCATTTTGAACTCATTTCATTTTTATAGGAATCATAAAATGTTACAATACTGTCAATATGATATAGGCAATGTGATACCTATCATAAACCCCACGATAGTCTTTCATAATTGATTAACTTGCGCGGCATAAAGTTATTATTTATTGATTGAATAATTATTAATTTATCATCGTTGTCTACGCCCTCGCACACACACACACGCAAAAGTTTCAAATTACTTTTGGTCCTACGGCAAATAAGACACATAAAAACTTATTCAGCCCATAAAGTCGCAGTTATTCACGTCATGTCAACTTTCCATGTACTGCGTCGCAACAATTTTTCAATAATTCTTCGTTTTAAAAAAGTTTCTTTGCGTTTTTTTTCTGCATTATCAGCTAAAAATGTAGCTTGGTTTTGCCGCCCCTACTTCTGCGTTTTCAAGTTTATTTTTGTGTTTTATTTTCCACCATGGGCGCGATAAGCTTATAAGAATGTTTGCAGTTATAATAAAAAAAACACAATTGCAAAGCCTTTTGTTTGATAAATAAATAGCGGAAAAAATGGCGGAAGAGAAGAAAAAAAAATAACTCAAGTTTGTTTTTACAATAATTCAATGCCGAAAAAGCGTAAAACTGACAATTGAGATTTATGTAAAAGTAACCAAATTAAAATTAAACGCAATGCCTGAAAAAATTCTTTGTACGCTTTTCATTCCATTGATGTGCAGTACCAATTTTATCATTTTACAATACACATACTATGTATGTAGTCACTTGATCTGTGCACATTCAATTGCTGATTGAATTTTCGGAATTTTTTCATACATATTTGAAGACGTGCATGCTCGCACATATTGCCAGAGTTGACATGGCAAGGATGTCGAATTGTCGAATCTGTGGGGCATGTCCCCCACTTCCCCCTTTTCCGAAAAAGGTTGTGTAACTAGACCGGAGACACGACCACAAGCCAAATTTGCGGTTATCGTTTTGTCGACCAATTTGAAGCAGATATGGCAAGCATGAAACAAACCACAGGCCATTTAGGATAGTAAATGTAATACCCTGTACGTTTGGAAAGGTCTCAAATGGGTGTATAATGCGTGAATATATGTATATGTGTTTTATTTTGATTTGATTTTTAGGTAGGTAATCTTTTTTTCTGGCTTCTGGTTCTAGTTTGACTTCACGGATTAAATGTTCACACTAAAAAAACGTAGTGATATTTCTAGATCAGAAACACGCCCCATGTTAGTGGTCAGGGTTGATTGGGCAGAAGAATCTGTCAGTGATGAATTTATTGATCTTGACCTTAATAGATCCGGGAATTTTTGGTTGTTTTTATTGTCATACCGGGAATTTTTCGTAAGAATTGAGAGATTCACTGCGAGTTTTCAATTTCAGAGAATCTATATACGCGTATGTATATATAATATGGACATACAATACATATATTTTATAATCTGTGTTATAAAATATATAAAGTAGATGAATACAAACTCAAACATTCTTATCGGCGAAAAATATTTAAATGTTCACCGACTGGAATCGTTTTTAATCATTTTTAGTTTGGCATGCAAAGAGCAAACATGGCATTCCTAAGAACGATTATATTAATTTCATCTTGTTTTGCGCTAGTAATACAAGCAATTCATGTTGAGCAATTCAACGGCCAACGTATTAATATACAGTGTGCAACAAATGAACATATTGAAATCGTCAAGGCAGAAATTAAGCAAAAAGGCGATTTGGGATCGATACAAAGAAGGACTTTCAGTACACTATCCAAAGACAGGACACGTGAAGTAAAAAATAAGTGCCACTACAAAAATAATTGTGTGGTAGATGAGAATATACGTATTAACAACAAAATTTCTCTTGACGTTGAGTATAATTGTATCAACACCCAGTGTCCACATGAGAAGTTTCTAAAAAAACACATCGTGAGACTAGTTAATAATCCAACAGAGGATCAAATCAAACGACAAATCATAAGTTCACTTGCAGGCGATCGTGGTAGACAAAATTGGTTACCTACCGACATAGTAGATTTTTATATTGATCCAGTAGACTTCATGAATTATGAAAAACGTGGAAATGAATGTGTGTTCAAGACTGCTGCACCAAAATACCATTGTGAAAAGAATTTCCATAACGATTGGAATTGTGTGAGACGTGGAACAGCTATAGCTACCCATGACACCGTATCCGGACATTACATAGCGAGAAAAACTGTTCAAGTAACTTCATAGAAAGCCTTAGATGAATATACGTGTAAATGGCGACATAAACGTAATGAAATCATGGAATACAAACTGGATTAGCAACGGAAACTGAGCCTTATCATTTTATATGAAAAATCTAAAAAAAAATGTATTAAAATTAAAAAAGAAACAACTCATTTTCAAGTTTTCAGATTTAAAAAAAATTAAGAAATCTTTAAAAATAAAACTGTAGTATGAAGCATCAAGTATTGTCTTTTGTTCGAAACAGATTATCATTTAATATTTTGTTTTTGACTTTTTTCTGATAACTATTTTCCAATGTTTACAGAACATGTGAGCGCTCTAGCCTTCTGACCTAAGCATTATTGCTAGTTAATAATGCACTTGAACAAGCAGAAGACCGCTTAGGCGATGAGGAGATACGACCACAAATTGTTATTGCCTCACAAAGTCTGCGGTTAGTTACGGTCAGCAGAAATGCTCTTGAGTTGGGGCGGGGAGACAAGCCAGAAGCATACTGTGACTGTGAACTTATATTTAGAAACCTGCCCAGATCCCATGTCAATAGATTGCACAAGCAACGTAACGTATACGCAACGTATGTGAGCATGTTAAAATAGCAAGCTGTGTAGCTAGCAACAAACTTGTTACGTGGTTCAATTTTTAATAAGCCAGCACAGAGGATAGAGCAGTAGACTAAGGGATTAGTTGAGGAAACAAGTGGAGTAGGGGCGGCTGAGAGGACGGTGCTGGCGCTGGTGCTTGTAGTGGGGTGGCATGTAAAATAAAACTAACCATAAAATAGTTTTGTGTGGCACTTTAAAAAGCGCTCAGCGCTTTTGCAGCAGCGCCTCAAGTGCAACTGGTTCGCAAGGGTTACTCTTAACCCGCAACAAGCAACCCATTCAACAGCACATACACACAAACAAACAAACACACACACACACACACACACACACACACACACACACACACACACAGACATATACAGGCGAAGACACCCGCACAATAATGCCGACAGCAGCCACAACAACAACTTGAACAAGTAGGTGAGCACTGAGCCGTATATAATCCTCGACTAGTGGATACGCTTTGAACGAAGGATCAAATTGGTTTTACTTTTGAAATAAGAATAATCGTTTTGTACTCTATACGAAGCAAATTCAAGGCTTATAAATAATCTTTTGCTTTACGTACGTACAATTCAATCTGTTTTTTAAGGCACACGCTATCCCATTAAACTTGCATCAGGTCTAACACTCCCAGCACTTAACGCCTCTTTAGTCTTCATACAAAATCACAGGGTATAACAATAGCATAACTAAAAGCAACGATTTTCTTTGCTAGCAACATTTTCCCCATTTTTCGCTGAAGCGACGAAGCCTTTGAAATGTGTGTCTGCGGCAAGTTGGCATTGTGTATGTGTGTGTATGGGTGTGTGTGTGTGTGTTTGTGTGTCTGTGTTTGTGTGTCTGTGAGAGAGTGCGGCATGAGCAACCAGGCAAACCAGGGCGTGGCCACTTCAACTAAAAACCGAGTAAGCCTTTTGCTTGGCTGGCTAATGGAGCCAGCCAACAGAACAACAAAACCCATTAACAAAACCCAAAATGACTGAAAAACAACAACGAAAAGGAAGCGGAAGGAAGGAAGGAAAAGAAAAAGGGAAAAAGCAGAGCAACAACAACAACAAACATAAGAAGAGCATGCACAAGGAGCAGGATGCGAGCGATAGTCGGCATTGCCTTCTGTTTGCATTAATGCGATTTGTGTTCAGTTGCAGCCAACAATAACAATAACAACAACAACAAGCACTATAACGAGAACAAGAACAGTTAAAAGTAGAACTGGCCATGTGTGTGGCCACAGTTCGAGGACCTCAAGTAAACCTCAGACTGAAAAAAAAACAAACTGAACTATTTCCAAAGTTGCCAAGTTTGCTTTATTTTTGGGCTTGTTTCATCGAAGCCAAATGGCAACACAGCATCTGCAGCAGGCAACACCTCCCAACACGACCCCGAATGGAAGGGAGAATTTGTTGATTTGTCGGCAGTTGCTGCTGCTGCTGCTGCTTCTGTGTTGCCTCAGCTGCTACTGCGACTGCTGCTGCTGCTGCCTGTTTGCTGGGCTCTTGTTAGCCCGGAACAGCACATTTTGGCTGCCTGCCAAATGCTGTGAATGCCCTCAGTGTATGCCACTCCACAGCTCCAGTCCCAGCCCAGCCCGATGCCACCCCATACCCCTGTTTCGCAGCCCTTGTCGCATTAATCTCGTATTCTCAACTTCTACCCATATATAATACATTTCTCGATTTAACATTTGCTCTCTGTCTGCTGTGTAATTAAATTATACATAACTTTATACTATATATCGCTTGTCGACTTGCAACTGTGTTGTGCAATCCCTTCTCTGTCTCTGTCTCCATCTCTTTGCTTATGTACATACTATAAGCAAATATTATATATTAATGAAATTTCATTTTATGCCTGGTTTACCTTTTGGTCTGTTGCCAGAGCAACGCTGGCTACGATTGATGCGATTGCAGGTCGCAGCCGAGCAGCTTGGCAGGATTTCGCAGAGCGAGACAAGATAGATTACTGCAAATAGCTTTCAATTTAAGATGTCCTAAAGGAATTGCGCCTGGGAAATAAATAAAATTTTACTGGCAGAAAGGGAAATTTGTCTGGCAAATTGAATCAATTAAAAACTTACACTCTATATTATTTAAATTATTTACATTTCAGTTTAAAGTATTCAATTTTATAGTAAATTTCCATTTCTATTTTGAATTTCAGCAACGTTTCATTTCGTTTAGCTCTTTAGGAGTTTCTTTCTGCCAATATATTTCATATTGATTCAATGAGTCTCAGATACTGGCAGCTATTAGTGAATATTTCATTTACAGTCTGCAGCTGCTCTTTTATTTTCGATTTACGAACAATTCTTGTGAAACTCTTTGGGGAGTTCTAGGAAAGTTTTCCATTAGTTTCTCGTTGTTGCCGACACCCGCATAGCTCGAAATTTATAGCACTGGACGGCAGCAGGTGTAATACAAAAGCAAACAATGGCTGGATACGTACCTTCCCTTCTTCTATGGTCTTCTCATGCTTTTATCTACTCCAGCCTAGCTGAGCTGCCTGAGGGACAACACCTGCAAGCAGCGTAGCTTCTTTGCATCTTTTTTTCCTAAGCGCCAATTGTCAACAAAGTCGTAAGTGTGTTTGTATGTTGTGTGGACTCTGCTCTATGTGTATGTGTGTGCGTTGTTTGAATTCAGCAGCTTCCTGTGCTTTGGCCATTTCCGTTTCCCGCAGCCGCGCCCAAAGTTAATTGGCTGTTTGTAGTTGTTGAAAATCCAAATTGGTTTAGTGGATTGGCCTACGACAGAGACAAAGATAGAGGCCTTGCCAGCTTGCTACTGCTTCTGCTTCCCCTAACTCCGCTTTTAAGTTCTTCCTGTGTGAAATGTCAAAGTTCGGGCGTGGCTGTCGTCCCATTGTTGGTGGCAGTGCTGGTTTCGAGATTCACCGGGCCCTAGGCAACAATGCGACTGCAGTTTCTGGAGCAGATTTTCTCCACTCTCTGCTGCTCTCTTTCTCTCTCTGTCGTTCGTACTTTGCCTTGCTATATGCATATCTCTTGGGATAACCCGCACATTCATCTTTTGCCATGCGCCTTTTTTGCTCCTCTTGTTTGCTGGAAATTAAATTAAATATGCTTCAGCAATTGTGTGCAAAGTGCAAAACTTGTGTAGATTTCGTTTTAGTTTGACAATTAGTTGCAGATCCTGAGGGAAACTTTTGTAAATTGCATTTGTCGTCGTCAAATGTTGAGAATACTCAAAACATTAACAACTGCAAAGAAGGAATTGATTTCTGAGGCGACAATTTAATTGCGCATTTATGACGCCAGCACAGCAAAGTTGATATTTTTCTGCAGTTTTGATATCTGTCAATGATTTCAATTTATTCAATTTCAACTTGAAACTGGCAGTAAAATTAAATAAATGTTTGTGTTGCAGCTTCACTTTTAACAAGCTATAAACTATTTTTAGCTTGAATAAATTTTCTATTTTTGAACCGCCGTTAAAACATCTTTTTTATGCTTACTAGAATAGAAACCATTCGAGCTAGTTTTATAAGCAACATAACAATATTCATTTTGCCAAACTGATGGAACACTTTACTGCATTTGTATTACGTTATTTGCAGATGTTTTTGTTCCCTTTGTTGTCTATTGAAACGAGCTTTCAACGAGTAGTTGCTCTCTTTCAACCCATGTCGCTATTCTGTCGACTCATCTGATAAATGTGCTATAAAACTCTGCACTCTGTTGTGCGGACTATGTGAACTATGAGGGCTCTGCGTCATAAAATTAATATCGTTGCCTAGCCAGCTCGCATACCTTCCCTCCCATCTCTCCTCTGCCCTCCTCACCTCACCTTACACTTCCACACCGCATTCCCTGGGCGACCTCAACTCGCCGAAAAAAATTGTTGCGAAACTTTTTGTTCCACCAAGCTGGAACTCATAAAAAATGCATCAGCAATTCCTTTGTGTCCCTTGTCGGTCCGAGATCCAGCGTTGTTTGTTGGTATCTCACTCACATTTCAATTAAAGCGAATACCAACGAGCCTTAAAGCGAGAAGTTGTGTAATTGTTGTTGCTGGGATCCATTTAATATAAGATAATTATAATAAATATATAATGAAAACATGCACACACAGAGAAGCTCTAAAACCTTGACCACACCCAAAATTTGTTATTTGATTTATATGCGAATGCCAGAGACCCATTTGCAATGTGGCTACATTGTGGTGGACGTTGCTCGTGTTGGTCTACAGCATGAAATATTCAGATATCAGCAAAGTCGACATGCAGAAACATGACCAGTTTAATGGGTTGAGGGAGGGATGCAGGTAGGTGGGTAGGTAGGCAGCTGTTGTTCCAAGAGAAGTTGAGACTTTAATTACATTTTGGCACGCCCCATGGGTGGATGGATTGGTTAGGTTGGCTTGGCTGGCTGACAGAAATTCGCACTCGGAATGTGTTGCCTGTTTCTTGGGGCAAAAATCGAATGACAAAGCACTCTGCTTGATTGGTGAACCACATTCGCTTGCCACCTTACCTCAGCTCCTTCACTCCTTCCTCACTCCCATCGTCTAACCTCCCTCACATGGTGTACGCTCTCATCTCTCTCTCCTTTTCCTCTCACTCGTATGTGTCGATAACATTTTCCATTGGCCTTCATTTCTCTAATGGCATAAAGGTGTCATAGCATCTGTTCAGGACACGGTTTAGCATGTTATCTGTGACCCCAAAGGCGTTCGTTTGGCAAATGCGAGCGTGTCCTATTAGCAGATTGAAAGGCGTCACGTATAAACCGAGTAAATTGGCCATTAATAAGCTCGTTATAGGATTTTATATAGATTTAACTTGGGTATACAGTAAACTAATGCTAATTTGAAAGTCCTCAGGATAATCACATGAAATTCTCAAATTTAAACTACTTACACTAATTAAAGCCCTCAGTTAAATGAGTTTCCATGATAAGGTGAATGTGTAATCAACAAAGAAAGCTAAAGAAAATTCGTAGTGAAAAGGCGTTCAATTAATTTAACGCACAATTTAACTGCGCGGCCTTCGGAGAGTGGGCGGCAAACTGTGCGACATGGGCGTGTCGTAAGCAATCGCTGGCTAAGCTTGTTCAAATTTAATTTGCGCGTTCAGTTAAGCGACTATACTATGTACTCTACGCTGTACCATATACGCGATACACTAAACGATATAGTATGTAGTAGTGCGGCATGTAGAGAGCGGTTGCTTGTGTGTGTAGTTTGTGGGCAATGCGCCGTCTGATTGCATTTAAATAAATTTCAATTGAGTTGACGCCTCGCCCTAACTACTAACTACTAACTGGGCCACTTGGCTGCTGCGCCGACAACCTCCCTCCCTTTCTCTCTCTCTCTCTCTCTCTGTCAGCAATTAAGTTATATAAAATGTAGGTCGTTCATTTGGTTCCTTCTTTTTGCGCGCTGCCAAATTGAGCGAGAACTTTGTAAGAAGGGGGTGTAGCGTAGTGTTTGCGGTATAAGCAGCAAGTTGCAAGAAAATTCCTATATATATTTATACAGACAAGTGCATATATATTTTATTATTTAGCGCCATCTAATGGCATTTTTAATCAACTCTAATGGTGTGTGTCACACACACAGAAATAATAGAAACACAACCGCAATACACTCTGGCACACATTCGTTGAGCCAGAGTTGAGCATGGTGATTTATGCGGCTCTCAGAACTGTTGTACAGTTGCCAAGTTGTGGTCATTTCTACAAATGGATTGAAGAGTGCTTACATTAAACTGTGATTTTTATAAAATATAAGTTTGCACGCATATAGATATAGGCCACATACACACAAATACATTTGCATTAAACAAATTAATCTGAATTCAGAATTGAAAGTTCTCAGAAAAACCACAAACGTTATTTTCAATAAATGATTCACTTTGTTAATTGAATAACTCTTTATCATACGTCAACTATCTTAAATTAGAACATTAAGCATTAAGTTTGGTTAAAAACGCTGAACAAACCTGATACTGAAATTTATTCTAATAATCTTAATACCATTATTTCATTAACAGGCCAAGGCTTTGGGTCGTGTACTGTTCGAACAAGTTTGCCGTCAATTAAACTTGCTAGAAGCAGACTATTTTGGCCTGGAGTATCAGGAAATTTCCACACATACCAAATATTGGCTCGATCTGGAGAAGCCCATGAACCGCCAGGTGGGGCTATCGCTAATCGATCCAGTACTGAGATTCTGCATCAAATTCTATACGCCAGATCCAGCTCAGCTGGAAGAGGAATACACCAGGTACGTACGAAAGAAAATATAAAAAATGTTTAAATTTCTTATTTAATATATTTTCGTTTTTTTCAAAGGTATCTGTTCTGTTTGCAAATCAAACGTGACCTGGCTACGGGCAGTCTGCAATGCAATGATAATACCGCGGCGCTAATGGCCAGCTACATAGTGCAGGCATCGTGTGGCGACTATGTGCCCGAGGATTATCCAGATCATACGTATTTGTCATCATATCGCTTTGTGCCGCACCAGGATGCGACGATGCAGCGAAAGATTATGGAGAACCATAAGAAGCATTTGTAAGTGCGCGCGATAAACTCAACTCGATTTTGTGGCATTTTGTTAATCGTAATCGATTTTGGCTTTCAGCGGACAATCGCCGGCGGAGGCTGACCTCAATCTGTTGGAGACAGCGCGTCGCTGTGAGCTTTATGGCATGAAAATGCATCCTGCCAAGGATGTGGAGGGAGTGCCACTAAATCTGGCTGTAGCGCATATGGGTATCACAGTGTTTCAGAACATTACGCGCATCAATACTTTCTCCTGGGCCAAAATACGTAAAATTTCATTTAAACGTAAACGTTTTCTGGTCAAACTGCATCCCGAGGGTTATGTGAGTATCGATTGGATAAAAGGCCATTCATATAAGTTTACTGATTGTTCCTATTTTTAGGGTTATTACAAGGATACCGTGGAGTTCTTCTTTGAGGGTCGCAATGAGTGCAAGAACTTTTGGAAGAAGTGTGTCGAGAATCATGGATTCTTCCGCTGTACAACAGTGCAGAGCACTCCGAGACGTAAGACCCGTGTCCTCTCACGAGGCAGCTCTTTCCGGTATGTTCGTGTGTACATCAGTATTTTCGGATTATTAAAGTTTATTTTCTATGTTTATACAACGTACAGCTATAGTGGCAAGACTCAAAAACAAATCATTGAATTTGTGCGCGAGAATTATGTAAAACGTCAAAACTTCCAAAGGTAAGTTCACTTTTTTTAAAAAACCAACACAAAAGCCACACCAACAACTACAATAAACAACTGATAATACTCACAATTCTTATGCTTGAAATATTTTTTGTTTCTTTGGCACAAACCTTAAACGTTCAAAGCCATTAGGTTTAAAGGTTTCATTTCGAAATATTTTATTAAACTGATGGTGAAAAATACAACATTTCTGAACTTCTGAAACATTCATAATAAACTTAATAATTTACATTTCATGTTACATAAGTAAAAACAATTTTAATTTATTCTCTAAGCTTTGCTTAATTTATATTATAAAACATATTTTTCGATGCTTTTACAACTTTTTTGATCTCAAAGCAACGAAAACAATTGTGTATACAAATTTATTGTGCCTTTTATACAAACAAACACAAACAATACTTTATAACAAGTAAACATAAAACCAGCAAATATCACTTATACTTATAACGAAACTCATCCGTTCGCATCAAGAATCATCAGCGTTTTCATGAAACTCAACTCGTTTTTGATTCAATTTTAAAATTAATTGCTTATGATCTTTACTTCAATCAAAACTTCTTTATTTTGGTTTCGAAATCAATTCTTTGTTTCTTTTATTGTCAACTTATAACCAAAACCTACTACCCCTACAAACTCCCGCCACTTAAGAAAACTTGGCCGAAATACAGGGCCAAGACAAAAGAGAAAAGAGAAGAGGATTAAAAAACCAATTGGTCTTAAGTAAATACTAAACAAAGCAAAGCACAAAAGAAAACTAACCAAAATCAATTAAAATGGAAAGGAAAAAAACAGAAGGATGCAAATTGTACAGAAGCAAACTACAATCATTTCAAACTGATGTTTTATGTTGAACTTACTTTCTGTCCTTTTTATTTTCGACATGTGTTACTAACTAACCAAACTTTCCCAATATATATAATGTAGCCAGCAATCAGCCCTGTATATTTATTTGTAAACTAAATTGGCAATTGGCAAATTATTTATGCGTACTACTAACCTCATAACATTCTAATTTGTTTCCATCGAACCCCGTCCCGTTCAAACTAAATCGTATTTAACTCCAGATATCATTAAAACTTAGCTGTAGCCATATAATGAGTCCCCCTTCGTCCCGACCCTCTCATTAGTATATACTAAACCTCATTCGCATCATCCACTGCTCTCATTATGTGTGTTGTATTTAGATTAGCCATATGGCCCAACGAGTCGGAGATGTACATACATACAAGCATTTGTCGATGTCGATGTCGATATCAATATCGATATAACGATCTACACTCGTTGCGTTTTGCTGCTTTTTTTCTCTATCTCTCTTTCGTGAACTCTGTGTTTTGTTCAGACTGTACACAATCACAGACAAATCACGTTTGTTTCCTCTCCTAAATGTGTAGTTAATAGTTGTGTGTGTTTCATTACGTAATTCTAGCATAAACCTTTACCTACTTATGTGTATATGTAAGTAGTTTAGTCTGTACAATAAAATAAAACCAAAACTCTACATATCTTATATGTAATATATTATATATATTACGTGTATATTAAAAATACTTCCCATTGCCAACCCAGGCTAAAACTTTCGGGCGAGAATAACATAGAAATTTAATACTCGTCATAGTGTATTCTAAAACAAATCGTTTTATATTGTACTTAGCGCCCCAGGTGTATTCCCAAGCTAAAGTAGTCAACCCATTGAATGATTTTGTTTGTGTGTGTCTAGTTTTAAGTTAAATTATGATTATTACTAACCAAACTTTTATCGTTTCAATTTGTTGTCTCTTAACTTAAAGCAATTGCCTCTTCGCAAAAAACGTAATCTTTCTGAGCCTTCTCAAGCTCAAGTAAAGCTTTAAAAAAGCTCTAAACGACAAAAAGTGCTTAAATAATACTTAAAATATAAATTAAAAATCTCTTTAAAAAAAACCCAAATCAAAACTAAATCAAAAAAAAACTAAACTGAACCAATAAAATAGAAATAAATTGCTAAAGCAAACTAAAAGCAAAACACTGAGCATGTGAAAATAAAATCGTGGTATCCTCTTGTCTTTTCTTTTGCTGCAGGTCTCAGTCGTTCCGGCAAGGGCCACTGAATGCTAGTAGCCGAAGTCAGTCGCATACGTATGTGAATTCCAGCATTTCAGCCAATCCCCTACTCCCAATTGACACTGGTTTGTATTTATTTTGTTAATGTTCAATTAGTTACCATATAACTATATATAAATATATCAATATTTCTTGACTTATTATTTGACGCCTCATTTCGTCTTTAATTACGATTTCCTTTTGAGTTCTGCTCGCGGAATGTGTAGCCAAGTGCGATGAATGATTTTTGATCTATAATTGTTTCCACATATCGAATTAATTTTAAAAATTCTTTGCTTCTCCTGTTCTTTTTGTTTTGCACGCTTTAGCGGCATGGGATTATCGCAATCAATGCAGCGACTCGATGACCCCTTCTCTGACGAAGAAGGCAGCGGATTCCTTGGATCGCCGACGCGACAATCCTACCGACCACATGCGTTCTCAAGTGAGTACTGTCTTACAATTATTATAGATATGATATCTAATTGCGATATTTAAATTTCAGGTCACAGCAGCCCAGGTGGAGATCTATCAGACGAAGAACTATGCAGCGGAATTGCCAACCTCTCCGGAGGAAGCGGCATGCTCGGCGGAACGACAACACCACTCGGCAGCGGCTATGGACCAAATGAATTCGAACCGCTCGCTTTCACCACAGGGTCCGCAGTCGTGGACTTCGCCCAGCCACAGCAGCCAACAGCAGCGCGCTCCCGATCAGGCTCGTGCGCATCAAGGAGATCACAATTTAGGTGAGCTACTATTGAACTATCATCATAGAAAACTTTATATGATTTCATTAAGTTTTATCATAAGTTATATTGTAGTGTTACCCTTATTTATAGATCTCTTATTTATTTAAGTTAAAATGAAGACTATGATCTCCATTAAACCTAACCCCTTGACAATATGGGACCAACATTAAGTTAACTTTAATTTCTATAACTTTGCAGAACCTTTCTATGTTCACTTTTAGGTTCATTCTTAGCGAAAGCTAAGGTTTGCTACTGTGGCAAACTTACAATAAATTGCTCCTCTCTTAATATTATTTATGTGCTTATGATTTAGAATGCCTATTCTCGACATGGAACTACTTTGATTTCAGTGTTTCCTTTAGCCTGCAGTTAATCTGTTCATTTTGCGGTTATCCCTTGATTTTCGATATGTTTTCGGTTTGTTTCGATTGAAAAACTTGGTTGATATCTTGAGCTGTTCCAGTGCTAACTTGTTAACATGCTTTGTCTATGCGCGTGTTCAGGTCTGAGCCACTTGTCCCACTTGTACAGCAACAGCACGCCTCGTCGAGTCTCAGTGGGCTCCCAAGCGTATGTCCCTGCGTCGCCGCAGCTCATCAGCATCAACACCAACAGTCACAACATGCACAACAACACTACCAACAGCAGCACGGTGGGTCTTTCGGTGGATCTCAGCAGCTCCATGGAATTGGAGGAGCAGGAGGAGGAACTGCTGGAGCCTGTGGAGGATTCGGAGGAGGTGGAGCCTACGGGGGAGGAGGAGGAGGAGGAGGAATTAGTCGAGGAGGAAGCGGATTCGGACTTGACAGCATCTACCATCAATCGGGAGACTATGGCGGCAGTCTCACCGGCCTCGGCCATGGCCATGGCCAATGCCCGTCGTCAGCCGCTTCGGTCACAGGAGTCCCAATCTCAAACTGTCACCCCAGTCCATTATAGCAGTACCAATTATTCGATGTCTAAACAGTGCATGCTCAACAATGCCAATGCCAACTCGACCGAAACGGAAACCGACAACATCATCTATACCGACATCAACGACATGGGCAACTATAAATATCCAGACTTTCATAACGCGGCTCAAATGGAGCATAAGATCTCGAATAGTGAGCACCTTAATCTCAATGATCGTAACGATATCTATGCTACAGTTAATCGCAAGACTAAATCAAAAACTCGAGAGAAACATTTCAGCGATGAGTTTATCGACCAATCCATTCTTCAGTATACAAGGGCCAAGCAGCTGGGTATACAGCAACAGCCCATGCAGATGCCGATGCTGCAACAGCCCAGCACATCGGCCTACGCTGCTGCCCAGGAGCGTAACTATAATAGCTTGAACTATCAGTATCACAATGATCTTAATCATCCCTCGGAGTCGTCTTCATCTTCGTACTTTGGCACCGGCTTCGGTACAAAGCGTTACGCGCAGAACGACCGCACTAAACTTGCTCAGTCTGAGAACTATTTGACACCCTCGATAGACTCTCAAAGCTCTCGTCATACTCATTCGCTGCCCCGAAATTCTGAACTCTCTGGGGTCGATTCGGTTGACTCGTACGACAGTCATTATATTACACACCATCCCAGGCGTAGCTCAGCAGACAAGTCCGACTATCAAATGGCTTCCAGTAATGTTTACTCTACAGCTCAGTTTGTGAAGCCCGAACAGGCAGCGATCCATTATATGGACGATGAGGAGGAGCAGGTCGATGAGGTGGATGGTGATGGAGACGGAGAGAATATATATGATCAGGTTGAGCGCGAGTCGTGGCTCAAGAGTAGCTCTTGCAAGGATCTATTTGAACGTTACAGCAGCGCCTATTATGCTCGAGAACAACCCAAGCCAATGACCGCCTTTGACAAGGAGTTTCTATCTTCGAATCGCATTGATTCGCCAGTGACACGCTATGATGATTCGCGCCATTCACTGTATTTTACCAAGAATCATTCAATCGACGCACATCAGGACTTTTCACCGTTGCCCCATAGCAAGGTCTACTCGTCCAGCTATCCGGGAAGCACGTACAATACGCAGGAGCATAAACGAAACTATGGTCATCAGTTGGACTACACAGGGTCGCAAGATGATATCTCGCAAGACAGCTACGAGCTTCTGGAGAAATATGATATCGACTTCTTTAGTGGTCGACGGCGTTCGGAGGATCACATGCGTTCTTGTTCACTAGACTCGGGCAATTACATTCCCAGTGATGATGAATCTGTTTCAGAGCAACCTAAATACCGCTCGGCCATAGATGTGAAATCTAAATCGGCTGCGGACATTATGAATGAGATCTGGGATGCCGAAGATCCACGTTATTTGCCACGCGAGAAGCTCTCGGTGAAATCGGATGGAAACTTCTATAAGAAGATACAGGAGGCGCTTACTCGCACCTCTAGTCAGGAGAGTCAAAGTGAAATGTTTGAGACGAAAATTTCCCGTAGTTCAGATTCGAGTAAGAAATCTCGCGATAGTCTTTATCACACCGACAGCAAAAAGTCCAGGGAGACAACCAAAAGCAAGACATCAGTAGCATCTAGTCAAGACTCCAAGGAATCTCTGGCAGGGGATTGTTTTGGGCGCAATTATGAGATGCCAACAACAACATGCAAAAAGGTTAAGCAATTCACCAAAAAAGAGCTCTATGAGAAGTTTGCTCAATCTAGTCAGGATTCAAAAAGCGATTATTACGATGCTGTTGAACCAGGTCCAGATGTCGAAGGACTCTACTCGCGACCCAAAGTCAAGAGTCATGACTGTCTACTGTCCGATACTCACAGTTCGACGGCAAACAGTTCATTTTACGATAGTCGGGATACGTATTCAACATTTCCGAGCAACAAGACCCACAAGACATCTAAAGTACATTCGATTAGTCTCCAAAACGTGGAAATTGAACGCAATGCAAAGTCATTTGGCAGCAAATCTCCCGAATCTGTGTCGACGCCTGCCTCCGGTATGCGTTGCAAGGAGAAGGATATTCAGACAGGTGACTCGCTCGAACAAACGGCGCCCATTAAGCGCGGTAACTCTCAATCATGTAAAATATCCGCGTTCCGGCGACGTTCCGATAGCGAAAATATATTCAGTTTTGATCAGGATCGCATAGAGTGTATACAGAAATATTCAAAACAATGGGAAGGTCAGCCCAAGGATGACAAATCAAAGCAAAGTCCAGAGTACCCACTGACACCTGAACTAGTTTCAGAATTTGAGAAGCAACAGGCTCGCGTCGCCCACCAGAAGATAACGCGCAAGGAGGAGCTCATGGCCAAGACTCATTTTGAGGAATATAACCCGATAATGGTGCCCTTAAGCTATTCTCACGCAACTGTCGAGCGCACCAAAAGCGATCCCAACTCGCTGGCAAATCGTGCTCGTCTGGGTAGCAACTCGCGGCGTCATGTGTTGATGCATCAAAAATCCATAGACCTAACACCAGCCGATTCCAGCGATGAGGATTACATATACAAGCAGATACCAAGTGCACCACCTTTGTGCAAGGCGCATGGTAACTTCGAAATACCAAAATGCTACGACGGACCGTCGCAGTCTGCACAAGTCGATATACCTAAGACCGGATTTGAGCTTCCGAAGAGCTTCTTCCGCGACTACGAACGCCGCTCCACCAAGGTACTCAAAGAGGATATACCCTATGTGCTGCACAAGCGGCATATCATGAATGGGACAGCTCCCTCGCCGAGCGATAAAAAGCAACACAAGCCCAAGTCGCCTAAATCACCAAAGTCTCCCAAATCCCCAAAGTCGCCGAAGTCACCAAAATCTCCCAAGGCAAGTGCTATTGTTGTGCCAGGGCCAGTTGATTTTCTGCCCGATATACTAGATAGTTTGCTTCCCGCCGAAACTAAGGAGTTTCTGTTCACCCAAAATATTGATCTGTCCAAGGTTGATCCAATTACACTCGAAATCGATAAAACTATACCGACTATACAATTATCCTCGCCCAAGCGGGACATAACCAAACAAATGGATGCTTCCACACTGGAGAAACTCAACAAGAAGCTCTCACAAATCGAGAGCGACTCAGCCACAAGCTCAAGAACCGAGAGTATGCAACAACAAAAGCTGGAACAGAAGCAAATGGAGCTTATACAGAGTCTGCGTAAGGAACTGCAGGCGAATGCGCGCAAGGCCAACAAGCCGAGGGTTATACCCAAGACAAAGCCATCGGGCAAGTCCAAGAAGGGCAAGACACGCATCACGTCCTTCTCGTCGGACGATGAGAGTTTGGACTCGGACGATGTCTTTGGTTCGGCTGAGGCCATACCGGATCGCCTGGAGTTCTCTCCGCCACAGTCACGCAAAGAAATCGAGCCCATTTTGCGTATCGAACAGAGTCGTCTTATATCGGCTGCCTGGGGTCGGGGTCAGACAATGAGCTCAACTGAAATTGAAGGCTCTCCACCTCAGTGTCGACGTCTGGCAGATTTAGAAAGTCGTTATCATACACAAAAACTGGATCCGCAGTACGCCAATGCCACAGAGCTACGACGCATATCGGAGCGTTCCATATCGATCCCATCCTCAGAGGATGAACCACACTTACCCACTCGACGCATGGACGAATGCACAAATGACTATCAACGCAATGAGAATATACCCTCGCCCATTTTTGAACATGCCGAGTTCTTTCGCAGTAATGACGACATCTATGAGACATGTCACGAGGAAAAGATAAGCGGATCCGATATCGATTATACGCTTAAGAAGCAAACAGCAAAGTCAAAGGTCAAGCTAATCGAGGAAATAATTGATTCCTCCATAGTAATGCGCTCCAAGGGACATGCTCCTATTCTCTTTGCCCATGCAAGGCTTAACCTATCAGAAGGTTCGGTTTCTCTACAACGTCAACAGGCGACTCAGCAGTCGCCCACAACAGAGCGACGTACAAAGAGTTTGGATACTCCGGTCATTTCTTTACACCGTTTACCGCCCATGAACGCCTTCTCTTCCAAGGATGATACAGTTGGATTTGAAGAAGAGGGCGAAATTCTTGAAGAAAAGTCATTAGAGCGTTCAAATCAAATGACCCAGCCAGACGACGATACTGCAGACAGCGTGCATTCCTGCGCTGGCTCGATACCCACACAGGGCAGCTACAATGCCAACGCAAGGGACTCGCTGCTGAGTGCCGTCACAATTGACAGCGAGGAGGCGGAACTGCTTAACCAATTGAAGTACATTGAACGTATCGCCTTGCAGGGCGTAAAGATCAAGGATAAGCGCAAGTCAAAGATGAAGCTCAAGAGTGGCGATCATCTGATTCTCAACATACCAAAGTATCGATTCACCGATTGGTCACCCTACAGCTCGGCGAACAGTTCACGCAAAACATCGCCAGGTGTCTCGCGAGCTAGCAGTATTGATAGCACTGGCAAGGGAAAACTCAAGACATCGGAGCCTTACAAAGCAAAACCCGTCTCTCGTAGCCGTCCGGAATCGAGACGCACCAGTGCTGATGATATCAAAGCTGCTAAGGATGGCCGAGGAAGCAAGAAATCAAGTCCCAAAGAGCGTCCACGGTCGATTGAAATGCGTCGACTAAGCAAGGATAAAAGCAAGTCACAGGAAGAGACCGAAGCAGATATAGCTAAGCGCAAGGAACGTCAGCAAAAGCTTTATGAGTCGGCAATGAAGCAGACCATTACAATGCTAAGCCCAGTAAAGGATACATTGCCAGCTTTCCCGGCACCAGAAGATAAAATCCTAGTAAAAACAGATGGCGATAAGATAATTATTGAAACGGAGTTCAAGTCGAAGGCAGAAGACCATGTGCTGATTGCAAAGGCACCACGCAAACTGGACACATCGATGGTTAAGTTCAGTCGCAGCTTTGACGAAGGTCGTAGTCCCGACAAATTGGACAAAGCTAATCGAAGCTTCGAGGATCGCAATAAATCCTTTGAGGATTCGGAGAAATCTGATGTACCCGAAGACATAATGATTAAATCACCTAAGAAGATAGCTAAAGCGCAGGAGATAAAACAGAAAATCGAGGGAAGTGTGGTGCACAAGAAGATCGATGGCAAGTCGAGTAGCTTGGAGAAACCAGCCGAACATCATTATATCGGACGAGATGCCAAGGCTCGCAGTCTAGATGACAAAAAACAGAACACAGCTGAAGCTAAAGCGAAGACTGAGGAGAAGCCATCGGCAATCGTACGAAGTGCCATCGGAGATCGTCGCATGTTCGCGCACCAATATAATGTCCACGAAGACATTGATATGCAAGCGGTAATCTCGGAGCGTCGATCATTGGAAATTCTCAAACGTTCGCTTCCCTCGGAGGATACTCGTGATAGCGAATGCACTCACAGCCGCAAGGCTTCGACAGCAGAGAGTTTGGATTCGTTTATCTCCGTGGATGATAGTCATTCCCCAGCAAGCAAGTCGCCAGTACCTCCACCAGAGGGATACCCCCATCGAGTGCCCACTATTGAGTGTGAGGAACCCTCTATTGAAGAAGACGACAACTCATCAGAGCGCCGTCATCTCAAAGTCGATCGTCAGGACGTTAACCGTTTGAGCTTAGATCGTAGTCGTAGTGATGAGACTGGGTCCTGGATTACAGTCGAATGCGACGAGTTCATTGGCTCCGACACATCCGATAATGAACCACGTACTCTTGAACCGGACCGTAATGTGCTCGAGACACAAGCTACACTTGAAGATGCCGTTCCATTAGAGTATTCTAATTGTGCCACGCCCACATCGGACTTAAATATACTGGTTACGCCACCCAATGTCAGTCCTATGATAGAGAAGTCTGTACTCGAAACCTTTGAGAAATATACTTCGGATACCAAGAAAAAGTATAGCCTGGAGAAGCAAAGCGATAAGTCTAAGAGTTCAGACTCCTGGACAAGTGGTGAGAAGGACACAAGTCCACAGCGCCAACAGGATTGGAGTTTGTCGGTGAGCAAAGAGAAGAGTTCCGTCGATGAAGAGTCTAGTGTTAGTTGCTCGATTGCGCGTCCGTTGGGCATATCTCAGGACTTCGGGAATGAAGAAGCTAAGAAATGCTTAGAGCTAAAGCAGCGCATGCTTAAGTTGGATGTGGCGGCCAAAGATGCAGATATCACGCCCACTGGGTCCAACGAGCAGACTCCAACCAATGAACCCAAGATAATCATTAAAAAGCCAACGACTCCGACGCTGGAGAAGCAGAGTCCAATCGATTTGGGTAACAGCACCGAGTCGTATTTAGATCCCATTGAGGAACGGATAGCCAAAATACTACAGAGAACCGAGGACAGCGAGTCAAGCTCTGGTGGATCGCGCAAACCGCCTAGAATCGAGAAACCCGTTCGAGCCAATGCCGGTAAAAAGCTTTCAGTCAAAGCGGAGCCTGGCAAGTCAGGCAGCGATCGTAGCTCGCAGGAATCCAAGTCCAGTTTTGACTCAAAGGGCTCGCTCAGTGTAGAGTCACGTGGTTCATTTGAAACCGAAAGCAGTTCAGGTTCATTGGGCGCGGCTCAGCGACGCGGTGAATTGGCAGCAAAGGAGCAACAAAGCACCTGGAAACCGTTTCCTATCGAAAGCTCCAACAGCTCCAGTACAGATGATCCCTGGCATCATGTGGAAACCGATGGCGGCTACGAGCGTTACGATGCGCAAAATCCGCTGCGCGACTCTTCGGACAGTGACATCAAAGAGGTATCGCCGGATGAGAAGGAGAAGGAAAGCGATGCTAGCTATCAGGATGATCTAAATGATTTCCCAACCACCTTTGGTTACCCAGCAATGACCAGTACCCTGAGTGGGATCGGTGTTAATCCCACAGACATAATTGGATACAGCACTGGATTCACTTTGGGCCGTACTCTCTCGAGGATTTCGGAACGTAGCACAGCTTCGGAGAAATCAAGTATGGAGGATGATGTGAGCAAGGCGTCAACACATTCTGTCAGCATGCGTGATGAATCAGTTGGCTCCACAGATCATCAGCCCAGTCTCAGCTCCGATTCGCGCAGCAATACAAACTTGGCCTATATATCGGATGCCGATCGTCGCACGTCGGCTGAGATGCCTGAGATACCCTGCGACTCGGCGACAGCAGATCGCCTATCGAGCATCGGAAGTTTCAATGAACCAAAGTCACCGACTTTGGTAACCGGTCGCTTCTCCGTGACCCACGTAGATGAACAACAAGCTGACGATTTGGAGAGGCACACACTTATGTGTCTATCGAATGCTGGTAGTCAGGACTCAGAGGATTGGCCACTGCCTGAAATACCTTTTGATCATGTCCCCGTCAAGCCGGCAGAGACTATGTACGGTATGCCTGACTTGGATAAGCCGGTGCCCAAATCCTTCTGCTGGAAGGCGAGCATGTCGTTCCAGCAATCACAGGATTCAGTTGACTGGCCTTCGCCGCCATCGAGCACCATTGACGCGCCCATTGTGGTGGAGAGCATTGAAACATACTATGCCAGCGAGGTACAAAATGCCGATAAGGTACTGCTGGAAGAGGAGGCAAACGCTTTATCAGGTCCGCCCGATGTTGCCAGAGTTTTGCCATACGAAGAGACAGCTTATCTCATGTCAGCAGCCTTCGAGGACAAGGACTTTGGTAGCGAGCCAATACCCTTGGACACAGTTAGCTGTTTGAGCTCCACCTTAAGTGCAGCCTCCTGTCTATCGTCCTCGTTTAATGTCAGTTGCAGTACCTCATCGACTCAACCGACAGCAAAGGCGATTTCTGCACTACGTAAAAGCTCGAGCCCGGAGGTGATTGTAGCGCAACCAACACGTTCACCGGCTCCCAGAAGTCCAATATCCGAGGATGAGCTATTCTCCAATGACGACGTCTTCATGCCGGGCACCATTAAGGTGCAGTTGTCGCCAGATGCACAGCTGCGAAAGCTTTCGCGTGGTTCCAACAACTCGGACACCTCAATCGATGACATCCTCTCGGCCAGTACCTACATGGACGATCAGACCACAGTACGTCGCAACTATGAGGCGCGTCTTAGCAGTGGGGGTAGCTGCAAGAAATGCAGCCACTCTAGTCACTCAGAGGAAGAGACAAGTTCCATTGGCACTGATCTTGATGGAACAGTTCGCATGGGATTGCAGCAAAAGAAATGTACGCACAGCTCCCACTCAGAGGACACGTCGATTGGGCTTAGCATCTCGGAATGGTCGACAGGCACCAATACGGTGCGTCAATATGCCAATCTCTCTGGCTCCGATAGCCTCTCAGCCGTATCCACGCACTCGTGTGCCAAGAGCGAGAAATCCAATCACACCAAGTCGAGCATTAGCTCCATTAATAAATCTGCCGAGAGTCTGAACGAACAGAGCGGCAGCTACAAGTTCAGTGGCGATAATGGCTCCTCAGATGGGTTACGATACGATATGTTATCGAACTCCGAGACGGATAAGTTAAGCGAACCGACTTCGGCAACTCGCAGTGATGACACGACTCTCACCCTAACCGAAATGGCGCATACAATCAGCGAGTGGTCTACGTCGAGCAGTCGCACCTTGGTGGGTGTGGAGTATTTGCCACTAAAACAACCCCGTGTTGGATCCTCCAAGCCAAGTCTCAGTTCTCCCAGCGAAGAGAAACGCAGCTCGTTACCCCAGGTGCACAGACGCAGTGGCAGCAATGGCAACCAGGCCCGACTTGGTCAGGATCATGGCGAGCAAGTCGCGGGATCGGCTGCTCCAGAAACAACTGCCGCTGCACGCAAGCGTCGTTCGTTGGAAATGATGTCAAAGTTGTATCAAAGCCAGGAAATTTGTTCTGAATCGGAATCTCCATTTGTAGAGCGTCTGTATGCGCATAGCGAGAAGCTGACAGAGCGCTATCAGAGCCAGGAATTTGTACCATTGCATACAACCTCCCAGAGCAACACCACCTCGTCAAGTACCACAACGACAACAACACAAATCCAGACGCAGCAATCGCAACAGACACGCCAGAAGCCACGTGCTCCTCAGCCACCCATTAAGCCCAAGCCGGCAGTCACGAGGCCCATTATGCAGGCATTGCTCAATAAGATGAAACAGCCCGGTCTGGCTGAGCAAGCAGCTGCTGCTGCCGAGGCTGAAGAAGCTCAGAGCAGGGTACAGCAACCTCAGGGTCAAATGCAGGCCAAGCCAAGGCCAGTGGCAGCTGTGGCCAAGCCAGTGCCGCCACCTGTGCCCACGGTGCCGCCCATTGTCACGCCCAGTGATCTGCCAGGCAATGTGTGTGCTCCGCCTGCTAAGCCACTGGCCAAGCATCACAGCTACGATGATAAGACGCTGTCAAAGACGCAGATACGTGAATTCAAGACAACTAGCAAGCAACTGCGTCAGTCGAGCTCGTTCCACGAGCACATGCTCAGCAAATCACAGCAGAGTTCGCAGGAGTTGCCCATGCGCATAGATGAGGAAAGAGATTTGCACTCCACGTCTTCGGCCACCAATACGACGACCACAACGAATACGCTGAACAGCGAAAGCACCGAACCCAATTCGCCACAATTGCCACAAAGGGCAGACAAGCTGGTACGCTGCTCGCCCTACTACTCGAGCAGCCTCAGTTCTGAATCGCCACCCAATCAGCTGATACAGAAGCCACCACGGAAGGTGAACACCAATGCAGCAGCTGTCGCAGCTCAATTGGCTGCCAGCGCAGTGGCCACTGCCATGAAGAGTCCTCCAAGTGGCAATGATACGGACAGCTCACTAGATGTGCGCGGTCAGGATGTGAAGCAGTTACGAAGTCGTGGATATCGCAAGAAGCGCCAGTTGCCGGTGAAGCGAATGCGGGCTAATCTGAACGCTGCGGCGTTGCTGGAGCAGGCCGAGAGCAGTGAATGCTCTGAAGGTTATGTACCCGAAGTGGATTCCGGCAGCTCGGAGTATTCCTATCAGCGCGATGAACAGTACTTGGAATTCGATGAGGAACAGGAGCGGGATCAGACCGATGATTATGAGGATTATCCACAGTACAGTGGCACCAGCAAGTTCGAGAGCTTGGACATGAGTGACAATGTGGATGAGATGGGCTTTCCGCGGTACGATCGTCTGGGTCACATTACCAAGCCGATGTACCAGCCCTTGGTCACAGCAGATAGACCGGCACCGGCTAATCATCCCATGCCACCGGCAACCGGACAACCTGTGAAGCCAGCTCGCACCAAGAAGCGACAGCTTAGACGTGAAGATTCGCAGGCGGCCAGCACTTCTGCAGCTGCACAGCAGCAACAGCAACCATACCATGGACGCAGCTATTGCAATCCGGAGGAGAGTGAGTGTGAGCGGGCAAGCGATGATCTAGCCAACTCGAGCGAGGACAGTGGAGCAGGCGGTGCCGGTGCTATGGGAACCATTCGTCGCGTCACCAGTCGCAGCGTGATGCCGGCAGAGTCTGCTAATACACGGCAACAGCTACCCTATCCGGACTTTCTGTCGGACTATGAGACGGAACCCATTGAGTACGAACGTTATGCCTGCGGGCTGGACATACGGGTTGATCCACCGCCGAAGTTCCACGACTCGGATGATCTAAGCGATCATTAGGTGGAACCCTGAAGAGCGGAGTGGGAGAAGAAAACAACAGCAGCAGCATTTTCCATTTCTTCAGTTGCCTTGAACAATTTTTAGAACAAATCTACGACTTTTTACACACGATCCAAGTATATCCAACTTATTTATAATTGAGACTGATTTACGACAAGCCAAAAGAAACAAAAAATACCAAAAAAATAAAAAACAAAAAAAAAAACAAACAAACAAGAATATCGTACAATCCAAAAATACCAAGAAAATGGAAACTAAACAAAAATGCCAAAAAATGACTTTACGCTGCTAAAGAGAAGATCGAGGACGAAACTGCATACTATATATACTATATAACCCAAAACGCGTTGAAAAATCAAACTAAATACAATTTTAATCAAATATATTACTTATTTAATAATTAACAAAATATACTCGAATGATGTCGGTCAAAAATAGTTAACGTTGATGGATACAAAAAGAAAGAGAAAAGGAAGGAGAAAAACGAGTTGGTTAGGGCGGTACGTCTTATATAGAGAACATATATAAAGCGAGTTGAATCAATTTTAATGCACTGTTTAATCATCGAATAATCATAAATAGCAAAGAAAAAAAACTACAACAAGAATAAAGAAATATTTAATTGTTATCTAGCTAAAAACAAGGAACAGACAATTGCGAAAGTGTTTTAGGATTAATGTTTCAAGGCCGGGCAGATGGTTAATTAAATGAATCTTAAATTAATAACTATAATTATTACTTGATCAGTATTACGTATTATACTTCCAATTGTATTACCTACGCGATAAGTTCCAGTTAAAATGTGTCAAAGCTTAAATCTTTACAGCAATGTTTATCTATAAGTCGCGTTATCTGAGTTCGTACCGATTATATAGTTTTCGACAAAATAAAAATATTTGCGAAACTTAAGATCTCCAAATGCCATATTTGCAACAGAATTTGGTGTTCACGTAATATTGAAGCATTTAATTCATCCGAACTTCGAAACTTTTTTAAATAATAAATATATTGAAATACTTATACACACTCACGTAAATATTTTATATATAGTTCTTGTTCTATATAAGTTTTTAATTTTATGGCAACGTTTTAACATAGGCAATCGAGAAAATAATAACACTTCGAAATCCTTCACACTGAACAAGTTGTATTAGCTTTAGTTATATAAAGGTGCCAAAACGGAGAGAAAAGGAAAACAGAGGAATCTATATAAACCAAAAATTAACAAAATATATTTAATAAACAATACTATGTACTATATTATAGGACAAAACGCAGATGCGTAAATCAATTGAAACCCTGTTAAGTTTTTCGAGAAAAAAAAATTAAAAGATCACATATTACATGAATGTTTACTATGAAAGGAATAGAGTATTAAAAAATTGTTAAGAGTGAGTCAGTTTAGGGTAGGCTATTCAGCAGGGTGTTTTTAGAACGTACCCAACGTACAATAATTTCAAGTATTAATCGGATCAAAAGTATTCAAATCAAAATCGCAAACCCAAAGGAAACAAATAATGAACACTATATACCTATTGGCTTTATAATGATGTTTAACTTAAGTGAACCAATTAAAATCTACACGAGATCTGAGTTGAGTAGGTTTTTACCTGGTTAAGTTAGTTATTTTAGGCAAGTGTTTATTATCGAATCGTACCATGTTCCGTTATCCCATGGCTTTATGTCGACTTCCAACTGAACAATTGGACAACCAAATTCCTTCGAGTGCAAATCAATGTTTATTTATAGTTAAATTTAAATTAAAATAGCGGAAACGAACGAATAAGAACAAAAAAGAACACAATCTTAGCTGAATTTTAGCGTATAAGTAATAAAGAAAAACAAAATGGAATTTCAATTAAAATTCGTTCTTCACTTTAACACACAACAGCAACAAAGGAGAAATATCTATACAAAAAGAACATTTGATTTTGACAAATTTTAAAAAACAATTTCATGAGAAAAGTAAATTAATTAATTACAAGAGAAACCCTATACACGAGCGAGCGATTAAGCCAGCATAAATTATATAGACAAAAGAGAAACAAAATAAATAAAACTTCATTAATCAAGTGAATTGTGTTTTTTCTCATCGATCCAAGTATTTATTTCGTAACAATCGTTTAGATTTCTATAAGTTAATTTTAGTTTTCAATTCAATTTGCATTTTAATCATTTTGTCTAATTTGATTTTTCATTATTTTCCCTTTCTTTTTTGGTAATTATCTCAATTGGTCTGGTTTGGGTTCTTAGATGTGTACCACGGCATCAATGGGAACATGTCGCTCGATAGACGTGGCGAAATTGCCACGCCTCCGAACCGCTATGATCTCACCCTGGGGTCGGACAAATCATCATCGCTGTCGCGCTCAGAGACAGGCACCTATGACATTATCCAGGCTGAGATACAGCATGCCAAGCGACAAGAGCTGGCCACAGGCGTGGCTAGCGCCCACAATGGACACAACGGCAATGGACTGCCACCGTTATCCGGCGGCGTAGGTCATGACCTGGAGACAGAGGTCAAGAAACGAAAATGGCCCACCGAGCCAAGCTATTTCCTGGCCAAAGAGTTGCTGATGACAGAGCGCACATACAAGAAGGATCTGGATGTGTTGAACTGTTCGTTCAGGCAAGTGCTTAGTCTTGAGGATGTAGAGCAGCTGCAGCCACTGTTCGAGCTGCTCGACTCCTTGGCCCAGCATCACAATCTCTTTCTGCGCGATGTCGAGCATCGGATGGTGCTATGGGAAGGACGCGGCAATCATGATACCCATCGCATTGGCGATGTCATGATGAAGCACATGGGCGCTTTGCCCATCTACGATGAGTATGTGCAGTGCCATCTGGACATCTTGCACTGCATGAACGATATGTACGAGACGGACAATCGTTTCCAGCAGATCTACAAGGAGTTTGAACAGCAGAAGGTCTGCTATCTGCCCATTGGAGAGTTGCTGCTGAAGCCTCTGAATCGTCTGCTGCACTATCAACTGCTGTTGGAGCGTCTCTGCGACTACTATGCCGAGGAGCACATCGACTACGGCGACTGTCAGGCTGTCTATCATCTGCTCATACGTAGCACCAAACAAATACGTATTCAACTACCCGACTCGGCCAACTTTGTGGAACTATGTGAGCTGCAACGGGACATTAGCTTTGAGCAGCTGGTCCAGCCACATCGCCGTCTCATACGGCAAGGTTGTCTGCTGAAGCATTCGAAGCGTGGACTGCAACAACGCATGTTCTTCCTCTTTTCGGACATATTGCTCTATGGCTCCAAGTCGCCGCTGGATCAGAGTTTCCGCATTCTCGGTCATGTGCCTGTTCGCTCCCTGCTCACAGAAAATGCCGAGCACAATACGTTCTCAATTTTTGGCGGCCAGTGCGCGATAACAGTGAGTGCTGGCACCACAGCTGAGAAGACCCTTTGGCTGGCCGAGCTCTCCAAGGCGGCGTCCGATATTAAAAACAAGCCACCCAACATGCAGCTGCAGCTGACTACGCTCAAGAATTGCAGTGAGTATTTTGAATGAGTGCGAAACTAACGTGAGATAGTTATTATCTGTTAAATGAGAGCAAATAATACACTTATCAAAATTCTATAACTTCTACGACACTTTTACTTAACTTACTGCATGCATTTTAAATCACATTGTTTTCAATCTCTTTTTTAACAATCTACGCTTTACATTAAACCCTCTCTTATTATGACTGGCAAGAAAAGCACTCTGCAAAGCAGCGTAAGAAAGCAAACCACCCCAAGCCACTTAATTTCTTTTTTATCATACAAATATTGTAAAACTAATACTTTTATTTTTCCTTCTCCCTTGCAGGCTCCTCGGAAGAGGGTCTCGACATGGTTGGCCTGAGCAACGGCACAAACAGCCTGAACAGCAGCATGGGTGGCGGCGGTCCATTGACACCGCAACAGCTGCAGATGCAGCAGCAGAACAAGACACAACCGTCGCGAAGCAATACCGCACTGCACGTCTGCTGGCATCGTGGCGCCACCGTTGGTCTGGGCGATCACCTCATCGCAGCAGAGCATCAGTTGTCCGGCTATCTGCTGCGTAAATTCAAGAACAGTTCAGGCTGGCAGAAGCTCTGGGTGGTCTTCACTTCGTTCTGTTTGTATTTCTACAAGAGTTATCAGGATGAGTTTGCACTGGCCAGTCTACCGCTGCTGGGCTATACGGTGGGTCCACCCGGTCATCAGGATACCGTTCAAAAGGAGTTTGTCTTTAAGCTATCCTTCAAGAACCACGTGTATTTCTTTAGAGCAGAAAGCGCTCACACCTACAACAGGTAAGTCTTCCCTGCATATAATTAAACGTAGATCAAATGTTAATTCAATACATTTCCAGGTGGCTTGAGGTACTGCGCAGCACCACCCAAACCCAGGACTTCAAAAACGTGCACACACATGCATCTGGCAATTAGTAACCACTGCGAACAAGATCCTTGTGCAATTCCATGGAAGCAGCAACCAATGTAGCTGAAACCCACATAGAAATACCCTCTAGTATTCTATATTTTTATATACAACGTATACACCACAGAAACTATTCCCATTTTTTATACTATTCTTCACCTGGGACTCCTATGTCTTTGGGAGTTCTTATACTTTACTTTATACACCGCGTATATTTACGCAACTTAATTGTATTCTGCAAGTCTAGTGCCTAGTTTATATTTCCATGTAAATAACGTATTGTATTTTACTTTTCTGCCTTCTTGTTCTGTGTTGGTCCCTGTTTTATTAGCCTATGTATTGTACTTTATTCTGCGTGAGCTATTTTGATTATTATTACTGTGTATTCGACTATTTCTATCACCGTGTGTCAAATTATGCAAATTAAAAAAATATTCAAAATATTAATTAAAATAAAATTATAATCAATTTTATACATAAACTATGTAATCAAATGTTGCCTTACGACGCAATTCGTCGCTGTCTTTTTAAAATCTATATTAAGTTTGTCATGCAATTTTCAAAATATTTAACAAACATTAAGTTTAAGTCATTAACTTTAATAGAATTTACAAATTAATACAGAATTGCAAAAAATATAATTAAACTGAAGTTTTCATTGGCAAAAGGTTGGAAGGTACTAGTAAAAGGGTGTGTTCTTAATACGAGGGGAAAAAGCAGACACTAAAATGAAGAATACATCGATACATTTTTCGTAATATTTTCATTTATTGATATTTGAAATCTATAAGGTAAATTGTTATCATTTGCTTCAATTTGCTGTTTGTTGTTGTTGTAATTGTTTTTATAAATGTTACATTATTCTCAATTTGTGGTTTCTCTTTTTTAAGAGATCTAAAAGGATTGCAATAGTTTTTGAGTACATTTTAATTATTAAATTAAAAAACAACATGCTGCTATAGTGGATTATCCATATAGATTTACATGATGCTCAGAGCATCATACTCATTTCGTTATCATTATCATTATTATCGTTCCATCATCATCATCGTCGAACACAAAGTGCCAAAGTGGAGGGTCTTAGCAAAAGGAACAGCATTTTGAAAACAAATATGGAGAACAATCGATTGTAAGTATACGCTTAAAACTAAAACTAAATAATGAAATTCCCCAGCCAAGATGCTTGAGTGTACCCATAGTACTATTTAGCGTGGCAAATGGCAGTTATATGAGGTGTTTAGACTAATTTCTATGCATACAATTATATGTTTCTGGGAAGTGTGTTTAGGTAAATGTGTGTGTGTGTGTGTGTGTATACGTAGCATAAATTATCACCCATGGAAATGAGATTAGAATCGAAGTATTCAAACCTAATGTACACAGTCATTGCATATATCAAGTTAGTTAGGGCCGCTCAAGGTACAAATATTTAGTAGAATGTAAGTTTGGATTGGTCACTGGACAGAGGGTTTGTTTGTATTATGCATAAGATGTACACAGTTATAATTAATAATTGTTTTTTTTTGTTTTCTTCTTTTGTCAACTATATTCGTACAAGCACAAACATCGACCTTTCTTCACCGTATTGCATTTCATAGATCCGATCTTAGTGAGTTTTAATTTAACTTGCATGCTAACAACTAACATTTAGTTTTAATTTTAATTGTAATTGTAGTAGTTTTTCTTCTTAGTATTCGGTAAATTTCACAACTTGTAGCCAATAAACTTATTAACCAATTTAGGTAGCTTGTGCGAATAATCAATCATTACATATATGAATTGCAGCTCTCGCTAACAGCCTGCGATTTTAAATAGCTGAATATATAATTAAATTTTAATATATAAATATTGTTTTTAATCAAGGCAAGTTTTCTTCAAAACTCTTCTATGGAAACTGATTCTATTGAATTCTTTGCGTTACTGACTTTTTCTCAATTGTTTAATCATCTAAATACGTTAAAAAGACTTATTATCAACTATAATTCGCTCAAAATATCTGTGAATTTTCATTTAGATTTAATTTAATTATTGACAGTGAAGAATTGGTTAGGCTGTCTTGAAAAATGAAACTATTTTGCGCAATTGTGTGACTTTGTTTTATAAATTTTTTTATTATTATTATTCTTAATAACTTTTTTGTTGCTATTTGAATTATAACATTGATTTGTTTGCTGTTTTATATTATATTGTATTATTGTTGTTAGCTTATAAGAGGCTTTAGGTGTGATATATCTATTGATGCCGCTTGAAGGGGTTGTTCTTGCTTCATCAGTGGGTTGATGTTCTTGTTGCTGTATATCGTTTGCCTACGATTAAAAACAATTTGCAAAAATTTAAACTGCCCCCTTTGCGGGTGTGTTAAAATGTATTTGCGCGTGTGTGGATGTGTGCGTGTGAATGTGTGTGTGAAAGGGGGTGTGTGTCTCTATGTCTATTGGTTTTAGGCGCTGTTACAATTTCATAGCATTATAACTATTATAAATATATCTGATATTTAATTTAAAGTTGTTTATATTATTGCATGTTGTTGTTTTTCTTTTTCTTTTTGAAGTTTGTTGCTTCGAGCCGTTGCCACTGCCCCCACTGTCGCCGTGGATGCAACTAATGCCACTGCGCCTACTGCTCCTGCGCCTACTGCTGCTTATGTTACTGTAGCTGTTGCTGCTGTTGATGCGGTTGCAGTTGGTGTTCATAACGTGGGCGCATGGCTAATCGATGAAACTTTGCTCCACACAGGCTTTCACACGCTTCTCATACTCGCGACGATTCTCTTTATACAGCTGGGCGGCAGTTGAGTTTGCCGGTGAGTTGGGATTGGGATCGCTCAGTAGTGACTAAGTAGAAGGATGCCAAATAAACCAATTAGTCGATGAGTCAGAATGAGTAACATATTGAAATTGTGAGAATTATGCCAACTCACCTGTATGGATGTTAATATAGCTGACACATCGTATGTGGGACTCCAACGATTCTGCAATATATCCAAGCATATGCCACCGTCTGCATACACGTTTGGATGAAATACTTTCGATACAAATCGAACTGTAGGCGGTTTATTTGGGTATTCTTCCGTAAATTCTATGGTTAACTTAAAGGTACCATCCTCGAACGGAGTATCGTGTGGACCAAAAATCACAGCATTCCATATCATAATATTATTATCTGTTGGTGCACCCGAAACACCCGTTGGTGGGTCCTCCTGAAGTCTGTAAAAAAGTGATCATAACGAAATAAATAAATATATTCAAATAACAATTTAAATGGGTTGATTTGTTTACATAAATAATAATCATTTAAATAAAATATTAATATAAAATGTTATTCTTCATTGATCATATCTACTCATCTCCGACTAAAGGGTATTGCGGGTCTAGTGATGTATATATATTATGCATTTATTTTTTTATTTCTAAGAATCTCTGTGATTCTTTAAAGATAAATTTCTGCCGTCGTCTGTTTGCATTTCTGCCTTCATTATTGCTCTTTTTTTGTTTTGTGTATTCTGCACCGACTGTTTACAATAATCAGCTGCTGCTTTCTGTATGGTTTGCACTTTGTGGCGGCAGCACCTGCTATCCGAAAAGATTTGATTATTTGCTTAGCACAAATAAACATATGAGAATAACAGAATCGAGGGGATTGAAGAATATAACAGGGATCTGCATTTCTTAACCCATATCAACTGCCAATTGGCACGTTTTGAATCCCAGGCGCCTTCCACTAACTCCCAGGGGCTTCGCACACTTGTATTTAGGTCAAGCACACACATATAACTGTATCTGGGTGTGTGAGCGTGTGTATACGAGTGTGCAACAGCTATAAGAGAACCTGACGGAACCACAAGCAGCGAACTCAATGCCGACGATGCCGTTGCCGACACAAACCGCGCCCTTCAATCGCCTAAATCAATACAAATGACAAAGCCAAAAATGAAATCATCGATTAAACAATAATAAACGAAACGCATCGCATAAACAGAACACAAGTATGTAGCGTAATAAACAAATTACAATATAAAGCTAGCAGACAAACTACTTTAGACACTGAGGGCGGGGTGGAGGTGTCTTGGCTTCCTTATAGCCTTGACGCAGCCTTGACATTTGCTGGCTGGACTTGTAGGGAAGTGTAGCCAGTCCTAGGTTCCCCTTACCCTTGCTCCGTAAGTGCTTTATGCAATCAACCCCCTTGCCCAAGAACACTTTAAAAGAAGGGGAAGAAGTCAAGAGAGAAATGTGCTGCAAAAATTGGGCAAACTAACGAAATCGAGTCGAGTCGAATCGAAGCGCACAACATACACAACGGTGAATGAAATTCCAATAAGAGACGCAAGACGCGCTGCTGCCGCCTCTGCCTCTGCTCTGCCTCTCAGCGGCAGAGTATGAGTCAACAAGGTTAAGTGTGCGCGTTCGTTCGCATGACGAGTGATGGCGAAATGAAGAAATATACGGAAATCAGGATGAGGATGACAGATCTGCAGCAGTTGGCAGGGAGCGAGAGAGAGAGAGGGCGATTTGAATAATACACATGCATACCTATGTAAGTACGTATGTGTGTATAGATAGTTGCTCTCACTTTCTGCTCTGGTTGGCATTTCTTTTTATTGTTGTTGATTTTGTTTGCCTGCGACGCAATTGCACAAAACGGGAAAAGAATTTTTGTACATTACGCTTTGGTTTTGCTTTGCTTCGCGCAGATTTAGTTTACACGCTTTTGTTATTTTGCTTTGTGTTTGTATGTATTTTATTTTCTATGCTATGCTTCAAAGTCAAGTGTCAAAGACGCAGGCAGCACTCTTTAATGTTGTTCTTGTTGTTGTGGGGTTTAGTAGTATCACAATATAAAAAAGAGCAGCGAAAAAAGGCAACGTATAAACACATACACTCAAACCAACACAATTTATACGCAGGTCACAGACACACATGCACATTTGTATTTTGGCTGCGCAAACTTTTCCACGGACACATGTACACACATTCGTAAGTATGTATGCATGTGAGACCATCCATATGTATATACGTTTGTCGCCCCGTTTCTCCATATCATACCACGACGTTTGTTGAAGTGTGAGTGTGTGTGTGTGTGTTTTTCTTACCTTTTAAAATCTCTCATAAGACGTCTGCGTGCGGGTGTTGACATGTTCTACAACGTTACTGCCACTTGTGTTAAATGTAAACTAGAAAGTTAAAACAATGCGATTTTCTACAAACAGAGACAGTTAAATTTTGTAATTTTATTTTTAATTGAGGGCACTGAGCGACGTAAGAAAATGTATCGATGTTTTATACAGCACATTCGATATTGAATCGCATACTCGATGACCTTAGAGCTGCAAGAAAAGACGCAATCGCCCAGCGATAACAGCTGCTCTGTTAACATTTATACTCCTCCGAATAACAGATTGGCTCCTCTTGACTTTGAATCTGTTAAGTTTTAATTATTTTCGTATCTGCAGTAATTATTATTTATTATTATTGTTCATTATCTTTTCCCTTAGAATTGTTTGTCAATAAATTCTTTTTAAGAAAATAAAAGAATAAAACGAATTAAATCACGCTTTGTATTTTAAATGGGGCTGTCAATATTTTGTAGTTTTGACTTGTGACTGCTGGACGTTACTCCTGCCAATGTTGAAGATTATGTGAAAGATTTTCTAATATATAAACTCAAGAACCCGAAAAACTTATAATTTTAACGCGAAAGTTTTCAAACTAAGGGTAATGAAATTTCAGGTTTTTTTCGTTTTGTTTATAGTTTATTTATGAATATGCAGATTAACACTAATGTTGACAAATTAACTGTATCACAAATAGCATACGACTTCAAAAGAATTATTCAATTAGACGGGGAAGAGTTCATTGAAGGTGAAGTTCTCAACAATTTTGGTGGCAATAGCGAGGAACTTGATCTCAAGAGCACGGGCAATGGGCGCGATAACTTCATTTGTGAATAGCTCGAAGTTCTCATTGATCGTCTGGTTAATAACATCTCCGAGGACCTTGTCCCCGTTGAAGAGATTATCCAGACGCAGACGACCCTTTCCAGTACGGATTTTTAATGCAAACTCCTTGATGTCGAAATATTCAATGTCGTTCACAATCTTAATGTCGTAAGTGACGCGGCAAAATGCAACAAAGTTGGTAAAGTTGCCCTCAAAAGGTCCATTGCCCTTGATGGGTAGCGCCAGGATATTGCCGTTGATATCATATTGACCCTCTCCTTGCAGATGAGGCAATACCAACTCAAAGTCGAAGCGTTTGTTTGGAATGGAAGCACGCATTTTGGTTATCTCAAAATTGGACGCTCCATAGATATTGAGTTTCTTTGCCTTAACCGTAATTCCGGCTGCGCCGCCCTCAAGAATGTTGAGATCACCGATGTACAGCGGTTCCAGAGCGGGCACATTAATCTCCTTGATGCCGTTGCCCAAATAGGGTCGCAGACCATGTATACTCTGCTTCAGGCACTTGGACAGCTCGGGGTCATTACGATGGCAAATCTTGATATAGTCAGCTAATGGAATTGAAGAAAATAGTTTAACAAAACTACTGGAGGAAAGTTACTACTGGAGGAAAGTTTCTCAAGCTACTCACGCATATTTCCCGCGTAGGTGACAGCGAAGAAGCAGACAAGCAGAGTGACAGTTATCATTTTGAACTCCATTTCCTCTAGGAATCAATTAAGAATTCTGAAAATTTTAAGAGGCGTTGTAAATTTGAATTAGCTAAATACGGTTAGGACTAATGATAGTTTTTATGTTAGTCATTTCAAATTTATGCAAACTCATCGGTAGTTCAGTTTATTACTCCTCCTCATTGACGTCACAGAATGTCACATTGTTTGATAATATAATATAATTTTCTGCGCTTTAGACACGTTTATCATCGCTAACGCTAATTAAGTGCAGCACACATGCAAATTCGTATAATTATCCCAAGTCTCTGATTGCATACATTATGTAAACTGATATGTAAGTTAACAAACAAACTAGTAGGAGGTATTTGGGATGTGTAATTTGCAACGAGACGCTGTTTGCCATTAATGCTTCTGGGTTTATATTGCAGTGGATAATAGTTATTACTTCTGTCTGCAATGAAGAACTATACGCCCTAGCTGAACCCGGCAGTACGGTAAGCTGTTATGCAAATATTACAGTTGTTCCGTACATTCTCTTAACTGATTTTATGATTTTATGGATCCTTACAAAATATTCTGTAATGAAGATTTCTATCTTTAATTCCACTATCAATTGTGGTGTTAAGAAAATCATATAAAATCTTCAGATGTATGTATCATTCAATTGTGATGTCATATATGAAACATGGAACTTTAGCTTTGATCAGGACACATCCTTCAATTCGTATTAGTATTAGATTAAGCTTGAAGAGTATTTTCGTCGATTTTAATTCCGTTTAGATTACGATTCAGGCTCCTTTTGTATTATATTGCCAACTTTTGGTTTTAAAACTATATGATATACACTTTTTACTAACATTTTATTGTTTACTGAAACGGCTCAGTGTTCTCGGATTGAGGTGTGTATAGTTTAGATAACCGTCTCGTACTGAATGCTAAATTGTTGCCTCGTTCGCATTTTATAGCAAAAAATACGTTTCGATTTACATGAGAGAAGTAGACGGACGTAACGTAGAACCCCAAAACACGTTGACAATACCCACGAGAGAGTGAGATATGTAGAGATAGAAAGAGAGAGAGAGAGAGGGGGAGAAGCCCCGAGATTAATACTGCGAGCGAGATTCTAAGCGCGGCTTCAGCTTCTTTATAATAATAATAATCCGAATAAACCATCCAAGTGTCTGTCTGTGTGTGTGTGCTGTAATGTGCTGCCCGGCAATACCCCGCCCACTGTTTGCATTAAGGAAGTTGCATTAACTAGACTAGTAGATTCCCAGATTCCAACTACTCAGCAAGAGCATTTTCGCTTCGATATGTCGAAAAAAGAGTTTCTTAATAGTGTTCAAACTTATTTTTGTGTGTGTTTCTATTTATACTACAAGTTGATCTCTGACATGTTGTTGTTGCTTGGCGTGCAGTGCGTAATTAGAAGCCCTGATACGTCTGAAGTTACCTGTGTTGACAATATGCTGAGTTCTCGCTTGAGCTCGAGTTGGGATCGCCTGTCACAGTTTTATATAATTGGAGGGTCCCCGGTCGGCAGAGATGAGTGTCGACAGAAAGGCAAGACTGTGACTATGACATGGTTCACTGCTACGACTGATAGATGCCCCACTGGGTTGGCCTGTCATAGCTTAAAATTATCCAACAACACGCAATTGCGGAGTTACGCTTAGAATTTGTGCTCGTAGTCGTACTTACTACCTACTTAGGGGAGAACTAGAAGTGCTTAGGCGCAGCAGTTAAGTTATTCAACCACGGGCCACGTTACCCATTGATAATGGGTGCGATTACGTTAAAGTTAAGCCTGATTAAACTAACCCAGACAAATGTTTGACAGTCTAAATGTTGTGTATGTTTGTTCCCCAAAGCTACATTCTTCTTTTATAGCAGTTCTCCTGACTTAAAAGGCCTTGAACTACAGCCATAACAGTCCCGAGAATGTTCTATTTTCTGTTGTACAGTGTGCTATATTTAGCATTCATTATTCACTTTACTCACTTTATCCCTTCTATAATTTTCGTTTAATTGAACATTTCTCCACAGTTTTCATTCATTCATATATTTTTTAGCTGAGTCGTGGCCTTCGACTTGCATGTCAAACCCGAAGTTACCGTGCGTCTAATGATAAACCATAACCCAGCTAAAAATGAGGAACCTGCAATTCCTCTCATCTAATAGTTATTGTAATAGCTTCAAATTGAATATGAGCATAAGCTGGGGCTGGCTTCATTCTATAGCGGGTATTAATTAAACACAACAATAATCCCGACTTGGGTTTATGTAAAAGATGTGCCTCCATTTCAAGTACATATCATATAATAAGTTTATTAGCTTTTCGTGTCTGTGTATGGGTGTGTGTGTGCAATAAATTAGACCTTAAATTGTATATGGGAATAGTGCAACTATCTAATTCAAGTTAATCCATTCATCCAGGGGTATCTTGGCGAACAGGCGATCCATGAAGTTGCGTATGACCAGCGTCAGTTTGGTGCGTAGCGCAGGCTTCATTTCCTTCAGCAGCTCCTGCGAGTTTGAGTTGATGAACAAATTGAGAGCAGCCTCTGCAGAAAGGAATCAAAGGCTGCATTAGACTGTTTCCGTATTGGGTTATGATTCTCTTTGACTTACGAATAACAGTGTTGCCATTGGCAATATTATCGACGCCCATCTGAATGTCCTTGACGTTGAAGTCCATCTTGACTGCATCGGTGGTGAGATAAGTGCGTCCATCTTCGCCCTCATTGGCCAGCGCCTTGAAGTAGATCTTGGCCTTGACACCCTCTGCAAAGTGGGATCATAATAAGATGCTGTTCCATGACTCCGAGTCAGTTCACGTTCCGCTGTTCTACTTACCATACTCGCCCCAATAGTCACCGGCACCGGAGGCCTTCACCAAGATCAGCACACCTGTGGATCGGTATTGAGCCTTGACGCGAATGCGGGGTATCTCGCATGTCAGCTGGAACTGCAGTGAGTCCAAGTCGGAGCTGCAAGTGGTGGTGGAGATGGTGACAATGGCAGTGATAATGACACTATGATTAGATATGCTTTGTATGTATGTATAAATTTTGCAACTGCAGTGGCAAGTTGAGTCAACGCGAAACTGCCATTTCATTGGATGTGCCAAGCATTTGCATTTTTCAATGTCACACTTGGAGACACTGTCCACTCCACCTCGACCTTCAGTTCGGCCAGATGTGACGACAAATGTGGTGCAACAAATCATTGCACAGATCTAAATCAATATAGCCCAAAACACGCCTTGCAAAACCTGTAACCGCAGTGCAGCTCTCAATACTCGCCAAATCGAAAACCGAATCCGCATTCGTATTGGAAATAGAAACCGGCTGAGTGTTCGTTCGGTTGCCCAAAGGCCAAAACCGACTAAAACCGATTGACTTGACATAGAGAATCGAGTTGACACACATTTAGAATCGAGCGGTAGCCAATAGATCTATAGAAGTGTTTCTTGGCCAACGTCTTCTTTGGAGATCTCTCTCGCGGCTTTGGCCTATGTAAATGGTTCCTAAGTCACTTCAGAATGCCTAGTTTCATTGCCGTTTCAATACCGGAAAGTTATCGCACGGACTTTGCAATGTTTTATAATACATATCTGAGTGGAAGCCGCCACAACAACAGCTTAAGTTATGCTCATGTTAGGTGTCACGCATAAATAACTGAGGACATAATATTGATTTGCTTCTATACTGTAAAGTGTTACAAACATGAGCAATGCATTTCGAAAACGAGCTGCTTCCACTTAAGAGGTACTCGACCACAGCAATTGACATTTATTAATAGAATAAACATGAAAATCCCCATGTTCTTGCAATGTGGGCACGCGCTGCTTGGGCACGCGTCATAACTAGCTATGAATATCGATTAGAGGTAATTCCAGCGCTAGATCTGATCAATTTTCCCTTACACAGAGATTTTTCACGTTAAGATATTATTCTTTGAGTTAAGTTTCAAGTTAAATTCGAATTTAATGAGACTCAATGTCATTCCCGGTAAATTGCTTGGATTTGCTTTAAACTTAGTTAAACCTGTATTGAGGTATCGACACATAAAGGGTGGGTCAAAAATGCGGTCATAATATATAGATACTGTAATTCATTTTAAGTAATTTTACTCGCTATTTTCCCTTTTAATTATAAAACTTAAGTTGCATTAATTAAAATGATGTGCTATCGCGTGCTCACGAGTTTCTTTAGATTCTAATCCGTGAAAACGGAAACTTGAATTACCATAGAAATTGATATAAACGATTATTAAACAATATCGTAAGAGATGTGTGTTAATTTTGTTGAATTACTTCATAGAAAAGGTACTATTATTTAATACTACAAACATTGTCGAGTCACACATATTATCTCTGCTTAGTAGAGCAACTAATGTAGAGGGTTTTGACGGTTCAAAGGCGGTATTATTGTTGAGCATTGTGATCATAGTACAACTAATGTGGCCGGTGAGACCCCAAATGTCTCTGGGGCACGAGTGAAGTACCCAGTAGATTATGTGAATACATACCGCACATTGGTGACTGTAATGTTGCTAACCCCATAAGCCTGAATATTGCGGAAGAGAGCGCGATAGCCATCAGGTCCGCTGCCCAAAACGATGCCGATCTCATCGATTACCACAGGTTCGATCTGGGGGAAGGTAAAGAGGAAAGAATTCATTGCTAGATCGGTAATTGGGTAATTGCCGTCTGGGCTTACCTCGTAAATATCCAATTCGGGTATGCCCTTTTGCAGATAATGCACCAATTTGTTGCCGCTATCACGTAGACACGCATTTATGGATGTCTCATCGCGGGGGCACTGCTGCAAGTAGTAGGCTGAAAGAACAAAAGAGACGCATTACTAGACAGGGATAGACAGAGGCAGACTGATAGTGCGATCAGTTGCAGCTTGAGATTATTTCCCAGTTCATTGAATTTTTGCACGTATCGCTGTCTTGTTTTCTATACTCTGCTCGCGTTGAAACAGGGTCTGAATGGGTATATTAGGCTTAAAGAAAAGCGCGTGAAAAGGCAAAAGGGCGTGGCTAGTACATATACATATTCTTGGTGTATACTTCGTATATATTGTTCGAAGATCTGTTGCATTCCTCACTATTTAAAATTTGTTTCCTGACAGGGTGTTGAGTAGTCGACTATTTCTCTCTCTCTCTCTCTCTCTCTCTCTCTCTCTCTCTTAACTTGTTTATCTTTTATTTTTGTCTTTATCGCTATTCCGCGCTTTATGAGCCGTTCGGCAATCAACTGAAAATCAAACATTGCGCACTCGACTGTGACTGCAACGGAATTAAAGTAGTTGCCATTAATTGCATCTCGACGATCGCGGCTTGCGGTGTTTGTGCTCGGTTCAAGTTCACATGACGCTACTGTAGAGTCAAGATCCCCCGAAACTGCACAAGTTCCCAGATCTAGGCGTGAGCAAGTGCTGTGTCTGCCTTGGCCCCGGGCGGCTGGGGGCGTTGATTGTGACAGCTTTATTGGCGGGTTCATTAACTTTCTCAGCCCTACAACTGAATTAGTGTACAGAGTTAGTGTGGGACGCCAGAGGCAATTTTATACAAAACAAAGAAAGCTTTTAATTAGCCCTATTCCTATATAGTATAAGCTATAAATTGTAATGTTTTATATTACAGAAAGCAATCAATTTAATAATCCGGACGTTAACACCAGCAGGTACTATGTAATTCTGTCGATATAATTTATAGTTTATATAAATTTATTTGTTTAGCTAAACTGAACTTATGCAAACTATCATATTACAAAATACTCAACTTTATGTAGTTCCTCATTAGATCTCATAATATTAAATTAAGTCTACATTAGCAAAGAACTAATTGTCTCAACTCTGCAGTGGTAATTTTTCTCGTCCCTCTTAAGATGATCGCTTACTTGGAATATTCATTCACTTAGAGAAACTCCAGTCACGTCTGCCCGTAAATCGCTTCTATAAATATAATTATTTTGAACCTGTTTTCAGTTATTGTCCGCACGTGGTTAACTCTCAGAAGAATCCCTCTATAGATGGTCTTATCCCCCAGGAACATTAAACGGAACGGATCTTCTATCTGTCTGCGAAAATTTGTTTATAATTTAATTATAGCAACTGTTGCCATAAGCCCTTTTTTAATGTCTTTACTATTTTAAGAAGTCCACAAAATTGCCTCGTTGAGGGACCGTTTTTTTTTTCCATAAGTTAGATTCTCGGAAACGATAGCATTATGCGAATATATCAACTTTCAGCGTTGCCAACGCACGTTTCAAGGGGGTAATTAAAGCCGAATCAAGCAGTGTATTAAGCCTGCTTGAGAGACGTGACAAATGCTACGATTTGTGTCTCTTTAAGGACCGAAACCCCATTTGGGTTAGACGTAATCTGATGGAAAGTAATCTTGGTGCATATTGGGCGATTGGGGGTATTGGGTTGGTAATACTTACGCTGCTCCTGGGCCCAAGTGGCGGCCAGTGTGGTCAGCAGCAATAATATTCCGAATTTGTGACACATTATTGTTGTTGTAGTTGCGGTTTTTGGCTCGTCTGCATGAAAGTACAAGTCAAAATGAAAATAATGATCGTTATCGCTATTGTTGTTTCACTTTTAGTTTGGTTTCATAATTGATTAGCACGTTTCGTATCTTTTCGTTTTGTTAATATGCTAATTTCTATTGAATGACGCTGACTAGTTTTACTTTTCTCCTCTTCTTTTGCCACTAGGCGAATGAGTGAGAGCGAAAGCGATTTAGGATTATCTTAGAGTACAAATCACACTGGGGGGAGCACACAAACAAACGACACATATCAAACAATGCAAGCGATTTATAAATTTCACTCGGGCCGCCGAAATTCTTTCGAACTGAGCTTGGGTACTAAGTAGGTCAAATCGGACCAGTTCGGTTTGTTTGTTCTCTTTCTCGACACGAAAAGAATAAAACTGTCGTACCGTCTGTAGGAATTGCTTTCTCAATAAGGTTTTGCTTTTAACTTGTGCTTGTGCTTCTGCTTTAGCTTCTGTTTCTGTTGCTGTTTCGGTTGAGGTTTGCTTTCTTTGCCGTCGACTGAGTGTCGTCCAACTTTCACGCGACTTGAGCGAGGAATGAGCCAACGTTGCATTGGACCAAGCCATTTAACCAAAAGCCAAGCAAGCCAGCCAGCCAACCAGCCAGCGAGGCGGCCAAAAGAAATGAGTTTCAGTCGAAAGCAGCGCCAGAGGCAAAGGCGTAGGTAAAGTGCAGTGCAACAAGCGAACAAAGGCCGCGAAATGGGGCCACACCCACAGCCAGTGCGCTGCAAGCGCATGCATAATGCCAGAGTAGGCCTGGGCCTGTGTCTGGGCCTGGGCCTGGGTAGGGCTGGGTGTACAGCTACTTGAAGGTTAAGTTCATGCCGTGAGCTGGTCGGTCTTTGACTCGCTCTCGCTCGGCCTCAAAAACCAGCCTAATGAGCCGCACCATGAATCAGAGCTCCACGAGCTTCATGAGCTGGGATAAGCTCGCTGGGATTAGCTCGTGCCCGTGCCTGTGGCCTGTACATCATCTTTACGGTACGAGGTGAAACTATTTTTGCACCTGATGATGAATAGCTGGCAAATTGCCTATTTATTTCACAGTCCTTTGTGGCTCAGCTGGGCTCAATTAGTTCTGCCTCAAGGGGTGCCTTCGCAAAGGTCAAGTGGTTTCCTTTGCCACTTGCCATTTTCCATTTACCACTTGCCACCTGCCACATGCCACATGCCACATGCCACATGCCACCTGCCATTAGCATTGCACTTAGCTTCCACACGCTCGCGATTTGCATACAAGGCACAACAGAAAAATAATGAAGAAGAAGCTAATCAAAGAAGGTGGAGAAAGAGGAACAACCTTTCATTGAATGCAATACACCCATTATGACGCCTATTGTATAATATAAATAATTATGTTTGTGGCTGAAAGCCATTAATTACACTTCTTTATAGCGAATTCCTCTGACAACAATTGCATACCTGACTGCAAGAGCCCAAAGAACTCTTGTCGATGCGGACACGCGTGCTTGGCATTTTAATCAATAAAAATAATTAATTTTTTTGCAAGTGCGCCATTTATTCACTTATTTGCCATATTAAAATATCAATAAAGGAATTTTAAATTGTGGGCTGCTCGTTTTTTAACTGAGTTCGAGGAATTTCAGAGTTTATTTTACGGGAAGGGAAATTTACATTTTTATATGGAATTTGAAATGCATTTTTAACAAAGCATTGCATATTTCTTGGAGCAAATAAAAAATGCTTTGTTACAGTCGTGTCAAGTAGCGCGCATGTTCTATTTTTGAAGACACTAGTGTAGAGTTGCAATTAAATGAGGCGCTCTAAAGTATGCAACAAGTATTGCCTTACAGTGAAATGTAAAAAACACTTTTTGCACTGCCCACGTCCCTCTTGGCTAGAAAAGGAGTTTTTAAAAGTTTTTATTTTCTCCACAAAGTGAGAGAAACAGGAAATGGTGGTCAACAACTTGATACCTTGTCCAGGGCAAGCTGTATACTTTACGAACATGGAACTGCGTCTACTGTTAAAAGAAGAAAAAAAAACAATTACAGTTTGCATATCAGTACCGCCTCAAGTTTCTGCCTAGAACAAATTTATAATTAAAAGAAAATAGCCGTTACTCCAAATGCTGGCGGTTTTTTCGCTGACACAGTTATGTTAAAAAAGCAGTGAACTGCTTTGTCTGCCTGCGAGAGAGTGCTAAGAAACTTTTTCTTTCTACTTTCTTTTGGCAGAAAATACTGAAATAAGCTAGATTTCCTGTTACCATCAGTTTTTTTGTTTGTTCCGCTATGGAAACAAAAAAACAAGCTAGATGTGGCGGGAAAAAAGCTGAGCTGGCAACACTGTTACAGTGCAGTGAGTAATTACAGGTTTTTGTTTTGATTATTTTCAAGGTTAGTTTTTGGTCAACGACATTCACCCAGTTTCCTTGAAAGCTTTCAACTTGATTCTTTAATTTCCTTGCTTTGCATATGAGTTCCAAGGAGTGTTGGGTGTTCTTGAAGAGCCTGCAAAATGCAATCGATGGTTACCGGCGCTGAACTTGAAAACTTGTTTAATATTTCCAGTTATATAATGTCTTTATACTCAGAACTCCCTGCATAAAACTCCCTCATCAAATTATTATAAAGATTACGGGAATTTTTTTGGATGTGCGCTAGACGAGATCAAAACAAGTTTCCATCGATAGTGAAACTGTTGATGTGTTAATTAAAATCAAAACTAAAAGTTCAAATTCTCTTAATTAGCTTTGGTCCATCCTAGTCGTGTTTTGAGGAACTCGTTTTACTTAAATTTATGTCTGGAATTAAGTTTTGTTTTATTTCCCGTTTTAAGCTGCACTAAAGTGTGCGGCGATTACTTTTGTATAATTTCGGTAATAATTCTATTCCAGAAGCTCATGTTGAGGAGTTTTATAGATCTTTATTTAGGTTTTTTACTGTTTTGGTAATTTCTAAGAATGATGATTTTGCTATGCGTTGCAACCTTCACGAAGACCAGAAATAAGTACCTACATACATCATCATCTTATTCATAGCGAGATAGAACAAAGCCATCTAATTATTTAAATAACAAAGCAAACGGCTTAGACAATAGTCTGGCAAAACGTTTCCCTGTTCCATTTATTATTTATCCATTTACTTGGACTTCAAAGTATTTCTCACTATTGTCATCCACGAGTCTGGGTGTGAGTGCGAGTACTCGTACTCGTCGCGAACTCACGTTTATTATGTGCTTAGCAGTGGCTCTAGAACCCACTGGGCTTTGTATGGTACTTCCCTCAACAATTGTCACGGCCATTGTCAACAGTCTAAGATCGTACAGTCAAAAGTGCAAAGTTGGGCCCTTGCGCGTGTGTTCTGCGCAGTAGAATCTCCACTAGGCGAATAGATGCCAACACACAACTCGAGTTGAACCCGGATTGACTCTAGTGTCTGTATATATTCTATTCCCTAAATAAATTAATCGTTCGCTGACGTTTAACTAATGACTTTACCCTAATGGTTCCCGGGAATAATTTACTTATAATGCTTAGTTAGATAATAGCTCATTAATCTAGTAAGCATGCACTATAAATCGTCAAGCCCATATCCGCAAATCTGAACTTGACATCGTACCCTATATAGCAGTGTTGAAAATTAGTTGAATTGCTTCAAAGGTCCAGTTTTGCTATGTTTCTATCTGCTCGTCTCAACGCTTGAGTTACTTCAGTTAGATTATAAGAATAAAACCTACGAATCGCAAGTTCATGTCGGAAACGACTTCTTCAATTGCCAATTATTATAATTGACAGACCGAGAATCGCAGAACTCAATAAGCTGCTCACGTTTTGTTTTCATAACTCCTCTCCAAGATAATGGGAAAATTACTCGCCTGACTTTGGCACAGAAATCCAAAGAGAGCGAAACGCAAATGAAATAAAATTGAAGAACATTGATTTCTCTTTAGCTCATGGATTCAAGGTGGACAGCTCTTAAGGAGTCGTCTAACCCCAGTTGGCCGTAGTTCTTAGCTGCTTAGCACATGGAAAAACACTTATTACAGACGAAACAGTCAAAATTGCATGCCGAATTGCACTTTAGCACATTATTACCGCTAATTTTATGGGATTTTGTTTCACGTAATTCGAAAATGATTAAAAATTAAAAATAAAAATTTTATTCTAAACGAGTTAGTTGAAAATTTACAACCTATTGCGCAAGTGAACAGATGTAATACTTAATTACATTTTAAACTTCTGGGCAAAACAAAAAATAATACAAGACAGCTAGACAGAAAGGCAAACAGAGACAGAATCGGAAGAACTTGGATAGAAGGCTGGGGGAGTATTGGGGAGGAGAGACCTTTGGACAGTCGTTCTAAACACTTCTCCGCGAATGAGTTAGGCAGGCAGGCAGTAAGACAGTCTGTCACACAGTCTGTCAGTCAAGTACTCAGTCAGTGGTTCAGTCAGTTAGTTAGTTTTGTTCGCTGAAATTCGGCTTTTGCAGTCGACGTCACAGTCGCTGCCGCCGTCGCAACGTCTCCGTTGAGGAGCTGAGATCTGCCGGCAGCGAGCTGCGAGCTGCGCTTTGCATGTCTTGGGGGAAGCTTTAAAATCCACGCCAGGCGCCTCCAACGCTCACAGTCGCCATTCTCAGCTGCGCGTCGTTGGTCGTGTGTTCCGAGATCAATATATAGCAGACATATAATAAACAATTCTATTGTTGTTGTTGTTGTGCCTTGTCGAGTGTCGTGCGCTGTGTGTTAATATCTGCATATACCAGATACCTTAATTGTGGTGTGAACTTTAGCTCATCAACATGCTGAGAATCCTCCTTATCGTTGCAGCAATCATGCAAACCATTTGCCTTAGTCACGCCGAATCACGTAAGTTCTGTTCTCTCATCTGAATTAAGTTATAGATTCTTTAGGAACTTAAACAAATTAGACAGTTCAGACATTTAAATGGGAAGCTATGACAGACAAATAATTGATCTTTACATATTTACAGTTTTTATCATATGACAAATGACAAATGTATTCACATTGACTCTCATAAGTTCAATTTTAATTTTGCAAAAAATCCCAAGTCATTTGAATGTTAGACGGAGTAACTAATGGGGAAATAGATGAGCTCACAAGTTTTATTTACACAACGAGAGAGCAAAGAATGAAACTTCCTTAGAGTGTGAATGATTGGCACAAAGTTAATAAATATTCAGCTTAAATAGTTAAATGTTTCGGCTCTATCAAGACAAGTCAGGTGTCGATGTGTTGTGATTTTCTCTTCACACCTTAGTGTGTTCCGCTCTGCCCACCGCAGAATGTCAAATGTCAAGCCAGTTGCTAATTCGATAGCAGTCGTCATTAAAATTATGTAAATGCGAAAGCTTCGCACAGTTCGATGTGTTAACTCACCAAAAATGACACACTTTGGCGAATTGAGCGCGCTGTACGGAAACTTTGAAACTCGGGCAGGGGTACAAACACGATGAAAAAAAAAAACAGAAGGAAAACAGTAGAAAAAAAACACAACAAAAATAATGATAATAAACACAAATCTCTTCCGCATCCATAAAAAACTGAAACTCAAAATGCAGACTATGAACCAAATCCATATATAATGAACATGATACACAGTCTCGATCCGTTGAACAGCCTTCAACTTGAAATTTTAAAACTATGCGCTGAAATGCAGTTAACGATCGCTTAAGCCACATATGGATGCCATAATGGTTAATCAATGAACAGTGACGGCCGAATCGTAGAATCGTAAACATAATACAGGTACAGATACCGATACAGATAAAGATTGCGATCAGGTGCGTACTCGTATTCGAGCTGGAAGACAGGTTCTTACCATAAGCAGTTGCAGTTGTAAGGCCACAGAGTCGCAAACAGCAAGAGCCAGAGCACTGGGAGAGAAGGGGAGAGAGAGAGACGACCTTGCTGGAGATCGCACTTGGTCGCGGCCAGGGTTGAGCTTGAGTAATGTTGTGGCCGGTTTTCTACCAAGTCGTTGAACTTTACAGGGATTGAAATATAGAAGAAGACGAAACCGAAACCGAAACGGAAAGCGTAGTTCGATTATTCGCTATTTTTATTTGTTGTTGTTGATTTAACTAAGTGATCGAATATTGTTTTGATGTTCTGTTTATATTTGACAGCTGCGTATATTAAGCAATGTGCTCGCGACGACCCCAAGCTGGTGGATTGCTTCATTGGCGCCCTGGAACATTTGAGGCCGTATCTGGCCAACGGCATACCAGAGATTGAGGTAGGTAACCCTTCAGTCTTCAGTCTGAAACGCGTCACACTATTTGCGCTTGTGTTGCGAAAACGAGTTGCAGTTGCAGTTGCATAAGATGCAAAACAAAAATCACAAATAGCCCCAGCGACAAGGGGCAGGCGACACGAGGCACGAGGCAAACGGCAAGACAAATGGCAACACTGTGGCAGTGGGGCTAGGCTAACGGGTCTTGCATAATGCCGCCGTTTGTGGTGGCTTGTGGCAGCTGCCACTCTGGTGCGGAAATTGTCTGTCTCGCCCGATTGCCGATGGTTGATGGTCGATGGTCGATTGCCGATTGTTGTTGCGCACTTGTCTCTTGACTTCTATAATTGTTTCTGCTTCTTCTTCCTGCCACAGTTGCCGCCCGTGGAGCCCTTCAAAATGGACTCGCTGTCGCTGCAGCTGACCGAGGGACCGCAGGGCTACAAGATCACACTGAAGAACATGGAGGCCTTTGGCGCCAGCAACTACAAGGTGGAATCCCTGAAACTCGGCGCTAACGGCGGTGAGCCCTTCAAGGCGCGCATCATTATGCCCAAGCTGAAGATCGAGGCCAAGTACACGAGCTCTGGCGTTCTGCTCATCATTCCCGCATCGGGTGGTGGTGATTTCCATGCCGTGTTCGAGGGTGTCACAGCCGATCTCACCGGCAAGACTTCGGCACGCGGAGCCTTCCTGCACGTTGACTCTCTGAGTCTCGTCCTCGATGTGAAGAAGGTCAACATGAGCATCTCACGCGCGTTCAACAATAATCGCATTCTGTGTAAGTACTAAGAACAATTGAACATTCCATAGTTTTCTTTATCTAACTGAATTGTATTTTCTTCTCTTCAGTGGAGGCTACCAATCTCTTCCTGCGCGACAACTCTCAGATCGTTCTGGAGGCCATGCAGGGTCAGCTGCAGAAGAAGCTCGCAACTGAGTTTGGAAAATTGGCCAATCAGCTGCTCAAGAACGTTCCTATCGACCAGTTCTTCTCGAATTAGCTGTGTTGATCTCTAGAATAGAACACTAGCCTAAGCACTTTTTATTTAATTGTAAAAACTTACTCGTTATTGCTATGAACAAAGTATTAAATAGTTTACCTGTGTAATCAAGTCACCTTTCTTTTACAGTTGAACTGTGTTGAAAGATTAAACAAGTCAATCGTCTAATCAGAATAAGAAAGAGCTGGGGAGAAAGACAATTTATGTTCTTCGATCAGGTTTGACCCGATAACATATCCACTTCCACGAAAAATAATTTAGGACTGTCGAATTGTTTAAATGTTTCATTTTATTAAATATGTAGAAGTATTTAGTTTTACAATTGTTCATCTTTAGTTATCTTCGTACACCTATATACATACGTGTGACCGATAAGATTCCATCTTTTCCACTTGCATTTCAGTTTTAATTGAATTCGACTTGTTCGAGTTGTTCTTGTGGCATTAATGGGGGCATTATTAAAACGAACCAATCTTATGTTGTACGGTTTGAGTATTGGTCAAAAGTGCTCATTATATGCAGTTTGGGGGTCATTTTAGGGACCAGCTATAGAGAGCTGAGCTTGAGTATTTAAAAGTTGAAGTACAACAAAAATTGGCCTTAGCTATGAAATTTATATTTTGTATATAGATTGAGTCTAAAAAAAATAAAATACATATATACGAAATGTTTGGTTAATCTCAAAACTGCTATGCAAGAACTTAGCAACAGAATAATAATTATTCAGCTTATAAAAAAGTACACCCGTTTCTTTTCAAATAGTCCAGCATAATTTTAACCCAAAAATCATCTAATTATCAACCAATCTTCTCGCAAACAAATCCATTGTAAATCAACCAATTGAAATTAATTTGCTATATTCGAAGCTAAACCTCCTGCTTACCCCCATCTCTGAGAAATTGTATGCCTTGTACGAGTGTCTACTCCGTATATACACTTTAATATATAGGTATGTGTAGTTTGATTCTCTTTTAGTTTTCTTTAGTGTTTAGTTTTTCTACAAATTTGCTGTTAAATTCGCATTCAGAGAGCGATCGACAGTGCGCATTGTGATCTATCGTTACATGTCGATCGGTTTTCTCATCCGAATATGGTTCAAGTAAAAATCTATATAGTTAATACATACATTTCATTTCTACAATGGAAAATTCTACTAATTGAAATTAATTCTTTTTGGGGGCTAGGCATACTTGTTTGCTTATGCATTTTAATTATTATTTTAATTAATAGGTTTAGTTGTAATTTACTTTCATTTTAGATTTTCCGTTTAAGATCTTAGGTTTATATATTGAATGGTAATTGGTAATTTTGTTAAAATTTTCGGCCTGGAAAAGTGTAGCTTGCCAAGGCTGATAAAAAAATAGTATGTCCGTTTACTTACTGCCTCATATAAAAGTTGATCATATGTTCAATATATTATCATATATATAATATATATTATATAGATATATGTCATATACAGCTAGCCTGCTTTTTATAAAAAATGCGCTGTATAAAATGCTTCAAACTTTGCGCTGTCTTAAGAATTTGGGTTTGTTGACTTGGTTTAAGGTTAGTTTTCTTTATATGTTTATATATAGTGTATATATATTTATATATATGCTATGCTAACCATTAATTGTATGCCATATTAATATGAATTTTGATTTCAGATTTGTTGTCATCGCAGCCTTCTATTGAAGCCAATTGGTTGGAATTTCAATGTGATCTTGAGAGCTTGAGAGATTAACTGAAACCGAAACCGAATAATTGTAAGGAGAAGAAGAATAATTGTAAATCGAATTGTTGAAATAAAACTTATAGATTTTTGCTACATAATAAACTGTGTTTGTTTTATTCTTTTTTCACAATGAAATTAGCATTAAATATAATTTGTATAATAAACATAAGAGTTCATAATGCATAGTTAAATCAAATGCTCGAAAGCCCGAATGCTTTTCACGAATTGAATTTTTCTTATATATACTCGTGTATATATGTTTATATATGTATATATATCCGTACATAGCTTGTGCCGATTGCGCGCTGTTTACAAAACTAAAGGGTGTGGGTGTGAGTGTTTTTATATATGTGTGTGTCGAGTGTTTAACTACAAAATATAATTATTTATGCTTTATAAGTATTATGTACTCGTATGTATATAATATATTTATATATATATATATATATGTATTTATATGTATAATTTATAGTTTTTACTTGACAAATGTAGCTCTATAGCGCTTGCCTGTCCACGCTTTGTTTCATTCACTCCTCCAGCTATCATTCTATCATGCTATCCTTTTTACAACAAATTACAAATGGTTTATTCACTGTCCTTACATAAGTTTACAATGTTTGCGGTCGAAAAATTTTACAAATTTCTGCTTGGGTGTATATATGCAATATATATATAGATCTTGTTTAAATTGTGATTACTTTTCAAATTTAATTTTTCAGTATTCTTGTTCGTATTTGTTTTTACAAATAAATTGGCAAAATCAAATGTACAATTCGAAAATGTTCAATCTTTCATTCATTCTGTCTGCTTTGGCAGCTTTGAAAATTGTTGCTTAGCGTTTGCTGTTGTATTTTTGCCACCCAACCCCGTGGGGTACATATGTATATATATAAAACCTCATACAAGTTGATTAATTATATTGTTTAATCTACGCTTTGCTTACGTTTGTTTTCTGTATAAGTTAAGTTACAATGTTTACATTTTATTTCATTGAAAATTGGGATTTAGTCGGTTTACATGCGTGCAAAATGTATATATATATATATATTTTCTTGGTTTTCCTTTTATCATATATTAATTTTCTGTAAAAACTAGCAATATGTAAATAACGCCAGTTGCGTGTAAATTTCACTGTGCACACAAATTACACATCATATCCATATACATATACATATCCATACACATAGTATATAGTATATCAGTATATATTGTGGTATTTAAAAACGTTGCTTCAAGTGTAATACATATGTATATCGGGTTGCGTGTGTTTTATATGTAAGTATAAGAGCTCGCTTATACCTTATACTAACTACTACAGTTAAGCAGTTTTATATGTTGCCTTTGCAGAGTGTGCTTACGATATATGTTTGTATGCATGTATGTATATATGGAGAAAGCGTCTCTACTTTCATTGTTCATTATACAGAACCTTTGAATCTAAATACAGTGTTCTTTTCGCGTGATCATGAGATTGAGTGTGTGTGTGTGTGTGTGTCTTTGTGTGTAATTCGTTATAATTTATGTAAATTAAAATTATCAGTGCATTGCGCTCTGTAGACAGGCAGTTGTTTAGTTATTAACTAATAATAAAATTATAAAAATACACAAAACACACAAGTTAATATGAATAATACGAGAACCATTCGATGTATTCGTGCTTGAAATGCTCTCCTTGCGCGGAAGGGAGGGGAGATTATAATGGGAAGTGGGGGGATATTTGAGACTTACACAAAGTTCATATTTCATATACATGGGTGTGTCTGTGTGTGGGTATTTACAAAAACACAACGTTAGCAACAACAATGACACAAAAAATGTCGTCCAATAGATTTTTACAGTTTACAATTTTGAAAAATATATTCATATATTACTTTGATTTAGTATAAGATCGAAAACAATAAGAAAACGAGATATTAGAATGTATAAATTCGTTTTTCTAGGCATAGTTCAAAGTTTGCTCTTATTTCTGTGTCCTGTTTCGAATAAGGCGACGCGAAATGTTCTAAACTGTAAGGTATCAAAAAATGTACAAAATCACGAACTTCGCCTCCGGACCCTGGCTTTATACAACAAACAGTCCCGTGTTGGCAATTTACAAATGTGTCTAAAAAGTGAGTGAGTGATTACTTTCTATACATTTACTACATGTATCGGTTAAGGGTATTTTTCACAACGAATGCATTTCAAGCTGTCAAGCAGTTAAACAATTATTTAAAAAAATTCAAAATTGCTTCTAAAATTAAAAATTTCCAAAACCGAAGCGTCAACATGGTGGCTGCCAGTGACCATCAAACTGTGTATGCTTTGGCGCAAGCAGTGCTAACGCTTTCGCACTGCTTGCTGCCCGCACACACTCACACAGTTTGATAGCCGTTGGGCGCAGCAACCGAGACTGCCAGGCCAGAGAGAGGTTTTTACAATACAAATAATATTTTTACAAAGGTGGGCATTTAATAATAGTAAAATAAAACTATTGCCGAATTTAAGCAAATACATGAATAATGAGGGAGTTTGTTTTCGAAATATTTTGTTTTTTGTTTATTTAATTGTTTTTGTTTTTAGTTTCTTTGTTCCAAATAATTGTGTTTGCATACATTTTGTGGACTTGTGAGGGTTGCAATGTTAAAAAAATGTTGAAAATCATTGCTAAAAAACTTAAAAAAATTAAAAATCATTAATCGGTAATTGATAATCAGTAATCAGTTAAATCTTAGCATCTAAACAAAAGTTCGGTTCGATTCGACGGCCTGAACATGCGCGTTTCTACAAGTATAAATACAATGCGTGTAAATATGTTTGATGATAGGACTTAAAAACGAAACAATTTACAAAATACAAATATGAATTTATACATACAGCTACACATACACACACATATATACTATAAAGCGTAGTATACATGCGTATATATGTGCATATAGTTGGTAATAGTTGGTATTATTAGATTGCTACAATGCATGCGTGTTGTTCTTTTCTATGCGAGAGTCTTGTTTGATTTTCTGTTTGTTTCTGTGTGTGTGTGTGTTTGTGGTTTCTTTATCATTATTTTGTTTATGTTGTTATACACAGCAAGCAATTTACAAACAATGGTTCGATTAAAATTAATGAGAATTTTACAAAACATTTAAATTTTACAGGTGAACAAATTGACAGAAAAAATTACATAATTTTACATGGGTTGTTTTTTTCGTATGTTTGTTGGTTTCTTTTTTTTATGTTTTTTTTCGTGTGTTCTTGTGGTTTATTATTTTTCTTTTTGTACAAAATTTTACATAGCGCAAAAGCGACGTGAAATTGTTGCGAAACGCAACGCTAAAGAGTCCTTGATTGTGGGTGTGTGTTTATGTGTGTTGTTCTGTATGAGTATGAGTACGTGTGTGTATTTGTGTGTATGTGAGAGTGCTCGCAGCTGCTGGCTCTATAAGATTTCTTTACACATACATATTTAACTTGCTCTTTAGCCTACATGCTACAATTAAGTTTTTCATTATATTCATATCGTGTAAGTGTTTGTATATGTGTATGTGTGTTTATATATTTATGTATTTGAAATGGTTGTAGTTCAAAATCTACGCTAATAATCATCATGCTCTTAGTGTTTCTCTTCTTCATCTCTTATTCTCATCTTTCCTTTAGTTTGTCTCCTCATTTCACTCTCTTCATTTTTCGAGTCTCTTCTTCGATTTGTTCCACAACTGAACGTCACTTGCGCTCTTTCAATTTACAGTCGATTCGTTTATTCTTAATCATTTACAAAATGTTGTTCTTCCGATTTTTACTTTTTTTATACAAAGTTTTTACAACAAAATTCACGCAGACATTACGAATATTTTGCGTTTATTTGGGATTATTTTTCTCTTGTTGCGACATGTTCTGCAACAAATATACAAAATTGAGTGCAATCATGTTGCTTATCGAGTGCAACTGCACTGTATGTGTGTGTTTGAGTGTCTGTGAGTGTGTTAGCACTTTACAAAAGCAATTAACAATCTTTTTGTTACAATTGAATATACAAATAATCGATTGCTCGCCAATTTGGAGCCGATCACTTTCTTCCTTTATATCTTTCTCTGACAGGATAACTCCTCCTTATATTCTCCGTCTGTCAGTTAGTGTGTGTGAGTGTGTGTGTCTGCAGTTTGGTGTCTGCGTGTTTATAAATAAATTACATTACATTTATCTCATATTTATATATATTAATATTTATAGTATGCATTCGCTTTGCTTTTCTAAGCTCTCCTCTTCCACTTTGCTTCCTTCCTTTTGTTTCTACTCTTCTTCATCCAACGACTAAAACCTAAAATTCGAATTCTCAATTTACAGCACTCCGTTGGCTGTTGTGGGTGGTCCAATGGGACCCAGGCCATTGTTCACCGAGTTAACCACCGAGGATGACGACTCTGAGGTGGCTGGCGATGTTGGTTCGGCCATCAAGACACTGCCGTTCTCCTGCACGGCACACATGGTGGGCGATGCAATGCTGTTGGTTGTGGTTGTTGCAGCGCTGCCCACCACCGAAGTCGATGACGACGAGGAGCTTGCTCCGCCCAGACCGCCTGCAGCGCTGGTGCTTGTGGCAGCAGTTGCGCTGGCTGCTCCCGTTGTGCTGGAACCAGCAGCACTGCTGGCATTACCTCCGCCAATGCCGCCAGCGCCTCCGGCTGTGTTGCCACCCGCAATGGGATTAGGTATCTTCATGTAGTATTTCTCCAGTTTGGCATTGATATGCTTGCCATAGGTGTATTTGCGCAAGGCAGCCATATGTGGTCGTATTTTGGTCATCAGCTTCTTCAGCTGCGTCGGCTCCGAGACATCAATCATCTTCTGCACCACATAGTTGGCATACTGATCCTTCATCATGACATGCAAGGCACTGCAACGGCGGATCACATTTATAATTATTATTCATTCCTATTTCATCAAAGATTAGCACTACTTACTTGTCATTGAATGTGCAGACCTCGTCGATAAGGCCAGTGCGTTCGCCGCGTGTGGCATGTGTGACGCACTTCTCCACCACGTTAGAGGCGAACTTGTGCTGCGACAGCACCAGCACCTTGCCACGCACACTGTTGATCAGTATGGACTTATCCTCCTGCTTTCCGTGCTCTGCAAATGAAATGAGTTCATAAATATCCAACAGTTCATATCGAATAACAACAACCGCCTTACCTAGCACATGTTGAATGACATAGTTGCCATATTGGTCCTGAATGAGCTGTTCCGTGTGCTCGTGCAGTTCATCGAGTATGGGTGTAGTCTGCTCCGCAGTGCAGTGCTCCAGAATGCGCTGTATGACGCGGCAGCCATAGGGATGTGTGCTCAGTGAGTAGACCTGACCCTTGAAGGCATTGATGACAAATTGGAGCGCAACAGGATCGACGCATTCAATGCACTTCTGCACCACGTGATTGCCATTCTGATCCTTCACACACTTGAGCACATGGCCGTCCAGCTCATGTACTATCTCCTGCTGCTGCTCCGGCGAGATACTCTCCAGCGCCTTCTGAATCACACGGCAGCCATACATTTGCAGGGCCAGCTGCAATACGTGTCCCTTCACCTGCATGCCCAGCGTATTCTTTTGCTCTGGTGTGCCGAACTCGAAGAACTTCTGGATGACATAGTTGCCAAACACATCGGTCATCAGGCTGTAGGCAGCGCCAAGAATCTCATTGAAAACCATTTGCTTCTCAGCGGCAGTGGCACGTTCCAGTTTCTGTTGAATGAACCGCGATCCGTGCTGATCCTGCGAGAACTCCACAATGTGATTGACCAAATCACGCAGCTGTAGATTGGGATAACGTTGATTGCGGAAATCTTCGAGCAGCCGCGATCGTCCTGGCTGTGGTGCCCCACCAGCAGCGCCGGCAGCGGCACCAGCAGCTGCGGCCGCAACAGCAGCAGCGGCAGCAACTTGCCGTGAATTCGCCACTGCAGCGACCACAGCAGCTGTGTTGGTGCCTGGCAATGCCAGATGATTCGAGAACAGCGAACTGTTCGATCCAAACATATTGTTGGCTGCCGCCGCCACGGCCGCCTGTGCCGCAGCTGCTGTTGCCGGCAGACCCACTGCCGCTGCTGCTGCCATCTGTTGTTGCCGTTGACGCGACTCGGCACCAGGCGCCCGATTGGCACCCATTAGGCACGACTGAGCCGACGGTGGCGGTGTTAGCGGTGCACCCAACGGACTGGCCGAGGCATTGACACCCGATGCGCCGAGGGCTCCATAGGCGCTGGCATTGGACATGGCGCCTGGCCATTTGACGCGTGCAGCTGCTGCTGCGGCGGCCGCGGCTTGGGCAACGCTGGTGTTGACCGCATTGGCGGCTGCTGCGACGCTGCTGCTGGTGTAGTCCATGGCCGAGGGGCTGAAGGCGGATGTGGTGCGATCGAATGAGTCGCGGCGACTGGTCAACGAGTTGGTGTTCAAAGCGAGGCCTGAAGAGATGGAGAGAGAGAAAGAGAGGATTAGTTTAGTAAAAATGAACTAAGATTGAAGGTAAAGTAAAGAAGTTAAGAGCTCTATATTATACTTAAGTAAGCTATAGTTCATACATATTATATTGCTCAGCTGCACAATATTGTCGCATAAATTGCTGATTAAAAAGAAACTACCAAATCCACGTTAAGCCCCTCGCATTGCCTTTTTCTCTATTCTACTGGGTCATAAACGGGGACACTAGCAGCGAGTACGGCGAGCAGCAAGTAATCGCCTCAGCTGCCCTGGGGTATTTTCTCCATTTTGTAATTAATCGAGTTACGTAGTTGAGTTGTAGTTGCCTCTTTCTGTGGCAGCAACAGCAGCAGCTTGGTAGGCGCTCGTAAACTTAATTGCCTACTTTAAGGCGCAGCTGTGTCCCGTTAGTTTTAGTTTGATGCGGCTCAGTTGCAGGCAGCAGAGTGAGAGTGAGAGCTGCCCCACTTATTTAACTGTAAGTGGAGAAGGCGCAATCGTAATGTCACCCATTAAGGACACACACACACACTCACACAGTGACACAGACACATGTGCGCACTGCTGCAGAGTCAGAGCAAAGCTCTAGGGATATGTAAAAGGATATATACACATCCATACTCCCACACACACACTCCCACACACACATACACACGCATGCAGTAAGTACAAATAACAACAGAAGCGAACCGAGAGGGAAGCGCTGCCAACTTGATGGATGCTGTAATATGTCACGAGCATTGATTTGCCCAGAGGACCAGAGCGAAGCAAGTAAAAAGAGGGAGAGAGAGGGGGTGGTGGAGTGGAGGGAGTTGCTTTCCAAATGGAGGTTGGGCTGGAATTTACAACATGTCGGAACATGCAAAGAAATAAGTGAAAGTTCCGCCGAGCCTCGTCTCGACTCGACTCATCTCGTCTTGCTCGTCTGCAATGCCATTTACAACTTCAACTAGGAGAGCTCAGCTCTCACACACATCTACACGCACACAGAGGAGACACACACACACACACACAACTCGTAATGAATTCATTGCTCATGCCCCACGGGGGCATGCAATGGCAGTAAATGCCTGCGGCCTGCCATGCAATGCACGCAGAACACGCAACTTATGCTGCTGCTTGCCGTTGCAAGGGGTGCAAAAAGAGTGAGCAAGTAGGGGAGTCCGTGGGGGAAGGGGGGGAGAAGGGGACACCTCTGCAAAATTTATTGCGCGAATTTCTATATAAATTTCCTTGACAAGGCAGGGCAAGAAGGCGTCGCGTGGGCGTCAAATGTGCCATAAATAGGAAAGGGCAAGGGGCACGTTGTGGCAGCTGCTGGGTCACGTGTGCATTGTTATTACGTTATGCGAGTGTGCGTGTGCAGGCTGTGTGTGTGTGTGTGTTGTTCGCATATTTAGCTATTTTGTCGTGCACAAAGTTCACCAAGTGCGAAAGTGGGCTTCGCCTGCGTTGGCCCACTAAATGCAAAATAATTGCAAATCATATTTAACAAATTGCGTGAAAATTGCGCAATTGCCGAGCAAACTTTTTATGGTTTTTATTTGCATTAGTTAAACAAACTGCTAAGTTTTATTTCATTTTAAGTGAGTGAGTGAGTGAATAAATCTAGAGAAATCTATGAATGTTATATATTGGGAATTGTAAGTTAAGAATTAGCAATAGCCATAGCAAGATTGTAATTATCTCTAGTTAATAATACATCTTGATCTAGCATATCTGTTATCCACTAAAACTCAGTATAACTTACAATAACTCGCTTTAACTTACTATGACTCACAATGACTCACTATAACTCACTTAAACTTCCTATTACTCACTATAACTCACCATAACTCACTACAACTCACAAATACTACGAGGGTCGTTTGATAAGTCCGTGACTTTTTGTATTTGCCGCGCACCTGCTCTAAATACAACACTGCTCCTGTCAGCAGTTATCGATTAACAGCTGAGTGTAAAATTTTGAGAAAGCTGCGTTTTTTGGTTTGCGTTTTATAGGCATTGAAAGCAGACGATCTCGTGAATTTTAACGAAAATGGAAAAAAGTGAATTTCGTGTGCTAATGGCAAAATTTCATAAATTGGGCTACGAACTGCTACCCCATCCAGCATATTCTCCAGATTTAGCCCCCTGTGACTATTTTTTGTTTCCAAACATGAAGAAATGGCTCGGCGGTAAGAGATTCGGGTCAAATGAAGAGAAACACAGAAACAAACGACTATTTTGAGGGCCTTGAGAAAACCTATTATTTGGAAGGAATAAAAAAATTGGAAAAACGCTGGACTAAATTTATAGAGCTAAAAGGAGATTATGTTGAGAAATAAAACGCTTCTTTGACGAAAAAAATATATTTTATTCAAAAAGTCACGGACTTATCAAACGACCCTCGTATAACCCTCTATAACTCAATGTAACTCTCTATAACTCACAATAACTTACTTTAATTGACTATAACGCACTATTACTAACTAGAACTCACTATAACGCACTATAATTTACTATAACTTGTTACAAATCACAGTAACTCACTCTAGAATTATCTGCAACTCTCTATAATTGAATTAAACTCCTCATAATTCTCAATAACTCTTTTTACTATCACTATTCACGATCACTCATCATAACTTACTATAACTCAGTACAAAACTTGCTCTATCTTTTTCTTTTCTACTACTTGAACCCTTATCTCCATCCCTATATCTAACACTCTCCATCTCTCTGTTATCTTCTTCTATTTCCGCCTCTAATTTCTTGCTTCATTTCAACACTGAATTCAATTGCAAACAGCAACAACTAGTACAGCAACAACTACAACAATTAGAGTATTTCCGAAATGTAAATTTATCAGACAGTCACACAGATGAGGAGCAGGGAGTAGGAATAGAAGGTAGAAAGGGAATGCAAATGCAGTGCTTAATAAATGACAACAACATTTTGCCAACGTTGTCGGAAAAAACTTTTTAATTTCTGCATTTAAATTGCAACTAATTTGGCGCACTTCAGTGACGCGACGCGGCTAAATTCCATTTCAAATGCAGGCAATGAACATGCAGCCAAAGGGTGGGGGGACTGGATGGTAGGTGGTTAAAATGGGCGGAATGGATTATGTAGAGCACACAATTTGCGAGTGTCGAGAGAGAGTGTTACAAGGAGGGGAAGAGACAGGGATACTTCATCTGGTTTCAATGTTTGTCAGTCTGTTTATTTTATTCGCTCGACTCGCTCGGCTAGACAATGCATCCCTTCTCCCTCTTCTCTTATTTTGCTTCCCTTTTCTTTACTCTTCCCCGTGGCAACAATTTAAAAGAGAATTATTCATGCAATTTGTGTGTGTGTGTGGCAGAGGCGCGCAACGTGTAGCACAGTGTGAGTATTGGTAACCAAAACAGTCGTAATAATTGAGGGGGTTTTGTACTACTAACATGCTGTCTCTTTCCCTTCCCCCTTCCTTCTCTCCCTTCTAATGCCGCAGGCAGAGTATGTTTCTCTCTCTGTCTGTTCCACTTGTGCGCCTCCTTCGTTGGGCAAGGACACTTTGCCAAATGAAACTGCAGTCACACAAGCACGCAGACACATACACATTTATATCAGTGTGTGCGTGTGCGTGGCGGCATTAAAAAGACGCCCCGTTTATTGCAGGCGACATTTTGTGGTTTATGCACACGTTCCATATGAGCACAAGAAGCAGATGCCATCGCTGCTTCTTACAGTGTCCCCCACCCCCTTTTCCTAGTCTGCTGAAGCAGCAGGCGCCAGCCTGGCTTAATGTAATGATTTTATGAATTATAAATGCACACACGTACGCATTTATGCACACACACACACGCACATTTACAGTTTGTGCAGAAAAAGAAGAGAGAAAGGCAAAGTGGAAACGCATTACAAATGTTCAAGTTATTTAAATGCCCGGAAACTATTTCCGGGCAACAACTTTGCCAAGCGGCGCTCTTAAGTAGGCTATAAAAATATATAAGAGCCTCACACAAAAATGTAATTAGTGTTGAAAAGCGACGACTATAAAAACGAAAGCATATTCGCAGTCGTATGTGGCACGACATAAGAAAGCAATTTGTGAATTACGATGCGAATTAAGTTGCAACTGCGGCACATTGCTTGAGGTGTCACCCCTCAGGAATATAAGGAAGATATCTGCTGTAAAACTATATCTTATCTGAAAACTGTTTAAAATCTATAAGCTATATCTAATTCCATAAATAATAGCTCAAATACCTCCAGTAACTACATTCAATTTATTCAATAAGTAGCTAAATACAGAGCTTATTACAGTCTGTGTGCCACATTACGCATACGCCGTGTTGTTCACGTCATTGGGAATTTCATTAAGCGTAAAGTGCTGCAGCAGCAGCAACAGCAGTTGCCAGTTCACTCCTTCTCTCTCCCTCAACAGTGCACAGCAAGTGCTTTGCTTTGCGGCAAGTGTCAAACAAGTTGGTGCTGCTGCTGCCTCGTGTGTGGCACAAAATCATTCACTTGCTACCGTCGCCCCCAACAGCAGCTTCTGCTGTAGCTGAAGCCCAACAGCAATTGACATTTTACAAAATAAACGAATTCATTTGCACAAAAGCCTGCACTGAACAAGGATAACAATAGCAACAACAACAGCAGCAGCAGAGGCAGGCAGCAGTGGCATGCAAGAGGAGACAGGCAGAGGGCGCAGGGTTAACAACAATGTGCGCCTTGTGCAAGAGTATGTAAAGTGGTTTTGGCATTGGCTTTGGCTTTGAGTTTCGGCTGCGGCTCTGTTGCCGTTGCTGTTGCTGTTTCTGTTGCCGGTTTGGCTTTCACTTTCCCCCAATTGCAATCACATGTTGCCAACATGTGAAAGGTGTACATAATAATTTTTGGGGAGGGATGCCAGCTTCATCGACAGGGCAAAGGATGCCGTGTTGCCAGGCACAAAACAGGCAACTGTTCCCCTCCCTTCCCCTTCTTCTTCCTCCCTTTGTTGCCATTGTTTTAAGGCACGGCCAAATGGTTTGGCGGTTGCGAAGTCAAGCTGCGAGTGTTGCAGCCCAGCTCAACCCTTGCTGGCCCAACTCAACGTCGTGTGCACATTAACGTTTGTAATTGCAGCTTGTCTGTGCTGCCGTGGGGCAGGGGAGGGAAGGGGCTAGGTTACGCCCACACAGACTGTGCTGCACAGCAGCCACTTAAAACAATATAATCTCCATTAAAAAGCTTTTTGACAGCGCCAGGCACGAGGCATTTGGGGCTCACAGTCACAGACACACAGAGTCTGCTTGCTGTCTTGGCGCATCGATTGCACTCAGTAATGAGCAAGTGAGTGTGTGTGTCTGTGTAGATAACTGGTAACTGAGCCTGCCATTATGTGGGAAGAGAGAGAGGAAGAGACACGAGAGAGGGAGAGGGGAAGAAATTGAGTACCCAGTCAAGTTGGTCGCCTGCTTTAGTGCTAATTGCAATTGAGTTGTGCAACAACTTGTCTCACGCTGTGTATGTGTGTATACAGGGGTGTGTGTGTGTGGGAGGGGGCGTATCATATGTGGGTTTCATCTACTCTAAGCCAGGGACAATACACGCACTCGAGACACACGCTGAGATCCAATTCGCAGTCACCTGCACACACTTCATTGTTGTTGTTTCCCTTGATGTCTTTGTTGTTGTTGCCGCCATTGCTACTGCTATAGTTGTTGTTCTTGTTGTTGTTGTTGCTGGGATTGGTATAGGTATAGGTATTGGACCCTTCTAAGCATGTCAAGCGACCGCACAGAGCCAAGCTGAATGACAATTGCACTTAATTGATTTTTGACTGATTGTCAGCCCAGAAAGATGCTCGAGAGAGCATGCGAAAGAGTGAGAGAGGAAGAATGAGAAGCACGCCCCCAATTGCATTTCCCACTTTGCATGTGGGCTTGCTGCTGCCTTGCTGCCCTGTGTGGCACGTGTGGCACAGTTTACTTAGGCAGGCAGGCAGTCAGTCAGTCAGTCAGTCACTTAGCCTTGCCTTGACGTCAATAAAAAACCATTAAAAATAGCCACACACTGCTGTGAAATACCCTGTAAATAATTCTAAAAAGGATCTTTAAATGAGAGGGATACATAAAGGCTTAAGATGCCATTAATTTATCGCGTATTCAAAATTATATTAGGAATTTTTAAAGTAAACTAAGTAAAGGAACGAGTGATGCAAGTTATATACATTTTAATATCTTGTTTTGTTCCATTTATATAAAATATATTCAAACATCTCGAAATTATTCTGTGATTAACCTTTTAGCTACTACTGTTAACCCCCTTCTTACAGTTTTTGCCAAAAATGTAAAATAATTGAAAATCATCAATGTAAAATATCTTCTGATATCTGCAATGTGTCAGCCAAGCCGGAAAAAAATACCGAAACGCAAAAAATATACGGGGAAAACTCATTAAATTTCCACATGAAGGAAAAATTAATTAACGAAATAATGCAAGAGAGAGTGAGAGAGATACTGAGGGAGAGGGAGAGTCGAAACCATTAACGAGTAAAGTGAGTTAAATGGGAAAATTGCCGATGAAAATGTTGCTGGAAATGGACTTGCGCGTCCATTAGCAGCACACAGTGTCTCGTGCCACATTCCACATGCCTCTTGCCGCCACGTTGTGGTCTACGGTTGATGTAAATTGATTTTTACTTCGATTCTTAATGCAATTGTTGCTTGTTTCGCCAGGTTTCCAATAATTCAATAATGAGGGCCTTAAGTTTTATTTTATCCGCATGAGAAATGCGAAACTCTCCGGAAAACCCAATGAAATTGTGGGCGCCAAAATGCCGGGTAACATTTTCCCTAAGCTAAAACTATTTTGTAGCTTGTGAAAATTATAACTTTTCATCGCACACGATAATAGAGAAAATGTGAGGCATAACGAAACGCCTGCAGGCAGTCATAAAATGCTGTGGCAGGCAGAAGTGGAAGGAGCGAGGAGGGTGAAGGCAGCAAGGGCAGGCTAGGCTGTCTACAATATGCGCCAGAGAAGTAAACTCAGCTCCAAAGTATAAACTTTCATTGCCTGACTGCCGTTATTAATTATAATTTGAAATTCTATAAATTTGCAACCATTGCCAGCAACAACATCAACAACAACAACAGTAAAAGCAACTAAAATAGCCGTCAAATTGTTGTTGCCTTGGCAAGTTTGAAGTTTCAGAGTTTTCAGTTCCATCCTTCCTCCTACGTAAACTCATATTGCAAATGTTATTTTTCGGCGCAAAAACTAAACAGAAAACACTCTCAACACGCACACACACACACAGAGAGAGCGAAAGAGAAAGAGAGAGAGGGAGAGAGAAAGGCAAAGAGTGTGTTGCGTGTTTTTGTGTTATGGGAATTCGTGAATTTCAAATGCATATTTCATGATTCAATTAATAGAATGAAAATTAATTTGTTTTTGAATACGTTAAATAAAAATCACTCCTTTTTATGGATGCAGTTGATTATTAAATAATGTAAGCAGAGCTTTTTTTTTTAGTTTGTATGTTAAGTATTCAATCAATTAAGGAAAACTCTCTTAAAGAGAGTATATATAAAATTTAATATTTCTATTAAAGAAATGATGATCTCTATTGCAACTTTGTTTGGATTATTGGCTTAGGCAATTCCCGAGTTTATTTGTCAGTCATATAACGACTACCTATCCACAAATTTCTCTGGAATTCATGATATCTGCTCGCATGAATATTATACAAACCGTTGTATATCATTGGTAAACTGTAGAGTTGCGTTTTGGCGCTACGCTTTCCACTCGGCACACATCATATGTAGATGTGTTATGTATGCATGTGTTTATATAGTAACATATATTACATGATTCCATCGTCGACGCGACGGGTGACTGGGTGAATCGAATGAATAAGGATAACAATTTTGCAGTTGTTGTTGTTGTTGCAACAGTTGCAGGCACTGAGCCATTGGGCAAGCGAAGGCAATAACATTTTGCGTGCTTGCATGCAATTGCTTTTAGTTTTCAGCTATTGTTGCTGCCTCCCTCCCTCAGCGTAGTTTTGTTTTTCTTTTGCCTTATGCATTAGATATTTATGAAAAAGAAAGAAAATATTTACTGACAAACACAGTTGGCAATTCAGTAGAGTCCCTGGCTATGGCATAACAGACAATACCCTGTAATGTTAATACTTCTAATACATAAACAATTTCTCTTTCATTTCCTTCTCAACTTATACACCCCACTTTCACTGCCATTTGCAGCGTATTCGCAGACAGACAGAAATAATAGAAATGGAATTTCGAAATTATAAATTGCATTATTCTGTTATGGCTGAATAATATGCTGACAACTAAAGGGGGAGGGTAAAGGGTGCGCGTTCTTGGCAAATAATAATGGAAATGCGTCAAGTGAAAGTTATTCATCTGACTGTTGTTATAATTGCAATAGACGATATTCACTGTATACACAAACACACACACACTCAGATGGTTGCTTTATACATATATAGATATGCATATATATTTATACAGTTGTGTTGTGCCCCATTTTGGAAGAAGTGTAACATCCTAGAATAGACACGCAACATACAAATGGATTTTATACAGATACAATCTTCTGCCTATACACAATGACTGCTCTATATACAGTATTAAACAGTTATAGGGATGCACATACAAATTTCACACTTTACAGTTTAATTTCAAGTTTAAATGAGGTATATATAGAGACAGAGAGAGAGAAAGAAGGACTGTGACACTTACCTCCAACGCTGGAACCATTCTGCTGGGAGTAGAGATTCTGTTGGGCCGTCTGCGGCTGTGGTGGATACAGTTGGGGACCCTGTGGCGGCGGCGGACCGGCACGTGCGGCACCTGGTGGCACCGCCAACACCGGAGCGGGGCTAACCAGACGCATGGGCGTGCCGGTGCGTGGTCCCATCACAAGTGAGCCGCTCTGATCGAAGAAGGCCGGTATGACCTTGAGATGATATCGGTTTTTTGGTTTTTATTTTATACAAAGTTGTTGTTTATGTTTTGTTGTAGTTGTTTTTTATACAGGGTTAGATGTTGATTTTGTTGTTTCGTTTTTTGTGGTTATAAAGCATTTTTGTTTTTTGTTTTATGTAGAAAAAGAAAAGAGAAAAAATACAACGTGTTAGGTCAAGTTGAAGGTTAACTATACAAATTAGATTCAAGTAAAGGCGAAATTTGTGTACAACAATTTACACAGGAATCGGAGTCGAAGTCGGATACGGATTCGCAACATTGTGGACGAAGCCATAGTACAGCACCGAAAATAGGTATGTCTATACAGATATATAGAGAGAACGATGGCGCTTTGTGGGGGAGCATATCATACAAGAAGAACAGGCGCTACTTTGCTGCCCAATTCGCCACCTTGACCCGCCAATTAGTTGAGGGGGAATTCGATTCGAAATTGCTTACCTGATACGGTTGATTCTCGGCTCCCGCTTGCTGTGACGGCGTCAAGGGTCGACGCGGCTGTGTGCCCTGCTGTGGTATCAGATTGCCCGGGTACATGCCCCACGGCGCAACGCCGTAATATTGCGGCATTTGAGCGGCAGCAATCATGCTCAGATACGGTGTCGCCTCCTGTCCAGGATTGATGACATACGGCTGCTGTGCCGCCGCCTGCTGTGCAGCATATGCAGCATTTTGTTGCGCCTGTGCGGCAAGAAACTGTTGTGATGCGGCTGCCATTTGCATCTGTTGTTGCTGCTGCTGTTGCTGCTGTGTGGCTTGTGCCGCCATTGTGCCATTGGGTGCACCTGGGGGTGCTGCACCGGCCGCGGCCGCTGCACTTGCTGCCGATGTGGCTGCAGCGGCCGCAGCCGCCAGTCCTGGATTCTGTGAGCGAAAAAGTTGCTGCAGGAGGGGAAGAAGATACAGAGGCAGAGAGAAGATTAGTAATGAGTTAAGCTTGTCTCGGGGCAGGGTAATAAAACGCCACTTTGTTCTTAGATGTAAGATTGATGTAATATTTATAGCCCACACAAAGTCATATTGATTTATGTTAAGCAATGCGGGATTTGGGGTTTCTCTAAATGTAACCGTAAATGAAACTCTGTAAGACTCTTGAGTACTGCATAGATTTGCTTAGATTGAAAGTATTTCATTGTAGATCATTTAATTCCATTGATATGCCATGAAAACCTCTTTCAATATGTTTTCTCTTCTCCCCGTCTCTACCTTAGTCACAAGCACTTAATCTCTTCACTGTAGCAACTAACTTACAAAATGTTCTGTCAATTTTCTTGGCACTTGCTGAGATTTTCGCCCTTTTTCTCCCTGCGCTGCCACTTGAGGCGTGTAAATCATTTACAAAATGCTTTTTTTGCGCCCAACACAAACATTTTTCACAGCCTCAATGCCAATTTGTCTTGTTTGTCGGCATCTTAGGCATAATAGGGCGCAACAGACACACACAGCAGATACACAGCTACACACACACAAACAAACACTGGCACATATGTTGTAGCTGTATCTGGTGTCTTTTATCTCTGTAATAACTACGCAGCTCGCTCAGTGCTCAAACTCGTGTGTTGTTCTAGCATAAATTCAATGAGACAGGCGCAAGGCACAAAGGGAGCATAGCACACACACACACACACACATACACTCACACAAAGTGAGCTACAAGCAGGCAAAGGCAAATAAGTAGATGGGAAACATGATCAAGTGTTTTCAATTGGAAAATTAAATCAAATCCAATCAAATCAGCATGTGATATACAAACACACACATGCACATATAGACACAAATACAGATACACCTATGCATAGCTACAGCTACAGCAGAGCTACAGATACAAGATACCTTTACAAAAGCAGCACAGGGAAGCGAAAAATAATACAACATGGCAACGCACGAATGAGTGTTTTTATTCTTTTTTTTTCGCTTCTATCGTTTCGTTTCATTTCCATGTCTGTTGCAGTGTTGTCATATCATAGCCAGAAGCTACAGCAACAACAACAACCACAACTACAGTAGGCACTCGAACGAGGCAAAGAGACATTGAAATTGTTGTGCGTAAAAGGTGGAAAAAAGTGCGGCACTTGTGTGCGTGAGTGTGCGTGCATCAAGTGCCGCCTGTGTTTCCATGTGTGTGTGTGTGTATACGTGAGTGTGTTTGCTTTAAAAACAGCGCCTGACAGCCGGAATCGAATCTGGTTGGCAACTAATGAATGGCCACTTAACAAGTTGACTGCACTTTGCTGCTGCTTCTGCTGCTGCTGAAATTCATTTGCACTGTTTGAACACAGTTCGAATTACTTTACTTACAGTGAAAATGCTCAATTAAAGCTCAACTCGTGAAAATTCCCATAAAGAACGTTACAATATAAATGATAAATTACCCCTAAAAGGTCACAAAGTCTATGGGCAACACAATTTATGCTCAACTTCTTTTAATCATTGATAAGCTCCATTTCTCACCATAACCTCAACAAATGCCTGACTTTTCTTTGTGCATTTCCCTGTGGAATTCTGTCAATTGTTTACATGTGAAACGCAGACGAAACGGCCAAAGAGCAAACAACAAAGTACAAAAAAAATAAGCAAAGAACACTTTCGGACAGCGAAAAACAAGAAGAAAATGAGCAGAGCAGAGCTGGTGGAGTCGGGAGTGGCGAGAAACAGAAGAAATCAATGTGAATTATTGATGAATGGCGCAGTGAAGGCAGTCGAAAAAATAAAAGCATAAAAACAAAAACCAAAACGAAACCAAACCAAACGAAACGGAACGTGGCAAAAGATTGCACAAGTGAAATAATAATACACAGCGGCACACCACACACATACATACACACACACACGCATAGCGCCATGCACACGTACACAGCAAACTTGGCACGCAGCAATAAAAGAAAATATCTTGCTGCATACTTTGAGGCGCGTGACGCGTGAAATTCTCTTCGAGCTCTGCTCTCCCTTTCTCTTCTGGGCTCAGCGAGTGTTCTCGAACTCACAGAGCATAAAATAATAATCAGAAACCAAATAAGCGCTGAAATCTGAACCCCAAGTCAGTTCGAGGCAGACCAAGCGCAGCTGCCACTCCTGTTCCCATGCGAAACTCCCTGGTTGCCCACAACCGCCCTTGGCGTTGTGATTAAAAGGAAAATTGAAAAACAAAGAGCAAAAAAATTACGAATGGGGAAATGCGAACAGCAGGCAAAAGGCGAAAGTCAAGTGAAAAATTATGTAATTTCACGCGCGCGCAAGAAAGTATGCAATGCTTTTTGATTTAGTTGCCACAGTGACGCACACAAGTTGGTAGGGGCAGCTCAGCGTGATGGTGTGAGGCAAAACAATGTGACCAACGCTGTCAATAATGTTTATGGCACTGCCACAGAATGATCCCCATCCCTCTACATGTGATTTATGCAAATGGTCGCCCCGTGAGCACTTCCACAATTCACAAACGACACACACGATTTGCCAAGGCATTTATAAGAATAAAGAATAAGAATCAGTTTTTTGCATATTGCATTACTAATGCCATCAACACGAAGTGAGGCAACTCTGCTGCAATTCTCGAAATATTTTGCTCTTTCTCCAACAATATCAACAAGTTTTGCGGGAGTTTTTTCCTTCACCTCTTTTACATGTCGAGTAATTTGTTTAGTTGCCTTCCTTTTTCCCTTTTTCTCTCTTTTTCTCTCTTCACTTATTTCATTTCATTTGCGCATTACATTGCATTTGGCCAGTTTGGGGAGAGGACTTAATAAGCTCCCAGGTGTACAATTTACAGTCGCTCGCCTCGTAATGGAAATTATAGCTGATGTCATACACTGGGGAGCTCCAACTACTACTTCAGCTACACCACCACGCCTGCCGCCCTGTCGCCCCTGCCCACTAACTGAAAGTGAGTCAGTCAAGCAACGCGAAGGGTTGCTACCCTTGTTGTCCCTGTTCGTTTATACTTGTTGCAACTGGGTCGCATGGCAGAAATAAAAACAAACGTTGGAAAACAGCAACAGCAACAGCAACAAGAACAACAACAACTTCAGAGTCGTCTCCCTTAATGTTATTTTCCTGCTTTTCCTGCCTGAGTGGATTAGTTGCCTCTTGTGGCAGAGAGACTCGTGGAGGGAGAGCAACTAGTTGATTTATAATTATGGCACTAGGGAAAGAGAGCGAGAGAGGCGAAAGAGACGAGTCCCACTTGGAGTCGAATTCCATTTCCATTACCTCAATTCCGTAACGGAATCCGTTTTCATTTCAAGTTTCAAGTGCGTTCGTGCCACACAAGACGACAGAAACAGCAAAAGAAAGAAAAACACAAAAAAGAAACTTGTTCGATTGGTTTTCGCTTAATTGACACACTTTTCGTTGTCTAAACGTACAAGGCAAGTTTAATTGATAGTGCATTTAATTAGCCTGTCTGTAGATTCATAGACTCATAAAGATAATGTAGGGTTTTTCCATTCAACTTGAAGCTTTACACGTGAGAGTCAATTTATATAATATGGTTATGATATTAAAACGCTATATCTATAATATTTCAGTTACGTATGGAATTATTAACTGTATTTTATAATTTGCAGAGTAGGTGGTCGTGGTATCTAGCATTTAAAATGACTGGTAGTAGACTATATATAGCTAAGTGGTAAAGTCTAGTTCCTTCATCCTTCTCCCTCTTAGTTACATTTTAAGCTTTCATATTCCCTACAATTTTAAACGTAGCTTCTTCTCTCTTCATTAATCAGTTGCAACACAACTTCAACTCTTTCCCTACTTCTAGACCGACCACGCTTGTAACTGCATTTCCGTTATTTTTGAAGTATGTGGAAAATGCACATTTTCCATTGGTCGTGCATCATTTGGAGTGCATTAAATTTACGAGCTCTGTATGTGCTGTAAATTCGCAAAAGGACTGTGAAAGTACACAACGACGACGACGACGACGATGACTTTGTCAGCAGGGTTGTAAAAAGTTTTGTGAACCTGCAGGTCGGAAACAACCTAGGTCAACCTCCGACGACGGGCAAACTCCCCCAAATGGCGCCGCAAGTTATGAAATATGTGGCAAACTTCGAAGGCGTAAATAGAAACTACAAATGTGAGTTAAATCCGCACACACACACACACACATAACTTTTGTGCTACTTTCCTTCTTTTTCCTCTTACCTCCCTCTCTTTCTCCTACGTGCGTCATTTAATAGGTTCGCCTTCAAATTGCGAGTAACGACGTAAAATTAAAAAGCAATATACAAACAACAATCACGCACAGAAGAGAAGGCAAAGCACAAAGTAAAAGGCACAAAACTCAAGTAAAAGAATCCGAGCTGACCAAAAGTTCTGACCACTCATGTGTGTTTGCATGTGTGTGTGTGTGGGTGTATGGGTGTGTCAGCGAGCCTAAAAGTAGGCGGCACAAAGCGAACGTGTGTGGTCATTAAGTTATTCGGTTTAATGGTCTCTCAGCAACACAAGAGCCAAGCTCAGCGCTCTCCTGCTCTGTCTCTCTCTATTTCTCCCTCACTTTCTCTCTCTTTTACCACTGTGCGTCCATTTCGACAGCGCCTAATGAGCCACGCAATGCGGCACGAAAAGTGCGCTTAATGTTTGTTGTTTGTGGCATTAATTTTGTTTACAAGTCGTTTGTGCGCACCACTTTGCTGCCCTCTTCCCCCGCCCTCTTCCCCCGCCCTCTTCCCCCGCCCTCTACGCACGTTCCATCCCAATCCTCCTCTTCACTGTTTGCTGTCGCCATGTGTCACTAATTAACGGGTTTCGCAGAGTGTCCTGCCTGGTCTGCCATATTCAATTTGCCTGCGCTCGCTCGCCTTGGCGTCGTCGTTGTCATCGTCCGCGTCCACAAATATTTGTGCTGCACTCTCGTTTTTATACGAATTGATAGACAGTTCAAGGGTGAGCACAGTGTGGGCAAGAGAGAGCGCAAGGAGGATGTACTCCCCCCCTTCCCAACACTAAGCGCACTTAATTGATTGCTTTTCAGCTGCCGGCGATGGTTGGCTGACTGCGTAATTGATATTTAATTAAAGCGCAGTTCAAGTAGTTGCCAAGTCACCAACGAGACTTGCGAGTGCCCACTCGCAGTGCCGCTCCAGTTCCAGTTCCAGTTCCAGTTCCAACTTGGGCTTGAGCTAAGTACCCTAAAGGATAACATAGCGTTCTGTTCGAACTACGCGAAGTGGAATCAAAACTAGAGAGGAACAGCAGCAGGGACAGAAATAGGAACAGTAACAGGAGAAGGAGCAATAGCAGCAACTGGAGCAGGAGCAAGAAAGGGGTGAGCTGGGTCTGATGAGCCTCGGTTTAGTGCAAGAGTTTGCTGATTGAATGAGTTTCTAATGTGCAGCTAGGAAAGCAGAAGGTGGCACAGATTGGAGAAAATACAAAAATAGATTACGCCATCGAATTGACATTGCGAAATTAGTTTAAGGAGTCTGTCAGTTCTACAATTTGCTCGATTAAATGATGTATTATAATCCAAACTATATGTATATAAAACTTTATACTATACTAAAGCACAATTCTGTTATGAATGAAGAAAATTAACACAATTCTTTAGGAGTTTGCAATCAAAAATGTCAATTCTTCTGGTCGTACTTTATGAAGAATGAAAATAGTACGACAAATGAAACTCTTGAGTTGCCTGGAAAAATGGAACTAGTTTTCCAAGCCATATTCAAGGCTTGGGTGCTCGCCCAAGCAACTTTCAGTTCGCTCTTTCATTATTTAAGCACTTGAAAATTTAATGATCTGTGCGCTGCATTCTATAATTGATTCCGTCTTTCGACAGTTTCCGTTTCAGCTTCGGGTTCGGCTTCTGTCTCAGTCTCAGTTCCAGCCTCAACCTCAGTTGCTGTCGCTGTCTCTGCCTTCCTCTCTGTCGCCATCTCAGCTACAGCGAGTGGCCACTTCCGACAGAGAGTAACAACAATTTCTTCCCCTTCTCCCTGCACTCGACTTGGTTTCGCCTCTTATTTTATTAATGAAATTACGCAATTTCCCCTCTTTTTTTTATTTGCCATTCGTGTTTGTTGACTTATTTAATGAGTGCACGGAGAAACAGAGTAGCAAGGAGAGAGAGAGAGAGAGCGAGAGAGTGAGAGAGTGAGAGCATGAATTGAGTGCGTTAAATAAATGTGACCTTAATTTCACTGTCGCTTGATATATGGACTATAGAAATCGGAAAGCCGGAGGAACAAAGAGGGACAGAAAGGAATGTAATGGGAATTCGAGCAGCAAGGCAGACAGTTTTCGAGAGACAAAAGTAGGCGCGGGGGTGTGGCAAATAAAGAGTGAAACCACAGTCGGCAGTGCTGGACCGCATCATTTACATGAACAGGACATTTAAGTAAAATATGGCCCAAGCTGCGCTAGCTGAGAGTGCGATAAGCACGGCGGGTTCAAAGCACGCTGCAAATTACCCAAAAAAGCTGCCTCACTCTTCTCTCTCTATGTCGTTCTCGGACTCTCTCGCTCTTTCTGCATCCCTACCAATTCGCTGGCAAATTGCTCACAAAAGAAAGAAGCCCCTGTTCGAGGTTGGGCTTGGGGGAGGAGGGCACATAAAAATGCTCAAAATGAAGCCATAAATGCGCAATCACGAAATTACAAAGTAGCACACAGACGATATCAGAGCGCGCGGGTGAAGCAACTGCCGCCCCCAAGGTGGGTGGTGGTGGTGTGGGCGTGGCTTTAGCTTCAAAGTGTTTATTTATGCAGTTTTTGCCCCAAACATTGCGCGCCAAAAAGCAGTCAAATTTAATTGCCTTGCAAATTGCTCAGGAGGAGTTTGGCGCCCCATCCGCACATCGCACGCCACGCCCCCTCCTCCTCGCGCTCTTCTCGTGGCAGGCAACAGAGCGAGAGTGTATTGTCTTCACGCGCAAATTCTGGCCAAAGTTGCCGTTAAACCGCCGCCCATTAAAACTATTTTCACTGTAACAAACAAGTCGCAAGAGAGAGAGAGAGAGAGGGTGAAAAGGAGGGAGAGAGTTGAAAAAATGAGCAAGTGTGAGTTGGCGAAACTTTTGGCCAAAGATTTTTGTGTACAGACCACGGCAACAGGATTCTTCTCAACGAAATTCTCGCTAGGCAGCGAATTCTTCAGCCTCTTAACGAAAACTATTTTGCCAACTATGAGAAAGTCAATTAGTCGGACGAGCGCGCTGCTCATCCTGTTGCTAAATTTAAGCTTAAATTCCTTTCATATATTACAAATACAAACACACACGCACGCCCACGCACACACACACACAGCTGTCACACCTTTTTTGATTTTGGCGCAATTTAATTGAATTAAATTTGAACCCACGGAAAGGGTGAAATTGAATTAAGGCCACTGTCACGCTCACATACACACACACAGACACCAGCAAGTGCAACAAATCACGTAGCTTTCGTAAAATATTTGGAATTTTTTCAGCAATATTCTACGTAAAAACTGACAAAAAACTGTTGTGTTCTTTTTACGCACAAAGCAATATAAAATGATAAAGCAGCAAGCGTACCAACTCCACTTTTACTGATCTGATAGAACTTTATAAAATGAATGTGCAGGAAATAAGAAATACTATTTAATCTCTTCTATTAAGGCCTACTACTTCTATCTTTATTTCATCTATATTTCACTTAGCATTGCTAGCATTGGAGTCACGCTTAATTAGCTTGGCAAATGGCGCTCACAAATGGTCAACCAACTGCGGCAATTAGTTGACTCTATTCGCCCATTTCGAGGGCAATTTAACCCAGCCAAAGTGACTGTCACACATACAGGCAGACATGTGTGGCACTCACACAGTCAAAGTGGCAGGCATGCAGTCAGGCTGGGCTGAATTTCATTTAGAATTTTCATTTTCATTCAAGTTTCTTCTTTTTTTTTGCCATCATTAAGCGACGCAGACGCGCGTTGCACAGACAAAACGCCTTCAAATGGCACGCGAGTTGCAGTCACAGTTGCCACTTCTGTATGCCACTTATTATGTACTAGAAGCACACACACATATGGCGGCAGCTCATGCTAGCAAGCGAGCCATACATTAAAAATGAGTGTGCGGCGTGGAAAAATTGTTGCCTACTTTCGTGGGCGACGACGATGCACACACGCAGATACACACGCACACACACAAGCGGCACACGTTGACAACTAAAGGAAGCGTGTGTCGACTACGCCTGTCGCCTGTCGTCCGTTGTTGTTCTTGTTGCAGTTGTTGTTGTTATTGCTGTTGTTGCCTTTTGTTTGTCGTTTGAAAATCAGGTTATCGATTTTTGTCGCTTTGCGCATTTACCACTGTTTGTTTTGCACTATACAAACACACACACACACACACACACACAGAGGACATACAAAAAATAAACTCACTGGCAGCTGCCATGTCCTTGCCAGAAGGACCTTCTTAAAGTAGATGACAAAAAAGGAAAGCCCTCACAAATTGAATACTGTCAACGCCATCGTCAGCGTCATCGTCTCCTTCCTCCTCCTCCATTTCCTCCCTATCCTCCTCCCCCACCTTATGCAAATTGTTGTGGCGCCTTCAACTTCAACTTGTCCATGTCCCACGTTCCTTTCGTGGCAATTGCTAAGCTAATTTCCGAGCAATTAAGGCCCCAAAGACCACAAAACTTTTGGTTCACAATAAGTTGAGTTTTGAATTGAAATTGATATTGTTCAATTGTTCCTCAATAATATTGGTTAATTTTTGGCAAGCAGCTAAGCTAATTTTATATAAATATGAAAATTAAATTGGCAATTAACTTAAGTTTTCGGTGCAAGCGAAAACATTAATTGAGCCAAGGCTCAATTTAATTGCAAAACAATCAAATAACATACTAAAGTAAAGAGTCCTCTATCTTGTCTCGAGTGTGTACAACAAGATGTAATCAAACTCCAAGGCAATCTAATTGTTTATGTTTACAATCAATTTCGTATCGACGAAGGGCTTGCTTGGCTTGAAATTTAATTACAATTTAGCAATAACAAAACAGTTTCAAGAGTTGCGCTTTAATTGCAGGCAAACAGGAGGCAAGGAGATAAGTGCAGAAAGATGATTAAAGATTCGAATTGAATGTATCAACTTACTCTCTATAATAGCAGTATTTTCAATACAATCTGAGTAAGCTTAAATATTTAGCATATATTCTATTCCCTATATCTCGTCTATATATATCCCGACGACTTTGCTATGCACTCATTGAAATTGCCTAAATTACTGTTTGGAACAAAGGAACCTTCAATTGTTCTTTCTTCTTTTCTGTTTGCTGCTTTTCAATTACGTTCGCTCATTTCCCACTAAGCGCAATCAAATCAAACAAATTGTTGACTAAATTCCAGCGAAATAAATAAATAAAGCAAAGGAAAAACCAACAACAACAACAACGAAAATCCCTGGCCATTAAATCAGACACACGCACAATTTGCCTGCTCCAAAAAACCAACTTCCTCTGACAGAAGCTCTCTCCCTCCCACTAGCTCTTGTTGTCTCTTTCCAACTCAAATTACAATAACTAAATGCAAGACCTATAGGGAGTGAGAGCAGGGTGGCGGTCGGAGTTGGGGGGCGTGGCGTGGCGACACCAACGAAATAGACCAAAATACTCATGAAAAATACATATAGAAACACACTTATATTTAGAAAGGGCGGCAAGGTGGGGGCGGGGCAAACACTCACCTAGCTGTTAAATAAATAAATTGTTAAAATATGCACGGCAGAAAGGCAGGGGGACGAGAAGGGAGGGGGGAACTGCGCGAGAGTGTGTAGAAATTCACCATAAATCACATTTTTAGCTCAGGCGCCAAAAAGAACTTTTGCGTGACAAAAATCAACTAATGTGGTTAATAAAAACCAAAAGTCCTCGTGCCCCCCTTCGCCAAAAAAAAACAAGTAGCTAAGAACCTGCAAAGTGCGAACGTTCGAGCTGGGCAGGGAGTGAGGAGGGGCGCGAAGCGTGTTGCAAGTTTATGAAAAGTTAAACTGAACTTAAGCAACAAACGAGCAACGTCATAGCAGAACGGGGAGTATGCAGGGGGCGGGGGAGGAGGTCAGAGTGTAGGTGTAGCTGTAGCTGTAGCTATGTGTGTGTGCTTGTGTGTGTGTGTGTGTGTGTGTTGCTGTTTGGCTGGTGTTTTTGGTGTTGATGTAAATCACTTTCAGCGCGCACAACTTTTACCCGCAGCGGGTTGGCTTCGAAATTTATGCAAATGTCTGCGCTGTTCTCATTGTTAGTTGCTCTTGTTATTGTTATTGTTGTTGTTGTTTTTATTGCTGTTGCTATCGTAGCTGAACGCCACCTGGCGTTGGCAATTGTCGTTGACATTTTCACCTGCTTTTCGGCTGCTCTCTTCGTCTTCGTCTTCGTCTGCTTCTGCTTTCCCTCAACTACTTCTGCTCAACTTTTCGTGAGCTGGTTAAATTGTTTTTAATATTTCCTTACACTTGGCAGGGAGTACCCTACTCCATATATTTTACCTCCGTCCCCCTCTCCCCTCTTCACACACTCTTCTAGACCAACTACAATAGCTCTCAGCTGAAATCAACGCCAACAATTTAGGGTTGCGCGCCCCGAAGAGTTGCCCAAGTTGATTGGCACGATCCTTTGTGTGAGTTTGACTGTTAGGTGTTGTTGCTTTTGCTATTGTTGCTGTTGCTGTTGTTGTTGGTGTTGTTGATTTATGTAGCCACGTTTGATAAGTTTCTGACATTTATGACCAACGGGGTTTGGGGTCTGGTTACGAGGCGGACAGTTAGCAAAAGCTTTTGAAATGTTTGCTAGAGATAACGTGACAGTTAATCGATGAATATTGAAACTCGCCTCGATTGCGTTTTTATGATTTCCCCAAGAGAGTCAGAAGAAGAGGGGAGAGAAGAGAGGGAGTGAGTGCTAGAGCAAAGCGTACTGCATTTTAGTTGTGATTGTCGCTGTGAAGGTCGACAGCAGTTGCGCGCGGTTTGTGTACAGAAATCAATTAAAGGGGATAACATGGAAAGGGCGTATATTGAATTCTAGATATGGTAGATATATAGATAGAGAAGAGAGATAGGAAGGCAAGGAGAGGCGGAGGTAAAGAGAGAGGGAGGTAAGAAGAGAGGTACAGAAATCGTAGAGTAATTTCGTGTAGATTTATAGTACAGTGCTGGCAAATAAACCACAGACTTCCAATGAAATTTCTTCACACTGTTATCAATTAAAACTGCTAGTGATAACGAAGTTATATTGAAAAGAATTAATGAAATTATGCAATTAATTGCAATTGTTTAGTACAATATTAATAAACATAATTCATCCTGCAAATGAAGTACCTTCTAATCTACCCAAAAGTTTCCTATCGTTCAAGTTTATTCAGACTATCGATATCTCAGGCTAATATGGTCACACTTATATTTCATAACAACATATAACTTAACGTGATTTTACTATAACAATAAATGAAATACATCATTATACTTCTATAGTAATATAATACATTTCAACATATATTTTTTCCTCTTAGTTGTTATTAAACATTTCTCTCGTATATTTCCTTTTATAACGCACCCACACAGCATTAGCGAAAATGGCCACACTTAAAAGTCCCCATGCCACAACATACCATGCCGTATGGTGCCACATTCCTCTCGCTTCTGCTGTCCCCCTCCCACTCGTGGACAGCACACAAAATGTTGTTGAAATTATGGCGAGTGAATGTCATAAACTTTGATTTCCTGCAGCGAGGACAGCACAAAATGGCGGGCAAGCCAAGCCAGGCTAGGCCACAATACAATTACAGCTAGAACGGTTAAAGCGGTTATAGCGCTGCAATTTTTATGTCAGGATAACACGCACGATTCGCACAGCGGCGGTGCACATGGCATGAGGCGGGTGTGGTGGAGTTGGTTGTGTTTCTAAATCGACTGCGACTACTATTTAATTTATAAATGCCCACACACACACCAACACACACGCAAATTCACACACATTGCACATATATAAATGAGAAAAGCAACAAAAACGAGCGAACACTAAAACAAATCTATTTTTTATGGCTCGCTTCGGTTAAGGCTTGAAAAATGTTGGGCGCATATAAGGAAGGGAGAGGAAACGGGCTTGGGGGATGCGGAAAAAGGGAAAAGCCAGCCAGGCAGGCATAAAAATATCTTTTAAATGCCTGACGCTGGCATATGATGGAATTTTCATGTTTTTCGAATAGTCCAAACGGACCCACAACATACACACACACGCACACATGCAATGCAAGGACTCGAATTCCAACTGCCTCTTGCTCTCCCTCGACCCGTCATCATGTAAGTGCACTTCTTTTTGTGTTGTTCAATCGATTTTTTTGTTTTGCATGAATTTTCTTTTGTGGTTTTTACACACAGCACACAGAGTGAAAGAGAGAGAGAGTGAGAGAGAAAGAGGCAGAGAAGCTGTAAAGCTTGTTACGTTTTTAATTTATCAACAATATGCAAACGATGCACAATTCAAGGCTCACAATTGAGTCTGGTGCCTCCCTCCTCTATTCCAGTACTTACAAAGTTTACAGTTTCATTTACGGTTTTACATGTTGTTTATTGGGGGCACTGCATGAACTTACCTAAAAATAGAGAGAAACAAGAGTGAAAAACAATTGTTAGTTTGAACAGAATATTTTACGAGAATTTTTAAATGGTTTTTAGTAATGATTAACATAAGATAACTGATAGCTTTATATTTTTTAATAAATAGTTAGCAAATTAGACATGTAAATATTTTTATCAATTAGGAAAATTATTGTATCAATAGATACAATTATTTATATTAAATTACCATTAAATACGTAACTAATTACTAATTTACATTTTCCCACACTACCCACAGTGCGTTGCTACACTCGAGGGCCATTCAAATAGTTCTAGAGCGTCTTACAAATTGCTCTCGCTTGCTGCTGTGTTTTGTGTGCAGTGTGCATAACCTCATTTGTATGTATGACATGTTGCAACAGGAATAATTCTCGACAATATCATCAGAGAGCAAATGCAGAAGCCACACACAAAATGCCACAACATTTTTGGCCACAGAGTCAACAAATTTTCAGTGCAAGAACTGAAAGACGCAGAGGCAGAAAGACAGTCAGACAGATGAGCAGACTGTCGGGGAGACGGGCAGACAGTAGGACATACATGCAGACAGACAGGAAGACAGACAGACAGACAAACATGCAGACAGATAGATAGACAGTCACGCAGACAGAGCGAGTCGCAAAGTTGTTGGCGCAACAAAAGTTGCATTTGACAAACATGATACAAAACGAAACTCGGCAAACAACAAGTGTGGAAGGCAACTCAACAATGATAATCATGATGATGATGATGATGATGATGATGATGATGATGATGATGATGATGCAGAAGGATGAATAGCCACAATGATTATGATAATCATGTTGCATGTGGCATTTGCGCTAAATAATGTTGATGACGTTTGACGCCTTTCAGTGGAATTATGTGTTTATATCCAAAGTGTCTGTATATGTATTGTATGTATAAAGCGTGTCTGCGCAGTCTGCAAAAATCATCACGCACAATTTTCAATGGTTGCCAAGCGTAAAATTGCGCATACGCCGCGTGCAACGCTTGAAAATTAACTTTAATTAACGTGGCTCTCGTTTAGTACGCCACTCTCCCTCTCTCTCTGTCTCCTTCTCTTCATCTCTGTCCCTCTTTATTTGTCTTCCTCACCATTTTGCCATGTTATTTACTTTTGATTCGTTGTTAATAATTGTTAAATATATTTTTTCTGCCTGCAAAGTCATCGAACCATTGCAAACAGCAAAGGCAACAGCCATAAAATTGTTGCCAACTTTCATTTGAAAGTAGGAAATCGTTGACTTCGTTGTTGTTGTTGATGTTACTGTTGCAGTTATTGTTGCAGTTATTGTTGCAATTATTCTTGTTGTAATATTATAATTATTAATCGCATTGCTTCGCTTTGGCAATTTGAATTTGAATTGGGCTCAAGTTGCATGCGACATTAAGTTAGAAATACGTATGGATTAGATGACCCCAAATGCAATCAACACTAACACACACAAGCAAAAGGCACATACATACACACACACACATACATACAGACATGGCCAAGCAGGCAGGCAGGCAGACAGTTAAAGCCCTGGGCTTATGTAGCTAGGCCGCAGCGTAATCAAAACTTATGTCTCAGGTCTCTCAGTTCTGGTCTGGCCTGGTCTCGTTCAATTTTAATGGTCAACCAGATACACTGCCTGCAAGCGAGAGCAGAATGCCTGCTTTCCTATCTCTCTTTCTCTAATGCTTTCTCTATCTGCCTATCGCCTATCCCATTGTGTTGATAATAGTGTTAATTATGCGCCTGTCAATATGTCGAACGTTGCAGCCTAAAATATGTTTTGCACGCAGGCAAAAGCAACAACGGCAGCAGTCGCCGCAGTTCGGGTTAGTCAGAATATATATAGCACAGCAGAGCTGCAGTGCCGTGAGAGAGAGGGAGAAGGAGACAGATATAGGGAGAGAGAGAGAGAGAGAGCGCTCTCGCTGCACACTAATTGAAGTTTGCATTTGTGCAGTTTGTGTCAAAACATTTGTGCAAATCAAAAGGCCTCCACACTTGCCACATTGTAGTCTGTCTCCTTCTCTCTCTATCTCTCTGGTACTGTATCTACCTGTCTCCCTCTGTGCCACAACTGTGGCAAAGTTCATACAGCTGTTTGGCCTTAGGCCACATTGCAGAGATGCATCACAGGCAGCTCAACTTGGGGGCTCAGCTCAGTTCGAGCGAAAAGGCAAATAAACAATGCACGTTTTGTTTCACGAGTTTCGTATCAGTTTTTAATTAAGCTTCCAGCTTGACCAATTAGGTTAGCTTGTTATGCTAACGATATGTGGCAAAGGGGGAGGATAGGAAAGGAAAGGTCAGCTAAGCGTATTATACACTGCAATTTGCAGCAGCCGAAGGCAGAGAGAGTGGAGGATAACAAGTAATTATACTCAAAAGACAACTCAACTTAGTATGAATATCACTATTATCCCTATTGTTGTAGTTACTAAAGTATCTCACGGATATACAAGTATATTAATGCTACAAATTAATCACTAAATTATCGCCTGCATTGAGGAAAGTTTCCTATGGATATTAAATTATCTTAAAGTCATAAATTTGATGTGAGAACTTCGCATTCGGGACATGGTCATGATTTCAAATCTGTGGATACAAAAGTGTACAGAAGTATTTTATAGATACAAGTGGATAGTGGAAAAGTATTTTATTGATACAAAAGTATCTACGGAAACAATTTCTTATGTAAACAAGTGTATTTTATGGATACAAAAGTATCTTAAAATCATTATATTCAAGGCATTCCGCCTTTCCGACACTTTAACACGTTTATCATGAATAGATATGTTATCTAATTCTCTGCAGCTGCACTATGCAACCCTAGATATCTATTCGATTTTTACCCAATGATATTTACAGTTTTTTGTACTTTTTCCACGCAGCACCATTCATTATTATTTGCAAACATAAACTGATGCATAAATTAACGCAAAGCCGGCAGTAAAAATCCAATAAAGCCAGAGACTCCCCCTACGTAGTCGCCATTTTGTAATGTTGTCGATTGTTAAATTCGAATTTATGGCAAATATGATGTGCTGCTATAGGCGCATATACGTATGTGTGTAGTGAGTGTGTGTGTGTTTGTTTCTAATGTGTGTGCCATGTAAAATAAATTTCAAATTAGTTCAGCTTTGGCATTTGGCAGCTGACACATGCGACCCTTCCCCAAAAAGGTTCCCTTCTCCGTTCCTAAACATAAATGCGATTTACTCGCAAACGGAAAAAGTTCATTAACAGCAACAACAACAACAATAATTTTTGTGCAATTCGCGTTGCTCACTAATGCAATCAAATTCATTTATGCTAATTTAATATTAAAAGCGACTTTAAACGAACAATTTTACGCGATTTTGCTCTATGCAAATGAAATTGAATTGCAGAAATAAAAAAATTAGCATGCTATTTACTGTAAAATACTATTGATATATAATTGTGGGTGTGGTATTATGCCTATATGGCAGGCTCAAGGGATTTAATTGTATGTGCCCTGTACGAGGGCAGAGGTCAATGCGATAAGCGTAGCCCTTCGTGGCGCATTATGCGAGCTTATTTCAAATTTGCAATCTCAATTTGCTAATTATTGTATTTTTCCCACTCTTTCTGAAATTGCAGTGAACTTTTCTGGTTTACTTTTCCACTTGGTGCTTTAGTTAAATCTTTTTTAAATCCATTTAACTGTCTTTTCTTTCTAGTTATCATAATAGGGATTCATTTACAATGACAATATTTGTTCCCCACTTTGGTTTAAACTGTGTCACAAGTCATTTGTTTCAAATGTGACTAAAACTACAGAATCTCATTAACATTTGTGGCACGCACACACAGACTTGCATACACACACACACACAATAAGGTTGCGCTTTGTCCTGGACGAAGTCTAATTTACATGCACGGAAAGAGAAGAGGAGCAGGAGCAGGAGAAGGCAATGGCAAAATATTTATGCACAATTAAATCAAGTAAAAGGAAGGAATAAATTTTCAGCCTGGGCTGCATGGCATGTAAGGCAAGAAGGAGAAGAAAAGAGAGAGAGAGTCACACACACACATTAAAGCTATGCGCCGTTGAAAAAAAAATGCAAATGACATTAAACCAAAATACGAAATGGAGCCAACTGCACATATGATTGTGTTCTTCTCTTACTCAATGTCTCCCTCTCTCTCTCTCTCTCTGTACCTCTCTTTTCCTTCATTTCTTTCCCTCTATCTCTCTCTTCCGCTCTCCCTTGCCCTTTTACTTTTGCCTTCCCATGCTTTTCTTTCTTCGTGTTCATTTTTCACAATGAGCCAACACAGTTGACCCACATTGTGCATCCCTTTCGCACACACTCATACACACACACTGCCATTTTTCGCCAGTTTTGCTCTTTTCTTGATTTGCGGCGAGTTTTGTTCGCCCCGATTCCGTGCTGTATTTCCTGGGCTTAATGTGCATTAAGCGAGTGTGCTGCAAGATATTGTTGTTGTAGCTGCTACCGCTGCTCTTGTTGTTGTAGTTGTTGTCGCTGTTTGCGCTAATTAAGTGGCATTATGTGCCGCGGGACCTTCGGCTAGCACTTCTTGCCATTCTTCATGCTGCTGCTGGTCTCCTCCTTTCTCTCTCTCTCTCTCTCTCTTTTATTCTTTTAAGTTTTTTCCTTGTTTGCTGGGGCTTTGGAATTCCCTTTTGAGATTCCTTTTTCGACCAGTTAATTGCATTGACATTGAGAAAAACTTGGGCTAAAGGTTGTGACATTTAGTTTATATACTATATAAAGCATTCGTACTTCTTTCTGTGTATACTTATCATTTGACTGACTGAGTTGACCTTTCGCAGCAAATGTGCAATGATAAACTACTTACGAAGAAGCTGTCAGCGTGAAGAAATCAATATTTTTGATAATATCTTCACAGCTATCATTTGGTATGTGTTTACTAAATGTTAAATGTTTTAACAGTGAGAAAACTTCGAATTTCATTTAATTTATTTATGTGATATACAGTAATTATAATGTTTTCTCACATGATTTATTACATTAAAACCACATTTATTAGATCTTATATTTTCAAATTTCAGCTATTTATTATATCAATTGGTTTTTGCGCTATTTATACACATATTGGGCTCTCATATCGTTTTAGATTTAAATAATACGCCCAGCTAACCCAAAAATGTATGCTACACTTTTATTAATGTTCCTCTAGCTGATTTATTTGACCAACCGCGAGTGAGTGCACCCATAAAATGCACTGACAAATTGCGCAAATTAGTCGTAAAAACACACACTCGCACACACACATTAGCACATACACACCGGCACACAGACACTAGTATAGTGAAACTGTCAGTTTGTAAAACCATCACGCAGCACAAAACAGCAACAAATTACCAAATGCATTTTAATTGCAATTTCGGACCTTGCAACGGCTGTTGCCGCATTTGCATGCCAATTGACGTCAAATTAAAATAGCCTAACCTAAAAATGAAATCGCATTTAATGACAAAGTCGCAGCACACACACACACACGCACATACATGCAAACACGTACGTCGAATGTGCCTGCATGTTGGGGTTGGGGGGGTTAATGCAGTCAGGCTGACTGGCACCGAGACGAGTCGAAATCTAACTGCTTCACTCCTCCAACTAATTTTCAATCCGTTGTGCCTCATCCCCCACCCCCTACATTACATTGCCTTGTGCTGCTTTTGTTTGCTTGTGGCATAAGCCAGCAAAGTGCGTCGTATTTTCGACGCGTTGCAAAACTAACGAGCAACATTGTTTGATGATGACAATCATTAGATGCGATAATGCAAATGAACGCGCAGCCGGAGGTCCGAGACGAGCTCCCAGGGCGCGAATAGGGACAGAGAAGGCCACAGAAAAGATAGAGGGAGAGAAGAAGAGGGAACGAACGGGAGGGACAGCTAGACAAAACAGACGTCCTGCCTTGCCTGTGTGCACTGGGCCAAAAAGGGAATGGCAAAGCAACAAAATTTGCATGCCAATGATATATGGGCAGCTAACACAACAACACCAACAACAACAACAACAAAAGCAGTACCCTGACTGAAACATTTTTCAAAACCCAAGCAGTTTTCACAGTGGTTCAAAGGTTTATACTTGTGATTTGTAAACGTTAATAAAAATTACATAAGGATTAAAGAATATTGAAAAAAATTGCAAGAAATTATTGATGATGATAAATGTATAAACGTTTCCTTTACTTTTACATTTTATTTTCAATTGCCTTCAATTTATTTGCATCTCAATCAATTATTTATTTGCATGTTTCTTGCAATCCTGCACCACTGTGCAGCCGCATGGTTTGTGTCTCCGCTTTGCAGTATCTGCATGTTTATAATGTATGCGCCTGGCTGTGCCTGGGCGTGTCAAATGTGGGCGTTGACAGCAGCAGCAGCAGCAGCAGCAACAGCAACGGTAGCGACGGCTGCAGCGACAGCAACAACAGCAACAACAACAACAGCTACAACAACTGATGACGTGTGGTTGTCATTAGAGCTGCTGGCGACTGTTGATGACGTTGTTGTGGCGCCCTTTAGCATACCCCACACCCATCATTGGACACCCTACACCCTGTATACCCCTTCTTCACAACCCCTGGTTAGACCCACTGCCGCCTAATACCCTTCTTTATGCTGCCCTATTGCAGTACTGACCGCTGTTCTTCCGGTTGTTTTGCATGGATTGTCGCAGTTGGGGTGTTGCCACTGTGCTGCTGCTGCTGTTGCTGTTGCTATCACAGTTGGTGTCAGTGTCGTCGTCATCACAGCACAGCACAGCTCACAACTTGGCTGCACAGTGTAGTGAGTGTGGTTCGACAAAGTGGAGACCACACAGCGACCAAAATGCATTCAGCATGAACAAAACAGAGAACAGAAAAACAGAGAACAGAAAATAGCAAGAATTTCATTGATGTGTGTGTGTGCATCGTGGTCAGGGTGGCAACCCTAGACTGGTCGTCACTCGACCCTTTTATTAGGCGTCGTCTGCATTGAACAGAGGCCAACAAAAAAGAAACAAGCTTTAATTGTAGCTTGCAACATGAGCAAAGTTTCAAACAGACTGTTTTTCTTGTTGCTTTGCTGTATGCATTGTGCGGGTTGCATTGTTTATATTGATTGTCAAGGGTAGCTTAACTTCAGTCAAGCAAAAACTTAAAGGGTTGTGTGTGTGCTAAATTGCTTTTATTTTCCTGATAATTTTTGCAATTTTGTATTCATATTGATTTTAATTCTTTTCTTTTTTTTTTTTCTCGTTATTCGTTTTATATAAAATATTTTTTTATTATTGGTTACTTCTTATATTTGTTTATGTATTAAATCTTTGTCTTTTTCGCACAATTCTGTTATTTCAAAGCATCCTTTCTTTATTTGTATCTATAGATGCTTATTGTCTTAGTATGTTTTGAATAATATCTGAAACTAGCCATTCTTCTCACACATCATCCTGTATATTCTAATTCTTATTCTACTCTGTTGTATCTTTTTTAACTTTTTATTCCAAATGCGAAACTTCTGCCAAATTGTAGGCAGCTATGTGCTGCACTCTTTTCTTGGCCTCCCCTTGCCTTTCCCACTCCTACCTTCTCGACACCCTAATGACATTTTGATGATATTTTTTGCTGCCAAAAAGTTGCCTGCAAAAAAATCTCCTTCCCATCATGTGTGTGCATGCATACAAACAAACAAACAGACATATATTTCACTCTGTACAACATATTGTCAGCAATCCCCCTGCTACATGCGACGCCTCTGGCCTCTGGCGATCAGCTCAATTATACGGGCAATTAGTGTGACCAAATGTAAATAGATTGGCTAATTTGATCAGCGAGGAAGGTGCTGCATATGTTGCACCGCTCCCTTCTCTCTTCCCTTCGCATTTAATAGCTGATTTGGCAAAGCTATTAAATACCCCAGCATGGAGAATGCATTTGTCAAAAGGATAAGGGATATATGGTATGGACGGGGTGGAGAGTGCAGGCAGGTAGGGTGGCATCAGTACAGCCAAAAAGTGAGTTATCAGGCGAGCACTTTTCTAATTACGATTTCGCTTGCAGTTGCCCAGCAGGCTGCCCATCTCTCTCTGCCTCACTTCCTGCCCCCTCTAGCTCTATGTGACTCTGACTCTGACAGCCAGACAACAACAACAACAACAACAGAAACTGCAGCAACTGCAGCACGACGAGGACACAACAAGCAGGACAACATTAGCCTGGACAGATTTCCCTCAGGCCAAATGTTGCTGCTGCTGCTGCTGTTGCTGTTGTTGTTGCTGTTGCTGCTTCTGTTATGGATGCAACTTTAAATTGCTTTGCCAGTCAGTTTTTCTAGCAACCTGCCTCCCACAACTCTCTCTTTGTGTCTCTTTCATCCATTCCCTTTCCCTCTTGTTTTTCTCCTCTCGTAGAAAGCTGCAGAAAATGCAGATGAGGCTCGTCTGGCGCTCTCTCGTTCCTGTGGGAATCGCATCACTGCTCTGATTGCGCATTGCTTCGAAAATTTCACAGAGAAAGAGAGACAGTTCCCTTGCCCCTCTCACAGTATGAAGGCTCCCCCCCGAAAATGCCTGAGTGCGTAATGCGTTTTCCAGAAAACGCCAGTCCAGTGTGTCGGCCCTCGAGGAGTGTGTCTCCCCTGGCGGGCGGCACAGTGTGGAAAGGGGGGCAGGGAGGGGCAACTGCCGAGTCTGACGATATGGTGATAAAGTGCAGACATTTGACAAATTAACTGCTTTGCGCCGGAAATGTTGTTGCAACGTTCGACAGCAGCAGCAGCACAGCATACACACACACACACACACACACACACACACACACTGTGACACACACACATAGGCATGCAGTGCAGCATACAATTTCACAATTTGAGAGCCCCAGCAGAGTTTTGGGTTCTCCTCCCTTTCCCCCCACACCGAACATAAGCCGATGCCACACTCTGATTGATTTATTAAGCCAGACAACGATTTGACCGATGACCCTCGACTGTTGTTGGCGCTGCAAGGTGTTGCAACTTGTCATGTTGTACGAGTATTGCCAGCCAAGATGCTTTAAATTGTCACAAACCAAAAACAAAATCAGGTAATGTAATAAACAATGTAATATAATGTAAAGTAATATATGATAAATGTGGTGTGCATAAATCAAGATAAATAATAAAAGAACAGAAATTATATCTTACTTGATTCTGACTCAAAGCAAGCGAAAGCACATCGTCACTTACCTAGAAATGAAGAGAGAAGAGAGATGGAAATTTGAGTTAGTTTATTGGTAGAGTTTACAAAGCATGCTTAGATTGTATAAATAACACTAAAATAAACTTTTTAATGATTAAAATAATCATTGAAATCATTAATTTTAAAAAAATTATTCTCTTCAAAATTTAGTCTCTCAAAATATTCTGTAACTGCTTGTTTTCTTTTAGCTTTAAAACAGAATTGAATACAACCAAGTCTTCCTCTCTGCCTCTTCCCCTTTCTTTTCTTTTCATTTTTCTCTCCCTATCTTTTCCTTGCTTCCTCCTCTCTTTCTCTCACACTCGTACGCACACAGCTTGCCAAGTCATAACGAATTTCCATTGAAGCGACAAATAAAGAAATCGTAGCATAGCAGCAGGCGCAGGCACAAGGTCGTTAAATGCATGCCATACCCACAAACAATCACTCACACCCACGACGCACAAAGAACAATTGTAATCTGAGCGAGGTAGCTACTCTCTTTCGACACACACACGACCACTAAAGACTATAATTCCTAGACTAATGTTCGACCTGCCCCTGCCCTGGGTCGCCTCCTGACCTTGGCTGGAATTACGCAGTCCGGGCAAAGTTTGACACATGTCACACAGAGTGCAAACACAGAAAGAGAGAGGGAGAGATGGAGTGAGAGATGAGAGGAAGTACAAAAGCTTTGCAGCACCTGGCTATTGTTGTTGTTGTGCAGATCCTGTCGGCTTCTGTCGCGGCACGAACCAACATAAAAATCAACAGTTTATGGCCAACGCATGTCCTTGAGTGGCGGCAGCAACGGTTAAGGGGGACGCAACAACTCCCTTGGCCTTTCTCCCCCGCCCCCACCCCCGACTTCACTCTCAACCGACACCCTCAAGAACATGACAAACTTTTCGTCTGAGTTTTGCAGGTCTTTGCAAAAATGTCTTGCCATCTATTTGCATTTTCTATTTATTTCTTTATCCCTTTTGGCTGCCCCCAGAATCGGCGGCACTTGAGTTTGCCAGCCCCATTAGTGGCATGTCCTTGTTGCCGCCACCTCCTGCCCTGCCCCACCACCCTTTTAGGCAGTATCTGTCCTTGTCTCCCGTTTCTGACTATCCTCTATGCTGCTATCCTTTCTCCATCGTGTCCGCCCGTTTGTATATTCCACTTTGGCACTCATATTTTATTAAGTAGCAAAGTTGACAGGGGATTTGAGAACTCTCTGTCCATGCTACCCTTAACCATCCATTCTATTCTAACTCCTCCCCCACCTTTCCTTGAGTTCTCTGCAAAACACGATTCAAGTGGAACTGTCATTTTGTAAAGTAAATATTGGTAATTTTTATTGAGGACTTTGCTTGATGCCCTTGCTTAGCTCTGTCCCCTCTCTCTCTCTCTCTCTCGCTCGCTCGCGGTATCTCTATCCCTCTTTCTTTGGGCTTATCCCCACAGGCAACTTTCAGCAAATTACAGACATTTAGGTAGCCTGAACTTTGGATCTGAACCCAAATCAAGAGACGAGCGTATTAATGGAAAGTGATTGCAGCCAGAAAATTAGAAACACATTTCTTTATTTGCCCTGCTCTGCCCTTCCCCTTCCCCACTGCTTCCCCAACAGCCTGCGCTGTCCTTTTTTCTAGGCAACGCATCGTTGGACTCAGTTTCGTGTGTGTGTGTGTGTGTGTGTCTGTAAAATGCAACAGACCGTAAGAGACAACATAAGCGATAACAACAATTTTGGGATGCTTTGCCTGTTGCCAGGCAAAGATGTGTGTGTGTTAGTGTGTATTCACAGCGCGGTTGCTAACATGATTTTGTAAGCATCCCCCATCAGTAGCAGGATGTGCTATGGTTGTACCACCTCCCCACTGGCACTGTTCTGTTCTTGTTGCACAGTGTAACCATGGCAAAATGCGGCTCAGACGGATGGGCAGGTGTCGATGCATGTGGCGCACATATACGCAAATTGCCAAATGGCTAAGTGAATTTGCACTGCAAACAGTGGCGGGAAGGGAGGGAGGAGTGCGGGAGGGCGGTAAACAGGGGTTGGTATTCACACTTAATGTTGCAAATTAAGAGGCAAGTGTGCACGCTGCTGCTAATGCTTTTGATCGATTGCACAGAGCACAGCTTGAGCTATTGTCAAGATTCTTTATGACTTCAGATCTCATAAATATTGCAAAAGAACGCTGCTTTGGCTGGCACACATCATTTAACTTGGCTAACAGAGGCGCTGCTACCTTAACCTGTTCAAACACCGCCTTTCAATTTCAATCAGCACACACACACACGCAATGCTCAACGCTAATAGCTTTCCTCCAAAACGGAGATAGAAACGAGGACAAGGGAAGGGTAGAAGAAAGAAAATTGCTATTTACTTTTCGCACAAATTGTTATAAAATATTTAAAAATCATGCCTCGAGCTCAAGAGGAAATATGCAAAGAGAGAAGAAGAGAAGCGAAGCAGAGATGAGGGAAATTTTTATTTTCATGCGGAGAGTAAAATGAAATGTAAGGATTTTCACAAGCACGCAGGTTTTTTAGATGGGTTCTTAAATATGCACACAGAGCATCAATTTTATACATGTGTGTGTGTGTGTGTGTGTACGCGTCTCGAGAGAATTGAGGCCCATAACTATGCTACAGCATGGAGGGCAAAAAAAACAATACAAAGAGCACACACACACACTCATGCACATTTGTATCTGTATCTGTATGGTGCTTACACATATGAAGCTTGTCTCAGGGCTACATGAATATTTAAAATGCAGTGCAAACGAATTGCACAAAATATTCATTTCAATTTCATTTTCTCTCCCTCTCTCTCTCTCTCAGTTCATTTGCATTGCATGCCAACTTTTTATTATTCCTGTTATTTGTTAACAATATTGTACTACACATAATATGATATCATGCATATTTACAAGCAACAATACGCTTAAATATTTGAAGAGGCCTTTAACTTTAGTCGAGTAAGCCATCAGGATTATCCAAGTTGACTTTAAATTATTCACAACATTTTAAAGACATTTCTTTCTGGAACAACTTTTAAAGTTTAATAATAATTACCAAATTAAGCCGTCAACTCTTTCAGCTCTGTTACAATTCGCCACGCTATCCTTATCAATCAATTTGTGACAATGTCACGTATAACCTCGAAACAAATTAGACATAATCGCCAATCAATTTCAGGATCATATGACACATATTTAATCCAATTTATTTCGGCCTAACCAAACTTTTTGATGAAGTGTGTAAATTTTCATCGATTCGCTGTCACAAATTTGACGCATTGAGGACAAAACAATAAAATCGCATCGAATAAAAAATAAAAGGACATTTTTTTTTACTTTCTGTGTAAAAGAGAAGAGGAGGGCGTGGCTTTGGGCTGGTCACGTCGCAGTCATTTCCATGCGATTAATAAGCGCTAAATTGACATTAAACTGTTGTAAGAATGGGGTCTGCCTCGGCTTGGCAATCATTTCCCTAGGATCATCATCATTTTGTCGAAAAGCCGAAACAAAATGGCGCACGGGAAGGGCCATTTTGTTATTGCTTTGCTTATGCTTTTCTTCTTTTTTTTTGACAAGTGGAAAATCAGCTTCCGGCATTTTCCTGCTGTTGCTCTGCTTTTCGCAAGTGAAAAACCTGAGCGATGTCTGCAGTTGAAATGAATTTAATTTTCTACTTTTTGGCGGCTGCCAGACAAACACACACACAGAAGCACACACACAGAGGAGCAGCACAACAAACCGCAAAAGCCGCCGCTGCCGCCAAGCAACGCCTGCGGCTGACAACACAAGCAGCAGCAGAAGCAGCAGCAACAGCAGCGCAGTTTCCTTTTTTTTTAAATTTTGTTTAGCCATTTTCAAGCTGCTTTCTTGCTTTCTCTTTTTTTGGTATTTCTCCAGCACTTTGCCCTGGCTGCGCTTGGCAAATAGTTAAAACTTTTTGATAATTACATTTGGCGGCGACGGCGGCAAAGTCTAAGTTCAACAATAAAGTGGCTCGACAAGGTGAACACCCTGTAATGATCAAGAAGTGCTACATAAATGTGATATAACGCTGAAAAGTGTGCTGCACTTTTAGTTTGAAATCGACAGAACTTTAGCCACAATTGTAAATACCCTGTAACGTGGAAAACGTGCAGTTTTCAATAAATTCAAATCGAGTTGACACACGCATTTCTCCAGAAATTGATGCGCTGACTTCTGGCAATGACTCTGAACTAATTTGTTCTTTTTTGACTGACAGCCCTCGAAAAAATATGTAAATGTTTGTAACTTCTTTTGATGTATTTTTTAAGAGACAAGAAGAGAGAGAAAAGAAGACAGAGGGAGAGAAAGAGTGAGCACATAATCAGGACTGGGGTAAGGCAATTATATATGGCTGGGCGCACAATCAATCGAGCGGCCATTTTGTAATATCCGGCTTAAAATGTAATATGCGAAAAGTTGATTGAAATGAAACGAAGAATGAGCAGGATGAAGAAGCAAAAGCAGAAGAAGCAGCAGCAGTAGAAGCTGTAGAAAAAGGCCTTCGTCCCACATGTGCATAGTTTAATTGCTTTTTACGCTCAGCTGTATGTGTGCGCTACTCTTTCACATGTGTGCGTGTGTGGTTGTGTGTGTGTGTGTATGTGTATATGCATAATTGCCCTGTCGTCGTACAGCAGCACACAGTGTGTGACAAAAGGCTGCCCAACCTAAGCGAAAGAAGCTTACTCTGTGCTCAGCTCTGCCAGTGACAGCAAAAGAATGAGCCAAACTCAAGAGTGATAAGAAAAGAATAGATATTTCAAGTGAGATAGCAAAGTAGAGAACAAGTAGAAGAGAGGGAATGGGGCTACCCTTTGCTGCTGCTGAGCTGCTCCGAGTATAATGCAAAATGTTTTACAGCACAATTAAACTTTTAAGCAGACAACGAACTCTGTATACGCAGAACGACGACAAATGATGATGAAAATCCATGTAAATGAAAATAAATACGAAGAATTCAGTTGCTGACACATGCCACAAACGCGTGGCAAGAAAACACAGAAAGAAAAGCGCGACAATAGTGAAAGGGAGAAAGAAGTTGAAAGGGCAGCAGAGGAAACTATTGTTGATAGCCAGAGCAGCCGCAACAATTCACATGGCTCATAACGGTCAAAGTGAGCGAGTGCGAGAGACACAGAGAGAGAGAAAGAGAGAGGTAGAGAGGGAGGTAGCTGAAGGATATATAGCATGGCAGTCAGGATATATAGAAGTACTTTTTATGCTGTCTTCTGCTGCTGGGGAAACTGCGTTTGTCGCTTTCTATTCAAAGACTCACACACACACCCAGGCGTACACACAGGCACAAACACACACACGCATACACATAAATCTAGCATACACATAACTTGCATGAATGAAATATGGCAAATGTCATTTAACATGACAACTTGATGATAATAATAACAATAACAACAATAGAAAGCAGCAGCATAAGCAGCACACACCGAAATGTTGCAGAGCTCTTTGTTCCCATGCCGGGGCGGGAGGGGTGGCGGGTATGGGGTCTAAACGGGGTGTCCTGTGACAAGCAGAGGCAAAACGGCAAACAGAAAAGGTGAAACAACAATAAAGCGAGTAGTAGAGCTAAGAAAAGAAAAGAAATTCTGCCTGTGTCGGGGTAAAATGGACAAAGATTGAAATCAGAGCGAAGAATATGAAATAAAGATACTCACAGCGAGGGGCAGAGGGAGAAAGAGAGACGGGTCTTGAGCGAGTAGAAATATGAAACGCAGCAATAGACAGGAATTATATATGCTGAAATATTATCAGAAATTGCCTGGCTAAGAATGCAATTCAAATTTCAATTATAAAACAATTTTACAGTGTACAAAACATTGGGAACTAGTTGAGAATACATACAGGGTAAGACAATTGAACTGCTAAAACTACAAAATTGTTTGGTTATATTTATAATTATTCATTTTATCACGATGTGCCTACCATTTGGCTTAATTTAGGCCTTTAAACAGGTTGTAACATGCTGCACGAATGTCATCTTGCGATAATTTAAGCCATTCATTTGTGAATATTGGTTCTTTAACCATTCTTGGTTCATATGGTAGATATATATTATATATGGGACGGTCCCAAGTCTTGTTGGAGTGTCCACGGCTTCAAAGCAGCGCAAGGCTCGTCATCCTTTTAATACAATAGTCACTTAAGGATCTTCCTATTATTTGTCTCTACGACATGTGAAGAACGTATTCTATACGGATCGATATTTATATTAAACTTGTACTGTACTTATACTTCTTTAAGGGAATGCTAATGTAAAGATTTCACTTTTAATAAATATTTTCTGCTGTTTTCTCTGGTAACATTTCAATTCTTATAAGAAACCTACAAAAGTCTCCCAAATTCTTACTTAAGTTTTGCAATATGATATGTCCACCCTACGCTGAACTCATTAATGCACATCTCAATAAGCATCATTTACGTTTTTTGGAATTCATATTTTTTCACCAATATCATGATCGATGATTTCAGTCAACATTAAATGGCAGATGAATTCAGATGGAATAAGCAGACAGGCAGGGGCAGCTGACTAGTTTGTGCAACGCGAGCTGCTGCTGCTGCTACTGCTATCAGGCAAAAGCCACAGAAGCACATTTAGTGTAAACCGAGTCGACCGCAAAGCAATTGAAATGCGTGCAGCAGAGCCAGGGGAATTAAGAGAAACAGCGAGAGAGGCAGAGGGAGAGAGGCATAATAAGAGAGAAAGAGAGAGAGAGAGCGAGGGAGTGAGAGACAGCAGTCAGAAATGGCAGAAGCCGCTTTCAAATGCAGTAAATTTATACGGAATATTCGCAAGCCACACTCGACACACACGGACACACACACACACACTCACACACAGAGGGGCATACATAAACGTCAGTTTCAGTTGGAAATGCTGAGTGAGGGAGCCGGAAATGTGGTTACATAATCTACGTGTCCCACCCAGAACTATACACAGAACTATATAGCGAGCAAGTGAGATAGATAGATAGATAAATGTACGGGAGGGAGAGGAAGTGCGTGAGATATTCGCAGAATTGGCAGCAAAAATCTGTAGCATACTTCGTGGTGCATTATTAATTTTTATCATCTGCCTCTGCTGTCGTTGCTGCTGTTTCTGCTCCTGCGTCGTTTGTTATTCCAATGTGACGGCATTTTTATTTGGCATATTTTTTGGGAATTGCCAAACGCCGATAATTCCATGAATATTTATAAATACGCGATATTAAATGGAATTTATGGAAAAAGAGAAAAGGAAATCTGAGCAAAAACCCCAAAAACATAACCAAAGTAAAAGCATTTAAAAAGTTCACTTTGGGAATTGTTTAAGCTTAGAGAAAGACGGAGAGAGAGTGAAAGGGAGAACTGTGCTCAACAGAGGGTTCTGAAACAGAGACTCAACAAACAGTAGCAACAGCAACAACAACAGCAACAATTCAACATCCGCTGCAAAACCGCAATGAAATTTCCGGAAGTTGTGCATAAAATGGGCTATGCATACGGAAATCATCAACCCAATGGCTGAACAATCATAGAGCAGGCAGCAGGCAAGAACAAGAAGGGAGGCGAGGGGGACAACAGGAGACTGAGGCAGGCAACTGGGGAATGCTGACCAGAGAAGCAACAATGGAATGACGCCAAATGAAATGGGCAAAAACAATGCAAACGGCTGCCAACTTCCGGCGACCGAGTGCAGCCTGCACCCAACCCTAACGGGAGAGATGAAGAGAAAGAGACAGACACAGAGAGAGAGGGGAGCAGAGCGGAAAGGAGATGATGCTGTACGAGAGCTGCTGCTGATGACCTTCAGTGAATGCGCTGGACTTTGCTGCTCAGTTGACCAGAAAGGAGTTTGCTGCGTATGCGAAGGAGAGAGAGGCTGCAACTCTGGCCAGGGTTGCCGTCACTCGCTTTCAACGCATTTTGTTTTATTGTTTTACAGAAGCAAAAATACAAAAAAAAGGACTCGCCGCTCTCGTTCATCGTGTGGCTTAAATGGATTCATGACTCATTTGATTTCAATGGCAAAACTGTTCATTTGGCAACAGCGAAAGTATTCACACAAAAACAATCGAACAAAGCGAACAAAGTGGACAAAGCGATGAGCTCAATTTGAGAGCATCGAACAGCAATGGGGGAAAATGCTGCGAAATTGATGAGATTTCTGAAGTTATCTTTAATTTCGAATTGGGTGTGAAATTTATACCAATCAAAGGTATGAAGAAAAGGTATCTTTGTATTTTAAATATCACATCAATATTTTAACTGGGTCAAGATATGAGGGTGAAGAAATGGGAACTAAATAAATATTATAAAAAATATTCCTCTATATTCATGGGTTGTTTCCATATTCCTCTACATTCATTGTTGTTTCCATAAACAGCAAAAAACAATGTTAATAATTAAAAATAAAACAAACAAGGATTGTTTCCACTCATTAACGTACTCGCCCCACTGTGCGCTATCTAACTAGTTGGCTGCTAGTTGGTTGCGGAGGCTAATCATAATAGTTATAAATATGCACATCGAGGGTCATTCGCAGAGCTCAGTCTCTCTCCTCCCTTCTACCCCTTCCCTTCTCATCTAGCGAACGATGAGCTTTCAGTTTTAAGCGGTTTAGTGGTTCGGACTCGGTTGAAGTGGGTTGCACTGGGCGAATGTAATGCGCTTTGCTCTAGCGGTATAGCGGAAGTAGTTCTGGACAACTGGGCAGCTAACTGAGTGATCCCTACGGCAGACGAGCAGCAGGAAAGAAAAGGCAGAGAGAGAGAGAGAGAGGATACAGTTGAGATTGAAGAGTGACCGTTGCTAGGGATTAGTCTTGGCGCATTGTCAGGGGAGAACAACAGTATGACTGACTGTAAGGCAGACAGAAGGACTGACAGACAGAGAGATTGACTAACTGAGCTACGGAGAGAAACGCAGAGAATGCAGCTGGACAGGGGACATAAATGTTTAATAACTCAAGCATAAAATTAATTTTTATGTAAAACATTTTGCAAAACAAAAGACAAAACACAAAGGGAAAGGAGAGCAGAATGAGAATCAAAGTGAGAGGGAGACAATAAAACGATGAATGAGCCCCGCAAAACATATTTTACATAATTCTTAAAAAGTTTCAACTTGATAAACAATTTCATTTGAAGCAGCTGCTTAACAGCAGCACCAGCAACAACAAACAACAACATCATGTACAAAGTGTAATAAAAGGAATTTCGCTTTCATGTTGCCCGCTGGGGGAGTGTGCTTGCCTTTGCTGTTGCTCGTTTTTCTTGGTTTGCGCCTTCGACTGAAAGTTTGATGCGAGTCTTGGCGTAGAACACGCACAGCTTACACACACACACACACACACGTTACCACGCAATAACAGCAACATAACACAACAAAGGTGTGCGACTTGTCGTATAAACTCTGAAAGTCTCAACCCGCAACGCGCAGGAAAGTATGCTATGATTTTCATACGCTGCATGCGTTGCTCTGTAAAACACTTCAATATTCTCTGCAATAATTGCGAATTTCAGTGATTATTAATAGAAATTTTCTTCATTATATTCCTTAATAAGAATGAATGAATATTTTACATATTGGCTACGCGCCATAATGAAAAACCTTTATCTCGCTTCTTTGTTGTCTTTCACTGCAGAGTCGTTTACGCAGGCAACATCATCTAAAACGTAGCCTCTGTTTAAATTTTGGTGGAAAACAAATTGCAAAGCTACTTACGCGCGGCTTAAACAGGGTAGAAAGTACAGCAAGACAGAGGCAGAGGGAAATATTGAAGCAAAGACAGAGGCAGAGGGCAAGTAGATGTTCCTTCGCAGTAGCATGTTGCATGCCTTAGGGTGCAAGTTCTAAGCGTGCTTATATAGTAGTTACCAGCCCCAGACTGCAACAAGTTAACAACTCACACACACATACACTCAAACACACGCACACACACGGGCGCACAGCTCTGCGTGGTTGAAAGAAAATTGCCGTTGGTGAGTCAACAGCGCAAAACAGCTAGAGACACGCCCACTACAATTCACTTTCCTTCATCAAAGGGGCGTAGCGGCATTAGAAAGAGAGGGAAGTGTACGAGAGAGGGGATGGGCAGGAGTAAAACAAGCAATGGAGTCAGGCAGGCAGTGAAGTCTTCTTATGCTTAACTACAAATTGCCGTTGGGCACAAACACACACACACATACACACGCGCAGTGGGGGCAAGTGCAGCATGTTGCAACGTTTTTTACATAATTAGAAATATGAAGCAGTTGCTTTCCTCCCCTCTCCCACACACTCTCTGTCTCCCTCACTTTAATAATGATTTGATGTTAAGGTTCATTTGCCTGCACACTGAAGAAGTTTCTCCTCCGTTGTTGTTGCTGTTGTTGTAGCTCCTGCTGTAACTGAAGCATGAAGTGCAGTGTAAATGTCTTGACTTTTTGTGTTTGTTGAGCCCTTAAGCGCTTTGTGCCAGTGAGTGTGTGTGTGTACGTGTGTGTGTGAGCAGGAAACGGGCAACAGCTGCAACTTCAACGTGTGTGGCAAGCAAAATAGAAGCGCAAGGCTAGGATAAACTTGAATGTAGACCCAAGGGGCGCCAAGGGGTGCATAGCAAAGTATGAGCAACAAATTGGCAGCTGCTAGTGAAGCCAGGTTTTTGTGGCTTGCACGTTAATTGAATGTTCTCTCGGCACTGCGAGCCCGAAAATTGTACAACTTTTACATCCAACTATTTTTAATTAGTTATGAACAAGACTCAACAAATATTTCAATTGTAACATTTGCAACTCATATCAAAATATTTGTACTGTATGCACTTTATAAAATACATTAGCTACACAAATACTTTCACTTCATTATAGCTCTAATTAAATTCTTAAATAAAAACAGCAGTAAGGAAAGCCGCTTTAAGAACTCCTCTGCGAAGAAACTTTTAAGCGGCGTGTTATTTAAACCCTGCCACGCCCCCACTTTGAAGAAATAAATTAGCTATAAAATCCAAACAGTTAAAAGCCTACCTCAGGGCGCAGACCTGCCCTTATTCCCTTGCCCGCAGAAAACTTTTACTAATTGCGTAATAATCTCATTACATTTAAAAATACATTTACGACAGCATTCATACCTGCCCCAAGGCCACGAAAAGCGGCAGAAGAAGCAGCTGGAGATGAGGAAACAGCAGGCAACAACAATAACAACAACAACAACAGAAGGGAGCAACAATTGAATATGAACAAAGACAATAGGGGAGAAAGAGAGAACAACAACAGCCAAATGCCGCCCGGAAGCGTTGATAAATGAGATAACTCCTGCCTCTCCCTCCTTTCCAGCCTCGTGCCTCAGAATCACCCCCACACCCTCCGTAGCTCCCCATCAAGTTGAGTGAAGAAATAAATCTAAACATTACAAGGAAGTTGAAGACAACGACAAACGGCACTAAAAACTGTCAAAATTGCGTCAGCTTATGAATATGAAATGCCTTCCTGTCTCACTCGCCAGCTACCTTCTTTCTCTCTCTTTCTCTTCGCTTCTTCTCTAAGCTCTTTAAGTCTTACAAAACCGACTCCATCTCAACTTGAAACCCGTAGCGAAATCAAGCGAAACGCGTGTCGCCAGTATCCCCTCCTGGTTTCCGGCCTCGTGTAATGAGTAAAATGTCACAAGTTGACGCAAGTAAATATTTAAATGTCAGATTTCTATATGACGAGGCTACCTCTGCCCGTCCCCCTCACCTAGGCTTGGCAACAACAGCAGCAAAATATGTCTCATAATTTGCGGCAATGCCCGGAAAATTCATTCTAAACTGACGACATTCCCAGCGTCTGTCTGGCTGTTCTTCTCATTCTCTCACTCTCTCCCCCAATCATTCTCTCCCCTCCCCCACTCTCTCTCTTTTTCTGTATCTGTGTGCTACACAGAGTGAGTGCCCCAAGATATGCGGGATGCCCAACTTGAAAGAACATTTTTGAACTGACTTTATATGTGGAAAGGTCCGGAAGCGGTACATGAAGTTCCTCCCTTTTCCATTTCCTACTTCCGCACTGGCACTCTGACTCTCCCTGCCTGTCCCTCCCTCTCTGCCCAGTTGTAAGAAGTTCGAAATTTCCTCAGTGTATATGTGAAATATGCTCGACCGCCGTTTGACATTTACAAATGACAAACATTTGACAAACAAAATGTCCTTTTGTCTGCTTTGTCGTTCGAGTGTGACAGAAGCATTGTCAAAACGTTTAATGTGGGCGCAGCATCTTTGCAGCATTGGGGCAATATATGATGCTGATGAGGAGTGGAAAGGGAGGGGGGGAGAGGGAAGGACCCGCAGCAACAACTTGCAGTATGACGGGGCAAGCTACACAAAGAGAAATGAGTGTGCTGTAATGTAAAAAGCTCAATAATTAAATGAATTTCAAGAAAAACAGTAGACAGAGAAATGTAGAAAGAAAGGAGGAGAGGAAGAGATGGAGAGAGAAGAGAAACAAGAGTATGGGAAGGAGAGGAAGCATAGAGAATGGAAGAGGTGTGTGCAGGCAAGCAAGAGATGGGCAATTAAATGCATACAATGATTAAGGGATTAACATCAAAGAATTTTTTATTAATTGTTGTTGGAAATGGCAGGCAATAAGGGATAGACAGGGAGAGAAATGGATAGAACGAGATAGATACAGCAGGGGACTAAGGACAACTACTTTGCCTAGCAGCTGACGGAATTTTCAAAATATCTGAGCAAACTATGCAGAAAATTAAGAAAAAGAGATAGGATGAAAGAGTGAGATAAGTAATATGAAGGAGTACGAGAGAAAGGGAGAAGGTTAAGGAGGGATAAGGATTAAAAGGGAGAGGTTGAATAGAGAAGGAAGATAAGGAAAAAGAGAGATAGGTATAAATACAGAGCAGTTGGCTTTGCTTTCTCTTGCTTTATGACCCTGTGCACTTGCAATATCTCTACGCACTCCCTCTCTCTCTTTCTGCCTTCCTCTCTCCATTTCTCTGCATGCAAATCTCCTTTAAGTTTGAGTTACGCATTGAACTGCTTTGGCTGCAAACTTGGCTTATGCTCTGTGTGCAGTTAACATTCATTTAGGCCTGTTACGCCTGAGCCTAGTCGCACTACACACCTGCCAACCAGCTGCGTCATTACTTCTAATTAACTTCACCGTTAGCCTCTTCTGCCTGGGTGTGGTCAGCAAGGCACGCACACAGTGAGGCCCAAAAGTGTTTGCACTCAACTGTTGGCGTCTGTTTTATCTTCAAGGTGGGTGCGTGTGTGTATGTGGGGGGGGGGGAGTGTGTAAATATTTGGCTTTAATAGAATTAAATGATGAAGAAGTGGACAGCAACGGCAAGAATTATTTGAGGGAGGGAGAGTGTGGAGAAGGGGGACCCACAACGAGACTACGGCTGTGTCTACCTGCAGCTAAAACACTTAAATTAATAAAGTAAATAATGAGAATTACGTGAGGGACGCACTCACGAGGGGAAACAGAAGAGACAAGACAAACAGGACACAAAAACGCGGACACTGAGAGTCCTTGCTGCCCAAGTGAATTAAACGCCATTTACGTGGCACCACCACCACCACCACTAACAAACGAGCAGCGAGAGAAAAAAAGAAAACAAAGTTTATTTTTTGGGGCTTTTGAATTTCTCTCGCTTCGCTGTTGTTGATTAATTTATGGACATCCTGCAGCAGCAAGGCTCCTCTCTATGCAGTACGGTCTGTGGTCGTTGGTCCTTCGTCGGTAATCTCACATGGCAGCAGTTAGCGCCTAATCCAGCTCAATATGGCTCAGCTGCCAGGGGCAACCCTGACGACACAATGGGGGGCGGTTGCACACTCAGCCTGGACATGTAGCTGGACTCGCCGAGGCTTGGTGCTGAGCGCATTTTGTGGCTTAGTTGTGGTTAAAGCTTTTGATTGAATTGGTGGAAAATGGAAAATAATTATGCGGTCACAGGCACTTTAAATAAATCCGATACTTGGACTTAGTTGGCTATCCATTCCTCTCTCTCCCTCCGCTTCGCATAAAGCTAACTTACGCAACGAGTTCGACATCGCAACAGTAATGAAGCTGAAACTTACCTAAAATGAGAAAAGAGAGAGAAAAACGTATGCAAATTAAATTTAAATTAATTTTGGCAAAACAACAAAAATGTATGTAAATTCAGCTAAGTGACACGATAAGTCTAGGCGACATTGCTTCCAGACAGAGACAGCCATGAATGGAGGAAGAGAAAGAGAGTGGGAGAGAGCACGCTTCCAACCTGGCCTAGCTAGATTGTCATCCTGTCAAAATCTTTGGAAAACAAATTGCCTTTTCTTTTGCCTAATTTAAAGACCTACTTAAAAATCCATTAAAAATTTGCATGTATCCAATAAAAAAGGGCAAAAAGGGAATGATTATAGCAATGACAGTGTTGTGAAACGAATTGTAGATATGCTATGAAGCGAGCGGGGCACAAAAGGAATAAAGATTGATAGAGAAATCAACAACATGAGGAATATTTATAAAGAGATAAGAAATTTTCCGTTTATATTATATTTATTGTTTATTCAAATAAATATTGAAAATACAAACAGAACTGATATAGAATTTTTTTCAACACTAGAAACAGTGTTTACTTTTATTTTATTTAAAATTTTTCACTTCTTGTATTTTTCCTCTGTTTATCAATCGTTTATTTAAGTGTGAAGACAGGATATTTAAACTTAATCTTAGTATTGTTTTCGACACTTAAATTCTCTCTAAGCATACTAAGATGTTCCACATATTTGCCTCAATTGCAACCCTATTTCATGCCCTTCATGTCGCATCTTGTATCTCCCACCCTCGTCAAGTGTATTCGTGTATTCGATGTTGTTTCCCTACTGTCTGTTTTGCCTTGTAACTGACAAGAAGCTGTCATTAATTTGCATCAAATCAATTTCTCTTAGACAGCTGCCTGCCGCGTGCTGCCTATCATTGCCCCAGCCCGCCTCCCTGGCTGCCCTTTTTTCTCATGTTGCTTGCCTCTTGCCGCAGGCAACATAAAAATGCAAATTTTGCTTTGGGCTTTAAAGAAGCTAACAGAAGAAGAAGAAGGCAAAGAACTGTCGACTCAACTCAGCTGCCTGGGAGACTGTCCGCATATGTGACATGGCAACACAGAAATTGCTTAAATATTATTACAAGTAATAGGCACAAGGGGCAGTAAGAGCAGCAGCAGCAGCAACATTTTGTGGCACGCAGCAAAAGGGTGTTGAAATTGATGCCAACGGCAGGCAGCGATGATCATCATGATTATGATGATGATGCGGATGCGGATGATGCCTTGCTATATCAATAGGCATATCAATACTGTCGCCATACTCACTCGCACACACACACACACACACACTACAACAAGCAGCTTGCTGCGGTTAGACGTGCCCGAAATACATTAAAAGTTACGTAGCAACATTGAGTTGGGGTGGTGGGGGGTAAAAGAAAAACTCTCCGGGTATTTTCTATACAAACAAATTGCCGCGTACGCGACTTGAAAGCCAAAATTGATTGATGTTACTTTGCGCTTTTCCCCAAGACTTTTTCCCAGTTTTCTTCCCTTGCTTTCTTTCCTTTCCTTACTTTCTTTCCTGGCTAGCCTGCTTTTAGGCTCTCTTTTGCAAGTTTTATGCATGACATGTTGGCCAAAAACTTGCCTCTAATGCGATTTTGAGTGCTCATTGTTAGAGGCGCATTAAAAAGCACACACAACCACACACACACAGACATAGACACACATATAAACATCCATATATAGCGAAGAAGTCGACAACAAATGGCAAATTAGCTAAGCAAAAGCAACAACTTCTGTGGCTGCTTTATGGCCCAACGCCTTGAGAAATTCATATTTAATTGTGTGTGCGTGTGTGTGTCTGTATGGTTAAGGGAAAGGAGAGGGGGTTGTCTGGTTGCTGCTGCTGTTGGGATAATTGAATAACTGTCAGCACTTTAATTAGAGCGTAAATAATGCATTGCAATTGCCTCGATGCAATGTCATAATTGCTGCAATTGCGAGACACACAAAAATTACAACAGCTGCTGCTCAAGCAACAACATTTTCTTGGCAAATGCATCCACCATTCTCGACCTTACACACACACACACACCACAGATATTTATGAAATTTATTGAAATCTTGTGGTCAGTTGCCTGGTTGCAACTGCATCTGCTGCTGCTCTTCTACTAATGCCATCTTTGTCGCAATTTGCTGTCCAATTAAAGTGCATCGAAAATTATTTCAACCTTTTGTGTTATTAAACGAAAATCCAATTAAAAATCAACAGACTGAGAAACACAAAAAATGAGAGAGACCTTTTTGTTGCAACAACTGTTGCAAATTTCAAGTGACAAACTGTTCAACACAGTCGATGAAAATCGATTTGGGATTAAGCTGACGAAGTGCGAAACTTATTTTTAATGCTAGTTCTTAATTGGTAACAAAACTATCTCTCGATAAATCTCTCGCTGTGCCGCTTTTTTGTTTCAATTCCCTCTTAAGTTTCTGCACTTGATATTTTCACGTAGACTTCATTGGTCGATGAAATAATAAGAAACTTATATTCAATTTTAAAACTCGGAGAAACATCATATAACAAGACACATATAGAAACTTATAAGGAAAAATGAATCACTAGATCTGTCGATAAGGCAATATTACCAACCCAGAAAGCAAATATTAAGATTATTTGAATTCTATGTGAACTTTATGTAAAAATATTTAAGAATTTTAGAAAATGTCTAAAATAATGTATGTATGCAACTAGATTTGGTTCTGATGTAAGTTCATTAGGGTGAGCGTTCTGTGGAATCGATGTCAATATAATTATTCGATATTTCAGCAAAAAATCTACATAAACCCACACACAGGCACTCTCAGACAGAACATATACATAAAACAAATCGTGGAGGCGTGTTGAATGAAGTCACTAAGCTGCCATTCTTATCGCTATTTCAGGCACATACACACACACTCGCACATATGGCAAGGATTGTATAAGTACATTTATGTTTATTTATATAGGTAATTTCCGCAGCAATCAGGCAAAGAGGCGTGTCAAAGCCCTCACTCAAAGGCATAAAAACCGCATGCGGAAAAATCGCATTTTTCGCGTTGCGCCCGCAAAGTATGCAACATTTATTTTTAATGCCCCCCGCCACGATGAAAAAGAAAAAAGAAAATGCGAAACAGCATCACAGCAACAAGAACATATTCCTCGTTTTATGCATATTCGGCACATATAAATTTTTACGCGTTTAGAATATCAATTTGGTAGATGCGATTTGGCCATAAATGCCGCAGAAAACAACTAATAAATTCATGGCATATTTTTTTTTCTGCTTCTTGTTCTGCTTTTTTAATGGGTGTGTGTGTGTGTGCGAGGGGGTTCAAAAATGTTTGCTGTAGCATTTAAAATTTCATTTCGTTGTTTGTTTATTGTTTTGTTCGTTTTGTCGCTGTTGCGTTTGTGACATGTTTTCATGCGGTTTTTCCGCGCCATTTTGAGTGTTTTGCTTTTTTTGTCATTTGTTTTATAGTTGTTTTTCTTGTTGTTGTTGTTGTAAGTGGACATGTTGCGGTTTTTGTTAGTAAAATTAAATTATGCGGTTTCTCGCACACACACGCAGACAATGCAGTAAAATTAAACAAATGCCGAACTAATGAAAATGGAAATTCAATTGCCGCATTGGAAAAATGCAATTACATCACATGCTGTTAGCCCAACACAGACGCCAGATGTCGCTGCTGTGCGCATGTAAAGTGTTGCACAACTATTTATTAATTAAAATATAAGATTTCATTCATTTTTTAACATTTTTGTGGTTTAAAACATTGTCTCTCCACTGAGTCTCTCACCGACTTCTTTGTTTTCCCTTTTTTGTCACTAATTAAAAAAAAGGGACGCAGCTTCATCATTTTCATTCACTTTGATAAGTCGCTGTCGTGAAGTCCTGTTAAATTTGTCAGCCTGTTTATGTTGCAATGTTGCTTTTTTTATACGACTGTCTCGACAATTTTAAAACAAAGCCATTTGGGGCTGGTTCTGGCACTAAGAACTAAAGCCCAAAAGGACACTTTGCTAGGCTCACTCCCTCTTACTCTCGTTTCTCTCTGTCTTTCTTTCTCCTTCTCTCTCTCTCTGTCTCATGCATTGTCTTTGCAGCTCGCTTTCGCTTTGTGCAAGGCGCGTTAGGGCAAAAGTTTTTTGCATGGCACTTAAAAAATTTACAAAGTGCTTTGAGCAGACTGCCCCTTGGCAGCCCCTTTTCCGCTCTCCTCCCCTGTGTCTCTTTCCTGCTGCAGCTGAGGCTGGCAATGAAGTGCAAATTGCAGCGCAAAGTGTGTGTTGGCCATGCTTCCGTGTTCCCGCCTTTGCCTGCTGATGGTGACACGCCTACGCGGTTTCTCGTTTCTCGACTTTTGCTTATTTGTCACACGACAAAAAAAAAGAGCCGGCAAAGCACCCACGAAGCAAGTCACTTGCAGTTACAGTAACTAGACGCTTGCCTTTCTCTTTCTCTGTCTCTCTCTCTCTTTCTGCCTCCCTAGCTCACTAGTTTTTTGTAGGTTTGGCAAACTTTTTCGTCTGCACGGCCCGCTACTTGGCAAAGTTTTGCCGCCGCCGACGCCTTCTCGCAATTTTAATTGTTTCGAGTTTTTTGAATTCGAGGTTTCTCTATTTTTCTCCATCTCTCTATCCCCACTTTCATACTCAGTTTTGTAGTGCAATTTGTTTCCGGACTCGCCAAGAAGTATGCAACACTTTTTTATATTTCGCCCTTGCAATTTCCGCAAGCCTTTCTTTTTCTCATAAATCCATCCAATTATTTTTAATCAGATCTCAACAGATACATATATGATAATTTACAAAAAATGTTTTATTTCAATATAAACTGCATTTAATTTCAGATTAAACTGATCTATTTTGTTTGTTTTAAAATATATGAATTAATCTATTTTTATTTTTGATAACTTTAAATTTGAAGGATAATTTTTTTTTTACTATATATTTTCTATATATAAAATAAATACTTCTTAGTTTATTTTAGTAAAATAGGAAAATAGACTCTCTCTTTTTTTCTTTCAATTTCAGATAAGTTTGAATATTAAAAAACTTATCTATTTACTTAAAAATGTTTGCAGTTTTTCCATTATTTCACCTATTATATTTAGTAAACTCCTCAAATATTCAAAAGAAAAAAAAAGAACATTTATAGCCGGACTTTCTATTTATTAAATCCCTGAATTTTGCACATCATATTCAGCATATTGCAAAAAACCTACACCAAATTATTGAGAGCTTTCATGTTTATTTATTTGCTTTGCCTACCTGCCAATTCATTCAGTTGGGCTGGTTGGATTGAATAAATCCACTCAAAACACTCATCACAATACGCACACACACACACACATTTGAATAAGCTGAATATATTTTCGATGCTTCTGTTATTGTGTTAAATAATTTTTAAATATGCCAAAAACGTGTGGCATAAATACTGCGAGAGTACAAATAATATGAATATACTGTATGGTACACATAATAATATATGCGTAAATATATATATAAATATTTGCTATATGTATTGGAATAATATGGCAGCTGACATGAATTGTTTTGCCATTCGCTGTTGATATGCAAGGGAGACTGGCAATTAATTGTGTGTGTTTTTTGTTGTTCTTGTTTGCTTCAGTATAAATATATTTTACCATATCACGCGACGAGAGCTGCGTACTGTGCCTTATCACTGGCAACCCAAAACAGAGAAAACTGCGAGCAATTGAGGAGATAGAGGAAGAGGGGTAGGGAAAGGAAACGCGTGCCAGAATTTAAAATTTAATACACGCATCTCTCCTGCTCCCTGCATGGCCAGTTTATCATAACGAACAACACACAACATGAAAGGGAGAGAGGGAATAAATAAAATAAACGATATAAGAGTAGACAGTACAAAAATGAAAAACTTTGCTACAAGTCAGTCGGGGCAGGGGGGAGGGAGGTTTTTCATCATTTTGTTAGCGGAAATTTGCTGAAAAAGGTTAAGTTGTAATATTTCGTCACCTTTTGCCTTCCCATGCGAAGAAGAAGCGAGGAGAAAAGAAGGTGGAAAGGCCAAAAGCTGTGCATAATTTAGAGCATGCATCTGCCAGACGATGCTCGTTGGGTCCGACGAGTGTGTGCCATAATGTATGCTGTGCCACACACACACACGCACATCGTGTACGATGCCATTACCATATCACACACACACTGGGAAGAGCTCGCATAAAAGATGTGTGCGAGGGCACCGGAAGTCACTTTAACGATGCGCGAGTAAGTAATAACAGAAAAAAGAAATAAATACACACACACACACATACATACATAGACATAGGGAGACTCACATAGAGCCTGGCAAGACGGCACCGGAAGAGCCGAACAAAATGGCGCACATTTGTACACTCTGTGCGGGTTGTTAATGCGCGCAATGAGACAAGCTAGACACACTTATACACAGAGAGAGAAAGAGAGAGCTATATACATACATATACAAAGCACACACACATACACCACACACGCAAACATTCACACACATGTATTTGTTACCTGTGCGCACACGAAAGCTAAGCTGATTTGTATCTGGACAGAAGTCACGGGCTGAGATTGCGCCCAACGGGCAAGAACAACAACAGCTAACAATGGCAGTCAGTTCAGCATGTGTGTATTATGTGTGTGCGTGTGTGTAGAAGTATCCAGTAAAAGAAAGATACTTTCAGATCAACAACTTTAGCGATACTTTGCTGTTTGCAAGTCAAGACTTTTGCTCTCTTTCTGATTTGGCAACTTCCCTTCTTACAAGGTATTGAGTAATCTTCCTACTCTACATACAGAGTATACAGTAGTCTATCACAGTGCAGCACACTTCATTGCCCATTCACCTGTTTCGTTGTTTACTTAGGATGGTAAACGAAAGTTTACATTTCTGTTGCCCGGTTGACCATCGTCTGTTGGCTTTTTCTGCCTCTTGCTTACATAGAGCGATGGAAAGAGAGTGAGAAAGGGTGAAAGATATAGAGAGAGAGAGAAAGGGGGAGTGAAGTGCGAGCAAGAATAACACAGCAGAAGAACAACAGCAGCTCAGGAATGCAATTTGATTGTCCACCACCTTCACCACGTTCCCAAACATTCGCCATGTTTGTTGTTGTTTTAGTTCCCATTTTTTTTTTCTGCTGTTGTGTGTTTTGCAACTGGACATCATATCTTTGGGGCACACAGGTTGCTGGCGCCATCGTTGTTGTCTTTGTTTATACAGGCCCCTTTTCATTTTTCTACTCTTTTCTCACTCTCATCTCTCTTCTGGGTTTAGAAAAAGGGAAAGAAATTCGCTGACTGTGCTGGCATTTATAGTGAAATTATGAACCATCGCGTACTCTAGGCGACGACAATGATGATGAGAGAGTGTCAGTACGGGGGGAAAGGCAGAGGGCAGCACGAGAGAGAACAGGAGAGGAGGCACGGGGTAACAGAGAAAACTGGGCTGCAATTGCCAGAGGTAAACGTGCAAGAAATGAGAAAATATGACAGCCAGACATGTGGAAAACTGTAACAAATGCAGGGAGCAGAGAGAGGGAGAGAGAGAGAGAGAGAGAGAGAGAGAGAGAATAAGAGGGGGTTTGTGGAGTGCCGTTGTTGGCCACGGGGGAGTTGCAGCTGGCGGCTTGCAGCGTGCCACAGATGAAGAGAAATGTGCAGCTTATGAAATGAAACAAGTTGCGAACACATGCGAAATGCGAATTGTGCCACGCACAGCAAAGAATGAGAGAGGAAAGAAGAGAGAGAGAGAGAGAGGGAGGCACATTGCTGCTGCGACTGCAAAGCCTTTTTAGCCGCAGACAAATGTGCAACACGGCGAGGCACGACGCGGCACGAAGGCCTTGAGAAAAATGGCAACAAACGAGCTTTCTGGCCAAGCAGGTTGAGGCAACAAAACTGATGATGCCTCTTGCCATATCATTGCGGCCTGCCGCTGTTTGTCTCGCAGTCTCTCAGTCAGTCTGTCAGTCTCTCTCCCTCCCTCCCTCTCCCACTCCCTCTGTCTGTCTCTATGTATTTGCCCGGGAGTTATGATGAAGCGGAAATTGCTGTTTTTCTTCTTTCTTTTCTTTTATTTCTACACGCTTTTCTTCTTCATTTGCAAACGCAAACGCAACGAAACGAACGCAGCGGAAATGAAATCAAAATGCAAGAAAAAATGGCAGGGAGAAAATGAAATAAAAACGGAGAACCGTTTATCTGCTCAAACATTGGCAAAAATGGGGCCACAAAAGAAGAGAGAGACTGTGCGCTGAAGACATAAACTACGAAATTAGACTACAATTTGAAAGTTAGCTTTTAAAGGAATAGGAAGAAAGAAGTTTAACATCGTTATGTTGAAGAATTTAAAGTCACATCTATGGTCAGTTAAATTCACAACGGTACTTATGCAACGTTATATACAGTGTTGGAAAAAATAATAGAAACAGCACTTGCACCTGGAAGAAAATCTAAATTGCGCATTATGTACACGCACTATATGCACGAAATTGACATCAAATAGAAGGCTGATAACTGTACTTTAATATGCGACTTGTTGCCGGTCCATTCGACCTTTGACACTTTAGCAATCTGCCTCTATAGGAAAAACTCCCTTTTGAACTCGTAAAACGAATAGAAGCAAATGACATTTTTTTGAATATTTTTCGTTTTTTTTCAGTGAATTCTTAAAAAAAGGCATGCATTCAATACTTTTAGGTAAGTTTAGCTAAGAATGACCGAATTTGGGGAAAATTCTGTACAATTAACCTGTTAAAGGTCACGGGGGTCACTGCCCACCTGTATAGCGCAATATTGTCAAAGTCCTTCTTTAATTTCGGGTTTTTATGCATCCAATCCCTTTCTTATATTAATCCTCACACGTGTTCTATCCGATTTGAGCCCGGGGACTGGTCAAACCACTCCAATTTATTGAGTTCGTGATCTTGCACCCCTGTCCTAGGCAGTTTCGAGGCGGTTTTGGGGCCATTATACCCAACGAAGCCCCGTTTTAACGGGACTTTTTCCTTGGCATCAAGTTCTTTAGTATGTCTACGAAGTCGGGAGTCCAAATTTGTTCCTATATCAAGAATATCGGACCAAATACAGAAGGGGCAAAGAATTTCCATAGTATGATATTCACACCACAAACGGTGTGGTGGGCTTAGGATCGAAATCAGTAGTTTTTGGATGTCTTATGTATAGTTTTTCATTAGATCTAAACAAATGTAAGTTATCTTCATCAAACCACATCATTTTTTTCCAATTATAGGGCACTATTTTTTAATTTGCGAAAGATAGCCTATTAACGATATTTTCCTTACTCAACGGTGGAACCGTCCTAGCTGACTACCCGTCTAAATTTTTTTTAATCAGTCATTTTCTTATTGACCGACTACACTCTGTCGCCTGCAAGGTATTTTTCTACTACATCGACAAAAAAAAGGCGGTAAAATGTGAGTTCATACAATGTTATGACCCCAAACCTGCCTCGAAACTGCCTAGAACAGGGGTGCAGATCAGAAACTTAATAAATTTGAGCGGTTTGACCCATCCCCGGACTCAAATCTGATATGGGACGTGTGAGGGGTAATAAGAGAAAGGGATTGAAGGCTTTTAATCAAAAAATAAGGAAGAACTTTGACAGTATTGCGCTATACAGGTGGGCAGTGACCCCCGTGACCTTTTCTTCATGTTACAAGTTAATTGTACAGAATTTTTCCGCAAATTCGGTCATTCGTAGCTAAACTTACCTAAATGTATTGAATGCATGCCTTTTTTTAAGAATTCACTGAAAAAAACGAAAAATATTCAAAAAAATGTCGTTTGTTTCTATTATTTTTTCCAGATCCAAAGGGAGTTTTTTCCTTTAGGCGAAGATTGCTCAGGTGTCAAAGATCACATCGACCTGAAATAAGTCGCATATTAAAGTACAGTTATCAGCCTTCTATTTAATGTCAATTTCGTGCATATAGTGCGTGTACATAATGCGCAATTTAGATTTTCGTCCAGGCGCAAGTGCTGTTTCTATTATTTTTTCCAACACTGTATGTACTGCCTAAATTGTCGCTTTAAACTTCTCTGGCATCGCTCCCTGAACATTGACCCTGTATGCGGCTTTCGTCTTTTTTTTGCCACTGCTCAAAAAACAGCAGCAAACCTTTGTGACGTTTCAAAAAATTGGTTGCGGTTACATTGGGGACGCTCCTTTTTTTTTGTGCCTTTGCACACCCACAAAACTTCTGGTCTGAGGCCTGGACCCTCTGACGGGCCCCATCTAAAAGTCTAGACATTGCCATTTCCGTTTAACGTGACATTGTGCGCCGCTGTCCGAACTCTCGAGCTCGAACGTGAACAGCTTTGACTGCGGTGGGCGCTGCAATGTTCCCATCGTAGTCATCGCCAACGCCATCATGATCATCATCATCAACCCGGACGTCGTTGCGGCCTCCTGTTCGTTGTCGTGGTCGTTAACTAGTTCTTCATTTGCGGTTTTGTTACCGTGTTCTGGGCCTAATTTGCATATCGTTGACAATCCCCGACTGAGAAGGAGCATAAAATAGCCCCATTTGGTGAGGTACCACAAGGAAACCTCGAATTGTGTCTTTAACTGTTAACTATTTGGACTTTTCCCGGCTAACAAAAATTTTATTCAACTCTAAACTGCCGCTTTGGACTTTTCATTAAACTGCACTTTGGTCGGCTTCCCCCATCTCCCACACACACAGAGAGAGAGAGAGAGAGACACACACAAACACGTATTATGCTTGCATATTGCATGAGTCTTGTGCCCATAAATGCATGCTATGGTTATTCAGGCTATTCAGCCAGGGTTTTTAGTCAAAATTTTGCCTACACACACACACAGCACACGCCAAAAAAGTGCCGTACAATGTTGACATTAAAATCCAATTTGCAAAACGGGCAATTGCAATAAATATCACAGTGCAAACAGCACAATGCACTATGTAGGCAGAACCGAGGGATAAGTGAGGGATCGGCAGAGACGACTAGATGAATACTCTACAAAGAAGTGAAGGAGTTTAGTAATAAGAGAGCGAAGGAAACATTTACTACTAGAATACTTATAAAATATAATACTAGTTGATAATACTTCCACTAACTTGCATATAGAAAATATTTATAATTAAACATCTAACATATTATTTATTATGTTATTCATATATCACCCTAAATAATAATAAATATTGAAGTTCGAAGACAAATCTAGATAATATCTACAATAAATAAGTTCAATAATCTTCTACCAACCTGCCTCCAACTAACTCCATCTAAGTGAGCTGCAACCACGCCTTCATTTTCTTTTGTGTACCTTTTCTTGTTTTTAAATGCAGCACACCCCGCTACGCTATACTCTTTTGCATGTATGTGTATGTGTGCGTATGCATTAGAGCGAGATAGAAGGTGTATTGCGAGGCTGCTATGCATAGTAATATTATTGCCAATTTTGCAGTGTTTACAATTTGCAACGGCTGTCAAGCGAGCCAGCTAGCAACAGACAGGCAGGGAAAGAGTAAAGGAGCATGAGAGAGAGAGAAAGAGAGAGAGAAAAGAGAGTGAGAGAGCTAGTAAGCGAGACAGGGATTGTGAGAGAGAGCGAGTACACGCATTGAGTGAAAACAAATTCGATTGCAAATTGAATTTTTATTGAATGCTGGCGGCGGCGGCAGCGGCTTCGTTGGCCGACACAAAAAACCCCAGACCAAAAACCAAAACTTGAAAGAGAGAGAGAGAGAATGAGAGAAAGAGGGAGAGAGAGAGGAAGATATATAGAAATAACTCGGCGGCTTGTTGTGGATTTGTCGTGCTATTTATTTATTTATTTTCTACTTTTTACGAACACACACAAAACCTTTTTTTCTGTCAGTGCATAGCAGGAAATTCAATTTTCTGAATCAAAGATCTTGGTAGCTTCAAGACTCGTACAACTGTAATTTAGATAAAGTTCATGCCCGTGCTTTGCCCGATGTTTGCTAGTTTACAGCTGCCGACAAGTTGCCTTATCGCAACGGAAATGTTATATAGAATTTGCAGTTATCGGAGCGCAGCTGCAATTTGAGCCTAAGCCTGACCGAGTTTTCTTTGCAGTTTTCTGTCGTTACTATAATTGAAGTCGTTGACTCAAGCTGAGATATAGAATATAATATGAATATACTGAACCATATACTAGAATATACTATGCAAATGATATATAAATTGAACGGAAATCAAGTGTGCACTTAGCTGCTGATGCGACTTGCATTTATTGCGACTATCTTATGGATCCCTTTGGCAGAACGAAAACTTACCTGAAAGAGAGAAAAAGAAAATATAAATTAGTAAAGTACGATAAAGAATACATTTTTAAGAGAGTTTTAAATTTACCCTAAAAAGTTAAAGACTTCAACAACTCACACAAATATAATTATAAACTTGTCTGCACATGTAAAGAAAATGTCAAATTTTCCAACCTTAGCCCAATTTTCACACGCAGGAAATGGAAACCTCTGTAAAATGTTCATCCAATTTGTCATATGTCACAACAACACATTTGTTTTTTATGTTTTCTTTTTTTATTAATAATTTCCGTCGTTTTGCAGAGAAAGTTAATAAGACTCAGCCTAGACTAAACTTGTGCTTGCAATGGGCGTAGAGAAGGGGGTCTAAGAAGAAGAGTAGGCATAGAAGACAGAAGACGAAGCGTTGCGTCGGCTAGATGAAAAATAATTAAAAGCAATGACAACTCGGTTTTACTTTCGTCGCAATGAACGAACTCACACACACACACACACAACAAATCCCCAAACACGTCGCTCACATTTCAATTTACGCATGAAAATGTCATTTCCGACAGGGCACAACCAAGAAGAAGTGGAAGAAGAGAAGGAGACTCATGAAATTTGCATGCAGGAATGTTGAGGGCAGAAAAAGAAGTAGAAAAAAAAAGGAAAATAATAATAAGAAAAACGCAGAGGAGGCTGCCATGACTTAGATGCGTCTTGGCCTACGCGTAACGTTGTCCCCTCCTGTCACAGCCTCCTTCCTAACTCACGTCTACCCATATTTTCTAGCAGTCTCCCTTTCTCTTTCTTAGTCTCTCTCTCTCTATCTGTCGCTCTGTCTATTTGTCTCTTGCCAGAGAAGTGTAATAAAATTAAGAATTCCAAGCTGCCGTGACAAATTTTTCTGTTGCCTCTGCTCCTCCTTGGACAAACTGAGAAAGGGAGAGATGGGAGAGAGATAAGAAGAGAGAGAGTGGAAATGAAGAGAGAGTGGAGGTGAAGTGGAATCAGCGAATGAGTGAAGCATTACTGACAGCTCACGACAGCGAAGACGACGTTGAGTGCCAATTTTGCGCTAAAGAAACTCATAGTTTGTTCGGATTGAGTTGGGGTGTGTCCGCGCTGGCAGAGGGAGAAGAAAAGTAGGAAAGGGGGGAAGGGGCAAACGAAACGTGGGCGTGCGTTCTGCCAATGATGGCAAGTACGAGAAGTATATTAAGCCATAAAATTAGTGCGGCCGCGTGCTGAAGAACAGAGGATGAGGGCAATTCCTCAGACTGGTGTTGTACGTGAGCGGCATTAGGCAAACACAAACACACACACAGAAAGAGCAACATAGTAGAGATGAAAATTTGTTTATTTGTGATATATGGCATAATTAGAGGGCGAAACGGACAAAAGGCCAAGGCGCACAAGAGTCTTATAATTTCACTTGGGCATCATCAGATTAAAGAGGATTGTGCTGCTGCTGCGGCTGCTGCACGACAAGCTGATGATGCACAGATGAATGGGAATCAAAGTACTGTGTAATTAGAGTAAAAATGACGGCAGCCTTTGGCTATATAAGCTGAGCTTAGCTGTGCTGCTCTGGGTGCTCATATAATGAGATATTTATATAAAATTCCCTTTAATAGAACTTCAGACTAATTCATATTCCCTTTCATTTTTGATGGTTCAGTTTAATAAGCAACTTCTTCTCAGGATAAACTCAATGTATATAGCTGAAATTTGATAGACAACTTTTTATGGCTAATCACTGCATTTACCGTTTATAACTCAACATAAATGACATTTGGCTCATTAGAAAGTTGAAGCAAATCATACTTTAGTTTCCAGTTTCGAAAGCTGCTTAAAATGCGAAAGCCAACAAAAGCTGCGCATCTAATCTACTGATAAAAATCACAGAACAAAACAGCAATTGGCAGAGAAACCGCGAGGCGAGAGATGAAGAGATGAAGTGAGAGAGGCATCAACAAATTAGTATGCAAGAGACTTGACTGACAGATGTTTTTACCCATTTCAGTTGCTGTTGTTGTTGTAAAGTTATGAGACGATGATTGACTTGACTGTGGAGCTTGACAAATAAATGAGTTTGTTATCATAATCAGAAAATTATTAGCACTGCTTATGAATAACATTATATAGAGCTCACGGGGGAAGCGCATTAGAAAATGTTAATCAGGTCAGATCTCATCTGCGTCAACGTTTGATGTACGATATAATTATGTAATCGCACATCGAAAGAGACAGAGTAAGACAGAGAGAGAGAGAGAGAGAGAGAATCTCTAGAGTCTTCTTCACTCAGCAAACAGCAGCCCACACAACATTTGTCAATTTAAATGAGCCATAAGCGCATTTCGCCAATTTCTATGATTAATTAAGTGTCTACATTAATTGCAGTCGAACATGAAGCAACAAGCTACAAGACTGCCCCACCCTCCGACTTTTCCTCCTCTATCTCCCTCTATTTCTTCATCATCATCATCATTTCCATGGCATCTATCGTGTCTGCGCCTCTACCCGAACAATTTGCTGCCAGGCCGAACGCATGAGGCCAGAACAAATTGCAAAGCAATCGCCGCCAGAGTAGCCCAAATGAATACGAATATGAGTGTGCGTCTGTGTCTGTGTGAATAACGGGTGTGCATGAAAACATTCACAGTTGTGCGAGTGAATGCATCTTTGAGGGGGCAGACGGGAGAGAGATAGCCATAGCCATAGCAAGAGTTGTTTGCGAGTTTATTTTTGCAACTTGCAAAGCCAAAAGCTCAGTCGACTGTTGAAATCGTTAGCCAGGTTAACACACATACACACACACAAGCAGACAAATACACTAGCCTAACATATCGCTTGCATAGTTCGCCGAGTGCCAGTCTTACTTTTTTTCCAGTTTGGGTTGCGTTTTATCATCTGTCGTGACCTTTAACTCGCTCGTCTGCAAGCACACAGCTTCCTTTTTTTGGCCAGCAAAATATTTTGGGCCTTAGTCAAAAGTGAAGCAAAGGCAACTCAATTAAATTTCTGGCACAATTTTTTAGCTTGGACTTTAAGCTACTACCTGCCCGGCTGCCTGCCTATCTGCCTGTCTCTCTCTCTCTCTGTCTCTGTATTTTGCCGCCCTTAGAGAGCTACCGAAGCTTAATTAAGTGCAACAACAGCAGATAATAAATCAACGTTTCGTATTTGGCCACGTTCGGGGCATATTAATAGGCGCGCGTGTGAGGCGTGGGGCGTGGCAAGAGTGGCCAAGAGTGTTGGCCAACGAGGCATTTGTTATGGTCACATCACATCGCAAGGAAATATGTTTGTATACGAGCAGCAGAACAATAAATAAACATGACAGATGGAACAGATGAACATACGGCCCAGAAATGGGAAAGAGCAAAATAAAAAGACGCCGATGGAAGACCAAATGGCAAATGAATAAAAATGTTATTAACTCAAATTGTAAACGTAATCATCACAATGATCATTATGCTAACTAATTATTGACTGTGCTCACGTATCAAGCATAACAAACATAGCAAAGAAGTTGTGTACGACGATAAGGCAGCAAATTTCAGGATCTTTATAAGTTTAAAGGTTGAATTTTTTTCTAGACACTGTATACAATACTCTTCTACGGGGCAATCTAAAAATACCTTACATTTTTATGAATTTAAGAAAATAATCGTTAATTTCTGTTGCATTTACTGCAGACCTCAGGATCTTTATAAGTAAAAAGGCAGAAATTTCTTCCAGGCAATTCATGCAAATCTCTTTTAAGAAACACCCTACAAATACCCTGCTTTTTTGAGTACTTGCTGCGTATCTCAGCTGCGTATAAATAAGCTGACATTTTCTCTACACTGTCTATAGACATTGCTCTCTTTGAGGAGGTGCACTACACATACCCAGCATTTTTGCGAAATTCAACAAAAAATATGCGCGACTTTATTTTTTTGTCTGTCACAGCTGCTGCTGCAGATCGTTGCAATGAGATGCGGAGTAGGAAGGTTTCATAATTTAATACCTAATTATAAATCATTGACAGTGCAACGCGTAGTGTACAAATAAATCCCTGAAATGACAGCTGCAGACCCAACAACTAGGCTAAGTATGTAAGAATGCGTCGGTATATCAAGAAAGGAATAAACAACAAGCATGTTATGGTATTTCTAGAGGGTGTTGGGCAAATGACAAGCCGACAACATGCATAGCACACATTATTTATGACTGTTATGATTACAAGAGAGGCACCTATCTACCTCTCTCTCTCCCTTCCTAGATCTCTCTTTCACTCTCTCCTTCTCTCAATTCAAGAGTCCGAGTACAAATCGCACACGGTACCGAGTGCCTGCTGCTGTTTATTATAATTAGCTACAAAATTGCACATGACTGCAATAAATGTTTCAATTATTTATAATCTCATATGTTTCTCTCTCTCTCTCTCCCACTGTGTGCGTATGTGTGTGTGTGTGTGTGCGGTTAGCTAACCCCTTAACGCTTTGGCGAGAGTGCCTGATCCCCTTTCCCGTCCCGTTCCGTCCTCGTCTGGGGTTGCGGTTATTGCGCATTAATTATGTTCAATTACAAATTACAATATGAAAGTTGCGCAAAGTGTTTTGCGAATATCCAACCTAATATGGCAAATAAATCACTTTAATTAAGCTTTAGATCTGCGCAATTAGCTCAGAAACACAGAGATAAATCCATAAAGGGGCTTAAGGCATAGCGTTGTATCTTATGAGTGTGGCATTTTATAATGCGATTGTACCCTGTTGGTGCGGATTTGTTTTGGCGAATTTGGATGCGAAATGTTAAAATTATTCTATACAAATATGTTATAAGAAGTATTTTTAACGTTCACTAATTTTGAAAATGGGATGTGGAAATTTCCTCCTTCAAGATGTTTAGAATTCTTAAAAACTGTTGACAAATCTTTAGCACTTTCAGCCTCTCAGAATATTTTAAAAGTATATTTTGAAGTATTTTCAAGAATATCTTCAAAAAGGTTCTGGCACTCATTTATTCATCACATTTTACTTGGTATCTTCCAGCCCAGCACTGCCTGCCTTACCCGCTTTTGATCTATCAAGTAAATTAAACAACCTAGAAAAGTTTTAATGAGCCGCCATCTATTAAGCTCGAGCAGTCCGATGAGTCTTAGATGAGCAATGTATGAGAGGAAGTAAGCAGACTCATCATATTTCCACCCGCCCCGTTTGCGAAACATTATTATCCATCATTTTTACAAAATGTATCGATCCATTTGCACCCCCACCCTCTCTCACTCACTCGTATACCCACAAATAAATTGTGCATAATTTATCTTCCAACGGCAGCATAAAAACAAGCAAAACAAAAGCATTACAACAACAAACATTAAAGGCCAAATTAAACAACTATTTCGAAGCGAGCATGAAAACATTTTCTATATGCGGTTCACTCTCTAATGATGAGATTGGTTCCTCACAAAAAAAAAACCTCCAAACTGTCAGAATAGGCAGCTAAATAAATAGCTACCACACAGGGAGGGTATCGGAGGGGGCAGTAGATAATGGTAATGAGCTGTGTGTTGATTTGATGTACCAACAACAAATATTTATAGTTTTTTTTTTTCTCTCCCCCATTATGTTTCTTTGTTTTATGCCGAAATTAATTTGCAATTAACTGAAAATTATATCGGTAATTATGCAAATGTATGGAACACCACATAAACAAATAGGCAACAAGAATTGTTCATCCATTTTACAAACTCAATTAACGAGTCAAGCGTGTTCAACTGAGAGTACTTTGAATGGTTCATCATCAAACTGGCGGCATATTTGATAAATTCCACTAAATTTTAAGAGATACAAAGAGACCAGAATATCCAAAACTGATACAAATTAGTTGAAATACTTTCGCGATAAATAATATTTATATAATATTCACTTATTCAGCTAAATTATTCATTCAATTGGCTTGGGATCAGTAAACTTTGTGCATCAAAGCAGCTATACTGAGTTGCCAGTCTCATAAATGTACTATAATTATTGTATCTAGTATTTTAAGTGTACAATTTAATATAAATATATTAAACATTATTGAAACAGTAATTGAAATTCTTTCAACAAAACAAATCGGTTTGTATGAGCTGCAAATTTCTATTTAGACAAGTTATATATAAAAAAATACTAAATGGATATTATTAATTCACAGCTGTTTCTATACAATTTACACATGTAGCACAATTTACAATGTGTGCATAGAGAAGGTGCTATAATATATATTATAGCATACAGCTAGTAAGAACTAGGGAACAAAAGCGAAGAAAAGCCACTGTCGTCTTGTCGTGTGTCGTGCGAGAAAGAAAAACTTTTCTGGCAACTACACAAGCAGCAGCAACAACTACAACGACAAGGAGTACATAAACAACAACAACAGTAACAAAGAGGCAACACAACTGAGGCGCAACGAAAATGCTAATTAATGTGATTATGCTGCCATTTGAATGTTAAACAATTGTTTAGCGATTAGTCAGGCGTCAGAGGCGACGCAGACGACACTTTTGTCATGTCACACACACACACACACACTTCGAGGGAAAGCGTGAAGAAAAAGGGAAATAGATGAATAGGTTGAAGGGAGAAGAGAGGAGGAGGAGAAAGGCAAGAGTGGAGGACGTGAAAACAAAAGGGGCACAACCTCATGATGATAAATTGTTGTTAAAGTGCAGTCGGGCGCCCAATTTAATGCCAAAAGTTTTGCCATCAAGCGAGAAGCGAGAAAAGTAGCAAAAATTACACGTTACACATACGCCCCGTGTGTGTCTCAGTATGTTTGTGTATGTGTGGTTGTGTGTGTTTGTAAGGCAGCCAAAGTAGTGGCAAAGTTTAAAGCTTTTGACAAGCGCTGAGGTGTTGAAAGCGTGGCAACTTACGCACACTCACACACAACCACACACACTCACACTCACATGTATAGATACTCAGTCAGACATGGCAGTCGTCTTGTCTGCAGTGCAGCCACCTGGGCAACCCGTTAAACAGCCGCAGCCGCGTTGGCAAAATGTTTTTGCTGATAAGCGCAGCAGACAAACGCACGCCCTGCTGCCACGCCTCCACAGCAGCAGCATCAGCAGCATAGCCACCTTCAGCTTCAGCTAGCTAGCTGGCTAAACTGACAGCTATAGAGACATTAATGTGACGAGGGTTTTGGGGTTTGGGGTTTGCTCTTCCCTCTCTCTCTCCCTCTCTCTTACTCTGAACACGGACAAAAAGTTACAGAAAATTACATCACGGCGAGGGTTGGCACAAGAAGCAGAACATGTAAGAAAAAAAATGAGAGCGAGCGAGAGAAAAAAAAAAACCAAAAAACCAAGAAGAAATCCAGCTAAATCAGTTCATGTCTGTGCGGTGTGGACAGGGTGAAGGGTGAAGCTGCTGCAAAAAGGTGCTGAAATCTGTGCAAGCAGCAGCAGAAGCAGCAGCAGCAACGGCAGCACATCCTACACACAATCCTGGCCACGGCTCTGGGACTGTTTGCCGACATATCACATGTGATATGTACGTGGTGTGCCGCAGACTGAACTCTCAGCCCCTCCTTTTTACGCCCTGCTCCACCACTGTTTGCCACTTAAAGTTGCACGTCATATGCTTAAAAGCGATACAGTTATACGAGTATGGCGTGTCTAACAGTCTCACGGTCTCACGGTGCCGGCTTTGTTGCGGTAGTAGTACGTGTATTTAACTAGTAGCTCGAGCAAATAGGAAAACTTTTGATAAGCGCAGCGCAGCACAGCAACCGCATAGTTTGCTCAACAATTAGTTAAGAGCTTCGCTGGCTGCAGATTAGAAATCTTTGCAAGATTGTCGTGATTACTTGCAATGTGAACTTGAGGTGTTTCCAAGAATTCCAATTTGAGGGAAATGGGAACTTCTAATTGATAATTTGATACTTTCTCTTATACATGTGCAAAGATTATTTGTAAATTCTTTTTTTTTAATAATTTAGGAGAGCATTGTAACCAATTGGAACTTCAGGTTAATTTTAATCTATATATTTTATCGAATTTACCTGCAAATACTTTATTCTAAGGGGTTCTTCTACTGCTTCTTCTACTATTCCTATTTCTACTGCTACCTCTAATGCTTCTTCAACAGCTACAGCTACTTGAACTGCTTCTTCTACTTCTCCTTTTACTGCTACTGCTCCTTCTATTGCTACGAGGGTCGTTTGATAAGTCCGTGACTTTTTGAATAAAATATATTTTTTTCGTCAAAGAAGCGTTTTATTTCTCAACATAATCTCCTTTTAGCTCTATACATTTAGTCCAGCGTTTTTCCAATTTTTTTATTCCTTCCAAATAATAGGTTTTCTCAAGGCCCTCAAAATAGTCGTTTGTTTCTGTGTTTCTCTTCATTTGACCCGAATCTCTTACCGCCGAGCCATTTCTTCATGTTTGGAAACAAAAAATAGTCACAGGGGGCTAAATCTGGAGAATATGCTGGATGGGGTAGCAGTTCGTAGCCCAATTTATGAAATTTTGCCATGCTGACACGAAATTCACTTTTTTCCATTTTCGTTAAAATTCACGAGATCGTCTGCTTTCAATGCCTATAAAACGCAAACCAAAAAACGCAGCTTTCTCAAAATTTTACAGTCAGCTGTTAATCGATAACTGCTGACAGGAGCAGTGTTGTATTTAGAGCAGGTGCGCGGCAAATACAAAAAGTCACGGACTTATCAAACGACCCTCGTACTTCTACTTCCACTACTACTGTCTATTCTTCTGCTATATCTATTGCAACTTCTACTACTACTTTAACTTCTACTGCTACTTCTACTTCTACTTCTACTGCTTCTTCTACTGCTTCTTCTACTGCTACTTCTTCTGCTACTTCTACTGCTACTTCTACTTCCACTACTACTGCCTCTTCTGCAACTGCTGGTACTTCTACTGCTACTACTACTACTACTTCAATTACTACTTTTATTACTACTTCAATTACTACTTTCATTACTACTTCTACTGCTACTTCTTCTACCACTTCTACTGCTACTACTACTTCTTTTGCTTCTACCATCTGTACTGCAACTTTTACTTCCTCGTTAACTTCCCTGCTTCATTTTCAGAATCTTTTCATCTTTTTCGTCATCAGAAAAGCCTTAGTTGTTTCATATCTGACTTGTTAAGATTTCTACCTTTTCTATTTGCCATAAATAGATAATTGGCCTAGTGTAAATATTTACAAGGCAATTCGCTGCGACATTGCGGCAAAGATAAAGTTGCCGCCCTCCGACTCCGCCTTGCGTCGCATCGCGCAACTCGTCACTGTGTGTTGTTACATAGAAAGCGTACCGCATCGCTTTCAGTTCTCCTCGTTGAAAATCTGAAGAGCTCTGTCAAGTGGCGATAACAATGTTTGTCATTTGCGGGCACACTTATCACGCCACTCCTCGTTTCCCCTTTCCCGCAACAGCACTTTCCCTCCTACGAACAATGCAATGAAATTAACTTTTTGTGTATGATTTTTCACTCGAGATTTCCCTTAACTAAACAACATTTGATTTTTCTCCACGACTGACTGACTGAGCGTGCACAATTATCGATTCAGGTTCTGATATTTCTTATCGCAAACATAGAAAAAAAATCGGTAAATATGAAACGAAGGAAAACGTGGACCTATAATTGATTTGTAGCCGGAAGAACTGAGCAACAACAATAACAATCGACTGACAATGGCAATCAATTTCCATTATTGTGGGTCGCCTAATTGAAAGTTGTCGAGCGATTGATATGGTTCGAGTATATTGTTGTTGCATTGGGCAAGGTACATATATCGATAGACAGTGTAAACACTCGACTGGAAGGCTTTCCATGCATGTGTGCTTTCTATTTCCTGTTGGGTTACCCAAATCAAATGTTGTCTTCCCCTAACTGTTGTTGTTTCCCAGCCCATATATTATTTCATAATGAAAAACTTTCGGCTGCCGTTCGATCATAAATAATTCAATTTTACAGCATACTTTTTGGGCAGCCAAAAAAAAAATAGAAGAAAATTTGAAAAAATATCGAGAAAACAAGCCACAAAATATACGAATGGAAAACGAAAACGAACGCCAAAAGTTCACACAGTTGCGCTTCACTGCACAAATATATTAAATTTCGATTTGGGTGGTGGGAGTTTGGTGGTATGGAAACCGAACTCCAACTTGAGCCTCAGCCTGAATCCAAATCCGATATACTGAATCCATGAGCACGTGCGTTAACCTTTGACATATGAGCTGAGGCAGAAGCAGAAGCTGCTGAAGAGGCAGACAACGGTCGCGCAGTGAAACCATCAAACATATTTTATGTATTAAGGATATGCCGTAGACAGAGACAGACACTGCCAGAGAGCGAGAGAGCAAAGGCAGTCCACGCAGACAGGGTGCACACATAAAAAAAGAAGGAACGAATAGGAGAGAGAGGGAGAGGGGCCAAAGTGTTTCTTCGAGGTGGAAAAAATCACGTTACAACAACTGCGACACCCCAGAAAAGGACACACATATCAAACTTGCACACAGTGTTGCCAGACACACCTCTCTCTCTTTCCCCCTAACCCACTAACACTCTCTGGGGAAATCAAAACAGACCAAAATGTCATCTTTAAGAGCTTAAATTTGTATAAAACTGCCGCTCGTAAACAAAATAAAAAAAAAAAACGCGCCCCAGCTAAGCAGATGCCACAAAAGGTGCAACAGTCTGATATGGCATCACTCTCCCCCTCCCTCTCTTTCTCTCTCTTTCTGTATGTCTCATTCTACAAGCCACTTTCGAGCAGGTATCAGAGCTTATAATAACAATATAAACACACGGCTTAGTTCTCTTTTAGTGGGTTAGAACTGCGTCTTCTCTATCACAGTGGATGCATTGTGAACCGGAGGCGGACTCTCTGTAGACATCATAAAACTCAATGAGCTCGAGAAAGTGTCAAAACGTTTTATGTTGTATTTTTTGAGAGAGCTTACGACTGTCAATTGGACATACATCAGCAATTTTTGACTTGTTGACTTGGCTGAGGTTAGTGAAAGGCAAATATTGGAGTTAAGATGAGAGATGAGAATGGCTTAAAAATGAAAGTGTGCGAGCAACTCTACAAAGATAGAGAACTCTTAGAGAGACTTGGGAAACTTCCTTCTTGCTATGCAATTTCTATAATTTATTTGAACTGAAAACAATGTTCAATATCTTCTAAAAGGTTTCACAACTTTATCAATTGTTTTCTGCCTTATTAACTATTACATTTTTTCTTAAAACTGCACTACAAATTCTGGCTAAAAACGCAAATAAAACTAAATTGATGAGACAAAGCAAATAACAAAGCAGCAAAATCTTTCCTATTGACTTCGAATCAAATTTAGAGAAGAAAATTCCTGGAAAGAATCAAAGAGAACAAACCACCTGCTGACAGTCATAAAAAGCAGTTCAATGCTTCAATCAATTGCTGGGAAAAAAAACTAGGAAAAAAACCATCAACAACATGCAAAGACAACTTCATTTTCTCAACTAGAGAAATTCAAAACCGAAAAGAATCAAATAAACACTACATAAAATAGATGTGAAAATGTGAATTGAATGAGTGAAATTTTATACGATTCATTCCTTTGGTCAAAGTTAGTAATTGGAGGTGAGAAATTCATTTAGCATATGCAAGGCAAAAACGAGAAACTGCAACTGCTCCTCGCAAACACCCACACACAAAGATACACACAGAGACAGATAGAGAGGGAGACAAGCAGACCACGAAGCAAACACACAGTCAGGCAGACCAAGAGACAAACAAACCGAACGACATAATAAGCCCAAAGCAAATGCTTTGATTTCAGTTGCAGAAAGAGGCGACAACGCACAAGGTTTTCCATTCAGTTCAAGTCGAGGCAAGTTGATTCGGGTCCATCATACATACATATATATATATATATATAGCTGTATAACTGTATGTCTGCTTGGGCCGGACGTTGCACGACACTCGAACTCGAGCCTGTGTGTGAGGGTGACAAAACCTAATAAAATTTAATTAAACTCAATCAAAATCCATTTAAGGCATACAAAAACCCACCAGCACATACACATGCGATAGAGACAGAGACGGAGAAGAGTGGGAGAGAGAGAGTGGGGAGAACTGATGCCTGGCTCGTTGTGGGTGCATGGCGAGTGGACCGCTTTAATTGAATTTTCTCAGTGCGATCGTCGTCGTGCTGCACTGCAAAAACGGAAATGAAAATGATGTCATTTGTTTGCTTTTTGGGGTCGCTTTTATCACACATTTTTCATAAGCAACAAGCGCAAAAGATGGGGCAAAAAGCACCGAGAGAGAGAGAGGGACAGTGGGAGATGGATATTAATTGAAACGCTTAGGGCAGGCGGGCAAGCAGGCAGGCAGAGCATTGCAATTGCAGCTGCACCTGTTGGTGGTGGACAAAAGCTGATTAGCCTGTGACATGCAGGCCTGCGACTGTTGAGCCGAGCAGAATTCAATTTACTCGTGAAACAATCAAACTTAACGAGAGAGAACAAGCACAGCACGTGTGGTGAAACAAAGGACTGCACTGCAGTTGCATATGTGCATGTGTTTACACTGAGAGAAATGGAGCAACAATCAAATCACTTTACAAAGTTTCTTACTGCAAACAAATTTCAAAATTACATATTCCCAATATAATTACTATATATTCCCATATTTACTATAGATTCCCCTTTGCTTTTCTCGCAGTGTACAAATTCATATATGAATGATGATTTCCACTGTCATATTCTACAATGAGCTGACCTCTCCCTCTGTCCGTCTCTCTGCCTGTCTGTGCATCTGTTTGTTTGCTTAATTTAATTTACCCAACACAATGTTAAGGGATGCTGATGACGATGTTGATAATAACAAAGAGGAGCAACAACGAAGGCAGTCGGCATGGGGCGGGGGTTGAACAGCCAGTGCAGGCCAAAGGGGAAGAGGTCAATTTACTTGTTAGCGCACAAATCAAAATGCTGCTGAATGCAAATGAGGCGAGGCAATGGGGCGAGCCAGCAGCAGTACAACTGACTGGGATTGGCTGGGAGAGTTTACTGATAAACCCAACTACAGATTATACGACAACGCCCCTCCCTTCCTTCCTTCCTTACCCACTTCTCAGAAGTGCCCTCTTGAATTATGGCAGCTACTCATGCCCCTCAGTGAGTTCCGTTGGGGGATATTTTTCATGCGCGGGGCCAATTTCGATTCTATTCTAGTTTTAAGTAGCTGTCAAATTAAGCAGCCTCCCCCTCCCCCCTTCCTATTCTCCAGTTTTCAAAATGCACATGCCAAAAGCAGACTAAACAAGAGCATACAGATATATATAAAAATTGTATATGTAGTGCATGTTTTTGTATCTAAAGTAATGGCAGGGAATATACCTCTTGCTATAGATACATTTATCTAGCTAGCACGTCTAGTCATATTCAACAATGTGTAAATTGCTTGCCATATATTTTTGACTTCTAAACACACACACACACGCGCACACAAATACCTAAACATATGTATGTATAGTATTTTCGTGTGCCATCGTTAAAAACTAAAGATTCCCATCTCGCGCACACAGCATCAGCGAGAAAAGAAAAATCATTTTTCCAAATTAAAAATACATTTTTACCTCAGCGTCGACGCTGACGTCGTGCAGTCGACGCTAACCGCGCTGTCGGCGTGCAGGTGTGCGCCAATATATTTTTGGTAGTCTGCCGCCGACAGCGCAGTCGCTGCGCACCACTCGCCTGTTTTTAGGAGGTATGAATACAACATATACTATATGCATGTCTATATACTACACATGATTTTTGTATCTTTTTTTTGGCTTTTGCTTTCGACTGTTTAGTGAGTAATTAACAAGCAAAACCCAAAAACAAAATACTGCAGAAAAGAAAGAAAGCAGAGGCACGGCAGCAGAGAACTGAGCAGAACGACGGACTGCCATTTCACTTAACTAGACATTAATTATACGCCGCAAACTCAACTCAACTGAACTGAACTGAACTACTTGGGTGGAATACGAAGCTGCTGCAACAGCAACAGCAGCAACAACACGTTAAAATTCGAGCACATGTGGCGCAACAACAACAAAAAGCGAAAAAAACAAGAAAAACAAAACAATAATAATAATAATTATTATAAATATTGTATACACATATGTTGTATTACGATTGCGGCATATTGTAAACTAAATTTAGCTCAAGGCGTTTTGTTTTTTCTTTTTTTCGGCATGCGCTACCTGAGTTTAATAATCTTTCTTGCCTTGTGCTTTCTGTTTTATATACCCTATATACGTTGTCACGATATCTCAGGATCGCATGCAACTGCAGGAGAAATCTTTATGAAACAGTTGCAAAAATAAACTGATTTTTAATTGGGGTATATATAAATTGGGGGTATATAAAGGCTTGTTAAAATAATTTAGGATCACATGCAGCAGTGGCAATATTCCTTTAGAAAAATATATCCATGATTAGGTTAACTAGTGCCCTCAAAGCATCTTATACTCTGTTGCGTACTTAAAATTCGACTTGAGACTGTTTATATTAAGTACAATATTTAATTGCAACTGAATAATTTAATACGAGGTCACTTAACTTGAGTGCATTCTATGAACTTGTGAAGTAAACCAGTTAAGTAGTTCCTAAAACAAACAAACCGGCTGCCAAATTTCGAAATAACCTAACGGAACTAGTTTCAGTTCTTAGCTAACACTCTAATGTGTAAACCATTAAAAGGTACTTATGTTTTAAGTTCTTCTGGCCTCTCGATGCATGGAAATGGAAACTTACCTAAAAGAAACAAAGAGAGAAAACGTTCATTAGATATTAAAAATTTTCACAGCATTTAAAAGAAATACAAAAGCTAAAACCAACAACATTTCGTAAGTTCAGAAACGCAATAAACACACGAAATTTATGAAGAATTTAGTAAGAGATGAGGGAACATTTTGGAGGGAAAAAAGAAAAATATTACAAAAACGTAAAGGAAAACTACATAGAGAGAGAAGAGAGAGGCACGAAGCAAGTAGAGATAGACACAAGTGGTACAAGAATTTATGACTATAAAAATGTTTATTGCTTGTGTTTTTTTTTATGTTACGCCAGGGGAGCAGCAGCAGCAGTTCCCCTCCTTCTATCCCTCATCTCACTCACACATTCTATTTCTTTCCCTCTCTCAGTCAGTTTTTAGGCAACATTGGACAGGTAATCCGAGGGGAGAAGTCGCCGCTTTTGCTGTCACTTTGAGTAATGCGTTTGCCGCGTAAATTGGTTTGCCTGTGAAATGATCTTAGCCCCCCTTTTCCATTCCCTTTTCTTTCTGTTTTCCCCCTTTCTTTTTACCCACTCACGCGTAATTAGCTGTTGCGTTACATTTTCAACACTTTTCATCAAAGTTTCATAAAGCCGCCATTTGATGAAAGTATTAAAATTAACGCGCATGAATGAGTGAAAAAAGAATAAAGGAAATGCGGGAAAAGGGAAATTCGTGCAGCGCGTGAAGCGTATAAAGGAATAATCCTTCCAAACGTTGATTACAACTGCCTGGACAGTGCAGTGTGACTGTTGACCTGGCAACCCTATACGGTATAAATGGATTTAAAATAATATTGAGTTGCAACAAAATGAAAGTTAACAAGACTGCATTGTTATTAAATTAATTAAGAATTTAAAATGTAAAATCAAATAAAGGAAATTTTTAAATTTATAAAATATATTAATATATCTTTTACATCATCTTTAAAAGGTTTGTATTTAGAATCCCAATTTGATTAAGAATAAAATGTGAAATCTGTTCTCCCAAAATTTTCACAAGGAAAAAGCAGTTCCAGAGCGCAACTTTTAACACTGGCGACCCCAAACCTTATCTGCTAGTCGATGTGCTCAGCCTTTGAACTTTGCCCCACCGTCACACACACACACACGGACACTCTCACAGTATGCATATATATATTTTTTAATCAAAATTCTCTTAAATAATTAAAATGCAAATTGTGCGAGCATAAAAATAACAACAAACAAATGACAGGCAATGCCCTGACACGCAAGGACAAAGCAACAAAGGACATCATCGTCGAAGCTGGTGGGACCCTCTTCCCCCTACGAATGATATGACAACAACAGCAACAACATCAGGCGTTGCTGGTGATGATGATTATGATGCTGCTGCTGCTACAGCGAAGGATGACGACGACTTTGACAGTTCTTTGTGGTTTGTTGTTGGTTTTTCTTCTTTTTTCTGCAACGCTGTCACACATAACAGTAAAAGGACGACCGCAACAGGAACGCGATAACAACAAGAACAACAACAACATCAGCAGAACCCTTAACACTTTAACGACAATGATGATGACGATGATGATGATGATATTGAGCGCAGCTGGAGGAGAAGGAGTTGTGAAATATATCACATGACATCTTTTAGCTCCACTCATAACCCACTCGAAATGACCCTGGCACCAACACACACACACGTCCCCACACACACACACACACGCACATCACACGCGTGTTAAATTCATGACACGAGCTTTGCATGCACAAAGAGGGTTGTCTTCCCCTGCACGAAGAGTGCGAGGATGGCACGTGCTGCAAAGGGTTCATTTTGCAACCCTCCCTTTCACACTCTCCCTTTCTCTCACTCTCTCTCTGTTCATTAAGCTGCTTATTATGTTTGCACTTAAAAATTCATATGTGACTATGGCAGCAAAATGTGTCCTACAAATTTATAGTTGTTGTTCTTGCACACCATCCTCCCTCCTTCTGCCTCGTCTCGTGTGCGTCCTTTAAAGCACAAAATTATTAGCATACTTATGGGGGCGTGCTTGAAGGATTTGAAAATGTAATTAGTGAAAACACGCCTCGATTCGGGCTCACATTTAATAGTTATTTTCTGTTGTAATTAATGTTTAATGCTCTACGAAATGCTGTTGTACCTGTTCCCCTTTTGGTTGTAAACATAAAATGCAATTAAGCATACGCCATGTGGTACCCAAATAATCTGTAACAGTTTTTTTTTTCTTTACTTACTTTTCCTCATATAAATATTAAATTAAGTATACAAAAATTTACATTTGCAGAGCAGTTTGATGAGGCAATGAGGGAACGGAGGGAGGTAGGAAGGAAACTGAAATGTTTGCGGTTATTTTGGGGGAAAGATGTTGCGCTGCTGTTTTTGCAGCTGCTGCCATGCTGCCTACTGCGGTTGCTTGGGAAACCGAATGAAAACTGTCGAACAGCAAATGCTACCGCAAAGTATTACATTAGCCTTATCAAGTGGTTAAGGCAAAGAGACAAGCTGCTTTTCATTTGTGGAAATCTGAGAACTTGAGTGCAGTGCGGGGTTAAAAGATGTTTAACATTTGCGTAGAAAACCTAATTAAATTAGGTTAAAGTGCAAATCAAAGAGTTCTTAAATTCATTTCGGCTTTGAACTTTAAAAATGTACAATGTGCAGTATCTTAATAAATAATTCATTGTTTCTTAATTACTTTTAAAGTCACAACATATTCATAAGTATTATTTATACCTTTCCTGCATAATTAATTCAATATTTTGCAGTTCTATTTATTACTTTACATACTTTTCTTTCATTCTTTCTTCTCCAATAACAGCCAATATTAGTGCCACAAGCTTTAACTAAGACCACCCAAGTGCCTTCTCGATTGGCAATTCAACCATAAACAATATAGAAAGAGAAAAAAATCAAAAACCATTTTCCGAGGAAAAACGAAACAAAGCAACAAAATATTTTTAATGCCGAGATGGGAGAGAAGTGTAGAGAGCAATATTTGCCAGAGAGACAGCAAAGCAAACACAAAGCAAGCAGCATATGAGTGGCAAGTGGCAAGTGTGTTTAAAGTCTGGCAGGGAATAAACAGGGACAGACAGAGAAGAACAGAGATAGAGCTAGAGAGAGAGATAGAGAGATAGCTGAAAGCAAGGAGAAGCTGGGCAGAAGCAGCTGCTGAGGGTTGTCTGATAGACGCAAGGACACCCAAAGCAGACACGTACACAAACAACAGTTGCCCCAGACACTGGACAAAGCATGAAGAGGCGACGGCATGAGAGGGGGAACAGCAGATGAAAGAGACAGCAGCCAAAGCGGGGGCCAAGTTTATTTAAGCGAAAATGTAATTTTATGCTTTTTAATTGAGCGAATATGCGTGTAACATGTGCACACAGCTGGCAGAGCGAGACAGAGAGAGGGAGAACAGTACGATGACATAGATGAAGTGAGTTGAGTGCCAAAAAGGATTTCGGTGCGGGGAAGGGGGGTTGTTCAGGCGACGGTTACTTGATGAGTTTGCGATGCATTCATGCGTCAACATGAATACAAAGTAAGCGCGCAGAGGCGGCAAGGCATCAACAGATTCTAACCTGGGCTGCAGCTGATGTTGCACATTAACTGGCCAGGAAACACTTTGGGCGTCTGGGCGCCTCTGTGGGCGGGGCGTGTGCTAATGTATTTAAACAACTAAAAGGCGCTGAGACAGCAGCACATAGAAAGAACTGACAAGGAGTAAGAGAAAGAGAGACAGAGAGAGAGTGAGAGAGAAGGAAGCGACAGCAGACGCGCTGAAGTTGGGGGCGTGCGCTGTGCTGTTCTCAGTCAGCTCGTGCCAGCAGCCCTGGACGACGGCGATGATGATGAAAAGCAATAAAAATGCAACATTATTAATCATCATCAATCAATGTCATCCATCAAAATTGCGGCAATGGCGTCGCGGCAACGTTTATAAAGACTGTTCTTAAAGCTCCCTCTCCTCTCTTTCCCCCTTCTTCCATTATCGCCAGCAACTCTGCAGGCTTCAGAGCGCCCTAGGCAGGACTGTCAGACTGTCAGACTGCCAGACTGGAGACAATTTAAGTACAAAGCAAGCGACGCGACAGAAGACCAGAGGCGATGGCTTTAATAGTTTTGAAGACACTAGATCTCTTAGTCGTTTATTTTAAGCCACTTGGCAACTGCATACAATGTCTAAGCTGTACGAAAAACTAGTTAATGAACGATGTCTGTTTTAAATTACGATATCTATTGATTTACGAGGACATGCTCAAATTTTAATATATGCTTTACCTCTTTTACAATAACAGGACATAGTGTCGACAAACTTTATAGCCCTAGCTCTTAGAGTTTCTAATTGTTTAATTGACTCTGTGGGATCGAAATTCCGATAAATATTGTGCATAAATTCAAGTCAATGTTTAGTCACAACTAACACCGATTTTCCTTTCCTTCCGATAAACACGACATCCATTAGGTAGCCCATAAAACTTAAATCCATCGATAAAACACATTTGAAATACCATTGAAATACCATTTGGACATTAACACTGTAATAAATCAACATATAACTAACTTTTAACTGCGACAATAAATTTATAAACACAATACACAAAATTCACAACGATCAGGTCACAATATGAACTTGACCCGACGAGTGACAATCTCTTTAATCTTGCAGAAGATCTCATGTCTGTCAATTAACAGATTGAGATATTAAATGCATTGTTGAGAGTCTTGAAAACCAATGCGCAGTTCCGTCTCAGATTCTTCTCTCATGCATATGCAGAGATCTGCCCGACACACCCAATCAATTTATATGGTATCTGTCTAGAGTTTCAACACAATAGGTGGCAAAGTTTGATAAAGTTCTGAAGAAAAAGAAGTAGAATACATCAACGGTAAATTGTTGTTAACAAAGCAAGGGGAACGGACAGAGAAAGAGAGGAAGAGAGAGAGGGAAACAGGGCCATTATACGAGTACTACAAGCAAGTATTTTCTATGTCAATTGCATTTCAAGCAGTCACGACACAGGAGACACAAGAAAAAGAACATGAAGACGAACACACCAAGGGGAGGGAGAAGAGGCACAAGAAACAGAAGGTTATACGAGTAGTTGTCACAGGTATTCGAAGCAGGAGGGCGTAGCAGGACGGAGTGTTACAAGTGCCGCAAAGTTTATAAGCAGAATTTCTTGGTGGTGCGCAACGAAGAAGTTTTTCAGAAGTCAAGCGACTTAAGAGAGAAGAGAAGAGAGGGAAGACAAACGGAGCAGGTAACTCAGTTTGTTAATTAAATTCACGTTGAAGAAGCCACAAAGAAGAAAACAAAAAAAAAAACCTAAATCAAAACAGAGAAGAAAAAAAGAAATGACGATAAATTTGAATAACGACAACGGAATGAAAAGACAAAAGCGCGACCAAAAAAGGTGTCATGATGTAATCTACGCAGAGAGCGTGTGCCAAGTGCAGAGTGGCAGAAGAAGAAGCAGCAACAGAAGAACCACTTCCAGAAGACTGTAGCCAGTGCAGTCAGTAAGAGCCTATCAACGTTGTCATACCTCTCTCATATGCTTTGTGTAATTATCACATATATTATGCTAAGGCATTTTATTTTAATTCAACCGACCCCCGCTACCCTGCACAATTTCCATATAATATTCATTAACAACGATTCGCGTATTATTCTTGCTTTTCTTAGCTTGCTCAAGCCTTTCTTTATTTCTTTCATTTCTTTTGTTCGTTGACTTTCTTAAGCAAGTTCATTGACTCTTTAGCTTTCTTGCAAGTCTTGTTTTTGCGTTCTTCTTTTGTTGTTGTAGTTGTTGTTGTTGCATTTCGACTTTCATTCAGCGTTTAGCTTAGTTTTCGATTCAATGGCTTTCCAAATGATATTTAATCGACCCCCCTCAAATTGATTGTGCCCGTTTTCATTTGCCATTTTCATGCGTAATGTAAAACCCTTTCTAAAGTGATTGCCCATGATTGGCAGCTCATGTGAACTATTGACCCCAAAACTTTTGTGAAAAGTGAGTGAGTGACCCTTTTTTTTACGCTGGCGATTGTAATTTTCTTTTTCGCAGAAACTTTTTGCGGTAAAAAAGTAGATATGTCAAAACTTTCGATAGTTCATATTTAATGCTATGTTTGCCTTTTTATAACTCTAACCCAGTTATTATGTATTTTGTTCTTTCTACTTTTTACCAATTCCCATAAAATCTAGGGTACTTGCAAAGCTCACGTACTTTCCATGGCTTTTCGCCACGTTCTACAGAAAAATATAAAACTTCTTACACCTTTTTCTACACAACTATTGCCATAGTTCTCATCATACGTTTGGCGCACGTCTGTTTAAGTTTTTTTTCCCAGAGTTTCTACGTCTTCTTCTCCACACAAAGTATATATTTTTGAACTGCTCACAATAAACAATAAACTGGTAAACAAATCAACGCAAACAGTCGGCAATGATCAGTTAAACGTGAATGATAAACAAAGAAAGCAAAATAAATGTTAACCTACTTTTTTGGTTTGTCACGTCTTGCAATTTAAATGTATAAATAATATTTATTTAGATCTGATATATACGTTGCGTATTTATAATCTCTACACAATCGCAGTTGTGATTGCAAAGACTCAATTTCCCCCGCAGCTTTCGAAAACAAGTTGCCTAATACGCCCACAATATGACCGCATTTGCAATGCGATGAGAGGCGGAAAGAAGAAGATGAGAACATGAATGGTGGTTCATCATCTCTCCCGCTCCCGCTCTGTCTCTCTCCCTATCTCTGTCTCGAGCTACCTGGTGAAAATTCCAAAGAGCCAAGTGTCATTCATTTATGTAGCTTTTCATCTGTGTTTGTTTCTATTTTTTCGCCGCGTCGCGTAGATTTTCACACTCGCCCGTTGACAGTTTGTTGATAAATTTGCCTGTAGACTTGCCAAGCGTCAAAGGTGAAGAGCAGGAGAAAGAGAGGAGTGGACGAGCAGAAACTATGGCAAATTTCGGCATATGTCAAGGGGGAAATTCTTAGACAAACGAGTGACGCATAGATTGTAAGAGAGAAAATATTAGTGATTCCATGGAGAATATGCACAAAGAGAATGCAAGTTTATAGTGCGAAATTCTGTAAGATTCTCTCTCTCTTAATTGGGCTTTGGCCTTTGGTGACAGTTTTCCACCAGTATTCTTCACTCCAGTTCTCGCTTGCAAGCACTGACAGTGTCTATTTTGTGTTTTCTTTGGGGCCACTTTGACTGACAGTTGCAATTTGCACTAACTTCAACGACAGTTTCCGAAATAGAGCCAAGAACGAGAGAAAGGGTGCGCAGGGGAAAGGAGATGAAGGGCAGAAAAACAATTTATATAAAGCGCTGCAGCAAAAAGGGCAGACTGAAATCTCCCAAGTGACGCCTTTCTTTAGGTATTAAGGTCAAAAGCGTTAAACCAAAACCCAAAACAAAGCTGCAACAACAACAACGACAACGAGTAATACAAACAGGCAGCAGCAGCAGCAGATTTTGTAGCAGCAGAAACAGCACGAGGAACCGCAAAAAGCACAAAAGCCAAAGCCCAGCAATAAACCCCTTTCCCATTTCCCACAGTACCCACTCTGCTCTTCCCTCTTCCCGAGCCATAATAAGCAGAACGCAGCACACAGTCAGGTAACGGTAAAGAAAGAGAGTCCAAGAATTGGGTCAGAGAGCGAGCGAGAGAGATGCATGAGCAAATAATTGGCCAAAAAGAAGAGGCGCAAAAAAGAACACCATGAAACCAAAAGAGAACTCTTGCCTCGACTGAAAAGAAAGTTAAGAACACAAACAGCTGGAAATAAAAAACCGCAAAGAATTCGCGCAGCACCAACTGAGAATCTACGCTTGGTTCTTTAGTTTACTCCCCCCATCCCCCCAACCATTACCTGCCCTTGCTGTTTACAGTTATGTTGACCGCCTTAGTTAACGGTACTGCTGTAGACAATCTACAGAGAGTGTCTTCGCTGTCAAGAACCGGTTACACATACAGCATTGACACCCATTTGCAGAAAAAGAATATGTATCTTTGTGAACATCATTTGCAGATTCTTCTCTGCTTCCTACAGGCTTTCTTCCCTCTTCAAGATGAAAACAGGTTCGCTACGCGAAGATTGCAACTTTCAAAACATACTTAAACTACTATAGATAAATTATTAAACTTCATCAAGCTGACGCGAGAAACATTAAAGAAAAAGAAACTGTTTCAATTCACTTCTCTTGATTGATTCACCGCCACTTTAAGCATCTATTAGACAACATTATCGCTCATTAACAGTTACCATATTTTTCGGGCCACGTTCTGACGCCTGCAATCCAAAACAATAACGAAACATAAAACCAAAAACCAAAAAAAATAAAAAAATAAAACCAAATATCGAAACGAATTGAAACCGGAAATTACTCAATCCACAAATCAAAGCAAAACTTTTCGAACGCTTCCGTTTGAATTCGTGTGCATCAATATTCATTTGCTTATGTTTGAATACCCTGTTTGAATACAGTTAGATTGCAATCTTATTATTATAATCAACTACCAGAGTGAGTGGTATCTTCTCGTTGAGTTCTCTACCCGCTGATTCTCATTTATTTTTTCGGTTTTTTGCCACTCGTTTTCTCTGCGGTTTCTGATCGCAACTCTAATGAAATCATTCGATTTGCACACGAGAACACGAAAAAACTTAACCAAAACTTCCAACTTGGTTACTAATTAAAAATTATAATAATAATCAAATTGAAACAACTGTTGCAACAGCAGCGAGGCGTGCAAGTAAAGTTTGCTAGAGAAAAATTCAATACCATAAACGATGCGACGTTTGGATTTCAATTGCCATTCAACTCTCTAATTAATTGCTTTCAATTGATCTTCTCTCTCTCTTTCTCTATCAACAATGTACATTCAATTATGCTAACTTTCATAACGAATCTTCAGTAAAGCTTTTTCAGTCTTCAATGCGACATTTCAATCGGACTTTCAAGTGTTAATTCAATTGTAATTGAATGCTTTCTTCAATTTACCATAATCAGATTATTATAATTTAATTTTGCCATCTTTTGATTGAAAAGGTTCACTTCAATTAAACACAATTCTTCAATTCAACTTCAATTCAATTAAACTCTGCAATTTCAATACAATTAACTCTTGTTCAATTGATAACTTGGCTACGCTTTCATTGCAATTCATCTTCAATTACTCAATATTATTTAAACGTTTCACTCTTCTCAACTTTTTTATTTTTCTTTGTTATTTCTTTATTTTGTCTCCCAAATTTTAGTCTTGTTTATGATCTTGACATTTTCCTTTAGAGACAGAAACGTGCTGTGCAGAAAAGATAAAGAAGCTAATGCTTAACGACGACATAAAACTTGAACGGGTTAGTTAAAGCTTAAACATATCCAAGACCAGACTAGACTAGACCAGTCTAGTTAATTAATATGTTTTATGGCTTTTATAGTTTGGCGAGAGAGAGCAGCAAGGTGAAGGAGAACTACAATACATTTGGAAATTAGCATCTCCCGATTATGCAATATGTGCGATGTTCTACCCGAGAACCAGTATGGGAACATCATAAAGATAAGATCTCTAAAGTATTTCTGTAACGAAATATGTAAGTTTTACGCATTGTTCTCTTGGTTCTGTTTGAATTTAGAACTGTTTTAAACGTTGTATAATTCTATTAAATTGAATAATAAATTCCATTTCAAGTTGACATTTTAAGTTAATTGGCTTTTTGCTGTCTGAGGTATTTGAAATGATTTCAACTTGATGAGTTTCACTCACTCGCCTGTTTTATATATATTAAACATATTTTGTTTTGTTTTGTTTCGTTTTGTTTCTTTCTCTGTTGCCTTTTTTGTTTTTTTGGGTTTGTCACATCAGAAATTCTTAGACAAAAGCTGTCAGACCCGTTTCCTGAGCGCACCAAACAAAATAAATATAATTAAATTAGCAACTTGTTTTATTGCTATACACAGCAATCCTTCATGCATTTTTAAAAAAGAGCTGTCGGTCTGTTTTTTATCACCCTCCAGGAACTATGCAAAGTTGGGTGTGCGCCTGTGTGTGTGTAAGTGATATTAAAGCGACTGCGCATTTATTATGCAAATTTACGTGTGAGGTTTGTTAACCCTTTTATGCTCATCATTTATAATGCAAATAACGGCACACAAAAAATAAGGAATCCGCTTACGCTTTGGGGATTTGGTTAAGCTGCCACAGCAGAGACTAGATCTAAAAATATATATATAAATAGAAAGGTATCTACATAGTTTGTCATAGCTGCTGCACATCGATTGCTGTCTAATCTAATAAATTTGACCATTTAATGTTCGCCTGCCACCTTTGGCTGGCTAAAAATAAATGTGGTCCAAAATAAGCAGAGGAATCTATATATTAATTTAATCGTCTCGCCCAACATGCATGACTCATACCCCGCAAAGCAGAGAGAGCTATATGAGCTGACTCTCAAATACCCTGCAAAGAAAACCAAGGCAGTTGAACATTGTATTCTGCCTAGCTAATATACCCCACACCCCTTCGGGTAGTACATACCATTTTAAAACTCATAAATATCTCAAGCGCAAAACATTTGTTAGTCTCTTTTTTTAGTTCGTAATCAGCAGATCGTGTGACTAATAAATTCACCAAATGAATTTATGTTCTGTTATCTCACACTGACAGAATGTTTACCTAGAGATCCCCTTCTCTCTATCTCCCTTTTGACGGAAAAACTTGGCCAAGAAACTGCTGCGTCTTCGATTAGTAATTTTCTATTTTGTATTTCATTGTTGTTATTGCTGTTTTTGTTGTTTGGTTGAGTACTTTTAATTAGCTGCCAGCTAATAGAAAACCGAAGCCAACACACCAAATTGATTTCTAATAGTCTCTCCCTCTTACACTCGACCATCGAATTTATTGACGACCCTCTTCGATCCGATGACGCAAACCGAATTCGGTGTTAGCATAGTACACAAAACACACACACAAGGTTTGTTTAGACCACAATTCCTCCAGTCTTATATAACACTTGCCGTATCTTCCCCTCTCCCTTTTTCTCTGAATTCTCGGGGAGCCATGTGCGAAAAGCCTTATATCAATAAAACAATAATATTTTCCACTTTGCAGTGTTTATACTTATAGTGACTGGGGCAAGTGGAGGGGAAACTGTTTGGGGAGATGCCTGTTTCTTGTTTCCTTAACATATTACGTACATTGTCACCTACCTGTAAAGAGAAAGAAAAGGGTTTTCGGATTATAGGTATGTATGAGAAGTATAGAATATAAATACATATATTTTAATATAGAAAGATGTCTGCTTTTGTAGAATAGTTTCCATTTAGAACTACCTCTCATTTCATTCTACAGTCCCTCTACTTCTACAGGCAACACAGAAATATAAACACATAAAAAACAATAGTACCTTAGTTAGATAGAATATAGTAGAGTAGTTTCAATAGACTTCTATCAACCATTTCATTCTATAGCTCCTCTTCTTCTACGTGCAATACATCCTTTGCTTGCTACACGTGCCACAATTTCAAATTTGCCAATTTTTGAAACACCATCCACCATTGTCTTTGGGGTATCATGAAAAACATGAAACTCTCCGGCACTCGAAACAAAGGCTCTCTTTGGCTTTGTCGCCTGGCAAACTAGTTAAGCCACAGGGGAGAATTGAAGGGGGGAAGAGACTGGCGAAAAAGGGGTGCAGATAGCTAGAGGTATAAACAAAAATCCGCATCAAAAGCGCCACTCATAAATCAGCGGCCTCTTTCAAAAACAAAGGCCAAACTGTACGAGAAAGAGGGGGGCTTGGGGGGGAAAGATGGGAAGAGCAGGGTAGCAGGTCAACTCGAGGCAAGACTCATAAATATTGACGCGTTTCGTGTGCTGCAAAATTGTCGCGCGCGGTTTTTCTGGCGGGTTATTAAAAAATTCATGGCTTGTAAAATGCAGAAAATCCAGGAATATGAAATTTTAAAATGCCTATAAAAGACAAGAAAGCCAACGAAAGGGTCAGGGACAGGGATAGCGAAACAACTGACAGTCAAAGCAGCTTAAACGGACAGACAGACACTCACACACACACACACACACACAACACTCACTGGCACATACAGGTCAAACAGATTTCACCCCAGCGGCCTTTTGACCGCAAAGTGCGAGCGCTGGTTAAAGTGAGGAGGAGGGACTAGGGGGTAGAGAATGAGATTGGCATTGGGTTTGGCTGACTATAACGCTGCCTCTGCCTATCTCCCTCTCTCCCTTTCTCTGTCTCTTTTTGGTCATTGGAATTTCTGTTTTCATTGCCTGCGTTTGACGCGCGCACTCGAAAATATCATTTACATATCCAGTACGCATCCTTGGCTCCCTTCCTCTACACATGAAAAGCTTTTACATTTTTTATACGCACACTTCTTTCATATTTTTATTCGTGTGCAACCTCAATTGATGTTGTTGTTTATTTTTCAGTGTGTTTCGCATTTTTCCCACATTTTTTAATAAAAATATATATATATGCTTTTTTTATTATTTATTTATGTTTTCTTTCTGCAATACAATGCAATGTTCTACCTTCTACTCGTTCCACTTTTGCTGTGGGAACCCTTTGATTTTTGGTTGACATAAAATTACATTTTCACGTAGCCACTTTCGTTTTTAAAGCCACACCCACCTACTGCACAAATTGTATTTCATTTTATTCTATATATACCTTATCAATTCGAAAAAATAAAAAAAAAACTTTCAATCTTGTTTTGACTGCAATTGCTTTGTGTCGTCAACATTAAAGTGCAGTTTGGTCTTTTTTCCTCTTCTGCTTTTCAACAAATGCAAGAGGAAAGAGGAAAACATTTTATGGCACATCTGTGCAGTTTTCTTTTTCGATTTTTCCTGCGTGTTTTTGTTTATGTTTTAATTACGTTTATGTGGTTGATTTATGTTGAGGGTAGCCGCCATAAGATGCCAGCTGTTTCTGCGGGAAGAGTGAGTGTGGGGGTGTGTGTGTGTGGGTGGTGCGTGTCTTGGCTAACTTGTCCTTGAGCAGAGAGGGTGCACAATAAGCTTATGCGATACTATCGAGAGTTAAGAACAGACATCGCATTGAGTACTTTATACTTTGCACTTACTCTTCCAGTCTCTACTTTCTCTGTCTCATATCTTGGCTTGCTACTTTATCTTTCGGAGTTCGCATTACTTATACATAAATATACTATGGCTATATCCATCGCATATATATCGCTGCATTGCGCGCGCGACTGGCATGATAAATGACCCAGCTTGACCCAGGGCAACCATTCATACCACACACACACACACACAGAGAGACCCCACCCATCTACCCATCCATCCATCCGTGCATTCATCTAGCCGAACTGAACTATCTATCCAACTATCTATCTAACTGTTCCATTTTGCCCTTTTATGCATGCAGGCCAAACAATATGGCAAATATGGACTCTATGGGAGTCAATAGAATTTATACTTCACTCTCCAGCTCCCCCTCGCTTCCTCCTCTCTCTCACACTCTCTCTCTAACTTGGCTGCTATCTTATATGACCATCGAAAAGTTGCTGGCATTGTTGTTGCTATTGCAACTTGTCAGTTTCGGCGCAAAGACCATCAATTTACTTAGCTTTATTATGTGCACACGCAGTGGGTAGTTTCGCTCCCCGCAGCTCCTCCTTCTCTCCACACTCCTTACAATATTTGCTGTCGGTTTTCTTCTTTTTTTTTGGGTTCTGCGCTTCATTTTCTATTGGCGCTTCGCCTTTTGTTTACGCTTTGCACGCAATGCATAAAACACAAAGAAAGCTCAAAAAAGAAGAGACTGAAAATCGCTTCCACATCCCCCCAAACCTTGTATGCAAGTGTCGTGTGTACGCCCCTTTCCGCCTTGCTACGAAAAAAACAATGGCAAGAGCAACAAAATGTATCTTGACACTTCATCGTTAGCCAGAAAGTAGCGCAACGTAACTAAACAAAAGACAGCAGCAACAACAACATCGGGGGCAGGCACAACGTGACACGAGTAAAGAGAGCAGTACGGGGGAGGGGCGAGAGGAGGGAGCTGAGGTAATAGCAAGAAGTGCCTGCATTTTCGCGCTTGGCGTTAAATTCCCCTGACAGCTATAAAATTGCATTTTAGAGTAGCGCAACAACAGCAGAGAAAAACAAGAGAAACAAAACCAAAAGGGATACTGAAGAAGAAGCAGAGGAAAGGAGACAAGAACTCTACAACACACACACACACACACATTTTGTATCTATGTATCTAATAAATAGTTATTGCCAATACAACAACAAGCACAAACCGACAAAAATTGATATTCCCCCGTGGACAGACAAACAAACGAAATAGTCCGAGAAGGAGAAGAGAAGGGAACAGGGGAGCGGGTCAGGAGACAGCAAAAGTGCGACATCATTATATAAATTGCGTGTGTGTGGTTCCGAGAGCAGCATCATATGTTTTGTATCTATCAGATACGTGGCCCGAGCAGAGTGTGTTCCTCTCTCTTCACCCCCCTCAGCGTCTGCTTCTTCTCTGGTTTGAAGTGATTTCACACACATGTTTTGCCCACCACAAACGCAATGCTTCACAGCTGTGCTTCTCCTGCTGCGCTTAGCCATTTGTCAAAGATGTTGCAAGAGGGGAGGGGAGGGAGAGTAGGTGGGGGAGACAGACGCAGCCAGGCAAACAAACAAAAATGGCACGTGACAAATGCAAGATATGTCTCTCTGTGTGTGTGTTTGTATCTTGCGAGTCCAGTCCACATTTTTGGACTTGCAGCAACAACTTTAGCAAAGCCTTGCAAGGGTTAAAGCGTTGCCTTCTCTACGCCTCTCTCCCTCCTCTGCAGCAAACCATGCTCACTCTTGCTCTCTCGTGCTCACTCTTTCTCTTCTTTATTCTCTTTCTTTCTCTTTCACTTTTGTCATCCTTAAAGTAAGTGAATTTTGATGACATGAAAAGTCTGTCACACATGTTGACAGCAAACGTTCCCCCGCAATTTGAGGCCTGCCAACATGCCTACCTCCCTTCCCCCTTTCCTTCCTACCTGCCTGTCAGCTGATAGCAAGGCGCGGCACGTGTTGCAGCCACGTGAGCAGCGCCTCTAGCCGGGGTTGAAGAACATAGCATCATATATTGTTTTTTTTTTATCCCTCCTCCCTTGCATTTTCCCTTTTGAACTGAGATTACACGCTTGTCAGCCGCCCATTTGCTATGCGTATCGACAGAGAGAGGATGAGGGGGAGAGACTCTATCGAAAAGGGTTTTTTTCTCATTTCCAATATGCCTCGAGTTGTATTTGTGGTTAACTTAGCCGATAGGGTCAGTGGTAGTTGAACAATTGAAATGCGGGCTTATGATATGGAAACTGATATGGCAAAAATGGGAAAAATTGATTGTTGAGCAAAGCCATATGGACGATATCAAGCAAGGAAGATATTGTAATGGAATAAATGGTATAATATAGTATATAATAATAAAGTATAATATTGTATGGTACAGTATGCAAAACAGTACAAAAAAGAAGTAATAGTTATCATGATTATTATTCATTATTATTCATAGAAATGAAGATGAAACACCAAAATTGAGATAAATAAATCTTGAAAGGAAATAGTACAACAAAAAGATAAAACAGAGAAGTTCAAAATTGAACATATAACTTCACAAAATAGACAGAAATCTCTTTAGAAAAAAAAGTGCAGTTTATGCCAATAAATAAAGAGTGCAGTTCAGTTTATTCTAATAAATATTTCAAACTTTTCAATTCCTTTCATCCAACAAATTAGACCATCACTGAAATTAAAATAAATTCAAAGACATTGCAATAATCTTAACTTCTCGTTTATATTACTAGCTTCACACACACACCCACACACTCACAACCATCATTTCAAACTGTGTCACACGTCAGCCAAGTGAAATTGTCATAATTCTTATAATAAATGTGCTCAAAATTTTATTCGACTCCAACTTTGAGACGCTGTGAACATTCAACAAAATTCTCTTGTCTTGCATTAGCCATGGCCAACTTTCACCCACACGCACACACAAAGAGAGAAGATTCAATATGTGTGTGTGAGTGTGTCAACTCTTTTGTACAGCCAACTCTGACAATGCATTTTATTCATTATTCACTTGTGTGCAGTCAGAGCCAAAGCTCATCATCATCATTATCACAATCATCAAAGTTTTCATCATCATTATCATCATCATTATTTTGATGAGCTCTATCATTAAACATGTAACCCAGTTTCGTGCATTTTTATTGCCATTGCAAGTTGCAGTTCTAAGCTTTGGCTTGGCAGTTTTTCCATTTCCTCATTTGTGTGTCACACACAACACAAAATGAACTCAAAAGGGCAACAACAACAACAAAAACAATTAACATTTTCAATTGCAATTCAGAATTTTGCAATCGCCAAGCGCATTTCCGCTCTGCAACCAAAAATAAAACAAAGCAACAGAAAACAATTTCCACAACAAAATAGGCAAAAGGGAAGACAAGAAAGAGAGGGAGAGAGGAAAAAGAAGAAGAGAAGGGGGAGTCTATTGCATTCTCTGCAGAACTTTTGCGCCAGCGAATTATTTAAGCAAATTATGCGAGGCTACTTCATCATGCAAGTTACAAGAGTGCAGACCAAATGCGGCACAGTCCGCAGCAACCTACGACTTGCTCCATTTGCAGCGCAGCTTGCCACCTACTCCTGCTTCTTGAAGCTTCCTTCCTTTCATTTCCTGCTCCTAACTCCTACTCCAGCACGTACTTCTTCTCTCCTCTCTCCCGCCACCTCAAATGGCTGGCAAATTTTCATTCACATTCATAATCCCAAAAGAGCAAAGGCACAAAATGAGCAAAAACTTTTGCATATCAGCAGCAGAGCAAACGAGACAGAGAGAGGGAAGGAGGGAGAGAGAGAGGGGGGAGAGAGGGAGGAAGGCTCTGGCAATTTGGTGAAAATTTGTTTGGCATAGATTGTAATCCAAGTTAAGCAGTTGCACTTGAACACTTTTTGGCAGTAAACTGAAAGCTCTGGATACAATTAGGATTATGAGGCACAAGCTAAGTGATGATGAGAGTGAGACAGAGAGAGAGAGAGAAAGAGAGGGACAGAGTCAGTGCAATAAGGAGGGCAATTTATAGCAACTGCAACTATATTGAAGCTAGACTTTTTTTTTTGGGCAACTGGCAGGCAAATGCTTTATTCGCTTCATAAAAAATACTGCTAACAGCTGTTTATAACTTTGGCAGTTAATTGTTGCTGAGAAAAAGTTGCTAACTTATTGAACTTGGAATTTTATAGGAAATACCTGCATTTATTGCATAGATCATGTACAGTTGACGACGAAAATTCTCAATTTCCTCAGCCAAACCATAATTAAACCAATTATGCCTTCAACTTCAGTCTCTGTAAATTTCTCTGAAAATAACTCTAGCTGTCAGATTTTAACCAAGCCAAGCTGAGAGTAGAGTGACAACTCTGGCGGCGCCAGGAAGCAGGCATTATTCGCACTCGTTGAATGCAACACTCTGAAACTGAAAACGAATCAAGCCCAAAACGCACTTAGCACAATCTTCAATCGATTTCTATTTTCTTTTTTTAACAGGAGAGGGGGGGGGGGGTTGGTGCAGCACATGGCAACACAGCTCGACATCATTCAAATAGCTAACAAATTGCACTGTCGAATGCAATATTTTTGCTTTTAGCCATAATACCTTTTACATATGCCACGACAGCGCTGCTTGGGGAACGATGTCTAACGGCTGCTGATGCTGCTGCCTACCACCTGCTACGACTCTCTCTCTCTCCCTTTCTCTCTCTTCACGGTAAGTAAGTTGCATGCAAGGCTCTTGCTTGGGCCAGCTTGTTAGCATGAAATGTGTCTGCCGCCACCTCTGTCCCTGCTCTGCCTTCTTCTCCTACTTCCCTCTCTCTTCACTCTTTGCTTCACTCCATTTTCAGTTCTCCTCTGTCTGGAGATACCAAAGATGCCAGAGTGATAAATCCTTGTGGCTTTTTATTTCTCGTCCTCGTCCTCGTGTGGGTGTGACATGCTCTATGGCCACGCCCCCCCCACACTGCCTTTCCCTGCACCCGCCAGCTCGATGCGCATTGCATTACAAGCATAATAATTCTTACTGACAGCACTCGACGAGCTGTTGCGGGTAGCATCGCATCGCATCGTCTCGAGGCGAGGCAAGACGAGACGCGGGCTTCAATTCCTTCAGTTACTTTGCCGAATTAAGGCACACACGACACACATAATACCCTTATTGATAGGAATTGGTGGAGGTATATTTAATTAATAAAATTTTAATGTTTATTACAGAGATTTAATACAATTATACTGGCAATTATTTACTTAGCTTTTCCCTTTTTTAAAATGTTCTGTTCAATATAATTTCTTAGTGTTAATCAATTTTATAGTCATATCTATTACACGATATTTTGACCTTGTTTATTTATACATATTCATAAAAATCTTTCATGTTCAAACGTTAATTTTTTAACCATCTAATTCAATCTTCATAAACTTCTATATAAAATCTTCAAATTATTCAATATTATATGTATTGTACTCTTACACTTTTCAACAGCATCACTCATCTTCATAGAGCATACACACTTCCATTCCCGTTTTCAACTCAACTTTGCTTTATTTACTTTTTCATTTCTCTCTTTCTTTCCTTTTCCGCCCCAAACCCCCCGCGCATTCTTTTTGCACTTAGCGCCCAATTAAAGCAAAAGTTTCATTTCATTTTCATTTTGTATCCTTTTCTTTTCGTATTCTGGTTCTGGGTCTAAGCTTACAAAAAATTTACGCCTCGTTAATTTCAATTTAAGTGCAGACAATTTGAAAACAAAAAAAAAACAAAAAAAATAAAAGGAATGTATTCTTATAATATACGTTCGTACAGTTATAAAGCTGCATGAGTTGCGGCGGCGGCGGCTGCGTTTTAAAACTCCAAAGCGCAAATTAACAGTATCGCCAGCCCTTGAACCACCCACCAGAGGCGCACACACACACACCCACACACACACACATACGTACATTAGCTTTGGCATAAAAATGTATTTTATCGTTGGCCAGGAAACAGTTTTGCGGCAGCCGGAAAAGTTTCCACTTCCACTTTATTGTGGGCTCATTCTTATTCCTCTTTTGTAGCAGCCTTCTCCCTCTCTTTATCCCACCCTCTTTCTCTCTTTTTCTATCTATCTCCCTCTCTGTCTCTCTCTTCGGCAAAGAGTTTTCAACATGTCGCACCGCAAACAAAGTGCATTACATATTTCACTAATTAAAATAATGGAAAATACAATATTTGTAATTATTTACAGCGCAGTTTACTCTTCTCTTGCTGTCAGCTTTGCTTCGGCTTTTTTTTTTTTTTGGGTATCTAGGGGATTATCACATGACCCAGTGGTTTACTAGGTAATTTCAGGCAGCAGTTCTTTCTGTGTGTCTGTTTGTTGTGCAGTCGTTTCATCATTTCAGACTAATGAGGTCAGTCGACTGGGATTAAAATTGGCAAAGGAATATTTAGTATATCTTCCGAAAAATAATAAAATATTTAAGTATTCACAACACTTGCTGAAACTTCGCTTACAATACTAACCAATTTCATTGCAATGAACAAAGAAACCTTATCTCAAATTTATCTCTATTTTATATAATATAAATTACCAAATATTTCTATATTTAAATCATTTACAACACTTGCAAACTGTGCGCTCACCACACAAGATTAAACATGCCAATCAAATTCCAAGTTAAACCGGTTTACGGCATTCGGAGTTTATTAGCCAAAAAAAAAGGCTAAAGAAATGTGTTAACAAAAAAGAAAGAAACAAGTTAGAATTGTTTTTCAAGTGTTGACAATTGACTTACTGACTCTTAGCCCAGGGCAATGTGCACTTCAAAGAATTCGAGCAAGTCGTAGACAGACAGGGAGCCGGACAGACAAAAGTTAAGCGTGCGTAACACATTCAGCAACTCAAAAATCTGCCGACTTCAAGCAGTTGGCTTGACCACGTTGTTTTCCCAGTTAGCTCTGGGTCATTGACATTGACTCGACAAGTCATTTTTGGGCAAATAAAAGAAACTAACTTGAATGATTTAACAGAAAAATTATTAAAGCTTTTACATACGAAATGGAACACGTAAACTAACAAATTTCTTTATGTATTTCCCTGTTTATTTTAAGTATTATAGATGTATTTTATTATATTTGTGCTCTTTTATCTCTGTCTGTCTGTCTGTCTTTGTGTTTGTCCAACTATTTGACATATTTTGGCATTTTTCGTTTGATATTTGCGCCAAGTTTGTGTTACACTTCATTGATTGAAACGATGTGCTAAACGCTTTATGGTTTCGATGCGTAAATAATGTTCTGATGCTTCAAAGGTGTGTGGTAAATATAGCTGATGAATCAATGGGTGACAGGCAGAGAGAGAGAGGGAGAATCCTAACATATTTCTATGCTCTTCACCTAATCTGCTCCCCTTACAAACATACAACCTTTGCTACTCTATTAAAAATCCCTTTAACCTTTTAACTATGCACTGAAAGCCGAAAATTTGTTTGTTATAAAAAACAAATGATTTGCATGGTGGGAAAAACAGAAAAACATCATACAGTACATGCATATTGTATATATAATATATACACAACCAACATCAACGAAATTTTCTGCACATTTGAGCAGAAAATTATCGATTTTATATGCAGCAGCGCACAAAATGCAACATCAACTGGCAAATAGAGGGACCCGAAACCCCAAAGCGAATCCTCGTTGCCAAAAGGGAGGGAGGCAAGGAAGGAAGGGTTGTCAGTCAGCCAGTTTTTGGTGGAACTGAAATGATGCCCAGGCATCATCAGCTGAAAGGGAGAGAGAGAGGGAGAAAAAATACTGCGATGGCACAAATGGTGTTGCTTGTATCTGGGTTTGCTGCGTCCAAACTCGACGTCAAGTGTTTATAGCACGAATGCGAATCATGTGGCAAGAGAGAGGTAAAGGTGCTGCGGGGAAGAAGTGGGGGGGGGGTAACGAGCGGCGGCAGCTACTTTGCTTACTTTTCATTCAAATATTTTGATGTGTGTACTTAGCATGTGAGAGAAAGGGAGAGGGAAGGTTAAAAGGGAACCTCGTCTGAATTGATATTTGCTGCCTAGTTTGCTGGGCTTTCGCCGGGCTGCACTCGCTCTCTGTCGCTCTCTCTCTCCCTCCCTTACACTCCCCCACTGTATGTCTCTCACTGTGGTTCAATAAACTCGCGCGTGAATTTTCTATTTTACTTGATTTTTTATTGCCGTTTCGTTTAATGTTCAACATGTTTTACAATGTGCCATAGACAGCAGCAGCAGCAGCCAGAAAAAAGAATGAAAGAGACAGCAAGAACTGACAACATTGCGCCCAAAATGTGAGAGAGTGTGTGCGGGCTAAAAGGGCGAGGGCGAGGGCGCGGGCGGTGGCGAAGGCGTGGCGCTGCGTTTTATGTGTCAAACATTTTGTAAAGTGAAGTGGTTCGAGGTAGCAAGAGGGGCAGCAGAGATAGCACAAGAGAGAGAGAGATGGAGAGGGGGGAATAACAGCCTGTCTGGTTCCCATCGGAATTTCTGCGTTTTGTTTGAAGAGCCAGGCGCTATATGAGGAGTGCCAATGCTAGGCGGGGAAGAGAGAGAACCTAAAGGGTGCGCTAGGTGACTTTAGTCCAATAGATCGGTCGAATTGCCAAAAGCTGCCAGCATATTCTGTGACACTGTGACAGTGCAGAATTCACGCTATATACTAAAGGTGCTATATATCTAGCACATCTACATTTGTAGTATATATCTCTATATACTATACTATATATTGTATGTATCTCTGTCGTCATATCTATTTGTCATCCCGTCTCCATTCACTGTGCTGTCCCTTTATTAATCTTTCCAATTTCCTCCTGCTGGCTTTCATCTTCTTAGCATCTTTTCTTCAAGAACATCATTTCCACTTTGCTTTGCCCACCTACAGTGTTGCTCCGTCTCTCCCCACCACACTCCCTCTCCTGCTTCACATCAATTGCCACTTTGGTGTGACCTTTTTTATGCCAGCTAATTTGCTGTCATTTTGCTATGTACGAAACCACTTGGGCCCTTGGCATCTGCTATGGCTCCTTGACTTCCACTGCTTTTCCTCCTTCTTTCAGTCCCCCTTCTGCGCTACAGCACCTCCTGCTTACCTACGTGCATGCATTATATATCGATCAAAATTCAATTTGTGCCGCTTTTTTGACAACGTTTAAAGCAGAAAGAACAAGTAGACAAAAAAAAAGAAGAGAAAAAAATTAACTTTAATTGAAAAAGTTTACCACGCACTTTTTCGCCTCTGTCGCTTTGCTGCCAGCTTTTAATTTTTTTTCTTTTCCCCATTTCCCTTCTCACATTCTTCTTTATGCCAATTTTTTTTTTTTTTCAAAAAGATTTCGAGTGTGACTCGAGAGAAGCAAGGAGAGGGCGCAAGAGAGACCTCGAGCGGTTTTTAATTAACCTAATTTGCAGCTGAGCTCAGAAGTTTTCCTCATTATTTATGCTGAAGTTTTCACGCTCTCTGTCTCTCTCACTCTCTCTATCTGTCTCACTGTTCCTCACTCCACTTTTTTGTTAGGAAAAACGTTTGGTTGTCACTGCAAATCATTCATGTGTCACCTTGGAAAACTCTTGACGAGGAAAAACAATTCAGGGTCAGCAGTAAATCAGTATAATGCAAATACTTGAGAGAGGGAGAATTAAAAACAATAGAGGCAGAGCACTTTTTAAATACTTTTAAATACAAACTGTCATTTGTAAAGAGAGAGAAATATATTTGCAAATATTTTAAAGGCGAAGCAAACTTTTTTAACAGCAAAGTTAATGAAGCATTGCAAAATAGATTTATAAGAAATAGAGAATATACTGCAAAGGAAACACAAAGGAGGAAAAAATACTACGTGCATATTTTAAATACCATTAAATACCAACTAGCATTTACAAAGAGAAATAAAACTATTTTACATTTCTCTCATATCGACAACTAACTTTATTATACTCGTATATATATTTTCCAATATTCCTTTATTGAGTTCATCACAAACTTCTCAAACACAGCACAGACTCAAATTCTTTGCAAACTTTGTTTTTCTATATACAGTCGTAGTACCCCCAACAAGTTGGGAGACTGGACAGAACTTGTCGCGGTTGCTGTCATCCCCGGGAAAGAAGATACTGACTTTTACTTCATTTCCTGTGCTGCTTTTCTTCTTTTGAGCTGTTGCGCTGTTGGTTCCGTCGTCGCTTCGCTCAGTTCAGTGCAGTGCAGTTCAGTTCCGTTCACTTAAGAGGGGAAGGAAGGAGAAGAGGCTAATGTTTGACTCACTTAGTGTCAACTTCAACACAATATTACCCCCTACCCCCCACAATTCTGTCAAACAAGCAATGCCCTTTGAATCTGCGTTGTCCATCAATATGAGGCAAGCCAAGTTCGACTCGACACACAACTCAAGTCAAGTTCAGTTTGTTCTCTCTTTCGCTCAACACAAATTGTGTTTGTCTCTCTCCCAAAAAAAGGGGGGAAAACTTTGTTGTTGTTTTGTAATTGAGAGCAGAAGATAATAAACTTACGAGTTGCCACAGACGAGTCGCACAGAGTGGCAAGTTGCCAGTTGCAGTGGCAAGCTGCATCTAAGCGTTAAGTCTTACGGCCATAAACCGAAGCTGTTGGACATCATCTGGCTTTCTATCTCTGGCTCTAACTGTGACCAACACAAACACACATCCACACACACAACTACACACACATGTTCTTGTTAATAACTCGACTCGAAATTGAAACACGTGCTGCAATGGCTTCGTGCCACGCCTCGCAAAAGTCATAATTAACCCAAAGTTTGATTTTCGCAAACGTTGACAGAAAATTAATTAAAAAGAGAGACCGAGAGGCCAAGAGAGAGGGAGAGAGAGCGAGAGGGGGGTAGTGCTGGAAATGCAATTGGTATCGAAGCTGCCGATTGCAATTGCGATTGAGTTAAGCACATTAAAGTTGGCCAAAGAGTCCAACGCTGCAGATTGGGTCATTATGAAACAAAGAGCTGCAGTTGGCAGCAGGTAGAATTGGATATTGTAGGTGTGTGAGAGAGGGAAAAAGAAGAGGGAGGGTGCGCCAGTGTGTGTTTAATTTTCTTTGTCTGGCAAGTGTTTTTAATTGCTTTTAGACGAAAGAATTTCCACAAAGTTTATAGCGAGTTTATGGGAAAACAAAACTAATACAGAACAAGGTTCAAAGTGTTGTTTAAAGTCTTCAAATATTGCAGACATCAAATAAAGTTGAATTCCTTTTACGTTTGTTGAATAAAAGAAATTATTTCAAGTTATTAACACTCAAATCTGTCTAAGTATTGTCATTATTAATTCAAATAAATCATAAAAATTTTCCCCTCCAGCTGTTTTACTGTTGCATTTCCTTATTAGCTCTGTTGGACTCTCTCTCTTTTTCTCAATCCTCCGTTGCATAGATTTCTCCATGCATCTTGCTCTAGTTTTCACCTGACCGAAATAGCGAACCCAAAAGATAACTGACTGTGGAAATAATTCGCAATCTCAGGCATTCTTTATCTGTCTTTCTCGAAACATAGCTGCACATGCACCTGAGCATGAACTCGTTAAGACAACTGGCAGGAAAAATCACATTTCCACACACGCACCCAACACTCTCTCACACACATACACTCTCTCTCTCACACATCATGAAGATTTCGTGGTATCTAATTTTCTGCAATTTTCACTGCATCTACCAACGACGACGACGGCGACAGCAGGAGAAACAACTGTGAAAAAATTCTCTGCAAAAAAAAGAAAAGCTAGCAAGAAAATCTTCCTCAACTTCCCACTCTCTCTCTCTCTCTCTATCTTCTTCTCTCTTCCTCCAGTCAACACAAAGCAACGTTGCAAATTTCTGCAATTTTGCACGCAGCGCAACGCGCGGCGAACATAAAAATAAATATTAAAAATAAATTAGAGCTACCTGCGGCTTTTATTAACTTTTAATTTATGAAAAGCGCACAGGAAAAACCTCACACAATTGCGCGAAAATCCACACGAATACATATGTAAGGGAAGTGCGGGGGGGAGGGTGGCGAGAAAAGACAAGCAACAAGCAAGAAAATAATGCAAGCTAAGCGGGAATACACAGCAAAAGAGGAAGCAGACTACACAACCAGCAAAGTCATGTGTCTATGTGTGTGTTTGTGTGTGTGAAGAAACATATGCACCAGCACATAATAACAGACACACTCCAGGGTGCAGCAAACACACACAGACACACACACCTTATGAGTCGACTCGAGTGAAGAGAGCGACAATTGAATGCTCTAATACGCACAAGATAAGCTTTCTCATTTCCATTTATCTGAGATCTCAAGAATCATTGAGAAGAAAGAACTTGAGACGTGCCGTAAAGATTTTGACAATTAGATAGTTTCAGTTAACTGAGGAGCAACACTTGTTTAGCAAAGAAAAAGAGAAACTAGAAGGTATATGGATTATAAGAGAATGATATGATAATAATCTTGACTATATTCATATTTATGGTTTCTCATAACATATTTAATATCGTATTTAATCTAATATTTATTATAGACTAACTTATGACGTATTATATCATTATATTATTCGTATTATATTCACATCATATTCTATACTCTTTTTATATTTACTGTAAACTAACTATATTATATCATATTACTTTAAAATATATTATATATTAATAAACTTGTCTTTCTAATCGTAATATAATATTGAATCATTTTACATTACATTATATTTCCTTTCTCTTCTACATTATTTTTTAACATCACACCCTGCAACATTGTCTTCTCTCTCATATCTCATATCTATATCTCTCTTATTATCATGTAATACTCTATACTCTTTATACTCTTCAACGACCCCACCTGATCTCTGATTAAAAACATGAGCTTTTCCAGCTAATTTCATAGAAAGTTGCGTGCTTTAATTCACGGAATGTGCTTCAGAAGCAACAACTACAGTAAAAGCAAAAAAAAAAGAAATACTATAACAACAGCAACAAAAACTGCAATTACAGCAACAAAAAGAAAAACAACAACAGCATGCAGCGATGCATAGCAAAAATGTAGGCACTTGTAGGCTTTACAGAGCACACACCCCCCTCCCCAGCACACCCCTTGCCTTCCACCCACCTATAGTCATTGCAACCACTTGCAGTTCCATAAACCATATCCGCCCAGAGGAGTAGGTAGAGGAGGAGGAAGATAAGGAGCAGAAGGAAAAGATGAGGAGCAGCCAAAGATGATGCACTTGAGTTGCGTCAGTGGAGCAGAACCAAGAGCAAGTCGACGTTAGTCGGGCCACTTGGAGAGAGGAGTCAAGCAAGGCAAGAAAGGGGGGAGGGGGAGGGGGGGTTATAACTATGTTGGCAAGCTCAAGAGAGCCTCAAGCGCCATGAGACAATTTGTACAACATTTAAATGGTAGAGCTGAGGCGCTGACGAAGGTCCTCAAAGGCGTAGAAAGCGCAGCGAGAGGACCACACAGGCAGTGACACAGAGAGAGAGAGAGAGAGAGAGAGAGAAGGTTAGTAAGAGAGGCCAGATAATGGCAGTGAGACACATGCAACAAGAACAGCAGCAGCAACAACAACAACAACAAATTTGTACGACAATTTAGAAAAAGAAGCAGGCAAAAAACTAAACTCGAGGGCTCATCATAAGTACAAGTTCATTCTTTCCTTCTTCTCACTCTGTTTCGTATTACTTCTTAGTTTTTCTTTTGCATTTTCTACTGCTTCTTCTTCTTCTTGTTCTTTTTTATTATTATTTTGAAAAGCCTCTTGTAAGTCGCCTGAAGCGCTTTTCAGTGTTTAACTTGTGTGTGAAGTTTTCAAGTTGCCCCCCTCTGCCGCTGCCTGACTGACTTTGCCCAGTTGCATAGACAGATCATTCAGCCAGTCAGTCAGTCAGTCAGTCAGTGAGGCGAGCAGACCATCAGTCTGTCAGCCAGTCCGTCAGTCAATCAAGCACTCTGCTGCGAGCCATTTAAAGATGTCCGAGACAGTTGTATTTGTGCCGATGGTGGACGGGGGGAGTAAAAACGCCTAGCGACAGCTGTCCATATGGTTATTCAGCTTTAAACAGGTCAACAAAAGCTGCAAAACAAGCTGGAGACAGTGATGGCCAGCATGGCAGATATAGTTAGCTGCCTAGATATGCCAAATGGTGTTTTACAGTTTGAAGTTTAAGGCAATAATCAACTTGGAAAGTTGAAACACGAGTTTGCCAAAGAAAAGAAAAAACAGTTGGCAGAGAGTGAGAAAGAGATTAGAAATTGAGTTGGTGTATTGAGAATATTGATTTACTATAATATCTAATAATATAGATATAATCCTTAGATCAGTATTACGGTTAATTCTTTACAAATTGTAAACAACTTTTTATACAGTCAAAATTTACAACAATCTACAGGAAAATTCGCCATGTAAGCTTTGGCTTTGTTGTAGCCTAATGAGCTGTGTGCGAAGTGTGTGTGTGTGAGGTGTCTGCGTATGTGTGTTTGAGGTGTGTGCAAACTGTGTGTGTGCATTCTGCATGCATTTTTCAGGCGCATAAATCACTCAATTGGAAAATGCCCACACAGCCGCTTGCCGCCAAACCGAACTGCATTGAGTGAACCCCCCCCCCACCCTTCGTTCCTCACACCTTTAGCTATCTTTTCCTCCCCCCCTCCACCGATTTCCCCCTTGTGCACCATAATTCATAGGCTGCTTAAGCCGCTAGTCATAAATTTACTGCACACACATTAATTAGGCCCACAGCCACAACCCTAAAGATACTCGTTGGCAGTACCTTGCTATCTGGTAGTTCTACGCGCTCTACCTGGTACCTTTGGCTATCTATATCTATACTCTCTGCTCATTGCGCTCTCTTCTCTCTGCTCCTCTTCGTTTGCAGCTTGCAACTCTTCTAATAGACAAGCCGCCGCTGGGCAACCATCGGTTCTGGCTTATGGATTCTGCTGCTTATGGTTGCGCTACCTTCTCTCTACTCCTCCTCCTTCTCCTCCACCACCTTCTCCCATCTCAATCACTATCTGGTGGTGGTGCTGCTGCTGCATCCATCCACAGGCTATCCCCAGTTGAAAATGACTAATGTGTGCTCATTAGTCTTGACCAGACATTGGGGAACCTCGTCGTCGTCGTCGTAAATAGTACGCGAAATGTGCTCGGGAAACCGGACTCACCGATAGCTCCTTCAGTTACCTCCTCCCCCCCACCTGCTTAAGCTTCCCTTTTCAATGGCTTTTTTTTTTGTTTTCTGTTTAGTAGAAAAAGTGTGTGTGCAGAAACTGTGCAACAATTACGCTCTTGCTATATGTGGGATACATATATAAAGGAGTATAAAAGGGATTTTGGCATATAATCAATCAAATTGTCAATCAATCAATGCAAACTAACAACAGCAACAACAACTGAGACAAACAAAAGCACACGCAATCAATGTGAAAATGTTTGAAAACGAAATTGAAATGGACAACAAAATTGTGGGCCAAGCTACAGCGATACTGGGCAGCGGAACATGTTGAGAGAGAGAGAGCTTAGGGGGTTAGTTGAAGAGTGTGTGACAAGAAAAACAACAGCGACACCAACAGCAACAACAACAACAATGAACGGAAATAATTAGAAATACAGGAAAAAGGGGGGAACCGACTCTAGATATTTTGTTACTTTTTTGTTGGGAGGAAGAAAAATAAATGATATACGCAAATCCAAATAGAAATCGAAATCTAAAATAAAAATTGATTACAAAACCCCAAAGTGCAGAGAGGGAGAGCGAGAGAGAGACAGAGGGAGAAAATACAGTTACCCACAAAATATATATGGCAAACATTTCATTTTGGAGTTTGGTTTTGCAGAGTTGTAGCAAGAATTTATAAACCATTTTTCCAATTTGTAATTAATTTGAATTCTGGGAAATAATATTTCTAAGACGCTACAGAAAATACTGATAAGTTATCGCAGTTGCAACTTCTTAAAATGTAAAAACAATTTTTCAAATTCGAAATTTCGTTCAATTCTGAGAATAATAAATATATTGCCAAGATGCTACAGAAAATACTGCTAAGTTATCGCAATGGCAGCTTCTCAAAAGCTTAAAGAATTTAAAAACAATTTTTCAAATGTTCAATTTCATTCGATTCCGGGAAATAATATTCCCAAGATGCTACAGAAAAAACTGATAAGTTATCGTAATTGCAACTGCTTAAAATCCCGTTTTTTGACCGAAACAAAGCAAAAATATTATTATAAGTATTTTATGAGTCAGTGCAACAAGTTCAGTGCAAAGAACAGACATGAAATATTTAACATAACCTATAAAACACATATCCAACAATATGAGGGTCTTGCCCATTGAGCATTACGCATTACACTCTTATCTTACACCATTTTATGACGTAAAGGAAAACTTTTCGAAAGAAATATAATGTACGGGTACACGTTTTTCACTCGAATATTGTGCTTATTATGGGGTACTCTACACAGTTCATTTTGCTATTTTGAAACTTACAATATGCTCCTTTAGCTCTTTGCGTATTGGTCCCAACCATTGATGTAATCCAATGTAACGTTTTTGCACCATTTTCAAGGCGGGTGCGCCCTGGGCGTAGGGCCCGCCTAAAAGGGCGCTGGCAGTTTCTAAAACCACCATTTTGTTATCGTTAATATTAATATTTGTTGTAATTATTTCACTGTTGTTTCTTTGTTGCGTCTTGTTTTTTTACACAGCACACTTTATCCGGCCTCTGTATGTGTGTGTTTATATATCCGGCGATAAGAATATGCCACAATATCAAGCCCGTATTTCTTTATAAATACACGTATATCAACTTTGAGTTGAAAAACTTTGGTTTCTGATTTTTTATTTTTTATTGCAATGTGATTAACATTGGTGCATAGTTGGATTTGGATTGTTGTTGAGAAATTGAATTTCTTATTTGCACCTCTTTGGGTTATGGGGTTTACGGTTGGTTTTAGACGAGCCTCACACTGGGAGTGCGTTTCAATTAATTTTAAGCCGCATTCGTCAAACGTGCCTCGCTGGCCACAAGAGCGATATGTGCGTGTGAGGAAGCAGCAGCAGCAGTTTCCCCTCAGATGAAGATATACACGGTATGCTCTTTATATGTATATGAATCTCAATATGTACATGTACGCGCGTACGTGTGCGTATAATCTGCACCTTTAATCCTCACACGAGAACTGGCGACGACGATGACAACAGCGACGATGTTTTCGATTTCAATTGCATTGGGGAAATCCTTAAAATCAATTAAACGACACGCGCACAGCACAGACAACAATCGGAATATCTTTCATTACTTTCTTTCTTAGAGGCACACCATATAATATTGTATATATTTATTATTTTCAATTTATTCTCTTATGGTAAAGAAATCTGTATTATTATTATTGCACTCAGAAAACACTCACAAAAACTGCACAATAATAATATTTAGTATCATTTATATAGATGATAATACGAATAATAATAATGATAATAACACGACGACGGCGAATACGATAATTTTTTTGAATTCGAGTTGAGTTTCAGCTTGGTTCACGACTCAGAAAACGTTACGATTAACGGGTAAACGACGACGACGATGGCGAGAATACGCGAGAGTAAGATACAAATACGGAAGAACGAACCGCACTGTTCAAAGTTCCATCGCGAACTGATTTTCAAGCTGCGATACGAATTGTTCCGAACCGAAATGAAACGAATAAGACAAACGAGGCACGACGAACACGAAAACGAACACGAACATGAGTAAACACGAATGAACGAGCCGGCAGAGGAGAGCTGCTCGTGTAAACGAACGAAACGAATGCAATTGCTGCCGAAGCAACAGTGGTTTGCAATAAGATAAACGAGTTACTTATAATGTTTATAAGATAAATTTGATTGAAAACATTACGAACTAATCACGAACATATAAAGCTAAACTACAGAAGGATAAATCACTTATTACCTTCTGCATTTGCTTAGTTTTTCGACCTTTTCTACTTTGCATATTTCTATATCTTGCCACACTGTGCATCGCTCTCTGTTGTAGTAGAAGAGAGCGCAACACAGTGGCGGCAATTCGTGGAGAGTTTACTCAGCGCATTGCGAAAAACACTTGTTGTTGACATTCTGATGAGGCGGCAGAGCACACCCCAAAAACACCGAGGCGAGAGAGAGAGAGCAAGAGAGAGTGTGCGGGAGAGCGTGAGAAAACTGTTGCGCGCATTGCGCTCTCTTCTCTTTAAACTCTTATACACCGTCAGTGCACAGCATTGCCAGCATGTTTGTTGTGTATTGTGTTGGGTCGCGTTATGTGTGTGGAAAAGCGCAGTTATCTTTTGTTGCATATCTTGCAATTGGTCATGAGGTTAGCCAAAAGAGACTTCTCTCTGGCCACTGTGCAGGCTTGTGGGTGTATTTGTGTTTATTACTTTTTGTTGTAACTTCCGTCAAATGTTGGTAAAACTTAACAGGTTGCCCAAAAGTGATATTTGAGAGGGAAAAAGCACCTAAACTGATATGGAAACTTCGAGTTTGTGGATTGAAACTCAATAGAAGAAGTGTTCAATATCAATATTATGAAAGTTTACATATATTTAATATCTGAATTAAAGAATATGGTGAGAAATTTCTAATAGAGATAAAAAAAAAATTGTTCTGAATAAAACCAATTAAGAATAATTTCATCTTATACAATTCCGAAATACCTACTAAAATATTTTATACATAATATTTTATACCTAAGATTGAATTGAAGATTTTTTCAATATCAATATTAAGAAAGGAAATGAAAAACAAATAAATTTAATATCTAATTTGAAAAATATGATGAGAAATTTCTATAAGAATTTAAAAAATTATTGTTCTGTATAAAACCAGTTAAGAATATCTTCATCTTATACTCTTAACAATATTCTATTCCAAACTACCTGCTAAAATATTAATATATATATAATATTCTATACCTAAGATCTATTAATAACTTCCCCACACATTTTCAGCGCTACAGTTATAACCATTTAACGGCATTTTAATACTTCATCATCCATCAAAAGGCTTGTCAATGTCAGCTGATATACCCCACCAACACACACACACGCACACGCACACAGCACCAGCCACAAGTAGCCAGATCGTGCTAACCCAATATTAAGTTCATTAATTATACAAAACTAGACGACATGTCGTCAGCACGTCTAGTTGTAGTTGTTGCTGCAGGAACAAGTCTAATGACGATAGCCAAATAAAAAGAGAACCCAAAAATAAAAAAGAAATGAAGAATTACAACACTACCTTCTGGCCTGGCACTACCTTCCCGAACTGAGCCTGCTCTGATGATATGAAATATTGTGTTAGGTAACGTTGAACCCATGTGGAGTTTGTTGACTTCTGCAACAAAGTGTGACTAAACAAATTAAGCCGAGAACTAGGCGGGCATAAGCGAACTGAGACTAAAACGAGAACGAATAAAGACAAGACAAGACAAGCAAAAAATGGAAGAAACCAAAAAAAAACCTTATAAGGCTCCAAAACAAAACTAACAACAACAGCAACAACAATAAGGCGTTAAATTACATATTAAGCTTGGACTCTCAAGCCAGGCCCATACCATGCCACACCATGCCATACCATAGCTATCTGTGGAGTGTCAAAAGAAGGCAGATAATAATAACAACAACAGCAACAACAACAAGCGAGACGATTTCATGCACGAGAACATGAAATTGAAGGAGGCTGCTGCTGCCTTCTGCTGCTGCCTTCTTCGGCCTGCTGCGCTGCCTTTAAATCTCTCATAAGCTGGGAAATTGTTTGTGTGTGCGCGCAACATGATGGAAAATCATCATCATCATCATCATAATCATCAGCTGCAACAACAACAACAGCAAGTACAGCATGTACGGCATTGTAGACCGCATTACAATGTGAACATTTCTATGCGGTCATTTTCCAAGCAAAGCCAGTGGAAAAAGAAGTTCATCAACTTCTAACGGTAAACAGCAAAGAGTTTGTCGTGTGTGTGTTGCCAACAACATGTTGCTAGCAACATTGCAGCAGCAGCAGCAACAGCAACAGCAGTAGCAACAATAATTAAACGTTTGTTGTCTCAGTCTCCCTCTCTGTCTCTGTTTTTAGCGCACAAGTTCAATGCACGACAATCACATGAGAAATTAGCACACAAGCAACTAGCAACAGCAGCCGCAACAACAACAACAACAATAGCAGCAACAACAACTCGTTTAAGCCGCCAACGAAGCTTATGCAAACTAAGACAGCAGGCAGGCAGGCAAAAAAGAAGCTAAGAGAGCCAACGAGAGCGCGCTCTCAACTTTAACTCTGCTCTCTCATCTCTCACCTTACCTCACCTCACCTCGGCAATGACATTCAAAAAAGCTGCAAGTCAAGCTTAGAGACAAGAGCCCAGCGAGCCATATCCCTCCCTCTCTGTCCCACTCACACTAGCATATGCTGTGTTCCCGTCAAACAGCTTTGAGTTCGTTCACCGCACGCGACGCAACAGCGAAGCCAACTGCGGCAGCGACGGCGACAGAGTGTTCTCAAATCTAAGCACATGTTGGTGTGTGTGTGTGTGCGTTTGCTTGGCCTAAAATTTTTTCACTGCCGGCCACGACCTGCCTAACTGCACAACAAGTTTGACTCGGGTTCGAGGGTGACAAAGACAGCCTCAGTTGGCAAAGGAGTATGAGAAAGAGAGAGAGACAAGACCTATAAGAGCTCAGCCTGAGCTTGTTGTAACGCTGCGCGATCGTCAAGATGTTAATCTCTCTCTCTCTTTCTTTCCCTTTCTTTCTCAGACGCTCGTTAGTGGCGCTTTTACATGCTGCCAAAGTTAACTCTCTTCCGCCCTCCCCACCCATCTTCCTTTAACTTTGTTCCTTCTTCTAGCTCTGCCTTTAGATGGGCAATTAGTTGTGGTTGCTGTTGTTGTTGCTAGTTCTGGTTAGATTAATTAAAATTAGTACATGTCTGTGTCAATTTGTCAACTCGTTTATTAAGTCTAACAAGGCCTATAAATATTGCCCCCGAGAGTATGTACACTCTTTACATGCACATTTTATCGATAACGATAACGATAACTAGTACAACATGAAGCTGTGTTGTATATTCCTTCTCTTTTTTTTTCTACTCTAACAATTTCAATTCGTTTTGCAAAAAAAAAACATCTGTGAAGTGTCCAAGCAGACACGAAGGCAATGAAGTTTCAAGTGTAGCATGTGTGTGTGTGGGGGGAAGAGTGTGTGTGGGGGGAGTGTGTGTGGGTGTGCAGAAGAGTGTGTGGCAGGGGGAGAGCATGTGATGAGCATGTTTGCAAATGTAGGTCTGCCGCCACTTGACGATGCTGTCATACACTCTCGTATCAAACTATTTATTGCTTCTTCTTTTTTCTCGATAGGTAGTCAGCATGGAATTGGGTTCGGCCTAGATGACTATTGAAATGCGCTACGTGTTTGGGGTGAGCATAGGGTAAGGTATAATGGATATATCATTTATATTAAAATATATTCAACTGTGTTGTTCGTATTTATCCCTTAAATATTCTCCTTAGGTTACTAATACTCGTTGTATTTATAATCCATAACAAATTTGTTTTAAATTCGTTCAATAAAAACCTTTCTTTAAACATTCCTTATAACTTCCTCTATAGCATTTACAGATTTATGCAATATCCCTTCTCACTCTCATTTATTATATTGTTTTCTTACTCTTTCTTAACTTTATATTGCATTACAACTTCCCTGGCACCGCAACTACACCGACCTCACAATTGTCATGTCGTCAAGGTTCCCAACTAAATTGAATTTATAATAGTTGACTACGTAACCTCACAGTGTCAGCACCCACACCCACACACACACACAAACACTTGACAACGAAAGAGAGAGAGAGAGAGAGAGAGGGCTACACAATTGACAAGAATTCTGCATTCATTTCCCCAGAGTTCAGAAAAATGTGACGAAAATTAATTAAAAATCAATTTGAATTTGATTGTTGACTGCGAACTGTGTGCACAAACTGTCTACCCTCCCTCCACCCCTTCCTTCTCTATGAGCATTCCCAGTTTTTTCTCTATTTTCTTTTTTTTTGTCATCCGCTGCTCAAATCCATTTATATTATCAACTTATTCTCATACTATTTGTGTATTCGGTACAATCTTTGCCATCACACGAGAGTTAATTGACATTTGTACAATGTAAATTTCTGACCCCAGGTAGATTCGTATCTAAATTACCTATCAAACAATCAATAACAAGTTTAAACTATATACCGAGTTTAAGCACTTTCCTTTGCAGGGTATTGCCAGGTTGAGCTTATAGTTCTTGTCCAGTTTTTTATCCGACTTTTTCAATTATGCACACAACATTGCTATTGATTTCATTTGTTGTTGTCAACAGTATGTGGGAAAAACAATTTTAAATTCAATTATACCTAAAAGGAGGAGTACAACAAAACTCTGGGGTGCCTTTTTCCACAATTTCACTTTATATTATATATATTTATATATTTTTTAATTCAATTTCAGTTCCATCAATCGCATTTTTTGTCTATCGCGCGATTAATGTGAAATGTAGCTTGAAATTAAAATTAGCCAGTGCGAAATATATACGATGCGATGATGATGGCAACCCTCTAGTTGACTTTGACTGACATTTTCAATGGCAAATTGCAATTAGGGTTGCCAAAACACGTAAAAATGAATTGAGAAAAACGTTAACTATCAATTTATTTGCCAGCTGGAAGGCAGCCAATAAATAGAAACAGACAAGCCGACACCGATTCGACATATAAACAAGTATCCAATAAAGAGAAACAACAATACTACGAATATATTGTGATAATGCACGACGACGGCGACAACAATGAAAAGTCAGTGTGCAATGAAAAACCTTTTACTTCAATTTAATTAAAATCGACACACAAAAAATATGTGTCAACAAAAGCAACGAGATGAGAATATTTAAAAAGGAATAGATATACAGAAAAACTCCACAAAGAATGTTGCAAATCTTGCACTGTTTCAAAAAATAAGTTGGTCACTCTGCATTGTTCTTAAAATATAAGTGAGTCTATCTTATTCATCGACTTTAAAGTACTTCTGACAAATCGTTTGAATGCAACTTACATATTTGTCATGATATGACTAAACTTCTTACCCAAATTCTTTTCAAAAGCACTTCAAATGCATTTTAGCATGACTAAGGTGCCATTCTTGGCCTAAAAATAGTCTGGCAACACCTTTTTATTACTTCAAAGTACAGTCATGCACAGACTGACTTAAATAAGTACTTCAAATAGTAATAGCCAAAGAAGAACTTCACATTACCTGCAAAGAAAGAATAAAATAAAATAGAATTAGTAAGTGTTATACAAAGGTATAATCCCTTTGTATAATAAATTATCCATTTTCATTATACGAATTATAAGCATTAAAGACATACGGATTAAAAAATCTCAGGTAGCTAAGCGAACAGAGTGAGAAAAAGTGGAAAATGTAACAGAGAAACTGAGTGGAAGAGTGCAGCCCAAGGTAAAGCAAAATGTCGACCACAAAAGCTTCTGTGCTGCTCTTCTTCATATTATCTTTCTCATTATTTTATACACATTTTTTTTCTCACTCGTTCTCTGCCTTTCTTCTTCTTCTGTGATGGCTGGATGTACTTTAAGTTCATTAAAAATTACAACGCACTTAAAAAATTTGCTCACTTATGCCTCATTTAACCAAATTAAAAGTAAACACGAGACGAAATTGCCAACGTTTATATGCTATATATTTAGTTATTAGATCTGAGATCTGTAGAATGCATTAGCCATAAGTTCTCATTATCATTCCTATATTATTTTCTTTGTCAACTTGTATTATCGTTGTATCCACTTATTAATTTCTGCCTCATTCTCTTCCCCTCTCTTTCTTTGCTACTTGCTTGCCTGCTCGTTACAATATGATTAGCAGCAAACAAGCTGAAGGACCCCCAAAAAGGGAACCCATTGCTGATGTCACCAAGTGCCATCAAATAGACCGTGACAAACCATTGACCCCTTGTGACACACTGTTTTCAGATAGGTAAGACAGACAGAAGGACTAAGACTATGAGAAAATCTTATAGACTGCATAATTTGCTGACTCAACTTATTTGTCTAAAGATATACGAAGTTAGTAGTGCTCTATTCTATGAGTAACTAGAGATATACTTAAGTTTGAGGCCAAGCTTAGTTAAAGAATCATTTTCTTTTACTAATGTAACCAACATGAATAAAAATATATATATGTCTCCCATTTTGTCCCAGTTCCAGTTCCCTACAAGTTAATAATTTACCACAAAAAGTGCATACCACATTCATCTATGCCCAACTTCAGCCTCTCGCAACCTTTTCTAAACGTTATCTTAGTTCGCAATGGACTGAGAGAACTCAGTGAAGCGCCTTCGACTTTAATAACTTTAAGCAGCTACGGTCAATTTAATTTTCATGGCTGGCAGCAGTCAGCAAGCAGTAAGTAAACGGCAAAGGAGTAAAGTATAAACACACACTCCCACACACACACACACACACACACACACAGAGAGCCCACAGAGGAAGGCAAAGTTTCACAGTCACATATCCTCGCAACCAGGCGACAATTTGTGCAAGCATATGGCGGATAGGGGAGTGAGAGGAATAGGAAAAGGAAACTTGAAAGGAAAACTTGATTATAAAGCGATGACTTCACACATTGCTGTACGAAGGACATAGGACCTATAATTTTCATGCTGCTGCGCAAAGCAAAGAGGACAACACAGCAAGACGACGACGACGACGACGACGAAAAAAGGATAGCCAGGACTAGCTGGACACACAGCCGGAGAAACCCCAGGACACTCACACACAAACACAGGGGGAGGGGACCACAGAGAACAGGCACGCCAGCTGCTGGGGCAAGGACATTGTGCAAACAGAGGCGTGTAGATTCTGCATGGCGTTGTAATTTAATACTTTTCTAATATGTAGTTGTCTCTCCAGCTGCCTGCCTCCTTCACTCTCTCCTTTTCTCTTTCTCTCTCTCCCTCATTCGCTTTCTCTGTCTCTTTCTGCTTGCGTGTGACTTTTCACAAGAATTTTAATAGAATTGGTAAACTGAGTTGGGTAGAGGCGCATCGTGATTAGATGCCCCAAAAGTAGGCAGTGAATTTTTGGGGGAAAAACATACTGTTTGCTCTACGAATGAGTCTTGCTCTCTCTTTCGCTCTCTCTCTCTCTCTGTCTTTCTTGTGCAGATTGACAGTAATATGGGTCAGAATATCGCAAGTATGAACGGTTAAGCAAGTTCTGCTAAAGAAGCAGCCGTTTCGAGCTCGAGTCAACAAGCTTCTCTCCATGGTTTATTTAAGTGCTCCAAGGCAGAAGGAAAATCAAATAGAAATTCTCTATAAAGGCGATAAACAAATACGCGTCAAGTTGAGCAAGTTTTATTCGGTTATATAGGGATGATAAAAGGCATATATTGTATAAAAAAGTCGGGCTTGAATATACTTGTATAATGTTGGTATTTAAATCATTTTAAAATTTTTAATTCGGCAAAGAAAATATAAAATTTTATATATTTTATGAATATACAAAAAAATTACGGCTAAATCAAGTAAGAATGAATACATTGTCATCAAAATGACCTTCCAAACTGAAGTACCTTAATTTCTGAAAGAGTTACAAGTGTTGCAAGTCGCAACAAAGTACTGTAAAAAAACTAAAGCAAATCTCTTCGGTTTCTACAAAAACAGTAACTAACAACTGTCATCTGCCTGACTTTCTCTGTCCCCAATCCCATTGGACCTTTATTATATTATGTTCAGCATTTGCACAACATTCAAAAACGTTTTCCAGCACTTTTTTTGTTGTGTGTGCAACACTGCCACTAACACCTAATTTGAAACTACAAGCTCTAATTAATTTTAACTACTTGCAGATGGTTCCCAAGTCTCACCAGCGCTGTCACACCTGTAATAGCTGCTGTAGTTGGGGAGTGAAAAAAAGTAAAAAAACAAACTTTTTTTTGGCGTCCTGGCACTCGATGTGTACTGCTGTCCCTGTTTGTCGAAGTCTCTCTCTCTCTATCCCGTGCTCCCAAAGCTTTTAGCATACATATTAGGATAGAGTTTACACGTAAACGTACTTCATTATTATCCCGGCGAGTGTGTCGCATGCACAAACATGACAAACTTCCCCAGAGAAACCACTACGACTGCGACTGCGACAGCGACTGCTCTCTTTGCACACAAGAGAGAGAGACAGACAGACAGGGGGGAGTAAAGATGGGGGTTTGCCAGGAGGGGGTCTAGAAAAAAATAAATACATTAAAATGCCAGCGGGTAAAATGAAGATACAAACAAACGCATTAATACGTGACGCTGAAACATTATTAGAAAATGTGTCTCGACGTTGGTTACTTGCCACAGCAGCAGCACGAGGGCACTCAGTAAAGGAGCAATAGAAGGGTGTAGACGGGGGAAGGACTTTAGGTGGCGCCGCCCATAGTACGTGCGTCTATGAAGAGGGCTCCCATTGAAGCAGCCTCTGTGCAATATATTTTAGAATTTTTGCACTTGCAGAATGCGGCTCGCCCGGATGCGGGTTCACTTTGCGCTCGCTTTGCTTTGCCACGGGTTGGGGCACAGTTTTTGGCTTTAGGGTAGAGTAGGAGTACAGAGTGCTGGGTACGTCTTGCGTGGGGCCTTTGCCACTGTCATGTCTGCGCGTACTTTTAATATGAATTTAGTCCTTTAAGTCTCCGCCGATTCGCCTGACTGTCTGTTCTGCCCTGGCTTTCGCCCCGCCTGCCAGTTTGCCAGTATCTTGTCTGCTCGCCTAAGCCTTTGCTGCTTCCACTCCCTCTGTTTCTCTCTTTCTACTTCTGCTTTCGCTATTTCCTCTTTTTCTTACGCCAATTTGAGCTTTGGCCGTGTGGCGCACGTTTGTTCAATATGTCAATATTACACGACGTTGGCCATCCTGAGTGGCATTACTTTTCCAGTTCCCAGTTTCCCTGTTTCCATCGTGCTGCAAAGATGCGGCTGCTTGTTGTAAGTGACTTAATCAAATAACTTTGCATTCGCAGTCTGTATGAAGAGCAGAATCCCCCGTCCCCCTCCCTGTGCGCTTTTCTACAGCTAGAGAAAATTCTTCTTTTTTTCCCTTCCTCTCTTTACTTTGGTTTTCTCTGCTTGCACTTTGCCATTTTCTTTACGGCGTGTTTTGTGCACCATTAAACATGACTTTATTTTTGGCTTTTCTCCTTCTTCTCTCACTTTTTGGCAAATTGTCGCCAGTAGCTCTTTCTCCTCCCCTCACTTGCACCATTTGCTTGTTTCTCTACTGCGCCCTTCTGCTGCTGTGGCAAGTAACACGTCGCAGCACGACAAGGCATTAACTAGACCGAAGGATCGTGTGAAGCGTCGCTGCAAACGAGTTAACTGAAGATTGTTTTTCGCTTCTTGATAATGAGGTGTGAGATTGAATTGCCAACTGATAAGATTGAGTGACGAATAAATGGAGAGGGAAACGAAAAATTAAGTGGTGTGAACAAAAAACAAAAGGGGAAAGGTTTTGAAAAGAGAAAACAAATCAAATTACGTAGAAAAATAAGGGAAGAATGTATCAATTGAGAAAAATACTAGTAGTTTAGCTGTAAAAAAAAACTTTGTAGCTGTGAATTTATCTACAGCTGTGTTCACAAAAATAGCAGTGCTCACTAGCTGCAACTTTAAACTTAATTTTATACATCAAAAAGTAAATGAATGTTCACAAATTTAATTTTGTTTTAATTTTGTGATTTTTTTAAACAAAAACAACTCATTTTATTATTCAAAATGTTATTAATTTTTTTTATATTATTAATTAAAACAAAAAGTGCTGTTTACAGCTGTTCATAAAAATAGCAGTGAGTAATGAAAACAGTGTAATTAGTTGAAAAAAACATTGTAGAACTTCAAAAAACTATTTTAATTTGTTTGCTAGCGTTAGTACTTAATCGTGTACCCATTATTATTTATTAACGCCTGGCATCTGCGAGGCATAGAATCCACCAAGTCCTGGCAGCGCTTGACAGGGATCCACTCCCATAATTTTTGAAAAACCTCCCAAGGCTAAGATCAAGATGTTGGATTTGCATGTGCAACATATCTTTTAACATCTCCCCATAGGTTTTCAATTGGATTTAAATCCGGAGACTGCGCAGGCTATGACATAAGATCGATCCGCTTTGATCCCATCCAGCTTTTGACCAGTTTGCTTGTATGTTCGTGGTCGTTATCTTGTTGAAACCGCCATTTTAGTGGCATTTCGCAATTGTCATAAGGAAACATGACATTTTCTAACATGTTAACATATACAGATCGATCCATGATCCCATCAATCATGGATAAAGAGCCCACGCAACTACAGTGCACTGTAACAAAAACATGTTCATACCATAATTCTCAAACCGCCGTGTTTAACTGTCTTCAAAGTGCACCTAGGATCGTACTCTGTGTTAGATGGACGTCTGACATATTGTCTGGAGCCCTTTCCACCAAATAACACAATTTTACTTTCGTCACTCCATAAAATATTTCGCCACTTTGTAATGGGCCAATTAAGGTGACTTTTGGCGAACTCCAAACGTGCTTTGACATGTCTGGTGGCTAACAGTGGAACTTTTCCTGGATGGAATGCTTTGAGATTTTGTTCTTTAAGACGTCGCCGAATAGTAACGCCAAAAACATTCAAGCTTAAATCATTTTTTATCTTGCTGGACGATGCAAAAGGCTGCGCCCTGCTATATCGCTCAATAGATCGGTCCTCATGAGGCGTGGTTTTACGTCGGATACCACGATTTTCGGGCATTTCTTTAAAATTTAAGGCATTATGAATCATTTTAGCAGAACATCCACACATTTCTTGGATGTCTTTATATGTTTTTCCCTGATTTCTTAGTCGCACTCTAATATTTCGCTTTTCAGGAGAACAATGTTTGCCCCTGTCCACTACGTTAAAAAATATACATTTATTTTAGTGTTTTCCAATGTTAATAATGGGCACTAATACAAAACCACACACTTTTATTCGATTAAGCGTCTTAACAAAATTTTTTTCGCCTATCAAGATACGCACTGCTATTTTAATGAACAGCCAAAGACTGATGCTTCTAGTAAAAAGAGTTGTTCATTTGTTTAAATCTCGCAAATCGAACGGGATTTTTTCGTTTCTTACTTATACACATTCCATTCTACCATAACAATGCGTAGAAGTTGGAATAATCGTAACGGAACTTAAAAAAAAATCACATTACTTGATTGCATTTCTCGCACTGCTATTTTTGTGAACACAGCTGTATATATATTTATAATATTGAGTGTGATTAACAAAAGCTAAAAATTCTACGACTTGACTAGTTCATTTAAGTATACTTTAACTCATCACATAAACTAATCTCCACAATTCACCTTCAACTTATTATTTAGGAAACATTCAGATTATTTTTCTTATAATCGTTTGATAAACTCGATAATAGATCCTTTTTAAAATATTCTGCTCTCTTTGTATACAAACTTAGTTATTTAGAAATATTTACTTCAAGGACAAACTGCATTTTAAGTTCAGGCTCTGCAAAGTAACAATTAGCGAGGCTAACTAAATTTGGTAGCCTTTCTCTCTCATTATCATCGGCGCCTTTTAAAGTCTGTGTTCAAAGGGTTGTCACACACACACACACTGACACAATGTGTTCCACATTAATTCACTTTGCGCTGCTGCAAAGTCACTTTACACTGCGCGAATTACAGCAACATCCGAGCCAGCTTCTCCCCACCTTCCCCACTCTTCCTCCTACACCAAGTGCAGTCACCAGTTACAACAGCAACAACAACAGCAACTCGGAATTGTACAACGTGGAAAAATTCATCAAGCGCAAAATAACATTGCATACTTTATGGCGCATTATGAAAACACACGCGCAAAACGAGAAAGACAGGTATATCGCAGCGTCAAGCGAGTGTGAGAGAAAGCGAGTGATAGTGTGAGGGAGAAAGGTAGAGTGTGGAAAGAGGAAGAAGCAAAAATGCGCGCAGAAATTTGCGCCACATTTGCACAAAAAACGTTTTAGAAAGTATGCGCAACATGACAACCCTACTCTGTCGTTACTAGGTTGCCCCCCAGCTTGCACACACACACACAAACACACTTCGTAACGCACTAAGTTGAGTTGAAACTATTAAAAACATGCAAAATGTGAGCTGCCAGTTAACCCGGCACAGCACGGCGAGAACCCGCACTTATGCAGATAGCGTTCACATGATGAAAGCCAGTAAGGGGGGCAGATGTGCGACTGAAATAGGGAGAGCCTGAGCATGACAACGCGCATGATGATGATGATAATGACGGGAATGCCCCCCAGACCAAAACAATCGTGAAAAGGCAACAACATCGGCGCTGGAAGAGTGTGTGGTAGCGTAATAGAGAAACAGCGTGAATACACTGAGAAAAATATTGATTGCAATTGACTAGGCAATGAAATTGAATAGGAAAACTTAAAGATCTTCTGTTGAACTAAGGAAACTAATTACCTAATCGGGTTAAGCAATTTAGGAATGGATATCGGTGAAAATATATCAAAGTTGATATCAATAAAAATATCGCAAAGAATATCAGCAATATTGTTTTAATAAATACTATCGATATTTTGCAAGACATTGTATAATAAGCAGAGCGAGGCTGGGATTAAAAAATTTCGTATAAGGTATCAATATAACCCTTAAACAACGATATAAACACCTTCAAAAATATCTTAAATATTTATAAATCGAGTGTAAGATAAGAAAACCATTATATTTTATGACCTATCGATAAATATCGTACACATCGTGAGTAAAATTACATCATCGATAACATAAATATCGCGTCGTTATATCGGTATAAAAAATATATTGCCATAACTTTGGTCATTTCTAACTCAATTCACTAAAATATTTCGCCAAGTGTACTAAACAGGGAGGACATGCTTACACACACACACACGCACACAACAAGCTCAACAATTCTGGCGCCTGCCTGACACCGCTGACGTCAGCTTCTCCTCCATCCAGCGCCCGCCCACGGCCAGACGTTGAATATTTTGCCATATGGCAACGTAATGATAATAAACTCCAAAAGATAAACTCGTATACAACGACAACCGCAACGAAAAGGGTACGAGGGCGTGAGGCAACAGGCAGCTGACAAGAGGGAGGGGCAGCTAGCAGCAAAAGTAGTAACAGCAAGAATAGGAGAAGGTGAAGGCGGGGCAGCAGCATGGGTGAGGTGACAGGCCACAAGTGTCGTCACTTTGTCGGCAACGGTTGGACGGATGGACGACGACGACGCCGCCTTCAACGATATCATTTTTGTCTTATCTTGAGGCTGGAACAGCAGGGACAGCAGCAGAAGCAGCAGTAGGGGTCAGAACCAGAGGGGAACTCTATAGGGCCAGTTATTTTCTTTCAATTTGCAGCTGCAGCTGAGTACCACCAACTGAGCTGAGCGTCATCACCAAGATGCGGTTGAGATGAGTTTGCACCTCAACAGCTGGACAGAAACAAGAAGTCTCATGGGCACACAGGGAAGAGAGTGTGTGGGGTAGACAACGTCAAGGCAGCACATCGCTCGAGGTGCCACAATGCATGTCAAAAGCGCTAGCGCTGACCAGGGCAAGAGCAACAATAACAACAACAGCACGAAACTTTTGCAATCTTTATGAAATTTATCAAACGTAGCTGAAACAATTCAACGAAAGGGCTTAAAACAAGTTAATCATGAAATGTAGTAAATAGAAGGCATATTTATCCTCTAATTTATTAATTAATACATAAAATAAAGACTGAAACCTGAATCATATACTTTTAAATATTAATTTTGTTATATAACAATTTTACTACTTTCGATAACAAAAAGTCAATAAGGGAGAACGAAAGATACTTTTCACATTCTTTTATCTTGCAGGGCTATAATGAAAACCCTCCATGTTCTATTTTCAAACTAATGGTTCCGTCCAGGGTATGTATTAGTCTTATATGCTTTGCAGAGTCTTCCACTACTTGCTTTAATTGCGCTCGCGTCGCCAAAAAGTCACAGCACAGCGGCAGCCCACGCAGAAAAAAATAAAAGAAAATGAAATTAAAAATGTGTCGCAAAATCGCATTGCCATTTTCTAGCCGAATTATTCCGCTGCCTCTGTTGGTGGTCGTATGACCCACTCCTTCTCCCTCCCCCCTCCCGTCTTGCTAGTTTGTTCTCGTTTGTTGGCCAAATCCAATGCCCCGCCCCCCCATCTCCAATAGCTGGGCGGCAAATTAAGCGCAAGGCTGACGCTGACGTTGACGCTGGCGCAGACGCTGTCATCGTCGTCGTCGTTGTCGTCGTCCTTCTGCTTCTCCTGCTTTTGATGCCGCACCATTGCATACCCCCAGGCGTTATATGTAATTGCATTTTTTAGTTTTAATGGAGCGTACAGAACCCGGAACGAAACGAAACTGAACTGAACTGCGAATGTAATTAATTTGTAACGTCTGATGACCAGCTTAATGGGAAACACAGCAGCAGGAGCAGTGAAGGCAACAGTGGTGGCAGCAGCATAAGGTTAAGGCGGCTGCACAAAGGGGGTGTGGTCGCCTGTGATTTGGCGGAAAATTCCTCGCCAGCCTCCCTCTACATTGTGTGCCGCTGCTGACAGTGCGCGACAAAACTGACTCAGCGTCAAGCGAGATTCGCGTTTAATAGTTTTCTAATTGTATTTGATATGATTTAGCAGAATGAGAAAAACAACAACAACTTTCCCTCTTTCTCTCATTACAGTTAATTTAAGGCTAGAGGTTCAAAAGGGGAAAATTGTGTTGCGTAATAGTTAATAGAGGAGGTTGGAAACGGGTGTTTAAGACAGAGGGAGAGGCAGGAAGATCAATTTATATCAATTAATCGAAAAGGAACAAAGCTGTTCTTGGTTCATGTGGTAAACGATCTATAGATGATTTTTCATGCGCATAATATATATTAAAATTTTATCAGAATATTTATTTTATTGTTTAATTGATTTCATAACTAAAGTTTATGTGAAAAAGTTGACAATTCTGATTGTATATAAGGCAATAAATATAATGTTTAGGGTTAATAATACGGAATGTATTTTAATTAATGTTGACTACATTTATTTTTATAAATTATAAATTTTCATCTCTTCCACAGCATAATTGAATATTCAACACAGTACACCGTCTAACTGTCCAAACATTACACATTACATTTGAAGTTCCCTTTTCATGTGCATGGTGACATTATCAATTCAACTTTAATTACAAAACTCGAACAGAAAAGCTGCAGCTGAAAAGCGACAGAAGGAAAGAACCAATGCTAAGGTCAAGAGCCAGAGAGAGAGAGAGAGAAAAGAGAGAGGGGAGACAGGGATTGCAATTTTATTCTTATTTTGATTGTGACAGCAGACTGTCTGCTGTCTGCTCTGCTTTTCGGCTAACACCAAGCGACACCAACAGCAACACCAACACACATGGATAACAATTTGTAAAAACAACACACTCGACTTGAACTTTAGGTAAACAAGTAGCGAAAACTACATAAATGAGTTTGCTAAAAACTCGTAACACACACACACATACAGACACACACGACAAAAAAGTTGTCGACCAAAAAAGCCGCCGACTCAGTGTGAATGACACGGCAGACACAGCAGACAGACAAGCTGTACGTACAGCCAGCCAGGCTAGCAAAGAGCTAGAGAACATGGCCAACACACACACACTCACACACACACGCAGACACATGAAACTTTTGCAAAGGGCAGAAGGTTCTCTCCGTGTGTCCAGACACATTCACGTTCTTCTCACACTCAAAAGGGCTGGGACATGATGATGACCGCACCGCGTAGTGGATTCCACTTTTATGCTGTGACACTTGTAGACCCATTGACAGTCTCCGATTCCAACTCTCCCCCCTTCCTCTCCAGCAAGCCACATGCTATCAAAAAACTTTGCCGACAAACGAAACAGCATAAAAAATGTAAAGAAAAAAAGTTTGATGGGGTGTGAAAGATGGTCAGCAGAGCGAACCCAATGGGGGCATCATACAAAGTGACAAATCAAGAGATGAGTCGAGTGCGAAAAGCATCGATAGAACTGGTTTCATCACTACACACTCTATACCATATGCTACACCACAAGTCTCTTCATTCTCTCTCTCTCAGGTGATTTCCAATTAATGTGAGCATTTTCACGCCATAATTTGATTGATGTGCTGCATAATTAACTATGGTATTTATAGAGTTTATATCTTTCTTTCATTCATTGCCGTCAACTTTTTCAGCAACTTTTTCAGTTTCTTTCCTTGTGCATTGACACTTCTTATCGTAGATCTAATGGGTTGCTTTGGCATTATCATTAGCAAAATGTTGTGATGATGTTTGAGAGAAAATACAACAGAAAAAGGGGAAAACTTTTTTTTGGATCTAGCCTACACATTTAGATAGAAATTGGTTGTATTTCCTAAAAAATATCATCCTATAATTCAAATAAAATAAGAAAAATTCTTTATATTGATATAATAAAAATGTTATTTGCATTTCACATATCTAAAAGTTGATTAAATATTGCTATTCCCAATTTTCAGTTTATTTATAGAACATTTATTTATGTAATAAAGTCCCTCCCAATTTTTTCAAGTGCACGAACCTCATTATGATCTCGTTATAGGCACATCTAATGCGACATTTCTGAGCTGTCCACACACCACGCAGTGTAGCCAACTGGAAAATGTGCGACGACAATGTTGGACGGACGGACAGTCGGACAAATGTAACAGAGTTGACAACTCTTGAGCGTTAAGGGGCCATAATGGGTTAACATTAACCCGTCAACGTTTGCTGCTGGTTTCATTGGTTCGTTCGTTTCACATTTTCTTGATTGTTAAATGCAAATTTGCACGTGCTTGTGGAAACAGCTCGGAAATAATGTCACCGTCTATTAGGAACAACACGGCGCGTTAATGGACCAATCAGTGTGCAGAGTTCTCGAAGAGGAATGTACGAATGGCAATGCTGATTACAGATAATGAAGATTTGCAGCTAAATTAAGTGATAAATATTTAAAACAGAGAAGGATGTTGAAAGGGAAAAGGAACTGGTTGGAAAGAGAATTCAAATGAAAGTCATGAAGGGAAATAAGGTATAAAACTCTAGTAGAAAAACTAATGAGGAAACTCTGCTGAGTATATCTTTATTCGGTTAACATCACACATCATGTGGATTACATCCCCTTACCGAAGATATTTCAATAAGTATTGCAAGTTCAATGACTTTATTTACGATTGTACACATTCCCATTCGGAACTTATGACTTCATATACGAAATCAAATTTAATTACATTCATCTCTTTTCATCGATGCCATACAAAATGTTTAATCCTCTTTGAGCGGCATACACATTCTCCCATTTACATATGTGGCACATTATTAGCGTGGCTTATTAGCGAAAAAGTAATGCTATCTATAACGCAGTGCTGACGTAATCGGTCCGTATCATTATAATCCCCTTTATATGTTCTCCAGCTGTAGCCCCATTCAATCGCTCTCCCGGTATGAATTCGTCATGACATTATCATTGCCAAATATTAATGTCAACAGTTTAACACTCGACTAAACACACACAGGCCCCTCCCTTCATATTCTAATACTTATTTCATTTTGTTTATCATTTTCTGTATGCTTCTTATAGATCAACATAAATTTTGGGCTAATATTAATTTAATTAATTACAGCACGCACAACAAACCACTGGATGTTGGGCTCTGGTTTGGGTTCGACTTGGTTCAATCAAGAGCATAACGGCGCTTGCTCTTTATGGGGTTTCTTTTCATCTCTGTCTGGTCTGTCGTTCAACGAACTCCCCGACGACTTGTGGCACAACAAATCAAAGAACACGCAATTAATAATCGCCAATTAAAATGATAATCATATTAATATAGACCGCGTCCCGTCGTATGGTGAGACTTGTTGAGTTCTAGATCCGCCTCTTATGTTTTTCTTTGGACCAAATAGAAAGCGGATAAGTGTAAAAAGAGGAAGGCAAAGAAATAGAGGCTGGCTGGCAAAAAAACGAGCCAAGACAAACATTGGCCATTGACCCAAAAACGGCGAAAAGAAAACGCCAGAATCGCGTTTCCAATTGACTCTCCATATGGAAAAACCAGCTTGGACATGACCAAAGCACAAGTAGAGGAGGAAGAAGAAGAATGAGAATGAGAAAATGGCCACATCGAGCTATCTGACATCATTTAAAGAACTTCCACAACTGAGGCCCCACAAAACGGGCACACACAACCAGGCCAGGAGTGGAGTGAGTCTCATGCCACAAAGTGGAGTTTGACTTGGAGTTGTTGTTGTTGTTGCTGCTGTGGTTGCAGTTGCAGTTGCAGTTGCTGCACTTGGGTCTTGTATTTATGGAGAGATAATGTCTTTGCATGTTTGGCATTGCAAATCTCAGCGGAGCCGCCGCAACAAACCAGGAAGCTAGGCTCGCTCGGGCACAGGGCAAAAAAATAGAAGATTGTACATGCCACAAACAACTGTTGCACGTCGGCTTTATTCTGTTCTGCACAGCAACAACAACAAGAAGAACAACTGAAAATTGCCATAGAAATTGCTGCTTGCAATTCAAGTGGAGAGAAAGTTTGGCAGGTAAAGCTGGCATCGAGCAGATGCAAAAGAAGAGATCATGTTCTGCTTCTTATTTTTAAAATTGTCGTATATAATGAAATAATTCCGATTCATTGCCATTTTCTCATTAAAAGTTCCTTAAATTACGTCACATTTTATATGACAACAAGTTTCCTTGAGGTTTTTTTCCAGGATTTCACAACAAATCTTTTGAAAAATTATACAAACTGAACATCATGTGACACTGCAAAATTGTGCAAAGTTTGCAAGGAAAACTCTCAGCTGCAAAATTTATTGTTATCGATTGTAATTATTCAAGCGGCGGCTCTGTGTGCAGTCAAAGTTTTGCTCTATTTTCCATCTGGTTGACCGAGAGTTGACTGTTGTTGTTATTGCTACTTGTTCTTGCAACTGCAATTTGTGCAGTTTGTGAAAATTTTCCAGTTTTTTTTCTTTACGCTTCCTACGTTTTCTACTTCAACCTTCTCATTGGTTATGCAAATTGCGACAACGGAAAATGGCAAAGGAGGAAGAGAAGAAAAACTGGAATCGTAGTTCTTCAAGCTGAAACTGTGCTACAAGAGAGAGAAATGTTTCTTACGCTTACAGTTAAATGATTATATCTAACGGTACTCTCATAATGACGCTGGCTAATAACCCGACAAACGACAACCAGCACCATCGAGATACGAGGGTCGTTTGATAAGTCCGTGACTTTTTGTATTTGCCGCGCACCTGCTCTAAATACAACACTGCTCCTGTCAGCAGTTATCGATTAACAGCTGACTGTAAAATTTTGAGAAAGCTGCGTTTTTTGGTTTGCGTTTTATAGGCATTGAAAGCAGACGATCTCGTGAATTTTAACGAAAATGGAAAAAAGTGAATTTCGTGTCAGCATGGCAAAATTTCATAAATTGGGCTACGAACTGCTACCCCATCCAGCATATTCTCCAGATTTAGCCCCCTGTGACTATTTTTTGTTTCCAAACATGAAGAAATGGCTCGGCGGTAAGAGATTCGGGTCATCACAGAAACAAACGACTATTTTGAGGGCCTTGAGAAAACCTATTATTTGGAAGGAATAAAAAAATTGGAAAAACGCTGGACTAAATGTATAGAGCTAAAAGGAGATTATGTTGAGAAATAAAACGCTTCTTTGACGAAAAAAATATATTTTATTCAAAAAGTCACGGACTTATCAAACGACCCTCGTACAAAAACAACGACAAAAAGTAAGTTCAATACACAATCACATTCCCTCAATGGGCCCATAACATAATTGGCTACTGGAGAGAACATGATGGAAGCACACTAGCAATACCAATAATAACAACAACAACAGCTATAGCAAATATAATACCAAATAATAATAATAACAACAACAGAGGTAGCAACAAGTAGGCAAGACAGGAAGCCATAGGAAAAACGCTGTTAGGCTACACGCAACGTGACATCATCACAATAATAAATAAATAGCAATTGTGCTGTTTGGCATGAGACACGGCAGAACTAGGGGGTACCCTATAATAAAAATAATACAACAACGTATTTTATTTTTTTAAAGGATTAATTTATGTTTACCAATTGTTTAATGGAAATATAGATTTTTAAAGATTTAATTCAAAAACATTTATATAAAATTTCTCAACAAACCATCTTTTATATTTTTGAAGACCTTTCAACCTTTGAAAATATTTAATAAATTTTTTTAAATTTTTTTCAGACTATCTTTTTTTATAATACATTTTAAAAAATGTGCGTAACAGGCAGAAAGAGCCATGTCCGACCCTAAAAAGTATGGTTGCTCTAAATCAGCATGAAAAACCGAGACTACTGCAGTTAAATATATTTTTAACATTATGCCACGCCCCTTGCCGCCTCAGTAGATCAATAAAATATACTTCAAAGTTGTACTACACCTGCAATAATAAATGTGTTATACACATGACATAAGCTCTGTTGCCAAGCGAACCATATACCCTTTAACAACAATTGCTACAGGGCAACGAAAAAACTATTACCCAAAGGGCTTAGGCTTGAGGAAGAAGAAGAAAGATTGGGATAGACAGAGAAAGAGATAGGAGTGTCTCTCTACTCTCAGTTGTTAAAGGGGAAATAGCAACTGAAAACGTAGAAAGGCAAAGTAGTCGTCAGCTCAAACCGACCAAACCGAATGACTGACCAACGAGTGGCGAACTTAAACCAAATGCCATTGACCCAGGGGCGTAACTGATGATGAGCATTACCAACGCCATTGCGATGATGAGGCGGCGCAATAATAGCGTTTAAAATAATGGGCAAAGCCAAATGCAAAAGTAAACAACAATTAAAAACCAAAAGCAAATGCGTAACGAAACTTTTTTTAGCAATCATGTTACAGAAAAGACACAAGAGACAATGACCTAACACAAAGAGACAGCGGAAGAGAGACAAAGTGAGAGAGAGAGAGAGAGAAAGACCAAACGAAGCGTCATTAGCATGAACTAGTTGCGCGGGCAACATGTTGACAAAGACACAAACAAAACCAAGGCAGAGCGAGCGAGAGAGCAAGCATGACCATGATCAACTGTTGCCTAGGCCAAGGTCAGCTTGGCAACATGTTGACAAGAGGCGCAAACATGTGCGTAGCGCGAGATGTTGCAATTGCTCATGTTGCTGACCAGACGAAGGTGAATGTTGCGTGTTGCTTGTGTGCATTTGGTGTGTGAGAAAATGCAGTGCAATTTGCATACCCTGTAAGCTATACAAAGAAAGGTATATGTATATAAAAATGAAATGAATAAATTTGCATTATAATTTATATTATTATATAATTTGTATATAATATAAGCTCTAAATCTATTCACATAGCTCTGGCATACCTCTCAACACTATCCAAAGGAGTATTTCAAAGTCACGTGCTCCTTTTTCCTGCCTATCTCTGCTGGGGTCAAGAGTTGTGCGTCGTGCTTTGCACAACATGCAACTAGCCCGGAAAACCACTTTAGATTTGAGGTCAATGTAAAGCAGATGCCTGAGCGAGCCCGAGAGCTGAGCAGACAATCAACCGACCGTCTGAGGTAATGCACCAACAATTTACAACACACTTTGCGATTACACACCCCACCAACCCACCGTACTCTCTCGTAAAGAAATAAGCTTCATTTGCCTCCATCCCCACTCCCAACCCATTCAGCTGCCCCTTTCGAACTTCTTTTTTAGTGCTTTACTTGCCAGCAACATCACAACTAATAATCATGACTTGTTAATCTTTATATGTGCTGTTCGTTTCACACTCTCCTTCCACTTTTTTAGTTTTCAGTTTTTATCTGCTCTCTGCAGTTTGTGTGGACAGTATAAAGTGCTAGCTAAAAGCTAGAATTTAACGGTTTCGTGTAGCTTCACTTGTTATTCCATATACTTTATTACCAAGCACATCATCATCGTCACTTCGTTTATCGATGATATAAATACTTAAGTCTCTCTCTTCCTCTCTCTCTCTTTTCCTTGCATCTTCAACTTATTCAACTTGTTTAAATGTTTCTGGCTTTAAAGCTATTTCCGCTAACTTTTCCTCTGGTTTATCTTGCGAAAAACATTTTCCTTGCCAACGCATGCTTGTCATCGCGTTACTTTTTTGTTACTTTCCGGAATAGTAACCTTGGACAGAAATTTTCTTATCGTAGGTGTTCCATTCCGTAGTTTTCTTTTTCTTTCTTCTTCTCTTGTTTATTGACTTGGAAAGCAACGCATGAACATTTTCATTTCGGACTTTTCTCAAGACATTTTTTCTTTTGGCACTTGACCAAGGTTAAGTAACTTGGCAACAAAAATCATTGTTTATTATTATATTGCATATTTTAAATGTAAAGAGAACTTTGTTTTAATTTAAAATGTGCAAAAATATTTATGTTTGGAAGTTGTTTCTATGAGATTTACATTGTAAAAAATGGTTACTTTTTTTTACTTTTAATTATTTATTGTACTTGAGTTGATTTTATTGTATTTTGTATTAACCTTCTACTCACTATATTCACTTTAGTTTACTTTTATTGTTTTAATAAAAACATTATAATAGAACTAAATAAATTCTATTTTAAGCCACAAAATTACTTTAAGAGCAAATTTTATACTGTTGAAAAGGTCAAAATAGATTCTTTTAGTTTATTTCATTTCCCAACCCTTTCTCCTTACTAACTTTTTTGATTCTCACCACATAAGTATTTCCTCGTTTAACCTGTTCGCCTGTTCGCACTTCCTCAACTTGCTGCAGCTGCAATTTCATCACTGACCTTTCCAATTTGATGAGCATTAAAAAACTACTTCAGTTACCTCTGCTTCTTCTTCCTCTATTTCTTCTTCAGCTGCTGCTGTCAAGGTCTTTGCTTGGGTTATTCACTTTTATGGCATCCGAAGAAGAGAAAAGATAGATAGAGTAAGAGAGAGAAAAAACTCAACCCAACTTTGAAAATGAAATTGAAAACGTTACGCATGCGTTTTCAATGGCTTTTCATGTGGAGAAAGAGGAAGGGGGCAAGCGTAGCAGTTGTTTCTGCATTTTCTTTCAAAGTTATCGAATAACACAAAGTGTTGAACCGAAGCTGCTGCACTGCGCGCTTGTTCGCTTCTGGCAAATGGAAATGAAAATTGCATTCACAACGTGAGGTGGACCAGCTGACACAGGCCTTACCCCCGCCGCTCCCCCTCCCGTTCTTCCCCTTTGGCAATAACGAAATGTGATCTGGAATGCGCTGTTGCTGCCGTCGTCGTCTTTGGCGAGCCAATAAAAGTGGGAGACAACGCAACGTGGCTTGTCATAAGTTGACCAACGTTAATGGTCGCCACATCGCCCCCAAGGATAATCACCCAGCAGCAGCAGCATGAAAAGCCGCACAGGCGCCCCCTCTCTACTGCTGTTCACCCTCGCCTCTGTTGCCTTTGCTGGCAGTGGTGAAAGGTAAGCAAGGATATCAAAAGTCAGCACCACAAAAAAAAAAACCGATGCTTGATTGATTGCAATTGCAGGGTGCACATACGGCTGCATATGCCGGAAATTGTTCGTCAACATACGCATTTTCACAAGGTCTACAAACTGGTGGAGCCCCATGCACCATCACATCCGTCCACAAAGTGGCAACCACAGCCACATGTATCCCTGCTGGGCTATACAACTACGGCCAGTGGCACTGGTCACCTAACGTCCGATCTCGCACAGCTAATATCCTCTGTGGTGGCGGCCACGCCCACACCACCTACACCCAACTATGGTCCGGCATTGTTTGATAACAAATATCTTACCGAAGAGACGGCGAGTCACAGTGACACAACAGTGCAGCCCGCTGGCAAATTGTTGCAACAACTCTTCAAGCCAAACGTGGAAGTGGAACCTCCTCCTGCTGCACATGCCGATTCGGAACCGGAACTGGAACACAATGAGCTGCTCAATTCAAACTTTATGGCTGCATTGCAACGTGAATATTTGTCTAAATTTGGTTCAACTTCCAAACCGCCGAAACGCAAAAAGCCAAACAAAAACAACAACAGCTTTTTGAGAGTGGCGAAACCGAAACTGAAACAAAAACTGAAAACCAAATCAAAATACAAACAACAAATGGAGGAATACGCATCAAACTATTTGCACGATATGCACAGTGGTGAAAACTTTGATGAGCAGACAGAGGAGGAGGCGGAGCAGCCGCCACCACCGACAGCCTATGCAGAGCACTATCAGGAGCTGGAGGGAATAGGCAGTCATCCATTTGACGATGAAGATGAAGTTGTCCATGATGGCCATGGGGATTACGATAGTGCAACGGCATTTAGTACACCAAATAATGGTTTATCTTTTCTGCCCACACCAGATGAGTTCCTCAACGATATTCATAGTTCGAATTCTTATGCTGGCAACACCTACAGTGATCTATACGATGATGATTATGGTCCAAGTGCAGCGGCACCAGCCGGAACTGGTTGGAAAACTGTGCCAGCTTCAAAGCTGCGTTCCACAAAACCATCGCTGACCACAAACAGCAAACTGCTGCGCCATCGCCAGCGACGTCGACCCGCTTTGGATTTCATGGCAACCGGTAGTTCGTCGAGCTGGGCACCATCGTCTAGTGCCACCGGATCTGGTCATAGCGGCAGTGGGCCTCACCATATGCGTTACCCCAAATTAACCAATCGAAACAAACGTAAAAATCGCATCAAGCCCAAAACTTATCGCATTTAAATGATAGTTTGCGTATAAGAAAATAGTCGCCCTAGTTGAAATAACAAAACCCAAGTCAGTATCCTACCACAATCGAAGTATTTGTTTCTTGTAGTATTAAACTTTAAACCTATAAGGTTCTGTTGATTTTGAATAAATTAGTGTTCCAAAAATGTTCAGTTTTGCTTTGACTTTAGCTGGTAATCATTTTTTACAGCTGCCTTTAGATTAAAGGGTAATAAAAGAGTAAAAACAGGTACTCCACAGGAGTTCTTTAAGACAGTTTCCACCTTAGCAATAAAAATGCTTCGGCCTTAGTCTAAAGAGTCTCGCTATATCATAATTTCATTATTAATAATCGAACTCGTCTTACCCAACTACACAGCAAGTTACTCCATGGACATTTTCTATTTAAACATCGTTTCAGTTCTTGTGCTTACCTGTAAGAAAATAAAATATACATAAAAAGTTAGTTCAGCTTAGTTATAGCAATATTATATCTATTTATGCGCGCATAAAAACCACTTAAGCCACGTGGTAATTACAAAAATGAATCTATGAAGCTAGCTCGTTTTTCTTCCCCTCTCATTTCCTTCCACTTCCTTCCCTCTCACATTTCTCTACTGTGTTCGTTCATCTAAAACAAATAGCATATTTTCTATGAAGAAACCTCCCCGTAAACAATACGAACTATAAACGAACTGAACGTACTCCCTCAACCCAGCGCTGCTGCCAAGCAAATAAAGTATACGATTAAATGCGAGAGGAAAGGGGAGAAGCAACTGAGTAGGGATAGGGAGAGAGGGAGAGAAGCGAGCAAATAATAAGTAGAAATGCTAATAAAATTCAATTAAAGGCCACAAAATTACAATAAAAGTGGCTGCAAAACTAACTGCCAGGGAGGTTGGTTTCGGGTTTCTTACGGGAAATGTGAACTGGTACTAGAGTGTGGTGTGAATGGGTGGGCAGAGAGAGTACTGGGTGCGGGAGGGGTGTCACATGAAAAGTCAAAATTAACGACTCATTTGGGCAAATTGAAGCCATAAACTACGAAACAGAAAGCCAGACAAGGGGTCCAGTAGAAGATGTCCAACAGGAGTGTGAGAAGGAGCAAGAAGGAGTGAGTAGCGGGAGAGAGAGAGAGACGGCAGCAACGAATCAGTACGCAAAGCTGACGTCACCGCACACAAACACAAAATATAAATTACGCAACAGGAACAATTCCCAGCAACGAAAGGGGAGAAAGCAAAGGAGGGCAGGAGACACAGAGGGGCGGACAGGAGGGAAAGAAGGTTTGGGGTTTCTGGCCATAAGACAAGCTGCTGGCAGCTGTAATGCCTGTCGCTTTGTTGATGTCCTGCCTCCCTAGCGACACTCTTTCCTCTCTCCTTCTCCTTGTTCATTACACTCTCTTCTATCGTCTCATCCTTATGTTCATTTCGGCAATAATATTATTTTATTTTGCTTCGGCCATAAAAATGTGACATACAAAACACAGTCCTTCCTCACTGCTCCTCCCACTTCCCGCCTAACACTCATCCCTCCTCCAGTCTCATTTGCTGCATACTTTCAGGCGAAATTAAAAGCGTGCAAGATTTTCATTTACAATTTGCTTTCGAGTGCTTGTAGAAGGAGGGGGCAGTGGGCGTGGCGACACATAAAGTGTTGATGTGTCAGCCATATGACATTTATTGCTTAGGGGGAGGAAGGGAGCGCTTCACCGTGTAGAGACGTTTATTATGGCCGCCAGCTGGTGGCGTCAACTTGCCGCGCCGGCAACAAGTGGCGAACCTAAAGTGGGAAAGCGAGAGAGTGGCGAGAAAGGGAGACGGTTGTTTATGCATGCATGTAGGACATTGGAAGCTGACCCCGAGAGGACGACTACGCGTTGGACTGTGGGCGCCTTCTGCTTGGCATTTCATTTGATTTATTTCAAGCTCCACCACAGAAAGAGAGAGAGAGAGCAAGACAACGTGATAAATGCTAAAATGAAGCAATATCTTCGTAAATATCTCTCGCAGAAATGCAAATCTCATGATCTATGGCCATTTCATATGCTATATATAAAATCTTTAGGGCATAATCTGAAAGCAATAAAACAGATGATCTATGCGACGACATTTTGAAAATGTGAATTGAAGCGACAAAGAGAAATGCAAATTACTCAAGGGATTTCAATTTTAGCGGACTTAGATATAAAGAGAGAAAAATAAGGGAATAAAATTTAAACTGTTAATAGAAATAATGAAATTAAAGCTTTATATATACTATTGCTGCTTTATAAATTGTTATATTTGCATATATTCAATTCTGTCCCGTTAGTTTCGTTAAATAAAACTGACACCCGAGCGAAATCAAATTCAATGCGAAACACATCAGAAACAGTTTTTATAGCACAACAGCTTTATAAGCCCCATAAAAAGTTTTTATTACCGCACCATAATGACGACATAACATTTACATTATTATTTAGGATATGTGTTATATCTGTACATATTTCATTTGATGTTGAAGCAATACGAAATTAATTTAAACGCTCCCAACAAAATGTGTAATAACTAAAATGATATAAACAAATATAGCGCATTATCAACAGCAATGCCAAACAAACGCAAAACATTTGTCATGCTGCCGCGAGGGAGCGAGATAGCGCTATATAGTTGTGGGGGGGGGGCGTGGTGTGACCTGCCTCCCACTTGAGTAATTTTGCTATAAATGACTAGAAATTGCCTGCGGTGGCACCGATGGCGACGCCGGCTGGCTGCTGTTGCTGATGTTCCATTTTTGGCATAAAAATGCAATGGCAAACAATTCATTAATTTAATTAATTTGTGGCAATTAAATGGCTCTGTGTATTCTATAGGGGGTTGCCACATGGGCCAACGCAGGGCGCTGCTGCGTGGACCGGCAAAAGCCGCACAGTCATCATCAACTCAACCAACGACGGGTCATTAGTTATACACATGTCTCTCTCTCACACACTCTCTGTCACACTCTGGCCAACTGGTCATCATCAGGAGACCCATCAATTCCCTTGAACGTTATGAACAACGCCCCAACAGTGACTTGCTATTGTTGTTGTATCTGTTGTTGTTGCTGTTGCTGCCCCAGTAAAATGGGTTAAGTGTGTTCCATGTCCGTTTCAAGTGCAGATAACGGCAGTATATACTAGAGACATAAGGTAACAACACTGCTGCTGTCCCCATTGTTGTTGAGAAGGTGTTGAAATGTGGCACTTAACCGGAGAAGGCCAACAAAACACATTTATTAAGCACGTGTGTGCCGGTACCCATTGCAAGAGGATACAATGGAAACATACGATGAAGAAGAGTAGAAGTTGAAGTAGTAGCACAACAACAACAACTACAAAAGAGGGCACAATTCTTTGGCCACTGCACTAATTACTTGTCATTGTGCGTTGCCTGACAACCACAGCTGATGCGACTTAAAGCGAGAGTGTCGAAAATCCTCTTGAAGAGAAGTGTGAAAGAGAAAAAGAATTGATAATAATATGATATTTAAAGCATTTAATTGAAGGGTAACACTTCTATGCTTTCTTTAGGGAAAAGAAACAGCTAAAGGTTTAAAGTATGGAAGCTTTTTATTAAGACTGATATAACAAAGATTAATAATATTTTTTTTGATAAAATAACTTGTTTCACAAAGTTTGACTAAGATATCTTAGAAGTTGAAGGAAAGAAATCTAAGCAACCAAACCTTCATCAAAAACTCTTAGAGATTTTGTACATTCTGATATAATATGATTTTCTCATAATCAATCTAGAACTTATAACATACAAAGTACCTGAGTGTGACAAAGAAAGGTTAAAATTTGAGGGCACAACATCTAGATTAAATGATGTTAGTCAAATTTAACAACAAATTCTGAGGAATTACTTTAATTAGTACATATGAAAAGTTTCAAGAAATATTCAAAAAATCCTTAATATTTTTTAACTTGTTTCATATCCTAGAAATTTCCAATCTAATACTTAAATCATATCTGCAAGCCTCGATGAGGTACACTACATTAAAACCATTTTATACATTAAATCTATTATACTATAAGGTTGCACTTTATTTCCCATTCTATGCCAGAACTTTTCCCCTGTTAAACGAACTTATTCATCAACTACCTGGCCAAGTTTCAAGTACACAACCATCTGCCAAGTACTTTTGAGGTACTGGTACACCTCCCCTGCTTCCACACTGCCGCACTCCTTTGTTTTAACGTATGCAATCAGGGTGTGTTCATGGCCCCAAAACGTTTAGCTGGGCGTCGTCATTTGCATAAGCAACCGCCCACAAGTTGCTCAGCTCATCGTCGGCACTGGACAGCTAGCTGAGCAATTTAATTAAAATTAAAAGTACAACTGCAACCAGCAGCAGTAGCAGCAACAGCAATAGCAACATAAACAACAAGAGAGTGACAGAGACACACAGAAAAAGAGGGAGAGTGAGAGAGGCAGAGCTGCTCACACAAGGCGAACACTCGCGGGCATTGCGAATGTATTACAAAATGCTAATTAAATGCCATCAAATTGGGCCAAGCCTCGTTGAATGTGGAACCGCAGTAATCGCACCCCCAAGAGTGTTACGGAGGCGGCAGGGCGTGGACAGCGAAAAGGGGTTTGTATTACGTATTTTTTACTGTTGCTGTTTGTCGCTTTTTTCTCGTTTGTATGTATTTTTTGCTGTTGCCCGCTCTCAAGTGCATTATATGAAATGTACAACAAATTTTAAGTCTATTTGCGACAATTAAATGAAATTACTTTTATAAGAACGTGTGTGTGTGTGTCGAGGAATTTATGATATAAAAAACATTAATCTGACATCCTTTGACTTTCCTGTTGTAGGAAAATAAAGGGAATATTTTCCGGGAATGTTATTTTATAATATTAAGATAAACCCAGTACACCTGATATGACTATTTAATGTAAAAGATTAAAGGTGTGCACACTTTGATATTGGTCCAGGAGTTTGCGTCTCCGATCCAAATATATATATATATATATATATATATATTCTTAATCAGCATCACCAGAGGAGTCCATGTATGTATATCTGTCTGTATGTTGCAACGAAAACTTGTCTCCCAGTTTTGGAGCTATCTTGATGAAACTTGATAAACATACCATAGACTGCCTTTTTGCTGCAGGCTTTAAATAATTTGGAACGAGTCGAATCGTACAGATATATCGTATAGATGTTTTGCAAACTACAGCCCAATTTTTTGTTAATTGCAACCAACTGTACATCATCGAACTTATTTAATTACATATAATATGATAAGCATACTAAATAATCCTGGACCACCATAACATACGTGCTTTCATAGGAAAAATTGCTTTTTGTATGAAAATAAGTTTTCATTTAAGAAATAACTCCATTATATATAACTAGCATGCTAAATGTAGCCTTTCTTCCTCGTTTTAATATTATTTAAGTTATGAACTCATTTAACAATTATAAGCTCTAGTTTCTGCATCAAAATTACGAAACCAATTAAAATATCTAATGGAAATTTAATTTAAAATTGTTTAAAATTCAAAATGCGACGCACGCAAATTTATTATTTCTATATTCTTTCATCCCTGTACTTACAAAATATTTTGTAATTTTCTCGCATCTACATTAAATGCATTTAAAACTTATGTCACATTTGTGCACAGTGTAGACGCAGCAATAAACAAAATTGTAACGCTTTTGTGGTTCTCATGTCGCATCGCATAATGTCAGTCACATTGCAACAACTGTTGGCACTCTATCTGTCTCTCTTTCTTTCTCTGTGTGTGTGTGTATGTGTGCTACTTACAATTAGATCTAAATTTTAGTTGGCATTTTTAACAATTAAAACGAATGAGTGCATCAACAACAATGCGGCGTCAACTGCAACGGACGAGGGGACAACGAACGCAGGCGCAGCAACTCCCCCCAAACTGTGACGCTGATGAGATTTTTGCCTCAACCGGATGACGACGATGACGAGTCGACGTCGACAACGGCTGTTGGCCCGGAAAGCATGAAATAAAATGCGTAGAAGCAGAAGCACTAGATGATGCAGTGCGTCGTCGCCTGCCGTCTGCCGTCATCTCTCGTCTCAACTTCTGTCTCTCTCTTTCTGTCCCTCTGTCTGTTGCTCCATTCACCGCTTGTCGTCTGCGGTTGTACGTCATCATTCGTTTTGCTTGGCTCTGGCAGTTTTCTGATTATCCCAGCAGCAGCAACAGCAACAGTAGTAGCAGCATACGACGACGTCACAGCAGCCTGACTGTATTGTTCCAGGGCAGCTTGTGGGGGAGGGGAGTTAGGTTGAGGGTGGGGGTGGAAAATTCTTTTGGTTCGTCGAGTTGGACAGCTGTGATTACAACTTGCCTGTTTATGTTTTGTAATTGTGTGCCATGGGTTTTGTCGGTTTTTGACAGTTATGATGAAGAAAAATGTGGGTGCACACACACTCACGCACGCACACACACACATACATATAGTGCTCTCTCCGTCTCTCTTTCTCTGCTGTATTATTGCATATTGCAACAAAGCGCAGCACTTGAAATGCATCGAGGCAAAGAGATATGACAAAAATCTACAGAATTATAATGCACGCTTGCAGGCTTGACAAGTTTTCTGTGCTATGTAAAATGACATCGAGTTGAGAGAGGGAGAGAAAGAAAGAGAAAGAACCATTTGCAATTTGAAAAGTAGAGCATTTTGCTAAATATGCAGAAATTCTCTTCAAACATTATAAACTCTATAGATAATAAAATCGTTAAATAATAAAGCTTATCATTGCTTTCCTTTCCTCTATTTAAATTAGTCAAATTTGAATCGAACAATATCTTTTTCTGGCTTAGCCGAACTGTCAGCAGCTTTATCAATGCCAATTTCCCCTACGAAGGCAAAAGACATTCAAGTATTGTTTACTCAAAAAAAAAGTTGTGTAATAGCAAGGGGCAAGAATATGGAAACAATAAATAAATAACATGAACTGCATTCTATATAGTATATCAGACTTTGACAATAGCTACAGTCGCAGCTGACAGGCCCTTGCTATGCTTGGGTTCGCGTGTGTCTGTGTGTGTGCGAGAGCGTGTGTTGTTGAGTACCCTGACCATATATCATGCAACAGAAATTGTTCAACTTACTCAAACACACACACACACAAAAAGATTGCTACTTGGCTACTGAGGACACTTGTCCTTGGTGTGGAAAAGTTTTTCACGTCGAGTGAAATTGAAAATATGCAAGCAGCGGAAAGTTTTTCTGCTGATAGTGCCAAAGTGTATGTGTTGTTGTTGCTGGTTAAGTCTATACCCTTTCTTCTCTCTCTCTTTGTCTCACTCTCTCCTGTACAAGAACAGCAGTGGAACTGTGTCAAGTGCAGGCGAAAAATATTGTTAGTGTGGCTTTGTTGTGTGTGTGTGTGCGGTGCAGCAAGAATAAATATTAAAACAATTTAATTCAATATTCAAACAAATAAATTTTTACATATTTTTGTAGTTTTCTCTATGTCAAAAACAAACAAATAATGACAAGAAAATAATTAACATTTGCACTGAAAATATTTTCATTAAAATATGCATTTAAGAGAGTACAATGGAATTGAGCCTTTTATAAGGTAAATGATTGGAAAAGGGCTATATTATATTAGGAATTTGTCCCAAAATTTAATCTAGTACAGCATAAAAATATCTTAAATTATGGCAAAGATTCACGTAACTTAAATTTCCTTTTTAATTCTCCATCTGGTTTTCATTACCAAATTTCAACTCTTGGAATATAAGTAAAACAAATAAAAGAAACATCTTCCTGACACTGAAAACTTTTCGTACCTACGAATGCGCCTACGAACCAACAACCGGACCAAGAGAAGAAAGGAAAATCCGACTTTTCTATGCCGCTCTCAAAACTATGCAATGAACATTGCGCGAATGAAGCTCATTTGATTCTTTATTCTTGCAGTGTTTTTTTTTGCACTCATTTTTTGTGTGTAAGGTTTATCAACACTTCCGCACGACGGTGCGCATACAAAAGCTGCAAAATTTACACTGAACAACTACACGCACACACACACACACACACATAAACACACACATAGTGAGAGACATATGCGCATCCTGCTACTTTGCAGGACATTGTTTGCGCTTTGATAACATACACTCGCACAGATACACACACACACACAGACATACACTGGTGCAGACTCACACATAAATGCGTCGTCATTACAGCTACGAAATTTGCGCATACCATGGGGCATTGTGTTTGACTATGGCAGGCAAAGAGGAAGCCTGCAAGAGAAGTTTTTGGGATTGGGGTTGAGAGGGTCGAACGGCACTGGTGTGCTATGCTGACAACGCATACGCCGCCGCCGCCGCCGCCGCCGCCGCCACCGCCAACCATACCCATCAGATTCACACACATGCACACAGACAGACACACGTGTCTTTCCCTTTCGCTGATAAACGCGGCGCAAGCGTCAGCAACGCTGGCAGTCAAAACTATTTTTCGCTTGGCATTTCAAGCATTTTATGGTTTTATTTCGACAAAAATTTCGCCTTTAAACACGCAGATAGTTGCATGCCAGAGACGCGCTTGCTTCATTCACAGAACAGAACAGAACAGACTATGGCATAGCATAACACAACCAGGCAACCTCTTAGCTGCCCTGCCCTGTGTTTAAATCATTGTGATATGCTCGGCTCATCCCTTGACCGAAACAAAACTCCCAGTCAAGACAAGTAAAAAAAAAAATAAAAGTCAACGATGGAATATATCGTTTTGACTGTTAATCCTAAGGCAGCCAAGGTTTTGGATTCGAAAATTTTGGTTCATTTCTAAAATTGCCCTCATATCTAAATCAAATAGATATTCCCGCTAAATCACCATTTAAAACTCTTGAAATTAAATTAAAAATGCAAATAAGAAAGGTTTTATATTACCTCCAAATAATAAATAAACAAATAGGCGTGTCTAGGCTATGTAGGAAATTCCACTGAGATAAGCAACAATGCAATAATAAAGAAGGCACTTGAAAAGGAGTAAGCCAGCCATTTTGGCCTTTAAGCTGTTGTTGTTATTGTTGCCCCCAGAGTTGGCTTTTTATGCCTGTCTGTGCCTGGGTTATTTGTTTAGCTGCTTGGTTGGCTGTCCCAGAGCCTGTCATTAATATTTCACAGTCAGCCAGTTTACGTTCTAAGCACGACAAAACAAGAGGCACCCACATACACACACACACTCGCACACAGATGCAGTCGACAACACCCTCCCACAATTAAAATCAGATTAAAGTTGCGCTAATTTATGCGACCGCACGATGACACAACAAAAGCGGATTTTGTGAGTTCCGTTGAAAGAGCCGGTTAAGCAGCACGATGCGATAAAGGACGAAGGTGCATGAGCAACAGGGAGAGAGAGAGAGGGAGGGAATGGAAGCGTTTGGTGGTAATAAAATAAAAATACTAGAATAATTTGAAAGAAAACAAGAAATACGAGCGAAAACGGCTAAAGAATACCCTGTATTGAGTTTGTAGGACAATCGAATCGAATACTTGAGATACTTTTATATCTTTACTATATTATCGTATCTTTGGCACACTTTTGTATACTCGAAATAAATTTTTAGAGGCGACAACTTCTTTATTGTAGAATATTATATTATACTAAATAACGTCACCTTAATTTACAGTTTTCGACAAAGTATAAATAATCATTTACAATTAATACACCCCATTAGTTAGCTACAGGGTATTCAGCGTCATTTATAAATGCATGAGCCCACAAACTTGCAATCAACTCAAGCAACAGAACTGCAACAACAACAATACCAAGATTCACCTCCCACATTTTGAAATTGCAGATTTTCGCGTAAACTCCTTAACCACTTCCCTCCCTTCTATCAACAAAACTGTCTAAGTTTTCTATCTGGGATTTGGGACTGTTAGTGTTGCTTGGCTTTTGCGCTGACAGTTTCTGCGGAGCAGGCTACGTAATTGCCTTGAGGTTTAACTTGGAGCGTGTCGCTTACCAAAAAAGCAACAGAAACAGGCTGCTCTACTGAAAGTCAAGTGGCAATTTGGTAAACGATAAAAAGGTCAGAGCAGATGTAAATCTATATAAAACTTTAGAGTTGCATATTGCATTTTAAGTGGCTTTCTTGAACTGTTTCTAATTAATATTTAGTCTTTTTATTTCCCTTTTTCTCTTTGTATTTGTTTTATGTTTTCTCTTCACTTTTTTTCTATCCTTTCAATTTTCATTTAATTTTGTATTTTTGTTTGTTTTTTTCAGACTGTTTTGCATTGTCGCTTTTTTCCTTTTGTTATTTCAATTGTTTTTGTGTCTTGTTGAACAAGCAATTCAATTTATTTAAGAGTTTTGACCCAAAATGCCGACAAAACTGCCAAGAGAAAAAGGTTCAAAATGTTGTTAAATATAAACAGAAATCTGATCTCTTTGAGATTGTCCAGACAGCATCGCAACAGTCTACTAAATATGCAAAATAAAAAACAAAAGAAACAAATCGAAGTATTCAATCCTATTCATAAACAAATATTTTTCTTTCTAACTCTCCCGCTAGGCACCTTAAAGTATTTCTATAATTAAATAATTTCATTAGTTTATTTAAAAATGTATAGTTCAGTTTCGTTATCATCATCCTTTGCTGACAGTTCCTTCCTTTCTATCTATACAATAAGTTTTATTGCATTGCCGGTTTGTCCATTGTCAAAAAATACATAAACATTTCTTCTTCTGCTTCGATTTGCACACGGTGCTGAAGAAGAACTGATTCATTTTGCAATTCCCTTTGTACGTATTTATTTTACCTTGAAAGCCAATCAAAAGTTATAAAAGAATAAAAGAAAATTTATGAGAAAGTTCACATTCGCAAGTCGCAGTTCGACGGCAATGGCGAAGTAAATAAAAAGCGTATATACATAGGTGTAGGAGGAAGGAGTTGCTCGAGAAAGACGATTGCATGGTATAATAAATTCACAAACAAAATCCCAAACAATTATTTACTGTAAATTTATATTGTTTATTAAAAGTAAAGCCCAAGTTACACACGCATGCATGGGGACGATGGAAGGGGTGCAAAACATCTGAGACATTGGAGAACGTCTTTGGAGAACCATTCTCAAGTGTTGCTTAAGCAACAGAGCAAATATAACACTTGCCACTTGCAACTTGGCAACTGTTTGGGGAGCGTAAATAGCTTTGTACACACACACACAAACATACGCACACACACATGCAAACCAAGGGAGTATGTATTTAAATCACTTATATACACATACGCACAGAGATTGTCTATCTTCCTGCTATTTCTTTCTCTGCTTTTCATCGAGAGTATTTTTATTTCAATACGAAACGAGAAGTATGTTTATGTATATTAATTCTTGTTCAACACAAATCGGCTTATTAAATTTATGTAGTGTGAATATCTATAACTTCATCTCCAACTGAAATTTTACTATTAACTCTTTAAGATGCTCTGTAAACTCACACAAGAATATTCGTCTAATAACTTATGCAAAACTCATTGAATACTGATTAAAGCTAAAATACTTAACTAAAGTTGTACACCACTTATTGAAAAGTTTAATCTCTCTCAAAATAGCTCTTCAGTTAAGCTCATTCACTATACGGTTTGCTGGTTACCAAGAAAATCTTTCTCCATTTTCATGTTTTCTCAAATTATTTTCCACTGACACTTTGCAAAACTTTTGCTCAGCTGCCTCTGGTAAACCGGATTTGTAATAATTAATTGCAGTCAGCATTTTGTACATTTCTATAACAATTGCATGTGTGTGTTAACATACATGTGTATCTCCCTGTGTGTGTGTGTGTCTATGTTGTGGCTTTGCTTCTTTATTTCAATATTTATTGCACAGTTTAGTTGTGCAGTTGCAACGTTTTATTAAGTGCCACAGGCAATTGGTAATTGTAGATGGGCAAGTATGGCCAATTGGCATCCACTCAATGCAATCTCCTCAGAGCTAATTAAAGTGTCTGCAATAACGGTAAAATACAACAACTGCAAACTGCAATCCTTGCAATGTCTTGCAACCTGCAACTGTTGTCAAGTTTATCACATTTCTTTGTTTACGACACTTGAGTGTTTTTCTCAAGTTGTTTGTGTGGTTGCGCATGCAAATCGATAGAAGTAGTTTGACTTATGCTTCGAAAATATCGATACGTAGCATTAGATTGCATCAAATTCAAGTGTTGCATCAACCAAATGAACAACAAAGCACAAAAGGTCAAGGCATAAGAATTATTGAAAAATCATTTCTATTCATACGTTTTTGTGTAGAACTTTAAATCTTTTCAACTTTATCTATAGTTGTTGGTAAAGTTTCTTTGTTCTTTCTTATTTATTCTACATATTTATTCGTTTGCAAATATTTAAACCTCAATCCCTCAAAGTCTCCTGCAAATAGTTTAAACTTTTGAATACCCACAGATTCCTTTCAAAACTAAATATTTAAAATATCTCTGCATAAAATTTCTTCATGTAAAATTTTCTACGCAAATATCTTATAAATATTTTGTTGCTCTATCCCAAAAAGGTGTCCCCGAATGTTTTCATCTTCTGCCTGTTGTTGGGAGGATGAAAATGCCAGCTTTCAAGTTTGTGCAAGAAATTCTACAAATATTCTCGAGAAGGGAACGAGGAAAAAACATTTATTCATAATTAAGTTTTGCAATGTTTCCCTCCTCCCCCTTTCCCGTAAAAAAGGTTTCTTGTAGTCATCTATGCCTGCGTTTAAAACAGAAAACTTTATGGCAAATTTAATTGGCTGCAGCAGCAGTTTTTCGTGCAGCAACAGCTTTTTCAGGTTTCCCAAACGTAGCTCAGTTTTCGTTGATCCGAGCGTGGGAAGGAGCGTGGGGAGGCGAGTTGTATGCTAAGCTGACTTGGCCTATCGGCAGGGTTGCAGCTTTGTTGGCCCATTATCTAAGCAGCTCAGGGTGAGTGAGTGTGTGTGTGAGTGAGTGGGAGTGGAAATTGCCTGCCTGATCGGCTCAGTTTCGAGATGCGTGCGGCTTTTAGTCGCCGCACATTGCGTATACGTAATGTGCAATATTGCGAATATGCACTGAGAACTTTCTCGAAACACTTTCAATTAGATATCAATTTTTCCACCATATATAGAAAACTTTTCAACATTTGCTTTCGCTAATCCGATAACCAGCTAACATCGTACAGAGTCGATAACTTTAACTGTTATTTACTCTCCACACGTTGTGTTTTTATTCTCTTGCGAATTTAGTCATGCATAACAGAAGCTTTCTCTCCCTCCGTTTTTATTTTTCGTCTTTCTTTCTATGCAGTTTTGGCGTCTCGTCGGCAATCGATAAAAATAGTTTTGAATAGCAAATAAAGCGACAATTGTGAATGGCCGAGCGAACAAAGCGCACCAAGTAGAAGAAGACAAAACAACAAGCGCTGGCGCGCAAAAAAAAAGGACAAAGAATGAAAGTAACACTGCACAAAACAAATATACCTACAAATTTAGTTAGGAACAGACACTCACTCACACACACATACATAGGGAAAATGCAGCAATGGCAGAGACAGACAGGGAATGAGGAGGAGAGAGAGAGAGAGCAAGACTGGACAAACAGTAGAGCGCCAGGCTGACTGACAGTTAAAGCTAGTCCAACAAACGTCCAGTGCACCACCACTCCAGCACCTTCTTGCATCCCCTTAGGCTCCCATCTCCATTATTTATGCATCAATGGCTGCTATGACGACATGCGCTAAATTGATACAGTCCACACAGAGTGGGTGAGTGAAAAGAGAGAGACAGAGAGAGAGGGAGAGAGACAGCTGGGTAGAGCAAGTGGAAGGCAGTCAGTGTTGCGACAAGGACGACTCGCCCCACAGTGGCGCCAAGCGACGACACGACACATGCAATGCGACGCCAGGAGACCAGGTAAAAAATGAAAAAAAATACATACACGAAAAAAATACTAGAAAATATTGGCGAAATTGAAAAAAGGAGAAAGCAAGCAGTGAAAGAATATAGGAATAAAAAAAACAGGAACACACATAGAATATACTAAATGCACAGTTCTATGGGGGGGCGCGGGAGTTTGGAAAAATGGAAATGTGAACGATAAAAACTGCAACTCAGTCGGGCTTCCCTGCGTGGGCTTTTGTCGCTGTTGTAACACCACGAACAAGCCACAAAACTAAATAGATTTCAGTATTTTTTACCTCTCTTTCTCTATCACTCCTCCCACTCACTCACTTCACAGTGAGGTATCCTCTTTCCCTTTCTTTCTCTCTCTCTCTCGCGCAGTCTTTGTATTGCTGCATTGGCTCATATAAACTGCAAACAAAAAGTCGGGGGAGGAAAAAAAGGAGCACCAAAGTCGCGTCGAGTCATTGAGCCAATTGAGTAAATTGTTTTATTGAAAGATTTTTCCTGCCCGTCTCTCACCCCCCGCCCCTACACACTCTTCTTTTTAGCAGAGAGCTCAGCGTTATCGAGAACCTCAGTATATACGTCGATATTGGCGTTATATATAACGATTTATATTTCGCATTTTTTCTTCATTTTTCTGTATTTTCTTTTTTTATGTTGTGTTGCGCTGACATTAATGCATTTTTGATGAGTTTAAAAGCGTCTTTTATATTTCCGTTTGCCCGGCTGATCAAGTTTATGTGCAGCAAAGAAGGAAAATGGAAAATCTTCATTTCAACATTTAAAGAAAGTGCCTGAAAGTTTTTTTGTTTAAAGTGTTTAATTGATAATGATAATAATGATAATGTTAATACATATTAGAAATATCATAACATTTATAATGATAATGGTAACAAAAAATAAAAAAGTAATGAAAATAATAATATTAAAACGAATAAGTATAATAATCATAATATCAATCATGATAGATAATAAAAAAAAGTAATGAAAATATTAATGATAATCATCACAGTATTATAAATACTAATGATAATATTAATGATATTAATAATAATAATGAAAATACTAATATAAGTTATGCAAAGAATAAAAAACGCTAAGCATAACAAAAATGATATCAATAAAATTAATGACATTAATGATAACAATAATAATATCAATAGTATTGAAAATAATTATCATAATATTAATAATGATGTTGATTATAAATGGGATAATATTAAAAACAGTAATAATTATAGCAATTGAAATAATAATGATAGGAACATGAATAATTTTTTTCACTTATAATAATTCTAATGAATGATTTTTAATTTTTATTTTATTTATATTAGTTTGTATTATATGATACATTAAATTTCTGCACCTTCCTTTAGATTTTACTTAATTCCAGTAAAATCATCAATTCATTTTTAAACCTTCAATTCCATTTTATGCAACTGTTTATGCACTTTAAAGCTCCCCCATGGCTACATTTGTTGTTCCTTCTTTCTGTCGATGTTGCAACTCAAACTCACATTGGCTTAGCCCTTGCCTAAACACAGCTGCGCCGCTTGGTCAATTCATCCAGTGAGCAAATCGTGCAGCCTAAGCACAAAAAGAATAACAACAATAATAATACCAAGAGGAACGAGAAAGAGAAGACTGAGTCCTACCGCCAAATACAGCTAATAAAATGCAGACGGTGTTCTTGGCTGGATAGAACAAAAATGTAATCGCTAAAAGATTCGACTATTAAAGTTGCATCATGCATAAAAATAGCATTTTGAATCACGAAAATTGAATGAATTGACATAAAAGTCTTGTAAAATATCCATAGTTAACGAATAAATGAATCTGCTATAGAATCATAAATACAATTTACCATATAAAGAGTTAAGTTTGATGCCCCCACACCTGTGCATTTACAGGGTATAAAGAGTAAACGTTAGCCACAAGCAATTGATACATTTGGCAAAGGGTGTCTGCCCCAGCGCCTTGCTGTATGCAACACATACGTCTGCCCGCACAGTTACACACACAAGCAGACATATTCGAGTGCACACAGCTGCCGTTTAAACACATTTTAGCCAGATTTGATAGCGTTACTGAGGGCAACTCTGGCCCTCGGGCTGCTGCAACCCTTTTGCCACCTGCCCCGTCAATTTCTTTGCCTTCTCTTCGTCGTTTCTTTTTGTTGTCTGGCGCGGCCTCAGACGTTTTATATAAATGTAATTTTTATGCAATTTAACGAGCATTTCGGGTGCAGTTTTTCAGTCAATGAACCGTACAGCAGCAGTGGATGGGATGGAAAGGGGGTTGCCCCATGTCTAGGTCCCTTGGGCTACCCCCTTCGGGATAAATCAATAAAAATGTCACCAACAAAACAAATCATTCATTAGTTTTTTCGGCTGACGCACATAAATTGTAAATTTGGAATATGTGTGCGTGTGAATCTTTGCGTGTGTGCGTAGGTGTTACGCCTTCACTCCGAATAAAAGCCAATTTGAGGGAGCGGGTACTCTGAGCGAGTACAAACTGTCAAGAGCAGAGGGAGTTCTGAGCCTGCTGCTGCTGCTGTCACATGTCCTGAGAGAGGACAAGCAGCCCCGGCCTGCCCACAAACAGCATGTCATCTCCCTGTCTCCGCCTCTCTGTCCCTTTCACACTGGGCACTCACACACACACACACACTGAACGGTTGTCAACGCAACGCCCGCAATTTCACAATGCATGCACAATGGGATCAATTATTTTGCGATAGTGCGCTTTGTGTATTTTGTGTGTAGTGTTACGCAATCATGCCTACGCCTATCGAATCATCATCGTCATCATGAGCATCCTCATCAACATGAAATCATCATCATCATGACGCAAGCTCCACTTCACTTCTTTCCTCCTTCCCTTTTCCACAAGTGTCAAGCAGTCTGGTGTGTGTGTTCGGGAGTTTGGGGTCAGCTTTGAGTGGTCAATCAAATGTTGTTTTGAAGGTTTTGCGGGTTTTGCGTTCTGTGCAGTTTTGACATGAAAGTTGGACTTGACATCTGTTTGTATGCGTTTGCTTATATGCTAAATATGTGTAAGTGTGTGTGTCTGTATGAATTTGAGTGTGGTTGCGCGCACTGAATTGCACATAAACTTTAGCATAAGGAACATTGATTTTGGAATTGCATTAGATTTCAACAAGGAAATATTGAATATCATAATTTTTTATTGTGATGACAAAATGATATACAAATACTAGAAATTTCAGGATATTATCTGAAGTCACATAGTAATCAAAAGATTATATGAGAATATGCTCCCCAACTCATTCTAAAAGTTCTTAAAACATTCCTACTTTACATGAAAGTTCAATTGGAATCACAAAATTCAATTTTTAGACACTAACATTGAATATTTCAATCTGTTTTAATTTTTAAAAATGCATACAAATATCAATCTATTTCCTCCGCAAGGTTCTATTGATTTTTCTTCGAGAAATTTGTCTTAATTACCCACAATATTCAATCTTTTCAGGAACTTTTCTTTATACAAGTTTATCAAGATCACTTTGAATGATTTGTTAAAGAAAAACGCGTATAAATTTAATTCAATTATGCATTTTATAATTTCGCTGTCAATTTCAGATGATTGCGGCATAAATCTACTTTCTATATAGACTGCACAAGGTATACACTCACATACATATAGCGTACAGTTTAGTCAGACATCGCCTACGACGACGTCAGCCTTGAGCCGTCAAATTTTATTAACATATTTTCCAAATGAGCCAATTCTTTTTTGGCCAACACATCCCACAAAGTTCTCCATCTCTTTCTTCCTCTATTTAACTTGCCTTCTCTTTCGCTTTCATTTCTTTCTCTCACTCTTATTTAATTTTAAATTTAAGCACGAAACTAAAGCATTTTCCAATTCGACAACAACAAATGCAATAGAAAAATGTGAAAAATCTTTTTCATAATAATCATTATTGCAATTATTATGATTATTAACCTGATCATCATCATCATTATAATCGCCTGCAGCGGCATCATCTAATTAGAAACACGTAACATAATTTCAAGCAATTTTCTGTGTGCAAAGCGTCGCGCAGCCTCAGGCAAAGCAATGAAAACTCAGAGAGAAAATAAGCAAAAAAAAAAACTAAAAAGCACTCGGACAGGGAAAAGAGAAGAAAAATGAAAGCCAAATAGAAGCGGCGAAAAATCATTTTAATTACATTTCTAGCTATGCGTAGATATTATTATATTTTTCCTATTGGAAAGAGACAAACAGGTGCGTGGCCGACAGAAAGCTGGCAGACAGGCAGACAGACAGACGGCCAGACAAACTGGCGACCATCTTGCGATGTCAAGATGCTCAACTAATGAGACAAGTGTGGATGACAATCGAACACTCATTGGGGGTCGATCCTTGAGTCAACCGATGAGTAATGGCACTCAATCAATGTGAAAGGGAAAGAAAGAATGAAAGGCACATAATACAGGTTTAAGAAACTATTGTAAATCAATGAAGCGAAGAAAATGAAATTCCAATAAGTTGTTTAAACATTAAAATAGTTTCTGATTTTAATATTTATATTTAAAGTTTTAAGCTCGACTTTCTTAATTCAAATAAATTGACTCTTAAGCAAGCAGACACACAATGCACTTTGAACAGACTGCAATAATTCCCAAATATGCTCTTCATTAATTATGCAATTTTCTATTATTATAAGTAAACTCCTCTCTCTTTCCCTTCCTTCCACTGTCTCTCTCCCTCTCTCTCTCTCTCTCTCTCTCTCTTGCTATCTATCTATCCTTGTCGTTGCTTCCTTGCATAATTATCTTCCTAGTAGCACTTAGTATTAACCTCTTAATCTGTTTGAGGGTTTCCGATATTAACAATTTCAGAAAATAATTATTTATGTTTCTCGTACGCTTGGATGAGTTCTGTTTGCTGCTGTTGTTGTTGGACAAATGAAAACAAATGAATGTGGGATACAATGAATGAATGAATTATTGAATATATCGTATTTCACCTGGCCATTTGTGTGTGTGTGTGTGTTTGTGTGAGGGCAAATCAAATATCACGTTGGAATTTCATTAAAATAATTATAACATATATATCAAGTGGGAGCGGCGGGCGGGTGAGATTGAAAAAGGAGCTCGACAAACGCCTGCGAAGCGTGCAAAATGTAATGCATAATTGATGACAACAGAAAACAGAAATCAATCAATCATAAAATGTGTCAGCTTTCTACTGTCATCGACGGCGGCGGCGGTGACAATAAGTAGAAACGAAATTAAATGGGAAGCCGCCACGAAGCAGAGGCGACAGCAGCAAGGGCATCGAAAAGGCACACGAATCATATAATATCATTTAATAATTGATTGCTAAAGTTGACTAGGGAAAGGTTGAGTAAATGCCTAAAGATGTCTCGATTTCATGTACTTATGGCAACAAAATATTTGGATTTAAATCAAAAAATATACAAAAAAAATTTGCTGCGTTTTAAATCTGCAAAGAATTTGACTACGATTGAACAAGAATTTATATTAATCTATACACATATTGTCAAGATGTATGCATATGTATACATACCCCCTATAAACACTCTTTTTAAACAAATATCAAGAACATAAGGGACAAAAGGCGGACTTATTTTTCCAATCAGCTTTGTTTTTTATACTGAATAGAATATATATACTATTGTATATATGAGCTTCAAGATATAAATACTCTACAAACAGTTTTCTAACAACAAGTTAAGTTTTTATCCACACGAATTTAAGCGATATTTTAAATCAGTTTTGTTTTATATACTAAACAAGAATATATATTCTTTATATACTTTATAAAAATCTTTCTCACGAAAAGTAGAGGATATCTGAACTTTATATCTACACATTTCAATGAGTTTGATGCGTTCTATTTTGACCATACCCTAACGAAGACATCTACTCTATATATAGCTTATACATTCCATAGTAAAACGCATTCGACACTTACGAATTCCATTAAATTTATATCAGAAATTTCCTTAATGCCTGATATAACCCCCACAATGTGAGGTCACATCGAGCTTGTTATCCATTCGTATTTCGTAATTCCATATAAACTTTATCTCACGTGAATATCGAGAGCAAAAAAAACCAACTTCATTGTCGAAGCGGTTTTTAATTTACGGCACACAAGTTGAAAAATCGCATTAAAATTGTAATTAATTAATATTCAATAATAATTTGCTTGCCGCATTGCACGTTGAATGATCTCAAAAATGTGGCACGTAAAGAATTGCTGAAGTAATCTCTGTATAAAATAAATATACATTATTTTTACAATATATGCGAAACTCAAGGGTGGGTGGAACTGGATTTAAAAATAAATGAAATACAAAAAGAAACAAAAAAACTTGCTTTAAGAACTGGCAACAGGTGGCGTATTGGTGCGCTTAATTTAGGAAATATACAAAGCATTTTGTGAATAAATAAAATTTAGGTTAAGGCACCCAAAACAAAGTTCATGAACTGTTTCAACTTAAGGGAACTGCTTGATGACGCACAATCTGTTCTGATTTAAATAAAATTGTTGAAGTGTGTCAACAACTTGTTTGTATCCAGCTGGGGTAGTTGAATCGAATATCATTTGGAGTACATAAGTATCTCGTGTAGTTAACTATTTTTACTCTCCGTAACTAGCTCACATTCATTATAGAAATCTCAATTGCCCTTAATAAACCACCCGCATAGTTTGCAGGAAAACCAACTACAATCTGTATTTATAGCCACATTTCATCCGTATATATCCCACGCTCTCTCTCTCTCTCTCTCTTTTCCTCTCCCACTCACTCCCGATAATTTAATGGCATAATCAATATGCCTGTTCATTTATCGTCAGCTCGTGAAAATATTTCAATGTTAATTAAATTGAAAGCCCAAAATGCAACATGCACAAACATGCAAACAGCACAGCACACACACACACACTCACACATAGACCACGAATCGATGCGTTATTAAATTATTAATTATATTATATTTATTTATAACGTTGATTTCACATTTTCCCCCCCCCCATCTCCTTTCTTCTTATTACTTTTTAATCAACCAACCCGGCTGCAGTTCATTATTAAATAAGGACAATGCAAATAAGGGGCAGGAACGGGGGAAGGACTGTGGCCAATCGATGAATTTTAAACGCGATAATATTCAACAGAACATCAGGCCTGTCATATCTGCCTGCCGCTGGCCGAGGACAAAAGTATTCATCAAGGTAATTAAAGCGTAAAATTGAAAACAAAAGTCGAGCCAGCAAAGAAGAAAGGAGCGCGCACAGCTCCGATTTGTTTAAAGTTTCGCTCCCCTTCCCCTCTGCACCTCTTTGCGCAGTCAAGCGAGTGCCAAAATTGTCGGCAACACGAAAATCACATGAAAAACTTAGCCAAAAGACCCAGAACCATCGAAAGAAAACTTTTGCCACAGAGACCCCCGGAAAAGCAAGAACAACAACAACAACAACCACAACAGGAATAGCTACGAAATGTGTTACCACAAATAAAGCGAAGTTCCCCAAAAGGAGATATCCGAAAGGCAGGTGAAAGGAGGAGGAAGACAGCAGAAGCACGAGGCGGGTATGTGGCAGACAGACAGACAGACAGACAGGCCGCAACAATAATGAGTTGTAAGCACAACTTTATACAAAAGGATTAAACAACAATAGTCACTGTGGATGATGCTACCTGAACACAACACGCCTCTTCGGTTGGCCCTGTCGCTGCCTCATTCCTCTCATTCCCCTCATTCGCTTCTCTTGCTGTCTGTCTCTCGTTCGTTCTTAGTCTGTCTGACTGTGCTTGAGAGGTTCTGTGTGCATGGCCATGCAAAAGATTAAGATATTATCGACATGAAGAGGTTACGGCTTATGGTTGAGTAGAACTTCAAATGCTCTTACAAACCACATAAGCACTTGCGAAACTTCGAAAAGAGTTATTTCTTCAGTGAAACAGTTAAACTTTGATGTCACTGCTAACCTCTTAAAGGGGTTATAAGATTTGAGAAGTAAATAGACTTAAAGTATTTTATGATTTTGGAAATTTAAAAGTTTATAAAAATTTCTTTTAAATGATTCTCAAGTCTTTGTACTTATGGTATTTTCTCTTTTCATAATGATCATCATTTTAAATATATTTATTATACATATTAATATATTCTTCTCTATAAACCGCTTACTTACTGCTATTAACTTCTCTCGAAGTAGTGTATAAAGTGGGCTAAAGTCAGAGAACTTGTCTTAAGTTGCTGCACGTGCAATCTTGCAAAGGCTTTTGTGCTGCTCTCCAACTCATTAACTGTTGCCTTAGAGCGCACAACCCGCCTCGATACTCCTTCCCACACAATATTCCCCCTTTACTACGTGGGTTGCTAATCACAGTACAAGCGTGGCAAATACACATTCGATGGGGAGCGAACTTAATGAAGTGGGCCAGGAAAATCTATTAACACACATCGGGTTAAATTGAGGAGAGAATGAACAGGAAATAGCAAAGTATAGAAACGGAAAAAGACAAAGGAATAGATAGAGCGTAAATCCGTCATGAGAAGCGCCACAACAAAAGAATTAAATGGCTCAAGCTGTTGCTAAGCCATAAAAGGGTTAACTAAATAATCCCCTTACCCTGCTTCTCTAAAAATACAAACACATACGCAGAGACGAAGTTTCAATCTTGAACTACATACACAGTAAGGAAGTTTCAATCCTGAACTACATAAACAGTGTGGAAGTTTCAATCTCGAGTTGCTACACAAACAGAGCGCAAGTTTCACACTCTTTAATATTTGTTTATTTCACACAAACTTTCTCAATTATTTAACATGTTTCGATACGAAGCTCAATTTCAACTCAACTCACTCAATTCGCTCATTCATTTGCTCATTCAACTGTGGCAGGTGGCAAGTTGATTTTCATAAATCCAATTTTACCATTCGAATGTGAAACAGTTTGGAAAACTTTTTAATAGTGCAACGTGTTTTGGTTTTGCTTAGGCTGATACTTCTGCTGCTGCCACATAAAAGTTTAGGATTTTGTTTGGCTTATAGAAGAGCGCATCCTCAGCTGCTGATGCTGTCTCTTCTGTTTCTGCTTCTTCTTCAGCGCACACTTAAGTGCAAGGCAAATAAACTTCAGCATTCAACTCATACTCGTGCAGAGCATCAACAACAACAACCACACATACACAGTGTGGCACACCCGCAAGATATTTGCTGTAAAAGTTGTACATTTCGCTCGCGCTGTGGCAGTAAAAGTTTTTAATAATAACCGCAATACAAGAATATAAACATTTATATTACGAGCATACAGTGCGCCTCATAATGCGCTCCACTACGCTTGCGACGGCACACGTTGCGTATGAGCAATGCCAATGCGCCCAGCACAAACGGCCCAGCAAATATTCTCCTCTCTATCTAAATAGCCCCCGCCTCCTCCTCGCACTACCATCTCCAGTATCTTGCCTTATATTCCTCATGCTGCTGTTTATATTTCTGTGTGTTTTACTTTGAGCTGCTCCCTTCCCCTGTTGTCGACTCAAAAGATTGAAGGTTAACGCGACCAAGCTCCCGTTCTACCCATCTCCCCCATGTGAGGGCAGCAGCTGCAGGTGCCATAAATGTAAAGTTTAACTCCAACTGCGTGCGTGCGAGTGTGTGTGTGTTGGTGAGTGTGATATTGCTGCAACGCGTGTTAAAAGTTCAAAGATTGCTTAAGCCGCTTAGAAAGAAACCAACTTGAAAGTGCTTTTGAGAAATGTCCTTGTTATTCGGAAAATATCTTTGACATGTGTGGCTGGTGAGTTATGTGTTTTTATTGCGAATTAATGCTTTGACTAGAAGTTGCTTGCTATAGAACTAGTAACTATATATTAAATTCTTCATGTCTAATTGTAGGGAGCCAATGCTGAATATATTGTACTCGGGTGTCTGAGGAATTAACTAACAGCATCTGCATTACTTTTTGCATACTACTCCTGGGTTGCTTTGGTGTGCTCCTAACCTGCAATGCCTTCAGGTTCTTATTCAGTTTCATTAACTGCTTAAGCCTTTTGAGATTGCAGCAGCCTTAAAGAGACTTTAAATGCCGCAAGCCTGGTGTTTGTTTCCACTCCAAAATGAGGGTCTTCGCCTCCTCTGATCTTAGGTACTCCCTGATAGTATTTTCACCTTTGCGCCAAAACTACTCTGGGCTCATTAGTGCATCCTCTGCTCCTGCTTTCTAGTGTGCCAGCCGCCTCATTATCTGGTATACTAGAGTATCCTGTTACCCATCATAGAGTGAGGTTGTTTCTGTTGCCTAGTTCGTCGAGTTTGGTTCTAACTTTTCTTACTAGTTTTGACTTGATTTTGCAATTGTCGGGTGCCTTTATTGTTGCCTGGCTATCCGAGATTATTGAGATATCCTTCTTCAGATAAATACAATTAAAGTTTATAACCAGCGCCCTTTGTTTGTGATTTATACTTTAAACTAATGAAATATAGAAATTCCTTGACTTTCCATGAAGTATTTTGAAATCTCCTTAAAAACTTCAGCTCTCAAATGCTTAAAGCAGATTTTATTCGCCTTCAACTGCACCCTGCACTTGTAAAAGTTACCCTAAAACGGAAGTGGCATTTCCAATAAAGTTAGTTAACTGCAGTGTAAGCACACACACAAACACACACACACTAGTTCCTGCTTTATACCTATCTCAGTAAAGAATGCCACCTGAAGGCGTGGAGCTGTGTAAGAGTACCCTCTTTGATGCTCCCCAGATAGCATCTCAAACGCTTCCGCTACTGCATCTGCCTGCTCTCATCAGCACTAAGGGCGGAGAGAGGGGGTAGGAAGTCCATCTAGAGTTGAGAGACCGAGCCACATAATGGCAACTCAATTAAGCAAACAGAAGCGTGGTCCGCTGGCGTTTCCTATAGCGTTCCTGCTGCGCTAACCCAACTCCCCCTCCTCCACTGTGTCCTCCTCTTCATTCTACATCGCGTCTTGTAGAATTTCCATTCACATTCAGTCAATGCATTCAATCTTCCTGCCACCTACTCCACCCACACCCAGTAACTTCCTTTCCCGCATTTCACATACTGCACTGCAGTGGCGTTTCCTGTTTCCTACAACATGCCACCATTTCCCTTCGACACGCTCTCGACTCTCAACAGAAGGAACTCAGGAGTATTGGAAATAAAATTAAAATCGCACAAGAAGTTGACGACGATAAACGCTGCGCACAAAAGGCGGAAATGATAGAAAATGTTTTAATGTTGCATTGTTGCACACAGGTGGGAGCGAGATAGACAGCTAGGTAGACAGCAGACCCATAGAGTAAGTAACAGCTTTCTTGAACAAAAAAGAAGACAATTTGATTGATTGTTAAGCAGTCAGTTTTAGAGCGGGAGGAGACGACGGTGAATTGTGAAGTTGGTAAATTGCGGTGCAATTGCAGAAATTGTCTGTGTTCCGAGAAAGTTCTTAGCTCGACAGTCAAAGAAAATGAAATTTTAATGCAGTTTCAGTTCTTCCCTTTTTTTAATTATATCAATTTACTAATTTGATTTTCAGTTATGCAGAGCTTTTTGCATGTTCACTTTCAAAACTTCTTCTCTTATTCTTTCCGAACTCACGTTACCTTATGTCATACAAAGCAAACATAACAAACCATTCTTTATTAAATGCCCCACACAATCTGTGAATCTTTATCACTCATTTCCATTCTTTGCCAGACTGACCTAAGACGCAATAAAAATCATAATGAAAATGAAATAATAAACTGAGAATAAGGAACGAACAAGATGATTGCATACACTTGATGGCGCGACAATCGAAATAAAACAAAAGAAAATGCGAAGGAAAATACAAAAAAGAAATGAAAAACTTCGCCAAGACGTCGCGTCATTGAAGGTTCGATTACAATTTAGCAAATTTCCCCCCAAAAATGGTTCACAATCTGTACGTTTCCTTCGTTTCTATGCAGGAAGAGAAGGGGGAGGTGTGAAGAAGAAGCAGAGTTCCAAGCAACGTTTTGGTTGCGATTCAAGTCTTGGTTTACTTTCTTTCGTTTCTTTTATTGTTTACCACTCAATTGAATTTTTAATCGTTTCTTCGTTTAACTTTTTATTTCTGTGTCGCGAAGCTTTTCACTTTCCCTGGCAGAAACACAGAGAGAGCATCAGCTTCCCTCCTGCATTCCCCTTGTGAACATCTTGAGCTGTTTCCTCCTTATCGGTTGCCCAACAGTCATCGTCGTTGTTTGTCGCTTCCTCCCTTCCCCCGCCCCAAGCATCCCTCGCTCTTTCTTCTAGCGTCGACCACTTGACTCGTCATTGTTTACATTTACAAATTGCTCGCTTGTCCGCAAATTGTCCCTTGCTTGGGGTCCACCAGGACCAGGCACAAGAGTAGACAACGCAATGGAAGAGCCAAAAGGAGGGTAAAGGAAAAGGGAAGGAAAAGGAGGAGCGCAGCCAAACGCGCCTTCTTCTTTCTATCTTTCGAATCTTTTGGCTCGCCTTTGCTTTCTATTTTTTTCGCTTTTGGCTGCAAACGTCGCCTTGAGGCTAAGGCAAAATGTTGTAACAAAAGCAAATGTCGCTTTTTCTGTGTTTGCCTTTGCTTTTCGCTGCCTTCTCACTTTAGTTTTGTGTTCTTCGCGTTCTCTTTGGTTCTCTAGTTTCACGTTCATTTTCTTACTTCGTTTTTTAATCATTTCGGTGCCGCTTGCGGTTTCCATTCGCTTCTTTGTTTATATTTACCCATCATCCTCAAATTTACCACCCTCCCCATCCCCATTCTGAACAGACTTTCTGTTGATTTATCATGATTTTATTTGGCTACTGAGAGCAGCTTCCTACGAACGTCTTTCTATTTGTTCTTTTTGCTTTTGCTTCCCCATTGCCTTTGGCTAATATTGATGCCATATTTCTGGATCAAGTTTTGGGTTTCGAATGCGAGAAATGATTTACTTTCTTTGGCATATTTCAAGAGAACATTATCATAGGAAATTTATATCTTATTGTTGATAAATTCAATATAAATAATTAAAGGCATTGCATTTTTAATTTATTCCCATGTTTCTTAGTTTTCTAATTAAACCGTTTCCTGACAATGTTTCTCATATTTCTTAGTGTGTCGCCAGAGAATTTAAACAATATGAACAATAACTGAAAATGAAAGCGCGATTCATAAAGAACTTTGAGGCAAATAAAAGAGCGAATGTTGCTAAATTTAAGAGAGCTCCAAAGAGAAAAGATTCCACCAAAACAGGCTGCCTGTTGAATGAAGAAGCTCAAGCTGTGCTTTTTATAGAAATTGTTATGTTTTATAGACATTATTACCAGTTTTACATAATATTGTTACAGCATATGATGAAACTTGTTAAGCATTGTTTTAGTGCCTGCTTTTGTCAGCTGAAACTATTTTTAGATACGTTACGTCATGCACAAATGACAACACCCGGCATCTCCTTACTGTTCTCTCGGTCTCTCCACTTGTGCTTCTCTTATACATGAGAAACGCATGCGCGCGCCCACGCATCAACAGGCAGGGGGTGACAACTCTACAATGTGTAAGCTCTGCTGCTTTACATTTGCAACAAGTTGCCTGGCAGAATATCTCCAAGTTACGAAAATGCCGCAGCTGCTGCTGTTGCATTTCTCCAGCTTATATGGTTCGTGAAGGTGAAGAGAAAGGGGGAAAGGCAAGGAGAAATACCTACTGCATGTTTTCTTGCATGCTTTTCGGCCTGCCATTTGCACCTAATTGCATAATTGCCCAGTCAGCTGGAAAATTTGCCAAAAGGGCCAGTTAATTTGTGGCCAATGTGAGTACGACAGATAAATCAATAGCATATTGTCGAACTAGGCAACGAAGGGGCACAGTTATACGCATAGAGTTCAAGAACACAGAGAGGGGCTCTTGAGAAGATATAAGAAACTGATGTTAACTCTCTTCATTTTCGCTCTACCTTTACAACTACCTTCAATTTTCTCTATATACCGTATATACCCTCTGCTTACTATAGCCATTGCTGGGTATCTCCTAACGGCAAACAAGTCTGTGGTACTACGTGTCCAGAACTGAGCAGCAAATAGAAAATTTAATTCAATTAATTATGTTTTCACTTAGCAGCTGCATTGGCCGCCAGCAGCCGCCAGAACAGCCCCAGCACAGACATCCTCCTTCCTCCTCACTTCAACTCACACGACTTCATCTCCCACTTTGCCCTCCTCCCTCTGTCTCCCTACCACTGCATTGTACAACGAAAATTGAATTAAGCCAAGTTGCAACACACACGCAGACAGAACCGGCACTGTAGTCTGCTATAACGGTGACTATAGAACTCCTATAGATAGTAAACGAAGCATACAATCAAACATCTGTTCAATGCACTGCAAGATGCAAAAGTGCTTTGCAGAGATTTCTCAATAATGAATATATAGATAGATTATATTGAAGATCTGTGTACATAGGAAATACAACAAATATAGAATTACTCTTAAGAGACTATATGTTTGATTCTTAGAAATCTCACATAAAATTCTATAAACTCTTCTTGTATATTTTTTATAATTTTCCTAACATTTTTTTCCTTTTAGTTTCTTTCCTTATAACATGATTTAACTGTACGCTGTTCGAAGGGCATTTTATAATTGCACTTGATGTGCTGTTAATCATATTACGCATACGCCTAGTGCACTGTCCCAGTACGCACATATGCATGAAAATATTGCATTTATTATGTTGCAATTCCTTTTTGTGATGCATTTACTGTGCATGTTCATCGTATCGTTGTTATTGTTATTGTTATTGTTGTTGTCGCTGTTGCAGCTGCCACCTATCACTCGCTGAACGAACGTTTGCCGGAACCTTTCAGCCTGATTGTTGGCTAACCTAATTAGCTTTGCCAGCAGCAGCAACAGCTGCCGGGAGAAGGAGTCAGTTGGGAAATTTTGCTGTTGCACAAACTGTTGCATACTTTGCGGAGCATACACACACATACTCTTACACAACTGGTAGGGGAGGAGAAAAAAAAAAGAACACCATAATTCCATTTCGATGAGTTCTGCGCCTTTGCGGCACAATTTAGTTTCATTTTTAACGAAGAGCGGGAGAAATGTGAGAAGCTGCTAAAGTATCATTTTACGTACCCCCTTTTATTGCTGTTCCGATGTTCAAACTTTTAAATTATGCATTTAGCGAGCTTACCTGGAAGAGAGAGAAAAGAGAAATTGCATCATTAGTTATTGTTTTGCTATAATTTTATATGAAAAAAACTTTTGCACCGAGCTTCGGTGAGTCGGAAAATAAATGAAGGGGAAAACAGTGGAGAAAAAGACAAACAAAAAATTGCCTTGTAGGGCAGCTGGTTAAATGTGCCTGCTAGCGGAACACAGTGTCAAAAAGAAGCAACAAGAACAACACAACAAGGAAAACAACAAGAAGAACAACAAGAGAAACAGCGGAGAGAGAAAAATACAAAATATACACGCTATACAAATTTTCATGTTCGACACAAAACGGGGGTGGTCAGTTCAGTGTGATTTTTTCTTTTAAAGGGCGAAGGGCGTGGCCCTTTGTGCCTCAAAGGGTATCCAGAGCGATAACAACAACAACAATGTACAGTGAAATAACAACAGAGTGAGAGCGACGAAGAGTGGGCACGTGAGATATGACCTCGGCTTTGTACTGTTATTTTCCAAACGAGTGAGAATTATTAAAGGACATTATTGCAGCTTCATGAAGCAAACACACACACACATACACACACACAGCTGCAACTATGTGTAGTACATGCTGTAAAGACAAAATATTGCCATTTATCGTTGTCAAAGACAAGTGCATTTAACGGCCCATCGCAGCTTAATAAAAAAGAAAGGAGGAGGCAGGAACTTTATTAAGGGAATATAAACTCAACAAGAATGTAAGCCAAAAAGAAAGTAAATGCATTAATTGACTAGCGAAAAAGGAGGAGTGATAGACAAAATAAGTTACAAATATTTTACACAGGATTATTATTATTCAAGTAATTTTATTAGATATTCATTGATTGTGGCAACCAATTTGCAAATTAATCTTTTTCCAAAACAACCTATTTCTAAACTACCTAACTATCCTTATCCTATAACCTTCTCACAGAGGCACCTCTTTCTATACTGTACACATAATAAAACATATAAAACTAAAGCTCATACAGCTTCCTCACTACCAACACACTTATTCACATGATTGGGATGCTGTTCCAGCCATAGTCTTCTACATGCCCTGATGAAAAAAAAAAATAATAATTTCAACTTTGCAGTGCGGCACTTAAAAATGCAACACGACGCGACGACAACAACAAGAACAATTGCAAATGAGCAGAGAAGGCAGCTAAATAAACATTGGCAAAGCAACGACTTGGAGATGCTCTGGCAGAAGAACAATATGACATTTTATTATGTGATTACAGAGAAAAATATGTACAATAAATCGCTTATTTAAATGCATATGGATATATTCATTGATATGTTAACTCCTAACAGTTTCAACAAAAACCAAGACCTTTCTCATGCCTACAGGGTATCTTGTGAAACAAATAAGGAACAGCAGCAGCAGCAGCAACTTCTTGACTTTGAGCTGACGCAATTTTGCTGCATAATGTTGTTGCAACTTTTGCATTTCATAAATGAAACATGTGCATAATATTAATAGATGTAAGTAAACAACAGACAGAGAAAAGGGAAGATGAAGAAAGAGAAACAGCTGCAAGCGAAAATCGTATAAAGAAAACTGTAGCTGCAAATGAAAATTGTTCCCCTTCGAGCAAAGTTCTCTGTCTCTTTGAAATTGAAATTCATGAAACGCAACAATAATATGCGAGTACAACATTTATTTATTGTTGCTTAAATCAAATTTAATTTAATTGCAAATTATGTGTCTACTTGTGTCAAAAACCTGCTTTGTCTGCCACAAAGGGCAATTAGTCCTGCGGTCAGGTACTGCATAGGTGGAGGCGGAGCTGGCGGTGCTGCTGCTTCTGGCTCGGATTTCAATTTCCAAAAAGCACTCCAAAAATTTGTGTTCAACAACAACAAAATATGCCAAAATAAATTGTAGTTTTTGTTTTGTTTTGCTTTCGCTGTTGGTGCTTCAGACAGTCAAAGGTGGGAATGGGGGAGTCAGTGGGAGGAATGCCCGGAGCTGCTGTTTGCTGCTCGGCTGAAAAGATTCCCCCCTCAGTATTCAAAATTAGCTGCGTTTAGTGTGGCCAAACTTTTGTGGCCGGTGATTTTCAAAGGTTTGTGGCCAAATAACTTTGCCTTTGGCAAATCCATATCTACAGTTTACCCTCTAGTTAAATAGAGACAGCACAAAGAGCGAGACAGTTGCAGTTGCTATTTAAATAGTCACTTTTGTTTAATATTTATTTAGCCAGACAATGCACTAATTATTTGAACGTATTCACAGGCATCAACTGTGAATGACACTTCAACTCGGTGCAGCATCATCTTCAACAGGATTCGGCATGAGTAAATTAATATTTTAATTGTTTAATTGATTAAAGTACTAAATCGAATTAGAGTTGTAAAGCAGACAAATTGTTTCTTACATTGTGCTATGCAGAAAGATTGCTAATTTGATGAAATGGGCAACAATATAAGAAAATACCGAATTAATTTATAACTATGACATCAATTTATTTATAAACACTATAGAACATCTGCATTTAAATGCTAAAATACTGTTAAAATATAGACAATTAAAAGAAAAATATGCCAAAAGTTTTAAGCAGTATATAGTTCGTCTTTTCATTGAGTTCCATTTGATACTCCTAAAGACAGTTACAGACAGTATATGAAATGGGTTTATATTTTATACTTTAAAAATATTAATTTAATCATTCGACACCGTTATTATTTTATATCAATCTGTAATCGCGAGAAAAATGTACATTTTTGTACAAGTGCTTTTCAATACACAGGAGCGCAAAGGGAATAGACAGAGAAAGGCAGAGAGAAGAGCAGACAGGCAATAATAAATGCAGCGAAATGAAACCGACGAACTCAACTGAAACTTCAAGTAAACTTTTCAAAGATAAACTTGTAGTGGAAGTGTACAAAAACCGGGGAAAAAAAACTCAACTCGAACACAGAACAACAGTAAAAGGAGTGATAAAGCAAAGAGAACGACAGAGAGCGAGAGGAAGAGAAAAACTGTAGGTAGAAAACATTGGCAATGCGTAATCATGAGCAGGAAATGCAACACAACCCATCAAGCTGGCTGCGCTCAAAAAGTTCCACAAATGATATGATGGCAGCAGCCACTGGAGAACAAAGAATATCAAAGTTAAATTAAATTTGTAGTTTGTGTGTATGAACGCAGAAACTTTACCTGCCTGCTGCCTGCCTGCCTGACTGCTTGTCTGTCTGTCTGTCTATCTGCCAGGTGAGTGTCTCGGTCCTCTCTACCTCTCTCTTTTTCCCTCCATCCATCTCTTGCCCACTTTACACACTGCTTAGTCTTCAATTGCTTTTTTGCCATCTTAATTAAAAGCTTCAAATTCAATTAATACTCGCGCACAGAAATTTTTGGATGCTTAACATTTGAATTGAAGCTCATTAAAATTTTGAGGGAAAACGAGGAAAACGCACACACACACACACATAAACGTTGAAAAACTTGTTGGCAACGCACCGCCATCGTGACACAATGCACAACGTTGGATAAAAGTTTTTCTTGGATTTTGCCATCAAATCTCACACAAAGTTGAAACTTGTTCACGAATCCAAGGTGAATTTTAATGAAAAATATAATTATAATTCATGCAGAATTTGAGTTCGTGTGTGCGCTGGTGTGTATGCGTTGGTGTGTGTGCAGGTGTGTTTGTGGCGAGGTGTGCAAACTTTGACAAAGTTTATATTATTATTATTGCTGAGAGCAGTTGTCGCAGTTGTTGTACTTCTGGTATTATTTGCCCCCGTGTTTGTCTGCGGGAATTAAAATGTAATTATGTCGTAGGGCAAACCCAAAAAGCGTAGCACACTTTTCCGGTCAGGTGTCAAGTTGAAAAGGAAGTCGGGAGAAAAGTTTGTTTGAATTTTAATAGACTTGACTACTACGACGACTATGCGATAAGACACGAGAGAGACAGAGATGCTGAGTCGGGAATTTCGATTAAATTTGGAGGAGGAAAAGATCATATAAGAACTTATCAGTATGTTGACTTGCATAGGAATAAATCTTATTATAAATAAACCAAACAGAAATGTAAATATGATAGTTCAAGTTGTGTAAGATATAGCCTTAATCCGCTATTAAATAAATGATGTTCTCACTTTAATAAATACCGAATGCATCAAACTATCATAAATTAAGATCAGCTTTGAATAACATATTATATAAAAAGTCCTCAATTGTTCTCTCAGTCACCACTCAAACTAAATGTCAATTTGTGGCTGACAGAGCCTTCTCTCCCAGCGCGTTCATGCAACTCTTCTTTCTCTTTCACTACTTCTCTAGTGTCTAATTAAAAATGTGGTGGCATTTTGGCAGGATAGTCAAGCCAAGAGTCAAAGTGACAGCGAAAACAATAGGAAAAAAAAACTGCGAGGACATAATTTTGATTGACAAACGTCTATCAACCAGAGAGAGATGGAAAAAGAATAAAGAGACAGAGAAGACACTAGAGAATAAAACGTCTCATTCCTCCTTTTGCCTGCGTACACACAATGGCAGCATAAAAGCGGTTCAAATGACAGCTGAGCATAAAAGACGAATGAGAATCCTATATGCAGCAGCACACTCGGTACTCTTTTGTGCCCATTTCTTCTTCGTCGCCTTCTACTTTGTTCCAGCACATATACACACACACTAAAGTAGCTTGATATGAACAGAAACGGATATATTTTAGCGGGTATTAAATGCCCGTTATTTAGTATGCATTGCTCAACATCTGAACACCCATTGTAACTGGGGATTGTACTGATATTGAATTGAATGCTATAAAAGAAATTTACAGAAATCTTTGATTTAGAAACTGTGATAGTGCAGTATTTAAAAGATTTCCAGTAAGTACTGAAATGAACTTTATTATATCTTATTCTAAACATCCAACTATGAAGTTCTAACTATAGGTTGAACTTTATTTTCTAAAAACATTTAGAAATCCTTTGCAAATTGCATATAGTATATTCAATACACCCTTTACTCTACTGTTGGTATGTAGTAGAAGTTCTGTATTGCTGTCACTTAATGAGCGCCCATTGTGCCTAAAAGCACGCAACAAACACACACACACACACACACATGCATAATAATGACATGCACAACACGCAGCTGAAAAGATGTCTTATCTCACCTGTGATCCCCCAACTGCACTTACACCTGCACCTCCCTTCCCTATGCCAAGTGTGGCATTATGCGGCTTCCATTTTGAATCGTGTAAATTAGTCGACACCTCGAATGCATTTTGCAGCCCCCCAAAGCACACCCACACATCCTCACTGCTTCCTTTCTCGCATTCCTCCCTCATGCACATAACGTACAAAAGCTGTCATAAGTGCAGCTAATGACACCAACGATGATTGTTATTAAGACAATGATGATGATGATGCTAATAAGCAGAAGAGGGAGCAGCTTTTGTTATTGTCATTGAACAAAAGACGCAAATTAATTGCAAGCCTTGAAATTGTCCAAACTTGACAAGAGGCCCCCAAAAAAAAGGAACCAAAAACCGCATTTTTAATTAAACAAAAACAAATAAATAACTTACATAAAACTGACTACAGTCTTACGTTTTTGGCGTATTAGTTGCACTTAGCTATAATTGTTTTTCTCTTTTGTTTATTTGATTTGTTAGTTGAGTAATCGCGCCTATTGAATAATTTTTTTCTGCACTCGAGTATTGCGCCAACTTTTCACGCCTCAATGGAGCGCATCGTGTTAAAAGTTTAAACAAATCGAAAAAAAAGATTATCAAAACAAATAGAAAAGAAAATTCAATGCAATCGAATGCAATAAAATACCAAAGAGAAAAACAAAATAAAGGGAAATAAAACTACCAAACTCACTCACAAACTCATTCATGTTTATGATATTTAGGGTTACGTGTTACAGTCAAATAGAAAAGTACTTATGATTAAAATTTTACCTAAATTCAAAGAATAAAATAAATAATTTGAATACAAAATTTTTTATGTTGCCTAAAATGCAAAAAACTTTTCAGTTGCTGATGAAAATATTTTATTCAATAAGTGAGTCTAACTTTTTCTGCATTTTTATATATTATTTGCGGGTGCCGTTGGTTTTTTAGCTTTGGGAAAACTTTGTTTTAACCTTATTTTAGCAAAATAAAAATATAGCTAATTGCATTTAGTTTTCATAAAACTGTAATGTTCTTCAAAATTAAATTATATTAAAAGAGTATATTATTTTATTAAAATAGAATAAACATAATTTTATTCTGATCATTAAGTGTTTATAGCCCATTTTTATAGAGTATTACTTCGCTAGTTTCCGCTTCAATCAATGGCATCAATTTACAAGGTTTCCTTACCCCGAGGCTTTACAACAATACAAACAATAATTTTATTCACATCAAAGTAATACACATATCGTCGACTTCTTCGACTAACCTCGCGTGTTGGCTACCTAACTGAAAGTTTATCAATTTCACAGATAAACCTTCCATGTAGAAAACAATAAAATCGACTTCAGACACCATCAAGCCAATAGAGAAACCATTAAATAACACTTTAACCAAGAACACAAAGAGAAATCATTCGCTTCATTTTCTATTCATATTTTTCGTTTTGTGAACGAACAAAATAGTAGAGTAAATAATGCAGAAAGTTAGAGAAAGAGAGATAGTGATAGAAGTAGGGAGAGAACGAGAGAATGTGTCCACAAATTTGGCGATAGTTTTGTCGCGTGTCACATGCAAGAGACGAAAGAGATATAAAAGAAAATTCCTACAAATGGCATATTCAAATTATATAGCAAAGGGTTAACGGACAATCTGAGATTGAAAGAGTGCAAAGACAGGGATAGAAATATGGGGCGATGATGAGAAAGAAAGATAGACAAGTGAAAAAGGAGATAGAGTTACTTAAGCTCGCAGAGATATAGGTGAGATAGTGTTAGTAGGAAAGGAACGAAAGAGAAGGGCAACAAAATATGCAAAGGAGAAAGAAAGAGATATACGAGTATAGCTAGAGTACTCCGGGAAAACGTAGCTGAACCATCAGTCGGTGATATCGTATGTTATTGCAACTCCCATTCATGCCTCCTGCTGCCTCTATTAAAATCTATGACTGCCTGTCGCCAGTTTTTATGGGCTACGCCACGCCCCGTTGAACAGCGCGACATGCCAATAAAAGAAGTATGGCGGGGGGTAGTGGGGAGTAGGGAGTAGTACTAAAAAACATGGTGGCAGTAACAAAATGAAGTTGCTTGACAACTGCAGCTGACGTTGATTGCCTGGCGCCGGCATTAATTATTTACAATACGCCAAAGGGGCCACCCCCCATTCGCTCTCCCTCCCTCCGTCCTCTCATTCAGCGTTGTTGGCAACTCTGGCCGCGCACAAAAGTATGCAATTAGTATATGGGACGTGATTTTGTTTGGCCTTTTTTTTGCACTTTCTGATTTTACTCTTTCGCATGTTGATTAGGGGTATAGATTGCATTTTTGAAGCCAAATTGTTATCCGCGTCATTGGCCCAATTTGGTGAGGGTAAAACAAAGAGAGTGCATGAAAGGCAGGCATTAACAATCATTTGCGTATTGTGTTTATGGCAAAGAAACCTTTAAGCTAAACATGTTTTGAGTTATAGCATACTTTTGTGAGTATCCAGAGAGTCCCAAACGAGCGGGAATCCTTCTTTATGAAACTGAACAATTCCTGTGTAGTTCTATATAATCAATATAGCCCTATATATGAACGAATTATAAGCTAAGCTTGATCAGTAAGGGAACATATTCAACAGTCCAATCAAAGCAACTAAAAACTTTCTAAAAGATTCTATATAAAACTGCTACTAAATAGATGAAGCCTTTTAAAGTATTAAATTTCAAGCAAAAGTAGTGTAAGCTGAAGTTTCTAACATTAGACATGTCTTTCTTTTTTGTCACAGTGTCTTGCACTCATCGCACATTTTCGAATACTTTGAGTGCATACTATACTCCAAATAAATACAATTAGGATCTATTCACACTCAAGACCAAGAAGAAGTATTGATTTCCCCGTCTGCCCCACCCCATCCTTTGAAATGTCAACTTTTGCAACGCTTTTAACTTTTGCCTTTGCCAACTTTCAAGTAGTTTGATTCGCTTCCTTCCACACTCCCTTCTCTCCTTTTCTCAATCCAGTCTCGCTCTCTTTCACACATACCAAAAACTGTCAACATTTTATCAAACTGTCTTGCTCGTCGGTAGTTTGTGTGTGTGTGTGTGTGTGTGTGTGTGTGTGCGGTTTTGCAATCTTTGCTACGCTTGGCTTCTCCATAAAATTCAATGAAAAACTTTAGCACACCCATTTAAAATAACCATGTAAGCACTTGCCCTAAACACACACGCATAGACACGCACACACACGCACATACCTACACACACACACTTAAACAAGTTGAGAAAGGGGCGAAAATCTGCTTTTCCTTTTGCTGCTTTTGCGGTTCTTTTTGGCAGTACTTTACATGCTTTTAGTTTCAGTTAAGCTTTCTGACCAACACAACGCTCAAATGAGCTACACACAGTCTGAAGTTTTTCACCACAAAGCAAGCGACAGAGAGAGAAAGAGAGAGACGGCAACAAATTTATTAAGCAGAGTGAAAATGGGGCGACAATTTGCTCGGTTGTTGTGGTTAACCTTTTGCTAATGAGCCAATTTAAATTTACAAACCAGCGAGGCATCTCGACCCTATATCTATTAAAGCGCTTGCAAATGCTCAACACATTTATGATTTATAGATATACTCTACATACGTAAATAAATATATTATATATAGCATTTTCATTCAGTTGAAGAAAGGGAAATATTCGCAACTTATCAAAGTGAAAAACGTGGCAGCCGGCAGCAGCAGCAGCAGCACGTCAAGCAACTCGCCTGGAAAATGAGCAAAAACTGCAAACGGCAACGTCTGCAGATGAAAGGTGAGAGAGCAAGAGAGGTGAGAGAAAAGTGCGAGAGAGAGAGATGTATTGCTTTGAACTGCTTAAGAAATCTCATGACAGCAGTCCACGACACCCGAAAGTGGCCCAAGCAAACAAACAAACTGAGAGAGAGAGAGAGAGAGAGAGAGAACTGAGAAACCAGTCACAAATTGACAGACTTGAGGGAGGAGAAGGAAAGTGGTAGAAAAAAAAATGGTAGAAAAAACTACTTTATAAGCATAAAATTCAACGAAAAGTTGCACACAGCAATTGCCGAGGGATAAGCGCAACAAGAGAGCGGACGAAAGGCAGGCAACATGCAACAAACAGAAAGAATACTAAAATAAAAACAAAAACAAAAACAAAAAACAAAGAAAACAATCTACTAAGTTCTTCCGTCTGGCGCTTAATTATGAAGCTTGTTAACTATTAATGAAAAAGTTGTTGTAAAAACCAGGAAAATAACCCAAAAGGCGGAGCCAAACAACAGTTGACAACAACAGTTGGAGCCAAGCCTCCCCGAGGAGCCGCCGTCATCGTCGTCAGGCAGGCAAGTCAGGCTCAGGCTGCGGGTTAGTCAGGATGGGATTTTTGCTTCCCAAACAGAAGAACAGCGCTGGACTTTAACAGATTAAGAAAGATAAAGAATTTTCTTTAACTTCAAAGAGCATCGCTTAGCGAAGAAGTTAAAGCAAATTATTTGTGGGAAGAGTAAAGATTTCTTCGGCATTTTATTGTAAATATTTCATTTTAATTTCGAATTACTTTTTGGCTCTTATAAATTGCCAGTTTAACTTTACACCCCTTCAATTTTCTCACTTAACTCCCAAACTAACCTCAAACCCAACCCTAAGCCTTATCCAACCCCAATCAACACGCCGACCAAAAGTCAAAGTTTTTATTTGTGCAACTTTAAAAGGCCAAGAGCATTTAGGATACACTTAAACACCTCATATAGTAAGCCTTAGCAGCAGCAACAGCAGGAGCCCATGAAGATGGGCGAAACTTTAGTAAATAATTTGCCTTTAATTAACATGCTGACATCATTAAGCAAGCAACCAAAATGGCAACAGTTTGTCAGACAGTCGAATCATTTGTCTCGACGCCCCTTCGAGAGAGAGAAGGCACAGGCAATATTCCAGGCATGACACCCTCCAATATCCTGCAAAGTACTGTCCATATTGACAGTATATATTCAACTCCCCTTATCACCTCCGCTGCCATAGTGTGTGTGTGTGTGTGTGTGTGTTGCTAATTAAATAGAAAAATTAGAAAAAACTACGTCGTAAATTCCATGGCCAAGCGGTGCGTCGTCATGTAATATAACACCCTGGGCACACTTATCACACTCCAGGGGCGGTCGTCATGCTCAGACATAGGCGGAGCCGCAGGGAGTTGCCTGCCAAAGAGAGAGAGAGAGCAGGAGAGAGGCAGCCAGGCCGCCCGGGGAGGGGTAGTTGGGGCAGTTGAACCCCTGGTGTGAAATCATTTGACGACGTTGCTCCGCATGACGCAATTAATCAAATTAAGTTGCCCGGTCGTCAGACGGTTGTTTCAGCCGGTTTCATTGCAGCGTCTCTCATTCATTTTGGTAAGACGAGAGACTAGACGAACCAGACGAAAGGACAGAACGACAGACGGAAGGATATTGCGATAGACGCGCGTCGTCACTTGATTAGCTCATAAGTAGGCGATGCTCTGGCACAGGAATTGCGGTCTCAATCGGGTTGGTAGCTATAGTAGAAGCTGTCAATGCAGACGCAAATGAAATATATTTAATAGCGCTGCCAACTTGCTTTAGTAGTATTCAAAGTGGTAATATATCGATAAATATCGAGTGTTTTAACTGTATTAAGGGCTTAAGTTGAATTTATTTTATGTAATGCTTGCTTTATTTAATAGTTAAATGGGTAGTTGCTGTGATTTAAAAGGTTTAGTATCGATTTAATCGATATTTTCTATCACATTTGGAAAAGCACAAGAGGGTCGAATTACAAATTAAACTTGACAAGTAAGCGGACATATCCAACAATTAAAAGCAACTAAGAATCATTCTAAAATATTGTTAAAATTTAAAGAAAGGTCGAAGAGTTTTACAAGTGATTCTATGTACTAGTGATACTAAGGAGATGAAGCCTTTTAAAGTATTAAATTGCAAGATAAGTAGTGAAAGCTGAAGTTTCTAACATAAGACATGTCTTTCTTTTTTTTCACAGTGTTTTACACTCGCACATTCTCGAATGCTTTGTGCATACTTTACTCCAAATAAATACAATTAGGATCTATTCACACTCAAGATCAAGAAGAAGTATTGATTTCTCCGAGACCTTAACACGCATTACTCCATTTTACTATGTCTAGTTTACCGAACTGGACTTCCATCATACAGTGCCCATTTAGAATTTTTCAATACCTTGAAAATATTGTATTATTTACTCAAATCTTGTAGCTACATATAAAGAACTTTGATTCCCGTAGGCCTAATCATCATCCCATTCCATTAAAGATAAATATTTAACTTTCCCCGCTTTAACAACTAACCCAATTTCAATTGGTTCGCTTTTAAACCTCCAACTTGTTCGAAAATCACTTCAACCACTCAAATAAATAACCCAAAAGCTGTTCGCTGAAGTATCTTTAATCCCCTCATCTCTCCTTTCCCCGCTACGATGTTCAAGAACCGATTTAAATCAACGATTTGGCTCTTTGGGCCACTTTCGCTGCAACATAAATTAGAAACTGAAGGCAGCTTGTAGGCGTTCAAGTGCACTCAAGCTGGAAAAATTAAATGCCAAACTTTTTTTTTTTTGGCGAGAAAGAGAGATGGTTAGCAGAGGAAGTCCAAAAAAAATATATATGCCACAAATTGCATTTTGGGCAACGCTTCGCTGCCTACTGCCAGCCACCAAATGCCACAAAGACCAAGCCAGTTTCCACGCAACCAAACCGAAGAGCAAGGGAAGAAGAGGCAAAAAGAGAAACAGAGTGAAAGAGACAAGGACAGCGTCTTGGCAACGACAAATGTTTCCCCTTATCAGCGAAGCATAATCAAAAGTGTTGCCACACGCCTGCCTGCCTGCCTGCTACTGCTGCTCGCTTCACTTGACATTTTCCGCCACCAATAAAGCTCCAATTAGCGACCGAGTCATCGTCGATTCAACTAGAGGACTTTCGACTTCCAAGTTTTGTGGGTGCGTCGTCGCTAAAATGCTAATTAGCGTGCTTCGAGTGCCATGTGGCAAGTGGCAACTAGTTACCACCGGCTGAGAAAAGGCGTTGCTATTAATTAGCCGACCAATTGGAACAACTTTCGGTGTATAATTTGTGCCCAAAAAGCAAAATGGGGCAGAGATGGAGGCTACCCACTAGTTATCTCTCAAGTTGTGGATGCAATTAAAGATGAAACAGAAAGGAATATTGTAGCGTAACGCATTATATGCAATACTTTCAATATGAACAATTTCATTTAATCATTTCTTCAAATATTAATCAGAGGAAAGTGATCATATTTAGATAACATTTTGACAACAAATGAAAAAAAAACAGAGTGAAAATATTCACCGTCTTTTGTGTTTATATATTAAATAATATTAACATTCGAACTAAAGTTAAATAAACTACAGAAACTTAATTGATTAAAAAGTTGCAGCTAACCAGACATATATTTTTTTACAAGAGGGTTGAGGGTATATCAAATTCGAGCTAGATATAGTTCGATTAAGAATAATTACACTTTATGGAATCAAAGAGGGATGTTATAAGAACGTGTGCTCCGAATGATTTCAAGATTGGAACCTAGTTGCTCACGTCACCAACGCTTATCGCTCTGTTCCTTTCTCGCACGGGGTTTCCCAATATTGTTGCTCTCTCATGGCCTCTTAATTTTGACTAAGCGGTTCCCGGAATCAACATCAGCACTTGGGTATTTCCAGCTCTGTACCAATCTTATTTTGTCTCTCTTTATATTGTTTATTTAAATTCAGCCTGAGCGCAGTTGATGTGCATCAAGTAAACTGATCAGTTGTTAATATGAATCGCTTTGCTGAGTTTTTATTCTGCTTATTCTATATCCTTGCGATCCTAAGCACTTCGTTAGCCGGCAAGTCTTGTGGACATAGAATGGAATGTGTGCCACATCACTTGTGCTCGAACAACAAAGTTATCACAGATGGTCACGGCTTAATCAATGAACGCTCTGCAATAATCGACGATTGCTCGTGGTTTGAAGTTTGCTGTTCCTTAGATAGAAAGGTGAGTGCACAGTGGAACGCAGTTCATAAATTGCGATTTTATGACTTTTAATTTTGCAGAAAGAGGATACTCCGTATGGCGACGACGAAGATAAAGATATAGACTACTCATTTTTATTAAATCTACCAACGCTATATGAATAAGATCAATAGATAATGAACACAGCAAAGCTAAATTGATTTTTAAAATACATTTTTTCGAGGTTTAAATTAATTATTTTATTTATTAATTATGGTTAAATTTAATTTCGATAAAAGACTAGCACTAGCACAAAGTCAACCAAGGTTGTCAAATTGTAATTCCTCATACAATTTAAAGTTAATCAACATTTGAACATATGACACTGACAACTCACTGTATAAATCTTTCTTATTCGATTTTATTAACAATTTCACAAGCTGCAATCGAAATTTACCCAAGTGGCGCTTACAATCGAAAGTGCTTCGTGGCGGCACGAATGCACACGTGCCACACAGAGAGAGCGTATGCCTGCCACACATGCATAATTAATTATGTACACATTTTGTGCTAATTAACGCTTAATTAATTGCACATTTAAATGACAAAGGCAATGCAATCGAGCAGATGTTTAAATACATCAACTCGTTGTTTCATTTATTTAAAAATGCAGAGCAAAAGCATTTCCTTTCAAATTGTTTTACGTGTGATAGTAGTTTAATTAAAATTACTGCCTTTATTTGGTAATAAATTCCAAAAAGTCATAATTGACATAAATGGGGTAAGTGAGCTTGGCAAATGTTGACCATTTACAGAAATTAGGTTACAGAAATGAGAGTATACAATAAACCGGATAATTTCTATTTTATTCCTTTCCTAGAATCAAACTTCGATTGAGCACGCAACAAGCAATTGAAAACTCTTAGTTTGATCTTTAATTTCGCAGAATTTTCAGCTTTACTTCAATGGATTTCCAGCTAATCCGTGATGCTTATTGCGGCTTATTTCGTCTGACAAAACTCAACAGACAGTTTGTGAAAATCAATTAGCCAGACTTTCAGATCAAAGACAATCCCTTTCGATACATATAGACACAGACATGTTCGTGTAAATATGCGCATTGTGTGCGCGCTGATGCCGAACGAAATCCCCATTGACTGATTAACACACAAACTCAGTCAAATGAAGCATATCAAAAGGAAAGCAAAACTTCAACTTCTCCAAAGTGATGGCAGAGGGAAATATATAAATATGTATATAGAAAGTATACATACATATACATATAAATTTCTATCCGTCTATCATCCAAGTAAACCCATAAAACATAAAAGCCTTGCAGGCTTAGCCACATTGATAATTACTTTATTAAGTAAAAAACTTGAAGCTTCTGTCAGTTTTTCACACTTTGCAAAATGAACAAAAGTTTTCTCACTTTCTTTAGCCCCTACTATACCTTACACTGACTTGGTAGAGGTGTCATGTTTATTATTTATACAAAACTTTCAACGATTAGTTGATAGTTATAGTTAGTCCAAGTACGGAATGAAACCAAAGTAAACTACAAGCGGAGTTCAAGATGCTAAGCACAAGTTTTCGATTTGGAAAATTTTGCAGAGTTACAAAAATATTGAACATTATCGAATATAAAGCCACTGTGCTTTAAACGAGTTTTAAATACTCTCGAAATTTATTTATGCCCTGACACATGCATATCATGCAAAGGAAGCAGAGAATGAACAGCATAAAAGCAACGCCTCATAAATAAAAGACTGTGCAGAGATAAAGAGAACCGAATGTATAAAAAATAAAAAACGAATACGTAGTTGAAAGATGACAATATGTTGTCGATAATGGATAATGTGCCACGAAATCGACAGACCTTCCACTCCCACTCCCACTCTCTCTCCCTGTCTCCATCTTGCACTCTTTGTCATTGGTTTCTTTTTTTAATGCGCCATGCGGCAGTTTTGCTTCTTTCATTCGAATTCTTTTTTTTTGGAATTCCGCACATATTTCTTATTAAATAGCGTCGATATTAACACCACACAAAGAAGGCTGACGAATTGCACGCAAATTGCCAGCTCTGAGCTTCGCAAGGGTACGGGCTAGAGGCTAGAGGGTGCTGTAGGAAGCAGAGGCACATTCATAAGAAACGTTTGGTATTGTTTGGTGGCAACACAATGCATGCGACTGCGACATAGATATGCAATAAAGAACGCCAAGACATTGTAATATTAAAACGAGGCAAGAGAAAGAGCTTTACATGAGCATATTCCCTATATATTTCATATAAATATACGATAAGAAAACATTTCAATACGGATAAATCTTTGCTTAAAATAGTTTGTAGTTAAGGTACCCGCATTTATCGTTTTGTAAAGCCAAAGAACTTTAAGATGAATATCGAAGTGTATAAACTACACATTATTAAATAGAACAGAGATATTAAAAAGTAGAGCTAGGATTGAAATGAATCACTAAACGCCAAGCGTTATGAATTTAAAGTTGTACAAAGCTTAAATTGAATTGTACAAATCTATTTTTTAGGCCTTTATTCGGCTTATTTCCCCCTTAACATAGTTGTATGCAAAGTAATTTCCTTCAGAGTTTTGCTTGTATATTAAATTTACATCAACATTTTTGGGATTATGCAGGTATGACATTGTTAAAACATTTAGAATTTTCTACAACAAATCGATTGAACTTCTAAACTATTCTTTGTGTCGTAATGCATGAATTTTAGCTTGTTTTATTCCACATTTCTTGTAAGAACACTCCGGCAATTACATATAGATTTGCGGGAAGACCCGCATGTGCGCCAAACCAACCAAGCCAGACAGAGAAATCGCACTTTGCAGACAGACAGACAGACAGACAGACGGATGAACAGATAGACAGAGAGACACACAGACAGACAGACAGACAGATAAACTGAAGCTGATGCTGAAATGGCAAAGAAATCATTATTTATATGCAACAGCAGGACCGCAGTACCGCAGATCAACTGTGCGACACATACAAACATATTATCCCTCTCGCTCTCTCTCTCTCTCTACCACACACATGCATGTAATGTAAAAGCAAGTACTGTGGACACTTTGAAATGAATGCAAACTGTTGCCAAGACGAACGACTTTCGACGACCATCAATATAAATTTCAATATGACCAAAAACATATTTGCCATTTCGAATGAAGAAAAATAGTGTACCGCGCAGCTGAAGGACTTTCAGGGTAGAACAACTATCTGAAACTAAAGTATAAATCAATTAAAGAGCGCTGTGAACTCAGTGGGGTAGTAAATGGTCACATATCAAAGTTAGGAATTGATTTAAAGTTGTGAATGTATGCAGGGGCAAAAACCATTCGTAAATTACCTTCGATTGCAATTAAAAATTGTTAATAATAAAATGTGTTTATTGGTTGGTATATACCAAAGCTAAAAGCCGGTATAATTACTTTACTGCATTAGAAGATTTACAGTATAAACATACTTTATGCAAAAAAGGGTTGTCTACTTCACCTAAATCTTACAAGTAAATAAATACTAATACAAAATATTTTCTACACTTAGCAGTATTAAAAAAATTTATGAACTTATCAAAGAAATACCCTTATTAAATTACTCCAAATTCCCTTCTACTTCGTGGTATTTAATAAATACCAAAACAGCCAAAACTCCTTAAAGAACTTCCCAATTTACTTGCAACCTCGTGCAACACTTCAAAAATACCGAAAAAATACCAACACTCAATATACAAAGCGCCTTAAAAACGCACCCCAGAGGCGACTCCCACACACACACACACGCATACTAAAAAGCCAAGCATCAACTTTAAGCGTAATGACAGCAGGCTGCCTCTGTCGCGACTCAGCTTCACAGCTGCTTCAGTCTTTGTTGCTGTTTGTTGTTCTTGTTGCCGCTCTTTGTAGCATACTCCAAGGGGGCAACACAAGTGGGGCCACATTGCAGTGTAGCCAAGAAACGAACCACAGGGCAAAAGGCAAAAAGTGCAGCGATAAAGTTGCAGTTGCAACTTGCAAGTTAAGAGGGAGAAGGAGAGAGACAAAAGCGACACAGAGAATTTTGTGAGTGTGTGTGTGTGCAGGCTCAGTGTGTGTATGTGTGTGTGTTTGCTCTGCTGTGTGTGTGCGATAAAAGCGGAAGTGCAGATTGCCCAAGCCTCTGCAGCAGCAGCAGCAGCAGCCGCCGCAGAAAGTGTGGAAATGTCAATTTGCTTTTGCTCGAGGCTTAACTGCAAGGCGGCCCAAGGGGGCCTCCGACAAAGTAGCATTAAGGGGGCGAGGCCCGTGACCAGCACGGGAAGATAGCAACAGCGTGTGCAACACACAGTGCAACAACGCATATTGATTTTCAATTTGACGCCAAGCGACTTTACCCTAAGATAAAAAGCCAAAGCGACAGAGAAACGACATAACACACACACACACACACACACAGGGGGCGAGCAGGCGAGGGGGTTTCGAGTGGCAGAGAAAGTGAAGAGGAGCATACGGGTTTGAGAGCAACTGCAAACTACTCCTAGCTGAGGCCAGCTAAAGCTTAAAAGCAATTTTGCGGCTAATAAATCCGATTTCCGTTGTGTTTCGAAATAAATTGCATGCGAGGCGAATTTGTGGCAATGTTTTCAGCCTTTTTTCGAAGGGGTGGGGCGAGGGGCACATAGAGTGACAGGGGGAAAGGCCAAAGGATTTTGCACCGGAAATGGCTCTCAGGGGGAAATGGCAACAGTTTTCACAACAGCAGCAGCACCAGCACCAGCTGCTTTCAGTCGGATGCGGTAAATTAGCAGCTGCAATGGGTCCTGCAAATGCACTATACACACGCACACTATGCACACTCACACACACGCAAATACCACAACAATACACAAAACACATGACCTCGTTTTGTAGGCTGTAGCAAAAGTTATGTGCCAGCAAGGTACCCTGTATAAATAAAGATAATAAATATTTAACAGCAATTTTTAAAGGGATCAACTGCAGTTGCCACACTTTAATCGAAGAAATTTTGCAAAAAAAATGTACTAAACAAATATCTACGGGGTATCACAAGATACAGAAGCATACAAGCCTGTGAACTTATGTAAAACTGGCATATCCAATAATTTTCTATTCCAGTCTCCCAAATAAACTTTCCACCTTCATCGCAAAATATTTGGAGGATTTGAGCACTCAATTTGATTTCAACAGGGTATCATTCAAGTCGTTCCCACTCACCTGTACATCAAAATTTTGCTGCTGCTGCTGCAATAGATTTCCCGGAGATTCCATATGATTAGGTCCACCGGCTGCGCCTTGATGATTTAACATTGGTGACTGCAACGAGGACAATAAAAAGGCATTCGATTAATTCTCATTCTCACTGTACTGCAATCGAGCTCAAACTGTGCTCGCACTGTGATCTCACCTGTGCGGCCATAGGCATGCCAGCTCCACCGACTCCGTTCATCATTGGCGGCTGCAATTGACTCATCTGTGCTGCCATCTGCTGATGTGCATAGGCAGCAGCTGCGGCGGCACTGCCACCTCCAACTCCTCCTCCGGCAGAGCTATTACCACCGACTCCACCTAGGCCATGACCCTGGCCATGATCCATTAGCATGTGATTGAAGTGTGGCATTTGTGGGAAGCCACTGTGTTGCGAGGGATCCAGCAGTGTGGGTGGGCGTGGCAGGGTCTCTTCGGCTGGCGATGGCTGACGGGAGCCGGGAGTGCGGCTATAAAAAAAAAAAAAAAAAGAAAAGAAAGTAAGTAACAAAAGTATGACAACAGTTAAGTAAGCAGTATAAGGAGTTGTAGGGCTACTGTAAGCTAATGGGATCCACAAAGTTGTGGAACAACAGTTTACCACAACTATACACATCCTAAACAGTTCCAGTGCTTCTCACGCCGTATACAGTTTGAGTGTCAGTGTTTCACTCTTTTTTTAGCTCATACACAAACCGTTTTAGCACACACACTCGACTTAGCCGAGTCGCAATCCCGCAGTGTACTAAAACAAAATTTCCTCACATTGTTTGACTCTAAAACTGTGTCAGATTATCTTCAATTATAACAAAAACTTATCAAATAATTATAAACAAATTACCCTCGTTAATTTTTGTGTTTTTATCTGCGATCTCAGCCTTAATTACCAAACAAAAGTTCACCTTAACAATTCCTCACTCACAATGACTTCCCAACCGTGCGCAGCTGAAACAAAAGACTTAAGCAGCAAACTTGAACTGAGCTCAATCAGCCAATGACGTCAGCACAAAAACAACAAGAAGAGATATAACTTATTTAGCTACTGCTAGTGCTGCTGCTGCTGCTGATGTCGTGATGTGGTTGTGATTTAATGAATGCATTTAGCTTTCAAGAGTCGCCAGACAGTAACAACAACAACGACAATAAACATACGTTTCATTCATAGCTCACACTAGTGTGTGTGAGTGTGAGTTGACTCACACACGTGCTCTTGCTATCTCGCTTTGGCTCTCGCATGCCGTTGCGCCAATTTATCGTGATAGAATTACCGTCGCCGTCATCGGGTCATTAACACCAAACTCGACAGCAACAGCAACAAAAACAATAAAACTGCAGCCATTGCAGACCAGTTGCTGTGCAACTGTAGCGTGACTCAGCCAGAGAGAGATCATCTCTCAGTCGCAGTTGCTGTCAAGCATCTGCACTGGGCTTAAAGTGCTAAAGCAACTGTAGTCGGGCATTTTATGAACTTCGGAAATTGGAAGATTGTTGAATTCCAAAACGAAATAACGTATTTAACTGTCAGACAAGTTAATTTCCTTAATCTATTTCAAATTAATCATAATATAATTTGATGTTTCCTCTATAAAATTTAAAACAAAACATGAAATAAGTATAAATAAAATCTTTGTTGTTTGATCATCTAAAAAATTTTAAAAACAAAACCTAAAATAAATTTGAAAATTTTTTTTCAACTCAACTATTTTTCTATTTCTTTCTTTCTTTCTCTATTTTTCTTTCCTATCCCCAAATCAACTGTCCAACCATAAACTAAGCCAACTCTGGGCAGCCTGACCATTTATTTGTTATATTTATTGCATTTCTCTGATGAACTCAAACAAAGCCACAAGAAAGAACCCTCGACCAAACCGCATAACAAGTTCTCATTCCCTTCTCTTATTCTCTCTCTCTCTCCCTCCCTTTTTCCATCTCTTTGCTAAGCGCTTTGGGCGAGGTCAGTTTCGCATTGGCAACATTCCCATCGACAGTGGCAGCAACAACAACAAAAATATTCTAATCTGCGCGCCTCTTATGTAAGCAGAGACATGACAAACAAACAAAAAAAAACGAAAACATTTTCACTTTCAAAGCGAAAAGAAAGCGCCGCAACAAAAACTAGTTAAAAAGGTCAACCGCGCGCGTCAGTTGACCAAGTTAGTAGCCAACACAACAGACAGACGAACCGACAGACAGACAGACAGTTGCAACTGGGCCGCGACTCTCGTGCAGTAGGTCGGACAGGTGCTTCAGGTCTGTCGCTTTGTAATCGTCGTCGTCGAAACTAAAGCCATCACACGAAACGTAACTCAAACTGAAACCGAAACTGCAACTCTCTGTTCGTCGCCAGGGGAAGGGTTGCCTCAGTTCCGGCGTCCGTCGCAATTTTCGCAACTAAATTTCATTACGCGCACACAAAACGTGAGCAAAAAATTACGAACCACAATAAAACGTTTACAAACACTTAAAAAAAACGACGAAAACCTAACATGGCAACAAGAAAAACATAAACGAAAACTAATCGAAGTGTTATAGAAAATTAGTTATAGCAAAAACCAATAAAATGAGTCTTGCTAAAGTTTAAAATACCCTAGCAATTCTCATAAATATTTTGAAATAATTTATTATAAACAATAATTGATTATTGTATTCAAATGCCAACAAAAGGACTTGTGATATTTGTTTTTTTAAATAATTAATTATTTAATAATGATAAATTATTAATTTTTTTGTTATTAATTATTAAATAGTAATAAATAATTAATTTTTTGTTATTAATTATTAAATGGTATTATAATTAAAAGTGATTTATTTAAAATATTTTGTTGGTATTTATTAAATTATTTTCAATTAGTAGTTAATTATTATTTATGTTATTTTATTATATTATTTTATTTATATTAATTGTATTCATAGTTAAATTAATATAGTCATTTTTATTTATTTATTCAAATTCATTTATATCACAATTTATGCAAATTTATTGATATTTTCAAGTACTGATTTTTTTTATAATTTAATTTTTAATTTAATTGCTTTATTAAATTCCAAAAGAGCTTCAAACGAAAACGACAAACTGAACACTTCCCCTTTCATAATATTATATATAATTTAAACCTTTACAAGTCCAAAATGATGAAACTCTGTACATAAGCTCGACCTACGCTTCCACACACATATTATAATAGAAACTGTAATACCCTCTCTCTGTGCAACAAAGGGTATTCAAAGTAGGCAACGTTTTGTGTTGATTGTCTTGGTGATGTTTGCTTTCTTGTTGTTGTTATGATTACTTACATCATAACAGTTATTACGTTTGGCATTGAAACACGTTTTGACTCTGCTCCGACCGGCAATGAAATTGCAAAAGCAAAAACAACAACAACGACAATCGAAAGAGAAAACCGGCAAACAAGAACAACAAGCAAACAGCACAGCCTATGAGAGCCGCTTAGCTCAACCACAGACTGGTTTTATAATTTTCGGCATGAATATAATTTGAGTCAATTCCTCAATTGCTTGTTTAGGAACTTGTAAAAAGGTCTCCAAAAATGATTTAGGTTTCGTTTCGGAATAACATTTTGTAAGCCAAAGGAGGTCAAAGAAAAGATTAAATGAAATTGAGTTGACCTTAAAGTATCTATAATGGTTAGGGAATGGGGAAGGTGTTAATCACCGATTTGATTTAAGATACAAGTTAATTTGCAATTTATATACATTGCTCGATTGAAGCTTACAGTGATTTTCATGATGATTTTATGAATGAACGTATTATATTTTATGCTTTGCTAACCTAAATCAGTGTGGAATCCGTCTTTATCTCTCTTTATATATATTTGTGGCTCTTAAATTCTGTTTAAACATATTTCTTTACAACTGTTTATACACGTACATTCTATTTCTTCTTTTACAACAAGATTCAGTTTGTATCTCTTTTCATTTTGCTTTTTTAGCTTCATCTTTTCTTTCTCTACAAGGCACTTGACAATTGCGGCATCTTGCAATACATAACTGATACTATAAACCATTCAAAACTGTACGCCAACACAAAATATACATTGCCAAAATGTAGGCCAAGTGGAGCGACTTGAGAAAGTGCGAAATTGAAGCATTGATATAATGAGTAAACTGAGTCAACAGTGCCAAACTGACTGACAAACTGCACAAAAAATCTTTTTTATGCGATAAATGTCGCTGACAATTATTCACTGTGGGCATAGTCAGGTTTTTGATTGAATATTGATTGAAGGGATTAATAATGACTAATATTAATAGCTAAAATAATTATTTAAGCTCCTCTCCATGTGAATTTCAGTCCATAATATTTAACAATTGTAATTTGCAATCATAAAGTTTCTTAATAAAGCCCACAGCCTTAAGACATTGTTAGTAACCTGTTGAGACTATAAGTTGGGGCGCGATCTATAAAGTGACCACCACTTGCTATACCCAAGCACAGAACTCAAGTAGGCACCACTTATAAATAACAAAACTGACGCAAATCCAGAGCGAAGTTCCTCCTCGCCGGACGGCCCCCCTTCCTTACTTAATGCGAAGAACAAGAACGTGTTGGGGGACCTTGGGGAAAACCAGTTTACAGTGATGGTATAGGCATTCTAATGTCAATGCCATTGCCCAGACTTGAGCTAGACTGACAACGACAGAGAGAACGACAGAGAGAGAGGGAGCGAACAAATGGACCGACAACGGACAGACATCTGGTTACATACGAGTTGAACTGGTCGCCAGTTGTGATCGGTTTGTACTCACTTGAATCCCTTGTCATCATCGATGCCATTGACTACAACGCCGTTTGTATTTGTGACCTGGTCGTCCTTCTTTAAGCCGTTTGTATCAAACGGAGAATTTGCCTTTTCCTTATCATCGTGTGACTGCAATAAAAGTGACTATTATTATAGATGTAGTTTATAATATGCGAGGGACTTACCTTATCATTATCGTCAAACTTCAAGTTACGCAGACGCGGCTCTAGGGCAGACAAGGGGCTCTCCTTGTTGGTAGGCGAACCACCCAATACATACTCAACCATCTTGGCGCATGTCGAATCGCGGGGACTGTAAATTAAAGAAAAGGAAAAATAAGTAAGCGCATAAGTATAAATTATAGCAAATAAATAATAATGATGCATATAGAGCACTTTATATTGACTAGAGCTTACCTCAGTATGCCAGCATTGCCGCTATTCGAAGTATCTGATGCGCCGCCATGTGGATAATTGCGTGGCCTGGGCGGCACCAGAATATTCTCTCCCTGCGTCGACCAAGTGTGATCTTTCCACACAGATGAATGATCTCCAACGCCGGGTATTTGCAGTGGATTTAAGGGCCCGCCAGGTGTGCTGGAAACGCCACTTTTGCCATCTGATTTCTCCCACAGCTTCTTGGCAGTCGATGTGGTAATCTACGGAAAGAAAGAGAGAGAGAGAGAGAATGTTACATAAGTTACAAGGATTTTTCTGGGTTTGTTTTTGTGGGTCTTAAACGAATCATGAGCAAAGTTCCTTTCCAGCAATTGAATTATGAAAACATCAATAATTTGCATATTTGTGTGTGCTCCACAAAATTCACTATCCAATCGAGTTTCCTTCTTCTTTGGCCATTACTTCCCCATTTTCATCATCCCTTCCTCCCTCCCCACTTGCCACTTGCCACTTCCCTTTCCTGTTCTGTTCGCCTGGTTGAGTTGATAACTTTGTTTGGCTTGGCGCAGTTTATCCCCGAGTCGGGTCGCGCAAGCATTGCAAACTTTTATCATTCTCTCAACTTTAATGCCGCATTTCTCTCGCCTCTGACAGCTGTCAGTGCTGGCTTTATGCAACCCTCCTTCCCCCCTCCCCCTCCGCCTAACATCTTTCTCATCCGTAGTTGTGGTCAGGGCTTGCATTGCATGGCTAATGAAATCAAATTAGCTGCAGTTGCCCTCTTAATGAATACGTGACAATTACAACGTTCAAATGCTTTTACAGTTTATTGCTTAAACGATTGAAAATATCGAGCAATTAATCGACTAAGCCAAGCTTGAACTTACAGAATGTTTAATGGTACTGTAAATCACAGTTTAATTAAAGATAAACAGATGACACAAGGTATGATAAACAAGATGAATGAGTATTAAAGCAAAGTCATTTAATTGCAACATACAACTTTGTTGAATGTTTTCGCAGCAGTCACAGTGTTAAAATAATCCAACAAATATATTTACTTTAATTACTAGCTAGCTATCTTTGCATTTTAATTCTTTCTCTTTTACCCTTTGCTATTTAAATACTATTTTAAGTCTCCCTTTCATGTTATGCTTGTGCAAGCGCAGCTTTACTGGTCTCTCGCCTTCACCTTTCACTCTTTCTTTTATACTCGCAATGACCGAGAGATTGAGTTCAGCAGATTAAATGAATATTATACTCTAATAATCTCCAATAATCTAAGCAAATAGTTTTTTAGTAAAGATAGAAAGGTAATAAATTCATTATAATTCTCGTAAGAGCATGAAACTAATGTTAAAAAACAACTAAACTAAATTTAGTGAGAGGCTAATTAAGTTTACTCCAAGTTAATATATGTAATAAGTTATGAATCCCAAAGCACTAACTAAAATTCTAAGCAAAGCATTATGAAATTCTCTATTCGTTTTAGGTATTTGGCCTAACATTCGACTTTTCCATTATTCAAAGGATACTTTCGTTATTTGCCCAACTACAAAAGCTAACTAAGCGTACATGTGCATGCGTAACACAAATATTTGCCATTGATAAGGGATTACAACATGTGCTGAAACTAGATACGTTTTATGTAAAATGTTAAGCACACAAACGAATTTCAATTATTTAATGTAAATATTTGCGAAACAAGAACAGAAATGGGACAAAGTAAATAGTGCAAAACGAAATCATTGAAATAGAAAAGCAGAAAATCAACAACAAAAAAAGATACAACAAAACCAAATACGATAATTAAATTTCCTTGCATAAGTCGAGCTTAGGCTTTTTTGTTGCCAACGTGTGCGACCAAATCGCTTTAGTAACAGATAAGGGCAACACAAATTGGAATTACGCAACACTTATCAGAACATCTAGAGTGCCGTTCTTTTTGTTCTTTGTTATTTTACTGGCCTCTCACTTTGCTCGTTTCATCGCTTTGGGCCACTGACCCCCACACACACGCACACACACACAGTGTAAGGAGAGTTGCCACAGAGAAATGAATCATATGGCGACAAATAGATGAGAAAGAATGGCAAGCAAAGGCAAAGGAAAGTAACGAATAGGGGCAGGCAAGGTGGGGAAGGAAAGGGGGAGGGGAGAGAAGGGGACAGTTGCCAGCTAGTTACATTTCTCAGCGCAAAAGAACTTATGAGCTTCGCTTGGCGGCTTTGGCTCGCTGACAAACTGCAACATAGCAAACTGCAAAATGAGCAGTCGAGGAAAGCAGATACAGATAGATAGATAGTTGGACAGATAGAGAAACAACAATCCGACAAAGACTCTTTGAGCAGCTGTTCAATTTCAGTCTCAGTGTGGCAAACTCGACTCGACTCGCAGCAAGTTTTTAGTGCAGCAGACTTAATCGCATGGCAACCATAAGCGACAAATGGATGAGGGTTTTAATCAGCAAAAGAAGTGAGAAAAGAAAGAAAGATAGAATGATTATAGAGACTTGGCGAAAGAGAAGCAGACAAAACAGAAAATAGGAAGAACAAGGAGAAAAGAAAAAAGGGGTATAAATAGAGAAGATAGAAAGATAGACAATGCAGGAACAATATATAGAAATATACACGACAGAAGGATTGAAGGATAGAAAGAAGAGAAGAAAGAGATATATATACACACATTGATACAACGATAGAGATAAATAGACGAAATAGTTAAAAGAGGGAGCAAGAGAAAGACAGAAAGAATTACGTCTGCTTTACAAATAAATTCCATAAACAGTTAATTCAAGTTCACATCAAGTTTTCAGAGTTCATTTGCAATTCTCATCTAACTGCATCTATAACTTTTAATAGCTTTTCAGAAATAAAATGTAAAAGTTAATAAAGTTTGCAAAAGTCACTTAGAAACAACCTAAATGGGTCACTAAATATGCATAAGCATTTTAATTTATTCGCAACAAGTTATGCAATTGATCAAATGCAAAGATGACAAGAAAAATAGGTTACATTAGGTATGCTTGAATCTGATATACTCGTTATTTAAAGCTTCACCTGTTCATACACTAAATTTGATATATAAATTGCCAAACAAATTCATTAATCATTTTGAATGTGATAATTATTGTGTACAAACTAAAAATGAACGTCTTAAGAGAGAAATGACTTTTAAAATTCATGTTTTTTTGTGTTTACATGGAGGTTAACATTGGAGAAGTCAAACCTGAAAATATCCCTAACTTGAATACAATAATAAGACACATTGAAACCAAGTTTGATAGCCCTAACCCATAAGGTTTCTCAGAAATAGATGTTCATATGAACGGCTACATCGACACGACAGTTGATGCTGTTTAAAAATATATATAATTTTTGTTAATCTCCTTCTGCTTGTCAAATACAAAATTATAACATCCTTCTATCATATGCGTAGTGGTTATAAAATCATATCATGTCACCAATTTACTCGCCTCCTTAAAGCTTTTTAACACACACACCGTGTGTACACATTATACTCAAGGGTCCACACCACATGGCCAACACCAACAACATGTATTGCAGCAGTCACAAAAGTTACCTAATTAACTTTTATGCCGCACACAAACTCAATTTTTATTCGTGTCGTTCCCTGCCGTGTAGAGGGTATATTCATATTGCAATAAAGAATGGTCCAGGCACGTGATTATAAACTCATTATATACAACACTAAAGATATACCATCAAAAATGTATTAGATCGATAATCAATTGATTATGTATCCCAAGTTGTAATAATGGCGCTCATTCCTGAAAGGGTATACAACCTTCGGCAAGCGTAAGTAAGGCGATTCCATTCATTTCCTCTTCTTTTTTTTGGACTCCCAACCCAAACTTTTCCCAAGGCGAATTCGTTGTCATAATGCGTCAGCGCGCGTGCCACGTGCCACACGACGAGGACGACTACAGCCAACATCGTTTTAAATATTTAATATGCCTATATCGCGGACGCACACAGTTAACCAACCAACAAGAGAAGCTGTGCGCGAGTTCCATGAAAAAAGCCCCGCAACATCCAGCGACTAAGCAGAGCACATTAACTTTTAAAGAAGATTAATTCCATTCCGTTTTATAGGCACACACAATCAAAAGGATTACGATGATTGAAATTGAGTTCCAAATGGTTTGCTGAGTCCTCAGTAAATATATTTAATAATTTAAAATAGTCTAAAAGAAAACTTGTTTAATTTTATGCTGAATCTTTCTTTCTTTCTCCCAATTTTAAGTTAATTAGCTTTGTAATTGCTCTTTCTTTTGCGGCCTAAGTACATTACGTAATTCTCTTTTGTACTTTAAACTGTAATGATCATTTATTTTAATTGCAGCCCTTGCATAATTTCTAATTGTTTCAGGGCTGTGTCTTGGCTCATTTTTCCTTCAACCTTGCACTATAAATTTTTGAAAAGGCCAAAAGAAAAACTCTGCAAAAAAACACAGACAGAGAGAGCGAGAGAGAGGGAGACAGTCAGACAGGCACAAATTTATTTATTTGCCAATATTTGCAACGTCCAAAACAGAAACCAAATACGACATGTGTGGGGCAACAATGTAATGACTAAGCAATACCCTGGTAATTACTTTTAATAATACATGTGTGAAGACTTTTATTTCCCACTAATTTTAGGCTTTAAATGCTATTCCATTGTCCCATATACCTCGTTTTAGCTACACTTAGGGTATTTGCAAACAACTGCAAATATTAGCTGAAAGTGTAAAACAGTCAACAATAACAAAAAAAACTCTTCTTTTTTCAACCTGGGCCCGTCACACAGATAATACCAACAATAACAAAGCTACAACACCAAAAACAATGACTAAAATAAATACGTACAAAGTGTTAAAAACAACAATAACAATAACATCAACAATTATAACTAGTTCGATGCCCTGATGCAACACCGCAAAAAAACGAATAAAACTGCCTACTAGGCTTATACGCAATGTGGGTTACCCCACGCAGAAACTGAATGAAACTGTTTAAGTAAAACTTAAGCCAATTTAATTATTAACTAAGCTGCAAAATAAAAAACTTTATCAATAAATTGTGGTACAGGAAATGAACCAAAAATGAAGAAGGGAGAGTCCAAATAGAACAAGCTAAATGCGAAGACAAGCAAAAAGATAAAAATATAAACAAAATCGAAATGCAATAAAGATAAAACAAACTGCACTAAACATTGATCGACTTGGCGATACCCACTCGTGTTGTTGGAAAACATACTAGATATATTCTGCAGTAATTATGAATCTTTACCGGCGTCAATCTCAACTAAACTGGCTTCCAACTTGAAAAAAGACTAATTAACGAACGTAAAAAGAAAACTAGGAAAAAACGAAACATTTTCGCTGTTTTAGCATTTTTTACGCCTTCATTCAACACAGACAAAATACAAAAAAGTAATAAAGAAAAATTTGCATTAATTTTCAATGAATAAGCAGCAACAACAACAACAGCAATGGCAACAGAGACGAATCACCAAGCGAAGAACAAATTAAAAGAGAAGACAACGACGATATGAGTCGACAAATGTGATGAGAAAATCAGAAAAGTGTTTATACCCAACTACACCAAACCCTTCCTCCGCCCCCTCAACGACAACAACAGAAAAAAAATGTAAAGAAAAATGTTATACAAAGAATTACAAAAAAATCAAATCGTTCATTAACTTGTCCTTGACTTCCAAGAGGCAACAACAACAAACAGAGAGCGCACACAGCCAAAGGCACTGGCAATAGAGCGAAAGAGAGAAAGAGAGAAAGAGAGAGAGAGAGAGCACGCGAGCTGGTGAGTAAGAAAGTAACGAATAACCGGCCCCAAAAAAAAAACATGCGTGAGAGAACGCAAAGACAACAAAACAGCAACAAAAAGAACGCGAACAAAGCAAACAACGAACGAAACAACAAAACGAAGAAGCAGAAGAAAAACACAGCAAAAGGAAAATGAGAGAGAGAGCACGAGGGAGAACACTAAGCAGTGACACAGAGAAGAGTGTGCAAGAGGAAGAGATGACAACCACAGGGGGTGGAATAGGCTCGTCAGCCAGAACAACAACAACGCAGACAAAATAAAACAGAATAGAGGATATAAAGAAACGTAAAATAGCATAAAGAAAACCAGTCGAAAATATAATACCAAAACATATTTTTCCCCACTAATTTGAGTTAAAATATGTAGAAAATCTTTGAGGAGAAGGGCAACTTCAGGGATTGCAAATGAAACAATTGAGATAATGCGAGATAATTGGTAGACTTAATTATCAAATTGAACTGGTTTCTCAAGTTGATAAACAAGAGTTTTCTAATGAGGGACCAATTTATTGAAATAACTGAAGAAAAAAATAAGCATAATGCAACAAACATTTGCAGAGGCGTCGAAACAAATGTCCAGCAACAACACGAACAATGCACTTGACACAAATTGTGGTTAAAAAATAAAAACAAAAAATAATAAAACATTATGAGCAACGAAAATTTGTGTGTACATAAAATGTAGCCATATTTTGAGCACACAAAGTGGTTGACTTTGAATTGAGTTTGACGAGTGTGTGCGAAGGATGAGCTAAATATACAATATACCCTATAAATATTTGATTGCCCAATTCAATGATAGCGTAAATGGGGAGGAAAACTATATAGTACTTGAGCCTTTTATTGATTTCGTATTTTTAAAACAGAAATATAAAAAACGAGAATAGAATATACTCTGCAAGTAAATCAATACATAAAATACTGCTCAATTAAAAATTTTATTTTTACTTTATAGACAGTCGAAACAAACCATAAATCTTAACAAAAATAGAGACAAGAATATACTGAATATACCCTATATTAAACTTAATTCACCTTTAGAGCAATTTAAAATACATATGTTTTAACCTAAGAGCTACGCTTTAAAGTGAAGAAACTCCATAAAATACAAAGACTTCAATGCCGTCTTTACTTGATGTAATTCTTAAACTATACCTTAATTGAGACTATACTGCAGCCTTTAATGCTCTATCTACAAGGAAACTTTAAAAAAAAATCACACAAAATGCAAATACAAGACCAGAATATACCCTAAACTTTAGTCAATTCATGGTCTACGGTTCTCTGTAGTTACTTTCTACTTTGCAGTGAATCTTCAACTCAAACCCAAAATCCGTTAAAATACAAAGACCAGACCAGAAAACACCCTTCAAATAATATAATTCATAAGCTACACCCTACTCTAAACCATCTTCTAATATTGCAGAGTATCTACAACACTATACAAGCACTACGAGTACTTAATTATTAGTTTACCCTAAAAAAAAACAAGGCAAAAAAACTGTGTAAAAACAATTTTGCAATATGCGCGAAAAAATGGCTTAATTCTCGCTTGGCAACAACAAACATTAACAGCAACAACAACAACAACATCAGCTCAAAAAGACTCTTTTATTCTTTATATTCATCGCCTGCAGGGGCCGCACTCAAAGAGTTTTTCGGTGCGAGTTCGTTAGGTTGAGCATTTTTACCACCTTTCGGAGTCGTTGTCGTCGTCGTCGTCGTCATCGTCATCAGGTGCAAAGACCTTTTGCGTGTCATACGAAAGGTGGCAAAGCAAAATGTAGAATAAAAATAAAAAAAAATAAAATGAAAACTAAAGCAGTAAAGCAAAGCAAACAACAAAAGCTATGGAAATTCCTAAAGGAAACAGAAAATGGGCGAACGAGAGAGAGAGAGAGAGAGAAAGAAGGAGAGCGCGTGCTAGCAAACAACACAGCATGCCATGTCTCCCTCTCTCTCTCTCTCTCTCTCTCTCTCTGTCCTTATGTCTGACAAGCAGCAGTCCGATAGTTTTGCCCGGAAGCACCAGGAGTACGTGCAAATGTGGGCGTGGCATGTCATGCCATAATCATGATAATGTTCAATGGTTGCTTCCCTTGCAACAAGAACAACAACAACAAGGTAAGAATTTATTGTGCGACAACAAGAAATCAAATTTATCAAAGATGAATGATGACAGGGAATCTTGTTTAAAGGTTGTTGAAGTAGAGAAAGATATGGAAGAGTCATAATTTTGACAAATAGTACTCATAATTTCGAATATTATATTTTTGATAACATTCATTTGAGCTTCGATTTGTTGAATATAGTTAAGTTAAATAAATAACACAGATTTCTCTACTTCCTTTCCTTTCTCGAACACTCTTTGCTATATTAGGCAACTCTTTCCATTCAGTAACTTATCGTCCTTCAAGGTTTTAACCTCTACTTGCCACACCTGGCACACTTCTCATTCACAATTTGGACATTATTTACTGTACTGTGTCAACTTTGTTCCAACTGTATTCCTTCTATTGATTTTCATTGTTTGGCCAAAAAAAAGAGAAAGAAACAGCAAAAGTAAATGCTGATAAATGCGTTTATTGCGCTTTTCAATCGATGCCGCTCGCGATATGCATATTTATTTGGGTTGAAACACGCCCCCTACGCTCTGGCCTCTAAAAGAACCGACCCCCCTTCAGTTTTCTATTCCTTGAAAAATGCAATGTGACGTTCGCATGCACAGCAGAAAGAGAGGGGGAATGGGGGGTAGAATTTTTGGTATATAAAAGAGTTTTGCGAGCCATGATGAATAAACATTTCTCTTTGAAATTCCCTACGACTTTAATTCAATATGCATACATTTTCTTCCTTTTTATTACTTTTGGTATCATCAGTTAAGGTTTCTTTACTTCTAGCAACCTTAAAGAATCTATTTTATTCACAAAAGTAAGTTATATCAACATATATATACATAGTTTGCTACAGCATTGACTTCTAAGAAACACTTAAAAAACAATTACCAATTGCTAAGTTCAGTTAGAAGTTTTTCAAGCCAATCAATTGATGGAAAATTCTTTCAATGGAAATTACTTAAACAACAATTTCACAAATGCTTGACAAGTTGCAGAACCTGAGAAGAAAGTTAGGAAACAATTTTCCCGTTGGTCTCTGCAACTTACTGTGCAAAATTACATCGTTGCAATACCGCAAAAGTTCTGATGTTAAACTCAGGCACGTGACAACGTAACACAAACACAGTGACGAGTGAGAAAGCAAGATAGAATAAGAGAGGGAGCGGGGCAAGGTTACCTCTTCCCTCCTCTTGCAACATTTGCAATTTTGTTGTGGTGTTTATTGGATTTGCTCAACGCCTTCTTCTCTGCAACGCCCACAACTGTTAACTGTCAGCTCTCTTCCGCTGTCTTCTGCCACTGAAATTGACTTCAGCCTGTCGTCCTCCTTCTTTCGATTTATTCTCCCTTTGTTGCTTTCCATGAAGCAAAACATTTCCGGCCCCGACTCCCTTGACAACCTGCCTGCCTGTCTGCTTGCCTGCCTGTCCAGCTGTCTTGCTTGTCCATCCTGTGCACTTAATCAACCTGTTTCGTCAAGGTGTTTACGTTGTCAACGTCCCTCTACCCCCGCTCCAATAAAACATGGTTCCATAATTTGCCTTTTGCGTTCTGATAGTCATAAGTCAAATGTTGAAGCTCCCTTGATCGAGACCTGGAGAAAACATGGCAGCCAATCAAGGTGAATGTTTCTAGAAATCACTCAAAGGTGGCTGCGAATAACTTGATTGGAATAACTATACACCTTAAGAATATTATAAAGGATAGTGTTAAATCGATTTCAAGATAAGGTTTAAATAAGTAGAATTTAAACTCAGTCAACTTTGTCGAAAGTACCTCAGAATATAAATCAAAAGAATAATAAACAAGACTATTTTATATTTGAATTTACTTTTAATGCTACTGATGACTGACCTATGCAATGCATTATATTTCTTTTGCAATATAATAAAAATAGATTTTTCAGAGTTCAAAGTTGATGCTTTTCAACAAATTACTTATTCCCAGTAGTTCATTAATTATGAGACGCTTACAGTTTAATTGGTCATAAATTTCAAATGATTTTGAATTGTTTTTTTTTTTATTTTGTTTTTATTTGTCTTTTATAGTATTCTTCATAATTGTGCTCGGCAGCAGCCACGCCCATTCTGGGGCATTCTCGACTAATCAGGCAATGAGTCAAAACGACAATGTAATCAACCGTGAAATAGACTAAACTGAGCAAAGGGGGAGAAGACCGCGATAGACAGAGAGACGATCTAACAATGGGTTTATGTGTCTGTATGTGTTCGTACGCGTGTTTGTGTAGCATGTGTACACATTGCATATAATTGAAACCGGAAAATATACATTTTCATGTAAATTCCTTTAAAAAGCGAAATAAATAAAGGAAAGAGAAACCGGTACGAAAAAGGGGGCAAAAAGTGCCAGGCAAACACAGCATAGAATTCATGCACAATGAATGGACAACCCTCTCCATCTCCCTTTCTCTCATTCTCTTTTCGATGTTTTCCATGCTGCCCCCATCAAGTTCTACTATTTATTTTGTTTTATTTTTTTTTTTTTTTTGGTTAGGGTTGAGCTACGTGAAATGCATAAAAACAATTGCCCAGGCAGAGGAACCGCAAAGCGTTTTTATCTACGAGGCCCAGCTCGAAGAGACAGAGAAAGAATTGAAACCACAGCAGGGCTTCAGCTACGGACTACGGTCGGCTCTGTGGTTGGGTTCGTACTCGGGGCTTAACTTGGGCTTTTTTGGCTTTGGCAGAGAGCGCTGTGTTGTGTTATTATCTAATTGCAGCAGCACCACCCCCACGAAAAACAACAAAACAAAAAAGAACACAGTTGCTAAAGTATTTTATGCGAGCCATTAACGAAAATGTTTTATAGCTTTTTTTTTCTCTTATTTTATCTTAATCTTGCTGAAATTCAGTGTTTACCCGCCCTAATAATTAATAAAATATTATAAATTGGTCGTTTGGCTAGTCCACTATGCGGACTTATCAATCTATAAGATCTACTAACGTCATCGCGGGCACAGTTCCAACAAAATCTGATGAAAGAAATAAATTAACGAGTTCGAGCTCGAGTTGCGGCTAAAGTGTAAATGGTTAAATGACAGTGACAAATTAGTTAGACCAACTTGTTTGGATAGCAAGCTCGAAAGAGAAAAACAAACAAGAAGAAATGAATGCCAAACCGAGATTTGAATGCTCTGACTCATAGTGAAACTTGTAATTAAGGAAACAACTTTAGCTTATTTATTTGAACTTCTGCAATTTAAGTTAACTTTAAACTTGTAACAAACTTATATGTAAAGTTATCTTTAATATTTAAATTTAATTCTCTATCTGTCTCTGTATACCGACTTAGCCTAGTTTTGATTCTAGTAAAAACCATTTAAAGTTAATAGAATCAAAGTCTTTTGAAGCCTTAAATGCATAAAAATTGATTTTATTCATTGCAAAACTTTTATCGAAACTCTTTAGACAAACTATAAATCAAATTCAAGCAGTTAAACGAGTGATATGTAAGCGAAGTTGTAGAAATTTTGATGAATTACTTGAATTCCAGTCGAATTGCCATAACAGTTAAGCGAATCGTTGCCATAAATAACAATTTACTCACAAAATAAACAACAAACTTCTAAACAGGTGTCGAGATTGAAACTTGAACGAATGTACAGAAGCAATTATGAAAGAGTGAGTACATAATTAGACATAGACATGATGGAAACACCAAAAATGCTCTGGACAAGTACGCAAGCACGCTGCACAGTGGTCGAAAATGAGGAAATAAATGTAATGCAATAAAGCAATTCAGTTTGAATTTTAGAATTTATTGTGAAGGACTACATTGCATTAGTTGCTTGTTGACATCATCTCTACCTTTCCCAACAAAAGATTGCTTTATACGCAAACATAAAAATATAAAGCCAAATTTAAAAAAAAAAAATCACAATCTATGTGTTGCATTCGATTTAATTAATATTTAAATTAGGTTTGATAAATTTATTTAATTTTAATATAAACTTTAATTTTTAGTAGACATTCATATTAAATCAAATTCCAACCACTGTGCACTCGCGGTAATTCATCATTTACTTCAAGTCCATACAACAACAGCAAAATGCGCATACAGATGTTTTATTCTGCACTCAAAGGAGACTCACGCAACGCGACCTGCCCAACACTGACAAGAAGAGCAAGTTTCTTTGCGAGAGCAAAAGTCAAGAGAGCGAGAGTGGTAGAGAGAGAGAGAGGGGGATGCGCAAGTAGTTGCATTGCTTTACCATTTCCTGTGTGAGTGCAACATCCTCGGCGGTGCGCGCATCCAACATTAAGTCGTGCAGTAGTTTCATCATGAGTAGGCTGGGACACCAACAACAGCAACAACAGCAACAACAAACGACGATACACAGAAGAGAGCGAGAGTGTCACGACAATTGCGAAGAGACCGCGAGAGTCGTCAAGTTGGTATTGGAGAAGATATAAGAACGAACACGCACAAACACGCACACACGCACTCACAGCGAACACGTTACACAGAGACAACCTTTTCGTGTTGTTGTTTCTTTTATTGTTGGGGCTAAATTTAATACATATGATTTATATATGAATTTCGATATTGATTATTTTGCTTTTCAACATCTTCAATTAAAAACAAGCATCAGCTGTGCTTTTTCACACAGACACACGTGCACATTCACACATTTATTTTCACACACACACACACACACTCGCGTGCATGTGAAACACGGCGAAATAATTTTTCACGCGTTCGATTGTTTGCACTTTTTTTGGCCCCACTTTACCGGCATAAGGCACACGTTTCTATGTATGTATGTACTTAAGTCCGAATATAATACATAAACACACACACACACACACGCAATAAAAAACGTGCTTAACGATCGACGGACGGATATGGAGGCAGAGAGAGAGGGGGGCCTGGCAAAAAAAATGTACACCATGCAGACGAGTCAACTGTTGCGGCCAAACTAAATATTCTACGCGGCTGTGGCTGCTGTTGCTGCTCTGGCGGCGAAAACTCGACAAATCGCAAATGAGCGGGAGAGAGAGAGAGAAGGAAAGAGCACAAAACAGAAAAAAAAGAGTGAGCGGCGGCAGTGGCTCGCAGCTGTTGCTCGCAAACGATAATACATAACAGAGACAAACATGCATACACATGAACACACTCACACACACACACACACACGTATGCACATATTTACATACATAATCAGTAGCAATTTATGCTGCTACTGCTAATGAGTGAGGGGAAGCCGGCTTCACGGGCCCCTCTCTAACACTCTCACACACACAAACACACACACACACGTGTTCTACCAGACTGCGCGTATGTGTGTGTGTGTGAGAGTATAAGCCTCAATTGGCATACTTTTACGTAATTTGAGAAAGAGCGAGAGAGAGAACTCACTCAGTATTGAGCGCAGCTTAACTGTATGTGTGTGTGTGTATGTTTGTGAGTGGGTAGCGCACACCTCTCTCACAACAATTGTATTTGTTGCCCCCCGTGTGTGATCATGATTTACAGCTTGAATTCACAGTCAAATCTGTCTTAGAGCAGCTGTTTTTAGTATTTACAGTGGAGTGAAGAGCATGAAAATACTAAAAAAAAAAATTAGCAAATAAATATTATTTGCATTTGAATTTGTTTGCTATTGAACTAATACGCAAGACACATTTTCCAGGGTATGTGTAAACAGCGAGTGAACGGCAATTAAGATCATTTGACTTTAATAACAAAATTAATTTGTCTGTCAGACAATTTGATGCTGCATTTTAAGTGTTTATTTAATTAATGCCGGCGAGATAATTGACAATTTCAGGATAGCAAGATACTAAGAATGAGCCCCAGTGTGTTCACGTATTACAAAGAGAACGAGCAGAAGAGAGAGAGAGAGAGTGAGCAAGAGAGAGAGAGGGAGAGAGTAAATAAACCAGGTCTTGCCGGCAATGCAAATCAATCAACATAACGTTGACGTCGCTGCCGGCCGCGAGCTTCACACGCTTGTTCAGCAGCAGTAGCGGCAACAAAGTGTATTCATGCAACATCATCATGATCATCATCATCGTCATCATTAGAAGAGCTACGCTTCGTATTCTTTGGTCTCGTGCTGTTGTTTGCTGCAAAATTGCAGGGAGCAAGCAAACATTTTCGCTAATTGGCAGCGCGGCAAAGCCAAAGAAAACGGCAACGTCGCCGTCGGCGTTGGCTGCGCGCCGGCAACTGCGACTGCGACAGCGACGCTTGTTCAATTAGAAACAAAACGCGGCGCACAAACGCGATTGGCAAAAGCGAAAGAGAGAGAGAGAGAGAGAGGGGAGGGAGAATCAACGTGCAGTGTGTGAAATTAGAGACAGTTGCTTCAGCATAACAGAGAAATGGTGCAGAGGGAGGGGGTGTGTGCAACAATGAAGAGCAATTACAACAACAGTTAATTGTTTTACTCTAGTACAGAAGTGATAAAGTTAACAAGTCGAATCATGATAATTTCCAACTAAACAACTGTTCAACACGAGTGAGACAGAGATACCGAAGAAGAAGAGCTTTTGGGAACATGTTGCACAAGCTTAAGTGCACTACACTACAAGAGTTGCCAACTTCTCCACGGTGAACATTTCGAGAACTTTCTGGGAATGCAGCTGAAGAAAATAAAAATGGATACTTCCACTATTAAGAGAATGAAAACACGGTTAATTTAAAAAAGGTTTATAAAAACCCCTTATCGAATGATTTAAAATAAATATTATCAAAAGTGTAAAAAGCTTAACATACAAAACACAGTCTGTGGACCCTTTTTTGAATACACCACTAAATTAATCTGAAATTTAACATGATGCACAGGAACTTTAAAGCTCAAAATCCTTTATATTATCGATATATTGATGAAATAATGATAATTTTAAGTAAAATGATTGCAATACCATACTTGGATAATAATGATAGTCTAAACAGCTACATCTGACAAAATTGGTAGCATTTGATTTGTCTCAAAAACAAAATGATATATTCAACTATATTATTTCAAGGTTTTTCTCGTATTTCTACAATTTTAGACGAATTGGTTGGTCCCCAGTGATCTTTAAAGCAGGGTTGCCAGCTATCCTTTACAAAAAATTATATACTAAGATGAAAAACACGGTGAAAATGACAATGGTTTCTAAAAAAATCTCTAAAAATATCATAAATTTTGTAATTTATGTTATTTCATAATGTTATAATGTTTTTAATATTGAAATTTATATATCACCCAATATGGTAATATCAATAATAAAATAATGATCAATTTTTATAAAATATTTGTTCTTTGGACATTTTCTTTTGATTAATGATAATCAAAACGAAAAAACAAAGAAATGTATTTGTATTTGTATCATATGATTTAACGAACAATATTATTAATATCATATTCAAAAACACGTTATACTTGAGCAATACAAACAGATTTCCAGAAAAAGAAGAAGAGCTTTTTTTAGACTTAGACAAACATATAAATGAAGAGATCTATTCGAAAAAAGGCCTGACTTGACAGCCCTGCTTTCAAGTAGAGAAGGAAAGTGTTCTCAGATTCACAACAAGAGAACAACCACTCTTAGAGGACTTATGACTCCAGACTCAGAAGAGGGTATAAAAGAACTATAAGTTCGCGATGCAGCTCACCACAAGCTATAATATTAATAAAATATAAGTATGAGATAAGTACAGTTTTGAAATTTTCCATTAATCTCAACATTTTTAATTGATAATCCCCACTCCAAAAGTTCTGACAAGCTCATCTTCTTAAGAAACTGGGTTAAATTCACAATCAGGGTTGACTTGCCACCACACACGTACTCTCAAACACACTCATGTACGCACACACGCGTACTCTCACGCATACATCCATGTACACACACACACACACACATGCAGCACTCACATCTCAATTACACAGAACAAGTACAAAAGTTTTCGCGGTGGTTCAAAAAGCTTCTAAAGACGTCCCAAATCGGCAACCGCTGCCCCTCTTTGCTCTCTTCCTCTCCTTTTTCCTCCCGTACATAAGCCCTGCAAAACGCAGCAGGCAACAATGGAATTAAAATAAAGGCTGCGCTCAAAATCAGACACCACACAGACACACATTCGAAATCATTACAGCACACGCAAAAAGCACCAGCAACAACAAGAAGAACAACAACAACAGCAGCAGCCGCAACAACAAAGCAAAAGAAGAAGCGCGCATAGCGTGCAAAAACACACACACACACACACAAACACATGGACAACAACAATTACAATAACAGCAAACAACAGAAGCAGCGGAGCGGCAGACGCAGCGACATCCACAGTTGACTGCGACTGAGGCAGAGGCAGCGACAGCGGAGCTCTGCATGCAAGAAGTAGCGCATACAAAAAGTAATAAGAACACAATTACGAAGAAGAGAACATGGAAACAGAGCAGCAGCGAATGCGCCACATGCAACGATACAACAACAACAGCAGCAGAAACCTGTACGAAAAATGAAAAGAAGAAACTGAAACAAAGCAATGCGCACAGACAAGAGGTGGAGGAGGGGGTGGGGGGTGATAGCAGGGTGGGGCGCCCATGAACAAGGCGGGTGCACACATCTCGCCGGAGACCGCCGCAGCACAGTTAAGCGCAAATCAATGACCTACGACATCAACAGCAGCAGAGGCGGCGGCGGCAGCAGCAGCAGCAACAACAACAATAGCAGGCGAGAGCAAACGCACGTAGTGCGCGAATAGAGGAAGAGAGAGAGGGAGCAAGGAAGAGACAAGCAGGCATGGGAAGGCTGGGCAGACATTTTGTAGTGTTGAAAAGATGGAAAATGTTGGCGCTGTCTGCCCTGCCAAACAGAGACACTAACACACACACACACACACACTCACACAACACAAAGGCAATGCGCTAAAAAGTGGAGTAGCAGCGCCAGCAAAACAAAAGCTCAAGCCAAAGAAGCAGCGCACACACACACACACACACACAGACGGGCATACAAAATTTTGATCTGCTTTATGCTCGCATGCTCTCTGTCATTCTCTCGCGAGGGCTCTCTCTCTCTCTTGCTCTCTTTCTTCCTTCTGCAACTGTCGTCCTGACATAATTGCAATAAATTTGTTTTGTATTGCGTTCGCTGTGCAGCAGCGCCAACGAGATTGCGAAATAGCGCAAAGGAAGTTGTTGCAAAAAAAAATGTATAGTAACCACGGGAAGGGAAAAAAGAGAGAACAATAACGAGCAAAAGGGACACAAAATTGAAAAAGAGAACAATGAGTGACTAGTGAATACCCTGACAAGAAACCAAATGCAGGCAGACTTCATAGAACTCTATGCACAGTGGGATCAAACTAACAAATAAATAAAATAAATATTTTATCAAATTCTTTTATTTATGCATAAATATTCATTATGTTAACTATGTTATCAGCAATTCTCTGGCAATCTTATAATTTCCTTTTTCCTTTAAGGAGATCCCAGTAAAGTAATGCAACAAACCTCAGTGAGTGGAAAATTCCTTAATTAAAATAGCGCTCTGTGACTGAAAACATTCATGACATTACAACAACAACAACAACAACAACAAGGATAGGAAAAATGAAAAACTCGCAAAGAGAACTTGTCTAAAGAGATCTCATTAAGTCCAAGTCGAGTATGAAAATTCTTTTATTTATAAACGCGAATGTTTTCTGAGTACTCGTCTAACTATATGAATGCATTCACATGCAACACATACAGCCACGCTTAGGGTCTGTGTGAGTTGAGTGAGTGCACTTATAAGGCAGAAAATTGTAACCGGAATGCACTTTTAGCGAAACACAGAATGAGCCGCAGCAGACAAGCTAACTAAGAAGAGCAAAGCAATAACAAGAATCGCCCCCTTCCCACCTCAGATTCTTAGAGCAACTAAGAACATGTGTGAAAAGTGAGAGAAAGAGTAATCGAAAAGAAATATGGAAAGACAAGTTATTAAAGTGTACAATAAATTTAGCTACTTTTTTATAAAGGTTATATATGGATTTTCTTTTAGAGCTAATAAAATTCCGAATTATATTATTAAATTGACTATATAAACATTATCTGTAACTTCAGCTTAATCCTAACTAAACTTGCTTGAAAAACCATTTAAAACTTTATAAAATGCTGAATGATAGACGGTTAATTTTGCTAGTTATATATGGATTTATACCTAATAAAATTGCATATTATATCTTTAAAGTTACTAAGTAAACATTATCTATAACTTTAGCTTAATCCTAACTAAACTTGCTTGAAAAACCATTTAAAAATTTATATGCTGAAGTGTTCATTTTGCTAGTTATCAACAACATGCAATACTCTTAGGTTTCTTTTCCCTTCATAAAAATTTGCAAATGATCCTGACTGGCGCCTGTTAAGTGCGTTGTAGTTAATGGAGAAAGACTATAATAAAATCGAATTTGAAAATGTGAAAAAACATTTCATGTGCCGCGAAAACAAACAAAAACAGAAAATTTATTATCGATGTTGTATTTTTCACACATCAATTTCTTGTATATGGGAGGAAAATCGAGGAAAACGAGACGCACAACAACGGCAATCATCAATTTTACGATGCCTATGAGGAAAAACTTGAAAGGGCGCGCAGAGGCAAAAATAAAATGAGAATTGAGAAATAAAACAAAACGAAAGCGAAAGCACGAAAAACAAAAACTTTGCAATTTACAGCTAAAAAGTTTTATGCAGAGGTTACGAGGGGGATTGGGCTGAAAGTAGGGGAAGTGTACGTACACACACACACACATGGAGACGTAGCCAATTATATAACGAGCCATAAAAGCCAACAATAATAAAAACAAGGCAAATTATTGATTAACCAACAACTTAACGATAAAAGTTGGAAAATTTGGAAAAAGGGAACTTAACTTAAAGTGTAACCGACTTAAAACCAATTCGAATGTAATAGAAAGAAAATATCCCGAGAAGTTTAGCGAACAGTCGTTTAGGATCAACACCCTTAATGTGTGGTACTATTGTATATATATATATAAATCAATATATACGAGTCAATTTGAGAAAACTTGAAAATGCCATTAGGGTTATCTATTTCCAACTGCGAACTAACTTAACACATTCCTAATCGAATACACTCAGCCCAATATTGCATCATATAAATTTTTCATACATTATTTAATATAGAAGTGCGAACTAAACACGTTATTCTCGGACACTTTTATGAAGCAGACAGTGTCAACAAGAACATAATCAACAATAACAACCCGCCATGTGATGAGCATTAAATTCAGAGAACACGCTGTGGTTCTCCGGAAAGATAATGAATACATTGAATTCGAGATTATCTCTATACACATTGAAGAGGGTTTTGTTTGAGGGAGGGAGTTATCATAATAATCGGGAATTTAATGTTGGATATCGCAAGCAGGGCGCATTGGCTAAAGAAAATTTGTCTGTAGACTTCAAAAATTTAATTTAATTAAACTGAATAAATAAGGGAACCTTTTCATGGCACTACTGAGGTATGTAATATCAAATATAGAATCTGTATGCTAAGGAATGACTGTCAGTATCAGCAGTATCTACGAAATCTGTATTCAACTTCATATGATTGAACTGCATAGAAAAAGGAACCCGTTCATGGCCCTGCTCGGGTATGTAATGGCATCTATATCATCTATATGTTAATGTATGAATATGAACCTACAAAAACTATACCATAATGCATTCTATGGTATGTTTTATTCAATAAATCCCTTAACAATTTGCATCAAGAAGACAAATCGAAGATATGATATAAGTAAGATTAGATATAAATTTTAATCACTCAATATTCTCATCGATCAATTGCCTACAGTGTTTGAATCAACATCAATCAATAATAATATTCCTATCTGTAACATAATGCTGCCTAGTAGAAGAAATGCAAGGGGGAGGGAGGTCATCACACCCACTATTAAGATAATTATTTCATTTCTACTTACCGCTGCATTGCGACTAGCGGCTGCGGCTGCTGCTGCTGAGTTGTTCATATATTGATTCTGTGGCGGCATCAGAGCGGCGCCCATGGCAGCTGCAGCTGCAGCGGCGGCAGCAGCATGTGGCTGACCACCCATATAGACATAATCCTGGGGTCCACCCGGCGGTCCCAATGGTGGCGGTGGCGGTTTGGGCATGCCTCCATTCATTCCCGGATGCAGTGCAGCCGCAGCAGCAGCAGCACCGGCAGCATGATGATCATACATGCTGTTCGTGGCCACCGCCGATGATTGGGCATATGGCGGCATATGACCCAAAGCGGCACCGGCAGCAACAGCAGCCGCCACTTGATTGTTCATCACATGGCTCAATAGATTCGAATTGTATTGATGCTGACCGGGATGTGTCTGCTGTTGCTGTTGCTGCTGACCTTGTTGCTGGTTCTGCTGTTGTTGTTGTTGGGGATGATGCTGCTGCTGTTGTTGTTGTTGGTGTTGCTGCTGCTGGCTGGGGTGATGAGGTTGACCTATTCCGCCCAGGCCATTGCCATTACCAAGTCCATTGCCGCCCATTAGATGATGCGGTGGTCCTTGGGCATTCTGTTGTTGTTGCTGCTGCTGTTGTTGTTGTTGGGGATGCTGCTGATGCTGTTGTTGTTGTTGCTGCTGCTGCTGCTGTGCCGCCACCGCGGCTGCCGCCTGTGACATCATGTGATTGTGCTTGGCCACAGCAGCCTGTTGCATGGCAACCGCTGCCGCCGATATCAATGGCGGATACAATCCAGCGCCATTTGTGCCACTTGCCGCACCAACATTTCCCATGCCACCACCCAATCCCCCGCCGCTACCGACACCCATGCCGATAGTGCCAATGGCGCCGGGTCCACCGTTGCTGCCATTGCCGGGCGGTGCGCCAGGTGCAGCATTCGCAGGATTCATTGGCGGATTGTATTTCCATTTATCGGGATTCTGTAAGGAAAAGTTGAAGAAAAGAAATATGTAGAACATACATATATACAAGAAAGGTTTAAAGGTATTTATAGATATGTTTTTATTTTGTTTATGTTTGAAAACCCCAAAAAGAAAACTCCAGGTTTAAATTGCTACAAATTATTTTCAGTATATTACCCTTGTTATATATTTTGCATGCATGGAATGAAATTAAAACTCCTCTTAGTTTAATCTATAACAAAACACCATTACTTATGTCGGTGTTGTAACATTGAATAACCTGAACATTTAACAACCGATTAACTTGACTTCATATGTCTTGCAAATGTCGTTTCAAGATGTATCTCTTTACATAAAAATTACTTGCCGAAGCAACTAATGCTTTGTATATTGAAAAGAGTAGTTAGGTTGTCTTAACTCAACGTGTATATCGTCCACAAATACCATTGTAAACTGGCACAGTGTGACAACACTATTCGTCACTAGGTGTCGAGTTTTTTTACGCACTGTACAGTCAAAGATAATACACAACCCGTTCATCAATGACTAAGACTAAGACATGCCACACGGCGAAACCAACAATTTAGTTATTGCAACAAAAATTCTCTAGAACTTTTATGCTATTGCACTTTTTTAATGAGCTTATTTGAGCCACATAATGTTGACCATAAGGAAAATATTCGTGCCGAAATTACTGCTATACCACTCAAGGTCAATTAATAAATACTGTATTTCACAACTAGTTATAACATATTATAAATTTGTACACGCATATACTATTTATATGTTATAGAGAAATTGGTTTGTTTTATTTTAAATTATTCCTCTATTAGCTGCCAACATAAGAAATTGCGCAACCCTTATGATATATTGTATAAGCCCTACTTAATTCAAAACAAAGGCATCCCGAAAATTTTTGTATCCTTGCAAATTTGGATCCCATCTCCTCCGATTACTCTATGACATTTTTAGCCATTTGTTAACAGCTATAATAATTCTAATCGCTAAACGCATACAACAGTTTAAATAAATATTTATTTTTGACTAAATGTTTATGTAACGTCTATAGGCATAGTTTTGCGATTTTGATAAAGTGGAAAAGAAATAATTTTGCATCTGTTTAATAGATTACATATACTTTAAAGAGTCGGATATGCCCTTTAGCCACAAATAGTATATTCTCTACGAAAAAGCACTTAACAGCGCAGAAGAAAGGTAAATGGAAAGTTCTCTTCTGTATAGCAAAGAAAAAAACTCTGGTAGTATTATTCTAATATTCTTTATCTGTAATCTGATCGGTACTTAATTTACTTCTGAGTGGATAATCTTTTATACTAAGTCCATGACAATGCTATTAATGCGAACAATTTAACATAAATATTTTTATGCCACATTTACGTTTAACACACTGTAAGATTAACATAGATAAATATCGGGAAAAATGATTGAAAATAGTTTCTGTTTGCGTCTTAATTTTTTCTTCAAATATAACCAAAAAAAATTCTTCACTTTAAATTCAATCCATAAAATTTATCGATTAATCGTCATACTGCGCAACCCTGACAATGCAACGATGATGAAAACATATTTGGATAAATCATTTTGAGAGCGCATAAGGAAAAAAATAACTAAATGGGCCCCCTGCTGCAGAACAACCTGCCTCCTCCTTTCACACCCCCCTTTTCACAACATATCTCGCTCCCATTTGACAGTTATGAGATTGGGAGTGTAGTTGGCGCACTGCCAAAACTAAAAGTACATTTGTGTGTGCAAGAGACTAAGAGTGAGAGAGAGAGATAAAGAGAGAGATTATGGTTACTACTTACATCAATTCCATGTTCGTCGCCGCATGCCCAGCGCGTTTGCTGCTGCTTCTGAGCGAAATGCGCTACAAATTCCGCAGCAGCGGCATCATGCAAATTGGAACCGACTGGACCGACGCCAGCAGCACTGCCTGGTGACGGACGCTGTTGCAGAACGTAGCCGACAGCAGCAGCGGCTGCTGCAGCACTGGCTGCATCAACATCCTGCGCTGAGGCGACAACATTGTTGCCACCGCCGCCGCCACCGCTACGCGAACCAGCGTTGCTGCCGTCGACACCGACACCGACGCCACCGCGTCCATTGCGATCATCATTGCCGCCCAGAAACTTCATGTGTTGCAACTGTTGTTGTTGCTGTTGCTGCTGCTGTTGTTGTTGTTGTTGCAGATGCTGAAAATATGGCGAATGTGGAGGCGGCAACGGAGGAGGACCGTAATGTTGTTGATGTGGATACGGTGCCTGCTGGTGTTGTTGTTGCTGCTGCTGGTGTTGTTGTTGCTGCTGCTGGTGGTGGTGCAGATGATGCGGCTGCGGCGATGGCGACGTCGGTGGCGCTACCGTCGATATGGAGATCGTGGGTGCGCTTAACAGCTCAATTTTGGCGGCCTTTTGCTAAAACAGCTGTCCGATTGGTGCGTATTGCGAAACAAATTCGGCGAAAGAAAGAACAAAAACAACAACGAGAGCGCGAAAATTCTTCTCTGAGAATTGAGTCTAAAAGGTAACTGACGGCGAGACGAGATGTTACGTTACGACTTACGTTACGACGCCTCGCGTTACGACAATTTAAAAGCTTTTTTTTAATAATAATTCACAAAACACGCCGCGTGCACTGTGGAATTTGGTATTATTGATTCTGGTAACTGTACACAATTTTCACTTTTTGTTTATGTTGGTGTTTAAAACATGCATAGAAACCACACTTTTCTCTTTCTTAATAATATTAATTATTTTGTTGTTGTTGTTGATATATCATTTGTTGTTATAAACTTTCATACATTCAAAAAAATTTGCCGCATTTTTGCCGATTTTGTTTGGTTTATTATTTTTATTTTTTTTTCTTTTTTGTTACAAAAATTTACACTATTTAACACAAATTATGAATAATACTTTACACAGTTAAACCAAACAAATAAAACTTTTTGCAATGCACAGAATTATTACGTATGAGAATCGGTTAAATAATTATTTCCTTTTTTTTATACAGATCAATAGAAATTGGTTGAGATTTAATTATATTTTGTTTTATATTTGCAGTTGTTGGTTGGGGGTTGTTGTTTTGAATTATAATTAGGATGATTTTAATTTACACGACGTTTTAATGATGAAAATATACACAAACTGTAAAGAAAAATGAGAAAATTGTAATTAGTTTTAGAATTTCTTGTGTTTAGAAATTTTATATATATTTTTTTTATTTACTGTGTTTTATTTGTTTATTATTTATTTGTTTTAAATGCTCAATGAAATTAAAAGTACATTCTCATTTTGAGCAATTTTCAATAGCATTGCAACCACTGTGCCAACTTTGAGCTGGTCATGGTAGAGAAACCAAGATAACACACAAGGGGCAGACAGATAAACCAGAATATGTTTAGCAAAAGCTTAAAATTATAATTGAGGCAAGCGGAATGCGCTCTCTCGCTCGCAACAGCGAAAACAATAACAAAGCAGAAAACGTGCAAGAAGAAGAAGTAGAATCGGTAGCAGTTGCAAAGAAGAACAACGCGACGACGACGACGACTACGCTGAATCATGCGCGAAAATTACGAAAAGAAAACGACAGCAGCCGATGAGACACAACGCAACGCGCTGTGGAAAAACAACAAGAAGAAGCAGAACTGAGGAATGGGAAGCTAAACGCGAACGAAAAACATATAAATTAACATATACACTGAGAACAGAAACAACAGCAACAACAACACGCATAGTGAACAGCAGCAGCCGGCAGTGGCAAGTTTTGAGGTTAAGTTACAAAATATGTAAGCAATCGTCCATCGTCTCTTTCCCTGTTGTGTTAATATGCGCAGGCAACCCCAGCACACAAACACACACACACACACATTCTCATATACAGCGACACCCTAGAGCCGCTCCCCACCCAACCGGAATCATCCCAAGCCGAAACGAAAGACAAGTGCAGCGTGCGAAACCACAGTGCCTAGCGGGGGCCTCGTTCACATACACAGATGCACAGGCACACGCACACGCACACGTACACACACAATCGTACGCACTCAGCACAAAAACAAACATAAAGATAAACGCCAAAAAGAGACATGTGAAAAACAAAAGCGGACGAGAACAAACAGCACACACAAAAAAAAAGAAGAGTCTCTGCGAAAGGGGGTGTGGCACAAGCCATAAATAGTAAACTGGAGATAGAACAAGAACGATTTTCCGATTTCGATAACAAATAATAATTAAATTGCATATTTAACAGAGAATTTGTTTACTTGTCATTTTTTATTCTCTTATTAGAAAAGTTCTCTTCAATAGAGAGAGTAAGCGAGTAAATGAGCGAAAAGGAACAAGAAAAAAAAATTAAACACTGCCGTGCAAATGTAAAGAAGAAGCAAATGGCCGCCGCTGTCGCTGACAAGGAAGAAAAAGATACAAGGCACGGGCGGATAATGGACGAACGGTCGGCGAAACACTGAACTCATGCACGCACGCACACACACATTCACATACACAGAAGCCGCACTCACACTCGCACATGTATGCTCCTCTGCTCTGAGCATTATTTTGCGAGCCAATCGGAAAAATAATTTTTGCAGGCAACTAAAAAATTAACGCGAATCTAAAAGGGAGGAGGCACACGCAGCGCTTAAAAGGCAACATTTAATTGATTTTTACCTTACGAATACGCACGCGACTAGCATTTCCACAAAAACTTAATTTATTTTTGCGACTATTTATACATGTTTATATAAAAAAAACATACACACACGCACACAAGAAAAATACCAGCCGCAATGCGCGTCTCAAAATATGCGTGTGTTTGTGTACGGCCGCCGCTACTCGTCTGGATTTACATACGCACACAATTACATACAGTACATACACGTACGTAGTACATGTGTATGCATGTGCATATGTATGTGTTTGTATATATAACAAATTTTTGCAGCCGCCGCCGCCGCTGCTGCCGCAGTCGGCACAAAAAGGAATCGACGATGACAATGTAAAAAGAGGCAGGCAAGCGCAAGCAAATGTGTCTCGAAATGAAAAACTAAATATGTATTTAATTCTATATATTTTTTCATATAGTTATTTATTTATATTTTGTGTTTTTTTTTTTATCTTTTAGCACTTACACATGCACTTAATGACTCGATAAACACGCGCGAAATGCCCTCAGCTTGCTTATCTGATTAGTTTTGCGTGGTTTTGTGTTTAATTTAAATTATTTAAATTACAATTATTTACACAGGATGAAGAAGAATACGGCTAAGAATTCTTCGTCGTCGTCGCGAGAACGATAATAAAGCGAATGCGAATGCAAGACACAGCGCCAGCGTCGAAAACACAAAAACCAGCAGGAGATTGCGCTCAGAGCGAAAAACAGAGAGAAAAATAACCAAGAGAGAGGGAGAGAGAGCATGTGCCGCTAAACGGTGTGACCAGCTTTGACAAACGTCTAAATAAGCGTACAAAGAAAAGTAACAAAAATGTTAACAGCTCATTAACAGAGTATCATTTAATATATCGAGAAGTATAATATTTTATTATTTACGCATGAGAGAACTTTCAAAATAATGCTAGAAGGAACTGTACGAAAAAAAAACAATTTTACATACGTAAGAAATAGAATTCAACTTCAAAGCCAAATTTAAATAATTAAAATCTAGGCGCGCACACAAAGAAGGAATAGAAGCAAATGCGATAAGTCATAGCAGAGATGTAACAACAACAATAACATTGAAAAAACAGCTGCTTTTGGCTGCAAGTGCAAAAACTCCGATAGGGTTGCCACATTAAGAGTATTCAAAATAACAATAAATGTCGAAATGTTTATCAATTAAAATAGCAATTATTTAAGAAGTAAACTCTACCAAAAGCTGAAAATGTAATGAAAAAACTGATATAATCAATATTCCAGCAATAATATAACTTAAACACACACACACACGTATGAGGCCGCACAGGTGCTCACGCACGCTCTTTCGCTCATATGCATACACACACATACACATGCATCGGTCTATCTGTAACGTAATTACATTTGTTATGCTTTTGCCATTTTAATCGTTTCACTAAATCATGTTTCCACTCAACAAATATTTATCTAAATCGATTTTGTCCGTACCAAGTTTTATTAAACACAAACACACAAACAAAAAGCTAACTAGTCATGAAGCGCGTTCGCCGCCGTTTGCTTGTGTATTGTTTTGTTTTTGTTAGCGGCGTTTTTTATCTATTGCCGCCTTGACTTTGCGTTTAAAGTACACAAAAGTGATTTACAAGATTTTGATTTTTGTTGTTCGCTGTCTCATCCGATTTTCGCTATACTATCCTGATTGCTTGCAATTGCACACTCAAAGAGTAATTGACATTGTCTTACAAAAAACTTTTTTAACATGGCACGCGCTCTCTTTTAACACATGGTGCGTTCATATCCAAGCTATTTATAATTTTGATTGAATCACATATAATTAATATGTATTTAATATTATTCACCTTAGCTTATTTGAAAAAAATTTACATATGTATGTATTACAAACACGCTGTTCTTACAAACGATTTACAATGACTACAAAATAATTTTCTATCGACTATCATATACATTTACATTTATCGATAAGGAACGATAATTCTAGGCATAGCGTTAGTGGTGCTACGAAAATAAATAACATTTCGCGTTGCGATAACTGCTTTACAGCCCTGTTATACTCGTTTTGGAACTGTTATCATTGAGTAAATAAATGCATAATGCAGTCAATAACTGACCGTTGGTTTAAAATTATGACTTCACCTACTACTATTAAACTGTGTGCACTTAAGACAGTTGTCGTTATTAACGATCATTTGTCAATAGCAAATGAAATTAGCCCTTATATATTTTCCGATGAAAACAAAAACAATAAAAGAATTTTTTCTTATTTTCGTTCACATGTAGTTTATTAAATGAAATTTATGAAATTACAATTACTTCCAAGTCACTACGATGATATTTAATGTATTATTCTGTTGTTTAATATTTAATATGTATGTGTGTAATTCTCACGTATTTAAGCGAGAAAAAAAAACGCTGCCTAAACAAATATAAGAAATAAATGGAATAAGATGAAAACCAAGTTTGTTTTTTGGAACCACATTCATTACATATGTTAACATTCATATCAGTTTAATGTGTTTTAAATCGAACTGAGCCACAACATAGATAAATATGTCGAACCGTTCAGTTAAAATCGCGTTTAAATTTTTTTTTTTTTTGTTGTTTTAATTTTAGATCGATTTATGATGTTTGATGTTCTTACTGCTCCTTATGGTTTCTCGAACCTTTTCGAGGATCCATTCTGATGTGAGTGTGTGTCTGTCTGTATGTGTGTGTGCATGGTTTATTTAATATTTAAAGGGAGTCTAGGCAACCCAAGAAGCTTCATCGGATACACATTCCACAGATTCTTCATTAGTGTCCCCGACATCTGCGGCTAATTTTTTGGCTCCATTTTCGGGTGAATGGGAATTCGAAACGCGAACACGTTTCTCTGATCTGTCATCGCCAGCATTGCTGTCGCCGTCATCGTCCTTATCATCGACATCTCCACTCAAGCTATCCTCCCCGCCGGCGGGCTCCACTGACTTGACGCTCTTGGGACGACCGCGCGATGGCGACTTGACTGTAGTTGTCTCCTCATCTTCATCATCATAGCCATCCTCTTCCGGCTCCTGTTTCTTAGCCTTAGGAGGCCGGCCACGCGGCTTTCCCGTCTGCGTCTTTTTGGGTGGTGAATTTTGCGTCGGCGACGCGGCGTTCTTTGTTTTCGCTAACGCGGGACGTCCGCGTTTTTTGGGAGTTGGAACTGCGACCTCTGGCTCCTCATCATTTTCAGACTGCTCGAGTGGCTGGTCTTCGTCCTCCTCCTCCTCTTCATCATCATCTTCGGCAACTGGCTTTGAGTTATTCTGCTTTGGGCGTCCGCGCGGTCGTCCCGTTGGACCGGCCGCCGCCGGTTTGCTGTTGGCCGCCGGACGTCCTCGCTTCTTTAAGCCGTCCTCCTTTTTGGGGCGCCCAGGACCGCGTCCGGTGCGCACAATATTCAAATTGACGGCACCAGTCGCTGGCCGACCCACTGGGCGAGGTTCCTCATCGTCATCATCGTTATCTGTTTAAATATTGAATTTTTAATAATTTGAAGTATATATATTGAGTTATATAGTGACTTAAAGCAACTTCAAATGAACACGGATAATGATAATTGGAATTACTAACATTACAAGGATTAACCATTTTTAGTTCCTAACCTATTTAACTGATATTACCGCAAGATCTTTTCACTTTTTTTTTGTAAACTTTCAGTTTTTAAAAGGTATTTTTAATTAACAATTTTATTGTGGCCAGAAGTTTGGAGCGCACCTTAGAGGACATCTTCAGCTTTATAAAATATATATATATTCTGAATTTGGGTTAACAAGGGAATCATCAAAATCGGATCGCTACAAAAAATATCTACAAAAAGCTTAAATGAGATCTTTAGTACGAAGACCAGTTTAGCTGATCTGGTGTTCTTTCGTTCAAGTTACAAATTGATTAAATGAAAAAAATAAAAAATGTACAATTTTTTTTTATGAGTTTTAAATTAAATGCTTTGGTTGTTAATTAGAAAAGTTTGTATCCAGTGTGCTTTTTCTGCTCTACAAAACTGTACCACTTGTTCATTTGAACCTATTTTTGAGGCTTTAAAAAGAACCAGGAACAAAGTTCTTCATTTTCTTCGCATAATATCTGAAACCACCCGTGATCCATGCAACTTGTATAGAGAAGGGGAAATAAAAAAACTCTAGGAGGGACACTTTTGAAAGAAAATATAAGCAAAACGAGTTTATCATTATACGATCCTTAATCATCTTCATTTAATTAGATTTGCAAAAAAGAAATTGTGACCTTTTAAAAAAATTAGACCGATTATTTAATTTATTTCCAACCCAAGCCATTTTAAAATTTGAAAACTGTTTTCTATTATTTTGTACACTTATCATATGACTAATGAAATGTTTTTCAAATTTTTTAGTTATTACTACGAGGAAGTATTTTAGCCAAACTGAGTTTCTATTTCGTCGTATCTATTTCTTTTTGGTTGTGTCGCAAAATTATTATTTATCCCTACAATTGTTTTTCACGATTGAATTCGCTATTATCTTTTCTTCTTGATCAGTAATTTTTTTATGTATTATATTTATATGCATACAAGATGGGTAACTTAATGAAAGCTTCTCCTGTAAAATGACACGATATTTATGTAAAAACGAGACGTATAGATTCGAATTTGAAGAAAGATTAAACAGATCGTAAACCGTAAACTTTGGAAGCCAACATCTCAAGACTTTTTAAACGTTTTTTTATTTTATAGAACTTACCATCATCATCGCTTGGCTGATGCTTGCGCGGTCGTCCCAACTTGCGGCGTTTTGCCGATTGCGGTGTTTTTTGTTGCTTCACTACCTTCTCTTCGGCAGAGGAATCGGCGTCATCATCATCGTTTCCACTATTGCTCTCTGGCGCCTGTGGTTGCACTTTTCGTGGGCGACCGCGTCCCTTAGAGACGATCAGTTGTTCTTGCTCACCATTTTCCTCCTCATCATCTTCATTATCGCTGGCCTCCACAGCAGCAGCCTTTGGGCGACCGCGTCCTTTGCCCGCCTTTGGTGGACGTCCGCGTTTCTTCGGTATTTCGCTAGCACTCCCTGCTGCTGGGGCCGCCACTGCTGCCGCAGCTGATCCTGCTTTCGCTGGACGTCCACGTTTTTTCACCACTACGAGCTCGTCCATAATTAAAATTTCCTTAATCTGCTCAAGAGTGCGCGCGCTTTATTTGTTTGATGCTTGACGTTGGTTACAATGTACAGAACTCACACACTCTCTTGTTCTATCTCTCTCTCACGGCAATCTGAATTGTGCTTACTCTGTGTGCTGCCCTTTGCTGCGTTCTCTTTTGATTAGCCTTCTTTATTTGTTGTATGCTCAATTGCAATTGGCACTGCTATCTAGAAGAGAATGAAATTGAATTTAATTTAAATGATAAAGATCTGCGCGATTTTATAATACAAAATATTTTTTAATGTTTTTGCATTTATTGTGGATTTTGTTTTTTCTATATCTGTATCTGTACCTGGCAGGCACACACTTAAATCCCACCGAAAATGAAAATCGGCTTCGGCGTCTTTTTTTGCTTTTCGCTTATTTTTACTTTCTTCTTCACAGAGTTGTGACAATGTCTATCGATATTCGTGCAGGGCTCTTTGTTATCGAAATACACAAAGCAAATAAATTAAATTTGAAAACAAGTCGAAATTTAAACGAAGATATTTAAAAACGTTGCCTTCAAGTCATATTTATTTTATTTATTATTCGTTTAAAATCCACTTTTTTCCCAATTTGGAAATGAGGCAAGGCAGTATTGATTTAGTTTTTTTGCCGGCCGGTAAATTTGTACATAAATTATCAAAGCTAGCGCTGCCAACTTATTTGCAGCTATTTATTTAAATTTTAGAAAGCAGTTTTGATATGTACTTTGCCTGGTGCGAAATAAAAATGCTTAGCCACAATGTTTTTTTTTTAATTTAGTCTTTTATTAATTTATAGTCCATTAAAGAGTCGTCTCAATTTTATGAGAATATTAACTGAATACAGGGCACTATAATATATATATATGTATGTATAATTAAAAGCTTATGTGTAATTTTTTTTATAATTTTTTACAATATTTTTTATAAATTTTAAATTTGGGTAAAGTTTAAATAGCTGCCTACATCTCCGATTTTGTTTAATTTTTTTTACTGATAGGGCTATATTTATCAAGATTTTAGGTGAAAGAATTATTTGGCGGTCGCTTTTAGTTTTTATTTAATTGAATTTAAAAAATAATAAAATGTACATGTATTTTCTTGTTGGCTAATTCTCAGTAAAACGTCACAACCATGCGCACTGTGTCCTACAAACGATTTATTTCAAACGAAATGTTATTTAAACACAATAATATTGTTTTTTATGAGTAGCCTATTGGGTGAGAATTTCAGAGCATGCAATGAGAACTCGTTGGTCGGCAAACTGGTGTCAACGAAGATGTTTAAAATATCAATATTCGTTTAGATTATCACTTGTGTTCGGTAAAGAAAGATTTTTTATTTTTTAAATAAAATTAAACAAAATCTGAGATGTAGGCAGCTATTTAACCTTTACCTAAGTTTGTACTCACCTAAAACCAAGCCAATCAAGAAAACCAAAATCTTGATCTTTATATTTAATATTAAAATCCTCACATTAAAAGACAGTAAGTTTTTGTTTGAAATAAATTATTTTATTCTAAAATTTGTTGCTAACTTAAAAATACTTTAACAACAAGTTCTTCTCTATTGTGTTGGATATGGCAATAATCTCAGATATATCAACCAATAATACTAATCAGTCTGAAGAACATAAGGATAACTCAACTAAACTAATGATTGCTTATGCTAGGGTTATCACAATAGGGATTCGTTTAGTCCACTTCCTCCACAGTGGGTCCTTTGTAGCCGGCGCCACCAAAGCCACCTGCTTGCTGGCCACAGTTGGGATTGGGAGCTGCTCCCTGCTGGTGCATCTTGGTCATGATGGGCGAGCAGAACTGGGTGAGCTCCTTCAACTTGTACTCGTACTCCTCCTTGTCGGCTGTGGTGTTGGCGTCCAGCCACTTGACCGTCTCGTTGCACTTGTCCAGCACGGAGGACTTGTCGCTCTCGCTCAGCTTGTCGGCACTGGCCTGCTCCACAGCCTGCTTGACTCCGAAGACGTAACCCTCCAGGCTGTTGCGTGCAGAGATGCGCTGGCGCTGCTGCTCATCCTCCTCAGCGTAGCGCTCGGCCTCGTTCACCATGCGGTCGATCTCCGCTTGCGAGAGACGGCCTTTATCGTTCTTGATGGTGATGTTCTTGGCGTTGCCAGTGCTCATCTCCTTGGCCGACACGTTCAGGATGCCGTTGGCGTCCATGTCGAAGGTGACCTCGATCTGGGGCACGCCTCGCGGTGCTGGTGGTATGCCCGACAAGTCGAAGGTGCCCAGCGCGTTGTTGTCCTTGGTGAGAGCGCGTTCGCCCTCGTACACCTGAATGGAGACACCTGGCTGGTTGTCCGCGTAGGTCGAGAAGGTCTTCGTCTGCTTGCAGGGAATGCGGCAGTTGCGCTCAATCAGCTTGGTCATCACGCCGCCGGCCGTCTCGATGCCCAGAGAGAGGGGCGCCACATCGACCAGCAGCACGTCCTGGATCTTGCCGCTCTGGTCACCGCTGAGGATGGCTGCCTGTACGGCAGCACCGTAGGCCACAGCCTCGTCCGGATTGATAGACAGGTTGAGGCTCTTGCCACAGAAGAACTGCTGCAACAGGTTCTGCACCTTGGGAATTCGCGTAGAGCCGCCGACCAGCACAATATCGTGGATCTGCTGCTTGTCCATCTTGGCATCGTTGAGGGCCTTCTCCACTGGCGCCAGGGTGTTGCGGAAAAGATCGGCGCACAGCTCCTCAAAGCGGGCACGGCTCACCTTGGTGTAGAAGTCGTGGCCCTCAAACAATGCGTCAATCTCTATGGTCGCCTCTGTCGAAGAAGAGAGCGTGCGCTTGGCTCGCTCAGCTGCAGTGCGCAGGCGGCGCAGAGCACGAGGATTGGATCGCAGATCCTTCTTGTACTTGCGCTTGAACTCCTCTGCCAAGTGCGTTACCAGTCGGTTGTCGAAGTCCTCGCCTCCCAAATGTGTGTCTCCTGCCGTCGCTCGCACCTCGAACAGGGAACCCTCGTCAATGGTCAGTATAGAGACATCGAATGTGCCGCCACCCAGATCAAAGATGAGCACGTTGCGCTCTCCCTTCAGGTTCTTGTCGAGACCATAGGCCAGGGCCGCCGCCGTCGGCTCGTTGATGATCCTCAGCACGTTGAGGCCGGCGATGTGTCCTGCGTCCTTAGTGGCCTGGCGCTGCGAGTCGTTGAAGTAGGCGGGAACTGTGATGACGGCGTCTGTGATGCTCTGGCCCAGGTATGCCTCGGCGGTCTCCTTCATCTTCGTCAACACCATCGAGCTGATCTCCTCTGGGGCGAATCGCTTCTGCTCGCCCTTGAATTCGACGCCAATCTTCGGCTTGCCTCCGTCGCTGACCACCTTGAAGGGCCAGTGCTTGATGTCCTCTGCAATCTTGGGGTCATCGTACTTGCGTCCGATCAGACGCTTTGCGTCGAAGACTGTGTTCTTGGGGTTCATCGCCACCTGGTTCTTGGCGGCGTCGCCAATGAGACGCTCTGAGTCTGTGAAAGCCACATAGCTGGGAGTCGTCCGGTTGCCCTGGTCGTTGGCGATGATCTCCACCTTGCCATGCTGGTAGACACCCACGCATGAGTACGTGGTGCCCAAATCAATACCAATGGCTACCATTCTGTTTCTGTTTCTGTTTCTGTTTCTCTTTTTGTTCTCCTGCTTTTCTCTCGGGATGTGCTTCAAGATAATTCGCTGGTTTTCTTTCTCTCACAGTTTTCTTTAGTTCTTTAAGTTCTTCTTGTATGTTGTTACTTTATACTTTTACTTTAACTTTAATTTTAACTTTTTCTGTAGTTTAGCTTGTTCAGCTAGTCGCTTGTTTTGGCTTTGTCTGTTGGTTGTGATGTTATCACTTCGCTTGTTTCAATTGAACTGACGCGAAGAGCGAACGCCGGCCGTATTTATACTCACGCGCTCTCTTTTCGAATTTTCTAGACGCTCTCTTCTCGAAGCGCGTCGAAGTTCGGGAAGGTGCGAGCGAAACGGCAGATGTGGTTGTGGTGGTGGGTGCACAATACTGAGAGAGAGCCAGAACACATTCAAAGAGAGCGCTATTACATACACACAAACATACATACTTTCAAGCAAGAAACATACGAACAAACAGAAACGAATCGAATTTTCCCGAAAGTCTCTTTTGTTATTTTTTAGAAAAGCGGGAAAGCGTAACGGTCCAGCCAGGCGACCTACCGCAACAATTGGTTGTTTAGCGATTCTAGAACATTCCCTTTATAAATGGCAATTCTAAATATTATTTATAAAAGCAGTGAGATACCTTTCGACCAAAAATTAAAAATTATCTACATAACTGTTTGATACTCTCTACCCTTATTTATACACTTATAATAAAATCAGAGCCTCATATGTACTTGTATGAGAGGGCTGCCAGCAAGCCTCACTAAAATAGATTAGATTAAGATGAATAATGTGCTCGACTGTTATATATCCGATACACACCTGAATAAACCGATTTCTTCATTATTTAACGTCGATGCTATGCGTATTTTATCGTTATTGTGTTTATCGCCTGCAGTGAAAATACACCTAAAAATCGATTTTTGTAGATTTACGAGGGCAGGAAGGGGCGTCGCCAAAATTTATAATAAACTTGATCTGTTGCAAAAATATACATATTGACACAAAACTTTGTGGACATAACTCTGAGATCTAAATTCTTATATGGACGGACAGACAGATAAACAAACAGACGGACATGGCTATACGACCCGTATGGACTCAGCTGTTGATGCTGATTCAGAATATATACAAGTATGTACATATAGCTTTTACGGTCAGCCGCTCCTCCTTCTGTTGGCACAAAGTTAAAAACTCAATGGATACCTGGTATAAATTTGCAAGTTTATGTTATTTTTTTATTTTCAAGTTCTAATGGTTAATATGTTAAAAAAGTGTCAATATTTATAAATATTTGTGACATGTCCTTGGACATGCTCGTTTTTTTGTTTGAAAATCCAATCGAAACAAGAGCAACAGTCGAGCGGCTCGCGATAGTGGGATACCCTTTGACTTTTTTTAAAACATAAAGAGTCCATATATGTATGTACGTCACTACTCCTTAAAAGAAATATCGTAACGTCGGCCTATATACCTTGTGGGGTCTGCCACGCCTCCTTTTGCCTGTTACATATTGCATTTGCACCAAGTTAGTATACCCTTTTTGACCATTTTCACTGGTCGAAGGGTATAAAAACAGGGACGAAAGTAACAGTTGAGCCCACTCCGAGTGAAGAGAATTCAATTGCACAAATAGAAAATAGAAAAAACTTAAGCCTTCTTTCTGCCTGTTATATAAATTTGCAAAAACGCCAATATATATACATATATATATACTGTATATACTATATATACTAGAAAATATTTATGAATGATTATTAGTTCCACGACATTTTAAGAAATTAATCTATTATTGTGACATTATAGGCGGCATATATCATGTCTTTACACACTTTCACTATTTCAAACAATATTTATTTTAGTAGGTAAGTAACTTAAATTATTGCTTTGTATCTATAGCAGTCGATTTCCCATTTCCCATTTTCCAATCAATAATATGGTAAATAAGCCATGGGTGTCCTTGGCTTTATTAAGAGATGGTCTAAGGAATTCGACGATCCTTATATTACAAAGACTCTTTACGTCTCACTTGTTCGTCCCGTTCTCGAATACGGTTTAGGCGTATGGTGACCCCAGTACACTATTAATAAGAAACGCATCGAATCTGTACAGACTATAACTGTGATGAAATTTTAAGACTGCCTTCCTATAAAAGTAGTCTTTTGTTACTAAATCTGCCTTGCCTAACTAACTGCCGAACCATTTATTTATTTTATTAATTTAATTTATTATTTAATTTTATTTAATTTAATTTAAAATCAACTAAAAGTCGACTGTTTAAAGAAAAACAATTAATTTATTTTGTAAAATTATAATTAATTAAAAAGAGCTTAAAAAGAAAAGAGTTTAATTATAAATTTTTGGATTCAAACTGGGGCAAAAAAGCAAAGAAAAAGCTGATCCAACATTTGTTGCGGGGGATTGGGGAAACCCAGAAAACCCAATCAGATCAGGAGAGTAAGTGTTAGTAAACAAAATAAAATCAAAAATCGCAATAAGAATGTGCGAGCATGCAGTTAGTTAAAAGGACTGCTACCAATAGAAAGAAAATATGTGTATATTAACTAAATACTGGATAGTTGAGTTACGATTTGGAATTTTAAGATAGACAAACAATTATTGTTGCTAGCAGAGATGATAGGATATCATTTATTATAGGCCGAACACAATGCCCTGAAAGGTTCATGCAGGGCATAGTTCGATCTACAATTGGGAAGTGTTAGTGGAAGGAAATTACTGGTGATTCCACTAGGGACAGAAAAGTTTAACCGGCTAAGCAAGTCGTCACTATCTATGTTCCCTTGAATAAGGTTATTAATAAACACAACACCAAGCATAGTTCTACGATTGGCTAGAGAAGGCAGATTAAGTAACAAAAGTCTACTGCGATATGATGGCAGTCTTGAATTTACATCCCAGTTAAGGCCTCGCAGGGCAAAATGTAGAAAGTTTTTCAGTAAGGATTCAATGCGGTCCTTGTGAAGTGTGTACTGTGGACTCCAAACACATGATGCGTACTCAAGAATTGGGTGAAGAAAGTCTTTGATAGATAGGGGTCAACAAACTCTTTAAACTCTTTAAACTCTCTTTATAAAGCCGAGCTACCCCATAGCTTCATTAACCATTGATGATATATGTTCACGGAACTTAAGTTTATAGTCCAAACGAACACCAAGATCATCAACCAGGGAAATTCTTTCCAAGGTACAAGCACAAAGAGAGTAAGATACATGTGTTGGAAAGGCTCGAGAGGTTGTCATCAGTATTAATATTAAAGTCGCCAAGGACTATAAAGGGATCCGTGTCTGATAACGAGTTAAAAACATTCGTAATCGCAGACAAGTGTTGCGAGTAGACTGATAATACCTATAGCAGCCGATTGTCCATTATCGACTGCCCCTAAGCCCGTCTCTTCGGACGCCAAGGTCTTAGCTACAACTATATATTCTAATAAAAGGCATGTGTACCAAGCTTTATATAGACGAACAGAAGGAGAGACATACTTGGCTAGATCGACTCCTCTTTTGATTCGAAAATAAGTATATTATTATTAGTATAAAGACAGAAACAGCTCATCTGCAAATGCTGATCCAAATTTAAAATATTTCAACTATTTAGTGTCAAAGTTGTGCCAAAATCATTGTACTTTCAGAAAGTGTATTAAAATATATGTATGCACAATTCTCTTTGATAGTTGGAGTACTTTCCGTATCACTATAATGTCGTGGCATGTGTGTTTATACCGGAAGACGATTATAATATATCGGTTAGACCACCTAAAATTGATTTATTTGCATTTGACGATCCTACAACTATTTTCAGAGAACATTCAGAGTCTCCTTAAAATGATCAAATAAAATTTCAATATCTGAATTAATTAGAACCCTCACTTGGAAGGGCATTAAAAGACAGTAAGTTTTTGTTTGAAATAAATTATTTTATTCTAAAAATTTGTTGCTAACTTAAAAATACTTTAACAACATGTTCTTCTCTATGGCGTTGAGATATGGTAATAATCTGAGATATCAACCAAAAATACTTATCAGTCTGAAGAACTTAGGAATAACTCAACTATACTATGATTGATTATGCTAGGGTTATCACTATAGGAATTCGTTTAGTCCACTTCCTCCACAGTGGGTCCTTTGTAGCCGGCGCCACCAAAGCCACCTGCTTGCTGGCCACAGTTGGGATTGGGAGCTGCTCCCTGCTGGTGCATCTTGGTCATGATGGGCGAGCAGAACTGGGTGAGCTCCTTCAACTTGTACTCGTACTCCTCCTTGTCGGCTGTGGTGTTGGCGTCCAGCCACTTGACCGTCTCGTTGCACTTGTCCAGCACGGAGGACTTGTCGCTCTCGCTCAGCTTGTCGGCACTGGCCTGCTCCACAGCCTGCTTGACTCCGAAGACGTAACCCTCCAGGCTGTTGCGTGCAGAGATGCGCTGGCGCTGCTGCTCATCCTCCTCAGCGTAGCGCTCGGCCTCGTTCACCATGCGGTCGATCTCCGCTTGCGAGAGACGGCCTTTATCGTTCTTGATGGTGATGTTCTTGGCGTTGCCAGTGCTCATCTCCTTGGCCGACACGTTCAGGATGCCGTTGGCGTCCATGTCGAAGGTGACCTCGATCTGGGGCACGCCTCGCGGTGCTGGTGGTATGCCCGACAAGTCGAAGGTGCCCAGCGCGTTGTTGTCCTTGGTGAGAGCGCGTTCGCCCTCGTACACCTGAATGGAGACACCTGGCTGGTTGTCCGCGTAGGTCGAGAAGGTCTTCGTCTGCTTGCAGGGAATGCGGCAGTTGCGCTCAATCAGCTTGGTCATCACGCCGCCGGCCGTCTCGATGCCCAGAGAGAGGGGCGCCACATCGACCAGCAGCACGTCCTGGATCTTGCCGCTCTGGTCACCGCTGAGGATGGCTGCCTGTACGGCAGCACCGTAGGCCACAGCCTCGTCCGGATTGATAGACAGGTTGAGGCTCTTGCCACAGAAGAACTGCTGCAACAGGTTCTGCACCTTGGGAATTCGCGTAGAGCCGCCGACCAGCACAATATCGTGGATCTGCTGCTTGTCCATCTTGGCATCGTTGAGGGCCTTCTCCACTGGCGCCAGGGTGTTGCGGAAAAGATCGGCGCACAGCTCCTCAAAGCGGGCACGGCTCACCTTGGTGTAGAAGTCGTGGCCCTCAAACAATGCGTCAATCTCTATGGTCGCCTCTGTCGAAGAAGAGAGCGTGCGCTTGGCTCGCTCAGCTGCAGTGCGCAGGCGGCGCAGAGCACGAGGATTGGATCGCAGATCCTTCTTGTACTTGCGCTTGAACTCCTCTGCCAAGTGCGTTACCAGTCGGTTGTCGAAGTCCTCGCCTCCCAAATGTGTGTCTCCTGCCGTCGCTCGCACCTCGAACAGGGAACCCTCGTCAATGGTCAGTATAGAGACATCGAATGTGCCGCCACCCAGATCAAAGATGAGCACGTTGCGCTCTCCCTTCAGGTTCTTGTCGAGACCATAGGCCAGGGCCGCCGCCGTCGGCTCGTTGATGATCCTCAGCACGTTGAGGCCGGCGATGTGTCCTGCGTCCTTAGTGGCCTGGCGCTGCGAGTCGTTGAAGTAGGCGGGCACTGTGATGACGGCGTCTGTGATGCTCTGGCCCAGGTATGCCTCGGCGGTCTCCTTCATCTTCGTCAACACCATCGAGCTGATCTCCTCTGGGGCGAATCGCTTCTGCTCGCCCTTGAATTCGACGCCAATCTTCGGCTTGCCTCCGTCGCTGACCACCTTGAAGGGCCAGTGCTTGATGTCCTCTGCAATCTTGGGGTCATCGTACTTGCGTCCGATCAGACGCTTTGCGTCGAAGACTGTGTTCTTGGGGTTCATCGCCACCTGGTTCTTGGCGGCGTCGCCAATGAGACGCTCTGAGTCTGTGAAAGCCACATAGCTGGGAGTCGTCCGGTTGCCCTGGTCGTTGGCGATGATCTCCACCTTGCCATGCTGGTAGACACCCACGCATGAGTACGTGGTGCCCAAATCAATACCAATGGCTACCATTCTGTTTCTGTTTCTGTTTCTGTTTCTCTTTTTGTTCTCCTGCTTTTCTCTCGGGATGTGCTTCAAGATAATTCGCTGGTTTTCTTTCTCTCACAGTTTTCTTTAGTTCTTTAAGTTCTTCTTGTATGTTGTTACTTTATACTTTTACTTTAACTTTAATTTTAACTTTTTCTGTAGTTTAGCTTGTTCAGCTAGTCGCTTGTTTTGGCTTTGTCTGTTGGTTGTGATGTTATCACTTCGCTTGTTTCAATTGAACTGACGCGAAGAGCGAACGCCGGCCGTATTTATACTCACGCGCTCTCTTTTCGAATTTTCTAGACGCTCTCTTCTCGAAGCGCGTCGAAGTTCGGGAAGGTGCGAGCGAAACGGCAGATGTGGTTGTGGTGGTGGGTGCACAATACTGAGAGAGAGCCAGAACGCATTCAAAGAGAGCGCTATTACATACACACAAACATACATACTTTCAAGCAAGAAACATACGAACAAACAGAAACGAATCGAATTTTCCCGAAAGTCTCTTTTGTTATTGTTTAGAAAAGCGGGAAAGCGTAACGGTCCAGCCAGGCGACCTACCGCAACAATTGGTTGTTTAGCGATTCTAGAACATTCCCCTTATAAATGGCAATTCTAAATATTATTTATAAAAGCAGTGAGATACCTTTCGACCAAAAATTAAAAATTATCTACAAAATCGATTTTTGTAGATTTACGAGGGCAGGAAGGGGCGTCGCCAAAATTTATAATAAACTTGATCTGTTGCAAAAATATACATATTGACACAAAACTTTGTGGACATAACTCTGAGATCTAAATTCTTATATGGACGGACAGACAGATAAACAAACAGACGGACATGGCTATACGACCCGTATGGACTCAGCTGTTGATGCTGATTCAGAATATATACAAGTATGTACATATAGCTTTTACGGTCAGCCGCTCCTCCTTCTGTTGGCACAAAGTTAAAAACTCAATGGATACCTGGTATAAATTTGCAAGTTTATGTTATTTTTTTATTTTCAAGTTCTAATGGTTAATATGTTAAAAAAGTGTCAATATTTATAAATATTTGTGACATGTCCTTGGACATGCTCGTTTTTTTGTTTGAAAATCCAATCGAAACAAGAGCAACAGTCGAGCGGCTCGCGATAGTGGGATACCCTTTGACTTTTTTTAAAACATAAAGAGTCCATATATGTATGTACGTCACTACTCCTTAAAAGAAATATCGTAACGTCGGCCTATATACCTTGTGGGGTCTGCCACGCCTCCTTTTGCCTGTTACATATTGCATTTGCACCAAATTAGTATACCCTTTTTGACCATTTTCACTGGTCGAAGGGTATAAAAACAGGGACGAAAGTAACAGTTGAGCCCACTCCAAGTGAAGAGAATTCAATTGCACGAATAGAAAATAGAAAAAACTTAAGCCTTCTTTCTGCCTGTTATATAAATTTGCAAAAACGCCAATATATATATATATATATATATATACTGTATATACTATATATACTAGAAAATATTTATGAATGATTATTAGTTCCACGACATTTTAAGAAATTAATCTATTATTGTGACATTATAGGCGGCATATATCATGTCTTTACACACTTTCACTATTTCAAACAATATTTATTTTAGTAGGTAAGTAACTTAAATTATTGCTTTGTATCTATAGCAGTCGATTTCCCATTTCCCATTTTCCAATCAATAATATGGTAAATAAAGCCATGGGTGTCCTTGGCTTTATTAAGAGATGGTCTAAGGAATTCGACGATCCTTATATTACAAAGACTCTTTACGTCTCACTTGTTCGTCCCGTTCTCGAATACGGTTTAGGCGTATGGTGACCCCAGTACACTATTAATAAGAAACGCATCGAATCTGTACAGACTATAACTGTGATGAAATTTTAAGACTGCCTTCCTATAAAAGTAGTCTTTTGTTACTAAATCTGCCTTGCCTAACTAACTGCCGAACCATTTATTTATTTTATTAATTTAATTTATTATTTAATTTTATTTAATTTAATTTAAAATCAACTAAAAGTCGACTGTTTAAAGAAAAACAATTAATTTATTTTGTAAAATTATAATTAATTAAAAAGAGCTTAAAAAGAAAAGAGTTTAATTATAAATTTTTGGATTCAAACTGGGGCAAAAAAGCAAAGAAAAAGCTGATCCAACATTTGTTGCGGGGGATTGGGGAAACCCAGAAAACCCAATCAGATCAGGAGAGTAAGTGTTAGTAAACAAAATAAAATCAAAAATCGCAATAAGAATGTGCGAGCATGCAGTTAGTTAAAAGGACTGCTACCAATAGAAAGAAAATATGTGTATATTAACTAAATACTGGATAGTTGAGTTACGATTTGGAATTTTAAGATAGACAAACAATTATTGTTGCTAGTAGAGATGATAGGATATCATTTATTATAGGCCGAACACAATGCCCTGAAAGGTTCATGCAGGGCATAGTTCGATCTACAATTGGGAAGTGTTAGTGGAAGGAAATTACTGGTGATTCCACTAGGGACAGAAAAGTTTAACCGGCTAAGCAAGTCGTCACTATCTATGTTCCCTTGAATAAGGTTATTAATAAACACAACACCAAGCATAGTTCTACGATTGGCTAGAGAAGGCAGATTAAGTAACAAAAGTCTACTGCGATATGATGGCAGTCTTGAATTTACATCCCAGTTAAGGCCTCGCAGGGCAAAATGTAGAAAGTTTTTCAGTAAGGATTCAATGCGGTCCTTGTGAAGTGTGTACTGTGGACTCCAAACACATGATGCGTACTCAAGAATTGGGTGAAGAAAGTCTTTGATAGATAGGGGTCAACAAACTCTTTAAACTCTTTAAACTCTCTTTATAAAGCCGAGCTACCCCATAGCTTCATTAACCATTGATGATATATGTTCACGGAACTTAAGTTTATAGTCCAAACGAACACCAAGATCATCAACCAGGGAAATTCTTTCCAAGGTACAAGCACAAAGAGAGTAAGATACATGTGTTGGAAAGGCTCGAGAGGTTGTCATCAGTATTAATATTAAAGTCGCCAAGGACTATAAAGGGATCCGTGTCTGATAACGAGTTAAAAACATTCGTAATCGCAGACAAGTGTTGCGAGTAGACTGATAATACCTATAGCAGCCGATTGTCCATTATCGACTGCCCCTAAGCCCGTCTCTTCGGACGCCAAGGTCTTAGCTACAACTATATATTCTAATAAAAGGCATGTGTACCAAGCTTTATATAGACGAACAGAAGGAGAGACATACTTGGCTAGATCGACTCCTCTTTTGATTCGAAAATAAGTATATTATTATTAGTATAAAGACAGAAACAGCTCATCTGCAAATGCTGATCCAAATTTAAAATATTTAAACTATTTAGTGTCAAAGTTGTGCCAAAATCATTGTACTTTCAGAAAGTGTATTAAAATATATGTATGCACAATTCTCTTTGATAGTTTGAGTACTTTCCGTATCACTATAATGTCGTGGCATGTGTGTTTATACCGGAAGACGATTATAATATATCGGTTAGACCACCTAAAATTGATTTATTTGCATTTGACGATCCTACAACTATTTTCAGAGAACATTCAGAGTCTCCTTAAAATGATCAAATAAAATTTCAATATCTGAATTAATTAGAACCCTCACTTGGAAGGGCATTAAAAGACAGTAAGTTTTTGTTTGAAATAAATTATTTTATTCTAAAAATTTGTTGCTAACTTAAAAATACTTTAACAACATGTTCTTCTCTATGGCGTTGAGATATGGTAATAATCTGAGATATCAACCAAAAATACTTATCAGTCTGAAGAACTTAGGAATAACTCAACTATACTATGATTGATTATGCTAGGGTTATCACTATAGGAATTCGTTTAGTCCACTTCCTCCACAGTGGGTCCTTTGTAGCCGGCGCCACCAAAGCCACCTGCTTGCTGGCCACAGTTGGGATTGGGAGCTGCTCCCTGCTGGTGCATCTTGGTCATGATGGGCGAGCAGAACTGGGTGAGCTCCTTCAACTTGTACTCGTACTCCTCCTTGTCGGCTGTGGTGTTGGCGTCCAGCCACTTGACCGTCTCGTTGCACTTGTCCAGCACGGAGGACTTGTCGCTCTCGCTCAGCTTGTCGGCACTGGCCTGCTCCACAGCCTGCTTGACTCCGAAGACGTAACCCTCCAGGCTGTTGCGTGCAGAGATGCGCTGGCGCTGCTGCTCATCCTCCTCAGCGTAGCGCTCGGCCTCGTTCACCATGCGGTCGATCTCCGCTTGCGAGAGACGGCCTTTATCGTTCTTGATGGTGATGTTCTTGGCGTTGCCAGTGCTCATCTCCTTGGCCGACACGTTCAGGATGCCGTTGGCGTCCATGTCGAAGGTGACCTCGATCTGGGGCACGCCTCGCGGTGCTGGTGGTATGCCCGACAAGTCGAAGGTGCCCAGCGCGTTGTTGTCCTTGGTGAGAGCGCGTTCGCCCTCGTACACCTGAATGGAGACACCTGGCTGGTTGTCCGCGTAGGTCGAGAAGGTCTTCGTCTGCTTGCAGGGAATGCGGCAGTTGCGCTCAATCAGCTTGGTCATCACGCCGCCGGCCGTCTCGATGCCCAGAGAGAGGGGCGCCACATCGACCAGCAGCACGTCCTGGATCTTGCCGCTCTGGTCACCGCTGAGGATGGCTGCCTGTACGGCAGCACCGTAGGCCACAGCCTCGTCCGGATTGATAGACAGGTTGAGGCTCTTGCCACAGAAGAACTGCTGCAACAGGTTCTGCACCTTGGGAATTCGCGTAGAGCCGCCGACCAGCACAATATCGTGGATCTGCTGCTTGTCCATCTTGGCATCGTTGAGGGCCTTCTCCACTGGCGCCAGGGTGTTGCGGAAAAGATCGGCGCACAGCTCCTCAAAGCGGGCACGGCTCACCTTGGTGTAGAAGTCGTGGCCCTCAAACAATGCGTCAATCTCTATGGTCGCCTCTGTCGAAGAAGAGAGCGTGCGCTTGGCTCGCTCAGCTGCAGTGCGCAGGCGGCGCAGAGCACGAGGATTGGATCGCAGATCCTTCTTGTACTTGCGCTTGAACTCCTCTGCCAAGTGCGTTACCAGTCGGTTGTCGAAGTCCTCGCCTCCCAAATGTGTGTCTCCTGCCGTCGCTCGCACCTCGAACAGGGAACCCTCGTCAATGGTCAGTATAGAGACATCGAATGTGCCGCCACCCAGATCAAAGATGAGCACGTTGCGCTCTCCCTTCAGGTTCTTGTCGAGACCATAGGCCAGGGCCGCCGCCGTCGGCTCGTTGATGATCCTCAGCACGTTGAGGCCGGCGATGTGTCCTGCGTCCTTAGTGGCCTGGCGCTGCGAGTCGTTGAAGTAGGCGGGAACTGTGATGACGGCGTCTGTGATGCTCTGGCCCAGGTATGCCTCGGCGGTCTCCTTCATCTTCGTCAACACCATCGAGCTGATCTCCTCTGGGGCGAATCGCTTCTGCTCGCCCTTGAATTCGACGCCAATCTTCGGCTTGCCTCCGTCGCTGACCACCTTGAAGGGCCAGTGCTTGATGTCCTCTGCAATCTTGGGGTCATCGTACTTGCGTCCGATCAGACGCTTTGCGTCGAAGACTGTGTTCTTGGGGTTCATCGCCACCTGGTTCTTGGCGGCGTCGCCAATGAGACGCTCTGAGTCTGTGAAAGCCACATAGCTGGGAGTCGTCCGGTTGCCCTGGTCGTTGGCGATGATCTCCACCTTGCCATGCTGGTAGACACCCACGCATGAGTACGTGGTGCCCAAATCAATACCAATGGCTACCATTCTGTTTCTGTTTCTGTTTCTCTTTTTGTTCTCCTGCTTTTCTCTCGGGATGTGCTTCAAGATAATTCGCTGGTTTTCTTGTTTGGAAAATCTCTTTCTCTCACAGTTTTCTTTAGTTCTTCTTGTATGTTGTTACTTTATACTTTTACTTTAACTTTAATTTTAACTTTTTCTGTAGTTTAGCTTGTTCAGCTAGTCGCTTGTTTTGGCTTTGTCTGTTGGTTGTGATGTTATCACTTCGCTTGTTTCAATTGAACTGACGCGAAGAGCGAACGCCGGCCGTATTTATACTCACGCGCTCTCTTTTCGAATTTTCTAGACGCTCTCTTCTCGAAGCGCGTCGAAGTTCGGGAAGGTGCGAGCGAAACGGCAGATGTGGTTGTGGTGGTGGGTGCACAATACTGAGAGAGAGCCAGAACGCATTCAAAGAGAGCGCTATTACATACACACAAACATACATACTTTCAAGCAAGAAACATACGAACAAACAGAAACGAATCGAATTTTCCCGAAAGTCTCTTTTGTTATTGTTTAGAAAAGCGGGAAAGCGTAACGGTCCAGCCAGGCGACCTACCGCAACAATTGGTTGTTTAGCGATTCTAGAACATTCCCTTTATAAATGGCAATTCTAAATATTATTTATAAAAGCAGTGAGATACCTTTCGACCAAAAATTAAAAAATTAAATAATAAAATCAGAGCCTCATATGTACTTGTATGAGAGGGCTGCCAGCAAGCCTCACTAAAATAGATTAGATTAAGATGAATAATGTGCTCGACTGTTATATATCCGATACACACCTGAATAAACCGATTTCTTCATTATTTAACGTCGATGCTATGCGTATTTTATCGTTATTGTGTTTATCGCCTGCAGTGAAAATACACCTAAAAATCGATTTTTGTAGATTTACGAGGGCAGGAAGGGGCGTCGCCAAAATTTATAATAAACTTGATCTGTTGCAAAAATATACATATTGACACAAAACTTTGTGGACATAACTCTGAGATCTAAATTCTTATATGGACGGACAGACAGATAAACAAACAGACGGACATGGCTATACGACCCGTATGGACTCAGCTGTTGATGCTGATTCAGAATATATACAAGTATGTACATATAGCTTTTACGGTCAGCCGCTCCTCCTTCTGTTGGCACAAAGTTAAAAACTCAATGGATACCTGGTATAAATTTGCAAGTTTATGTTATTTTTTTATTTTCAAGTTCTAATGGTTAATATGTTAAAAAAGTGTCAATATTTATAAATATTTGTGACATGTCCTTGGACATGCTCGTTTTTTTGTTTGAAAATCCAATCGAAACAAGAGCAACAGTCGAGCGGCTCGCGATAGTGGGATACCCTTTGACTTTTTTTAAAACATAAAGAGTCCATATATGTATGTACGTCACTACTCCTTAAAAGAAATATCGTAACGTCGGCCTATATACCTTGTGGGGTCTGCCACGCCTCCTTTTGCCTGTTACATATTGCATTTGCACCAAGTTAGTATACCCTTTTTGACCATTTTCACTGGTCGAAGGGTATAAAAACAGGGACGAAAGTAACAGTTGAGCCCACTCCAAGTGAAGAGAATTCAATTGCACGAATAGAAAATAGAAAAAACTTAAGCCTTCTTTCTGCCTGTTATATAAATTTGCAAAAACGCCAATATATATATATATATATATATACTGTATATACTATATATAATAGAAAATATTTATGAATGATTATTAGTTCCACGACATTTTAAGAAATTAATCTATTATTGTGACATTATAGGCGGCATATATCATGTCTTTACACACTTTCACTATTTCAAACAATATTTATTTTAGTAGGTAAGTAACTTAAATTATTGCTTTGTATCTATAGCAGTCGATTTCCCATTTCCCATTTTCCAATCAATAATATGGTAAATAAAGCCATGGGTGTCCTTGGCTTTATTAAGAGATGGTCTAAGGAATTCGACGATCCTTATATTACAAAGACTCTTTACGTCTCACTTGTTCGTCCCGTTCTCGAATACGGTTTAGGCGTATGGTGACCCCAGTACACTATTAATAAGAAACGCATCGAATCTGTACAGACTATAACTGTGATGAAATTTTAAGACTGCCTTCCTATAAAAGTAGTCTTTTGTTACTAAATCTGCCTTGCCTAACTAACTGCCGAACCATTTATTTATTTTATTAATTTAATTTATTATTTAATTTTATTTAATTTAATTTAAAATCAACTAAAAGTCGACTGTTTAAAGAAAAACAATTAATTTATTTTGTAAAATTATAATTAATTAAAAAGGGCTTAAAAAGAAAAGAGTTTAATTATAAATTTTTGGATTCAAACTGGGGCAAAAAAGGAAAGAAAAAGCTGATCCAACATTTGTTGCGGGGGATTGGGGAAACCCAGAAAACCCAATCAGATCAGGAGAGTAAGTGTTAGTAAACAAAATAAAATCAAAAATCGCAATAAGAATGTGCGAGCATGCAGTTAGTTAAAAGGACTGCTACCAATAGAAAGAAAATATGTGTATATTAACTAAATACTGGATAGTTGAGTTACGATTTGGAATTTTAAGATAGACAAACAATTATTGTTGCTAGTAGAGATGATAGGATATCATTTATTATAGGCCGAACACAATGCCCTGAAAGGTTCATGCAGGGCATAGTTCGATCTACAATTGGGAAGTGTTAGTGGAAGGAAATTACTGGTGATTCCACTAGGGACAGAAAAGTTTAACCGGCTAAGCAAGTCGTCACTATCTATGTTCCCTTGAATAAGGTTATTAATAAACACAACACCAAGCATAGTTCTACGATTGGCTAGAGAAGGCAGATTAAGTAACAAAAGTCTACTGCGATATGATGGCAGTCTTGAATTTACATCCCAGTTAAGGCCTCGCAGGGCAAAATGTAGAAAGTTTTTCAGTAAGGATTCAATGCGGTCCTTGTGAAGTGTGTACTGTGGACTCCAAACACATGATGCGTACTCAAGAATTGGGTGAAGAAAGTCTTTGATAGATAGGGGTCAACAAACTCTTTAAACTCTTTAAACTCTCTTTATAAAGCCGAGCTACCCCATAGCTTCATTAACCATTGATGATATATGTTCACGGAACTTAAGTTTATAGTCCAAACGAACACCAAGATCATCAACCAGGGAAATTCTTTCCAAGGTACAAGCACAAAGAGAGTAAGATACATGTGTTGGAAAGGCTCGAGAGGTTGTCATCAGTATTAATATTAAAGTCGCCAAGGACTATAAAGGGATCCGTGTCTGATAACGAGTTAAAAACATTCGTAATCGCAGACAAATGTTGCGAGTAGACTGATAATACCTATAGCAGCCGATTGTCCATTATCGACTGCCCCTAAGCCCGTCTCTTCGGACGCCAAGGTCTTAGCTACAACTATATATTCTAATAAAAGGCATGTGTACCAAGCTTTATATAGACGAACAGAAGGAGAGACATACTTGGCTAGATCGACTCCTCTTTTGATTCGAAAATAAGTATATTATTATTAGTATAAAGACAGAAACAGCTCATCTGCAAATGCTGATCCAAATTTAAAATATTTAAACTATTTAGTGTCAAAGTTGTGCCAAAATCATTGTACTTTCAGAAAGTGTATTAAAATATATGTATGCACAATTCTCTTTGATAGTTTGAGTACTTTCCGTATCACTATAATGTCGTGGCATGTGTGTTTATACCGGAAGACGATTATAATATATCGGTTAGACCACCTAAAATTGATTTATTTGCATTTGACGATCCTACAACTATTTTCAGAGAACATTCAGAGTCTCCTTAAAATGATCAAATAAAATTTCAATATCTGAATTAATTAGAACCCTCACTTGGAAGGGCATTAAAAGACAGTAAGTTTTTGTTTGAAATAAATTATTTTATTCTAAAAATTTGTTGCTAACTTAAAAATACTTTAACAACATGTTCTTCTCTATGGCGTTGAGATATGGTAATAATCTGAGATATCAACCAAAAATACTTATCAGTCTGAAGAACTTAGGAATAACTCAACTATACTATGATTGATTATGCTAGGGTTATCACTATAGGAATTCGTTTAGTCCACTTCCTCCACAGTGGGTCCTTTGTAGCCGGCGCCACCAAAGCCACCTGCTTGCTGGCCACAGTTGGGATTGGGAGCTGCTCCCTGCTGGTGCATCTTGGTCATGATGGGCGAGCAGAACTGGGTGAGCTCCTTCAACTTGTACTCGTACTCCTCCTTGTCGGCTGTGGTGTTGGCGTCCAGCCACTTGACCGTCTCGTTGCACTTGTCCAGCACGGAGGACTTGTCGCTCTCGCTCAGCTTGTCGGCACTGGCCTGCTCCACAGCCTGCTTGACTCCGAAGACGTAACCCTCCAGGCTGTTGCGTGCAGAGATGCGCTGGCGCTGCTGCTCATCCTCCTCAGCGTAGCGCTCGGCCTCGTTCACCATGCGGTCGATCTCCGCTTGCGAGAGACGGCCTTTATCGTTCTTGATGGTGATGTTCTTGGCGTTGCCAGTGCTCATCTCCTTGGCCGACACGTTCAGGATGCCGTTGGCGTCCATGTCGAAGGTGACCTCGATCTGGGGCACGCCTCGCGGTGCTGGTGGTATGCCCGACAAGTCGAAGGTGCCCAGCGCGTTGTTGTCCTTGGTGAGAGCGCGTTCGCCCTCGTACACCTGAATGGAGACACCTGGCTGGTTGTCCGCGTAGGTCGAGAAGGTCTTCGTCTGCTTGCAGGGAATGCGGCAGTTGCGCTCAATCAGCTTGGTCATCACGCCGCCGGCCGTCTCGATGCCCAGAGAGAGGGGCGCCACATCGACCAGCAGCACGTCCTGGATCTTGCCGCTCTGGTCACCGCTGAGGATGGCTGCCTGTACGGCAGCACCGTAGGCCACAGCCTCGTCCGGATTGATAGACAGGTTGAGGCTCTTGCCACAGAAGAACTGCTGCAACAGGTTCTGCACCTTGGGAATTCGCGTAGAGCCGCCGACCAGCACAATATCGTGGATCTGCTGCTTGTCCATCTTGGCATCGTTGAGGGCCTTCTCCACTGGCGCCAGGGTGTTGCGGAAAAGATCGGCGCACAGCTCCTCAAAGCGGGCACGGCTCACCTTGGTGTAGAAGTCGTGGCCCTCAAACAATGCGTCAATCTCTATGGTCGCCTCTGTCGAAGAAGAGAGCGTGCGCTTGGCTCGCTCAGCTGCAGTGCGCAGGCGGCGCAGAGCACGAGGATTGGATCGCAGATCCTTCTTGTACTTGCGCTTGAACTCCTCTGCCAAGTGCGTTACCAGTCGGTTGTCGAAGTCCTCGCCTCCCAAATGTGTGTCTCCTGCCGTCGCTCGCACCTCGAACAGGGAACCCTCGTCAATGGTCAGTATAGAGACATCGAATGTGCCGCCACCCAGATCAAAGATGAGCACGTTGCGCTCTCCCTTCAGGTTCTTGTCGAGACCATAGGCCAGGGCCGCCGCCGTCGGCTCGTTGATGATCCTCAGCACGTTGAGGCCGGCGATGTGTCCTGCGTCCTTAGTGGCCTGGCGCTGCGAGTCGTTGAAGTAGGCGGGCACTGTGATGACGGCGTCTGTGATGCTCTGGCCCAGGTATGCCTCGGCGGTCTCCTTCATCTTCGTCAACACCATCGAGCTGATCTCCTCTGGGGCGAATCGCTTCTGCTCGCCCTTGAATTCGACGCCAATCTTCGGCTTGCCTCCGTCGCTGACCACCTTGAAGGGCCAGTGCTTGATGTCCTCTGCAATCTTGGGGTCATCGTACTTGCGTCCGATCAGACGCTTTGCGTCGAAGACTGTGTTCTTGGGGTTCATCGCCACCTGGTTCTTGGCGGCGTCGCCAATGAGACGCTCTGAGTCTGTGAAAGCCACATAGCTGGGAGTCGTCCGGTTGCCCTGGTCGTTGGCGATGATCTCCACCTTGCCATGCTGGTAGACACCCACGCATGAGTACGTGGTGCCCAAATCAATACCAATGGCTACCATTCTGTTTCTGTTTATGTTTCTGTTTCTCTTTTTGTTCTCCTGCTTTTCTCTCGGGATTGTGCTTCAAGATAATTCGCTGGTTTTCTTGCTTGCAAAATCTCTTTCTCTCACAGTTTTCTTTAGTTCTTCTTGTATGTTGTTACTTAATACTTTTACTTTAACTTTTTCTGTAGTTTAGCTTGTTCAGCTAGTCGCTTGTTTTGGCTTTGTTTGTTGGTTGTGATGTTATCACTTCGCTTGTTTCAATTGAACTGACGCGAAGAGCGAACGCCGGCCGTATTTATACTCACGCACTCTCTTTTCGAAATTTCTAGACGCTCTCTTCTCGAAGCGCGTCGAAGTTCGGGAAGGTGCGAGCGAAACGGCAGATGTGGTTGTGGTGGTGGGTGCACAATGCTGACAGAGAGCCAGAGTGCATTCAAAGAGAGCGCTATACATACACACAAACATACATACTTTCAAGCAAGAAACATACGAACAAATAGAACGATTCGAATTTTCCCGAAAAGAGGGAAAAGCGTAACGGTCCAGCCAGGCGACCTACCGCAACAAATGGTTGCCTGTAGAAATGCTAGAATTTTCGCCTTATAAATGACAACTCTAAATACTTTCTGTAAAACAGGGAGATTTTTAAATGTTAATTATATGTATTTTGTTGGATAAAAGCAATTTATTTTGATTATTACACCCGCTACTATAGATTAGAAAAGTTGTGCACCCGAATCGTATATACGTTTGTTTATATATGTACATGTTTGTTTATGTATGTATGTATGTATGAAAGATATATATGTATTAAAAGACCCACCCAATAAGCTGAATAAAAAAACATATACATATACATACATATGTATGTACATATTTTTATCAGCGCCAACAGCCACTCGGCGATAAGGTTATAATAAGTTTGTGTTTCTTTTTATCGACCAAAAATTATAAATAATTTAACTGTTTGATTCTCTCCACCTATTTTATTTATAATAAAAGCAGAACCTACTATATGAAATAGAGGGGTGCCATAAATTTTCCTTATATGTTATACGAATACTCTCTTGAATAACATCTGTGATTATTGTCCAATTAAATTTGAAGAAGGCGTAGATATTTCTTTAAGAATATGTCAGAAAGTTGTTTATTTAAATTAGTTATTAAAATTAATTTGTGGGGTTATGAAATCGCATGTTCGCGAGCCCTGATATTTGAAATAAGTTATTTTCGCAGTGAGACTCTTATAAGCAGAGACCGAAAATAACCGTTATGGGGTATAGAAAATATCCCTATGAAGGGATCAAGGACACCAAAAATTTTAAAACCGTATCAATTATATGGTAATCTTTTACTTTGCAAATTTTTTGTTTTAAAAAGTCTGTAATAACTGGTATATGTGACTTTTGAAAATAGTTAGTTATTTTTCATTTTTACTATAAAAGTTTGAAATAATTTTTGTTTCTCAACTCTTATTTTTAAAAATTCCAAATAGGATTTTTCAGTTGTTTATTAATTTTAGTGCACAGTATTTATATAACCCTGCGCTTGCAATCGACAGTGAGATACCTTTCGACCAAAAATTAAAAATTATCTAGCTGTTTGATACTCTACCCTTTTATATTTATAATAAAATCAGAGCCTATTATGAGAGGGGTGCCAGCTTGCTTTACTAAAATAGGTTCGATTAGGATGAAAAAATCGGATAGACAAGAGAAGAGAAATCAAAAAAACAAGTCGAGTCTGGTCTACTGAGATATATCCGATACACAGCTGAACAAAACGATTTCTTAAATATTTAACGTCGACGCTATGTGTATTTTGTGTTGCATACTTTCAGTAAGGGCTTCGAAATCTTAATGTGTATGTACATAATTAGACCTTTTTAAATAACTTCTATCTTAATTTTCCGATGGCAACCAATTTTCAAAAATCATTTGGGTGTGTATCGTTATTGTGTTTATCGTCTGCATTAAAATACACTTAAAATTCGATTTTTTTTAATTTACACGGGTAGGAAGGGTCGTCGCCATAATTTAAATAAACTTGATCTGTGTGCAATAATATACATATGTATGTACATATTGACAGAAAATTTGTGGCCCCTACTCTTATAGTTTTTCAGATCTAAATACTCTTATAGACAGATAGACGAACAGACGGACATTGCTATATTGACTCGGCTGTTGATGCTGATTCAGAATATATATGTACATATTTACATACATATAGCTTATACGGTCTGCCGCTCCTCCTTCTGTTGGTACAAAGTTAATAACTCTATAGGTAGCTGGTATAAATTGGCGAGTATTTTTCAAATTCTAATGGTTCTTAATATGTTAAAAAATTGTCAATTTGTATTTATAAATATTTGTGACATGTCCTTGAATATGCTCGTTTTTATGATTGAAAATCCAATCGAAAAACAGGCACGAGAGTAACAGTTGAGCACACCTCACGTAAAGAGTATTCAATAGTACGATCCCCTCTTTAATAGAAAAACCTTAACGTAAAATTTAGAATTAATTTAATGAATAATATACAAGAACCTTCATGATAAATTTGACGTCTCTCTGGTTTGTAATGGCTGAGATCTCTATTTTCATACTGGACAGACTCACGGACAAGATCCTGAGCAAGAGTATACATTTTTTCTATCTGTTATATAAATTTGCAAAAACGCCAAAAGCCTCAAGAAAACGTGACAAGCTTATAATGTTATGAATTGGATTCACGTGCGCTATGAATAAAAATTTGAGGGTATAAATAGAAGTATAAATAATCAATGAAGTCAAGATAAGACATGCCACACTTAAAAATAAATTTGACAAAACCATTATTAGCAGAGGTTTTAAAATTAAAAATATAGTATATATACATATACATATATTAGAAAATATTTATGAATGAGCTTATAAGAACCACGACATTTTTAGAAATATTATTGGCGATAGTTATTATGTCTCTACACACTATCACTTTGTCAAACAATATTTATTTTAGTAAGTAATTTAAATTGTTGAACAAAAAAAAAGTCACATGGGGCCAAATCCGGAGAATATGGTGGCTTGTGCTGTTGTTTTTGCCCAAAAAATCTCTCACAAGCAAAGATGAGTGAGCAGGCGCATTATTGGCCGTACGATCATAGAGAACTCCTGATGCCCCAAGCCATGGTAATCGAAGAAAACAGTGAGCGACATCACAACCATATACTCATGATTCGTCACAAGTTATGACCCGTTTTGAGTAAATATGGTCATCGTTGACGTCATTCAACAGCTCCTGAGCGATGCTCATGCGATTTTTTGGTCAAAATATAGCAATTCTGTAACAAAAAATCGCCGAGCACGCAAAACACTCAAAAAATGCTATATACTTGAAACTTGGTACAGAAGAGTGTACCAACATAACAAAACAAAAAAAATCGAAAGTACATTATCCGTGAAGTTTGCCATTATCGACTGCCCCTCTGCCCGATCGTTTGAACGTAAAGGTCTCAGCTACAACTATATATTATTTTAAATATAAAACATAAAAGTGTGCTAGAAACAGACGAACAGAAGAACAGAACAGACATATTTGGCTAGATCCACTCACCTTTTGATGCTGATGTAAAATATATATTTTTTATAAGATAAGAAAAGTCTCCCAATGTAGCGTGCAAGCTCATGCCAAAAATTAGTATATTATTATTAGTACAAAGACGGACACAGCTGTTTGACTCATCTGCAAATGCTAATCCAAATTAAAAATATTTAAACTATTTAGGTTCAAAGTTGAGCTAACTTTTGGCCAAAATGTACTTTCAGAAAGTACATTAAAATATATGTATGCGCAATTCTCTTTGATAGTTGGAGTATTTTCCGTATCACTTCACTTTTATTTTATAATGTCGTGGCATGTGTGTTTATACCCGATAATATATCGGTTATATCGATGGGGCAGAGTCCGGGTAACATTTATCAAGCCATGCTTTGGCTGTGATGGTATTTTTCCCCATCAAAAAACAATGCAGAATCAAAACACGAAATTTCTTTGAATTCATTTTTCTGAAAAACACAAAAGTACCGTCACTTGAACCTGTGTAACTTAAAAAGTAATCGTCCGATTGTCCTGAAATTTTGACAGATATCTTTTAAAGGTTAGTACTGCGTAAGAAAATTATGGATTATAACATAGCAACCCGATCTATGTGTCATCCTACGGACTTATTGAGTGATGTGTTATATCGGTTAGACCACCTAAAATTGATTTATTTGCATTTGACGATCGAACAACTCTTTTTAGAGAACATTCGGAGTCTCCTTAAAATGATCAAATAAAATTCCAATATCAGAATCAATTAGAAACTTCACTTGGAAGGGCATTAAAAGACAGTAAGTTTTTGTTTGAAATAAATAATTTTATTCTAAAATTTGTTGCTAACTTAAAAATACTTTAACAAAAAGTTCTTCTCTATGGGGTTGGATATGGCAATAATCTCAGATATATCAACCAATAATACTAATCAGTCTGAAGAACATAAGGATAACTCAACTAAACTAATGATTGCTTATGCTAGGGTTATCACTTTAAGAATTCCTTTAGTCCACTTCCTCCACAGTGGGTCCTTTGTAGCCGGCGCCACCAAAGCCACCTGCTTGCTGGCCACAGTTGGGATTGGGAGCTGCTCCCTGCTGGTGCATCTTGGTCATTATGGGCGAGCAGAACTGGGTGAGCTCCTTCAACTTGTACTCGTACTCCTCCTTGTCGGCTGTGGTGTTGGCGTCCAGCCACTTGACCGTCTCGTTGCACTTGTCCAGCACGGAGGACTTGTCGCTCTCGCTCAGCTTGTCGGCACTGGCCTGCTCCACAGCCTGCTTGACTCCGAAGACGTAACCCTCCAGGCTGTTGCGTGCAGAGATGCGCTGGCGCTGCTGCTCATCCTCCTCAGCGTAGCGCTCGGCCTCGTTCACCATGCGGTCGATCTCCGCTTGCGAGAGACGGCCTTTATCGTTCTTGATGGTGATGTTCTTGGCGTTGCCAGTGCTCATCTCCTTGGCCGACACGTTCAGGATGCCGTTGGCGTCCATGTCGAAGGTGACCTCGATCTGGGGCACGCCTCGCGGTGCTGGTGGTATGCCCGACAAGTCGAAGGTGCCCAGCGCGTTGTTGTCCTTGGTGAGAGCGCGTTCGCCCTCGTACACCTGAATGGAGACACCTGGCTGGTTGTCCGCGTAGGTCGAGAAGGTCTTCGTCTGCTTGCAGGGAATGCGGCAGTTGCGCTCAATCAGCTTGGTCATCACGCCGCCGGCCGTCTCGATGCCCAGAGAGAGGGGCGCCACATCGACCAGCAGCACGTCCTGGATCTTGCCGCTCTGGTCACCGCTGAGGATGGCTGCCTGTACGGCAGCACCGTAGGCCACAGCCTCGTCCGGATTGATAGACAGGTTGAGGCTCTTGCCACAGAAGAACTGCTGCAACAGGTTCTGCACCTTGGGAATTCGCGTAGAGCCGCCGACCAGCACAATATCGTGGATCTGCTGCTTGTCCATCTTGGCATCGTTGAGGGCCTTCTCCACTGGCGCCAGGGTGTTGCGGAAAAGATCGGCGCACAGCTCCTCAAAGCGGGCACGGCTCACCTTGGTGTAGAAGTCGTGGCCCTCAAACAATGCGTCAATCTCTATGGTCGCCTCTGTCGAAGAAGAGAGCGTGCGCTTGGCTCGCTCAGCTGCAGTGCGCAGGCGGCGCAGAGCACGAGGATTGGATCGCAGATCCTTCTTGTACTTGCGCTTGAACTCCTCTGCCAAGTGCGTTACCAGTCGGTTGTCGAAGTCCTCGCCTCCCAAATGTGTGTCTCCTGCCGTCGCTCGCACCTCGAACAGGGAACCCTCGTCAATGGTCAGTATAGAGACATCGAATGTGCCGCCACCCAGATCAAAGATGAGCACGTTGCGCTCTCCCTTCAGGTTCTTGTCGAGACCATAGGCCAGGGCCGCCGCCGTCGGCTCGTTGATGATCCTCAGCACGTTGAGGCCGGCGATGTGTCCTGCGTCCTTAGTGGCCTGGCGCTGCGAGTCGTTGAAGTAGGCGGGCACTGTGATGACGGCGTCTGTGATGCTCTGGCCCAGGTATGCCTCGGCGGTCTCCTTCATCTTCGTCAACACCATCGAGCTGATCTCCTCTGGGGCGAATCGCTTCTGCTCGCCCTTGAATTCGACGCCAATCTTCGGCTTGCCTCCGTCGCTGACCACCTTGAAGGGCCAGTGCTTGATGTCCTCTGCAATCTTGGGGTCATCGTACTTGCGTCCGATCAGACGCTTTGCGTCGAAGACTGTGTTCTTGGGGTTCATCGCCACCTGGTTCTTGGCGGCGTCGCCAATGAGACGCTCTGAGTCTGTGAAAGCCACATAGCTGGGAGTCGTCCGGTTGCCCTGGTCGTTGGCGATGATCTCCACCTTGCCATGCTGGTAGACACCCACGCATGAGTACGTGGTGCCCAAATCAATACCAATGGCTACCATTCTGTTTCTGTTTATGTTTCTGTTTCTCTTTTTGTTCTCCTGCTTTTCTCTCGGGATTGTGCTTCAAGATAATTCGCTGGTTTTCTTGCTTGCAAAATCTCTTTCTCTCACAGTTTTCTTTAGTTCTTCTTGTATGTTGTTACTTAATACTTTTACTTTAACTTTTTCTGTAGTTTAGCTTGTTCAGCTAGTCGCTTGTTTTGGCTTTGTTTGTTGGTTGTGATGTTATCACTTCGCTTGTTTCAATTGAACTGACGCGAAGAGCGAACGCCGGCCGTATTTATACTCACGCACTCTCGTCGAAGTTCGGGAAGGTGCGAGCGAAACGGCAGATGTGGTTGTGGTGGTGGGTGCACAATGCTGACAGAGAGCCAGAGTGCATTCAAAGAGAGCGCTATACATACACACAAACATACATACTTTCAAGCAAGAAACATACGAACAAATAGAACGATTCGAATTTTCCCGAAAAGAGGGAAAAGCGTAACGGTCCAGCCAGGCGACCTACCGCAACAAATGGTTGCCTGTAGAAATGCTAGAATTTTCGCCTTATAAATGACAACTCTAAATACTTTCTGTAAAACAGGGAGATTTTTAAATGTTAATTATATGTATTTTGTTGGATAAAAGCAATTTATTTTGATTATTACACCCGCTACTATAGATTAGAAAAGTTGTGCACCCGAATCGTATATACGTTTGTTTATATATGTACATGTTTGTTTATGTATGTATGTATGTATGAAAGATATATATGTATTAAAAGACCCACCCAATAAGCTGAATAAAAAAACATATACATATACATACATATGTATGTACATATTTTTATCAGCGCCAACAGCCACTCGGCGATAAGGTTATAATAAGTTTGTGTTTCTTTTTATCGACCAAAAATTATAAATAATTTAACTGTTTGATTCTCTCCACCTATTTTATTTATAATAAAAGCAGAACCTACTATATGAAATAGAGGGGTGCCATAAATTTTCCTTATATGTTATACGAATACTCTCTTGAATAACATCTGTGATTATTGTCCAATTAAATTTGAAGAAGGCGTAGATATTTCTTTAAGAATATGTCAGAAAGTTGTTTATTTAAATTAGTTATTAAAATTAATTTGTGGGGTTATGAAATCGCATGTTCGCGAGCCCTGATATTTGAAATAAGTTATTTTCGCAGTGAGACTCTTATAAGCAGAGACCGAAAATAACCGTTATGGGGTATAGAAAATATCCCTATGAAGGGATCAAGGACACCAAAAATTTTAAAACCGTATCAATTATATGGTAATCTTTTACTTTGCAAATTTTTTGTTTTAAAAAGTCTGTAATAACTGGTATATGTGACTTTTGAAAATAGTTAGTTATTTTTCATTTTTACTATAAAAGTTTGAAATAATTTTTGTTTCTCAACTCTTATTTTTAAAAATTCCAAATAGGATTTTTCAGTTGTTTATTAATTTTAGTGCACAGTATTTATATAACCCTGCGCTTGCAATCGACAGTGAGATACCTTTCGACCAAAAATTAAAAATTATCTAGCTGTTTGATACTCTACCCTTTTATATTTATAATAAAATCAGAGCCTATTATGAGAGGGGTGCCAGCTTGCTTTACTAAAATAGGTTCGATTAGGATGAAAAAATCGGATAGACAAGAGAAGAGAAATCAAAAAAACAAGTCGAGTCTGGTCTACTGAGATATATCCGATACACAGCTGAACAAAACGATTTCTTAAATATTTAACGTCGACGCTATGTGTATTTTGTGTTGCATACTTTCAGTAAGGGCTTCGAAATCTTAATGTGTATGTACATAATTAGACCTTTTTAAATAACTTCTATCTTAATTTTCCGATGGCAACCAATTTTCAAAAATCATTTGGGTGTGTATCGTTATTGTGTTTATCGTCTGCATTAAAATACACTTAAAATTCGATTTTTTTTAATTTACACGGGTAGGAAGGGTCGTCGCCATAATTTAAATAAACTTGATCTGTGTGCAATAATATACATATGTATGTACATATTGACAGAAAATTTGTGGCCCCTACTCTTATAGTTTTTCAGATCTAAATACTCTTATAGACAGATAGACGAACAGACGGACATTGCTATATTGACTCGGCTGTTGATGCTGATTCAGAATATATATGTACATATTTACATACATATAGCTTATACGGTCTGCCGCTCCTCCTTCTGTTGGTACAAAGTTAATAACTCTATAGGTAGCTGGTATAAATTGGCGAGTATTTTTCAAATTCTAATGGTTCTTAATATGTTAAAAAATTGTCAATTTGTATTTATAAATATTTGTGACATGTCCTTGAATATGCTCGTTTTTATGATTGAAAATCCAATCGAAAAACAGGCACGAGAGTAACAGTTGAGCACACCTCACGTAAAGAGTATTCAATAGTACGATCCCCTCTTTAATAGAAAAACCTTAACGTAAAATTTAGAATTAATTTAATGAATAATATACAAGAACCTTCATGATAAATTTGACGTCTCTCTGGTTTGTAATGGCTGAGATCTCTATTTTCATACTGGACAGACTCACGGACAAGATCCTGAGCAAGAGTATACATTTTTTCTATCTGTTATATAAATTTGCAAAAACGCCAAAAGCCTCAAGAAAACGTGACAAGCTTATAATGTTATGAATTGGATTCACGTGCGCTATGAATAAAAATTTGAGGGTATAAATAGAAGTATAAATAATCAATGAAGTCAAGATAAGACATGCCACACTTAAAAATAAATTTGACAAAACCATTATTAGCAGAGGTTTTAAAATTAAAAATATAGTATATATACATATACATATATTAGAAAATATTTATGAATGAGCTTATAAGAACCACGACATTTTTAGAAATATTATTGGCGATAGTTATTATGTCTCTACACACTATCACTTTGTCAAACAATATTTATTTTAGTAAGTAATTTAAATTGTTGAACAAAAAAAAAGTCACATGGGGCCAAATCCGGAGAATATGGTGGCTTGTGCTGTTGTTTTTGCCCAAAAAATCTCTCACAAGCAAAGATGAGTGAGCAGGCGCATTATTGGCCGTACGATCATAGAGAACTCCTGATGCCCCAAGCCATGGTAATCGAAGAAAACAGTGAGCGACATCACAACCATATACTCATGATTCGTCACAAGTTATGACCCGTTTTGAGTAAATATGGTCATCGTTGACGTCATTCAACAGCTCCTGAGCGATGCTCATGCGATTTTTTGGTCAAAATATAGCAATTCTGTAACAAAAAATCGCCGAGCACGCAAAACACTCAAAAAATGCTATATACTTGAAACTTGGTACAGAAGAGTGTACCAACATAACAAAACAAAAAAAATCGAAAGTACATTATCCGTGAAGTTTGCCATTATCGACTGCCCCTCTGCCCGATCGTTTGAACGTAAAGGTCTCAGCTACAACTATATATTATTTTAAATATAAAACATAAAAGTGTGCTAGAAACAGACGAACAGAAGAACAGAACAGACATATTTGGCTAGATCCACTCACCTTTTGATGCTGATGTAAAATATATATTTTTTATAAGATAAGAAAAGTCTCCCAATGTAGCGTGCAAGCTCATGCCAAAAATTAGTATATTATTATTAGTACAAAGACGGACACAGCTGTTTGACTCATCTGCAAATGCTAATCCAAATTAAAAATATTTAAACTATTTAGGTTCAAAGTTGAGCTAACTTTTGGCCAAAATGTACTTTCAGAAAGTACATTAAAATATATGTATGCGCAATTCTCTTTGATAGTTGGAGTATTTTCCGTATCACTTCACTTTTATTTTATAATGTCGTGGCATGTGTGTTTATACCCGATAATATATCGGTTATATCGATGGGGCAGAGTCCGGGTAACATTTATCAAGCCATGCTTTGGCTGTGATGGTATTTTTCCCCATCAAAAAACAATGCAGAATCAAAACACGAAATTTCTTTGAATTCATTTTTCTGAAAAACACAAAAGTACCGTCACTTGAACCTGTGTAACTTAAAAAGTAATCGTCCGATTGTCCTGAAATTTTGACAGATATCTTTTAAAGGTTAGTACTGCGTAAGAAAATTATGGATTATAACATAGCAACCCGATCTATGTGTCATCCTACGGACTTATTGAGTGATGTGTTATATCGGTTAGACCACCTAAAATTGATTTATTTGCATTTGACGATCGAACAACTCTTTTTAGAGAACATTCGGAGTCTCCTTAAAATGATCAAATAAAATTCCAATATCAGAATCAATTAGAAACTTCACTTGGAAGGGCATTAAAAGACAGTAAGTTTTTGTTTGAAATAAATAATTTTATTCTAAAATTTGTTGCTAACTTAAAAATACTTTAACAAAAAGTTCTTCTCTATGGGGTTGGATATGGCAATAATCTCAGATATATCAACCAATAATACTAATCAGTCTGAAGAACATAAGGATAACTCAACTAAACTAATGATTGCTTATGCTAGGGTTATCACTTTAAGAATTCCTTTAGTCCACTTCCTCCACAGTGGGTCCTTTGTAGCCGGCGCCACCAAAGCCACCTGCTTGCTGGCCACAGTTGGGATTGGGAGCTGCTCCCTGCTGGTGCATCTTGGTCATTATGGGCGAGCAGAACTGGGTGAGCTCCTTCAACTTGTACTCGTACTCCTCCTTGTCGGCTGTGGTGTTGGCGTCCAGCCACTTGACCGTCTCGTTGCACTTGTCCAGCACGGAGGACTTGTCGCTCTCGCTCAGCTTGTCGGCACTGGCCTGCTCCACAGCCTGCTTGACTCCGAAGACGTAACCCTCCAGGCTGTTGCGTGCAGAGATGCGCTGGCGCTGCTGCTCATCCTCCTCAGCGTAGCGCTCGGCCTCGTTCACCATGCGGTCGATCTCCGCTTGCGAGAGACGGCCTTTATCGTTCTTGATGGTGATGTTCTTGGCGTTGCCAGTGCTCATCTCCTTGGCCGACACGTTCAGGATGCCGTTGGCGTCCATGTCGAAGGTGACCTCGATCTGGGGCACGCCTCGCGGTGCTGGTGGTATGCCCGACAAGTCGAAGGTGCCCAGCGCGTTGTTGTCCTTGGTGAGAGCGCGTTCGCCCTCGTACACCTGAATGGAGACACCTGGCTGGTTGTCCGCGTAGGTCGAGAAGGTCTTCGTCTGCTTGCAGGGAATGCGGCAGTTGCGCTCAATCAGCTTGGTCATCACGCCGCCGGCCGTCTCGATGCCCAGAGAGAGGGGCGCCACATCGACCAGCAGCACGTCCTGGATCTTGCCGCTCTGGTCACCGCTGAGGATGGCTGCCTGTACGGCAGCACCGTAGGCCACAGCCTCGTCCGGATTGATAGACAGGTTGAGGCTCTTGCCACAGAAGAACTGCTGCAACAGGTTCTGCACCTTGGGAATTCGCGTAGAGCCGCCGACCAGCACAATATCGTGGATCTGCTGCTTGTCCATCTTGGCATCGTTGAGGGCCTTCTCCACTGGCGCCAGGGTGTTGCGGAAAAGATCGGCGCACAGCTCCTCAAAGCGGGCACGGCTCACCTTGGTGTAGAAGTCGTGGCCCTCAAACAATGCGTCAATCTCTATGGTCGCCTCTGTCGAAGAAGAGAGCGTGCGCTTGGCTCGCTCAGCTGCAGTGCGCAGGCGGCGCAGAGCACGAGGATTGGATCGCAGATCCTTCTTGTACTTGCGCTTGAACTCCTCTGCCAAGTGCGTTACCAGTCGGTTGTCGAAGTCCTCGCCTCCCAAATGTGTGTCTCCTGCCGTCGCTCGCACCTCGAACAGGGAACCCTCGTCAATGGTCAGTATAGAGACATCGAATGTGCCGCCACCCAGATCAAAGATGAGCACGTTGCGCTCTCCCTTCAGGTTCTTGTCGAGACCATAGGCCAGGGCCGCCGCCGTCGGCTCGTTGATGATCCTCAGCACGTTGAGGCCGGCGATGTGTCCTGCGTCCTTAGTGGCCTGGCGCTGCGAGTCGTTGAAGTAGGCGGGAACTGTGATGACGGCGTCTGTGATGCTCTGGCCCAGGTATGCCTCGGCGGTCTCCTTCATCTTCGTCAACACCATCGAGCTGATCTCCTCTGGGGCGAATCGCTTCTGCTCGCCCTTGAATTCGACGCCAATCTTCGGCTTGCCTCCGTCGCTGACCACCTTGAAGGGCCAGTGCTTGATGTCCTCTGCAATCTTGGGGTCATCGTACTTGCGTCCGATCAGACGCTTTGCGTCGAAGACTGTGTTCTTGGGGTTCATCGCCACCTGGTTCTTGGCGGCGTCGCCAATGAGACGCTCTGAGTCTGTGAAAGCCACATAGCTGGGAGTCGTCCGGTTGCCCTGGTCGTTGGCGATGATCTCCACCTTGCCATGCTGGTAGACACCCACGCATGAGTACGTGGTGCCCAAATCAATACCAATGGCTACCATTCTGTTTCTGTTTCTGTTTCTCTTTTTGTTCTCCTGCTTTTCTCTCGGGATGTGCTTCAAGATAATTCGCTGGTTTTCTTGTTTGGAAAATCTCTTTCTCTCACAGTTTTCTTTAGTTCTTCTTGTATGTTGTTACTTTATACTTTTACTTTAACTTTAATTTTAACTTTTTCTGTAGTTTAGCTTGTTCAGCTAGTCGCTTGTTTTGGCTTTGTTTGTTGGTTGTGATGTTATCACTTCGCTTGTTTCAATTGAACTGACGCGAAGAGCGAACGCCGGCCGTATTTATACCCACGCGCTCTCTTTTCGAAATTTCTAGACGCTCTCTTCTCGAAGCGCGTCAAAGTTCGGGAAGGTGCGAGCGAAACGGCAAATGTGGTTGTGGTGGTGGGTGCACAATACTGAGAGAGAGCCAGAACGCATTCAAAGAGAGCGCTATACATACACACAAACATACTTTCTTTCAAGCAAGAAACATACGAACAAACAAGAAACGATTCGAATTTTCCCGAAAGTCTCTTTTGTTAATGTTTGGAAAAGCGGGAAAGCGTAACGGTCCAGCCAGGCGACCTACCGCAACAATTGGTTGTTTAGCGATTCTAGAACATTCCCTTTATAAATGGCAATTCTAAATATTATTTATAAAAGCAGTGAGATACCTTTCGACCAAATATTAAAAATTATCTACATAACTGTTTGATACTCTCTACCCTTATTTATACACTTATAATAAAATCAGAGCCTCATATGTACTTGTATGAGAGGGCTGCCAGCAAGCCTCACTAAAATAGATTAAATTAAGATGAATAATGTGCTCGACTGTGATATATCCGATACACACCTGAATAAACCGATTTCCTCATTATTTAACGTCGATGCTATGCGTATTTTATCGTTATTGTGTTTATCGCCTGCAGTAAAATACACCTAAAATTAGATTTTTGTAGATTTACGAGGGCAGGAAGGGGCGTCGCCAAAATTTATAATAAACTTGATCTGTTGCAAAAATATACATATTGACACAAAATTTTGTGGCCATAACTCTGAGATCTAAATTCTTATATGGACGGACAGACAGATAAACAAACAGACGGACATGGCTATACGACCCGTATGGACTCAGCTGTTGATGCTGATTCAGAATATATACAAGTAAGAACATATAGCTTTTACGGTCAGCCGCTCCTCCTTCTGTTGGCACAAAGTTAAAAACTCAATGGATACCTGGTATAAATTTGCAAGTTTATGTTATTTTTTTATTTCCAAGTTCTAATGGTTAATATGTTAAAAAAGTGTCAATATTTATAAATATTTGTGACATATCCTTGGACATGCTCATTTTTTTGTTTGAAAATCCAATCGAAACAAGAGCAAAAGTCGAGCGGCACGCGACAGTGGGATACCTTTCGACTTTTTTTAAAACATAAAGAGTCCATATATGTACGTCACTACTCCTTAAAAGAAATATCGTAACGTCGGCCTATATACCTTGTGGGGTCTGCCACGCCTCCTTCTGCCTGTTACATATTGCATTTGCACAAAGTTAGTATACCCTTTTTGACCATTTTTCATTCATTATTCAATTGTACGAATAGAAAATAGAAAAAAATTAAGCCTTCTTTCTGCCTGTTATATAAATTTGCAAAAACGCCAATTGCCTCAAGAAAACGTGATAAGCTTATAATGTTATGAATTGGATTCACGTGTGCTATGAATAAAAATTTGAGGGTATAAATAGAAGTATAAATAGTCAATAAAGTCAAGATAAGACATGACACACTTAAAAATAAATTTGACAAAACTATTATTAGCAGAGGTTTTAAAATTAAAAAAACCGATATATACAGTATATATATACAGAAAATATTTATGAATGATTATTAGTTCCACGACATTTTAAGAAATTAATCTATTATTGTGACATTATTGGCGGCATATATCATGTCCTTACACACTTTCACTATTTCAAACAATATTTATTTTAGTAAGTAAGTAACTTAAATTATTACTTTGTACCTATGTTATAACAGTCGATTTCCCATTTTCCAATCAATAATATGGTCAATAAAGCCATGGGTGTCCTTGGCTTTATTAAGAGATGGTCTAAGGAATTCGACGATCCTTATATTACAAAGACTCTTTACGTCTCACTTGTTCGTCCCGTTCTCGAATACGGTTTATGCGTATGGTGACCCCAGTACACTATTAATAAGAAACGCATCGAATCTGTACAGAAGAATTTCTTACTTTTTGCCTTACGCGGCCTTAACTGTGATGAAATTTTAAGACTGCCTTCCTATAAAAGTAGTCTTTTGTTACTAAATCTGCCTTGCCTAACTAACTGCAGAACCATTTATTTATTTATTTATTTAATTTAATTTAAAGTCAACTACGGTCAGTCGACTGTTTAAAGTAAAACAATTAATTTAATTTGTAAAATTATAATTCATTAAAAAGAGCTTAAAAAGAAAAGAGTTTAATTATAAATTTTTGGATTCAAACTGGGGCAAAAAAGGAAAGAAAAAGCTGATCCAACATTTGTTGCGGGGGATTGGGGAAACCCAGAAAACCCAATCAGATCAGGAGAGTAAGTGTTAGTAAACAAAATAAAATCAAAAATCGCAATAAGAATGTGCGAGCATGCAGTTAGTTAAAAGGACTGCTACCAATAGAAAGAAAATATGTGTATATTAACTAAATACTGGATAGGTGAGTTAGGATTTGGAATTTTAAGATAGACAAACAATTATAGTTGCTAGTAGAGATGATAGGATATAATTTATTATAGTCCGAACACAGTGCCCTGAACGGGTCATGCAGGGCTTAGTACAATTAGGAAGTATTAGTGAAAGGAAATAACGCGTGATTCTACTAGGGACAGAAAAGTTTAGCCGGATAAGCAAGTCGTCACTATCTATGTCCCCTTGAATAAGGTTATTAATAAACACAACACCAAGCATGGTTCTACGGGTGGCTAGAGAAGGAAGATTAAGTGACTAAAGTCTACTGGGATAGGATGGCAGTCTTGAATTTACATCCCAGTTAAGGCCTCGCAAGGCAAAAATTAGAAAGTTTTTCAGTACGGAGTCTATGCGGTCCTTGTGAAGTGTGTACATGTGTGTGGACTACAAGCACATGATCCGTACTCAAGAATTGGGTGAAGAGAGTCTTTGTTAGATTGGGGTCAACAATGTTCACTGAACTTAAGTTTATGGTTCAAACGAACACCAAGATCATCAACCAGGGAAATTCAAAGAAAGATACATGCTTTGGACAGGCTCGTGAGATTGTCATCAGCTTGTATTTGGAGCTGTTCAGATTAAGCAAATTTTCACGACACCATGAATAGAAACTATCTAGGTCGGATTGAAGGCGAGAATGACAGGAGTCTTATCTAAATTGAAAACTGATCCGCCATTCGAACTGGGAAAAGTATATGGATAAGAATGAAAGTTTGGTGTATCAGATGAGTAAGTTGTTTAAAAAAACTCAGCAAATATATCGGCCATAGGCTGATCTGTAAGTTGTTTGAAAAAACTCAGCAAATATATCGGCCATAGGCTGATCTGTGTCCGCTTCAGCATTATCAAACATAAGTTTAGAGGGAAAGACGCTTCATAACAAAACTTTAAAATTGTTTAGGATTCTGAAAAAACTGAATCCTGCATCGGAACAAATAGTTTTTATAACATGTCGCGTTTTGCACGGTAAAGTTTGCCCATGTCTGTAAGAAAAACGGAATACAGACATCAAAAGCGGAGTTTATGGTTCAAGTGCAGCTCACATATCAGCTGATAAGTATAAATCCGACCAATCGCAATGCGAAAGTACGTGATTTAACTTTCCAAAGTTTGCTTTTTTAAAGTAGCGCACACGACTACACGGCCTTTCAGTTTTATCCATAATACTTACACCCAAGTCCAAATTTACTTCGAAAGTGGGATGAGGTAGGATTTTCTGGTAGGGATAGCAGTTGTACCCTGTTTAAAATCACCCTGGAAGGATCAGAGACGAAGCAAAGATCCAGTGATCTCTTTAAGGAGTTTTTGACATGGATGACCTGCGACATTGACATATCAAACAAAGCGTCAAGTAGGTTATCTTGCCGGGAAGGCAAAAGGAAGTTTCCCTCAACACTAAATGTCCAATTTCATTCGGGATTATTAAAGTCGCCAAGTACTATAAAGTGATCCCTGTCTGATAAGAGGTTAAAAACAGTCGTAAGCGAAGACAAGTGTTGCAAGTAGACTAATAAACCTATAGCAGGCCCGTCCCTTCGGACGTCAAGGTCTTAGCTACAACTATATGTATATTCTAATAAAAGGCATGTGTACCAAGCCTTATATAAAACATAAAAGTTTGCTAGAAGCAGACGAACAGAAGGACAGACATACTTGGCTAGATCGACTACTGTTTTAATGCTGATTCAAAATGTATATGTTTTATTAGCTAAAAAAAAGTCTCCCAATGTAGCGTGTAAGCTCCTGCCAAAAATTAGTATATTATTATTAGTACAAAGACGGAAACAGCTTGTTTGACTCATCTGAAAATGTTGATCCAAATTAAAAATATTTAAACTATTTAGGTTCAATGTTGAGCTAACTTTTGGCCAAAATGTACTTTCAGAAAGTACATTAAAATACATGTATGCGCAATTCTCTTTGATAGTTAGAGTATTTTCCGTATCACTTATGTTTTGTTTAAAAATGTCGTGGCATGTGTGTTTATACCGGAAGACGATTATACAATAACGGTTAGACCACCTAAAATTGATTTATTTGCATTTGACGACAACTATTTTCAGAGAACATTCAGAGTCACCTTATAATGATCAAATAAAATTCCAATATCAGAATCAATTAGAACCCTCACTTGGAAGGGCATTAAAAGACAGTAAGTTTTTGTTTGAAATAAATAATTTTATTCTAAAATTTGTTGCTAACTTAAAAATACTTTAACAAAAAGTTCTTCTCTATGGTGTTGGATATGGCTATAATCTCAGATATATCAACCAATAATACTAATCAGTCTGAAGAACATAAGGATAACTCAACTAAACTAATGATTGCTTATGCTAGGGTTATCACTATGAGAATTCGTTTAGTCCACTTCCTCCACAGTGGGTCCTTTGTAGCCGGCGCCACCAAAGCCACCTGCTTGCTGGCCACAGTTGGGATTGGGAGCTGCTCCCTGCTGGTGCATCTTGGTCATGATGGGCGAGCAGAACTGGGTGAGCTCCTTCAACTTGTACTCGTACTCCTCCTTGTCGGCTGTGGTGTTGGCGTCCAGCCACTTGACCGTCTCGTTGCACTTGTCCAGCACGGAGGACTTGTCGCTCTCGCTCAGCTTGTCGGCACTGGCCTGCTCCACAGCCTGCTTGACTCCGAAGACGTAACCCTCCAGGCTGTTGCGTGCAGAGATGCGCTGGCGCTGCTGCTCATCCTCCTCAGCGTAGCGCTCGGCCTCGTTCACCATGCGGTCGATCTCCGCTTGCGAGAGACGGCCTTTATCGTTCTTGATGGTGATGTTCTTGGCGTTGCCAGTGCTCATCTCCTTGGCCGACACGTTCAGGATGCCGTTGGCGTCCATGTCGAAGGTGACCTCGATCTGGGGCACGCCTCGCGGTGCTGGTGGTATGCCCGACAAGTCGAAGGTGCCCAGCGCGTTGTTGTCCTTGGTGAGAGCGCGTTCGCCCTCGTACACCTGAATGGAGACACCTGGCTGGTTGTCCGCGTAGGTCGAGAAGGTCTTCGTCTGCTTGCAGGGAATGCGGCAGTTGCGCTCAATCAGCTTGGTCATCACGCCGCCGGCCGTCTCGATGCCCAGAGAGAGGGGCGCCACATCGACCAGCAGCACGTCCTGGATCTTGCCGCTCTGGTCACCGCTGAGGATGGCTGCCTGTACGGCAGCACCGTAGGCCACAGCCTCGTCCGGATTGATAGACAGGTTGAGGCTCTTGCCACAGAAGAACTGCTGCAACAGGTTCTGCACCTTGGGAATTCGCGTAGAGCCGCCGACCAGCACAATATCGTGGATCTGCTGCTTGTCCATCTTGGCATCGTTGAGGGCCTTCTCCACTGGCGCCAGGGTGTTGCGGAAAAGATCGGCGCACAGCTCCTCAAAGCGGGCACGGCTCACCTTGGTGTAGAAGTCGTGGCCCTCAAACAATGCGTCAATCTCTATGGTCGCCTCTGTCGAAGAAGAGAGCGTGCGCTTGGCTCGCTCAGCTGCAGTGCGCAGGCGGCGCAGAGCACGAGGATTGGATCGCAGATCCTTCTTGTACTTGCGCTTGAACTCCTCTGCCAAGTGCGTTACCAGTCGGTTGTCGAAGTCCTCGCCTCCCAAATGTGTGTCTCCTGCCGTCGCTCGCACCTCGAACAGGGAACCCTCGTCAATGGTCAGTATAGAGACATCGAATGTGCCGCCACCCAGATCAAAGATGAGCACGTTGCGCTCTCCCTTCAGGTTCTTGTCGAGACCATAGGCCAGGGCCGCCGCCGTCGGCTCGTTGATGATCCTCAGCACGTTGAGGCCGGCGATGTGTCCTGCGTCCTTAGTGGCCTGGCGCTGCGAGTCGTTGAAGTAGGCGGGCACTGTGATGACGGCGTCTGTGATGCTCTGGCCCAGGTATGCCTCGGCAGTCTCCTTCATCTTCGTCAACACCATCGAGCTGATCTCCTCTGGGGCGAATCGCTTCTGCTCGCCCTTGAATTCGACGCCAATCTTCGGCTTGCCTCCATCGCTGACCACCTTGAAGGGCCAGTGCTTGATGTCCTCTGCAATCTTGGGGTCATCGTACTTGCGTCCGATCAGACGCTTTGCGTCGAAGACTGTGTTCTTGGGGTTCATCGCCACCTGGTTCTTGGCGGCGTCGCCAATGAGACGCTCTGAGTCTGTGAAAGCCACATAGCTGGGAGTCGTCCGGTTGCCCTGGTCGTTGGCGATGATCTCCACCTTGCCATGCTGGTAGACACCCACGCATGAGTACGTGGTGCCCAAATCAATACCAATGGCTACCATTCTGTTTCTGTTTCTGTTTCTCTTTTTGTTCTCCTGCTTTTCTCTCGGGATGTGCTTCAAGATAATTCGCTGGTTTTCTTGTTTGGAAAATCTCTTTCTCTCACAGTTTTCTTTAGTTCTTCTTGTATGTTGTTACTTTATACTTTTACTTTTACTTTAATTTTAACTTTTTCTGTAGTTTAGCTTGTTCAGCTAGTCGCTTGTTTTGGCTTTGTTTGTTGGTTGTGATGTTATCACTTCGCTTGTTTCAATTGAACTGACGCGAAGAGCGAACGCCGGCCGTATTTATACTCACGCGCTCTCTTTTCGAAATTTCTAGACGCTCTCTTCTCGAAGCGCGTCGAAGTTCGGGAAGGTGCGAGCGAAACGGAGGGTGCACAATGCTGAGAGAGAGCCATAGCGTATTCAAAGAGAGTGCTATTACATACAAACAAACAAATACTTTCAAGCAAGAAACATACGAACAAATAGAACGATTCGAATTTTCCCGAAAAGAGGGAAAAGCGTAACGGTCCAGCCAGGCGACCTACTGCAACAAATGGTTGCCTGTATAAATGCTAGAATTTTCGCCTTATAAATGACAATTCTAAATACTTTCTGTAAAACAGGGAGATTTTTAAATGTTAATTACAGTGTGTCAACTAATTCTTTGCAAAGTGGAAAATGCAACGAATGTTTGAGTTCAAAGCCTTTTATTACTAACACAATTATAATTTTCTTCAAATTTTTTTTTTATATATTATTTATTATAGAATTAAGAACTAATATGCATAAACAAAAACTTAAAATTCATTGCATAACATAGCAAAAAAGAACAAAAACAATAAAATAAGGAAAAATCAGCTGTCAATTAATTCTTTGCAAAAAAAAAAATTTGAAGAAAATTATAATTGTGTTAGTAATAAAAGGCTTTGAACTCAAATATTCGTTGCATTTTCCACTTTGCAAAGAATTAGTTGACACACTGTATTTTGTTGGATAGAAGCAATTTATTTTGATTATTACACCCGCTACTATAGAATAGAAAAGTTGTGCACCCGTGTCGTATATACGTTTGTTTATATATGTACATGTTTGTTTATGTATGTATGTATGTATGAAACATATATATGTATTAAAAGACCCACCCAATAAGCTGAATAAAAAAACATAAAATACATATACATATGTATGTACATATGTATTTTTATCAGCGCCAACAGCCACTCGGCGATAAGGTTATAATAAGTTTGTGTTTCTTTTTATCGACCAAAAATTATAAATAATTTAACTGTTTGATTCTCTCCACCTATTTTATTTATAATAAAAGCAGAACCTACTCTATATGAAATAGAGGGGTGCCACAAATTTTCCTTATATGTTATACGAATACTCTCTTGAATAACATCTGTGATTATTGTCCAATTGAATTTGAAGAAGGCGTAGATATTTCTTTAAGAATATGTCAGAAAGTTGTTTATTTTAATTAATTATTAAAATTAATTTGTGGGGTTATGAAATCGCATGTTCGGGAGCCGTGATATTCAGAATTTGAAATAAGTCATTTGCGCAGTGAGACTCTTATAAGCAGAGACCAAAAATAACCGTTATGGGGTATAGAAAATATCCCTATGAAGGGATCAAGGACACCAAAAATTTTATAACCGTATCAATTATATGGTAATCTTTTACTTTGCAAATTTTTTGTTTTAAAAAGTCTGTAATAACTGGTATATGTGACTTTTGAAAATAGTTAGTTATTTTTCATTTTTACCATAAAAGTTTGTAATAATTTTTGTTTCTCAACTCTTATTTTTAAAAATTCCAAATAGGATTTTTCAGTTGTTTATTAATTTTAGTGCACAGTATTTATATAACCCTGCGCTTGCAATCGACAGTGAGATACCTTTCGACCAAAAATTAAAAATTATCTAGCTGTTTGATACTCTACCCTTTTATATTTATAATAAAATCAGAGCCTATTATGAGAGGGGTGCCAGCTTGCTTTACTAAAATAGGTTCGATTAGGATGAAAAAATCGGATAGACAAGAGAAGAGAAATCAAAAAAACAAGTCGAGATATCCGATACACAGCTGAACAAAACGATTTCTTCAATATTTAACGTCGATGCTATGTGTATTTTGTGTTGCATACTTTCAGTAAGGGCTGCGAAATCTTAATATGTATGTACATAATTAGACCTTTTTAAATAACATCTATCTTAATTTTCCGATCGCAACCAATTTTCAAAAATCATTTGGGTGTGTATCGTTATTGTGTTTATCGTCTGCATTAAAATACACTTAAAATTCGATTTTTTTAAATTTACACGGGCAGGAAGGGTCGTCGCCATAATTTAAAATAGACTTGATCTGTGTGCAATAATATACAGATGTATGTACATATACGAGGGTCGTTTGATAAGTCCGTGACTTTTTGAATAAAATATATTTTTTTCGTCAAAGAAGCGTTTTATTTCTCAACATAATCTCCTTTTAGCTCTATACATTTAGTCCAGCGTTTTTCCAATTTTTTTATTCCTTCCAAATAATAGGTTTTCTCAAGGCCCTCAAAATAGTCGTTTGTTTCTGTGATGACCCGAATCTCTTACCGCCGAGCCATTTCTTCATGTTTGGAAACAAAAAATAGTCACAGGGGGCTAAATCTGGAGAATATGCTGGATGGGGTAGCAGTTCGTAGCCCAATTTATGAAATTTTGCCATGCTGACACGAAATTCACTTTTTTCCATTTTCGTTAAAATTCACGAGATCGTCTGCTTTCAATGCCTATAAAACGCAAACCAAAAAACGCAGCTTTCTCAAAATTTTACAGTCAGCTGTTAATCGATAACTGCTGACAGGAGCAGTGTTGTATTTAGAGCAGGTGCGCGGCAAATACAAAAAGTCACGGACTTATCAAACGACCCTCGTACTTATACGGTCTGCCGCTCCCCCTTCTGTTGGTACAAAGTTAATAACTTTATATGTAGCTGGTATAAATTGGCGAGTTTTTTCAAATTCTAATGGTTCTTAATATGTTAAAAAATTGTCAATTTGTATTTATAAATATTTGTGACATGTCCTTGGACATGCTCGTTTTTATGATTGAAAATCCAATCGAAAAACAGGCACGAGAGTAACAGTTGAGCACACCTTAACGTAACATTTAGAATTAATTTAATGAATAATATACAAGAACCTTCATGATAAATTTGATGTCCCTCTGCTTTGTAATGGCTGAGATCTCTATTTTCATACTGGACAGACAGACGAACAAGATCCTGAGCAAGAGTATACATTTTTTCTATCTGTTATATAAATTTGCAAAAACGCCAAAAGCCTCAAGAAAACGTGATAAGCTTATAATGTTATGAATTGGATTCACGTGCGCTATGAATAAAAATTTGAGGGAATAAATAGAAGTATAAATAATCAATGAAGTCAAGACATGCCACACTTAAAAATAAATTTGACAAAACTATTATTAGCAGAGGTTTTAAAATTAAAAATATAGTATATATGTATACATATATATTAGAAAATATTTATGAATGAGCTTATAAGAACCACGACATTTTTAGAAATTAATCAATTATTGTGATATTATTGGCGATAGTTATTATGTCTCTACACTCTATCACTTTGTCAAACAATATTTATTTTAGTAAGTAATTTAAATTGTTGAACAAAAAAAAAGTCACATGGGGCCAAATCCGGAGAATATGGTGGCTTGGGAATGATTGTGCTGTTGTTTTTGCCCAAAAAATCTCTCACAAGCAAAGATGAGTGAGCAGGCGCATTATTGGCCGTACGATCATAGAGAACTCCTGATGCCCCAAGCCATGGTAATCGAAGAAAACAGTGCTGTTTCCGGTCTTGGCTCACCTGGGCTCTTCCATTAGGACGATTGGGCTTTGGTTTCGATATCATAACCATATACTCATGATTCGTCACAAGTTATGACCCGTTTTGAGTAAATCTGGTCATCGTTGACGTCATTCAACAGCTCCTGAGCGATGCTTATGCGATTTTTTGGTCAAATTATAGCAATTCTGTAACAAAAAATCGCTGAGCACGCAAAACACTTATAACCTTTACGTCTCTCACAACCAAACAAAAAATGCTATACACTTGAAACTTGGTACAGAAGAGTGTACCAACATAACAAAACAAAAAAAAAAAAATAATCAAAAGTACATTATCCGTGAAGTTTGCCATTATCGACTGCCCCTCTGCCCGATCGTTTGAACGTAAAGGTCTCAGCTACAACTATATATTATTTTAAATATAAAACATAAAAGTGTGCTAGAAACAGACGAACAGAATAACGGAACAGAACAGACATACTTGGCTAGATCCACTCACCTTTTGATGCTGATGTAAAATATATATTTTTTATTAGATAAGAAAAGTCTCCCAATGTAGCGTGCAAGCTCATGCCAAAAATTAGTATATTATTATTAGTACAAAGACGGACACAGCTGTTTGACTCATCTGCAAATGCTAATCCAAATTAAAAATATTTAAACTATTTAGGTTCAAAGTTGAGCTAACTTTTGGCCAAAATGTACTTTCAGAAAGTACATTAAAATATATGTATGCGCAATTCTCTTTGATAGTTGGAGTATTTTCCGTATCACTTCACTTTTATTTTATAATGTCGTGGCATGTGTGTTTATACCCGATAATATATCGGTTATATCGATGGGGCAGAGTCCGGGTAACATTTATCAAGCCATGCTTTGGCTGTGATGGTATTTTTCCCCATCAAAAAACAATGCAGAATCAAAACACGAAATTTCTTTGAATTCATTTTTCTGAAAAACACAAAAGTACCGTCACTTGAACCTGTGTAACTTAAAAAGTAATCGTCCGATTGTCCTGAAATTTTGACAGATATCTTTTAAAGGTTAGTACTGCGTAAGAAAATTATGGATTATAACATAGCAACCCGATCTATGTGTCATCCTACGGACTTATTGAGTGATGTGTTATATCGGTTAGACCACCTAAAATTGATTTATTTGCATTTGACGATCGAACAACTCTTTTTAGAGAACATTCGGAGTCTCCTTAAAATGATCAAATAAAATTCCAATATCAGAATCAATTAGAACCCTCACTTGGAAGGGCATTAAAAGACAGTAAGTTTTTGTTTGAAATAAATAATTTTATTCTAAAATTTGTTGCTAACTTAAAAATACTTTAACAAAAAGTTCTTCTCTATGGGGTTGGATATGGCAATAATCTCAGATATATCAACCAATAATACTTATCAGTGTGAAGAACATAAGGATAACTCAACTAAACTAATGATTGCTTATGCTAGGGTTATCACTATGAGAATTCGTTTAGTCCACTTCCTCCACAGTGGGTCCTTTGTAGCCGGCGCCACCAAAGCCACCTGCTTGCTGGCCACAGTTGGGATTGGGAGCTGCTCCCTGCTGGTGCATCTTGGTCATGATGGGCGAGCAGAACTGGGTGAGCTCCTTCAACTTGTACTCGTACTCCTCCTTGTCGGCTGTGGTGTTGGCGTCCAGCCACTTGACCGTCTCGTTGCACTTGTCCAGCACGGAGGACTTGTCGCTCTCGCTCAGCTTGTCGGCACTGGCCTGCTCCACAGCCTGCTTGACTCCGAAGACGTAACCCTCCAGGCTGTTGCGTGCAGAGATGCGCTGGCGCTGCTGCTCATCCTCCTCAGCGTAGCGCTCGGCCTCGTTCACCATGCGGTCGATCTCCGCTTGCGAGAGACGGCCTTTATCGTTCTTGATGGTGATGTTCTTGGCGTTGCCAGTGCTCATCTCCTTGGCCGACACGTTCAGGATGCCGTTGGCGTCCATGTCGAAGGTGACCTCGATCTGGGGCACGCCTCGCGGTGCTGGTGGTATGCCCGACAAGTCGAAGGTGCCCAGCGCGTTGTTGTCCTTGGTGAGAGCGCGTTCGCCCTCGTACACCTGAATGGAGACACCTGGCTGGTTGTCCGCGTAGGTCGAGAAGGTCTTCGTCTGCTTGCAGGGAATGCGGCAGTTGCGCTCAATCAGCTTGGTCATCACGCCGCCGGCCGTCTCGATGCCCAGAGAGAGGGGCGCCACATCGACCAGCAGCACGTCCTGGATCTTGCCGCTCTGGTCACCGCTGAGGATGGCTGCCTGTACGGCAGCACCGTAGGCCACAGCCTCGTCCGGATTGATAGATAGGTTGAGGCTCTTGCCACAGAAGAACTGCTGCAACAGGTTCTGCACCTTGGGAATTCGCGTAGAGCCGCCGACCAGCACAATATCGTGGATCTGCTGCTTGTCCATCTTGGCATCGTTGAGGGCCTTCTCCACTGGCGCCAGGGTGTTGCGGAAAAGATCGGCGCACAGCTCCTCAAAGCGGGCACGGCTCACCTTGGTGTAGAAGTCGTGGCCCTCAAACAATGCGTCAATCTCTATGGTCGCCTCTGTCGAAGAAGAGAGCGTGCGCTTGGCTCGCTCAGCTGCAGTGCGCAGGCGGCGCAGAGCACGAGGATTGGATCGCAGATCCTTCTTGTACTTGCGCTTGAACTCCTCTGCCAAGTGCGTTACCAGTCGGTTGTCGAAGTCCTCGCCTCCCAAATGTGTGTCTCCTGCCGTCGCTCGCACCTCGAACAGGGAACCCTCGTCAATGGTCAGTATAGAGACATCGAATGTGCCGCCACCCAGATCAAAGATGAGCACGTTGCGCTCTCCCTTCAGGTTCTTGTCGAGACCATAGGCCAGGGCCGCCGCCGTCGGCTCGTTGATGATCCTCAGCACGTTGAGGCCGGCGATGTGTCCTGCGTCCTTAGTGGCCTGGCGCTGCGAGTCGTTGAAGTAGGCGGGCACTGTGATGACGGCGTCTGTGATGCTCTGGCCCAGGTATGCCTCGGCGGTCTCCTTCATCTTCGTCAACACCATCGAGCTGATCTCCTCTGGGGCGAATCGCTTCTGCTCGCCCTTGAATTCGACGCCAATCTTCGGCTTGCCTCCGTCGCTGACCACCTTGAAGGGCCAGTGCTTGATGTCCTCTGCAATCTTGGGGTCATCGTACTTGCGTCCGATCAGACGCTTTGCGTCGAAGACTGTGTTCTTGGGGTTCATCGCCACCTGGTTCTTGGCGGCGTCGCCAATGAGACGCTCTGAGTCTGTGAAAGCCACATAGCTGGGAGTCGTCCGGTTGCCCTGGTCGTTGGCGATGATCTCCACCTTGCCATGCTGGTAGACACCCACGCATGAGTACGTGGTGCCCAAATCAATACCAATGGCTACCATTATGTTTCTGTTTCTGTTTCTCTTTTTGTTCTCCTGCTTTTCTCTCGGGATGTGCTTCAAGATAATTCGCTGGTTTTCTTGTTTGGAAAATCTCTTTCTCTCACAGTTTTCTTTAGTTCTTCTTGTATGTTGTTACTTTATACTTTTACTTTAACTTTAATTTTAACTTTTTCTGTAGTTTAGCTTGTTCAGCTAGTCGCTTGTTTTGGCTTTGTTTGTTGGTTGTGATGTTATCACTTCGCTTGTTTCAATTGAACTGACGCGAAGAGCGAACCCCGGCCGTATTTATACCCACGCGCTCTCTTTTCGAAATTTCTAGACGCTCTCTTCTCGAAGCGCGTCAAAGTTCGGGAAGGTGCAAGCGAAACGGCAGATGTGGTTGTGGTGGTGGGTGCACAATGCTGAGAGATAGCCAGAGCGCATTCAAAGAGAGCGCTATTACATACACACAAACATACAGACTTTCTAACATACGAACAGACAGAAACGATTCGAATTTTCTCGAAGGTCTCTTTTGTTATTGTTTGGAAGAAAACCAAGCGACCTACCGCAATAAATGGTTGTCTATAGCAATTCCAGAATTTTCGCCTTATAAAACGCAATTCTAAAGATTAATACAAGGCAACTTTTAAATATTAATGTAAAGCAATACTTTCGATTATTATTCCCTCTTCTGTACGATAGAATAGTTGTGCACGCGGAAAAGTGGGTACTTAAGTATATATATTATGCACATAACATATGTATCTATTTTCGAAAAGAACCATCTCAGGGGAAACAAACTGAGAAAAACTTGAAGGAGGCGTCGATATTTTTAAATTTAAATTTATTATTCCTGACAATCAGAACTTTTAATAAATTTAATTTGTGTCATATTTTGAAGCTCTTATAACATTTGAGATCTTGACGTTCAAACCAGAGCTGCCAGCTAGCTTCACTGAAATAGGATACATTAATATGTGAAATCGGATAGACAAGAACAGAAAAGTCAAAATACCGTTTTTTGATTAAAAAAAAAAACAGGAAAGTCGATCAAACTCGGCTGAGATATAAAAGAACTTGCTAGTTAATTTTTGTTTATTATGTTCTAATCGTTCGTCATTTGTATTTTATAAATGTACCTTATTGAAATAAGGCAAAGTTAACAAACATTTCTGACATGTTTTGAACTTCTCCGTTTTTATAATTGAGTATCCAATCGAAAAGACGGGACGAGAGCAACAGTCGAGCGCCCTCGACAAAGAGGTCCTTCGACCTTTGTTTAAACGTAACGAGTACTTAATTTTACGATCCCCTCTTCTCTTTAATAAAAAAAAAAATATAAAAATAAATATAATCTGCGCATAGTACATAGCAACCTTAATGCCAAATTTGGGGTTCCATTCTTTTAAAATATCTGAGATCTCTTAGTTCATATTGGACAGACAGACGGACTTGGCTTAATCGACTTGATAGTGTAAGTAACTATAGCCAGTTTGACCAAAGGCCGTATGTTATAAAAACAATTCGATATTCACACACAAAATAAATACATACAAACGTGCCCTTATGTGTAAGAAAACTTGGATCTGCCCCAACACTCAAGCTTACGTGATAAGTTTATAATGTTATTTATGTGATGTATGTACGTGTGCTATGAATGAAATTTTGTAGGTATAAATAGAAGTAGAAATAGACAATGAAGTCAAGATAAGACTTGGCGAAACTAAAAATAAATTTGACAAACTATTTATAGCAGTGTTTAAAAATAAAAATATAGTATCTATACTATATATATCGTAGTAAATATTTATGAATGAGTTTATTAGTTCCACAACATTTTTAGAAATCAATCAAATATGGTGACATTATTGCCGGTAGTTGTCATGTGTTTAAAGACTTAATCTCTTTTTTTACTAAAGTGTCAGACAGCCATACTTTACGGCTTTCATATAATACTATTTAATTCATAAAATTTAATAATACTATTTTATTCTACACCATTAAAAATAAAATAATTCATGACAAGATTATGGAAATTATTGGAGAAAAAAGGTAAAATATCAGTATTTTGCTTGTTTATGTAATTTCTCAAGCTTAATCAATATTATTTAAATTATGCCTTGTCGATATATGACAATACCAATATCTGTGAAGTAATTTATAAAAATCTAATTGAAAAACCGGGATAATACGAATTATGTGTTTGTTCGACAATTATGACGGTGATACTTTTACTATTTATATAAATAAGTGCCTATGGATAGCGGTTTATTACTCCAAAAATATTTAATAAACTCATATCTGGCTTTTGCAATCATATACAAAAATAGAATCGAAATATAAATAACATTTAAAAATAGCCTTGTATAAGCATTAAGAATTGATTTTTATTTGGCGAAACTTCTAGAATCGCTACAGACACAATCATTTGTTGTGGTAGGTCGCTTAGCTGGACCGTTACGCTTTCTCTCTTTTCCAAACAATAACAAAAGAGACCTTCGAGAAAATTCGAATTGTATCTGTTTGTTCGCATGTTTGAAAGTCTGTATGTTTGTGTGTATGTAACAGCGCTCTCTTTGAATACGCTCTGGCTCTCTGTAAACATTGTGCACCCACCGTCACAACCACATCTGCCGTTTCGCTCGCACCTTCCCGAACTTCGACGCGCTTCGAGAAGAGAGCGTCTAGAAATTTCGAAAAGAGAGCGCGTGAGTATAAATACGGCCGGCGTTCGCTCTTCGCGTCAGTTCAATTGAAACAAGCGAAGTGATAACATCACAACCAACAAACAAAGCCAAAACAAGCGACTAGCTGAACAAGCTAAACTACAGAAAAAGTTAAAATTAAAGTAAAAAAAGTATAAAGTAACAACATACAAGAAGAACTTAAAGAAAACTGTGAAAGAGATATTCCAAACAAGAAAACCAGCGAATTATCTTGAAGCACATCCCGAGAAAAAAGCAGGAGAACAAAAAGAGAAACAGAAACAGAATGGTAGCCATTGGTATTGATTTGGGCACCACGTACTCATGCGTGGGTGTCTACCAGCATGGCAAGGTGGAGATCATCGCCAACGACCAGGGCAACCGGACGACTCCCAGCTATGTGGCTTTCACAGACTCAGAGCGTCTCATTGGCGACGCCGCCAAGAACCAGGTGGCGATGAACCCCAAGAACACAGTCTTCGACGCAAAGCGTCTGATCGGACGCAAGTACGATGACCCCAAGATTGCAGAGGACATCAAGCACTGGCCCTTCAAGGTGGTCAGCGACGGAGGCAAGCCGAAGATTGGCGTCGAATTCAAGGGCGAGCAGAAGCGATTCGCCCCAGAGGAGATCAGCTCGATGGTGTTGACGAAGATGAAGGAGACCGCCGAGGCATACCTGGGCCAGAGCATCACAGACGCCGTCATCACAGTTCCCGCCTACTTCAACGACTCGCAGCGCCAGGCCACTAAGGACGCAGGACACATCGCCGGCCTCAACGTGCTGAGGATCATCAACGAGCCGACGGCGGCGGCCCTGGCCTATGGTCTCGACAAGAACCTGAAGGGAGAGCGCAACGTGCTCATCTTTGATCTGGGTGGCGGCACATTCGATGTCTCTATACTGACCATTGACGAGGGTTCCCTGTTCGAGGTGCGAGCGACGGCAGGAGACACACATTTGGGAGGCGAGGACTTCGACAACCGACTGGTAACGCACTTGGCAGAGGAGTTCAAGCGCAAGTACAAGAAGGATCTGCGATCCAATCCTCGTGCTCTGCGCCGCCTGCGCACTGCAGCTGAGCGAGCCAAGCGCACGCTCTCTTCTTCGACAGAGGCGACCATAGAGATTGACGCATTGTTTGAGGGCCACGACTTCTACACCAAGGTGAGCCGTGCCCGCTTTGAGGAGCTGTGCGCCGATCTTTTCCGCAACACCCTGGCGCCAGTGGAGAAGGCCCTCAACGATGCCAAGATGGACAAGCAGCAGATCCACGATATTGTGCTGGTCGGCGGCTCTACGCGAATTCCCAAGGTGCAGAACCTGTTGCAGCAGTTCTTCTGTGGCAAGAGCCTCAACCTGTCTATCAATCCGGACGAGGCTGTGGCCTACGGTGCTGCCGTACAGGCAGCCATCCTCAGCGGTGACCAGAGCGGCAAGATCCAGGACGTGCTGCTGGTCGATGTGGCGCCCCTCTCTCTGGGCATCGAGACGGCCGGCGGCGTGATGACCAAGCTGATTGAGCGCAACTGCCGCATTCCCTGCAAGCAGACGAAGACCTTCTCGACCTACGCGGACAACCAGCCAGGTGTCTCCATTCAGGTGTACGAGGGCGAACGCGCTCTCACCAAGGACAACAACGCGCTGGGCACCTTCGACTTGTCGGGCATACCACCAGCACCGCGAGGCGTGCCCCAGATCGAGGTCACCTTCGACATGGACGCCAACGGCATCCTGAACGTGTCGGCCAAGGAGATGAGCACTGGCAACGCCAAGAACATCACCATCAAGAACGATAAAGGCCGTCTCTCGCAAGCGGAGATCGACCGCATGGTGAACGAGGCCGAGCGCTACGCTGAGGAGGATGAGCAGCAGCGCCAGCGCATCTCTGCACGCAACAGCCTGGAGGGTTACGTCTTCGGAGTCAAGCAGGCTGTGGAGCAGGCCAGTGCCGACAAGCTGAGCGAGAGCGACAAGTCCTCCGTGCTGGACAAGTGCAACGAGACGGTCAAGTGGCTGGACGCCAACACCACAGCCGACAAGGAGGAGTACGAGTACAAGTTGAAGGAGCTCACCCAGTTCTGCTCGCCCATCATGACCAAGATGCACCAGCAGGGAGCAGCTCCCAATCCCAACTGTGGCCAGCAAGCAGGTGGCTTTGGTGGCGCCGGCTACAAAGGACCCACTGTGGAGGAAGTGGACTAAACGAATTCTCATAGTGATAACGCTAGCATAACCAATCATAGTATAGTTGAGTTATTCCTAAGTTCTTCAGACTGATAAGTATTTTTGGTTGATATCTCAGATTATTGCCGTATCCAAGCCAATAGAGAAGAACATTTTGTTTAAGTACAATATTTTTAAGTTGGCAACAAATTTTAGAATAAAATAATTTATTTCAAACAAAAACTTACTGTCTTTTAATGCCCTTCCAAGTGAGGGTTCTAATTGATTCTGATATTGGAATTTTATTAGATCATTTTAAGGTGACTCTGAATGTTCTCTAAAATGAGTTGTATGCAAATAAATCAATTTTAGGTGGTCTAACCGATATATTATCAGGTATAAACACACATGCCACGACATTTTATAATAAAAGCAAAAGTGATACGGAAAATACTCGATCTACATACGTAGTATATTTTAATACACTTACCGAAAGTACAATGATTTTGGCCAAAAGTTAGCACAACTTTGACACTAAATAGTTGAAATATTTTTAATTTGGATCAGCATTTGCAGATGAGTCAAACAAGCTGTGTTTGTCTTTGTACTAATAACAATATACTAATTTTTGACAGGGGCTCGCACGCTACCTTGGGAAACTTTTCGCCAGGAAGCAGATGGCTTAGGTGGCGCCGGCTACAAAAGACCCACTGTGGAGGAAGTGGACTAAACGAATTCCTATAGTGATAACCCTAGCATAATCAATCATAGTGTAGTTGAGTTATCCTCAAGTTCTTCAGACTGATAAGTATTTTTGGTTGATATCTCAGATTATTACCATATCCAACGCCATAGAAAAGAACGTTTTGTTTAAGTATTTTTAAGTTAGCAACAAATTTTAAAATAAAATAAATTATTTCAAATACAATTATACTTTGTCTTTCTTTGCCCTTCATGCAAGGGTACTAACCTGACTTAATAGCGCTTATCCAAACTACACTTACATCTTGAGCAATTTGTTGCCACCTTGCGCTCTTCTTTTTTAAAATGAAAAGGTACAGTTATCGATTAAAGTTTTGTTTCAGCCAAGAAAGTTTATTGTTTTTGATTTTTTTTTTTCAATATTTAGAACTCATTTAATATACAATATTGCATGTTATTTACCGATTATAGGAGATATACAATTACATATAATAGGTAGAAACTATATCATTGATTGATGGCCTGCACTAACAGCATGACAAGTTGTAGGTTCATTTGTGGGAAAATAGGAAACGTTGTGTGTGAGTTTGTGTGTGTTTGTATAAAAACAAGCAGGGAACTTACGACTTAGCTTTTAAAATGTACACTTGTGCAAATTAACACAATTATAAATATTAATTAAAAGTATGCAAATAAAAAAAAATAGCTTGTATATAGACGCAGTAGAAATAGGTGTTTTTAAATAAATTACACTGAGTAGAATAGTAATAATCACGGAGGCAGGGCTAAGGTTCATCATATTGTTTGTTGCATTACAGAAGTTTTTGAGTACTTTAAATTATTGCAGGCTTTTCGAATAAGTTATATAAAACGTGTTTCATTTTTTTTTCTTTTCTTTCGTATTTAGTATTTCATTTACGACTTTTTAAAAACAACAAATACGTTACAATGTGTAATTAGAATATATAGTATGATTTATGAATCTCATAAGTTTTGCAAGAATGACAATAATTTCGTTTCATAGTTCTTATTCGATTCCAAATTGCGCAATGAATGTCGCTCCTCGGGGAACAGATGTAGCGAATACGGCTTATTTGCCTTATTCAAAGCGCTGATCAGTCGTGAGGTGTGATAGAAATGAACATTCTCATCGATCAGACCATGGATGAGCAGCAGTCGATTATCCCTGTGAAAAAAAATTAATATTCAGTCAGTGCTTATTACTTCCTAGCTTCAAATCTATTGAGGCCTGTTTCTTACTCATCAGGAAATGCATGCACATAATTGAGCACGGATCCTTGCGCATAGCCCGTCTCGTTGAACTGCGGCAGATCCATATAACGTTCCGTATAGCCAGTATCATAGAACTCCCAGTTAGTGACCGGTGCACCGGCTATGGCCACCTTAAATATGTCTGGATATTGTACCAGACCCATCAAACTCAAATAGCCACCTGCAGATAAGATAATTGTGCTGTATCTAAACGAAAATTAATGATTTCCTTTGAGTACTTACCATAGGACCAGCCATGAATGGCCACGCGTTCCATGTCGATGTAGCCAAGCTGATCTGAAAGAATGCGCAATGCATCTACCTGATCTGTGAGCTCTACTTGACCCATACGACCACGAATATGGCTCTCGAATCGTATGCCACGATGCCTGGAGCCACGGGAATCTATGCAGATCACACAATAACCCTGTGCCGCCAACATGTGCATACGCAGCTGATGTTTTCCCTGGTGCAGGAATAATGGAATAGAATTAGAAATTTCATTTGGTAAATATAAGAAAATATATGCATACTTTAAAGGTATTGTTGACCGTTTGCACCTCGGGGCCACCGTAAACATTCAGTACTGTTGGATATTTTACGCCAAGTTGAAAGTTGTGTGGCTTAAATACCATGGCATAAACTATTTCACCCGACGGCAATTGCGGCCGAAAGATTTGTGGGCAATACTGCGGCTCCGGTTTGCCGCCTTCGTGTAAGAATCCAACCAAGGAGATCTGTATACCATTGACGCCACCATTCTGGCATGTTTGCGTTAAACGCATCACTTTACAGCTGGGCAGTCGTTGAATATTGCAATAGACTAGCAACATAAGTTGACATTGCTGCAATGGAGGCATGGATAAAAAGGTTGTTAGAAATCAGCTTTATATTTGTTTCTCTCATAAACTTACATCATCGAACTCCACCAAATAGGAATAGCCTGGCTCTGTTAGCAGACGTATGTGTTCGGGTCTTTGCAGACTAACCACATAGAGATGCTTCTCCAATGGCGTATCACGCAATCCTAAAAAAAAAACAAGCTGATTGGCCTTATCCACCCACAAATTGCGTGCCAGCACCTCCCATTCGCCGCTTGTCAATGCAACCTTATTGACAATTCGTGCTTGTAGCGCTGCAGGTTCTACAAAATTTGGTTGATGAGCGGCTGCCGCAGCCGCTGCTGCTGATGCTGCTGCTACATTGGCGGGTGTATCTGTTTGACAGCCGTTCACATGACTCAAGTGCAAACTGGATGTCACTAAATATAAGTGCCTAAAGCCAGTCTCCTCTGATGCCCATACATAGGTTACGCTCATCTCGCTTATCTCCAGAAAGTAAAGCATATCATGTACATTAATCCAGCTCTCCGATTGTTCTGTGTAAATGACCTGCAGTGGCGTTATGGTTCGATTATTAGGACTACGCCAGCTGTGATCGCCAAGTGAATCCGTTGGCGTAGACACCTGACTGCTGTAAGATTCGCAGAAGTTGTCTAATGGTATTAGCATAACATCCAAACGTTGCTGTTTCCGATCTAGGGCCTCCAGCCAAACACTAAAGATTTAAATAATAAAGACAACTAAGAGGTTAAATTTCCAATGGAATTATCATCCCGTTAAACTTACTAATTGGCATCTGGTGTCCATCCAACACGAACAATATATTCAATCCAGGGGAATACAGCTAGTAGAGAATATGGTAGATCCTTAATGCTTATCTCGCTAATTTGCAGCGCCTCATTGAGCACAAATTGAACAAGTTTTAGTTTGGATTTTGCATTGGGTGTGCCGCTGCGTGGAAAGCGGTACTCATCCACCTCGCCGGGCACAGCCGTCGATGACGGAAATGTATAGAGGGAAACATCCGTTTCGTCCACCTCCTCATACACAATGCGATAGATGCCATCATCGGAATGCGGTTGCCACCAGTAGCCTTGATAGCGACTAAACTCTTCCTGCATCACATACGATGGCACACCAGCACTGAGTGCATCATCTGCATACGTGCGACGGCCACTTCTCGTATACGTTAAACGCTTCTCGTGGCCGCTGAGAGTGTGCGTTACCCAAATATCACAGTCACTGATGTATGCTATCAGATCTGAGTTCTGTGGACAGATTTGCGGATCCAATGCACTCCATTCGGGGCTTGTGCGTAGCTGCGTGGGAAACAGCGGACCAGACTGAAAGAGATTAACAAATGTAGCTCTAATTAATCCAAGGGCTATAAGAAGTAATTGCTTAATACTTACATTATAGCCTGTGTCTAGACACTGATACAAGTCGTTCACACAGGGAATAACCAACTTGCCGCTAGGTTTATGCAGCTCATAGGATGTTATTCCCCACGTGGGCAGTCGCTTCCTTTCCAGTAGCAGTTGATACTCTTTCGCATAGGGACAAGTGCTCACGGTACCCACATGATTGCTTGCAATGGGCTGTTGGAGAAGTGGCTTCAACGCCAAACTAGCAAAGGAAACCAGGGAAAAAATTACATAAAATGGAAATGTATCTACTAAGAGGTTTGCACATACCTGGGTCCAAACAAGGAGCCATAATGAAACGCGGGCATGTTAATTGTGGGTGATCCAGGGCCGCTGTTGGGACTATCGGCACTGGAGTTGTCGACATCACCACCACCAATTCCGGAGCCACCAATCTGCTGCAACACTAGTTGCTGTTTGTCATGCTGTAGTAAATTGATGTCCACAAACAGCAGCGTTGTTTCCCATGTCTGTGGCGGTGTGCTCAGAAAATAGCAGCGTACTCGACCATCGGATAAATAGCGAAATTGCACATCCGTTGGCACCATGGTCGACAGTGTAGATAACTTTTTGCGTATCTCTTGGACAAAGAATTTGTTTTCAGCCCACGTTTTGGAAGGTGTCGGTGCTGCAATATGTCCATCATTATCGACAGCATCATCCTCATCATCCTCCTCATCGTTATCATCGCAGTCCTCATCGTTAAGGCCCAGTCCATGCGGTGGTGTGCCGCTGGTGGGCGAGCTCAAATGATTCGTTATTGCCGAAGCAGCGGCAACTACCACCTCGGTTGTTGTTGCTGTGGCTGCTGCAGCTGCTGCGGTTATCGGTGATGTTATCGAATTGAGTGCACTGCCTATTGAGGAGTAAAATGCATTAGCTGTGGTACCCAGCGAGCCCATGCTCGTAAGACTAGCTATCGAACCGGCACCAATGCCGCCCATGCCGCCAACGCCAATGCTATGGGTTGAGCTGGGCGTGCTGGCAGCGCTGTGACTGCGATCCATTGCGGAGCTGCTGATGCTGCCGGTAACGCTCACCGCCGTCGATACGCGTGATGTGAAGCCATCAAAGAGATTGACGAACGATGTGGCCGCTGCATTGGTTATACTATGACTTCGCTGATGTCCATTGTTGTTCTTGTTGCTGTTCCGTTTTATGCTGCTGCCGCCAAGGCCACCGCCAGCACTACTACTGTCGCTGGTTTCAGTGCCCAGCAGGCCGCCGCCAGTGGAGCTTGTAGCATTTGGACCACCAAGATTGACAACGAGCGGTGAACTGCGCGATGTTTGCTGTTGTTGCTGTGCTGCTTGTATTCTGCTAAGATTGCTGTCCATCTTTATACTTTGTTAACGCACGATTACAATGCAGTTTTCCTTTTCACTCAAATTCCAAATTGACCCAAATATGCTCACCACGTACACACATACAAAAACATAAAGAGACAGTCACTGGACAGATGATTTTTTTTATGTTTCTTGGTTAATTTTTTCCCTTCGATGCTTTAGAACTTACACACACACACGCACGCACAGACACAGACATACACACGCACTCGCACAAGCACTCAATCAATCAGTCAGTCACACGACGTATTGTTTTGTTTTTGTTATCGCTGCTGATGCATTTCGTTGGAGATAGTCTTTTTGTTTGTATACAATTTATGTACTATTTTTTAACAATTAAATTCTATGTCTTGTCTCGTTTCCAGTGCTCTAATCTAGCTATGCTTGTCTGTCTGCTGCGATTTTCATTTTTGTCTTTCTCTCTTCGTCCGACGATGTGTCGTTTGGTAATTGTTGTTGTTTGAATATTTTATCGCCTCTTTGCAAAAAAAAGTGAAAGTCTTGCTCGTGTCCTAAATGTACGACACAGATGCAACACATGTGCCTATATTACAGCCTTTGCACTAACATTGATTGCTCTTCTTCTGTTTGGGCCAATTAATTAAACTATTCAAGGTGTTTCAATTGTTTGTCACAGGTCGCACAATAAGAGAAATGGTTTCCACTGCAATGCCGTTTGTTTTACTTGATTGTGTACCCCACAGCGTTGCACTTTATCGAAACAGTGTCCCCCTGTATTTGTCATTTTTTTATAAAGCCACCATGGTCACACTTAAAAGTCGTATTTATTTGTAATAATTCTAAAATTTACTTTACACAATTAATTTGTAAGTAGAAAACCTTTACAATAGGACTGTACTCTTTTCAACAATTTACACAAAATACATTGATTTATATTGTTATGTGTACCTTATGCTAAATTCTTCAAAAGTAAATTCATCTAGCTCTAAGGTTCCTCCAAAAACACACTTATCAATTCGGCTTGTTGGGCTCCCAGTATATGCCAGCCAAAGGCGCCTTTAAGAATATTGTTAAGTAACTTAGTGAAAATATTGCCAATTACTTACATTGCCTCAAAGTTATGTGGTAGTCCCTGAATAACTCCAAGAACTGTGTTATTTTCAGAATTCATGCACCACCCACGAACTTCAAGCTTTTGGGCTCGACGATGTGTATACTAAGTTTATTATTTGAAATATTTTGGGTCTAAATTTATCTTAATGACTTACGTGTCGAAAAGAAACATCTGTTATGAATAAATGTATTATTGGTTAACAAATTTTTAGCTTTAGAGTATAAATTTTAAAACAAACCCTGTACGATGCCAAATACTTCAAAATCGCAGGACAGAATTTTATTTTTTATCTCCTGTACTGGGGGTTCGGGAGGCTTAGCATCCTGTTTAGGTTCTTCCTTTGGTTTACGTGTATTGCGTACATAACTCTTTTCCGTTTGTGTTCCAACATCCATTTGTATATTAAAAAACAAACGACAAACTAATTTTGAATTGTTTTTCGATTCCCGATAATTTGTCAAGATAAATGAGTAGAGCAACACTCGCCTGCCTCAAACGCGCTTGTTATCGTAATCGCTACGCACTTGCGACAACAAGACGTAGTAAAATATTTTATTAAACAAAGCAATACTAAGAACAAACTCACAAAACATGACTACCACTACTGTATATGCTGGTGTCCATGTCAAAAATAAACTAAGTGATTTCTATCCACTCCATAACATTGATTTGGACCAAAATGTTGCCTACTTGAAGAAGCTAATAACACAGCAGCTGCAGTTGCAGTTTGATGCTAATGAACTTGGTGAGTAAAATATATATTAACATCCATGAACATATCTACACGTATACGAAAATGCAAACTCATTGTATATATATTTACACAGATATCTGCTACCTGGGCAATATGCTCGACGATGACACCAAACTGTCGGCCACAATGAAACCAAATGCAATTGTGCATTGTTTCCGCAAAATAAAGGGATATACGCCTTATGTGCCACCAGCTGCAAGCGACATAAATACAAAACATATACAAGAACTGTTTTCATTAACCTCACACTTGCAGATCAGTGTAACTTCGCGTTTTAATATTCTACAAAAGATTTTAGCAGAATATCCAGAGTTTCGTCGCAATTTGGGTGCACAAGCTTTAATACGCGACTCGGTACTCTTCAATATGTTGCACGAGCCAGAGGTGGTGCAAAATCTGGTGCGGGATTATCCATTAATTTGTGAGGCAGCTTCATTTATTGTTGACACCATACGCAAAGAGTTGGCACGCAATAGCTCTGCCACACAATGTAAGTGCGCTGCTTCTATTCCTGATTTATTCTATGGTGTATATCAAACCTTTCTTTGTTACATTTGCAGTTCAAGAACAGGCTGCCTCTGAGTCAACAACATCATCCGAAGAGGAGAACTCTTTGGGTGCGGGCAGCAGCAGCAGTGGCGGCAGCAGTAGTACTGCAGCTGCCAATGCACTGGCTGCCAACCGACGTGATGAGCTGGCCAACATACGCCAAATAAGCCGCCAGCAGCTTGCCAATGCTTTGGCCCGTGTCGATATGAGTTCCTTTAACTCACTGTCCAACATAGCCCAACGCAATGTTGACGAGGCACTCGGTGGCGATGATCGACCACGTACCAGCGCATCTGCGAATAGTGGTTCAACTGCCACTACTGCTCCTTCTACAGCGACATCAGGATCCGCAGCCAGTGGATCATCTGGTGGCATTATTTCATCAACGTTTCGCAATGAGCTGGAGCGTGCCCTACAAATGTTCCAGCAGCCAACAGCTGGTGGTGCTGTCGAAAACATGGATGTGGAGCCAAGTGTAGATGCAGCTGCTGCTGAGGCCGCTCTTGATGAGCCAGAAGATGCTGACGATGGTGTTGCTGGCGATGAGAGTGATGTGCTGCCGCGCTGCTATCGCCGTCATCGCTTCACCGAACAGCTGCGCACCATGGCCGCAATGGGATTCATCAATCATACTCAAAATGTTAACTACTTGACGCTGGCCGATGGCAATGTGGAGCACGCTATAAATCTGCTGATGTTGGGCATGAACTGAACTGAATGTGGCATCTTCCCTTCTTAGCACATGAGTTTATTATGTTGCTGCTAATACCAGATGTCATATATATACAATATATATATATATATATAGTGTGTGTTTATGTCAATGTATACGTATGTATACTTTAAGCGATGTAGCGTTATGTTCTTTAATTGCTTATTTAATATATGCAAAAAAGATTGAAAGGAATCATATATCTCTTCTCAAAGTACTCGTAAACATAATATAATACAAAATAAAAATACCGATGTATATATAACGAGAGGCGCTTGTATTAACCCTATGCCATTCACTTGGGCTCGGATCGGGGAAGGGCGGCCCGCACATATAAAAAACGGTTAAAGAAATTGAGCTACTTAATTAGATAGTCTAATGCTTTGTCCTTGTTGTTATTGAACTTCAAGAGCGCCGCCGAGATTTTAGTTTCTTCGAAGCCGAGATCCATTAGTTCGCTCAGTGGTATCAGGTGTTCGATTATCTAAAACGCAATTGAGGGATATAAAAGAACAAAAAGGTTTATTAAATATATAACTTTTTAGGTAAAATCAAAGAAAATTAGCCCCCTTGTTTTCCCCATTAACCAAACATAAGACATTATATAGTTTATGTATTTATTTAATTTAGAGTTCAGAAAGCACAGCCGCACCCACCTTTTTATCGTCCACGCCGCACAGACTAACAACCTTGGCGACTCGTTCTAGTGGAAACCCCATGCTGCTGATCTGTTGAGCCAGATTTTGGGCTGGCACGGCCAACTCCTGGAATATGCTAGTATTGTTACCCAACGATGCCTGCGATTCTTGCCGTTGTGGTAGCGTTAATGGCAGCTTCTGGTGCTGCTGGTCATTCTCATTATGACTATGCAATCGAGTGCGTCGCTTCTCCGCCTGCTGCAATTCCGTTTTCAGTTCACGCAGAATATCAGGAACGCTCTTTGATTTCTCATCCGTTTGCTGTGCTGTGCTCAGCAAACTGCTAACGTTATTTGTTGTAGGGATCTGAGGCTGATGAGTTGGCGTGCCATAGCCGTTCGCATAACCGTGCTGCAAATAGTTGTGGTTGTGGAAAAGCTGTTGCTGCTGCGGCGGATAATAGTGCTGATTGTAGACCATATGTGGATAGAATTGCTGCGGCTGGTGTTGCTGCTGCTGTGGACTGTTGTATAGTGTGGCGTTCACTACGGGGGGGTACATGGCTGGAATGTCTTGGGCATCATCACAGTGTACTTGAAAGTTGACGCTGTCTAGCGTCGCTTTGGTTTCAGCAAGTGACGTTACAGCCAACTCCAGTTTGACGGGCACTTGCTGTTGGTATTCTAATTTCGGTTCGGATTGTTCCTGCTCCTGTTGCTCCTGCGATTGTGGCAGTTCCTCCTCTTCCTGTTTCTCATTTGCTTCTGGTTTCTGCGTCATCTGTGTCTGGTGCAACACTTGCGCAAGAATATCCAAATCGTTTATAGTTTTCATTTCGATATTATCAAACGGTGTCGAATTCATGTTGTACTCGAAATCGGCATAATTTAATGAGCTATTGCGTTTGTGGTTCGTAACCACTGGAGCCGTCGCTGCTGCTGTTCCGGTAAGTATGGTGGGCTGAAGTATATTATGGAAATTGCACGAGTTTATTGACTTTGGTTCGGGTTTTTGTTGCTGTTGCTGTTCACGTGACTCAGCGGCGCTTATTGATGTTGTACCCAGCGTTTTCGGTGATATTGTCGGTGTTATCTCTACCTCCTCATCATCGTCGCTGCCCGAGGATAAATCCTCTGCATTTGGATAGTCAACAGCGCCGAGCATCTCCTTTTGCTTTGCCTCCAGTTCACGTTGTCGTTCCCTTTTGCGTTGCTCCTGACGCACTTGACGCGCCTGTTGATTTTGATGTCGCATCTGGCGCCAGTGCTGGCACTTGCTGACCACACTGCGCTCCAGCTGGAAATCATACTGATACGCCTGCTCCTGTTCATAGTAGTTGGGAGTGTATTGAGTCAAACGGTTTGCAATCGTCTGGGGCAATTGATAAACTAATGGAGGTGGTTTATAGCGTTCGACTATTTTGACGGGCACATCATCCATATTATTATTTAGCCAGCACTAGACATACGCGCATACACGGCAAATTTAATTAATTTCTATGCTTCGGATTATTTTTTTCGAATTACCCTTGTTTTTTATTTTCTCGCACTTCTCTTTTGTTATTGCAAAACGATTGTGATTGACCGATAGCTGTTCGGGAAATCCAATCGATGACACTTTTTTTGTTTGGCCAATTGTTGATAATTTATATGAATATGTACACACTGAAAAAAATAATATTCCATTATAAGGGTTTATTTAAATTATTTACATGAAGATTCGGAAATTCTGCAGCGATAATTGATAAACTTGGTAAATTATATAAATCCGTAAAAATCATAATTAAATAACGAATGTTCACAACTAGGTTGGCACTACCGTTTCACACATAGACTTATCGATACATCGAAAAAGAATCATCATTATTGCGGGGTCTGGTACATCTCTAATTTTTGTAGTAGCGTCGTTGTAAGAAAGCATTTTTTCAATTAATTTAGAATCTCTGAGATAAGTATGATAAGTCGCAAACGTCGAGCCAGCTCTATTTCGAGCCGGCAAGATGAGGATCCCCTTTTGTTGGACGACTCAACACCGGAACAATCCCCGGTACAACAAACAACATCGGCGCGCAAAAAGCGACGCCTGGACCCGACTGAGCTGTGTCAACAGCTGTACGACTCAATACGAAATATCAAGAAGGAGGATGGCTCCATGCTGTGCGATACATTTATAAGAGCACCAAAGCGCCGACAGGAACCCTCTTACTATGACGTTGTTGTGAATCCCATTGACTTGTTAAAAGTACAGCAAAAGCTGAAAACCGACTCTTACGACGATCTCTATGATATGATGAACGATTTGGAGTTATTGATAAGCAATGCAAAGGCGTTCTACAAGCCCGATTCGGCTGAATATCAGGATGCACTGGCACTCTGGCAGCATATACAGACGCAAAGCCAACGCATTCTGGAAGTAAACGGTTTTGCAGAGGAAGAACCACGTGTAAAGCGCGCGCCACGCAATGCACGCCGGCAAACGAGTAGTGCTGAGCCAGGAGGCGGGGGGGAACTTGACGATGACTGCAATCAGTATGAGGAGCTTTTTGCATCCGTGATGACGGCAACGGATCCAATTGGCGACCGGCCTATGTATCCCATTTTTCAATTGTTGCCTTCTAAAAAGATATATCCCGACTATTACGATGTCATTGAGCATCCTATTGATTTGCGTCTGATAGCGACAAAGATACAAATGAACGCCTACTCATCATTGGTGGAAATGGAGCGAGATCTGTTGCAGATGACCAAAAATGCTTGTCTGTTCAATGAACCCGGCTCACAAATTTACAAGGATGCAAAAGCACTAAAGCGTATCTTCACGCAGCGTCGTATTGAGCTGGAAACCGGTAAAGGAAAACCAGCTCGACGCGTAAAAAGTCTGTCCAGCGCAGCTATTGCCGGTATGATTTGTAGACTGTTGTTATCCATGAGAACCTTAAGTAATCTCTTCTTATTTTAGCACTTAAAGAGGAAGTCGATAGCTCAGACGATGAGGAGACGAATAAAAAAGGCGAGGGACCAATGTGGGCATTGTTTGATCACTTATACAATGCACCCGGTACATCTGAGCACCCAGGGGACACTGGGCCTCCGTTAGGCAATTCTTTGTGGAAGCTGCCAGTGCGTCGCTTCCATCCCGAATACTTTGAACTAATCAAGCGCCCAATATCATTGAGCCAAATTCATAACAAGCTGAAAAAGGGCGATTATGCCAATATAAGCGATCTAACTGGTGATCTCTATCTAATGCTTGACAATGCCAAGAAGGCCTTTCCCCCCACACATCGCACGCATAAGGATGCGTTGAAAATGCTAAAACTGATGAATGCCAAGCTAGTGGAAGAAACGCTTGAAGAGACCAGCGACATGGACGAGGATGAATCAGACGAAATCTTTTTGGCCAGTGTGCAGCCAGAGAAGCGTAAGCCAGGCAGGCCACGTATCAATTCCAATTCCAATACCAGCGTATCGCATGCGAATTCAAACTCACCCAAATCTAATCGGATTACCATCAATGCTGCTATCAAGAAGAAAATTCTCACTATACAAAAATACCTTGTGGACTACACAGTGGATAATCGTCGGCTAATCGAGATGTTTATGGAGAAGCCGCCTCGCAAAATGTATCCAGACTACTATGAAGTGATTCAAAATCCGATTGACATGAACACCATTGAGCATAATATACGTGCCGATCGTTATGGGACTGTTGAGGATGTTGTCGCCGACTATCGCCTCATGTTTTCCAACTGTCGACAGTATAACGAAGATGGTTCCATGATTTACGAGGATGCCAATACGCTGGAGCGTGCATTGAACGAGAAACTTAAAGAATTTCCTGGCCTGGTTGAGGTGAAGAAATCGTTGCAGAAGTATAACAAAGTGGGACGCAAACCGAAGGCGGCTCTACTTGCAGATCGCGATCGAATGTGGCAGGTCTATGAGACGCTGCGTGACTACCAGGAGCCGAAGGGCAAGCGACAGCTGTCACTCATCTTTACGAAGCTTCCATCGAAAAGTGATTACCCCGAGTATTATGACATCATCAAGGATCCCATGGATATGGAACGCATCGCGCAGAAGCTCAAGCAAGCTGCCTATGAAAGTGTGGATGATTTGTGTGCTGATTTTCTGCTAATGCTGGAGAATGCTTGCAAATATAATGAACCCGATTCGCAGATCTATAAGGACGCATTGGTGCTGCAACAGTTGACACTGCAGCTTAAGCAGCAGTTACGCACCGAACGTGATGCCTTGCCCGATGTACCACTGGCAGTACAGGAGCTATTCCTAACGCTCTTTACCTCGTTGTACAATCATCAAGACGAAGAAGGACGATGTTATTCGGACTCCTTGGCTGAACTACCCGAATACGATGAGCTGGGTGAGGGTGCAAAAGTACGTGGTATTTCGTTGGACTTGGTCAAGAGGCGACTAGATAAGGGAGCTTATAAGCGGTTGGATGTCTATCAGGACGATATTTTTGCGTGCATGGAGCGAGCACGCAAACTATCTCGCACAGATTCCGACATCTTCCAGGATTCAATAGAACTACAAACGTATTTTATACGCAAACGAGATGAGCTCTGCAAAGATACCTTAAGTTCGCCAGCGCTCAACTTTACACTGGATAAGTTGTTGTCTGATGTTGAGGTTACACGAGCACAGAAGGCGGCACAAGAAGAGCAGGACCAGGAGCAAGACAAGGACAAAGATGAGTTCAATGCCAATGGTGCGAAGGGCGAAAGCATGACCATCAATCAGCAGGTCTATTCACCTGGCAACTATGTCTATGTACAGATGCCTGAGAACAAGATTCCCAGTATAGCATGCATCGAACGACTTTGGACCACGCCAAACAACGAGAAGCTCATGCAAGCTTCGATCTTTCTGCGTCCGCATGAAACATTCCATGTGACGACAAGAAAGTTTCTTGAGAAAGAAGTCTTCAAGAGCAGCATATCACAGACAATTTCCATGGACAAGGTGCTGGGCATGTGCTATGTCATGCACATTAGGGACTACATCAAGTTACGCCCCGATGGACTGCCCGAAAAGGATGTGTTCGTCTGCGAATCTCGCTACAGTGTGCAGGGACGTTGCTTCAAAAAGCTGAAGAGTTGGCCAACAGCGCGAGACAGCAACAACAGCTCTGTACGGTTTGTGCCACGTGAAACGCCGCTGGAGCTGAAGCGTGTTATGTCCGTGTTCAAGGAACGCATTGAGAAGCATAAGGGAGAGTTGGAGGAGCTAAAGCTTCAGGAGGTGCTGGTTGAGAAGGAGAAGCCCAATGTCACCTGCGATGCACCACCAAATTCGGAAGATAAAAGCATTTATTATCAGCAATATAACACTATCTGTAGTGGCGTCATCAAGACCGGAGATTTTGTATATGTGGCCACACAAACGGGCAAACAATCTGTTGCTCAAGTGCAGCAAATTTGGGAGATTAATGGCAAATCGTACTTCAAGGGGCCATGGTTACTGCCACCCAGTGAGATAACGCCAGCACTAGGAAAGCAATTCTATCGTCAGGAGCTGCTGCTTAGCACCGTTGAAGATATTAGTCCTGTCATTGGCATTGTGGGTCGGTGTGCTGTTCTGGAGTATTCCGAATTCATTGGCTGCCGACCCACAGAAATCGCTGAGAGCGATGTTTATATCTGCGAGTCCGTGTACGATGAAATGAAGAAGGCATTACGCAATTTGGTTGTGGGAAACCTGCGCAAGTTCCAACACAGCGCTGAGGTTACCGAAGATGAAATCTTCTATTTCAAGACGCCCATCAAGCCGGCCAAGGATACCAAAAACGAAGTTAACGAGCTATCCATGTTGGAAGATTCCATGGATGGTGATACTCCATCACTCAGTTCTGACATAGTGGCCATATCTTCACCAGCACCGTCAATTAACTCCACCCCGCTTACCTCAAAGGTAAAAGCCAAAGCGGTGAAGAAAAGTCTCACCGGATACATCCTATACTCCAGCGATGTGCGCAAAGGTAATAATCTAATTCTAATTACATTGACGCATTATTTAATTTCGTTCTATTTTGTATCTGCAGGCATAAGTCAGAGTAATCCGGATGCCACATTTGGAGACATCTCGCGCATGGTGGGCAACGAGTGGAAGAGTCTGCCCGCCAGTGTTAAACAAAGCTGGGAGGATCGTGCCAACAAGCTGAACGAGGAAGCTGCCGCGCTGCGACGTGAGATGGACGATAACCTGAATTGTGGCAGTCCCTTGCCGCAGTCCCAGACACACATGCAAGATAATCCGAGTCCAGCGTTGACTTTTGAGTGCATGTGGGACAAATGTGACTTTCAGTTCGAGGAAATGTCCGACTGCACAGAGCACTGTTTTGCCGATGCCACCGGGCACATACAACGTCATCCGCAGGCAGGTGTCGAAATGGAATACGTCTGTCTGTGGCGTAATTGTCCACGCATCAGGAAATCCATTCAGGCCTTCCCCAATGTGCTGCGTCTTATTAAACATGTTCGTGAGGTACATTTAAGTAAATGTGGCAAGACACTGAGTCTCGCGGAGCGTAGCAAAAACTTTGTGCCACGCAAGCACAAGCTTGGGTCGCAGGGAGTGCCGATCCCTGCAAATAATGCAATGTCACCCCGCGCACCTATTATTGTTGATGCCGCTCAACAGCATCAGCAACAAATTCAGCTGCACCAACATCAGCAGCAGCAGCAGCAACACAATCAGCAACAAGTACAACATCAGATACAGACCATTGTGTCAGGTCCTCCACCCGAACCGATGTTTGTTACTGTACCGCCCCGGGCCAATCGTGTCATCCATTCGGAGGCCTACATCAAGTACATTGAAGGACTGCAGACGGGGAGTCACTTATCGGTTAGTGCTAGCAACAATGCGTTGCGACGTTCAATCACTCACATTAACCCCACCCAGGTGGTTAAGACACAGTTACCCGAACACTGGCTGGGCCCCAATTTGCGCGACCAGGAGAACGTGGTGCAGGCTCTGTGTCATCTGCGCAACTTTATGCTCGACGATGTGCTGCAAATAAAACGCAGCTGCACCTAATTCAACTAAACCTAAGTCCAAATGCAAAACCATTTCAAAACTCAAATACTTTCATATACCCTTTGTATATGTATATAGAAACACATTAAATTTCAGAAAAACTAGAGTTACATTAATTGAAAGCAATTTTGTTAAAGCCACCAATAAATGAAGATAAACAAGGAAAGGAGTTTGAATATTACAATAGAACTTGAAGTACATAATTATTGTGAATATACTAAATAAGTACTTATGCGAGCATACCTACATATCGCACAACGCACATTTCGATATTTTTATTTTGAAATATATCGATTTGATGTTAGCAGAAAGAGTTAAAAATACTGCGGACATCATGCATAGAAAATAACGCATAAACGAAGAACTTTGTCTGCCCACCTTTATCGCAGTAATCGCCTTTCGGGGACCATGACGTCATCATGGATTCTCTTCTCGCTTTTGTTTTGCTACGCCAGTTCGACAACAAACCGGTTTTCTCAGTCGCCCGCTGATAATGTCACTTGGTTATTTTGGCGTCGCTTATCTAATGTGCTAGCTTCGAATAAACGACTCTACTAATCTCAATGCCTCTCTCGTGCTCTCTTTCCTTCGTTATTCTGCTATTTTTGTTTTGTGCTGCGCCACACAAGTTTTGCCAGCGAATTCGTCAAATCAGTCGCAGTTGGTCGTTTGTGGATCGCAGTTTGTGTTTGTTTGTTTGCCTCATCCATTAATTTATTAATATATAGACACACAAAATGTCTGAGGGCGAATCGAAATTTGGCTTCAAGGACATGGAGAAGGCGTTGGAGACGCTCAAGTTGTTGGAGAGTCACGACATGCAGTACCGTAAGCTGACAGTGCGTGGACTACTGGGACGTGCTAAGCGTGTATTGACTTGTAAGTTGCCTGGGGGAGTAATTCTAGAATTCCAAAATAAATAAATCTGGCCCACACACACAGTGACAAAGGCAGCGGAAAAGGTGAAGAACATCAACGACGCCATCGGTGTGTTCGAGAAATGGCTGGAGGAGAATGGCGGCAGTGCATCCAATAAGAATGCGAAGACTGACAGCGAAGATAAGGTGGAAACAGTGCCCGGCCTGGGCTTCAAGGACAAGGCGGCAGCTCTGGCTACCCTAAGGTAAGCGAGTTTATTTGGAAATTAATCAAAAGCAAGCCGCCATTTAAGGCTGAAGGTCGTTCCCATAGTCGACCCGGACTGCACGTCGCATTGCCTACGCACTCATCATGATGTCATGTCACAGTTATAGTGTGAGCTAACACGCTCACTCGGAAGTCCAATAATTCGATAGAGCACCGCGCATCGATTTCCTCTCCAACTGCCTCTCTTAATATGCGACTGCGACACAGACAAACATATTGGGCACATTCCTCAGTCTGTCTATAGAAATTCCTATACGTATGGCTGATCTACCCATGCAAAAGTATATATTTTAATGGCGCGATAATTAGTGCTCTCGATTGTGAAATTCGCTGCTATCAGGAGGGTTTTGGCTTATGGGATTATACTTAAACAGAGTTGCTAATCCACATTGATCCATGACTATTCATGAATGCAAAGCAAGATAGATAGTTTATATGTCATTTGTATACATATATTATAAATAACTTAATCTTCTTTGCAGTATTTTGGAAGAACGCGATCCGGATTATCAGAGACTGGCTGTTAAGGGTTTGATTGGCAGCTCGAAACGCGTGCTATCGGGTACCAAAAACGAGGATAAGATCAATTCCATCAAAGAGGGCGTACAGATTTTGGAGGACTTTCTGGAAAAGTTCGAGACAGAAAACCGCATCAAGGATAATCGAGCATATCTGGCTCACACTGTGATAGCCAAGTTACCGGAGCCCAAAGAAGAGTTGGCAGCTGAGTTCCTAGCAGCTTATGGTGGTTCCAAAGCTAAGGGAAACTACAAGCACCTGCGTACAATGTATCCGAAGGATGAGACTACAAGCTGGGATATAATACGCAATCGTCAAATTGCAAAGTTGTTGGATGAAATTAAGAAAGACGGAGTCAAGTTGTTTGACGAGGACACTGGCGCACCCAGTGAGCTGCATTTACGTTTGATACACTGGGCCTACAGTCCACAGCCGGACAAGGTAAAGAGTTACGTGGAGAAGTTGGCGAAAAAGACACCAGAGAAACGTAAACTGGAAAGCGACAGCAGTAGCGATGAGGAAAAGTCCAGTAGTGGATCAGAGTCGGATGGAAAATCGGTGCCTAAAAAGAAGAAGAAGGATGAGTGATAACAACAATATTTGCATTTTGTGTAACGAACAGAAAACGGCATATACTTTATTCTTTATACGTCAACTCAACCTCAACGCGATTACATTTATGTGGTGGACACACACTGCTTTTTATTATTATTGTTTAATGAATGTATTTATACTAGAATGCTGCTGATAAGGCCTCGCCTAGATGAGCTATACATCTAACGCTAGCCATCTAATAATCAAATATAAGAATTTGTTTAATATACTTTGTGGTGCCACAGTCAAAAAACACCATCCATCGATTGGTTTGAATTTGTGTGGTATCAAACGCTTGCTAAGTTGCTTGCGATCACGATAGCCGATAGGTCGACGCACTTGCTGTGGCGGCAGGTCGATTAATGTCCGTTAGGCAACACTTATTCGCACAAGCCGTTAGATGAGTAAATATTCGCAAACTAGACGCACCCGCACTAAAACACAATCCGCCCTCTCCCGTATACCCAGTCGAAAGTAAATTACACAATATACATGAGACATGGTTACACCCACGTTACGATGCTCCCACGCTACCACGCCTACTAATATTTATGTAAGCCGCCGTCGTAATAATCTGAGGCCGTCGATTTTTGCACGCGAAGTGACTGCGATTGCGACTCCGACGGTGACTTGGCCAGCGACAAAGTCAACTGATGCTGTTGATCTGCTTGCTTGCCGGTGAGGTGTCCATAGGCCATGTTGAAAAGCGCATCGGGATCACAGACAAAACGATACACATAACGTTCTCCATTCACCTTCTGCATAATTCCCTTCTCGTAGTAATAGCGTAGACTACGCGACAGCTTGTCATAATTCATCGCCGGCCTGTTCTTCTGTATGCCCCAACGGCGCGCCACCTCTTCGGGTTCGATTAGCTTGAATTCCATACCCCGACCTGTCCAGGCAATGCAGCTGGCACTGCGAATAGAAGCGGAAAATATGTGGCACATTGAAATATCAGTTACACATTTAACTCACCTGGTGGCAGGCTCGTCCAAGAGTGCTACCAGAAACTGCCACAATTGAAGTGATCCGCGACGTTGACTGATGGGTTGTCCATTGCTGCTGGTCGATATAGCATTGCTGGCATAGAATTGATCCAGGCGCAACTCCGCATCGCTGGAGGTGGTGGAGTCCACTACACTGGGCCGCAACGGAGGCGGATAGGTGGACGAAATGGTCGCATTATATGGACCACTGTCATACTTAAGATCTGCGTCATTGCCCGAGCCAGTGGTGGGGGATATATCCCGATAGACGGCGGCAACCGAGCTACCGTGCGATTGCGTCTGCTGCTGGTGGGAGTAGTGTGTGGGCGTGGCATAGACCGCCGAGCTCGATATGACAGCGGTGTGGCTGAATTTGAATGCGGAGGCAGCGTGCACTGAAGTCAGGTGAGGATGTGGCTGCTGATGCGTGTGCTGCGCCTGCTGATGATTATGAGGATGAGCCTGCAACGCTGCCTGCTGTTGCTGTTGTTGCTGCTGTTGTTGCTGTTGTTGCTGATGTTGCTGCTGCTGCTGCTGTTGCTGATGCTGTGCGGCTGTTGTGGTAGAGTCAGCGTGCTCAATCTTTGTGTTGTGCTGATGAAAATGCTGTCCGGCAGACACATCGTTGCAATATGCAGCGGCTGCTGCAGCGGCGGCAGCTGCGGCGGCAGTTTCTGGAAGAGATGGGCAGAGATTTGAAAGAGCCGCATGAAAGCCGCTTTTATGCACGTTTGAACAAGGAGAGCAGAGAGGGTGCTAATTACATAGTACTCGGATACACTTTCCCCAGAAGAAAGTACTTAGCTTGTGAAATAAAGCTGGGAACTAAGTAAACTTTACTGAGTGATTGAAAAGGAAGACAACTTTAAATCAAACCAACTTAGTATATCCTTGTTGATTATTTCAATGGTCGAAGTTTTAAAACAAGAATATGTTTCACAACGTACGAGTATCTTATATACGAAATCAAGTTATGAATATAATCTCGTTAATAAAACTTAGACGCGAAATCTTTTATATTATGTTTTTATAAAATTTATAACTTTAAAGTATATTTATCTAAATCAGGAAATGCTCTATCGCTTAGAGTCTCGTAAAAACAGCCGGAGATGTTTTTAATATTTTGTATCACGCAATTGCCAACAGAAGCCATGATCCAACCAATTAATCTATCGTCCTAGCATATCAAAAGCAGATCATTGGGTAGAACAGATTTACTTATCTAAGTATAGTATCCATTCATCTTGTTGAGAAGTGTATAAAACAATTCGGTAAAGCCCGTTGAGCTTGTATTGTTTGTTGTTGTTTCACTAAATGGCCAAGGTATTTAGCGCGAATTAATTATTTAAGCAACCCACTCTCGAGCCTTAGAGCTGGCCCCTTTCCCTTGCCCTGCTCTGCACACCCAGTAAATGCTCAATATGCTGCAATTTAAGGGCGCTTGGCCCACAACCCCTCATTTGCCTGCTTTTCATTAGACGGTCCTGGTCCTGAAGGCCCTGGTCTCCCTGCTTCGCATGGCATGACTCGTTGAAAATCACATCAACAGCCTGCAGGCAACGCGACTCGACGCTGGGCGAATTAAAAATTCAGTAGATACCTCTGCATAATCCATGAGAAAGTGTCGACAAGTAAAAACATCATTGGCGATAACAACAAACAGCAAAACCTGTTGGCTGTGCAGAGTGCAGAGCACCGAGTTCGGAGTACAGAGTGGGTTCAGAGTGGGTACTTATTTTCCCATTTCCCCCAGAGTTAGCTGTTACCCTCATACCCAGAGCACCCTCTTCTCATCACCGTACTGATTCAATTCACTCAGCGGCTTGTGATTGAGTCGCTTGTTCGACTGCAACCCTCCTCCCTTTCATCGACAGTCCTCCGCCCCGGGGGCAGGCCAAAAGCTAAGAGCATCAAGGCAGCGCAGCGCATCGCATCGCATCGCATGGCATTGCTGTGTTACACTCAAATTGAATTCCGCGCCCGTGCAACCAATTGGATTAGCGGTTACTAACACCGCGGATATTGTTATTGCGATTGTTATTGTAAATTATGTGCTGCGCGCTTATTTGTGGCGTCTTCATGTACCTAAGGTAAGTCTGGCCAGCGGATTGACTTATTGACATGCAAAACTGATATCCGACCGCTTCTGTGTAGGTGGCACCAAAACGGAGTCGGAGAGGGAGATACCGAAAATACTGACGCACGTCTCGGGGCATAATTTATATAAATGATGAGCGCGCATGGCTTTGATAATTTCTTTATGGATTCCTTCTACTTACCTTCGTCGCTCTTCTTTAAAATTCCCGCGGGTGGCGACGGAGGAAATCTGTGAGAAAATATATTGAAAATGCGAAAAAGTTGATTGACTTAAAGTTGCCTTGTCAAAAGCTGGACTTGTGGCTGCAGATGAGCCCGGAGCTCCCTGCCCAGCTTTGTGTTCAACATACCTGTAGCAATATGGCAGCGGGTGTGTGTGCGGATGTGGATGCGTGTGCGGGTGTCCTGGATGCGAGTGGGGGTGTGGGTGCGGCGTCACAGCGGGTATGTCGAAGAAAGTTGATGTTCTTTCATGGCGCACGCCTTTGACATTCACTGCAGAAACGGCAGGTAGGCATAAGGAGCACAAGAAGGCCAAGTCGTCGAGGAAGAAGAGCAAAAATAAGAGGAAGCTTTTTTAATGTGATTTTTAGCAGAATAAGTTAGGCGGCCCGCTCTCTTTGTTAGATAATATTTTTGCATTACAGCTCGCGCCGGGATATCTTTGAGTTGGCAAATGAAGCTTGTCATGTGCACACCACAAGGTGGTTCCAACTACACATACTTACCCATACAATAGTATGAGATAAGGAATAGTGAATAAAATCAAATGATACTGCATTTATAGATAAAAGATTATAAATGAAATTGAATTGATTGCTATCCCACACAGTAGCTCAATACAAAATAAATAAAGAAAAGGCCTTTGCTCAGAAGAGCGTTTGATAAATAAACAGTATAAAAGACTATCTTCGGCATGCCGAAGGTTTTTTATCCATGCAGACTTCTATCTTCTCCGATTCTTCCTTTACTAGAGTCATAGTGAAGAATTGAATTGTATGTTTCGTCTCATTGTTCCTTTGAAACTCAAATTGCAAAATACCTTGAAAAATTACTAAAGTCGTCCGCTTTGTTGTATAATAGGTTCATGAAATATCGGTCCGATCCGGCTTGTTCCAAATTATTTATAGCGTGAAGCAATAAGAAGCATATGAGAAACTCTTTGTAGCTCTATAGACAGACAGACAGACAAGACTAGTTTGAATCCTTTATTGATCCCGATTCAGAATATATTTTTTATAAAATTGGCGATATCGCCAAACTCCTGACCAATATTAATATACCCCTGCAAGGGTATAAAATTAAAAACCTAATAGGTTGTGGACAAGCTTCTGCAGCTCCTATAACCTGGGAACGGATAAAAATAAAGAAATCGCCTCAATAGAATATTGTAAATAAGATTTCGATACTTTCTATTTTGCTTGAACCATAAGTAGTACTAGGTTTATGCATACATAAGAAATAAATTTAAATCACTAAGTACATTCCTTATTTAACAGCCTAACTCATCCATCCGCTCTTCCCCCGCACTCCAACGCTTGTTCTTCTACAGAACTGTTTCTAAACACTTCCATCACTTATTTAATTATGTTCTCCTTAACCCCCCAACCCAAGTAATAAAAAACTTCAGGGTATCATGGATATTATCTTTACAAAATGTGTGTGTGTGTAAAGTGAAAAGTAAATCAAAACAAAATAAATCAAAAGGCTCGGGGCTACAACAGGCAAGGAGAGCAAGAAAGGCGAGGCTCGTGTGCTCCCAAGGCAGAAACTCATAACGGGAGTTAATAAACAGAGAGCGTAAATAGCAAAGGCAAACAAGAAGACGTCGCTGCACTCTGTCGCTCTGTTGCTCGGGCGCTGCATCCGGGCGGACGCGGACGTGGACGCTTACCATTGTACCTTGCGTTCAAGTAACCCTCCGTGGATGTGTCCAGCCCGAATTTGCCAATGGCCGCAGCCGCTGCCGCTGTCGCTGTCGCCGTCGGCGCTGGCGTTGTGTACATGACCAGCTCGTCGGCCAACTGATGGTGATGATGATGATGATGGTGGTGGTGTGCATACCAGGACGATTCGCGGACTAGATCTGCCAAGATAAGTGGTTAGATAAATCTTACATCTGAGGCAGCATGAGCTGGCCAATTCACCGTTGCATAGGGAGGCACCTCCGCCACCTGCACTTGGCGGGGCGGAGCCATTCATGAGAGCAGCTGCAGCCGGTGGGGAGGAGTTGCCGGCCATGGCTAGGCAACAGGGTGGTGACCTTTGACCGTGCATGGGCAGCGGCAACGTGCAAATTGCCTCCATTAGTGTGTGGCTCACGTCCAGTTCGCTGTGACTGAGACATTTCTTGCGTTCGCCATCTGAATGGTCGCAACTGGTGGAGGAGGACGAAGATGACGAGATGTTCTTGCCCACAGCCGGCAGTGTTGAGGTGACACAGGAAACCACCGAATCTGTGGTTATAGTCGAGGTATTTGGCGCCGTGTGATACAATCCATGATGATGATGGTGGGCATGCGAGTGGGCGGCGTGATGGTGATCCAAGTGCGTCAGCGTCTGCTGAAGCTGCTCAAGATGAGTCTTGGACTCGCCGTAGTCTGCCTGTCGAAAGTAAAAAGGAAATGAGTCCAGGCGGCGCAGCAGGAAATTGTTATGAGTTCGTCTTGGTTCGTTTCTCATTCGATTTTGGCAAACGAATTAGCGATTCGAATTTGTTTTTGGGTGGTTGATTTAGCTCTGGTTGGATCTTTAAGCGCCAGCCATAACCAGCCGCTTTTAGTGCAACTTTAAAGCCACCCGCTGAGGGCAAGACCCACTTCCAGGAGGCCAGACAACAGGTTACACTAATGGTTACACAGTGAGAATAAAGGACTAGCAATGTTATTCATTTAAGCAAGTCGACAAACAAAATTGGCAGTTTATTAAGAAAGGTAGCTCATTCAAACAACTTTATAAAACATGATTTTAATAAGGATATGATAACGTTAATATTTTCAGAACGAATTAATAAATAACGTTTGGGTATTGCGTATTTTTTTGGATACAAGGATTATCCACAAGATTTTGGAAGATTTACCCAATTCATATCAAAATAATAAGCGAATGATTTAAAATAACAGTAAGTACAGATTTATTGAATAAGTAATACATATAATACAAATAATTCATGATTTAAAAAAAATAAAAATAAAATATTCCATAGAGCTTGTATAGAACAAATTTATTATTCTGGAAATAAACAAAATATTAGTCCGAGATACCAAACGAGAGCAACAGTCGAGCGGTACGGGACAGTGGAATACCCTTCGACCGTTTTTAAAATGTAAAGAGTCGAGTGTATATGTCGCTCACAAATCAACTTAAAAGATTAAACTTTTTTTTAGCTTTTTTGATAGTTGAGATCTGTGTGGTCATACGGACATCCGGACAGACAGACAGTCATGGCTTAATCGACTCGGCTAGTGATCTTGAACAAGAATATATAGACATTTTGGGGTCTCCCACGCTATTCTGCCTGTTACATACATTTGCACAAAGTTACCAAACCCTTTTTTGACCATTTTCAATGGCGAAGGGTATAAGTAGAGAGACAAAAAAAGTATATATTGATTTAAAAAAAATAACAATACCGATATTATTGATAATTATAAAATCATATTTATATATAAGATAGTGAATGTTGTCTACAACATTTTTATTTAAATAACATAATAATAACGTCTAAGTTATTTCAGCTTTGTTTTATACAGACGTTTTCTCCCGGTGCGCAACTGACAATATACGGGCTGGCGTAGAATTAGAGTAGAAACAAAGTACTCGTCACATTGACATAGTCGACTGTGCGCGATGAAGAAGTTGTGGCAATTAGCTTAACAGCTTCTGCCCAGGTCCGGCCTTGCAGCCGGGTGTCAAGTTGACCTTTGTTATAAGTATGAGAGCGTATGTGGTTTTCTGCGCGCACGTATGCCATTAAGTAATGAGCCATTGTCAACACCAAAGCGAAATTGGCCCAGTCGAGTTCTAACAACACCCGACTGCGATTGCAACTGAGAGCAGCAGCAGCGAAGACAATAGAAACCTGCGGTTTATTGACACTTTTACATTTAATGAGCTCAAATGGAGCTGCCCCAGCTGAGGTCAGTCGAGTTTACGGGTGATGGCCCTTTCCACTCTTGCTCTCTCTCTGACATTTTACTTTCTAGCTCGGTCGGGTGACTGCCAACTGATCTTTGCAAAGGGAAAATCGATTAGTTGCCTGTTTGTTTTCATCGATAATTGTTGGATCCATTGCAAAGGTTGTGGTGCTGCCCAACTTGACACTTTGAAATTGGAACATAGCAAGCGTTGCGCATCGTTGCGTGGGAGAATAGTTTGTACAATAAGTATCACCCTTAATTACACAAAGATTGAGAAAGAGGGCGACAGCAGGGAGAGGGAGAGTAAGACACTTGCTGGAGAGCTTGCAGCATAGCCAGGGCCGTAGTGACGGTCTTAGGTGCAAAATTTCATTTACTTTCTAGCTGAAATACAAGTCGAAAGCTTCAAAATGAAGAAACTTACAAATATTATTATATTAGCAATAGTTTTAAAGAAACGTGTATTTCGGGAACACTAATTCGCTATTAGTAATATTACCAATTTATTTAATCATTTTTGTCTTATTGTACTCTGCAAATAAATATACCTTTCAACCACGATTAGATCGGTATTATAACATTTTATCAGAGGAATAAAATTGTAAGATTGATCCCAAACTATAAATATTCTTGCTTAGTGTCAATATTCAACCATGTTCGACATTTCATCTGTCCGTCCTTTTTTCTATTAGAAAATCTAGGGATTCTATTACTTATTTTATTTTATTTTTATTGATTCATTCGCATTCGACTATCACTCGACTCAAACATAAACATAAAAACATATAATTAAAATGAAATTGAGCTTACAATAAAATAAAATTAAATAAAATAACAAACAAAAAGAAATTAAAAAATAACAAAAACAATTTATTAAACTTTTTATTATCTATTATTCGAAAGGTCATTTGGAAATTATAATACTACGACGTGTGCGAGGTCTTTTCTTTTGGTATCCGGGGCCCTTGTGGCCCACACACTCTGCTAACACCTAACTACGGGCCTGGGCGTCGCGGAAACGCAGAAAGCGGCAAGTTGCTGAGCTGCTAGAAGACGCAGAACGTGCAGCATGCCAACAATTGCAGCTTTCTCTAGCTTCTTCAGCCCAAAAGAGGTTATGTAAATGCGGTACATTAAACTTGAAATGTGGCATTACATCTGCCTTGCAATGCGACAAAAGTTGGCAAAACGTTTCCGCCACTTGCCGCACCTGCTGCTTGTTACCAATTTATAAATTGCAAAAGCTCGCTGCTGCAATTGCGCTTGCCTGGCATTTAATAAGTGCGCGCGGGTGAGCAATTTGTTAAATCAAATTACCGACATTATTTAGCCCATGGGACGGCAGCCAAGCGTTGCCACCCGGCACGATATTAACGCCCGTTTGAAACGGTTCTGCATTTTCGATAATCTTCTGTGCTGGGGGTGGGCACATTGGTTGTAAAGTTAAGTTGACATGGCAATTGCGATTGATCAACTTTGAACTTATTACGGCGCATGCGCAGCCGCCTGCCCGCTGCCGACATTACGAAACAACGCGACGTCGCAGTCAATGTTGACGTTCGCGTTGACGTCGTGTTTGCTTTGCGTTTGCAATGTTACTTTGATCTACTTTGGCAGTCGCTGCGTCGCGGCGGCAGAAGACAATGAATGCTTTTCTTTTTCCTCCACGCTCGTGTGCGTTGTGTGCCTGGCGCTTGTCGTGGAAAACACTTTCACTGCACATGAAGAGCCAGTGACACGACTTCGGCAGTGTCGTCGTGAACTTCTTGTGGGTGTTGCGGCAGCTGTGGCTGCAAATGTGTGTGTACGTATGTATGTGTGTGTGTGTGAATGGAAGCGCGACCGAGCGAGTTTCTCGGTCTCGCATGCGTTGTCGCCGCAGCTGGGAGCTGTGCCCCGGACCAGTGTTGCTTCGTTCGTCTCTGCAACAAGATCACAAGATTCACATGAAACGTACAATTCATATGCTGCGGCTGCTGCTGCTCGGCAATATGCTGCAAGGTGAGTTCCTGCCTGTTGCTCTTGAAGGGATCCTTGTGAACAATTTAAACATTTCATCTTCTTTCTTTACAGCAATTCTGGGGCAACCCTATCAGGCTCCACATCGTTGCTCGAATCGTCTGGAAAACGCACTCGAACATATGCGACGGCGCAGTGCGCAGACCAAAAGCAGCTCTGCCGGCCTGCGGTCGCGCTCTATGTGGCATCAACCGCAGCAGACTCCGTACCAGCTGTACCACAGTTTCTATGGACCGCAAGGCGACGTGGAGGACGATTTCTACAATGTGGGAGGCAGTGAGAATTATGGATACTATGGCAAGCGCATACGTCGGAATGGACGTCCTTATGCCTTCAGCGATGGTGCCAACAGTGCTCTGGAGCTGGAGGAGCTGCTCTCGTCGCACCAGCAGAAGCAACAGCAGCAACAACAACAGCAATATCAATATCGACAGCCCCACAAATTGGCTATATCCCGTGTGGAGGTGGAGGATCTCAAGGTGCGTGTGCCGCCGGCTAAGTCAGCCTCGCGCTGGGTGGAAATCGACAAGTGCAAATTCAGCACAGAGAATTCCACACTAGACACGCGTCTCATCTTCCCCGACTTGACGCTCAGCGGCAGGGTAGTGCTGCAGCCGACGGGCGGACGCTGCAATATGATATTGCGGATGCGGCACGCCGGCATAGAGTTCCGCACGGTACCGTTGGGTCCGTCATCGGCAGCTGGATCCTCGTCGTACGAACAATCGCGTCGACTTGGCGCCGCCTCGGTACGCACTGATTCACACTTCGCCGAGCCGGGATTCATTTCAGTGTTCGCGCACGGTTGCCAAGGACCAAGCGGGATCAGGCTGCGTCAGAATTCCAAGCGCCGTTTTGGCTATGGTGAGGGCCCGGCACCGCCAGTGGAACTAGGTGAACCTCATGTAATTTTGGGCAATGCCGGCAAATACCACAGACCGACAAACTTTGATATACGACTGGAGCATGTGACGCAGCCACAGAGGGATGAGAGCATGGATTTCGGCAGTAACCAAGAGGGATTCACTGGGGATTCAAGCGAATTCTTCGATGTGAATGGCGACAACTTTTATCGGCGCCGGCAAATGGACAAGCGACGTCGCCGCCGCCGGCGTCGTAATGCTTTGCCCACGGATTACGCGGATGAGTTGCATTTCAGTGAGGATATTTTGCATTTTCAGGACGAACAGCTGCAGCAGCTTGTCGAGCCAGATGCACGCGCTTTTGCTGATATTTTTGGAGGAGGAGGCGGCAGCGGTGGAGGAGGTGGCGGTAACCCGGAGGAGCTCGTTGGTGACGCAATGTCCGGCGAGTTGGAGAAGCTGTTCTCGATGGGGGTACGTGGCTTGTTGACGACCTACATGCAGCGAGCACTGCAGCCGGCGATCAAGGAGACTCTCATGGAGAACATGGGCTACACACTGAGTTATGGCTGAGAGACAGAACTTAAACTAATTTAAGACATGTCTGAATGAATTAAAAGCTTTAAGTACTTAACACTGTCACTTCTTTCCATTTAATACTGCAAGGAGTCTTACCAATTTAGCGGTATCCATGTAGTTAACTCTATATCAAATCACACTTGACCGAATAGGACGCACTCGTTAAACTCAGTTTTGCTCTCACTTGCAAAATTTCACTAATAGGATTTCACTTGGCTTTGGTGCATCGATAATTTTAAATTATTAATCAATTCGTGGCACCCATTGGTCATTGGATGATGATCGCCGCATTCCGTGCAACGCTTTTGGAGTACCCGTGGCAACTGTTGGCCTAGCTGAAATTCTAAGGATGCGGCCAACGTGCAACATGATTTATGTCCAGGAATTTGGGGGTTGTTGGGTGTTTGGGATGCTGTAATGAACTGCGCAGTCGCGATACGCCCCCCTGGTTGGCAATTGGTGCACAACTAAGATACGCAGCAACCAATCAGATTTGTTGATTCACTTTAATTCACAACATAAATTACAATTTCAAATGATATTCTACATTTTACTACAATACATTTAAATATAAATATTTGAGTAGGTTCAGAGGTGTTAAGATTTTTTCGATTATCACATACAAAAATACTTCGCTGTTTTATTTAATATTATTTTTATAAATATATATTTCATCTCTATATTCTTACTTCAAATTAAATAAATAAAACTTCATAATTAAATTGAAACTACGCGCTAAACATTTCAATGTGTACACATCAGTTTACAGTTATCGTGCAGCGATGATTTGCAATACTTTGAAAACATCGATATTTACCGTTGTTCGATAAATGTCAAATTGACCACAACAACGACAGGCGGAAAAGCTGTTTAATTCGTAATATTTATTTGAATTTAGTTAATTATTTGGTGCCTTAAGTGAGTCATTGTAGACTCTGGTGATTTTTCTGCTGATTCAAGCCCGCTTTTTCAAATCTTTCGAGCTTTTATTGTGCAACAGACTTCTTGCAACAGTAACAAGTTCATTAACTTTATTGTCCCTGTAATAATGCTACAATTTTTTTTTTTATACAGGTTGCAATTAGGTTGTTGTACACAATTAAAATGGCTATAATATATCTAACAGCGCCCGCCATTTGTAACGTAATTCCTGTGCATTGCCCCATCAATTTGTCCTTCTAGTGCTAATAACGTTAAAATGTTTCATCTGCGGTGTAAATGAACTATCGATAACCTAAATGTGTATCGATAATTGTATTCATCCCTCGTTCCGCACAAAAGAATAAACCTTTAAAACAACAACAAGAGTGCAGTAGAAACTACTGCCGAATATTGTTATTGTTAACTTAATGCTGTCCCCAAAACGTAAAGAAGCAACAACATGGGCATTCTAGAGAAGATTGCGGAGATTGAGCGTGAGATCGCGAGGACGCAAAAGAACAAAGGTGAGCTTCATTGCAAGTGGCAACGAACACCGGCGCAGACAACACGGCGTCACGAATCGCAATGCTGGCAAATAAGTATCGGAATTTAGGGTTAGAATTCACTTGGCATTTTGTTTTGCAGCCACCGAGTATCATTTGGGTCTGTTGAAGGCGAAGCTAGCCAAGTACCGTTCGCAACTGTTGGAACCATCGAAAAAGGGTGAAAAGGGCGAAGGTTTCGATGTGCTGAAGAGCGGCGATGCGCGTGTAGCGCTAATTGGATTCCCCAGTGTGGGCAAATCGACTATGTTGTCTACGCTGACTAAAACCGAATCGGAGGCGGGTGAGTTGCACACTTCATTCATGGTCCTTATTTCCCTAATTGATTGAACATGTTTCGCGTAGCCAACTACGAGTTCACCACGCTGACGTGCATTCCCGGCGTGATTGAGTACCAGGGAGCAAACATACAGTTGCTCGACTTGCCAGGTATTATTGAAGGTGCCGCCCAGGGTAAAGGTCGTGGTCGTCAAGTTATTGCCGTAGCACGCACTGCCGACTTGGTGCTGATGATGCTCGACGCAACCAAGCCGAATGTTCATCGCGAGCTGCTCGAGAGGGAGTTGGAATCGGTCGGCATTCGTCTGAACAAACGCAAACCCAACATCTACTTCAAACAGAAAAAGGGCGGTGGCCTGAGCTTTAACTCCACCTGCGCACTGACGCGCTGCAGCGAGAAAATGGTCCAAATGATTCTTCACTCATTCAAGATCTTTAACGCTGAGGTGTTGTTCCGTGAGGATTGCACAGAGGATGAGTTCATTGATGTGGTCACAGCAAATCGCGTATATCTGCCTTGTTTGTATGTCTATAATAAGATCGATCAGATTTCCATTGAGGAGGTGGATCGGCTGGCGCGGCAGCCACACTCCATTGTAGTCAGCTGTAACATGAAGCTCAATCTGGACTATATGCTCGAGGCACTCTGGGAGGCTCTACAGCTGATTCGAGTGTACACTAAAAAGCCCGGTGCTCCCCCAGACTTCGATGATGGCCTTATTTTGAGAAAGGTATGTGTTAATGTGACTTCGTTTCGTTGCCAATTCTAACATGAGTTCTCTTGCGGCACAGGGCGTCAGTGTGGAGCATGTGTGTCATGCCATTCATCGCACGCTGGCTGCACAATTCAAATACGCCCTGGTCTGGGGCACCTCAACGAAATATTCACCACAACGTGTGGGCATTGCCCATGTCATGGCCGATGAGGATGTCATCCAGGTGGTCAAGAAGTGATTTTACTTGAAGCTGCATTTGTTCAACCTGTGCATGGCGTCAATTCAGTTGAAATATATATTGTAATCTACATTAAAGCTCCTAAGGATCAGCCTAGAAGGCAGATCCCAGAGATTGTCACCAAGAAGACTCCATAGATGGTTTAATAACTTTATTGACATTCCATTTTATAACAATTACAAACTACACTTGGCTAACTCCACTTGGGAGTGATTACCATCTGTCCGTTTTTGTTGCTGCCACATTGCTAGAGTTTGATGTGGCAGAAGCTGCAGCCGCGTAACTCTTGTTTAGTGAACTCATCGCCGAGATATTGGAGAAGGGTGTCGGTCCGCTGCTGATGCGTTGCGGTGCCACCTGCTGCACGGGGGGATTATCGATGCTAGCGAATACGTTAGTGGCGTCACGCAACCTGTAGCGACGCAGATTCAAGTAGTGCTCCTTCTGCTCTTCAACACGCTGGTGCAGCTCGTGCAGACGTCCGGCGAGTGAGATGAACGATTCGTTCAGCTGCCGAAAGCCACGTTTTAGAGCGTCTGGCGAAATACTCTGGGGATTGGCCAGCGCATGCATGTGGCTTTCGGTGAGTATGATTTGCTGGCGGAACGCTATCAGATCCTCCTCGTATTTTGCCACCAGACACTGGAAGTACTGAAAGGGTGCGCTGTTCTCAAACTGCAGCCCAGCCGGCGTATCCTGGGTTCGCTGTGCCATCTCCAACGATTGAATGGCTTTGGCCGTTTCGCTGCGCAGCTTCTTGATTTGTTGATTGTTGGCATCCACCGAATTGGCCACGTTCTGCAGCACCCAACGAAGGTTTGTGATCTCATGACTCACATTACTCAGTTTCGACGTCGAGGTACGTCCAATGTCCGAAGAGATGGTCTTCTGCTGCTTTATGTGAGCCTTGAGAGCATCCACGGTCTTTACAATTTCGTCGGGCACTTGCGTCTCCTTGATCTGCAATTCAAATCATAGTTACGTCTTAAGATGCCTATATATATTCCTCCACTGGACTCACCTTGATGCCATCCTGCTTGTTGTCACCCAGCTTGGGTTGCGTGGCACTCACATCGATGCCGCCCAGGCCAACAAATGTGGGCGGAGCAGTTGTCGCTGCTTGTGTAGTTGTCGTCAGTGGCTTACCAAAGATACCGCCACCGCCTAGAGTGTTTCCCGTAGTCAGGGTATTTGTGCCCAGACGAAGCCCAGCATTCAGGGCCTGCCCCGTTGTCGTGGTGGTCGTGTTAAAATTCAGGCTGGCTGCCGTTGTAGCCTGCGGTTTGTTAAACGAGAACGCACCGACAAGTGAGCCCGGTGCGGCGGACACTGCAGTCGCTCCAAAGGCAGGTGGTGCTGTAGTCGGAGCACTCGTTGCTGGCGTCGAAAAGCTGAACGAAGGTGCCGCGGCAGCGGTTGCTGTGCCTGTGCCGAATGCTGGCGCTGCTGCTGGAGCGCCAAAGGCAGAACCGGTCGTAGCTGCTGCGGCACCAAAAGTCGGCGCTGCTGCGGTTGCACCGAAAGCAGGCGCTGCTCCTAGCGATCCAAAAGTTGGAGCAGCTGATGTGGTGCCAAAAGCAGATGTCGTTGTAGTTGCTCCGAATGCTGGTGCCGTAGAAGTTGCCGCTGGCGCACCAAATGTCGGCGCTGCTGCGGGCGCGCCGAATGCTGGCGCTGCAGCAGGCGCACCAAACGTTGGAGCTGCTGAGGTACTTCCGAATGTCGGTAAGGCTGGTTGAGCAGCTGCGGGCGCTGGTGAGCCAAAACTGAGTGTGGGCGTGGCACTCGCCGCAGCGGGAGCAAAACTGAAGCTGGGCGCAGCCGCACCAACAACTGCTCCAGCTGCGCCGGCCAGAGTTGAGGTGCCCGTTGCAGCACCAAAGGAAGGCGGCGGAGCGGTAGTTGTTCGCGCGCCAAAACTGAAGCCGCCTGTCGCTGGAGCTGCGGCTGCCCCGCCCAGGCCGGCATTTGTTGTTGGTGTGCTGAAGGAAAAGGACATTTCTTAAATATCGTTTTTCTTAATTTTTGAACCGTAATTTTGTGAAATGTGTAGACGCGCAGCTCGAAATTTTGTTTAATGTGCACTTAATTTCACAAGCAACTCGGCTGGCACACTAAATAACTTATCGATAAATATCGCCGATATATCGTTTTAGCTGTTTAGAGCTTTTGTACTAAATAAAATATATATTTAATTGTTAAAATGCAGAAGCTTATTTACTATTAAATAATAAAAAAAACATCAAAAATATTATTTTTAATATTATTATTTTGTGAAAATACGGCGATTACCAACACTGGATTTTAGTTAATCTCACAACCAATTCAATAGTACAATGAATGTACGCCAGAGGCGCCACTCTAAATTTAGATATTTACAGTTATTCCTGCAGTCATATGATCGCAAGTTTTTTGTAGTTTATTGGCACGTTGTTTTAATAATTTGCACTCGAAATATACTAAAAAATGTCGTTGAGAGAAGAGAAATACACAAAGTACATCAAGGATCACAACATATTGTCTCGCCTATTGGAAACCTTGGAAAGACTTGTCGAAGTAAAGCCGCTGCCGAAAGATCCGCTAATGGACATTCTGAGCGCCATCGGCTGCCCCCTCATACCGCAGGCGCAGATGAAGGAGCTGGAACGCAAAGTAACACGAGCCCAGGACGAACTGCGCTACTTGCGTCGCATCCTCATTGATCTAGGCGGCCAGGACGAGCTCTATGACAGCGACACCGATGAAAACGAATATGTGGGGCAGGTAGGCCCAATGGGCGTAGCACCTGAATATACGTCCGATCCGAACATTCACGAAGACTGTGGCACTTTGTTGGCAGAATCGCAGATTTCGCAGTACCATGTCGAAGGATCAGTTACTCTAGAACAGGAACCCAACACTGCACAGGCTGCATACCACGAGGAACAGCCGTGCAGCAGTCGTTCCATGCAATCTTAAAATGTGCTTAAATACATAACTCAACAGCTTACACTGTTCTGCCAGGTATTGAGGACCATTCATGATTTTACACATTTTGTTAAAGAACGCAGGCTCAAATCTCATTGGGCACTTTGTAAACCTATTCTATATTAAGAAAAGCCAATGTTTGAATGCATGGCATATGAAGTAATCTTGCCTATACATAGTTATGTATGTATATTTTAATGAATGCATTTTGAAAACTCATTTGAAAAGTGAATAAAGTCAACGCCAGTTCGTTGTGCATTGTGAAAACAAGCTTGCTTATCTGTATCTTGTCCTTTACCCATGCTATTGGGTAAATTAGAGTATGAATGAACTTTAGTTCATTTGCATTTGTTTCTCGAGAAAGGATTGATTTCGATGTGTGCCTGCTGTGATGCTGTTTGGCCCTGTTTCGCGGGAATTCAATAACCAATACGCAGAACTTGTCGGCGCTTGTTGCTGTCACAGGACCAGCGCCAGCACAAACACAAACACGTCGAAACAAAACAAAACATCAATTCAATTAACTCGCAACATGTCATCTATGTATGTCGACGTCCGTCAGTGGGAGGTGCTGTAGGAGGTGGGCAAATTGCAAATTTCATTTGTGAACCCTTCACTGGCAAATATGAGAGGAACACATGTGGGAGGGAGTGGGTGTGAATGAACCAATCTGTCGCTTGCGTGATGTCTTTTCTTTGCCCACAGGGCTATCACAGACTTCTCATTGTATGCGTTATGCTCACGGAGTGGGGGGTCGCTATTGAACTTATGCCTCACTCATGAGGATCTCAACATGACGCAATGTCACACGGTTGCACTTTGTGTACGATTCTGAAGCCAAGCTTATGATATCCACTATTCCTTGTGATATTCTCATTTCTGTTTGGTATTTTTGATGTTTATACTGTTTCAGGCAGTGTACACATAATTATTGGCCAGAAGTTGGCTACGCACTTAGGAGACATCTCTGTCCTTATAAAGAATATACATATAATACATACATATATTCTTAGTCAGCATCAACAGGAGAGCTGAACTTACCATATTCGTCTGTCTGTTGCACCGGAAATTAGTCTCACAGTTTCATGGCAAACTTGGCACGTATGCCTCATATTACTGCACGCTGTAAATAGCTCGGAGCGACCCGGATTGGACCAATATTTCGTACAGCTGCCATACCAGCTATCGGACGATTTTGTTACCTTTAAAGGTACCCAAATGTACGAATATATGTTTGTACATTTGTACTTTTTATATGGTTATGAAATTTTATGAAAATCGGACCAATAAAACATATATTATAGTTGCCGTAGGAAAAATTTGCCGAAATGGAAAGTCATTAAAAATAATTCTATGTATATTTTTACCATTTAATAATAAAAGTCGAATTAATAGTCAGTTTGTATTAATCGTATTTATAGTATTTCATTGGGATGAATTATCAGTAGAAAGAAAGATTTGCATAATAAAATTATTTATGCACATCGATTTGTATTATTATAGCTAATGAATAATTTAATAAAATTAAGTTCTATGCGTTGTATATGTTATATTAAATATTCGACTTGTCGACTAGCCTTTCTTCCCGGTTTTGTATGTTATTATCACTTCCAATATTAAGTTACACTATTTTTTCCATACTATGTAAACATTAAAATTTTACAACCTCGGTTATTTTATTGGAAATGCTCTAAAAAAAGGATATCTCTTGTAAATATTTGCTTTATTTACATTTTATTTAGCGTGTTTTACAGTTAATAGCACAGCTTATACAGTAGGAGAGCAAAAAATATAGAACATGTCTGACTAATAGCTTTCAACTATTTATTTATTTGCCGTTACACGATAAATCCATCTAATCCGCTGTGGGCGTCAAGGCGTGTCAGGCGACAGCTGTCAGTCGCTTATGTGAATAAACAAACTGCCCGTCAAGTTGACACAGAATGTGCATAAACATTTGCAATGAAAACAAAACAAGTTTTTCCAGGGCATCCTTTAACAAACCAATGCTGTCGGTCTGAAATTGAAATGAAGCGGCTGCATTTAATTGCAGTAGTTGTGCGTTTTTTATGTTTTTTTTTTACGCAGCGGAAATTGCCGTTTAACGGCAAATTGTGGCTAGAACAAAAAACTGCTGGCACGATAATTGATTGAAATAAAATGCCGTCGCATTGGTTTTTCCTAATTCCTGATACATCTTTGCATGTGTGGCTGTTGTGCGTGCGAGTGTGTACGTATGTATGTGCACATACTTTTTTTTGGCGAATGTAGCAGAGCTGAGCTGAGTCGCAGTCGCCGTAGGCCGCATACATTGGGCGCTTAATCTGTGCGCGTGCCGGAGCGCGCTGGCTGCCAGGAAATCTGCTTTGCCTTTGCCTGTCAGTCTGGCGTAGCGTAAAACTTTAACCACGTAAAATACGAGCCCGCTGGGCAGCAGTAGCAGTAGCAGCAGCGGCAGCCGCAACACAGCCATGGAAAAGCAGGCAAAAAAAGCGAACGAGCTGCAAACGAACAGCAGTCGAAATGCATATAAAAGCAACGGGCTGTAATCCAATCGCGAGTCGAATAGGTTGCCAGACCGCCACGAATTCCAGATGAGCTGCAGTGCATCTACGCTTCTAGTTGGCGAATGCGATGCGGTTGCCAGTGTCATGCCAGAAATCTGAGGAAGCTAGGCGAAGTAACATACGAACTTAATTTAAAGCCGTTCATTAAGTTTTCTCTCATTCATCCTTTTGTTTTTAATAGTTTGCCTATTTTCAGTTTTTAAGTGTTGCCATTTATTGCAACTATAGAAATATCGATAACATCCGGCGCTTAAGTCAACGTTGGGGTATTCCTGGGTTATTAATGTCTTTCATTTCGTACTTTTTCGATAGCTTATTAAGAAACTGGCATCTCTTGCAACTATTAATCTAAATATCGATAAAAGCTAGCGGATAGGTTAGGGTAAGCACCGGTTGTATTTTGTTCGGTTTTCATTGAATTTAATTATTTCTTGCCATCTTTTTTGTGATTTTGAATTTTGTTTGTTTTTTCGTTTTATTTGTAATTGATTTACTGCTCGGTTGTGCGATGGACAGTTCTGCTTTACTATCACTTTTGAATACACTCATATGCATATTCGTATTCGTTGCAGCGCCTTTTGCGTGCAACATTGAAAGCGCCCCGTTGGCCCCACGCCGCGTTACATCCGGAAATGGCAAAGCAACTGCAACAAAAATGAAAATTAAGAAGAATAAAAAATGTTGAAGGCCAAAAAACAAAATGGCTGCGGGCAGGGCAGGGCAGCGCCAAGCTCATCCTCTCAGCAGGCAAAGGGATGGAGCCACACTCAGCAGCGCTTCAATTTCATGTCGAGTAAATTTTAATTTACAGCTCTTTTGTGACCGCAGGTTCGGCCAACATGAGAGCCCCGAAACTTTTTCTCTTTCCTCTTGCCCTTTTTTTTTTGTATCCTGCAGAGATATACGTATTTTTTTGTTGGTTCGTTTTTGGTCTATTTGGCTGTTTGGCTTGTTGGTCGACTGATATATCCGACTCGACTGCAGGTCGTTTGCCGTTTGGGCGCGACCCGTTTGCCATTAGTTTTAATGACCGCAAGAGCGGACGAACGGACCAGGGCTAATTGCAGCTGCTGCCCATCTCAAACTATGCTTCATTAGCGTTCCGCCCCAGCTCCGAAAACTCTATTAGCCAAATGAGGGAAAATCGCGAAAAGTTGAACGCGTAAAGTGTCGGCGAAACGTGCTGAGGCCAAATAATGTCAAATTTATTGCACTACAATTAAAATCCAATTAAATCGCGTGAATTGCATAAACAAAAGAGAGGCGTGCCAAAGGCGCAGAGAGTCAGGGAAACTTTCAGAACGGCTCAAGGGAAATTTATTCGGTTCGGCAGATGCTGAGCAAATTGCAGCACGATTTTGACCCGAATACATCAATGTCGACAAAACGTAGCTGCCAAAGTCCACGCACGAATGTATGTAGATAGAGGCACACGTACAACACGCACACACTGGTGCAAAAAGAAACTAAGCGCATTTTATCATCTATTGTCATTTTTCATTTTGCGAGCAGGCAGCATCGACAACAACAAAAAAGGGTTAACAATTTTTATGTGTCAACAAGAATAATTTGTGTCGCCAACACGAACACCAAAACAAACAGCAAAAGGGGACGAGACGAGATGAGACAAGGCGAAAAACTTTGCAAAGATGACGAAACAAAAAGTGCAAAAGCGTCGTAAACAAAGGCAGGCAGCATATTAATAATGAAAGCAGGACAACGACACGCGGGCAGCAACAACAACAACAACAACAACAGTAGCAGTATAGCAACAAGAGGGCGACTAGCTGATACAAATGAACAAACAACACGGCGAACTGCCAGAAACACGTCCAAGACAACAACAACAACAACAGCAAAATCAACAACAAGAGGATGAACTATGTATGTGCCGAGGAATCAACAAGCAGCGAAGAAATTAATACCGGCCGTGTGTGCGACACACACACACACACTCACACAAGCACACATACACTTGCATTCACCAAGTTACACCTGCCATGCCTCCCGCCCACGTCAGCGACGTGCAATGCTGGGAAAAGCGTGTGCTACGTGTACGTGCCATAATCCTTTTGCCGTGCAAGATTCTCCCTTTGTTCAACTTGGGCGCTGCGCTTTAGGCACGAATTTTTCACAATTGCAAAGTTTTCCAAAAAGATTTTTCTTTTATTTGCCAGCATTAGTGTTTGGTGTTGTTTCTTTCTCATAAAGTTCACTATGGAATCCAAGCTGCTTTTTCTTTGAAGAAAGTTCAGTTTTGTAGTAGATTGTTTAATTTGCGAAATCATTTTTTTTAAGTTTAAATATATTGAATGAAATTTGTTGTTTGTAGTATAAAAGTATGCAACATGTGCAGATATTCAATTCATCAATCATCGACAATTCGTTTATACATGTAAAAAACTCTTGTTAATCGATAACAACTGACATTCAAATGATAGTTTTATTGGGTTGGCAGCACATATTTGGTGGTGGGAGTAAAGACTATAGTTTATAGTCTATCGATAGCTATCGAGAATTATTTTGTAATTTGTTGTAGAGATTACTTTCAATTTTCTTCATTCCAATGACTAAAATAACAATTGTTATTGACCTCATTAACAGCTACATAAATTTCTTGAGACTTAAAAATAAATTCTTGAAAGTGTTCTGAAGCCAAAAAGCAGTAAATTTGCATCTCTGGTCATGCCAAAGTCTCAACTAAACTACTCAAAACTGACCTTTAAAAAGCGCACACCGCCTTCTCAGCCCCCTTAAGATGGTTCGTTGCATTTCAACAACGAGATGGAACAGCACTTCCCAAAATACTCTTGGCTATTAATGCTCTTACGAGGGTCGTTTGATAAGTCCGTGACTTTTTGTATTTGCCGCGCACCTGCTCTAAATACAACACTGCTCCTGTCAGCAGTAATCGATTAACAGCTGACTGTAAAATTTTGAGAAAGCTGCGTTTTTTGGTTTGCGTTTTATAGGCATTGAAAGCAGACGATCTCGTGAATTTTAACGAAAATGGAAAAAAGTGAATTTCGTGTCAGCATGGCAAAATTTCATAAATTGGGCTACGAACTGCTACCCCATCCAGCATATTCTCCAGATTTAGCCCCCTGTGACTATTTTTTGTTTCCAAACATGAAGAAATGGCTCGGCGGTAAGAGATTCGGGTCATCACAGAAACAAACGACTATTTTGAGGGCCTTGAGAAAACCTATTATTTGGAAGGAATAAAAAAATTGGAAAAACGCTGGACTAAATGTATAGAGCTAAAAGGAGATTATGTTGAGAAATAAAACGCTTCTTTGACGAAAAAAATATATTTTATTCAAAAAGTCACGGACTTATCAAACGACCCTCGTATACTTGGCCGCCTTTTGCCATTAACAATAAGGAAATGAGTTGAGCGGATATTTAAACAGTTTAAGAGCTTTCGATTGGACGCTAAAGAAATTTAGTGCACATACATTTTGCAATATATAAATGGAAAATTGAAAATAATTTTTAATTCATTTATCAACTTGTTTTATTCATTAGAAATGTTTCCAATAAACTGGAAAGTGAAAGTTTAGTCACATAAAGCTTAACATCTAAGCCGCTTAACATTTGATAGAGCTTTAGTGTTTACGGATGAGAAATAGTAAACTTAAATTAATTATTTAAAATACCTTAAGTTAGTTAATTTTTTAATATTTGTCAAACGAACTTAATCATTGTAGTTTCTCCAGCATTCGAAATTCTTCCACATATTACCCACAAAGTTGCCAATCACTAGCATATTACGCATACGCCGCGTGTCGCATAGTTGCTAAAATTGCGTAATGATGACAACGGCAATTTTTAGCAGACAGTGAGAAGAAACTTTTTAATTGCAAAGCCCGCTGGGAAAAGGCCGCGATAGGGCGGGAGAAGTAGAATTGGCAGATAGCCGCGACTAGGACCCCTAGGGGCATTAGCGGTACAGGCCTCTAATTATTTTGTAAATGCGGCCGCCCGCAACGCTGCGCTTCATTAAAATTGAAAAAATAAACCAAGAATAAAGCGCAGAAAAACGGGCAGTTTTTACTGCTTCAGCGGCAGCCGCTGCGTCTGACGGATGACTTAATCACCCAGAAAAGCGCCACACAAATCAACAAGCAAACAACGCCGCCAAAGCGCTTGTCACAGAAGTTTAACGAGGCTCCAAAGGCTCCAAAACGGACATCGACATGGGCAGACGCACCAAAACCACTCGAAATTAATGGACCAAATCAAACGAGCAAAAAGCAGTCGCATCCCAGCTTGACCAGCTTGCCCAGCTCCGACTCCAGCCACAGCACTGGCTACTGTTTTCGCCACGATTCCAGTTGCAGCTTCAATTTGGGTTGGTTAATAATGACAAGATTTGTGTGTGCTGCATACGTAATTAACTGGGAGTGTAGGCGTCATGGTAGCGGGGCGTGTCCAGACTGAAATTTTGAAACGCTGGCATTCATTAATTTTGCACTGGACGAACGAGACGAGCGACGCGTTCGTTCCGAGTTGGGTTTTAATTAAAGCCGAGCACAAATTGCAAAAATATTAACTTCCGTCGCAGCCATAAAAGCAAAATACAAGCAACAGCAAAATAGTACGGAGGGGTCGAAGGGAAGATACTGTGTACTGAAAGTAGCAGTAGAAGTGGAAGAAAGAAGTACTAATACTACAGCAATATTAGAAGGGGAAATAAAATTAGTTGTTGTCATTGAAGTTACAGTAAGTCGTATTAATGGTATGAAAAGCCTAAGAAGTAGTTGTAGCAGTTGAAATAGTAATTGATATAGTAGTAGAAATAGCAGCAGTAATTAATTATTAGTTACCTAAATTAAAAAGTAAAAGTAACATTAGAAGTAACTGTCATTTTAGAACTATGGTAAAGTGGGCACCAAAATATTTGTAAGGCTGTGGTATATTGCACAAAACCATACAAGCTCAAACATTAAACATTTTATAATTGCAGTAAAAAAGCTGTTTAATTAGAGATTCCACTTGAAACGTAGACTAGGAACAATATAGCAGTGGCAGTAGTAGTAATAATTATGTATTTGTTGTCTTATATAGTAATTAATTTAATAGTGAAATGAAGTCTGATACCTTTAAGCAAATTACACTTTTTATAGGGTATTTATGTTTCTTTTGTTTGCAGATCCAACTTAAGCACTTTAAATTTATGCCTTTTTTTTGTTGGCTTTAATTAAGCAAACGGAGTGGCGGAAATTACCTAACCAAGCAGCGAAGGGAAAGTACACCACACACCACCACATACAAATACACACGCACACACATGCAGCTGCATATGGGAGTCATGCAAATGTGTGTGATGTTCGCCCCGGACACAGAACCTTCTCCATAGGCAACTCCCTTTCTCGCATTGTCCAGCGAATTGTTGTCGGGCCACACACAAAACTCGTTGAATTCGCATAAAATGTAATAATAATTTCTCTGAACGCGTTCTCACTGCGCGTTTTAGGTCAAAAGTTGTTGTAACGGAAACAGCTGTTTCCGCAGCAGTCTCTGACCCCGCTGCATCATGCTGGCAGTGCCACAGCCGCGCCGTCCGGCCCCGCCTTCTGTCGGGCTGCCGCTTCAGCAATTTACTATTCATTTGAATTTTAGCTGCCGACTTTTGTGCTGTTTGCCACCGCACGACCATAAAATGCAAAAGATTATGAAAAGTGCCGTCGCTGCGGCTGGCATTGCCGCTGCCACTGCCGCTGGCACTTGCAGTTCCGAAGTCAAAGCCGCAGCCGCAGTGACTGCCACTTCCTTGGCAAGCACAAAAGTAGTTCTGCCACACAATAATCATAATAATAATAATGCAATAACGCCTGCTGCCACATGCAACAAATTTTCGGCAAGTAGCGAGGGGAACTTGTATAACAACTTGGAAGTATTCATTGGTTAGTAATAGAAATTGCATTAAGCTGCCGTTCTTTCCTACTTATTTATAGCATTTATACCCCAATCAATGAACGAGTAATCCAATATTTAGCAACTGTAGAAAATTTAGAGTTTTTTCCTGTTGAAATCGATATGAAGGTGAAAAGGTAACGAGATTTGCACAACCCTTTTTTGCCCTTTTCTTTGCATTCATTCAACTACCTCCACTGTCTGCTTATCTCGTCTTTCACCCAACTGGATGTTTTTTTCCTTGTTATCGTGAAATTCTTCTTTTATGCACAACATAAGCTGCATTTATGTATGTGCAGTGATTAGGGGTAACTTATAATAGAGAAAAAATTAGTTATTTATTACGAGTTAAACAGAATAAAGGGGCTTATGTTCTTATTATACATGATTATTTTATTTGACAGTTTATATATTATTTCTTTAACAATGCCAAGGCATCGGAAGAATTTTAAGTTCCGCCTGAAAGTATGCTCAAATTTTGTAAAATTAATATCCAATAGTGCAAATCAAATATTGCACTACTTATTTTAATAGAAAATGCATACAAACGAAAATGAAAATTACATTAAATGTGCATGTTTAAGCCTGAAATAATACTTGTGATCCCTGCGGAGTATCCCTTTCTTGTAGCTTACGACCGTCGTTCTTAGCCAAATTCACTTTCCTGACAGTTTCATAAACAGTTTTCGACCTCATTCAAAGCTGCTTTGCTGTTCGTGCTGCATATGCTTGAAGCTGTCTGTGGATTTATTCTATTAAGAGTACTTAAGAGTGGATGACCCAAAGGATTTGGTTTTAAGCAATTTATCGCTGCGTACTCGTATTTATGCATGTGCTGCCTGCCAAGTAAAACTAAAAGTTGGCAAACTCTCTCTCGCCTGTTTCCATTCTATTTATGAGCAGTGTGCAATGTGTGCAGTGCACAGCATTAGTTTAAAGAAAATATAAAATACATGTATGTACACTTTGCGTATATAAACGATACAGCACTCTCAAAGTGGCAAACTTTGCTCGTTGTAAGCTCGTGAGCATCCGTTTCAACTTCAACTCTTAGCTGTCGTTCGCAGTGTGTTTGCTGTAGGTGTTTGCTCTGTTGTTGTCGTTGTGGTTGTTGTAAGTATGGCTGGGAGAAGTTTGAAGTCACGTGGCTGCCATAACATATAACATATCGAATTAAGGCCGACTAATGGGAATTAAGAAACTCTAACGAGCGTGACAAATGCAAATGCAGAAGGCACCCAGGCAACCGAGGCAATCGCATATTCTGTCTGTCTGTCTGTCTGTCTTTCTATCTGTCCCATCGGTCCTTGCAACACTTTGCCGAGCATATTTATTGCATTAAGCTAGCTAACTTATCAGACGTGCAATAAACATCAATTTGTAATCGATATGTGCTTGATAAATGTTCGTATGCAGTAAAAGTTTTTATGAATTTCATGTATAATTTATTGTTTGTAATTTGAAATGTTGGGAAAATTAACAATGCCTGACGAAGACTCAACTCACTTGTAAAGATAGAATAATATAAAGTGCTAGTACAATATATGTTACAAAGTTCATGTATAGTCTTAAATATCCCAGAAAGAGTATAAGCGAAACACATATGGCGAGCTTTAGAGTGAGCTCTTGTTGTTGCTGAGTTTGTATTTTCTACGTTGGAAATTAAAACATAAAATCAACACAATTTCTGCTGCTTTTTTAGCAGACATCTAAAGCTGTTTATCTTGTAAAATTCATACAATGATATATGAGAGTGAAAAATTTGTTAATTTTCAACCAAAGTCAGTAACACTTCTAAATGAGCTTGCTGATAAACATTATGTAAACATATGTATTCTGTGTAATGTGTTTCATAATTTTTTAAGGGTGTTAAATATTCTGCTTTACAAAAAACACATATATATTTCTTATTTCACATGCATGTTCAACATTTTTGGTAATTAAAATCGGTTTTAACATTTTCCAACTTGACACCATTTGCGGCAAGGGCAAAGTTTGGATTTCCCTTTATTAAATTTCAATGCTTGGTCGCAAATTACTCTGCAGCTAAGTGAAGCTCGTGAGGCTTTCCCAATTTTCCACATGCCAATTTTTCGGGGGAACTCCGCCACCTAAGCCCCGAGGGAAGAACAAAAAGTGTGTGTGAGTACCGTGGCCGGGAACGGGATATACATACACAGCAGTTACAAGTGCTTGAAATTACATTTTCCACATTAATAAAATGAAATGAAAATAAAAATAAAAACTGAACTGCTGTCGCTGCTACTGCTGCTATTGCCGCTGTTGCACGAACTATGCAAATGCACCGCGTGCAGCGCAGCAGATAAAACAGAGCACTGGAGACACACACACACTCACACTCATGTGTGTGTGTGCTATGGTTTTTCATGTTTTTCTTTTCGGCAACCCCTCGAGTGTGGCTGCTTTACAGTGAGCTTGGCTGCCATTGGGGTTGGGTTTGGGATTCGTGGGAACCTCGAGAGGTGGGTTGGGGGTTCTACTAAAGTTGCCAGTAGAGTCGCACATAATGTGCAGCAGCTGTTGCCGCCAGTGCCAAAAGTCACAATAAATTTTTGCATTAGTTGGGAGCACATCTGCTGTGAGGGGCCTGCGAACTCAGCCAGCGTTTTGTGAATAACCAAAAAGACATTGAATAAATAAATTGCGGATCGTGCGAATAGAGCGATGCGTGAACCACTCAATGCATGTTGAATGTTGAAGCATTTTAAAGTATCAGCTTCCATTGGCAGAGTAGAATGGGGGACAGCAGCAGAACAAAGTGATGAAGAAGCAGAAGCAGCAGCAAATACAGTTGCAGGGAGAAGAGTGGGAAAGCCGGAAAATCAGCTGCAGGCTATTTGGCCTGTTTTAATAAGAAAATTAATTAGTTGCTAATTTCCTTTTCACTGGGTACGTCGTAACCGGCAAAAAGCAGATGGAAGAGGAGTCGAGGTAAAAGGCAGCACGAAGAAGATAGAAAAAAATCTGTAAATTGAATTCATTGAGTGCTCGAAGCCAATTTGCAAAGCCATCTATACATACATAGAGTCAGGGAAAAAGGAGTGCTTATGGATAATATCTAATGAAATTTTAAAGTTATTCAGTAGCAAGAATTTACCGTATTTCTTGTGGTATTTGCTTTATTTTCGAGTTTACTTTCTCATCCCATACAATACTTTACAATTTCTTTTAAAAAGGTAAATGGAATTTTCTTTTAGCTTAATCACAAGCTGAGATTATTGTAAATGTCACCTTTTTTCAGGTAAAGCTGCCCCAATGGCCACGTTGCTTTTTATTGTGCAATTGCCAGTCGTATGATATGGCAAGCATTATTATAATCCTTAAATCATTGCGAACTTTCAGCTGCTTCCCCAGCGAACTAGGCACAGCTCTTTTGTCAGCTCATGCTATGACTACTGTTCCCCACAGGGTTTCATGTTTTATGGCAGAGCTGGGAAACTGGGTAGCATTTCTTGCTGTAGTTACTCAAGCTTTTTATTGTTGTTTCAAGTGTTGCCCGATGTTGTTGTTGCTACTGTTGTTGGTCTACAGATAACTACGTGCTAAGAAATGTGTAACAAACTACACACACTGTAGATACGGGCACAAATACAGATACAAATGCCCAGATACGAGAGTACGAACCCTTACCCCAACCCGCACCAGCAAACCGAGCCCCAAATCCGAGGCAGACAATGCCAGGCGCCCACGTCTCCATGGACACATTCTAATAAAAAGGGAAGCATTGAGAACGCCATTTTGTGTTGCCATTTTTGTGCTGTGTGCTGTGTCCTGACTGTCCGCCCGCCCGCCAGTCGACTGTCTGCCTGCATGCCTGTCTGCCAGTGATGCGAAATATTTCATTCAAGTGTTGCAAACCGTTCGACAAAACGAAACGAAACCAAAGTCGAGCATTAAATCGAGCATTGAGTGAGTTTTCAGTCAGTGAAGCTCAAATAATGTCATTTGGGGCATGCGAAGCATTGCTCAACACTGATTCCAAAAGAATGCCGATTTTTCCTACTCTTTTTCCGTTTGCCTGTTTTAGGCTTTTCTGGTCTGGCCGACAGTCGAGTTATAAATGCCGCACTACTTGAATGAATCTCATGGGCGTAATAGTTTTCAAATGGCTTTTATCTAGCTTCGTTGGTCTCGTTTCAAGTGCCTGCATACAAGAGCTGCTCCTCGTTTCCCCCCTCTATCCTCTCTCTCTGGCCATAAATTTGTAAGTGTATGTGTGTGTGTGTAGGGAAGCAACAAATTGCTATTATATGCAATTTGCGGAACAAAACGGAAAACACGCGCATTTCGCATCGAGAGTTCGGGATGCTCGGGCGAAGCGCATTCATCACATTCCTGGCATTGCTTCAGCTTGTGCTACAGCTTTAGTTTCAGATGCCGCGGCTGTCTGAGCTTGAGCTACTGACAGGCAAGGTAACTGCAGCCAACCAGGTGTCAATTACACCAGACAACAAAGCTACGCGAGACAAGTAAATTTAAATGTTTGATTCAATTTAAAGGCAATGCCAATATCTTTCGAAAAATTACAGTAACGAAATAAGAAATACCTGAAATGCCAGTTTTCAGTTTTATTTTCGTATTTCAGTTGCGATATTTGATTCAATTTGGAGGCAGAGGTAAGGCATTTAGGAAAGGAATATTAAAGAAATAAGCATAATTGAGTATACAAGCTTCCACTGTTTTGTTCTGTTGCTGTATGAAATTGAGCGTGCCAATAGATTCGGTAGGCAATTAAAGTATGGTTTCTAGAGTTTGAATATTCTTTAGTACTAAAAAAATTACTTGAGCCTTGATTACCTCTCTTTACAGTATATAACCTAAACTAGACTCACTTAACAATTCTCAGCTTATCGTATGCATAATTTAAACATAAATTAATAAATGCTTTAATACTCTTTTCATTGTATCCCACCTCATCAACTCTAATCAAGTAGTATAATAATGTGAAAGATATAAATACCTAACCTTACCTTACCTTACCTAACCTAACTTAACCTAACCTTATTTTACCCAACGTAATTTAACTTAACGTAACGTAACGTAATATCGTAAGGTAGCAAGATGTAATAATGTGTGGGAACGTAACGTAACGTAACCTATGCAATTACATAAGGTAATTCAACCTAACCTTTCTTGCTTAACGTAACCAACCAACTAACCTTATCTAACCCAACCTTATGTTACGTAAAGTTGCGAAATCTTCATTAACCTAAACAAAACTCACCTTATTTTAGCGTTTCCATCCTTATTTAACCTAAGATAATATAACATAAACTAACCTAGTGTTAACCTCAAATTACATTGCTTAATCGATACTAATCCAATTCAACCTAAGTTAAGTTAACCTAAGCCACTCTTTGATTAGTATTACAATTTGTATAAAGTGTTGAGTTTTAAATATTACGAAAACTATTTCGTATTCCTGGCAGCACAGTGTTGTGTCGCCCGTTTGACGCACATTTGAGCCGAGTAACGGGTGCAGTCGCTTGGAGAGTAATTCCTAAACGTTATAAAATACTCGCATCCTAATTGTTGTACGGTAACTGAGATGAAACAATTTTGGTGGCCAGTGAACAGGAATTTGTTGTTGTTGTTGTCATTGTGTCTGTGAAGCAGCTTAAGCGAAATTCTCTGGCATACTTTGTGTGGATCAGAATGCTTGCATTCACGTGGCGTATACGTAACGCGGAGCAGCGTTTAATTGCCTGCGACGCAGCCGTGTCGTATTAGTCGAGCGAACGAACTAAATTAGGCAAGCCAACGTGACGTACACGTAATCAGAAATGATGAGGCTTAGTCGCTGTTTTGCTCTGCAGCTTTGTCCTTTATCGCGTCTGCTTAAATTAAGCAGATTTAATTTGGATTAATGTGCGCTCGCCCAGTGGGCTAAAGGCCTGCTCGACTCGGCCTTCGATTTTGCCGCTAAAGTCTGTACATTTTTTTATAGCTCACGCCAATCAAGCCGTAAGCCATGAAAATGGATTTATCGCCACGACTCTTGAACTGTCCATTGACGTGAAGTCTGTCCTTGCGCTGTATAAACAAATCAACTTTTTTTTTCTCCTTTTCCTGTTTCCAGTCAATTAGCTGTATAAAAAATGCATGCAACTAATCAGAGCAAATTCAGAACAGAGGGTCGGGGGAGGAGAACTGAATGGGAGGTTCAATACCCCGGCACGAGTGAAGGGTCGGACAAATTGATTCCTTTGAAAATGGGTTATTGATTTCAATTTGTATTTGCTTTCGCTGAGTAGTTGCAGTGCACTGCGAGGAATGTGTCGGAAGAGGGGATAATGAGGCGAAGCATTAAGTGTGTTTATCTTATCTTATCTTACTCGTGCACTATATATCTTGCGGCTGTCATAGCAATCTGTCTCTCATCTGTCTCTTTTTTCAAAGTGTACTCAAGCACACATACAGACGTAGCGACTTCAATAGCTCGCAGTTATGTACTCTGTCTCTACTCTCTCTTCCTTCGGCCTCCTCACCGTCTACACCTGCCTCCCTTATGCCCTTTCGTCACTCAGCTCTCTGCCTGACACATTGCAATTTAATTTGTGTGCTAATGTTGTGCCTGACAAGTGAAATCCCGGCCGAGTTGAATCTTGGCCATGTTATTTATATACAATTTTTGCGACATCTTCTTTTCTTTTAGCTTCTTTCTCCTCCACGTCTTCTTCTTCGGCTCTTTATAAATAACTGAGACGAGTATTAGCAATTTTAATGCACTCGGCCTTATGGCACATTCGACTACGCGTATGTATTAAATGCTAATTTCGCACACGGTGCACGCCCCAAGCCTTATAACCGAGTTAAGTAAGTAGGTTAGCGGATCCAAAGGGACGCGCACCAGGTCGACACACTCATCCCCATTTGTTTTTTTTTTCCAGCACAGGCTCAGCGTCCACACACTACATGACATTTACAAGTTATTATTATGCAAAGGACACGCGTTGCCGGCGACTCCTGCCGTTATCCTGTTGCAAAATCTGCTGCGACGGTGTTGGTAAATTTGCATTTATTCATGGCATAAATAAAGCATAGAGCGAAATACGTTGCCCAAAAAAGGGAATCGAAAAGAAGAGCACTATAAGCCACTGGCGAGAGTGCTAGACTACTAGATATCCTGTATGATAAGCTTAATAACTTACTATATATAGGTGAACTTCTTAGGGTCAGTCGTAGGTCAGTGAGTTGGAGTTCTAAAGCTTCTATGATTGATACGCAGCAGTTAACAATATATGCCTAATCATGTATAATTCCCTTATAATCGTCTACTTTTCATGCAGGGTACATTAAATCCTCTATATGTTTCGTACTTTTCTCTTTTTTTCCATTATCCAACGGAAATGCTGTCATGACAATGCGGTAGGCGGAGCACCTCTGGGTGTTTTGACTGCATTTCTCTCGGGTGGGGATTTCGTTGGGCACGTCACAATTTCGCTCGATGCATTTTATTTCTGTAAATTATTTGGCAATGCTCAACACCTGCCAGCGGCTGCCGCAAAGCTGATGCAAACGTTGTTTACCCCAAAAACAAGTGCAAAGCAATTACATGTCGTATTTAACATCTGGTTTTACTAACATTCAGGCTCTCGTATCGCTGTCAGTTGCGGTTTCGCCAGCACATCTGGCACCACAGTCGGTTGATTCGAACGTTGAGTGGTTTCGCGCTGTGGCTGCGTTTCTGATTTGCCATCATACAGTTACATAAAATGTGATGCCCGAATCGAAAATGAGGCCAATGATAAGTTATTAAAGGGAACCTGGATTAGAACTACGGGATTAGAATTAACTATATAATAGTGAGCATAAATCCAGTCAGGCAATGAAAGCCTTGAAGCCTTAATTAACTTAAACACCCACAACATAACCTCAACTTATTTATTCCCTAACAAATACCATAATTAGCATAACCTCAATTTTGAAATAAGCTTCAATATTTTGCCAGCCACTTAACTATGGAAAAACCCCAGTGGAAAGCTTAAAGCTAAGGCATTTCATTTACCATGCCTACCCCCATCGCCAGGAGTTAACAACCTAACCTCAAAACCTAAGCTCACATAACCTCGAAACATAAGCCAATCTAACCGCAAGGCATAATACCGCATAATATTGAATTAGAAATGCGTAAAATTAGCCCAAATATTTAGTCGACATGCGACGATGGCAGTAGCAGCGGCAGCAGCAACTCCCCCAGGGCAGGTGAAGGGAAGCCAGTTAAAAGTATTGGTGGGGAAGGTGATGAATAGCAGAAGTGGGTATTCAAGTGCGGGAGGCTCATAGTCTTTACCACAGGCTGGTCTTAACCTTTGTCATCAAATAAAATGAACTTTAAGAATATATAAGAAAATGCTTGTGAATTTTTGCTTGACTTTAATTCTTGTTCTTGGCAGGGATCTTGTGCTGGGTGTTAATGTTTTTGCGTGTGTGTAAAGTGTGTGTATCGCCTTTGCATGGTTATTGTATGTTAACGTCACACCCACCTATCGTTGGCTCGCAGACTCGCTAAGATATGCATATAAAGCACATATGGCATATGGCGATTGCCATAAGGCAAACAGGTGGGGTAGTTTTCCTTTCAGAGCAGGGGGAAAGAGAGAAAGAAATGGGGAAGCAGAGAAGCCAAAAACGATGTTGCCAACCATTAATTTAACCGAGCTTTAAGTGCGCTGTCCAGCAGCCAATCCAAAATTCATTCAACTGTTTGGTCTTCTGTCTTTTCCGAGATTCAAGAAGGGAAATAAAGGCACGCAGAAAAAAAGAGAGACAGAGGCAAAAACAGAGAGAGAGAGAGAGAGAGAGGGAGAGAGAGAGAGAGGAGAGATACAGCGCAAGAGGTGAGTGAGGAAAGGGTAAAGAGAGTGAGAGAGAGAGCGAAGGGAAATCCATGCTGGCTTTTGTATTGCGTATTCCATTTCCATTAGCGCTTTAATATTTAATGACTGCTGCTTATCGCACATAATTGAATCCAGTTGCCTTGCCTTTTCGCTCATTATATTATTATCTTTTGTTTGTAATATCCGCAATATTGTTAAGCTGCCGGCGTTTGCCATGCCATTTTTATGAAGCCTTATTATTTGGTTTTTGCGGCTGTTAAATAATGCAGGCGCTTGCCTGCTGCTGCTCATCCTTAATGGGCATCTCTCTCGCACTCACACTCTCTCACTCTCTCACATCTTTGCCATACATAATTCTCAATCAAATGTTGGCCGTGGTCGACACATACTCACACACATGTCCCACAACAGAAAGCGCTTGTAATGTGCGGCACGAAACATGATTTTCTTTATGCGCCCCATTGGCGGCTTTTCCCTTTCCCGTTATTTCCTCTGCTTGCTCCCCCTTGGGCATCTTCTCAGGAGCCGTAAATAAGAGTTAGGTAGAATTTTGGTTTTTTTTTTTTGGTTGGCTCGCCTTTTGAATTCGCTTTGGTCTCAGCACAAAATTTAATTAATGTGTTTACTTCGTGTTTTCGCATATTCATGTTACCAAAATTGTTTGGGCCACAGTCAAAATCAAAGCCAGCAGCCAGGGCAGCCAGGGCTGCGGGCTACGTGTGCATGTGTGGCACGTTTTGATCATTAGCCCGTAGGTGTTATAAATACCCGTTAAACTGCGTTAATATGCATGGCAATGAGAGAGCAGACTCACCTACACACACACACACACACACTCGCCAAGACATTATGTAGATGTTAAGCATAATTTATGGGAGCAGGAGAGCCGCGCAGGACATTCAGTCGTTGGTCAAGTGCAAGAACTCAAGGACAGGATTTCCTTATTAATGCAATTTTAACACACGTCGTGCAGCCCTGACGGCGACTGACGACGTCGACAGACAGCGACTGACGGTGAATGACGTTGATTGGCCGCCATAATAGCTCAACTAGGACAGCCCAATTCACCATAGAACAAAAGCGTTTTGTTGCTTGGCAAATTTTCCAATGCGAACTAAAAATACTTGTCGACGACCGTATTATGACTCAATAAATGTTGTACACAAATTGTGAGAAGTGTCTTCAGGTAAGAGGGCACCAAAGTTTGAGACTCGTATAGACTTTCAATATTCTCTAAAAGAGTCTAAGCAGTAAATCTTCTGCTGTTGACCAAAAAATAATAAGTTTGAATATTCTAGTTACTGCAGAAATCTTAAGTTTTTTAAAAAGGTTTTCACAGCATTCTAGTTAAAACTCAGAATTTTACTAAGCATGTATTTATTCGTCAATCGATTCAATTCTCCATTCAATTTTTGAGTGTTCATAGTCACTTTTTATTATTGAACTCCTCTTATAGAGTTACAGATCGACTAAGTAGTTGCAAGCACTATCTAGGTTGTCGTATTTGCGGTTGACAGGCGAACGTTTTGTTTACTTTATTGTGCTTCTTTTATTGTCCGACTTGTTTTGATTTTCATTTGACAGTCGACGCGCCCAGGCGTCGTATACGTAATCTGCCAGCGCTCGAATGTATGCTATGCTTTTTCTTCTTGTTGCTTTTCTTGTGGTTCTTCACCGACGCTTTCGCTGTTGTTGTTGGTGTTGACTTAATCAAAATGCCAGATGCTACACGTGGCATAGATTTCGCTTTAGTTTTTGGCCCATAAAGCGCACACGTGCATAGACTAAACGTGAGTGAGATAGCTACAACAAGCAGCAAGGTGGAATAGTGAGACAGAGACCTTGCGAAAGAAGAAGAGCGATAAAGAGTAAGTGGGACGGAAGCAGCTTTGAAAGGTTGAAAGGCAACTTGAATGTTTAGCATTTTCTAGCAATTTGCATAAATTTGTAGTTTAACCCGAGTTTGCCAGTTCCCAAATTCCCAAATACCCCAATTCCCAAATTCCCGGCATTCTTTTCTCTACTTCTTTGCTGTGAAACTACGTTTTATCTCACATTTTCCCATTCGACGGCAATTAATGATACCCACTTACGATATTTCGTAGACATAAAGTAATGTTTTACGACTTTTAATGAAATTATGCAACTTATTTGCCAGTTGACAGCTCAATTTATGAGCTCAATCCCCACTCCATGGCTGCACTGACCCCTCACCGTTGTGATTTTCCTTCAGCTACCGCCTACTGCCTGCCTGCCTGTCTACATGTTCACAGTTGCGCTGCTGTGCACAGCTGGCGTCATAAATAAGCAGAGGCCATGCAATTATGCGCTTGAGCTGTCATTGCAGTTGCCCGTTGGTGTGAAAATTGCATATTGGCATAAATTAATCAGCCAACAACATCCAGCCAGCCAGCCAGCCACCGCCAGCTGTTGGCCCTGATTGGCCCAATTGGCCAGCAACTCGTGTTGCCAACTGACTGACTGCGCCTTGGGGCCAGTGTGTGCCCAGCTGAGGGCTTAATACGCTTAACTATGCAACATGTAGTGTATATTGTATATGCGTATATCGATTACTCTGGCCAAGCCCTCGAGATTCGTTATTAAAGATTTAGATTTAATTTAAAATGGATTAAATGCTCGGCTAACTGCAGCTGCTAACTATATCTTAAATTTTAAATAAGTCAGCTTTTAGTTATAATTGCTGACCAATTAACTTAATTGGGGCATGACCAAAAAACTTTCTACGCTCGAACGGCAAGAAAAACAGTGCCCCAGGGTACGGTGCAAACGTACCTTAATTGCTTTGACCTTATGTCGCTTTAGTTTATATCGCTTTTTCATGGAGATATATTATTTATGGTTTGATTTTAGTTCAATTTGCTTAATCAATATCGATAAAATATTTTTAACAGGCATGAGGAGGCGTCTCTGACCCCTCAAAGTATATACATACTTCGGAAGCATCAAAGGCCGAGCCGATATTGCCATGTCTGTCAGTCTGTTCGTCAGTATGAAAATCTCGATCACAGAAACTTATTATTTCGAAATTATAAAGGTCTCAAAATATTCTCAATGGACTGTATTGCAAATTCTATATTCATATATGTGATATCAGTGATATCACTTCTAGATTTTAGATCATATTGCCTAAAAGAAGACAGACGATTGCGAATTTTTATGTTCCATAATATTTTTCCTTATCTAAGGTTTGCAACTTCCATTCTGGTTATGAAACTATGACACTCGGCCTGCCCTTAATTTGTGCTTGGTATAAAAGGTAGACAGACACAAGAACACTTCAGTCACATTCGGTTGCTTGTTTTGTCCTCTGCTGGGTGCCCTTTGGTGTCGCTTTGTGCACTTGTGGCTTCGGTATAATTGATTTGCTTTAAAGCTGAGATGAACTTGATGCGATGGCCAAGCAAAAGAGAGAAAAAAAAGAAAATTGGTCGAAAAACTGCAAAAAACTGGAAAGTTTGCCTAACAGCTGAAAGGAAAACTGCAGACAATTAAGCCGACGCCAAGGCAAGTGAGAATTGCAGAATTGGAGAATTGCAGCATTAACAAGCCGCAGAGGAACGGGGGGGGGTAGACGAGGGGAACTGCAGCAATTACTTACTGGCAATCCGGTCGGGGCCGGCACGGAGACTTAGCCAAGTCTCGACTCTTTGCGGCAGCAGCTGCAGCGGCGTGAAAGTGAAATACTTTCGCCAAGGACTTTCATTGTTGCGGTTCGTACGCTTTTTGCCGTTAGTTGCCTTCGTTTGTTTCGTCGAACGATTGGCGAAAGACAGGCACAAAAGCGAAAGCAATTGTGTCAAGCATTTGCTCTTGCAAAAAATGTTTCCCCTCTTTGGAATTTTCTTGTTTTCCGCAAAAAAAAAAGAAAACGCACGAACAATCCGCCTCGATTTGCGAGGTAAATTCGTTTAAAGCTGTTACTTTAATCGCATTATTAGAGCTGTTTTAAATTCTTTTAAGTACCTTTTTGACACAATGCGCGGAATTGAGCCGCAAATTAACATTTTAAAGTGGCGCCAGCAAAGTTGCATGCAACAAGGAAACAGTCCGCGCGCAGCAAAAGCGCAACAATAAAAGTCACTTAAAAATGTGTGAGAAATTAATTGCGATTGTGACCAAATTGGATAACCGCAAATATATTCTCGTAATGGCCTGGCGCTTCACAACAACCGGAGGCAGAATAAACGCGAGCGCGTTTCACTGGCATTTTTAAACGCGTTGTACACGTGTCACGCACAGCAAAGCGAAGGGGAAGCAACAGAAGAGAATGGTTTAATATGGACAAAAAAAACAGTTCATACAAAGATAGAGAGAAGAGAAAATACAATTGTTAAGATCTTGCTCTGGAAGTAAACTTGGTCCGACCTCGAATATTAAAGTGTTTGGAAGACCTTTTAGTTGGGTTTATTATACCCTTGCAGTGGGTATATTCATTTTGGCCAGGAGTTTGCAACGCACCTTAGGAAACATATCTGACCCCATAGGGTATATATATATGTATGTTGTCAATCAGCAAAACTTCTCAGTGACAATCAATGTGAGACATAATATTGAATACCATATTGAATATTGGTATACCTCTCATTCTTCACCGTTAAAAATAATTAGTATTTGAACGGTCGCAGGATATAAAAACATTTGGCATGCCGAAAGTAGATTTGGTTCTTATTTTCTTATTTTTTATTCCTCGTTGCCCACACGCACGGAATCCAGTGTTAGAAGAGTAGTATAAAAAGCGCGCAATATTACATACAAATTTCTTACGCCAAAATTAGTACATTTTAAAGAAAGGTTGCCAGATTGGTAATAATGCAAAAAATACTGAACAGATTATTAATATCGTACACATTATCATTCGACTCTGCTGCTTAGATATTAATAAATAAGGTATAGTGAAGAAAGAGATTATGCATTTTTATAGAACTGTATATAGCAAAGTAGTGGAGAAAATACAAATACAAACATAGTTTATCTAATACTTTCGTATTTGTTTAAATTTAAGAAATACAAAATATAAACAACGAATGCAACACATCCAATTTGCACACAAGAGACACACCACGGGAAATTGCCAGAGATTTACTTACGTCTTGAAATTTGTTTACCTAAAAGACTTAGAAGCAATTTTCGTTTAGGAATCAGATTTAAGCGATTGCATGCGCTACGAGCAGATGGGCGTGGATGGGAGAGGTGGCAAGGGCGATGCATAAGTCTTACGTTGCCGCCAAGTCAAGTTGTCGAGTCGAGTTGTGTCTACCAGGCGCCCACCGAGCAATCACTCAAAGTTGTCCGCATTTGCATAAACACTTCTAATCCGAATGCCCAGCAGACTGCAGCAGTTGCTTCAGTGGTGCTTCAAGCGCTTCGAGCTACTTACAGTCAATTGCCCCCGCTAAAGTGACAACGTTACGTCGCAATGCTCCGCCCGTGCTGTCCGAGCTGCCTCAGCTGACGCCCCCGTCAGGCGCAATCCCAAGTCCAATCTCAAGCTCAAGCCCAAGAACAAGCGGAGCCCAATCCCAGTCCAGAACCAACACGTCAACATCACCACTTGACAAGAGACGCCGCCAACCAATTGATGTTGCTCGGGCGGTGGCTGTCAGGTTGCCTGGTTGCTGTTGGCGGTGGAAAGGCACAAGTGGTGGGGGGGGCCTGGAGCTTTCCTATTCCTTTTGTAGCACTCAGCTACGATTACATCAAACAAATGTTGCGCCAGCGGATCACGCACAGAGTCGACAAGTCTGTGTGCTTGTCAAGGTCCTGTTACTGTGCCATAAAATGCTCTAGCGGATCCTGCAGCCACACCGCTTAGGGCGTCAGTCAAAAGTGTCACTCGCCAGGCATCACAGCTCCAAGCACCACTACTTTTCCTCCCAGCTGCTGCTCTTTTCAGCAATAAAAATGACTGAGCCAGGGTATCAGCTTATTGCGAGCGCACAGAAGCGACCCCACAAAGCGCTTTTTCATGGGTATTCATCAAAGCTAATGCCTTAAGTTCTTGCTGCATTTAATAGCAGATAGAATTTAATTGTAACATATTATGTAGTTTACACAGGGTATTCTAAGTAATTGGGCATTCAAATAAATTGTTTAGTATGCAATTTAAAAGAGATTTTCACTATGATTAGTTGACTCAATACCATCAAGTCTAACTTATTCTTATGTGTGTGACTATAGGGTATTTGTATTGTTCAAGAGCTTTAAGTCAGCCAAATAAAAGTTTTCTATTCACAGTGTTCCTCAGCATTTTATAGTAGTAGTGGTAGTTTTCTCTTGAAATTCACCCCTAAAAATGCACTTTATAAAAACTACAAATTTCCCCCAGTTGTTGTTCAGTTTTTTTGCGGAATAGCGGTACATTCGCCCTCGATTAAAAGTTTGTCGTGTCAAAATAAAATAAAAAAAAAACTCTGATTAACTTTACCAAACTGCAAACCGTATAAATTGCAAAGTTAATACACTACGGCGTTGGGCGCATTCTCTGCGGAATTGAATTGGTGATGTTTATTGAAAGCTTGTTTTAAAAAAAAGTGGGAGAATGAAAATTGATGTAAATAATGAACCGATGGATCACCCTAAACTTATTTTCAATTCCTTTTACTAAATAATATATGAGTTTTTATTATTATAAATCAGACATACTATATTAGGGTAGCTCCTCTTCGCTGAGTCATTATTTTGTTTGGCTTTTTTCAATTTACCTTAAATTTTTTTAGTCTTGTTCTGCCTTCTTAAAGTTTTGCATTATAATTCTAGTTAGTACTCGGGAATTCGCGCAGTTCTATAGAAATTACAAAATACTCTTGGAACATTTTTAGCTTTCTCTCTCTTGCTTTCATTCTCTATCCTTCTCGCTGGTGCACATTGCATAAATTCGAGCTGAAGCATTGCACTTACTTGACACATTTTGTTTGGCTGACGATGCCAGTTCCCAACTCCCATTTCCATGTACCCCCTTACGCAATTCCCCGATCTACCGTTCCAGTTTTGTGTGACAACTTTGTCGCTGTTGTTGTTGTTGTTGTTGTTGCTGCTGTTCATTTGCAAAAGAACTTTTGTCTCTGGCACAACAATTTACCGTTAAGAGCTCAACATTGTAACACTGGTTTTTCACTTTTCACTAAGTACCGGGCTTGTGTTACACATAAAAATGCAGCCGCAACGGGGGGTGGGGTCGGCGAGGGTTCGGGGAATTAAGGGGTTGACGGGGGCTTGACTTTAAGCAATCTGCAGAAGTTTTGCAGCGCACAAAGTTTGTCACTCCGTCAAAGAAATGCTAACGGTAACTCCGTGTCTATGTAATGCATTCGCCTTGTAATCCTCTCCATCCACATTCAACCAGGTGTGCCACATAGGGAGGGGAGTAGCTTGGGTATCCTGGGTACCCTGCGTACCCTGCGTTAGCTGGATATCGTGTCAACACAAGTTTTGCATTTTGCAATGTGTTTTCTTTTGTTTCTCTCTTTCGCACTCTCTCGCAGCGTCTCTCAATCCTCTTTCTGCACCTCGCACGTCCTTTAAGTAGTTAAATTAGTTTTCATAGTTTGGCGCCATTTGCAACCTCATCCCCTACCCTCCTCGCGCTTGGTTCCTCTTCCCCTTTGCCTGCAATCCTTTCAGGCTGCGTGTAAATGAATTCTTTTTTCGCTTCTAGTTTATAAACTCGCCGCTGGGGGCGCTTTTGTTGTGCAAAAGTTTTGGCATTTTATGTTGGCTGATTTTATTAAAATTTACAACCAGCCACAGTTGCAATTTAGCAGCAGGCAACGGCGCAGAGCGCATAGTTCGTGCAACGGCAGGCAGTGCACGAATCTTATGTAATAGTTCCACTTTAGAATGGCTAAGCGAGCAGTGCAAGTTTTAGGACTGTTCTCAAAATATGCCTATAACTATGTCCACTTGGGCAAGAACTAATTCTCTTTGTTAAGGTTGCCAAAGTTGAGGTATGCTGCACACCAAGAATCCTCCCTTTACTGGGATGCATACGCAGTTAGATGACACCATGCAAAGAACAATCGAATCGAAAAAAGGAAGAAAAAGGGGAATATAAAACGCCAAATCAAATCAATAATTAATACTTTAATTTTTATTTATTTTTATTTATTTAATTAAAGTCAACTAAATGCAGTCGACTGAATTGACAAAAGAACAATTAATAAGTGAAAAATTTATAAAAAATTTAAGCATAAAGTATATATAAAGGTTTCAAAAGATCTAAGATTATTTTAATTTTATTAAATTTAATTTTAATTTAATTTAAACATGGATAGACAAAGATATAACCGTTCCAACATTTGGTGCAAAGAATTGGGGAAAACCCAGAAAAATCCAATCAGATCAGATCAAATTAAGGGATCAATTAAGGGCTTGCTTCTTTTATTACTTATGTCCCCTTCTACTCATTCTATAGCTAAGTTCAACTTTTACTTCTGCTCATGTAGTGTATTTATCAAAAAGATAGATCGATATTTTGAACAATCGAGAGCAACAGTCGAGCGGCACGAGACAGTGGAATACCCTTCGACCTTTTTTAAAATGAAAAGAGTGGTGTGTACATGTCGCTCACAAATCAATTTAAAAGATTAAACTATTGATTTGCGGGGGCGGTGGGCGTGGCACCCAACATTTGAAATAAACTTGATCTGCGCCTAGTAAACAAAAACCTTCAGCCGAATATGGTGTCTCTAGCTTTTATAATAGCTGAGATCAGTGTGTTCATCTGGTCATCCGGACATCCGGACAGACAAACAAGGCTTAATCGACTCGGCTGGATCCGGAGCAAGAATATATATACTTTGTCTCCCACGCCTCCTTCTGCCTGTTACATACATTTGCACAAAGTTAGTATACCCTTTTTTGACCATTTTCAATGGTCGAAGGGTATAAAAATTGAATTATAAATTTTTGGATTCGAAAAATAAAGGTAAAGAAAGCTTAAAACTAAACTAACAGTTAGACTGACACATGGAAATAAAAACACTACCAATTCAACAGAACTTCATTAAATAATCAATAAGAATACATTGCAAATGTAAGTATTCATCCCTTTCCATTCATATTCAGTGAACATTGAGTACGTATGTAAAATGTGAAAATTGTCCATGCTCGCTGCGATTTCCTTCGCGCTAATAAAAACTCAACGAACAGAAAACTTTCACTCGTTCGCTTTCAGTGCTCGATGCAAAACAGTTATTCATATGCGACGACGAGCAGACAGAACTAATACGCGCGCACACACAAATAAATCACAGACAGACACAGGGAAGTGGTAGAGAGTGAAGTAAGGGGGACGGCGGGGGCGTGTGCACGACAGACAACGCTGTTGCAATTGCATTTGCGCATTTCCGGTCAGCGCACGGATGTTCCGGTGATCAATTTTCAAATGCGCTGTGTCAGTTCGGTTGGTCAGTTGCTGCAGTGTTGTCCAGTTTGGGATTCGCTCGCTGCTCGCTGGAGGAAGTGCCCGGGTTAGAAGAAGGAGGAATGCAGCTGGAGCGACGAGGGTGCTGGAGGAAGTGGGGAGCAATAGAAAACGTAATCGACCTGTCCGCTCGCCCATCCACTTGGATTCGTTATGTGGCCTTTTTGCAAAATTGAATACAAATTCACAGTTTTTGCATATTTGGCTACAGTTACACTGCTCCGGCTTAAGCTTAAACACACAGACACACACACACGCGCAGACACACACATTTGCACACTCACTTAGTTGTGGTTTTATTTTGTGAATTTAAAGCACAATTTTTTCCGTGTTTCTTTCGTTTTCCTTGGGTGCAATTCGTGTGTGCGCAGTGTGGATAACAATTTTCGGGTTCTGCAATTTGTAGTTGACCCCCTCGCTCCTTCTGTGAGATCGGGGTCTGACCACAACCAAAACCAAGCAAACCGCAGACATTAGAGCGCAGCGTCAGCTTGAAAAATTGATACATCAGCGTTGTGTGTTAGTTTTGTGGCTGGGAAAAAATACCCAGCTGGAAAGCATCACAAATATAAACAATTTCTCTGTCGCATTGAATATTTTTGCAACTAATTTCGAGTGTCATAGACAATATCCAAACTGGTGTATGGTGTAGACGGCGCCTGTCTCAACAGGATGTTCAAGTTGTCGCTTTAAGCGAGCAATTTCTGGCAATTTCCGCACTCGGTCTGTCGACAGTTTCTCGTCGAACTTAGTTCGAGTCGTCTCAATTAATGAGATTAATTAGCAGCTAATCAAATTTGCAACTACAAGTTGCCGGCTGCCATTGATGTGCGTGCAGGCCCCTTCCCCCCCGAGGACCATTCCAGCATATCCACCTTCCTGTCGAAAAGTTGCCAAGTAGCAGCTGGTGGTGTCTGTCTGTCTGCCCTGTCCGTAGCAAGGCTGTCTGTCAATGTCGTGATGCCTGCAAATTGCTTGACGCAATCTAATTAACTTTCATTTGGTTAGCTACTTTCAGCTGCTTTTAGCTTGTTTTTAGCAATTCACCCCCGGCAAACCGCTGTCCAGAAAGTGAGAGAGTGTGAGAGAGTTTTCACAAAAGGTGTTCGCTCTCGCGTCCAATTTGCCCCACACAAATTGCAATTTGCTACCAAAATTGAAACTGGAACTGCAACGCTGCCCCGCACTGTGGCTGATTAGTTGCGTGGTGCCTCGAGCTACCGCACTTGGCGTTAACTTGGTCGAGATAATCTCAACTACGACTGCTTACTAACTTATTTATAGCCAAACAACGTCTCAAGTCCGACAGCTTGCTGGTTCAGTTTGAGCGCGAGTCCGACTTCAAGTAATGGAAAATTATGTCGGAGCGAGTGTTAGACACAGCCATCAACAGACAGACGGACTTTGGCTTATGTTGTCCTCGTGTTGAACTCATGTTTGCCCAATGGGTTTTTTAGCTGTCTGATTTGTCAAGTTTTTTAATAGAAAACCCAGCGTTTTCCTTGTCGATTTTCAGTTTACAGCATCTGACAGCTGCACTTGGGAAATGCTCTATGGCGATTGGCGAATGGCCATGGGATTTCAGCTCAACTTTCAGCTCAGCAACTTTTTCTGTTACTCTTATAAAGGGTCCTGCAAACATGTGAGACCTTATGCTTTTATTTGGTGTTGATTATTAAGAGGAATAGTTTTGAAACCTAATGTATTAAAAAATATAATTATTTTGAAAGTTTTAACAATAATAATGCAAGGGTACTTTAATCTGTCCTTGCACAAATAATAATATTGTGAATAATTTCTGAATGACATCTTTATAATAGTAAATAAAGACCCTTAAGTAAGTGTTATCTTCATGCATGAGTGTTCTGCTTACATCCAATAACCTTTCTACAATCGTTAGTGTATATGAACTTCATTCCAAGCAATTCAACTTGTTCTGTGCTGTTTGCTGTTGTTTTAAGCTGCTGTTCAATTGCTTGAAAGTTGCGGCAAACTTGATTCAGCCAGCTGACAGCTGATGTTAGGGGGAATGTTGCCTGGCAGCAGCATTAATTGCTTATGTCGGTGTAAATGGAAACTTTCAATGGCCAATTCAATACAGACACAAACATATTCACACACACGTGTGAATACGCACACACACGTACAACAAAGCACTCAGTTCGAGTTGTGTAATTTTCATAATTATGTCAATTAATATGTGAATTAATTAAGCTGAATCATTGTGCTGTTGTCGGTCGAGCAGATCGCATTGTTCACATGTTACGAGTTAATTAGTATTTTGATGTATATATACACAACATTGTGATAACAGTTCACATTGGTTTAATTGGATGCGCAGCACAGACTGATGTCACATTAAATCAGAACAGAGAGTGAGGGTAAAGAAAGCTGGTGAGTCTTTAAATGACGAACGCTTTTTACACAGCAAAACGCTGACAATTCAATTAAAATTCAGCAGTTGGGAGAATGCAAAAAAAATTGAGAGCTGCAATTTCGCAGCGTTGTCATCGAAGGCAGTCCTCCTCCCCGTACAATTCACCAACCCCCGCCCGAAAGAAAAACGAGGAAAACTCATACAAAACCGAAATTAAAACCAGCCACAGCAGTGGAAAAAAAAATCGTGAGGTCGAGAGGGGCGTTTCTGCAGTTGGCGAAAAAAGTACACACAATGCAAATATGTACGCCAATGTAAATCGGCAACAGCACCTTCCCCCTCTATCTTCGCTGCATTCCCTCACTCATTTCTCGTCATCATTCGATGTTCGTGTGCTTCACTTGACAATGAAATGGCACAAAAAACGATAGACAAGGCGAAAAAGTTGGCCTGTGGGTGTAGGATGGTGTTGGGTGGGGACGACTTAAAACTGGTAAAGTTTATGCGGCCAAGTTTACGATGAACGAAATGGAAATGCTCTAAAGCAGGAAAATCGCTTAGTATGGATTAATGGAAAAATAATGATTCGTTGAAAGGAAACAAGAGACCCATAAAGCTTCTTTAGTTATTGTTGAACCAAACACATACATACGCACATGCAGAGTAAGAAAGAACGACAACAAACAAACGATTTAATTCCCATTTTCAAATTAAATAAATTTTAAAACTGCAGCACAAAAGTAGGCAACATTGTTTTTCAATTCGTACAATACTTTCAGTGAATTGTACCTTCTGTATTAATGTACTTTTTATCAACATTTCGTGTTATTGATAGTTTTAATTATATACATATATGTATATTGTTGTATTTTTTATATGTACCACGCGATACAACATTTTCAATTTAAATCAACGCAGCGCTCGCAAATAAAAACAAAAGTCGATTCGTTCATCGACGCTGCATCGGGTTTTTGAGCTGCCTTTTTGCATCATTGAGCAGCGCATATTTCCCATATCCAAGTAAACGAGTGTATATTTTTATTGCCCTGGCATAAATTAAATTGTGCATCCGCCAATCTGTATGTCCGTGTGTGCGTCTGCGTGTGTGTGCATGTTGAAAAATCAGAGCGGGAAAATATTAAAAGACAGCCAGCGATGCGTTGAAGAGTTCTGTAAACATCATGCGAAAAGGGCAAACGGGTGATGGGGCATACGCTGTGTATGATCGATATGTTGAAGTCAAAACGAATAAAGACCTATCTGCGAGTATACTCATATACATATATATAAATATACAAATATTGATGGAAGCAACTGCAAGTGAAGTCTCATTAGTGAGGACTGCAGCGATGAAGGGTAAGCAAAGATTGTATAAATAATATGAAATCTCCACGGAAGGACACACAGAGTGGGAGAATGTGAAGAGAATGTAGAGCTAAACTTCAACTTGTTTAATGCTACATTTTGTAGCTAATTGACAGTCCGAGGAGATTTCCAGTTCTATTAGAAGCTATAATTAGTTTTCTTTAGGTACAAAAACTGCTGCATTCAATTTATAACACAGAAATATAGCTCGTTTGCTACGGCAGCCCGCTCGACTACCTCGTGGCAATTTTTCTTTGCACCTGCGGCGCAATTTCCCGCACTTTGGCGCATTTTTTCGTTGTCTCTCTGGCCAGGCCAGGCCAGGAACCTTATCATTTATCAGAGTTCTTGAAGAAGATCAAAAGCAAAATGCCAGCAAGCCATCAAAAGAAAGCAAGCAGGCAGTCCAGAAGGAGTGGGTGTGTGGCAAATTTAATAGAAAAACTGGAGTAAAGCACGATTAAAAAGAAGCAGCAGCAGCTGACTGAATGCTTAAAGCGCACTTTGTTATGTGGGCGGTGCGGGCGAGTGGGCCGTTGCCAGTTAGGAGGTTCGATGGCTTTGACTGTCATGCCATTTGCTGGAAATGAAACTAATTTTCTTGATTGTGGCGAGCATCGACAGTTGATATAGATTATATATATATGTGTGTGTGTGTGTTTGAGAATAAATGGAGAGAAATAAGCTGAAGCTTTGTCTCCTTGAAAATTGGCACTGCAAGTGTCTTTGAAGTAAAAATATTGACGAAATACCCGTACACTGATCATGGTATTCAATCTTCTTAAGGCGAATAAGAATATAAGTGATAGAGTACAAAAAATTTGATATCACATAAAAATAAATTGAAGAACTTAATTAGTTTTTTGCTTGATTAACATTTGCTTTCAATTAGTTGCCGAACTATGCTGACAGAATGCAATTGGAAAATCCGCTTTGTCTTCTGTCATTTCTCAATTTTCTTTTTCCCACCTGGCTTCCTTTATCAAATGCCCGCATAACTTGACTGCTCTCGCTGGCAATACGTTTTCATTTTATGACATTTTATTATACCAATTAGACGGACTTCTTTCGACCCGGCATTGTTCTCATTCTTCATTGCATTCTCATTCCCACTCTACGCTTAGTGAGTGCTTTGTTCTCTTTTGGGCTTCGCTCTCTTTCTCTCTTCCTCTGCTGATTCCGTTTTCACACCTATTTTACCTGCTGACTGCTCGGAATTTACGGCTCTCGATTGTTGCTCAACATTTATTCATACGCAGCTGGAGTGGAACCCAAGCCAGCAGGGTGAGAGGGTGACGGACGATGGGAATGGAAGCTGGAATAGTTGCAGCGTGCTTGGGCTTCCCCGGGCTGCTTCCCGGCGAGCACTTCACTTGTAGCACATTTTTCATAAGTGCAACACTTGCCGCCAGTTGTTGTTGTTGTTCATGCCATGTTGTTGTCGCACGGCACATAAATGACATTTACATTTTGAGTACATAATGTTGTTGTCGTCGTTTTTGCCTACTCTGCGTGCGAATAGCTCCAGGTGATAATTGCACACGGCTACGAGTACACAACAACAACAACAACAAGAGCAACAACAACTGTGACATGCACAACAACAAGGGTAGCAACATCAGGCACTTCAATTGCAACTGCTGCCGTTGAGAATTCTGCCAACTAACAACTTCCGGCACTTGTTGGCCAAAGTTGCATTTTATGGCTTTAGTTTTTCACAATGAGAACAGTCGGTAACTGAGAACAGTTTCGTTCTTTCACTGGGTTGACTTAAAGCCGACATTCTGCCTAAGCTGTCTATCAATGGAATTGACCACAGCCCACTGCGGTGAGCTTAACAATCCAATTGACTTAGACAGGCAATAAATTGAACGTTCACATAATCCCAAATGCTCGTGGCTGGTGTGGGTGAGGCCACTGCTGCCAAAGCCTACATCAAAGGTGAGACCAGTGAATCTGCTGAGCAGTCTGTGTTGCTCAAGCTCATCGTGCCGGCTTTAAAAGGTCAATAAAATCCGTAGCCAGACTCGTAGGCCCATTGAAGATGAGGCCAGTTCATGGCACAAGCAGGTAAGCTATTATAAAATTTTAGTGATCTACGAGATATGCGTTTTTATTTAAGAATTAAATGTAGCAGAAAAGTTAAAGCGAAATTGCACTTTTTTGTCATTTATTATGCACTAATATTGAACTTACTAGCTGTATTAGTAATATTGAAAAGTCGCTGCATTAGTTAAACCATACTTTAGAATGACATCATTTAGAACACTGATACCTGCTCTTTATTGTAAGTAACATTTTAGTTTAAATCGCTTTTCAATAATCTATCAAGATATATTATATTTCTTGAGTAAATGTTAGACTGACTAAACCAATTAATTTTATGCAAAATTCAAGTTGCAAGGACTAAACTAATGAGCGCTGTACACATGCAAATAAACTGATATCATTGTAAAGTTGTTCATTAATTAAAGGAAAATGTGTAAGATATTTGAAACTATCCATTTGCGTTTGTCGAGAGCACACAAAGCTTGCACCTTGAGAAGAGATCCATTACTTCATGTTTGTGTAATTATTGATTCTAAAAGTTGCTGGCATTTGGGTATCATTTACCATGCAGTTGAATGTGGCTTTACTTAGTTGTTTAAATTTAAATCTTGAGATGAGAAAGTTCCTTTAATTCAAAGCCAAATGCAAAGGTTTAGTTCAAAGAGAACGATATAAAAACCGAGCAGAGTATGCAAATCAATTTTTTTTTCTTTTTTTTAAGCTTCCCAATACGAACTGAAAATCAAGACTTCATACATTTATTTTATGTAATTTGAAAAAATTTATAGAGATATAAGAAAAGTAAATGAAAACTCGTAGAACATAGAAAATACTAAATTTGCCAATATATTTTGTACTTATAGAACCGCACAGAAAATAAAAATATGGAGATAGAGAGAGAAAGAGAGAAAGAAAAGGGGGAGCGGGAGAGAGATCGAGAAAATGGGAAAGCGAGAAGGGAGAGAGAAATGCAATGTTTTTCATTGAGGTCAATTGTGTAAAGATATAAGTTAGCACAAGTCATTTGCAGTTATGCCTTAACTGATTTCTGGTTATTGGGCTATCATACTATTTTCATCTAAAGTTAAAGTATAATCTGCAGAAATGCAGTTTTATTTTTTCTTTTTCTCGTTTGTGCTTGTGAAAAGGTATTTGCAAGCGATAGTTAGATGTGTGCCCGTCCCGTCTGTCCCTCAGCGAACTGTGCCTCAAAGCTGTATTACTAATTGCTTTGTCTTGACCCGGCATCATTGTGCTTGTTTGTCTGACCAAAGTCAACTTTGGTTTGCTCTACTTGTTGTTATTTTTGTTGTTGTTGTTGTTGTGGGTTTTTGTATTGCCTTTTGTGTTGATTTTCCAGGCAGTCGCACTTTGTGCATTGTGCAATTTAAGTTATGAAAGAGCATTTCGTTCCGTTTCGCATTGCTTTGTTAAACACTTTTTTGCGAAAGGGCATAGAGGAACTGTTATTAGCCCTGCAGGAATGAAACAGATCGGAAAACTTTTAAAGAAACATGGCAGCAAAAAACTTTAATGCTGCGTTGAGAATCAACAATATCCCAAGCAAACTTAAATGTTAAATTTTCCAACTGAAATGCTGCCACGCTGGATACTTGCAGGGTATTCAAAGGGTGCACAGGCACGAAGCGTAACTTTTGAACTTCTCCTTGCGTTTTTGTTTCGTTTTATTGTGCCTTGTTGTTGCTGTTGCTGTTGCCTTGCATGCGCTTTGTTTGGCCATCGCATGCATTTCACATGCGCCGGCAGCAATTCCTCACTTCCATTTCTGGTGCCGCTTTCCATTTGGCTTATTGCGAATTTTATTGTTTTGCGGTTGTTTATGGCACTCGCAGTGTGCAGTGTAAATGTTTGCACAGCTTTCACATGCACACTCACACACACACCTACACTCTGCATCTCTGTCTGCGCACTCAGTGTGCTTAAAAATGCAGAGCAGTGCAATATTTGCTTGGCTATTTCAATCAGCGCCCGACGCTGGCGCTTCTCATGATAGGCGAGAATTTTCAAATTAAGAACTCGCCCGAATACTTTCATCAGCCACTGTCATGGCAGCAGCAGCTCTGGCAATTTTGGGCCACTTCAAATTTTAGTTATTCCAAATAAAACTTAATTACACTACACAAGCCCAGCGACTGGCCTATTAGGCAAATGGGCTAGCATAAAACTTTGTCAGGAGAAAGAAAAGTGAGTGTGGCAGGGGGGGCGGAGGCGGGTTGAGCAAATAAAACCCAACTGCAGTTAAACAAAGCGTGTAGAAATAATGTGCTAAATGAACAAAAGCTTTCGCTTGAGTATGGGCGTGGCTATGGGCGGGGGCGTGGCCCGTCTAAGTCTCTGGGCCTCGGAGCGTTTGGTCTGCGGGCGGTCGAGGCAAATACAAAAAAAATTAACTAAACTCAAAACAAATACCCAACTCGGAGTTTGTAAAGCGTTCAGCACGGGCAGCAGCGACAACAACAACAACAGCAGCAACAACGAAAAAACTGCAAAATAATTAAAAACTAATTAAATGAGCAGCTCAAGTGGGCTGCTGGTGTTTGCTGGGCGTGGCAGTGAGCGCTTGTCGAGTTTGCTGTAAAACTTAATTAACTAAATGTCCCGCAACAACAACAACAACAAGAACAGCATGGGCGACGATTGCAAAAACTAAAACAATAACAATAACTCCAACAGAAGTTGTCCTGTATCCCGCCCGCCCACATGGCCCCAGCCATAATTCAGGGCCGCGCGCGTATGGGGCGTATGAGTAATTTAATCATCTTGTTGGCATGACCAAAGCTTTTGTTGTCATCCGCAAATGCAATTTGTGTCACAAGCAAACAAGAAACTTACATGACCGAAAGCACTTAAACACAAAGTCAACAAAAGTTATGAGTGTATGTGCGTGCGGGGGGCGGGTGAAGGGGTAGCTAAGGAGGAGGAAGCCGAAACGGGAAACTTAATTGAGAGCTTAATAAAGAGGTGAGTCTGTTTATTATAGTGAACTGTTTTTAAGTAAGTTTTAACTGAATTGTATGCTATGATTTGTTTTGATACTTTCATGTTACTTCAAATTAAATACTGATAATTCTCTCTAAGTCTTCAGCGCCTTGCTGCCCTCAACAGGGTTAGCCTCTATTTAAATCCACCCATCATAGGGTTACAGGGTATTATAACTTTGTGACAAAATGTATGTTTCAGTCAGAAGAAGGCGTCGTTAATCGTACAAACTGTATATATGTGGGAATGATCTGGCAACGCCAAGTCAGATGGCCTAAACAACAGTCGACGGACTGGCAACGACGTAGATGTAGAAGAAGAAGAGCAAAGAGTTCTTGATGACCACGCGAAGAGTTAAGACGTGAACGAGTTACGACGTGAGAGAGCAAGGCTGACGCTCAATCAATTAATAAATAACGACGATATCAAGAATTAAACGATTACCTACAATTACATTAATTAACTACGAATAAGAAACATACATTGAAATATTACAAATAAAATCATTTAACTTAATATTCAAAAACCAACGTGTATCTTACACAACAACTGGGACTAAACTTAACCCAAGTCCCACATATATTCTGAATAAGCATCAACAACCAAGTCGATAAAGCCAAGTCTCAGAGACTATACTAGCTAGAGCTACGAAATTTTAACGCTCAAAATAGAATTTCTATATTTGAGAAATCGTTTAGGTCAGGTGGGTAGCGAGTATATTACAATCGAGCACACCAGACTGTAGCTTTTGTGCTTGTTTTCTTCCGACTTGCTCACTTCTATTAGCTGCTTCAGCTCCTACATATTTACCTTTGCACTTCAGGTTACAGGCGCAGGAAAAAACGAAGAAACGCTTTTTGCAGCTATTCACGTGACCTGCGGCAAATAAGCTTGCCGCCCACTCGAAGAGCTGTATGCAGCAGGTTGGGGCGGTTTCCCCGCTTATCCTTTGCCTTAGCCAGGCACATCGAATGTTTACTTAGAGACTGTTGCTAGAGCTCACAAGAACTCTGTCTGTGTGTGAGTGGGCTGGTGTGTGTGTATGTACTTCGTTTTATGCCAACAGCAAACATAAATAGAAAAAAAAATCGAGCCTGGCGTCTTAGTCTTGTTATCCCCAATGCCAATGTTCGCTTTAATGCACATTGACAGTTGTGGGAAATGAAAGATTAGCAATGAAAACAGGACGAGTGCAGGCAGAATGCACTTGCTGTGGCGCCTCAGGCAATGGCTTTCACAATTCTCACAATATTGTAGACAATTTTCATACAACATCAATCTCTTTTCATCCTGTCGGATTGCGTACAGCTTTTGGACGAGAACATCACTTTTAATCAGTCCAAGAAAGAAGAGAAGCCATGGAAAAGCTCATTAAAAGACTTGATTCGAGTAGGATTTGCTTGATTGTAAGACTGCTAGCCCAGATGGTCAACTAAACTGAAACGAATTGATAGAAAGCAATTGTTTGAGAGTGGCAGCGAGACTGTCACAACAAGAAAGTGAAGGAAGCACCGTTTCCTGGATATTCTTGATACGATAAATTGAACATTTAAAATATTTGCAATAGAAATCTGAATAAAAGTCTTTATGAAAATGTAAATGTACCACTCTTCTTAGAGTACAAAACTTACTTACTTAACTGGTGCTCTAATTGTGCTTGTTCGTCGTAATTATAAACATATCTCACATAAAAACATCAGATGTAAATTTGAAAGATATGTTTATTTTGTGCGACTTGATGATGAGCTATAGCTAAGGAATTTTCTTTATGTTATGTCGGAACGATACAAAGCTATGACGGTAAAGGATGAGGTTATCTTACCCATCAAGGTGCTTGATAAAATGAACAAAGGCTTCAAGCATGAAACTGAATTTCAGGGGATTATGACGATATTTGGCGATCCTATGGAGGATGATGACAACGATCAGATATTACTCGATGCCAATACGAATACTGAGGGAAATATTGTCTATAGCGAATTTGTTTGCTATGATGATGAAGAGATACCCGGAAATCGGCAACATTGCTTAGTAGGCTGTAACAATTGAGCAAATGAAAATTCGTAGAGAATATTGTCTCAGCTGTTGAAAAATCATTTGGTCCACAATTGTATTAGATCGAACGTAAAAACTGTTCCTGTTTTTTTAACTGTCCGCGAGTCCAAAATTAATATTAAAAAATGGTTGTCGAAATAACGGAAGAACAGAGAAACCAATTTAAAGAGGCTTTTCGCCTCTTTGATAAATCTGGAACCGGCGTGATTAGTGCTCGAGAATTGGGCAACTTAATGAAATCGTTGGGCCAAACTCCCACCGAGGCCGAGCTAAGAGATCTGGTCAACGAGATTGATATTAACGGTGATGGCGAGATTGATTTTGATGAGTTTGTCGCCCTGATGGCCAGGCAGGTTACAGAACACGACGCTGAGGAGGAGTTGCGCGAGGCATTTAAGATCTTTGACAGCAATGAGGATGGTTTCATTTCTGCACTTGAATTGAAAACTGTCATGACCAACCTGGGCGAGAAGCTCACCGACGAGGAAATTGATGACATGATACGCGAAGCAGACTTCGATAACGACGGCGTCATTAACTACGATGAGTTCGTCTATATGATAACAAAAACATAAAACAGAATTCCGCATATCATACACCCAAGTTGCAGTTGCATTATATTTATGCTCAGTTCAAAATTAAATAAAAGGTTATATATAACGTTCATATTTATGGTGTATCCGACTTTCTTGGAACACGTTATAATTAAGTCGGAGCAATCCGGATTGGACCCACATATCGCATGGCTGCACTACAAACTATGGGTCTATTTTTGTTATTTGTCATGATATTAGACACAAAATTACTACATTTAATGTCTACAATACGCATATCAAATCAAAAAATTATATATATTTTCTTCAATTTCAATAGCCTTATACTGTCAAAGCCTGACTGTAGCGTTCGATGTACAAGTTACTAAAAATACTAAACTTAAAGCTGAATGCTCATGAACTCTGCTCTTCTTAAGTTAAAAATTTAAATACAATTTTCATTTAACTTGTTCAAGTATTTTAGTAATTATAATTTTCGTTGCGTTTACCACATTGAATTCTTCTGTATTTTTTTTTGTTTCCTTTCCTTTTCAAAGATTACGTGCCGGCAGTTGTACCACGCGATGGAATTTTTGTTGTTACTCTGGTTGTCATACAGCTCAAAGTGCATTGGGTAAATTGCACAATTTACATAACTTGGGGCTGAAATTCGAAAATGGCTTTGCCATCGGCCACAGCTGGCATATTCCCACACAACAAGAACAACAACAATAAAAGGGAGAACAATTAGAAATGCAGAGCCAACAATACAAAATTATAACTTCTGCTAATGAGAAGCAAATGCAGGTGACTTGTTCTACGCAACCTTCCCATTCAATATACATTTTCCATCCTGCCACCAGCCGTCTCTTTGTCACCCAACTGGATAAACATTCTGTGCATAGCTTGTGGCATCCAGCTTAGAGTCCAGGGAACTCTGTGGTGGGCTGCCTTGACTTAAACGGAAATTACCTGTGCAGGGCCACAATTCAAAATACCAACAACTTATTACACAAATGTGATTTCGAACATTGCCATGAATTTGCTCCTGAAATTTACGATTATGATGAGAAGAAGTAGTATTTGTATTCCTAATCTTATTGAAACTCATCAGGTTTCTGGCGTATTCAAATTTTTGTTATCATTATTGAATTTCTAGTTTAACAAAAATTTATATTTTTGTATAGTGGTAGTATCTTTTTGTACTTTTGTCTTATTACATAAATTAAGCCAAGATGGATGATGATTTTGTTGATTATGGTACCCCGCCGCCGGAGGAGCGCATTATTCGTGAACATAACTTGACGGCCGAACAATTAAAAGATCTAACTGAGGCGTTTTCATTGTATGATATAGATAATTTGGGAGTTATATCGATGAAGCTTTTGCCGGCTGTCATGCACATCGTTGGGCATAATCCGCCCGAGCATGAGCTCAATGATTATATTGCGGAACTTGATCCGAACGGTACAGATGAACTATATTTGAGCGACTATCTGTACGTTATGTCGGAACGATACAAGGATATGACGGTTGAGGATGAGGTTATCTTGGCCTTCAAGGTGTTTGATAAAATGGATCATGGCTATATACATGAAAATGAATTTCGTGGCATCATGATGACATTTGGCGATCACATGGAAGACGATGACATTGATCAAATAATACTCGATGCCAATTCTAATACCGAGGGCAATATTGTCTATAGAGAATTTATGGCTATGATGATGGAAAAATAGTCGTTATTGTGGCGTCCGGCTAAGAGTACAGAAAATTAGATTGTGTAGATCATGAGGGAGACAACTTGTGGTGAGCTCCTTCCATGAGTTAAATGGAAATTTCCTGTGCAAGGCAATAAGCAGCTGCATATTTTACGAATGGTATTTCGAATCTTGATATGAATTTGCTTATAAAATTACCGATTAATCAGAATTATATTAGTCTGTATTCCTAATAATATTGAAACCCAGTAGGTTTCTACATTATATTTTTGTAAATGTTGTACTCATAATCAAATTTCTTGTCTATAAATTTTGAATTTTGTTAAATTATCGTTTCTCTTTTTGTATTTTCGTGTTTATTACATAAATTTTAAGTTTAGCTGCTTAGCAAAGATGGATGATGATTTTGTTAATTATGGTACCCCGCCACCGGAGGAGCGCATTATTCGTGAACATAACTTGACGGCCGAACAATTAAAAGATCTAACTGAGGCGTTTTCATTGTATGATATAGATCATTTGGGAGTTATATCGATGAAGCTTTTGCCGGCTGTCATGCACATCGTTGGGCATAATCCGCCCGAGCATGAGCTCAATGATTATATTGCGGAACTTGATCCGAACGGTACAGATGAACTATATTTCAGCGACTATTTGTACGTTATGTCGGAACGATACAAGGATATGACGGTTGAGGATGAGGTTATCTTGGCCTTCAAGGTGTTTGATAGAATGAACAAAGGCTATATACACGAAACTGAATTTCGTGGGATTATGACGACATTTGGCGATCCTATGGACGACGATGACATCGATCAGATATTGCTCGATGCCAATTCGAATACTGAGGGAAATATTGTCTATAGAGAATTTGTAGCTATGATGATGGAACGATAGCCGGTGCTGGGCAACACTTCGTAGTAGGCTGTAACAATTGAGCATAGGAAAATTCACATATAACTTTTTCTCAGTTTGTAGAAAAATCATTTGGTCAACTTTCGTATTAGATCGAACGTAAAAACGGTTCCTGTTCCTTAACTGTTCTCAAGTCCAAAGCTAATTACAAAAATGGTTGTCGAAATTTCAGATGAACAGAGGAACGAGTACAAAGAGGCGTTTAGCCTCTTTGATAAGACTGGCAACGGTGTGATTAGTGTTCAAGAATTTAAAAACTTAATGAATGCGTTGGACCAAGAGCTCAGCGAGGCCGAGATAAAGCAAATGATGAACAGTGAAGGCCACATTGATTTTGGTGAATTTGTCGCCCTGATGGCCAGGCAGGTATTTGAGAAAGACACGGAGGAGGAGTTGCGCGTGGCATTTAAGATCATTGACAGCAATGACAACGGTGTCATTTCTGCATCTGAATTGAAAGCTATTATGATTAGCCTGGGCGAAAACCTCACCGACGAGGAAATTAATGACATGATAGTCGAGGCAGACTTCGATAGGGACGGCGTCATTAACTACGATGAGTTTGTCTATATGATAGCAAAATCATAGAAGAGAACACACCATTCATCCAAGCTATAGCAGTAATAGATCAAAATTAAATAAAAAGTAATATTAAACATTCATATTGTCGTTCTGTGTTTGTGATCGGCCTGTTCAAAATGTTTGTAGAAGAGAGAAAGGCATTTGTGGCTTACAAGCAATTTTCTTTTTGCCTGAATTCAATTTATTTAAGCATTAAAATTAAAATGTACCCGGACTAACTGAAGCTGCACTGTCTGCTTCTTTGGGGATAGTTACATCAATTCCATCAGCATTTCCTTGAAAATTTAGCATATTTCACTTTCGATATGCCAGATTTGCTTAATTGAAAGTCCACAAAAACATTCAAGCCGAAATCGATGCACTTCGAGTGTAAACGATCCGAAAAAAGCGCCAGATTTCAATTTCAGATGCAACATCAATAAGCACTTGCAAAGGCATAAATATAATATAAAGCACATGCCCCTATCCATACACACACACATACACACATACACTCCAGTGCATACATACCAACAGGAGAAGCTTATAGAGAGGGGGAGTTGCACTCTTATTGAGGCCGAGTACGAGCCTGATGCTCAGCCTGCAGGATGACGACAGATGCCGTGCGATGGTCCACTGACTGCAAAGGAAATTGAATTTGTGTGTGGCAGAATAGTGTGATGTTTTTGTTGTTGTTGCTGTCATTGCTGGTTTTGCTAGTCGGTCATTGATAAAGGGTGTCAGCTCTGCTGTTGGGTCATTGCATTCTGGAATTAATGAGAACAAAGGAAATTATCAATAGGATTTTCAATTGCGGAATCGAACGCTCTGCGAAATCCAAAATCCATAAAGTACATTTTACTAGACATATATTAAGAATCAGTCTATATTTATATTACAGTATCTATAATTGTGTTGTTTTTACGCCTCCATTTCTTTAATTATTTACACTTGGTTTGAAGTTCTTATATATTGTTACTAATAAAGACCTAAATTTTCGATTTTAGTTATATTTTTCTAACCTATTCGAATTGCATAGGCTTATTATAAAATAAAATTGAATATTGCATAATTTAAAAATATATTTTATTTCTAATAATTTTAATAATATCAAGATAAGAGCATTCCTCTGTCGTATTCACTACACTGTATCGCTTCTAGGTGCATTTACCAAAAATTTTCATTTTCACATCGATTTGGGGTACTATTTTTTGCGGTTTTCCCAACTATACACTGAGTAGGGGCCACACCCACTCGAAGTGTCATTTGGGACACTTTGGTACATGTACTTGGCCACGCAAAAAGGCGCATGCAAGTGACGTGGACGAGCACGACGAAAGCGAACACGAAGGACGTGTATAAGGGCGACCAGAAGCGCAGGACAAATGTGCAAATGCCAAAGGGCAACAACAACATCTGCAAATACAACGACAACAAGAAGGATGGCAACAACAGAAACAACAAGGAGTGCAGGCAAATAAATTCGGTTTGGTCTGAGTGCAAGGCCAAGTGCGGAGAGTGCGATGAGTGCAAGGAGTGTGAAGAGTCGAAACCCTTGCCAGCTGCGGTTGTCGAGTGTCCATTTGCCGTAACTCAACTCCATTTAAATATTTCACAATGTTTAAGATGAAAACTCTCTTAATTGGTAGTAAAAGAAATTATCTTTAAGACTTTACAAATGCCACAGCAGAAAGCAACTTTCCTCGAACCAAATTCGAAGTATATTTCACATTTTCCCATTTCACGTTCTCATATGAGCAATAAAAGACTGAGAATTTGTCCGATTCGAATTTTCTGTCTTTTTGGAATAAAGGCAGAGCCAAATGCCCTTTTGGGATTAACAGATCTGCGCACAAACAAGCTCGAGTAAATGGTCTGGGGACTTGGCTATTTGGCTAAGGCCAAAAGGCTTATCAGGGCCAAGGGTAAGGGATTTGCTTTAAACTCGATTCGATGACCCAATTAATTTCTGCACAAGGGACCACTGACTTCTTTAAGTTATCGTTTTCAACTTAAGCATCTAAAACTTTAAAGTTGGTTGAGTTAAAATGAATCGAGATAAATTAAATTTGTTTTCGTTTTCTTCTTTTTGTATAATCTTTGTATGTATTATTTTATTTGTTATACTTTTGCAGAAGGAATATTAGTGTAAGTTTGATGTTTGCAACGCCCCGAGGAATATGTGTATATTATATATGCTGAATCAGTGTCCCTAAGTACACACTCAAACATTGTTTGATAAAATATTTAATTTTGACTGTTTGTTCCTAAACAATGTGTTATTTCAAAGTATAATTCAAGGTTATATCCTCTGTTACTTAAACGGTAAATATATTCATTTTTATGCTCTTAGTATTCTGTTTCAATTCATACAGAACAATGACTGAAATCTTTTAGCCAAACTCCTCTTGGAAGAATTACCATATATCGCCTCTTCTGGTATAGTGCGGCCCTCGAGAGTTTCAACTCTTCAAAATGTTGCGTTAAATTGCTTGGAAAAGTTATGCGTCGGCCCACCTTGCCACATCATGTGGCACTTGCTCGTGCAGCATGCCCTTCCCCACCTACCTTGACTTCTCTCCCACTTTTTTTTTTATTTTCATTTTCTACTCTGTGAATCGACTTAGCAAACTGCTTGAAATGTAAAAATGTTCGAGCAGCCTGAAAGGAAAACTTGCACAAACTTTGAAGGCTCACGTAATTATGCACATTGCCCGGCTAACTGGCGTACTGAAGCTGTTACTTCTGGTCCTTGCACTGCTCAGTAATCAGCATATTAGAGCAGTCTCGGCACTGTCCCTGAAACAAAACAGGCGAAATCTTCTCGAAGAGCGGTCGCCGCATCTTAGCCGAGCTCGGGATGTGGAGCAGTTGGGAGACATGGGCGACGACGAGGGCTGCACCGAGTCTAACTTCCAACAGAGCGATTCAGATTGTTCCAAGGCCACAAATATTGCCCAGCATGCTGCCCAGGAAGCGGTGCACGCCTATGGGACGCAACAGTGTGCAGCCGCCGAGGTGGCACATCAGGTGAAGCAGCAGTTGGCGGACAAGGCGCTGATCGCGGCCAAGGCAGCCGAAGCAGCGTTGGCTGGCAAGCAACAGATGGTCGATCAACTGGAATCTGAGCTCTGCGAATCGGAGTCGGCGTTGCAGCAGGAAAAGGCATCGATTGCGAACACACAGTCTCATGTACAGGCGATCTTTCGGACGGCACAGCAGACGCAGCATTTGCTGGAAGCCCTGCAAAGTATTGTCAAGTTGGCGGAAGAGAATCTTGCCTGCGCCCGAGCAGCTGTGAACGGGGGACAGCATGAGATGGCCGAGAAGGCGTCGCTCATCGAAGCTGCGCAACGTCGTGTCGATTCACTTATCAAATTATTGAAACAAGCCCGTGCCGAACTCGATTGCATCAAGAAGTCAACCTACAAGGCGATATGTGCAGCAGCTGAGGCGCGACAGAAGGTGAACAAGGATCGACGACATTCAAGGAAAAGGCGGAAAACTCAAAAGCGAAACACTGACGAACTACATTGACTGATCTTTGTTTATGGTATATTTATTATGTATTATTTTATTTTCATAAAAGTAGCTAAACTATTGAACTATATAAGAAAGTGAGAGCCTTTCTTCTTTCTCCTTCTGGCTGTCGAAAAGTGAAGTGCAACTTTAACCGCACAAGCATGGTCGCGTTGCATGAAGATCTGAAGAAGTTAGTGTTAAAAATGATTTTAAAAAATCGGATATCATTTAAAAATTAATCTGCCAATTGACAGTAGAAATATATTGGCTAAAAGTTTGCTGATCCCAAGTAACTTATTTTATACATGGATGGATGGATTTTTATTTATAATTTGTACTGATGCTTAAAATGCAGCGAGCCATTTACAGTGTTTTACTTTCAGACCTACAAACAAAACAAGTGTCATGATCTGAGTGTTTAATCGAAAAAGAAGTGTAACAAGGCAGAATAATATACCATTTTATATATTTTTCAGATCTCTGAATATTATTCATTAAAAGGGAAGCGTATAAAGCCATCAGCTTGCCAATAAAATCTTAGTCTTTACTCTTCTTCACTTTCGTATCTGTACATACGCAACACTTATGTTGCTCTCAATCATCCATCTCATAGGAATTCAAATTCATTCATCTACCCAAGCATATGTGCCCCTTAATGTGGCAAGCTCCTCTTCAATTTATCTCCTCAATATTTCAGTTTATTACAATAGTTTGTATCCTTTATAAATACAAATGTGTTGGCTTGACAGCCAATCCATTGGTGAATATCCTTTGGGATGTTGTGAAGTGGACATGAACATCGAGCAAGAGGCACAATAAAACAATTTCGTAGCAAAGCTATTTCGTAACAAGTTTTTGTCGAGCCTTTCTTGCTTGTGCGGCATAGCACAAAAGTTTTTGCCACACATTTCCAATAGTGATTAGTCGGGGGTATGAGTGAAATACGTATATATGTGATTGTGTGGCTGTATTTGCGAACGCACTTTGCTTTTTAAAGTTTTCGTTTTCAAAGTTGACAATAAATAAATTTTGAAAAGCCATTAATTGGGTCATCAACGGGAAAGAACGAAAAACTCTTGAATAACTTGTCTGAGACGGTCCCAAAAGTTCTGGCCAGCACTTGGTGAGACCCTTGAAAGCGGACTAGCTTGGGTCAGCTGCGGCCCCTGATCTGTTAATCCGCATGGACAGGGAATGGCAAAAGGATTCGCATCGGTTCGGTTTGGTTTGGTTTGGTTTCGTGTAGGTTTGGTTTGGTTTAGATTTGCCATTTGATTGAGAGGCAACGTTTTGTTTTGGCCTTGTTTGGCCGGCAAAGGCTTAGCGCGTGGCACATTAAGCCGCATGCGGCCTAAATCACTAAGGCTTCCCACATGTCTGACCCCACCCTCTTGACAACTCCACCCACTTTCCCCTGACTGAAAATATTTGCTGACACTTTAATGCCAACACAGCTGCCAAGTGTTGATCGCTCAATTGCCAGAAGCAGCAAAGCAGCAACGAAAAACTACTAAAAGTCAGGCCAGGCTAAAATGTTAGTGGGGTTTGCTTGGGTCTCGATGGCGAGAGGAGCTTAGCTGCCTGCTTGTCAGTCAACAGAATCAACATAAACCGCAACCGCCCCTCATCAACGTGACGCCCCGCTCCGCCCACAGAAACGACAATGTTCGAATCTCAACAGTTTGTCCGAAATGTATTCATTTCAGCAACGCCAACACTCACATTATGTTTGCGTGTGTGTGTATGAGTGAGTGTGGCTATCGGGTTCTCGGTTTCGTATCCAATTTGCGTATTTTCGGAAACAAATCAAAACAAATGAAATCAATTCGATGAAGCAAATCTAATTTCATGCGTATTTCCTCGCTCTTTGCTGGACAATAAAAATTTCGGCCGAAAAATGAAACCCGAGCGAATTGTAAGTGAAACGCTTTCCTTGACGTTGTTTCTGTAGTGATTGTCGTTGTTGCTTTTGCTGTTGTAACAAAATACATACTTATATGGGAGTTACGAGCCCCGGCGAAGGAATTCTGGCAAACTGGCGCCAATTGTTTGGCCTTGTGGGCGTGACAGCCAGCCCATAAAACTCAAGGCAAGAATCAAATTTGCTGCTGACTCTCGAATGCCATAAGTCAAGGTTGTTGGGAAGCAAGAAGGGGAGACAGCGAAAGCGACAGAGAATAGGACCGAAAGACAGAGAGGGAAACGTGAAATTGTGTGCGGGTGTGCGCAGGCCGATGGCGAGCACATTTCACTGGCTGGCCAGTTAATATAGCGAATTAAGTATACGCACAGCAGTCATAAATGGACTCGAATGGCGGCCTTGTGTCATTAACATTTCACCTGCCGTGCAAATGGGCTATCCCCAGATAGCTCAGCTCATGCCGCGCCTCACGTGTCAGTCGATGGCGCATTGTCGATGATATTTGCACATTAATTTCGTATCATTAAGCATTCTCCCATCTATATTATTTACAGAACACAATTCCCACACGGCTGCAGGGGATCGCAGTCCGCTTCGTTGTTTCGGGCGGTTCATTTACTGAGTATGCGGGGGTGCAGAGCGGCAAGAAGGGGGGGAGGGGTAGTCCCTGGTTAACAGTTTCTATTACGTCGGCATATTGAAATTTATGCGTAACGGTAAATGGTAAATGTCGAACGGAGAATGGTGAATTCTGTTTGTTTAGTTTAATGGCGGTTATTACATTACCACCAGATTAATTATTATTATGTAGACGGTGTTGTTTGTTGTTGGCATTGATGATGTTGATGCTAATGATACCAGGCAACTGTTATTGGCCATTGTTGGCGGTGCTATTAGCCTGATTAAAGCTCGTAATACACACTTCAATGAAAGATAGACAAACAGAATATATAATCCTGCGATGGAATCGGGCAATACGTTGAAAAACAGAATTTACGAACCTGCATTAAAAAAAAAACTATGCTTGTTATATAGCGATAACGATATGATAATAAAGCATTTTTTATTTTAATAATTCAATCGTTCAAGGGGTGTCGATATGCTATACTGAAACTATTTAAGCTATCCCTAGATTATCTGTTCAATGGAATATCTAAGCTGAGCTCTTACAAGAGAGTTTTTGCCAAATATTAAGAAAAGAACGAACAGTGAAGCATCTATCAGACAGTTTATATTGAAAACGTTGAACAATAAGGAATGATAAAAAGAATGCATCAAAGACACAGTCAACGAAGTCTCTTCCTTTTAAAGATTATAAATCAAAGTTGCAGTTAAATTCAACCATCACTTTGACACTTGTAAAGGTGACGTTTCGTTCGGTAGTATGTCAAAGTTCCTGCAATTCGACTGACAATTGTTTAATTATGCAGCATAAACATGCAACGACTGCTGCTTACAATTCTTCGTCTGTAACGGCATTCGTACAGAGCCCAAAGCAAACGGCAGCTTCAAGTGAATTTCTCATGGAGGCTGTCCCAAGGCGCTGGTGCTGTCGAGGCAACAAAGAGAAAAGGTAAATAACACTTTGGCCAACTAACTCAGTAGGCGAGACGCATACCTCGTGTTGCATGCCGCATACCTTATTCTGCATGCCGTATGCCGCATGCCACATGCTACAACCGACTACCGTCTACCGTCTGTCGGCTGCTGCCAAAGTTTGCGCTAAAGAACTGAACGAGGTTTATTTCAATGAGCTGGGATTGGGTGCCGAAGGTGCAGCAACAGCCAAGACAAACGCTAAGCGCCGCGCGGTGCATGCAACTTTGCGAACAACAGTTGCCAGTCGACAGTTGCCAGTTGGCTGCACAAAAACTGTGTCTGCGTCAGTCAGCGCCAGTTGCTGCAGCTGTTGCTATGCGCAAAAGGGAAATACATTACTAACGCAAAGTGTTTGTGAGGTGGGCAACAAAAAAAAAGAATATATACAAACGACGTATAAATATATGCAACATACACGTCTATATAAGGGCGGCAGGCAAGCGGAAATTCATGTTTGTTACCCAAAAAAGTTGCAACAATTTCGCAAAGTAATATGCAACAATAACGCAGCAACTTCGCAGCAAAAGCCAAGTTATTTATTTAGTACAAAATTAAGTAGAAGTTCTTTTTTGATGCCAGGAAAAGGGATTCGCTTTCAATCAGTAACTTGCCACATACCCACGCACACTTCTTTGCTCATTTGCATGAAACTTTGCGGAAAAAGTGTGCTTTGACTTACTCCTTCCCTTCGCTTCTTCACTTTTTCTCTTTTCTTTGTCGCTTGGTATTCAATTTTCACGCCTTGCCTGACAAAGGACTTTGACTTTAATCACGCAACTGTCAACAATTTGACACCTGCATCAGTCTCCGTCACAGTCGAGCGAATATTTAAATCAAAATCCCATTAGTAGCATACATTGTCTGCGTTTTACTGTGTGTGTGCATGTGCGCGCACATGTAAGTGTTATTGTGGCATTCTTTTACATTTAGTAGCTGGCAAATAGTTGCACGGCAAACAGTGTTTCGTAATTAGTTCACCTGCCATGTTATTGTTCAACTCATAACACAAATACAAATAAAACATCAACAAACATCTGAATTTGCGTTCGTGTGTGTTTGCATCCTGGCATTTTGATGCTAATTACAATGCACTCCTGAAAGCTCGCTATGAAATTGAATTTCAGTAACTTTCCCACTGCATTGTGTTAGTATTTGTTCAGGGGGCCAGTTTCGGTTTTGCTTTCACCTGTTGTAATTTGCCTCTTGGCTATTTTAACCACACATGTATGTTCATATAAATATATATGTTCCAGTTCTGGTGCACAATATGTGGAGCCACAATCAGAATTTCTTAATTCATTTAACAGTGCTCTCGAATGGACAAAACAACTATTTCGAAAACAATACAAAGTGATTTTTTATTTGAATACTTTTGATTGGATTCAAGTTTCAATTTATTTACGTAAAAGTGTTTAAACTACAATATAATAAAATTACCTCAGTCACTTGCATCTACAATATTCAGAGGCTTGAACAATCAAAAACACCAAAAACATAGCATAATTTTCAGCGCATGAGTTAATTACTTTCGAACTAGCCTGGGTTGTAATATCGTTTTGAACACACGATTTATTAATTACTAAACAAATCTTATGGGTTTTTCGATATTCCACGACTAAGCCAAGAAATAAAATGCTTATCTAAATAGATGTGTCTATTCAATGTACATTTCCGCCAATGTTGCGGCTATCTACGATACGTGCTGACGCAGCTCATTGTGGCCCCAATCCTGTAACTCGATTTATATTATGCGCAACGAAATTAAAAATTAAATTTTGCTACTTGCCCGTGGGAATCGCTGATTCTGATGCCAATGTAGATGCTGATCGTTCAGTGCCTCAACTTGGCGTCTTGGCGTAGCCTTAACTACAGCAAATGACGAACAGCAACGCAAGCAAGCGAAAACAAAAGCAGGAAGACAAGAAAAACAACATTTTAGGAGGCCATGGCATCCCCTTGAGCTCTGCGCAATTTGCGAGCCGCAAAATGCCTAAGGTAATCACTTGCCACAAATTGTTGTTGCCGTTGTTGCTCTTGTTGTTGCTGTAACTGCTGCAAAGCCTCCAACCTCTGAATTCAAGTTCAACTCCAGAGCTGTGTGTTCTTCTTTAACTTTCTCGTATTATTATTGTGCATTATACGGGAAATTGACAAAGAAACTTTTTTCTTTTTGGCTGGAAAATAGCAAAGAAAACACACCGTAAGTGCCTGCAGTGGAGCAGTGGAAATTCGACTTCGAATGCCACTTGAGAATTTAATAAAAGTACAAAAAAAGTCTATATATATATATACGCACACACACACACAAAAGGAACAAAAGGCAGGGAGAGGCCAAACGACAACGAATGGCAACTGGAATTGTTGTGCACAAGTGCCGGTTAAATATTTTAGGCAAATGTTTCCTCCTGTTCCTTTCCCCCCTGGTAAGCAGACAGAAACAGGAGAAAAGGCAACGAGGCTGGAGCGAGGCGAAGAAGAATCGGATGACTTGCCGGGGCAAAAATAAATCAGCTGGGGCGTAGGCACTTGAGTTGATTTATGGGCCAAGGGAATGGCAACAACAACGACAGGTAGGGCCATTCCAGTGACAGTATTTCCTTTTGCATAATACAAAACCAAATTGCTTGAGCCGTGAGCTCTGGAGACCTGTAGCAGGGCTGAAGGCGACGGCATTGACAGCAGCCACAATCACAGGCGAGGGAGGCTTAAGTTGTTTTGAAATTTGAGGCCATAGATGAGGCTAGAATCAGAGACAAGGCATAGGCAGAATTTCTAAATTTTCACTGTGACAGGTGCAGTTCATCAGAGTGTCAGTCAGGCGAACAAGCAAACAGTCAGTCTCGCAGGGGGCTTGACAGTTAGTCAATTGGTGCGCGTGCAAACACTTGAAGCGAAATTGCGACTAAATCTTCAAAGAAATCGTTGCTGTCGCTGCCATTCAGAACTTGGCCCTACCGTCGTCTCAGTTTAGTTCTCCCTCACCTGTGCTGCTCACGTTGTCCGTGTTTTAATTACAAAGCCATTCAAAAACGAAATTAATTCTCGACGGAGCGTAATAGGTGGCTGGCTAAGCTCAGCAGCTGCTGTCGGCACGTGGCGGCCAATTGAAGTCCAACTAGAATACGAAAAGATACTGAAAATATGCTAACGACGAATAGGCGATACACTGTCAATTTAATTAAATTCAGTTCAGAAGTTCAAAGTAATTGTTTGAAATCAAGTTAAATACAAGATAACATAAGTTTAAATATATTTTTTATATATATAAAGTATTTGCCCGCATTTGCCACATTTGCTGTATCAAAACAAGTGGACTCTGCACTTTAAAGTTAGGACTTGCGAAATATTTATGGCCGCAATTAAAGTTGAATGTTTGTTCGGGGCCGCCGAAAAGTGGGCAACACATTTTAATGAGCCATGCGGTAGACAGGACAAATATAATTAAAACAGCTGAAGGTGAAAGTAGATGGCTAATGAAAAAGCAGATTCTAGTAAGCTTATTAAATTGATAATATTAGCTGAGCTAAGTTGCCCTGGCGACGCCATAAAAGGCACCACAACGCTGACAGGGACAGCCACAACAATTGTCCCGGTGCAAACACTTTGACATCGCTAGCCTGGCAAGCAGCACTCACACACACACACACACACATATAAAAAGGAGAAACAGGAAAAATTTCATTAGACTAATGTGTTGCATGTCACATCAACGTCAGGCGCAGTGTAACAAGCAAATGTGAAAATCCTAAACAAAACAGCAGATGCAGAAGCTGCCCAGGATGTGCCAGGACGTTGCACAGCTGCACTCGCACTCAGGATGAGCTGCACACAAGTCTGTGAGTGTGTGTGTGTGTATGTTTGTGGCACTGTCTTTCAGTTACAATTTCACTCGACTTGTTGTCACTGCAACATGCCTGCTTCGTCTCTCTTTCTCAGTGTGTGTGTGTGTGTGTGTGTTGCCAGTCATGCATCTTCGTCATTTCACAGCACTTGTCAGCCTCACAGTGCAATGCAAAATGGCCACCAGGCCACCAACGAGTTGCCACACTGCCAATGCAAAAGGCTTCCATGCACTCGGCTAGCAATTTCTGATAACAATACCCACCTTTTTTCTTGGCTGCCTCCCCCAAAACATGCCTTGCTCCGAGTCACTGAAGTGATGCATTGTCGTGTGCTACTTTTGTATCATTTGTAATCGAATGAAAAATTAGATACTTGAACGAATCGAGCTCATCCAGCAAATTTCTTCTGCTGTCGACATAATTATATGTTCAATATATCTTCGCCATTGTGCCGGGGAATTGGAATGGACATTATGGCTGCTCTATTGAAAGCAATCGAAAATAGATAAACAGATGATTGGCTTGATTGAATATTGACAAATGGCAAAAGCTTGAGCTGCGCTACCTGGACATAAGGATACTCTGTAGTTATATTTTAGAAGTTATGATAGCTATGCTTAACATAGATAATATCCATTATATACTTTATAAATACCTGATTTCTTATTAACATATCTATATTTTAGTACTGTTGATTAGAGCTAAAGTGGATAAACCTATTATGAACATGATTAAATACCATTGAATGAAAGTATATAACTTTTAGCTCCATTCGCAGTACTTATAGAGAAAACTAATTAGTTTCTTATGTATGTATAATGAAAGATAATGAGAACATCATCTGAGAACATCAGATATTCCTTTTTCAATGCATAACTTATTATTAACTTGACCGTATCCAGGTTAAGTAAATTAGATTCGCATCTTTTGTTAATTGGCAGTCGAATTTAAAGTTGAAAATTTTCAACTCAAACAATTTGCAACCGGGGCGCATCTGTTTGTGTGTGTGTGTGTGTGTGCGTTTGTATGCACGTCAGTGTGCGGCTTCAATTTCAACCAGCAGGAGGTGGTAATTTAAACCGAGCAAAAGCCGGACCAAAACTGACCGCAACAGCCGTCGCTACCACAGGCGTGGATCCAACAACAGCACAGCACAGCAGTAGCAGCAGCCGCAGCAGCGGCAGCAATAAGAGCTGAATTCGCAGCAGCGTGGCACGTGGCGCCTTGCTACCTGTCCGGCAGGTGGGGGCGAATCTCTTGAAGGCACGTGCACATGTTTCTGGCAGCCTGTGGCCCCCCGGCCAGAGGTTCAATTGATGCCGCCGATGCTGCAGCTCCCCGGTCGGGGTGAATTCATGGGCACTTAAATGCTATAAAATAGACCAAACGGCCGACACTAAAATCCAAAAGTTGCGCTACGCTCGCAAAAGTTTACCTGTTCGCTCTGCTTTCTATTCTCTTTGCACACAGCAACACACCAACACACACACAGACACCTTCTGCACTTTTATGGTTCATCATTTTTGGGGTCAGTCATAAAAAGCATCAAAGTTAAAGTTGAACTTTTTTACTCGTTTCACATTTTTTCCCCTTGCCAGGCAAACGTAGCGAGCGGTAAATCAGTTTTTATTATGCATAAATTAAAAATGTTCAATTAAAAGGGTTGCGGGTGTTGTGCAGGCACGAGAAAGGGGTAACTCTTGTGGGAGCATCTCATGTGCAGGCTGAAGCATTTTTTTGAACGACTTTACGTTGTTTTCGGTCATAAACAAAATTTTTTAATTAAGCAAAATCGAAGTTGCCACAAGTTGAATTAGTTTATTTTTTTCCCCAACTTTGTTTTTATATTAGTTCCGCTCTGACAGCCAGCTGGCTTAGCCCACCTGTCGTATACGCAATAAATGTACTGTATATCCAAAGCGGCCAGTGCTTATTTATGCATTTGTTGCTTTTTAATGAATAATTATGGTTAATTATAGAAGCAATGAAAACGAAATGAAACAAAGCGATGCATTTAAATTGTAGTTTATTTCATTTCATGTGCTATGTTTGCGTTTTGTGTTCCCTTTGTTAAGTGCTTTTAAACAACAATCGAGTGCAATAATTGATATATTCGCGCTGCGTAGTCATTATTAATTTGTGCGCGTTGTCTGACTGCAACAATTTATTGTATGCTTTTTTTACGATAATTTTTTTGTTGTTACTATTTTCTTTTTATTCGCTGCTGACGCTGATGCCGCTGTTGTGGTTGCATTTGCTGTTTATTAAATGGCAAATGTGTGAAGTATAAATATTGATGTTATTTATTTATTAACGACTCTGTGAACTGCAACATCGAACGGGATCTGCGCTTTATTAATTTTTGAATGTAATAAAAGCCTGTGCGCCAAAAGAATCGTTAACAGATTCGCAAAAACGAGCGCTGACATGAGAATTAAGGATTTCATTTTATATTGTTTTAATTGTCGAGATAATATAGCTGCTGGGAATACCCTTTGTGTATTGTAGTTAATGTAATCACATGGGGAAATTAATTAAGCGTATATATCTTTTTTTTATTTTCCCAATATGAATATCATAATTATCTTGTTTGGTAGCAGTTCTCTAGTTTCGTTACTAATGAATACCTTATTAAAAGTTGCGTATCTAGAGAGCTACTTCCAAACATGATATTCAACTTTCAAACATTCTTTTTGCAGAGCATCGATAAGCGCTTAATGTCGAATTACTTTGAAATGCACACAAGCTGATGCAATTATCGTGCATATAATTATTTAATTACAATGCAGTTATGATTAAAATGCTACTCAATTATGCTGCAAGCAATAAATATTTTATCTTAAAAAAAGAGAAATATTTGTTGAAACTTATATGTATGTGTGACAAAGCAAACTCGGCTCTTCTGCTGAAGATGTCTGCTTCAGGCAGTTGTTTTTCCTTTGTGACTCTCAAAGTGAAAGCTAACATCTCAGTCGATACTCTGTGCCAAAAGTTTTGACACATACGAACGGAAGAGGGGCGGGAGGTGGGGGGGGGAGTAAGGCGAGTGCAGTAGAAACTACAAAGTACCATGTAGAAGGCAACGCATGTCAGTCAAACGCATATCCTGGAGCGATAAAAATCAATTTCCCCATCGAGACATGCAAACAACAACTGCAGCGACTGCTAGAGCGACAACGACAGCGTCAGCAACGACAACAACAACAACAACAGCAACAACAACAAGAAAGACGACGACGACGATGACACAACATTCCCGCCAACGCGACGTCGCCGGGGGAAGGATCTGAAAAATTAGGAGACACATGCCAAGGCGCACAGCGCACAGAGGGCAGGGACTGATGCACGGCTGAGGGAACACAACCTTAGTCGAAGGAATGCAATGCAAACAGATTTAAATGCATTTGACGATTCTCTGATTTGATTTCGATATCTCAGCTTCGCAGTGCCTCCCTTGCTTACTGCTCCTCCCTCATCTCATCTCCGTATGACCCCATGTTCGCGCTGATGTTGACTTTCAATTTCTGTTCTGCGCGCGTAGTTTGCTGATTATAATTCCACTCGTCGACGCCAGTCGGCGGGGCGCAGCATTTTCCCGCTGCATTTTTAGCGATTTCTTTTTCCATTCTTTGCTCGATTTCATGTTGGCAAAATGCTTGACAGAAATTGAGGAATCGCATGCAATTTCCCGTTGTCCTTGAAAGCTGTCAGTCTTCGATTGATTGCCAGGGGCGAAATGGTCGGAGGGAACAGAGATGGAACGATTTAGTTGATTGCCGGCGGGCTGATGTGGCGTATGCGTAACGCTGCCTAGCACAGATCAGTGCTTCATATAGCCCAAGCATCTTAATGCATATTTGTCAACCGCAAATTGTGTCACAGGTGGGTCAAGAGTGGAGTGTGGTAAATGGAGTAAAGGGTACAGGGAACTCGGTTAATTTTCGCTAGTGCACGCAATAAAGCAACGCAGGCAGTGTCACGTACGCATTTAAGTTGCAAGTTACAACGGCAACGTGCAGCACACATAGCCACACACACACACACACACAGCTAGTTAGCGCATGTCAGCGTAAATTTAACACACAGCGAAACCTGACGCCGCATACAAACTAAGTCAGAAGAGCAGCAGACAAAGACGGCGTCTCTCTTGGCTCCCCTTCCTCTCTCACTCTCTACCTCTCTCTCTCTCTCTGTGTCTCTATTTCTCCTCCTCTGTTACTCTTAGCACATTTTGTGGTTTATTTTTGCGCGCGACTGCAATAAAAAAATATATGTATATAGTGCACCTTGGTGGAAAAAAGAGTCGCGGCAAGTTTTTGGCATCCACATTCCGCTCTCGAATAACTAACTGAGCCAGCGACAGCTCCGGTGACTGCGGCGCAGCGGCAGAGCTGCATAATCAGCAACGCGACTGCGGCAAAGGCGACAAGGAAACCTACGGCAACAACAACGTTGGCAACAACACGAGCGACAACAACGACGATGACGACGACGACGACGACACTGGCAACATTTATCATATGAAATGCACGTGCCAAGCGTTTGCCAGAGTCGCTTCCTGAGCTGCTCGCTCGATAAGTCGGTGACAGAGTGGAAATATATCCTGTCAGTTATGCCACAGCAAGAACGAGAGTAGCTTAGAAAGTTGCAAGAGTGCGCAGTCAATCTTTTAAGTGAGTTCTGATCACCTTATACTATTTTCTGCAATTTCTTTTTTTTAATCGTCTTTTATTGGGCCTTCGATTGAATTCTTTAGAAGGATTCGAGTCATTAATAAATTAGTAAGAAATCTTGAACTGCCCTCGCTTATTTGCACACCAAAGTCAGTTGCTAATATACAGTTACACTGGCAACAGCAGGCGGCGTTGCGTTGCATAATTGGAATGCGTTAAGTACTCACAATCGGCGGCAAGTGAATGCTGCCTCAACTTTGCTGCACACATAAATTGCATTCGCCTGTCGTGGAAGCTTCTGCACCTTCGAGTGCCACATTGTTGTCGTTGTTCTTGTTGTTGTTGTTGCTGCAAGAGCTGCCTAAGTGCCATGCATTGAGTTGTTTCCTCGGTCTCTCTCTCCCTTCTCTCTTTCTCTCCTTCCATTTCTAAACTTGGAAAAATCGATTCCTCACAGCGCATTGTTTTTGCAGCCGCACTTCAACTTGAAAATGTTTTGATAAACTAGCTGACTATGCAAAGCAGCAGCAAAGGCTAAAAAACGAGCAATGGTGCTGAGATGGGGAGATCGGTGGCAAGGTGGGCAAGGGGAGAAACTAAAGTAAGCCCCGGGCGAACTTTAAGCCAAATGCTAGACAGCTGCAACAATACGAGTGGCAACATTGGCAGCAAGCACTTGTCAAAATGGCTGAAGAAGCAGCATACAAAAATAAACAATAAAGTGAGAGAAACAGGCGAGCAACGAATCTAAGATGCACTATGAACTATAAAATTAAAATGGCAAGTAACCTTAAGTGAACAAGACAGGCGTGTCCTTGCAGTTATTTAAAATACTGTTGTTTGAAAGGTATCCTTGAGGTAGTTTAGCTTTCGTAACTGAAAGATTTTCTTGCACACGATTTATGGTTTTAATTATTAGTTTGTACATCAATCTTCATTAATTTATAATCGTTCAGATTAAATGATTAAAAGATGAGATAAGTTGAAAAAATTGGAATTCAAAAAAAATTCTAAGCTCTGTCGGTTTTATGTTTAGCCAATGTTGATAGAATATGGAAAACATTACAGAAATAATTTGAAGACCTTTTAAGTTTCTGATATAATTAAAATTTACTGATTTCTAAGCCGTCCTAAAAGTATGCAACAAAAATAAGCAATAGAAGTTATACATAATAAATCTATTTGTTCAAGTACGTAGCGGGTATATCGCAGTCGGGCCTTCTCGACTGTAGCTTTCCCACTAGTTCATTGTATCACACGTATCACCAAAAAGTCCGTTTACCCGTTGTTAGGGTATGATAACTAAACAGGCAACGCAGCAAAACTTGTGGCACTTGTGCAGCGGGACAATTGTCGAAAAACAAGTGCAATAAAATTGGCTAAACAATTGTCAATGCGTCAGTTCTAATGGATTTAGTTGAGCTTCTGAGACAGTAGATACAACAACAATAAAGTGCAGAACAATAACAATGATCAGTCATAGTTTAAAGTTGTTTTAAGTAGAACTTGTAGGAATTTGAGAGAAAACTTTGATGGCATCTGAGTAGCCCTAACATTATTCAGCTGACAGACAAGAGCATAAAATCAAGTATTCTCGGTTGTTCAAAACAGATGAGTCGTAGCATTCACAGAGTGAAACCGAAAATTAGCTCGAGATGAAACTGAAACTAAAACTTTTCCTTTGCTTTTGGGCGATCGCCAATTGTTTGGGTGAGTTGTGGCTTGGAAGCATTGCCAGACATAAGTCAGCAAGACTCATTTGAATGGGTGTCTGGCAGTTTTGCAGATTGGCGGGAATTGCCTGCGCGAGCCGCAGCAAGCAGCCGAGCTGGAGGAGCCTGTCGGTAGCACACGCCACATGTGGCAACAACAGCGGCAACTTACCACATCCAACTTGCTGGCCGAGGCGGGCAGCTGCAATCGACCGCCAGTTTTGCGGCCGGCAATTGACAGCAATGTGGCAGGCGCTCAGGCTGCGGCGACAGCAACTTCTGCGATGACCCTGGGTAATTATGTCTATCAATGCGCTGCCCAACGCGAGCCGAGTCCATCTAAGACCATCAACAAGACTAGCCGCCAATTGGCCGAATCACAGGAGATGCTGCCGTGGCATCAACAGATGACTGTGCCGGCAATAGTGTTACAGTTGACCCGCAACTGGAGGCATCCTTAGTCCAGCAGCACAAACATAGGCGTACTATAATTATAGCCCAGTCGCTTGTACATATTTTATAGCATACGTTAAATATTGGTGTCCAACATTGTATATCAATTGTATATCATGAAGTCAAAATAAACATAAACTTCGCCGTAAGGCAACTAATTGGTTGTAAACTACAATATCTGCACATATTGTTCAACATTAGAAGCCAAGTAAACTATTAGAAAGAACTGTCCGTCTGTCTGTTAGAACCAGTTCGATTAACTTTTAAGCCCACAAGGTACATACACGTATATTTTTAGTAAGCAGCAACTTCCAAGTCGACTTAGTCATGTCTGCAAGACTGTCTGTCCTCAAACTCAGCAATTGGAGGAACTAGTAGAATCAAATTTAGTGCCTTTATACTATAGTCTTCGCAATTGATAGTCTTAGGAGTTGTCTTCCACTGTGTCGGGCAGTTTTTTGTGCAGGTACTCTATGAAACGCCCTGTACAAAACAAAATTCTCTACCTTAAAATTTAATAACAATTACTGTATCTTGTAATATATTTCTTGACATTCAGAATCGATTCAAAGCCGCGAAACTATTGCTCCAATGCCAGCTCAAAGCTCTGTCAAATGTTCCGCTCTGGTTTTCTACTAAAAGTACCGCAAAAGCATCCGAGTTAATTATGCCAGAGCTCGAGCGTAGGCACGTCAAATGACCTTCTAATGAAGTGCGTCGTGCTTAGAGCGCGGCCATTTTTCATGAGCTTCACATAACGTGCATATTTCAATTAGACAAGCTAATAAAACATAAAAGATGTTTCGTCTGGCAGCTATGCCAGGCCACAGGCATTTACAGCTCACAGTCAACCGCAGAGTGAGAGCGAGAGAGACAGAGATAGAGAGAGGTAGCGAGAAAGCCAGAGGCAGCTGGTGCTGCTCTTTTGAATTATTAACAGAGCAAAGCGTGGTGCAAAATAATTCCGCAACACATTCAGCGGCCAAACAAAAGCGCAACACATTTAGCCAACATGCCTTTTGATCCAGCTTACAGGGCAAGGCAGCAGAACACATAGAACGAGAGAGAGAAAGGGAGAGGAAAATGTAGAGAGAGAGAAAGAGATGGAGAGAGACAGGAACAGTGTATGAAAAGGCCAGACGAAAATAGTAACACATTTTTTGAATTGTTTGGCGTTTTGAATGAATGAAAAGGCAACGGGGAGCACGGAATGAATAGAAAAATGCTGACGTGTTGCTGCACGGTATGTGTGTGTGTGCGTGTGTGAGTGCGTGTGTGTGCATGTGGTGCACATTCATTCTAGCGTTCTTTTGGCTTTAGCTTAATTAAAACTTTGGCGTGCGCGAAATGCGCGCAAAGCAGTTGGAAAATTAACAAAATTGCTGGCAGAGGAGTTGGCGGCAGGCAGCAGGCGGAAGGCGGCAGGCAACCCGTTTGCTGCATTCAAATTGCAGCTAAAGTCGTAACGCCATTAGACTAAGCTCCTCCTGTGCACCGCCTACCCCTTCCCCGCATTTGGAACTGCAGTTCGAAATGAGAAATATAGATGTACTGGGAGGTAGGCATAGCATCTCGCTAAGCTTAATGCAGGCCATTTAATGACAGCCTCCTCGATGTTGTATGTGCAAATGAAACAGAACGACAGGGAGAGAGAGAGAGAGCGGTGGGGAGGAGGGGGTGCAGCCAACTGCCAGAAAGCCAGGAGTGATACATGGCACAATACCTGCTGTGCATGGGGCATACAATTTCCTGACTAATTGACACATTCGTTTAACCTTTCTCTGTCTTCGTTTCGCTTCTCGCTCCCCTCGGCGAACAACTGAAATGCAAGATGTGAATTTTTCACTGAAATTCCTGTCGATTTTTGTTGCGAAACAAATTGAGAGCATCGAAAAAACCAATCAGAAAAGAGATGCAAAGTGCAACTGTACAACCGTGTTCCGTATTTATTTTATAACTATGACATGAAGATGGAATCGAGAATTGAGATATTCCTTAAGCATTCCAGTACCTACGGGCTTGTTTGTACTTTGTTTTGGACATTCAAATTATATATCAAATCACAATTGTTGTTTTTAATTAAATTTTTAGTCTGCAGTTTCGACAGACAAATTGGAAAGTAAATTTGTTTCATATTCTTGCTGTCTTTCTTTTTTCTTTCACCGAAAGCGAGTGAAAATATTAAAAAAGTTCAGTGGACTTGCAGAGAGTGGTGAGCAAGATTTATATTCTTAATCCAAATAATGTCAAAAAGCCACAAACAAGCGACAGGCGCATAAAACAACTCAGCAAATGAGTGCACACACACTCACACACACACACACAGAGAGAGAAGGCTGTCGGGCAACAATCTAAGAGCAAAAACCGAAGAAAAATGTTATTTATTGTTATTACGAAAATAAATAAGCAACGAGAGCAGAATAAGGGGCGTGCCAAGCGTCCAAGGCGCCCAGAGAAATGTTGCACATAAATGTGGGAAAATAAAAGCGTAGAAATTAAACAACTGGACACTGGCAAATAAACCAACAACAAGAGCAACAACAACGAAAGCAGCTGAGGCGAAATGGCAACGGCAGCCATTTTATATGCCATTACAGTGTAAATAAAGTATTGTTTATGTGTGCGAGTGTGCGACTCTGTGTGTGAGTGTGTTTGCTGGCAAGCTGTGCCAGTTACATTTACTTAATAACCTGTGTCACAGTTTTACTTTTATAGGTCAGCGAGGCGGGGCAGCCGCCCTCTGCCAATGCCATTATTGTTCGAACTGCCCAGGAAGAGGAACAGAAATCCAAACTGAAACTGAAACTGAGACTGAAACAGAGGCGACACTTAATCAATGGTATACAATAAAATTGTCTCTAAATATATTTATCGACTCGCAGGAGGCAGAAACTAATTACGGCTTAGACACGGCAACTGTTAAGTTGAAGGACAATACGGATTTGTAATGGCATTGAGCTGCAGAAAAGCCACATATCATGTACAAATGTTTATATTTGAACCTTAAATAATGTAGAACAACACGTATTTATTATATTGGATGTATATTGTTTTCCTTCCTTTTGAATATGAATTCCATGCAGCTGCCTAGAAGTATGCACTGATTTTTGCTAAAACAAACAAAGAGTTTCCATTCATAATATGATATTCTGACAATTAATCTGTTGTTCATGCAGCCTGAATGGCAGCCATATGTTCAATTTTGCCTTAGAATACTCTGCGCAATAAATATTAACACAAGTGTCTGCAAGTGTGCAGAGCTTTGCTCTCTCCATTAATCTGACTAAGTTCTCTGCAGGTCAACTGCATGTTGATCACCTGCATGTCATTTGAGCGACAGGTTTATGAGCCGATTCCCAGTGAAGCTGCTAAAATTGCAGTTTATCTACCCAACTGCGAGCCATAGGCCAGGTTATCAAGTTGAGGCCTCGGTCAAGTGTGAGTAATTGCGGCAGTTAGACAATTGGAAACCTTAGCCGTAGCTCGACATCAGTTTCCCCACTTGCCTATGGAATTTCCATGAGCAGAGTGCACTGGGCTCTCGGCTACTCTAAAAATAGCCGTCATATGAGTTTCCCATTTGGGGCTTGTTGGTATCGTCGGTGTTGTTGTTGTTGTTGCTGTTGCTTGTTACTCAGCTGTGCAGCATAAAGGCATGGAGCAAGCTGTAGAACACACAGCAGCCCACAGCGCCTGGTGAGGTCAGCTACAGTTGACTAAACATTTTCATTTCGGTTAAGTGTGGAAGTTGCTTTCGTGTGCGTGTGTACGTGTGTGCGCCTGTGTGTGTGTAGCTGCTAGAAGTCAATGAATTGTGGCACATGGCGTATACTTGATATTGGCTAAGAGCGTTGCGTGCATGACTCAACATTATCCAAATGGTTTCATTAGTAGCCCCGCAAACACAATAGGCCGCTTTTGGCCTCTTCTGTCGGCGTCGCAAAACTTTTTAATCATCAGCACTTGGCACTTCTATGTCACGCCCACATGGCCAACAGAATGGCATAATTAGCTGTTGCTCGAGCTCATAATGTTCGCATTAAGTTCTAATTGAAAACAGATATTTGCATTTTAATTAATTCCTTCAGTCGCCCTCCAAAAAGACTTAGAAGTTCCAGCGGCAGCTGGACACAAGTCAAGGGCCAAACAATGCCGCAGACACTCCACGGTCCCGTTGGCACAGGGAGGAGTCAATGACATGTCCAAAGAGGAATAAAATTCATATTCTTCATAAGACCGAGAAGTGGAGAAGGCAGCAGAGACGAATAAACAAAGGCAAAATCAAGTTAATACTCAGGCTCAAGCGGCACGCAGTGCTGGCTGGGGCCAGAGTTCTCTGACATTTAATGAAAAGTAAACAAAGCATTCTTTTAGGCGCCCCACTGCACAAGCCCAAGTGTGTGACAAGTGGACGTGCGTTTGCATGTGATGGTATTTGTCTACTATCTGTCTGACTCACGAACCAAACAGCTGGAAAGTTCAAGGAACGCAAGACATAAATTAAGTCGGATTGGTTAAGTCGCTTGATATTTTATGAACGTAAGGTGCAAGTAACAGAAAAGAAGAAGTCAGAAAGAGTTTTATAATTTTTGGCTGAGAAGAAACTCTGAAATCCTAATGATCTTTGCATGATTAGGAAGGATTCAACACGTTAAAAGATTTATATAAAATTGTGTTTTTATTATTGTATTGAAAAAAAGAAATTTAGACAACTCTCGAGGTGGAAACTACTCTTCAGATCAGAACAAATATATTAGGAGTAAAGAGAACGGTCGTGTGAAGAGTATGACAAACAGTAAGAGCAGCTGCTCTCAGTGCGCTCTCTGCAGCATTCAATTTCTCTGTGCTCAGAGAAGCTGCACAATAGAGCTTTCTGGTGAAGCTTTGCGCTCAGCACTCAAAGAGATGCTGAGTGAAATTTCAGTGGTAACTCTCCCCCAAAATCTCTCACTCTCTCTCTCACTTACTCTCACTCTCTCTTCCCTACTCCTGCGTGATGCTGTTCTGGTTGAGCTTGAGTTGCAGCCAAGTTTGTCGCATTGAGTGGCCATTGAGTCAAGTGTTCGCACTTGATTTGCTTTTGCCAGCTACAGGATATTTCGTTCTTGCTGTTGCTGTTGTTGTTGTTGTTGTCCTCTGCAATGCCACTTGCTCAAGCTGGGAATGAATGAAGGTCCTTTGCTGTGCCCATAATATTAGCTCACACATTTTCGTTTTTTGTCGCCACTTCATTTTGCCCACACACACACACAGACACACTCACACACAGTGTCCTTTTTGCTTTGTTTTTATCATTTCGAATTACTCTGTTTGCTCTGCCTTGGATTCGTCGTTCTTTTGCTTATCTTCGCCTTTTTTCTTCCGTTTTTATTGAACAGCGCGTTCATTGTTTGATTTTTGTCAACGCTACTTTCGTTTCATCTCTGCTCCTTTCGTTTCTCTCTTTCCTCTTTCCTTCTGCGCCGATGTTGTTGCTTTTCTAGTGCTCTCCCCTTTGTTGTTCTTTGTTTAGCCGGGCGCTTCATCTTACTTACTTACATAAGTGGCTTGGGAGCACAAGTACGATGCGATTGCGAAAGGGGGTCAGTGTAGCTAAAGGGAGAGGGGGGGGGGGGAAGGGAAAGCCTCGTCATTTGTTTCTTCATTTTGCGTGTTTGATTCTTATTTTTATTTGGCATTGTTCATTTTTCGGTTAGTTGGTCTTTTAATCGCTTTGCTTACTTGTCTCCGCTCTCCGAACGATTCTCTTGATTTCCTCTCCTTCCCTTCCCTCTCCCCGTTCTGCTGCTGCTTTTCTGGCTTTTCAGCTCTCCGTTTCAATTAGTTGAGCGTTGCTTGAGTACCACCCAAGCTCGCCCGGCTGTTGGGCTTAGGCGCTTTATACTCTCTGATCCATTCGATGGCCGATTTAATTGACATTCTTCAATTGAAAGAGTCAGGCTTATTTATTCACAAGCTGATTAAATCAGCAAGTAGATACACCCTATGAAATGGAGAGTGAAAGCAAAACTTATTCAATTTGCGGGAAGTTGTGAAGATTTAATACTTCACGCCCTGCAACGCATACAATTTACCAGCTAATCCGTATAATTCCTCAACTCTTTGTAGACCTTTGTTCCTCTGCAGCTGTTGCCCTACCTGCTGTGTGTGTGTTTGTGTTTTAACGCTATTGATACGCTAATTAGTTGCGATAATTTATCAAAAGCGCACACAGTTAACACACACACACAGACACACAGCCAAATAGACAAAGCCAAGCACTGCCACACACAGACTGCCAAGTTACCCACAACCACACACTCATACACACACCTCCTCGCACCTCGTCGCACACACGTCTCAGCAGCTACTATAAATTCTGCTGCAGTAGCAAAAATTGCTACTTAATTACACGGCAGAGGCATCCGCCGGCAGCAACAGCAGCTCCCTCTGTTGCCACACCTGCTTTATCGCCCCCGCACACACACACACACACACATTACACAGCATCATCGGCTTCAACAGCTATCCGCATTCCCATCCGCAGCGTCGTCAATGTCACAAGTGCTGCAGCGTGGCAAGTTCCATTTCCTGCCATCGCCTCGGGTAACTTCACAATTAACTACTAATTGCTCATACGCGACGTTGGCTGGCGACACTAGAACAACGCGTCAACCACCCACCTCTTACAGTTGTTCGTCTTCTGTTCTCTTCTCTTCTCCCTTCCCTTGCTCGCTCACTGTCAAGTCTTGACTTTTGCTCTAATTATCCGCATTGTCACACCCACCGCGCGCTGCCGCTGCCGTTGTCCTTGCCAACGACCTCGTCTGCTTCAGGTATTTACTGAATTAAGTTTTAAATTTTTATTAAATACTTTGCGCATTTTTGTGCGCAACGTGCCCCCCTCTTCTCGCGCCTCCTGCCCCGTTTTGTTTACCTCCCGTGCTGCTTATGTGGAGGCAACTGTAATTAGTTTTTAATTGCTTTTCAGTTGCCAACTATGCGAGCCGCGCGCTGTAAATAGTTGTGACGCCTTTGTGAGTTTTCCACTTGCCACTTGCCACTCGCCACTCGCCACTTGCCGTTTTCCATTTGAACTTTTCTTTATTATGCGGCGACTGGCGCAGGCAGCTGCGCTGTGTGCCGTGTGACAAAACTCAATCAGCAATTGAGCCTGCCACACAAAAAGTAATCACAGAACTTTTCCAATAAATCTATGAAAAGAATGAAAAACATTGGCGAAAAAACAAACCAAAGGGAGTGTGTATGCCACGCCCCGCTTTGAATCTGCCACAGCAATTTGCATTTGGCACGTAAAATACGCTAAAGTTATGGTACATATGTTTGATATAGTGCGACAGTTGACTGCTTTGCGCTCACAAATGGAAAAGCACCCGAAATGGAAAATCATAAAACTATCGAGGAACAGATGAATATCGCAATGCTCCATACTGCGCGGGGATATAAATATGCATATATAAATATACTATGGGTATTCACATATTTCAATTGCCACGCCCCACCTCCCCTTTCGATACGCTCTCTATATATTTTTGAGGGTATCAATCAACTGCAGTCAACAGCGTCCTTGCTCGCGCAAAACACTTGCCACACCTCGTGCAAATGTCAAACACATGTCGAAGGCGCAAACACGGACAAACAATATGAAAAATTGATGAAAACTCAAAATGAAAATAAAAGTGAGAGCAAGAGAAGCAAAACATGCGAAACTCAAACGGGAAATATGCCGCGTAGCGAGAAAAATTTGTGTCGCACCCTCCAAAAAAACAAGAAAAAGTGAGCAGCGAAAAGAAGGCAAAGATGGCGAAGTGTGTGTTACTTCAGACTCATTTTACACACAAATGACTTGGCAGCATTTGCTGCGGCAGAGTGGCGAATTTTCCATATTGCCGAAATATTTGCCCGAGGCATGCAGCAGATGGTCTTGAAGCCAGGCAAAATCGCTCATACGCGCCGTTTGCACACTCGACAGCAGCTCCCCCAATTGCCATTTGATGGTTCATTAAAATTTCTACTACGCTGCTGCTGCTCCGTCAATCGATTCCAATCGGCCAAGGCGAACACAATAAATCGGCGCCAGGTGCCAGCAGCATCGCAAAACGAGCAAATGCCGCTCAGCTGTTGCTCATCTCGGCCTCCGTGTGGGCTCTGTTTGCAGCCAAATTAATGTCTGACGCAGCCCAGACAAATGTCAGAATAAATTAGAGCATTATACGAGGTGTTCTCCAAGTTGCAGCTCCGCCTGCACTTCAGTGGTTCACTGCCAATACACTGTCTCAAGTGGGTCTTAGGCAACAGGAGACGAAGCTGGAATGACCTTGCACGGTATATTCAGAGCTGGATTGTTTGAAGGAGAGTTAAAGCCGAGAACTAAATTCAGTTAAAGTAACCTTTAATTTAATATCAACTTAATATCAACAATTATTTTAGACAAGAGCTAAAACTTCATTTTATGTAATCTTGTCCAGTCGCGTTGCATTTAATATACTTCCGAGATAGCCAACAACTAACTTTTGTATGATTAATAAAGAATATATGTTCATATATGCACAGATGCAGTCTATATTCTCCATTTAGCTACATAAATGACCCTCTTAGTGCACTCGATTTATACAAATAATTATCAAAATAATAACAATAATTGACAGACAAATGAAAAACACGTGTAAGCAGTACTACAATACCCTGCAATTTGCGAAAAGTTAGCACTAAGGGTATAACAAAATATTAAAAAACTGACTCGCAATGCAGCTTAAACAGATTTGTCTTTGTCTGTTCATATTTTACCCTGTCAGCGTATCTGATAATCCGGCACTCTCGACACCGGATTTTCATTTGTTTTTTTATTAATTTATATGCCGCACACGCAGCAGCGGCGCCTGCTACAAATTATTTTACCTGATATCTAATTTTAAACATTCTTCAAACTCAATTACAGAAGGAGCATTTGCCCCGCGGTGCCAGAGCTCGCCAGGTAATTTCTTGGAAATGATATACAAAGAGAACGAGAGATAAGGCAAGAACATGCAAGGGACATTCACAGAGCTGGGATAAAGTATAAACTTTCTGCTTTGGCATGCTTTCGTCTCACATTTCTCCAGGATAATGAAATCAAACAAAGTCAGTCAGGTTAGGGGAGTGGAAAAGTCGTTGGAGTTTCACTAAATTAGCAGCAAACGCTGCAATTATGCGAGAAGTTGGCCAAAAGCAGTAGCAATGGCAGCAGCAGCAGTAGCAGTTGGCAAGTTGCTTTCGAGTGAATGTTAATGACTTCAAGTGGCGCACAAAGTCAAGTTAAAAGCGGGCGGCGTGGGCGTGGCATGGCAGTGAATGCCACAGGTTGACAAACATTGCGACAAAGTTGCGACTTTCAACTCAATTTGAGTGTCAAGTAGCTGCCAGTCTCCCGCTCTCACTCTGTCTCTCTCTCTCTCTCTCTCTCTCTCTATCTTTTTCTCCCTCTTACAACGTCCCCCTTGCCCCTCTGCCGGAAATAGCGAAGCATTGCGTAGGGCGCCAGCTAAAATGGCTGTTTGTTTGCTTCCGGTGTGTGCGAACAACGCAAACACATTACGCATCAAGTGGCCAACCGGCACTTTTCTGCCTGCCTTCACCTTTCCCTTCTTTGCCTCTCCCCCTCTCTGCCACACTCGGCAAATGCAAACTTAATGGCAAGTGCATAAAAAGAGGCAGGTAAGAGTGGCAGTTAGAATCGTGAATGGGAACAAAGTCAAACAGCAAGTCACGCGGTCGACGCGCTGCGTACCCTGCGTACTTGGATCATCGCAATTATTCATAAAATGTATGCGAAATAGATGCGACGCGTGCGGCAGAGTGTCGTTTTAACGGTTTGCCAGCCTCTCCATTTATTCTGTATGCAACCCTCTTTGAATGCGACTTGTGTGTTTCTTCCTGGCAGATGTTTCTTGTTGAAGAGAAATGCGTAACTTAGCACTGCATATACCCTGTACATTTGGAGCAATCGTGGAATTGTACTTAGGAGGTTGAAGTGCGCACGTGTGGTGTGATTTTATGGAACATGTTAGTTCTGAGTGTGTAAAACAATTATGAATGCATGGAATAAGATAGTCAATAAGGGATTTATAACTACGTACAAATATTTAAATAGATAAGACTAGGGCTATACTGAAATATATATTGTATGTGTATTTATGTTCAGGATGATAAAATAGAAAGTAAAAGGGAACAAAATTCGGAAGAGAATGAGTAATGATATTTTATCGTCTCCCTCTTCTTAATCTCGGTTCACTTCATTGCGAAAAGCATTATTAAATCTCATACCATTGATGTGATTATGAAAAGAGGGTATATTAAGTTTGTAGAAAATTAATTCTGTATAGATTTCCTCACTCTTCTCCTTTTTTTCGTTTGTATTGTATGGTGGATAAACAAAAGACGCCTTCATTCCACTCTCGTTTCTTTTGCTTGCACGCTCATGTTTTAAAATTGCCATTTAAATACTCATATCAAAAAAAACATATAGCTATGCATATATTATTATTAAAGAAGTAGATAAATATGTGCTCTGTGCTTCATATATTTATCAGTATTGCTTGCAATTTCAAAACGTTAGAGAATGGAAGAGTTTTGATTTATTTCAGATTGAATTAATTTGCACATACTCTTCACTCATTTTTAAAATCGTCAGTTAGACATCATCAAATGATAAGTGCTCTGTGAGGAACAGTGTAATATCTACCACTCCACCTTCTCCTCGTTATATACGAGTTGGTATACCCTTTTCGACAATTCCCAAAGGACAAAGGCTGCAGAAATTTATAATTAATGCATCTCTAACCGAGTGCAAAGCATAATCTCCGTACTTATCGAACACTTTAATGCTTTCCAATAGACAGAGCATGATTTCAATTTTCTATTCAACTGCCTGATACGATTATTTAATCGGGGAACCCCTGTTTAGTCTGTTCAAATTTGGGGGGAAACAATTCATACAAAACAATTAAATAAATTCAAAAAAAGAATGAGAATACCAAAATTTGTAGTATACTTCTGCAAGTTAATACGTATTGTGGTTGTCTCTGTGGACGCGATGCTGTTCAGCTGCATGAATCAACATCGCCGCAAAATTACCTTCCTGTTACATCCCATTTCGTTCGCTGCACTGGTGATATTCGTCGCACTGTTCCTGTACTATGAGATGTTGAGTGTTCTGCCCGACCTGTACGACACCTCGGGAGTGTTCTATAAGGTGCACTGGGTGCTGGCGCTGTTCTCGGTTTACAATGTGGTGGGCAACTTGATCTATTGCCACGTCACGGACAGCAGTATCCTATCGCTGCCCAGGGAGTGCCAGGATCCGATTGTAACGGAGGCGCATCTGTGGCATCTGTGCACCCACTGCCAGATGCTGGTGCCGCCTCGTGCCTGGCATTGTCGATTGTGCAACACCTGCGTGCTGAAGCGAGATCATCATTGCAATGTGACGGCCAACTGTATTGGGCATCGCAATCAGCGATTCTTCATCGCTCTGCTCTTCCACCTGACGATGGGCACTCTGGCCTCATTCGTCTACAATGTGATCCACATGGTCCTCGTACGCGTACCCAAGGTGCGTGACCCGTTTTTCATAATAGAGTCTGCTATGGAGAGTTTCGATGCTGGGGAATTTATATCGACTATGTCTGCCGATACCACCAAGCTAATCATCAACGGAGTCGCGCTCAAGATCAGTCTCCTATGTTTCTCCCTAGCCGGTAGCCAGTTCGTTTACCATTGCTTCTTAATCTATCGCGGATCGACAATGTTTCAAATGTGGGATTGCACCTATGACCTGGGCTTCTGGAACAATGTGCGTTATGTGCTGGGCGAGCGCATGTTCTGGACCCTGCTGTCGCCCATGATAGACAGTCCATTGCCACACGACGGCACCCGATGGCAGCAGGCCCCGTTGAAAGAGCCGTCCAAGCAGCCCGTCGGAAAGGCCGAACTGTGGAAAGCGTGAGACGTGCCTTCCCCTTTGTTTCTTATTTAGCTAGTGCGCAGACACACGCACACACACACACATCATATGTACTGAGATAAATACTGTTATGCATACACGTTTCTTGCATTGGCCAAAAATCGAGTTTAACGCTTCATTTAATCCGGCGATTCGTGAACTAATTAACAGCACGTTGCCTCGTGGCAGATAAGGCTCGTGGCGGACAGGGAGAACCAAGACAGCCACGCGGCAGCAGTTTAACGGACAAGCGATTGCCTGGAATGGCATGCGAGTATACTCGTATATAACAGATGAATATGTATGTGCGAGTGTGTGTGTATGAACTTCAAGGAGTGGAAAAAAAGCTGGGAAACCTTTAGAAAAAAGTCTGAACAAATGTTGAGCAACTTTGTCAATGCAGTAAGTCGGAATAGGTTGCATCAGTTAATTATCTGTATATTTATGAACATTTGAGTAGCATTTGTAATTGAATGTGTAAGAATTTATTTTAAATACGTAAAAGAGTAAATTAGTTTGGCCAGAAGCTTGGACCATAACCTAAAAAATATCTCCGACTCTATAAAGTACACGTGCATTTGCATTTCCTGCATCAGGATCAAAAGATGTAGTAGGCTGGTAGAGGGTCACACTGATATATCGATACTTATATAACACGATGACTATGTTAAGACTATTTTAAAACTATGTTAAGCCTCTGTTAAACCTTTGTAAAATAACATTAAGGGACATTCTTTGTTAGCGTGTCGAATATAGAGGAAGTACTGAAACGTCGTCTGTAATATAATCTAGTGTCCACACAGAGAAGTCGATTTGAGAACTGTCCGTCTGTCCGTGTGTCCATGTATCCAACTGTTGCAATGCAAACTAGTTTTTCTCAGCAAACGAGCTTCTTATTACTGTCTGCTGTAAATAAGTAGCGATGACCAAGATTTGACAGATATATCGCATAATTGTTATACGAAATATCGACCGATTGTTGTTTATTTTCAACATATTGCAACTGCATCGAATTCTTTCTATATAAATACTGTGCCTATTTAAATCAATATCGTAGAACATATAGCTGCAATAGGAACAATCTTCCGGCTGACTGTTCCTATTGAAGTGTGTAGGTTTCATATGCCAATCAAAGTAGAAGAGTAATCGACAAATTATTAATCAATTCTGCTCCATTATACATATATAACTAGTATCGGATCAAAAGAGGATAAGAACCTGCAACCTCCTTTTCACTAAGTTGTTTAATTCTTTTTTTTTTTGCTTACCTCCTACTGAAGAGGTATACGAACTTCCCTATGCTAGTGCAATAAGGGTCATTAAATTCTCTCATCTGCATCACATTTGACTCCTCGAGAGCGGAAAAGAGAAGACAGATTGATGGAGTGCCTTTTGCCTGAGATCTCGGCCATATAGCCAGGGGGCTGACTGCACCTTTTGCCACCTTTTTGCCGCAGCCAGAAACACTTGTCAAATGTCAAAAAATCCCAAAAACGGTTGAAAAATGACGGCAGCAGTCGAGATTGTAGATTCCCCTGGCTTGCCTGCTGGGAGGGGGAGTCATGGACAGAGGCGGAGGGGCGTGGCATGAATTAATGACACTGCATGTCAGTGACAAGCCCCACAACATAAAATCAGTGTCCTCACTGGGCGTGTCCCGGGGGCGGGTGCCATTGCATGAGAAATGCTCGAGGTGTGAAATCTGTTCCAGGTCTAAACAACATAACATAATTGCCGAATAAAAAACTCGCCACAGCCTCTGCCTCAGCTGCCTTGGGCAGCGCAGTCCGTGCGGCTTTAAGCTGCCCACTCGACCATTAATCAAAATTGCCGGCAAAAAATGTGAAAACAAAAGAAGCCATCGAAGTGTCGACTTCCGGCAAAGTCTGTTAAAAAATGCGTTGTCAACACTTTTGGGCCAATCAGCAGGTCGCTGCTGGGCGTGCCATCTGCCTGCCCCTGCCCAGCCACGCCCAGTATTGGTTGCAGTCCGCCTTAGCAGCGTTTAACTTTCATTACCGGCTTCTCATCCTCGTGCCCCTAATCCTACTGTTGTCCCGAAGCGGCGGGCGCTGATTGCGGCGCTGTCAATTGGACGACTTCCGCTCGCCGCTCAGTCGATGCTTCCGCTTGAAGCACGACGTGTTCCACGACGTGCACTGCTTGCTGCCGAATTTAAAGAGAAAACAAACAGTTTGACCAGCACAATTCAAAGAGTTGACCAGCTATGCAAGCGACCACAAACCGCTCGAGAACTGCCCTCACATTAGCAGTCAAATAATCATACGCCGCATTGTTCCAGGCCGCAATAGGAGGAGGGAAAGTCCAGGTGGGTGTGGCAGGGCCCCTGTTGTGTGTATTTGAAAGTGCCGTCAACAAGAGTAATGTCCAAAAGGAAAACGTTGCATATCACAAATGAAAACGGGCACGAGCAGGAGAACTTTAAACTGCGGGCCTTTTGCTGTTCTGGGAAAAAGGAGAAGGAGAAGGGAAAGGGGCAAAGCAGAGGCTCACAGTGCGCAGATAGCCCGGGAATGAAGTGAGGCATGAGTCCTCCTGGTCGGTTGGTTGAATGGTTGGTTGCCTGCTTCAGCTTCTGCTGCTGCCTACTTTGGTCTTGCTTTGGTTAGCAGTGCAGAATTTACCGCTAAGCGTTGCCAACTGCGGCGACTGCACAAAGGACATGGCAAACAGGCTGCGTCTGACTGGCCGGGATCATGGGGGTCATTGTAATCATAACGGTACTGTTGACGTTGCCTCAACTCGCGTCCCTCTGCAGAAACAGAGAGGGAGATAGAAAGAGGGGAACGCTTTTAAAAAGGAACATTTAATGCACAAAAAGTGCGCTAAAATGGCGCCAAATTAGTCAAATGGCGTTGGGTCTATACAGGGTGCTCTGTTCTCATTCAATACAGAACCAATAGAAAGCTATTATCAACTGTGTCTAATGCGAAGTCAATTCTTGTAGCGGATGCTTCTCTCACTCGACAATATTGGAAAGCAACGAAGTTGCTTCTGTTTCTTGCTGCTGCTGCTGCTGCTGCTGCTGCCATCTAAGCAGCTGCGCTGCTAACTGCGCTGCTGCGTCGCTGCCAGCCTCGGCTGATGGACACACAGAGTGAGCAACTAAGCAGCCCGCGTCAGTTTTTATGATTTTTCGCCAGTTTCGTTTCATGTTTTGTTTTGTTTTGTTTGCTTTGCAATTATTTCCCCTGATGTGGACCGTAACAGCAGGCGTAACAGCAGCGCTAACAGAGGCTGTTGCCGTAACAGTGGCGTTAACAGCGCGTGGTGATTGGTGGCTCTGCTCAGTGCTCTCTACTCACACTCTTCACTACTTGCTCGGCAAGTTGCCACTGTGTTTTCTCTTGCAATTCCTCTTTGAAATTCAATATGTTTGGCACACTTTGAAATTTGCATAAATATTTGTAAGTAGTTGCTGTGTGTCTGTGTGTGTGTGTGTGCCTGTTGTCACTTTCATAAGTGTAAGTGAGCTCAGTTTCTTGTAATTTCATTTGCCCTATTTGTTGCACCTTCAAGGGAGCAAGCATCAAAGCGAATTTGCTCATCTTTTTCGCAAACGTGTTTGCTCCCTTGTGTGTTTGTGTGTGTGTGCGTGTGTGTTGAGTGTGTTACACCCCTTAAGTATCTCACCGTGCCATCAGTTTTATTTGCATGACACTTCACACCCCACCGCACTTAGTTTTCCATCCCTCTCCGCTGCACCCTCCCACCCTTCTAGACTTCCTGCTGCTGCTCACCCTCCCCTCGTCTGATTGTCTGCTTGTCTTTGCGGTCATTTAACCAATGTTTTTATCTGCCTCGCTGTCCCATCTTCCTCTTCGTCCAGCTCCTTGGCCGACGGCCAGTGCCAAGTGTCCTTTTACCTCGGCCCGGGGCAAATGTTGAAATCGTGCGAAAAATTAAATAAATCGCCTCATCTCGCAGCTCGGCAACATTTTCCATTTCCACTTCGATTTTCCCTCTCTCGGCATTCTCTCTCTCTCGTTTTCGCAGTCATTTTTTATTGATATCTTAAATGTGCCATAATTTCTGCAATGATTTTCGTCGGCGCTTCCTACCTCTCCCGGTATTTTAATACCAATCGCACGAGGGGAGGAAAAGGGGGAAGGGGCTTACCAAATTTGCCCATTGGCTGCCTTGAAATGCCGTTCATAACGTCAATTCCACTCGCAATTTCCGCGCCAATTAAAAATTTTCCGGATTGAAGGCATTTTGCATGCGCGGCACGCACAGCGACCGCTGCGGTGGTATGGTAGTGGCAGCGGCATGAGGAGTGTGGAGGGGGGTGGGGTAAAGCGTGTGAGGGCCTTTGTTCATCATAAATAAATACTGTTAATTTTTCAATTGTCCGCTGAGCATTTAACGGGCCTTGCGATGCCTGGGGCACGTGCAGCGCACAATGGGAAAGTGAGAGAAGGAGAGTGGGAGAGAGTGAGAAAGAGTGTGTGGAAGTGGGAAAGAGAAATGGGGAAGAAGGGAGGGAAAGTGCGCGTGGGAGAGGGTGGACAGGGTCAGCGAAAGTCGCGTTCGGGCAACGCCAAATTGATTGACAGAGGATTGGGAAATGGATGCACGTACGTCCATATGGCGTGCAGGAATAAAAAACCAGCAGAGAAAGGTTTACTTCGTTCTGCTGATGGCTTTATACCCTCACAGATTATGGGTTCTATACTTAACTCATATTCCTATGTCATTTGTATATCACTTAAGAGATCGAGAAATTTTATTTAGCATAGATAAAACATCTTGTGTATGATATTTTTTTTATTATTAACTGATTTTTTTAATGAAATCTGAAGGATTAAGTTCGATTAGAAAAATAATTATTATTCGAAATAAAATTCATGGGTTATCGTTAAGAAATAATGGAGACTTAACAAGTATTTAAGTATCTATATAAGTATCTATGCGATGTTTTGGGGCTTGATTCTAATTTTTTCGACACAATAAGAAGCAAATGTGGTAAGTTTTTCAAAGGATAGATAAAGAAGACTAGAGGCAGACCTACATGGGAAGCTGAACTAAATTATTGGTGTTGATTCGGAACACAAGCTCATATATACAATACATATATCTCTATATACATATATATATATATGTATATCAGCAATAATTTTTATTGCTATTATTATTATTATTATTACATTATAATGTATGCACTTTAGAGATTCAGAGACATCTTCTAAGTTCTGTTGCAAACTGCACGTCAATACGAATATACCCTCTGAAAATATGTCGGCCCAAAACTTCTCGGCGCCACACATACATGCATATATGAATGTGTGCATGTGTTTGTGTGTGTGTGTGTGTGGGTGTGGGTGTAGCAAAGATTGACAGCCAAGCGGCTGGGCCAATAAAGTTGACAGCATTCGAAAGAGGCGAACGTGACAGTTGCGTGTCTGGAACTGGGTCTGGATCTGGTTATAGCTTCGTCTGCGGCTCTGTGTGTGTTTTCGTATCCCGAACTGGCACAGAGCTCTGGCGGAGCGCACGTGTTGTCATTGTCGTGCTCCTTGTTGTTGTTGTTGTTGTTGTCGACGTCGTCTGGTCGACAAACTTGGCACCGGCGTCGCACCGGATATCAAACTGTTGGCAGTTTGTTAGCGGCAAAAAGCGAGAGCCTAATATACAAATACAAATGCGAGCATGTCGCGCGGACTGCTACCACATGCCACATGCCACACACACACACACTGGCACAACAACAGCTGCCACACTCACCGCACTCACTGGCGACTGACGACGTCGTCTGAAACGGAACTTGATGAGCAGCAGCCATTTTAATTTTCGGGACTCTTCACTTGACTTCTATAAATCTGTCAAGTACGCCGAAGTCAACAAGGCTCCTTCCCCTGCCCTCCCCTCCCCTCCTCCACACACACTCACCCGCTGTTCCTTTCGCTTTGTCCACACTGGCAATTGGAATTTCTAATCGAAGCAAATTGAATCACATGTCCCTCTGACGCAATAAGGCGCGACGGGGGGGAGCCACCCAAACAATGACAGCCATAGACAGAGACTGTGCCAGAGCAGCAGCTGGATATCATCCGGAAAAGATTCTGTTGTGCGTACTGTGTGGGCGTGCTTGGTAGTGGAGTGGGCTGAGACTACGGGCCAATATGAAAATCAAGCAGCCAGCGAGGCATAAATCAGCTTTTGCAAAGTGGCTGCCTAAAAGGCCTCCCGTCTCAGGGCTCAGCTCAGTGTTCTTCCTTCAGTTCAGTCTGCACCCGTACCCGGTTGCTGGGTTGCCCGGACGATGAGCCAAACGAATAAGATAAACGATTTCCGTGCCCCTACATGGAATGAGAAGGAAATTCGCGAAATGCTTGCTGCAAACTGGGAAAAAAACGCGAAAACTTTCCATACTGCAAATGAAAATTGACAAAATGTGAAATTTGCATTTATTGCTCAGTTTGCAAATGGAAGCGAATGTGCAATATATGACAGAGGATATAACTGTCATGTGCTTTCAACATAATTAATGGGGGAATACCTATGAGAATCTGTAGAATATAATGCTCTGATTGTGAATACATTTTTAAAGTATTCATTCAAAAATGTTGCTCACTATAATTTAAAAATAGAGTGCAATCACTTAAAGTGCAAGTCTTTAGAAAACATTTAAGTTTCTATGCAAAAAACAATGACATTTTTATTTATTTATTTTATTTTGTTTCACTAATTTTAATAATTTTTTAACAGCTGCTGCGATAAATTGAATTTAAATATATATCTGCTAAAAATCTTTTATTTTCCTTTGCGGAAACTATGTTAAAACTATTTAAAATTCTATTATGCTAAATAGAAAAGCAGCAGTCTATCATTAATTTATTCCTTTTGCTCAGACATAAATATATAAAATTGTATAAATCTGTATTTACCTATATGAATACTGTTAACTAACTCGCGGTCAATTTGTATTTATATGCATATATACACGTACGTCCAATATATGTAATAAATAGTGAAAATATTATAAAGCCATCATACACAAATTGCATTGACAAATCCTCTAAGTTTCTTACAATGATCCCTTAACCGGCTTAGATGTATGCCAAAATAAAAGCATCTCAATTTGATTTTATTCTTTAAAGCGATTTAAAAGCAAAATAAAAGAGAAATAAATAAAACCTTGAAGAACAGATTTCAATTGTAATTCTTGGCCGCACTTAAACTGCAATCGAGCTGTAAAAAGTGTCGAAAGTAATAATAAATCAATGGGATTACAGCCGCACAATCAACGCTTGTTAAGTCCCTGAAATGTGCGAGAGAGAGAGAGAGAGCAAAGCCATTAAATTATTGCAAAATTGTTGATGTTCTTATTGTTGTTGTAGCAGTGGCAGTTGTTGCTGCTGCTGCAAATGGAAATTAGTTTGTCGCCGGACAAATAAAATATTATTAATGCGCGCTAAACCAAAACACAAACAATTAAAAATGTATGAGAAGTAGTGGGGGAAGAGTTGCTGTCGAATTTAAAATTAAATAATCAATTTGCATTAGAAAATAATTCTGGTTTTAATTTGCGGCCATTTTATTTGCTAGTTTTAGTTGTCGACGCAATTAATGAAAATCCCCGCCAAGCTGAAATCGAGGGAGCTCCTGACTGCGACCCTTTGCCATTCATTTGGCTGCTTATCCGCGTTGTTTCTCTCTCTCTCGGGGACACAGAGTGTCCGCCCCCGCCTGGTTGTAATTTGTATGCGCCGTGTTTTTGGGCGAGTGAAATTAATTTACGAGGTGAAACTTATTTGTGCTGAACCCTTTTGCGCTTCGCCAGTCAGGCGAGTCCATTGAAGCGTTTAAATTGCTGTCAACAAAAGGCAAGCAAATAAATAAACGGCAAGCGGAAGGGCGAGAGGGAGGGAGGGAACGGGGACAGGGAGATGGCAAACAAATGTGTCTACAAATGTCGCAGGTTCGCAGCCAGGGCTGTAGGCGTACTCATCGCCTCTCAAATGACCCATGGCAACCAGAAGGAAACGTGAGCCAGGCACAAATGATTAACACGTTGGAGGCAAGATAACAGGAGAACTAAGAGGAGGAGCTGCTTAAGATGAGTCGAAAATATGCAGAGGCGACCGCAGGAGTGAGGAGCAAGTAGTGCCGCCTCAATTATTATCAAAGTTTGCACGGCGACACGAGGCGAGTCAACAAATCAGACAGAGAAATGGAAGTTGTCACGTGGCTGGCACACAAATGGTCCACAAGTAGCAGCAAAAGAAAGAGGAAATAAGTAAAAAAAAAGGCTGAAAACGGGAGCTACTAAAGCTGGTCAGTTTGCCAGTAAATAGCTAAGCTACCTGTGCATGCAAATGGCCAAAGGAACAGTCGATTGCCGCCCCGTGCTGCCTTTCTCATCATTTATAATGCATTCAAAAGCCGCAGGTACAAAAACGGATTGAGTTACAGCTGCAGATACAAGCAACAAGGCTACTCGGCACTGTTGATATGACAGCTAATCCGTCAGCACTCTGCACACTCCCCCCGCCCCCCACACACACCCGCTGGCGGCGAATGAAATTGAGTGCCAGCAGGACGTAATCGCTTGTTGATCCTTTATAAATACTTGAGCGCGCTGGGCGCCAGGCAAATTCTTATGGCCAACAGCTGCTGCCCAAAAAGGCCGAGTCCAACTCAAGCCCAGGCGCAGGCCGAGTGACATAATCAAATCAATAATTTATGAGTTCACTTTGCTTTAAGCGGATTTACATCGCCTGCACTTCAGCTTCCCTTTCAGGGGGACTCTCGATGTGGCGCGGGGAAGGAGAAGGCAAAGTTTTTGCAGCTGAAACAGAAACTGAAACTGATATCAATTAGGTGGAAAGTGATAAGTTGTCTCTGTTCCTCTGTCGTCTGTTGTTTGTCAGTTGTTTGTCGAACTTTCGACTGGCAGCGGAAGTACGAATCGGTTGGAAGAGATTAGGCAGAATTTGATAGACAGCAAGGAAAGGGGGACCTTCCACGGCGCACACTCCACGAGCTGTGGAAGCCGTTCGGCCTGTGGATGATAATGCTCCTGCCTAATGCGGCTCAGCGAAGCGTGGAATGTGTGAAGCGCAGCAAGGGAGAGAGGCAGCAGACAACAGCACTGCCACACTTAACAGCAACCCTCAAAAGAAACATCACAAACTGCGCTGCCTCTGTTAGTTGCCCCTCTCGAAGTCCACAGGGGAAATAATTGCAAAGCAAACAAAACAAAACAAAACAAGCAAGGAAGCAGTCGAAAAATCATAAAAACTGTCGCGGGCTGCTTAGTTGCTCACTCTGTTTGTGCTGCCGTCTGTCCATCAGCCGAGGCAGGCAGAGACAAGCAGCGACGCAGCAGCGCAGCTGGCATCGCCGCAGCTGCGTCGCTTCCTTTTGTGGGACTGCCAAAATTGTCGAGTGAGAGAAGCATTCGCTACAAGAATTGACTTCGCATTGGACACAGTGGATAATGGCCTTGTATTGGTTCTGTATTGAATGGGAAAAGAGCACCCTGTATAGCCCCAACGTAATTTGACTAATTTGGCGCCATTTTAGCGCACTTTTTGTGCATTAAATGTTCCTTTTTAAAATGCGTTCCCCTCTCTCTATCTCCCTCTCTGTTTCTGCAGAGGGACGCGAGTTGAGGCAACGTCAACAGTACCGTTATGATTACAATGACCCCCATGATCCCGGCCAGTCAGACGCAGCCTGTTTGCCATCGTCCTTTGTGCAGTCGCCGCAGTTGGCAACGCTTAGCGGTAAATTCTGCACTGCTAACCAAAGCAAGACCAAAGTAGGCAGCAGCAGAAGCTGAAGCTGAAGCAGGCAACCAACCATTCAACCAACCGACCAGGAGGCACTCATGCCTCACTTCATTCCGGGGCTATCTGCACGTTGTGAGCCTCTGCGTCGCCCCTTTCCCTTCTCCTTCTTCTTTTTCCAACAACAGCAAAAGGCCCGCAGTTTAAAGTTCTCCTGCTCGTGCCCGTTTTCATTTGTGATATGCAACGTTTTCCTTTTGGACATTACTCTTGTTGACGGCACTTTCAAATACACACAACAGGGGCCCTGCCACACCCACCTGGACTTTTCTCTGCCCTCCTACCACTCCTCCTTTTGCGGCCTGGAACAATGCGGCGTATGATTATTTGACTGCTAATGTGAGGGCAGTTCTAGGGTGGTTTGCGGTCGCTTGCATTGCTGATCAACTCTTTGAATTGTGCTGGCTCAAACTGTTTGTCTTCTCTTTAAATTCGGCAGCAAGCAGTGGACGTCGTGGAACACGTCGTGCTTCGAGCGGAAGCATCGACTGAGCGGCGAGCGGAAGTCGTTCAATTGACAGCGCCGCAATCAGCGCCCGCCGCTTCGGGACAACAGGAGGATTAGGGGCACGAGGATGAGAAGCCGGTAATGAAAGCTAAACGCTGCTAAGGCGGACTGCAGCCAATGCTGGGCGTGGCTGGGCAGGGGCAGGCAGATGGCACGCCCAGTAGCGACCTGCTGATTGGCCCAAAAGTGTTGACAACGCATTTCTCAAACGTCGATAAACAAACGCGAACAAGACGATGGGACGATGAGGTGAAGGCGGTTTTTCACGCTTCAATATTTCATAGAATTGCCCGGAGGCACTGGCTCAATGCGCTGATTAATGAACACTCCTTAAGCCGACGGCGTATTTTGTTTATTGTGTGACGACATCAGGCAATTTACCATTTATTATAATATACTTGCCTATGGACTTTATTGCGATAAAAATTGTGCGAAAGAGAGGGAAAAGTACGAAAATGACTTGGCAAATATTTGGTTGCCTACTTTTAGGCACTGAGTGTTTATTATTTGTTCACGAATTTACACAGAAAATGAATATATTGAAATAAAGAAAATTAAATAAATTATTAACAAATATAGCAATAAAGAAAAATAAATAAACAAATATTCCTTTTACTTTAAATTAATTTACCCAAGTAATAATTGAATAAACTAACATTAATTTAAAAATTAAATTTAACACTGTTAAATCTTTTCTTTCTTCAACGTTTTATCTTGTGACTGTTCTTTGCATACTAAAATTTCCTTTTCTTTTGAATGAATTTACATTGTGTAAACTTGAGTAGCAGCATCGCAGCTGAATTGACTTTCTCTGTGACACACACAAGCACGCGAAGGAAATCTCAGTCAGGAACAGTTAAACTGCGAGAAGCCTTTACAAAAATTCATCATACGCCGCATTGGCCACAGTCGGCGGCAATCCCCAACCGGCGGATGGGCTGATGGGGCGGCCACTGTCGGCTGTCGGCGCGGCATGCGAGAAATGCGGCTGTGGCATGTGGAGCACTTGTGGGGCACAGCATGCCACGAAGGCAGTTCGCTTGTTGTAGTTGTAGTTGTAGTTGTTGTTCTCTTATTTGTAGTTGTTGCTGCTGTTGTAGTTTTTTGTGCACAATTGGCGATGTGGCCAGGCGCGTTACATTTCGGGCGATTTATCGTAGAAAATATTTTATGCTGCTTATTGAAATGCAGGCAGCAGGGCAAAAACCAAGCGAACCCCTTCTGGCTGCAGCCCACCCCACCCAGGCCTCACTTCCCCCTCCCGCTCTACAACAAAAGCAAATAAGAAGGGCAGCCAGCGCCAACGGGCAAAGCAAATACCAGTAGTAGCACTTGGAGCAGCCTCGACTTCATCTTCAACTACATTGCTGCCTGGCTCCCTCCTGCCCCTCTCCCGAATGATTGCCTCAAGGAGGAATCCCTTCTGCTGCAACGGCTGCCTTTGCCCTGCAGCGACGGCACCGCCTCCTGCCCAAGTTTCGGCTGCCACACTATAAATATAACATTAATTTTTATGTTTTCATATTTAGCAACGCTTCAGTAAACACACACACACACACACGCACGCACACTCACGTACAGACACACACACTCGCACGGCTGCCTTATTGCTGTAGTTAGATAGAGCCATTGAATGACGTTTATGAGCGATATCACTGATGCCGAAGTTGGCGTCGCAGCTAGCAGCGATGCTGACGTCGCCGCGGAATGCCCTGTTAAGCGTGTAGTTCACTTAACAGCGGACTGTTAACCGTAGCATCCACAACTGTTAATGCATTGCGGCTGTGGTTGCGGCTGCTGCGCAACGTCGACGTCAAAGTCGACTGCGACCGCGTCAGCGCGTCGGCAGAGACAGCGTTGTCTGCCTTTCTATTGTCATTTGGCACATGTGAAATTTACCGTTACTTCTTGGCCGGCGCTTCATTCATTCATTCGCTGTTTACATTTCGCCAGTGCCCGAGCACAGTTTCTGGCATAACGGTACTTTACCTCGCGACATTTGGCCGTCAGTTATAATTGAAACTATATAATGACATAGTTAATAGTTGTGGTTAAAGAAAGAATGGAATTAATTTATAAAGTGAATAAATGAGATTAATGAAATAAAAATAATTAAAATGTGCCTATTAATTAAGATTTAATAAATTGTTTAGTTAATGAAACTAGTTTACAAAAGAAACATCGATCAGGGGAAAGAAAATTAATACTTATCAAAAATCATGGAATAACAGTGAAAACCCATAATGTACACCATAAAATATTTAACATAACCCCTAATATGATATTTATGTTGATCAAGACTGTTAAAAGTGAAATGTACACAGTAAAATATTGAACATAAGCTCAAAATGATATTTGTGTTCATCAAACCTCTTTATGTTAAACAATTAATGTTAAAATTACGCGAAATCGGTCGAAATCTTCACTAATATAATAAAGATCATATTTTTTTATATAGCTAAATATGCATAATTCTCGACATAAATTCTATAAATTTAATCTTTAATTAATGAAACTAATATACAAGAGAACCATAGATCAGAGGAAAAATAATTAACATTTATTAAAAATTACAGGAACACATGTTGAACAATTATTGTTAAAATTACGCGAAATCGGTAGAAGTCTGACACTTTTATAATGATGATCTTCATTTTTATATGAAGCTAAAAATGCATAATTTATTTAAATAACCTAATTCTCGACATAAACACTATAAATTTATTCTCTTTTACTTTTTTAAAAATAAACATAATTCAATCCACCTCTTAAAAATGTTCTTAAAAGGGCATCCTATCTTTGTTTAAACCCTACAAGGCATACATGTTATTTTTGAGGATCATTAGCAAGGAGAAGTCTTTATAAATATCCCGATCTCGGCAGCTATAAAATCAAATTTAGTGTTAGAGGTCCTCTTGCATACATATACTGATCAATATAATCTAAAATTGTATTTCACTTGTATTGTCAATCGATTATTTTTCGATTATTTAAGCTACGTCTATCTGCTTCAGCAAACGCTCTAAGCCGATACTCGAAGTTGCACTTCAATCCGGCTATGATAAGATTTTATTTGCCAACTTAGCATAGTTTCGATCAGCACCTGCGCCTTGCTGCGAATCGTTTCGTTTTCGACGTCTTAGCATTTGTTTTGACACTCATTTGGGTATGAGATTGTTTTTATTATTTATTTGTATTACGAGTACATAACTTAAGTTTCAAGGATTCGATAGCCAACTTTCCCATACCTCTTCAAAACACTATTATGGACTATTTTAATCGATGACTAAGCTAGCAGAAAGTATTTTTCAAACAAATTACAAATCTCAAGCAGTTGCAGCTTAAGGGGACGATATGATACTGAATATGCACTTAAGAACTTACGGTAAAATACAGACTGTAGTCAGCGAACATGTTGTTGCTTCGTGCCAGTGACTTTGTTTATGGCTCTACAGAGTACATTCATCGTTTACAGGGCCTCATGGCTTGTCCGATTGTTTGGCCTATCAATGCGTTTTAGTGGCTAGTTTTGGTTATCAATCTGGCTCTAGAGATAGATGTCATTTGCAAGTAGATAACCCTCGATGTCTGACAAAGACAAACCCCCTTCATCCGGTCAGCCACTCGAATCGGATGGTGCTATCAATGGGGTGGGATTTCGAATCGAACACACGTCTGCAGCGATAAACTGCAGTGCTTAGTGTAGTACAAAGCAGTTTGTGGGGTAAGGGAGACTCATTAATATAATTGCGCGCGTTTTGTGGGCGATTTTTGACGCCTGCAATTAGAAACGCCAACAAATTGAAAACTAAGCAGAGCGCGGAACGGCACTGTATGGCGAGGGGGTTGCGTTTAGAGGGGCTGTGCGCCTGTCAGATGCAAAAACACTTCAAAAATGATTTACACACGTAAATCATAAATTATGTCCTTCAAGTGGTGCGACAAATGCAGATGATGACGATGCTGCGACTGCTACTTCTCCTCCTGATGATGTGATGATGATGATGGTGATGACGTTGGGCCGCACGATAACAGCCACAATAATCGTCTGTCCTCGACGGTCTTCCTTCCTATTCCATTGTCAGTTTTGCCACTCTCTTATCGGCCGGCAGACGTCACATTTTGGTTTTCAGTTTTAGATTTGACATTTTCCAATCAATTGGCCAAATTGGAGTCAACAGACGCTACCTTCAATGCTAATGTTCCGACGACAATTCAGTTCGCGTCGGTCGTTGCTCGACATCGCACCTAGAAACCTTTTCGCAAACAACCTGACGGGAATTCATGGATTCGCCTGCCATATCTTGTTGAAGCAGTATTATCACCTTGACGTCCGGTCGAAAAAAAGTGTGGTGTTTTAATTAATTTCGCACAACGATAAATACCGGGAACACTTTCGATAAATCTCTCTATATAATTTCTACATAGATAAATTTCTTTCACGTTTCCGATAATAACCTTTTGCTTACCATGCATCTGAGTGATTTATGTGTGCTGAAATTAATTTCCCTGCTGATTTTCGGTGTGCTTTGGAGTTTACAAGGTTCGTATTGCAAGTGCAGATTGCGCGATCGATAGGACTAATGACGGCACATATTTCATTTTATTATTTTATGATCGTTGTAATTCTAGAGACAGGAGAGCTTAATTTAAAAAGATATATATAGACAAAAGCCAACTGTAAACTGATACACACGAAACTGACAATCTGGCTAATAATAAGTTATTTATATTTACTGTTCAGCATTTATTTCTAAAAATTAGATTGAGATTCCAAAACATTTTTACGCATTACATATTATTGTTGTTGATTATTGTTCTTTATTTATTCAACTTCAATAATTGATTAGCTTTTATTTTAACAGTTTCTTGAACGCAAACTATCAAAACTATAAAAAAGGGGGGGCTCTTCCGTGTTAAGATATTAATTTGGTATCTTTACCAATTTAAACCAATTTAATTCGCTACAATCGGAAGTTCAGTTCAGCGTATGTCTGATAAGGTACTTCTAATTGATCAGAAATTCACATTAAATGGATACATATCCATTCAATTTAAATTTACCTTTACCATTTTTACGCCTTCGTCATTTTTTCATTAACAAAACGAAATTCATTCATAACTTGATAAGAACGTAAAGTACGTCAATAGTTTTCGATATTCTTAATCTATTTATCTATATAATTTGAATAGAAAGAGCAATATATACAATATCTTTTGTTGTTACTATGATGTAAGAAATGGATCATTAGCTTATCGAAACCTGCTGTGGGATCATTGGATAGAACAACGTTTAAGGCCAATAAGATTCACCTTCAATGCATCGATAAACTCACCACAGTTAAGAGCAACAGATAAACTGATCATTGCCAGCATCAACAAAGAGCGGCAAGCGAGAGAGAGAGAGCGAGAGAGAAACAGTAAGAGAGAGCGCGATCGACGCTCTCGTTATTAGCCTTTTCATTTCGTTTTGCCCCGATTCGTTTCGATTCTTGGCGTTGTGATAAGCCGCCCCACAGGTAGCGTGCGCCGCGCACACACACACACCTACGGAACATCATGTATACACTGCGCTCTTCGTGCTCAGTGATCGTATCTGGGTAAAGCGAAAAGTCTGATGACAATTCGCTTAAATGTGCTGGCGAATTCTCAAGACCAATTCAGTTGGAAAACGCGCGTTGTACGAGGCAGCAGCGCTTATTCTGCAACCATTTTATATAGAGCAAAATCTAAAGAAACTCTACATAGAACTAGAATCGAAGTGTAAATATAGCAAGCCCAATATCGAAATATCAACTCAGCACGTGTCGCAGTGGCGTAAACTATTTGAGAGCGCGCGCGCCTTGAAATCACGCAAAATTTTGATAAGCTTTCGAAGTGTTTGTTTGTGTTTCATTTTCCCTATGCTCCGTCTCTCTCTCTCTCTCTCAATCTCCCTCTTCGATTCGCCGGCATTTATCACCGGGCAGAAACGCGTGCCAAGAAGTTATTTAAAAACTAAAACTTAATTAAATTGAGATAAATATTCTAAATTGTCCCTATCACCTAACCCGCTCCCCACTGGTTTATTTGAATACTTGCTACGTCAACAGATATTTATTTTGTGTGTTTTTGTTTTCACCATATTTCTTTCTGGCTCTCTCGATACTGTGTGCGTAGCGTCTTGGATCGTATGATTTTTAACCAGTTTGCGTTTATTTTTGTTGCATCTTATTCGATCTCTTTCTTTTTTCGGCATTTCGGCTTTTTTCGGCCACTCGACGCGGTTTTTGCTTGTCTCGCGGGTGCGCGCGTTTTTAGTCGTTCAACTTGCTGTGCCTGTGTGTGTGTGTGTGATTTAAGTGTACATGTGTGTGTGCGTGTTTATTTTGGCAACAAATTTCAATGTTGTCGTCGCGGATTTTCTAGTGGTTTCATTTATTTTTACGCAGCACACAGACGCCGACGTCTGGCTGATTAGATAATGATACCAGATCCATTATTTCCTGATTGAATGACTTTCTACTACTCCACAGTTTCATTAGTGAGAGAGCCCTCAATTGTGTCTAGCAGACAAATATGCATATGAGTGTGTAATTAGAGTGCAATCAGCAAACAGACTATAGACTGAAAGCCGAGAAACAAAGAAAGAGACAGCGAGAGAGAGAGAGAGAGACATAGAAAACCGCAAGTCAAGTGCAACAACTAGACAAAGTTCGTACCATGGCCATAGAGTCCCGCTCGACGAGCACTCTCAGTGATAGCAACAAAACAAGCAAAGCAACAACTGCAACAACAACAACAACGACAGTAAATTGCAATAATACAACAACAACAACAACAACTGCAGCAGCAGCAACAACAACTAACCGTGCCCAACAGCTGTTCGGTTGCGTCTGCGCGAATGCAAATCTGCTGCTGTTCACACTGATGCTAACAGTGGGCAAATGTTGCAGTGCCACGCCCACCACATCAGCGCCTAATCAACTGAGTGGCGAAGCCCAGCTGCTGTTGCCAACAGGTGGCGCCACATTGCACAAACAGCTCGATGGCAAAGGCATCTTGAACATAGGCTTCAAGTTCCTCAACGTGTCTGGAAAAATCGGCACGCCCCTGGACATAGGTGAGAAACAGGCTGCAGTGGAGCGAGAAAAGAAGAGACGAGGCGGGTGGGAAGCGGAGTGATGAAGTTTGTTTTTAGCCAGACTATGCTAATTTTAGACCGCATTTAAGATGCAACTACAACGGTCGCAAGCATCTGCCGCAAACCGGGCTGAAGCGAGCGAGTCTGTTCGGTTGCATCACAAAATTAACCAAATTGTCGAATTTCAAACTAACCTTTAAATATATAGATATATACACATACGTATATAGCTTAGTTTAATCTCCCGAACGACCTCGATTTGTTCTATTGCGTTAGCAACTTTTGTTTTGGCAAACTTTTTTGTTCGATTTCCGCAATTTGCATTTCATTTGGGGCTTTTCTATCTGCGTTGTTTGTGTCTTTGTCTTTGTCTTGGCTTGTGATTGATAAGAAACCTTTTTGGCTAACGATAGTCGCCCCTTTTATGAGCTCTTCTGTCCTTCTGTCTATTGCCTGGGGGTATTTCCGAATCGTAAATTTCTTTAAATCAGACCACCTGCTTGTGCGGGATTTGCTGTATTAAGATTATCTTATCACTGTCAGTCCGAGTCGCGTACTTTTATGATTTGTTTTTATTACATTGTCGCAGGGATTTCGCAATTGAATACATTCTTATAAAATAGAACAGAAATACGTACATACGTACTAAATATTTTCCATTCAATCAGTTTGGGTTTGCTTGAAGGTCGTAGCACACGCAGCAAATAAATATAATGTGGAACAAAAGTGGTAATGCGATTACCGCTTTTTATTAGGTCGTAAGTGATGTTATAATGGGACTCTGGATTGAAACCGATTAAATCCCAAGGTTGCTTAGTCATTTCTAAAAGAAAGTCAATACATTGTATCGCTTTCAGCACTGCTGAATTTTATTTTGCGTAGAATTTTCATAAAAATAAGTACGAACATTTCATTTCTAGAAAAAGGAATCGAAATGTATTTTTAACTTAAAAAAACCGATATACTAGAGTGGAATCTTTTCTTTTACTTGTCAATTGCAATTTGGACTTTGCTCCTCTCGATTTGAAACTCGTAAACAAAATTCTTGACATGTATCCCAAAGTCGCATTTCAGAGATATTTACTGAACAGGAGACCCGCAAAAAAACTCACCATTGACGTAGCTTACAACGCAAATGAACGCAGCAAGTAGGTCGAACAGTATGCAACACATGCAGAAAATACTTTAAATCATATCTAATGCATTCTGGGAAAACTAAATTCAACAAAATACCAAGAAATACCAAAAAGACGAGCCCCCTTATTGGTTCACAGAAACAATTATCTGAAAATTCAGGTTTTCAACATATTTTTCTTACACGCCTTACATGTTGATTTGTCGCCAGTCTGCTTTGCTCTCTGATACATATAGACACAAGATGTCGAGATCCGAACAGACCCCGTCACATTAATTAACATACGCTTTGTGTAGCCCGCTGCAAGGTCGTCAAAAGCAAAAATCTTTTCGTTGTGTCTATTTTTTCTTAATTCTCTGCCTCAGTTGTTTTTCATGCCATTTCATTTTGCTTTTAATTTATTCTGAGCTTTCTAGCATGCTCACGTAGTTTATATTCACAACGACAACAACAACAGCAGCAGCAACAACAACGAAACAACAACACGTGGGCGTGTTTGCTGCCCTCTCTATGTGCACCTTATATAAATAAGGAAACTGACGCTCGAGCCTTTTAATTGATTTGTTTTTGTTTTGATCGCAGCAAATCAACAATAAACGTGCTCCATTCATATTCAGAAAGGGGGCGTGTCGGTTATGGAATACTCACACGTTGTGAATCAATCGCCCAGCCCCTCGTAGTGAAACCGCGCCCTGACGAAATCTGAAAAATCACAATTATTTGATTGACTTTGACATTGAACTTGAATTGCTCGCCTGATTCAGCGATAAGCGAACACAAATTGATTAGTATTAATTAGCACCTGAAAAATGTTTCCTCCACTCAATGCAGACATACCTATAGTACTGTGTACTGAACGTACGCATGCTAATGCTCAAAGTTATCGGAAAGTTTCCCTTATCGCCTGCATACAGTTTTCTTGCAACGCAATAACGTGATTTTTTGAGTACTCGAAACTATTCAATGAGTTATTCGAATGAATTCTTATCGGAATTCGGTGCACAAATGAATGATCGAGATGTCTGCGGTTCAAGCTGTTTTGGGTTAGTTAATCTGTTTCGATATAATCTAACCAGTTTGGTATTTACTCAACCGGAATCGAACGTGTTTATGCAGTGTCTTTTTTACATTATACGATATGCTAATAATTTTTTCGATTTTAAATTATGCTATTGGCAGACAAAGTGGGGTTTGAAATAACCTGAATTTGTAAATGACCTACGGCTATTTTGTCGATGTAAATTCCCTTTAGGAAGAGCAGATAGAGATAAAAATAGAGTTACAAATTTACCATTTCCTTTTAGAACTTGTTTTAATGGAATTTGAAATGTATTTCAAATATTATCGCAAGGTTTATCGTGTCACTTACACAAAGAGACAGATACATCGATGAAGTGAGAGAGAGTGGCAGACCACATAATGCATTAATATGCTCTCTGTATGAACACCAGAAATATGTCAGAAATGCATATTAATTTGTTCCATCATTCATAATTGAAATCAATTCTCCGGCAAACAGGGCGAGGCAGGCGACAGGGCGACAGGCCCACAAATTGATTTGACCTTATCGATTGATGAAGGCATTCGCTCAGCATTTTTGTGCCCAACTGTTGCGTATTTCCATTTCAATTACAGCAGAAACAACAACATCAACAACAACAATAACAATTACTCGCCTGCAATGCGTTTGTTGAATTATTTATGCAAAAGTTTTGATTAAACGAAGCCCAATTTGAGCCAGGGCCCTGAGCCTGAGCTATTCGAGCAGGCTGTCAACTGCAGCGACAGCAACTGACCAGGAACCCTGCTCAAAAATATTTGCCATACATATGTGTGTGTGTGTGTGGGTGTTTGTGTGTGGGTGTGCGGGCTCGTTTATGCAGAACATTGGCAATCCATAACTTTTCCACTTGTCACATTTTCTATTATGTATCAAGAGCTGTTGACATTTTGTGGGTCCTGTTTTATTTCTATTATAATAGACGAGTGTGTGCATGTCTGTGCAAGTTTGTGCGTGTGAGCCTACAAGCAACCACGAGCTGAAACGGAAGTTCCAAATTTGTCAAGCCGAGAGGCTCTCTGGGTGCCGTCAAAGTTTTTTTGCAGCATTCGACGCCATTTTGTTTGTGTGCCAGTGGGTGCGTGTGTTGTTGTTGTTGTTGTCTTATTCGAAGCCATTTTTGTTGATTAAAACCCCATGACGAGGGCACCAGCCTGACATTATGTTTGTATTGTATGCAAATGATTTGAACAGGCACACACACGCAGGCACATGTGTAGTCGTGTGTGTGTGTGTGTGTGTGTGCGTCTGCTCTTGATTGTTTTGAAGTTCTTAAGCCCTAATCAATTTGGGCTTTTGTGCCACCTCCAAATGGCACATTGTCTGCCAGTGTTTTTTCAGCACGGTTTCCTTTTCATTTTCGTCTTTTTTTTAATGAGAAAACTTTTAGCAGCAGCTTAAGACGAGCAGCAGCAGCAGCAGTAGGAACATAATTAGCTTTAATCATTTGTTTACCGTCTTTATCTGTTCTCTCTCTCGCCCCGAACAGCTCAGGCCCTCACCTCCAACTGCCAGGAGAAGCAGTTCCAATGTCGGAGCGGCGATTGTATTCCCATACGCTTTGTGTGCGATAACGATTTCGACTGCCGGGATCACAGTGACGAGGAGGAGCCCTGCAAATATCCCGGTAAGTTTGAAAAATGCCAAAGTGCTGCATACTTTTGGGTGGCGCGAATGAATTGCGCGCACTTTACACTGGCGTCCATCAAATTGAGCGACGTTGCGCATCAATCAAAATTGTGAAACTAGTTTGCCACATTGACGCTTGGCGGGGAAGTTGAAGTGGAAGGGGATAACTTTCGGGTTAGGATATGAGCGTAATTGTGTGCTATACTCGGGCGTGTGTGTGTGTGAGTGTGAGAGAGTGAATTGGACTGAGTGCTGACCAAAACTGTGCCAGGGTAGTGCGCTCATTAAGTCGCTAAACAGCGACGCAGACTGCAACGCAATTTCGCTGACTGTGGCATGCAACGCTGTTGCATCAGCAATTTATCAACGCGCATTCGTCGCACGAGACTTTTGCGTCGCTAGTAGCGACATAAAAGGAAACTATGTGAGGTCGTCTGCTTCACTTTATCACAATATTTGTGCCAGCCACCAAAAAGTAATGCAAAACCAACAACAACAACACAGACAGATTATAAAGAAAAAGCTCAGCGTGAAAATGCGCACAATGCAGTCGCTTTTATTGTTGTTGCTATCTTTCTTTGCTGTTGTTGTTGTTGCTGCTGCTGATGTGCATAACGGAATTCTTATATAATGTTGCCGAAGGGCAAATTGCAAGCTGTGAAATTGATAATGAGCCCTGTGCGGCAACCACATCTCTCCCGATGCTGGGAAACTGAAGCGGGACGCGTTGCAGGTGAATCTGCAGCTAAATAATGAGCGAAATTTGAAATATGAAATTGCAAAGAAGTTAAGGGAAATGGCAAAGATGCAAAACTGAACTTGATATGCCAAAGGTAAAATGGGTGCGCCAAAAGGAATTGAGGATTAAATAAAAAGTTTAATTGCTAACGAGATGGAATAAATATTCTTGGCTGGACAACGAGATGTGCAAGAATTGAGATGTAATAGAAATAATAATAAAGAAAATGCGTATTCTAATTTCAAGAGTCAAACGGGATGATAAAAAGAATAATAATTATGTTAGAAACAAATTTAATCAATTAAATAGTAAAACATTTAATTCATACATCAATACCTTTCACTTTAATACGAGGGTCGTTTGATAAGTCCGTGACTTTTTGTATTTGCCGCGCACCTGCTCTAAATACAACACTGCTCCTGTCAGCAGTTATCGATTAACAGCTGACTGTAAAATTTTGAGAAAGCTGCGTTTTTTGGTTTGCGTTTTATAGGCATTGAAAGCAGACGATCTCGTGAATTTTAACGAAAATGGAAAAAAGTGAATTTCGTGTCAGCATGGCAAAATTTCATAAATTGGGCTACGAACTGCTACCCCATCCAGCATATTCTCCAGATTTAGCCCCCTGTGACTATTTTTTGTTTCCAAACATGAAGAAATGGCTCGGCGGTAAGAGATTCGGGTCATCACAGAAACAAACGACTATTTTGAGGGCCTTGAGAAAACCTATTATTTGGAAGGAATAAAAAAATTGGAAAAACGCTGGACTAAATGTATAGAGCTAAAAGGAGATTATGTTGAGAAATAAAACGCTTCTTTGACGAAAAAAATATATTTTATTCAAAAAGTCACGGACTTATCAAACGACCCTCGTATATATATATTTTTTTTGGTCAAAAAATTATATGGAATAATTAGGATAATATAACATTCAATAACATTCGAACCTTTTTTTGAATTGAATTTCTTTTTACTTTGCAAAGTTTAATAATTAGTTATTAACTTAGTTATTTATCACTATTAGCCTAGCCCAACATAAGTCATTTATAACTCAATCTCTATTGTCGCTTAAAAATGTTACTAATGCAGCGCAGCCTGTGTCTGCTGCAACCCTCTCCGCATCGTCGGCTTTGCACTCACAACAATGCTCAAACGTCGAGTCAGTGCGCAATGTGCGCGCAGTAAAACTCACTCATTTTGCACTCCACTCGCACAGCAGCAGCAGGTTGGAGCGAAAGCTTCTGGCCGAGATGCCAAGAGATGCTGCAAAACGAGACTTGGCAATTGTTTTTAAGGATTGGCGCTCTGCGAGGGCTCACTCAGTTGGCGGCGAACTTTTCAAGCAAACGGACGGGCGAGAAAACGCGTCAAGTGCGAAACAAGCCAAACACATTAGTAAAATCAACTATATATGCATATATATATATTGCATACATATAGATTGCAAGGAACGCAAACTAGAAGCGGAACTGAAACAGAAACAGAAGTAGAAACAGTGTGAAATGTAAGCGGAGGAAAAGTGTGCCAAGTGGAAGAGTTTTGACAGTCCCTCTGCAAGGGCTGAACACTCGCTCTCAGGGGGGAAAGAAAAGCCATAAATAAATTGCCTGAGAAAATTATATTAATATGCCCTCGAAGTGCGGAGAGGAACAGAGGGAAGAGAGAGAGAGTGTTTGTGTTGGGGCAACAGCGAGCTACTGCTGCTGGTCTAGTAGGAGTCCTTTTGATGTTATGCAAAGTGCTTTGACAAAATGCCAGCGCCAGGCCAAGGAACCCAAGCCGAAAGCTTCTCCAGACCTGACTGCCTGCCTGCCGTGTGCCTTTAAGATATCCCTGGCAACAGGACTGGGTCTGATTGTGTGTGTGCTTTTCATGCTTCCTTTTTCATTTTTGTTCCCCTTATTTCATTTTGACTTTTTTTTTTTTTGTGGGCACTTTGAAAAGTCGCCGTTGTCAGGCTAATCGGCAATGTCCATCTGTGACATTTTGTGGGGACCGAGCAGAGGCCAGAGCTATTTAGAATTCAGACTCTCTGTCTGATTTCCCGTTACACTTATCATTTATCATTTAGTTTTCCCACATTAAATGTGTTTCCTCAATTTCCCCACAAAATTGCTAAATGTTCTCTGCGTCCTGCGACCATCCCTCAATCTCTCTGCCTCCCTCCCCTTCGCTCGCTTCCCTTCTCACAGTGTCCGTCTGACAGTCAGTTAAGTGCCTTGTCTGGTCATAGATATTCATTTCGTTGACTTTTGACAGTTGTTTTGTTGTTGGTGTTGCTAACCATAATGAACTTGAAAATTATGCCAGATATTTTCTGGCATTGTCGAAACGGAAATTATGCAATCAATTTGTGCAACTCGGCTGCCTCGAATATGTCAGCAAAGGCGCCGCAATTGAGTCGACACCATGAGGCAAATGGCTTCGAGCGCATTTCATGGGCATAGCGGGGGCAGTTGCAGGCGAGTGCAGAGTGCAGAGTGCGGAGTGTTGAGAACATAAATCATTTAATCGTATCGTGTGAAAATTAATCAATCGCTTATCCGCAGCAATAAACAATAACAAAAAATAAAAGTCAGACAATTGTGAAACCCAACGAAAGGCAAAGAAATATGGGCCGCATTTGGTGTTTACTATTTGTGACCAGCCTGCTGCACACACAGAGCCACACACAGAGCCTGGGCGCAGTTATCTCGGAACATGGTATGCAAAATGGTGATGATATTTTCAGTTTATTTCACGATATGTTTAATTTACCAGCTTAGTTTAGCTGAGGAAATAATATTCAAAAGGGATTATAAATTTATTGCATTTATTTACTAATATACTTCCGATTTTTATCTTTGTTAAGCAGTGTCTAAGATTCTTAAATAAACTATGATTTCCTTCATGGCATTAATAATCAATTTCCATTTGCATTTACAGTTATAGATTAGCCTTCAGGTTTCTTAAGTTTTCTTATTACACTCTACTGTTATTTCTTGTTTCTGCTTTAATCCGTTTTAAATTTAATTGGAGCAAAGTAAACATGACTTAAATTGGCGTTGTTTGCAAAAGTCAGAGTTGAAAATAGAATTCGTTTGGGCAGTTCCCCCGAGAGAGTGGGAGTGAGGGAGGTGCAAAGAAATGAATTGTTATTTGTTGTTATTGTTGTTCTTGTGAACTTTCGCAATTGTGCTTGTTTGAGTAAACTTGCCAGCAGTTGTATTCCTTGTAGGTTTATGCAAAACCAATAACTGACATTTCTTATGATTATCTAAAAGTTTACGCTTGAAGGAACTTAAAATTTAATAACGAGGAAATCCAGGGAATTGTTTGTATTTCTTATTTATGGTATGCTATAAAGAACAATATTGGAAAGGCTCTCAAGTAATCACTAAGCTATTCTGTACTTACTGTCTGTGTAGTGTGTGGTACATTGCTTGTTCACTGCAATCTGCAATTGAACAAGTCCAACAACAATGGCAGCAAGAACAACAAATGCATTCAGTCAACAAGTTGCAAACTATTTGCGAGCTTTGCTTGTCTGCTGGCTTATAACACCTTTAAACTGGAATTAAACACGCCAAATCCAATCAGGATACGCACACACACACACACAGAAATACACAATGTATAACACACACACACACACGCATGCACTTGTGCGCATTTTCCTTCTCTCGCGCTGTGCTGGCGCCGTGTGGCATGCAACAGAATAGGCAGCACTTGCCGCACTTGACATTTGCATACAAATTGCCAGACTGTGCGCTGGCAAAGGCCAAAGTTTTTTAATCAACTGAAAAGCCGTTTAAACTAAGTTAAAAAAAAATGCAAAATTATGCTGAAATGCAGCTGGCAATTTGCCGCAACAATTTCTATCAATTGCAACATGCAGCATACAGCATGCAACACGCGTAATTCGCAATTGCTTACGGTAAATGCGAAATCCCTTTGTAGCCGTTTTTTGTGTGTGCTCATTTCTGTTGCCGCAAATAATAAATTTAATTTGATTTTTAATTGCCGCCCCAAGGGGTGTACCGCGTTAATCAAATAAATTCATTTTTTTTTTTTTGCCAAATGCGCAGCAATTTGTCCGCGGGTCAGAGTTCACATGGGCGAGTAAATGCGTGTAATCAGAGTGCATGTAAGCTATGTATTATATATATATATATATATATATATATATATGTTATATATATGCTATATAGCATGTATATTAGCGATGCTGCACTTACAAACTACGCAGCAAACAAGCGAAATGAAACGAATCGAGTTAAATCGAAGTGCGGGCAAAAAGCAAATGCAATGGAAAAATACGCAATTGTTATGGGGTGTCTTGTACATGTGATACCCTGCAACTTAGCAGCTTAGTTAACTTATGAATTTTACTGAACTTCTATGCAAAGGGAAATACATTCAGCAATTGATATACTGATATATATTGGGCTGGTTTACCTAATTGCAAATATTTTCTTTTTTATTTTATAAATAATTAATATTAATTTATTCCTATTTAACTATATAAATAACTAGATGTTTTATATGCCAATAAATTTCAATATTGCAAGTTAAAGAATATAAAATTGAAGCACTTGCGAATTTATTCACTATTTCGTTCTTTGAAATGAGTATACCCTTTGTCTCTGCCGAGGCTTAAGAGGGAATATCAAAGTGTTTGTCGTGTCGCACACATGTGTCCATTTTTTTATTGTCCCATGTTTGAGAACAACGTATTTATATTTGTTTTCCTTCTATTTTTTTACACTTATTTTATTTCGCTTTTTGTGCACAAATATTGCTCTGCTTGCTGTTTTGTTTTGTTTTGCGCCAGTCCCCTCCCCCCCTCTCTGCCGCTTTCCCACTGTCTTTCTGATGGAGCCAGGCACACGCAAGTTTTTGTGCTGTTTCTTCTGCTTTCATGGTACATTTCATTTGACTGGAGCGACAAAATGCGCAGCGAGCCAGTCGAGCGGAGAGTTGGGGCCCATAAAAAGTTTAGAAAAGTAATCGTATAAAATGTTATTGATATGGCAAGTTGCGTCTGCCGCATAACAGCAGCAGCAGCCAGAAGCAGCAGCCTTCTGAAGTCGCATTAAAATTGATTAAAATTAATGTTTAGCTCATGTGTTCTTGGGCACATCGAAGTGGACCGTTGATTTGCATAGGTCCAACAAAGCCAAGAAGTTCAAACTCCAAAAAAAGGGATAAGTGCTATGAACACTTTGGGTGCCAAACTCACACCCTTTATTGCTTTTGTTTTGCAAACAATTGAAGTATTCATGTTGTTGCAATATTTGTAAAAGGAATATTAAATATTTTTCAAAATTAAGTTCTTTATGCAGCAGAAAGCTCATTTTCTATGCACATATTAAATGCAAATAAACAAACGGACTAAAAAAAAATAACAGCACTTTTCCGCTGCTGCTCTGAGTGGCATTGGAAACCCATTGAAAATTCCGCGCCCGCGAGTATGCAACGATTTATTTATGTTTTATTTTAAACGTATATTGTTTTTTGCGCTTTGTGTGTGAGTGAGTGTGTGTGTGGTGTGCGTGTGAGTATTTTTTCTGCGTCGCTGTATTTTCTTTGCACAGCACGTGCTCAAGTGCCTGTAAATAAACACACTCACTCGCGCACACCAACGAGCACTCATGCACACACGCACACACATACACACACGCAGTACTGGCTGGCAGCTTTTGTTGGCTTTTGTTTTTGATACGGGTCCAGGGCAAAGTTCAAAGGCAGCCACAAGCGCACTCACGCACACACACCAATATGCGCGGAGTGTGACACAAACATCTGTGCACATAGACAAAAAGGACACTCGATTTAACATGTTTGGTGTGTTTCATGCTCTTTGCAGAGGCCACTTGCTCATCGGACCATTTCCGCTGCAACAGCGGCAATTGTATCCCCAACAAATGGCGTTGCGATCAGGAGAACGACTGTGAAGACGGCTCCGACGAGGCATCCTCCCTCTGCAGTAAGTATCGCAGTATTTGCCTAGACCACTCCCCCTCCCCCTCTATGCACACATGATATGAATAGCAGCAGCTCGACTACAACTTCTACTACTATCGATACACAGTGAACGCGTGTCCCAACAACGAGTTCAAGTGCAAGACCGTCGACCAGTGTATACCCCGCAATTGGCTCTGCGATGGCAGCATCGACTGTCGCGACATGTCCGACGAGGCGCAATGCAGTAAGCAAACCACAACAACCACAACAACAACAGCCTAACTTGCCACACTGTCTAACTCACTGTCGCCTCTTGCGCTCTCGCTTTCGCCCTGCTCCATAAATCACGCGGCACTTGAATTTAATAAAGTGTTGCGCATAATTTCAAAACTATGTGCCATATCCCATGCAAGTTAATCAAGTCGTTGCATTCGAGTGTACATTAAAGCTAACCATAAACACATAAGCACCGGCTTACACACTCACACACACACACACACTCACAAGCCCACACATAAACGAACACACGTCGCGCACACAAAGAAAAACTCACAGAGTACGCATACGCCGCGTTGGCTGACGGGCAACGCCTGGCAACAGCGCACACCCACTAACACACGCACACCACACCCTACTAACGCGAACCCTTGGCCTTGGCCATTCGATAGGATTATGTAATCGCATTTTGGCCACAGAAATAAAAGGGCAGCTGCTCGCCGAGCTGCAAATAAACCAGTTTAATATGCCCCATGAAATTTATTAGCTGCACTTACGCTCCCCCAAATCCTTCTCTCTCTCAAGATGTCTAAGTGTGTCTAAGTGTAAATATGTCTGTGTTTATCTTCCATCTGCATCCATCTGTAGAGGCACGCACCTGTTCGCCCGAAGAGTATAGCTGCAAGAGCGGCGAAGGGGAATGCGTCCCCCTGGCCTGGATGTGCGATCAGAGCCGAGATTGCAGCGATGGCTCCGATGAGCGTGCCTGCAGTAAGCTACCACCCTCCCTTCCCCCAATATAAATAGATGGATTCATAACTTTTGATTTGTAGTGCGTATTTGATTTGTAGTTGGAGAAGTTTCATTTCTCTGCTTGAGTAGCAGAGCAAAGGTAGAGAACTGCATGGAAAACTTCCTCATGAGGTCGCCATCAATTCATATCGTATTGAGATATTTGCCTTTCTTTATTAATTTTCTTGTGCGATAAACCCTCTAGTGTTGCGAATTAAGTTCTTCTTTTCATTTTATCGAGTTCCAAGCTATACTTCAGTTCAGTTCTCCCCCTCGTCTCTTTCACACTTCATTTGCATTTCCCCCCTTGATATGCTCTGGCTAACCCACTAACCACATCTCGTTCATCAACTGTCCGCTTTGTAGTTCATTTTCCTTTCGGCTTATGTCGCTTTTTGGATTGCCATTGTGGTCACTTCTCGTTCACTCACAATTTCTTTCTCTCTTTCTCCCACTCTCTCTCTCTGTCTCTCCCTCTGCCCGTCTAATCCATTGTGTTGCAGACCAAACGTGCCGCTCCGATGAATTCACCTGCGGCAACGGCGGTTGCATTCAGAAGCGCTGGGTGTGCGATCACGACGACGACTGCGGCGATGGCAGCGATGAGCGGAACTGCCCCGTGGTGCCATGCGACGCTGTCGCGGAGCACACCTGCTCCAATGGCGCCTGCATTGCTAAGCGCTGGGTCTGCGATGGCGATCCGGATTGTGCGGATGCCTCCGATGAGCGGGTAAGTGTGACAGAAAGGAGTGCGCAGAGGTCGTGTGGGGTTGGTTGCGGGGGTGAAGAGTGCCAGTGGAGGATGCACGAGGTCGGCAGCAGAGAATGCCTGCCTCATAAATTCCGATTTCTGTGTAGAAGAGGGTGGCAAAATGGTTGTTGTATCCACCACCCTTGGGCCGAAACGAAGGCAACTTTTGAATGCAGTGCTGTCTGCTTGTGTGTCTGTGTAAGTGAGGCAGTGTTGTATGTGTGTGTGTGTGTGTGTGTGTGTGTCAGGCATATAAATTACAGCCAAGTTGGGCATAACTCAGCGCTGCCAGCTTTGGCAGCTTTTGTTGTCAACGCATACTACGCATAAAATTGCATTTTGGCTGCGAACTGCTCTGAGTGGGAACCACTGAAAGGAGTTGTTAGTGAGACGCCGAGTAACGGGTAAGGGGTGGGGGGAGCACGTTCCCAAACGTGGGCGAGTGGAACATAATTTCGTGTGTAAGCAACTAAAAGTATGCAACGAAAAGTTTGCGCCAAACTTCTAACAAGCAACCTCGCTAAAACTTTTCTCTCTCTCCTCTCACCTTCCTTTCCGCTCCTCTCGCCAGTCCTGCGCGAATGCCACCCGCCAGGTCACCCCCTGCCTGCCGCACGAGTATCAGTGCAAGGATCGCATCACCTGCCTGCACCACAGCTGGCTTTGCGACGGCGACCGCGACTGTCCCGACGGCGACGACGAGTATACGGCCAACTGCAAGAACGTCACCTGCCGCCCCGATCAATTCCAGTGCGGGGATCGCAGCTGCATTGCTGGGCATCTCACCTGCAACGGTCAGCGGGACTGTGCGGACGGTAGCGACGAGAAGGATTGCCGACTCACTGCTCAAGCCAAGAGCTGCAACTCCACCAGCCAGTTCGATTGCGGAGGCAATCAGTGTATTCCCCTGTCCAAGGTTTGTGACAGGCAAAAGGATTGTCCCGATGGCGAGGACGAGCCCGCGGGTAAATGTGGCGTGAATGAATGTGCTTCCAAAAATGGCGGCTGCATGCATCGCTGCATCGATCGTCCAGTGGGCTACAGCTGTGAGTGCCACGAGGGCTACAAACTATCGTCGGACGGCCACCACTGCGTGGATGTGAACGAGTGCGATGAGCCAGGAGTCTGTTCCCAACGATGCGTGAATGAAATCGGCGGATTCAAGTGCGAGTGCGAGGCAGGATACATGCGAGATCCGCGCAACCACACGAGGTGCAAGGCCACCGAGGGACACGCCTCGCTGTTGCTCGCTCGTCGTCATGACATACGTAAGATTGCATTGGACCACATGGAGATGACGTCGATAGTGAACAACACCAAGTCGGCGACTGCGCTGGACTTTGTCTTCCGTACGGGCATGATCTTCTGGAGTGATGTGACCACGCAGAGCATCTACAAGGCGCCCATCGACGAGGGCAACGAGAAGACCGTCGTGCTGAAGCAATCGTCGGTGACCTCGGATGGATTGGCCGTGGACTGGATCTACAACCACGTGTACTACACGGACACACACAAATGCACCATCGAGCTGACAAACTTCGACGGCAACCTGGGCAAGGTTCTTATCGAAGATGCCCTAGACATACCACGATCCATTGCTCTGGACCCCATTGACGGCTGGATGTACTGGTCCGACTGGGGTGCATCGCCGCGCATTGAACGTGCTGGCATGGATGGTTCCCACCGCACTACCATTATAAACTACGACGTGAAGTGGCCCAATGGCATCACTCTCGATATGGTCAGGAAGCGCATTTACTGGGTGGATGGCAAGCTGAATGTCATCTCATCTGCCAACTACGATGGCTCGCAACGCAGACAGATCCTCTACTCGGCGGAGTATCTGCGCCATCCTTTCTCCATAACCACCTTCGAGGATTACATCTACTGGACCGACTGGGACAAGCAGACAGTCTTCAAGGCGAACAAGTTCACAGGCGAAGGTGTGGAGCCCATCACAGCGGTGCACATGGTGAGTGTGCTAGTCTCCCTGTCATTCATTCTCTCCTTCAGTCTTGCTAATCATATATTCCCTCACTCAATGCGGTTCTGCTTCTCTTGCAGCTGCAACATCCCATGGTCATCCACGTGTACCATCCCTATCGCCAGCCCGACGGCGTCAATCACTGCCAATCGGTCAATGGTCACTGCTCTCATCTCTGCCTGCCAGCGCCGCGCATCAATGAGCGCAGCCCGCGCATCTCCTGCGCTTGTCCCACGGGCCTCAAGCTGATGGCCGATGGCCTAATGTGCGTCGAGGATCGTAAGTGACATGACTTTAAACAATTTTAAAATATAGATAGATATTTATATATTTGTTTGCATGCCTCGATATTAACACTTTATTTTATTAACTAACCTTTTGCGCGCATGATGATGCATGCAGCCCGTTTTAGAGTGGTCACCAAAGCTCCGCATGGTCAGAGATACAAGACCAAGCCGAAGCAGCACCAACGACTGATTATCATAAACGATAGCTCTAACAATAGTCCTAGCAAAGCCACAGAGGCAATTAAATCGCATCAAAATTTGCATGAATCTTCGGGTATGCCTGACAACTCTAATCTGTGTGGTCTTTCGGGTTGTTCTCGTGTTTTTTTGTGTTGTGCTGTCTGTTTTAATATTTAAGTATATGTTTGTTTGCTTTTAAGACTGGTTAAATCTAGACTACGACTCATATTATACCAGAGTTATATAGAAATGCATCCATTATAAATGCTCCACTTTCCCGGCTCATCCTTTGTCCAGTTAAAGTTAAAACTTAAGCCCAAAGCAAGCAAATTAATCACAACATTAAAGTGAATGCACTGAGCTCCTGCCACGACGCGACAGTTCAGTTCCGCGTTGCTCTCATTTTGAGCAGGATATGGCGAAGGAGCGCGCTGTTCAGTACTCTGTGCTCAGTGTTGAGTATTTTCAAGCCAAGCACTTCATTTGCAGCACTCTCGCATAACATTTGCTTTGTCATGCCGCGCATTAATCATCATCAAAAGCAACCAGCCTGACTCCTACTTTCCTGCCCCCACTCTCGCCCTTCATCCTTGACAGTTTCATAAACGCCATCGAGAGGCACTTGCAGCGCAGCCAACCGCAAGTAGGCAGCAAATGGGCGCACGCTGCAAGTGATATGAAAGTGAAGGAAGGGAGGGAGTGGGAGAGAGAGAGGGAGAGGGAGGGCACCTCCCGCCTGAACCGCCAGTCAAACCAAACTCGCTGCCACACCACCCAAGTCGTCCGTCCTACGCAGCCCAGCCAAGTTAACCGCTAAGTGTGAGGTTAATATTGCGCCAAGTTGACGGGTTCCTCCTGCTGCCTGCTACTTGCTACTTGCCGCTACTTTAAAGGGAAACTTGAGATAATGTTGATAGCTTTTGTCGTTTGATTTGATTTAAGCGGTGAACAAGATCCGCCCGCAGGCTAAGAATCAACTGAAGTCCCGCTCTGAATCAGCATCAGAATCTGATTCAGAATCAGAATCCATTAAACGCGTTGCGTTAACGATGTCATTACGCATCCTACGCCATTTGAGCTCCTGCTGTTTTGTCCCCCCCCTCCCCCTGCTTCATCCCCTATGGCTGGCATCCGCATCTTTAGATCTTCATCCCTTGGTGGCATAAAAGTTTAGCCCATCAAAGGCGCGAGCGCGTTTAAGTGTTTATTTGCGCCTAAATGCGCACTTTGAACGATTTGATTGAAAATTCTTTTACAGTGGGAGCGAGAAGGAAGCAGCCAGAGACAGAGACAGTGGCCACGGGGGGAAGTGGGTGCGAGGCGCCACTTTCCAAATGGCCTGGGACTTAGCTCGTATATTAAACAATTCCTTTTCTTTTCGCTTTTCGTATTTCATTTTGCGCTTTTTATTGCCCTGATTTTTATGCCTGCCTTGTGTTATCTTCTTCGTTTGTGTTCTGTTTGCACTGTCGTGCCTTATTTGTTTGCACATGAGTTCAATGCAAAAATTTAACTATTTGCACTTTCGTTCCACACACAGTTGCCGAGCGACGTCCTGCCAAGAACCAGACCCATGTGGATCAAGCCTCGGCGCCCAGCCCGCCACCAGACTCGGGCTTCATTGCCCTCGTGGTGATCGCCAGTCTCAGTGGCTTCGCGCTGTTGCTATCTGTGGTGAGTCATCAAACTACTGCTAAGGGATAACCCCTTAACTAATAACACTCATGACCTCCTCAGCTCCTGCTCGTTGGCTATCGCTACTGCAGCAAGCGACGCATCAATTCGATGAACTTCGAGAATCCCATCTACCGCAAGACCACGACAGAAGATCATTTCAGTTTGCGCAAAAATCTTCCGGCGCGTATCTACGATCATACCAGCGTCATGGATGAGGAGGTAACCTCCTAACCTTTTAACCTTTCATCTGAAACCCCAAACAAATCTTTTCTGTTTACAGTACTCACCCGTCATAGGCATATCGTCGTACTAGAGCCTTGGTTATGCCTCTGAGATTTATTTCAATCCCGGCCGACCAATCGAGAAGTTAGCTAACGATTTGAGATGCTGAGAAGCCCGCAGCAGACACGCCTAAAGACTGAGCAACTTGTATGTGTAAATTATTTTAACATTATTTTAACAGCGGGTCACTTCGAAGAGTTTATCCTTAAAGGATGCTGTACAAATATGTCGCAGAGTTCTAACTTAAAACTAAACTAAACTAAACGAAACTAAACTAAATTTAACTAAACTGAAGGGAAGAGTAAGACGAGAAAGGGGAATGTAAGGAAAGAAACCTTTTACGATAATTCACATAGTTCCAAACTGTATATAGCTGTAAGTGTGCATTACTTAATTTTAAATGGATAATTATTATTATTAAAATACTAAACTTATTATCCTTAATAACTAGCGAAACGTTGAGAGTTTATTTCTGTTCAGAATACAGATCGTTTATTATATTATTATTATCGATATTATTACTTGCTATTCTTAAGTGTAAATATGTTTCCCAGCAAAGATGATTGAATAAATGCAGATATATATATGTGTAGTATAAAAATGGTCGATTTATTGGGTGTGGTTAACCACGAATGGAAAAAAGGTAAATAAATGTAAATGTAAGTTTCATGTCTAAGTGTTTTCAAAACTACAAAAGTAGAAAAATTAATTCAAAGATTAGCAAACTACATTCAGTTCTCCTGTCGTTGAAAAGAAGTTTTCGTATTTCTAAAACGAATTTCTGGACACGAGCGAATCGAACGACATAAATTTGCATGAATGACTTTGCATACGTTACATATGTATGTTAAATCAGGGAAGAGCCGAAAGAAATAGACCTAGACACCAAAATTGATTTGTGTCGCTATCGAAGACATACATTTGTTTCCACTGTTGTATATTTTAAGTTTTCAAGAAATACTCAATTTGCATCAAATGAACTATCAAACGAATGTCGATATCCATCGAATCTTTATGCTATTTGGCAGTTTATACAATGCATGTCAAGGTATCCAACGTGGGACAAGAACCAATTAACCCGACAACATGTTGTCCATTGTAATTGTTGGGTCACTCAACTAATCACATGCAATTGAAGTAAACACCTTCTCAATCGAGGTACAGTCGAGTACAAAGAGAAAAAAAAAGTGTTTAAAGCAGTTATTTTGATATTTACACTACATCATTAGCGCTTAATAATTATACTCGACAAGTTCAAACTGTTTTCGACCTCAATTCGATAAACAGAAACATTATTCGACTCTCTTCACTTTGACGTAAGGCGAGTTAGGCAGAGCCAACTGTACATTACGCAAAGGTTAAGAGCAGCAAAGAGTTACAACCACCTGTTGCTCGCTCTTTCCGATCCCACTCTTCATCTAGCTCTCACTCTCTCGCTGTCTCTGTTGACTTTTGCATACGTTGCCTCTCTCTCTCGGTGTGCTCTCTTATTCGCCGACCCGATACACCTCCAGGTATCGGGCCCCAAGCCCGTGGCGATCGCTCTTTCCCTGGTTCGTTCATTGGAGCCGACGCATGCCGAACTGCCCTCCGCTTCTTCGCATGATGGTTTGGCATTGGTCGGTCAGTTGTTATTCGTCGTGCGGTTGGCGCAGTCGCGTGTCGTGTTCCCGGATCGTCTACCAGTTCTTATTGGTCCGTTATGCAGTCGCTGTACTAAAAGCCAAAAAACAATTTATTTTACGCGAAATATTTGACAGAAAAGCGCGAGTTAGCCAATCGTAACAAAAGATAAAAAAGTGTTGATCGAGGAAAACCAAATATTAAAGCATCATCCGAATCGGGTAAAACAAGTCACAAGTGTTAATTGAATACGTATGAAAATATTTAAATGAGTTGCGGCGAACTCTTTTCACTTCATTCGGCATATCCGACACACTCGAAGCACGTGTAGTCCGAGGTCGCTTGCATTTCACGCTGAGTTTGCCAAAATATTGAGAACTGTATACTGTCGCTATAATTAGAAGTCGTTTCCGTCAACTGTTTCACATAATACCATTCGAAAATAGTATTACAAACTTGGAAAAGCACAATCATTCGTTCTTAAATTAGATTGTTGGTGGCGCCAGTTAGAAAGACATTACACATTTATAGAGCTTGATAGGCCCCCTGCAAAAGATAAGAGAAACTTAATGTGATTCACTCTGGTAGGGTACTCGAAAGTGCGATCTATTCACATCGCAGCCAATCAGCATGACAATCCAGAGACGGAAAGAGAGAAGACACGTCAGGTTTACCTGAAGTTGCGAAGCTATATTTTTCGGTTTGGTTTGGGCTTACCTTGTAAGCGAGAACTAACCGTTCGACTTGACTGCGGCTTTGCGCTAGCCCCTTCATCATGTCGGCGCCCTTATATTCTGCACACAACATATGTATACCCTGTATGCCGGGGGTCGCGGGAGAGGTTGAATTCATTTGCAACTGCTTTAACATTCAGCACAAGGCGTTAGTCTGTTTCTTCATTGATTCCGTTCAAACATGTAATCAAAAAAATAAAAAGGCAATATAATTTGCATTATTAAAGTTTGTAGGATATCTAGTCGTCTGGCACGCCTTCTTTCGGAATTCTTGTATGTTTTCTTTTGCGGTTTTCTGCAACATCGTATGATATTTCTTTATTTTTTCGCATGTTTATCACGCTTTATCTTATACACTTCATATTCTGTTTTGTGCCTACATTTGCTCGATACATTTACCAAAATATTTTAGGAGATCTCTCTCGCTCTCTCTCTCTCTCTCTCTCTCTCTCTCTCTCTCTCTCTCTCTTGTCTCTCTGTTCATTATCATACTCTTTTAAAGGCCTGCATAGCATTGTCACGAAATGTGTTACGCACGAAATGAGGTCTAACTGTGCCAAGTCTACTTATGTGAATGTGAAATGTTTGAAATGAAAATACGAAAGAGTATTGCCAGTTCGTTGTGTTGTTCTGCTCAGTTTCGCTTTATTTTGGCAACTGCTTTTAGCATATGCAGCGTTTTTTACTCAGTTTTCATGCTTAAACAGCTGACACTGTTTAGCGCTGTGGACGTCACAGCCCGGACAGAGATCGTGTGATTATTCAATAGTGTATAGTATGTAAATAATACAACGATCTCTACATAATGCGTGTGACTGTGGAAAAGTTCTGTTCAAGTGATCACAAGTGAATTTCCCTTTTTTACAGCCCGTGCCCTAAGTGAATAGTTAAATAAAAGCAAAATAATGGATGGGCCGCTATTAGCCAGCAATCCAGTTGCAAACACAATTACACCCGCATCAACAGAAGCAGCAGCGGCAACAACAGCAACTGCATCATCATCATTAACAGACACATGCAGCAACAGCAACAACAACACCGCTCTGGAGTTGCAACCGGCGCCCGGCTGGTTACGATACCGAAGTCGAGCGCAGCAGCTGATCAGCTTCAGCTTCTCGCCCACGTTGCACCTGCTCTGCATCACGTGCGTGCTGAGCATTAGCAAGTTCTGCAATGCCGCCGCCTTGAATGCCTCCCTGGTGACCGCCTCGGCACCCAGTCCCAGTTTAATAATCGCCAATCTGACCGCAACGTTAGGACCGCAATTGGATAAACTCAAGAGCTTCGCACCGGCTGCGGCAAACAGCATCAATCCGAGCAGTAGCAACTCCTTTGGATCGTCGATATTCGCCGGCAAATCCATCCTCGACATGGTGGACTTCGTGCCCCTGAATGTGTCGGGCAAACGCAACACTTCCCTGGATATATGTAAGTATTGCAGTAGAGTGACCCGCATTCGATATTCGAATGCTAAAAATAGGTAGGAGTTAAAATTAATTATTATTTCTCTCGAATTGTTCAGAAAACTTAGCTTAGGCTTGTTTCGAAGCTTTTGTTTTTACATTTTTCCCGTTTGCACGTTTGCGAAACAGCTTGCGTGTGTTTATCCCACTGTGCATGAGTGTGTATGTGTGTTGTAAGTTAGGTTTCCTATTGCAGTTGATCATACCACCAGACTGGTGGCACCCAGCATTGCCGGCTCATATTTTATTTATGTGAAACGTTTTTCTCAATAACTCGCGATGGAACTGGCCCTTAGCCAGTTCCAAGCAAACATTGCTAAACACACACATTCCACACACAGCTCACACACTCTCTCACACACACACACGCAGACAGTGACGTGCATGCATAGCATACATTTCCCATACCTTTTACTTTCCTCAGTCGCATGCGATGATGCTCCATCTCTTTTGCCTGTTCTTCTTACACTCTGTATTTCTTCTTCTGCCGGCCGGCTTCGCTCTAAAGAGCGAAGACCTCTGCGACGACGACGTCGACGTCGGAGAGCAACAAGTGTTTCGGTTTCTTTTTGTGCTTAAGTCGCTTTTTTTGGAGTTTCATTCGAGTTGTTGCTCTTTGCGCCTCTCGTTCCCAGTGCACACACAGCGCACAGTGGTGTGAGGCAACGGTAGCGAGAAATCAAAATCAAGCGACACGTGGAAGAAACATGAAACAAAAGCCGACAACGAAACTGAAAAGAGTTTTACCTGAAAGAAGTTTAGCTAACTCAGAGATTTCTTTTCTTATCAGTTTGAAATATAAGCTTTAGATTTCAAGACAGCATCAAAAGAGTAGAATTATTTCTAGAAACTCCAGCTAAATACCAAATTCAGTGCTTAATTGTTTCTTTTTATAATGAAGATTAAGCTAAACTCATTTAATTAGTTTCCTTCACACTGTTTTTGTTTTTATTTTCTTTGCTCATTTAACCAATTTGATGAACAGTTATAACTGTGTCACTTGTGCGAGAGTAGCGCTTAGGCTAATGTGTGACGTGACCTTAAAACACTTGTCTCTCAGCTAAACACAGATTTCGACTGATTTCACTTCATTTTTTTATTCGCTAAAACATAAAGCAACAAAAATAAAAACCTTCAACTTGTCAAAAAACAAAACCGGTAGAAAAGGTTAAAGCGCAACGAATGTCAAATCGGTTATAATGAATGGAAAATATTTGGCAGCAATTTGAAATTGTGAATTCCCTCATAACTGAAGCATTTCTTGATATTAAACCAGATGATGCACTTGAGATAAGGATAAAAACCTATTGCAAAATATCTTATTTTGTTATTGCAATGTGACAGAAATTGGCAACCTAAGTTGGCTTAGATTGCAAGCTTTGTAGAAGAGGAGAAAGAGTGTCTAGAGCAGCTGCCTGTTGGCCAACTAATTGCCAAAAATGAAAACTGTCAACAGTTATTTTTGTAGCTCTTGAATGTGGACCGCACTTGCAATCGAAGTTCTCGGCACGTTCATGTCAGCCTAATGAATGTCAAAGCCAAAAAAAAAACAAAAAAAAACAGAAAATGCAACAGCAGCATGAGAGAGAAGGGATGAGAAATGAGAATACCGGGCCAAAGGGGAAGGGGAGAAGCTGAAGCTGGAGCTGGAGCTGGAGAAAAATCTGGAAATCCGAAAGCAGCTCGAGGCAACGTTGATTTATTTTAAAATCGAAATTAAACAAGTTTTGGACCAAGCTGAGCATCATAAAAACTGTCAAGCGAGGGGGAATGGAATGGTTGAATTCGGTGATGGGAGGGACCCGGGGTACGACGTCCAGACTTTTGTAATTAACTTGGCTCATTATGCTAGGAATCTGCACGTGCTCCGATTCGAAACTTGTCAGCAGACTGTACCAGGGCCAGCATAGTTTATCTTCCCCACCCTACCCCACCTTGCCTATACAGTCGGTTGCATTGTTTCCGTTTGGGCTTAATTACAAAAGCATTTTACCTTATGTATATAATTATGAGCAAATAAACTGGTTACAGCCTAGGCAACTTTCAGAGATGAAGCCAAAAAAGTGTAAAAACGACAACAGAAACTTGCATTGAGTACTAGCACGAGTGTAGCCACAATGTATTCACTTACAGTCAGACCAAAATACCGAATGAGACACAGCCTCAGTATTATACAAGTGTTATATATGTTTGTACTATGAATCCAAATCAGTTTTACCGAAACAATCATCTGTACTTACGAGTAGTTTGAAGTCAAGAGGTCACACATTTTAAGCACCTGAGAGCTAAGTTGCCCTATAATTTATGATGAACTATGGATTAGTCTAAAGTCAATTTGAAATGCTGACAGAGCCTAAGGGTTTTTTTTACGTAAGAATCTCATTTCAACAGAAAATGTATATATTAATTTTTATATATAGGGTTTTTACCCTTCAAATATTGCTCGTTTACAAAACTAGATATACTAAGTAATATGCACAGGTGGATGTAACTGGCAGAATGAGGAAGTAAGGGGTCAAAGGGTCTGCCTTTTTAAGTATCAAGATCTCACTTGTACCATAAAGGTTTCAGTATATTATGATACGCACTTTACAATGATATAATATTAGGCAATGTATTTGCGCCATAACATTCTTCATCAACATGCATTAAAATAGATTATTACTATACACAAATATATACATATGTCATAGAGAAGCACCATATTAGTCAGAGGATGACTTTTTCTATAGGTATTATTAGTGTATTTATGATAGTTTTTTTCACAATTAAGCAAAGCGTATCTTGCTCTCGGCCGTGCTTGACTTCAGCTTTCGCGTGGCACTTTTTATGAGTTTAGTTTTATTTTGCTTCGTCAAAAAGATTCCCATGAGAGTTCCTCCTATAGTAAGGCTTATCAGTTGAAGTAGTAGTAAATGTGTAGTTTAATCTTATCTTACGCTACGTGGAATCCCCTCCATCCGCTGGCGTGTGACGCAACATACATACACACAGCATGATTTTGCATACAGAAGCTTTGACTATTTCTTTGGGTTTTTGCTTTTTTGCTAATTTCCATATGGAAATAGCAGAATGTACTTTCTCTTAATTAGCTATATTGTTTTTACGGTTCTCGCATGTGCAAATCGTACTCACATGAATATAACGCATTCGCCATGTTTGCCATCGTCCGACTTTTGCGAAAATGGGGTAAAATGGTGGCGTGATTTTTTTTTTGGCAAATGATTTGAGAGTGACTTTGCAACTTTTTTGAAATGCAGTGAAAAAACAATAACAAAATAGCTCGCATACAGACACGGTCACACTCACTAACACTTGTGAGCTAATTGTATGCAATGAGCGTGTATCATTTAATTAGAATTCATTGAAAATTTCTAAAGAGGCGTTGTTTTTGGTGACGTCGCTCAGTTTGTGAGCACACAAATAGTATCGAAGTCATGAATTACTGGGAAGTGTTGTTGTTGTTGATCATTCAGAATGGAATCAACATCTCAACTCGCGATTGCAATGATTCATGAGTTCAGCCCAAACAGGCACAAATATGTGAGCAACTCTCGAGTATTGTTGTTGTTTTAGTGATTTTTATAACTGTCTTTATGGCTGTTTGTATGACGTCAGCGATCAGGCCACCTTTTTCCCCCAAATGCTCAACAACAACACTTAAGCAACGAAACAGCACAATAACAAAAACAGCAACAAGCTCTTTCAATGCATCGCCAGACTCTTAACTTAAGAGTAGTTCATGAACAAACCTCATTTTTCTCTTGAAACTCGTCGCGCTACAGCTATAATTTGAAGTAAATTTTGTATAATTACATCGTAGACAAGTTCCGATCCACGTCAGTACTCAAATATCTGAATATATCTTGATACCACGTAAAGGTGTTTTTTATTAGCAGTTGATTGTTTAATTATCAGTATACGAAAGATAAGTTCTGCTAAACTGACCTTCTATATTCCATACTACTCTTAGCTTTAATATGTATAAATCTTGTAAAGAGCTATGATTAAATGACATAACTATAAACAATAAGATTAACTAGTTTCATTTAAATTTGAACATAAGTAATATAGACAATATCTCGCCCTATAGCATCTCTGCGCCAAATACTGGGTATCTCCTGGTCATTCGTATTTGCAGTTTCATTTTCTACCTGTTTAGTTAATGCGCAATCTTCATATGATTATTCAACAGCAAAAGCAAAGTTAAAAAAAAAAATCACGTTGTTTTTTTTTATCGTAATTGCAGATAAAGTATTTTTTATTATCAGCACACGAATTATCGCACAAAACGCATACGAAAATTAAGTAATTAGCTGATAACTGATAAAGTGTTGAAAAAATATCGAAATATCGGTAGAAAATTGTATAACAAACTTTATATCTTCCCTTGTACTTCTTAGTTTCTAATTATTTATATACATTTTTGGTGCACAAATATTTACACACTGTTTAAACAAGAGAAATACTAGTCGAGCTACGAAAAAAAGCACTCTTTAATATAATATTACCCAACTTGATCCCATTGTATCAAATACAATCTTCCAGCTTAGCTAACAGAATTGCCTAGCTTTCCTCAACGGAACAATTTAAGAATAAATCGATAATGATTATCAAGTAGCCTTGATCAAGCAATCAAGTCCATCATTAGTCGTGCTTACTATTGATAATTCCAGTTATCTCTACAGGTTGTATACCCTGTCATATGGCGCACTATCATTACCGTCCCGAGTTAAGCTTCCTCATATAAGTATAAATAAAAGTAAAAAATGATAAAGACAGGGACTTAGTATGGGGTATTGATGACAGCGTATAAATGAGAATTTTTACGTCGCAACTGCTGATTTGGTTCAAAGTTCTAGGTAATTTTTGTTTTTATCAACTTTATGAGTAATATTAACACGTAATTGTCGAAATTCATTGCATAGTTAGAAGAACACTTGAAATATTTACTAGTAATTTCTGAATAGAAGTGTATGGGAATGAAACCAAAGGAATCCGTCAGCTGATGCCTATTAATAAGGCATTTATATTGATTTGACCATTGATTGACTTTTGCGCTGATTTCTGTTTATTATTTCGCCCTTTTTGTGCCAAACCAAGCCCAACCCGAGTTATTGCCCTGACCTGTTCGGCCCTGCACCATTCTTACGCCTCACTTCCCACTCCATCCCCCGTTCACATCGCCTGTCATTGAATTAATGGTGCGAATTTTCATGAGAATTGTTGAACCATCCTCCATCTGCATCTGCCCATCAGAGATCCCCGCCGGGGGCATGTGATTGATTTCTGGGCTTTACGAGCTGGCAAAACTGTTCAATGAACCTAGAAACACGCGTTTAATTGGCCAATATCGAAGCCTGTCGTTGCCATCAGACCAATTGCCCGTAGCCCATTCCATGCAACCTGCTGGTTGCTGCCTTGCTGGTTCCTTCCTACCCGTTGCTGATCGGAGAAGTTCTGTCAATCAAGTTGCCACTGCTTTTGTGGCCTGCATCTTTTTGCTGGTCAGATTTGATTTCCTTTTTTTGCGGCCACTGTAAGTTGCGTTAAATTGCTGCTCAAGTAATTTTATTTATTCGGGAGAAGACATATTCTATCCATAAATCGGATCGATAAATAAAATTAAAATTCTAGAGCTTTCAAGGTCAAGGGTCTTGCAATTAAATGTCATTTCAATCTGTTCCCATCAATCTTTATTCAATGAATAAAGCTCGTAACTTTAAAAGCCATAAAATGGATTTGAAAATAGCTCTAGACTTGGTCTAGTTCAAGTGGATGGGAAAGCATGCTAAAGATAAGCACACATCATTTATTTATTATACCCTGTCTGTGCCCTTTTCAATCCAATTATAGAAAACTTTCACAAAAACGAACCCAACTTGCAATTCAATTTGGTCAATTAAACTCTTAATTGGCCAAATTCGATGGAATTTGCGTCTTTCATTGGAAGATTCTTTAATATCAACGTTATTATTATTGCCGAACTTGAGTGTGCCCACAATAACATTTGAATATTTTGCGTTTTGCTTAACTCAAGTGCAAAGATATTCCGTATTTAATGCGCTTGACAAATATTTGCTATTGCATTTGAATTCGGGCTAAGATAAAGTGTACAATGCCACAGACAATTTTCATGTATTTAAATGGAATCTGTCAATTTGCGTTCGACAGTTTCGAAATGTACGGAATGTGCTTATGTTTTTGTTAGTTAAATATATATAAAATAATGTTGAATTTTCTCTGTACAAACCTTAAATGGCCCCATTTTGGCTACTTAGTAGCTATGAATATCTTTTGAGTTGCATTTCACGCTGTCAGGAGTGACACGAATTCGTATCTTCACTATTCATCTCGATATTGTAGCGCAATTTCAATTAAGCCCCTAAACGACTCACTTAAAATGCAAATTGTATGGCATTTACATAGAGATTTGTACGACGACAATAGCTGCAATACGTTTGTGCAACACACTCAGGCACACACGTATACTTGAATTGCAATCAACACAATAAGAACCAAAAAATCTTTTTATATGACACTAAAGCGTAATTCGCATGTGCCGAATAAAAAATACTTTGACAATTCTCCCCGACACCTGTCACACTGTGCGAAATTGAGAACATTATACACTTTATTATAGAATTAATTTGACACATAACAATCAGAATTGCACATAAACTAAGAACAAAACAAATTACTGCAATGAGTTATAAACATAATAAAGCAATATTATGTTACGGCATTTAACATTTAAAATGTGGAAAAATACACAATCACGAATGAACTTTGTACAAATAAATTGCATTAAATAGGAAATTAACTGAAATGGAGCGAAAATATTCATGTTATCAAAGGTAGACATATGTAAAATAATTCAGAATAGTTTACCTTTACAGTTTACCCAGCGGGTAAATGCAGTTTCCTTAAAGTTAATTACATTAAGAGCACTTTATGTACCATATGTATGCACATGCTCAGCGCATAAGTGAAATCACGAAAATTAAAATCGAAATACCCATTGAATTAAATTGGTTTTCTGCATGCCAAGAATTTCCCACGATAATGAAGTGTCTAGTTGTGTGTGTGTGTGTGTGTGTGACCAGGGCAATGTCAGTCTGTCTCGTCTGCAACGGTAATTAAATGTGTGTGTCTCCTGGTATAAGTGTGTGTGAGTGTGTGTGTGATGAACTCGTGCGTGCCTCTGCCGTGGCAGCCTAAGCAATTGTCAATTTGTGTTAAATGCGCACAATTAAACGGCAAATGGGACACGGATTGAGTTGATTCTCGAGACGCTGCGTCTAATCGGAGCATATTAGCGAAACTTTGAACACAACAAACATATGCTCCACACACACCCGCACACACAAATACATACTCACATGTAAATGCACACACATTCGTGTTTGGCTAATTGAGAAGTCATATCACACACAGGCAAACAGTTACAAGCAACAGCCGTTAGGGGCACCTTAAGCCTTGCGCCGTAAGCCATTTTACAGCTAAGCGGAAATGCGACTGCTGCCATTTTGTTTACAAGCGAGCTTGTCACTAAGCCCTCGGCAAATGCTATAAACGATTGATGAGTCCCAGCTGGAAAACTTTGGCGGTACACACCCAACCCACACACACACACACACAGACACACACACCCACCAATGAACCCTCGCTGTTTTGCTTATTAATTTCAAAAATTTCACCCTTTTGTTTATGGCGTCGACCTTGTCGCATATTTCGTTTGCGGTTTGCCCTTTTGCAGACACCCACACACACACATACATAAGCAGGATTACACTCACCCATGCACTGTATTATTTACAAGTTTTTGTTTATTGTCAGTTTGCCTCAGCGCCTTAGAAGGGCTTTGAGCTTGTCAACGCTAGCGAGATGGAAAACGAAAGATGCGAAACGAGCGAAAGCGTTCCCCAAATCCAATTTTCCGTCCTTAATGCTCCATTGTGCGGCTCAGTTTGTTAACGACCTCAAGTTTTCGACTTAAATGTTAGTTATGAATTTTATTAGGCCTTTGCCTTCCATTCCTTCTTGTGCGCTTTATGTTGTTCCCTTGTTGCTTAATTATAGACCGCAGAATTCGAAGTTAATTAATTAATATGCATTTGATTTGCGCTCTTCTTGCAGCTCCTTCACTGCCACACTACTGCCAGGAGAAGCAATTCCACTGCTCTAGCGGTGAATGCATACCCATTCGATTTGTCTGTGATGGGGAAAGCGATTGCAAGGATCACAGCGATGAGTTGCAGGAGCAATGCAGGTTCAGAGGTGAGTTTGGTAAATGGAAAAAATGAAAATTACAAAAGATCTATAGCTCTCTTATTCTTCCTTGTCGCACTTTCTTTTTGAGTTTTTCTGTCAAACGTTGCTTCTTCTTCGTTCACAAATGAGTTTTGTTCAATTTCAAACACTTACAAAAGGTTCTCCATGGAAGTTAACAAAAAAAATGTTGATTTTCCTGGCCAACGGCTCTTGAATGAAACTTTGCTCGATGCCATTTTTTATTTAACCAGCATGTGTGTACAAGTTTGTGTGTGTGTGAATGTGTGTATGCCGACGCCTGGCTGAAAGTCAAGGAGTACTGGAATCGGTGAATTGGGCCTGGGATTTGGGTGGAATGAATGGACACAGCTGGGCGGCCAGCGCTACGTGCACTCACTCACTCACTCACTCTAATCTGTTGTCAGTCATTTGTAGTTTTTCAATTTAGAAAATGTCACAGAACTAACCATTTACTTAGTTCCAACATGTTTGCTTGTGTGTGTGTGTGTGTGTGTCTGTGTTTGTTTGCCTTTGTATTGGTTTTGGTGTTTTGCTATTTGTTTGGCTTCGTTGTTGGGTAAGTAACAACTGGCTGTTTATTTAGTGTCATGTTAGGGCCTCTGAAAAACGCCAACTGCCCTGGCAAATTTATTTTCGTTTAATTTTTACTCCATGTCTGTATGTGTGTGTGTGTGCTCGTCTGCTTGTGCGTGTGTGTGTGTCTGTCAGTGTTTTTTATTAGCCCATGCATTTAATTTAAGTTTGTTAGTTCACACCAAACGGTCTGAGAGCAGCCTGGTTTATTCGAGCTTGGTTGATTTCATTCGACAAGAGTCTGAAAATAGTGTTGCCTACTTTTAGGGCTGCCACTTAAAACAGCTGACAAACAGTGCGAGTCACAAATATTGTACATGCCGTGGCATAGAACATGTTGGGAACTAATCTTTATTTTTACTGTTACACAATTTTTAATTTTATGTAAGCCACTTAAATTGTGGATGGCCAAGTTCAGAAGCTAAGCTGTTTAACTGTAATTATGCTCTCAACACAAACATAAACAACCTTGATCCGGCTGCAGTGATAGCAAGAGCTTAGCAAAATGAGTGGCACAGCGGAGCACAACACTCGCGCAGCGGCTAAACACAAGTTGAGTCTTATTTGGCGAGTATTTAAAACAAGTCAAGTGCAATCTAACTAAGCCATTGCATCATGCTCAGCCAACTGACTGCACCGACTGAGGCATGGCTAAAGCAACTGCAAAGACGATGCTATTAAGCTCAGCAAAAGCTCAACTTGTTTGATTGTCGCTTCAGTTGGGGCCGATTATAAATACTCGCAGGGTTGGCACAATCAAATTCACATGTTTGTGTTCTGTCTGTGCAGAAACATGTTAATTAATTCTTATTTTTATATAATTAATTAATTGTTTTACTGCATAGTTGATTTTAAATGAAAAAGAAAAATAAAATAAAAAATAAAAATAATATATTCCCAAATAGGACAAACTTTTCTCGAAATCAATTTTATATATTTTTATATATCTGCTCACGCATTCTTCCCCGTTCTTGAGTGCTACGCTATGCGATAGTGCTTCTCGGTAGGTTGGTTAGGAGGTGGACTTCGCATTGTCTGGGATCCGCGTTTAACATGCATCAGCTTGGGTCAGTTGATTATGCAGTCATTGTATCCAAGTCCATAGTATGTATATAAAACAAGTCCGTAGTATGTGTTTAAAACAACTGAAGATAAGCATGTTCATAATATACAGATAAATCTGAACTGCAAGTCAAAAAATTTGAATTACTCACTATCATCAACATTTGTCTCACAAAAAAAACCCAAAGAAACACAAGTTCATATTAAAAACAAGTTTTTTTATGATGATAACCCCTAAACACAAGTTCAAAATGGGGGAATTTTTGTGATAATAACAAATACTTAGTCCAAGAAACACAAAGAAAATTTATATAAGAAAGAGTCCGAGGCTTATAATGCTAATAATAAATTTATAAGCGAGACGTAAACAAAAAGCGGTTCAAACTACAACGGGGTACATTTACAGTAGGCGCAAAAAATAAATCACATTTCAAGTTATGTCTGCTTAGATTCTGCAAAAAAATACATTTGATGCAGTTCTGTTTTATACCATTTATTAATAAGAAGTCTTCAAAAAAATATAAATAATTTTATGCATCCTGTTTAATTATTTTGTATATTGACTTTCGGCTCCCACTATGCATAAAGAATTTCCGCAAATCAAAAAATTCAGTACTAGGAACTAGTAAGATGCGTCAACAGACATCATTATCAGTACTGTATAATGCGACTCAATTCTATTAAACAAAAGTGTGAACGAAAATTACTTTTTATTATGGTTCACTTCGTTATGTGTTTGGGATCATCTGGGACAGGGACAATTACGAACAGCAGCTGATAACTGCTGTGTGCTAAAACTCACTCGTAAACAAACTCAGAGCTTTTCACTCACTCAGCGAGCGACTGCGCTCGAGTGAAAACTTATCAGAGCCGAGCGCAAGCTCTGTTCTGCCAGGAACACTGTGGATGCTGGCAGCATTTTGTATTTTTAAGATTCAACGCAACGCGCTCAAAACTCAGTTAGCATCGAACTTTTAATTTAAGCGGACGTGTGTGTGTGCAATAGGACCAAAGGCAAACATCAAATTCGAATAAAAAATTGTCCCGAGGCGGCAAAATATTTTAACAACACTCCGTGTCGCTGAGACGAGAAATTGCAATTTATTTTAGAATAACTAAAAGTAAGCGCGAATAAAGTGAAAAAAAATATTTAAAAAAAATCACTTTTAAAAACATAAAAAAGTTGCAAAATAAATAAATAGCAAGTGTTGGAGTGTTTAACTTTTAACTGGTTGCTCAGTATGTTTTGTTTTACGGCTGGCGTCGCATTGGCGCCAACTTTGGCCAAAAATCCGCAGCGGAAGCTTTTACAGCGCCTGCTTTTCCTTTTTCCTCGGTTTTTCCGATTGGCTTTTACGCTTCTGCGCGTCGCTGTGTTTTTCTTTTCCCGCTGACTTTGCTCTTCTCTTAGATCCTGATGCTCTTAGCAGGCGTAAAACAAAAACAAAACTCAAGAGACCAAAAAAAAAATAAACAGAAAAAAAAACAAACGGCAGCACTTAAATTCTTTATTTGCTCTGATTTGCAACTGCAGTTGTTTGTTGTTGTTGTTGCTGTTACTGTTGTTGGCACAAACTTGACACAGATGTCTGACCAATTGCCAGCGACACTTGCGTATCATCGCATTACTGTGGAAGCTCTTAATCTTTATGCGTGCTGCAAATTACGATAACGCACATTAAGTCTTTATAATTAACAATTAAAATTTATAATGCACAACATGCAAAGTGTGAGGATGTATTGTTCGTGCGCGTGTGTGTGGGTGTCCACGCAGTCCTATTTGACTTCAAACAATGGCAATTAAAAGCAAACACACATATGGTGGCAATATGCCGATTATGTGCTACACAAATGAAATAATTATTAAAAACAACAGACACACATACATCCATGCGTACACAACAAGCACCCCAACAGCCGACGCTTAATTAAAACGTGTAATGTATGCATAATAAAATAGTGCAGTAAAAATTCCGTTGGAAAAAAACGAACTCTCAGTAAAAAATGCGATAAATAAGTGCAATTATGCAAGCATTGGAAAATCGCATTTCCTGTTTAATAAAATGCCAGCATCGAACAGAGAAGGATAAATGAATCGCACAGCACAAGTGAATGATGTATGAATTCACCGAATCATTTATGTGAATTAACGCAAAATAATATCAAAACAAATCAATCATGTGGAATGTACACAAATTTTTACGACGAATTGAATAAATACAAATTATAATCGAAATTAGAATGTTTGATTATTCAAAAGTTACAAAAAACATGAAGAATAAAATAAAAATAATTAAAATCAACCGCCATTTTGCGAAAGAAAAAACCATTGCCTACTTTTCAACGGCAGCATGAAACCAACTCAGTGCAAAAAATGTTGCCGCAATTTCCTGACACAATTTGCAAAGGACATTTAAAATAATTACATAAATGTTGTGTATTACAACCTGAGTAACAAACAACGACAACAACAACAACAACAAGAAAATAATTTAATAATTCATACACGCACTTAGGACACATTATAATCTAATACAATTTAACTTTGGCCTGCGTAAATTCACAGGCAAGTCACCGACATGGGACTAATACGCAGCTTCATGGTTTGCCAGCTGCTGCTCATCAGCGGAATATTACAGCACGCACAGCAACATCGCCAGGCATTCAAGACATATGCAGCGTCAACTGACCTAGGTATGAGCTCATAACACTGTCCCTTAAGCAAACCTTCTAACTAATATATATAATCTTATGCTAAACACCTTCGAACGCAGTGGGATTGCGTGGCAAGTGGTCACAGGCAAAAGCTTTGTCATGTTTTCCGTTGAAACAACGAACTCGCACGCACGCAAAGTTTAATGTTAGTTTTAAGTTAGTTAGTGTTGAAATAACAGAATTAGTTTAATGTTTGTTTCAGGTTAATTTAAAGCCCAATTAACTTGATGCTGATACTAAGCAAAACGAGGTCTTTAACTAAGCAAACGTTTGCTACGAAACTTTTTCCCAGCCAAGCCCATTTAAGATATTAAGATTAGATTCGAAATGGCAATCTCATTTGGGGGATACAGGATACAGGACACATGAACTGCTTTGAGTGTAGTTCGATTTACTGTTATTGACTGTTGTTTTGCCTTTTATCTTTTATGGCGGGGCGTGGCATGGCAGAGCAGAAAAATAATGTCAACTGGCAACGAAAAGAGTCTTCATATAGAAATAAATAACTTATAGACAACAACTAAATGGGGCGCCCATTAAGCGCAGCACAGTTCCACAGTATCGTGCACTACTATAGAGCTTACGGCGTATAGTGAACGACAGAAGTAGGTTTCAAGCTGTGTGTTAAGTGGCTGGCGCGTTACGCATACGCCGCGTAAACAGCCAAAGTCAACGACAAAAGGCGCCACAAGACGCAGCTCGACTTTTAAGCAGCTTTCTTACATGTGCTATAAGTGCTCAATATATATGTATATGCGAAAATATATATATTTACATAATATATATATAAACAGATAGGGAGTCTCCTACGCGTTCAATATCACGCACATAAATATTCATGTAGCACAGAGAAAAAATGCTAAGAAAAAAAAAACGAAACGCTACAGACAGCTGATAAGCTCCACAGCGCCGAGCGTGTAATGTGAAAAAATGTAAAAAATTCATGCTTCTCCATCTGTGTGTGTGTGTGTGTGTGTGTGTCTCTGTATCTGTACGTTGACTGCAAACCTTAGATAAATTCAGTCACATATCCTTGGCCTGACGCTGCCTTATAAGCCATAAATTATGCATGGCTCACTTTTAAGCAGCCGTCGCAACTGCTGCAGAGTGTGGTAGATTTCTTGATGTTTGCTTAAAATTGTCTTCGTACTCCGATATTCGATTCGGAGCATATCAACACATGGCCAAATGACTAGCGCAGTCTAGTACTTAATTTAGCCATGTAATCATCAAAGATTCTCGGATTCACTTTTATTCATAACTTTATAACGTCAGTTTGCAATGCGTGAACTCAGAAAAGTCTCAAAAGAACCTCAACCTGTGTAATTCCCAAACAGACTTTTACCTCATATCTTTTAATATATATTTAACAGATTCTCCTTTTACAACTTCTTGTTAAATCTACAACAAAACTCCCCAGCTAATTTGCAGCGAATTCGCTTGACAGCCTGCGCCCAAAAACACTTCTCTCTTGCATACAAAATAGCAAAACATTTGCCACAGCTCAATTCAATTCCGAGTCGGCTTTATTTAACATATAAATTGCCCAACATTTAAAATGCAATTTTAACGGACTTGTGCTGCCGCCAATGGCCACCCATTTGTTCACTTGGCCATTCAACAGTTGCCACGCAACGACGAGGGGAGTGCGGGAGGGATACATCAGCCCCGACCCGGCATATGTAAAAAGTTTTGTCTCATTAGAACAAGCTCTCGGAGCACACGCGCTCTCTTCAAATGATTTATGATGCGCCCATCTGAAGTCCCTTAACCCGCAGCTAGCTGGGATATTTGCCTCCATTCTTTTTTTTTGTTATTTTCCGGGGTTTTTTTTTATTGAAATACTTGAAGTGAAAAGACAAAGCAGGGCGCACAACTCCAATAAAGTGAAAAAGGTGCCATAAACAACAAGCGGCAATGTTTGCCTCGGCCTTTTTTTATGTATTTACCGGGGGAGGACAGCACGCTGTGCCGCAGATCTTACCTACAAAGCATAAAAGTGAAAAGAGAGACACGGCAGAGGGGAGCGCCAAAAGCAAAAAGCAAAAAAAAAACAACAACAATTGTAAACAATGAAAAGGAAAATCTTCCTAACTGCGGCTCAAATTTTTCATTTATTTATTGAGACAAGAAGGCGAGACGAGAGCGAAAGTGGATGAAGAGGGAAGAAAGTGAAATTTGTGCACGTTTGTGCTTCCTTTTTCCGCTTTTTAAATGAAACGGACAATTCAATTTATGTTTGCCCAGTTGCCCCAACAACAACAACAGTAATAACAGCAGACAAACTTCATTAGATGAGCGGTTGAACATTTCTCATTTTTATACCCTGCGAATTTGAAGAGCACTGAAGTAGATATAAGTAAAAGGGGAACTTCAAGAAGTGTTTAAAAACTTGAATTTAAAATCTCATTAGCTATATTTTTCTGCATTGCAGGGTATTGACAAGTCGATTCTGTTTACACAATACTTAGGCTTTGCTCCTTAGTTCGTTCATCTTTTTTGATTCTATTAATTTCTATGGCACATTCCTTTAAATGCAATTGTTGTCAGCTTAGGAATGAAAAGACGCCACAAACGTTACAGATGTAGAAAAAAGGAAAATGTTGGAATAGGAAAATGGAAAATGGCAAATATCAGAAAAGTTTTAATGCGCTAAATCGATGGATGACCGCAGAAAGTTTTCCTGCCTGTGGACACTTGAGCAACCAGATAACTTTCTGCTTTAAGCTGTGCTGTAAATGAGCTTTGGGAGCAGCCGCCAAACGAAAGAGACAGTTATCGAGTGAGAGTGGAAGGGAGAGAGACAACAAGCTGGGGTAGTTTACTCGCAGTTGTAGCTGCATTGTGGCAAAGTTTGGCCAAGGCTTTGCCATGTGTGAAACTTTTCGTGTTTTGACTTCTTTGTTTGGCTTTGTGTCTGTCGACTTCTTTTATTTGTCTGCTGGCAACCTTGAGGATGGCAGCCAACTGCTTTGGCAGTGATAACCCGCCGAGCAGTGCACTTGCCACGCCCAGCGACACGCCTAAACACCTCTTAATCCCGTGGCAAAGTGCAAAGTGCAATTCATTTTCGTGCAGAAGGCGGCGACGCCGTTCAAATGGCAGCGCGGCGAGCGCATTAAATGAATTGCATAAAATTCATGAGGATGCGCAGCAGTTGTTCCACTCGCAGTTGCTGTTAGTGCTGCACGAATTAAAAGGTTTCTGCCCAGCTCAGTATCTCTCTCTCTCCCACTCTCCATGTGGCACATAATCCGCGTTGTCGTCGTCGCGACGCGTCAGACTGTAAATAATGAAGTTTGCACCTGAGCGCCGCAGCGGCAGTGATTTGCGCTGGGCGTGCAGCGAAAGGGGGTGTGGCAAATGGTATGCGCTATGGGGCATGGAGCATAGCATGCTTTTAGTCGCAGAACGAGAGATAAACAGGGAGAGAGAGAGAGAGGAAGACACACATAATAAATATGCGTAACAAAAATGTTGCACAAGCAACAAGAACAAATTTATGAGCTTTGCTAAAGTAAAAGAAACGCCACAAATGTAAACAGACAGGAAGAGAGAGAGAGAGATAGAGAATGGTAGAGAGAGATGGCAAGTTGTTTGTTTATGCATTGAACAGCACGGAGAATGTCAGTCGGCTGTGTGACATTTTGAGGCCTCAGCTGTCAGCCTATTAAGTCATAAATAAATAATTACGAATATATATGCAAAAAAAATAGCAAGGACCAGCGAAGGCTCGTTGTACCCTGAAGAGCTCGACGTGTAGATACGGCGCAGATAAAGAGCTTAGAATGTGTACTGTACTTCTGTTTACACATTACATTATACCCTGTTCTTTAGTTAGAGGGTATACAATCTCTGAAATTAAGCTGTGGCGACTTTACCAAATGTAAACAAAGCGACTGGGGGCAGAAGTCAGAGTCTCTTCAAGGCAGTGTGGGGAAAGCAGCTCCTGGCGTGAGTAAACAGCATGACAAGCATCCGAGCCTTCAGCTATCGTTAATCTGCAATTTCATTTTTCATTCTGTGTAAAAACAACACCAGGCAACAAGGCAAGCAAACTGTTTAATTTTTGATATTTATAGTAATCAAAAAGGAAGATTTTTATAATATATTTAACTATAAAGAATATACAATATATTCTTAATATGTATACCTATTCTTGTTATGTAGTTAATACTCAATCCCGTTGCACAGTGTAGCTAAAGTTTCTGAAGCCAAAACTTAATTATGAAATTTTGATTAATTTCGTTTTTCACCCGACGTGCAACTGCAAGTTCTCTGCCGGGCAATGGCCGGGACTGTTCATTAAACCTAGACGAGAAGGCAACTGTGGTACCCCTAACCTTCTGCTGCCAACCTCATCCCAGTCTAATGCTGGCGCTAAATGCCGCTGCTAGGTAAATACGTTTGGAACGTTTCGAGTCCCCAAACGCAGAACGTGATGCGCATTTTTCGCATTGCGACGCTGCCGGGGAGGCTAGTGCCAGGTGCGGCAGGGAGGCGAGGCAGGGCGGGCCAGGAACAACGCATAGGAAGACATACAAAAGTTGCTGCAAAGTTTATGGCAGTCGCTGAGCCGCCAAGTCTGGAGGGAGGCCGTTGGGTTCTGCAGCACGCAGCAACGGCAGCCGTGGCAACTTGCGAGTTGCAAGTGCCCGCCGGGAGATAGAAAGAGAGAAAAAGATGGAAAGAGAGATAGAAAGATTCAGAGAGAGAGAACTAGTAAGAAAGCTACAGTTGAGTGTACTCGGCTGTAATATACCCGATACTGCTCTGAGATCTCTAGTTTCATGCAGACAAACGCATAGATGGACATGGCTATATCGACTCGGTTGTTGATGCTGATAATGAATATATATAGTTTGTGGGGTCTGCCCAGCCTTCTTCTTCTACCTGTTGTTGACACAAAACTACCCTTATACTCTATGTAAAATGGGTATAAAAACAGAGAGAGAGGAAGGTAGAGAGTGTTGCAAACGTAGTGCGCAATCATTGGACTTAAAGCCCAAGCAAATTGCAAATGTCACTCGACGTTGCATCCATTTGAGTTGTGCGTTAAATTGAGTGCAGTCCTGGGCGAAAGGGTGCAACAATTTCGGCACTCGAATGCAAAAGAGACGTCAAGAGGGACCTGCGTATTAAGTTGTTTGCGAAGGGTGAGATGGAGAACACTCTCAGGAATAACGAAATAGTCGTGCAAGTTGTTTTGTTGCAGCACTTGAGAAAAAAAGTTGACTAAATTACAAGTCGACAAAGCTTTTAACATAATTCCGCAATGGAAACTTTGCTCGGCAATCTTAGAAAAGTTTTAGCTCTACTATTTTCACTTAGCCTAATGGAATTATCGTTCTTATCAATGGCCAACAATGATAACACCAAGAGACAGTGAATTTCTCTATTTACTTTTGTTTATTTTTGCATTTTATTCGAGTCTAAATCTCAGCAAAATGTTGACCATTTTTTTCTCTAATTGAAAACCCACCGATTTATATTCCTGTCACTTCACCTGCTACACCTTACGCTCGACTTGTTTTCCATATGCTCAACAAGAAATTTGCTATCATCTTTTAATTGCATTTCCATCATTTTCCTGGCCAAGCAAACTAATTGAAATTCGTTCGTTCTGTGGCAAAATGCAAATTCACTTGCGGCTTGTCGACAATTTAAATGCTTCAAAACTCTGCCAAAGCGATTTTCGTTGGCAACGAAACGAGCAAAGTCATAAAATAAAATGACCATAAAATAGGGAGAAGCTAAACTAAATTTTTACTATGATGGCATAAAACAAAAGCCCAGCCAGGATAATGCAGTGAGAAGGAGATGGACAAGAACGAGTGCCACAGACAGAGCAGCAGGCAATGCACACACTAATACAAACACAAACACGCACACAAGCCCACACACATGGCAGCTCTCACACAGACAATCACAGCGAGGAAGTGGCATGTTTTTGTAGCCCGAAGCATCAACGCCGCCCGCAACATAAAAATCACATTTATTTTTGACACAGAAAACTATCGAAGCATAAAAAGTAGATTTTCATTGCCCTTATTCCTCATATTTTCAGCGCAGGCCATTATCGGGTATTTTTATACCCTATAACTGTTAAAAACACAGCGAAAGGGTTCCATAAAACTTGTGGCAGGCATAAAAGCGCAACGCGATGGTTTTCCACTTTTGATTTACGCTCGTAACTTTTGCAATCAAATAGCTGGAAATTGGATATATGAAAAACAGAGGGATAAACGTGATGTTTAACTATGCTACAAATTTTGTAATGATCGAAGAGGGAGTGGTATATAAGATTATGTGTATATATTATATTGGGTTACAGGGTATTTCCACGTTATGCAACTGGCGAAGTGTTCGGTTTTTTCTCCACTTAGTTTGCACTTCCGCCAAGCTTACCAAATTCAATTCCATTTTGAGAGCAACGATTTTCAATATTTACTTTTACTTTACTTCTCCACAGAGTCAACTTGCGGTCCCGACAAGTTCCGCTGCACCAATGGCCAGTGCATCCCCAAGCGTTATACCTGCGACGAAGAGGCGGACTGTGCCGATGGTTCTGACGAGCTCCCAAGCAGTTGCCGTAAGTATTTCTCCTGCTTGGCCGATCAGCCAAAGATATTGATGTTTCAGCTTAATATGAATTTTGTACAGACAATGCTTGCCTCAGCCTCGGTGGCTTTATGTGCGGCACCCGGAATTGTATACCACAATCTTGGGTGTGTGACCAAGAACCCGATTGCCGGGATGGTTCGGATGAATCCGACTGTAGTAAGCAAATGTTTTGGGTTTTGAAATTACACTACTAACCCGGAGGACATACGCTGTAAAAATAGAAAAGAAAGAAGGGACATAAATATTGTAGTTCACACACATCCAGCTCACAATGGGATTCATACATTACTCACAGGGATACCCCAGTTAAGAAATGATATTCATTTGAATGCATGCCCGGGCCATATAGAGTACCATAATCATGCGCGCCCGCCCCCCTCATCTGTCTTTCACTTTATGACTTGGGCGCGCCTAAAAGTTCCCCGACACTGTCCATAAATTAACGTCACAAGACACTGTACAATATCGCGACGTGCGCATCAAAAATGCTGCCGGCAGCGGAACTAATTTGTATTTATGCATTAGCAGCGCCTCCCGCAAGCTGTTACATGTCCCGATCCCTTGCTCTCCTAGTCCTGCTCACCCACTCTATTTCTTTGTAGCTTTATGTCATACCCTGTAAAATACAAAAGCCTTGGGCGTCGCAGTCAAGAGACTTGTCAAAACATGAAGGAAGTCTCAGTTTCGAAGGGAGATATAGAATCATAGTGTTTATATATACGAGGGTCGTTTGATAAGTCCGTGACTTTTTGTATTTGCCGCGCACCTGCTCTAAATACAACACTGCTCGATTAACAGCTGACTGTAAAATTTTGAGAAAGCTGCGTTTTTTGGTTTGCGTTTTATAGGCATTGAAAGCAGACGATCTCGTGAATTTTAACGAAAATGGAAAAAAGTGAATTTCGTGTCAGCATGGCAAAATTTCATAAATTGGGCTACGAACTGCTCCCCATCCAGCATATTCTCCAGATTTAGCCCCCTGTGACTATTTTTTGTTTCCAAACATGAAGAAATGGCTCGGCGGTAAGAGATTCGGGTCATCACAGAAACAAACGACTATTTTGAGGGCCTTGAGAAAACCTATTATTTGGAAGGAATAAAAAAATTGGAAAAACGCTGGACTAAATGTATAGAGCTAAAAGGAGATTATGTTGAGAAATAAAACGCTTCTTTGACGAAAAAAATATATTTTATTCAAAAAGTCACGGACTTATCAAACGACCCTCGTACATAATATATATATATACAAATCGCAAGGGATATTCAACATTGCAGAGTATCCAGCAGTCAACCTACTTCCACGTCACTTGTTTCTTATGTTTCATTTTGCTGAAGTTGTCGCACAATTTTCGGGCAACTTATTTAGCAGTTTATTGTCTGTTTCACATTTGGCTAACTATATCCTGCATAAAATTCCGCTTTTTATTATATTCTTATATTTTGTTTTTTGCGCTCATGGTGTAATTGAAAAAAAATGATGAGATTTTTATGATGTTATCCACTCGTAACTCATCAGGCAGGCTGTGGCGGCCGGCGAAATAAAAACTGGTAATCAAAAAACGCGCGCAAATTGAGCCTGTGGTTTATTTTCTGCCAAACGACTGGCAGGACACGGCTCAGAGAATTTTACACTCACACAGGATTCACACAGGATTCTCCTTGCGTCCCCCAACCCCATTCTCATTTTTCCTTTTCCTTCACTGAACACGTGTGACACTTTATGGCTTTTATGCGCTTCGCACAAAAATACGCGAAAAAGAAAGAAAGATTTAGCCATTGCTCCTTTTCGACGTTTTGCGTTGTGAATGTTAATTGAAGTTTAACGTGCGTTGAAAGAAAATTGTTGACAGATAACGTAGAAATTTCCTTGGAATCTAAGGAATATAAAAGTCACACTCATGAACCTGTTTTGTTATATATTCACTAAATGATACTGTGAAACTTTTCTCAAGAAATTTCATTTCATATTTTCCAAACGTTGGCAAAGTATCTTCTCCAACTTTTTCCAACTTTCTATACCTTTTATGTGAACTCAAAATCTATTGTGGCTCATAACAGAATTCCTGAAAAATCTGTTAAGATCTTTAATGTATTTCGTACATTTTTTATGGTCAAACTTTACTTTGATGTGGAAGAAACTGGACAACAAACAGAACGAGAACTGTTTGACAAAGGTATCAAACTTCATTGGCTGCGAAGTCTTTGAAATGTGCGCAAGGCAAGGGGAGGGCGAGGGCGAGGGTGGTGCGTCGCTAACAGCTTCTACACGTTTGTCACGTAAACTAAAAGCATTTTAAATAAAATTAAAATCAAATTGCAAGCTTCCTCTTCATCGCTCACTCAAGCAACAATGGCGGCTGACAGATAACAGGAAAATGCCAATGAATACACAGTACAAAAGTCATATGTGTGTGTGGGTGTGTGCGTAAATATGAGCCTATTAGTGCGTGTGCTTATGCTATGGCCATGGACTCGCTGTGAAGCATGCTTTGTAGTCTGCAAATTGATTTTCCTATGGCTTACTTCACCTGAAGCTCAACCAAGACGAGGCCGTGCAGGAAGTTCTCAGTTCGGTCCAGAAGACATATCGCAGCGTGTCCACTTTAACGAGGTCAGGCAAATAGTGGTGATAGCTAGCGATTCTAGTTACCGCTTGGCTAAAATTTAATGAAGTTATAAAAACGTTGCGTGTACGCAACAATTGGCTATTTCTGGCTAAATGAATTTTCTCTGAAATAATTTCACTCGAAGCCTTGAGAAGCTCGGCAATTCTTCAATTAAATTTCATTTCGTTATTAAATATTTTGTGCATTTCGCTTGCGAAACACGCTTTGATGCTTATTTCTATGCATGCGTTTGCTGCAATAAATTCCAATTTAAGTCATATCACGCATACGACATGTCGTACATGCAAAATTCAAGCAACAGCAGCAGCAGCAGCACCAGCAAAGCGTAAAATAATAATAAATTAATTTATTTGCACAACGATGCAAGCTCTGGCAGTAGCAACAAAAATGCCAAACATTTTTTCGCATAGGTGAACGGGAACAACACGGCAAACAATGAGGCAGGGGATAGGGAAGGAGGGGGGCAGTGTCAAAAGGCATATTTAAATATGTGAGCCTGGCATTATGCGAGCCTTTATTGCCTATGGCACTTGCACGCACATGCACACACACACACACACACTGACAGCGAGGGCACACAGCAGGAATTACATAATCTTATCAAGCAAAATCAAGCGTGGCCACAGCAAACGGCAGAGCACAAAGCGACACAGCGACAGAGCGCGACACAAACAAAGGGTATTCATTTCACGCGCCTGGCGAAAACAAAAAGAAATAATACATAAAAAAAAAACACAACACGCATTAAGGGTTAAACACAAGCGTTTTTATGCCACAGTTTGCGTAGCTGTGTGTGTGTGTGTGTTGGTGTAGGAGTGTGAGTTTGCATGTGTGGGTGTGTCAGCTTTGTTTAACGTCCGTCGCTCGTTGCTAAATAGACGACGCCTGGCAAAACTTCAATGAAAGTTTCAGGCTACCAGGCTGCCATTAGTATACACACACACACACACATGTGTATGCCTGTGTGTGTGTGCGATAATTGCTTTAATGTATACGCATGTGTGCGTTTTAACTTTATGGAGTGTTGGCTGATAATGTCTTAATTACTGCCTAGATAAAATGCCGCCTACTTAGCCTCGCCCCCACAGCAGTTTGACTTGCCCTATATATTTATAGAAGGGTGTACATATATGTGTGCGTGTGCGTGTGTGAGGGTGAACGTGTCTTAATGTCGGCATGACAACTATGTTTATTACTTGCCAGGCATGTGCCAGGCACAATTGGACTTCGACTTCATTGCCTGATGCTGCTTCTGCTTATAAACTTAATTACAATGCCAAGCAACCAAGACCAGAAGGCGGCAGTCAGTCGCACAAGTCTGTTGCATACTTTGAGGCGGCGCCAAGAAAGCCCCCGAAAAGTGCTGGCACTGCAACAATCAAGGATTATACTAAGCAGCGTCATTAAGCAGACACTTAGAGGCCACTCAACACGCGAACCAAATACGAAAGCAAGCTGAAACATACAACATAGTTTTATCAGGCAGTTGTGTAGCTTTTTCGTGGTAGATTTGCGAGTAATTTAAATTTTTACATGCTCAATCTGGCAGAGCATTTTGGCTTATGGTATAAGTTGAAATATTCACAACATATTCAAAACACTTTTCGATTATAATTTATGTTTACATTGCTGGCAACTATAATCACACACATAATCCCCTGGCATCGGATTTAACGTGCATTCCATCTACCATTTTGTATATTTCAGAGAGCAGAACCTGCTCACCGGACGAGTTCGCCTGCAAGAGCGGCGATGGTGTGTGTATACCACTTGCCTGGATGTGCGATCAGAGCCCGGATTGCAGGGACGGTAGCGATGAGGCCATGTGTAGTAAGCTCTCCCCCCACAAGCATATTCCGCACCAGCTTTCACTATATTACTTATATAAACTTAATCTCAATTGTATTCTAAGTGTAACTGTGACTGTAGCATTAGCTTTGGTGTTGGTGTTGGTGTTGGTGTTGTAGTTGCTCAGTACTCACTACTCAGTGCTGGGTACTCCTTGAGCTGTTGTCTTTTGTACGCTTCGTCTTGTATCCCATAAGTATGCTACACATTGCTGCTAGAACTGTGTAATACTTACCTAAACATTACACATGCAATAAAGCACAAATATTTACAAACACGCTCACTCTTACACACACACACACACTCGCACAGCAACACTTTAGTTTGCAATGCTTTTATTACATATATGTTGTAGTTGTAGTTGTCGTTGTAGTTATATTTGTGCTTGTTGTTGTTTCGGCAACAAATCTCTTTTGCCTCTTATCCCTTGGCGCGTTGCTGCGTTCCTGCTTGTTTGCTGGCAATTTTTATAATGGTGTTGGTTTTGTTGAGTTATGTCTCGCATATTTCAGTTTCTTATGTTGCCCGGTCTTTTCCTTTGCCTTTGGCTCTATCTCTATCTCTGGTTCTGGTGCTGGTTCTCACTCCTTCCTTTCTTGTTTACCTAACTCTACAATAGTTAACCACAGCTCATGCTTATGTAAACACTCATTGTCCAACGACAGCGTATCCTCCACACACACACACTAAGTCAACAAAATTGTCTAACAGATTTACTCCTTACGCACGTATTATATTTAGATACCACCTGCCGCAGCGATGAATTCACCTGCGCCAACTCACGCTGCATCCAGAATCGTTGGGTCTGCGATGGCGACAACGACTGCGGCGACGGCAGCGATGAGCGAAACTGCAAACCAAGGGACGGTTGCCCATCGGAGTCGTTCACTTGTCCCGATGGCAGCTGCATTAGCTTGGAGTGGGTCTGCGATGGAGATAACGATTGCTCAGATGGCAAAGACGAGACCGTAAGTACTGAGCACAGATCGAGAAATCTCTGCCAAGATATTGGGAAATCTTTGCGAGCATAATCGTAGTTACAGCCAGTTCTTCGCACTACCCTCGTATATTCGTTTGTATGTATTTTTCTATGCGCCCTGCCAGGAAGCATAAATTATGCAACACGCGCGCATTATTCAAAACTGGCGACGTCGACGATGACGTTGGCAACTGCTGCCATAAACATTTATGTGTATGACGCGCAGCTTTGGCTGTCAGACAAGGGAGCAGCAGCAATGGCAGGGCAGTGTAGCCCGACGCAGACAACTTCCAAAATTGCTGCAAGCCATCGAAAAAAGCTAAAAATGAAATGTATGAAATATTTTGTGAGCAGCCCGGAAAAGTATGCAACAAAAAGAACGAAGCAAGCGGAGAGCGACAAGTGACTGCGCATCTGTATGTGTGTGTGCGTGTGTGTGTGTGAGGGTGCAGCATGCTGCAGTGCATGGTCTAGCTGCCTGCATAGTAGCTGCCACTTAGCGACTAGCCAAGTCATTGTTGTTGTTGCTCCCCCCAGCATATTCGAAATAAACTTCCCCTGCCAGTATCCTTTTGACAGCCGCTGCAAAATGCATTTTAAATAAACTGTGCTCCGTAGACAGGCAATTTCATTGACTCCCTCCTCTCTCTCTCTCTCTCTCTCTCCTTCAGAACTGCACCAGACCAGTGCACAGTGTCTGCCAGTCGAACGAGTATCAGTGCCAAGATCGTATCACCTGCCTGCACCACAGTTGGGTCTGCGACGGCGACCACGACTGTCCCGACGGCGATGATGAGTTCGCAGCAAACTGCAAGGACGTTACTTGCCGTCCGGATCAGTTCCAATGCGGAGATCGCAGCTGCATTGCGGGTCATCTAACCTGCAATGGTCAACGGGACTGTGCGGACGGTAGTGACGAGAAGGATTGCCAAATTGTCGCACAAGCTCAGGGCTGTAACGCCACCAGCCAGTTTGATTGCGGAGGAAATCTTTGTATTCCCCTGTCCAAGGTTTGCGACAGGCACAAGGACTGTCCCGATGGCGAGGACGAGCCGGCGGGCAGCTGTGGTGTTAATGAGTGTGCCAACAAGAACGGCGGCTGCATGCATCGATGCGTGGATCGCCCTGTTGGCTACAGCTGCGAATGCCATGAGGGTTACGAGCTTTCGTCGAACGGACACTTTTGCGCGGATATTAATGAGTGCGATCAGCCCGGAGTTTGTTCACAACGTTGCATAAACGAGATCGGCGGCTTCAAGTGTGAATGCGAGGCGGGATACAAGCGGGATCCACGCAACCACACGAGGTGCAAAGCCACCGAGGGACATGCGTCACTACTGCTAGCCCGTCGCCATGACATACGTAAGATTGCCTTGGACCACATGGAAATGACGTCGATAGTGAACAACACGAAGTCTGCGACGGCGTTGGACTTTGTGTTCCGTACGGGCATGATCTTCTGGAGTGATGTGACCACGCAGAGCATCTACAAGGCGCCCATCGACGAGGGCAACGAGAAGACCGTTGTTCTCAAGAAGTCTTCAGTCACTTCAGATGGGCTGGCAGTGGATTGGATCTACAACCACGTGTACTACACGGACACACATAAATGCACCATCGAAATGACAAACTTCGACGGCAACATGGGCAAGGTTCTCATCTCGGATGCCCTCGACATACCACGATCCATTGCACTGGACCCCATTGACGGCTGGATGTACTGGTCCGACTGGGGTGCATCGCCTCGCATTGAACGTGCTGGCATGGATGGTTCCCACCGCACCACAATCATCGACTACGATGTGAAATGGCCCAATGGCATCACTCTGGATATGGTCAGGAAGCGCATTTACTGGGTGGATGGCAAGCTGAATGTCATCTCATCTGCCAACTACGATGGCTCGCAACGCAGACAGATCCTCTACTCGGCAGAGTATCTGCGCCATCCCTTCTCCATAACCACCTTCGAAGATTACATCTACTGGACCGACTGGGACAAACAGACGGTCTTCAAGGCGAACAAGTTCACAGGCGAAGGTGTGGAGCCCATCACAGCGGTGCACATGGTGAGTGTCCTAGTCTGATCTTATATTCCCTCTTTCAATGTTGTTTTTTTTTCTCTACAGTTGCAACATCCCATGGTCATCCACGTGTACCATCCTTATCGCCAGCCCGACGGCGTCAATCACTGCCAGTCGGTCAATGGTCACTGCTCTCATCTCTGCCTGCCGGCGCCGCGCATCAATGAGCGCAGCCCGCGCATCTCCTGCGCTTGTCCCACGGGCCTCAAGCTGATGGCCGATGGCCTAATGTGCGTCGAGGATCGTAAGTAGCTTTGTCATGTACTATTTCACGGGGGCTTAAGTCGAACACGCAAATGTTGCGAATGCAATCGCCTGTGCCATTAAGGCTGGCTGCACTTGCGGTCACAGAGTAGCCATGATGGCCTGCGGCCTGGTTGTGCCTTGTTGTGGTTGCGGCAAGGACTTTATCGTTGGCAATTTGATTTGATTTTATTTTTTGTTCATTTATAATTTGCTTTAATTTAATTTTATTCAATTTGCTTGGGCCCTCTAGAACCGTCGAAGCGCCCCACAAACAAATTACGCGAAAAAACCACAACACACGCGATGCCCGCGTCCCCCGAGACACCCGCGACTCATACAACGCAGGTATCCAATGCGATACAAGCGACTAACGCGCCTCATGCAACACAGTCAACGCATGCGACACATGCGACACATGCGACGGCACTGCCGTCCACAACAGAAACCGCGAACTTACCTCAAGAAGCGCCCACTGCAGCGCCTGGTATGAATACTTTTTTCAACACTGTACTTGCTTGGTGGTGGCGGTTCTCAAGCGTATTATATAATGTGTAGCTTAAGTGTGATCACATGGTATATTATATGTATATGTTTGAGTGATTTGTAGTTAGATCAATCATCCATTTCTGTGTTAATCCACTGTAAATTACTCACCCAAAGCTTTCTACTCCTCTGTCTCCTTCCCACTTGTCGACATCTGAATTCTCCATTAAAATTTCAGTGCAAATCCCTACACATAGATACCTCACCTGAGCTGTGCCTACCTCTGTCTGTCTCTATCTCTATCACTCTTTTAATTTTGCTCGCCATTTGTCACGCCAATTCCTTACACATGCAACAACGAGAGAAACAACGGCAACGACAGAACGCTCACATGTCATCACCATAAATCAACTTCAATGATATCGACATAATCACTCAAAATACACACACACACACCCGCACACACTCGCAGACTGTCGAATCTACGACAACGTGAAACATAAATACTGAGCAGAAAGTGAGAGGAAAGACAGAGAAGGAGAGAAGGGGATTGGGAATGGGAGGGCAGAAAAACCACCAAAAAGGAAGCGCCGCTGACATGTTTAATGGCAACAATGGTTATAACAAGCACCACGCCCAAATGGGTTGCCACCACCAGGGCAAGCTTAAGCGACAACCCTATGACACTTGCTCCAGCGAATTTCTGCATGCAATTTGCGGCGATGACAATGCGGATACGGATGCGAGTGCGAATGCGATTGCGATTGCCATTGTAAATGCGAATGTGGAAGCGGATGATGAACGACTGACAGCCGCAGTGGTAGCTTCATCCAAGGGGAGGGAAGGGAGGGAACGGGGTGACTGCCGAGGAGGAGCAACAAGCGGCAATCGGCAATGCGAGCTCGTCAACAAATCGCCATGAAATTAAATTGTACACATAACGATACTTTCACTGAAGAGGAAAGCGGGGGGTGAAGAAGAGAGAGGTGAAGCTGGGGAACTGAAAATAGTTTAACCAGAAATTCATCATCCGCATGAGCCGCACACACAAACACACACGCACACACATTAGAGCCACATCCATCAGCCAGCGAAATTGGCGTTGTCAACACCTCGTGGCGACGTCGAGTATATCCTCGCATATCGATCCCATACAGTGCCAGCCAGAAAGCGTGTTACATGTTACACCAAATATGCAAAATATTTGTATCAATGATGCGACTAATGGCGGCAATTAGCGGCAGCAAACATTGACTTTGCCGTGCCCTACATGGGGCAAATCTCGTCTCATTATTTTTAACAAACCCAAGTCGCGCTTTGATCTAGTGAAAAGTTGAAAACACACACAGTAATAACTGTATAAATGACAATCATTGTGCAAAGAGAACAAAAACATGATTGATTGAAGCAAACTCAAGAAAAGCTCTAACGAAACAAAGAAAGCGCCATAGAAACGTACTACAAGAAGCAATGAGAATGTAACGAAACCAATCAGAAGAGAATACAAAATTTAAATTTCAATGATTGCAGGTTTAGGTACTATTTCTTTGAAGCTTTAAAGAATTTAAAGTAATTAGGGAATTTATAAAATTTCCTAAAGTTACCAAGCCTAAGACTCAAGTAAACCCTTTTTTTGCACTTTGTGCTTATACTTTATTTACTAAATTTTTGAGCTCCGAACTCTTTCAAAACTGAAACGTCTTTAGCCTGAATAAATTTGAGCAGAATAGAAAAATAGGGCTACTCTCTGTCTATCTTCTGTCTTCAAACAGGCACATCCTTACATATATAATATGAACTTAAACTTGTGTAAGCCTCTCTAAGTTATTCATGACCTTTTGTGAATATCGTTCTCATTCTTATCATTGTACTCCATTCAATCTTTTACTAACTTTTGTGATTATCGTTCTCCTGCTAGCTTTCCATTCATCAAAATTAATTGAGTTTATTTCTTTATCATACGAGGGTCGTTTGATAAGTCCGTGACTTTTTGAATAAAATATATTTTTTTCGTCAAAGAAGCGTTTTATTTCTCAACATAATCTCCTTTTAGCTCTATACATTTAGTCCAGCGTTTTTCCAATTTTTTTTATTCCTTCCAAATAATAGGTTTTCTCAAGGCCCTCAAAATAGTCGTTTGTTTCTGTGATGACCCGAATCTCTTACCGCCGAGCCATTTCTTCATGTTTGGAAACAAAAAATAGTCACAGGGGGCTAAATCTGGAGAATATGCTGGATGGGGTAGCAGTTCGTAGCCCAATTTATGAAATTTTGCCATGCTGACACGAAATTCACTTTTTTCCATTTTCGTTAAAATTCACGAGATCGTCTGCTTTCAATGCCTATAAAACGCAAACCAAAAAACGCAGCTTTCTCAAAATTTTACAGTCAGCTGTTAATCGATAACTGCTGACAGGAGCAGTGTTGTATTTAGAGCAGGTGCGCGGCAAAAACAAAAAGTCACGGACTTATCAAACGACCCTCGTAGTTCAATTTTATTTGTATATTTCAAACCTCTCTTTAAAATCCGCCATTTCACAACTTCGACTACGCACTTAATGTGCTAAGAGTCTACTTAAAATGCCCGTGACCCCCTTCTAGCAGCTGCCACGGCCTCTTAGCAAACCCCACATCACCCCTGACTCGTTGTATACTGAGCCAAGTTGAAGCGTTTCTATGCCTACCCAAATCAACTTCTTGCACAGCTTAGCCGAGTGCGGCCACATAAATGCGCCTAATTACGTCAATTTAAAAGTAGCTGTATAAAGGAAAGGAATATAAAAAATACTATACAAAAAAAAACAGAAAGAAAAGAAAAATAAGAAAGAAAACCTTAAGCCGCTCAAGCAAATACCGTTACATTGCCACAACCTGGCCAACTGACCCGGTCGAGCGCCGGCAGCATCATCCAGAGCCAGTGGTGCAATAAATATTTCTTAGAAAATGACGAAGTCGACAAGGACTTCAGGCCGAAGACTGCAGGACCAAGTGCTGAGTGCTTAGAGCGAAGTTTGCACAGTTTCGCGGAAGGTCACAGACCAGGGATGCAGGAAGGTGCGGGTGAGGGTGGGGGGTGGCGAGTAAATAACTATAAACTAGTTAAGGACTATTTCAATTAGATGAGCGAGTCGGGCGAGGAGAATACGCCATAACTGCAATTTCAATTAGCGGTTTGTGCTACTTTTTCTATGGCCATTCGCGCACTTCAAATTGCTTAATTAAGCGCAGGCAAAGTTTCGCAAATACGCCAGAGAGACAAACATACAAACGACAGACAGACAGACATACATACAGACATACGAATGAAGCTTGAACCGCCATAAACTTTGAGCCGTCGAAGTAACGATTGCATTTTTAATAGCCAACACATAAAATGGCCGACAGCGGGAGGGAGAGAGAGAGAGATAGAGAGGAGAGGAGGAGAAGAGGAGGGCGCACTGTAGCCGCCTGGGGGTCAGCAGCTGCTCCCTTCGGTTGTTGGCAAATTTTATGACTTTTTCCCCATCGACTGCAGTCGGTCAGCGCGGCATTGTTGGCATTGTCTAGCAGTTTACTGCATATTGTGGGGCATTAAATGCGCAACGCTGATAGCCACATTGGACTGGGGCATGCCACACGGTGATGGTGGCACACCGTTTTCGCTATCCCACAAACTTTTCAGCTCTGTTTTATATCTAATCTGGTCACAGTACACAGCCAAAGGTGCTAACGCCGTCGGCAGCGACACGCGTTTTATGCGTTTTTATTTCATTTGCGTTCGGCGTCGAAGTTTGTCGCGAATTTTTATGGCAGCGACAAACCAGGAGGGGTGGAGAACAAAAAGAACGGTGCACACACCTGGTCGCCAGTGTGCGACTCTGTTGCTCTTTAAAGAGCACATAAAACACATGTGCGGGATTATATGGAAAACATCGTGAAAAATGGGGGCGAAATTGTGAAAAGTGCGGGAAGAAGTGGGGAGGAGAACTGAGGTAAATGGAGCAGTCTTACTTTGTTTTGCGCTGCGAAGCAAGCAAATTGCATTTGCTATAGATTAGGGCAGCGCAATAATATATGACATTTATGGAAGTACATAAAATATGGCACAACGAGGAGGAGCAGCAACAGCAGTGACTCTAGACTGACTTCGGCTGAATTGCTTTCTCTCTGTGTTTTCATGGAGAAATTGTTGCCGAACAACAAGTACTACGAGCTGTTGATCTTGTGTCTCTTTTATGTGACACAGAGCTCAAAATCAAGCTGAAAACAGTTCTCAGAACATCTTTTACTTGCTATAGTCGACTTACACTCCTTGAAGGAAGCATTTAAATTATAGAAAAGCTCTTTGGCCCGTAGCTAATATACCATTTGAAAGAAGAGCTTATATGGTACCCACACACACACGCACACACCTACAACCAACGTGCAATTAATGTGCAAAATATGCGTAGAGCTTTTCCAACTGCTTTTCTTTTGCCACTTGACTGTCTGTTAATGCCACAAATAAATTGCCAAAATCCCATCCCAACCGCGCTGAATAAGTATCCGCTCTCAGCAGCTCTCTCCTCTCCCCCCTCTTGGGAGCCGACAATCGATGGTGTGCAGCTGTTGCCGTTGCCAACTTTTAATGATAATTCCGTCTCCTGCCGTTGCCATATGCGGCACATTCCCAGGCTGATCCGCAGCAACATGCGACCGTCCAGTTCATGGAAATTACGACAAGACGTAGACCAAAAATTAATAATAACAACAACAGCGAAGAAACAAGAAGAAGAAGAAGAACAAGAAGAAGCCGAAGACAGGAGGCAGCAAGAGAGTAAACGAGCCACAACAATAAGTAGAACAAGAGGCGACAGTTCGTGCGATGCCGTTAAATGCGGCACATCCTTTGCCAGACGAACGCGTCCTGTGCTTAACTTTTGAACAAATTCTAAACGGAAAATATGAAAACGAATTATGTTGACAGCGGAAAAATCCTACAACTTCCTGCCACGCAGACAACGTCACAAAGCAAAAACAGCAAAAAATAAAAACGCAAAGAGCGTGACACAAAAAGTTGACAGTGTTAAGGACGCAGCTACACAGAGGAGAAGAAGGAGAGAGACACTTGGAGAGTGAAGGAGAGCGAGAAATGAGTGTTAAGTTGGAGAAAGGACGCACAGGAATCGTAGAAATAGGGCGGAAACATTCGCCACAGGATGTCTGTGACTTTTTACAGTTCTAAAAATAAAGAAATATTTTAATTATATTTCGGTGGCAGCAAACAAAAGAAACAAATCAAAATGGCGAACCGCTGTTCGAAATTAAATAATCATCATAAATTATGCAGAATATTTTCACGTGGGTTACACATAAAAACTTAATGAAAGTCTCTCAAATATCTTTTTCTTTTTAATATACTTTTTATGTTGTCATGCGAATAGATTTACTTTCTTCTTTCTAGGAACATTTGGAAATTTATAAAACTTTCAATCCTTATAAATAATTTCAACTTTTTTCTACTTCGGGTTTCTTTTTACCTGAAAAGTGCCTAGTTTTCATCACGGTCTCTTCATGTTTTTCTTTCTGTAACTTTATATTTAAATGCCTTCATAATACGTAAGATAAATTCTACAGCTTGTACTCGTTATTCACAGCTCATCGGCCAAATGGTCTATTATGTAGTAAAATTCTATTGTGTGCTTCTTCTTCTCTGTCTGTTGGTTGCGGCTTTTAGTATACCACAAATGCTTTACTTATTTTAATTACCAGTGACTAAGATCCAACTTTTCTTTGTTTCTTTTGGCTACAGCAGACAAGAAGGAAGGAAATACGACACACAGTGACAGCAGCGAATCGGAGCCCACGCAGACAGAGTCCAAACACAGTTCGGGCATGATAAATGTGATTATCATAGGCGGCTCCATTGTCCTCGTCGTGGTTTCTATTGTGGGTGTAAGTACACCAATTAGTTGTTCAGCTCGATGTTTCTAGCTAAGCACACCATTTAAACACCCTTTTCATCTAATTTTTCTTCCTCTCTCTCATTCTATAGCTCTCCTACATAATCATCAAGCGGTACCCAAAGCGGGGCAATTCCATGAACTTCGTTAATCCCACGTACAATAAGACCACAGAGGATACATTTAGCTTGGAGAAGAATGCGCCCAATCGATATGCCCCGTCGCTGGACGAAGAGGTAAGCGGGTCGCTAGTGACGTCAGCGCCGAACCCAAACGATTTTAGTTATGTGAGATTTTAAGCGGAGCAGTCTAAGCTAGTGCTAATTAAATGTTGTACATAGCTGAATACTTAGTCATAGTGCATAAGCTATATCAATTGGAGGAAGTTAGTCCTAAGTGAGTGGAGTACAAGCAGAGTGCGAGCTACGTTGATAATATCCGAGTGTTGAACAAAAACACACACCGAACAGATCCCAACAAGAGACAAGACATATGTTGTATCATAACTTTACCATACATATATTTCCAATATCATAGGCATTATTGTCACAAACATAAGTTAATTATCGTTCGTAGATAACTGTGTGTCGGGAGTAAGCGCCTAGTATAGTTAATGAGATTTGCTTTTCAAACTCTCAAAAAGTTGTGACAGGATTTTAGACTGTGTAAAGGCTGCAAAAGTGAAGATTATTAATTTAAATTTTCCATTTTAGGAAAATTTGCAAGTAAAAGACTTTTGTTTTCATTTGAGAAGTTTCACATTTGCAATACACGTAGTACTTGATTAAATTAGACAACAAAAGAACACTCTAGTTTAGAGTATTGTATTTGATTATGTAAATGCAACCATGACTTGACAAAGTTCCATTTTATATTTGTTATCCAAATTGCACGCTGCGAGCGACCAAAACTAAAAAAGTCGAAACTAAAAACCCAAAGCGCCAATAATTCCCATTAGCCTAATAAATGGTAAGTTCTGATCATTCATTATAAATTACGCCGCATTTTCCTTTGTCATTACCGTGATTATAATCAGTTGGGGGTACCTAATTTAATTGGCATTTTATTGCGCTATAATTTCATTATTATCAATTTATAAATATTCCAAAAGCCAAAACCGAATCACCTTTCCCCCAAAGAGTTTGTGTGTTTTTCTGTGTGTTGAAAACTATTTGACATAGACTTTGCGCACTGTGGGGCCACGCCCTGTTAATTGTTGTGACGATATAATGCAATGCCATCAAAACGTGCATATCAATTGGCCAATTAAACAAAAAGGCCAATTAAAAAGCGTCAATGGAGCGTCAAAATGTTCAATCCTGCCAACTCCCAACTGTGAAATGCAAACTAATAGCTAAGCGTGCCCCAGGCTGCATTTCGAGATAATTTAGTGAATTTATTTAAATTAAATTGCATTCTGTCTCTGCTGGCATTTTTAATTAGCGTGCTTAATTTTGTTGTTGGCGGAAAGAAAAAAAAAAAAAAAAACAGAATAATTATGCCAATTTAAACAAAATATCATTAAGCCAGATTTGCCATGCGGTTTATTGCCGCAGAAATCTGCATTGAAAATGCGCAAACTAATGGAATTCATGCCGGGACTATCCTTTGTTCTTCCTGGCAGATTTAGTGCGTGTTTCTCCCCCTATTTTAATTAAATCAGTACTTGTGCAAATCGGAAATCTGTCTGCTAAAGATAGAGGAATTAAATATTTTTGTTGCTTTATATATTTTAAGATAAAGACATCTTCGAAATCCATAATTGGAATCAGTTAGTTTCATAAATAATTTATAAATTTTATATGATTAGTTTAATTTATTTTAAAAATACTTAAGAGGTTTATTGTTTAGTTATATTTGTATATTATAAATTAGTGTAAATAAATTTCACTTAGCTTTTTTTGAAGTCTATTTAAATTATTTTATTTTATTTTCTAGCAACTTATAATTCACTTTAATTTATTTTAGTTTTTATTTTAACTGTTGACACCCTTATTTTACTTTCCCTTTCGTTTAACTTACAAATCAACACTTATATTAATTTTTGCAGGTACCGCTTCGCGTTGAGGGCACAGAATGCGTCTGAAAGAGACCACAAGTAAGCCATATTAAAAGACATATCCAAGCAGACTGCGTTTATCAACAGCAGCTGAGACAGCGACAGCAACAGCAACAAAACTCCTATTAACAAGTCCTTTAAGTTCAAGGCACCTCACTCAAAGAAACAAAGAGTAAAACTTTTGTTTAGCAAGTAGTAGAACGAAGCATGCCAAAAAGACAAAGCAACAGAAACAACGTCAGTAGCGTAAGTGACGCAAAAGTGAGAGCAAGAAAGTGAACGTGTAAGCACAACCATAGGAAGCTACAATGGAAAGAGATAGAGAGAGACAGGGGGAGACAGAGAAGGGAAGAACCGCAACAATTAAATATTATCATGGGGAAAAGAAAATACTCAACAAATTTAATTTGTTGCCTAGTTTAAAATTTAATTTAAATTTACCATAAACACATGAAACAACACGTCCACATTCTGACACGCCCAACACTTTTTCAGATAAACTTACAACATCGTTACACACACCCACACATTTGTATGTACACTCACAACCACACACACATGCACATGTACACGCACACAAACATACTCACTCAGCACACACACACACATATACACATGTACGCAGGGAGCGAGCCTCATTTTACATTCATCGCAAATTGAACCTTTCGCTTTAAGTTCATGAAATAAATTGTAAAAAGATGAAAATTCTGTTGAAATTGAAAGGAAAACAAACTTGGAAAATGGCAAAAACATATGTAAACAATAATTATGAATTCATATTGATACGGATTGTGTATATTTAGATATATATTTTTTGTTACAAGAAATTTAAAAATGGAATTAAAGAATGGAAAACCAATTTAGTAAAATTATTTAGATCAAATTTAGCAAAATATTTAATACAAATTGTCTTTGTAAATAAAGTTTTGGAAAATAAAATTGATGGTCAAAATGTATACACTTTAATAACACAACAAAAGTATATCAGACTATTTGAAATTATACACGGTATGTTTAGTCTATTATTCTCTTTTGCTCGTTCTCTTTTTTTGGTATTTAAATCAATTTGCTGTGATCAGTTTAAAAACATATTGTTTATTTTACGATTACTTTATAGTTATTTAGGTCGTTTAAAGGTTTCTCATTATTTAGTATGTATGTATTACGAATATTCGTATCATATTTTCAAATTCATCATTTAATTTATTTATAGCACAATGAAAATATTCAAAAAAATAAACAATGCATGCAACAATAAAGGTTACACAGTTGCAACTGAATTTGCACAATAAGTTTCAGTTTTATCAAAGCTTGTGCATTGGTTAAATGGTTAAATTGTTAGCTAAGAACAACGACAAAAAATACAACAAAACAATGGTACATGTCAAGAATTAATTCAAATTAATATTAATATTGAAATTATTGTAAGTAAAGTTTATTCAATAATAAAGTGAATTTTAAAATATTTTAACTGTTTGTAATTATATTGTCAGTGAAAAAAGGTGGACGCATTTCCGATTAATTGGATAGAAAATAAGTGTCACTAATTTAATTGAAATGCCAATTGCATTTATGGCCAATAACGCAATGCAGCAAGTTGAGCTATTTTCCCGTCGAATTCCGTAAGAAAAAAAACAGTGGGCAGCTGCGCATATAATTTTTTTAATTATTGTCTATTATGAACAATCATTATTTTAATTATAGCAAAAAGTAACTTTGCTCTTTGTATTATTGGCAATTATAGATCAATAATTCGCTTAATGAGAAATCGGCTCACTTTGCAACAGCCTGGGACCATTAAGGAGCTTAGTCATTGTCCGTGATTCGCCTGCAAATCCCGGCACCAGCAACAGTCACCAAGCTAAGCTGCTGCCTGGCAATTGAGTGCGCAACTTAATAGCCTCGACACCAGCACACCAACACCAGCGTATTGGCGTTGGCGTCAGCGCACACAGGCACATGAATTATTAAACGGCATTGAAGAGCTGCGCCAATTATTTCACATGAGGGCACATCAATTCGCAAAAGAAGACAGTGCGCTGGACTGGCCAGTATGCGCCTATCAATAGCCAGCGTAGAGTGCCCCGAAATTAACAGATTGCATAGTACGTTAACGTAGCATAGGAAAATCGAATGCAGGCACTGAAAGCGAACTGAGCTGAGTCCGCACTCGCTAATGGCCATAACACACAAAGCTATTTGGGGGTTTCGCTGTGAGATGGCGGCAGCGGGGAAGCTTGTTTCGACCATTGGAGCAGTTTTTTTAATTTTACCCATGTGGCCATGGCCAACCGGCAACCAATCGGATGCCAATTCGCTGGCCATTCAGTAGTGGCCTTCAAGCGAATGCCCTGTCTGTGTGGGTCCGAGGCGGGCGAAAGTTTTGGTTAATTTATGGTCGCAAATTATCTGGGAACCTTCGGGCAAAGTCAAACGCAGCGATTTTTGCGCCCAAATGGCGTATAAATACGTTTTTTTTTATGCCTTTCGGTGTCTTTATTGTTATAATTTATGTATCGCGCCCAAAAGCAGGCAGCATTATTTTTGTTTATTGTCCCAACAGGCTGCACAGACGACAGCCGACTGTCATCGACAACGCGCTCATCGGCAACGTAAGCGCAAGCGTAAGCCGCTTAACACAATTCGTTGAGCATCCGCAATTATATCGATTCACCAACTGGCGCTCAAAGCCATCTTGCACACACTTGTACTGCGATAATTTCATAGGCTGCTTAACAGTTTAAGGTAAGTACGTCGAGTACGTCAGATGGCTGTAGCGACTGTGTGCGCCATTCCATTAGCAGCATAAATTGCAGTGATATACGAGCCACACGTGCACACTGTGGCCGGACTCGTCTGGCTAAATCTGCAATTCAGCCGGAACAGCATACATTTTGGTCGTTTTCCTGCCGCGGGCCATGCACAGCGCAGTAAAAGCAAAAGCAAAAGCAAAACCAAACACTGCACCCACACCCCCCTCAGAGCCCTGTCTGAGCTGCCGACCAAAAGCCAATGAGGCACAGCATCTGCTCCTGCTGTGACTGTGGCAAAGAATGTGGCAATGGCAATGTGGTTAAGTTCCCTGTGTGCCATGCATGCAACGCTGTGTGACTTATGATGCAAGCCAACTTGCCTCTCTGCCCGTCTTCCTGTCTGCCTCCCTGCCTGCCTGCCTGCCTTCCTAGCTGCCTGCCCACGGCAACTGTGCAACGCGCTGTTTAGTGATGGCCACGCGGCGATAACAAGTTAACTGTCAGTTGTAATGTCCGGCCAGCGAGAGTTCTAACATTTGTCAGCCTGTCGTGTGTTGACCTACAAATGATAACAGTAAAGTTGCCACAAAAAAAAAATTGCTATGAAAATATGAATGGAAACACTTTGGGCAACCTTTATGAAAAACATTATGCAGTATAATAATAATAAGTAAAAAATAAGAATAGATAAGAAAAGAATTTTTAGCACATTTAATGTAACGATAAAGTAAATATAAAGTTGGCAACAAATTACAAAATAAATGTGAATTATTTTATTATTTAAATAAGAATAGATAAGAAAATAAAAGAATTTTTAGTACATTTAATGTAACGATAAATTAAATATAAAGTTGGCAACAAATTACAAAATAAATATGAATATATAAAATGGTTAATATCGAAAAGTAAATTAAAATATACTTTAAGTTCTATACACGTAGTAAACTCTCTTACATCAATAGATTTTCAGCACTTTGTACCCGAACTTGTTCCACTGTCGATGAACTTTAATTAACAGCCAGTTCTGGGCAACATTCTTGATTGGTAATTTTAAGTCAACAATATCGCTGCCTTCATTCAGACTATGGCAAATATGGGTGATTTTCTCAATTAGATGCGCTAACTACAACCAAGCTTAATTACTGCGCAGGCAGTGTGCGGCTTTTTGTAGGCGTCCGTCGAGGCAAGAAGCTGAAATCCGCTAGCTAGTTGACCAGCGTTCGCAACGAGCTGCACTGCATGTTTGTGCTGCCATTCAATGCACTTCCACTGTGCTTGTTGTTGTTACTATTGTTGTTGTTGCTGGTGTGTGCCCCGAGCTCCTTGCATGGCCCTTGCACACAAGGTTATGCAAGTTCGTACGCCAAATATGTTGGGGCCACAAGATGGCCAGCCATGTGGGAGGCTGAGTGGATTAGTCTCTGCATGCCGGTATGTGAGTGTGTGTGTGTGTTTGTGTGTGATGGAGTGGGGTTGGATGGCCCGCTGCGTCTTACACGTATCCACGTTGTTGGCTTGTCGGTCGAGTTGTTTGCACCACGTTCTGAATAATGGATACGTTTCGTGGCACATTGAATGCCCAGCAGTGAGTGACATTACACGAGTTTTGGCCACCGTGCGGCACATGCTTGCAAATGTTTTCGGAATTGTTAATGTAATTACGCCTGAAAGCCTCTGCCCCCCGTTGCCGTGTGCTCGCTGCCTTGAGGTAGCCAGGTTAATCGAGTCGCCGAGACGAGTGGAGGCGTCCGATTCGATAAGCTCAAAGTGTGCCGAGACTTTAAAACCAAATTCGCATCAAATCGAGAGATCGAAATGGGCGGGCAGCGGGTGATGGTGCTGCCCGGCAATTTGCCTAATTGCTGTTTGAATTCATTCTCCGGGTGCAGAGACATCATCCGGCGTACGAGCATTTTCTAATCGAGCGACGAGTTTTTCTTCATTTTCACACTGCATGGAATAACTTTGTAGACAGCGAACAGAGCGTGCGGAAAATTCATCAGCCCAAAGGCTGTGCACGATGGGATGCTGAATGATGCGAGGGGGAAGATGTGCGACGGTGGGGGGTTGGGGGGTTTGGGCAGAGCGCGCGTTCTCTTTGTGCGTTTTGTGTGTGACATGGAAAAATGGTTACAAAATGGCGGCAGCTGACTTAACAAACAGCCATGCATGAGAGTGTGTGTTTATAGTGTGTAAGTGTGTATGAGCGTGTGTGTGTGTGTGCAAGTTTGCAAAAGTATAAGTGCGCTTGTGTGTGTTTTGGACACACGCAGCGTCGCGGCCTTGATGCAAACTGTCGCCTGTCTTTGGCGCTATCTCTTACACTCTCCCTTTCATTGCTTCCCACTCTTTGCATCTCTTTCATGCTGACTCTTTTGCCTTTTCTGTCGCTGCGTGTGTGACTTAAATTCGTTTTTTATATGTTGTTTTAAAAAGTTTGCTATTTTATGCACTTCCCACAGCGGTTGTTTTGAACTCGTTATATGCTTTGTAGAGAGAATTTCTAAATGGAGTCGTAAGCCGATTGTAGACTTTTGAAGTTAGTGAGTGGCATGCTAAGTATTATATATATTTATACATTTATTATATTTATAAGGAATTTTATAACCAGCTTACTTTGTTGTTCATAATAATTTAATTGATTAATTAACATTTAATCCAAACAAATAATTTTATGCCTATAAAGTTTTTAATTTAATTAGAGATTCCACATACATTTATTTTTTTAATTTGAAGAGTATCACGCAGTTGCTTCTCTTCTGCATTATTTGCCTTAACTACAGCGCGCTGGCCTCAGTTTAACCCCACACATACATATGCACATATATAATTTCGTTGCGTCTTTGGCTTGTTTGGAAATTTTCAACTTGAAACGCCAACGCCAGACTGAAGACCTTACACAGCCAGCGCTGTTTTCATCTTCTTCTTTATTTTTGCAGTTTCGCAGAAGACGAAAAAAATATGAATGAAATGGAAAATGAAACGAGAGGGAAAAGTAAAAGTTAGTTGCGTTTGGCAGCAGCTGCTTGCAGTTGTGACCGTGTGTGAACGAGTGTGTGTGAAGAGAAATTAACATGTGTGCGTGACACGCTTTACATTGGCTAAGGCCAGCAATGGCAACAACAAATACAACGGCAGTGAGCTGGTAATGTGTTGTTGCTTTTAGCGCGAATGCCATTTGCAGCCACTTCATAAAATTATGTTGCATACTTTGAGGGACTGGAATTGCACTAAAAACTAATTATACGCAATGCAAGCAAACAAACGTGCAAATATTAATAACTTACACGCACTTACACGCACACACGCACCCAAAAAGCATGTGGCAAACAATCAGCTTGTGCCTTGTGAGATAAATTAATTACATTTAATCAAGTGCCGGCGGTCAGTGTCAACATTAATTTAAGCAACTTATTGGGCCACCTTCGTCGCCTGCAACTCAAACTACGAACACAATAGTTGAGAACAGACTAAAGTGAGTGCTTCAAATACAACCAAAGATATGTATGAGTGGGTGCACACTGAGTGCTTGTGTGTGTGCATGTTTGTGTGTGCGTTTGTCAGCTGGGCAAACACTAAGCTCGGAACAGGAGGTGGGGGCTGCGGCAATGTAGGTGACAGGCGGAAAAGCAGCAGGTGAATTGCCGGACAGGACAGCACGTTTAATACCAAAATTGACATTAAATTGCTTGTGACCTGCACCCGGACACAGCGCACCCGACTCCGGATCCAGCTCCAGGTGCTCGCTCTGTTATCGACTTTTACGACAATTCCAATAAAGAAACAGCCCAGACGATATACCCGCCTGCTGTGGCTACTACTACTGATGCTGCTGCTCCTGCTGACGATGACAATGTGCAGGCCGCGATGTGCCCTAAAAACGACAAGACGACTTTTGTGCAAATTATTGAAAGATTTACGTGAAGCCAGACAATAGTGTGACCACAAGTGGATCTCTGAAGAATGCTAACACGATGGGATAATTATATGGAATATAGTTTTGTAACATTTATTATATTTTATTAGTTTATAATTAACGAATAGTTTATTTCAAATTCAATAAAATATGTTTTGTCTGCAGATTTCAGTTCTACCAATAAAGATAAAGATAAAATAATATTTTCACTATAAAATATATTAGAATTTGAGTTTATATATATATAATGTAAGCTACTTAAAGTTTTTATTATTTATAGAACGTATACAATTATTATTATAAGCGTATAACATATAAATAATGTACTCAATGATTAATACTGTATCTGACTCAATAGCTTCATTTCAAATCAAAAAATATATATTCCATGCAGATATCCTTTCTGCTAATAATACAGATCCAAACAGATACTAACTAATATATATTGTACCTATATATCAAAATTAAATTCTGCACACAGTTTAACGTTCATTTTTCTTCTTAAATCATACATACTATATTTTCTATTTTATAGCACAAACTGAAAATACCAAAGAGGCAACTTAGTTGTTTGTGTTGGTCACACTCTCTGCGCTCTCGAGACTCAAGAGCAGACACTGACAGGTGTCGAAAGTGTGTTACGCACTTTGCTGAATGTTATTTTATTATTACTTTTTGTGACATGCACAACAATTGTCAACAATTGGATGGGACTCTGTGGACCCCTCTCCCTGCCCACTCCTTCTCCTCCTTCTGCTCTCTTGTTGCCGCGACTGTTACCATTAATTTTCGTATTCGGCAGCTTTTAGCCAGAATGAAGTTGTTGATATTGTCCGACACGTGGAGCCGCACATCTCCATCCATGTGCATGGATATGTATGAGTATGTGTGTTTGTATGTATTGGAGTACGTAGTTATTGGCACGTCATGCCGCATGGCACTGGCAAAATCGAAACTGGCGTGAGTAAGCGTTCTGGCCGGAGAGTGCTCTGCTCTGCTGCCCGTTGAGAGCATCGTGAGTCGAGATTCCTTGCGCTGCGTTCCGGCGATAAGCTCGCCTACTTACGTGACGCAAATGTGTTGCGTAATTGTCATAACAGCAACACTCGGTGCACCGCAATTCCCTGGCTAACGAGCAAAACTCAAGCCCAAAGCCGTAGTCCAAAAAGAGAACAAATACACACTCACACAAACGAAAGACAAGAATAGCAAGGAAGCCAAAAACTAAAAAGATGGGGAACAAAATAAAAGCCAAAAACTAATTTAAAATGACCTTCTCCGTTGGCACAATGAACATGCCCATTTGACGTGCTGCCCGTGGTACGGGGGTGTACGGGCAACAATGTTTGCTCGCCACACATACTTAACTTCATTTGCAAGCGCGAGGTGTGCAACGAAAGTTAGGTAGAGGGAACGATTTACTAATTTCACAATTTCGAAATTTTTTTAGCTTCATATTTTATACATTTTAAAATCAAAGTGTGTTAAAGAGGTTTATAAGGTATTATAAGAGGTTTATTTACTAATTAAAAACTTTATTAACTTATCGATTCAATTATAAGTCTAATTTAGTACTGTTTATTAAATTTTTAAATATTTATCATAATAAAAAAATGCATTAATATTTTGATAACTTTACCTCAATACCCTAAATAAAACAACAAATTATTGAATACAATTTGATATCTCGAACGGTTTTCGAAATAGGCGCATTGAGTGTAATTATTAGAGCTGAAAATAGAGAATATATTTATTATTTTTGAATGTCTCCCTTTGCAGAAAAATTAAAAATATTTTAAATATGTATAAATCATTAATAAAAATTTAAGTTAGAAACTATTGTTCAAATAGTTTCTTTTCTTTATTAAACAGGTTAGTATCATTGGTCCAAATTGTTAAAATTTTAAACATGTACTAATTGATACTTCCTTCAACTTTCTGATCCACCCTCTTGTATAAACGCTTACATTCGTTGCCTACTTTTGGGCAGCATTCTTACACTGCAGTTGCTTTCATTCATAGTTTAGACAGTAGCCAGCTAACCAAGAGCCCTCCCTCCCCTTCCCATTTCTAGCTTTTCTTTACCTTATTTAAGGCAAGCACCCGCTTGCCCCTTCCTCTTCGCGCCTTTCCCCCCTGTTGCGCCTTGATCTTCACTCTAAGGCACATTCTGCTGACCGCCAGGATGTTCGGCATTGAGAGTGAGGGGTGCTGCCTTTTAACATTTGGGCCAGCGGAGCAAGCGACTGGCCAAGCTGTAGGCTGCCCACATTTAATGCTTTTCTACCAACGCCTCCGCCCCCGTCTCTGCTCCTGCCTCTGTAGTGGCTTCTGTCTCGGATTCTGGCATTGCCATTGCTATAATTTTGCCGTTTCGCCAAGCTCTCGCTTTGCTTTGGCTCGTTGTGCCTCGCTTTGCTTTGCTCTGCTCTGCTCTGCTCTGCTCAATGTTTTGCGGGCTTTACGTATATTCTTTTTGCTATTTTAGTTTTCTAACCAACAAAACAAATTGAATCACGTTCGCCTGGGAGAGAAACGTGAGTATTTTATTTTTCCCGTTAAACATTTTCATTTTTCTTGTGAGCCAAAAATAAAACAAAAATAAAAGCAAAAAAAAAAGGCGAAAAGCGAAATAAAAACGAGAGAAAAAGAGAGAGAAAAACTGTTCCAGTTCGCAATGCAAGTTGTTTTGTCTGATAATGATGCCGTGGGGTCATTTCGGCCACTGTTGCTGTTACTGTTGCTGTTGCTGCCCAGTGGCTGTTGAGTGTTGGCCACTGGACCATGCCCAACACAATCATTTGCCCCTAAACACACCACATTATAGTGTGCCTCTCTCTCGTGTCGTGTGTGCGTGTGTGTATTTTGTTTATTAAAAAGAGATTGGGCTAGCAACAAAAAGATTTTGTCATGGCCAAAAAGAGAGATGCCCAGCCCGATGGGCACCCAAGCGGCCTAACCAAACGAAACCATTCATCATCGTTCTAGGCCGATGATTTTATTTTGATTTCGACTAACGCCAAAAACGTTTGGGGATTACCCGAGTCTAATGATTTTATTATAGTTTTCATACGCTTGGCTTTACGTCTTGATTGATGATGCTGCTGCTACTCTCATCATTGTCTTCCATATCACTTTCATTGTCTGCCCGCTAAGTGCGGCCTCATTATATTAAAAGCACATTAATACCACAGCTGCTTAATGTATGGAAATTCTTTAAATTGAAACAAACTCCCTGACCTACAATTTCCTCTTACCCCAACCTTTCCACCCCCGCCCCCCAACTAAACCGAAGCCGAAACGTCAAAGAACGACCAAACAATTTGAGAGTGAAAATCAGAACAAACCAGCAAAGTTTTCGTTGGGGACACTTTTCCATTGTCTTGGATCGGTTAGAAAGTTTGCTATCAAGTAGAAAAGTGAATGAGCTACGCATAGATGAAATAACGAGCCGTAAGAAAGCTGGATGCAATATAGAAAAATGTGTAGATCAAAACATTCTTTACTTACTATCATATTTATTTATCCGTTGCTTTAGAATTTTCTATTAAGAGGTATGAGACTAAAAGAATTTTGTAATTTTTGTAGTTATTTAAATAAATTAATTCTTTATTTTGACATCTGCTTAATTTATTTAAAATATTTTCTTGTATATTTTATTATACTTTTTTACGTTATCAATCTTTATTGGCTTTATATATTTCCGAAAGTATCGTAAACATTTATATTTATTATATTATTTTATTTTTATGAATACATTGTCTATTATATTTTACTTTACCACAATTAAAAAATTCTTAAATATTTGTTCAATAAATTCCTGAAAGCAGCATACACTTATGCCCGAATGTAGGGTATGTAGAGAGTATAGAAACTAAAGCAAGGCAAGGCCCGCAGCAAGGAGTCGCTTTGACTGCCAGCCACGCCTTCGAAGCCCGCAAGTGCAACACCGCTCACACGCTGTGCCCGCACATAGTCGTAATTACGCGTAACTTTCGACAAGTGTCGCCACAAAATCGCCAGCAGTCCCCTGCCCTTCCTAGCCCACTCGGCGTGTCTTTCGTATCCCTGGAGCGGCTGCAAAGTTTTCGCAATGGCGTCTTTTGATGTTGCCACCCAGAAGGAGGAACTGAAGCCGAGACCGGAGCCGAACTAAAGCTGTAGCGCACATGGCGGACGAGGCAGCTGCGGTTTAATCTTCTTTTAAATTGTCCCCCCGGCCAGCAGAAACTAGAATGGTGAGAGAGAGAGAGAAGTTAGAGATGGAGGCTGGTTGTTCTCAACAACTCAGTACAACACCATGGGCCGAAAGTTTGCCGCCACTTGCGCCTGATAAGTTAGAACAAAAGTGAACAGAAGCGTCGCTCTGCAGGACGCAGGACGCCGCGACGACAGCCCGAGAATAGTTTGGAATTCTTTGTGCAGAAGTCATTGTTACACTTGCGGTGCTGCTGCTGTTATTTTTCACTCTAATTAGCCGTCATTGGTTTGTGATTTGTGGACAGCGGAAGGACACAGCGGAGGCGGAGAAGACGCACCTGCTGCTGCTGCCTGTCCGAAAACTTTTGCCCAAATGCCACAAAATTGAACCAGTAATTTTCTTTAGATTTTGATTTACTTGGCAAAGGGCCGGGCCCATAAATCTCCAATAGTTGCTCGGCCTTTTCTGGTCAGCCGGTGCCCGCTTCCCGGTGCTTACTTGACCAATTTCCAGTTAACGTAACCTGAAGTCATTTCAGGGAGGGCAGCAGCAGCAGTAGCCGCAAATAATTTACAGCAAATGAGTTTGCCACAATTTATGCTGACCGCATTAACCGTTCGCCAGAGCCAAAGACCGAGCAAAGTATTTAATTTAATTAAAGACAAAACAGCTAGCAATGTGTTCAGGCTTTTATGGTCAAGTCCGGTCTTTAAAGCGTGCGTAAATCATTTAAGACCCCAAGCAGCTCTGGCTGCCGCTAATGGCCAATGGCAGTCGATGCCTCCGCTTCGTCTCCTGCCTCCGGCTGCTGTTTTTGTTGCTGTTGTTGCTTTCTTTCTCATTGTCCAAGCCGATCACGCCTGCCATTTGTGCGGCTACATTAAAATAGACTAAAATGTGCAGCGGCCTCTCTCTTTATGACCACTTAATGTAACAGTTAATTAGCCATACACACACACACACATTGGCGCATACATACAAGCAGCTACGTCCGGTGGCCATGCAAAATGGCCGCCATTTTTACTGCCGCTGACATTTGCGCCATCTTGGCTGCTGGCAGGTTGAGCCGGCCCTGTGAAAATGTGAAAAGGCGGAAAATTACTTTTGATTAATGAAGCGCAATAAGGCGTTCAGAAAAATTTTAAAAATAAAACAATCAGGGGGCAAAGTTGAACAGTCAACGTAGAAATTACCATACTCTAACGAAAATGCAAAAGGAAGAAAAAATGTAATAGAGCATCAACAAATTGAAATAAAAATTAAATCTAAAAAAGATTAAAAATAAATAAAGAGTACAATGTTCAACATACACATTTAAATATTAAAAATTAAAACTCATTATAGCTGGCTCGAGGTCAAGGGTTAAAAAAATATAAAAACAATTTGTTTTTAATTTCTTTCCGATATATTTCAGTTACTCAACGGTAACCGTCTTCAGGGCTAAAACATAAAATTATAAAATTACAAAATGGAAAAAAAAACAATGTTTATAAAACAGTTTAGTTTTTAGTTGGAAAAAAAACAATGTTTATAAAACAGTTTAGTTTTTAGTTTTATAAACATTGTTTTTTTTTCCATTTTGTAATTTTATAATTTTATGTTTTAGCCCTGAAGACGGTTACCGTTGAGTAACCGAAATATATCGGAAAGAAATTAAAAACAAATTGTTTTTATATTTTTTAACCCTTGACCTCGAGCCAGCTATAATGAGTGTAAAACATAAAGGTCGCCAAAACTCAAGAATTAAAAATTAAAAAATAAAAAGTATCTCAATAAATATACGTATGCTCTTTTAAGAATATAAATTAAAATAATACAACAAATAATATTTAAAATTACAAAGGTTTCGCATAAACTATGAATATATTTAAATAATCAATTTAATAATAAAAAAATATTTTTTTAAACCATTTGCATATTAATTACAAGCCTGAAAACGCAAGACAGAATGAATGAGAAAATCCTGCTTGCCCTTTTACTCTCAGTTCCACTCAACCATCCTTCCTTCCTCTTCATGTCTTTGTCAGTTTCTTTTCGCACTATTGGCGATAAAAAAATGGCTGATTACATGCAGCTACTGAGTGGCTGTGGCGGGGAATCACCGGACGTCAAAAATTAACTTGCTTTTGTCCATACCAAATGATGGCTGACATGCCACGATATTGTCGTGTTGTTGTTCGTCTTTCTCTCTATTTTTGTTTTTGTTGCTGCTGCACTTTATTTTTAATGCTGATGGAGGAAAAGAGATATGAATGTTCATGCAGACAAAGAGGGTGGAGTCTCTGGCACGCTCAAGGCGCGCATTTTCTTTGGCATGCTACTTTTGTCGCCTTGTCCTTGTCGCGTAATTATGAACTTAACAGCCATCCCTCGCATCCCCTGCCTGCGGAAACAGGCCCGCGAGCCCCTCGGCCAAGGCCAACAGCAACGCCATATTGTGTTAATATTTAATGGACGCCATCCAGCGACGTGCTCTGATTTTTAATTGAGCAAATGCACAGCGCGCACTTTTGTTTATTTATTTATCTTTGCCCTGCCCTGTATTTGCTCTGCTGCATTACACTTAACAAATGCATGTACACACACATACGTACACGTGTACTTATGTACTTATGCATTTGACTGCTTGCATTGCAATGCATTGGTTGATTAAAATGAACGCTTTCTGACAGACAAATAAGTAGCACATTTTCACGCATCCCAGCAGATTTTTGCAACTACTTTCACACAGTTAATTTACCTAGGCTGTCGATAATAAGGTAGGCTTGAAGCATTTTCGAGCAGCTGGCAAAAAGTTTATTTAAAGCAATAAACGCTTACCGCTCATTCATTTGCATATCCAAGGATGTGCCTCATCAGTGGCTGCTTACGGCAAGTGAGCGCATAATTAAATTTAATCCAATTTAATGACTGACAACGTGCGGCCGTTGGTTAACGTTGTCCTTTACGGCCAACTGGCTTATTAACGGCAAAGAGAACCTTAAAATATGCATGCCTGTCATCATTGCTCGAGTTCTGACCTTTAAGGCTACTTTACTATTAAAAGTAAATTACTTTTTAAGTAGCATCAATAAAGTAAATTAAATATGTTTCACTTCAAGGACACAACCTTGACTACTACTACTTTTTGAATTTCTCAAAGTGCGCGCCATTGGTCAGGCATCGTTATCAGCACGGCGCTGCCACCTTGTATTACTTAAAGCAGCTGGCAGCATTAAAAAGTCAGGTGGCAACTTCTCGCAGCCAACTTGTGTAATAAAAACAAGATTTGACTTTAAATTGTTGTACAAATTAAAATCCATGTAATATTTTAGTAGTAAAAAGCACGCACAGACTGTGCATGTACTACTTTAATACAGAAGCATCTATCAGATAACAAATGGTATGTTAACAGCTCATTGAATACCCATGCAATGTCAGTTGACACCAACCGGTTCAAGGCTTTTTGCACATTGATAAAAATAATTGAATCTACATATACATTGACAGTGCGTAAACAAACAAAACAGTTCTGCTGAAAAGAAGAAACTTTTATTCGAGTGTTAAGACTGTTTAAAATCATGCTTCCTGCCATCATTATCCGACAAATGCATCGCCCACTGAGTGCCGGTGGGCTGCACAATGGAGCCACAACAACATTGAAGCACGTGCTGGGAGTAGGAGGGAGCAGTTTCGTCAACTGCCTCAATCGCTATGCAGCCGCTACCGGCTTTATACGGATATCCTTCCTTGACATCAATCAACGTCGCAATTGGGATGTCGCTCGGCTGCGGATGTATGCAGACGCCAAGAAGCAATCGCTGCAAATGCGAACATTGCTTGGACGAGATCGTCTACAGGGTGTCATAGATAACAAACGAGCCGAGTTCATTGAGCGCAAAAATTTCCTTGTCGACGACATACGTGAGGCTCGCCACAAGGTCCAGGAGCGTGTACGCGAGAAGATTGATGAAATTCGAGAGGAACGGGAGAACATTATGACTATACCAAATATGCTAACCATTAGTCGCGCCATACTCTCGCCATACATTGGATATGTAATTATACAAGGCGACTTTACACTGGGAATGAGTCTACTGGCTATCGCTGGCATTACAGATCTGGTAAATGCATATTTACACATGTATTAACGTGGTATTGCAATTCATGATCTACTTTAGCTTGACGGTCAGATTGCACGTCGCTGGCCGTCGCAGGCCAGCAAGTTCGGATCTTTTATGGACCCAATGGCGGATAAGTTACTCATGGGATCTTTGGTTATTTCGTTGTGTTACAGCGAACTGTTGCCCCTTTGGCTAACTGGGGTTGTTGTGTTTCGTGATGTGTTCCTAATTGGAGCGGGCTTCGTCATTCGCTACATAAGTCTACCACCGCCGGTAAGAATAAATGCATTATTAAATTTAATAACGTTTATTAAAATATTATACGAATTTCATGCAGAAAACGTTTTCACGCTACTTTGATGCCACCCATGTCACCGCCCAGTTGGAGCCGACGTTTATCAGCAAAGTAAATACTGGAGTGCAGCTTGCCACAATTGGCATTAGTCTAGGTGCTCCAATATGGAACTATCTAGGTAAATATTTTTTTAAGAGACCTGGAGGTGTTATTTTTAGCACACATCTTTTATATAGATCACCCGGCGCTACATGGACTTTGGTACCTAACTGGGGCTACAACCGTCGCAGCTGCTCTGAGCTATGTTATCAATAGACGCGATACTTTTAAGATTATACAAAAAAAAACGTAGAACTGAGGATTCTTTTGTTTATCATAAACAATAAGAATAGAACACCAACTGCAATAATTAGTACATAGTCTTTTATAATTGCTTTTCATATATTAAAATTATATTTGTTATCAAAAAAATTTTGCTTTTAAACCATCAGCTGTTTCTCAACAGTTGAGCATAACGAACGAGGGACATTGGCGCGTCGGACCGCTGGAAAAAGTGCAGATTTCATCGTTGTTCAAACGCTTTTGTGCTGCCAAAGTTTTGAAGGAATCTGAAATAATAACAAAATTCTAATACTGGTTCTTATTTTACTCAAGCACTTTATGTCAAATTCAGTCATTCAAGAATTTCGCCGCAAGATGCGTTCAGTAATTAGTTATCGATGTATTTATCGCTTTTGACAATCGACATATCCGAATTGGAGAGATTATTACAGTGTTGTACAACAGTGATGCACAAGCTGGGCGCATCATTTTGTTGACTGTATTTAAACGAAAAGTTATGAAATTTAAAAACAAAATAAGAAAATAACTCTGGATATAAACATAATTTTTTTCTCAGTTTTACGTTGTTTCCAAAATGTGAGTATAAATTTACAAATCAAACAATTAACCTACAATGAAATCCTAATGATCAATTGTGTATAATATTCTCCCATGGCGTCCCTACAGAATAAATATGGGCGAAAACACAATGCGTGAGTTCGATTCCATTTTAAATGCGAGCGAAACCTATGGCGACAAATTGGCTGAATTTCTAAAACGTAAAACTGCCCCAAAGCCACAGAGCAACACACCATTTCTTCTTGGTGGATTTGATGTATCCATTGATATCGATGTTGATCTGGTCAAATTGCCGCCTAAACCACAATCAAATGAGAAAGAACAGGCAGCTAATAAGCAACCGCTGCGCGAGCTTACTGGCAATTCGGAAAACACTGAAACAAATAATGATCCTCCACCAACTACTAAAAATGATGCGCCCGCAACGTCGTCCCCACCAAGAGGAAATACAAAGACTTCGCCATCAACTTCAGCGACTTCACCATCATCAAATCCCATCAATAACCGAAGATCTATTCGTCGCAGTGTGCCTGGATCCGATCGCCTACGACGTGTGGCTATACAACGGCGATCGCGCAGCTGTGGACGTCGCGATCTTATGCAGGAGTTTAATAATGCAACATTTGATAGTTCCTCATTCGTAAGTTGCTGTTTTATACAAAAATTGTTCTATAATAAAAGTGAAACTCACTTGTTTTAGGTGCCAGCAGTAAGCAGCACTCCTGCATCAATCGAACCAACTCATGATGACGAAAAAGACAGAGTCGCACCGCAAGTAACCCCTAAGAAATTGGCACAGCCACAGATGGCGGGTTCTTTAATGGAAAGCAGTAGACGTGGTCCCTCTATAACACGATCACACGAATCTCTGGCACAACGTCCAACAACACCAGACACTCCGACCCATCGTCGCACCTACACCGTGGAAATGGGACCGGAACCAGGACAATTCCTTCTCTCGCCAACGTCTAAAAGTAGAAATAGTAACCACAATGTTCAGCGAATGTCGAACCTATCGCCATCGAACTCCTTACATAGGCTGCAAGTGGCACAGCCCTCCCGGCAGCTGAATACAGCAGCTCAAAAAGCAGAGATTCTTGCACCCGATTCACCTATACATTCAAAGTCTCAATATTTAGTAGAGAGTCAACCAGAATTTGTAGTGCCCGAAACACAGCCACAAGATTTGTCAAATCACTCTGTTCATGTTCCTTATGTGGTAGTTCCCTTGGCTTGCCTCAGTCCACAAAATCTTCAAACGTCTGTCAGGTCGTCACCATTAAAATTGGTAGGATCTAAACCATCGCCAGTTTCAGCAGTAAAAGCACAAACTGCTGATGTTGCACTGTCACCACCACCATGTACTGCTCCGTCCCCAAAAACTACAAACGTTGCCAATCGCAGTCAACAAACTTCCTGTAGTCCGCGTTACGTTAAAAATTTGAATGAAATTCTCACAGAAGACGACAGCGATGATGAACGGCAAGCGAACAGTACAGCCCCACTAAATCTTGCACCACCAGGTGGTAATGTAACCAGAGAGCGCCGCTTGCGCAAGACCACTCAACGCCAAAACAGTCCGGGACAGCTATTAGACTTGCACCGGTCACGGGCCAAGAACTCCATCAAAGGAAACAAACGCCAAACGGTGCTTAATAAACCATTGAAACCGGCTATCAACGGTGAACAATTTGCCGAGGAGCTAGCGAGAATGAGTAACTATGAGATTCTAGATTTACGCAAACGGAAATCCCTTGGAAAGCTGCATCCACTTAACGGAAATCGCAGGCAACAAAAGATAATCGACGATCATATCGAAATGGAAATACAACGGCGCAATCTAGACGAGCCCGACTCCAGTACAGCGCCTGGAAATATATCTACAGCAACAACTGTAACAGCCCATGGGAGTGAATCAGAACAAAACTATCCAATGAGCAGGCAACTCAGATCACGCGACCGATCGAGCCAACAGCGACCATCACGATCCAGACGTCGCGAATCACCAGTGGTAAGTAAGAGCTTAAGCTTTGTCGAAAAAAATTCTATGTATATTCTTAAATAGTCCACATCCGACGATGAATCAATGTCAAATGGATTGCCGGCAACACCACCGGTAGGCTTTAGGGATAGATCTGTAAGAAGGAAAGAAAATAATCCGCCTGTCAGCACCTTGCCAATGTCACCTCCTGTTGGCTTCAGAGAAATCGCATTTCGAACACAACGATCAATGCAACATCATCAACAAGAAAGAAGTGGACGTCAGTCACGTTCTTTAAGAAGAACTCAAAAGGATGATTATCATCGAAGTCCATCTCCAGTACCGCCACCGCCGAATGGTTTTAGAGATAGTGTTCCGCGTGAAGTCAACCAAATACCTAATGAGGCAACTCCGCCACGACGGCACCAACAAATAAGGCAGAAGAAATCGCAGTCTGGAATGGAATCTTCAATAAAAACGATTGAACATGAAAATGTTCGCAGTGCATCGCCAGCACCGCCGCCTCCGCTGGGCTTTAAGAACAGTGTTATGCCCGTAAAACGAGTATCCTCGCAACATTTTGTAAGGAGTCCTTCTCCTCCAAAGGTAAGTCAAAAATAAAATTGTTTTTCTTATAAACATAACTAAATCGATATCTTCAGGCAATGCAAGTAAAGAAGCAGCTATCGCTCTCTAAAATAAGATCTTCTAAACCGACGATCTCAAGTGAAAATATGCGTAGTGCATCTCCAGAAGTAGCATCACCTCCACGTGGCTTTGGAGATAGTCTTCAGATTCCCAGTAGCCCTATACAAGATCACAACACTATACAAAAGAAGAAGACAGCGCCGTCAAGAAAAGAGTCTCCAATAAGGACGCTAGACAATGAAAATGTTTGCAGTACATCTCCAGAAGCACCGCCCCCTCATGGCTTTGCAGATAGTCTACAGCACGAGGAAGACTTGCAGCATCATCGCTCGCCAAGGCATACCGAATCACCAATTGTAAGTCGAAGATTAAATTATTTATTAATTAAACCTAATTCAAAATCTTAATTGGTAGGCAAAGCTAAATAATAATACGATATCCACCACACTATCGGAGACTTTGCGAACAAAGAACAAAGTTGTAAGTACTACTTAATATAATAATTATTTTCAACTAATTACAATTTCATGTTTACAGAAAAATAATGAAAATAAAGAGCAGGCTTTGAGGGAGCTGGAGACTGACGAAACAGCACTGGGAGAAGACGCGCCACAACTCTTTGCGGATGTTCCTCCTCCCGTTGAATTTAATGCGGTACAGATAGAAGAACGTGTGCATGCATTCCATGTGGAAACATCAACACTAACTGTGGATGCAGTGAATGTGACGAAGACAGTTGATTTAGTTCAGCCTTCAACAATCTCAGAGTCCTCGAAAAAACAAAAACAACGGGAGCAGACCCAAACGAAAGAACCTGATGTTTTCAAAAAACCTCTAAAAAGTGCCCCGAAATCAAAAAAGAAATCTGCAATTGACCGAGAAGTAAGAAACCTTACAATTTTGCAGAGTATTTCGCGGTTGGATACAAATGAATCAAGCAACGAAGCAAACTCAAGTAAGAAAAATTACCGTAATGTTGAAAGATGAATTAAACTAACATTTTCATTCATTCAAGGCGGAGTACGGAAATCAAAACGTGGTCACGTGCCTCTGTGCAACACCTTCTCTACTACTATGGCTGATCCTTTCGCTTTCATGCGTAAAAAACATGAGAGTTTTAAATCATGCGTGAAAAAAGAAAAACATTCGGTTCCTTCGAACTTTAGTAACATAGTCTCAAATCGTCCACCATTATTTACCAGTACTCCACTCAATCCTGCACATCTCAGTGGTGACAATGTCCACACAAAGGAAAATACTCTGCAGACACCAGAGTCGAATAATCTTAATACCATATCAGGCATTACACCATTAGGGTGTTTATCAGAGCAATTGGAGGAAGAGGCTGTTCAGCCACCAGAGCCAGCACCCAAGAAAAGAGGACGCAAAAAAAAGAAACTCATGGATGAAAATTTGAATGAGGGAAAACAAAAACAGTTGAACACCATACAAGAACAATTGTCGAACGAGCCTGTGCAAACAAGTGCACCCTCTCCGAAGAAGAGAGGACGGAAAAAGAAAATTCCTGATCAGAAACCCGTCGAAACCCAACAAACGCCCGAAGCGGTTATAGGGAATGTCGGGGATTGTCAAGGAAATGCAATGACAGAAGATTGTAATCAGGAGCCGTTTCAACCTCCAGATTCACCGCTTGCACAAGAGCAAAAGAGTGATCAATTTCCACTTATCGGCTGGCTACGCGACTCCACGTTTCCTGTGTGTGATGAAGAAGAGCCTTCCAATGTGCAAACTGACTCATTGGCCATCGGTAAGTTACCAGATTATATCGAATTAAAATTAACGTAATATCAACACATTGTTTCACAGCTCGAGCGAGCAATTTACAGTTCTCCAATCTGGATGGCTTGGATTATGCCTTCTATCATGTTGGCGATAGCGTCAAACTGGGATACATGCGCTTTATGCCGTTGCAAGTGCGTGGCACCAAGCGAGCGAAGACTAGCATATTAGTGAGTACTCGAGTTGCGGTCAACTGAAATATATAAATCTTACTTTGAACCAGAACTTCTAACATATCTTATTCAATCCCCAGCAATTTGTGGCTCTTCATGGATGCTTTGTAATTCAATCGTCTTCATCGAATCAAACCGAGCTTACAGAAACATTCGACTTGAATGCAGGCGATATGGTAGAAATTAAAAAAGGTAAATAGGGTGCACCAAATTCTTTAATTAATACAGTTGTTTAATTATTATTTGTAACAATTATTATTTTCCCAGGAAGCCGTTATAATATTACAAATCGTTTAAATGAAGTCGGCGTACTTCTTATTAACCGGATGTAAGTTAATTCAGCAATTGCAACAACAAATTACTAATTTATTCCTTTTTTGCAGTAATTAAGGAGATAGATTTGTTTTGGATTAACTTTTATTGTGTTTTTATTATGTATCTCTATTCTTAAGGACTACTTTTTATTTTGTGTTCGGAAAAGTTATGTAAATGAATTTTGTAATTTATTACAATTTTTCCATATATTTTTCCTCGATTATGGTTATTAATGTATTATAATAAAATAAAAATGTCAAAACATTACAGAAAATTAACCTTTTTTCTTATTTGTAAATTGCTCAAATTATGGTCACACATTTACTTAACGGTTGAGTATAGCGAACGCAACAAATAAATAAAGTTACCAGACCGTTGAAATGTGTTCCTGAAAACATAGTGGCAACCCCAAGCGTGCATCAAGCTGTCAGTTTAGCTGTCATCCTTTTCTTTCTTTTCCGGTCAACGAACAGACCTGTAAGTTCGCGAACAATTTGTTTCCAATTTAAAATCGTAATAATTTAGTGAATTAACAAAACAACGCCAATTATTATGGGTTCAAATTAAACAACAACAATATGAACTATGTCTGAATATAAATATTGCAAAGCAATCACTTAAATTAGTGTCAAAAATTGATTGTCAAAATGACCAAACAAAACAAAATATAAATCATAGAATATTTTCAAGGATTGACTGTGCTAGTAATTGGAGCGTTATTTGTTAAAGTGATTGTTGACATAAAACCAAAATACTGATTAAAACATTTGTGTTAACTCTCTGTATATCTTAATTGTTTATTTTGCATGTTCTCAACGTTGCTGTCATCACACACACACACACCACCACAACAACAACAACGGAATCGCTACAGCCGCCAAAATGAGGAAAATTATGAAACAGGGCAAGATCGTAATCGTCCTTAGTGGACGTTACGCTGGTCGCAAGGCTATCATCGTCAAGACCTCCGACGATGGCACCCCCGAGAAGCCCTTCGGTCACGCACTCGTTGCCGGCATCGACAGGTACCCACGCAAGGTAACCAAGAAGATGGGCAAGAACAAGCTGAAGAAGAAGTCGAAGGTCAAGCCTTTCCTGAAGAGCTTGAACTACAACCATCTGATGCCGACCCGTTACACGGCCCACGACATCAGCTTCGAGAAGCTGTCGCCCAAGGACCTGAAGGACCCCGTCAAGCGCAAGACTCATCGTTTCCAGACCCGCGTGAAGTTCGAGTCGGTGTACAAGGAGGGCAAGAACAAGTGGTTCTTCCAGAAGTTGCGCTTCTAAGATGCTGCTATCTGTGGAAGGTCTCTTGATTTCTCTGTCACCGTTTTTTTAAGATTAAATAAAAAAACTAAACCCTAGTAAACAAATGACCTGACCGTAATTCGTGGAAGTGTGTTTCTTTAAATTCAGTGAAAAATTAAGTTGTTTTCAAATCCAACATAATTTCTAACGAGGATTTAATACGAAATCCTAAAAGAAAACTGATCATGGGGCACAATGCACAATGCTATGCTGTACAATAATCAAGCTTGGATTATAAATTGTACCACATCTTTGAGCAAATCCTTACTAGTCCTAAAGTGTTCTACATAATACATCTTGAGCCGCCCATTGTAATTAATTAATTCCGCAGTTCGATTTTACTCCGTACTCTTATTCAAAGTAATAGTTCCGCAATTGAAACAGCTTAAGCTTCATCAAGTAATTTTACTTCTTGCGAGATTTTTTTGCTTTCAATTACACAGTTCATGAATGTGAATTCATTTTTTTTATCGTTATACCCACATTATTGTTTGGATTGTTTAGATTCAGATTGTCCTACATTGACGGAGTTTTTATTGTTCAGATTCGTATTATAATTTGGAAGGTAATTTCAACAGAATATCTTAAAATTAAAATACAGTCGAACTTCTTCAGTATTGATCGCAGTTTTCCAAATCGTTTGTCTTTATTCATCAATATCGAAATTTTTTATCCGACTATTGCGGATCACTTGAGCAATTATAATAGTTTCCAAGGCTGCTCAAGGAAATGGGATTCTCTTTGTTTTCTAGTTTATTAATAAATATTCGAACAGAATAATACATTTTGTTTGAATATGCTTGTTTTAAAAATATAATAATCGTTCATTGAAAATAAATTTACAATTTTTTGTGTACTTAAGTAAATGGTGAATAGTGCACCATTTGATTTTGGCTAGAAAACGAATTTGAAATTTTTGAATAGTAGACTGTTTGCTTTTGCTATCGACTGTTTGCTTAGGGTTAACAAATACGTAATGGGTTAAAAAATAAAGTGTCAAAATGGATCAAAGGCTCAGAAATTTGAAGCGCACCGACGAGAGAAAATCTGTGAAGTAGATTGTACAAAAATGAATTAGTATTAAATCGACAACATATTCTTCAATCAAAGTTCAAAGTCAATTTAAATTTATTTTACCTGTCGTATAACACTTGGGACATCGGAGGTGCACACAACACATAACATATAGCCGGGGCAGGGCGGGGAGTAATTGATTTTGGTAAAGCAGCGCAAATTTTGACCATTTTTTATGTATATATCTGATTAATCGGATTGCTTTTAATTGTATTTTGACATCACATTAGAACGCGTGGGGTAAACAAAGGCTGTATAACAGTTGACTCTGATTGGCTTAGTTGTGGGTTAATATAAATTTTGGTTTCTTTTTCAAGAGTTGTTGATTTTCTATCATTTCTTTTTTTTTTTTGGTTTAGTAAGGCTTTTATCTTTTGCTTGCCTAACTTTGGTTGAAATAGTTCCCATGTGGCCTGTGGGACGAGGTTAAGCATGGATTCGGGGAGTAGAAGAATAGATGTAAATATGTCGGTTAGATTTGTACATATAAATCGTTTGTTATACATTCAAGAGGTAACGAATGGTTGTCGGCGCAGCTACTACGTACGTGTGTGGTTGTATACTGGATGTTTCTGTATGTTTGTGTGTGTGTGTGTGTGTTTGAGCACTACGGGAATACTACTTACGATACATAAAACAAATTTAGCTTAAACCAAAACAATATTACTTTTGTTTGTTAGTGTTAGTCACTGGTGTTATCTGTGTGGATTGGTTTTCTTGTGATATCTGTTAGACACAGTTGTGGTTATTCAACAAGTTTCGCTCTGCGAAGTTACGTATAACACACTTACAGTTCTGTTCAAGTTGAAGTGGAGAACAAATTAAAAATAATACAAAAGAGCATGAAATAATAGATAATACAAATGGGGCGTAGCAAGGGTAACAGCATTAACAGTGAAGAAAAAGATTGGTAGGACAAGCGAAGAAATAACACATATTCTCAATAAGACTAAATATACAGCACTAAATAAAATAGAGAGTCCACGCAATTGCAGCGCTCTCAGAACATGTAGGCTAACTGATATGCAGGTTAATTATTTTACCAATTCACACGCTTGGTACTCAAGACCTTGAGTATATTCTCAACCACATCGGTACTGCTGTTGGTACCTCCCAAATCTGTAAAAAAAAGGAGGAAGTTAAGACTTATTATTCCACAAAGGATGTTTCTTAATTACCTGGTGTGCGTATAGCATCATTCACAATCGTCTGGTAGGTGGCGTCGTAAATAACCTTGGCGTGCTCGGTGTGTCCCAGATGATTCAACATATCAATGCTAGCATTGATCATGGCAACAGGATTAGCGATATTCTTGCCCGCGATGGCAGTGCCCGTGTTACGGGTGCCGGGTTCAAAGACAGCATACTAGAAAAAGAATGGAATCAGATGTGAGATTCGATATTAAGACCACTACTCCTGACTTACGTGATCGCCGTAGTTGCGTCCAGAGATCAGACCTGCACCGCCGATCAGTCCACAAATCACATTCGATACGATGGTACCATACAAGTTGGTCATGTTCATGACATCGAACTGATGGGGATTCGATACGGCCTGCATGCAGGTGTTGTCGATAATCATGTTGTTGTGCTGCAGTTCTGGGTAATCCTTGTGAACGCGATTGGCCACCTCGAGGAACAGACCGTCGGACAGCTTCATGATGTTGGCCTTGTGGATGGTGGTCACACGCTTGCGGTTGTTTTGGCGCGCGTACTCGAAGGCATAACGTGCCACACGCTCGGCATTCTCCACGGTGACCACCTTCATGCTCTCAACGACGCCTTGCACAGATTCGTGCTCCAACATGGCATACTCACCGTCTGTGTTCTGGCGAATAAGCACAATATCGATATCCTTGTGGCGAGCAGGAATGCCGGGATACGATTTGCAGTGCACTACATTCACATAGAGATCCAGCTCATTACGGATGGCCACATTGCGGGACATTTCGGTAAGACTTTGAGACTTTGTCTCAATGTTGCCCTTCAGTGCGACACCATTACGCTTAATGGAGGTGATCGCGTACTCCAAATCGTCATTGCCCTCGGTGGATGGATCAATGTCAATTACCTCGAAGTCAATGGGAGCGCCGCAGTACCGAAAGATTTCACGCACATAACCCATCAGTTCTGGTCCAATGCCACCGCCGGGCAGCATGGTGACACCATGACGACCACCATATTGAGCAGTGGGTATATCCGTGCCCTGCAACCATATTGGGAAAAGATATTCAAGCATCTATATGTAGAAGTATATAACCTCAAAAGAGTACCGTTAGTTTTTTTTGCAGAGCCGATTTGGTGTGTGCCACATCCTCGGTCTTCTCTTTGGTCACGAGCAGCGGATAACCCTGAAAAGTAGACATCAAATATATTATCCGGATAACTTCCGCAGTCTGCCGCAGGCAAGACATTATGTAATTTCAACTGCCTCCCGTTAACTTGGCCAATCAAGAAACTGGCCAATAGCCACGACTGCAACTTACGCGCGTCAGGAACGGCGTCTGTGTCTGCAGCAATCTCTGTGTCAAGCGGATGGCCATGTTGTGATTTCGAACTTAATTGCCTTTTGTTATGTTGCTGGCGTGTAAAACCTTTCAACTATTTTTCGCTGCTGCAGCCACGGCCAGAACACAAAATCATATGTTCGCGAATCGAATCCAATTTCAATATCGATAAATGCATTTGGCAAACTATCGAATGGGTAGCACTGTCCAAGTCGGCCGTGATGTCACAAATGTTTCCTTCATTCAATAAGTACTTAATTATTTCCAAATTTGAAATTAAATATATTCAATTTTTATATGTATTGTTATAAAATATAAAGAAGACTATAAATTACAATGAAACTACAATATCACACACATAAAATTAATTAGATGGAATCGTTACCTCACTTACTCACACGTAGTTGAAGGAGGGTATGCAAGACTCGGTATTGCCTTCAACCTCATACATGTGTTTGTATGTATTCCTGCAGTTCGGTTACGTTAACAACCGCGTTGCCATTAAAGTTTGTTTTTAAATAAAAACAACTGGCGTGCAGCATGTGGTCATAGTAGCACGAAATTAATATCCAAGAAATAAAAGGAAATGGCAGCGGAACTTGCGCCTGCCGCGGTGATCCCCATGCATATTGATATGCCTGAGCCGGTTGCGAAATTGAATTTTCTACATGCGCTTGTCGTAAGTTAAATAAAAATATGAAATACAATTCCATAAATTGTTATTGTTTATCACATTCACACTTCACAGGCAGGTGGTGTGGCTGGAATTGTTGTCGACATTGCATTATTTCCCATCGATACCGTCAAGACACGATTACAAAGCGAATTGGGTTTCTGGCGCGCCGGCGGTTTCCGTGGTATCTACAAGGGCCTGGCGCCGGCTGCTGCGGGAAGTGCACCCACGGCTGCGTTATTCTTCTGTGCCTACGAATGTGGCAAGCAGCTGCTTAGTTCGGCCAGCAACACCAAAGATTCACCCTACGTGCACATGGCAGCAGCATCTGCAGCTGAAGTGGTAAGTGAAATTCAAATTATGAATTTATATTTACGTAATTAATCGACGGCAATTTTAGCTCGCCTGCCTTATTCGTGTGCCTGTGGAGATTGCCAAACAGCGTTCCCAGACACTGCTGGGCAACAAACAGCATCAGACCGCACTGCAAATTCTCTTGCGAGCCTATCGCACCGAGGGCCTTAGGCGGGGCATCTATAGAGGATTTGGCTCAACAATTATGCGAGAAATACCCTTTAGTCTCATACAGTTTCCACTATGGGAATACTTTAAGCTGCAATGGACGCCAGTCACAGGCTACGAGTCCACGCCGATATCAGTAGCACTGTGCGGTGCTGTCGCCGGAGGAATATCAGCTGGTCTAACTACTCCTCTGGATGTGGTCAAAACACGCATTATGCTAGCGGAGCGAGACAGCCTGACGCGCCGTCGCAATGTTCCCGGCATTCTACATGGCATTTACCTCGAACGCGGAATCGGCGGGTAAACAAAACAGTTATTTATGTATTTTTTTTAGGTTCATCATTTATTTTGTGTATACTCTCAGTCTCTTTGCTGGATTTGTGCCGCGTGTACTCTGGATAACACTTGGTGGTGCTTTCTTTTTTGGGTTCTATGATTTAACAACACGTCTGTTGTCCGGAACTAACGCAGATTCGTAACACCTCAATGGAGCGCCTTATTTCAATAATTGTACAAAAGTCCGAAAACAGTTTCAAAGTGAACAAAGAAAATAACGTAGACAATAAAATGATAATGTATATAAAACGATATTTATTCTAGTCTTGTATTGTAGTTAGTCTTTCCTCTGTTGTGAGCTCATATTAAGAGAGCAAGGCGACGTCGGGTCCTGTAATTTCTCTTTGGATCTGGTTTGCTGTAGTCGGCTTTGTTATAAAATAAATTTAAAATATTTTACGGAGTCTGTATTATCCCTCACTGTACTCACTGATTCTATGTGCAGACGTGCATCGAGTAGATATGTTATTGGAGTTCTCTCTTCCAAATCTCCTGCGCCGACCATGGAGACGTCTGAATCGCCGTCGTCGACACTGGTGTAGCCATTACGCGTGGCATTTCTACGCTTAAAGTTGAAACAATGTTGTGTTCCTCGGATCCGTGACATTGCATAAACCTTAGGTAGTTTTTCAGATGCATGTGCATGTAAATAAGGAGAAATGCAGTTGAACAAATATCAACACAGATAAGAAAGTAAATGTCAATCTACCAAGCCAGCAAGTACAAAAACTCCCACTAGAACGGCAAACGGGAGCCAAATGTACTGTGCGTCTTCTGGATGCACCAAATCTGTTTTTGGAGTTGTGCTTAGCTCAATTTCCATTTTAGTTATTAGCTGGCTTGTTGGGGATTTAAATTTCCGATGGAATGTCACAACATAAGCCGGTACCAGTGTGACCCTAAAATTCTTATTCTAAATCATTATCGTTATCGAGTGCAAGTGGAGGTAAGCGATAATAAACGATTGCTATGTTTCTAAGGCGGGATATGAATCAGTGTTGTCCATTTAGCTATTTCTTTAAATTATTTAACAACTTATGATGGGTTGCGGAAAATATGATATTTATAGATATAGATTGTTAAAATAAATTAATAATTTTTCTGAAGGAGGCGAATCTCTGTAAAATAAAGTTACGCGTATTGTACAAATATCACATTTAATGTATTTCACGCTTGTTTTGTTCGGTTAACAATGACTTGGATGCATATACATACATAGACATACAATACATACATATAGTTCCACATAGTATACATGCATTCATATGGATAGAGTATACGTTGGTATTATATATAGTGGGATAGTAGTCCCTTGTTCCGTTCTTTTTTGGCAACGGGATATTTTCTCCTAATGGCCGAGCGATAATGCCAGTGGCAGAGCCTTGTTTCCTATCATTGTGGTGGAGTCATCTGGGTTTTGTGAAGAGCCAGTTGCAGTGCCCGTTGTGGTTGTGGCTCCATTGCCATGGCCTGTCTCTGTACGTTTTCTCGACGTAATCTTTTTCCAGCCCCGCAGCAATATTTGATTTCGATACTTGGGAGTGGTAAAGGTGTAGAGCAGTGGATTAACGGCGGAGTTAAGTGGAAGGATGAAGACCACCAGCCAGGCATAGACATCATCCGAGATGCTGTATTGATAGAATACCCAGATCTTCATGGCTATGATGGGTGCCCAGCACAACACATCGGTTAGAACAATGAAGAAGAAACGTATTGCAAACTCGCAATCCAGCAGAGAGAGGGGCGTGGCACTACGTGTACGCCAAATTGAGATGAGCAGAGCCGTGTAGAGCAGCGCGATCATGACCAGCAGCATCAAATTGATGCCCAGAAACACTATCGCTGAGTACTGCCAGCCTAGGGAGAAGGCCTCGCGTATATGCAGTGGCAAACACGTACCCGAGCTCTTTCCATAATATTTAGTGCTTGAATTCCAGATTAAAACCGGGGATACCGCCAATCCTACTCCGGTAAGCCAAATGCAAAGCAAGGAGAAGTAGATGACACGCAGACTGATGCTGCGGTGGCCACGGAAAGGATCCGCAATAAGTAGAAAACGCTCCAGAGACATGAAGGCCAGTATCAGCATGGACACCTCCGAGGAACTGACTGCCAATGTGCCCGTCACAATGCACTGCCACGAATTGGTCCACTCGTGGGCCACTCTATGAAATAGGGGAAGGTATTATCATGTTTTCCTATCCGCATTCTACTATGTTACTTACTTATGATACTGATGTCTATAGCGATAGTCCTGCACCCCGATGATGGCCAGATAGAAGCCCATCAGCATATCCGCTAACGCCAGATTCCTGATGACCATTGTGACAGCCACGTTCTCGTCGCGATAGATGAAACGACCCCAGAGCACCATCAAGTTGCCCACAATGGATAGTATGGCCATGCACCAAGTGGAGTAACGCAACGAGGGCTTGCTCAGCAGGTTCTCAAACGAACTTACGCCATCTGTTTTCGGTGCACACATGAGCACTTTGGGTGTCATCGAACAGAAGAAGAAACGATCGAACACAATGTACTGCAGGCTTCGCATATTATTGATAGCATCAAAGTCGATACGGTCATAGGGGATGCCAGTCAAATTGAGGAACGAGACGTTGAGCGCATCCAAAAGGGTTCGGTCGATGGGCAACGGCATGTGCGCCAGGGAGCTGGAGTGGAATTAAAGTTAAGTGTATATTTTCTAAGCACACGTTAAAGTTTAAACAGAGCAAGTAAGGCAAGCTTTAAAATGGAACTACATCTTTCATTTTGCGGTACATTAAATCAAGCTTAGCCTTGCCCCATTTGTGGTGCTACCTTTTGTGCTTCGTACAGTACTTACAGCGCATCCAGGCGTTTGTTATACAGAAATATTTCGCCAGATAATTCCTTAATGGGATTGCCAATGAGGCGGCTGTAAAACAGAATGCATGTATGGTACATATAATATTGTAGAAAGGTTTGTGTGCGTCTAAGATTGCGTATGCGCCGCATAAGCCGAATTGTGCCGAATAATGAGGCTACATACGCGGCAGATAAAAGCGACTCAAGGCAATCTTACTATGAATATGTGTTTGTATGTGTATGTGTGTGTGTATGTTTTGAAATCTGAAGGAGGTCTTTAAAAAGTTTTCCACAATAAAAGCGCCCACGCACACACAGCTCAAGAGAAGACATAATAATGTAGATTCTTATTTAATAGCTGTGAGCATAATATAAATCACGAAGTGCGCATCAGCACAATGATATAGTTTCAGCTACTGGGAGGGGTCTGAGTGGAAGAGGAAAGGGATTGTAAGTTGGTCAGGCACAGGAAAAGCGCATCATTCATGACAGCGTGCAGACGTCTGGTCAGTGGGGAAGCAGCAGCAGTGGCAGTAACTACAGTGGCTATGTCTTTAGCTGGGAACGGCTGTGTCTTCCTCTTCCTCACCGGACGCAGCACGATGTGAAGTGCAGCAGCTGATGTTGATGATGATGTTGTTGTCGCTGTTGCTGGCTACATTCGTTGCACTTGTCTGGTCAATCAATGCCAGCGCCAACTGAAGACAGTTTGGTTTTATGTCTTGCCGCACAAAGACAATATGCCACGCCCCCACACTCCCCCCCCCAAGTTGGTAATTGCTTGGCAGCTATAAAGTTGCATTGCACTTGAGAGAGACACCATTGGGTGGGCAGGAGGGCGGGGTAGCCATAAAGTAAATGTTTTACTTAAAGCATAAATTGGTTTTTGATATGTCCCAAAGTCTAGTCCCGCCTAGGAGTGGGGCTCGTTTTGGGAACGTTTTTATGTAAATCGAGAACAAAGCCGGCTTTGTGCGGTTCGTCCAGGGCATAAATACTTCACTTAATAACTGTATAAATGGCACTCGGGCAGCTGAAGGCAGCTGGGCAGCTGTTGGGCCTACGATAATTTCAGACAACAATTAACATATTTTGCAAAGCTGGGCAACAAGTGGCAGACCCCAACACACACACACATATTCATAAATAAGTACCAAAATAAATAGCCTAGTAATGCCACGGCACACACACACACACACACACTAACCGACACAGACAGTCACACGTGTCCTTTAGCTCTGTCAACTCGCTCTGTGGCCGCCATTGCACGAAAGTTAGCAATGTAATGCGTCAGTGCAGACGACACGCGCTCACGTACTGGAAAAAACAAACACACGCACACACAGACATCGAGAGGGAAACGCAGTGGTGAACACAAGATATGAAGCAAACGGCACGGTCAATGGGCACTTAACAACATGTCAAATAGCTGCGTTTACAGCAGCAACTGAACAACGACGCATCGAATGCCCTTTAAGTGGAATTTAGTTTTAGAAGAATTTGGTAAACCAGGCCTGAAGGCTGCAGTTGATGTGGGTTAGTCTTTGTAGAACAGAATTAAATTGTTCAACTAATAATAATGTTAGATGTTTTCAAACGTTATTTCTTATCGCTGCAAAACAGTAAAACATGTGCCAGTCGTGATATAGAGATTATTTGTTCCTTAATACGTTTCACAATGAAAAATAAACTATTTCAATCTTATATGTTTATCTACTTTTTAATCAATTCTGTATTTATTTATAAATTGTATAACTATCCAACTAATGAAGCTAAAATTTCTGTCTATTTACTTATTACTTTAATTGTCAAAGTAAACAATCAAATTATACTGTATATATAACGTGTTTTCTTCCGATTACGATATATTAAAATGTAAAATCATTAAATTGTCTTCAAGTGCATCTATCATATTCCCTTTTAACGCATATAAATCCTATTATCTCATCTTGTTCTTCTTATCTATCTTTAGCACTTATTTGTCACATTAAATTAAAATAAAAATTATAACTTTGCCTACAAACTCCTGTATCATTGTTCCATTAGCACGCACATAAATTGTATAGTTTATTTTTTAACTTGTATCATTAATTATCGAATGTTTGCAAGCTACCCCAACAGGAGAAGCCAACTACTACTGAGTACTTTGCACAATAATAATTCAATGGTATTAGGAAATCGGCAGAAATGACACGTTCCTTGATGAATCCTTTCGCGAGCAATGGACTCATAAGCGCCAGTCGGGGATTACGCTCATTGGCCGCAATTAACGTCACTGCTGACGCAGGCCCTGGTGCGCGGAGCACCCTGTATACATATATATATGCAGGAGAAAACAACGTTAAATCAAGTTGGCAAGCAGCGATGAGAAATCAAATTAGTGCAGCGATTTTTTATGGCAACGGACAAAAGTACAAAAGTAATTCCCACCGGGGAAGGAACACAGCGGCTGGACAAAGTAAACAACAACTCAGCAGAAATGTGAGCTGCATGATAAGGAAAACGAACACACACACACACACACACACAGACATGTGAGTGATATTAAGATGCGTAACTGGAAGAGAGCTACAAAACGTAGTCCCATAAAAGTCACATTTGTTTTATGAACTCGGACTGTTCAAAAATTCACAGCACGCTTGCAGGCGCATTATTTGCATGCACACACACACACACACACACACGCGCACATATGCACACACAGAGAGCGCATAATATGAGCAACATCATCAGGTTAGCGATTTCAAAGGATTTTACTTGCAGACTTTAGGGACAACACAATGAGCAATGCGACCCAGAGGGGCAGCGCCAATTTCAATAAACTCCTTCATTATGTACAATACGATGGCCAAGCTAGAGCCAAAGCCAGCGCCGGCTGATGATGTCCATCGGGCGATGCTTTGGCGAAATTGTTTTCGCATAAAATACAAATTTATTTGCATTTTTATTTGGCCATAATACTGTTTGTTTATTTGCCGAAGGCATCGATTTCCCTCCCTTCCCCCTTGATTGGCAGCAAGTCAAAGCGCAGACAGCGCGCGTCCCAACAGAGATACAAATGCATCAAATACATTTTCTTAAATATCATGTATGTCAATTTTGGTCAAGTGTGTGAGCGGTGTCTGTGTGTTTATATGTGTGAATTTATTAACGCCACAGAAAGTTGCAGACTTGGTAGATGGACCAAAGCCGGCGACGACATTTAATAAATATGATATTGATGTATTTATGCAGGGACTCGAAGCTAAAGAGATTGAAACACAGTAAATCTTGGGATTGCGAGACGATAGGAAAATAAAACATAATGAAACGTTTAGAATGAGTAGAGGAACATAGGTTTACTCTCGAGGAAGTCTGTATTTAAAAGCGCAACTAAAGTGTTTGTACTTTTTCATCTCTTTGGATGCCGCAACAACATCTAGAAAGTATTGCGCTTACTTCTGCATCTTGATTCGCACTTTTATGAGTCACAACAACAAATTCCCTCACAGATAGAACACATATTAGTATGCCTATATATTTTATGCACGCAGCTAATAAGTGAGAAAATTAGTAGGCGTGCTAGCGTGCTATAAAAGAGGGAATTGAAAACTATAAATACGCCAATTTATGGTATATTTAAGCTAACGCACTGTGTGGAAAAATCCAAATAGATAATAAATACGCGATAAAGAAACTAATAAATTCTCATCATATGAATTTAATGGACTTCTTGTTTTGCTTTTCAACCAGGGAAAACTTTTAAACACTCGTCTTCTTTATGAGGAAGTTTGCATTGGTGTTCTTGGTGTCTTTGTTGCTCAACGGGTTCATTAACCAACGCTGTGTGGGCTATATAACTTGGTTATTCTCATGCTAATTAGCGTGGTGCCATAATTCATGATTAGCGTCAGTTTCATGTTTAACGCTAGACACAGTAGGAGTATACTCACATATCCAAAATGGCCGTCAGATTGGCAAAGGCGCGCTTGTGTATGTGCGTGATGAGGTTGTGCTGCAGATCGCTGAGGAAAAATGATAAAATGTTAATGATGCTTGTAAGTATAATTGAAATTTAATTGAACCAAATGTTGAATATAAAAAAATAATAATTTGGCATTTTTCTAAACTTTTTCTATTAGTTTAAGTCTTGTAAAATAAGCCAAGAAGTCTATAATCTTATTGCTTCTTATATTTTTTCTCATTCAGTTGAGCCTACGATACTAATTTGTTGTTGTTTTTGAGTCGCATCAAATGTTGCGTATGCGCAGCGTGGGAGCTAAACAGGTTCGAGGGGTGCCTAAGACATTTATTTACGTGCGGCAATTTGGGATGCTGATTTATTTTCACTTACCAACGCAACGGGTGGCGGCCCCAGACGACCCATTGACTTATATTGTCAGCTATTGATGCATAAATTAATGATTATGTGCCTCGGAGCTGCCACTGATAAATGTTTTCAAATTGTCAAACAACTACAAATATATGTGTGCTCATATGTGCGCACACACACGCCCAAGCATACCTAGAAATGTCTTAAGCCATCACTCGATTTACGTTCGAATATTTACTTAGCATATGTTGTTCGTGTGTGTGTTAACAATCGCAAGTCACTGCTTATGCTTATTGGCGTATAAATTTGAGCGTCTCGAGGTGTCTATTTCAATATTGTCTCAACTGTCTACTGTGCGTTTACCCAATTTGTTTGAAGTTCTTGCCTAGTCTTGGTTTCGCTATTCACCCGTTTAGCCGTTTTCATGCTGACTGTGTGGCTCCTTTTGGCTGCTGCTGCTGGGGGAATACAGGCAAATGTAACCCATATAAATCTCCAATGATAGCGCTGCTGGGAACGCAAGCGAAATGCAGTCAAGGGTAAAAATTACGCATACGCACCATAAAACCTAAGTACAACATATTTCAATAGACTTTTCGACACTTTTTGCCTCCCGACGATGCCAGCATTTAAAATCGACAACAGAAAAAAATAAAAAGAATACCGCACAAGGGAAACAGAAAGAGAATTGTAGGGGGAGGAGCAAGAGTGTGGAGGAGTGTAGGGTAGGGTTTCCACTTTTACTTACAGCAGCTCTAAATTATCCAATTGCGCAAAAGTTTTCTCGCCAATGTATTCGATTCTATTGTTATCCAAATAGCTGTAAAATAAAGTGCAGCAGCCAACGGGAATTAACAGAGACAGCGAAAGTAAAAGAGAGAGAGAGAGAGAATGAAAGTTGGAAATAAATATCAAGAGTCAGTTACCGCGAAGGAAAACTCGCAATATGCTTGACTTAGTCAACAAAAACTTGGTGTACTCTTTAAAATATATACAATAAATTATTAAAATAAGAAAAATAAATAAATAAAATGTATAAAAACAAGAAATTATACTGGTAAAGCAGTGAAAATAAAAAAATTTCAAATATGACAGGTTAAGAATGAAAATATTAAGCAAACAAAGCAAAAAGTTATTCCAAGCATGTATCGTAAATCCTTCGATTAGGTTCTTTAGTAAGGGCATACAAGAAAGTACAATAAATACATTAAAATACGGTCAACAGTCCCCTAAGCTGCCCCTCATTTATATTATATTTGTGCACACATATTAAAGCTCACTATCTTTATAAGCCTGATTTAGCCAGTGAGTAATGCATGAACTGTTTGCTTGGACATTGATACAAAGCTTTTCAAAAATCGTTTAAAATAGATAATGAAATATGTTTTGGGGACTTCAAAAATTGATTTTACCACATTGTTAAAAAAATTTGCATAATCCCATTGACAGCTTTTTATCAGAGTTTAGCGTGTCATAGCATGTGCTTTGTTCCGAAACTCGCCTCAATATCTTTATTAAGGTTGAACTTTTTGTTTTTGTTTTTGCTTATTTTTTTTGGGAACTTCGTAAACGTTTTAAACGCTGCTGCTGCTGCTGGCTCCTAACGGTTATTATGCCATCCATAGCACATCATAATGAGGATAACTGCTGTCGCCCCAGCCCACTACACATGCCCAACTGCACTTGATAGTCGTCCTCGCCATCCTCACCTAATCCCAAACTCAAACCCGAAACCGAAGCGACTCAGACGCCGCGACACTGCACGGACAGGGACAGACACAGACACTCTAAAGCATTTCACGCTTGAATACATCAACTGAACGAGTACGAGAATGGCCAACGAGTGGGCGTGGCAAGGGGAAGGGCTACGTATTTTTTTTAATCTAACAAATAGCAGCAACATTCTCAGTCCAGTTCAAATGCGTGCAATGTGCAGAAAACAAAAAAAACTCAACTTACATTTCCCGCAGCTCCGGCCCCTTAGACAGCTGCTCGTTGCGCAGCGTGAGACGATTGTGGCTGAGTATCAGCCAGTCCAGCTGATGCATCTGGGCCAAGTGGTCCATGGGAAAGTGGCGCAATTGATTCCGCACCAGAAACAGCCACTGCAGACCGCGAAGTTCCTTGAAGATGCCGTGCGGCAATTGGCTGAAATTGTTGTAGCTGACTTCGAGGCGTTCCAGGTGCGGCAACCCATTGAAGCTGCCCGCCGGCACGCGTGATATGTTGTTGAACTTGAGCGTGCTGCATGAATGGAAGAAGAAGTTGCTCACATTGACTTGCTTGAGGCACTGTGGTTTCACTTACAGTTTCTGCAGTCGCGTCAGATTCGCAAAGAGATTCTCGCGCAGCGTTAGATTGTTGCGAATGATAAAGAGATGTTTCACCTCGGCACTGATGCGCGGCATACGGCGCAACTTGGCGTTCTTGCCGCAATAAAGCATGGTGCCGCCTCCGCACTGGCATTGGCCGCGGGGATATGTGTTGATAGCTGGCGGGGAGTAAACAGGTTACAAGATAAATATATTTTCTTAACAGAATCTTTGTAGTTCTTCAACTGCATTTTATTGCTACTCCTGGCTTGGCAAGCAATCAAAATAAGCTTCAGGATAGTTTGTATCTATACAATTTGTAGTTTCCTTGGCAGTTGTCGGCATGTGCTGCACGTACACTTCAATTCTATCAATACTACGTACCGCAGGGTATGGGCATTGCCGGACCGCCACTGGCCGCAGGCGGAGGCGACAAATCCCCGGAGTTAGAGTTGTTCGAGCTGGCTGCCAGCATAAGGCGCTGCTGTTGCTGTTGTTTCTTGCGCTCAATCGCATTACGCACGATTTTATCGGCCAGCTCCTTGCTGCCATAGAGATTGCCACACTCCACTGGATGCTCGTCGCTGCCATCGGAACAGTCGCGATTCTTGTCGCACATTTGACGCTGCGGCACGCACTGGACGCCATTGTTGCAAGCAAAGCTGCCCGTGGGGCAGGGTCCTTTAAAGACACGTGCATATGAGTGTGTGTGCGTGTGCGTGTGAAGTTGAAAATAATTAATAACAGAGAAGAGAAGAAAAACAAGCCAAGCTGACCTGAATATGCAAGCAATAAAGTGTTGAATTTTATTTGCTAAAAATGATAAAGTTTTCCCTTTATTGCACATACGTCACGTGGACGCAAGGAGGAACAGTATCGTGAGTAATCCGTGTCCGAAAACGGAACTCAAAAAATCTGTTTTTCTGTGCTCCCAGAGTCCAGTGACATCGCAGAGAGCAAATCAATTAAAATTAATGTGCACCGAAAAGTTTTGATTGCTTTTTTGTACGAATGAATCGTTCGAATCGCCATTGTGCTTAATAGTCTTATTTATGCATCTCTATTACCAATTCAAGTGCCACGAAAAACAGGGTATTAATTAGCATTTCTAAGGAACATTCTCAAGTTTTCTTTCTCATATAAAAAAGAACTGGTCATTTCTATAGCACTTAATCATATTTACGATTCGTCTGCCGGGAAAGTAGTCAGACAAGTGCCAAATGGTTCATTATGTAGTTACTGTTACGGCGAAGCCTTGAACCTGCCTCAGAATCCTTTGTGCAATTTACAACACTTTCAATATCGCTTTCAATTACTATTTATCAAGTGGGGAGATATATATGTTATAACGTGTTGTCTTCAAGTTGTTCTCAATTACGGTAAATTGCATAGAAATTCATCATACGGCACGTTAAGCCGCAAATGGCATTCATCAACCATTCACTGGGATTCCTCTTAGTCGTCTCTGTCGCAAATCGATAGGCAAATTGGCCATGGGCACAGAAAACCAATATCTCTATATAGTATACAATAGATGGATGTAAAGATGTTTGCAAGCACGAGAACGATGAAAATGAGCTGCTCATAAAACAGAAAAATACATCGAGCAACAGCAGCAAAACTGTTTTGTTCTCGAGGCAAAGTTTGTGGATTTTTTTTTTATGGTCACGCTTTTTATAGAACAAATTACTTTCGAATACTTCTTAAGCGCAGCGATTTATGTGTGTTTGCTTCTTCAAATATGATTTTATTTAAGGCATTTTTGGCATTCTTCAAGAAGGAATTTTTTTTTGTATTTCCTCACCAATAATTTAATCTAATAATAGTTTGTCATCAAACTTACCCAAGCTTAAATAGAAGATCAGGCCGGAATACAGAACCACAATGGCCATAAGGCAGACGCCCATGGCAATGCTGCGTCCATAGACCATTTTATTTTATTTGTCTTGTTCCTTATTCTCCTTATCGGTGGGTTCTTTATTTATCTTCGTTTTAATTACTCGCCTGCCATTGCTGCAGCAGTTGCCTCGGGGCGGAGTTCATTATTTGGACAGTTCTGTTCTCCCCAGTGAGGACCAGGCTTGACCACGCCCACTATGCACAGACTCAAAGGCAAGTGCAAAATGCTGATTCATTAAATTTTCACGCAACCTTAACACTTGATTGCACTGATTTTAACTGTTTGATGTTTGTTTGGCCTCTCTATATGAAAATTGAATAGATATAGGTTAAAAGGGGGCGTCCACTTAAAATTTACATTAATAAATCACGCAAATTAGCTTGAACCATTCAATGACTTTCGTACGTCGCGCATGCTTGATTAAATTTATTTAATTGGAGCAACTACAAATTGAAATTGTTTTGTCCTTTTCAAGCACAAACCAAGGGGTGTACGGGCCTATATCATAATTTCCGGCAAAGGTCGTCGCCAGCATAGGGACTCCTAGGAATGTATGCCAAAACGGTGGCTCATTATCGCAATCATCGCAATGCCAGAGAGCGCTTGGTGTGCAAATTGTCGTAAAAACGTAATGTTTTTTTGTGTTGTTGGGCCGATTCAGTTTGGGGTCCTTTGTTGCTGCTGCCTTACGCATTCGCACCACACAACGCACATTTACAGATTGTGGTGACGCGATTAAAGCGAACAAGAAGAAGGTCAAGAAAACACAACCGACATCTCCGGCGACTCAATTCAATTGTGCGGCAAATATTTGCAATACCCAAAAAAGTAGGCAATGCAATTTGAAGGCGCGTTTTAAAACGCACACAAAACACGCGCGCGACTAGTGCAAATCACAAACTGTTGCCGACTGATAAACCAAGACACAACACAACAAGACAAGACAAGAGAAGACAGAACAGAACAGGACTTAACAAGTCCGCGCACAGCGGCCAACTGAATGTGACAAGAGCAATTGTTGCTGATTTTGTATTTGGCGCCCGCAGCGAAGTTCACTCTTCGTGTGCCCTTCGGCCTTGCTTGACCGTCGCGACGCAATCCTTCGTCGTTTGTGGTAACATGTTCGGCTTTCTCGGGGCCAACGTGGTAATCAGAATAACAAATTGTTTTTGCGAGAAATGAAAAACCATTTTTAGTTTCAGAGAAAAAACATAAAAAAATGTATTATTTATTAGCTAATAGACATAATGCGATTAGAATTTGTTCTAAAAATCGTTTCGTTTTAGTCAATTGATTATTGTAAATGTGTATATAGTATTGTAAAACATATTGTATGTATATTGCTGTTTGCTATGCTCTATTATTGGAATATATTGCTAAAGTGTAATGTTTAATACATAAACGACTCTTTCTTTCATTTCGTTTTGCTGCATTCTGCAATAAAAGCTAGAAAATATGCATAATAGCTAATTGTAGTTTAACACTTTTGCAATCGTTATCGATTCTTTCTTTTCTTATGTGTTTTCTAAACACTTTCAATGTGAAACATTTTCAACAAAGCATTGCTAATTTGTTTGCTAAAGCTGCGCTAAGTGCTAAGTAAAGTAGCTAGAGTACATTAATAATAGCTCTAATTATCGAAAAATATTTTAATTATATTATTATTATCATTAGAATATGGAGTGGGGGAAATCACTAACAGCACAACTTAAATGTATAAAAGGCGTTTACAGTTTATGGTTTTGTTATACTTGTCTACTTCTTGTTAATTATTGCAACAATTTATGTTTTCCTCGTTAAACAACTAATGGCGCATTGTGAATGATGATTGAAAACATATAATAGACTAGCAACAAACTAAAAATGTCCTATTAATTATGCACATTATATGATAAAACTCATGATGGATTAGCACACAACATTAGTAATAAGAGGCTAAAAACAAGATGTGGCAATGTGTGACAACGCTTTGTGTTTTGTCTTTTCTATGTAAGAGATAATAAAAATTCTACTATTTGTGGGAAGAATGTAAAATTCTTAAATTTGTGCACTAGATTGCTAATAAATTTGGAATGTGTCTAGATGTGTAGATGCGTGTGTGTAAATTTGTAACAATTATCATTGCTTGAGAGATCCATTAGGTATTTTGGAAGAATAAAATATGCATTCGTGTGTCGTTGTAAATTTGTAAGTGTGTGTGTTGAAACATTCCAATATTAAGTACATATAGAGGTATCAATCCCTTCGATCCGATTCATTTTCATATGTATTTTGCTGCTCTACGCATGCAAGATATGTTAAACATTTCCGCGTCATTGTTCCCCAAGTTTGTTGAATCAATTTTTAGAAAAATACTTCGTTGCTTTTGTGTTTAGACCCAAACGCCGTGTGGATTCTTGCTGGTGGGTACAGCCGTCTCCAGTTGACGTGGTGAACCGATGATGCGGCGACTGCTGCCCTGTTTGTTGGGTCCTTCCAGCAAATGTTTGATCTCCTCTGTGGTGGTTACGGTTAAGCTTTGCAGGTTAACTTCCTTCATTTCGTTGACCAGCTGCTCCACCTGACGCTTCTTGTCCGCAATGGCATGCTCGATCATAAGCAGCTCCTTCTTCAGATTATCGGCCGTCTTGTTTGAGGCATCTGTATTGTGCATTGCCTGATCGATGTCGCTTTGAATGCGTTCCATTTCCATTAGGAAATCGCGTTCCACAATTTGTCTGTTTATAGAATGAATTGTTGTTATTGCAATCTATATATTGAGACCTAACGCTTACCTATTGCTCTGCTGCTGCTGTTCCAATTCGATGTCATCCATTAGCAATCGCATTTTGTTTTTGCACTGCAGCAACTCCGTCTCACAGTTCGCCAACTTAGAGCGCAACAGGGCAATTTCCGACTTCAATGTCTTCTCTTGCTGCTTAACCAATTCGTTCTCCTCCTCCACATATTGCAGCGTTTGCAGCTGTTCACTGCCCTGTCGAAAGATTTGATCCGCCTTGGAAATTTCACGTGAAATCGCTTCCAATTCATGCGCATGATCGCGTTCCCTGCTCTCCAGATATACGATTTCCGTATCAAACTAAAAAATGAAACAATTAACATTTGAAATACGCTTTAATTCCTAGTTGCACTTTACCTTTTGCAGCTCCAATTGTTGCGTTGTGATTTTCTCTCGCTGAAACTTGATTAGCTGCAGTAGATCATTGTATTGCGTTGCCTGGAACATGCTCTCGCCCTCATCCATGCACTGATTAACGCTGCTGTTGTTGCCGCTATTGTTGTTGTTGATGTTGTTGTTAATGTTCATGTTGTGCTGCTCGTAGTCGCTGAGGAACGGATTAGTTGAGGAGGATGCATTCGATATGGTCTCAGCATTGCTGCTGGGTGGCAAGCGTTGTGTCTGGCACATGGGACTGTTCCGTGGAGGAGGTGGATCGCGATAAGGTGGCGGCACCAATGCTCCATTTGATGAAATCGTTGGTGTTTGCTTGTACAGCTCGGGAGAATGGTTGTTGTTATTGTTGAGATTACTGTTGCTAATGTTGCTGTTGGCATAGATGTCGCATAAATGCTCGCTGCTGCTATTGCTGTTATTGTTGCTGTTATTATTGTTGTTATTGTACAATTCATTTGGGCTTGCGCGACGCAGTTCGCTGCTCGATTTGCTCAGTTGACTGTAAATGTGCTGATTGCTATTGTTGATGCTGCTGCTGTTGTTATTGTTGTTGCTGTTGTTGTTGTTGTAGAAATCGCTGTAGTCATTTAAAGCGGGTGCATTGCAACCAACAGCCGAACTGCCGCTACCCATGTCCAATGGGTTCGATAGCGATTTCTCATGCTTGGGCTGCAATGGGGCTTGGATTGCCGCCTTGCCAGACGACTGCAGCAGCTGATGTTGTTGCTGCTGCTGCTGCATAAGCTGATGTTGCTGCTGCTGCGGTATACCTTTGACTATGCCAATGTTATCAAATTGTTTGGCATCGTATCCACTGAAAATAGTAAAAATTACAATTAATTATAAATGATTTCGACAATTAAAAAGATAAAACGAGTTTGTTGCACAAGTTAATCGACGCGATGTTATGCGACGACAATAATGGCATATATAATACACATTTATAATGCATATATATATACACATGTTATATATACATCTTATATTCGGATACAATAATTTTTGTTTACGCACCCGAAACTTTTCTTCAGCTCCTTTGAGCGATAGCTCAATTCAACGCTGGATTTTTGCTTTTGCAGTGTCGGTGGCGGTGGCAATTTCTTTTCATTACTACTATTGTTGTTGTTGTTGTTATTGATATTGCTGAGACCGAGCGGTTTTTTTGTTGTCATGACAGCATAGTTATTGTTGTTGTTGTTCGGCTGCTGCTGCTGTTGTTGTTGCTGCTGCTGCGATGACGGGGTTACCTGCTGTTGTTTGTTCTCGGACCGCTGCAATATAAATTGCACATCATTTGCATACTCGCCCCACTTAAGCAGCAGCTTCATCGGATTCTCATTGGGGGCCAAGTGGCGTTCATTATTGCGCCACCGTTCGATTAGCGTGAATCGACCCACTTTGCCCGTTGCATGTGCCAAGGCAAACACAACATCCTGTAAGGGACAAACCACGCATGTTAGGTCATTTTTGTTTCTGGATAAAGTCAAATAAAATCAATATTTTCTACGCACCTGGCAGGTTGTATTCACCGTTACGCCGCACACAATTCGCTGTATGCCCTCGACCCAAACTTTCAATTCCATTTTCTGACAATGCGAACGAATTAATTAGTTATTGGTGTTGTTTTTTCTTTTCGATTCGAAATTTCGATTTTCTTGCTGCTGCGACCGCTGAAGCTGCCGCTGTTGCTGCCAGAAAATTACTACTAAATTGGAGGCTAATTATTTCAAAGCCTGAAATTTCTGTCGCGAGGGCAGCGAAGCGTGCTCTGGTTGTTGTTGCCGTTGTTGTTAGAGCTGCGACATGGTTAGACTACTGCCGCTGTTGTTGTTGTTGCTGCTGCTGCTGCAACACCAAATTGGGGGTGGAGCTGCACTTCCACTTTTGCTTGCTGCTGCTTCTGTTGTTGCTTTTTTTGTTTCGTTCTCGTTGCTGTCGCTTGTCGCGTTTTGTTCCCTTTCTTTCTGCTTTGTTGCAGTTTTCCCAAATGCTGCTGCCACTGCCACTGCTGCTGTTTGTTTGTTTCTGGCCGTGCCGTTGCTGCTGCTTCACTTGCACTTATTTCTGGTTTCAGAGAGCGCGGGTGCCGCGGGTTGCAGGTGTATGTACGTGTGCGTATGCCATGTATGTGTGTGTGTGCTCTTTCGAGCAAGTGTGCGTGACTGTTCTGATTCACTTTTTGTTTGGTTTCTCTTATCTATACTGTCTACCTCCACGTCGTACTCATTGCTGTACACTTCAACGTTTACTTCTTAAGCATTTTGACCTCGTTTGCACACACTATTTATATTATTTATGACTTTTAAGGTGAAAAACAAATGCACAATGCGCGCATTGTTGTTGGCATGCACTTGTACTCGATACCCATTGCAGGGTTGCAACTGATAAAATGGCCAGGGATGTCGGTTGCAAATATGTCGATACTACAGTAACTGTTGGGCGCAATTAAATTGTAAATTTAAAAAGTATAATAAAAATATTGAGAAAATGAAGATAATTAAACAATGTTATCATTTTGATATGTAATTTAAGATTAAATTATGTTCACAACACTCAAAAACATTGCATACGAAATACAAATAATAATCGATAGTTTAGCTTTGCGATGAATTTGGAAACAGTGTGTCCACATCGTGTGAGCAACGTGTCTCGTCTATCGAACGTCTTTGATCGATATTGCTCGTGTATCGATAGAGTATCAACAATCCTATTCGCGAGCTGAACAAAACAACTGCAAGTGGCGCAGCAGCAGCACCACTAGCCCTCGAAGAAAACTTTTCGAACGTTTCTATTGATTTTAGTACATTCCCGTTGTGCTATTAACAAATAAAAATCGAAATAAATTACATCGGGTGCGGGGCAACACGAGCAGGAATTGTTGCTACCACCTAGCTGCCAAGTGTTTCTACATCGCCTGTTCATATGTGTGCATTGGTGTGTGTGCGTGCGAGTTAGTGTGGAGCAGCAGCGAAAATGGCCAGCAAATATTTCACAGCTGCATAAACATCATGAACTCGAGCTAGGAACAACAAAATTAGTTTCGCTGCATATACGACGATACATATTAAACGCAGATTTCGGGGCGCGGCGCCAGCTGCTCCTCAGTTGTGCGAGCCAGTGAATGTGTGTGTGTGTGCGTGCGTGTAAACAAAACAAAAGCTAAGAAGTGGAGCAGCACAAAGACGGAAAGGGGGAGCCAGCAGCAGCAGCACCAGCAACATCAGCAGCAACAACAATAGCAACAGAAGCAGCAGCAGCAACTAGCAGAATGACCAGTCGCAGTCGAGCAATACTAAATGTTAATCTCGATACGGTCATGGCCAACGATCCGTTGCGTGAGCTATTCGAGGCCTGTAAAACAGGTGAAATAGCCAAAGTGAAGAAGCTGATAACGCCACAAACGGTTAATGCGCGCGACACAGCTGGACGCAAGTCGACGCCATTGCATTTTGCAGCGGGTAAGTGTAACACTTTCGAATCCCCAATAGAATCCATACATATTTATCTATGTGCTAATGCAAACGTACATACGTGTATATCAAGCAAAGGTTGAAGGACTCACTTGCAACCCCCTCCCCCCGTTGCACGCACATTCACACAGACACACACATACAGAGACGTGTACGCAGACATAGACAGAATCGTATGCATGTTCTGGCCTTGATCTACTTATCGCAGGGTGTGTGACGAGCGTCATTGTTGCCTGGTTAGAAAAAGGAGGAGTCTCGGTCGCTCACTCGCTCGCTCGCCTCGCCTCGCCACTCGGTCGGACATTCGTCGAGTTGAGTTGACCCAGTTTTGTGTAGTTCGTAAAGCCCGTGCGACCCACGACCCACGACCTCGGCTATATGTTGCATCTCCAGCATGTTTTCTATTTTGAAAATTTCAGCCTGGTCAGCATCAAAGAGAGCACAGGCAGCAGCAGCAGGAGGCGTCAATGCTGCATCCTGCTGCTGACGTCTTTCTGCTTCTGTATATACATACATAGACATGGACATACATAGATATTTGCATCGTTTCTATTTAAAGCAGATTTCTGGCCTTGTTTGTACAGACTTTACGACAAGCCCGCCGAAATAACGAATTTCACTTTTTGCTCTGTTGCTTCGCTTGGCTGTCACGCCCAGTCGCCGCCGCCGACGCCGCTGCCGCCCCAACTCCTTATCTAATTAAAAAAACTACCTTTGTGTTTGCGGAAAAAGGGGTATGTGGGGAAAAAGAGGAAGGAGGTCTTCACGCCCTTTGCATATCAATTTCAGTTAAAGCTAAGTTTGTCTAGTTTTTTGTCGTCTATGATTCATGCGCTTTTTACTGTTTACTGGCGACAGTCGACGCTCTTTCTAAACTGGTTTGACATCCATTTTGTCATGTCTTTTGTCACGTTCTGAGGGGAAGCAACAAAAAAAGTGAGATCTCCAAGAGCTCAGAGAGTTTTCTTTTCACCTTGTTCGCAGCAAGCATCTCCCCCCCCCTCTTCCGCACCTGTTGCGAATAACAACACGTTCCAGCAAATACCTGCGAACACATGCATCGAATGTTACCTCCTCCCCTCCACCTCTGCTCGCCTTATAGGAATTTCATTTGTTTATCCAATTCGACTAGTGCCGTTGCCCGTTATTATCTGTTATCTGTTTGCGATTATTTGCACAGCTTTCTCACTCGAATTTCATTATATTGACGATAAGAAACTTGATAAACCACGCTGTCACGTAGTATGACTCTATTCCCTCTTGGCCAGACCTTCTACGTTTCTGACACAGTTTTCATTGTTAACTTTAGAGACTTTAAAAACTAATTAACCTTCGTTGTATTACTATTATTAGCCACATTAACCAAGTGCTCGCTTTAATGTGTTCGCTCAAGGAGCAACTTCATTATTGTACTTGTTAAGTATCGTATGTTGTATGTGTATTTCTGGCACAATTGCCAGCAACAGCAACAACAGAAGCAACAATTCGCAGCAGGAGCAATAAAAAGCAATGCACATTCAATTGCCCAACCAGAGTAGTTAATAGAGTTTTCCATTCTATTAATTTTCACGCAACTTTCGTAATTGTTTAACCAAAATAAAAGTGAGCGGCAATTGAAAATGTTTTTTTGCATTGATTTCGCAAAGAACTGAGGGAAGATTCCACAACAAAATCAACAATTTATTATTTATTAGTTAATTATCTATATTCTTTTAATTATTTGCTTAACGCTTATTAAGTTTATGCGTTTTTCAATGAGAATTATTAGAAAGTTCTGGTATGTACTGTGAATACCCTCAATATAATATTATCTCTTCATTTATGTAAACAGTAATAAACGTTGGCAGTTCTACAGTTACATTTATCAATCAAAGATAAGAAATACATTTAATATACTAGAATATCTTCATATAGACAGTTGTATGGTATATGTATGATATGTTTTTAGCTATTATTACTATTTATTAGATTTTTATGTGGTGAATTCCCGGAACATATACTATGTGTTCGTAGAAAGTCGTGTTTCTAGTAAGTTCTACAGCTTCATTGATTGATTCATTTCTTTTCTAAGTTATTATTACTTCAATTTTATTTTTGTATTTAGTTGTCTTTGTCCCTCAAAATGTTAATTAGATCAAAGTAGGAAGTGTTATAAGATAAGTCAAGGAATGTCTTTGGGGGTCTGTTGACTGTTCTGTTTGTTTTTATCTGCTCGCGTTGTGTTTGCCTTTGTGGCTCAAACAATATAACCTAGACTAAGATTTATGATAGCTACAAGGTCGCCAGTTTGGTAGCGCCAATGAAATGTTATCCGGAAATTTGTGTTAGCCCCCAAGGCGCGCATGCGGAAGGTCTTGCGAGTCCCAGAACAGAAACAGAACGTAACTAGTTAACCATGTGGGCCACTTTTAGGGCTGCCGTGTCTCATTATTAGCATTGAGTCCAACACTGACTTGTCACTTATTTCGTATTCCGTCTTTCTTTCTCCCTGCCACAGGCTACGGACGGCGCGAGGTGGTCGAGTATCTGCTGAACAGTGGGGCTTCCATACAGGCCTGTGACGAGGGCGGACTGCATCCGCTGCACAACTGCTGTTCGTTTGGACATGCCGAGGTGGTGCGTCTGCTGCTGAAGGCCGGAGCCAGTCCGAATACCACCGACAATTGGAATTACACCCCTCTGCATGAGGCGGCCAGCAAGGGCAAGGTGGATGTTTGTCTGGCGCTGCTGCAGCATGGCGCCAATCACACCATACGCAATTCGGAACAGAAGACGCCACTGGAGCTGGCCGACGATGCAACTCGTCCCGTACTCACAGGAGAGTATCGCAAAGACGAGTTACTCGAGGCGGCACGCTCTGGCGCCGAGGATAGGCTGCTGGCTCTGCTGACGCCTCTGAATGTCAATTGTCATGCCAGCGATGGACGGCGATCCACTCCGCTGCACTTGGCTGCTGGTTATAATCGCATTGGCATCGTCGAAATACTACTCGCGAATGGAGCCGATGTGCATGCCAAGGATAAGGGCGGCCTAGTGCCGCTGCACAATGCCTGCTCCTATGGCCATTTCGACGTAACCAAACTATTGATTCAGGCTGGTGCCAATGTCAATGCCAATGATTTGTGGGCCTTTACACCGCTGCACGAGGCTGCCTCCAAGAGCCGAGTGGAGGTATGCAGTCTCCTGCTAAGCCGCGGCGCTGATCCCACGCTCCTTAACTGCCACAATAAATCGGCCATCGATGCAGCACCTACGCGGGAGCTGCGCGAACGTATTGCCTGTAAGCTGATCCTCTATTTTATATAATTTATTTACTAACTATTTACCTTTTCTAGTTGAATACAAGGGACACTGCCTTTTGGATGCCTGTAGAAAGTGCGACTTGTCGCGCGTCAAGAAACTCGTGTGTGCCGAAATCGTGAACTTTGTGCATCCCTATACGGGTGACACTCCGCTGCACTTGGCCGTGGTCTGCCAGGATGCCAAACGCAAGCAGCTGGTAGAGCTCCTGACACGCAAGGGAGCCCTGCTTAATGAGAAGAACAAGGCATTTATGACCCCGTTGCATTTGGCTGCTGAGCTGTTGCACTACGATGCAATGGAAGCACTGCTCAAGCAGGGCGCCAAAGTGAATGCTCTGGACAGTCTGGGGCAGACACCTTTGCATCGTTGCGCACGCGATGAGCAAGCGGTGCGTCTACTGCTCTCCTATGCCGTGGACAGCAACATAGTCTCACTAGAAGGCCTTACAGCCGCTCAACTAGCCTCTGATAATGTGCTGAAGCTACTCAAGAATCCGCCAGATAGTGAGTCAAATCTGCTGGAGGCCGCCAAGGCTGGAGATTTGGATGCAGTGCGCCGCATAGTACTCAACAATCCACACACAGTGAATTGTCGCGACTTGGATGGACGTCACTCCACACCGCTACACTTCGCCGCTGGCTTCAATCGTGTGCCTGTTGTGCAATTCCTACTGGAACATGGCGCCGAGGTCTATGCCGCCGACAAGGGTGGCCTGGTGCCGCTGCACAATGCCTGCTCGTATGGTCACTACGAGGTAACTGAACTGCTTGTCAAGCACGGTGCCAACGTCAATGTATCCGATCTATGGAAGTTCACGCCGTTGCACGAGGCGGCGGCAAAGGGAAAATACGACATCTGCAAGCTGTTGCTGAAGCACGGTGCCGATCCCATGAAGAAGAATCGAGATGGCGCTACACCAGCGGATCTGGTCAAGGATTCGGATCATGATGTTGCCGAGTTGCTGCGAGGCCCCTCAGCGCTATTGGATGCCGCCAAAAAAGGCAACTTGGCGCGTGTGCAACGTCTTGTGACACCAGAAACGATCAATTGTCGCGATCTCAATGGACGCAACTCGACACCACTGCATCTGGCCGCGGGCTACAATAACTTTGAGTGTGCGGAATATCTGTTGGAGCATGGCGCCGATGTTAATGCACAGGACAAAGGTGGGCTGATTCCGCTACACAATGCGAGCTCCTACGGGCATCTAGACATTGCTGCGCTGTTGATCAAGCACAAGACTGTGGTCAACGCCACCGACAAATGGGGCTTCACTCCATTGCATGAGGCAGCACAGAAGGGACGTACGCAGCTCTGTTCTCTGTTGTTGGCCCACGGTGCTGATGCGTACATGAAGAACCAGGAGGGACAGACACCCATTGAGCTGGCCACGGCAGATGATGTGAAGTGCCTCTTGCAGGATGCAATGACAACATCGCTAAGTCAGCAAGCGCTGAGAGCGTCCACGCAATCGCTAGCCAGCACTTCACCAGCACCAGATGCAGCTTGTTGCTCTGCAGGAGCAGCCGCAGCTGCGCCTGGAACGAGTGCAACAGCAGCTGCCGCGGCGTCTGCTGCACTTTTGTCACCTACTACAGAGACGGTACTGTTGCCGTCGGGTGCTTCCATGACGCTTAGTGTGCCCGTGCCCTTACCTCTGAACAGCAGTTGCACCACTCGTATCAGTCCTGCTCAGGGTGCAGAGGCGCATGGGGCAGAGAACAGTAGCAGCGAGGAACTGCTGCCCGATCCGGAGTCAATTACAAATGTGTCCGGTTTCTTGAGCAGCCAGCAATTGCATCATTTGATCGAGCTCTTCGAGCGTGAGCAGATCACTCTCGACATATTGGCCGAGATGGGTCACGATGATCTCAAGCAGGTGGGCGTGTCCGCCTATGGCTTCCGACACAAGATACTCAAGGGCATTGCTCAGCTGCGTGCCACAACTGGTAAGTTGCAATCACCTAATTAAGAATTATTGTTGATTCTGTTTGCTTAACAGGCATTGGCAACAATGTGAATCTGTGCACGCTGCTGGTCGATCTGCTGCCGGATGACAAGGAGTTCGTTGCCGTGGAAGAGGAAATGCAGGCCACAATACGTGAACATCGTGACAATGGCCAGGCTGGTGGTTACTTCACGCGCTATAATGTCGTGAGGGTAAAGTATCCATGTAGAAAACAAAACTGTGCTATATATTGATGACCCTCCCATTCTGCAGGTGCAAAAGGTTCAGAATCGTAAATTGTGGGAACGCTATGCGCATCGACGTCAGGAGATTGCCGAAGAGAACTTCTTGCAGTCCAATGAACGCATGTTGTTCCACGGCAGTCCGTTCATCAATGCGATCGTACAGCGCGGATTTGACGAACGACACGCCTACATTGGTGGTATGTTCGGGGCGGGCATCTACTTTGCGGAGCATAGCTCCAAGAGTAATCAATATGTATATGGCATTGGCGGCGGCATTGGTTGCCCCTCGCACAAGGACAAGTCCTGCTACGTGTGTCCCAGGTAAATGCCCAGCAAAACGAATTTGTGAGCATAATCTAATTGTTTTCATTATTCGCAGACAATTGCTTCTCTGTCGCGTTGCGCTGGGCAAATCCTTCTTGCAGTATAGCGCCATGAAAATGGCTCATGCCCCGCCTGGACATCATTCGGTCATCGGACGTCCATCGGCTGGCGGTCTACACTTTGCTGAATATGTTGTCTATCGGGGTGAACAGGTGAGAATGAATGAATGAATTCTTAATGAAGTTTGTTCTTATTTTATTTAACAAATATTTCTCGATTGTCGCGATAGTCTTATCCAGAGTACTTGATAACCTACCAAATCGTCAAGCCCGATGACAGCAATAGCGGGGCCGAGGAAACAAGATGATGGATGCCCTCGGTTGGCTCGACGCCCACAACAACATCGCCAGCACCGCAACCACAACAGACCTCAGCTCCAGCTATAGCTATAGCTACAGTTTCAGCTCCAGCTCCAGTTCCAGCCACAATCACAGCCACAGCTCCAGTTGCCAAGCGTCGACATAGACATGCCAAGACGAACCAACAACAACAACAGCACCAGCAGCAGCAGCAACAACAACAACCTCTGCAGCAGCAGCCACAGCTGCATCAGCGACAACCGCAGATGCCGCAGTTGCAGTTGCAGTATCAGCCTTATCAGCCGCAGCAATCGACCACGCTGGTGACAACCACACAGCCAACACCGGCGGGCGTCTTTACGCACAACAACAACAACCATAGCTATAGTAACAACAACAATAACAGTAACAATAACAACAATAACGATATGTCGCCGGTATCGAACAGCAATAGCTACTCCTCGGCGGACACGAATCAAACGCTGCTCAACTCGATTGCCAATCAACGGAGCGGTGGAGGTGGAGGCGGTGGCAGCAGCAGCGGCGGTGGCGGTGGCGGTGGCGGCGGCAACAGCCAGCGTCAGGGCCAGAACCAGAATCAAAATCAAAGTCAAACTCAGATTAAGAACAAGAATCAGAATCAACAAGGCCATAGCCGTAAATATAGTCAATTTATGATCATAACACCCGCCGTATCGATTGATCGTAACTTTGACTATGATTCGCATTTGGATTTCGAAGATTTCGCCAATGCGGCGCACAACAATGGGAATCTCTTTCGTTTGGGTTTGCGGCGCAGTGACAGTAGCAGCGATGACAGCGGACACAGCAGCGACAGCAGTTTTCGTTCCAACTACAATCCCTACTTGCATCACAGTCGCCAGCACTTGTTGTCCAACAAGGCGAACAATAACAACAACAAGAGCGGCGGCGGTGGCGGAAGTGCTCGTTATTTGTATACGTCGTTCTCATCGTGGCGCTGGTGCACTCTGCTCTGTGCAGCGATGCGCTGCTTTGGCGCCGGACACGGCAATGGGGCGCCGTATAGCAGCTCCTTTGTGCAGCACCATCGACTGCGTCGATGTTCATCCTACAATGCGGACACAGCGTACGACTATGAGCACTTTGCGGCACCGTTCAAGGCGCGCAAGACACGCGATCATATGAACAATATTACTTACGAGTTGTGACGTCGAACGCTGACCAAATCCGAATCTAAATCCGAAGAACAGCATTTTGATCTCTTTGTCGCCGTTGTATTTGTTGATCTACTACTCCTACAGATTCTGCTCCTTATTAGACTTTTATTACAATTATTAGCTATAAATGTCGTGAACTGGATGTCGTCGTTTATTCTAGCACGTAAGCAAATTCGTGAAGCGATCAAGAAATCAAAAGAGCAGCACATTTTTTGAGTGATTTTAATTCGAATTACGAGTAATTAATATTAATATTAAATCGAAAAACCATTATACACATTAACGATTATACAAACCGAAAGCGAAAGAAGAGATACAAAACTTATAAATGTATGAAATTAAATAATGCACGCGCGTTTACTTAAGTGTTTAAAGTTAGCTAATTAAATTAAATGACAACAATTCAAACTCCAATTAAATTTAAATATACAAACATATACAAATACAACTTGAGCTGTTTTAGTTTTCACACATTTTTATGTCTTTACAGCAACAGTTCTGCCTACGCACTGTTTTCCCATAAAAGCAAAGTTTAGCTTTTTTATGGTTAATCCAAGGTCCCCAATAGTACTGCCAATTTAGCCATTTTAAATCAGTAAACTAGGATTAAAGGTATGAAATGATGCCTGAGTTTTTTTTTGTTATTGTTTTATTAAATCGGTGAAAGAATTTATTTGCGGACGCATATTACATATTGAATGTGAAATGCGGGAACAACGTGTTGTAATGCAGGTGCTTATTTATATAATTACAAAAATTAATAATAGGTGATTAGTGGCACTCCTGGGATACAGATGAGGTCGTGTCTTAACATAAGTAGAATCAGGTCTTGGGATTCCAATGAAATCCCAGCAAACCAAGCAGTGTAATGCACGGGACACAAATGGGATCGAGTTTTGGAAAACAAATTCTGTTTGCGAAAAACAATCAATTTTTACTTTGGAAAAACAACTCTTATTTCCAATTTAACTCGCAAGTGAAAGATATGGCGACATGCGTCTTATTTTCAACCCGTGTTTTTTTTCATCGAGTTAATTTTTTGCTTTTATCGTCGGATTGAAATGAAAGAGTTTAAGCATTTTACAACTAATATATAAGTGAAAAATAATCTGCTTTTTTGTTTAGCTCTTTTTTATTTATACACCCTTTAGCTTTTTTTCTCGAAAATTCTCGCGACATTTTATAGCAAGTACTTCATTCATAGCAATCAGCTTTGTAGATTGTATTAAGCTGTATGGAAATATATTAGCTGTATGGAAATATAAATATTAGCTTGTGCGTGCATACAAATGGTTTCAAGCAAGCTGAATACTATGAAACTCCTGCAGTTGTAATTTATTTTTGCTAGTGTAATAACACTAAGGACTGTATTCACTGTTACTAAGCTAGAATAGTTTTTTTGCACAAAAAAACTATAAATTAATACAATATGTGTGCTAAAGATATTTCAATCTAATGCATAGCTTTGCAGGTTTTACTAAAAAACTTTTAACTCGTTTAGCCCGAAACCATATTTTTCAGAATAACTAAAATCCTAGGGGCTGATTAAGTGATTTGAATTATTTAAATTATCTTCATTATATTTAAAAATTAAAAACTTTTATCAATGTACACAGTTGAAAACACAATTTGTTCGCTTTATTAAGGTTTAGAGGCACGACTAATAGAGTTCAGGTGTCCAAGGGTCAACCATAGATTCTCAGGGGAATTATAAATACAGTTTATACACATAACGAATACAAAAAAATTAAGTGCAGTTTGTAAAAAAGTGTATAGTGTGTTGATTGTGCAGTTTGAGATTCACAGAGTTTGCGTTCCGTTCGCCAAAACTTTACTCGTGCTTCAGTTCGGGCTGCAGATCAAACCAGGACTTGAGGCCAGCTTGGGTAGTGATATCGCTGTCGTCCAAAGGTATTTTCAGCTGCAATAAAATAAAAAATATATGTTTCGTTTAGAATTTGTGGTAGCAAAAAAATGTGGAACGCTTCACGATTTTGCGTGTCATCCTTGCGCAGGGGCCATGCTAATCTTCTCTGTATCGTTCCAATTTTAGTATATGTTCTGCCGAAGCAAGAACGAGGACTAGATCAGCAAAGGTTGGTTTTATACAGCGCATCAGCCGAATAACAAGTTGGGAATTATAATTGACTGTACCCACCCTTAGGTAGCTGAGTTGCTGATAATGGTTGTTTCAGCTCTTCCCCGTACTTACCATGCCAATAATGGGACTGCCGCTGGATAGAAAACCTTTCTGTGTGCAGACCGTCACCTCGAGCTCTGTGTGCCTCAGTTCGGCAATCGAGATGAGATACTCGAAGGATGCATCGTACACCGGATTGCAGTTGTCCTTGATGATGTTGGTCTTGCGCTTCGACTCCTTGCTTCGACCAGGCAACAAGTACAGCTTGACATACGGGTCGGGAATATTGCTGGGATCCCTCAGCGGAATATTCATGATCTTGTGTATAGTAACATCGAGCTTCTGGCGCTGTGCCGAGTAAATGATGGTCAGCTGAATCCGACCCAGTCCATGCTCGCCAGCCGTGGTGGTTGTTTCGGGAACGCGATGCGTCAGCACCTGACTAACTACCTCACTGATTGGCTTCTCAAGGGATGCTGATGTCGGAATTGAAGCGACCACTGTAGTGGGCTCCTCCTCGCTAATTGGCGACTCGGCCGACAGACGTTTAGTGATGTTCTGGGCATCCTAAAGGGATTCGATGCATTTTAAATAGAACTCAATCTTAAGGAGGGACAGCTTCTTCATACCTGAGGTGCCAGAACATTCGGCTCCGGCGTCTTTACAGAACTGCTGCGCGTCAGTGCTGCAATCTGCTCTAGTGTATCCGATTCCTTGTCAATTTCACCAGCCTTCAGAATGCGCAACGATAGCGACATGTACAACTTTGATTCGGGTCCAGATTTTTGCAGCTGGAAGGGCTGCTGAATTGTCTCCATGTTGAATTGTCTGAGCAGAGTGCTGAGTGTGTAAGTGTATTGGCCAATGTCGTTGCCCGTCTTCTGGTCGTAGATCTTGATGTTCAAGCACTCATTATCTGGATTGGTGACCAAGAACGTGAATCCCTGCTCCCAGACTGGCGAATCATCGCGTAGTATCATGGCCGTCTGCTTTTTCTGCTTGTTGACGCTGCAGACCAGGTAGGGATCGGGCTTGGAGTTAGCACGTGCTTGCTGTTGAAGGTTAAAAAGGGATATAAAGAAAAGCATATAGATCGATAGGTAGGTTATGCCTTCACCTTCAGATGCCTGGCAGAGTCTATGAAGACGCTGAGCACAGCGGAGCTCATGGTGGTCACGCGCAGCAGTTGAGTTTCCAGCAGAATGTGCTGCAGATCATTGGGATCGGCGGTCAGTTTGTACCACTGCAGGCGAACGTGGAGATCGCCGTGCTTGGCATCCTCCAGGGTGAGCCACTAGGAATGAATAAAACCATTAAATTCTGAGCGTGGATCTTAGATGTCTTATCAATACTCACAGTATCCAGTACTCCCTTCTTGATTACACTAGATATATCAATGGATGCTCTGCAGATTGCGGAAAGAAATACATTAAAAATACGATTCGATACACAAGGGGCGCTCAAACATAACTCTTGTTTAGTGTATTAAGCGGGTAAGAGGCCAAAAACTGTAAAACAAGGTTATATTTTGGGAGGGGAGCTCATCAAGTTCCAAAACGAAAGGGTATTTTATTTTTTTGTAGATATGTTTCTGTTTTGAATTTCTGTTTAGGTTTCGGAAATTCGTGTGATATCTATTGATGGGCTTGCCTAACCTGCCGAGCGACTCGTCATCACTTGTGCGATCCCAATCAAAGAGCCTAAGCACCAGTATGGCACGTTGCGAGACCTCAACCACAGCCTTATCCGTTCAGGCAACAACCAAATAGCAATATGGAAGACATTGTATTAATACTGTTAGTTTTGTGACAGGCTTGACAACTCTACGGGTTGTGTGAAGGTTACGTTTTTACAGTATCGTTAAAATCTTCAATTCTAAAAGTCAATTGATCTACACAATCTACGCTACGTAGCATGCAGTGTTCGGTACTGGGTGCTCCAACTGTGTGTGAGGTGTGAGTGTGTGTATGTGGAGCATGCATAGGTTAGTTACGAGTATATCGTTAGTTTACAAGTATATAAGTTAGTTAGTTACTGCTGTTTGCATTGATAGCGGTCAGTTTTTGATTAAGAGCGAGTGAATTCGAAGCGTATGTAAGTCGTTACTGAATGTGAGGTTAGAAAGAACTATGAACTGTGACTTATTGAAGCGGGTCACAGTTTTGCGATTAGCAGTTTGAGTTGAAAATAGCTTAGTGAAGTTGAAGCTGTAACTATCCGGAGAGGAACTTAAAGAAAGCTAGATATTTCTTTATATTTTATCAGGAAATTCACAGGGAAAGTTTGTGAAGATATTTGGAAAGTTTCCTACAATTTGTTCAGTCAGTTATTAGTCATTTTGTTTGAGGTATTTTATCTGTTAGTCACTTGTCAGTATATTCAAAGGCAAGACCTTAGATTATATCAAAAAGTTGAACAGAACAAGAACTGAAAAAGCAGCAGAACAGAACAGAGCTTTAGAAACAATGCAACAATGCAGTCACATGCCGCAATACAACCTGCCCAATAGATCATCGGCCTGTACGCCAGGCATACTTTGGTCATAGTCCCACAAAGAAAAACCAACCAAGTGGTTGATGGTGGTAAAAATACCCGCCTAGAAGAACAAGTGTGTGTCATAAATGTAAGAGAGATAGAGAGAGAAATATACAAATAGACAGAGAGAAAGAGAGAGGGAGAGAGATAAAGAGAGGCAAGAAGATAGCACAAGGAGTTAGATTAAGCATGCGCAACGAGCAACGCAACGAGAAACCAACACAGACATAACGAGTATTACTCACATCGGCGGAGGAGTGGGGGACTTTGGCGGGGAACTTAGCAAACTCATCGTGTGGCAAAACCCTCAAGATATATCTTTACATGTTTCTATATACTCGACATAGCTTACCTGCCCAGAGGTTCGTCCTTCTTGGAATCATCAGAGTCCTTCACTTGTATGTCGACCCATTGACCCATTTCAATAAAAACTGGCGCCTAGAGGCGGCAACCCGCGACGCACAAACAAAATACGAGTACATAATGTCAAGAAATATGCATGGAAATCAAAATGAAGTCGGAAGAAAAGATAGAAAAAGAAAGAAAGAAAAAAAAAACGAAAACAAACGCTACGGCATAAACATAAATACGGCAAAAATACGTTTAGTGTACAGGTGTGTGTGTGTGTGTGTATGTGTGTGTGTTTGCATTTGCTTTGTAGCATGCAGCAATCGAATGGCAACGGCAACAATAGACTACAAAAAGCTTAGCTGTGTCATCGGGTTCATAGCGACGAGACATACCTCACACCAGAAATCCCACTTGGGATTCACATTGTTATCGATGATCTGTGTGCGGAACTCCTGTGCACCCACATTGATGATGGCATAAGGATCCGACTTGCCCTTACCCAGCACGCTGATGTCCTTCTTCATCAGATTCTTGGCCTCCACAACGTGTATGCGCAGCAGGCCCTGTGAGAGAATTCATGGCAATCAGTCAGTGCAAGCGAACAGCAATTCACCACTGCTGCAACTCACCTCAGGTTCGGGCATTTTAAGTGCCACAGCAGAGACCTCATCGCTCAGAGAAATGGGCAACTTGTTGGGCAACACCATCACGTTGCCAATCTGCTCGACAATGATGCGACGCAGCAGATCCGACAGTCCAGGCATGTCCATAAAATCGATAACACCCACCAGATTGAAATCGATGTTCGGATTGTTGAGGAAGAAGATTTGCAGTCCGCCCACTAGTGGCATTGAACGTATCAGTGGCTTCATGACCACACGCACCCAACCGTGGATCTGGAAATCCTTAATGCCACCCTTCATGCCACCCAAATAGAAGTTAATGTCACAGTCGCTGGCATAGAACAAATCCAGATCCATTATGATCTCGTTACGATCGACGTTCTTGTCGTAGATCTTCACGCCGCCAATGCGCGGTGGAATTGTGCCCAAGATGATGCGATCGAAGCGGAAGCCATTCATCTTATACTGCGATAAGGCCAGCGCCACGTTCGGCTCGATGGTTTCCTTGACCAGGGTGCGGGCAAAATGATTGGCGTTGGGCCAGACTTGCTTGAGGATCTGTGAGAACAGGAGACAGTGGAACGAGCTTTAAGATTGATGCATTCTCTTTTCTTACCTTATTCAACCACTCGGCGCGCTCTACGTCAGGAAAGTACACCCAGGCGGGCAGCTCATCGATGCGTGCGAGAATGACATCCTTCTCGTTGGCCAGCGCCGATGACTTGGCAATGTCGCGCTTCTTCTCCGATGTTTTGGCCATCTGATCGCGGGCAACGGACAGAATGACTGGTGCAATTAGCCATGCCACAGACCAACCCATGTAGCCGACCAGGTAGATGGAGCCAACGATGGCCACCTTCTTGCCCACCGAGTAGAGCACAGAGAAGATGTTGTCGTCGTCGCTTGTACGCGCCTTGGCAACAGTTGTTGTTGCCGTTGGTGTCCCTGTGGCGCCATTAGCTACGGCTGTTGGTGTCGCCGTTGCGCCTGGGGTTGTTGCCGTGGGCGTGGCACTAGTTGTGGGCGGCACATCACTCATGTTCGGGAGTGGAGCTAGTGGCACAATTGGCTCCTCCTCAGTTGTATTTGGTGGCTCCACCCACTCGGCCAGGGGCACACTCGACTCGGATGAGTTGTTATCGCTGCGCGAATAAAAAGCACGAAGAAGAATCTTTATAATATTTGCCATTGTCGATTATTCAGCTATGTGCGATAGTATATGTACATATATGTGGCTGATTCACGTTGGAGCTAAGAGTCTGACGGTGCGCTCGATGATGTCACGCGGCTGCCTTTGAAAGGGGATGCCGTGAAAATTGTATACAATGCGCGGCATAATCTGCTGCTATATTGTAGGACAATCTAGCCTTTTTGTGTTTACCTACTCGCATCTTTAATACACTGAGCGAAAGTGGGTGATAGCTTGCTTATTGCAAGCGAAACTAAATACTTTTATAGAAGTTCTTTTGTTGCGTCGAAGTCGTGCTCGAGATAAGCGGCGCCAGCTCAAGCCAGCTACAAATGCTTGTTTATTTTTCAGCGTTTACCCGTATACAAGCTATACGCATTACTCATACGTAGCGTGGGCCAGTGAAATTGACATAGTTTCATAGAACGTTGAAGTAGCAATAACAATAAACACTTGTTGAACTATCTGCAGCCAGGTAACGGCAGGGTGCATTAACTATTTATTGTTCTTTGCGACAATCATCAGATATCAATAAATCAATATCATAAACGAATAAATAACTTATAAGCACACCCCTTTCAAGGCCAGCTTAGTGTATATTTTATTCATCCGTGGAAATTCGCTCGTTTTAAGCTCATTCATAATTTAGTCTATGTACGTAAATTTACACCAGACCTTCTTTGACCTGCCATCGTCGTATTTTGTTGACTTTTCTTTCAAAATATTATTTTTGTTTATGCTTCAGTAAGCCTTTGGTTTTCTCTTGCAGCTACCACGCCCCCACCCCCTTACTTTTTGAGTGTTTTCTTTTTTTTTTGTAACTTCAGAGGATTTTTTTTGTCGACAAATTTTGAAGAGTGTTCGCAACTTTTGGTATTGTCCTAACTTTTCAATTGTTTCAGCATAAATTCGGGAAGCTTTTGTTTTAACGTTATAATAATGAGACGACTTAAGTGGCCTGGGGGCAGTGAAGGGGAGGTAGCAAGGTCGTAGGGATGTAGGTAAACTTTGACGGTTGCTGGGCGTCGTCGTCGTCGAAAGCTTCAGTGACTAAACGGAGCCAATTTCGTGGGGCTGAGCGCTGCGGGTCGTGAATAATTGGGAATGTGGGAATTTAACTAGGTCTCCAGACACCTGTTGCACACCAACAACAAAAACAAACAAGAGAGAGGGAATGAGCAATAGAAAGAGAGTGAGAGAGAGATAGAGAGAGGGAGAGGAGCAGCTCTGACATTACTTTTATGCGGTCTACCTTCAATTGGCATCCCATTGCCAAGAACTTCAACTCACTTAACGACTTCTCGCATACGAAAATGTTTTTATTTCTTGTTTTTTTCGCTCCTCCTCTTCTCTCTTTCTCATTCTCACTATGATTCTGACTCGCAGAGCGTTTTTACGGCATGACGTAGTCGCTTGATTGATACTGTTGTTGTTGTGGTTTTTTTTCAAAGTGTTTTCATAGTGTAAATAAATAAAATGAATTTACATGCAAAAAGAATATAAATGAAATAGAATATTAAACAATTGCATCACCTCATCTTTCTGTTATTATTGTTGTGTTATTGTGCTCTTTCGCTTTGTTTGTTGTTTCAATTTGTTTGCTCAGCTCTCGTGTGTGTGTCTGTGTGCTAAAAATGAAAAGTGTAATAAACAAATAAATGAAAAAGAAATATAGAAGAGTGTATAAGTATATAATGGGTATGAAATGTGTTTCTGATTACGATTAACATTCAGCTAAGTATGAGGGTGATATTTTTAAAAACTAGAAACCATAATTGAATCATAATTTCAAATGTGCTAATGTGATTTATGTAGAATTATATATCTATAGGGGCATTCATCACGTTCGATATGGTTTTCATTCCGGCGAATTTCAATTATCCACAGCATTTGCTCATTGCAATAGTTTGATGATATACGCGAGTTATCTTCGATATGTACATATCTATAAACGTATTTATAAATGGGCACGTACCAAATGTCTTTCATTTGAAATTCATACGCACACACACACAAACACACAGTCTTATGGCTATCTTGGCGAGTCTCTTGAATTCTTAAGTATATAGAATTTTGGCCAATATGGAACACGATTTGTATATATGTATTTTTTTATCAAGTTCTATTTCACTCGCACGCTCAAAGTAAACAAAACAGAGTTGAACATTTGTTGAATATGTTTTTCAGAACCGGATTGCGATTACGCACCAAACATCGACAGCAACAACAACAACGAGTGGAATAACAACACTTTAATACGCACCCGATAGAGTAGAAGAGCGACAAGAATACTTTATAAACTTAACACAAATTAAGTTTGTGTGTGAATGTGTTTTTTTTTTCTTTTTCAAAATTTGTGTTTCTTCTTCTTCTTTTCTTTTCTTGATACTTTGCTGCTTGCGCGACGCGATTGACGACTTTGCGTCGTCGACGACGTTTTGAAAACTGAACGGAAATTCTGAGAGGCAGTCGCTAAAAGATTTCGTACGTTGAGTGAAAGCTCTGTGCGGCACGAGTGAAAGCTTTGCGCAGCAGCCAGCTGGCAATGGGGCGCAACGCGCTGTAGATTCCGTTTCGTAGATTCGTTGGCGCCACCAAGGGCGCCTTATCGACTGGGCCTGGGCCACAGAACACTGCGCAACATGCAAATTGTTGGTGTGAAACACGATTCTGATAAGCTGAGCTTAGTTGTGGTTCCCACTTGCTTTGAGCTTTCGCATATGGAATGCGATTGTGTTTAGGCTGTGGGTTTATGGTTTGATGAGATAAAAGAACTGTATATAGTATATATCCAGTTATTTAGTTATGAAAATATTAGGGGGGCTTCACTGAGGCAACTGTTTATGGCACTGCTCTGCATGAGGAAGATTTGAAAGGCTTTACAGCTACTTTATTGCTGGAATATATTTAAGTAGCTTGGTTTACGATTTTTATAACAGTTTTGAAGTGTAAATAATGTTAATAAATGTTTTGAATATAAATAAATGTATTGTATATATTAATATTAAACGTAAACTCATTTAAAGACAGAGTTATGTTTGCTTTATAAATTGTATTTTATCCCAAAGTCCTCTAGGACAGCTTTATAGCTTCCTTTCTGTAGAAATATATTTAAGTAGAATGTTTGTGGTTTTTATAACAGTTTTAAAGTTGAATAATGTTAATAATATATACATAAATATTGAATATAAAGTAATATATTTCATATATTAATATTAAGTGTAAAGTCACTCTCATTTAAAAACTAAGTTATGCTTACTTCATAAATTGTTTCATAACCAAAACTCTTCCAGGACACACCTCATTCTTGTTGCACAGTATTCACGCAGGCTAATTACCACAAACAGCTCCCGGGTCAACCGTTAATTGTTAATTGTTGCCATTAGTTGAAGCCCTGTTGTGTTAACTGTGCAAGTCACCGCATTTGGTCGCCTTTTCACATAGTTTTTGATAACAACCCGCATGGAATTAACGCCAACGAACCGCAAGGTAAGCCGAAAGGATCTACCGGAGCGCCGCACAGTTTTCATAAATAACAAATGTGTGCGCAACACATGTCGGATGAGTAATAATAATCGCGCAAATGCATTTTTAATCCCGCCAGCAGATTGAAAGGTAAACAAAAGGCCACAAAAAAAAAAAGAGCAAATCAAACGCAAACACAAATTGCAGCTGGGTCAGCGTAATGTGGCCTTCAACACCCTCGCATGCACACACGCACAAACACATTCAAACACGCGCAAACACACAAGAGCGCCACACTCCGCTGCACCATTGTTTGCCTATGGTGCTGGGCAGGGGTGGGTGGTAGGCTGCAGGGCAGGTATGCAGCAGGAAGCACAAGTTGTTGAAGGACACTCGATGCTGCTGCAGGCGATGCCAGGCAAATGCTGCACGAAATTCCGCTCCTGGGGAATTTGAAATTTGCCAGACATTCGCCGTGTACCAACAAAGGAAATGCCTAAGGGCTGCAGGTCTTCAAATTATTGCAGACGGGCAATTAGTGATGGAACGTGAGCAGTTCGTTAGGAATTTCTCATATGTTTCATGGCAAATTTGAAATTTTAACTAACTCAATTTTGCAGCTAATTAGAAAACTTCCAACTCCCCCAAAATTCCATTTTAATTATTCAAAACACTCACGCGCTCATCTCTAGCACATGCCCAGGCATGTCTTGTGCCTTAATTGCTGTATTAATATTTGATTTGCCTCGTCTTGATTTAGTTTTCAGCTCTCACTGGGCGCCTACGTGGCGTATGCGTAATAAGTGTTTGCGTCGAGGCTTTTCAACTTTGAACTGCCTGCCTAAATCGTGCTCGCACGCACGGATTTATCTTTAATGTTTGTCCATCGATTGTCGTCACATTCCATGGGAAGTAAATACGCTTTAAAACACTGACATGCCGCAAGCACTTGCAACATCAATTGAGGTCATAAGGTTGACGAAGCTTCCAACTTTATATATACGTGGTGCGGCGGACAAGTAAATAAGTTGAACCGAAACTGTCCTTCGGGCAGCTGTTATACCCTGGAAATTATTGAGCATTTATTGGCTTTGCATTGCAGGGAAAGTGCAGAAAGGTAACTCAAACAAAGAATCGGAATATAAACGTAGATCTGAGCAAATATACTTTCCAAATTGGCTAGAAATACTTCTAAGTTTTGTATGTCATATCGGACTTAACTACGATCTTTATGTTGTTTATACTGAGCTATTTATTATTATTAAATATTACTTAAAATTTGAAACAAATCAATGAAAGAATAATCAAGTCACTTCCTGGGTATCTCACAGTCGAGGTAAGTTTACCTCATTCTCCTAAGAATTTTCCAATCTTAGACTTTGTTTGTTCTTGCATAAATGACGTCACGTTGCCTTTGATTTATGTGATGTTCAGTGAAGCGAATCAATGTAACAAATTGCCAGCAATTCCAGGGTACAAGCAATGGCAGGAGGAGTGTGCGAGGGGATGTTTGTCGCTGGGTCAGGGTGTGGCAAGTTTGAAACTCGACAGTTGCTCTTTGATTGCATTGACAGGCCACAAATGGCGCTAAATTGAGTTAATTAACTGCATTAGCTGGAAAAAAAAAACACTCAGATTGCCTCAGCTGATTGGCTGGAGAGACATTAAATTCTCCTGTTGCGCTCTTGGTTCATTTCACTTACACACAGTTTGTCGAGGCCCCACTTCAAACACCTGGGAATTAAAAAAGGAAATCCCATAAATGTTTTATAACTCGAGCAAACTTATATTTTGACCTTATTTCTGTTCCCCCCTTTTCGGCAGAGCACTTGCCACATGGCAGAGCACTTCATTATTTCTCCAACTACGTAGCACGTGTCGCATGAACACACACACAAGCACACACAAGCACACACACACACACTCACTACTGCTCAGCACATTCAATATTTAAACAAATTTCTTTATGGACTGCCGAATAGACGAGCCGCACAACGAGCTTCAGTTCGAGTTAAATTCTCGTAGGCAGTCGCCCATTAAAGCGCCGCTCTCGAGCCCTGTTAAAGTTGCCTTCTTTCACTCGTTCTACAGAGCGGAAGTCGCATACGTACGCCATGATGTTTCCGCAAAATGGCCGCAGGGATACATATCAAGTAAGCAGCAACTCGATGGCAAATGAAACCTGAGCCAGACACTTAAGTTGCCCGACCCCGGCAGACCATTAAATTAGCCAACAAATTCGCCGGCTTAGGCGCATATGTTAATACGTGCACACACACACACACAAACACACATCAACTCGCACTCATACCTGCATAAATATCCCATACCTTCTGGCATAGAAGTGGCCGAGGAGTCACTGGTTATACTCTGAAAGTGCTCTACTATTAATAGACATTATTATCGCCACAATCAGTCGCCTGCTCGACGAAGGCTTAAACAACGCAACAGAATAGCAGAACAACAACAAAAGCAATAACAATAACCGAACATAATAACAAGAAAAACACAAAAAAAACACAATCGGAATGTTTCGTTATGAATTATACACAACTTGTGCGCTGGCATTCCAATAAAACTTCCACAAACTAAGAGGTGCAGGGCAGGAAGGTCGAAGTAAAAAACAAGCCACAAAAAACTATGGCCAAAAGTATGCGTGACTGCAAGATACTCAGTTCTGTTAAGAAAGCCAATTAATTCTTATTTAATTCTGTTCTTCCTATTGAGGTTTTTACCATCAATTAATTATTTTTTTATGTATTTGATTAGTTATTTACTTTAAACTGTCGACTGGCCATAGTTGATTTTAAATAAATATATAAATAAATAAAAGAAAGACATAACAGGCAACTGTAAGTATAAACTGTTAATTACAAGCTGGCAGACAAAGAAATATAGTCTTTTGTTTTGCTCCAAACGTATATACTCACTTGCACTCATTTGTAAATGAATGCTTGGTATGAATAAAACAGGAAACATAAAAGGAGACACGCACGGATATCGTTGGCAGCGGCTAAAGGGAAACAATTAGGCGTGCGGCATTGTAAATTGAACGACTTGCAGTCATCCTTTCTTTAAAGATTGTATTAATGAATGGGAATATTTAAAAAAACGTTTATCGTTTATTTATTTATCTGCTTTTCCATTTTAAGCTAGGCAGTTTCTAATAAAGATCTTTGTCAAACCATTAAAAACACTTTAAACTTTAACTAAATTTGGATAAGTTGTTTGTCCTACAAAAATAAAAATCTAATAAAAATACTGATATAAATTTGTTTTTTATTCTTACAAAATCATTGTTTTTTATTCTTAAAAATCATTGCAAATATGTTTCTCACAAAGTACTTTTACTACTGCTATACAAATTAAAGGAACACAAAAGAAAAGCCATCAAAAAGCAATCAATAATTATGCGACATTACACAGCAGAAAACTTTATCTCGATGTCCTTTCAAATGCAAAGAGTTTTTGCTCTGTTGAAAGTGAAAATTTATGACAAACTCGGCATAATGTGAGTTTTTTACCTGCCCCTGACACTGTTTGTGTGTTTGTGTATGAAAATTCAAGTGAAAACTCAGTGGCAAAATGTTTTATGTCGAATGAGATTTGCGCCGCAGTTGCCTCTCGCAAGCGGAGAACATTTGTCAAACCTGAAGGGAGGAGGTGGGGGAAGAGCGGCAGGGGACAACAAGGTACGTGATCAACCGCAACAGTAATAACAATAACTGCCACACACAAACACACGCACTTACGGCTGTCTGCCACTCCTCCTGCGAGCTCTGCCGCACAGCCCTTCAAATGTGGTTTCACTTTAATTATCCTTGGCGTGAAGTGCAAACGGCTGCCGCAACAAAAAGTTTGTATCCTTCAACAGGCTTGTCAGTTATGTCTGTCTGTCCCGCAGTCTGTCTGCCTGTCTGTCACTCTGTCTTTGTGTACGGCTGGCTGTCTGCGTGTCAGCTTTTGCTGTCGGGCAACATCTCTCTTTGGTGCTCTTTGTGTTGTTCGCTTGTTGCGACACTTCAAAGCGCCGCTGACAACGTTGCGTATGTGCAATTTCCACAATTTCCACTACTGCCACACACAGGCGCACTCACACTCATACACAGATAGGGAGGGAGCCATTATGCTGGCCACGGTAATGAACGGAAACTAAAGCGATAACCAAAGGCGCGTCGGAAGCTTCACTTAGGGCTGCTGCATTTTTAATGCTCACCTGCAAATTTCACTTACAGCTTTGCTGGCCAGCTGATGCCGCCGAAGTTCGTGCTCTGCTTGTGTCTTTTGGTGTCCAATAAGCTGGGCTTTGTTATAAAACTTGCTACTCGAACTGCACCATTGTTGATGACACTCGGTCTATTGATTCAACCGGAGTTTCCACGCAGCGGAAAAGCGCGCCGAATTCGCTTTTACTGAGGAAAACAACGACGCAAGGATGAAATTCGCGTTGGCTCATCGCACGCGTCTCGCGCACAACTGAGTGCCAGGCAAGCCTGATGCCTGCCACACGGCGTCGTCAGCATAGCCAGCCTTGTTTTCCGCTCAACGCGACTGACCCACATTTTCCCGAGCGGATTTCACTCAAACGCGCTTTGAGCTGAAAAGCGCAAAAGCTTTCGACGCCTTTTGTTTACGTTTGTTGCTATTTTTGGCGCCAAATTGTGTGTGGAACAACTGTTGCAGCAGCAACGACTGTCAGCGGGATTGGTGCGACTGCTATAAATACTTGCTATAAATAAGACTTTTGCATTTCACAGATTAGGCAAGTGCAGTCGCCTCGCTGCTCACAGCGGATGATTTGAAATTCAATTTGAATTTAATAATTTGTTGAATCATTTAAAAGTTATATTCGATTAAATGATGCAAGCACTTTTTGTGGCTTGTATTAAAAAATTATGCTTAATTTATTAATTACTAATTAGTTAATTAACTGTTTGGGATTTGTTGAATGAAGGGTTATCTTTTATTTTGTCGAGTATTTGTAGTTTCACCTTTAATTGTTTAATGTAAATATTTACATTTGAATCAAATTAAGGAAAAGCTCAGGCATGCGCGTACTTGCACTTTGAGAGCAACTGTGCCTTTCTTCTTCTAATGTCAGTTTTAAAGTGACTGTACTGAAGATGAAGCGAAAGCTTCTTTGCAACTTTATTCTACTTTACTCGCCAATTGGTTGAATGGTTTGGGCTTTTAATATAAATTTTAAAATAAAACCAAAGAGCATAAATTTCTTTACAAAGTTTTTAATAAAACAGGAAAAATTGCTGTTTAACGCCAAGGTTGTTCGTTTTAGTATACGACGAGATAAGACGAAAATGTTAAGTCTATTACATATACATACATATAAGTTAAATCTGTTTTAAGCATAGAGTTCGAGATATAACCACCAATAAGTCTCATTTTGACATGCTTTTTGCCCGTCAAAACGTCGTGGTATAAGCTCCCAAGTTTCACCATGCTATGTGATATGCTTATGGTCTTACTGTTTTATAAGCTTATATTTTACTAAAATAATAACAGGCGGACAGGAATATCAGCAGGAGTGTATTTGCAAACAGAGAAAGAGTGAAAAAATAGTCTAAAAATATATATTAAATAAATATATTAAAGACACTTTTGTGTTCGTTGGATACTTTTGTTTTAGATAAAACATTATTACCGCAACCCTGTTATTTTTTTGTTGAATTTGTGTCGAAAATATACTTTTGTACCCCTGATTTTGAGTTACAAAAGATTCTATTGAAAATTAAATTTTTTGGAGGTACGATTTCGATGAGGTTTATAAAGATAATTTGTTAATTCTTTGATGTATCCGACCATCAATCTTCTCCTATGACAAATGAAATATATTTACTTTTACACAACATGCTGAAAAAATATTATTGACTTTCTGGTACATAAGTATGGAATATAGACATTCTCTACATTTTGAATAAATATGAATACCTCTGACAAAGCTGTGAAGCTCAGCTATTGTGACTTCTTAATTTAGAAAACTAATTTTTTCCATGTAATCAAAGTTTATGGTTTCATAAAACTTAATGATTTAGATTTAAGTCTGACATATGACAAATATGTACAATATATAAAAAATATATTTTACTATTTACCACATAAGCAAATTTGAGTGGATGTGAGGCCTGCTGTAATAACTATACAACTGGACCGTCCATTTTATGCCAGTTGCCAGTAAAAAACAGTCGTTCTGCCGCAGGTCAAGTTGAACTCATTTTTTTGTTTTTTCTGGTCCATAAAGTGACTTTAAACATCATCGTTGACAGCATTTCGAGTTAACTCCCGACAGCTGCAGACTTTTAACAACTCTACCAGCAAATTGTGTTTATTTCAGAGATAAAAATTCTTTAATGCCGCCATATTTTGCTTGGCAGTTTAGTTGACACTAAAAATAAATCAAAATAGAGCGTGAAATGAAAAAAATGAAGATAACGCCGAAAAAAGTTTCCCGCGAAAACGGAAAAAAGTGGCGCATCAAAACGCTGACAGCGAAAAGAAAACAGGAAAATATCGAAAAAACTCGTGTGATGAACAAATTTATGTGTTAGTGGATGGATTTTCATTTTTGTATTAATAGATCGAATTTTCTCTCTTTCCATCTATTTTAATAATGCTTTTTTATGCATCTGATATGATGCAAGTCTTACTAGAGAAACTTTAAATCTTGGTGTCGCATAAGGGCGACGCTTTTCCAATATTTACGATGGCACATTAAATGTGAAAGCCAAACAAGTCTCCCTCTCACTGCCACCGACTCTTTATCTCTGTCTGCCGTCAATAAAACAAGAGACCCCAAACACAAAAGGGTTAAAATATTGTTTTCCTTTTTGTGACAGCGCGCGACACGCATAATAATAAATATGAGTGGATTCAACAACTCATATAATAATAATAATAATAAGAATATGACAAGGGAACAACATGTGTACAAACAAGGGAGATTTGGCACAGCCCAACGAGTAACCCCTTGTTGGGAATGTCTTAAATTTCAGTGGTTTATCAGCTTTAGTAGGAGAGTACAAGAAGTATATTGTATGAATGTCTTAAATGTTCAGTATTGAATACTAATCAGCAGAGTGAATATGGAAGGACTCCTTCAAAACCAGAGAGAAGTTGATTTAGCATCGTTAAATCATCAAAAATTAAAGTAGCAGCTTAAGTATTGGGTAAGCACAATAGAAAGAGTGAAGTTACTTGGCGAACAAAAAAAAAAAAATAAATCCAGCCAGTAAATTTCCTTAACGGTAAAAGGCACAGCACGACACCATTATGAAGTGTTGTTTACAGTTTTTATTGCATTTCAGACAGACACAAAGGAAGTGCCGCGGAGCCTTTTGCTGCCGCCTGGGACGCTTTAAACAGATAACAATTGTAAGCATATTTAAATTATACTTAAATCTATATAAGTATAAAGGAATGTATAATCAGATTAACAGGTAAACTGTGCAATAAACTGTAGATGCAAAGAACAGCAAATGTAATAAAATAATTAGATTGATTCAAAATGTTTAAGTAAGTCTAGTTTAATAGTTTGTCTCTTGGGTCCTTAAAGCCAACAAGATTCTTTTACTTTAAACAAACTCGCAAATTTAGTATAAAAAATATATAAATGTAAGGTATCAACAACTCAATAGTTTTTTATGAAATGTATCCCAGTATAGTATGCAAAAATAATAAAAAAGTTAAACCAAGAAAGTCCAACAACTAAGGCTACTACAAACTTTACATCCAACATAAGCACAAATATGAAAGATAGAGAACTTCACTCCTTAGTTTATATAGTTGATCTATAATAAATATGTACTTTATAAGGTGTCTCTAACTGCCCAAAATACACACACACTTCGCAATAATACTTTCCCTTTGCTTTACTTAACTCGCTGCTGCAATTGAAAAAAGCAAAGCTGCGTACTTCAAGCTAATCTAGTGCACTTTGAATAACTCCCAATCGGTCGCATTTCGGAAACACACGCCCAACAATACTTCACACACACACACATATATATGCACTCACAGTGCACTGTGGGGAAATTACAAATTTTGTGGTCAAATAATAAAATATTCAAAGCTGAAATTAAAATTAATACTGCATTGGCATAAAACCCTCATTCCAAATCGTGTTTCGTTTCCGAGTTATTAATTTTAAGTAACAAAAGTGCTCAATTTCCCCATAGTGCACTGGAGTAAAACACACACACACACGCTCAGCACGATAAACCGGAAGTGCTTGACGCTTTTGCATATCCTCAAGTGCCACTAAGTGGTGCTATTGCTTTCATTTGTGGTGCTTATCGCACTCTCAGTCAAACAGAGCTCTGACTAGCTTGCAACTCTCACTCCCCCTCAGTCTTCTTCTCTTCCATTCCTGCCTCTCCTCCAGCTGACGGTGTCAAGTGCACATGTGTTTGTTACTGTTGTTCCACGTTGGTTTTGTCCTGCTGGCAGCACTATTAGTTTTTCTTTTTGTTTTCTTTTGTATTTTGTGTTTCGTATCGCTGACCATGACAGTTTTTACGCTAACCCCTGACCCCAAAAACAGGGTCACTACACGCCACATTCCCCTTAAAACTGTCCAGCACATAAATGACATTTATATTGGTTGTATTGTATTAGAAGGAATTGTTGGCGTTGTTCTTTCCATGTTGTTCTTGTTGCTGCTGTTGTTATCGTGTACGTGCGGCCATTTTTGGCCATAAAAGCGTAACAATAACAAACAATTTTTACGACACAAACGCTGGCCAAAAAGGTCAAGTTATGAAAAATGACAGCAACAGTAACAAGAACAACAAAGCGAACGTAATAGTTAAGATTTCTGCTTGGAAGAGCATTGAAAACTTTTTCGCAATATTGCTCGAGCAAGAGTAAGAAAGGCTACAGCTGAGATTTGTATTTAAGGCGAGTAAAGATACCCATTGGTATTACATTGGCTTGGTCGAAAAATAAAATAAAGAATGGAGTTTAAACTGCAATGAATGTTGGGTGATTAATGTGATCTAGGTATCTTTCTTCTTATATGAAATGTATTTCTTGTTCGACCTTTTACTTTATCAAATTAAAGTGGGTTGAAAATATTACTGTGCCTACATCTGCTGTAGCTACTCTAACAAAGCGTAGATCACAATGACCTTTGTTGAGGATTTATCTCATTTAATTGGCTGTTATGTCATAATACCCATAAACACTTTGTTTACAGGGTATTACAACTTTAATCACAAAGAGGAAAAGTACAAAAATATATAACTAAAATCATGGGTTGGTCACGCGGTCAATGCGGACGCCGCTTGCAGCTGCAAAAAGGCATCAGGAGTCAAAATTGCGTATACGACACGTGGCAGCCAAACAACGTGAATGTCCAAAACGGAATGTACTGGGTGCGTGCGAGTGTGATGGTTAAGGCTTGACTAAAGCGTGAGTGTATGGGGAGTTCACATCAAAGAGTGGGTGTGAAGGTGTGCGTGTGTGTGTGAGTGTGTGTGCCTGGCTTAGGTATTGCGCGTGCTGCTGGCATATTTGTGGGCCTATCCAACAAACACACGCACACACAGACACAAGCTCAGCATGGCTTTTAAAGCGCACGTTGAACGATTTAGCCCATAAATCCATCGCCACAACCAATACAAATAAACAAGGCAAATGGCCGTCAGGGCGTCCAGCCGCGGGTGGGCGGGGGGTGTGAGAGGCTGGTGCGGTGATGTGTCCAAAACTGCGATAGTTGAATGGACAGATAACCACACACACACAAACCTACACACACACACACATAGACAGGCACACACCCCCATACACATTGTGCTAAAAGCCTCCTCATCGTTGGACCTGACGCGTCCTGATTAAACTCTTTTTAATGCCCTCACATGGCACGTGATAAGTTTACGCCTCGATCAGGCGTGTTATTGGGTGTAAGGTGTATGCAATATAGACAGATAGGTTGATATATACATATAGGCTGCGATAACACTTATATTATCAACATTAATTTGCATACTTTCTATCTTGCATCACTTTATATTAGCTATGAAAGTCGCTTTAGAATGAAGGGGAATATGATAAAATACGTTTGTATTTCAGTAGTTAGATAATATTCTACGCTTTCACAGGGTATCTACAGCTGTCATCATTTAATTGCTTCCAGTGTAAATAATTGAAATGCCAAGACATGCTGGTTTAGCTTATGAAGGCCATAAATTTTGGAACTGAAGTGCATTGCATACTCCAAAACGGCACTGATTATCTCTGGGACGTGTTGGACCGACAGTAAATGCATTATAAATGTATAATGAATTTGAAAACATAAATCTATATTTGATTTGAGCGCATATTTGATTAATTTGGCAACCCTTTTGCTGCCCTACTTTCATTTCTTTTATAATGTTCTATTCTAGTCTCGCATCTTTGATTTGTTGTGGGTCATTTCCTGCTCCTCCTTTCCTTGCTCTTGCCACGTGAGAAAGTCTTCGTTACTCTGTTTTGAATTGTTTTGCTTTGGTTTTGCTGTTGCTTTTCTTTCCATTTGGTCCCTTTGGCCTGAGGCAAAAGGGTTGCGGCAAGTCAGTCATGCATGCGGCGTAAGGCGCCCAAACAAACAGCAACATACACAACACTCACACACTCACACAAATAGCTGCCCTTTTTTTTGGGAATGTTGCCCTTTCGCCCTTTGCTCGCTCATGCTTTGGTTGTTGTTGTAGTCGCTTACGCTTGAGGGGCCTAAATCATATTAATGAATTTTCTTTTGGCCATGTTTTTTTGGTGCCTGTAGTGCGGCATTAATTATGCAAAATTAAATTTTATATCGTCGCATTAGGCGGAAACGAAACGAAACGAAACAAGAAGAACGGAACGAGGCGAGACGAGAAAAAAAGACGAGGAAAGCTTGAATGGCCCAACGCCTTCTGTGCGTCCCTTTTTCGACTGCTGTGCGGCTTATTTAAATTTATGATTGAAAAAAATGCGACGAAATCCGCTTTGGTCATTAGCAAGCAAACTTTTTCTGCACACACACACACTCGCACATATACACACAGTCACTCACACACAGCTGTGACAACTGGTTAAGCGGTTTTCATCTCATATATTTCGCAAAAGGGCTTTGCGTACATTTCCACGTGCACTCGCACTCGCAGTGCAGTTCTCATTAGCGTGCGAGTGCTGCAACAGTTTTGGCCATAAAACGCACCATATACCAGGCTGTATATATGCTGTACTATATGCATATATATAATACGATATTATCGCATTCGGGTTCATAAATCAGCTCAATATGCAGCGCACGAACCGGCGCCACAATGTCGCCCAAATTTCAGGATAACTTAATCAATGTGCAGACGCGAAGGGGAGGAGAGTGGAGAGGTGGGAGAACCGAACAATTAGCCCACAGCTGCGCAACAACAATAACAACAACAACTATGACTGTTACGCAGCTGTAACGTGCGTTATTTACGATAAGGTATGCAGCGTGGTGTGGCCAACGGGGCGTATGATTTGCCGAGCAGCGACTTGAATTGAGGCAAACGGTATTGCAGTTGGAATGCGCAATCTAATTGGATTTGAATAACATTCTAATTAGCAACTAATTCATTTGTTGCAGCAGCAAATTGCAAACTCTGCTTAACAGATTGTTCAACTTTAAACAGTTTAAGGAAGTTTCACATCCTCCTCATTCTCCCGAAAACCCAATTTGGAAATGCCTATTTTGGAAATGAAACTCTGTTTGGTTTGTTTGGTCTGTTATTTAGCCTTTGATACCTCGACACGGTGGCTGACACTTAGCCCAAAGATGCAGTCAATGGTGCAGAGTTGGCAAAGGGGCAGCAGCAGCAGGAGGGGAAGTCCAATATGCGGGCCCAATTTGGGCACTGCTCACCAAGGCCGCACACACTGCTCATCAGCTAACAGGACTACATTTTAGGCGGCTTCAGGCTCCCTTCTCTCTGCTGTGCCACGCAGAAGGCTGCAAGCCATTTTCTCTGTTGGCCATGGCCAACATGTAGTTACGATTAAAAGTTTTTTCCTGTTGCTGTCATTGGTAAATGTCTGTGGCCAATCAATCTGCATGAGTGCATTCGGTGCCAGCATCTGCACCTGTAACGAGTGCAGGATTCTCCCTCGTGCTGCTGCTTTGCTACTCCTAATCCTCTTCCCTCCGGCTACACTCTTTTAGCGTTCCACCTGAATGCTGCTCGTCTCCCTCTTTGGCCACACATGTGTGTGCGTCTGTTCGCAGCATCATTAACGGCGTCGACTCGTTTCGTGCCGCTGCTCCTGCTCTCCTGCTGCACGGAATGCTGTGGCTCCTTGCAGTTGCCCCGGTTGTTGTCTTTGTTGATTGTGTGGCTGCTGCTGCGACTCGGTTCAGCTGCAGGTGCAAAAGGACGACAAACCTTTGGCCCTGCTGCTTTGAGCTTGGTACGGTTTAATTATCGATATGCGAAATGCCTGCTGCACGCTGCGTATGCGTAATGTAGAATGCCAATTGTGAAATGAGCTCAGTATGTAAGCGTGTTGTGTGTGTGATTAAGGGTGACTGTGTGTGTGTGTGTGAACTCTTGTGGTAATTTCTCATGTTTGGCTCGTTGACTGTGGAAAATCGCTTTATGCTAATTCAATTCAATGGCCCTAAAATATGAGAGCAAGTGTGAGTGTGTGTGTGTGTGTGCTGTGTGTGTGTGTATTGGCTGAGTGGGTGTGTTGATCAAAGCCTGCATAATTCGATTGAAAATTAAATTGTTATTAGCTTGCGCAACAGGCAGCACGGGCAATTGCATGGATTGAGTACAGTCCACAGTCCACTCGCAGTTGTGGCCTGGCATAAGCGCTGCCTCATTACCATAGAGCCAGCCACAGCCACAGCCAGAGCCAGAGCCAGACCGAGGCCCAGCCCAGTGGCAGCCTGTGCCCCCTGCTCTGGTCCCTGTGCGGCTCGTGCGGCACGACACGCCGTGCCGTTGCGTCGCTGTTGCGGCACACAAATTTGAATACAACACTAAAAATAACATAAACATTGCCAGGCAACAGCGGCAGCAACAAGGCGACAAAATAAATGAATGCAAAAGAAAACAGAGAGTGACAAACACACACACACACATACATAAACACAGAGCAAAGCACACACACACTCACACACGGACACACTCAGTGTGCTGTCCGAGACAGACAGTGAAACGAGAAGAGGAAAAACTACAAAAAATGAAATTCAAATAAACCTTAAAATTGACTTAGCGACAGCAGCGACGCCGGCGGCGGCAACAACAACAACAGCAACGACGACGACGTTGTCGACAGCGACGCTGCTTCGTGACAGGCGGCAGCACAAGAAATTAACACAAAATCAAAATACATGCATAAAAAAAAACATCGCTAAAATAACGTTTGCACTGGCCAAAAACAACAAGCAAAGCAAACAACGATGCATAGGCAGACTTGCAAATACCCATTACTCCAGTTTCTAAGAGGTGAATGACAAATTCAAATTAAATTGATGCAACTTTTACTTAATATATTTCCGTCTTTGCTTTGTTACAAAGCGTTTGCACAAGTCAATACTCCCCATATGGCAGTGTGCTTAGTGTAACTCCTAATCTTGTCGCTGCTGCCGCCGCCGCCGCTGCTGCTGCTGCTGTCGCTGCTTGGTTGTGCCTGTGGCTTCATGTAAATGCAGCGCATCGAACTCAAACATGTTGCAAGCGAACATGCGAGAGTGGGCAGCAAAGTTGAGTGAAAACTTCAGTTGACTTACTTGACAGTTTACAGAGGCGACTTTAGTAAGATTGGTATAGGTTAAATCTGCCTATATCACCAATTTTCTTGAACAACAAAATAAATGTAAATTTAATTATTTTTAAAATTCCGCCAAATAATTCTTTCATTTAAAATCTCGATAAATATAGCCCTATCATTAAGGAAAATTGGTGATGTAGGCAGCTATAAGATTTTTTTAAATGCACAGTGAAAATAGCTATTTATGTATTTAATGATGACTAAAACCAATTGAAACAAAGTTCAAGTACCTTGGTAAAACTAAAAAATCATTAAAACAAAGGTTATAGTAAATTTTTGATATAAACTTAATTTTATGACAAATTTAAAATAGTTAAAAAAAGTTAATACAAAGGAGTTTATTGAACTTAACGCTGATTATAATTTATAAATATATATTTTGAACTATTTACTATAATTCGTAAGGTCATTTTCTTATAATTGGTACAAATTAGGCTTTACTTTTATTTATTATTTTAATAAATATTTATCATTGTTTATTATTATTTATAATTAACTATATATGTATAACATAGCATAGTATTATAACCTACTGTAATTAAATTTAACTTAATTTTTAACGTTTTTTATAATTTATTTAAATTTATTTGCTTATCATCCTAGCGTGACAAGTTAAAACTTACTTTTCTTCGATAAATATGTTTAATATTTAATATTATACTAATATAAATATATTGAATATACTTGTATAATAATATACATATACAACGGAACGCATAGCTAAAATATAATTACAATTTTCAACAAATCTTATTTATATAAAAATATTTTACAATTTGTACTCTTCTAACTTTTGTTCCACTGTGCGCTCTTGGCGCGACTAAACCAACTCGGCAAGCCACCCACTCTCACACTCACACCGACACACACACACGAGCATGAGCAAACAAGACGCAACTTGGTTGGCGTTGGCTGCCGGCAATGACGACGACGACGACGACGCCGCCGACGCTAGCATCAACAGCAGCGGCAGCAGCAGCGCCAACGCCGTCGTACAAACTGAGCTCAGTTTGTTTATAAACGTTGTGCTGTGCGAACGTGTCAGCGCGTGATTGTCTGTTGCCATCTCTTTTACGCATTTTCATTTTGTCGTCTTCACGTTGTCTTTGCCGGACAGCAGAGCTGCCGTCGTCGTCGTCGTCGTCTGCTTGACCGCCGCGACTACTTGTGCTTCGCCCCGCGTTGCCCCCTCTCGTTGGCAGCCCTTGCCGCAGCTACGCACGTTTTGCCGCCTACGCAGCCGCGCGCGCGACAAGTGAAGCGCACAGGTTATACCCACCAAGCATACATACAAACAAACATACAAAGAAAGAGTGTGTGTGACTCCGTGCGTGTTTGTGTTTGTCTGCCCATCATATTTGTATTGCTCTCTATGTGTGTGTGCGTGTGAGTGTGTGTCGTGTTTGCCGTGTGTCGCGTTGATTTCTTTTGTTTGCTGGCCAATTGTCGAGCTTAATTAATTGCGAGTGGCACCAGCAGCATATGGCTTAACAGCGATAACAGCAACAACAACAACAGCAGTGAGCAAAAAAGAGAACTCTAGCGAGTGTTTTTTCGCAAAGCTATTGAAAAAAGTGCTTGCTTCTCACTCCAACAGTCAGTGGAACAAGAAGCAGAAGCAGCAGCAGCAGCAGCAGCAGCAACAACAACAGCAGAAGCAGCAGCACAAACGAGCAGCAGCAACAACAACAACAGCAGGAGAAACCAGTTTTGTCAACGCTGCCAGCAGCGCAGTCGCAGCGGCTCAGTGCGGTAAGTTGCAGATGTATGTGTGAGCTGTACGCGCTGTCTCTGTTCTGTGTATTGGTGTGTGTGTGTGTGTGTGTGCGTGTGTGTGTGTCTTGTGTGTCTGTGTGTCGTTGTCGCCCACACGTCTTTGTCGTGACACGATGCTGACTTCAGCTTTTGGCGCAGCACACGAAATGTAACTTTAATTTGATTGAGGCTCGCTCTCGCTGTCTCTCTTTCCCCCACTCTCTTCCCCTCTCTTTCTCTCCATCTCTCTCTCTCTCTCTGCATCTCTCTCTCGCTCTGTCTTGTGCTTGTTAGCGACAACTTGTTGAAAGAATTTTAATTTGCCAACTAGTCAAACACACGGCAGGCTGCAAAGGAGACAAAGCTAAACAGAGACAGAGAGACAGCAATACAGAGAGAGAATGAGAGAGAGCGAGAGAGAGAGGGAGAGAGTGTGAGAGTGCGAGGGAGAGAGGGAGTGTGTGTGGGAGCTGAAGAAATAATTTAAATCAGGCTAAATTAAAAACAAAACTAATTTGCACAGTTTTGCAGTTTTAGCAGTTTCACAGAACTTTGTCTGCCCCGTTTTGTTGACAGAAAAAATACTCATTTAGACACAGAGACAACGAGAGTCGAGCAGCACCAAAAACACCATCAACAACAACAACACTAACAACAACAACAAACTCAGAGCAACAGAACTTTTTAATTGTCAACTTTTAGCCGAGTCGAATTGACTCGAGTTGAGCTGAGCTGAGCATTCGAGTTGAGTAGAAAGTGTGGAGTGAGAGAACTCAGAGCACAGTTTGTTTCTTTGGTTCTTTGTATCTTCTGTGCCTCATTCACTAATTGAAATTTAGTCCGTAGCTCGTAGCTCGTAGTTCCCTTATGCGCTATTCCTTTTGAGAAGACCACAAACTTTCAGTCAGTCAGCGAGAACGTTGCAAGAACTTCTGCGATAACTAGTCGAGGTCTACTATACTCGTGCGCTGCACCTAACACTCATTCGTTTGTATGTATGTTTGTCTGTATGTGTGTCACGTATGCGACCTGCATTCCTTATCTGTTGGCATTTTTAATGGGAATTTAATTCGAATTGCCTGTCAAGCGGCAAATACAATAAAATAAAGTTGAAACTGAGTTTATTTATTTCTCTCTTAAAGGCAAATGGAATTTGCTTATGAGAGACTTTAAAATTTGCACATGAAAAATCATTAAAATTAAGCTTGATTGCTTCAAAATGATTTGTTGTATTTAAATCATTTGAATGATTACAACAATATCGATAGTTTTTAAAAGATGTTATGTTCCTTTTTATATCATTTAAAACATGTGAAGCTTACTGATTGTTTAACAATGATTTGTTTTAGTTAAATCATTCAAATCATATGAGGCTTTTTACTAACTTTAAAATTATTTGATGTTCTCAAATCATATGACTCACTTGAATCTTTTTGATTGTTTCAATATGATTTGTTTTGCTTAAACTATTTGAATCAGTTGAGTTCAATCTTTTAAATAGTTTTGGGAAGATCACAAAAAGCATTTTAAAAATTTTTTGTTGTACTTAAATAACTTGAAGTATTTGCAACTTATTGACAGTTTCAAAAGGATTTGTTACACTTTAACTTTAACTATCATTCTTATTGACAGTTTAAAAAAGAATTTGTTATACTTCAATCATTTAAAATAAATGATTTTTTCAAAATGATTTGTTGCATTTAAATAACTTGAAACATTGCACCTTATTGATAGTTTTCAAAATGATTTGTTATACTCGTACTTTAATCATTTAAAGCAATTTAAAGCTCTTCAGCATCCGCGCAACTGTTGCGCTCTGTCGATAGTTTATTTGATTGTTTTTTCGCATTCCCTTGCCTCGCTGCCACTTTCCCACAGTTATCGAGTCTCTCTCTCTCTCTCGAGTTCTGTTTATGCCACTTTTCATTTTTCCATTTTCATTTGCGTTCGCAGCGCAAAAGTTTTGCTCGACTAATGGACAAATGTGTGTGCCGCGTCGACTTCAACTACACACACACTCATGTACATATGTATATTTCAAACTACAAACTAGACTTAATGGGCTACCAAATGAAATTAGAAGAAATGCCAGACTCAGCTGAGCGAAACTTTGCCGTCACATAATATTTAATACTCTCTCTAGTTGCCCGAGGATCACAAATATTCAACACTTTCGTCAGCTAAATATTTGAAATACATTTTGGGAGAGAGAGATGGGGGGAGGGAGGTAGAAAGAGAGTGTTTTGCATAATTCACGTGTGCAGAAATGCTAATAACATGCGAGGTCATCCCTCACACTCATCTCCGTCTGCCTCCCTCCTCGTTACGTCCTTGCTGTCGCTCCATCGCATTTCTCTCACTCATCTCGTGCTCGTCCTTGCTCTGACAGTTTATATATTTTCAATCAGTGTCACAGCAACTGACAGCTCGATAAGTTTTATTGCCTTTCGGTTCGCATCAACCACCTTCCCCTCTCTGGCACTGTACGTCCCTTGGCATTCTTTAATTGCATGGAATTTCATTAGACGCCGCATTCGGACAACTTGAAATAATTTGTGCCAAAACAAATGAAAATTCCCAGTTGATTTTCCAGCATTTCAAAGGACAAAAAGCAACGAAATTTCTTCTCAAAGTCAATAAACAACAGCAACAAGGCAGATAAAAAGGGAAGAGGAAGAAGCAAGAGCGAAAAACAAAACGAGCTTAACTTTGTGCAGCCAACAAAATGTTTTCTTTAATTATTTCCCTTCGACAAATGTGCAAAAATATTTTCATAAATTACTGCGAAAAACTCTTCGGCAAAAGTTTTCCAGGTGAACTCTGCTCAGCTCTCTTGTAAATGACACTGCTCTCCCCATCTCTCTCGCTCTCCCTCTCTGTCTGGCTGTCTCTGTGTGCTTCAGTTTGAGGTTAGGTGCGTGCGTTGGGTGCCATAAAGATGTAGATTGAAATGTAAATAGAAACTGAGCTGAAAATATGTACGAGTATTTGTAAAACTTGTGGCTTCAGCTCGTTGGGAATTCAATGCGGTTACCGAAGCGATTCTATTCAGCTCAAAAGCTTGGCCTGCATAAGAATTTGAAGAGTTTGCTTGAATAACTACAAAACGCAGAGAGAACTGGGAGATGTTGTCCTTAAGGAATACTTTAAAACCCTTATATAACATTACCTAACAACATAATATAATTTATAGTTATCTAAAAATCTTTCCCGAACTATGCAAAAATACTTTCCTAAATTGATATTCCCAGGAAAACGTCATAACTTATGTTAACACCAAATCCCCAAAACCCATATGCCCCAAAGTGTAGTGCGTAGCTTTCTCCCCCTCTCTCTCTCTCTCTCATTTGTGGAGTTGTCATATTTTATGCTTCGAAAACAATCTCAGCCAAATTGCAGGCGGGCTGAAATGAAGAACAGAGACTGCACTTTTCGCCAGCACACAGCTCGGGGAGCTCGTCCGACCCCATGCGAAGGAGAGACAGATACAGATATGCTTGTAAGTCACTTGCACAACACAGACAGACAGACAGAGAGAGAGGGTGATGAGGGGGGGAGCAGGGTCGGTGAACGAACGGAAGATGAGACAACTACAGAAGCTCCCCTGGTGAGCCGAGCTGACTTCAGGCCGCAAATATTTTGTAGCCGCAGATACAATATCTAAAAGTAAACTCTTAATGAATCATTGCAGACTGGGGCGTGGCTTCCTTTTGAATAAAACTGAACGGAAATTTAATTGAAATTTGTTTTTCGAAGAGAGCTAGGCAGATGATAATTTGCATAAAATATCAATTACCTTGCATATAATCGCTTTGTATCTTAAAGATACATTGTAAATGGGCAGCAGCTCATATTTTCCATTTTTATGGGACTTTATTTTCTGCCTTGCCTTTGTTGCTGTTGTTGTTGTTGTCGTTGTCGTTGCTGTGGCTGCTACCCCACATTTTTATGTGCATATTTTATAATTTGCGTATGTTTTATCTCTTTCGCACTTGCAGCTGTTGCTGTTGCTGTTGGTGTTGCTGCAACAAAACGAAGAGAAACGTTTTGAGTTTGAGTTTTTAACGAGGCGTTGAAGCGAGTTGATTTTATGACTCATGGCGGCTTTTTGTTGTATCTTGCAGCTAACAGCGATGCAATTCAGCACAACAACAGCAGTTGCAACAGAAACAACAACAACAACAACAACAGCAACTGCAGCAACGAGAGGAACTACAACAAGTGCAGCCTAATTGGCGCGCGTGTCGAAGAGGTGAGTTATAGAGAAGCACTTGAGGAGATTGCCAAGATGCTCGAGAGTAAAATGTCTGTGCTCGATTTGACTGCGAGGCATGCCACAAGTGGCAGGCAGCAATGACGCCAGGTGTGAGTAGAACGTGTCACCAGCCAAAGGCAACGTCTGTTAATTGTCTTTTTCGCCTCAATTGTACCCTAACTAAAGGCTGCAGAGGCAGGGTAGGCACGAGCAAAACAAAAGATAAACCTTACAGGGTATTTGATACAAATTGAAACCTAATTTATTAAACTTTCTGCCACGATAAAGCCTCATTTCTTGGCTTACCTGCTTGAATTAAATTCCATTTAAAGTTTACTTAATTCCAGCTTAGTTTCACTTTCTGCCTCAGGTATTTTAAAGTCGTGCGGCCTCGCTCTCTTCTATTATATTGTTCTGCGCGTTATTGTTGTTGTTGTTGCTGGCTGTCTGCGGCTTATTTTGTAAATTACGACGTAGTCCTTGGAGGGGCAGTTAACTGCCCCGTAAGGCAGACAGAGCGGAGCCGTAAGCAGGCGGATTACAACTGTCAGCTGTGTGCGGTGCCTGTCTGCCGTTGCTTTATAATACAATGTGTGGCAGGCGGCTGTGGCTGGGGTTGTGGCAGTGGCAGGTGTGGGCGTGGCCGTGGCTGGCTTGACTTTGGCCTGGAAAAGGTCAATGCTACGTCGAGACGGCCCCCGACAATCGCAAGAGCCTCAAAATTTACATTTAATTAGATATAATTGCAGTAATTTATACGCCAATTTGTTTTCCTCTCTCTCCCCCTCTCTCTCTCACTTTGGCTGTCTCTTTCTTGGTGTGTTTGTGTTTCCTTTTGGGGTTAGGGAAAGACTTTAAAGTGATTCATTGAGGCACATTCTACGCAGTGATTTCAAACGGCAAACAATTACGAAATTCCTTTTGCAATTTCATTTAAATTAAATTATTTATTGTTTTTTGCAAATTTTAATTAACTATTTGGGTCATGTTTATTGATAAGAATAAATTCAATTGGTTTGTTAACACTTTATGATTGCTGGTAAGCTCTTTAAAGTTCAAGTTTGCTCATAAATAGTTTGTAAGCTTTACGTTTATAAACGAATTTCAATTTCATAGTTTGATGATTCTGTACGAATTCACATTGAATGCTAAAAACTTTCAAGTGACCCACAAGTTAAAGCTGACCTCGAACAAGACCCCACACGGACCCCTTCTGCAGGGTCCAACTGCAGGCCCATTATTCATTAAAGTTTGACTCTGACCTAAACACACACACACAGACATTGCTGTACATCATTAGAGTCGGGCTGCTGTGCCTGCTACCAAAACTGTCCAAAGTAATTTCCTCGCAAACTATTTTCGTTGCTGAACTTTTGGTCTTACCTGAAGGTAACTAAGCCAACAGCAACAACAACAACAGCAACAACAGCAACTGCAATATCAGCAACAGCAATAGCAGTAACAAGGCCAACAGTCGAGCGGCACGCGACAGTGGGATACCCTTTGACCTTTTTGAAACGTAAGGAGTCAATAATGGTACGATACTTCTAATTAATAGAAATATCGTAACATAAGCCTTTATATGCGTCTGTGTATGAATACGTCTATATGCGTGTATCATTTCATTGGTCAAGCACAAATGTATGTATGTGTGTGTGTGCGTTTGAATGCAAAAAATGCGTGTGCATAGAAAAGAAGAGAAGAACAACAGATGGCGCTACGCACTCGCATTCTCTTTCCTTTTCTTTCCTACATGAGCATTGCAATGACGTCACAGCTTGCTGGTCTGTATACAAAATCAGAGCGAACAGGGTTTTTGATTGATAACGTCTGTGTTTGTTGTCCGATCGGATTGGAATTTTGACATTATGTTGGTATTATAATTAGCTTTGTATAGTCTTACTGAGAATGTTGTATCTTTTATAGGTCGCTCGAAAATCAGCTTGAAAGATGAAATTATTGATTTGCGTGGGCGGTGGGCGTGGCACCCAACATTTGAAATAAACTTCATCTGTCCCGGATAAACAGAAACTTTCATGCCAAATTTGGTGTCTCTAGCTTTTATAATAGCTGAGATCAGTGTGTTCATCTGGACATCCAGACATCCGGACAGGCAGACAGACATGGCTTAATCGACTTGGCTAGTGATCCTGAGCAAGAATATATATACTTTGTGGGGTCTCCCACGCCTCCTTCTGCCTGTTACATACATTTGCACAAAGTTAGTATACCCTTTTTTGAACATTTTCAATGGTCGAAGGGTATAAAAACGACAACTGCAACTGAAACGGAACGACATCGAGGCACTCTGCAAACGACCGTGTTCCGTCCTGCGTGCCCCCTTTCAATATTTGGTTGCCTTTAATTGCAATTCGATTTGAGCTTTAAATAAAAACTGCAGTTTGTGGGGGGCGTGGCACAGCAGCGATGGCACTTTTCGTTTAGTTGGTGTATTCGTTATTTGAAACGTAGAAAAGTTTGTTGGTTATTTCTGAAATTGTCGTGACAAGTCGGACAGAACTGGCCCAAGGCAGTGGCAGATGGCAGTGGGGGAGGAGGAGAAGGTGTTAGGGGGTGTCTGAGACGGCAGGGGCGTGGCAGCACTATACATTTAATATTTGATTAGCTGGCATGTGGAGCCGCCATATGGCAACCGCTTGCCAATGGCAAATACCAAATGTCAGTTGTGCGTTTGAGTGTGTGAATGAGTGTCTGAAAGTGTGAGAGTGTGTTAGTGTGTGTGTGATAAGTGTGAGTGTGTGTCTGTCTGTGTGTGCGGCATTTATTAGCAGCCTGCATTGCTTGCGGCATCCGTTCGGGCTGCTGCACAGCAATTGTTGCCGGGATGATCGAATTTTGCGACCATTTTGTTTGTTTGACTAGCGCACTCGCTCGCTTGTCTCACCTGAAGCTGTCGATTGGCTATTTATGCATGCAAAGGTGCATTTGAGTTGGCAAATTGAGAGGCAGACAGAGTGAAATACCATCGGTGTTGCAATTGATAATTGAGACGGCGAGACTGGAGAGACAGCGCAGGAAACTAATAAATTATACATATAAATATATATTAGGTTAATAAATAAGTAAAATTATCTGAAATTAAATATTTTGCTATGCAGTAATGAAATTTACACTCATTAATTATGTCAGCAAAGAGAAGGAGTCATCTTTGAGGCTTGTTTAATTTGTTTTGTTGGAAATTTCTACTCTATCAGATCTAGAGGGATAGTTAGCAAGTTTGCATATATCATATTTCTATTACAAGTGAGCAAAATTAACTTATTTCATTATTGAATTTGAAGTATTTCTTGCAAATTGTAAGAGTATTAACGCATCGTTCAATTGATCTTTATCAGTCTACTTTACCTTCCATTTATAGTTTCGTCAAAAGCAATAGAAATGTGCTGCTAATTTTATTTCGATTCCATTTAGCAATTTCCAGCATTTTCAAAGCAAGATATTTTTAATAATTTCTTTAATATATACTCTATATATGATATGGTATAATATATTACATTTATGTGGCCCTTTTCCGCCATGTTCATGTTTGCTGAATCATTGATGCATTCAACTGTTTGACCATTGGCTGGCATCAAAAATGCAATTACTTGCAAGTCACCACTCTGCGCTGCACTCTCGACCCTGAGGGAGAGAGAGAGAGAGAGAGAGAGGAGCACAAGACGAGCGCAAGACGAGCGCTTTGTCTGGGCCAGTTCCTGCATCAATATCTGGGACGGCTTGTGTTCTAAGTACCTTCCACCTAATGGCAAACATATTTGAGTACTTCCGGGCCACGTTCGCTCCATTGAAAGCTGTTTTCGCAACTTGAGCGATTTATTTGCTGCAGGTCGCCGCCTCCCCCGACCCTGCAGAGGCCATAAAACAAACCCAAAAGTCAATACCAAAATATACACACACACAGTGATACTTGTACATTATGTACATGTATAAAACCCCGAGCAGAACTCGTAAAAAATCATTTCTTATTTATTTGAGCGTTGAACGCGAAATGAAAAATTGCACAAGCAATGAAATTACATTTTTTGTGGCCATCATTAGCGCCACAGATGCTGATAAGGAGGGAGACAGAGACAGAGAGGGAGAAGCAAGGGGAAGGGGACTGTGAAGCGGAGATTATGCCTGTCGATGCAGTGCAAATATTTGCACAGTTCTAATGAGCACTTGAGCTCGACTCGCTGTGATGCGAACTTAAAGTTGCCGCTTGAAAATATTTGCAATTTTGTTGCCAAAAAGCAGAAAGAAAGCAAAGGCGAAACGAGAAGGAGAAGAGAAAGAAATACGAGTATCTTTTACACATTTGCGGTTCGCCATTCGCTTCGCTTCCCTCCCTCCCCGGGTGTGGCTTCGATAAGAAACTCAAGCACTTTGCCGTCTCGTCCAATGTCTCCTCCTCGCCTCTTGTTGCCGCCCACACATAGACTGCCCGCGAGGCAGGCCCCAACCAGGCAGCTAACTTGGGCCATCGAGTGTTGTTCATGTGCGTTATGCCATGGAGAACTTCCCCTTTCCAAGCCTCCCACACTACGCACACACACACACAGACACATAGACACACTCACATGTGTTTTCACTTCGGGCCACGGCCATTGTCTGGCAGCTGCTGCCTTCGCTGTCCTCACTGCCTTCGCTTCGCTGCCCCCTCTATAATCTCAGTTATGAGCTTTCAGCTTGTTGTCCTTGCCAGCTACGCCGGCTGTGTTGTCTTATTGTAACTCCAGCGAGAAAGGCAAAGATATTCCGCGTAAGGATGCCAACTTTGCGGATACTGCACGTGTAGTGTCAGCTTTGCTGACTCATCATGCCCTGCAGTACTTCAGGTGATCCATTTCAGCTAAGCCAACCAACTTGTGCAAGTCTCATCTCACATAGTTCTTAAGATCTCAAGTAGTAACAAAATGAGATGAAGTTACTGCAATTATGGGATTGTTTCGAATGGAATTGCTTAGCTCAGTTTGAACATTATTATATTTGCAACATGTTACGTAGTGTTGTGTCGTTCGTGAACGAACGAACTAAATTGAACTATTCACCAAACTGAACGAACGAACTAGGTCTGTCTTTATAGTTCAATATAGTTCGTTAGTTCAATTTAGTTCGTTAGTTCAATTTAGTTCACTTAATTCAATATAGTTCACTTAGTTCGATATAGTTCACTTAGTTCAATATAGTTCACTTAGTTCAATATAGTTCACTTAGTTCAATATAGTTCACTTAGTTCACGTCGTTCATTTTGATCCCTTACCCCGATCGTTCGTTCGTTGTTTACTTAGTTCGATAGTGTTCGTATAAGTGTTTTTGACATAAATTGAATAAATAATATTAATTTTCAATGACAGCATTGTATGAAATAAATTCATAAAATAGTCACAGGGGGCTAAATCTGGAGAATATGCTGGATGGGGTAGCAGTTCGTAGCCCAATTTATGAAATTTTGCCATGCTGACACGAAATTCACTTTTTTCCATTTTCGTTAAAATTCACGAGATCGTCTGCTTTCAATGCCTATAAAACGCAAACCAAAAAACGCAGCTTTCTCAAAATTTTACAGTCAGCTGTTAATCGATAACTGCTGACAGGAGCAGTGTTGTATTTAGAGCAGGTGCGCGGCAAATACAAAAAGTCACGGACTTATCAAACGACCCTCGTAACATTTTTTTTACATTTTTTGAAGCACCTTTAAGAAAGTTTAAAAAATGAACGATTGAACTAAATGAACGACCTAGTTCATTGATTTTAAACGAACGAACGAACTTATTCCTCAAATTGAACTAAGATTAACCAACCCTAATGTTAGGGCATTTATTGTCTCTTCATACGAAGATATTCCCTTTCTCTTTTCGCAGCCTTGTCTTGACCAGGGTCACTGAAGCTGAAGCCACTAGCCCTGCGGGGCCACTGACATCCTGTCCGCGTAGTCCTTTGCCCTGTTCCCTCTTCCCTCTCGTCCATGTTGTTGCCTTTTTATTATGCGTGTTCGTTTTTTATCGCATTCCGCTGCCTCATCGTTGCCTGCATTATTTTCGCCTGATTAATTTCCAACTCCATCCAAATCGAAGGCGAAGCGGAGCGAGACGAAAGGATTTCGCAGCGAGAGTTTCTCACGCGCGCGGCTCGTCTTCGTCTTCTCCATCTCCTGCTCTTATGTTACTTCTCGTTCTTCGTCTTTGTCTGCTTTCCGGCTTCCCTTTTTCGAACAGGTCCCTAATTGCATATTTCGGCCCTAAACGTTGCGGTTATTATGCGGAGAGCCGAACTTATTAATTGTGTAATTTAGTTTGGCGTTTGGGCCGGGTCAATTTCAAAGGGCCATAATAGCAGGCCAATTGAGGTTCATGCACCGATGCGTTTATGCCTCTTAAGATGCGCACCCTTCTGCCCCCTTGCATGGCCTTTGCCTTTTGGCAGGCATCAAACATATTTCCAAACCGGTCATGGGAATCCGTTCCGGGACATTCCAGCGGATTACACGGCCTCTGGGGCGTGACTTTATATAGATTAATGCTCATGATAGTTATGGCTTTATGTGGCAGTTAACGTGCAGTGATTGCCTGCGAATGCGAAGTGAAGTGAAATTGGATAAGCCATTAACTCGCTGTTAAAAGACTTAATTACGTGCTGTGTGACTATTCCATTTTGTGTTTTAATCATTCTGCAGGCTAGGCTGAGCTCGATGAACAACACTTCTTTCGGGTTCCTATTTCGCATAAAGTTCGCTCATTAAAACGTTTGCCCCTGACACTTGGCCATAACTTTTGAAGGCTTCTCGCAAACCTTCAAGCCTACCCTAGAACGACTTTCGACTGCCTTTTGTTGCCCGCTATGGCAACCGGAACTTATTGAATTTCTCGGCTAATTTACTTCGTTTTTATACTTATTTTCATGGGTGTGTGTGTGTGCGAGTTCATGTATTGAGCCTTACATTCATAAGCGGGCATTTTGTGCGCTTAACCACATTGCGTATACGTAACGTAATTTATAACTGCCAGCACACATGTATGTACACACACACACACATTGACTCTCCCACGCTGAGGAAACTTTAGGAACACCCCGACACCAAGTGAAATGAATGGGCTTCTCTTAAGGCTTCGGCTTCGCCTCTTTCTTCGTCTTCCCCTTCTGCTGCTGCTCCCCAAGGATTTCGGCATAACTCAGCCTGGGGGTAGCTTATTAGTCTTATGTTTCTGTTATTGTAGTTGTTGTTGTTATTGTTCCTTTGGTTGCTTTTGTTGTCGCTGCTGACGTGGCGGTTCGCGGCTCAAATTCGTAGCAAAGTTTTCGTGGTATGTGTTCAGCTTGTGCATTTGACGAGATGACAAGAACATGAAACACGAGCACTGAATCCATTGCAATCTATTTTGACTTTTTAATAAAGCAACTTTCCACACACACACAGAGAGAGAGAGAGAGAGCGAGAGATTCATAACAGAACTTTTCAAATTTTAATTCTCGTTTAGCCACTCGTTCTGCATCTAATACTGCTTCTGCATCTGCTTCTGATTCTGATTCGGATTCTGTTTCTGTTGCTGTTGCTGGTTGCTTGTTGCAACAGCCTGGAGTGAACACACTTATTAAGTGCCTGCGAACATGGTCACCGGAATGATTCTGCAAACAATTCCCATTCCATTCCCATGCCAGGCATAAGCCACACACCTCATCCTGCCCCCCGCTTCCCTTCCCCTGCTGCGTGCCCAAAGCAGGCTCAAAGTAAAAACTTGTTCTACAGCATTTTTTTTGTGCTGCTGTTGCTGTTGCTTAGTGTGCTCGCTCCAGCCACTTGATATGGCAAACGTGTCGAAAAGGAGACTTACCAAACAGAACACAGAACAGAACCGGGAACGGCTGGGCAGCAACGAATTTGCAATGCTCTTTGAGAGATATTTGAGCATTTTACGAAACGTAAAAAGTATTTAATTAAATTTCAAAAAATATTTCGATCTTCCTGCTATGCATGCATATATGTTAGAATATATATAGTACAAAATTCGAGTTCTTTCATTGCTTAATAATATTTCTGTTCCCACCTCTTCAGTATGCAGAAGACTCGCTCGAGGGTTTGGTTTGCTTTTGCCTTATCGTCTTACTTCTTTGGTTTCCCCTTTCGTCATTTCTTGAAAATCTTTTCATTTTCGGATTCGGTTTATGTTTCTGTTTCGTTTTCATGTTATTGTTGTTATTTCACATCTGCCACGCCTTCGTACTCTTGTATAATAAATGCATATTGGCGTGCCGCATGCCCAGTCACTGAACAAATACAACACGGAAAGAACAGCAACACCAACAACAACACTAACAACAACAACAACAGCTTCAACTGCTCTGGCTTCATGTAGTTCTGGTTCATGCGTTTTTCATTTTGGCGTCGACGATTTTCGGAGAAATATTAAAAAAAAAGTAAATGCATAAAACGAAAATCGAAAAAAAAAATGTAAGCAAAAAAATACATGATGAAATGGTGAAAAAGAACACCGACTAACCGACGTGCTGCCTGACCGAACTGTTGAAGTGCCCTCCAAAATTTGTGTATGGTAAATGCATTTCGGTTTTAACTGATTGGAATCGAATGGAAGTATTATTATGCTTTTTTCACAATATGAGGTATTTTCATACATTTTCAATTCGACATGAAACCTGGTAAACGTTGCTTGAGTAACTAACGGCATTTTTTATTGCGATTTTTATTTTTGTTTTTCCTTTTTCAAGCAGAGCTTAACATGGAAGGAAAGTAATTGCAGTGGACATTTATTAAAAATATTCATTTCATTTTTTTATCGCGAACTATTAAAAGACATGTCAATTAGTTGGGTTGTAGCTCAGACTGCCAGCCTGGCAACCCTGTCACTATTAATATTTAAAAATATGCAGGTTTTTCATATACTCATAAATAGTTCTTTTATTTATTTTTGAAAGTGGAGTTCTTTACTGAAAACATTCAGGTGAATGTTCGACGCAGCTTGGCAATACTGTCATATTTCATTATGTTCAATGACGTATTATGCATTTTTATATTGTTATATTAAAAAGTATTGCAGTTATATTAAATATTGCAACCCAACCTACTTAATTAAGAATACATATTTATGTTAATATTATTAGTATTATTTATTTATGTTACTAAGCAGAAAATTGTTTGGCAACGTTTCAGAGTCTCCCAGCTAGTTAGTTATTCTGCGCTTTTGATTACTTTTCAAATGTCTACGGCGCTTGACAACCCTGTCGCTTCTCTAAATGGCCTTCAGTTTCGCATACGCCCCGGCAACGTTTGCAGTATCGTAATTTAAATTTACATTTTGCAAACATAAACATAATTTTTAATTGCACACCGTGGACTCGTTCGCCTGCAAGGATAATCGTGCGCAAGCTAGACAGACGTGCAGTGTGTCCTTGTGTGTGAGGCGTCTGGCAGTTATTACGCATACGCCACGTGTTCACACGCAATTTTGTTTGTACATTCGAAATTATTGCCAACATCGTTTGCAGGATAATTAGACGCAAACAAATAAACAGAGTGCACTACACCCCCTCACACACACCGACACACACACAGTGACACTCGCACACTCACTGTCATGACACTGACATTTGAATTAAACTGTTAACCGTTTGCGGTTCTGGCCGACAGTCGGCGACACATTAGAGAACAAACAGCAAAAGCTTTAGACACGAACGTTTCATTATAAATTTTACATGAGCAACCACAGCCAGCACACACAGGCGCACACACCCAACGGCACATCTCACACACACACGCCTCGAGTGTGTGGAAACTTTTGACCGAGATTGCGCAAAGATTTGTGCCCCGAAAAATTTAATTACTCTTCCTTTTTTGTATCACTCGTCTGTGCGATAAAAAATTAAAACTTTGCCAATTAATTTAATTTACATCCAGTTTAATTTGCACTTGAAGGACCCTCCTGAGGCTCCTGTTTGCCCTGTCACCAGTTGGGCCAACGCGTATCTTAAATATTCAGCATGCGTTGCGCCTCCATCCTCTTAAGGGTTTTCGGGTCGTTACTTGGAGAAAAGGTGCGATGTGCGATATGTGGGCAAATTAAGTTTATGGCTTTTTAAAATGGCTCAGTTAAGAGAGAGAGAGAGTGAAACGTGGAAATGCTTTTCTTTATCCTTATCCAGCAAAGGGACACTTAATCATTTTCCCATGAATAATTACCGAGATGAGCAAGCAAAGTATTTTAATTAAATTTTCTTATTAACTTTTGAGTCGCATTTGAGTTACTTATATCATGTATATGTACATCAGTTATATATTAATTCCAAAAATCTTTCTTTATCACTGCTACGCACATCAATCTTCCAGTATAAATTCGCATATCTTTAAACTGTCACCAATATTAACTGCAAGTCTCTGCTTAACTTTGTTCCACCTTGACTAAGAAAATCTCTTAACCTCATTTCCTGTCAGCAGCTGCCTTTGTCATCGCCTTCTGAACGTGACCTAAGCGCCCATTCATAGTGCGAAAGTAAATTACAAACTTTATCAGGCTGCCAACAATTCTTTCTTTATTCTCCTTACACATTTCCGTGCTCATTATGTCAAATTTCATGAGTAAGATTACGTCTATGGGGAGGGTCGACAACATAAGTATATATAGTCTATATGGTTATGCTACATGCATACCGTACATAATACGTGTGCCTCATGATAATATTACGCACGGACATTAATCATTTCTTTAGCTCAGCGCTCAACTTTATAATTTCGGCAAGGCTTTACCATATAACACACCCCTTAGACCCCCTGCTGCTGCTGGCCACTGCATGCAGCTACGATTTTTCATACGAAATGATGTCATTAAACAAAGAACTGTAACGAACTCAGGACAATAATGAGCCTGAGCTGCCGGAAAGCGACGCATCGGTGCAGGACGACGACGACGACGACCAAAAAGAAGGATGAGCCCCTCGAGCAGCTGAACAGCTGAGCCAGCTGAAGGTAGCGCAAAAATGGTGCGACAAAATCCCAAAACAATTTATATGAACCAAGCGAAGCGAAGCACGCTAACAAAAGCAACAGCAGCAACAATGCTAACAGAATTAACAAGACCAACAACAACAGCAGCAACAACAAAATAAACAAACAAATTTCTGTGCAGAGGAAAGTGACATAAAGTTGGTAATACGTAGAGGCCGCATAATGAAGCGAGCGTCGCGTACCGCTAGTGAAGTTGTTTCAAAATAGGTTGTGCCGACACGCCCCTTTTGCCCAACAGGCTTAAGCCCTTGAGCGAGGGTTGTTCAAGGAGTTGAAGTTGCTTTAAGAATGATCAAAACGAAAAACTTTCTTGAAATAATTGAAGTTTTTATTTTATAATTAAATGGAATTTTTTAAAGAAAAAGCTCAATTAAATCTGTAACTGATTTAACCTTGAATAAAACTATATAGTTTTTTGTAAATTTGCAAACTAATTTTCCAACAAATTTCTCTGCATTTCAATGCAAACTCAACTAGTGCTGATTACGCCATTAGACCGTTTTGAATGATGATTTTTACGCACTTCATTCATTGCTGTTTATCGCAATTTATGCAACAACTCTCGTCGATGGCCAAGCGGAGGCCAAAAAGTTGGCCAAAACGGATGCGTCAAGTTGAACGGCTATAAAAGCGTTGAATGATGTTGTGACCCGACGGCAGGCGGGCTCGAGTTGAGCCCGTGGACCCACAGGGGCAGGGCTGGGCATGGCTCGTCACGGTGTGCTTGAGGCTTGGCGCACGACGTATTATGTATGCAAGTCGGCTACGCAATAACAAATACAGACACACACACACGAACACACGCACACACTCGAACACACGCACACAGGCTTAAACGAGAGAGAGAGGGGTATGCGACAACAACATACCCCGTTTCCGTTGTGAGGGGCCTCGACTTGAATCACGAGGCGCAAACATTTAGTCAACCAGTGCTCCACCCCCTGCTTCCCTCTGGGAGGGGGTGGAAGTCAGGGGGGGGGTGTGGAGGGGTGTAGCACAGAATGAGCCGGCGATGACGTTGAATGACGACGAATTTTGAATACGAATTTCATTATACGCAGCACTCAATTATTCAGTAATCTAGTTGCGACAGCGCTGGCAAAGGGGGGAGCAGGGGGGCAGTCTGCAAAGCGGATGAGTAGCGGAAGAGCGGGGCAGCATTGTCGATTGCCACCTGCTTCCCATTCTCCCCCTACTTGCTCCCCCCTCGCCACATCCCTTTTGAAATGCTAACAAAATGTTGCAGTTTCAGCTCCGCGCAGCTAATTAACGTGTTATTTGTTGTTCGCAGCTGTTGTTGTTGCCGCTTCAATGAAAATCTGTGTGGCAAAGTGCTTATATAACGCGAACATGGCGCATAAAACACAAATTGCCGCATTGGTTGGCAACGCAAGCATCACGACCCGCACAAATTGCCAATTCTTTTGAATTTTGATGACATTTTTGTGGTTGTCGCTGTCGCTTTTTGCTTGTTGTTATTCTCGTTGTTGTTGTTGTTATTATTGTTGTTGTTGGTTTGACTCTGGTTTAGGGCCAAGCTGCAGAGCCGTTAGTCGCCGTTGGTAATTATAATTATGCATGTGTAAACCAATTAATTATGCATGCCCCATGCGAACTTCCAGCTCATTTTGCTGCCAACAACAACAACAGTCCTTGTCGCTCCACTGAAGGGATGCAGAAGTTGGAGGGAATCGCGATTGGTTGCAGGATTTGACAGCATAGGGGAACTATTGTGACACATAGTGGATGATATAGCAACAGAATTTATGCAGCATTCGCAGCGCATGTCAATGCGGCGTATGCGCAATAAGAGAAAGATTTAAAATAAATGCAAACGGAGAGGAGCGAAGAGTTTCCTGAAGAGAAAACATAATTATAGGGAAACCTTAAGCAATGTAGAACGAATTTTCACTTTATTTGAATTACAGTTCAGCCAAACTCCACAAACATCCTCAACAATTGCACGCCATTTAATATGATAATTTTATAAAGCTTCTCGTTATTATTTATATCGAGTCGAATTTCTTGACAACGAGCAACTCGACACGGCCCTTTGACTCGCAGCCAGCAATTATTATGCAAAACCCAATTTGGGGCGGACGCCCCTTAAACACTGTTTGTTTGAGCTCTAACTTATGCATACCTAGTTAAATACGATTTGTTTATGGGGCCAGCGCAAGAAGAGTGCAATTTATGAATCTTAATTTACCGCCCTCCCTCGCAACTACAAATTCACTGGGGTAGCTACAGTTCCTTCCTTTTGGCATTCACCAAGCCACGTCGTGGCACAACTCCATTCCCTTTCGCACGCTGCCTTCCCCACAGCATTCGTGGCATGGCGTGCTGCAGTTGGAATATGCAAATGTAAATTATTGCAAATAATATGAGAAAACAGACTGCAGTTCACTGCTGTAACAAAGAGATAAACAGTGCGGAAGGCGGTTGGGAGAAGGGTGAAAATATGCATATAAATAATATGCAGCATTAAGAGCTGATGCACGCACAGATTGCCGTGCAGGTGTAAACCATATTTAAGTGACTCTATAAACATTTACTTGCAGCCAATTGTGGCAATATTTGCAATTGAATTGGAACTCGATGGATGCCCCGACGGCAACAGCTGCTGCTGCCTTCGAAATGAACTTTGCATATTTCAACAGTTTTACTTTGGACCATCGTCAGCCAACTAATTTCCAAAGTCAGCAGCTAAGTAAAAAAATAAGTTCGTTAACTTTTGTTTAACTAAACTTTGCTGTTAAAGTCGGCAAAGAAAAAATGTTGGCAGCAAAACTTTTTCGCTGTTTTGCCTTTCAACATTCATCTGACTTTGTCGAGTGTCATGCGATGTTTTTTTTTTTTTTTTTTTTTATTACAAATACGGCAGGAAAATAAAATCTTCGAAAGATACCATCCACCGTCCGTAGATGGCATGCACGATTCATAACTCTCCAAGTAGAGTTACGCCTACGTACTAAACAAAAACCTCCGTATGCTCTCCAGTCCTTGCTTCGCTCACCGGGACTTCCAGCCAAGGTATTACTTCGGTGAGCAGGATGTGGTGCCAGATCGCAATCCCTCACTTGGTGCGTTTCTGCGTAACGCTCCTTCGCTAACTCTTTAGTCGCCTTTTACGACAAGCCGAGCCCGCTGAGGTGGTATTCTTGGCCCGCCACCACACGGGAGTGCTCTTTATCCAGCGGGTCTGCTGGCCGTCTCGTCAATGCGAACACGTTTCATCATGCCCACGATGATGCCATGGGCCCTATCCCACACTGTTTTGTCCGCCAGCATAATGCGCATTAGGCTTCTCGGGCTAAGCGGAGTTCCAACAAGAGTCTCCAGTATCTCCCTCTCAGTACGGAACCTAGCACAGTGCAGTAGGATATGCTCCGCTGATTCCACTGAGTCGCTGCAGAATAGGCACAGGGCTGAGTCCACATGGCGAAACCTGAAGAGGTAACTCCGGAAGCAACCATGATCGGTGAGAAACTGTGACAAGTGATAGTCCACCGCTTTGTGTTCGCACCCTGCCCACTCGGATAAGTCTGGGATCAGCTGGTAGGTCCATCTCCCTTGCTGTGAGTCTTGCCACCTAGTCTGCCACACTCCATAAAGCCAATCCCTGATCTCCTCCCTGGAAACACCTTCTCGGGTCAGGTATTGGGCCTCTATCTCAAGATCGATCGGGGGGATGCCCGCAAGAACATGGGCTGCGTCTTCCGATATTGTTCTGAATCCTCTGATCAGTCTCAGAGCCAGGGTCCGCGATACTGCCCGCGCGTTGTCCAAATAACTCACTTTATGCGTGACACTCCTCCAGATGGGGGCAGCGTATAGAAGCGATGATTTCGCGACTGCCACCAGCAGCCTCCTGGCCGGCATCCTGGGTCCACCTATATTTGGCATGAGTCTTGCCAATGCTGCTGCTGTCATCGCTGCCTTCCTGCTGGCGTATCTCGCGTGCTCCTTGAATGACAGTCGATGGTCAATAAGAACTCCCAGGTACTTCAGCGATCCAACTGACTCAATTTGAGCGTCTTTGACCGTGACCCGTAAACTCTCGACGGCCTTTCTGCTGCTCAACAACACTGCCTCGGACTTGTGCGCAGCGATGCTTAGACCGGCCTTCTCCAGCCAGTTTATAGCTGTGCTAATCGCCGCATTGCTCCTGTCCTGTAGCTCCGGTAATGTTTTGGCAACCGCTGCAACTGCTACGTCGTCAGCAAAGCAGAGTAGCTCCACTCCACTGGGCTTACTAATGGACAATATCCCGTCGTACATTATGTTCCACAGGATCGGTCCAAGTACCGACCCTTGTGGGACACCTGCGGAGACGTGGTATTTTCTTGGCCCGGCATCAGTATCGTACCAGAGTATACGGTCTCTGAAGTAGCTTCCAATGATGACCATGAGGTAGCGAGGAATACCCATGTTGCGCATGGCCCCGAGGATGTTTGGCCATCTCGCCGTATTAAACGCATTTTTCACGTCTAGCGTGATGATGGCGCAATACTCCTTGCTGCCACCTAGCCACCTGTCGCCATCGAGAGCGGTCTTGGCCAGACCACTTATGGCAGTGAGAGCGTCGAGAGTGCTTTTTCCTTTCCGGAAGCCATACTGGTGTCTATGTAGGCCGACGGGGCTTTCGGTGATCACCTCAATTCGCGTGTACAGAACGCGTTCGAAAAGCTTTCCCACAATGTCCAGCAGACATAGTGGGCGGTAACTGCCTGCAGCATTATTTGGTCCCTTTCCCTTTTGCAACAGTACCAGCCTCATGTTCTTCCAGCGTGATGGGAAGACACCATCTATCAGACACTGTTGGAAGGTGTCCTTGAAGATTGCTGGCTTAGCATTGGCGGCAGCCATAACTACGACACCTGGGATGCCGTCAAGACCTGGGGCTTTGTTTGGCTTAATTCTTTTTGCCGCTTCAATGATCTCGCATTCAGTGACTCCCGGGAAATCGGGGGCAGGGATTTCTCGTGCGGGTTGCCATAGAGTATCCTGGTTTGGGAAAAGCTCCTCCACGATGCTTGATAGTAGAACCGGGTCCTGTGGAGTACCTCCTACAGCGGCTTTCAATTTATTACTAACCATTTTGTAGGCGATACCCCACGGATCTTCGTCTACACTCGCCAGCAACTCTTTGAAGGCATTTGCTTTAGCAGCAGCAATGCCATTTCTGAGTTCCGCGCGCTTCGACCTGTACGCCTCATGTAATTCTGCGTGCTGAGGGTGTCCTCTGGCTCGTTGCGCTAGTCTCCTTGCCCGGAGGCATTCCGAGCGTAGCTGGTTGAGGGAGCCGTTCCACCAGTAGACCGGGGGTTTGCGTTTACTCGTTTTTTTCTTTCGCGGCATCGCTGCATCGCATGCAGCTTCCAGCATTTTCATGAGCGCCGCCACCATGATTTCCGCATGTCCATTTGGTAGCTCCATTTGCTCAATATTGAAAGCCAGCATGTCCCTGTCCAGCTTTTTGATGTCCCAAGCTTGCCCTAGAGTACTTCTTGCCTGACGTTGTGTGATGCACGACGTGCGGGCGCTGAATGTGATCAGGGCATGATCGCTCAAAGTGACATCCTCCTGCACCATCCATTTAGCAGTGGGGGCTAAACTACTGCTAACAAAGGTGACATCGATGAAAGATGTCCCTCTGTCGTTGTTAAACGTTGGCTTGCCACCGTCATTTAACAGCACCAGATCCAGCTGGTTCATGGCATCGATTAGGGCCCGTCCTCTGGGATTGGATATCCGGCTTCCCCATTCGATAGCCCAGGCGTTGAAGTCACCTGCAATGACTACAGGATTGCGCCCTCTAGCGTGGTGGACTAAGTTATTTAATAGTTCCTCGTAGAGGTCCGGACTGTCGCTAGGCGGGGCGTAGCAGCTGTACAGATGAACGCCCTTAACTTTAGCGTACGCAATGCCACGCATAGGCACGCTTCCCTGGTCCTCTATGTAGTAGTTTCTGCAACATATGATTGCCGCCTTACTTGTGGAGTCGAAGAGCACACCTGAGTTTCCCACACCAGGGGCGTACGGTTCACTCAGGAGCATAACATCAGCATTGCGCTCTCTAGCTGTCTGGAACAGGAGGCTCTGTGCAGCTGCGCAGTGATTGACATTTAGCTGGAAGATGTTAATCATCAGCACGGCGACTCAAGACTCCTTTTTAATGCTCGCTTTAAACGTAGGGCATGTATAGCTGCCTGTCGGATGATTCCTGTCTACATCGCTGATGCAGATCAGGCATTTCGGCGGATTACCACAGCCCTTCGCTTTGTGCCCTCGTTCGCCGCAGCGCAGGCAGCAGTCCGAGCGATCAGGCTCCTTGCAGTTAATGGCCCTGTGGCCGTAACCCAGGCACTTGTAGCATCTTGTGGGGCGTGTGTCCTGGATGATGCGACAGCGAGACCAGCCAACAGTTACCGTACCCTTTTTCAAGACGCTAATTGCGTCATTAACGCTAAGCGTAACCGTCGCCACTTGGGTTCCATCTCGCATTTTGCGCATCCCACGCACATCTTCCGGTTTCAGCTGAATCCCATCGAATTGCGAGGCCATGCTGTCATAGAGCTCCATTGCTGTCGTCGCCTCATCCATGCCGCTGCAGGTTAGCGCCATTCTTTGCGCGCCCGTGCGTACCGCGGCCATTTCCCGAAGCGATTCTTCAACCGCACCTTTGTATTTGGGCACGCTTGCAGAGGCTTTTCCCTCCATTTCGAGCAACAACTCGCCTTGTTGAGTTCTCCTGATTTTTTTGACGTGACTGGCAAGTTCAGACAGGCTCGGGTCAGCTTTGAGCTTACGGAGCATGTCCGTGTACGATGCTTCTCCCGTCTTTTTAATTATGATGGCCTCCGGCTTTTTGCGTAGTCGCTTTGGTGCCACCTTAGTCCACTCCACCTTTTTGCTTCCCTCCTTGGCTACGGACGCGAAGGTGGGCGGGACTGGTTCCTTGACCTTGGGCGTCTGCAGTGTCAGGCCTTTGCTAGCGGGAGGTTTCGTCGGGGCTGTCTTCGCTGGGGCGCTCCTTTTGCTGGCTGCCGGAGTGCACGCTGGTGGTAGTTGCGCTTCTGTCTGGGTTGCCGTGCTCTTTGGTGGGGCCACCTTAGCTACGGCCTCCTGCAACTGGGTTGCTCTAGCATTTAGAGCTGCCAACTCCGAGATCACACCCTTAGTTTCCCGGGTAACGTGGCGCTGCGTCTCAAAAGCTGAAAGCAGTACCGTTATTTTACGGCTCATAATGTCCAAAATGCCGCGCAAGTCCTCGTCTTTGTACGCCGACAGGTCTAGTGGCCTAGTCGGCGAAACAGGCGGGGTCTTTGCTGAGGCTTTTTGGGCCGGCACGCTGATGAGATCAGAGATCTTCTTCTTGGTCACTGAAGGGGCCAAGTTCACTCCTGCTGTAGCTCCAGTGATGCTGGGTATTGGCGTCATCGTCTGGGGGACGGCTTGCTCTACACTCACAGCCACTGGGTCTAGGATTCCAATACCTCGCTCCGTATTTCCCACTGCTCTAATTGGGGACCTGGACAATCTGGCGCTTCGTTTAAATGGGTCCACGCCGTCGTCGGGGGCAATGCCCCCCGCTGGGCCATCCATTAGTTGACAGTTGTCAACCGGTTAGCCTGTGCGAACGTGGAGCACCGAATTCGACAAGGGTCCCACGTAGGCCACGGATTTCTCCTAGGCGTTGCCTGTTGGAGGTTATACCGCCTCTTCACGGACACCAGAGCCTCTACTTAGGCACCGGGATGGTGAGAGGATGATGCTTGGTCTGTCCGCGACCTTTGTGCCGTTTCCCTTGCCAAATATCGGTCAACTCCACAAGAATTTATATAGAAATATAAATTTTGTTGATATTTCGTAAATTCCGCTACTGTCCACAAATTCAAATTGTATGTTTGAATTTCGCGCCCAACTGATCGAGCAGCCCTGGCAGCTCTGTTGATCTGGCAACGCCGCTTAGGTCCGATCGCTTACTACCGATGCGATGTTTCTTGTAGGATTGTGTGTGTGTGTGTGTGTGCATGACAGATGACAACGGTAATTGGTGCTAACAATTGTCAAATCGCCTGTCGCATTGCAAAAAGTCAAGCTGGCATAATGTGCTCACATTGCGAATACGTCGTGTGGTCGCCGAATGCACATATGTATGTCAAAATGGCTCATAAATAAGCCCATAAACTGTCATTAAGTACTCAACTTAACGGGCCTATGTTAAGCTCTTGCGAGATACCCTAGGCGCGGACAAAAAAGGGGTATACAAGCACTAAATACACAACATTATTGAACCTTATTAAACTAAGAAATCTCTTAAGCTAGTTTACCTTTTAACATTGTTTTCTGTCAGTTTAATGTTTATAATATGTGTTGCTATTCATTTATTTAAAATTAAATTTTAGTTTGCCCTCAAGTATCTGTAGCAACGATTTATTGCGAATAATTGATATTTGTGCACTTGAAAAATGAACTAAAAATGCAATTGGACACTTGAAATGTGTGTATTTAATTGAACACTTGGCTTTCAATTGTTGCAGACGCACATTTTGTTTAGTTGCCTCTTGATTACGATGGCTTTGTTGCCATTTGGCACGAGTTAGCATTAACATTTAATGTCGTTGACAATGCAAAAACCTTTTAATGAAATTATATGTACATATGTCAACTCAGTCAAAAACAATGCAAAATGAAGACAAATACTTATACAAATACAAACACAGCAGAAACAACATTCGGTGTGAGTGTGTGGCAGAGTTTTAAATTACAATTTCCGTTGCTGACAAAAAGCCACAAAAACTGAACTGCGAAAACATTTGCAGTTTGTTTTCTTTTTTCGCCTCTCGTTTTTTGATGATTTCCATTTTGGGGTTTCGCTTTGTACTTATTTTGCATGGATTTTTAACTTTAAATTCGTGATTGTATTTGCGACGGGGAAGGAGCAGACCAACAAAAATATCAAAATAAAAAAAAATAAACGAGTAAACCTGCTGCGGTCAGCTAAATGGCTTCCGAACAAGAATAAAACATCACGCAAATTAAATTATATGGCATCGAAAACAAACACAAAGCACAAAATCGCATGAAATCGAAAAAAGAACGGCAATTGCAATTGAAATTGATGCGTGAATTTAAATGCAAGTAAATAAACTCTGGATTGGACAATTGAAGTGGAAAATAAATTGAACTAAATTCGATGAAAAAACGAACTTAAATTGAGCGCAAATTAGGAAAACGCGCATGCAGCTAATTATGGCTGGGAATGAATAAATTACAGCTACAGATAACCATTAATTAGCCCCGATTGGGCATATTTTGACCGAAACTGTGTAAATTATATTCTGCCATATCGGACATAATCTGTGAATTGATATTCGTACACAATGAAGGCCTTTAAATTAGCTTAAAGCTGCAGGGAAACAATGCCAAAATCGAACAATGATTAAAAGTGGGAACTCCAAACAAATTACATATGTATGTATAACACTTTAAGCCTTATCTGCGTGCATGTTTAATCTGTTATATACGCATGCAAAATTGAACATAAGCGAGATCTGAATGGATTTTACTTAAGTAATTGCTGTTATACTGAGCAGCTGCTTTAATTCTTTTAAAATTTAAACATTAATTAATCAACTATTTGTTTAACATTCGTGTATGTATAACAGTTGTGTATAACAGTCTCGTGTGAAAGCCATTTATAATAATCGTGAACACCAAACAACTTATAAACATAAATATGGTATATTGTTTACTTATCGGCTTTGTCTGTTCACTGACATTTGATCTGTTTGCATTAACCAAAAATGCTCATTTGCATTTCTCAATTTATTCATATTCAATCATACAACCAACACAATAACACTCCCCTTCCCCCACACACTGTCACAAATATAAAGGGAAACCAATTTTCGTGTCCACACCATACGAAAATTCTTCAAAGATTATCCCCCAAATCAAATTGCTGCCAAACAACAAATCAGAGAAAAACTTTCGGGGCTACCAACTGAGCACAAGCACCGCCCCGCCCAGCCACGCCATGCCCCCTTGGCAGTCTACAATGAATAGGTCAGCCTACTTAGCTGCGGCTGGCTTGACTCACCTCAATCAAATTTGGAATCGGCACCATCAGCATCGGCATCAGCATAATGACCCCAAAATGCGTTGCTATTAATAGGATCCTACACAGCAGAGTAGTAAATTGTGTGACACAACCACACACCTTCCTCTGTCCCCCCTCTCTTCCCTCTCACTTATCGTATTGCCTTGCCTACCCATTTCCCTCTTGATGTGCCCTAGTCAAAGTAGAACCCGTTGTTGTTGCTGTTGTTGTTGCCTCTGCTGCAGAGCTTGTTTCGCAGCAATTTTCTGCTATCTGTATTGGATTTTTTCTAGCCCAAGTAGTCGAGCAGACGAGCATCTTTCTTGGCCCTCTCTCTCTCTTTCCTCACCTCCCTTGCCTTCTGCTTTGTCTATCTGCCGTGTGCGTTGCTTTAGCGGCGTATGTCACCAAATGTCATTGACACGATTTGCTTTATGCTGCATTTCTTCCACCAACATCAACACAAGGCAAAAGGCAGCGACAACAGCAACAACAACAAGAGTGGCAGCAGCGTCGTGTATAAGCATTATATATCTAGCTATATCTATGCCGACGCTTAACACGCCGTTTACTTTGTGCTGGGCCACCTCAGCGTTTTCATTTCTCACTGTTTGACTTTCCGTGTGTTCGTTTTTCCAACATTTCCACGTTTTCCCTCGATTCAGAGATAGCAGAGCAGAGAGACGTTGAAAGGGGGGAGGGGGGAAAGGGGGCTACTTGCAAAGAGATTGTTATCAGTGTTGGTTAAACGGTCGACATACGCAGGGCACACACACACTCACTCACACACAGAGATATGTAGAGAGAGAGGGAGGGGGAGCAAATTTGTTGAAAAGTTGCAGGGAAAATAATTGAAATAAAATTTGGATTCGGGGCTAATTAACGGCACTTGACAGCGAATTGCCGCAGGTAAAATGCTAATGCAGTGATGGTAACATTAATCAATAAATCAGTCAATCAATCAGTCAGTCAATGAGTCAGATTCGTTGCAGCATTAAGTGATATGCTCACTCCAAGCAAATGAAAACTAAATATTTGATTTGAATTTCACAGTTCTCTATTGTCTGTCTGTCTCTCTCTCTCTCTCTATCTCCATCTCTGTCGATTCACTGTCAGCTCTAATGATTCTGTTGATCCGCCTGCGGCCTGTGGGCAGCTCGTATGCTCCATTTGCCGCCTGACTTGATTCTAATGCTGCCCCAGGGCGGCACAACATCTGTGTCGATTTCTATGCAACATTGAATGACAAATTGTTATATTGTTGTACTTGATTTTGCATTGTCACAGTTGATCGAACTGAATAGACAAAGAGACAAAGTGATGTTGAGTGGGAATTTATTTTTCAATTGTTGAAATTATATAGAACAAAATATAAATTGAATAATATAATAGAATAAATACAGATCTATATGTGTATTGAATATTATTTGTGCCTTTATTGTCTTCTGTCGTATCTTTCATTCATAACTTGGCCAATAAAACATTAGACATTGTGCCGTCATGCTTTAACTCCAATTGTCTATGTGCCACACAAAACATAACCTCGAAATTGACATGCAAAGCCTGTCAGAGTCCGTTAAGCGTGCTGCCAACTTGTGGCAAATGTAGGCAAACGATAAAGCAACTAAATTTGCCAGCATAAATACATACATAATTATGCATCAAGTTAATGCTGGGCAATTTCACAGCACAATTCCACTTGCTGGATGCAGTTGCTATAAAATGCATTAAATTTTAAATGATTTATATCTGATGTTTGTCGGCTGCCGGCAGTGGAAACAAATATTCGCATCCATACAAACATACATATGTTCTCTGTTGTTGCCATCATTTCTCTAGTATTTCTGCTGTTATTTCTGGTATTTTTTATTTAATGAGCCCTGCGAAACAATTGTGACGTTAATATACGGCAATAAAACAAAAGTGAGTAATGATGGCATTGAGATGTACTCGACTGTAGGGTACCCAGCACAGAATTTGGAATAGATCTAGTACAATTTTGTTTAACAAGATGAAACAGACAAAGATATATATTTATCTGCCTGAACCTACTCACATAAATTCCCAAATATATATCTTATGCTCTCTCAAATTCATAATACCCTTCCAGCTAACAATCTACTCGGTACAATTACAAATTGCTACTGCATTCGCGCACTTAATGAAAATTAAGTAACGTAATTATGTTTTTATAATTACGTTTTTTTCTTTCACCAGTCTCGCTTTTGCTTTATTAATTTATAGAATCCAATTAATTATTCACAGTGAACTCAATTTACATTATTCAATTACATTTTTTTGCGCAAACTCGATTGTTTAAAAAGCCGAGCGGCAAACTTGGAACGAGGGTAATCGATTAAGTTCGTTAACGAAACGTGTCAAATTGATTGAATAGTTGATTGGCAGTGTGTAAATGAATAAATGAGTATAAAAAAAATACATAAACATATGTTAAATACCAAATAAATACAGCATACATTTGGAAAGCAAACAAATAAGAGCTTTCGGCAATTTAGTTTAATTATAAATCCTTCAAAGTTGTTAACAGTTTGACTTTCTACAAATTTATTTTTCGTATTTGTAACAGTCAGTTAATGTTTGATAAACATTATAATTTATTTTAAATATTTAACAACATGTTGTATACTAAATAACACTTGAATTACTTTATTTGTTTGTTTGCTATTCTTGTGTTTTTATCTTTTTTGTAGAGTGTATCCAATAATCAAATAATTTTTTAAACATGCATAATAATGCTGTACAACAGTTCATCTTTTGCAAATTTCTAAAAGGTTTATTTAGAATATTATTTAACAGTTTATTTGACAGTTTATTTGACAGTTTTAGCAGAGAGTTTACGAAACATTCTCATTAAACGGAAGCATTTAATTATCGCGCACAGCGCGTAGACATTCATTTGTCCCCTATTCATGAGGATCCTCCGCAATCTGTCAAAATGAATCCCATTCATGTGTGGTTTATTTGAGGAACGTGAATGCTTTGGACGCTGCATTAGGAGCGCGCACATATCGTGTCTGCAGACAATCGCCAAACTTCCCATTTGCACACACGCACACAGAGATGTGTATAGATGTGTTTGTATGTAACACAGATAGAGGCCTTGTGCATATGTGTGTGTCTGCTCATATCATGGTCTGTGAAATGTTTTGCATGTTTACTCATGTATTTGCATTCCGTGTGACATAAATCACGCACACGACACAACAGAACACAACACGATGCGAGGCCCAAGGCACAAAAGAGAAATGCCGAACTGCCTGCAGGGGTGGGGTGGCCTGTTGTTTGGGGGGGGAAAACGAGTGGGTGTCACCTTCAGAGAAAGCGCGCGCGAGGGAGCTAGAAGAAGAAAGGGAAAGAAGAGTGTGAACGCAGAAAAAGAAACAAACAACTGATGGGGAGGCGGGGAACACCCACACAACTCGCTCCCATTTTCATTTACATTCCCCCTTGGCCTCTGCCCCTTCTCTGCTGCATTCTCCAACGCGATCCGCACGGACAACTGTCGCATCGGCAGAAATGTCGCGTTGCATTTTTCAATGAATGCGTTGATTATTCCACCAACCTTTGGCCTCCGTCTCAGCCCTCAGCTATTTTCGAGCAGCAGCGCAGCCCAGTGTAGTGCGTCGATGTAACCAAATCTGCCTCACTTCGATGAGAAGAAAATGTGGAAAGCGCTGAGGCGAATGCATAAGAAATTAATTAAGCTGCCAGTCGCAACAGCCTGTCAATGGGAAAGTTCTCGTTTTTCTGATTTCTAGAAATGCGTGGCACAAAGTCAGCTATATACGAAACTTTAATGTTTCCTTAAAATACAAAAAAAGAAATGGGAATATTAAAGCAATAAAATGAACATTTTTGAAATTCATATTCTTGATATATGGACATATTAAAATAAAGTGAATAGTTCCGCTTAATGCTTTAAAATAGTTAAATTTCTTTAAAGTATTTTTGTGTGTTATTTAATAATATATTTTGCATAACACAGCCCCACAAAAAAAAAAAAGTGTCATGATCTGGGTATACGGCATATGCAGTTATATGGATTTTGGGTCGCTGATTCCGAATCCGGCAACAGAAATTCTCCATCACGTCTGGATTTCGACATAACCTCAAAAAACTGAAAAACTTTTAAATATGCCCCAAAAGATATAGAATCCTGATCTGGTCATGCAATATATGCCTTAACATGTATTTTGACCTTCTAAGGCCGAATCCGAAGTCAAAACTTACATTAGACGTCTAAGTTTCGATTTAACCTCAAAAAACTCCAAAAAATTTTGGGGCCCCATAAAATAATGGGTGGTCATGATCGGATAGTGCGATATATGTTTATATATGTTTTTTGACCTTCGGAATCCGAATCTGAAGTCAAAATGTGCATATCACGTCCAAATTTCAACCTAACCTAAACAATTTTTCAAAAATTTTTGAAATTTTGAAACTCTTTTTAATATTAAATAAGGGTATATTTGAATATGATATAAAAAAAATTTCCCGTTGATACAAGTCCTTTTGACCGTTATTTTATCACATTTTTGAAAAATTTCATATGAGTAATGATTTTTTACTTCAAAACTTTAATTTAGTACATAAAAAACAAAAAATGAAAACGTAACTGTTCATAATTCACCAAATGCCATAATCCACGATCAAAAATTTCAAAATTTTGAAAGTTTTTCAAAAAAATTTTTAGGTTAGGTTGAAATTCCGACGTGATAGGCAGGTTTTGACTTCAGATTCGGATTTGGAAGGTCGAAAAACATATAGAAACATATATCGCATGACCCGATCATGACCCCCCATTATTTTTTGGGGCTTTAAAAATTTTTCGAGTTTTTTGAGGTTAAGTCGAAACTGAGACGTGCTAGGTAAATTTTGACTTCGGATTCGGGCTTAGAAGGCCAAAATACATATTAAAACATATATCGCATGCCCGGATCAGGATGCTATAACTTTTGGGGGCCATTGAAAGGATTTTCAGTTTTTTGAGGTTATGTCGAAATCCAGACGTGATGGAGAAATTCTGACGCCGGATTCGGAATCAGCGACCCAAAATCTATATAACTGCATATGCCGCATACCCAGATCATGACACTTTTTTTTTTTTGTGGGGCTGTGTAATATATTTTAATCAATATAATCCCTAGTCACTTAAAAGTTTGTCCTACGGTTAACCAAATCTCCATTAGAAATGCATCTACTAATTAATCAATAAAGTATTTAAAGAGCATCTCGTCATCGACTACCTCCTCTTCCTCTTCTTCGTCTCAGTTGACTTGCTTCTCATTTGCCTTTGTCATTTACGTCGCTCTTCGTACTACTATATTAATCTTGCATTTATTCCATTTAAGAGCTGTTCCAGATATTTTCCATTTCCACTGCCTGACACTGATTGATGTGCGAGGTGAAATACGATGAGAGAGAGAGAGGCAGAGCACGTAGAATTAATTCAACTGCAGCTCGTAATGCGAATATTTCCGATTATAGAATGTCATCTGCTTGGCAATGCCCTGTGGGCAAATTGGCTTGCAAGCTAATTTGGTATTTGGGCTTCGGTCACGGCTTAGAGAAGCCAGCAAATGGTTTGATTGACAATTTCAAGGAGCTTTGACTCTGTATTAACTAACTTACCCAGTAAGTCAGCTAACTAACAGTCCTGGGGCCGTCTGCTGCTGCTTGCCACCTGCCACTTGCCTGCACCTAAGCAGCTAATCCTGCCGTCGGCACTTGCAATTTAATTACAGTCTTAGCTCAATTGAGCCATGTTGCCATGTTGCGTTTGCAGGCAACTAACGGGATTTGCATGACTCGGTCGAGTCATAAAGCAATCGGCTGACAAACAATGCAACGTTTGGACGTTTCCTTCTCAGCTCTTGCGCCGTAAATCTAATCATCAAATCACGACTATAACCCCGGGAGATCAGAAGGGAAAGGGAGCAACGGAATGAGAGAGAGAGAGAGGAAGTGTATGTGGGCGGCAAGTGAAACCAAGCCACCGCTAATTCAATTAGCGCCTCCGAAATGTAAACCACACTCGAAGTCGAAATTAGAACCGAAGTTGTAACTGCCTCGCGGCACTGCGAGCTACCTCGCACAGTTCATGTAATTCCTTATAATGTGTACATAAATCAAGGGCGTACCCCGTGAGCAAGAGCAAGACTAGGAAACTGTGAGCGGAGGAGAGAAGTCGCTGCAACTCTGTTACTGTAGTTTCCCACACTTAGTGCATAGCGCACGGTGGCAGATTTCACTCGACACTGGGCAACAAAAATGGCTGATTGCAATTGTAAACTTACAATAAGAAATGATTGAGAACTGAGGGAACTAATATTTATCTTTGAAGTAAATAAGTATTATTTAATTAAATAATATAAGCCTTTCAGAATAATCATTATTAATAAGTTCTATTCATAATTGAGCAGCAAAACTCTGTACAAATTTAAATATAGGCATATTAAAACCACTATGTGGCTCAGAAGATATGGAAACAATGTCTGATTGCAGATGAATGCAAACTTAGATAGATAGTTGTGAAATGATAAAGAAGTGAGTGAACTAAAGACTATAAATATTGATATTTAAATATTAGTAAAAAGTATTGAAAATAAAAATATAAATGAATTGTATTCAGACTTGAGCAAAACACTATTTATTCAGTACACTCTGGACAAATAAAGTATTTAGCTAATAAAAAATACTAAACGGCTTGTGAGATATGAAAACAGAATAAAAATAAAACGCCTGTTATGCACATTTTATATAAATCGGTCCGGTTTGTGTTTAGTAAGATATAAATCTTTGTTATTTTTCAAGACTTTCTATATTTTTGTTCACTCATATATTTCAGCATAAGTGCAATGCTCCTCCTATCAGAAACCTCCTTTTCACAAGAAAATCCCACCCGAAAAGTATGCAACCATATTTTTCAATTAGTACATAAATTGCACCATGTTGCACAGTGTTACCAAATGCGCGCCAGTGCAAATGCGAATGCAAATGCAGAATGCATGCTAAAGCTCGCAACTGCTAATAATGGGCATTATCATTATGCTGATGGGATGAGTTGGGAAACTCGATAACTATTTCAGACAGGCATTTGGCTTGTTGAGCACGGCACAAGGCGAAGAGCGGAATGCGGAGAAGGGAGCAGTGAGCGTTTCGGTTGAGTGCCAGTCACTTGGGCTTTGGTTTCGGTTACACACACACGTACACTTCCACTCCCTCACACACACACTGACAAATAGCTAGCTGGCAACGCTACGACATGCATTTCTCATGATGCGAAATTTTGTTCACTTGACATTTTGACATTTGGCAGCTGGCGCCAAATTAACGCGACACTAGCGTGCAAAGCAGGCAAAGGGGGTTGAAAGAGGGGGGAGTTAAGGAGTGTGGAGCAGTTTCACCACAGTGTGATAAAAATGAAGTAATGCGACTAAACTAAGCCGGAAACTGTGTTCAAAGTGTGTGCTTGCTGCTGCTGCTGCTCCTGCTCAAGGCAAAGCTGCTCAACCAACTGTCAAACGCAGTAATTCATCATGTTCGACATTTGTTATTGTTGACAATTTGACAGACAGTGGGCGTGCTAGTGTGTGGGCGTGCCCCGATTGCAGCAGCAGCAGCCACCGCAGCAGACAATAGCGCATGCAGTCAGTCATGTGGTAAATTCTATGACATTGTCTGGACATGAAGACTTAATTGAAAGATAGCTAGCTGCATGCTGCCTGGGGGGGGGGGAAGAGGATGAGCTGAGCTGAGCTGGCAATGGATATGAATAAACGAGTGGGGATGTGCTCAGGTACAACAAAAGGTAGCTCTCGAAAAACCAATTTCTGTGACTTGTAGAAATTCATTGAATGAACCCAGTGCGTCGATTCAATATGGCTGCTGCCTTCAACACTTGACGAAATTGGGACGAAAATGATTTACAAGTGTGCAACGCAAAATTTTCTATCTATTTTTCAGAGAAGTGGCAAGAAGAATCAGAGGGAGACATGGGGGGAGACAGTTGAAGGGATTGTCAAAAGCAGACGCACACAAGAGGGAGCAACAATGGATAATGTATGTGACATATGTACAACAAAGACAGGCACAAAGACACAAACCACAAGCTGACTGCGACAGGCTCCCAACAACAACAGCAACAACAGCAAGAACCACTTGAAGCTGTGCACGATTTATTATTGTCAGCAGACAGCAGCAAGACAACAATATACGATATTGAAGTCAAGCAGACAGATAAAAAATCAATTTTAAAGAGAAGCACAAGGAATTCCAAAAATCTTGGCATACTTACGGGCGCTTAGTGCATTAATTTATTAGTTGCTAAACAGCAGCTGATTAAAGTCATCAAATGGAGTAGAGACAGAGGGGGAGTGAGTGAGAAAGACACACAAATAATGAAGACAAAAAACAACATAAGCAGGGAGGGAAGAGAACTGTAGATAATCTCAGGGAATGTGAAGAGCGAAAGCACAAGCAGCTTACGCTTTCGCAGCATAACGAGCTCTCATGATTGTCAACTAGCTGAAGTGTTGCGTTGTTCAGTTCGCTATGAATATTCATAACTATTTACCTTATGATATATAAGATGACATTACACTTGCAACATATGTGTGTGTGCCAACAAAAGGAGCAAAGGCTGCCGTTAGATACGCTACGTTTCTAACAAGTGAATAAGAAAGCACAAAAAAATAGCAATAAGTAAAGGTATACAAAATGATTATGGTAAATCAGCTTAGTTGTTAAGGAAAGTTCTGGAATTCAGAGATATATAGAGATATAGAGTAATATATCAAAGCTAATATACCCCTTTGTTCTGCATGTAATGAACTCAGTAGTTGAGAATAAACCCATTTCCCAAGCACTTAGACTCAATCACTCTCAAGTCAACTCGACCTAACCTGATGCTGCACCGCTCTAAATCTTTGTAATGTCTTTCTCTCTCCTCCCTCTCTTTCTTCTCCACTCTCTTGCCCTCCCTCTCCCCCTTATGCACATTTCTCACATGAACTCATAAATCTGTCGACAAGCTAGTAGCTCGAACTAGCCAAGTGCTGCAAGTGGCTAAAGAATTTTTCCACTCCGTCGTTGTCGTCGTCAACGTGACGTATGCGCAATGTGCCGCCACTTGAGCGAAGGGCTTAATTTAGAAGACGCCACTCGCGTACAGCTGCACGGGCGGACAGCAGCTGCTGTCCAGCTGGCTGCACTAGCATTTCAACTAAGCTACAGCTTTTTGGGGGTAGAAGTTTCTCGGGCAATTAGCTGGGACCGTGAATTATGAGTTGGCTTTGTAAGTAAATCATGGTCAGTGCAGGTCATAAAATAATTTAAAATAACTGCAGGGGGAGAAAGCAAGAAAGCAAGAAAAATAAACTGAAAAGAAAAGCTGCGGACAGCACACACACACACACACACTCTCAGACTGGCACACACATGTGCAGTTAGCTATGATGGCAGTGCCTGTGCCGGCTTATGCTATGAAACTTTTGTGCTTCATTTCCGTTTCCGGCACACACACAAGCACACATGCAGCCGGCAACCGACAGTCGACAGACTGCAGGCAAGTCAAAGGCTAAGAAGCAGCAGAGGGAATAAGAGCCTGTGAAAGCATATGCATAATGGCAAACGTGCCGAAAGCCAAAAAGTTTATGTCCAAAGACAATGCAAGCGGCGGGGGGCGGGCGGCATGCAAGGAGATAGACAATCAGGCTGGCATGGAGAGGAGGGAGAGTAGAGGCAGCTTGCTGTGGGCGTGGCCAACTGCAGCTCGTTTGTTTTGACTTTCAATTGGAGAGCTGTTGCTTCTGTTGCTTCCCCCGCTAGCCCGGCTGTACGCCCTCCTGTACGCCCTCCTGTCCGCCCTCCTGTCCGCCTGCCTGCTGTTTCCTGTTTGGCTGTGTGCGCTCCTTGCTCAACTTTGGGCCATTTGTTGTGTGCCTTTTGGAAATATAATAAAGACAGCACTGGGCACATAATGCATTTTGCTTGTTTACATAAATATTTGCACAATACGAAGAGAGGCGACACGCTCCTACGCCCACTGCACAGTCAGCCAAGCAGACAAAGCTCCGTAACCAATTGCCAAAAATAACATACACTCACTCACACACACAAACTCAGCATGAGTATTCCAGCTATTTTAATCTTGACTCGGTTGCTGCTCACGTGCTCACGTGCTCATCTCTAGCAGCTGCCACAGTTTGTCCATTCCTTCATTTGTTCTGTGCTTGTTGTGTCTGACTTTCTCTACTGCTTATCAATTGCAAGTGCTCCTTCCTGCTCTGTGTGCTTTTGCATTTTCCCCAACATTGTTGTCTGTACCGAGATAAGTCCAAGTTCTTTTCTTGCTCGTCTTGTCTGTCTTCTTGTAACTGCCAACTGGGCAAATCGGGTTGGCCCTTTGTGTCGCAGGTCAGTTTCGATATTTATCACAATTTTTATGTAACTTTTTTATGTGTCAGGGCAACAACAATAACTATAAGAACTGAATGGGTCAAAATGGGAAAAGTTTCATTTGACTTGATTAGTCAGCCAAATGGAAAGGGTTCCTTGGGTTTTCTCTCTCTCTTTCTTTGTGTCTCCCTGGGGATAAGACAGCTGTCAGCTGGAAGAATAAATATTGCACACAATATAAATGGCAAATGGTAAACGATAAACGTTAAATGGCAAAAGGCAAAGTCAAAGTGAATGTTTGTTTAAATTTGAAATAGACTTGCAAACATTAATTGCGTGCAACTTTGAGGTGATTTATGTCTGCCAGATGGACAGATAGACGGCACAGAACTTATGAAAGATGGCAAACTTAATAAACTCGCACTAGCATAAAGTTCAAGTTTATTTAATCAACTTTTAATTGCTTCCTCTATTGCAGCACCTGTTGACCAGTCGAGGCTACCGCAGACAAGAAGTCTTTAGAGCAAAGTTCATATATTCCATACAAGGTAAGTTGTTGTTCAGGAAGAGAAATTAATATAAAGAGATTTGTATACGAGGGTCGTTTGATAAGTCCGTGACTTTTTGAATAAAATATATTTTTTTCGTCAAAGAAGCGTTTTATTTCTCAACATAATCTCCTTTTAGCTCTATACATTTAGTCCAGCGTTTTTCCAATTTTTTTATTCCTTCCAAATAATAGGTTTTCTCAAGGCCCTCAAAATAGTCGTTTGTTTCTGTGATGACCCGAATCTCTTACCGCCGAGCCATTTCTTCATGTTTGGAAACAAAAAATAGTCACAGGGGGCTAAATCTGGAGAATATGCTGGATGGGGTAGCAGTTCGTAGCCCAATTTATGAAATTTTGCCATTAGCACACGAAATTCACTTTTTTCCATTTTCGTTAAAATTCACGAGATCGTCTGCTTTCAATGCCTATAAAACGCAAACCAAAAAACGCAGCTTTCTCAAAATTTTACAGTCAGCTGTTAATCGATAACTGCTGACAGGAGCAGTGTTGTATTTAGAGCAGGTGCGCGGCAAATACAAAAAGTCACGGACTTATCAAACGACCCTCGTATCTATTTGCTGTGTGCAAGACAGTGCAAACAAATAAGAAATATATGTGCACAAAATAATAAAATAAAATTAAATACAAAGGTTTCTACCAAGTCAATCACTAAATTTCTCAAAACTTGAAGTGTTAGTTTCACTTCTCGTTTCCCACACATAATTGCTTTTGACCACATTTCTGGTGCGTTGCGATAAGAAACCGCCGCTTAAAGCAAGCATGACAACTGTGTGCTGCACTTACGATCCCGTGTAGAGGGAGAGAATAGAGAGAAAACGAGAGGAAAACCTGCATCTCAAAGTCATTTGCACTGTTTGGTTTCCACATTCGCAGTTCCAATTACGTTTTGTGGTTGCGAAGTGTTCGCCAAAGGAAGCAGCAGCAGCAGCTGAAGTGGGAGCCAAGAAGAGGAAGCCAAATCTCATTGCTACCATATGTCTGCTGCTGCTGCTCAACTCAAGCCTCGTGGGGCTTTTGCCACGGGGCGCAGCCTTCACCCACATTGCGCACAAATAAAGCAAAGTCAGTCTCAATGATTTAATTACGCAAATATGTTCAGTTTGCCAGCAAGGGGGAGGTATGGGGAGGGGGGAAGCGGTGCCAAGTTGGGAATAGTATGACATAACAAACATAAGATTGCAAGTTGTGCCACTTGGGTTGCAAGTTACTCATACGCCGCGTTGCCGCTGCTCTACTGCCAGCCTGCCTCGCTTTCTCTCTCTCTCTCTCTGTCTGTCTGTCTGTCTGTCTGTCTGTCTGACGAGTGCCCAAGCGAGTTGTACCACTTCCTCTCCCCCCTTCCTGGCTCAACTCCCCGCCCCGTGTCCCTTTGCGACCCTTCATCAGTCGCGAACGTCGTGAACGAAAAATGCAATTCAAGCAATTTTCAATTTTCGTTGCTGTAGCTGCAGTCGTGCGACCAGCTCGGGGCTCAAGTTGAGCACAGAGTAGCTGCTGCCTTCTCTTCCTCTTCCTCCACCCCCCACCTCCCTCCTTAATCCCCTACTTCGTAAGCCTGCTTTACATCAAATTGAAAAAGCAAACTTGTCGCGCTAAAAATTTTTATCATTCCGCAGGTCTACTGCCAATTTTTTGCCACCCGTCTGACCCCCCCCCGCTGCACTCCCTTTCCGGCGCAGCCCTAGGCAAATTGCAGTTGTGACCTGGCTCCGACCAAGCGACCTTCTCATTTCTCTCTCCCTCTCTCACTCACTTTCTTGCTCTCGCTCTCTCCCCAGGCGGCACTTTTATGGCTTAAGCAGCGCTTTGCAATGCGTTAAAATCGTGCGAAAAGTTTTTGCTGAAGATTTTCCATTTTCTTTTTGCTCTCCAAGTTGCCCGTTAGCCAGAGCTCTTGGCTGCTCTTTAATTCTCTCTCCCTCTCTCTCTGTCTCTGTCTCTGTCTCTGTCTATTTCCATCTGCTGCTCAGCTGCCCTTGTACGTTTACAACTTTCGCTGCTAAACTCAAAATTAAGGCATTAATGTTGGTTTTATGGATTTCTCTGAATTGGTTTCTCTTTCCTTTGGCATTGCTCACAGTGCAGGGTGGAAGCGGGGAGGCACTTCGCATCTGTGGCAAGTGTATTTAAGGTCCAGCAAACAGTTGGCAATGAGCACTGTGCAAAGTGCATTCAAATAACCGTAAACTCAGTGCTAATCTCTGCCTGTTTCCCACAATTGCAGGCTTTTGTTCTTCGCTCAGCTGTGCCGAAAAGATCAATTCCAGTTTACGACGCTCCTTTACTAAACCGAAACCATCGGTGCCGCTCTGGCTAAGCCGATCATTTTCCTCACTAAACTTTGGCTATAACTTACTTTATTATGCAGGCAAACCTCATTAACTTGCAGGCAAAACTTTCACACAAAATTTTAACTTTTCCTGCAGAGAGTTTTGCCTTTTAGGCCAGCAAAAAGTCAAGAAGAAGATACGTTAAGCAAAAACTATTTGCAACACACACACATACACTCTATACTAACACACACACACTCCCCCTACTCACACACACACCTGACTAGACCCTTTGCCCCGCTCGGCTTTGTCCAAAGCCTTCGCACATGTAAAACAAAAAGCAATTTACAATGGGAGACCTCGTCGAGGCAGACGTTGCCAGACGAAGGCCACCCCTTGCCGCCCAATGCACAAATGCAATGCCAACAACAACAACAACAACGACGATAACAAAAGTAAAACAAATGACTGCAAATACTCGAACCAAATAGCGAAAAAAAGAGGAAAAAAAACAACAAAAGGCAAAGCCCACAAAGAAATGAGAAAGATTTTCCAAAGTCATTTGACGAGAATACATAACGGTAAAATGAGAGAGAGAGAGAGATGGAGAGAGATACGGAAAGAGAGGGTCGCAGCACAGGCGTTTATTGCATTGCAAGCAAACAAAGCAGCAACAACACAAACAACAACAATCAACGGCAACGCCTTAAGAACAATTGAAATGCGACTAACTTTTAAGTATTTGGCGCGCCAACAAAAGGCAAAAGGGAAACCGTCGAACAATGAAAATAGCGAAACGAGATGAATCTCGTGTATTGTTCACAGATCTGCATGGGCAGCTCAAAGTTCTTAACTGCAGTTAACTAATTAATTCCCATTTGTCTGCCCCGATCTCGAGCATTACCAGTTATGTTATTGTGGGAGTGGAACCTGAAGCACAATAGAACTTATCTTCAGCAAGGGGTTCACTTGCTGACCCATCAATTTAGCCACCAGGTCTATAAGCATCGCAACTGGCAGACCAATTCGAAAAGCCTCTGAGCCTTCTTCTTCCTGTCTCCTTTTTCTATCCGTGCTCACATGCAAGTTCCGTTATGCTTGCTGCCACTTCATCTTCATTCATTTCACCAATTGCTCTGGCAGTGACTTTTTTCATTTGCACACCCTGTAGGCGAGAGAAGACTTATAAAGGGTATGACCTGTGATACAGGTATGTGTGATAAATGATAAACAATCATAGAATTCGAACAAACAGTATTTTTTTTGTTTTTATTAAATATAATTTAAAGTTCACTAAATGCAGTTGACCAAATTAGAAATAAAATATTAATGCAATGAATCAATAATAAAAATCAATTTATAATAGTTAAGCATAAAGTTGAAGTTAAAGGAATTTTAAGTTAATTAAATTTTAATTTAATTAAATTTAATTTTATATTCTCGAACGCATACTTAGTTTGGTATTATATATACGATATATGGCCTCTTTTTATATATGTTTTACTACTTCTAAGAATGCATTAATATTCTGTCAGTTTTTATGAATTTCTATTTTCAAAACTCACAATCTTTATTAGAAATATAACTTTATTTTCTAAACTGAACTTTATACTCATCTCTCACAATTTAAACTAATTTAATATGTAAACAAATGAATATGGTATGTTTACAGGGTATTCTCCCAGTCGTGCTTCACCAAATACTTCAAATTTTCATGACTCTCTTCTTTGCTACCAATGTGTGTGTGTTTATGTGTGTTTTCGACGTTGGCGACAATTGCAAATATTTTGCAATTTTCCTATTTTCCTAGTTGGCCATTTCTCTCCAGTTTTTCCTCCTTGTGCGCTTATTCGTTCCCATCGCTTTGCATTCATTCGGGCTTTGGAAAGGGTTTTACTTCCCTGTTGCTTGTTTGTTTCCTCCGACAAGGACATGCAAACGCCTGAGGGCGCATCATGCTTGAGTGCCGCTGCCTGCAGCACCGAAAATATGTTGCAACCGGGTATACATCCGCCACATCCTCCCCTCCCCTCCCCCTCCCCTCCCCTCCCTCCCCCCCCCCCTCCCCCCCCCCCTCCCCTCCTCTCACCCTGTTCCACTTCTTCGTCTACTGCCCCTTGTGACCAGCACTGTGCAATGAAGATTGATCGCAGTTGGCGCGAGTTGAGCGCCGTTTTTACAGCCTTCCCTGCAATTTTTATTTGTGCCACTTTCCGGCGACCTTCTGCTGCCCGTTGCGCTTCAGATTCCTCCGCAAGCCCCTCCTCGCATTCCTCTCCTTCATTCTGGCTGTCGTTTAATATGAAAAATTGCGCCAAATATTTGCGAAGCGTGGCGCAAGAAGCGGCAAATGTTAAAAGTGGCGCCTGCTCTAATTGTGAGAATTTGTCAGCATTGTTAAGGGCGAAAGGAAGTGACGGAGATGAAGGAGATGGGAATAGGGCAATATTAATAGTTGGCCCCAATGCTGGAATTTAAAGTTAGTAGGAGTAGGAGTCCACAGAGTCAGTGTTATACTATCGTTCTTTTATATGCTATAAAGTTATCTGTAGTAGAATGCAAATCAATGAAGAGCTGAGAAACTTTAATTGTATATTTATTAAACAATATATCAGTCTATCTGGCATGTTATGTGCAGGTTATAAATTTAATAAAATGCTAACAAACAAATATTCCACTAATTTTTCAATTTTCTAAAGGAAATTATTTGCAAAAATTGAGCCGAAATTTCCAAAATGTTCAAAATAGAATTTAATTCACTATAAAGCAGATTCAACAGCCTCACAGGCAGTGCAATGTACGCTCTCTTTCTTACTCTCTCCCTCTCTCTCTCTCTCTCTTTCTCTCTCTCTCTCTCTCTCTCTCTCTCTCTCTCTCTCTCTCCCCCCTCTCTCTCTGTCCCTCTCTGTCTTTCTCTCCCAAGCACACACAGTGCCGCAACAATTTGCGTGCAGGCAACGAAAAACATTTGTGCAACGAGTAAAACAAGCGATGCACGTTGTCCAATTTGCTTGTGTGTGTGTGCGTGTATGTTTGTGTATGTATGTATGTGTGTGTGCAGTACGAGGCTGGTCAAATTGCCGTGTCGCTGCGGTTGTCATTCTGTTGCTGCACAGTGGGCTCGACAGACTCTCGTAGACGAAGAGTGGGCAACCAACTGTTGCATCGTTCGTTGACCAACTGACTGTCGCCACACTGACCCCCTCACACACACACACAAACACACACATACACATACAGCTGTCTCCTGGCTTGCACTCTGCTCTGTGGCCTCTTGACACCCACCTCGCCAGCAGCTGCGTCACTGTTTAGCTGCTGCTTTAACCTTAAGTGCCGTTGGCATAGTTTTAGCAACTGTCAGACGACGACGTTCCCAAGGCGTCTGCTACTATTTATGGCCACTTCACTTCGCCCACATTTTGTTACCTTATCGCAGTGTCTCTTGTAGGGGTATATCACAGAGGCAATACCCTATAAGTGACATTCCTTGTGGGGTATAATGTCAAAATGCAGCTGGCAAGGCTCGCATTGAATTCTAGCACTCAATTTGTATGTTACAGGGTATGCGCCAGTTGTGCTTATCTGGCAGCATAATTGCCTGGTTCTGCCTGATGCTGCTGCTGCTGCTTGTGCCTTCTGCCTGCCACCTGCGCTGTCCACTTGTCAACTGATGACGCGCCTTTGTTGCTGCTGCCTCGACTGCCTGCTCTACTTTCAGTTGTACACTCTGTACTTGTTGTCCTTGTTGTTGACTTTCCATCTTCCCCCTCCGCAATCCCGCCCGCATAGCGTAAGCGGCACCCTAACGCCCTGCGCTGACTTCTACTTAGCCTTACGGGAGCTGTCCATTTATCTGTTGGACAAAGAGCAAAAGGCAAGGCAAACGGCAGACCGTAAAAGAGCCTTGAAGCAGAAAAAGTGAGAGAGAGAAGGAAGGATGGCAGAGGGAGACAGGCAGACCGAGACGGCAGACGGCCGTGGGGGCTGCATGCATAGCCATCCAATTATCATACGCCCCGTGGTACCGAGTCTCGCTCTCTCTCTAATTGGAAACAAACAGCTGAGAGTCAAAAAGCCAGCCAGCATGCAAAAAAAAAACAAAAAACAACATTTGCTAGATTTACATTTGGCCAACAAGCGAGCCGAGTTTTGTATTATTTTCAATTTCATTTCTCAACTGTATTTTTTCATCTGGTTCGTGTTTAGTTTAGTTCTGCAGTCAGCTTAAAAGCGAAGTCAGCAGCTGTAAGTGAAGCAGCTCTAGTCGAAATTTCAAATGCAAAATATGCCAAGAGAATGTTAAAACGGCTCCTGATCCCCAACAGTCCCTCTGCTGGGCTGGGCAGCCAGTCGTGCGGGCGTTTATTAAAAATTCATTCATTCAGAGTTTTTATAGCGGCTAAATTGACGCCCAGGCCCAAGCCACGCCCGGCCCGGCCTGGTCGAAATACAAAAAACCCATTTCCTGTCAACGATGAAATCGAAAATATTGTATTTGAGTGCCAGCTCCTCCTGCTCCTCGCCCGCCCCTCTTCAATTTCAACTGGAAAAAGAACGCCAAAAACAGTTTAAACATTTCTAGTGGTTTTTTAGGCAACAGGCCACAGAGAATACGAAAAAAAAAGAAAACAGAGCCCAAAAGAAAAGAAACGAAGAGCTGAAACAGTTGTTCACACTGAGTGCAAAATTTTCAATAGATGCGAGAGTGATGGAAGAGGAGAAGCAGGAGGAGAGGGTTGGGAGGCTTTACAGGATTCAACGGAGCGTTGCAATACTTCCACAAGTTAGACATCGTTTGTTCTACGCTGTTCCATTTTGTTCTGATGGTTTATATTGAAAGTGTTGCGAATTGAATTCGAATCGAAAGGGAAAATACATTTGAAGCCTTTTTCGATTGTAGCCAGTGTGAACGCATCCCGTCAAGGCCGACGACGACGAGGAGGAGGAGCAGATAAACGCATAAATCGGAGTGCGAAATGTGCGAAACTCAAGCAATTAAATTGAGAATAAATATTTGAAATTAAAATTTAATTGAAATTCAACTGCAGTGAAAAGAAAAGCATTTTGCAAATGGAAACTGAAGCCGTATGGAAATCTTTTAGAGACTGTAATCGATAAGTGCTTTCGGTACTGCCAATCCATATAGGCAATCAAAGTTATAGTGCTATACTCAGCTGCATCCTAATTATCCCCTCCACATTTACCTCACTGAGTAGAAACCCAAATGAAGCGTATAATTCAATTAGAAGTCAGCATCACAAACTGCTGCAATCTGGTCCTAGTGGTGGCGTCCTGCTTTCCATCAGCAGTGCACCTAACCGAACCGAATCTCGGTCGCAGGACCCTACGGTCCATTTGCGAACTACAATTCAATTAAATATGTCCAACTTCATTTACATCAGAAGCTTTCGGTCTAGCTGGCATTTCCAATAGTTTTTGCCCCCCAAACAAAAAGTTCTGTGCGGTTGACGAGAGTTGCGGAGGCTTTTTCGGCTTTTTGATGCCATTCAGGGCGAGCGCAACTCCCTGGGCGAGCGCCTAAAAATATGCAAACGAAAACACGAGTCGACAGTGCAGCAACAACAACAACAACAACAGCAACGAAACAAACAACAACAACTACAAGTGAAAAACATACAAAACACACAAGTACCAAAAGCAAACAACAGCAAAATAATACAATATTCAGTGGGCTAAATGTCCAAACAACGCGCCCACTCGGCAGCTCTCTCTCGCTCTCTTTCTCTCTCACTCTATCTCTGTATCTCTCTTCCCCGCTTAACACTCTGGCAAAGCGAATTCATAGCGCGAATTTTTAATTCATCGCGGCCTTTTTTAATGCAATTTGTAAGTGTCGCGCGCGTTGAACGCGTTTCGGGCATAAATTTTACAAACAAAACGCGAGAAAGACAGAGAGATAGAGAGATAGATAGAAAGAGAGGGAGAGAGAGACTGTGTGAGATAAAGCAGGACTGACAGCTGCAGGCTGCTGCTGTTTTGTTTCGATCTGGCAACGCTATTTGAGGCCACCAATCTATTCGGAATTGTCGCCCGCAACTGCGATGCACGCGCTGCACACACACGCGAATTTCCACTCCCCTCTCTTTCTCTCTCCCTCTCTCTCTCCTCTTTTCTCGTCCTGTCAATTTTGACAACTGTTCTCACAGCGCTTTGCCGCGTGTGGGGGCAACTCGTCATGGAAGCGCACAACTGACAGCTGTCTGCCGGCATCGGCTATAAATGCTGTGCAGCAACGGATTGCGAATGCTTCTTTCTTTTTTGGAGGAGTAGTGCGGGGGAGCGAGGCAAGCTGTTTGGCCAACACGTGCAATGCCATTTGGCACTCATCCACACACACGTGGGCAGCCCTTCCCCCCCCCCCACAACACTCCTCCTTGGTTGCTGTGGCATTCGCATTGGGTGTTGGCGCTTTATTCCAATTACCAATTTGAATTCGATTTACGCTTTAAAAGCATGAGGCGTGAGCCGCACAGCGTGTTTTATTGCATCACCTGGTGAGAGCTGGCGGCAGCAGGTGGGTGCTCTTTGTAGTTGGGCACCTGGGTAGGTAGCTGGATAGGCAAGTGATTGGCTATGGCAGTGGCAATGGTAATGGGTATCGGGAATCAGGTGCAGATTGCACTCGCGCACACTTTAAATTGCATTTCCCACAGCGCTGAGCATTTAGTATGAAGAACGAAACGACTTTTTTATGGCTCAATACGTCCCACGTGTTCCACGTGCGTGATTGGACTGGAGATGCGCACAGGCACTTGACAACCAATACCAGCACCATTTAATTGACAAAATACAGACAGAGATCTTGTCTACATTTGACATATGGTTTTTGTCTTTTCTTCTCATGTTTGCTGGCTCGAGGTCAAACTCTATAATATCTGTTATAGGATAGAATACGCTTCAGACACTTAGCACTGAACACATAGAGACCTCAAACAGGGCTAAATCTGTTATTTGAGAAATTTGTATGCTAAAGATACATTTGTATCTTTAAGATACATTTGTACGCAACCCGATTTTTAGTTTTTGTGAAATTTGCATGATTAAGATACATTTGTATCTTTAAGATACATTTGTACCGCAACCCGATTTTTAGATTTTGAGAAATTTGTATGCTTAAGATACATTTGTATCTTTAAGCTACATTTGTACCGCAACCCGATTTTTAGTTTTTGAAAAATTTGCATGATTAAGATACATTTGTATCTTTAAGATACATTTGTACCGCAACCCGATTTTTAGTTTTTGAGAAATTTGTATGCTAAAGATACATTTGTATCTTTAAGATACATTTGTACCACAACCCGATTTTAGTTGTTGAGAAATTTGTATGCTAAAGATACATTTGTATCTTTAAGATACATTTGTACCGCAACCCGATTTTTAGTTTTTGAGAAATTTGTATGCTAAAGATACATTTGTATCTTTAAGATACAATTGTACCGCAACCCGATTTTTAGTTTTTGAGAAAATTGCATGCTTAAGATACATTTGTATCTTTAAGATACATTTGTACGCAACCCGATTTTTAGTTTTTGTGAAATTTGCATGATTAAGATACATTTGTATCTTTAAGATACATTTGTACCGCAACCCGATTTTTAGATTTTGAGAAATTTGTATGCTTAAGATACATTTGTATCTTTAAGATACATTTGTACCGCAACCCGATATTTAGTTTTTGAGCAAATTGCATGCTAAAGATACATTTGTATCTTTAAGATACATTTGTACCGCAACCCGATTTTTAGTTTTTGAGAAATTTGTATGCTTAAGATACATTTGTATCCTTAAGATACATTTGTACCGCAACCCGATTTTTAGTTTTTCAGAAATTTGCATGCTTAAGATACATTTGTATCTTTAAGATACATTTGTACCGCAACCCGATTTTTAGTTTTTGAGAAATTTGAATGATTAAGATACAAAAGTATCTTAAAGATACAAATGTATCTTAAAGATACAAACTTTTGTACTTTTGTACCGCAACCCGATTTTTAGTTTTTGAGAAATTTGCATGATTAAGATACATTTGTATCTTTAAGATACTTTTGTACCGCAACCCGATTTTTAGTTTTTGAGAAATTTGTATGCATAAGATACATTTGTATCTTTAAGATATTTTTGTACCGCAACCCAATTTTTAGTTTTTGAGAAATTTGCATGCATAAGATACATTTGTATCTTTAAGATACATTTGTACCGCAAACCGATTTTTAGTTTTTGAGAAATTAGCATGCTTAAGATACATTTGTATTTTTAAGATACATTTATACCGCAACCCGAATTTAAGTTTTTGAGAAATTAGCATGCTGAAGATACATTTGTATCTTTAAGATACATTTGTACCGCAGCCCGATTTTTAGTTTTTTAGAAATTCGCATGATTAAGATACATTTGTATCTTTAAGATACTTTTGTACCGCAACCCGATTTTTAGTCTTGAGAAATTTGCATGATTAAGATACATTTGTATCTTTAAGATACATTTGTACCGCAACCCGATTTTTAGTTTTTGAGAAATTTGTATGCTAAAGATACATTTGTATCTTTAAGATACATTTGTACCACAACCCGATTTTAGTTGTTGAGAAATTTGTATGCTAAAGATACATTTGTATCTTTAAGATACATTTGTACCGCAACCCGATTTTTAGTTTTTGAGAAATTTGTATGCTAAAGATACATTTGTATCTTTAAGATACAATTGTACCGCAACCCGATTTTTAGTTTTTGAGAAAATTGCATGCTTAAGATACATTTGTATCTTTAAGATACATTTGTACCGCAACCCGATTTTTAGTTTTTGAGAAATTTGTATGCTAAAGATACATTTGTATCTTTAAGATACATTTGTACCGCAACCCGATTTTTAGTTTTTGAGAAATTTGTATGCTTAAGATACATTTGTATCTTTAAGATACATTTGTACCGCAACCCGATATTTAGTTTTTGAGCAAATTGCATGCTAAAGATACATTTGTATCTTTAAGATACATATGTACCGCAACCCGATTTTTAGTTTTTGAGAAATTTGTATGCTTAAGATACATTTGTATCCTTAAGATACATTTGTACCGCAACCCGATTTTTAGTTTTTCAGAAATTTGCATGCTTAAGATACATTTGTATCTTTAAGATACATTTGTACCGCAACCCGATTTTTAGTTTTTGAGAAATTTGAATGATTAAGATACAAAAGTATCTTAAAGATACAAATGTATCTTAAAGATACAAACTTTTGTACTTTTGTACCGCAACCCGATTTTTAGTTTTTGAGAAATTTGCATGATTAAGATACATTTGTATCTTTAAGATACTTTTGTACCGCAACCCGATTTTTAGTTTTTGAGAAATTTGTATGCATAAGATACATTTGTATCTTTAAGATACATTTGTACCGCAACCCAATTTTTAGTTTTTGAGAAATTTGCATGCATAAGATACATTTGTATCTTTAAGATACATTTGTACCGCAAACCGATTTTTAGTTTTTGAGAAATTAGCATGCTTAAGATACATTTGTATTTTTAAGATACATTTATACCGCAACCCGAATTTAAGTTTTTGAGAAATTAGCATGCTGAAGATACATTTGTATCTTTAAGATACATTTGTACCGCAGCCCGATTTTTAGTTTTTTAGAAATTCGCATGATTAAGATACATTTGTATCTTTAAGATACTTTTGTACCGCAACCCGATTTTTAGTCTTGAGAAATTTGCATAATTAAGATACATTTGTATCTTTAAGATACATTTGTACCGCAACCCGATTTTTAGTTTTTTAGAATTTTGCATTATTAAGATACGTTTGTATCTTTAAAATACTTTTGTACCGCATCCCGATTTTTAGCTTTTGAGAAGTTTGCATGCATAAGATTGTGTAAAACATCGAAATGCCCCAGCTGAGCGTGCAGCCGAAGTCTCTACTCTCAATGCTTCGAGCTCTGGGGTACTTCAATCGAAAAACTAGCAATAAAAGATTTACCCCCTGTTTGAGGTCTCTATGTGTTCAGTGCTTAGTGCTTAAACTTAAAAAAATATACAAACAATTAGAAGAGACACAGTCCTCAGTCATCTAGTGCTCTCTCAATCAGCAGTGTTTATTGTCCCATAAGATTTATGTAAATTTGAAGGTGAGGAATATATCTGTGTCAGCTTAGTACGAAATATATGTGAAAGTAGAAAACTTGTATTTTATACGCATACGTCGCTTACAGTTCGCATTGAAAAGTATCTTAAATTGAAAATAAATTGAATAATGATGAACAGACAAACAGACAGTCGGAGAGAAAGGCAGCAGAAGAACATGGCTCGATTGACTCGGCTATATTTTTTGCTAGCTAAAAATATATATTGGGCTGCGCAAAAAGAAACCGGTGAGTTTTAATAAAAAAAGAAATTAAAAACATTTTTTCGATTTTTAGAATGGACTTTAGTCAATTATATGTTTTCCATATTGTTAGATGACCTTTCCCCATCTCTCCTTTAAATTCATTACTCCACGCTCAAAGAAACTCTGGCAAATTTTCTGCAAACAAATAAAAAGTTGGCAGCACCGTTTGTATGCAAAAAAACCGATTTCTTTTCGGTCAACCCAATAGTTATTATACCACTGTTTCTCCATTATTTGATGTTATTTCTATATTATTAACGCGATTCTACATTTCTAAAGTTAACAGAGTTCAGTTAACATACGATTCTTTTAACTCACTTAAGCCCAACACACTTATGTATGCTTATGTTTTATCTTTACACTTTTGGGCATCCAATTAGCACTTAAGAATATGGTACACTTATTATCTATACACAACCAACAAAACTGCAGTCTATTTACTTTAGTTTATTGTCATTTCGAGCTCTATACAACGTCGCTTAAATTTACTATCCACATGGCATCCACAAGCCGCGCCGCATTAAAACTACCCTAAATATCGTCGCAGCGCATCTTGCCACATCATAAACTACAAACTTCTGTCCCCATGCACGTATTGTCCAATTCTTCATGAAACCACAAGCCAGCGATGCAGACAGTCGCACACACACACATACAGACGCAGGCACACGCACACGCAACGACGTCAGATAATTTTTCACAACTTCCGCGGTGCGAGTTGCGTGCGAAAACTTTGCAGACACAAAAGAAAAAAGTAAAGCCCCACAAGCACTTGGAAGCCCCAATGCGGTGTCCGACAGCAGGAATAGTTAAGGGGAGAAACAGTAGCTGAAAGGGGAGGAGAGGGAGAGAGAGGCATGCCTCCTCGCAGTTCACTTTTACTTCGACATTCAAGGGCAATTAACAGTCTGCTAATTAGTCTAAACGGACCGAAGAAACGCTCGGTGTCCTGCAGTCTGGTGGGCAGACAATGGCCACGCCCCACTGTACAACATTGAGAGGCGCAAGTTAACGGCACAAGATGCCCTACACCGGGGCAGAGAACACGGCACACAGCACGCGGCACGCTGTCTCGTAATAAAATTATGAAGCCAACGTGCGCCAATTTGGCATTGTGGCCAGTTCCGCGGGCCACAGACATGGCGTGGCCGGGCAACGCCTCCAGGCACAGCCAGGGACACGGACACGAACCTACGTTGCGCGTGCAACTTTACTAATTGAGTTTCGTGCGGCTTGGCGGCTGCAGTCGCGTTTAATTGCATTTCAAAGGAGCTGTCCTTATTGCATTTTATCCTGTCACGACTGACAACAGCAGCTGCAACAACAACAACAGCAGCAACAGGAACAACAACATACGTTCAATGCAAACGAGTCGAAGACAACACACACACACACACTCAGGCATGCGCCACAAGCTATATTGCACTCACACACAGCTAAGCCCAACAACCGCATAATTTACGGTTAGCCGAGAACAGTTAGTTGCCACTTCGTTGCTACTTGAACTCCTTTCTCATCCTTTTCCTTTCCCTTCCGCTTTCCTGCTCCATCTCCATCTCCGTCGCCGTCTCCAGCTTGTGGTCGTGCCAAAAAGCTTTCAGACTGCTTTTTTGCTTAATGACTGCAGTGGCAAGATATTAAACGCTCGTTGGCCGCATTAGCATTTCCGCACTTGCCCATTTCCGTAATGCAGTTGGCAACGCTGCAGCGCTGGCACGTTGCGCGCTTCGCTGTTGCAAAAAGGATTTGCCCAGCTTCAGCTTCAGCTTCAGTTTCAACTTCAGTAGGGAAAGTGAATTATTTTAATGCAATTTGCCTGTGTGCGCCAAAAAGTAGGCAACGAAATTATGCAATGCGTGTCAAGTTGCTGATCAAGTACAGTGGGCACCACCCACTTAATAATAAGGAAAATCAAAAAAAAAAAAAAACCCCCCAAGTGAAAATAAGCAGCGAATGCAAAGTAAATGCATTAAGTTTTCTTTTTTTTTACCAATTTAACTTGTAAATTTTCAATTTTCGAGTTACGACAGTACTCAACTTAATTACTTACTCTACAATTCACTCCGTGAAAGTAAAAGCAGTTCCCTACACACACACACAGACAGAATGAGACCCTGGCACAGATGCCAAGAATTAATTACATTAAGCTAATCTCGCAGAACGCAACTAAACAAGCTGTCTCTGTTTAATGATGCAATCCGTCTGTGCCCCAGCGCAACTCCTGCTAGCTATCTGCATACGAATGCTCGGCACTCCTCCTTCTCCCCTTTCTCTTGCAATTACTCCACTCTTCTGCTCTAATTAGACCGCACACAGAGTCACTTACGAATGCATAAAACGCTCACATCGCGTGTTACAAATTGAGTACCGGTGCCCACCTTTCATTAACCGTGTTCCGCTTCGTCTTTACCATGTTCCCCTAATATCATCTCTCCATTCCTGTCTCTCTCTCTCTGTCTCCCTTTTTGCTCCCTCTCTGCAAATTCAATCCCATTTCCCACACTTCCCATTTGCAATTCCGGACTGTGGACCGTGTGAGGACTGTAAGGACTGTGAGCTGCCTTCCAAATGCAACTGTTAAGTGCGCGTCGCTTTACGAGCAACGAATTAAAAACGGGAGACCCGAGCGCGAATGCAAAATACAGAACTCACTTTTATTATAACTGTACGCTCGCTGTACTTGTGCTTGTTATTATTATTATTTTACGCGCATGCATAAATTGGAGCCCCGAAAAAGAGCAACATAAAGTTGAACAAAATGCATGAGTACATAAAGAAGTTGGAATACCCTAACCTAATTTAAAATTGTGAGAACTGAAGAGAAAGAATAAACAAGATGAAATACATTATTGTTTATCTCAATAAAAACTCAATTTACAAACTAGAAAATTCACCAAAATTTCTATAAAACCTCGCAAACAGAATGCTTAAGTCAATACGATGTAAGGAATGTAAAGAATAGTCATATAAAAATAAATATAAAAGAATCGTGTGCAGTTAAGAAACGAGAAACATTTGTGCGGCAGGGCTGCCTTATATTGTTGTGGGCATGGGGGTGGAAGAAAAGCAGTAGGGTGAACTGAGTGGAAGTGGAATATTATTGCAACAGTTAACACACGCACACACACACACACGTGAGCTGCAAAGGTAACAAAAAGCAAATGCGAGTTAAATTTTAAGTATGTGCAACTGCATATGTGTGTGTCTGTGTGTGTGTGTGTGAGTGTGTGCGAGTGTTGCTGTTAGTGTTTTGCCTTGTTAAGCAGCCAAACAGGAAGTGACACACACTCACGCACATGCTCATGCACACCTACACACACACAGTCACAAGCGCTCGCGTTGAGCTTGAGTTCAAGTGCGCCGCTGTGCGCCATTTTGTTTGGCTTTACAAAATGTTGTGAGCTTTCTTTCGCTGCTTTGTTTTGGGCATAAAATGGCGTTTATGCTTTGCTTGTTTCGCAAAAGCAACAACAACAACAACAGCAGCAGCAGCAACAAACTGCAGGTGCACAAAGTGTGAAAGGTGCATAAAGGTTAAAAAACCCCAACCGACCAACAAGAAGCAGAAGGAGCAGCTTGGTTGTCCGTCTCGATGTTGTTTAACGGTAAATTGACCCGACTTTCTTGTGCCTTCTTCTTTAATCTTCTTCTGGCATTGCGACATATTAAAGTGTCAATTGGGAAATGTTTATTCTCTCCGGCACACACACACACGTGCAGTACATACTTATTTGCCAGCTGCGATAATTGGAAAGCATCACGCGGCCCGAGGCCATTAAATTGCCGTTAGCTTTCAATTTAGCTCCAGGTATATTCGATTGCCGCGCTCATTAGCATCGTATAAACCTTGGCCACAGCTGGACACAGACAACGGTCCAGCTTGGTTACCCCTCTTCCCCCCCCTCCCTTCACCCCCTTCAGCTACAGCATGCCAACGAAAGAAACGACGCCGGCTCTACCATCGACGTTTAATTGAGCCTCGACGAGCCACAGAACGTGGCCGTAATCAATGGCAGCAACGAGTTCAGAGCTTTATGGTAGACACATGTCAGGAGCATGAAATGGGCAATACTTGCATGCAAAGAGACGTGCAAGTCAAAACCCAAAGGCAATGAAGTCGAGGTAGAGTCCTAAATTTACATCAAAACCTCCGGTGAAAGGACTTAAAAATGTATCAAATAAATATGAAATCTTTTAAGCTCATTTGCCAGACAGACTCAATCTCATTACCCGCTCATTAATCAGGCTCAGCAACAGCAGCAGTAGCAAGCACTTCAATACGTACGACTCTTGCGCAAAGTTTTAAGCATCTTTCCAAGAACAAAAAACATTCTTTTGTTGCTCTTAAAAGTAAAACATTTGAAATGTTTTAGCAACTTTCTTTCCGCTCTCATGCCTAGCGTAATCTTTAAGAATCTGTCTTTGTATCTCTCTCTCCCATTCTCTTCTTTCTCTCTTTATCTCTCTTTGATTTCTCTGCTCTTAAGCTTTTAAAGTGTTTGGCCACGTCTGTGGCTTGTTATGCCTTCAGTCGATGCTAAACAAATAGCAATAAAAGCCGAAAAATAATAATAAGGTTCAGTGCCGCCTGCGGTCGAACGCGGTCGGGCGTGGGTAGTGGTGCAGGAGTGAAGTGGAGTGAAGTGGAGAGTGCGGGTTGAGGTAACTTTATGTGGATACCTCGTCAGCTCGCTTGAGTGCCCTTTTGGCGTTTATTGTAGCTGGCGCTACCGAAAAGTTTGGCACTAAACAAAAATTACCCATACGCCATGGGTGCCGTTGATTGGCCGCGAGGGGTAAAAGCGACGATACAAACTTGAAGGCAGTAAGGGAAGAATAGCAAAGGGATGGTAAGGGAATGAAACGGAAGGCAAGATGGGAAGGCGACGCGGTGGGTATGCTGCGGTCAGGTTGAGGTGTGCGCACCGCTGCTGTTGAGCAATGTTTAGCCTTTCATAAACTCATAAATCTGCAAGTTGGGGAGCATAAATTTACGTCGGACAGGCTGCCAGCCAGCTAGGCGGACGAGAGAGAGAGAGGTGATGGGGGATGGGGGTTGGGTTCCGGCAGCAGGCTAGCAACTGCATTTTGTGGCCCTGTTGGCTTTGGCTTACTTTAAAATGCGTTCGCAACTAATAAAACATTCCACTCTGCTATTAATTGCAGCCATACTCGTGCCGGAGCAGCAGCATCAGCATCAGCAGCAGCCACAACACCAGCTCAAACTCCAGTTGCAGCCTCTGCCCCAGCAAGCAGTGAGATGGCGCACGAACCACAGCTACAGCCACAAATGGTGGTCGTGGCTTTGCTAGCCATTAGCGCAGCACTGTCACTGAGCAACGCGGAGAGCTCGTCCAGCTGTGGACCCAATTTCCCGTCGGCCTGCACATGCGGCAACGAGAAGTACGAGGGCACCGTGCAGTATATTGTTAACTGTACAAACACTGGTTTGAACAACACCAGCGTGCTGGAGCACATGCCGGAGCAGGTGGAGATACTCATCTTCACGGGAAATTTCATAGCCGAGCTGCCGTGGAATGTGTTCGGCAGCATCAACGACTACAAGCAGCTGAAGATTGTGGACATGAGTAGCAATCATATACGCGAAATACGCGGCAAGAGCTACCACCATGTGCCGCGAGTGGAACGTCTCATACTAAATCACAACAACTTGAGTATTTCGCGCAACGACGACGAGGTCAATCATCATCATCCGCGTGTCTTCTCCAATTTCGGCAACCTGCAGAGCTTGCATCTCACAGATGCCTTCGAGGACCACAGCTCGCCGCAGCTGAGCGAGGATCTGCACGACATATTCATGAACAGTCAGCTGGTGAAGCTGCAGAAGCTGCATCTGGAGCAGAACGAGATCACACACTTCAAGGATCGCCGTGTGTTCTGCGATCTGCCCGCGCTGAGGGATCTGCATTTGGGCGACAATCTGCTGAAGGACATTAACTTTGAGGTGCGATGTCTGAAGAATTTGCGTTTCCTCGATCTGGAGCGCAACAAGTTCGAGTTTGTCAAGCCTAGCGATATGCGGCTGCTCAACGAGCTGCAGGAGCGTGAGAATCGAAGCGTTGATCTGATCGTCGACTTCAATCTGAATCCCTTTGTCTGCGACTGCAAGATATCGCCGTTCCGCACGTGGTTGCAGGGCACACATGTGCAGGTCCGCAATCAGGAGAGTCTGATGTGCTTCCATGACATTGACCATGTGGATCCAACGCCGGCGCATATTCTTCAGCTGGATATGAGCGAGTGTGCAGCAGCGATGGCAGCGGCCGCTTCGTTCCTCAATATCGCCGAGGATGAGCAGCTCTATGGGCAGCTGCAGCCACACATCAGTGGCCACACGGCAACGTTGATCTTCTTGCTGATTGTGCTTAGTATGATCCTGCTGGGCCTTCTGGTAGCGCTGGTCTATGTCAGTCGTGACAAGTTGAAGTACATGATGACTCCGGTGTTCGACAATGTGGCCAAGAAGGTGCAGTATACATCGATCAAGGACGAGGACTGCCCGGAGGTGCATGTCTAAAAAGGATACAGAAGGAGAGAAAGAGAGTTTCTAACGCCCATACGCCATACCACGTCCATATCAAAACAGTAGCAAGAGAACTAATTACAGTTTCATTTTTGCCATTCGCGTAGCGCAAGTATCGAGTGCCATTCACAGGGAACGTCTAAGAAAAACAAGCAAAACAAGAGCAACTAGCGCATATCATTTGAACAACCATTTCAGTTAAAACCACTTACTAAACACACTCACAAACTTATTGTTTGGTAGTTAATAAGGGAATTGTTGCATTTAAGGTAATCTGTAACACAAATGTGGCAAAGTTAATTACAAACAAACGAACACAGCAATAATGTTAGCGATTTTCTAAGTAGCCTTTAAGTCGACTTGTTATATGCGTTCTATTATTTTGAAAGACAAATCAGCCAATTTAATAAACTCGTTTGGCTGGAATACCCAATTTCTTACTTACATACATATTTGAATATAAAACAAAAACATACTTACATACATATTGTAACAAACACGTTAGTGTTATCTGTGATTTAAGTTTAGTAGCTTTACTTTGTTAAAACTCTGCAAAACATATATATTGATGCATATGGAAAACTTCAATTTGTATAACATACATGCATATGACGTACTTACAGCACTTATGTTAAAATACATATAAATGTTATAACTCATTTGTCAATTGTACTATTTAAATGATTTCACTTTAATTTTCTGTAATTAACACGCAGTTTTTATAAATAAACTTTAAAAATATGCAAAGAGTTTTTATTTCAAGCGGCGAAAGTAAAGGACATAGAAATGATCAATGGGGCCCTTAAAGACCGCACTGAAATCTTGATGTTTTAACAGGGTTGTCTGAATCCGTAAATAAAATTTGGAGGAGAAAATAGTTGAAAACTAAAATAAAGGTAAAGAATGATTGAAGGATGAGATGAGATTTATGTACTTCACTTTTATATAAAACCGTTGACTTGATCTTTCGCATTTCTTTATCATACGTATTACGGTATATGCAGTTAGTTTTAATTTCGATATATATATGAACAAAATTCCTGTGCAGCAGTACGCAATGCATAAATGCCAACAAATTTATTACGAATTTTCCCCACCAAATACTGTGGTGTGTTTGTGTTTATCAAGCTATGCCTGGAATTCCAAGTGATGCATATCTGCATCAAAAGTTATGCGAGTAAGGTTTAACTAACATAAGAGGAATTTATAAATGTATATATATTAATGCAACGTACTGACCAAGGACAATAGCGATTGCTTTAAGAATTAGGAAAAGTCAAAGGTAACTCAACCGCTTGTCTATAAGTCGCATTCTGTTATTTCAATCCGAGTCAGAAATTTTGGACAAACGGTTATTTTAATAGTCTGCATATGTATGTTAAAGGAGAACGATATTTTAATGGTATATAAATACGTTCTGATTTGCTAAAAATAATTGAAATTGGTAGCTTTAGATCCTTCAATTTAAAAATAAATTTCCTTATCATTAATAGAGACTCTCTCTTTGCCATATGCCACGTTATCGCTCTGTGAGGTTTAATTTACAACCGCCTCGACGCGTAGATAACATTCTGGAGAACATTTGCCAACACTACTTAATGAACAGCTGATTGTTCCCGGTGAATGGCAAAGAAAAAGTATGTTTATAAGGCGCGAATGTTTACGCAGTTAATTTTATTTACTTGATTATTAAAACACTCAGACAAAAACCGCACTGATAAGTAACGCACCCTTTATCTGCCACATGAAATGTTTAAAGCCACATGTGTTTAGTCGCCCTCCCATTCTGTGAGAGGCAGCAACAATTCATTGCGAGTGTGTCTGTGTGTGAGTACAAGTATATAAACAAATTAGTTTTTACGTCGCACGCTTTGCGTTTAGATTTCGTTCTTGGGTTTCATTATGCAACGTCATACAGCTGCATAATTCCAGAAGAAATCTAAAATATAATTTTAGTTCTAAGAGAAACGATTGCATTTACACATTTGTGATAGCACACCCGGAACAACATTATAAACAATGGTATTGGTGATGGTAAACTCGTTAATAAATAGCAGCTCAACTCAACTCATTTCAGATGCTTAGAACCTGTCGTCGTGTGTGTGCCGTGCCTAGCTTTAGAAGCATAGAAAACTGTCAGATCCAACGACACCAAAGTCAAAAAACAAAAACAAAGACGATGGATAAGTTTGATTTGCCAAAACGCCTACAAGGCAGTACGCCCAGCGTGTGGAACGAGTATATTGCGCTAGCAATGCAGTATAAGCCTTTGAACTTGGGCCAAGGATTTCCAGATGATGCTGCACCTTCCTATGTAACAAGCGCTCTGGCGGACATAGCCAAGGATCCAAATCCTCTACTGCACCAATACACCAGAGGCAATGTTCGTGATCATCGCGTAATCTTATGCTTGGTCTAAACCAACCATTGTTCTCTTATTCTAGGGTCATGTGCGGCTAGTGCAGGCACTTTCTAAACTCTATAGTGGATTGATTGGGCATGAGGTAAATCCGTTGAACGAAATACTGATCACATCTGGAGCCTATGAAGCCCTCTACTCCACCATAATGGGTCATATCGACGATGGTGATGAGGTCATTATTATTGAACCTTTCTTCGACTGCTATGAGCCAATGGTGAAAATGGCGAACGGAGTGCCACGTTTTATTCCATTGAAGTTGGTAAGTAGCTATCATGTCCGTCATGCCCTTACTAGTTTAAGAACCTCTACTTGCAATATTTCAGCGCGAGAAGGAAGGTTCACTCAGTTCTGCGGACTGGGTGCTGGACGATGCTGAACTAGAAAAGCTGTTCAATGAAAAGACGAAAATGATCATATTGAACACCCCGCACAATCCAACCGGAAAGGTATTCACGCGCAAAGAACTGGAACGCATTGCTGAGCTGTGTCGCAAGTGGAATGTTCTGTGTGTTTCGGATGAGGTCTACGAGTGGTTGGTTTTCGACGGTGTCGAGCACGTGCGCATTTGCACCCTGCCTGGCATGTGGGATCGTACTATTACCATTGGATCAGCCGGAAAAACCTTCTCGGTGACCGGCTGGAAAATTGGGTGGGCATACGGACCACAAGAGTTGATAAGAAACTTGCAAATGGTTCACCAGAACTCTGTATATACTTGTCCCACCCCTCTCCAGGAGGGTGTTGCACGAAGCTTTGAGATCGAGCTGGAACGCCTGGGAAAACCTGAAAGCTATTTTCTCAGCTTGCCACGGGAATTGCAACCAAAAAGAGATTTCATGGCCAAATTCCTTAAAGAAGCTGGCATGCGTCCAACTATTCCCGAGGGCGGTTATTTCATGATTGCTGATTGGACGCCGCTGGCAGATAAGATTAATGTGAACTCGGAACCAGACAAGTACCGAGACTACAAGTTCACCAAGTGGATGACAAAGAACATGGGTTTGCAGGGCATACCGCCCAGCGCCTTTTACAGCGAGCCCAATAAACATTTGGGCGAGAACTTTGTGCGCTACTGTTTCATCAAGAAGCAAGAGAATCTGGATAAGGCAGCAGAGCTGCTGAAGTCATGGAAATAGAAAAATATCTATGCAGTTTAACTGTCAACTTGTTTTGTATACAAATAAACGAATTTGAACTAAATTGCGAATGTTCAATAATTTGCCAAGCATGCTAGACTGTGTGGGCACCACCGCATAACCTTTCCACAAGGGCGTTACATAATCAACAAACAAATACAAGAAACAATTAGCAGGATTTTGTGTGGTAGCCTTACTCCAATCTCCTTTATTTGCAATCCAATAACATGTTCATCCGCACCAAGTACATTGGTTCTGTTTGTGTATTTGTTTCTGTTCTTGTTTGTGTGTGTTAATTAAACTAAAGGAAAAAGTGAATGCTTTACATATCGTAAACGGACTTCAAAGCCAATTCTGGCTTGTCGTAGCCCAATTCCTCTAGAGTTGGCACACCCAGTTCGTTGAGGGTCGGTGTGATCTTCTCCAACAAGTAGGGGTACAGGGTAGCTTTCTGGTCACCGCACTTGTCCTTGCAGCCCTCCAGCCACCTGATGGCCAGAGCAATGTCGTTCACACGGCGACAGGCACGCAGTCCAGACTCAATGACAGATGGGCTGGGCACCAGATCCATGCCAAGCAAATCGTTCATGCCCTTGCGGACCTCCCAGCCATCAATACCTTCGCGAGAGAAGTATTTCTCGTAACGCTTGTCGAACTCCTCAGCGGATTCCTCAGTTCCGTGAAGGCTGCGCACGGCTGCGACACGCGAGGCAGTAATACCCACGGTGCCGCGGATGGCGTTAGCGACTTTACCGGCTGTAATGCGCAACATGTCTGCTAAAATAGATTGAATTCAATTAAACAATCTGCAACCTGTGCTAAAAATTTGGTTAAGTAACAGCTTCGACTCACTTTTTCCTTCTTGTTCTTTCTACTTTTTCACACAGATGACAGAGTTGACAGTGTTCGAAAATGTCGTTCGTACGCGTGTTATCGAATATATTGTGAATGACGACAGTGTGAAAAAATATTTTAAAGCAGTGCTGGGCAATGCCAAAACTGTCAATCGCTTGGACGAACGTTCTCGAGCACTGTGTAAGTTATAAAGTAGTCATTCTCATTTTGTGTCGGACAATCGGCTGAAAATTGCATTTTCTGCTAATAACAGACTTGCAAGTAGTGAACGCGGCTTCGTTAATTAATATATAGCCAACGCAACAAAACAAAATGTCGGCAACGGGGTAAGTACAGTGCTATTACTCGGAAGATTTAATTGTTGTTACCTCAGTTGCTATCGGCCGTTCTTCTTTTTGTGGCTTCTTTGTGCGACGCGTGCTTTTCGCAGATGCCGTGGGGTCATATACGGCGACTAATTTTCACTTTTAAAACAGCCGCACAAATTAGTCTATTAAATTACTGAGTTAAAAGCGGTGAAGACTGTATGCATACAATGAAACATCTTGCCTCCGGTGCCAAATGGTGGGCGTGTCTCATGCGCAATTGCATTGTCGTATTTTTGGACAGTTCACAGTGCTATCAAAGAGTCACTGACTGACATTTGAGGTTATGTTAAGGTTGGCGCTAATTTTATTTAAAGGAATGGGCAGATTTTCACATCATGGACTTTAATTCCATGTATGGTAATAAAGCCAGACGTTTTTGTCCATGCATGCACTTTGCATTTCATTCTAAAACAATAACTTCTCTTTGTTGCCATGATAACTCAAACGATCGATACGCCAGATACCATACGAAGTTGTTTTCAAGTCCCGCTTTGGTCGCATTGTTTTGTTTGTTTATTTTAACAATTGTTTATTTTTCATTTCAATTCCAGTGCTATTCCGCCTCCAGTTTCATGGGCTCAGCGAAACGATTTGGTGTACGTAATCATCGATGTGGAATGCAAGGACATCGAACATAAGTAAGATCTCTTATTTCCGTTAATTATTAAATAGGGAATTTAAATCAATGTTTTTTGGTTTTTTAGAGTGACAGAAAACAGCTTCTATTTCAAGGGTGTAAATGCACTGGATGCCTCTAAGAAATATGAAGTCACATTGAACTTCTATCAAGCAGTTGTTCCTCAGAAAGTGACAAGCAAGAACATTGGACGTTGCCTAGAATTTACAATACCCAAGCAAGATTGTGGACCGTACTGGCCCACTCTGACCACGGACAAAACCAAATTACATTTCCTGAAAGCCAATTTTGCCAAGTGGCGCGATGAGTCTGACGATGAGGAAGGTATGACTAAGACAATTTTTGACTATCTGGATTCTATATGCTCATCGATTTTTACTTCGTATGTTTTATTTAGGAGATGCCAAGGACAACGGCATGTTTGGCAACTTCCTGAATAGCCCTGGTGGTGATTGGAACAATAAGTTCGACGATTTTAACGTTGATGAAGATGATGACTCTGACGATAACATCCCCAGCCTCTCGCAGAATGATGAGGATGAGGACGAGGGTGGGGAAGGTGACAAAGAGAAGAAGCCAGCTGCTTAAGAAGGCTAGCTCCTTTGGGCATTTTTGGAGAAATAGAGTCGTAGCATTAGCCGAGGCCCTTTTACCGTTAAGTCAAAACACAACAACACATACACAACCTTACACTTAAAGCCCCCACCACACCCACACACACATTAACACATCCCAAAAAACATGTGCGTTCATAAATATTATTCCAAAACACAATTAACTTGAGGTAAATAAGCGAAATGTCAACGGGAAAAATCAAAGGAACTAAAGATGCATAAAATTTACGCTGGATTTTCGCCACAATAACAAAATTAACTGGAAGAAAGCTACAACCAATTCATTGCGAAGTTTCATTTGCAATTTATTAATTTTTTGTTTCCTGTAAATAAAGGAAATTTAAAATAAAAGGAAAACTACAAAAATTATAAGTTGTTTTCTTTGTCTATTCTGTACAAGTACAAAAAGTATTATGCGGGGCCAGTACTGAGAAATGCATCAGTCTGGTAACACAGACTAAATGCAGGGTTGCCTTGACAACGCGGGAAAGAAGAAGCACGCTTCAAATTTTGTTTGCCTAAACAAAATATGCGACGCAATGAGAATCAGTCGAATGCTTTCATTAGCTGTTTACATATTTTGAACAGAGTGTGGAATAATAATATTAAATATTTAAGTAATGAGGGTACAAACGGAACGCAACGAAACCGCACGTTTAACCTTTGTGGCCGAATGGTTCCATATCGTGGCTGGAATCACACACACATATCAATTAACATTTCATTTGAGTGACGGAGGCGTGGAAGTGGTAAGTTCTCTCAATCATTTGAAATCATAATTTATCGTAATCATTTTCTGCTGCAGTACGATACTAAACACAAGAAAACCTTTCTACGGAGGACTAAGATCCCCGAACTGACTGTACGCGATTTCTTCGTTGGTTCGAAGGTCAACATATTTGGTCGACAATTCGATATCGTTGACTATGCAGATGAGAGTACGCGCATCTCATTGGCCAAGTACCGTAAGCGGTAAGCAGAGATTCCTTCTAATCTGATCCATTTTACTAAGATATTCTCTTTAAACAGTGCATTCGTTCTGCTTAAAAGCAGCATGTGGCCTAAAAATTTGGGAGAATTTGTTACAACTCTAATTGACAACAAGATAAACATTAACAATGCATTGATGGTTCAGTTTAATCCAAAAACAGTTACTCAGTTTCTATCTAGAATGCAGGATGATGATGTGCACATTTCGTAAGTATCATAAGAACTTGACTATGGACTATGATTGTAAAACTTACTCCCTTTAGTGTTTTAATGAATGAGCTGCTGGCAGGACCGGCACTCAGTTTGGAGCTGATCGGGGATAATGTGGCTCAGAAAATATATGCTTGCTCCAAATACAACCCAGATGACCCTTCGGCAACCAAACTGGAGCTGTCGCACAGCTTGAAACAGCTATTCGAGCGCGAGGAAGTGCGACATGGTTTCTATTGCCCGGCAAAGGAGGAGAATGTGCCCAGTGACTTGAATTTCTTTTTTGAGGAGCGCCACAATATTATTAAGGAGTGTTTGTTTCATAACAGTACCCTGGCCATCATTAAGCCGCACTGCATCAAGGATGGACTGCTAGGACGAATTCTAAATGAGATCCTCACCCACGGCTTCAAAATAGAAGCCATGCGCATGTTAATGATGGCGCGCGCCAACTGTGAAGAGTTCTACGAGGTCTATCGTGGCATTCTGCCAGAGTTCATACAAATGGTGGCTCAATTGGCCAGTGGTGTATGCATGTGCCTGGAGATAGTATGCGAGGATCCAACGAAAAACTCGCACGAGGAGTTCCGCCAGTTTTGCGGTCCCATGGATCCTGAAATCGCTAAACTTCTACGTCCGCATACACTTCGCTCCAAATTTGGCAGGTCAAAGGTATGTAATGCCGTGCATTGCACGGATCTACCTGACGACACCCATTTGGAACTGCAATACATGTTCAAGATACTCTAGTAGCTTTTAGTTTATCCGGTTTGTTAAATGTATATTCCGAGACACGTGATGCCTGGATGAATAAATTAATTGTAACTGCAGCTGCTACCGGTTTTATCTTGTACTTTAGAGATAATCTCGATTATGCTTAAGAACTATTGCAGGTATTGCCACCCCAAACTGTGAAAAATAGTGGATTGCGTTTTTGTATCGATTTGTATTCTTATTTTTCTAACTAGCAAATAACTTTATTTAAAGGCCTGATTTACAAGGTTATTCTTTGGAAAATCAGCCAATACTAAACCGGAGTACAACAGAAACAAATACAGCTGCGGCTGCAGCTAAACACTTGCGTTGCGATTGCTGGAACTGGGCGCATCGTAAAGTTGATTGGGCAGCAGGACATCCATATCGGTGGAAAGTTGGTTCTCCCTGCTATCTTGAAGAGCATATTCATAAGCCAGCAGAGTAAACACAATGATGCAGACCAGCATAACAACCGCATAGAAAAAATACTCGGCCTTCTGCGAGCTTAGAACATCTAACTCAGTGACAATTACTACAATAAGATTGCCGAAAGCGTTGTTCAGAAACCAAGCGGCGGTGACCACAGATTTCATTGATGCCGGCGCCTGTGTAAAGGCAAACTGTAGTCCCGGAATGGACAACAACAATTCGCCCAACATAATCAGCAGGAACTGTGGGAGTTGCCAGGCAATGTTGATGCTCTGGGCAGGAGATTCCTATGAGTATGAAAAGAATAATATATAATGTGTATTGCCTTATCTAGTTTTGGTGCAGCTTACAATGATTCGATCCTGCAGTGCGCCGGCACAGAAGAAAGCACCAGCTGAGCAAATGCCGCCTATGGTGACACTATGCAGCGGCTGTAGTTCCCATTTGAATAGTCGGCGTAAAAGAGGAGCTGTTAGATATTGCCAAAGAGGAATAAGCAGAAAGAGAAAGATGGGCCCCACAGCCTTGGCTTGATCTGGTTGTATCGTGACGCCCAGCACAGTGGTATTCATCATGGTCGCCTGGAAAGTCCAGCTGGAATCCTGCTGCGCGAGCAATGCAAAATAAAACGGCAACGGAATGAACAGTTTGCAGAGCTGGAAATATATCTGAGGATTAGACTAAGCCCTTCGCTGGATACATGTGACCATATGACTTACGCGTAGTACTCGCGACACATCGTTTACAAAGTCCGCGTCATAGACACCGATGGCATTGTGCAGCCAATACTTGCTTCTTTTATCGGAGTTGCGCCGTCGCCATTTACCCACAAGAGCAGCCTTAATGCAGCCACAAAACTTAAAGAGTATATTGTCGCCGGATAGTTTCTCCGGCTTGTAATAGCACTTGCCAATGAGAAAGATAACTAAAGGAGCATCACAAATTAGGGATGCATTAGTTATAGAAACGTAACCATGAAGTTCAACTTACACCAGGCCAACATGAAGGAACTACCCAAGGTCCCAAATACTGCGGGATAGCAAGTGGTCTTTTCGAAACACTGTGTATTGGCTCGTTCCAGTGGCGGGAGAATCTTGCTCAGAAATATTCCAAAATAATAAACGAAGTAATAGAACGAGAAATACTCCGCCAGATGGACAGACTGCTCCGGCAGCTTGAACTGCAGCGCGCCCAGTGAAGTGATGCACGCTCGCATAGATCCATTGCCGACAGCAATGAATGAGATTGAGACCAGGAGGCTAATAGTGAAATATAAATATTATAAGTAATCACATCTTAGTATTCCACTTACAATGCTATGAGCGGCATTCCCATTGCTGGCAGCGACGTCATCGTCAGCAGTAGCCAGCCAAATGCGTAGAGGAAACAAAATCCGGATATGGTGCGCACATTGCCCAGATAGCTGTCCGCCAGTATGGCTCCAATGATCGGACAGAACTGACCGAAAAAGTTGAAAATGTGTAGCACAATTGTTGCGAAGCTTTCCGTAAAGTTAAGATCATCTCGCAGAAAGAGCACCAATATCGCTAAGGAATGATATTAAATAACATGGTTTGAAGTTAAAAACATACTTTCTAATATTATTAAATAGAATAGCCTTGCAGATTACTATCTATTAAATTTTGAATTTAGCTTTTGAAATTAGGTTAAAGAATTATAATGTATTGTTATGGAAAAGGCTTATTTCAACTGATAGTTACTGCGGCAATTGCCGGATATTGTGATCCTAACAGGTCTAAGTTAGACCATCTAACATATAATTTTCAATTTCTAAAATAGCACTAAAGGGTTTAATAGCTTATCTGTCCTTAGAATATTCGCGATCAAAAAATTCCAAGGTTCTAATCTTCTATACCTTTTTGAATAATATTCCCCTGGTCCCTCCGGTTAATTTGGTTTTCTTATCAGTATCCATACATTCTAACAATCACGATCAAAGCATAAAAAATCCATATATTATTGGATATATGTAGAAATGATTTAATGGGTTAGAAGATTAACTGATACGATCAAAAGCACGGTATATCCACAATAATTGATGGGAATGTCTGACAACAATGAGTTACTATTTCATCGGTATCCATACATCAAATATGATATATGTTAAGTTTTTATGACCTGAGTGCACTCTCGATTTCACCAAGAAATGATTTTTACATACAAGCAGATGAATCCGGCTTTGTATATATTTGCCTATACCTATATGGTAAGTCTAGTATAAATAGCTCTCTAGCGTCGTCTTTATCGGTCTTTCAATCTACAGAAATGTATAAATTGAGATTATTCAAACAGTTGCCGCTCTCTCTCTTAACAACTCTCGGACTGCAACTCTGTGTGTGTCCACCAAAGCACCCACTGACACCTCCCATTGTGCAGCAAGCACGTTTACTTGCTGATAAGAAAAGACTTTTGGAATATTTCGACAGCACAATGGAAGATTACTGTAGATCAGACATGGTCTACTTGTTCCGGCTCCCACTTACTGCGCATCCCGTTTGCCGCAAAAGCCTCAAAGAATTTGGTAGCCAGTATAAAGTAGACGGCACGGGGATACTTGTACTCGATGATGATGTTTGGAATGGGGGCGAATCCATAGTTTGGCAGTGAGTTGCGGGGCTTTCTCAGCTGCGCCTGTTCTCCTACTCCGACCGATGCCTGTGTGAGTTCCGCAAGTGCTGGCAAAGCTAGATAAGCAAGATTCATCTGATTTAGACAGGTCTATTGTGCGAGCAACTCCGGATCAGAAACTTACTTTCTTCGCTACCGATTTCTGTAGCGCGGAACATTTTGTAGTTGCTCAAAGCCGAAACTGAACTTAGCCTCAATCTGTGGGCAACTTGTCTATCTGTTGTTGTCTTGGAGAGCAGCTCAGGTTACAAGCGGTGGGGACGATTCGTTTGCCTTGTGGCTTTTGTGGATGAACTGCGGTTTGGCGCGTCTCACAATGTGCTCTTTTGTTTTTTCGTAGTTTTAATTTTCGAGTGTGCGCGCGCCTTCGTCATCGTCCGTTGCGCAGTGCGGTACCGAAGCTACTGCCACGGGCTGCTGTAGCAGTTCGCGTTCGGATTAGTGAGAGCGCGGCGCACTCAAAAGCAAACACTGCGATAAAAGCGGCAACAAAGCAAAGCAAATGCAACTTAAACACAAACAAATAAACACGATGAAATGCAACGAATGCGGCAAGCAGCAGGTTATCTCTGGCCTCAGGCAGTCTATCCTCTTCGTCTCTGGGCGTCTGGCGAGTCATGTGCTTTTCCAATACGCTGATAAGGCCAAGTCACGCTCAGGCAGGCGCATCAAGTCACGGGATTGAACTGGATCCGTGATAAGGATGCTGTAATGCTGTAGTGCAAGGTGGAGTCACACACCAGAGTTCGTATTTTTATGTATTTTACAATGGATTTTTATTAAATTAGGCAGAAAATGTATTGTATTTAGCGCGTCACACGAGACCAACTAGAGAATTAGAACTAAAACACACATCCGGATGATACATCGATGAAATTCGCTGTCGTAAAACGAGATGAAGACCAAACAACCGCGAGCAACGGAGAGCACGACTGTGCCACATTGCTCACACCAGCTTCTTCGCCTCGAAGAAGCTCTTCAAGTGACGCATCTGCCAGAAGCCCATGCATACCAGGACCACAGTCTGTGCCAGGGACCACCACAGGACACGGGAGTTGGTACTCTCGCTGGTGTGACGGAAGCGCTCTTCGCGATAGCGTTGATAGTTCTGCTCCTTGGTTATCTGTTCAACCTGGTCGAGTAGCTGACGTATGCGCAGCTGCAGTTCCGTCAGTTTCTCCTTCTGTGCCACATTGGCATAATCGATGGCATGCTCGCCCACCTGGATGTCCAGGTGAACACGCAACTGGGCGCCATTGAACCAGGCAGTGCTGTTTGAGTACATACAGATGACGTGCTCGCCGGGCGTGTGGGAGGTGAACGATATGCGGCCCTGGGAGCTGTACACACGGGAAAGAATCACCTTGTCGTCGCTGTCGCGCACCTCAACGTGCATGCCAATGCCAGGAGAGGATGGCATAAATCCATTCGAGCGTGGATCGTATAATTCCACCTTATAATTGACTGCAAGAGACAAGAGGGTTAGTCGCCGCCTGGCTGAGTCTAGCTTCGCAGGCGCTGCTGCCATCGGTGCTTACCAATCACAGTCGTCTCATCGGGCACCTCTTCGATGAAGCATTTACGCTCCGTTTCCGATATGTGAAAGTACAGACCACAGGCACTGTGTATGGCGCACAGCACCAATGCAAGGCAGATTATTTGGTTACGCATTTCACAGCTAAATCGCACTTGAGTTTCGATTATTTGTATTATAAAAACTGAGCTCGCCGACACGTCATGAGAAAAAGGCAAAAGTGGCTACATTGACAATTTTACATTTGACAACCATGAGGGATGCCACTTGTCAATTTTACCCATACAATCACCAAATAAATAATAGGCTGGTAGCGCTGCCCGAACAGCTGAAACTTCAAAATAAGCGCAACGTGGCAACACCATTCACACATAACTACCGAAACATAGTCGAGCTGGCAACTCTGTTAAAACAGCTGTGTAATTATTTGTTGACGTTTAACTTTTTGGCACTTGCATAGATTTCCAGTGCAATCTTGGGTAAATAATGGACCTGATACTTCTAATAGGCATTGCTACAGCACTGCTAATAGTGCTGATTACACTTTACTTTCTGCAAAAGCGTAATGCACAGACTGGTGAGTAATCAATGTGTTTGCAATGATAGTTGAATGTTAATTTCCAACGGCTCTCTTATAGAAACAAAACCTGCTGCGCAACCACAACGTGGCGTCCCACAGCGCGCACAGGAAGGTGTACCTCGACGTGCTCAGATAGCCCGGAATCAGAGGAATCGCTTACGTCAAAATGCACCAGCAGCGGCTGCTGCAGCTGCAGCTCCAGTTGCCGCAGGAGCAGACTCTGACGACGATGATGCGGGGCGAGATGGCGACGACAACGCACCTCGTGTTCCACAGGGTGCAGTGTTGGATGAAAAGATGGGCGCAAAGAAACGCGCCAAAATGGAGGCCAAAGAACAGAAACGCTTGCAACGTGAGCAAGATCTGCACGATCGCGAACAACGAAAGGTAAAAGAAGCTAAGGAAGAAGAGGAACGCAAACAGTTGGAGGACGCAGAGGCTGAAGCTGAACGTAAGAAAGCCGAAGCTGAACGTTTGGCTAAGGAGGAACGAGAACGTAAAGAGCACGAAGAGTATCTAAAAATGAAGGCAGCATTCAGCATTGAAGAAGAGGGCTTCGAGGAGGCCGATGCCGATGAAAAGGAAAATCTGTTGGCCGACTTCATACAGTACATCAAGGACAATAAGGTCGTTCTGCTGGAGGACTTAGCCACAGCCTTCAAACTTAAGACACAACAAGCAATCGAACGCATTCAGGAGCTGCAGGCGAATGGCACAATAACTGGAGTCATTGATGATCGCGGCAAGTTCATCTACGTATCAGAGGCCGAGCTGGCAGCTGTGGCCAAGTTCATTAAGCAGCGTGGACGAGTATCTATCGCCGACTTGGCTGAAAGTAGTAATAACCTTATCAATTTGACACCCGTCGCAGCTGGCGAGGGAAGTACCTAATGAGATTTGTTGGCCATTTGTAAATTATATTTAATGTTGAAGTGTTTACGTATGTGATATACGTATTAAACTGGAAAAGGAGAAACTAAAGAACAAAAACAAGAACAACATACGTTGTTTAATTGTTTAGTACAGTTAAATCACTTTTCTTAACCTTGTGTATATACCCAATCTAGGTACAGAATTATCATAACAAGTAAGAGGTGTAAACTATGCCATATCGTCATCATCATCATCATAGTCGTCCATTTCGTCATCGTCCTCTTCGTCACTGGTCACATCGGGATCGGAGGCTTGTGCTCTGCACTTGGGACATTGACAAACGAATATGTAATTCTCACGCAATGTTTTGTGCCTCGAGTGGCGACTGCGCTCCAGCTGGCACTCATCCAAATACGAAATACATATCTCGTCACCTTCCTGAATGGGTGCCACAGCTTTGAGGACGACAATGTCGTTGGAGTAGGGAAACGTTGACTGGGCATTCGGCACACAGCTGTGGTTGATTTTACTTTGCAGTATATACAAGCCAGATCCCTCGTTATTCAGAAACTCTCCAGCAACTATGTAAGAGTTAAAATTTTGTTAAGTAACTGAATGAATTGCGAAAGTAATCATTACTTACAATCCCCTACTTTGGTGTACAGTTCGTCGATTATTGTGTCCAATTTCTCCTTGTCCGGTTCCGGTAGCGGCAAGTCAGATACTTTAGTAACCCACTGGGCAAGAACACTGGTCGCAATGCCCTGGCTATTGGTTCCCAATATACCCATGAGGGTCTTGAAGGCGTCCGGAGTGGTGAACTGTATGCGAAGGAAAACTTAGAGATCTATGTTTAAAATAGAAAGAACAAACGCACCGCTGCGAACTCTTCGCTCTTGAAGGCATTGCAGAAGGCCGCATACAGTTGCTCCATTTGCTGTTCAAAGTTCTCTCCCAGCATTTTGTGGTAAATCTTCTGTTCACGATTGACAATCAGTGCTTGGAACGACTGCAATTGTTCCAGAAAATCGGGTTTATTGTTGCTTTGCTGATACATAGCCATCAGGCGCACAATAAGCATTATTGTGCCCGTTTCTGGTGGATAGTGCATCTTCTTCCACGTCTCGTTCAGTATGTTAATGGGATGTGTGTCATCCGCCCGAAAGGCGCCCATGCAAGCGACACGATGATACTTCTTTTGCGCCTCCACCAGACAGTCCTCCGAGCAGTAGCGAACCTTGCAACGTGGGCACTGTGTGAATTGTGGTAGCCATGCTGCAGTTGGATCGTGTTCTATCAGCGGCACCGTTACACTCTGATCGTTGGCCAAGCGCCTCACGTTCTCCAACAGTGTCTCCAGCTAACAGATGATAAAAAGAGTTGAGTGAATCGTTTGCCAAGTGTGTAGTCTAATCCTATCTACCGGGCGCATGCAATGGTCACAGGCAGCGTAGCCGTAGGCTGTATTCCACGAGAATTGATGTGACACGAACGGCTCCTCCTCGAAGATGATGTCACCTACAGTGAAATTCTTTGTCGCTATCATTGCCCGCCCCTTGCCGGGCAATTCGCGTATTTCGAAGTGATTCATTTCACAATCTTAATTTGACATAAACAAAGTAAATGCGTTTTGAACACGACGCACGTGCACGACGAATTGTTATTGTATTATCGATATCGATTTTCGTTGCATTGTTGCGATATTCTTATAAGAATTCACCAATTAATCGATACATTGCGGAGTGGTTATTAATTTAAAAAATATACAATGCGTTGAAAAAAACGTCAAACAATCGGAATATTCTCAAAAAATATTTAAATTCTTTTCGTTTGTTTGATATATTTACTTTAAAGGTTCGATTTATAAAAAAAGAGCTTAAAACATCAGATCAAACTGAGTATTAATTTAATTAAATATAATTCACATTATTCGCATTACAATATTAACTTATAACTTCGTTACTTCCAAAACTCTCACTTCAGGAGCTTTGTTCCGCTCTAGACGATTTCGTTGGGCTCCAGCAAGTTTTGCTTGCAAATAAAGACATATGAAAAGAACCTGTGTGGAGGCCAACACCAGGCATAATGCGAATTTGCAAATAGTGCTCATCAACAGCACAATATCTACTGCAACTCCACATTCCTCTGGAATTATTGCTTCTATGTCACGAGCCAAGGCAAAATCCTCCCTTATCAAATTGGCACGATCTTCCAGCTGTAATATTTTCTCCAGTGTGCCGTCAAGACTAAAGTGATGTTTATCGAGATTCTCTTTTTTCATTTTTGTTTTCATGGTTGTAAGGGAAACGGTTTGCATAACTCCTTTTTCATATCCCATCACAAATACTGAATAGCAAATTTCGTAACTTCTGTCACCTACATCTTTTTTTAAAGTATACTTTCCATCAGTGATGTCATGTCTACTTTCAAGAGTATTACTCTTTTCGTCTCGTATAATCAAGTCCACAAATTGGTTTGGCACTGCAATAGCATTATATTGGATAGTTAGGATCAGGCGTGGCAATACATCTTCCATTAAACACTTCGTTGTATTGGGTTTCATATGAAACTGAATTCCGTGTAGGGGCAAACAATGCCAGAAGAAGGCAATCAATAAGCCAATAAGTAATTTAAACATAATATTTACTAGCTTCTACACAAATAAATACGAAATGTTCTCCGACAACACTTTGTTTGTAACCAAAATGTAAGGTTTGAAAGCTTTTTCCCAACGGTAATTAAGCTTTTGCGATTGAGTTCCAGGGAAATAATTTCATCACGTAAAATAATTCCACCGGAGAATCGAGTAGATAGTGGATAATAACAGTCTATGTCTATGCCGGCGCACACAGTAGTATACCTCTACCATTGATGGTGAGGACTGCCAAGAGTTGTGCGCCTCTGCGCAATACAAACAGCTACAACCGGATTAAAATTCAATATTCATATATTCTTTGCGTGTCTGAGTGTGTGTCAGCAAAGTTTATCAATTTGCAAACTCGACTCAAATTGTTATAGGTACGAAACTGAAGCTGCGCCCAGTGCTGCCAACTTATGCAATAAATAATAGCTACTTTTAACGGGAAGTGTTGAAAAAAGAAGCCAAAATATAATAGTAAGGTCAGCTACAATGAGAATAAATAATAAAGGCCATCAAAGCCCTATAATAATATTCGATAAACTACTAATACAGCTTCTAACTGAAAGTGTTTTGAAAAGAGCCAAATTCCTGTTTCCCGCAATTCGTAAATTTATTCCCTAGTTCTCTTCCAAAAAAGCCAGATTTGACGGGAAAATCCCGAGTTGAGTTTATTGACTACAACAAAAATAGAGTGAATGGAGCGGCTCAGTTATCTTTTGAGAATTTTCATGGTCTGTGAAGAAGCGATTCCAAGTTGCATGAGTAGCAAATGTTTTAGGTTTCCGACTTAGAATATCTCCTCATTGTCAAAACCAATTCCATTCAGTATTCGTTCAAGGTTCTATTCATAGAAACCTGTAAAATCTAAATGCCATCAATCCTTTAAAATAACATTAGTAAATAAAAAAAAACGAATGCAGCTTCTTCTCTTGTACAGTATCGAATGGAAACAACTTTGTTTTTGACTTGTACTATACTATTATATAATAATCAATTACATAATTTAAAATTTAAAGACATGCTAATTTAATTTGTTGATTTTGTTTTTGTTTTTAAATATAATATATATAAACATTTTTGTTAACAGGTGTGTGTGTGTGTGTGTTTCTTGTGTTTTTAGTTTTAGTTGCTTTGTAAAATACATAATCATAATAATATTTCATAGTTGTAATCATATTTTCTCGTATATAATAATAACTTTTGCGCCTAACAACTAATAATATTCAAATATAATTTTCTTTTTTTTTTACTCTTTTTATTATTATTGTTGTTGTTTGTTTGTTTCTTTTTCTCTCTTTCCATAATTGTGTATTATTATAATTATTTTTATTGTTTTACTCTCGTTTTCTGCTTTGTATTTGGGTTGCTTGGTTTGTTGTTGTTGTTTTTGTTGTTGTGGGTTATTTAAATTAAATATTTATTCACTAACCAGCGCCATCTCTCGCGCCGTGGGCGTGGCCAGTGTCTGGCCGAGTGCCGACGCAGCCGAAACGGCGCTGCTCAGCCCATCATCGTCTTCCTCACCCGTTCTCGTCGTCGTCGTCGCCGCAGCAATTGCGACAGCGGCTGCCTTTTTGCGCTCCAACTCATGATCTTCACTGCGATCATCTTGATCGTTATTCTCATCAGCATCATCTTCGTTCAGTTCATCACAATTGCTGCGGGCGACCTGGTCGTCGGCATTATTCTCTTGCGCCTCATCGGCAAAGGACACTTCGGCTGGACTTGTATTGCTATCACCGTTGGGCGTCAGCTCGCGCTGCTGATTATTATTGTTGGCTTTGTCTTCACTGGCGGATTTATTGTTATCACTATCAGCATCGCCTTTGGGGGATGCCGCTGGCGGTGGCGCTGGCGCACCCGATGCTGTTGTCTCCTCCTCGGGTATGTCCTCGATAAGGCTGCGATTGCCAGAACTGGCAGCCGATGGGCTACGTGGCGGCGCCTCAGCAGATTCCATTTCGGCCACTTTGCGCAACAGCACCGGATCGGAGGCGCGCAGCGAACTCTCTGAGCCACCAACACCTTCGCCACTTGGCCGCAACACTAGATAAAGCAATATGTCCGACAACGAAATGATACCGATGACCTTTCGATTCTCATCGATCACAACCAGACGATGCACCTCGGCACGCACAATGCGCTCCATAATCGTGTACAGTGACTCGTCCAGATTGCACTTCTGCACGCCCTCGAACCACTCGTTGCGATGCTCGTTCGCCTTGCGCAGCGAGACATCGAGATCGTTGTAGGTCTTCTCAGCGGCGAGATTCTGCAGAAATTAAACGATATTATCTTTATTCTTCTTTGTTTCTTGAAGCGGTTACTTACAATCACATCAAACTTGGCATAAATGTCAACAAGGCGACCCTCGGCATCGACCAGCGGCAGCGCTGAGACACGACGCTCCACAAACTTCTTGAGCGCTGTAATGATGCTCGTGGTCTCGTCGGCCGTCTCGATGTTGTCGTAGGTGCCAATCTTAAGGTCGCGCAAACTCTTTTGCATATATGCGGGCTTTGGTAATTCATTAATCTGCAAATAATTAAAGGAAATTAGGTATAAGATTCAATATCTATTCTCACTGTCCTTTACTTACATATAAAAACAGGAACCTCAGTATGCGTTTATGTGTCAATATGTACAGGACATTGCCAGTTGCCGGATCGATCACCGGCAGCCGATGAATGCGGCTGTGTATGAGAATTTTGATGGCATCGTAAAGGGAGGCGTCTGGTCCGATGCTGACCAATGGCATCACCTGCTTGTGCAGCACACCTGAAACAAACATATTTTATTTTATCATAGGTTCCATATATTTCATTTATATTGTACACTTACTGCGCCACGTGTCCAGTTTGTGTTCCTCCAGCTGTTCCATGGACGCATTTGGTGATTTATAATACATTTGCAAGATCTTTATAAAGTCCGTTATGGTCAGCATGCCAACAAACTGTTGCTTCTCCGAGTCCCAGAGAGGCGCCGCACGCACGCCATTGTAGACGAGCGCATAGAAGGCTTTCTTCACCAGCAATTGGGTGTCGAAGACGACCAGTTTGGCGGAGGTGGGTATCAGATCATAGCACTTGTGAAAACGAAAGAACTTCACAAAGATCTGTGAATCGTCCTCCTCTGCAACAGAAAAGAAAAGTCGAACATTAGTATATTTTATACATGGATGAAATTAATCCCAGCTAAATATATCTTCTGTTTAAGAGGAGGCACCTGTCTTGAGCAGCTGTGCAAGCAGACGCTTCCACGCCTCGGAGACTTGCTCGAATTCCTTGATGCTTTCCAGCGGATAGTAAAGCACATCTGTGGGACGACCACTTCCGCCAAGCACCAAACGGCCCGCATGATTCGAATAGAAGTGCAACTGTAACATGCGTTTGAATTGCCGCGGAACCAGGCGAGGGGCCGAACCCGAGGATGGGAATGGGATGGGGGGACGGTTGGGGGACGGGTGCTTTGGATCAGCCACTGTGTTTCACCATTAGATCTTGATTCAGTTCGAAGCACGCTTTGACACTGGTTCAGGCGGCACACACAGTAAACGACGAATCGATTTGATTTCACAGCGCTAATTGAACAACTAATTAAGAAGACGATCTTGTAGTTAACAGCGCCTTAACAGCGTCCTAACAGCAGCGCGCCTCTCCACGCGCTTCTCGCTGTTACGAGACCCCAACGAAAATGAGTAAACAAACGACAAGTGCACACAATAAATGTTTGTGTTGTTCTATATACAATTTGTCTTTTCAATTTATATCAATCAGAAAAGCAACAATACGAATATCACCAACAACAACAACAACAAAAAAGTTCGCCATAAATTGTTTTTTGGACATTTTAATTAACATAAATTTGGCGTGGATATAAAAGTGTGTATCGCGAATAAGCGAGAGAGCCAAACAAATAGACAAACCAAAAATAGTTTATTAAATTATTCAGCCATAAAAATAATCAAGAATGAAAAGAAATATATATACAATACGCAATTACAGTTAGACAGAAAGATAGAGACGGCGACACTCCTACCTAACGAATTACTCGCAGAACATTGAGGCGGTACCCAAGAGGTGTTAATCAAATTATGCCATGTACCCGAGAATTAAATGCCCTCATCAACTGTCAGAAATTGATAAATACAGAAACGAAGCCAAGCATTATGTATTGTCTGAATTTACAGTGCCCTCTAAGCGAATATTAGCCGAACATCTGTGCCAAGAAATTAATTAGTCCCCACAGACACGCGTTCAAGTCGAAAATATCTACAGAAAATCTTTTTGCAAACGAATGTGAGAGTTTATTATTATTTATGGTGAATGCCTTTTACTTTGTGTATATAAAAAAAAAAACAATTTGGTAAATAAGGAAATTAGGAATTCGGAAATTCGTATCCATCAAAGTTGAAGACAATCCTTCGGGAATACTCAGCGATGATTTCTCGAGTATAATATATAAAATTTGAATTTATGTGTTTTGTAAATGTCTTTTGTATTATCAAATGTTTAACTTTGCTAAGGTCTAATTATAATGGCATCATATACTTGATGGTGTCCATTATAACTTCAAAATTTAATTATAAATTTGTAATCGAACTTATTTTAAAACATTTGTCCAATATTTAACTGAAAATCCATATAAACATTCACATATGATTTTCATCCCCATGTATTAAGCTCCTACACACTTTTTTAAACAAATTATACACTGTCCACACTGACAAACGTGCCAAAGAAAAAGGGGAGAAATCGAGAAAATCGAAGGTTAGCCCCGAGAAAAAGTGTGAAATATAGAAGATTTAAATATGAATGTGCTATAGAGATATAGAATTATCGTTGAAACGCTTCAATTAGTCGCCACAAAAGCATTCGAGTTTCAACACTTGTTGCCAGGGCAGAATTGGAAATGCAAGTCTTAACTCGACCAGATAAAAAAATCACAAAGAAGAAGATTGAAAAAAGGTGAAGGTTCCCTATAAGCGATTTCAATGTGTGTACAATATATATCTATATCTGTCTGTTTGCCCGTCTGCCTATATATCTATCTCAATGTTGTTGTTTTTGTTGCAGTTGTTGGTTTTCTGATTAGTTTTTGTTTTTATATCAATTTGTGTAGTCGCTTTTTGTTTTATTGCCACGTTTTAGCGCGTTGTGCACAAGTTAATTAAAATGCTTTCGGTTCTTTTTTCATTATTGTATTGTACTTTGGCGTTTTGTTTTTGTTTAAAGCAATTGCAAAACAATTTTAATTGTGGGTGCTGCAAATTGGCGTCGCGGCGCCTCACTGAATAAAATGTAAACGAATATTCACATTCGTTTTCGTATTCTCCTTTGAATTCCTCGCGAATGACTAATGGCTTCTGCCTGCCCGGGAGGCCGGAGAGACCTTCAATTGTACTTTGGATTGTCCGAGTCGCCTTCTTACTATCGTTAGTTAATGTCTTTGTGTAAGTTTTACTTCTTCGTTTCTTCTGTTTTCACGTTTCTGTTTTTTCTTGAGCGAAAATCAATTTAGGTGCCGCGGCGCTTTTCTTTTCTGCATTTATTTGTCGTCCCGTCTAAACGTCTCGAGATTTTATCATAAACTGATCCCATAGTCTCTTTCTGTTTTTGTATTTTCTTTGCTTTTTCCCCCACACTCGCATTCGGAAAACCGAAAAAGTTTATTTCTTTTCGCCAAAAGCACAAAACAAAAGGCACAAAAATATCAAGAATATATAGAATGAGAGAAACGTGTATACGTGTAGACGTCGGACGACGACGAGTAGTATTTAAAATCAATTTCGAAATAAACAACCCAAAAGAATCGCGGAACAAATTTTATAATCTATAGTGCGAACGAGGAGATCAGCAAAACTATCTTATTGAATATGACGCTAATAATGTTCATGAAATGTTTCAAATTGGCAGCAGAACGCAACAGAAAGAGCAAAGAGAGAACACACCGGTAGAGTGAGAAAGAGAAATGCAAATTATTTTCATCGTACTTGGAACTTATAATTAGCGTTAAAAGAAATCAAAACAAGGGGGCGTGTTCGAGCCCAACTGCAAAGCGATACGCATCACTAATGGAGCTCTAACTACAACTATACTAGCAGAGAGAAAGAGAGCGGGACCAGAGAGAGAGAGAGAGAGAGTATATAGAGTATACATATCTGTACTATATGTGGCTATATGATATACTTGTCGCTTGGCGCCTACGCAAATATTGTACGCTTAATCTCTGCGATATATGATTCTGATTAAATTAAAAGGCCTCACATATGTTTTAATTCTTCTTCTCCATTGTGTTTCTGTTTGGTTTCTACAATATAAAGATTCTAAAGCGTCGTGTGCCCCAGGCCGAAATAAAAAGAAATACTGTCAAACTCTTGACCAGCTGCCAAGTTTGGGCGCTAATTTATTTCAAAGATACGATATATAGTCGCATTCGTTTATCGGAATGCCCCCTGGGAATTTTTTTTTCTGCACACTTACCGAAATCGGATAGATTGACTTTCTCTAGGAAGGGATCAGCAACAGGCAACTGTAAAGAGAAAAGCAAACAATAATATTATTAATTAGATGTAATAATAACTAAAGTCATAAATCAAATGATTTTTGAAATGAAAAATCTTTGTTAAAATACATATTTAAATTTACAATGCGCATTTAGTGCCTTACATTACGTAGTAAAGTTTTGTGTGTCTGACTTTTGTAACAAAAATACTTATTTACAGTTGTAATTGAAACACTTGTGTGCCTCGGGTAATAAGTATAAAAATAAACACTTAAATTAGTTAGGCTGCAGCAAGTACTAACAATTCAAACAAACAAATACTGATGTATAATACTTCTAAAGTATCCCCTAACATTTTGTTTTCACAAGGTCCATCCACTTGTATCCCAAATAAGTACTTAGTTTTTCATATATTTATTTGGGTCAAGCGATGATGGTCACGTTTTCATATCAAGTTTAATTTAACTATCGTTTGTACTGATGCAAATACACATGTACTGCATGTATGTGTGTTTGTTTACGTAGTATACATACACACAAGTGAATGCACGTAAGCACTGCTCTAATCGCTTAATCGCATAACTAGCAACGCAATCACAGATAAAAAGGAATGCAAACTTCATTGAAATATTTATGACTGTTATTCACTCTCTCCCTCTCTCTCTCAGTCTCACTCATGTACATACAAAGCTAGTTAGATGTAGTAGATAAAATAATAACCGTATCGAAAGCAGCATTGGAGGGGAACATTTTGCAATCGACAATTGAAAATTTGCAATCTCCGTAAACAACAAAAATTGCACTCGAGGAGCGCCGCCAGTGCTTGCGATACGTGAGCTCGATAGATGATCTTGCTCTTGCTCTCGCTCTCACTCTCTCACTCAAATAGCAAAACTTGCTCTCTCTCACTTGCGACTAGAAATGACCAAATGCGACAGACGTCAAGGCAAATGAACTGACGACAATGAGTGTAAAAGCTGTTAGAAAAATAGACAAAAAAAAGAAGCCAAAAGAAAGCTGTGGTCGGGAGGGACTGACAATAAGATACCGCATAGTTTTGAACAACTATAATAAATACATTATACAATTTTCAAGATAAAATTACTGCCGTCTATTGCTTTCTATTGTATAATTAAGATAGTAAAGTGATATTGTTTTTTAAGGAGTGCTAGAAATTACAGCTACAGATAAGTGTTTGTTCATATGTCGAAGAATGTTATATTTTTATATGTTGCTTACATATTGTGTGGGGCGTGGCAGTCAATATTTGAAATTAATTTGAGCAACTGCTAGCATTCAGAAACCTTATGCTAAATTTGGTGTCTCTAGCTCTTATATTAGCTAAGAACTTGATATTCAAACAGATAGAAAAACGAAGACGACTCAATCGACTAGCCAAGTGATTCTGTTCACGAATATATAAACTTTGTAGGGTTTGCCACGCCTTGAACTTAAAATTAACATGATCAATTAATGGCATTCAGCAACCTATATGACAAATTTGGTGCATCCAACTCTTATAGTAGCTAAGATATCAATGTTCAAACAGATAAACAAACGGACATGACTCAATCGACTCGGTAAGTGATTCTGTTCAAGAATATATACACTTTGTGGGGTTTGCCACGCCTTGAACTTAAAATTAACATGATCAATTAATGGCATTCAGCAACTAACTCTTATACATATTAGCTAAGTAATCGATATTCAAACAGACAGACAAAGGAAGATAACTTAATCGACTCGACTAGTGTTTCTGTTCAAGAATATATAAACTATGTAGGGTCTGGCACGCCTTGAATTTAATATTAACTTGATCAACTGATGGCATTAGGGAACCATCATACCAAAATTCGGTGTATCTAGCTTTAATATTAGCTAAGATCTCGATATTAAAAGAGACAGGCAAAGAGAGATGTATCAATCGACTCAGCTTATGATTCTGTTCAGGAATATATACTCTTTGTGGGGTTTGTCACGCCTTAAACTTTATATTAACTTGATAAACTCATAGCATTCAGCAACTAGCTCTTCTATTAGCTAAGTAATTGACATTTCAACCGACCTAAGCTAATATAATGATATATATACATACATAGCGACCTAAGGGAGATGACTCAATCTATTCAACAAGCAATTCTGTTCAAGAGTATATACACTTTGTAAGGTTTGCCACGCCTCCTTCTGCACGTTGCATACCTATGCACAAACCTAATATACCTTCTTTGAATATTTTGAATGGTTGCAGGGTATAAATAGAAACAACAACCTAAGGTAAACGCAAGAGATAAAATGCCTGCAATTGCAGTGCAAAGAAAAGCTCTCTCTCTATCTCAACCTCTCTCTCCATCTCTCTCTTTATCTCTCTGTGACTTGCGCTCTCACACTCTCTCTCTTGCGCTGTCACCGCATCATTCACACTCACACACACACACACACACTGACTTACGCTAATTTTTCGACCAGCATGCTGCTGCTGACGCTTCCATTGCTCGATCTGCTCAACGCTATAGTCGCTGCGTCGACGCAGCAGCAGACATTGATGCACCGGTGCGGGTGAGGAATGGCGCGGCGAGTTGTGGGCACTGTGGCTGCTGCTGCTGCGACGCTGATAGACAAGCGATTGCTGCAGTCCAGTTGCAGCCAGTTCACTGGATGCCGCCGCAGCCGGTGAATGACCGACGGACAGACGTTTGCCCGCCACCAAACCGTTGGCAATGTTTTTGCTATTATTATTTCGCGGCGGCAGTGACAGCTGCTGCTGCTGTTGTTGTTGTAGTTGTTGTTGCTGCTGTTGTTGTTGTTGTAGTTGTTGTTGCTGCTGTTGTAGTTGCTGCTGTTGTTGTTGTTGCTCCTTTTGTTGCTGCTTCTGCTGTTTGCTGCTGCGACGCAACAGCACTGCCGGCATCGCCGCCGACAAAGTTGCTGACAATCTTTTGCCATCTTTTTGTTTGGTTTTATTTGAATTATTGCCACTGTTGTTGCTGTTGTTGTTGCTGTTGTTGTTGCTATTACTAATGCCGATGCTGTCATCGCGTCTGCTTACGTGCTTCGTCTGGTGTTGGCCATCGATAATGTCTGTGAGATTTGCGCTATTCAGCAGCTGATAGTTAGCGCTGGCCGTGGGCCCGTTATTTGACATCAGCGTCGGCAGATGACTATATCGTTTCTTTCGATACAGTGGCGAATTGCTGAGAGAGCGCGCTTTTCGCGCAACCTTCGCATGCAGACTGTCATAACCGACGATGTTCTCACTGTCTCTGTCTCTGTCTCTCTCGCTCTTGCCATAGTTGCTGCTGTTGTTATTATTGTTGTTGCTGTCGCTGTCATTATCGGGCAGATTTGGGTCAAAGCGCACGCTTAATTTGTTGTTATTGTGTGTCGCTTTGGAAGCTGCCTGCTGTGACACTCCTCCTGCTGCTGCAGCGATCGCTGCTGAGGGCGGCAGAATGCCAATGCGCGGTGCGCTCGACTCGAAGGCGGAATAACGACGACGATACATGTACACAGACACACACACGCACACGCACAAATGCGCACGCACTTAAATATATTACTTAAATACACTCACGATAAACAATACGCACACACACGCACACCAACACACACACTCGCGCCTTGTAATGAACAATGCGTAGATGATGAAATTTGCAAGCGGCCGTTGCCTTTTGTGTTTGCTATTCTCTCACTATCTCTCTCTCTCTCTTTCTCTCTCTGTCTCGTTTCTCTTCTAGTAATCGGCGGCCTCTGTTCCGTTCCGGGCACGTCTGCGCGCTCCTAAATGTAAACGTAAACTGGTTAACAGCTTGTTGAGCACTGCCGCGCCGCCATATGATCGTCACATGTGTGCGGCGCAGTGCGCTGCGAGTGCTAAAGCTTAAGCAAACACACACAAACACACACACACACAGAGAGATACACACAGACACAGACACAGTGGGACAAAGAGAGGCCAATCTATGGCAAATCGAAGTTCAAAAACTCTTGAGAACAAGCACGAAAGCTGCAGTGCAGTGTGTTCGACTGTGATATACCCGCTACTTTGTTTAGTTAATTAAATTGCAATTTAAAAAAAATTAATAAACAATTTTTAGAATAAAGGTCGAAGGGTATAATATGTATTTGTATTTGTAGACTTAAATTTAAAAACTTTTTAACTGTAGAAATAAATAAATATAAATACGTTTGATGCCAAACTGGATTTAGTTCATGTAATGGAGTTTATTTCCTGACTATCTTCCATACTCCAAATCGATGCATATTTTAAGTTATTACTAAACCTATAACAGGTCTTTTTTTACTGATTTTAAGAGACTAAAAAGGGCGTGGTGAATTTTTAAACAAATCTAATCTACTTGTTATACAAGCAACAAATTTGTTTGCCCTAACTTACTTAAACTCTCTAAATTCTAGGTTTTCAGACATATCTACTCTTCTGTTGATGCTGATTAGGAATATATAGGCACATACACTTTACACACCAAAAATATTATTATATTACTTTTCGTTAAAAAATTATTGGCTTCTGATCTATTTACTGTATATTTTTAATATAATTTAAAATTTTAAGTTTTTTTTCGGTGTGTAAAGTGTTTCTTGACATACTGTATATAACTTGTTAGTTCTGCCACGCCTTCTTCTGCTTATTGCACACATTCATAGTTAGCACAAAGCAACTATACCCATTTTAAACCAAAGGTAGCAGGTATTCGAACTTACAATGGCGTCGCAAATAGAAACGTTGTGTTTATAAACTTCAAATTGATAAGCAAATGTAGATACCAGAGAACTATAATATATACAATAATATAGTTTTATACCAGACGACTATAAATACGCATTTCGAAATTCGACACTCAAAAGCTGCCAGCTGCATCAGAAGCAAGTAAAAAATACTCTTCTTATGCAAGTAAGTGTATATAAAACCAAAAAGCACCGGCTACGATTGTTCGCATTCTTGAAGCTTCTTGACTAAACAAATAGAGCGAGTAAGCAAGCGAGTGTACACTCAAAGAGAGAGCAAGAGAGAAACTACTGACAAAGAGAGAGGGAGAAGGAGAGAGACAGAAAGAGAGAGAGGTGCTAAGTGAGCACCCACAAATAGGATAAGCCTCGTGGGGCGATCTCTGCAATTACAGAGAGCGAGGCGAGTACACACACACACACTCTCATGTACATGCACACACACACAATCAGCTTGAGTGCGAGTAAAGGAAAGCTTCTTTGTAAATTTACTTTAGGGTCTGTTGCGCTGATAAACAAAATAAACTATGCCAATAGATTATGCTGGGCTCGCTCTCTGTCTCTGTCTATACAAAAAAGAGAAGCCAAATTCAATTTCGGAATTGTCAGCGGCGTATAGAGGCAATGGAAGGGGATTTATGTGAAATACACGGGCTAATTAATCATCATCTGGGACAGTAGCAGAAGTACATTCATTCACACATATAATAATAAAAAAAAAAACAGAGTGCGAGGCTTTCACCGCAGCTGACGTCAGGAGTAAGCCAACAATTCTTGACATGAGCGTCAGAAATTGTACCTAGCAAAAGTAATAAACGCACACACACACATATCATATACAAACACACACACACACATACAGATGAATAGCCATACAGTACGTAATCGTAGTGATAAAAAAAAAAACAAGTTCCGCCTTAATGACCACGTTGAACCAAGTGTGAAAAAATTGTAAACAAGCTACAACTGTAAGAACATTTTAGCCAATTACGTTGACCTTGCAATTACATACGTCGAAGAGAGCTTTACGATGTTTTACAGATTATGCCTCGACTTCATGACAATGCAGGTCAAAATTGTTCAGTCAATTTGTTATCAACTAGAGGCAATTCAAAATTTCAAATCAAATGACTAATTTAATAGGGCAATGAGCAATCTCACTTATAGATATGGAATGATAACAGGAAAAACCACAACAATCGTTAGTTGCAAAAAAATTGATGGAAGTATAACATATACACCTGTTGGACGTAGTTCCTCTGCCGATTTCGATTCTTTTCTGTAATATCTGGTCATATTGAGAGGCTAATTTCGGGGCAAATTTACTAATGTTGAGAGCCTTCAATTTAAGAAATGAAGTTAGCCTTTTTTCCCTTTTTTTTCTATTGTGAACATTTTTGCATGACATTTGCTTTGGTTCTTTACATTGATATTCCACAAGCAATACAGATCAATTTAAATTTTTTTAAATTTATTTATAATTTTATATTAATTGATGCAGTTTATTTTTAGCTGTTTTTTTGAGCACACGTCAAAAACTCCACTTGGGTGGGCAGCACTGGCAATGGTCACAGCTACAAAAAGTGTTGCATACTTGCAGGCTGGTGCAAAAAATAAAAAAGCTTTAAAATGCGCAGATGCCACTGAATGTTGATGCGATGCATTCACAGGGAAGGTAAAAAAAGAGAGAGCCGGAGAGAGGGGGGAAGGGGAGCAAAAAAAATACATTCTTATAAAAATCAAGTTGCATTTCATATAGAGTTCTGCATAATAGAGTTACTACTCCTCAATTAGGCAAAGAATACGCAATACTTCTTGCATAATATATATTGGGTTTGATAATATAGTGAAAGATATATCTTAATCCTTTCCAAATTGTATACATTAAAGTTAAGCCATACTAATACTGAACTAACATCTCATTACATTATATTAAAGCACCCTTTACTTACCCCTCTGGAATCTCTGAAGAGAATAGCTGCATGGTGTGGATCTAGTGTGCCATCGCCGCGGAAGCTTCGACCTGCAGCACCCACTGAAGCGCGTCGTTTCTCCAGATCCGCCGAAGCGCGACGCATATGAGCACCTGAATAAAGCAAAAAAAGAAAAACATTATTTTAATTATAATTGACATTAAACAATTATTGTGTAATTTGGAAAATAAAGAAAGTATGCTTTAATGACATAGTTAAACAGCAAGTACCAGGTTTCTGCGACGTCCTTTTACCTTCTTTGACAATGCGATCGTAGATCTTGTAGGTGGCACCGCAATCATCTAAAATTCGATTGGGCCGGCTGAGTGTGTTGACGTCGAGACTCTTGGAACGAGTGCGGAAATTCTCCTGCGGATCATTCTGTGGTGATGTGCAGACACTCTGCGCATCGTGATGTTTGCGCGGCCAAACGTGCATCTTCTTGCCGAGATGCTTGAACAGCTCCTGTATCGAATGATGATGATGATGATGATGATGGTTATGGTGTTTCTGCTTGTGCGCCCCATCCTTGTGCGGCGATTGATTCTGTGTCGGATCCTGCTCATCGACACTAAGACTTTTGGCAAACGACGAATTATCGAACCGATGCCGCACAAATGGTCCGCCGCCTCCCGGTACGGGCAAACTGCCACTATCTGTGCTATTCATGGACTGACGCGATCCGCCAACGCTATAATCATCCAATGATGTGGCCGCCGCGCTTACCCTATGAAATATGGATAGGGCAGTGGGTCGCTCGCAGCTTCGCTGCCCAGTTGCCCCAGTGTGTGTAAAATACTGATGATCTCCCTGACTCTCATAGATGTCGTCGAGATCGTGTGGAAAGAAGCCGCCCGACGGCTGTGCCGCTGGCGGTGAACCGAAATCAGGAGCACCGCGGCGCATGCTCTGCAAGTGGACGAGATTAGGGGGGAGGATTTAATGGGCATTCTCGCGTGGCTCAAGAGATCCCTTAGAATGACACAGCAGCGTTGTTTTTGTGCATTTCAGATTTTAAGATTGACAAACGATTAGCGATATGGTTGAGCTCATTTCTGATTTAGATATTATTAATAGTCAAAATGTTAGCTCATACTTTGTAAATAAATAAATAAATTCATATCTAAATTTAACCTTTTTTAAGTGAAATGATTGAATGAAATTAAATATTAAGGAATTGTTTCTAATATTCTTACAGATCTCTTATTAAAAATTATTTAATATATGTGGAACAAAAATATTGGATTTATATAATGACTACATTGTCTTTTTTAATATAGATAAATATAGATAGCAGTTTCTTTTAAAGGTTTATAAAATAATATTTAATATTGAACCTAAGGATCGATAATTCAAATATTATTTTAACAGATCTTTCAGTAAGAAATCACTTCAGTAATATAAAATTGATCGTTATCGTTATGGCATACAATCTTTCTAAATCTTTCAGGATCGATAATTGAAATATTATTTAATCAGATCTATCAGTAAGAAATCATTTCAGTAGTATAAAATTAATATATATAGATGATTCTAATCGTTATGGGATACAATCTTTCTAAATCTTTCAGGATCGACAATTCAAATATTATTTTAACAGATCTTTCAGTAAGAAATCACTTCAGTAGTATTAAATTGATATATATAGATGATTCTAATCGTTATGCCATACAATCTTTCTAAATCATGTGCTGCAGTGTGCAAAGGGATCAATAATGAGCATACTATAGTTTGGTTTCCATTGCTTACGCCGTAGATAGCCGGACTGTGAGATCGTTCGAAGAAACTGCGCTTGGAGGAGGGTGTGCGCTTGAGGCTGCCACTGATGCCGGATCCGCTGGTGTAGCAGCTGTCATAGGAGTTACGTGGCCCGCAACTGGAGGTGTTCTGACCACCGCCATTGGTTTGGTGTGTGGGTGAATTGCCATATTGATGATGATGATTGGCCAATGATTTGAGGGCATCCGGTACGGCCTGCGGCTGGGAATGTCGTTCCGTTTGCCACTGGGCATAGGCACTGCCCGTTACTCCGCCCAGGGCTGAGTTATTTGAGTTGTTCGAGTTGCTCGAGGAGCTGCTCGATGAATCGGCGCTGTAGAGATGATGAGTCTGCATCGAGGATGCTTCATTGTTGCCATAACTGTAGGCGCTTCTACCGTTATTGTGCGGCGTCCAGCTGTCGGTGCTGCCGCCGCCGCCGCTCAGTTGTTTCTCTACGGCGTGTTGCCGATAAAAATGTGTAATTCCGTGCATTGCGAAGCCGTTGTTAAGGTTGTTGTTATACTTTTATAACGCAGTGTAGTCACTTTTTTTTTTGTTTTTTTTTGTTTGTCAATTGCCGCTTGCGCGTTTGTCAAAGTTATTTACTTATTACGAATGAGTAGAATGTACGTGTGTGTACACTTTTCTATGCAGCACTGTCACTGTTTTCTTTTCTCTCTTTTTATCGTGCCCTTTCTTCGGCGTACTCTTTGCAAAAGTCACATAATCCTTGCACTGTAAAAAGAACAAATTTCGTTGTCGTTGTTGTTGCTGTTGTTGTTGCTGTTTGCACTTGCACTTGTCAAAGCTTTGTGCTTTTGCTCTCTTTCTCTCTCTTCTCTCCCCCTTGTCTATCGCTTTGAAAATCGTCGCTCGCACTGTGTGCAGTCTCGGCAAGTTGAACGCACTCAAATTAAGTCAAAGCTGCAGACGACGTCGCCGTCAGCGTCGCTGTCGATGTTTTGTTTTTTGTTTGCCCTGTTATTATTGTATTATGTTCCATTATACGGGTATTTGCACGCTAAAGCGATGTATTAACATTATTTGCGCAAGATATTAACATAAGTTGATTGCAACAGTAGCTGCTGCAGTCGCAAACATTTGCCCACTTCTCTGTTAAGTGACTTAACAGAGGGCCGCATGCATGCAGTCGACGCTGCGCTGCGCTGCGACGGCGCAACATGCACTTGAAAAAGTTCACCACCCACACATGGTCAAGTGTCAATGCGCGAATTGCTTTTATTTTATTGTTATTGCTCTCTCTTACTGTTGTTGTTGTACCGATCAGATATACATATGTAACTGTAAATTGTTTTCTAGAGGCAAACAAAAGAATTTAAGGGGAATGGCTGACGAAAAAGGTCACCAGTTTACTATATTTATTTTTTTTATTTTTTGTAGTTCTCTTTCCAAGTCTTCTGCGACATTTTTGTCGCCTGTTGCCGATCTAGGCTCAAGAGCTCAGCTCAAAGTCCCTGTGGGGCAATAAAATGATTGTATAATGCAATAAATTCCATACACACGCACTTATAGCAACACATACGTGAACACATACACACACATATGCAACATTTACTCCTTGTTCAAAGCAGATTACTTCTTTTATATGCTTGGATTTAAATAAACTTTATCGCTTGTGTAAAAAACAAACAACGATAATATGCGAGTGGGAGAGCGAAGGAGAAACAGAGAAGAAAGACAGAGAGAGAGAGCGAGTGACTGCGAATCGGCAAGTTCTATTTTTATTATCAAACCGCCAATAACCATACGAAATGAGTGAAAGACAGACAAACTAGAGACAACATGCGGTAAAGTATGGGAAGCAGACAAAGACGATGATAGAGAGATAGAAGGCAACTTTAAACCACACACACAATATGTGTGTAATTACAATTATTGATTTCGTTTTGTGTTTCTTGTTGTTGTTGTTTTCGATTTTGAGACACCCGCAAGCTGATTAAATGTTTGCGCAATCGACCGTACGTTCATAGGTTCAATTGAGGTTAAGTTGTGCCCCCCCCACACCCCCTCGTAATTCACCACTTCATAAAAGTGTTACTCTTTGCCGTAACTATAATCAAAAATTTGTTTAAATTAATGCGAAATATTCGAAAACACACACACACGCACACACACATGCGAGAAGAGAGAGCACACACATGCACACCCGCACAACCGTTTGTCTAAAAATGCCAGCACAGACTGAAAATGAAAGGAAAAAGAAGACAGATATGCACGTGCAATGTGTAAACAAGTGCCCGAGTCTCAGAGAGTTGACAGCACAAGAGAGAGACAGAAAGAGAGAGAGAGTGCGCGCGTGGGAGAGCAAAAGACATAACAGGGCATGGTGTACGTGCGTGTGTGTGCTGCCCGAGATGCTGATGTCTCTGTTAACAGTGCACTGTTAACCACTGTTACGGTTGGCTTGAGTCTGGTCTGCTGTTAGCAGTTGCATGTTGTTTACATGTCGAACATAGGGTGCCCATCAACTTAATGAACGGTACTTCATTAGAGAAATGACCTTGAGCACACAGAAAATGCGGGCAAGCATATTGCAATTGAACAGTAATTTCGTCATGCAGTTGCACTTGAAATATGGAAATGGAAAAGAAATGCAATTTGAACGTAAATGTTAAGTGCGCATTAAGTATTTCTCTTATCCAGCCCATTCGAGGGTTGCCACCCCAGTTGCGATTTTTTTTTTTTCGTGACGTGAACGTGACCTGCTCCAAAACAGACCAAATGAAAGCGAAATTTTGAAAGGACTACGCATGCGTCATTCCAACGAAAGTGAAAGTACATAACCAAAAAGCAACATACAAACATAGGTATATATACAAATATATCTTTGTGTGTATATAAAGCACTCCCCAGCCGATATAGTATAGATTAGCTCCAGTGGCAAAGGAATTGCGCATTTAGGTCAAGTCTGTGAAATATTCAAAACTTGAATATGCCAAAATGCTGAGCTGATAAGCTTATCAAGGCAGTCGCCAAAAGGTGACAGCAGACCCCCACTAGACGGCCCCGAAGACCCACAACAAACAAACAAAGATAAGCGACAACTTAGGTAGGTAGGACAGGACCATTGTTGTATTTGGGCTCAACTTATCAACAAATTGATTTCGGTACACACTATAAATAACAGTTAAAATTGTTTACGCTTCATATGCGTACTTGGGGGTTCTTACTTTTTGGATTATATACGATTTTTAACTTTACTTTAACTTAGTCCGATGAAATAAAAAATAAAACATGAAACCCCTGCCATGAAATGACGCTTAGTTGGCAGTTTATATAGAGTTTAAGTAGCCAACATTCACCTTGAACGTGATTGGGAATTGGATATCGGTATGTGTAGCATACATATATATATATATATATAGTTGGAGACTCGGTTAGTTTTGCGTCATGCGATGTACATGCGAGCAGCACTCGGGAGAATGTCCAAAAGAAATGTGCTAAGGTGTGCGCGATTTGGGTTTAGTTTTGTTTTTTAACGAGAGGGATAGAGAAGAACTCCGATTACGCGCTTTATGCTGACTTTTGTTTGTGTGGAATTGAAAACAAATATTAATATGTATGTAGCTCCCAAGTATGCGAGTTCAAGTCCCCTCTCCTGACACTGGGTTCGATGACTCAGCGATGAATTTCAGCAATGCGATAAGTTTTATTACACTCAACTTGAGAGAACTGGAAACGTAATTCCGTGATGGATTAAGTTGATATTAAATATTAAAAATAAAATCAATAACATAATGCTAATTGAGGCTAAAATCATATTGTATTCACACATGTCTGTTTGTATATCTATTGTATGTATGTATATATGTATATGTATTGGTGTTTAAGGCACTGACCTTTCTGCTGACGCAAACTTTTCTACAATACAAACACCCACGACCTTTGGCACGCGAACTTTGTGCAGCCTTACGATATATTATATACCACATTCTTTTGTATATAGTCCACGACCTTGGGGCATGTCCGAGGGGCAAAAACATAACGAAGTACAGACCCATAAAACTGTCATAAAAATCTTGAATTATACACGAATGCACTTGGATACCTAAACGATGTTGTACTATGCAAGTTTGTCAGTTTAATGTGCAACTTGTTGGGGGCGTGTGACTGTCTGCCTCCCCTCCCCACTCCTGTCTGTCTGTCTCTGTCTATTTTATTCTCTTTCTCCTCATTTCCGCATCGTTGAATGGGCGTGCAATTAGACAAATGCACTTGTCTCTGACTAAATGCAACCGGAAGCAACCGCATTATAATTTGAACAGACTTATTTTGGCTGTGCTGCCGTTGTTTTTCGTTAATTAGTCTAAAGTTTTGGGTGGACTGTACTAAGTAAAGGGAAAGACAAGAAAACCTTCAGCGGAAGAATTCGTTAAAAATGTATCCGAAAAGTCATTGAAGATGTTTTATGCAATATCTGTATTCTCAATTGCAATTTTGTTGTTCAGTTTTGAATGGTTGCCAACTCGTAATGCACACGTACGGAGGCGATGATTAATGATCCTACATGCGAAACCGGTATAGGCAAGTAATGATTAGCAGAGCTTGATGAATACAAACAAAGATTATAAAATATATTATAATCTTGTAAAAGCTTAATATTACAATACTAAGCACATCTGATGCAATATTGGGAACATCTTTAAAAGCATTTGACAAAGTTAAACCTATGCTGTGCGCACATTGCATTTACATTGTGAATACATTTCCCACTGGACATGACTTGACCTCGCCCTATTGATAGCTCATCGCATGATTCATGCATCATTAGTGAATTTCACAAAGTGCTTCCCTGAAAACTCAAGAGGCACAAAAGACCTGGAGACCTTTGGGACCCGGCTCGATGATTATACGAAATGACAACGACAACAATTTTTCAAAACAATGCGGACGTTCCTGTTCCTCTTATATAACCGATACAGGTACATAGACTACATCGTATATTGACTATATTTGTATTGTATATATATGTATATATAGCATACTGTTTGCATTAGCAGTTCAACCGGCAAAACATTTGCATTCAAAATGAGCCGGTTGTGTTTAGCTGGCGACACTCTCGGTAAATACTCGATAAGGGGGTACCGTATAAACGGTGTATACCCGGCACAGGTACTATAATTGGCTACTCAACTCACTCGAGTCTAGCTTCCTCAGGGCGACAAGGCACGTTTTGGTTTCAATTCAATTAATGGGTTCGCTCTTTCTGTATTTGCACCTCTAATGGAATCGACATCCGACTTCAGATTTTCACAATTGCTGCGCACAGATAGCGAAAACTTGTTGTCAAAAGAGGGGCGCGACTCTCGCAGGTATCCACAGTCTCCGTCCACTACCATGTACACTACAATATTTGTGTACTGTATGTACACAAACTTGATTTGCCGTGTCACAGGGTGACCATAATAAATGCGATTCACGCGCCCGAAAAACCAGAGAGAAGATATTGCAAACCTGTCGCCATTAAGAAACGATTTATCAAATTATATACGCAAAGCGAATTTTTGCGAACAAGTGGAAAATTAATGTCTTCTCTAGAGTGTTGAAAACGTAATGAAAAACTACTGAAGTGGAAAAAAGAGAAGAAATAACATAAACACACACATGTTTAACATGCTGTTAGTAACAGCGCGCCATCAAATGTTAAGCTTTTTAAAGGGTCCTCTTAACTTCAGCCAAATGTTTCTGGGTATTTCTATTAAACTTGCAAATTTTGTCATTTATATGCTCTAGATTTTAGGTAATTTAATACGGTTTTCCGGCTCACTTGATACAGTAGCACAAACCCACAATGTTTTCTTCTATTTTTCGACTATATTATGATAATGAGCTACGGACCTTATCCCAAACATAACATAACAAGCCCCTTGTCCGTTGTCCGTTGCAGGCAGGTCTAATTTATTATATCGTATATGTTATACTAGAGACACGACTATGCTCTAAAATTGCTTCACATTGACGTCAATGGAAATTTATGCAAATGAACCGTAGATCCCTCAGTACTCTCCTCTCTCAGTGCTCTCAAATGAACTTTGAGATACTCGTGTTTCGTATTTCGTATTTCGTGGGTGCTAATTAGATTTTATGGCTTTCCATTTGCCATTGGGCGTGTGTCTTGACAGTTATTGAACTTACGTTTGTAATCACAAAAACAAAAAACAAAAACTTGATGATAAATATAAACAAAGTTACTTAGTATATAGTGTGTAATTAAGATCCGATGGGAGGCAAAAGTTATTAGCAAATTGTCAAATGGAAAAAGACCTTGTAATATTTTATAAAAGGTTTTTTCATTTTCCTTTCCAGCCTAGTCCGAGCAAGGACAATGGAAAGCTGGCAACGTATTAATCAACGTACAACAAACAATAGAAAGAGAAAGAGGGAGAGAGAGGGAGCGAGCAAGAGGTGTGCAAAAGAGAAATAATCTTTTGTTGTGGCAAATGGAAAATATGTACAAGTACATGCATTGCTCAAAGACAAACTCATTAGAAACATGTCAGGCAAACATCATGAGAATAATGCGGGTGATATATATCTCTGTCTGTGGAATCTAAAGGAAATGTGAAATCAACGTAACAAATAAATAAGTGTCTGCAATGAAAAAGACCTTAAAGAGAGGATGAAGTGCTAAAAATTTAAGAAGATTTTTCTAAGGTTAGCTAGAAAACATTTCAATAATCTGTACTTTGCAGTCTACAATTATCCCAAATATAATATTAGTTTTCCATATTTCATGATAATAGCTTAATAGCTGTCAGCTTTAAGCATCTCATTTTGTATTTATGCAAATGAATATATCATTTAATTTGAATAAAACTCTATTATTACATGAAATTTTTTAGTTTAATCATCATGCACAACAACAAACAATAATCAATTGCCCTAGCTAGATTTTCCCTGGGCTCGGTTAATTAATTTGTTGTCGAGTATGTAAAAACTTGCAGGCAAGTAGAATTTATTTGCTTGACACGATAAACAAACAAATAAAGTCAACATTGCTGGCTCCAAGTATTATTACTGCTTTTGTTATCAGGAAACAACAACAACAGCAGTAACAACAACAACATCAGCAAGAGAAAAACGTTGCATTGCATCTAGAAATATGGAATATACGATACACAAATAGAATATGTGCACAGCACAAACACACTATTCAAGTATATATCGCAGGGGGGCTTGCTTAAGTCGTATAATGAGCTCTGTGCAAATTTATGGAACGACACTCGCACCGGGCACAATAATACAAACACTTATATCATGTATACTATATAGTAGGGATATATGTATGTACAGTCATATTTACATTAGAATTGCCAATCAACGAAGCGAGTTCATATCTTTTTTTCAGTTCGGTTCGTTGGGGTTCGCTGGGGTTCTTACCTAATTCTTGTTTACCCATTCAAATGCGTCGCCAACTCGACCAGCCTCAACAACAACTCAGTCTCTGTCTGTCAAAAGCTGCTCACTTTACCTACTTCCCTTTCCAAATGGGTTAACAGTGCTCAAGGTTACGGGTCTTTAGATCTACTTATATAGAAGTATTGTAGTTTATAGTTTATTCCCCTCACTCGCACACACATCAAATCGTGCATGCTAATTAATGCCCTCTCGAAAGGGGGGAGTGTGTGCCGGTGCTTGTTGTTGTTTCTGTGCGCTGCTCTATTGCTTCCTCTACATATATTCCCCATATATATATATTTTTATATATACCATATTTATATATTTGTTTATAATCTGTGAAAAGCGTATCACTTGACTGCGTGTCGAAATTTGCAAAGTGCACATTAAATATTGCGAGTGTTTTTGTTCAAGCTTTATTTATTGGGTGATTAGCTCTGAATGAACCGAAAGTCACGTTCACACGTTCGATTCCCAAGATGGCGATAGAAAAATGACCCCAAAATTGTGCAGGATGTAACTCTGTTTAAAAATGCCTGCAAACTGAAGTTGAATTTCATCGGTTAAGCAAGAAATTTTATGGAAATTCATCAAGAACCACTTTAGATTGCAATCACGCACAATCTGCTCGGCTTGTAGGCAAATCAAAGCGTGCTTAATGAGTTCATAAAGTTATCCTGAATAGGATCTCGTCGACCTTGTTGTAATTGCAGGCGTTTATGGGCGACAGTTGGCGCTGGCAACTCAGTTAAAAGTAATAGCAAAAGTATCTCTAAGCTGATTTTCTCAGTCCTCAATTGCCTTGCCCCCTTTCCCATCTATAGCTGTGGCTGGCACATACCACTTGCTTAATCGTTGGCAAAGTTTCAGATGGCTTGCGAGGCTGTCACATGATACAGGATTAAGTTGCGAAGGCCCTAAACAGCTCAAGGACATTCGAGCAACTTGCTGAGTGTGTGTGTGTGTGAGGGAATGTTCTTTATGGCATTTAATTGGGCGTGGTCGAGACCAGAAGCCAGTGTGACGAGGCTCGTTAAGAAACTGAAGACTATGGAAAGGGAATATAAAGGCAGAGCAGGTACCGCCCGTAGAGGCGTTTAATTTGTGGCAAGCGAAAATAAAACAAAAGGAAGTAGAAAAAAAGCCAAAACAAAACTCATTAAATACGTGTTGATAAAGCAAAAGGGCACTAATAATTTATTGTTTTATTTTCTAATACCCCAAAGAATACTTGCAATATGTTACTCCCAATTCAAACTGAATCTCTGCTGAATGAAGCACCCTGTATGCCAGTTTCAGTAGTAAATTTATGCAGTTAGCAACAACAATAAACCATGTTGCAATTAAGGCATTAATATTGCCAACAAGATGAATAACAAGCGCAACAACAGAACACAGAGCAGAACAGAATAAAATTTATGTTGTTTGTAATATAATTGAACAGAAATTTAATTGCCGTTTTTAGTAAGTTCCTTCACTTGACCCAATTCTCAGTCGACACCAGCGACAACAACAACAACTAACAACTACAACAACAACTTTTCGAATCTTTTAAACATAATCGGAAAAACGCCAGCGGAATTTTTTTTTTTTTTTTTTGATTGATGCCCGAAGAGCGTGTTTGAATAGAATTTATGAACACGCAAAAATAAAACTGCAATCGATCATTTATAGCATAGTACGATACAACAACAACAACGACCTTATCCAAGTGCAGCTGAGGAAATTACTAGAAAACTCTCAAAAAGGTTTAATGAACTCCAAACCAAACTGCGATTTGTGTTTTGTTTTCAACTGACCTTTTCAACGTCACAGCAAAGCAATAACAACAACAAAAAAGTTGATCAGCTGCTTATAACAGGTTTTTTCCACATGTATCTTCAAACTATTTGTCTTGGTACCTGTACCTGTATCTGTATCTATATCTGTATCTGTATCTAGATATTTCATGCTTTTTACGCAGTTTTAAATTGAAATTAAATTCCAACTGATTGCAAATTAAATTGCGACAACAATTTATGCGTCGCAAGTGCAAAGACAATTTCTAATCGCAACTTATTCGCAGCACATTTATAAATAGATGCAGTCAACCCACGCAGTTGCAAGAATAGACACAGGCAGACTCGAGTGGCATCAAGGTCGTACTCTCGACTTAACTGGTAAACAAAACGCGACTAACTTGAGGGCAGAGGTTAAGCTCATGAATATGCAATGAAAGATGGAAAGGAAAATTTTGTGTGTGAGTTAAATTTAAATTGATATGGAAAAATCGAAGTAAATATTTAATGCATTAGATTAAAAGTTATCAAATCTATTTATGTTGAGCAGGGAAAAGTTTGGGAATTTTCAGTGTTACATAATTGAAGAAGGAAGTGGAAAGAAATAAGAAAATAAAGGGATTCATTAAGAATTCTGCTTCCTTTCTTTTTACACGCATTTTGAAGATTAAATCATTAAATATAAACAAAACAGTAAGAGTACTTATTTTATTTGTTTTATTTGTAATGCTTATAGGGTAAGTATTTCATTATTTTAAATGCACAAAGTTTTCCCCAAGTGTTTTCCCCCCAAAGAAAACTTTACACATAAGAATTAAGCTCACTGCAGGCAATCAGAGATATGAAACTCTCTCAGTGTGCACCCTCTCGTACTTTACTTCCGCTGCTAAGAGACCACACACACATACGTACACATATGCACTGGTGCTCCGTTACGCACACTGGTAAAAAAGTATCGAAAAGTGCGGCTTGCAAAGAATTTTTTGCGTCGCAAATGAAATTTCTACCTCCAGCAGCACAGAGCAGAGATTGTGCCGCAGGCTGCTGCTCACACTTTTTCTTCTTGTTATTTTCTTTTTTTTTTCTTTCCTTTTTGCTGTTGTTTTTGCCGGTCCAAAACGTAAAACGAAAATAAAGCACGCACACACACACACACACACACACGAAAGTAAAGCGAAGCTGAGCGCAATAGAACTAAATTTTCGCTGCGCAATTTCTTTGTTTTTGTTTTCCCCCCTTTCGTTTCGGAATTCTCTTTCATTCTACACACTGTGCATTCTGTTGAAGAGGGTAGGGTAGTTGTTATTGTTGTTGTTTATTTGGAGCCGGCTTTTTGGGCAGTTCACGAGTTTTGTGGCATAAACAAAAGTTCCAGACACACGAAACCAATTGAAAACATTCACTGAGCATAAATTCCAATTGGATTAGCTGCATATTTAATTGAATACATTACTTCCATTCCTCCCCTCGACATGTTGTGTATTTACATAACAATGTTAAACATAATTTGTTTGTGTGCCTGTGTTTGTTTATTCTTCTTTTTTGCCTCTGCGAAAACAAGTGAAACTTTTATATGGTGCTCTAATCTTTCGCATATTGTTTATGGATTTGTTGTTGTTGTTGCTGCTGCTGTTTTCTGTATTAGAACTGACCTATTCCAAGAGAATTTCAATTGCCAGACGAATCAGCATTTCTAGAGTGTTTATGAAACTGATTTGTAATATTATGTAAAACCACATCAGTATTATGTGTGAGTGTGTGTGGGGGAGGCTTCGCTGATTATGTCAGACTATTATAAATTGGAATTATCAGGCGCATTATTATTAGCAAAGATTTTGCAATATTTGTAAAGTTCTCTTGGTAGAATAAATTACAAAAGATTGATATGTTAATTAGAAATTGTTACATAAAAGATTGCCAATAATATTCATTCACAATCGCCAGTAACACTGTGACCTTGACTTATAGAAATTAGTTCTATTTTAAAAGACAAATCACATGCGAATTTGCCATTAGGAAGTGCTATAAATAAATCGAGCCGGCAGCTGACAAACCGAGTTCGATCCAGAACATTTCATCTGCCTCTCGAGTGTGATCTTAATGATCCTCCCAATACCTATACATATATATTTTACGTTTATATATTCAGTATTTAGCTTTATGTTTCGCGCGCACTTTGCTCAAATCAAAACAAAATTTGTTAGCCCCTCTGGGTGTTTTGCGTCACAAGTGTCGAGAAATTGTTATAAATCAAATTTTTATTGTATTATTGTTATTGTTTTTTCGTTCTAAGCGAAACACAGCATGAAAGAAGATGAAGAAAGAAAGCCAATGGGGGCGCAAAAACCAAAAATAACAGAATCTTTTGCCGGTCTAACTTGGCACAAAGTGCTAATCAAAAATTTGATGTAGATTTTATATATTTATAAATAATTCTTTGTTTTATCACATGCTCGAGATGATTTTCAAAGCGACAACGAGAAAACACATTTTTTTTTCGTCTTTTCTCTTATATATATTTTTTATGTGAACTATTGTTATTTCATTTTTTCGTTCGGGGGTTTTCTTTTTTATTTAGCTGTTGCACTTTACACAAACTTTCCATGAAATGTTTAATGCATTTTCCACTTCACGCACATTGAATAATTTTGTTTTTTATTCGAAAATACATCTGTGTTTATTGTACTTCTGTTTGGCTATTGTGGTTTTGTTTATTAACAATAAAATGCCAGATTAAAATGCTCGCTCATGCATATTTATAGCCCGAGTCGAAATCATATAGTAAATATACATATATATTTCTATATATGTTTGGGTATTTTGCTTGAAAAGAGCTTCAGAAAATCCAGTTTTTACTTTAAACGTTTTCTTTGTTTCTTTCTTTTAAACAAAATATGTTAATTATGTGATCGTATACTATCATTATTATTGTATATTATCGTGTGCCTTTAGGCTAGTAGTTTGTTTTAATGAATGCCGTGGCAAACCTTTTCGAGAATAAATTCATTCTTTCAACTTGTCTCACAGAGTATTTAATTTTTTTTTGATAAATTAATTCACAATTCACGTGGCGCTGTTAACGTCTGTCGCGGCCGGCGCTTCAAATTTAACTGAAAGGCGACAACGTAGCCGCCATGTGGCCAACCCAGCGCGATATAAATGCACGTGTGTGTGTGTGTGTGTGTTAGTGTGAGTATGGGTGTGTATGGAGAGCACATGCACAAGTATATAAGACGACTTTGTCTGTGTGTGCCAAACCGGCAAGGCATGTGCCTGAGTGCCAGTGTGTGTGTGTGTGAGTTTGTTATATGTAACGCAGCAGAAAAAGGTGAGCACAACAAAAATTAAGTGAGCAAAGCGTACGCAGAAAGCCATAAGAAATAGCATACGACTGTTAGACATAGGAGTAGGCGTGGTTGTGTCGCTGTTAAGTGATTATTCCACACTAAAACTTTCGGCTAAACGACCTTTGCTGTTAGTTAACATTGCACTGTAGCCTTCTCTAGTTAACAGCGCGCTGTTAGCGCATTTACGCACTTTCGAGAACGGGAGAGAGAGAAGGGAACAGCAGCATAGCGGGTGTGCTGTTCTGTTCTTGTTTTTGCGTGTCTGTTTATGCTTATGCAGACTTACAAGTGCTGTAATACGAAAAGAATTTCATGAATTTCTCTTGTGCTTTTCCTTTACTTTTGTCTCGTGCTTCGCCTTTGTCATTTTTTGTTGTTGTTGTTGACAACATCCCGTTGCTGCTTTACATTTTGTATTTACAAAAAATATGCGATTCTAATGCGATTCTTGTTTGTGTGCGCGCCGTCACGTAGGCACATGCAGTAGTGTTGGTGGTGGTGACCAAAAGAAGAACAGAGAAAAACACCAAAAAGCGCCCTTAACATTTGTCTATGCTGCTGACGTTATGCTCTCGCTCTCTCTCTCTCTCCCTCTCATCAATTGAGTTATGCTCTTTACAGTAACCAGACTGTTCTAGTTTGAGTCAGACTATGAGATGAGTGTGTATGTGTGTGCGTGTGTGTGTGGCCAGCTTAACAGACTTTCGCTTATGAATGGGGATTAACAATAGCAAACAGACAGACAATAACAGCTTACACCCACGCACAAACTCACACACACACACACACACACACATGCGCATATTTACAGCTATGTTGTCGCGGATTTTACGTCAACATTTGCGCGTCTGGCGGGCTGCCTTCAAAATCAATGTCGGTTAATTGTTGTGGGTTGCGGCGAATTATTATTTTTGCCATTGTGAGACAGTGACTTACAAATGTACAGCCACACTCACATACACACAAACACACATACACGCATGCACATGTATGAATTTGCCTTAAAGCGCAGTAGACGCGCCTCTCGTCGTGCTAGTCCTCCTCCCTCCCATGCACCCAGATCCAAATCATCTCTGCGGTCTCTCTCTCTGTCGTATTTGCCGTGCTCTGCACATGCTTCGAGATTACGTCATGGCCAGACACTTGATATCAAACCGGCGACGAATAATAACAAAAAGCGCACAGCAAAAACACCAAAGACTCGAAATGTAAAATGCAAGTAAACAACACCAACAACACCAAAGGCAAAATCAAGCTCCGGTTGATGAATAACTCAGTACTTCAAAGAGCAACCAGAAATAAAAAGGGTACCTTTGACAGGCCGAAGGTTTTATACCCTTGCAGGTTCTTTTCTTTTACTAAATATATAAATAAAATGATACAGAAATTTATAGAATTTTTTACTCGTTAACTGCTATAATATCCAAGTTGGTTGACAAATATAATAATTTTAATTAAAATTTGCATTTCTTCTTGATAGTTAAAATAAAATCTATACGATATAGTTTTCGATATTTTTTGAAATGGAGTGTTGGAACAAAAAATAGAAACTGCACTTTAACTAAATTGTTAATTATGTACAAGCACTATATGCATAATATTGGCATCACCAAAAAAGGCTGATAGCTATAACTAACTGTTTCGGGTCGATTAGACCTTTGATACTTTGGAAATCTTGCTCGTAAGGGAATGACCCTTTGTTTGAACTAAAATAAAGTCATAGAAAAATATTAAAATTCTGCGAGTCAGTGAAACGATATATCGAATCAATCTGACTAATTTTGACTTATTTACAAAATGCAGCAATTCGAAGGAACACTAAATCGATAAGTGATATGGCAGCGATACGATATATCGGTTCAATCTGGATCGTTGTGATTTATTTATAGGGTGCAACAATACGAAGCATGTGAGAGAATCGATTACGTTGTAACAAGGCAAAATCGACTCCCCTGTTGATGTTGATTCAAAATATATACAGTATTTAGGGTTAAAAATGTCTTCCAAGGTGCAAACTTGTGCTCGAAATTAATATACCCTCTTGCAAGGGTATATTAAGAGGATAGAAGGAAAGAAGGCAAGAACTCAGCCTGTTTTCGAATGCACGCACCACCACCACCAGGTGCTGCTGCTTGCTTGTTGTTGTTTACCGTGGTAGTTGTTGTACTTCTCATGCATGGTTGTTGTTGCTTGACATTGAAAATGCAAGCGAAAACAGAAACAGGAGCAACAGCAACAACAACTGCAGTCTGTACATAACTTCGAAAAAAAACAAAATACATATACATAAGTAAGATTTCAAGGTCAGACAGAGGGTAAGTCCAAAAACGCAGCAACAGTTAGTTCTGAGTCGCAGTTGCTGCGCTCATTACACACTCTCTCTCTTACTTCTTCTCTCGCTCTCTTTAGTGCAGGAGTGAGAGTGAGTGCATCGTGTGCATACATAAGCTTCGCTCTGGCTTTGCAGTTCTTTTTGTTGTTGTGGGCGTCGCGTCGCGTCGTATGCTGCTTATCTGTGCGTGTGTGTGTATGCTGCGCCTTAAAGAGACTGAAGCGAATTCACTCAACTTGTTTTTTTTACTGCTTTGAGTTGTTTTTAATTCATCAAAAATTTGTTATTGTTTACACGTTTGTGAATTTCTAGTGGGGGCGCGTAATTGTTGCATATTTGTTCAGTTGTTGCCATGAGATAAGTTTGTAAATTTGCCGTATATATTACTTGATTATCACTTTAAAACTCCCTTTCTCTCTCTCTCTCTCTTTCTGTCCCTCAGAAAAGTTTCCGTCCATATATTTTGCAAATTTACATTATTTGGCACCTCTACGAATTTAATTTACATAAAAGCACAAGCTCAACTGTATTTTTTTGTGTTCATTTAATTTGTCACGCACTCGAACAACAACAACAAACAAAAACTCAATTATTTACCTCAACTTGTATTTACATATGTAAAATGCATGGCAAACAAGGGGAACATAAAAACTGTTTATCTGTTTAAGCAGCCCATCGCCCACCTTTGCTCACTTCCTCCTCTCCACCCCTCCCTCTGTGTCTCTCCCTCTTCATACGCCATCTCTTTCACTCTCGAATCATCGAAACAGCTAATAAAAAACACTTCAGGTTTTACACACAACGTTTAGTCATGTTTTTTTGCGTGTATTTTGTTTTTGCTGTTTGTTTTACTTTGCGCTGTTTGTTTTATCTGCTGTTGTTGCTGTTTTGTTTTCAAAGTCAAGGTTACTTTGTTTTGTTTTGCATTTTTGTTCACTTTACATTAGTTGCGCTTTAATTCGAAACTTAAACAGAGTATTTTATTGCAATCGCTAAATATTGCTGTAAATTGAAAAACAATAAAACCTGTTGATTTAACATGTACTTAACATGTGCCTGGTACTTGCTGTTAAACGTCATGTGGTATATGTATAATACAAATTGCGAATTTCTTTTGTACTCACTTTGCACTGCCAATTGTTGCTGATGCGCCGCAACGCGCTGTAAATAGAGAGAAATTTTGTATTAATTATAGTACAAATACTAAAAATACTAATGTAAATAAATTACAACTACATTTTCAAATTGCCCGCGCACTGTTAGCTAACAGTTGACAGCTTAGCGCCGACACAAACCATTGCGCACACTTAACAGCGCTCTGTTGCTTACATTTGCATTGGCTAACGCGGCGCGTACTCCGCTACTTTGCAGTGCCTGAACATCCAGTGACTGACTGCGACCGCGATGCATTTTAATTGTTGGCGAGGTGGGCGGTGGGCGTGTGCTGGATGAGCTCGTCGAGTGGGTGTGGCGATAAAGCCAACGTTTTACAGCAGACATGGTTGTAGTTGTTGTTATGTATTAATTAGTTATATAAATATCGTTCACAGCCGTTGAAATGTTATCGTTGTCAGTCGAAATGCTTTTCACATTGTACAGAATTCCACACTTAACAGTGATCGCACTGTTAGTGCTGCCACCGGACGATAGATGGCGCTAGCAACAACAGCTGTTGCTGTTAACTAATTGTGTTTTTTATTCAATTCGTTTTATTGCGAAATTTTTGCTTTTTGTTGTTGTTGTTGTTGCACTAATTTAGCACCTGGTATTTTTGAAAGGTTTAATTGGTTATTGTTACTCGAAATAAATTGCAAATTACATATGCAAATTTCACTCTATATACCTCTCTCTTTCTCTCTCATGCATCTGAATGCATAATTTTCTTAATTACACACGAATATTCGTGTTATTGTTGTACAAGGAAGCAAAGAGTAAATGAAATAATTGTCGACGAATGCGAGAGAGAGTAAAAAAAGATCGAAAAAAATAAAATAATCCCTGACCATGAAAATGTCATCGTCTTTGTTTGGGGGCAAATGATTTACGGCTGAAATGCTCAAGTGGAACAGATGCAAGTGCATGTTAAAGATGAACACACACACACGCACACGCCCACACATACATACGCATGTATATTCATTCATTCATTCATTCAACTCACGCAGCCACTGCGCTTGCACTTTTTGGGTCAAAGCGGTCCACAAATTAATCCTTGACCCCTTCGCGAAAGCTTTTAATTGAGTGAGAGAAAGAAGGGAGAGAGAGGGTGAGAGAGCGAGAGAGCATGCACTGCTTGCAGAGCAAGCGCCAGCAGCTTGTGACGCATAAGTTTATTGAACGCAGGGCGTGCATTCATCAGTGGGCGTGGCAAGCTCTGTTGATTGTTGCCCCACTGGCGTGTCGCATAATTGAAATTGACGAAAGAAAAACGAGTACAATAGAAATGAAAGAGAATAACATCTGATATATGTAGTAACTACGTAAGAGAGAAACAAGGTGTGACTATCAAAGAAAGTTCAAAACAGAAAGAACCTTAGGCATTACTCAGGGGTTTTATACCCTTGCAGGCTCTTAAATCCTCCGATCGTTTCAGTACTAGTAATATATAATGGTGCAAAATTAAATGGAATAAACGTATATTCAATATTATCGTTTTGAATGGTACTGATAAGTTAGTTATTTATAAAATTAAAACTGCTCTTGATACAAAAATCCTCATTTAGGTCGATTGTTCCTATGGCAGTTATGTGTTCTAGTGGTCCGATTTTGACTAAATTTAATATGCATATTATATATACCGACAAAGTTCAATGTTGTAAATTTGGTTGAAATTTCGTGAAAATTAAGAAACATCAGCCGATAGTTTGAATGATAGCTATACGATATATCGGTACGATGCAGCTCGTTCCGACTTATTTACAGTATCCAGCAATAGACAATATGTGTGCCAAGTGTTATTACAATAGGTCTAAAACTGAGAGACTAGTTTGCGTTGCAATAGATAGACGGAGGGACGGACAGACTTACGGACGAACGGACAGGCAGACTAACGGACGGACGCACAGACACATGATTAGATCAAATCCCCTATTGATGCTGATTCAGAAAAAAACAATATATACGCTATAAAGATTGAAGTTTGCAGATGTTGACCAAGGTGTGCAAAGTCCCGATTACAATTTTTATACTCTGTACCTCTACCCAAGGGCATAAAAGGTCTAAACAGGAACAGAGTGATTAGGGATGAAAAGGGACTAACTTTTGTATATAATTATGTATACGACACGTATTCTTACTTCCATCAACAACTAATTGAATTTCTACTCTAGCTACTCTAAATCACTCGCTTGTCTTTTTGCTCAACTTATTGTGAAAATTTGTATTTAAAATAACTCATGTCTGTGTATTTTAGACGCGAACACGTTTAATAAGCAAAATCAACAAAAAGCATTTGCTATTTATGGGCTTACATTATTTTTCCATTTTGTTATTTAGTTTTAGTTTGTATTTTCCTTCTGCTTTCACGTCTATCTGTCTAAAATTGTTATATTGTTGTTTCGGGTCGTCGTATTTGTGTTTGCCCAGCGGCAACAGCAGCAGCAGCAGCAGCAGCCAATGGTTTATACTATATATCATTCTAGTCAAATATTTGTGCAACGTTCCTGGGGTGGAAAAATACTATGTATAAAGAATGACAAGGGAGAGAAACAATTGGAAGCTGACCAAATTCATTAACAATAATTAGATAACTTTTAAAGCAGTTATTAGTTTTTTATAACTGTTTAAAACAACTCCATTGATGCGCATGAAAATTGCACAATAATTTAACAAATATAAAGTATATTCAATTATGCTCTTTACTGGCTAATCAAAAAAAGCTCATTAAATGTGCTTTAAAGCTCGAGACGCTGATTTATTAATAATAATTAGATAACCTTCAAAAGTGTTAAAAAAAACTCCCTTGATGCGCATGAAAATTGCACAATAATTTAACAAATATAAAGTATATTCAATTATGCTCTTTACTAGCTAATCAAATAAAGCTCATTAAATGCGCTTTAAAGCTCGAGACGCTGATTTTTTATTAATAATTAGATAACCCTCAAAAGTGTTAAAAAACTCCCTTGATGCGCATACGAAATGCACAATAATTAAACAAACAAAGTCTTTAATGTCTGATCAAATAAAGCTCATTAAATGTGCTTTAAAGCTCAAAGTTCTAAAAGATTTTTCATGTTCTGTAAATTCCTTATTTTGCAATTTTCCATTCCTATCGACACCCAGAAGCATTTTGAAAAGTGTCAACTGTAAAACTGAAAGCGTCACTTGGCGTATTCAATTAACTGGCAAAATATCCAAACTTGCTTCAATTTATTGTTGTACGAGTACTTAATACCGTATGTAGCACACATAAGATTGACCATAACAACAGCAACAACAACCATGGGGAATAACAATAATAAACAAATATGAGAGACACTGCGAACATCGTCAAGTGGTTGACCTTTAGACAAGTGCAATAGAAATGGAAACAGAAATAGAAATAGAAAAAAAAAAAACAACAGAAATGAAAAAAATATATAATAAATCTGTGCAAAAAGACTGCGACTATTCCGACAAACTACTTTCTGTGATTTCTCTATATAGAACAACAGCACACAGCAGCAGCGCAGCACATCGCCTCAAACTGGGAGACATAGGGGGGCTGACACAAACTGACACATGATTAATTAACGAGCTTTGCAACTACAGACAGAAGCAACAAAGCAGCGAAAAATTGCAAACAACAATTGCTTGGTGTATGCCCAAAAATGATATGAGAGTGAGTGTTTTCGGGAAACAGTTTCTACAGCAAGTGTTGGGCATCATTTCACTTCCTCGACAACGAAAAAGGAGGCGTTTCACTTGCACAGGTGGGCGGGAAAAACAGTTGCAAACAGTCTGAAATTTACTACACTTCAAACTTGCTAATTACAATATTTTATTACAAAGGAAATAAAATAATAAAGCAGGTAAAGTCATCTTTTTTTGTAAAACAGTAAAATTACGATGATCTTTTTGTTATATTTTGATAAAAAAAAATATGTACATCCGCTATCCATGTATGTGTTATTCAAAAGGCGGCGTGGTAGTAGTAGAGACTTAACTATATATTTATTCCGAATCAACATCAACATCCGAATGTCCGTCTGTCCGTCAGTATCAAAACCTAGATTTCAGAGCTAGAGCTACCAAATTTGGCTTTAGTATGTGTTATTATTGCACGCAGATCAAGTTTATTTTTAGAATCCGACCGAAATAACAACAGCAAGACAGTTAATTGTTTGTACACACAATAATTATCAAAGTCGAAATGATTTTTGAAAATTTAGTTGCGATCGGACCATTAATATAGAAGTTATTAAAAAAAATAATTTCAAGGGTTAATGATTTCCAAACCGCACCCTAAAGTATGCAATGCAAATTAAATATAGTTCTATATTTAAGAAATTGGTTTGGTAACTTGGCTAGCGGCTTTATAACAGTCGAACATACCCGACTGTAGCTGTCGTGTTTGTTGAACTTTGAAAAATTCCCTTACTTTTATTAAAAAACCATTCTAATGTGCATTCAGGCTCATCAAATATAAATTCATTTCTTTAATCCAACTCTACCGAGATTTTTTAAGTATCAATTACGCAATGTTTTCTGCTCATTTAAATTCTGATTAAATCATATTCTACTACTTTCTGATAGAGTTGAAAAATTACCGCAGCAATTTGAAACAAAAAACTATATTATAAATAAAAAAATTGATTTGCCTACGTACGTTATGAGAATTGATAACAGCGGACAGATGGACAGATAACGAACAGGCGTTTGTGACAGGTAAACAGTGAATTATATATAATATATATTTAATACTAATTTTTAGTATATAATAAATACTTAATGCACTTTGTCAAGTCAATCGATCAGGGGGCACTGTTTACAATTCGCTTGTCCCTTGCCCTCACTTAAAGCGCCGGGAAAAAAGGAAACCCATTTATTATGCGCGCTATTTTAATTTGTTAATTGAATTGATTTCCATTTTAGTAGACTGTCTATATGTCTCTGTCTACTCTTTGTTTCCTCGCTTAACGTACTCTACGTATCTTATCGCAAGCCTGTACTCTAAATTAAATTTCTTCTTTCTTAAGTATTTATATTTGTCGAATGATAAAAAACCCCAACTCACATTGATAACAAACATATTTGCAAAAGCTATAGAAGAGAAAGAAGAATTGGTTAAGAATTCCAATACACACACAATATGTAGTTGTTAATAGTACCGAGTTTACAGTTTAGATAGGTTGGATAGGTTCTGTCAGTTTCCGTTATGGAATTTGCCCAACAGCTGTGCGACTTCAACGTGTGTCGAATTATTTTGACAGATTTGTCACAGGCACCGGTCAGATATATACACTATATGCTCCTATATAGATATAAACACTATACACATTAGTATATTAGCACCTTGTTGTTTCAGTTGGAATTTTATTGCCAAAGTTCAATGCTGGCAAAGTCAAAAATATTGAAAAACGTTTACGAATATGCGCAAGAAAGGGGAACTGAACTAGGATTTAAAGTTCATTTACTATTTTTTATAGTCAAAAGTAAGGAAACAATTGAAATTTTGACAAGACAAAATTTACAGTTGAGTGACAGATCTCATTTGAGCTTTGGCAACAGAACGTTTACGAACGTGTGGAACAAAAAGGAATTGAAATTTACAAGACAGTTATTTCAGTTGAAAAAGTAAAAGTTTAATCATCGCAGACCGTTTACTAGGAAGTAAGATCATTACTTAGGCCAATAATAACCCCTTACTTGCTAACTTGACAAACATAAATAATACAAAACAATATCGACCACGTCTAAGCAATATAATAACGTGATCTGTAACAGTTTTTAGCTTTGATATATTCAGGACTTGTGACGGAAATAAAAGTGTTGATATGTTAATTGAATTAACACACATGCGAGCGATATCTGATATAAATAAAGTGTCAAAAATTATTTCAAACAAATTGCTATAAATCACAAATCTATCTACGCTAAACTCCCACAGCCTTTTGCCAAAGCAATTAATAATAACAATTCAGGTGTTAATTGCTTTGAAGTAAGAACTAACAATCAATGACAGCTATCGGCTGTTAGATACCCTGTGAAATTTTGATATATGATAGATAATGAAGCTATCAACTCTCAAGTGTATTACGAACTCGAATTGAACTATCAATACACACACTCTCTTCTTCTTTCAATACCTCTCTCTGTGTAGAGTGTTTGAAAATTAGCAGACACTTTCATAACGTTGTCGATTCTGATATCAGCTGAGGATAGGTCGACTGTCTCGGTTGCTCGACCTCCGCGTGAAAAATCAACAACAGCAAAGCCGACAACAGACAACAGTCGGAGGGTCTAAAAAACGAGCCCATTTAGACACTTGACAAATTAACAGGCCAGAAAAGGCTTAGAACATTAACAAACTAAAAGCAAAACAAAATATTTAACAAATTTCACGAATACGTTAATAAGCTGAGAGTGCAACAACAACACAAGCACACACACACAACACACACACGAACATGACACATCACATGTTTGCCATTTGTTTTGCTGACAGTTTTTGCCTTTTGTTGTATCTCTTTTTTTTTGTTTTTTTCTTTTTTGGTTTAGCTCATTTCCATGCGCCGCTTCAAGTGCTTAAAATTTTAATTAAACAAATAGAATTGTAGATTAGAGGCACAAAAATCGTATCGTATCATAGCATATCGCGTGGGCCGTCGACGCCGGCAATGAACTTGAAAATTGAAAAACAAATACATATGTATTATGTATAATAAATACGAGGGTCGTTTGATAAGTCCGTGACTTTTTGAATAAAATATATTTTTTTCGTCAAAGAAGCGTTTTATTTCTCAACATAATCTCCTTTTAGCTCTATACATTTAGTCCAGCGTTTTTCCAATTTTTTTATTCCTTCCAAATAATAGGTTTTCTCAAGGCCCTCAAAATAGTCGTTTGTTTCTGTGTTTCTCTTCATTTGACCCGAATCTCTTACCGCCGAGCCATTTCTTCATGTTTGGAAACAAAAAATAGTCACAGGGGGCTAAATCTGGAGAATATGCTGGATGGGGTAGCAGTTCGTAGCCCAATTTATGAAATTTTACCATTAGCACACGAAATTCACTTTTTTCCATTTTCGTTAAAATTCACGAGATCGTCTGCTTTCAATGCCTATAAAACGCAAACCAAAAAACGCAGCTTTCTCAAAATTTTACAGTCAGCTGTTAATCGATAACTGCTGACAGGAGCAGTGTTGTATTTAGAGCAGGTGCGCGGCAAATACAAAAAGTCACGGACTTATCAATCGACCCTCGTACAATTATAAAACCAATTGCAAATACGCGCACACGCGGAAAAGCTGCAGAATTCTCATGGACGGACGATTTTTATCTCTTAGAAATTGTACGATCTTAATCGAAATTGAATATGAATTAGCACAAAACTCTGGAAATCGTTTGAGATCACAACAAAATTGACTTCTTTGAAGAGGAAGGCTTGGGAAGAAGTTTATCTTTATTTATTTTATTCTTCAATTTTTATTATTTTGAAAATTTTTATTTTATTTTTCTCCAAAATTGGAAAATATTTTATTGCACCACATTTTATCTATTTAAATTCATGACTTCGTTAAGATTTAAATCTCACTGTTTTATATATTAAAAGATTCTTTAAATTATTTCAACTTTTCAGATATTATTGTATAATATTTGATTTACACATTATTTTAAATATTTTTTATTGTTTTGTCTGATTTACAAATTTTTAAAATATTTTATATTATTTTGTCATTAGAAATGCACTTCAGACTTTAAGGATAAATTGCTTTATTTGTTTTGCACTCAATTTGAATAGATTTGTTGGCAAAACTTTGCAAACACAGAAAAAACCAATAAATTTGTATATTTTATTTTGTGTTTTTATTTATTGAGCAAATTAAACACACGCTGCGACCGCTTGTCGTCATGCATAAATCAGCGATTTATTTTGTTGATTATTTTTTAATATACATTAAATTATTGCTTTGGACTTGGACAGAATGTGTTGCCGTTGCTATTCTTGTTGTTTTCTATGTTATTTATCAAAGGAACGCGCGGCCGCCCAATTGGAAATGCAGTTGAAAATAAATAAAATACACAAACGCAGCGTGCGAAAGAAGAAAACAGCAAAATTGAAATGACGGCGGCGTCAACAGCAGCGACAATGCCGACAACGACGTATACGTAATGTACGTGAGTATGTTGTGTCTGCGCGCGAGTGTGTGTGTGTGTGTGTGTGTGTGTGTATTTCTCTGGCACTTTTCCGCAAAGCCCAAAACTGTCAGACCCATGAGACACAGAGAGAGAGAGAGAGAGAGAGCGCGAGAGAATGAGAGTAAATGAGCGGTAGAGGGAGGGGGACAACGCACGCGAGAAAGTCACGAGAGCTTTTGAGCGCAACATTTGCTCAGCTGTTGCCGCTGCGATCACCTGTTGTGCTAGCTGAGCTTTCCCACTCTCACTCTCTCTCGCTCCCTCTCTCTCTCTGTGTGTTTCTCCCTCTCTGTGCCTCTCTTTCTCCCCTGTCTAGCATTGTGCACTCTTTCACATTGCCTCTCCCCTCAAGGACTTGATAACATAACATGACGTAGCATATATTATTATATGATATATTGCGAACATTGAATTATTATGTATTGTCTTTATTGCTTCGATATTGGTTTGATTTTTCGACACTCCTCTTCTTCCTCTACATGTTTTTGTAGTTTTTTTTTTTTTTTTTTTGTTGCACTGATAAACGCGATGTGATTGCGCAAATGTGAAATGTAACTGTCGCTTATCGATCCCAATCGCATTAGGCACTTTATCGCAATTTGAAATCGAATAAAATTGCTCATCATTATTTTTATAATGAAGTGGTCAGACCAAAGGCGTGCGGCGATATGACGACGTCGGGTTTGATAAAGGGAAAATTTCGAGCTCATGTGGCTTCTCTGCTTGCAGACTGCTTGGGTTTTTTGTTTAGGCCCATAAAGCATGTGAGCGATTAGAGGTGACAGAGTAAGAAGTGAAATTGATTCAACTTTGGTCTGCTTAATCGATTGCTAATCTACAATTTAATCTTGTTTAATTAAGCTATCTTTAATTCTTTAAAAATATGGAATTTGGGTATTAAGAATTAAGACTGATTTGAAAATATGCAACTTATAATAAGCAAAAAATAAATCGATTTGAATTTGTTTAAAAATGTTCACGCCACGCTAGCCAAAACTAGCCCTGAACATTGAGCGAAGAAAGGCTAGACGACATAAAAATATTACAATTTAAAAAATTTCCAAGTTTCCAAAGTGTTAAGGTCGCAGTGGAAAAGGCTGCAACGTTCGCAATGTTCGTTTTTCTAAGTTTTTCTTTTTTTCCACGAAAAATGTTTTCAACAGCGCCCTAACATTGCTCCATGAATACAAAATGCCAGTTTGCTGTTAACTAACAGCTGGTTTGCGCGCGCGCTAAACGGTTAACAGTGAGTGCTTCAACCTAGCCAACACACACCACACAATCGATAACTTAGCCAAGACACTTACCGCTTTGCGTTTGTCCGCCTCGCTGACCGCTGAATTTGAACGGTGTCGAAACAGATCCATCACTTTGGTCATTGGCGATCGCTGATTGGCCCCCGCATGCGGTCGCACAGCAGTCACCGTGTGGTAATACTACGGATAATACAAAGATATAGATATAGTATATAATAATGACAGATGTACCATAAATTTGTACCTGCGCATCGCTGCCCTGATGCAAATGAGCGCTGCCATCTTTGTACTTGCTCTTGGCCGAGGTGCCATCGGCATTGGTTATCGTAACGGCGGGATGCTGGCGATGGCCAAAATGCTGCATGGCCACTTTCATGGAATTCATGATGCCGCCAGCTGCTGCTGCACCAGTCACTGTCGTTGTTGCCGCAACATTTGAGCCCGTTCCCGCTGATGACGACGCTGCGGCAGCAGCTGCCGACGGCGCTCCACCGGATACGGAATATGTGCTGCTTGTGGCGCTACTATCCGCCGATGACGGATCCAACAGATGTTTATCTTTATGCCTCTTCGCATCCGATTTGGCGCGCGGTCGAAACACATCGAATATTGTGGGCCGGCGATTTGGTGAGGCAATTCCGTGCACTGTCGACTGATTGAGCACGGGCGAATCTTCGCCACTGCGTCGTCGTTCCAATGAACCCGAACGTGATCCGCCGCTGCCCACCATACGTTCCGTGCTCCGTGAGATCTTCTCGCTGTGTCGATTCAGTTTCTCCAGCTTGGCCGCCTCGCGTTCGATGCGACGCGCCGTTTCCCGTTCCAGTTTGCGTGCTTCCTTTTCACGGCGCGATTGCTCCTTCTCTTGACGTCTGGAAAGGATATTTAAAAGAAGGTTAATTTAACAGTAATTGTTACTTTCTCTTATCTACTTACCTCTGTTCCTTCTCCATCTTTTTGTAGGCCTTCTTGGCCGCCTTCGCGTTGGGCTCTGCGGGCGCACTGGAGGGTCTGGAGCCGGGCGGACGTGGTAGACCATCTTGTTCCTGAAAGCGTACATGACGTTTTTGAGTTGAATTCGTTTTGTTTGTAGAAATAGAAATTGATTGATTATCGTTTAGATTCAAATTTGGGCTTTCTAGAACTTCTTGTGGCTTCAGCATGTTTCTGCCAGCTCTGCCTAAGACTAACTGAGAACTGGTTACCCAAGTGTCTTGTCACCCGCAGCGATTATCCTGCCTGCGCTGCCTGGCTACGCTGCAATTATGCCGAATTGTCTACAAATACAATTTGTCAGCCAACCCACATTTGTGTATCAACAACACTCTGAACGCAATTTGCAATGGCGCAACAGGAGCAGAGAAATAGAAATACCATAACAACAATAACAACAAGAACAACAATAACAACTACACGTTTGGCATTGTGTATCGAATTGTGTTTTATTAATTGAACGGCAGCCACTCGCCGCGTGAATCCTGCGGCGACCTTTAATCGAATCTAATCAAATTATTTATGAATGACAATTGTAGCAGCAGCAGCAGCAGCAGCAGGTGGTGGGTTGCGACATTAGCTATGCGCCTTGCGCTGTGGTGAGTAATTGCTGTGGGTGGTTTGTGTAGTAACTAAGCCAAACAGCGCAGTGGGAGAGATAGAGAGAGAAGTAGTTGGTGGAAGGAAGATATGCGAACGGGGGATCGAATTGATAAAGAATTGGAGTTTCTGATGACTAAGCAAAGGGGGATTTTAGGAAAAGAAGAGAAAATAAAATACAGATGAAAATGTACAATAAAATATAACAAACATAGTTGAAGATGTTGATTTGATTTCAATAAAGAAATCAGTTGTATCTATACGTAGCCATTATCTTCTTCAATCAGTAATTACCACAAGTATATAAAGTTCTTTCTGCCTAACTGAAGTATCTTAAAATCACAAATATATCTATGTACTTCCCTTAGGTCATTAAAGACCTTTTTCGCTCAACTTACAGATTCTAGAGAATTCGCCGAAAAAAACAAAAAATTTACTTTGCCACTTGAAGATTGTGGGCCCGACGCAGCAACAACAACAGCTCAGCTAATGACAAACCCCCCGATTTAATTACACGACCTTTCCGACAACTTTCACAAAATACCCAAACCTCGATTCAGGGCCTAGGTAGACTCCGCAGACACCTGTAGTTTATTTATTTTTAGCAGAAATTGAGACGATGGTTTCACAGTCAACAGGTCAAAATTTATTTTTGTTAGGCATTAGTAGTTTTTTTTTTTTTTTTTTTTTTTGCACTTTGCCAAGTCACGTGCCCTGGGGGCTGTCCATATACATACAACTTTTCTTGTTGTTGCTGTGCGATGAGCTAACAATCGAGCGAAATTAATGGACGCATCAAAAGTATTCGAGTAATCGAGTATTCCAATGATTCCGTTGATTCCAATGTGCAAAGTGGGTTAAATGGGCGAGGCAGCACAAGCGAAGAAATGAAAAAGTATTGGGGGGTTCAACGAAGAGTGAATACACTCATGTTGGCAAAGGAATATGGGAGGGAAGATTTAGAATTAAAATAATAACATAAAATATAGCGACGCATAGAAAAGGAATTTTTTACTAAAACGGAAAGTTTTAAAGGTTTATTTTACAATATGAATACCTACAAAATGTACATTATCATAATATATATACATATACATATGTAATATATATTTCATATTTATTTAAAGGTATATCCTTTTAAGCAACCCCTCTCAATAGTCTCCTATACCCCCGACATAGAGTATGCTAAAGAAAACCAGAAGCTCTTTACGCTTTTATTTTTGTAGCACAGATGCCGCAACCAGGTGTGGGCGTAGCGGGCGTGGCATGTTTACCATCAGCTGTTGGACGTCTTAGTCTGCGCCTAGTTCAATATTTGCAATGCCAGAGAGAGACAGAAACAGAGAGGGAGAGCGAGAACGGCTGAGTTGAGCGCTCAAGTGATTTGCATGGGAGGCCAGGCATGCAGATGATATATGGTGTCTATATGCAGCCAAGTAAGTGTATCTATAATTGGGTGTGGTGTGTGCTTCATTGACGTAATTGTTTGCCAGACACACACACACACACACACGTACACTAGAAACAACAGCCTATGTAAATATTGCCGTGTATGGAAATGCATTATATACACTAGTTTTCTATACAGATATATATACAAACTGGTATATAGAAGATATTGTTGATTGTGGATTGCCTTTCAGGTTTTTTGTGAAAATAAATAAGAAATGTTTTCGCCGCTTGTTGACAAATTGTATCATTTGTCAGTCGGCTGATAAGGCTGACACACACACACACACACACACAGGCAGCACTCTCTTCCTCTCTTAACGCGATGTCAACACACGATTGTACACGAATTGCACACGCGAAACGATAAATGAAAAGCCTGCACAGGTAGGTATACGGTATGTAGTACTACAGTCAAGCCCATCTAAAGCGTACAATTTCCCTTTTTACCTGACACTTTGTTTACACTTTTGTGGCACGCAAACAAACATACAAAAAAATTTAAGGCGAAAACCACGAATTATTTTTTGCTTGCGAAATGCTATAAATAATTTGCTGTGTTTATCAAAAGGGGTAGAACTCGGAATACCCTGCTATAAAGTAGATAAAAGGGGAATAAAAATAGTAATTGCTAATAGTAAAACGATATATCGTTTTCTTGCAGAAGAAATTGTTTCTGGTTATTCTCAACTGAAATATATAGAAAGGAAAATCCGAAGTTATCAAGTTACATAGATCTCAACTCAAAGTTCCCTTTTTACAGGGTACGGTCTGACCCAAAAGGCCAGACAGATTTCGCTCAAGTGTTCAGACACTGTTGAAGCATCTTTCTGTCTGTCTGTCTGTGTTCGTATGAAGAGTGGAAGATTCCAAAGTGTCTGAAGTTGAAATTTCACCTCAAAGATGAGATACAAATTTCAAAACAAATTGAGCAGATAAACTAATAAACTCAAATTGAATAATTTTTATGCAAACATAAACAGCATAACATATGTATAAAGTAAATGTTCTTTTTCTGATTCCCACTGCAATATGGCTAGTTAATGTTTGTCGAGCAATGACGTCAGCAGCGGCAGAAAAAAAAATGTGTGAACACAAAGATAAAACAAAACTTTGTCCTCCTTTTGTGATGTGCGATTTTGACATTTTTTGCGTGATTTTACATTTTTATACCCTTCGACTATTGAAAATGGTCAAAAAAGGGTATACTAACTTTGTGCAAATGTATGTAACAGGCAGAAGGAGGCGTGGGAGACCCCACAAAGTATATATATTCTTTGCTCAGGATCACTAGCCAAGTCGATTAAGCCATGTCTGTCTGTCTGTCCGGATGTCTGGGTGTCTGGATGTCTGGATGTCCAGATGAACACACAGATCTCAGCTATTATAAAAGCTAGAGACATCAAATTTGGCATGAAATTTGGTTTCTGTTTATCCGGGACAGATGAAGTTTTTTTCAAATGTTGGATGCCACGCCCACCGCGCCCCCAAATCAATATTTTCATCTTTTTAGCTGATTTGTGAGCGACATATAAAAGATACAATATTCTGAGTAAGACCATACTTAGCTAATTATAATACCAACATAACGTCAGAATTTCAATCCGATCGGACAACAAACACAGACGTTATCAATCAAAAGCCCTGTTCGCTCTGATTTTGTATACAGACCAGCAATCTGTGACGTCATTGCAATGCTCATGTAGGAAAGAAAAGGAAAGAGAATGCGAGCGCGTAGCGCAATCTGTTGTTCTTCTCTTCTTTTCAATGCACACGCATTTTTTGCATTCAAACGCACACACACACATACATACATTTGTGCTTGACCAATGAAATGCTACATGCATATACACGTATTCATATAAAGACGCATATACAGGCTTACATTACGATATTTCTATTAAGTAGAACTATTGTACAATTATTGACTTTACGTTTCAAAAATGTCGAAAGGTATCCCACTGTCGCGTGTCGCTCGACTGTTGCTCTTGTTTTTTTTGTATTTCGGGTTTGTCACTTTTTTCTTTGTTTATTTTTTACTATTTAAAAATTGAAGTTTACACAAACTGCTCATTTGATTTATGAGGCTTTTGTTATACTTTTAGCAGCGTTAATTTGAAGTCTCTTCTGTCGGAGGGAAATTGAAGAGATTAGTGACGATTGACACATGGAAAGTTTTTCATGTGCTTCCCAAATGATATTGAGTAATGTTTGACTAAACCTATAATATACGTATATACATATTTCACCGGGGTAAATCCCATTGAGTATGTATTTTATATACACATTAGATAAGTAAAGTATCAATGCATATCGCAGTCATAAAGATGTCTAGAGGCTAAAAATGTTATGGATCTTTGAACTCTGTTTCAATATTTATGATCGATTTCTATTGTTTCAAATCAATCTTAAGGATCTATAATGTTTCAAAGCTGTAGATCACATTATATAGTACAATAGTAGATCAGTACTGACTGTTGCAACACATCTCAATTACAATCTTACTTCGCTCAACTCATACTCAACTTACATCTTCGCTGACGGAGACGGAAACCGAACCGGAAGTGGCCAATTGCCGCGATGGGCTGATGGTCGCCGAGTTGCTGCTCTCATTACGCAGCAATAGGCGTGGCATTGTGGCAGCACCGCCCAACGAAACAGGTCGCACAGCAGCAGCGGAGGAGGAGGCTTGTGCACTTGATGCCGATGGAGTTGGTGACGCATTGCTCGAGGCATTCATTGCCCCTGGCAAGGCTGGAGCACGACGTATCCAGATCTCGTCCAGCTCACGTTCACTGGGCGTGCGCGGCTTGTTGGCCAAGCTACTCCCATTGGAGCTGCTATCACAATTGAGACTTTGGTTCTGGTTGAGCGAGGCATTGCTCGCACGAATCTCGACCAGCGACGAGTCGAAGAACTGCTTGGAGAGATGCGGCTGTGCGGCGGGAAATCGATGGCTGCCATAGCGTTGCGAGAACAGACCCTGCACCGAGGAGTAGCCACCAAAGCTGGAGGGGAAGCTGATGGTTTGCGCATTCGCGCTGGGCTTCAGTTCGCGCAGCTGTTGTGCCTCCACGCGCAGTTCGGGCGTCTCCTGGGCACGCGTGACCTTGAATTTGCCCTTAATAATGACCGCCTGGTCGGCGGAATGTGGCAGCTGCAGTGGCAGGTGCGAAGCAGCTGTTGTTGGTGTGGCGGGTGGTGTTGCCGTCGGTGTCGCGACTTTCGCCTCTGCTGGCTGCACTGCCGCCGGCACTGGCGTCGTCGGCGCTGGTGGCGACACCTTCTCCACGCTCGACTGCAGCAGCTCCTTCAGCGCCTTGGGCAAAATGGTGGCCGGTATCGGAGGCGGTGGTGGTGGCGGCGGTGGTGGCAACGATGTGTATTGCTGCGTGTTGATTCTATCGATCTTGTGCATGAATTGCTGACGCAAACGTTCCAACTCCCTGAACTTCTCCTTGGACGCAGCATCCTGAGGCGTCGGTGGTCGCGGCGGCGCTTTCGAGGCACGTTCAAAACGAGGCGCTTCCCCCGACACCGGTGGCGACTTGTCACCACCATCGTCTTCATCATCCTCCTCCTTGCACTGCGAGAGGCGTCGTCGCTCCTGGAACGAGGGCAACAGATACGCCGGACGCTGATGGAAGAGATCGTAACGCGCATCGCTGGCACGTGCAAACTTGGCACTCAGATTGAGTGCACCCACCGAGCCCATGTCATCGACATCATCATCATCGTCGTCGTTCTCATTGTCGCTGCTGCTGCCGCTGCTGCTGCTCTGGAAATCGAACGAATTGACGCGCGGCAGCGACTGCAGTTGCAGCTCCAGTTGCGGCGTCAATTGTTGGCTATACTGCAGGCCACCCAATCCGCCCAGTTGGCTCAGGCTGGAGGCAGAGGAATCGGCTGTGCCACGCCCATTGGCACTAGCCTCCGAATCGGATTCATAGCCATCGGCCACTGCTTGCTCCAGATCATCCATGGTGGATTCAAAGGCGCATTCAAAGCTGTCCGCCTCCTGATTATCGCAAAGCAACTGTTGCAACTGACGATCTGTTGCCTTCTCCTTCTCTTTCTCCCGTCCATCTTGTTTCTCGGCGTGTTCACTCATCGTTGAAGACGCATTTGTTGCCTCTGTTGTTGTTGTTGTTGCTGCTGGGGCGGCTGCTGCTGCTGTTGCTGATTTTGTGATCTGCTGCGGTTTCACATTATCCTCAATGTACTCGCAGTTTGTGGCCATTTGCGATGAGCTTTGTGTTTGGCAAGTTCTTTGGATCGATTGAATGTTATCTATGGATAAGTACTCCAATGTTGGCTACCTTGGAGGTACTTCGTTGGTTCCAAGGTTCTTCCTTTAGGTTCTTCGTTGCACAGATATCATCTATGGAGCGACATTGGATTTGTCTCGTTGGGTTAGCGTATCTGCAATGCAATGTTTGATTGAGCAACGGAGCCACTGAGTTTCGTAGCCTGCAGCTTTCGTTTGTGTTGATATGAGAGAGAGAGACAGAGAGAGCGCGCGGGAATCATTTGGATAGAAATGATTACAGGTTTTGATAGAACTTAGAAACAGATAAGGTTAAAGTCAGGAGTTCAAATCAATCTTCAAAGCTTTATCTTCAGAGTTTCTAGTAGTTCACTCATTATAGATGAGTTGATCAGAGATTGTAGATACCTTTTTATGTATACTCAGTATAACATCTTTTCTCACAGCACAATTCTAAAGCGAACAAGCAAAGTATCTGTATTCATCACATATCGTACAGTATCTATAGATCTGCATAATGAACATGCCAAGTTGTTCAGTTTTAAATCATTTTTTCGAAAACGAAACGCAGCTTGTCAGAGTACACAAGACCGCAAAACAAGCAAACGAACATGTCTGTCTGTCTTAAGATACTTTAGCGCGCTGTCGGTTTTTGAAAAACAAAATAGGCAGATAAAAAACTCTGTAGCACGAGGTGAAGGTCATCAAACAACGGCGTCAAGCGTTTAGAAAATTCCATTTTCTGTTTTTATTTTTCGTTCGGTTTTTTTTGTTGAATTTTTTGCTTGATTCCAAGCAGTCGCCATTCATCCAAAACAGAAGCAGCAGAAGAGCAAAAAAAATACACAAACGAAAAACCTACGACAAATATATTCAGTAAGTGTGCGTGTGTGTGAAAGAGCAAAACAAAGCGCTAACAAAGCTAATTTAATTATTTACGCATCGTCAAAGCAAAACAAAGCTGTGGAAGTGCAAAGGAAGCAACTCAAAGATACCCTACAAATTATATTCGTACTCTAGTTTAGCATATAAATATAATTTGTTGCTATGCTGTCGATACAATCGATCTTTAGCTGTCTATTAAATTACAGGATGTGAAGAATTAATCGACAAACGACATCAGAAAGTATTGAAAACGAAAACATATAGCGAGATAAAGTAAAGACCTAACATAACTTCCCATTATCACCAAGAACCTTAGTAAAACCAGAGCAAACTTTGAAAATTTCTTTAAGGAAAAAACAAAACAATAAAACTTCAAACCAATTGCAAAGTCCATCAGCAATCAAGCGAAACACAAAAAAAAAAACTCAAAATTAATTTAGTTGTTACAACTACAGGCAACAGATACAAAACTGTCTTCCGCCTGCCGCCGTTTTTTTTTGCTGCACTGCAAGAAAATAGCTATGCTGGTAACCACAGAAGGCGTGTTGCATTTCGCATTGCTGAAAACTCAACCGCAATTGAGCAAAACAAATGCAAACGATACACCCAGCAATTAATAACAATTAGATACATGTGAGCACGCCGATGTGCGGACGGGGGCGTGCCACACTATTGGGATTGCTGCAAGTGTTTGCGGTTTCACTGTTAAAAAAAAAAAAATAAAAAATAAAAAATTACAATGAGGCATGCAAACTTTATGCGCAAGTCACGCGGGGAGAAGTGACTCAGGCCGTAGCGAAATGAAATGAATAATTAAAGCGTAACATTTGAACTGAACTACTGCACGGCAATGCGTCAGATACTTTTCCGAAATGCCGAACGACGCACACACACACACACACGAGAACGCACCAACTCAATCGGCTTTTACGAGTAGTTTATAGCATTCGCGACAGCTGTCTTGCTGTCTTTTAATTATACCTCCATTAACAATTGCAACAGTCGCGAGTAATTAAGGCTGGCAAATCGAACGTCATGTAAGGCTGACGCGATTGGTTACCAAAGTCGCTGTTGCACCCATTAATCAGTAAATGTATCTATGTATGTGCATCTGTATCTGTATGTGTGGATGTGTGTGTGTTTCTCGGCACACTGACTAGACACAGTGGCGTCTTTGGAGCGGCGTGAAATTAAATACGGCTACTAGAAGAATTTACTGAGATCTTAGACTGTTTTGAGATTTGATGAACTGTTTAATTACATAGAAAATGCAAGAGACAAAGTGGGAGCTATTTAATAAATAAATTATAATTATTTAAGCACAACTTTTATATAATATTGTACGTCTTATGAAAGACACCAAGCATTTTTCTACATATTCGACTCTTACTTGACATAAATGATTGTTTATTTTGCTTGGAAAACAGTCATTCTCTACGCACATATCATACTTCGACCGTCCTCCCATATATCTTCCACCATCTGTCGGCTTTTTTATGCCAATTAACGTTCGTCTAGCACGAGCTATGCTTCACTAATTTCAACATTGTGCTGTTAATTTCTATATTAGTTTATGGAGGCCCACAAAGACATTGCTTTGTTTTCGCAGAAACTTTTCGAGACTTTGTACCCGTCCAATTTCTTTGCACACACTTCTCCCTCATGACTGCCTCCGATCATGTGTAATTAATTGGTGTGTGTATCGTGTGACATAAATTAATTGATTACTTCCACTTGTGGCACGTTCGGTGCGACAAAATCTGGTGGCATTTGGTATCGATTCATGGGAATTCAATTTACCTATAGAACGTGGGCACCACATTGCACCTTGTACAGCTGACTTACATCATTTAGCAGCGTTTAACTGCCCACACCCAACTAGACACTAGACTGGCGAAGTCGAGAATGGGAATTCACATAGATGTACATATAAGTAATTCATATGTACACATATCATATAGCGGCGATCCAAAGTCAACTACAATTGTAGTTGAGTATTATTTACATGGCTTCGAAATTAACTGGAGAATTATTTATCATTTATTGTAATCAATCCGAAATTGAACTAAAAATCATCTTTCACAAGAATTTATTTGCTATTCAAACATAATAATCATTCAAATTGTTTGAATGTCATTTGTATTTATATTCACTTGCACTCGATTGGAGAATTATTTTAATTACGTGACTGCAATTATTTATTGACAGTTGCGAAATGTGCTCAACATGCACGAGAACAGCGCATTATGCATTGCCTTTGAAACGGGTGTAAATACTTGAACTATTTCTAGGAACTATAAAAACTGAGAAAGGTCAAAGAACACGTATAGTTTCGAAAATATTCAAGCAGGAAAACTATGTTCGGTATATTTTGATACCAAAGCCTATAAATTCTTTGTAAAGTTTTTAAATTACGCTTTAAAAGTTAGATTATAAGGTTAGTAACTGATATTTAATTAAAACTTGCAAATTGCTTTGATAAATCCAAGACGAAAAAAAGCAAATGCCTCCAGATATATGTTCTTAAATGAAACATATATACTACAATATGTATATCTTTAGAAAATGAGTTTAACCAGACTTGATAAAAATTTGAAATAAATTCAAGCATTATCTGTAAACAATTTCTGTTCAAATCGCACATTCATTTGAGATATAAATAAATTGTTTGTTTTCGGTTTTATTCAATGCTTCTATTTTTAAGCAATTGAAATGCATTTTTATTGTTTTTTTTTTTTAATTCTGAGGGTTCACAGAATTGTCGCTCGCTAATCGAGTGCAAATAATCATTTGCTCAGCAGAAAACAAACCTCAGTCAGTTTAGAGGTCGCCTCGCCGTTTCGGGAGAGTTGCGATTATTTCTGCGTCTGTTGCCAAGCGACTTTCTATATATGTATAAATATGTACTATATATGCAGTCGATAAATATGTTTGTAGTCTGAATGCATGTGTAGAAATACAATAAATATTTATTTAGATTTTTGCCCAACTCGTTTTTCTGTGTCACTTTATAAGCCTCCCTTTCTCAGTTCCTCCACTCGTGCATTTCTCAATTTCTCACTTAAAAATCGCATCGACGTCAGCGTCACGTGGTTTCTGTTTCTGTTTTTATTTTTTTTTTCATTTTTGTCACTGTCTTTTGTTTTCATTTTTCGTGCAGTTTGAATTTCATGTTTATGTCGTTGTGTCTGTCTCTCTAAAGCCGTGACGAGCAAGGTGGCAACAAAACCTATGATATAATAGAACACTTAGGTGAACAGTTCAGCTCGACTTACACAAGGGGTCAAGAATCGACTAGAAATAGCTAAAGTGAAGGGCTAATTACAATATGCCTTCAAGTTTGTAAAACATAAACAAGTTTTAAGTATGTTCTGTCGTCTAAATTTAAGTTGATCAGTAAAACTCTAAGATTATTATAATATACAAGGGTTTTTCATGATATTTGAAACAGTTTTGACATCTCTTAAATACACTTTCATGTTTAATTTATAGCTGTTATTATTCAAAACGGCTATTAAGGTGTCACTTAATTGGCCAATAAAGGTTTCTTTGAAAAATGGAAATTACACTTGGGGCCCTATTTCATGAAGAAGGCCTCGCTCTTTACATTCCGTTGTGTCCAGTCCAAGTGTTATAATTATGGAATACACACCAGGTGTCACATAGGTCAATGCAATTTCCATAATTACGCTATTGAATGGCAAACGTTTTGCATTTCATGCTGTTTTTTTTAGCTAGCTATCTTTCACCTTGCCCCTGCAGCGGTGTCCAAAGTCATGCGATCTTCATGCACTGAGGCAGAAAGAGTTGAGTGGGCGGTAGTCCATCAAATAGTCCATATTATATATTTATAATATATATGTACCATATACCCTATAGCAAAATGACAGCAGCGCGTGTTACGCACGAATGAGCCTCGATTATAGTACAAAGCTGCCACTTTTGGTCCGTTGTCGTTGTCGTCGTCGTTATCGTTATTGTCCCAATTGCAACTTATGGTTATGTATGTATATAGATATAGATGTTTGATAAAGTCGATGCGACTTGTTGATACTCGTCGTGGATTACCGATCATAATTTGCAAATCTATACGATCAACTTTTGAGCTTTATCTGCATAGCAAAAACACATTCTTAATGCGACTGCGATGTGAACCAGTCAAACTGGACTTGTTTTATTGCCATGCCAAATTTGCAAATTTGCGAATCAGCTGTCGCAGTTTTAAGACTTTTGGCGCCACAAAATTCAGGGAGAATTTTCAGTAACAAAGTTTTGCACGACTTAAAGATTAGCTATAGTTATGTATTGTAGTATGATGCAATATATTTTAGAGTGTCTATTAATATTACTCACTCATTATCAGCAGCAAGAATTTAGTTCTTACTTTCTGTTTAATTTTTTACTCATTACAAAAAGTGCAAATGCAGGGAAGAACATCTCTGAAATTTGCTAGGTATATTGCCAGTCGAGCATTCTTTTCACTTGTTTCTTTCTCTCTCTCTCTCTTGACTGGTCTCTCCAATTGTTCTGGAGCAGCGGAGTGGCGACAATTGGGTATAAGGGGCTGGTGCAGGTGCAGAGAGAGGTTACGATTTTAAAACGCAGCTTGTACTATTCTCACATGTGCCTTATACGAAACGTATTTTATTCTCCAATTGTTTTGCAGCTACACTATGGCATATAAATATAATTGAATAGGAGGAGGGTATTAGGGGGAGTCAATTTATAGCCACATTCTGCCATATGCGTTGAGAGCGAAATTCGCACGTAAGCCTTTCGAAATCGACTTCAGAGCTTTGCCAGACGTCGGACGATTCAATTCAAATCAGTTTCCAACAGTGCGGCAACTGTGAACGGGAAGAGCATCGCTCCGAACATAGAAGCAAAATATCAAATAATTAAATACAAATTTCTTAATTGAGATTCGAAAATTCTATACAAAAGATGCAGGTGCATCGCTTGAAACTGCTGGTGGTGTCCGCGTGCACTCTTCTCTTTGGCATTGTTTTCGGTTGGGTTCTATTTCCGAGCATCTTGAAGTTTATGATCTCTAAGGTGTGCTTTGTTTGTGCGTGTCCAACTCAAGTCTATCAATATGCTAAGGTTCGCGATCTTTCGTTTCGTCTTTCTTCTTCAGCAAGTCACACTCAAAGAAGGCACGGATATACGCGATCTCTGGTCCAAGACACCGTTCCCATTGCATTTCTATATCTACGTTTTCAATGTGACCAATCCCGAGGAGGTGGCTACGGGCGGCAAACCGCGTTTACAGGAAATTGGGCCGTTTGTCTTTGAGTAAAGCTCATCTAAATTATGCAAAATGTGTTTGCCATAACTCGTTTCCTTTTTCTCGTTTTTTACCACCAGTGAGTGGAAGGATAAATACGACTTGGAGGACGATGAAGTTGAGGATACAGTTTCCTATAACATGCGCAACACATTCATCTTCAACGAGGAGGCATCGAGTCCATTGACGGGGGAGGAAATCATTACACTGCCACATCCGTTATTACAGGTATAACTGATGAATCGAACTCAAAAAGTTGCAAGCAATGCAACCATTAAACTAATCTCAACTTAGTCTATTTACATCTTCTACTTCGTCAAGATGATCTCGAATTGTAATGCACATTAATAGAATTCGAAAATAAAGTGCGACTTTGACGTCAACTATCACGTCAATGCCCACAATAAGTAACTCAAAAACCACTTAAAAAGACCTCGTAATCTATTGTTAGTCCACAAAAGCCTTGTAAATTATGCAAATCACTTAACTTCAGTTCCCACTGAAATGAAATTAACCTATCGTTGTGGAATAATCATCAAATTAGACAGCAGAAAAAAATATTAAGAAATCAACTAATCACCCATTCCAGTCTCAGTCCCAGTCGCTGTCATAGTCGTAGTATCGTTCGGAGAACCTCAGGTCCCGTTCCGGGTACTTTGCTGGCCTTTTGTAAATATGAAATGAGTTGCAATTAGCTTGACCGAGACTTGACTGAACGATGTACACTGCATTTCACTCATCATGCTATCTTTCTCACTCCCACTAATTTGACAGCCCGTCGGCATAACCGTGCAACGTGAACGGGCGGCTATGATGGAGCTGATTGCTAAGGCTTTGCAAATTGTCTTTCCGGACGCCAAAGCTTTTCTGACTGCCAAGTTTATGGATATATTTTTCCGTGGCATCGATGTCGATTGCTCCTCGGAGGAGTTTGCAGCCAAGGCGCTCTGCACGGTCTTCTATACGGGCGAGGTGAAGCAGGCCAGGCAGGTTAACCAGACGCACTTCCTCTTCTCGTTTTTGGGACAGGTAAGCATCGAGTCTGTACCACTTTTTGTCTTTACGTTCTTCCCTTTTCTTCGTAGGCCAATCACACGGATGCAGGTCGCTTTACTGTCTGTCGTGGTGTCAAGAACAACAAGAAACTGGGCATGGTGGTTAAGTTCGCCGATGAGCCCGAGCTGGATGTTTGGCCTGGAGATGAGTGTAATCGTTTTATAGGCACAGACTCAACGGTCTTTGCGCCCGGTATGAAACGCGAGGCAGGTCTGTGGGCATTCACTCCGGACATTTGTCGCTCTCTCGGAGCTGTCTATCAGCGCAAAACATCATATCACGGCATGCCAGCACTAAGATATACCCTAGATCTTGGCGATGTAAGTTTAGATGAGAAGCTACATTGTTTCTGCACCGATCCTGAGGATTTGGAGACGTGTCCGCCCAAGGGTACCATGAATCTGGCACATTGTGTGGGCGGTCCCTTGATGGCCTCCATGCCACATTTCTATAAGGCTGCACCGAAGTTGCTGCAGGACGTTGATGGTCTCAGTCCAAACGAGAAAGATCATGCAGTCTTTATTGACTTTGAGCTGGTCAGTTAAGCGAACTGGCTTAAGTAAAATATTTTTAATATGTTTCTCCTTCTTCATAGATGTCCGGCACACCCTTTCAGGCCGCCAAGCGATTGCAGTTCAATCTAGATGTGGAGCCCGTGCAGGGTATTGAGCCACTAAAGCATCTACGCAAACTTATCATGCCCATGTTTTGGGTGGAGGAGGGTGTACAGCTGAACAAGACCTATACCAACATGGTGAAATACACGCTGTTTCTGTGAGTGTTAAACAATCTTCTCCAAGCTTGATTGATGACTAAACAAAATTCTCTTTTCTCCCCCAAAAGTGGATTGAAATTCAACTCCGGTCTACGCTGGACTCTCATAACGCTCTCGCTCGTTGGCCTCATGTCTGCTGCTTACTTGTTTTATCAGAAGTCAGATAGTTTGGATATAACAATGCCGCCCAAGATCGTTAAGGAGCCCAATAAGGTGGCCACTTCGGCGACTGAAAGCGAGAGCAAACAGTCCATATCGACAATAAATGCACCCATACCAGGCGCCAATCTGTCCAATCCGAAAGTAGAACGCAGGGAACTCTACTAGAGACTGTCCGGATCAGTTATTATTGTTGTTGTCATCATTATAATTGTTGTTGTTGTTGTGATTTATTGTATAGTATAAAGCACCTGTAGTCCAAGCACGCGCGCTAATAAAGTGACCAAAGTAAATGTGGCAAGTCATCAGCTGTTCAAGCGGCTTCAGACTTGTCTAACTGGTTTAGGCCTAGCGAATCGATCGATGCACTTGACAAGCGTCGCCAATGATTGCCAGTGATCGCTGATCAGCCCAGCCAGACAAGAGATGAATGACAAACACGGTGCGCTCTCATGACACCAATTGTGCGCGACAATTGTGCAGTGATCGATAACGATAACGACTGAGATAACGTTTTTATTTTTTGCAAAAGATTGTAGCAGTGCTGAAGAAAGGGAGAGGCGAGTACACCGAAATTTATGGTGGGGTCAAAGCAGAAAACATAATGATTGCTGTGGTTAATAGAGAGAACTTTGAAAGACCAGTTTTAGAAAACAAATGGTAATCATATTCAGAAGTTTCAAAAGTTACATCGAATAATACGGATATTGAAGTAGATGTCTTAAAAGTTGTTATTAAAGTAACAGCTGAACTTAGTGGACGAAAAAGTTGTAAAATAACAAGCAGTATAATTGCGTAAATAAGGTATACGACAGGTGATTTTATAACAATATAACATATATTATATATCAGTAGTAGGAGAGATATCAGTAGAAGAAGAAATAGCAGCTGTAGTAATAGAAGAAGAGATAGAAGCAATAGCAGAAGCAGTATAAGTAGAAGTACGAGGGTCGTTTGATAAGTCCGTGACTTTTTGAATAAAATATATTTTTTTCGTCAAAGAAGCGTTTTATTTCTCAACATAATCTCCTTTTAGCTCTATACATTTAGTCCAGCGTTTTTCCAATTTTTTTATTCCTTCCAAATAATAGGTTTTCTCAAGGCCCTCAAAATAGTCGTTTGTTTCTGTGATGACCCGAATCTCTTACCGCCGAGCCATTTCTTCATGTTTGGAAACAAAAAATAGTCACAGGGGGCTAAATCTGGAGAATATGCTGGATGGGGTAGCAGTTCGTAGCCCAATTTATGAAATTTTGCCATGCTGACACGAAATTCACTTTTTTCCATTTTCGTTAAAATTCACGAGATCGTCTGCTTTCAATGCCTATAAAACGCAAACCAAAAAACGCAGCTTTCTCAAAATTTTACAGTCAGCTGTTAATCGATAACTGCTGACAGGAGCAGAGTTGTATTTAGAGCAGGTGCGCGGCAAATACAAAAAGTCACGGACTTATCAAACGACCCTCGTATTAGTGTAGCCAGAAGTAATGTAGTAGAATCAGTAGTAGTAGTACCACCAGCAGAAGCAGGAGTGGTAGTATTAATAGTACCAGTAATAGTAGCAATAATAGTCGTAGTAGTAGTAGTAGTAGTAGTAGTAGTAGTAGTAGTAGTAGTAGTAGTAGTAGTAGTAGTAGTAGTAGTAGTAGTCGTAGTAGTAGCAATAGTAGTAGTAGTGGTAGTAGTAGTAGCAGTAGAAGTAGTAGCAGTAGTAGTAGTAGCAGTAGAAGTAGTAGTAGTAGTAGTAGTAGTAAAGGTAGTAGCAATAGTAGTAGTAGTCAGTAGAAGTAGTAGCAATAGTAGTATTAGCAGTAATAGTAGTAGTAGTAGTAGGAGTAGTAGTAGTAGTAGTAGTAGTAGCAGTAGCAGTATTAGTAGTAGCAGTAGAAGTAGTAGCAATAGTAGTATTAGCAGTAGTAGTAGTAGTAGTAGTAGTAGTAGTAGCAGTAGTAGTAGTAGCAGTATTAGTAGTAGCAGTAGAAGTAGTAGCAATAGTAGTATTAGCAGTAGTAGTAGTAGTAGTAGTAGGAGTAGTAGTAGTAGGAGTAGTAGTAGTAGTAGTAGTAGTAGTAGCAGTAGTAGTAGTAGCAGTAGCAGTATAAGTAGTAGCAGTAGAAGTAGTAGCAGTAGTAGTAGTAGCAGTAGCAGTATAAGTAGTAGCAGTAGAAGTAGTAGCAATAGTAGTATTAGCAGTAATAGTAGTAGTAGTAGGAGTAGTAGTAGTAGTAGCAGTAGTAGTAGTAGTAGTAGTAGTAGTAGTAGTAGTAGTAGCAGTAGTAGTAGTAGTAGTAGTAGTAGCAGTAGTAGTAGTAGCAGTATTAGTAGTAGCAGTAGAAGTAGTAGCAATAGTAGTATTAGCAGTAGTAGTAGTAGTATTAGTAGCAGTAGTAGTAGTAGCAGTATTAGTAGTAGTAGTAGCAATAGTAGTATTAGCAGTAGTAGTAGTAGTAGTAGTAGCAGTAGTAGTAGTAGCAGTAGAAGTAGTAGCAATAGTAGTATTAGCAGTAGTAGTAGTAGTAGTAGTAGCAGTAGTAGTAGTAGCAGTATTAGTAATAGTAGTAGCAATAGTAGTATTAGCAGTAGTAGTAGTAGTAGTAGTAGCAGTAGTAGTAGTAGCAGTATTAGTAGTAGCAGTAGAAGTAGTAGCAATAGTAGTATTAGCAGTAGCAGTGGTATTAGTAGTAGCAGAAGCAGAAGCAGTAGTAGTAATAGCAGTAGTACTACCAGTAGTGTTAGTAGAAAAAATAGCATTTGTAGTAGTATTAAAAGAAGAAAGCAGTAGTAGTTGAAGAGAGTATCAATACAGCAGTAGCAGTCGTCGTAGTAGTAGAAGAGATATCAGAAGCAGTAGTAGTTGAAGAGAGTATCAGTATACTAATACTAATACTAATACTCTTAGTAAAATTGTACAAGTAGTTGTACTAGTAGTAGAGCTATCAGTAGCTCCTGTACTATTAGTAGAAATAGTAGTTGTATAAGAAGCAGTAGTACGACCAGATAAAACACTTATTGTACTGAAAGAAGAGATGAGATGACCTTTTATAATTTCCTTTTATTCTAAGCCTTCTACAAAGGATAAACTTGTAACATTCAAAATAAACTTGATATAAATGCTTTATTTCTGAATGTTTCTCAGCTATACGATTTCAAAACCATCTCCTGTCCAAAGCAACTCGTCGGCGTCTTCCTCCTCCAGTATGGGACAACGCTTGGCATAATCCCAACTGTTACTTGCATCGCCCTTCAATAGTTGCAGTTGGGCGCATATCCAATCATTGTCATCTAGCTGCTCACTTGGCTGCTGGCCAAAGTGATCCTCATCCTTTACATATATCTCATGCTCTTGATCGTGCAGAATATCCAGATATTTCAGCTGCTTTAGCTGTGACAGCATTTTCTCAGGCCAATCTGCGAAACTTGTCTGGGAAATAGTCAAACGCTCTAGCTTCTGGGCCGGCCAGGGATGCGGCAGTTTCGGCAACTTCTCCAGTCCCGATAGATCCAATTCCAAGAGATTCTTAGCATTGCGAAGGAAGTCGAAACTGTTCAGCTTGGAATTGCTAAGCAAAAGTTGCTGCAGTTCTTGAGGTTTATCAAGTCGCAGACTCTTCAATTCACAATCATCGATCTGCAGTTGCTGTATCTTTGCCGACAGATGCAACGATTGCAGTTGCGGATTGTCCGAGAGTACCAGACGTTGCACAATCGAGAAGGCATTGGAAGCGACTTCCTTTAGCTCATTTCCTCGTGCCGTGAAGTACTGCAAATCCTTTTGATCCGCACACAACTTCGCTGGCAACTTCGTTAGTTGGTTATAATCCAAATTGATATATTTCAATTGTTTTTGCTGTGAAAATACATCTGCTGAAAGCACTTTCAAGCGATTTCCTTGAAGGGACAATCTCTGAAGTTTGGTTAGGCCAGTAAAACCCTTTGCGGGCAATTCTTCCAACTTATTGTCAGCCAATCCAAGTTCCTCAAGTTGTGTGGCCAGCGAGAAGATATCCGCATCGAGATGTTCAATTAAATTGCCACCCAGTTGCAACATTCTGAGATTTATGGCTCCACGAAAGCATTCGCGTGACACATGCCGCACCTCACAATCGTAAACATCAAAGTTATCGAGTTTTTCGAGTGTTCTAAACACATTCAACGGCAGATGATTCAGTTGAGAATTGTGCAATACAAATGTCGTATAATTGCCCAACTTGCTGCTGATTTCATTCGTAAAATACGCCACCTCCGAGTCGAGGGGATAGTTCAGTTCTTCACACAGATTCTCAATACATTCGAGACTCTTTACAAACACTTTCTCGGGGCTTGCCCAGCAGCCGCTGCTGCAACTGAGCATCCACAGCAAATAAACTGCTCGATAATAACACAGTGATGCCATGTCTACACTGAACTATGGTTTCCGCAACTGAAATGTGTCACCGGTTAGATCAGCCTTTTTAAACGCATCAATCGGCGAACGATCAAAGCCGAAGACACCGGGCGCTCGAAAACAACCCCAACTAGAACTGGTCTTCAAGCATAAGAAACTAATCGAAAAGTGAGTTAAACTACTTTTTAGCGAAGGTCGCAACGCTCTATTCGATGGTCAAAATTGAATAAATTTTTAAGACGATCATATCACGATATTCGATAGTTTTATACACGATATAAATCAGATTTCTAACTTTTCCAACCCCTTATTGTCATCATAAAAGAAACTGTAATAAATCTTACAATAATTATGGCATGCTTAATTTGATGAACCCCTGTAAGTGTGTTCAAGCTTCGCTCATTTCGATTTTACGACTGCCGTTACCGGTCACCTAAAGTCACAAGTTGAAACCTCTAAAAACATCTGAAACAAAAAAACCGCCCGCCTTTTGTCGAAAACGAAATACTAATAAAAAATGTATATATACCATATATTTGTGTGCGGGCACAATGAATATTCGCGACGTTCAGTTCGGTTTTGTATACGATATTTATTTTCCCTATTTCATTCTTTTTTGGGCACAGCCCAACGATAAGCACGTTCCGAAAGCAGTTCCCGAATCATGCATACCAGACTACGCGAGTATTATTGTGTTGTTTGGGTCTTTATTTTATGGCAACTTAGCTCTCTATCAGCTGTAAGATATGAGTATTATACTCCAGCTTGAGGACTTCTCTAAACTGTGCGCTGTACATGCATATAATATGTGGGCCAAGTTCAGTGTAGTCTGGTCTTCATGGCTACTGTTGCCGATAAGAACTGCACAGATATGCGACTTATGAATGTATGTGAAGGAACTCAAACAGCAGTTATTGTAATTGTAAGTTAATGGGGGAATAGTTTCCAAGATAAAGAACAAATCAAATGTTTGTTTAAACGAATAAGTATCGATATGGAATATTTTATGATCGTTTTGATATAAATAAGTAAGATTATAAATATATTTAAAAGCAATATCGTAGCCTATTAAACAGTAAGAAAAAGCTATTTTAATTATGGAGACTATCGGAGAGGAAATAACAATAATTCTCCAACTCATATCTAATAACCATATTTCATTATCGAAACTAAGAGTACATATTTATCGGCCTTGGCTCGCATATCAATTAGATCCAATGCATACTTGCAATTACATTAATTTTCCAGATACGTACTTCCAAAAAGCAATAAATTATTTTTGTGGTTTCATACAAATTCCATTTTTCCCGTACACTGTCCTTCTCCACCCTTTGTTACGACATTTCCAAATTAGATTTTGCCACATGATGATAAACTTAGCTGCGAAGCCAATAAAATACTTAATGTCACCATATATGAAGGCGCCATAAAACATCACAAGGCACAAACAATACTGACTGATTGTTTGTCATACGATTATATAGGCTGAATAAAAATATATATACTGTATATATCTACACATTTGTTTGCACAGCAAAACTATTGAGGAAAATTTGATTTAAATTAAAAGCAACAAACAATTTTCACTGCGTAAACCGACGACAATAAGAGCACAAAGTCTCGGACTGGACACAGTTTCTAGAGATAGCGAGAGTGTGTGTGAGGGGAGCCGGACGACGTTTTTTGTTGGTATGCAAAGTAATTGGCGGCAAATTGAATTGAAAATAAAAATATAAATCGTCGGCGACAACGACGACGACGACGAAAATATTTATCGCTAAACGAAGTCATGCCGTTTCAATTGACTGACAACAAAAGGGCAAACAGCAACAATCGCATCAGTCTCCTATATCTGTATCTACAACATCTATATCTTATCTATATACACGCACCACACACACACACACACACACATACACCCTGGAACAATTCAAGAATGTGGCCAATAATTGCCAATAAATAGATCGATCGATAATAATGCGTTGAAAACAAACATTTGCTCGCTCTTTTTATTTGGTTTTTGAAAATGCAAATTGGATTATTTCTCTTGTTTATTGTTGCTTATCGCGTATGCCAGGAAACTGTCGACCCAAAAGCTAATTAGATGTACATAGCTTTTGCATTTGTTTGCACACAAATTAATTGTACTTAACTTAGCTTTCGTTTCACTTTTGTTGAGCACTGTAAAAACCAAATTTGTTTGATTCCGAAAGCAGGTCGAACGTGTTTCGAAGCCGATATAATTCCTTATATTTATTTGTTTTTCCACTCGTTTGTTTACTTCTTTGTTTGCAAATAATAATCTATACATACTCATATACATATACATGTGTGTGTATGTATGTGTGTATGTTAGTGTATGGCGATTAATTAGTCATATTTATTCTGAAATTTCTACAGGATGGAAAATTTTCATCGCGCTTCGCACCTGTGGCTACTGTAATGGCAAGATGCTTTCGATTTGGCCAACTGTCCCTCATAACTTGTTGAACAAATGCCAAACTACTGCATACACACGGACACACACACACACACACACAGATGCGCATTTATAAATAAATAATAGACATACGTAAACAATATTTACATACGCAAACAAGGTGTGAAATAGTTTAAGGCGAACTTGTTTATCAGCTCGTTCCACAAATGCTCTACGTAACAATTCTTTAATAATATATTAGAAGCAAATTTATAAATAAATAAATGATAAGCTTATATTTAGCTAAGGCAACGGCATGAGTGAGATTAAATGCAAATTGTGAAAGAATTGTTCTATAAAGGGGCCTTTTATACTGTTTTCTTAGTCATTAGTTTTAAAATACCCAAGTTACTTATTGTTTTTAATGGTATTTTTAGGGTATTTAAAAGTGATTAAGTCTTGCATTTTTTCTAAGCTACATTTAGATCAAGAGTATTAGAAATTCGTTGAGTTCTTAGCAATTCTTTTCAATTTTATATTAAAGCGATAAAACGTGTCCCAAGAAAAGTGTTTCAGCATTTGATTTAAAAGTTGATTATAAAGCATAAACTTGTTAAATCGACTAAAGAGCCGCGGCATTTGCCCAGCTAATTAGACTTGAAGATATCCTAAGGTATTGCAATTATAATGCATGAGTACTCTTGTTGATGTTAATTGACGTACATATTCATTATTAAAATATTCTCATTAAATATGTATATAAACTATTTTGAAATCGTGAAAGGAAAATTACAATTATTGTGAGGGAATTCTAGGAAATACTTTGTGTACATTTCCTATATACGCTCTGACGCTTTACATGAACTGAGGGAGAAGTGACTTTCAGCAAAGCCCCCAATAAGCTGTGACACACACTCAAATCTCTCTACCTGGCTCCCCCTTCCTCTCTCTCACTCTTTCTCTCTCTTTTGCTCTTCCCCTCTCTTACATATATAATATATATTTGTGTACATATGTTATGCATTAGTGTATGTTGATATTTGCTCGGCTTTAGTCGTGCTGTTCGTCGTGAATCTGATCGTCCCGCTGTCTGGCGGACTATGCATGTTATCGCTAAAATGATTTGCTTCTAGCGCACAGAGAAGGTAAACAGAGCAGTGTGTGTGCAAGAGAGAGAGAGAGAGAGAGAGAAGTTAGACCGTAAGAGAGTTAAGGCTATACTATATGGCTACGACTCCGATAAGTCAACGCAAGCGCTGCGCATTACACTCCCGAGAAGGGTCGACAGTATTTCCCGAAAACTTCCATTGACATACAAAGCCAGCACAGAAAAGTGGCTGACTAAGCGCGTATGAAAATGAAAGAGAGGGAGAGAAATATACTACGTATTAAAAACCTACGAGCTGTGCAAATATTTATTTCATGAAGATTACATAAAGGTACATTCGATACGGTTCGGATGTGCGACTTCAATTAGCTCGCCGTGCCCCTCTCGCTTCCATCAAAATTATTATACATTTTCCAAACCAAACCAAACTGGTGACAAACGAAAATTCACATGAAAACAGATTATATGCATAGCATCTATATGTAATCAGAATAATAAAGTTTTTCCCCACAATTTTTTTTTTGTTTATTTTTCGTGCACGTTTTATGCTCTAAATATAAAATGGCACATGAAATGTGTCAGGGGGATTGTTTTTTTGTAATTTATAGAAGCTAAAGTTCAGTAATATTTTTTGGGTAATCCACAGAGGAAATATGAATGAATTATTCGCTGCCAAATACTATATACCCTGCACATGACAGTACATTAATGCTAATCTTGGGATCCATTAATATATTTGCTAATAAACTTTTTTAATGAACATTTAATGATTTAATTTATTCCCCCCTACCTATCTCTATAAACCCAGTAAGAGTATTGCCAGGCCTACTTTAAATTCAAATAGAAAATTGCTTTTTATTCAACTTTTTTTGTGTTTTGCAAAATCAAAACCCCATGAATATAACAAATGATTATATATAAAAAGCTAATGAGCATGTGGACAACAACAAAGAGAGCAACAACAAAAACAACAACAACAACAACAATGTCGGACTATAGAAAATACTTTTGCTTGGCATGTGAAGCTGGCGCTACTTATCGATGGTGATCGCATTTTCAGTTGCCAGTGAAACGCGTAACCCGAAACACGCATACGCCATGAGAGCCCGCAAACAGATTGCACTACATTTCATTTTAATCTGCACCTTGCTCACTGTGACACTTGCTTTCCAAGGCAGTAGCCAAGAAGAGGACGAAAATCGATCAAATGAATCTAAAAACGATCAATCAATCGAGCCAACCGAACAAACCTCCAGTGAGAGTGAAGAAAGAAAACGCTTGACAAACATTGAGAGCCTGGAGGAGAATTGTCAATTCGAGAGTAATAGCAACTGTCGCTGCAGCGGCTTTCAATTCGCACAGACCGATGAAATCGCCTTCTTTGAGCTGCAAACACAGGTGCGCATCGCTGACGATGGAAAAACCTACGAACTGGGTGAAGATCAACGTGTCGCATCGCTGATTGTAACGAACTCGACCTTTGTCAACTTTCCGCTACACTTGTTCTACGCCATGCCGCAACTAACCGAGCTGGACATGCGACAGTGCAACGTGCAAAACGTAAGCTGGGAATGTTTTCTCGCCGCCAACAAGTTGCGCATCTTGCTGCTCTCCGACAACGAGATCAGCGAGCTGGGCGAGAGTGTTTTCAACTATGCCACCCAACTGGAGTATCTCTTTCTAAGCGGCAACAAACTGAAAGATCTTCACCCGAGTGCGTTCAAGGGTTTGCGACAGTTGCGTCACCTCGATCTGAGCGCCAATCGTCTGCAGCAGCTGCCCGAGCGACTTTTTGCGGAACTGACTGGATTGCAGGAACTGTTTCTGGCCGAGAATCAGCTGAGCTTTATCAGTGCCGATCTCCTCTCGTACAATACACGCTTACAGACCGTTTCACTGCATACGAATCGATTGCGGCAACTAGACGAATACGCTTTCCGTGCATCAACTCATCTGCTGCTGCTGGATCTGTCCCACAACCCAGAGCTACAAGTGCTGGTGCTCGGTTTGGATGCAGGGCATTTAATCGCACGCAATTGCTCGCTGACACGTGTCAATCTGTTCGGTGCCGTATCCAATGTCGATCTGGATGACAATAAACTGCAGGAGTTATATTTCTCGATGCCTGAGGCACTGCAGATTTTGGGACTGCGCAACAACTCGTTGGCACATCTAGCCACCTTGTCGCGTGTGCCACGTCTGCAGTATCTCAATGTGGCCGACAATCCCCAGTTGGGTGATTTGCCCGAAGATTGGCAGACACCGCAGCTGCAACGTCTCGACCTGAGTAACACAGGATTGCAGCAGTTGCCACTGGCAGCGCTGCGGGGCATGCCAGAGCTAAGGAAGTTAAATGTGTCGGCGAACAATATCAGCGAAATCGATCCACTGGTAAGAGAGCATTACTTTGAAGACTAATCTTTTACTTCTCATATTCATAGATATTAAAATAACCCTTCTAAAAATGTTTATCAAGCAGAAATTAATTGATTGTTTTGCATTTGATCTGCAATAATGCCTTATATATTCTTTCCCCCAGGCTTTTGAACAGTTGGTGAATCTAACGCACTTCTATATCCACGCCAACAACTGGAACTGCTTTAATCTAGCGCAAGTGATGAATATGTTGATTCTTCAGCATGGCATAAGCTACTCGATAGATCAGTTCAATGAAGACTTTCCCGGAACCTATATAAATGGCATTGCCTGTATGTACCGTCTGCCGCAGAAAGAAGAGTTGCCAGCCCAGCTAAAGGAAAGGGAAGATGAAGTGGATTCCCCGGAAAGAAGTACCGTATACTACCCCCTCAGCGAAGCATCGGAAGTGGAGAAACTTCGACAGGAGATCAAGTCGGTGGTGCAGCACTTCGAGCAACGAGTCGACATGGTCTACGCGATGGTAAACAAATTAAATGAAAAGATGAAATCACTAGAACAAATGAATAGCACATTATGGAATCAGGTATCCATTTTGGTTTAAGTTTTTCCTTCTCCTTCATGTTTATGAATCTTTAAATTGTGTAATAAAGTACTTAAATTAAAATTGATCATAATCGTTATAGAAAACAAAAGTTTGAAAGACATAAATTGCAAACCAAAGAAGAATAAAGATGATTTATTTTATACCTCATTCTATAAACTATTAGGCAATATAATTTGCATCTAAAAATACTAAATACCTTACATTTTTATGTTTATGTCTTAAATTTGTTATTCAAAATTCCTGCTGCGTTGGCCTGTTTTATTGACTCTTTGAGTCACACTCAGAGGCAAGCAAACAAACAAACATGACAAATCGCGCCTGGTCAACAATTTGTGGCTTTCAGGCAACCTGCAAACACTCAACACAAGCTTAATCCAATATTTACAGCAAAAAATACCATAAATGAGATGAAGTTCATTCAACCTGCAGCAGTCTTCAAGAAGAAATACAATAAGAAAGAATTGGGGGACCTCGAAACGTGTCGTAAGACAAGAAAAAGAGGTTGCAAGTGCAGTTCGCGAATTACGTAATTATCAAAAAAGGCCCCCAGCAACTTCTTGTAAGACAATGTATAAACTCAGCGAAATTCCCGTAAATGTTATTAAATAAATAATTACACATTTAACAAGACAGCAATAATTTAGGCGAGGGCATACACGACTGCAAAATACTCAGCAAGTTCGCATAATGAGTTTTAAAAGAGTTTCAAAAGGTTCCTCTTAAAACCGCAAATGACGCATTCTACTTCCTATTTTATTTTTTTCATATGCATAAAATTGTTTATAATTAAATACAGCACGATGTTGGTTAGTCTCAAGCATAAACAATTGAATATTAATAAGTTGGTAAAGCACATTTGCTTTGCCTGAATTCACTTGCAATTTATGGCCCTCTAATTGCGCGGATAAACAAAAAAAAAAGGAAAGAAAACAAGAAAAGAAATATCAACAATAATGAAGAGAACAGAAACAGCAACTACAACAATATTATTGTGGATCGTTTTCGGAGAACTTCGAATCGACAAATCAGTACAGATTGGCAGCTCGTGTGTTGCTTCTCGTGTGATTTATATAAGCATGTGACTGCAGTATATGTATGTATATTATTCCCAGATGTGTTTATACATACATATAGTACATATGGGGGTATTTATATAATGGCTTTCTATTTAACGGTAATTGGCACAAAAACAGAACCCGTGCTTCTCGTGAAAATGTAAACATTTCGGCATTTACACAACAAGCAAACTAACGAAACATCTGACTGAGAAAATTGCCAGTCAAAGTCAATAAACTGCACGTAACTCAGTAGTCTAGAATGTTAAGCTAAAGTAAAGTTTCCAGGGGATGCTGATAAGATTGGGTAAGAATCTTGGCGGTTGAAAAAGAGGAAGGAACTTGCATAAGAACAATTGTTAATAATATCTAGAGTTATTGAGTTATAAAATATTATTTTCAAAACCTTAAAACATTTCTTTAGCAATTTTAAATTTAACACGAAATTCTTTTCAATTATACGAACTCAAAAAGGTGAAAATAAAAAGGTTATCGGGCGCTCTCTCATATCAACACAAAAGAAAGTAAGGCAGGGAATATAAATAAAATTAATATGTATTTAATTGTAAATTGAAACAAACCTGAGATTAATCACAAACTGGAAATTCTGATTATTTCAATTAAATGCTGTTGTTTTGTTGTTGTTTTGTCGTGTGTATAAAATGCACTTTTAAATTGTGTTTAGCTCGTTTCTCTCTTGAATAAGAAACACACACACACACGCACGTGTTTATTTAACAATATATAAAAGGCAATGAAGATTTGTAAACAATTCGAGATTACACTGCAATAAAAACACACACACAATATTTGTTGTTAAACTATTGCTGAGCCATAATACAGAGATTATAATTAAATTATTGTGTTTTCCTCTTTTTCATATTTCTTCTTTTCTTTTTTGCAAACACTTCAGGCGTTGACGTCTGATTAGATTAATTTATAGCAAACACCGTTTCGCTAATGCCATTTGCTGTTTGATGTTGTTACAGTGATTGTTGTTGTTGTTGTTCTGGTTGTTCTCGTTGTTGTTGTTAACAATTATCAGCCATTTTGTGCGTCAAGCAAATAAATCACACGCAGCAACAACAACACTGCAGGAACAATCATTTTTTTTGGACTTTCCAATTGGAACACGCATCTGAAACTGATCATCCACCAACAACAGCAACACTAAGAATCACAACAACACCAACAACAACAGCAACAATGCAAATGCAATACAAAGAGTACAATACAAAGAGCGCAACACAAAAGAGCGTGAGTGAGAGCGAGAGAGCGACAGTCCGCCTGCATGACAGGCACAATTAATTTCTTATTGCAATTGTATTACAACAGAAACTCGCTGCTATGGGAAATTTCCATTAGTAGCTGTTGTTGTTGGTGCTGCTGCTGCTGCTGCTGCTGCTGCTCTGTTGACTGTGGTGTTGTTGTTGTTTTTGCTGTTGTTCTTATTGCTGTTTGCGTATAACAGCTGATCTACAGCACGCAGTTACTGCAGCTGACTCCGGTGCATTTCGATTTTCATTTATCAAAAGATTTATTTATATAATCGATTTCTTTCTTATAACTTTTCTAATCGTTTTGCGCATTTAGGTGAAGCCACTTTAAGTGCTTGTTGCTTATTTGGTTTTGTAACGATTTCTTTGCGCAGTCAACACCAACAGCGACGTCAACGTCGGCGCAGTAGTGCACGAAGCACGCACACACACACACACACGGATACCATTGCACAGGGACGCACACAATTAAAAGCTTTGTACGCAGCTTATCAAACACAATTCGTACACAATTAAAACAATTGAATTTTAACTTTTTTGCATTTATTTAACAATTAACAATTGTTGCAATTTTGACAATGACTCTTTTCATTGCTGCGTGTTTTGCATGTTTCATTTTAGTTTAATTTTCTTTTATTCGCCAAAAAGGCGCAACAGGTAAACACACACACACACATGCACATGCACGGACAAATGTGCAGACACACTCACACAACGACACACGGTAGCATTGGCGCGCGCGCGTTGCCTGCAGCTTCGATGTGGCCACAGAATTTATGAATATTTACGCACAATTTCACTAGCAAATTGCCGCTTTTGCATTAACAATTACATTTAACTTGTTGCTGCTAATTGTATGCGCATACAGCAGTGAAACGTAATATCGAACGAAGGGTACGAAGAGGAGACGAACCGATAAAAAATAAACGTAACGATTGTGACAAAATAAAATAAAGGGACAGAAGCAAACGACTTAACACGACAAAATATTTATTGGTACTAAATTGTTTTTGTGCGCAGTGTGACCAGCCGACGCAATACGCAGAATGTTGCCAACAAAAAATACCAGAATACTAAGCAGAAGTTTTTTGATAAGTAAACAAATAAAATACGCGTATGTTTAGATCGAAAAAAACAAGTAATGAATATATGTTTAAAATAGGATTAAGTATCGAAATTTAATGTTCTACTTGTTTTTTTTTTAAATAAGTTTAGTTTGATATATATATACGGGACTTTGCAAGAAAAATATTTATAACTTTCAGTATTAACTTAAGAAAGCCAACTTGTTGCGACATTGAAGTTTGTTTCGTGCACTGACTTCATCAAGCAACGCGCAGCCCAATCAGTGTTGCCAGATCTGCGCAAACGTGACATAGCAACTAGCTTTCAAGCCAGCAAACATTGGCGCCAAACTGGCTGCCTTTTGAATGTTTCAGACAGAAACAAAGTAAGGCGAATAATGTATTGCTGGTACCGTCAAATTAATTGCGACAATAATTATAATAATTAGCCATTAATACACAGTTTTTTATGTATTTCTCGTAAACATTTTCATGGCACGTAAAACAATTTTTCTTTGTTCTTTTCACACGCCATTCTTGCCACCGCCCGCGGAGTCGCCACGGGGAGTGGCTAGCGAAACTCCATGAAAACTTTGTTAGCGCAGTCGAATCAATAAAAATGGCGCAATGTTGCAAGCGCTGACGACATTTGAGAATAGCTAAAAAAAACCTCCCCCTGCCACCTAAGAAAGTCCCCTTCCCCCACCCCCTCATGACGGCATATTCGCAGAGATTGTAATGGCACTCACCTGCTCAATGTCAAAGTCCCATTCCGGCGAGGGGGAACGACGCTGCGACGACCCGCCGGGCGGCGGAGTACTCAGCGCCGGCGAACCCGCCTGCGGCTCCTCCGGAATGACGGCAAAGCGTCCGCGCTGCAGAATGGGCGAAATGGCGCCATAATTAGCTGCACAATAGAAAGGTAAACAAAGTAAGCAGGCAGAACAGATTGAAAGAGAAAGAGAGAGAGAAGGAGGGGGAGAGGGAGGGGGAGCGGGGCACTTACATGTGGGCATCAGGCGAAAGCGTCCCAGCGTCGTCTCCGGCGGCCCGCTGGGCGTCGATGATGTGACGCGAAAGCGGCCGCGACGTGCCGCGGTCACCTCGCTGTAGTCACCGCCGGCGGCGGCTCCACCGGCGGCACCTCCAGGGCCGCTTTGCATTTCTATCTATTCAAAGCTTACCAAAGCAAAGCAGCTGTAAAGAGAAAGAGAGGGAGAGAGAGATTATGAGTGTGAGTCAGAGTAAGAGAGGGAGAGAGAGAGAGAGAGAGGGAGAGGTGTTAAAATCGATAGGTCAACTTCAGTTTGCATTTATGGCCAAGCTGCATGCAATGTTGACCAACAACAAAAGAATGAAAGCGGCAAAGAGAGTGCCGGGGGGAAGTGGGTGAAGGAAGTAGCACAATTTAGCTTTTCCTTGGCGCCAGAAAGTATTCAGCAATTCGCTGCACACGCAATTGGCATTTTCGAAAAATGACGAAATATTTTTGCTTATTCAGTAGAAAAAGAGGCGTGTGTCATTCGCCCCCCAGGGGAAACAACTAGTGAGAGGGAGAGAGAGAGAGGAAGAAAGAAGGAGAGAGAGAGAGAGAGGCAGTGTGGCAGTTTGGGAGTGTGAGCGTCTTGTTGCCGGCAGACAATGCGGCGTATGTGTGATATATCTAGAAATATGACGGGAGCCAGTTTGCAGGGTATTTATGAGAGAGGGTATGATAGACTAACAATGCAAGCTGAGTAAGAGAAAAAAAGAGGGACACGGGGAGAAAAGTAGAGTAGTAATAGTGAGGGAGGGAGAGTGAAAAGGAGTTAGAGAGAGGGAGATAGAGCCAAGATACTCGTATGTTAAGTGAATTTGAATAATCGAACAAACTTTGGAAAGTAAAAAAGGAAAATAAAGTCTTTTTATATGAAGCTCAAAAATATTTATTAATTTTATTAAAGACTCAATTAAAGTAAATTAAACAAATAATATTTAATATTAAACCTATAAAAATGCCATTATAATGCCACTATATATATTCTAGAAAGAGTATACCCCATTTGCATAGCCACAGCGATTGCGCGCTTCGTTCTGCTTTGAACTATCCCAAGCAATTAAAACTCTGCGAACATTTCAATTAAAATGTTTTTGTTGTTGTTTCAGTTTTTAATTGCACATTTGTTGCTTTCTTTCGTTCCGTTTGTTATTAAAATTAATGCATTTTAACTCTGTCTGGGCTGCTTTATTTAGTCGCTGACTAATTTGCCATAATTCGTTTGAAAATAATAGAAAATATTCTCGCTCTGTTGAAATGGAAAGTTTTTTTTTTTTTTTTCGTCACAGTTTGTGACGAACTGAAGGTGATAGTGCAAAATGGGAAGATAAGGGAATAGAAAGAGTTTAGTAAGGTGTACAAATTTCTTAAAATTCTCTGCTATACTTAAGGGAGACGGGTATGCACGACCTTAGACAAGAATACATTTAATTCGGACCTAGCTTACCTAATAAAGTTAATTATGGTTGATGCTATAATTAGACAGATTTATGGCACTTTTGAGGCTTGCCATAAATTAAATATTAAATTATATATATTAATTTTAATGATTTTTTTATGCAGCAACAAAAACATAAATTGATGTCGCGTTTTACTTTTCTTTTTATCACTTTTTGCTTTCTGTTTTATTTTTTTTATTACTTTTTGCCACCTTTGCGCGCTTTCTTGCACTGTGTGTTTCTTCTTCTGTTTCCCTTTCGGTTTTTGCTGTTTTTGTTGTTGCTGTTGTTCATTTTCGAGACAAATTCGAATTGATTAGAAACGTTTGCATAACACGCACAAACAAATAAACAAACAAATCGAATCGAACCGAGCCCGAAACGAATTTAGTTGAGAACACGCAAAATTTGAGTTAAAATTTAGAGAAAGAATTTGCCATTTTAATTTGCAATACTCACACACACACGCACACAGAGAGAGAGAGAGGCAATAATTATTTTATTGAATTTTTAATTGTTTATAAACATTTAATTGGTGCCGATTCGATTGATGCCGATTCGATTCAAATTGCATTTCGCATTCTGTTTTATGCAACTGCTGCCGCAGCAGCTGCACAGCGAATTTGGCATGGCATAGTAATAACAACAACAACGACACAAACAACAAAGGCGAAAAGAGCCGAAAATGCGGCCAAAAAGAATGCAGCACCAAAATAAACCGAAGCCAAAGCGCAAAACGAAACGAGTCGCAGGCGAAATGCAGTCGACAAAGGCAGCGACGCGTCGGCAACTTCGACGGCGCTAATTGGCAAACAGAGAGAGAGTGTGAAAGAGGGAGAGCGAGAGAGAGCCAAAGAGAGCGCCAGTGTGAATGCATTAAAACAAGAGCGGCGGCAGCACTGCCACAGTTGAGGTTCATTTACTTTTGCAAACACAAAAGCAAAAACAAAATGCAATGGGAGAGCGCAACGAGAGAAAGAGAGAGGCAGCAGACGAGAGAGAGTACAGACCGTAGCCGGGCGCAAAGGCAGCGCAGTTTTTAATTCATAAAAACAACTGCAGCTGCAGTGCAAACAAAGAGAGAGGCTGAGTAAAGAGAGAGTAACAGTGCAAGAGTGGGAGAGAGCGTTAGCAGTGCAAGAGTGGGAGAGAGTGTTAGCAGTGCAAGAGTGGGAGAGAGGGTTAACAGTGCTAGTTATTGCGCCTTGGAGATGCTGACACATAACCAACGGTAAATTAGCAAAACAGACTGTATGAGAGCGGGAGAGGGTGTGCAAGGGGGAGAGAGATAGCAGGGACAGAATATGTATGGCAAAAGCTTTAGTATCAAGAACAGCAACAACAACAACAACAGCGAAACGTCCGTCAGCTGTTCGCAGCATATTCGCCATTTTCTTTCGTTCCGCCTGCATTTCAACACACATCGCTTGACAACAAAACAGACACAAGCAAAAGAGAAGAGAAAATAACAGAAAGGTGAAAGGCAAACACGTGAGCTCTGATGATTAAAAGCTTTTCTGATGAAATACGACGCAGGATGATATTCTAATGATAAATATAATGGATAGAATGATTTTATTTAAGTAATGGAATTTCTATATTATTTATACCCACCACCCATAGGTTTGAGGCGTATCATAACCTTGTGCCAAATAGAAATGCAAATAAAATGCAGAAGAAGGCGTGGCAGACATAAATAATAAATATATATATTCTAGGCGAGACGATTGAGTCACATGTCGGACTGACCAGATGAATATACAGATATTATCAAAGATAGAGACACTAAAGTTGGCATAAAGGTTTCAGTAAACTATACGTAGATTTATTTATTTCAAAAGTTGGGTGTCACGCCCACCGCCCCCGCAAATCAATCAATTTAGTTATAGAGCTCGAAACTTGCTAATCACAGAAGTAATTTAATAAAGTAACAAGTGTCATACATCGAAAATAATTTGAAAGCATGTACAAATAACAAGAGCAACAGTCGAGCGACACGCGACAGTGGGATACCCTTCGACTTTTTTGAAACGTTAAGTCAATAATTGTACAATACTTCTACCTTATAGAAATATCGTAACGTAAGCCTGTATATGCGTCTTTATATGAATACGTGTATATGCATGTAGCATTTCATTGGTCAAACACAAATGTATGTATGTGTGTGTGTGCGTTTGAATGCAAAAAATGCGTGTGCATAGAAAAGAAGAGAAGAACAACAGATGGCGCTACGCGCTCGCATTCTCTTTCCTTTTCTTTCCTACATGAGCATTGCAATGACGTCACAGATTGCTTGTCTGTACACAAAATCAAAGCGAATAAGGCTTTTGTTTAATAACTTCTGTGTTTGTTGTCCGATCGGATTGAAATCTCGCTAATCAGCTTAAAAGATGAAATTATTGATTTACATGGGCGGGGGGCGTGGCACCCAACATTTGAAATAAACTGCACCTGTCAAAAATAAACAGAAACCTTCATGCTAAATTTGGTGTCTCTAGCTTTTATAATAGCTGAGATCTGTGTGTTCATCCGGACATCCAGACATTCTGTCTGTTACATACATTTGCACAAAGTTAGTATACCCTTTTTTGACCATTTTCAATGGTCGAAGGGTGCTCAACTGTTGCTATCGTTATACCTCTGATTGAAAATGTTTTAAAAAGGGTATTTTATGTATGTATGTAACAGATAGAAGGGGGCGAATCAGACCCCCATAAAGTACACATTTTCGGCCCGATTCAGCCAGTTTTATCGCTTGAGTAGATTAACACTGGCATGAAGATACCTTTATAATAGGCGCAGCCCGAATTTGCTTCAAATGTTGAATGCCACACCGCTCTCGGGATTCGGTACCTTAAAGTTATTTTGGCATTACTACTCATACGAATCTTACTATAAACACAGAATTTTGTAAATACATCTTGGTCGCTTTGGTTTGTATACACATGTGATATATCTATTATAGAGAAGATCGCATCGTGCGATTAAGTACTTTTTACATAGGTCGAAGGGTATCCTGCTGTCGAATACGCTGGACTGTTGTTCTCGTTTTTTGTACTGATTAAATCATATTAGGCAACCCCCATATAATGCTTATATTAAATTGCTTCTTGTTTTGGACCTATAAAAGAGGTCTCCCACCCAACTGACTGCACAGTTTATCGTGATCGCAACATGGAAGAACTTCGTTTTATATTCGTTCTGGGTCTCGTACTACTCGGTAAGTAGTTACTACTTCTCTGTAGCATCAAATATTAGATAAAGTTTGGTTTATCTTGTTTTTAGGGATTTCCAGTAGAGTTAACGCTGATTGTTCCTTGACTAAATCGTATGTCGAAGCATCGCTTTGCACCTTTCTCATAACGGAACCGGAAAAAGACTTTGGATTGTTGCAAAGTACTGAGGTTAAAGACGGTACCACGTTGAAGTTATATTGTGCCAAAAAACCTGAAATACAAACGGTTCGTTGTCAAGGCGAAGATCTAACCCCTAAAGATCCAATACCACAAGACAGCCCCAACACCGCTAAACTAAACACAAGCTGCCCGTCTGCAATTTACAGAATTGGTTATACTGTAGAAAATAAGTTCTTGGAGCTATATCGCGCATGCTACGATAAGGAAAATATGCGTGCCTTCTATTCCGAAGCTACAATTTATTGGAAGAACATCTGTGAGTTCAGATTTAATTTAATTTTAGATTCAATACAATTATAAAAATGTTTTTTTTTTAGATCCCAAGCGCTTGGATTGGATGTTTACAACTGATGGGCTCATCACTCAAGAGGAAGCAAGTTCTTTTATGCGCGGGAACATTTACAATAACTTTGTAAAAATATATGGCCGTAACCAGAAATATATTGCAAAAGGTAGAGACGGCAAAGTTGAGATGAAAATTAACCGTGGCCACCTGGTAGCGTCGGCCGATATGATGTTCATGGATCAAATGTATAACACCTTCAAGTATTTGAACGTTGTGCCACAGTTTGTGAGCATCAACGATGGAAATTGGGAGAAAATTGAGAAATGGGTACGTGATTTGATTCCACGAGGCTCATCACTGATTGTGCGTTCGGGTGCTGTCGGTATTCTGTCCTTGACACCGGATACAGGACGTACTAAGAAGCCAGCATATCTTATGTACGAACAATCTAAGAATCCTGTTCCCGAATGGATGTACAAAATGGTAAGAAATGCTGAGCACAAGTTGCTGCATGTCTTCCTCACCTACAACAACATTTACGAGAAGGTGAAGCCTAAACCTCACAAGGCTTGTAAGCCCATCACGTGTCCATCGAAATTGTCATTGGAAGATAAGGCCCAGGCAGGCTTCACCTTTTGCTGTGAGCCAGAGGAATTTGCTAGACTAATCTCACATGAATGATCAGTAACATTTCCTTTCCAAAACGAACAATTGATAATGCTACAGTAGATATCTGGTTAGATTATTTCTTCTATGAATTGGAGGTTATTTATTCATTTCCAACCAAATTTTCAGACATCATTTTTATAACTAATAAAATAATTGATGAAAGTTGAATATTTTAAATAAGACTTCTTATTCAATTTTTAATAATTTACGCGAGCGAAAGGGGTGTACCTATTGACATCACATGTTGTCATCAAATTTGATAATTCTAGCTACGAGGGTCGTTTGATAAGTCCGTGACTTTTTGTATTTGCCGCGCACCTGCTCTAAATACAACACTGCTCCTGTCAGCAGTTATCGATTAACAGCTGACTGTAAAATTTTGAGAAAGCTGCGTTTTTTGGTTTGCGTTTTATAGGCATTGAAAGCAGACGATCTCGTGAATTTTAACGAAAATGGAAAAAAGTGAATTTCGTGTCAGCATGGCAAAATTTCATAAATTGGGCTACGAACTGCTACCCCATCCAGCATATTCTCCAGATTTAGCCCCCTGTGACTATTTTTTGTTTCCAAACATGAAGAAATGGCTCGGGGGTAAGAGATTCGGGTCATCACAGAAACAAACGACTATTTTGAGGGCCTTGAGAAAACCTATTATTTGGAAGGAATAAAAAAATTGGAAAAACGCTGGACTAAATGTATAGAGCTAAAAGGAGATTATGTTGAGAAATAAAACGCTTCTTTGACGAAAAAAATATATTTTATTCAAAAAGTCACGGACTTATCAAACGACCCTCGTAACTCGCTACTCATATGGTAGAAGAGTATTTTTAAAGTATGCCCTTAAAAAAGGGTATACCAATTTTGTGAAAAAGTATGTTGCAGGCAGAAGGAGGCGTGGCAGACCCCACTATGTATGTATGTATATATATTCTTAAACACTAGCTGATCGATTGAGCCATGTCAGTGTGTCCGTGTGAACACACAGATCTCAGCTGTTATAAAGACTAGAAACATCAAATTTGGCATAAAGGTTTCTGTACACTATGGACAGTTTTTTTCAAATGTTGTCCACCACCCCCGCAAATCAATATTTAAATTTTTCTAGTCGATTTTTAAGCAACATACGAGGGTCGTTTGATAAGTCCGTGACTTTTTGTATTTGCCGCGCACCTGCTCTAAATACAACACTGCTCCTGTCAGCAGTTATCGATTAACAGCTGACTGTAAAATTTTGAGAAAGCTGCGTTTTTTGGTTTGCGTTTTATAGGCATTGAAAGCAGACGATCTCGTGAATTTTAACGAAAATGGAAAAAAGTGAATTTCGTGTGCTAATGGCAAAATTTCATAAATTGGGCTACGAACTGCTACCCCATCCAGCATATTCTCCAGATTTAGCCCCCTGTGACTATTTTTTGTTTCCAAACATGAAGAAATGGCTCGGCGGTAAGAGATTCGGGTCAAATGAAGAGAAACACAGAAACAAACGACTATTTTGAGGGCCTTGAGAAAACCTATTATTTGGAAGGAATAAAAAAATTGGAAAAACGCTGGACTAAATGTATAGAGCTAAAAGGAGATTATGTTGAGAAATAAAACGCTTCTTTGACGAAAAAAATATATTTTATTCAAAAAGTCACGGACTTATCAAACGACCCTCGTAGTATGGGATCTAAATCTAAATTGATTTAAATCCAAAATATTAAACAAACTTCATATGCAGGTGTTTCTGGATTTAATAATAGCGACGATTTGTGTATTCAGATAGACAGACGGGCATCTAAACAGACAAACAGAAAGACAAACATGGCAGAATTGACTGGACTGATACGTGATTCTGAGCAAGAATACACATACATTACTTTATTTAGCCTTTTTCTGTCCGTTACATTCATTTAGACAAAGTAAGTATACCCTACCAAATTGTAAATGAAGATGAATAAAAAGAGTTCTATAGCACTTTTCAAGAATTTTGAGGATGAAGTGATTATATCTTATGCAAAACACTCAACAGAATAAAACTAAAGAGCAATAAGAAAATTAAGTTTGTTAAAAGTTTACATCAAAAACAGAAGTGTCTCTTATTTAAAATACTTTTAAAAATATTTTAATTCAAAAAATTGAAGGCGAAGAAAGTGGAAAGAAATCTTTTATGAAAACCCTCAAAGATTACATTTAACGGACTTTAAACCGCACAATCCTCAGTTATAAACTCGTTCTTATTATACTTGGCTAAGCTTTTCTCACACTATTCGTGTTAAATATAATGCCAGCATAATTAAAAATACAATACAGACCGGCATTATAGGAACTTTGCCCATTGAAAATGGTAAAAAAAAAGGGTATACTAACTTTGTGTATGGGTGGGCTCATAAAGTACATATATGATTGCTCAGATCAGCTGATCAAGTCTATTTCAAATGTTAGGTGCTCCCCCCACCGCCCCCGCAAATCACTTTTAAAGTAGATTTTAAAGCGCCGTATAAAGGATACAACTTTCCTACTTTGACTTATACAGGGCTGATTAAAATATCTACATATTCTCAAAATTTAAACTTGAGCGCACAACAAACACAGAAATTATTTAATTAAACAAACAACACAGGCACCTAGTTCGAAGGGTATCCCACTGTTGCGTGCGGCTTGACTGTTGCTCTCGTTTTTATCAATTCTTGTTTGTTATTTTTAATCCTACTGATATAACCATATAAGGTTACCCCCATGTAGGGCTAAAATTAAAATGCTTCTCGTTCTGGCCCTATAAAAGAGTTCTCTCACCCAACTGACTTCACAGTTTATCGTAATCGCAACATGGAGGAACTTCGTTCACTATTCATTCTGGGTCTCGTACTATCCGGTAAGTAGTTACTACTTCTCTGAAGCATCAAGTATAAGTACAAGCTTGGTTTATCTTGTTTTCAGGGACCCTCAGTGGAGTTAACGCTGATTGTTCCTTGACGAAATCGTATGTCGACGCATCGCTCTGCACCTTTGTCATTTCGGAACCGGCAAAAGACTTTGGATTGTTGCACAGTACTGAGGTGAAAGACGGTACTACGTTGAACTTACAGTGTTCCAAGGAACCTAAAGAACATACGGTTCATTGTCGAGGTAGAAATCTGGACCCAAAAGATCCGGTACGTCAAGAGAGCCCTACGAACGCTGAGGTTAAGTCGATTAACAACGACCAATCCTGCCCGGCTACAATGTACAGCATCGGTTATAGCGTAGGTAGTAGGTTTTTGGAGCTATATCGCGCATGTTACGATAAGAAAAATGTGCGTGCCTTCTTCTCGGAAGCTACGGTTTATTGGAAGAATATCTGTGAGTTCGGATATAATTTGATTTTCGATTTAGTGCAATTATAAAAATATTCTTTTTAGACCCCAAGCGCTTGGATTGGATGTTTACAACTGATGGGCTCATCACTCAAGCGGAAGCAAGCTCTTTTTCGCGCGGGAACATTTACAATAACTTTGTAAAAATATATGGCCGTGATCAGAAGTATATCCCAAAAGGTGCAGACGGCAGAGGTGAGATGAAAATTAACCGTGGCCACCTGGTAGCGTCGGCCGATATGATGTTTATGGATCAGATGTATAACACCTTCAAGTATGTGAACGTTGTGCCACAGTTTGGAAGCATCAACGATGGAAATTGGGAGAAAATAGAGAAATGGGTACGTGCTTCGATTCCACGAGGCTCATCGCTGATTGTGCGTTCGGGTGCTGTTGGTATTCTGTCCTTGACATCGGATACAGGACGTACTAAGAAGCCAGCATATCTTATGTACCAACAATCTAAGAATCCTGTTCCCGAGTGGATGTATAAAATGGTGAGAAATGCTGAGCACAAGTTGCTGCATGTCTTCCTCACCTACAACAACATTTACGAGAACGTGAAGCCAACACCTCACAAGGCTTGTAAGCCCATCACGTGTCCATCGTCATTGTCATTGGAAGATAATGCCCAGGCAGGCTTCACCTTTTGCTGTGAGCCAGAGCAGTTCGCTAGACTCATCTCACATTTTGGATGATTTTAAACATTTTCATTTCCAAAACGAAAAATGCTACAGTAAAGTGTATTAATTTAAATAATTTATATTTCATTTATTTTTTCGGAAATAATACTAATAATATTAAATTAACGTTTTGTAATTCGAATAATGCTTGAAATCCGATTCTAATTAATTAACGGTAGTGAAAGGGGCGTGGTCATTGACATTATTGACATTGACCTACACGCAATAAATCAACATATTGTCATTACATTTGAAAGTCCTAGCTAGTATAGTATTTTTGGTTTTGTTTTTAAACAAACGAGAGCAACAGTCGAGCACACTCGGTAGTAGGATACCCTACGACCTATATTATATAATTATAATTATTATCGACAGGCCTTTCTTGGTAAATGAGACACACATTTTACGTTATGCTTATCTGATAGACATTTATATTTTATAGTCAGCTAACTATATGTCGAAGTCGAAGTCCAAAAGTTATATCCATTATACGAGGGTCGTTTGATAAGTCCGTGACTTTTTGAATAAAATATATTTTTTTCGTCAAAGAAGCGTTTTATTTCTCAACATAATCTCCTTTTAGCTCTATACATTTAGTCCAGCGTTTTTCCAATTTTTTTATTCCTTCCAAATAATAGGTTTTCTCAAGGCCCTCAAAATAGTCGTTTGTTTCTGTGTTTCTCTTCATTTGACCCGAATCTCTTACCGCCGAGCCATTTCTTCATGTTTGGAAACAAAAAATAGTCACAGGGGGCTAAATCTGGAGAATATGCTGGATGGGGTAGCAGTTCGTAGCCCAATTTATGAAATTTTGCCATGCTGACACGAAATTCACTTTTTTCCATTTTCGTTAAAATTCACGAGATCGTCTGCTTTCAATGCCTATAAAACGCAAACCAAAAAACGCAGCTTTCTCAAAATTTTACAGTCAGCTGTTAATCGATAACTGCTGACAGGAGCAGTGTTGTATTTAGAGCAGGTGCGCGGCAAATACAAAAAGTCACGGACTTATCAAACGACCCTCGTATGTTGCTTAAAAATCGACTAGAAAAATTTAAATATTGATTTGCGGGGGTGGTGGACAACATTTGAAAAAAACTGTCCATAGTGTACAGAAACCTTTATGCCAAATTTGATGTTTCTAGTCTTTATAACAGCTGAGATCTGTGTGTTCACACGGACACACTGACATGGCTCAATCGATCAGCTAGTGTTTAAGAATATATATACATACATACATAGTGGGGTCTGCCACGCCTCCTTCTGCCTGCAACATACTTTTTCACAAAATTGGTATACCCTTTTTTAAGGGCATACTTTAAAAATACTCTTCTACCATATGAGTAGCGAGTTACGAGGGTCGTTTGATAAGTCCGTGACTTTTTGAATAAAATATATTTTTTTCGTCAAAGAAGCGTTTTATTTCTCAACATAATCTCCTTTTAGCTCTATACATTTAGTCCAGCGTTTTTCCAATTTTTTTATTCCTTCCAAATAATAGGTTTTCTCAAGGCCCTCAAAATAGTCGTTTGTTTCTGTGATGACCCGAATCTCTTACCCCCGAGCCATTTCTTCATGTTTGGAAACAAAAAATAGTCACAGGGGGCTAAATCTGGAGAATATGCTGGATGGGGTAGCAGTTCGTAGCCCAATTTATGAAATTTTGCCATGCTGACACGAAATTCACTTTTTTCCATTTTCGTTAAAATTCACGAGATCGTCTGCTTTCAATGCCTATAAAACGCAAACCAAAAAACGCAGCTTTCTCAAAATTTTACAGTCAGCTGTTAATCGATAACTGCTGACAGGAGCAGTGTTGTATTTAGAGCAGGTGCGCGGCAAATACAAAAAGTCACGGACTTATCAAACGACCCTCGTATGTTGCTTAAAAATCGACTAGAAAAATTTAAATATTGATTTGCGGGGGTGGTGGACAACATTTGAAAAAAACTGTCCATAGTGTACAGAAACCTTTATGCCAAATTTGATGTTTCTAGTCTTTATAACAGCTGAGATCTGTGTGTTCACACGGACACACTGACATGGCTCAATCGATCAGCTAGTGTTTAAGAATATATATACATACATACATAGTGGGGTCTGCCACGTCTCCTTCTGCCTGCAACATAACAAACAATACTCTTCTACCATATGAGTAGCGAGTTATTAAGGAAATGTATAAATAAAGTTTCCTCACAAGGAAATGGAAATAGGGCAGAGTTTTGTTTATGCAGCAGCACATAGCAAATATCTGCTATTTTTCCACATTTTCGCAATCATTCAACAATATTATCCATCGTTTTCCTGTTTGCATACCGCAAATTTTCTACAGAACGCGAAAAAATGATCAGAGAGACTGCAGAGAGGGTGAAAAACTTTTGCTTTTTGTACGCGCATTTGGGCATAAGTCCAAACATGTGACCGACCCGTGGATGACATCATTGGTGTGGGCGACGGGCAGTGAAAAACGGGGGAAAATGCCAAGCGATGATGCAGATGAGCTACTACAGTACGATGGGCGACAATTTAAACAAAAGAACCCCAAGAAGTGAATGCAAACCAAAACGAAAATGAAAAAATCCCGTGGCAGGCAGACAATTGGGCACACACAGAAAAAGTGAAATATGAAAAAGAGAATTGTGTTTATAAATAAGTAGCAAGAGAATCGCTCGATATTCCCCCAAACACAATTGCTGCTCTCATGTTGGCTTGCTTGTGTTTTTTACCCCACTGTCAAATGTCAAATGCGTTTATTGGCCTCAAAGGACGACAGGTTAAAACACGTGCGGTTTCAAGGACCCTTCGATAGCACAGGAACCAACAGCGACTTGTTGAATGCCGGAAGGCAAAGCAACCAATTGGTTTCTGTTCCAACCTTTTATTTTAATTTTCTACCACCCACGTTTATGAAGCTCTATAAATGTCATTTTAATTACAAACAAGTAAATAAAATATTATTTGTATACACTGTAAATTGTGTTTCCTTTTTCTTGACATCTTAAGGAGCTTCGACTTGTATAATTTACAATGGCGATAAAAAAATTAACTGTGTCAATATACAGTTCTGTTAGCGTCTCGCCAGACAAGAATATCGAACGATTCGGCATTGCTAATTATTGTTTCATATTTTTTTTTTTTTTGCTTTCGTATTCCACAATTATCAGCGTGAAAAACCATTTCAATATACATATATAGACGAATACGCAGATTCATGTGTGTGTGAGTGACGAGTATGACGATTCTTTGTTTTGCTTTTGCAATACGTATATAGTATGTGTGTATATATATTTTATTATTGTGCGCGATAAGCAGGGCCCCTAACAAATGCTATCTGCGTATTTCTAAGCATAAATCAGTTTCACCGTCGCATTTAGTATGTGGGGCTAGATAACTAGAATACAATTTCAATTGCATAATTTAAATAATGTGCAAAGTGCCAAAAGAAAATACCAAAATGAAAAACGAAACGTGAAAAATGCTTGGGAAACGGCTAGAACAAGTTTACGTCACACACGCATACAAGAACAACAACAACAACACAGTAGCCGGCAAAACGTTAACGGTAACAACCACCATTTTGGCGTGGCGGGAGAGCGAATGAGAGCCCAACTAACTGTCACTCACGTGTATCTCTTGCTATGTGTGTGTGCGTGTGCGTATGCATGCGTGTGTGTGTGTGTACTGGCTAGTGTTGTGAGGGTGTCTGTCAATCGTTTGGCAGAACTTGTCTTAAATCCTAGACAAAAGACTGAAATTTACCCAAGTTGCAAGCACATGAATATTTTTAAATAACGTTGCTGGTGCTGCTGCTATCGCTTGTGCCAATCACTTTCCATTTAATTTGTTGCTAAAATTAAGCTCGCACGCACACAATCAAAATCACATACACACCACGCACACTTGCACACAATTGGGGCGACCCTTGCAGTACACTATGGCAAACAGCTGGCAATAAGCAGCAGCAGCAACATTGACATCGACCACAACAACTCACCGTATAGGAAAATATATTTTATTTGATTCACGAATTATATATGTTGACAATTACTCTTAATTTCAAACCCCTTCCAACACTGATTTTGCACAATTCACTTGCATTTTTTCTTTCCAATTTGAAATTCTTAAATAATCTCTCTTTTTAACACTTGTTTTTAATTCTTTTCTTTATAAATGTACAAATGTGTACAAATGCTTTTATTATTCAGCCGACCACACACGTCGCTGCAATAGTCAAGCGTAAATTTAAATTATTATTCACTTTTTCAATTCAACCGTCGCGTAAAAAACAATAATATTAAAGCCGCGAGCGTTAAACGCTAACTGTGAATGGCGAACAAATTCGTTAGCACACTTCTAAAGAAAACAACAAAATATAACAGTCTGCTAAAATGTTAATAACAGCAGTATTACATTATTATTTTTGCGGTAACAAAACAACTAAATGAAATAATAAGTTAAGTAAAGATTAAGTGGAAAAAATATCTACTAACATTAAATTGATTAAAAGTCTTATATGTAGCCGCAATTAGTTAAGAAATCTAAACTCAAATTCGAATTTAACAGTTGTTTAGCATAGAGTACATAACAGAGCTGCTATTTAACAGCACCATAACAGGAGAAATTTAATACTGTGGCAACTCTGGCGCGTGTACAGTGGCAGCTCCAACAGATGCGCAATTCGAAAATGCAACAAAATCCATTTTTGATAATTCTAATATTATTATATTTTGTTTAAATTAAAATTGTTTTTCTTTTAAAATCGAATGCAGTGTGTGTTATACAAAAAGGATAAGCATTTGTACGTCTCGTAGCGCATACTTAATTAGGCTATAGACAGTTTTCATTGCATCTTATAATACAAAATAGCTACACAAATTATAAATTCTATGAAATCAGTTTCTTTTGTTCCTCCTTGATCTTGTTATCACTTGGTGGCTTCTTGTTCGTTGATCCATTTTGTTTCTTTCCAAAAAGCATGTCCGTAAAGAGAGCAGCAAAGACTAATATAGCCCCCAGCCATTGGCGTGCAATCAAAACGTTGCCGAACAGCAACACGGAGCAGAGGACAGTGAAGAACTTTCTCGTTGTGGTGACCACAGAGCAGGCCAACGGACCGAAACCAGCAACCATCAGAAAGATGAAGAGTTGTCCCAATGCGCCGCACAACGCGATCAGCGACAGATGCAGCCAAACCTCGGAATGCCGAATTCCAAACTGTATGAACTCCAGACCCTCACCTGGAGGAGGAATCATTAAATTTGGGATATGACTTAAAATGGCTTGTCTATTTCCTCTTACCGGTGACAATCATGGCAGCACCCAGCATGAGTGTGCTCCAGTAGTTCATGGACAACATCATCTGTTGACCGGAGGGCGCACTGGCGGCACGCATACGCTCCTGCACCGCTCCAGTCAGACCGTCCATCGAGAGACTGAGAAAGAGTAGTAGCTCACCAAGTCCCGTTGTCTCTGCTGGCAGGTTCGATACCTTACTCTCCTTGTACATAAACAATATGACACCAAGCACAATTGTTAGTACACATGCGTATCTCGTCCAGCTATACGATTTGCGTCCAATTAAAACTCCCAAAATCATCACTGGAATTGGCTTAGCAGATTTGCCCACCACGGCTGTGGGATAGGGCACCCAACGTAGTGCCATGTTGGTCGAGACCATAGCCAGTAGGTATGTCAACGAACTGGCCGCATAGTAGCCCGTGTGCGTGGTATCCTCCTTTTGCGGCTTCACCGTCAGCATACCTGAAATTGCCAACAAGTCATCGTTACAGTGCGAAATATGTAAACAAATGATATATGTATGGGAACTACTACTACCTTTGGCAAAAAGATAATTGCAGATGCACTGCACCCAGACCAGGGCCAGCGTGTAGGTGTAACGTTCGCCCACGCTGCCATCGGCTTGCACCTGATCTCCGTACCTGCCGCGCGTAAGTTTCTCCTGAACGATGCCATACAGAAAGTAGGAGACAAATATGCCTAGCGCATAGACGGCGAAGCGGCTTTGTTCAGGTAGTTTCATGGCTTAGGTTATTGTGTCTTCGGCTTCTTCTGATCAACTTTATACTTATTCCTAACTCTTAAACGCTTGACATGTTGTACGAAACAGCTTCAATCAGCGGTTTTACAAAATTCTAATACGTGGTGTTTAGCGATGGACGTAGAGACGTGTGTTTACAACCTATCGATAAATCGTAACGACGATGTTTATTGATGGGCGATACTTTCTCCAAGATATCGAAACTCGTAGAAAATAAAACAATTCAAATACGTTTTAGAAATTGTATTTCGTTTATTTGGTTTAAAAATATGCTTGTAAAATATATTATTATATTATAGAACTTTAATATATCTTTTTGTCTCTCTGCGTTTCGCTCAACTTGTAATGCACTTAAGTTTTTCACAAATCCAACCATAGCGTAATAATCATAAAAATAATACTCTTAAAAAATACACAAATCTATAAATTAGCTGAAAATGGTAAAGGAAATGTTTTCTTCTGCTTTTCGTCTTAAATTAATAGTATTTATATAAATGACGTCCAAAACTATACAACAACAAACAAGCAGTCGATTAAAATAAGCAACAGATTGTGGTAAATTGGTAAAGCGACTAGAACTTAAGAGCTGGAATTTTGATAGATTTAAAAAAGCATCGAGCTGAGAACAAAATCGTAGCAATAAAAACAACTTAAAAGGCCAAAATGTTTCATAATAAAAGATTGGTAACTATGAAGGCGGCAGCCATGTATAAAAGAGTATATAGGCTGCACTTGAGACGACATTCGATGTGTCCAGGGGCGTTACAACCTGATCATCGAACTTATACCAGCGTCCGTAGTCGGCGCTCTTGCAGAACGCCGTATAATGACCACCCTCCATGGAGCCATAGTGATTGGATACCGCATACAATTGGTATGTCTTGGGCGTGGCAGCACGCAGCTCAGCACGTGCTATATACGGCGTCATTTCCATATTCTCCAGGGGAAATTGTAAATAGTTTTGTTTCTTAATGTAGGCACCTGGATTGTTTGGATCCGCGTAGAAACTGCAAGAGAGAACAAACAAATGATTTTAGACATAAATAATACATAAGGAATGAAGCACAGCTAAGCCATTACCGTTTCAGATGCACCACCAATATGGGAGGCAGTTTGGATATATCAAGTTTTTTGATCGCATCACGTTTTGTCTTGCAGCTGGGACAGTTCCAACCGTGAATTTTCTCGCCACTGAAATACATGTCCATGCACTGTTTCAATTGGCACAGATTCGCATTGGGGGGTAGCTCAAGACTGAGATTCGAGAAGCATTCATATGTGGCCGACTCCTTGGTGCAGGTAACACATTTCACCGTACTCTTGATTTGGCCATAGAATAAATGCAATATAAGGCTCTCCTGCGACTTGGTAAACTCCAGCCAGGCCTTCTCTGCTGCCGTGTGCTTCTCCCGCTGGCGCGGCACGGGCATTGTTTGCAGATCGGAATGAAGCCAATCCATGAGTATGGTGAGGAATTCGTGCGAGTCCTGTTGATCGAAACCACGAAAGATCTTCTGATATTGCCCCAGAACTTCCTGGAAAATGAAAAGTAAACATTTACAAGTTGCTCGCAATTTATCTGTAATTTCCAACTCACTCTCAAATCTCGGCTAGCCACACACTTGTATTGACCATTCCAGAGCTCCTTGAGCAACGCGGCAACCTCCTCTATGACTTGTCCATTGGTTTTGTTGCGTCGACTTATGTTGTTCTTGTACATGTCCGATACACAATACTCCCTCAACTGTGGCGTATTGCTCAGGCACTGTAGAATGCTGTTCATGTAGCAGGTGTTTCCCAGATTCTTGAGACCCGTAAGGCCCCGTCCCTGCAAAGATTATATAAGGAATTAGCATGATAAGGGAAAACGTATCACATGTGTTGCTTGTCATACGCGTCTGAGTGGAAATATGGAGCTATAAACATGATAGGTTGGGGGCAATTGAAATTTAACACCCGCAACACAAATCATTAGAATGGAATTACGACAGAACACCACAGCTTGACCACCACCACTTTCGAATTGTTCGTTCTTTTGGCTTGAACATGCTTTGAGTTCGGACAGCGCGCGACTGAGCGCGACCCGCAAAATGGTTGAGCCGAAGTGAAATTTGCAGCCAATGGCCACGAAACGTGAGCTTATTGATTTGGCAAGGGCTATTTATAGTGGGCCAGCGACAGCTGCAATCACCCACACACAATCTTACCACATTTTGACCCACAACGGGTGAAAAATCACGAACTCGCGGTGCCGGAGTCTCCACTGGAGGCCTGCTCTGCGGTTTGGTGGAGCGATCGTAGACAGGACGCGTATTGAGTGCAGGCTCATCGAAAGGAATCGTTTGTTCACTGCCACTGGTTGAACTAGGCGTTGATTCCACATCACTTTCCGTGGGCGTGCTAAGGCTAGTGGGCTCTACGGATGGCGGTTTATAGTTGCGTTTCGCTTCGCGTGCAATGACCAGCTCACGTTGACGTTGACGTTCGAGTCGATCAAGTTCGTGCTGTTCATCACGTGCTTGACGCTCCTGTATCTTGGTCTCGATTTGACGTGTCGTTTCGGCATCGTTCTGCAACGGACGCTGCTCCTTATAGCGATTCAGTTCGTCCCGCAAACGATAGTTTTCAATTTTCTAAAGAGAACAAAATTGGATTAACATTACTTATAGTGGAATTCTCGTTTCTACATACATAATCCTCGGCTCTGCTCTCCAACTGCAGTATATTGTAGACCAGCTCCTGTTCGGCGGCGCTTAGTGGTGCCCCCTCGGCATGCAGTCGCTTCAGTTCGAACATACTTTGCCATTTCTTGGACGCATTATCCAATAGCTTATCGTTCTGCTCGGCACGCTGCAACAACTCCGTCTGATCCCGCATTATCTCGTTGATTGGATTAACGTTCGTTGCTGGACTTGCGGGTGTCTTTTGCTGCACATCGTTAGAGCGCAGGGATGTCGGCTTGGTGGCCCGATTAAAACTGGGTCGTCCTGGTTTGTCCTTAAAATCGGGCGAGTTTAGTATATCTTCTTTCATGGTAATATCATAGATCGAAGGATATTCCACATCGTCGATCAGTTCGATGTCATTATTGTTCTGTTGCGGCGCCTGCACGCTGGGATTGGTGCAATGCGTCGGATACATCATGATAAAGTACTCGTAGCCACCCTCCAGAATTTGTATTGGCGAACGATAAGTCACATCGGGATCCCACTGCACCAAACAAAATAAAGATGATGAGAAAACTAAGCAAATGAGTTTTAAATTTACCTACGTTTTTCAATATGTCCAGCAGAGTGGCGATTGGTGTACCGGTCGCTGATTGTAGATCCTTGCTGTTCCAGTCCATCAACACCACCGACTCCTTGACAGAACGTGATGCCCACGATGCCTTGGCGCTGCTGCTCAGACGTGCCTGTAGCCTGCCCGCTGACATGCTGAAAAGGGAAAGATGAGTTCAAATTGATTCCCATTGGAGGTGAGAAGTGAACCTACCCCGGCGTTATGATCTCCTCGGGCACATTAAATGCACAATAGTAGGTCAAATGCGAGTTCTCATAGTCGGCGCTGCTGCGACAGTCCATAACGAGCACGGATTTCTTTTGCATGCGCTGGAACAGTGCCTCACAGCTAATAACACTCAGCTGGGCATAAGTCTGCGAGTTTCCATCGCCAATGGCCTCTATCCCAGATGAGCTACTTGTGCCAGAAATTGTATTTGAATTGGACGAACTCTGTTGCGATGACGATGGTGATGGCGATGACGACGAAGGCGTTGGCGGATACTGCAGCTCATAGCGTTTGCCCAATGAGTTGCTTATGGCTTCCAGTGTGTCCATAATGCGACGATTTGTTTCCGTGTCGCCCAACATTTGCCGCACCGTTAACTTATGCTGTGCATAGTCGGGCTGCTCACGGATTGCGGAGAGCATATTGAAATACTTCATGTAGGAGATGTAGGCCAACTCCTGATCGCCGTCCAGACGATATTCCTCAGCGGTCAGGTACAGTTTTCTTGCGGTGTTAAGTAAACTGCAATTTTACAAATTGTTAACATCAGAAATTCATATTTCACTTGAGATGCATATGCGGGCGCATCCACTTGGGGTTGGGTTTGCGGTCGGGCTTCGCATCATCAGCGCATCTGTGCGTGTGTGTGTGTGTGTGTGTGTGTGTGAATGTGAGCTGGTGTCTACTTACATTTTGATGCTTTTGCTGTGTATAGGTGGTATTATGGTCCACTTTTCCAGATCCTCCAGCCTGTTGGCTAAGTGTAGCTTCTTCGGTTGTGTCATCGTGTCCTCTTTCGCAGTCCTGATGTCCTCCTTTGTCGTGTTCTTATTTTGCCCCGATTTTAGTGGGTGAACTGCCGACCGTCAGAGGCAGAGCTAATTTTTACAAGTGTGTGTATGTTTGTTTGTGCACAGCAACCATACAGAGCTGTTACTTAACATAACAGTGCAAATAACATAGGAATTCGATGAACATATTCTTTTATCGAAATATTCGTTAGTTAATTCGGGTTTAACAAAGTAAATGCACAGTTAATAATAATAGTTCACTTTTACGACTATTAGCTTCAGCGTTTATATAAGCATTATTAAAATACATTTTTAGCAAGACCTGTAATAAACTCCATAAGAACAGCTGTTAGCAGTGTGACCAGCTTGTTATAATTTAAAAATACCAAAATTCTTATGAATAACCTTTTATTTCATGAGTAGTGAAAGGATTTGTAATCTATGCATTTGATTATCTTTAATCAAATTAATAAATAAAACAAGTAGTAAGAACGTTCGCATGTATCTAATAAAAAGTATTTGAAAATTGGCTGCGATAATTGTGGTGGAAGTTCGATAACTCGTAAAAGACGAAAATTTCGGCGGACTATTTAAACCCCTTTCCAACCGTCGAAAAAACATAAGCAACATATGCACTATAAAATCTATTTTTGTTATTTAATAATCATTTGTTTTTTTTTTTGAGAGTTAAATATTAAACTATTGTTCTGTAGGGAATTTAAAAAACGACGAAAATATTCAAGGAGTAAATGGAAAATCTGAAAAACTGTGATTGATCCAAAACGATACATGCCACTTTCAATAAATATCGTTCATCTGCATATCGAAGGCAACTTTATTGTTTTAGTAAGTGCATTTTATTACAGAGTTTAATAAAATATGTAATAGAGGCTTTAATCATCAAACCAAGTTCGATGTTTTTTTGGTTGTTCCTCATTAGTGTCACGATTCACCACCTGTTTAATGAATTGCTTTACTTTGTTGATATCGGTAAATAGACCCGGCAATGCAGTATTATTGCAAGCAAGTCCATAGGCCACAACGCCACACAGTTCATCGTCGATGGTTACGGGGCATCCAAAATCGTAGGCACACTCGTCGGCATTGTCAAAAGCATAGGTACAAACAACGGTTTCAGTCAACGATATTGTGGTATATGCTTGTGAGCAATCCATTTGGTCAAGTCGCGAAACCTGCTGCGTAACAACCTCCTGACTCTTTGTTCCACAACCAACAACCGTTAGTTGTTGGTTAAATTCCGAAGGTTTGGTACAAAGCTTGACATAATCACTATGATAGCCGGGCATCGGACTAACCAACTTAACAACGGCAATATCCATATAATTACTGGGCCATTCGTAAAGCTTACGTTTCATCCGATGATCTCCATGTTCCGTAAACTCCTGCAAAGTGAGTCCACAACAAGTGTAGAGCAATAGATTTCCACTTTTGTTCCATTTGAGGTTTGCTTACGACTGTTTCAGAGAACGATAAGTTCTATAGAGTTTACCTTAATTTTCACAGTTTACGCTTGATTTGCAAGGTTAATCATTATATTACATTAAGTAACCGAAAAAATAACATACATGGTAGGTATATAGTTATTTAAATATGTAGAACTGTATGGAGATCTGGCAACCTTTTCAATTTGCCAATCACATTTATTTAAATATTTAATTTGCATAGATAATAATCTGTAATCGATATCCTTGTAACCATCGCTAACACTTCCTCTTTCCATCACTATCTGTCAAGCACAATTAAATTAAAACTTTAACGTTTCTTGCAAATATTCATCTTGAAATTTTCTTAACATTTATTTTATTTTCTTTCTAAAACTCTAAGTCCTCTAGATGTTTTTCTACGGATGATATATAGAACATAACTTTATGGATATTCGTATAAATACCAGGATTCGTTGTATTCTGGCAACTTGAACCGAACGATGCAATTCCGCAAAGTTCGTTCTCATAGACCAATGGTGAACCGCCGTCAAAGAGACATTGTTTGCGATCTTCGGGTTGCCTAACGCAAATGACGCTATCCGAAATGAATCCACTCGAATAACTCTTCTTACATTGCTCTGTGTCCATGAGGGGCACTAGATTGGTTTTAGGATAATGCGACGGTTCTTGAATTACAACACTATCATAACCCCAGGCAAATGTGCGATACATCATTTCAGGTTGAGGTTCGACGCTACACAGTTTGATGAACTCTATCATTCTGCCCGGGATAGGACGTCGTATTTTAATAACGGCAATGTCCATATTTGGTTTAGACGATTGATATTCATTTGGAATGTACACCACATCGATCTCTGAAAAGTTGTCAACCTCGTCGTCATCGAATGCAGTACCTTCAACTGTTGCACCGTCCACATAATATCGAAAGGGTTCCATACAACTGGCTGATGAGATAACCAAAAATGGTGCATAATAAGCTCCGCAGCAGGAGAAGCCTCCCTCTGGATTGTGAATCTGCAGTAGCCAGCCACCCATATTTTGGCCCGTGTTGGTTTTCATTCCACCCCATTGACGCTTACTGGGAATTGTCTTACGCGTTATCGAGTGTTTGTATATTTTACAAAAGCCCGTGGACAGCCAAATCAGTGAAAGAAGTAGCCGCAGTTTCCACATGTCGTTGGAGCTCGACAGACAATTGTTCAGAAATTTAAGAGTATAATGACAAAGTTTATAAAGAGGAACTTGAACTAATTGCTTCTGATATGATTTGTTTGTTACGTTATGTAAATTATACCTTACCATCCGTGGCAAACACAATTTTAATTAACTTGATCTGATGATATATAGAAAACTTCACGCTGAATTCAGAATAGCTAAGATTGTATGAGGATCCGGCAACCCTTTCATTTTGCCAATCACATTTATTTAAATTCTTAAGTTGCATAGATAATTATCTGTAATCGATATCCTTGTAACCATCGCTAACTCTTCCTCTATTCATCGCTATCTGTCAAGCACACAACACGTGGCGGTTTGCAATTTTAAGACATTTACATTTTAATCGAAATAAATCCACTCCATTTGATTACACCAAACATCTAGCAAAACTATTGATCACCACGATTGCAACGAATAAATGGGAGGAAAAAACAGACGGACATGGCACAATGAGATTCACCAAGCATAAATACACTTACTTTTGATTTTTATCTTATTATTAGTCAGTTTTACACCATTGTTTATGACCAACTAGGAAGATTTTTATAAAGCCAATACACACTAGGAGTGATTAAAAGTCACTTAAACAGTTTGCATTTTTTATACATTCGATGGTTTCAAGACTACAAGTCCGCTGATCGGAAGCCCATTTGAATCTGAGCCATAGTGAGTAGAATAAAGTCCCTGACTTTATTCACATCTGTGTAGATAGCAGGAAACTTGGGATGAAGGCACGAACTGCCTTCGGATACAATGCCACAGAATTGATCTTCGTATACCAGTGGACTTCCAGGATCGTAAATACACTGGGTTCGATCTTTTGTATCAAATTGTACGCAAAATATCGATTTCGATAGCACAATATCTTTTCCATTTGACCATCCTTTATTGCATTGTTCCATGTTAATGCTCGGCACTGGCTTCACAATTGCATCTGACGATAGTTGTAATATTGTGAAGCTTCCATAACCCCAGCCGTAAGACTTCATTTCCATCTGTGGTGTAATTTTAGTTTCACAAAGTTTAATAAACTCGGTTCGTTTGCCCTTAATGGGATTCCGTAATCTCAATACAGCAACGTCCATATAATTTTTACCATTCTCAAATTCCGGTGGTGTGTAATATGTATCGATATTGGAAAAGTTATCCTCATCAGCTAGCATTATGTCAGCTTCGGCAATGAGATCATTCACGGCGTGACGGTACGGGTACATGCAGCTGGCGGATGTAACGACAACAAGTGGAGCAATATATGCACCACCGCACGCAAAGTTTCCATCTCTATTCACGATTCGTATTACAAAGCCTGCTACACCATGCGTATATTGACGAGTTTTTGGGAGTGTGGCTAGCCCTATGTGGGTTTTGTATGACTTACACAAAACTTGTGGAAGAAAAACTGTCAAGACTATTTGAAAAAGCCACAGAGTTTTCTTCATGGTTGCGGCCAAGTGTTAACTAATTCTCCATAATATTAAGCAGTCGATTATATATATTTTCTTTATTAGATATGGTTAAATATATTAAAATCTGAAATTGTTTGCTTGTTAAAGAGTTACGGTTGTTTTTCACACTTTTCCAAGAAGTTTCTTTATTTTGGCTAGATCTTTGCAATGAACCATTAATATCTTCATGACATCAAAAAATATTTTTATGTTATCAATAATATTTAGTATGTTTTAATAAATCATAAAAGGAAACAATTTAATTGGCTTGTGGACTACTAAGTTTATACTCGCAAGCCCATTCGAATCTTACCCTCAGTGATCAGTATAAATCGTTTAACTTTATTGATGTCTGTGTAGATGGCGGGCAACTTCGGGTGAAGGCACTTGCCCCCAGATACAATGCCGCATAATTCATTTTTGTAGATCAACGGACAGCCGGGATCATAAGGGCACTCGGTTCGTTGTTTTTTGTTGAAATGGACGCAAAATATGGAATTCGATAGCACTACATTCTTTTCTTGCCACCGCGTGCTGCATTTATCCATGGTAATGGTTAGCGCTGGTTTCTTTAATGCTGCAGCAAATTCTTTTGAATAAGGCACTTTTTCGGAACTCCAACTGTAAGATTTCAATTTCATATTTGGTTCAATGCCAGTTTCACAAAGTCTTATAAACTCAGTCCTTTTACCCCTAATGGGAATTCGTAATCTCAATACAGCAATGTCCATATAATTTTTACCAGCCTGAAATTCCGGCGGTAAGTAATAGTTATCGATTTCGGAAAACGTATCCTCGTTATTAAGCATTTTTTCGGTTTCGGCAAGTAAGCTACTAATAGACTCGCGATGTGGGTAAATGCAGTTTCCGGATGTTACAACCAATAGTGGCGCAACATATGCACCACCGCAAACGAAATACCCGTATTCATTCACTATTCGTATTAGCCAGCCTCCCTCTTCATCCTCGTGCTTAGGCGAATATTGACGATTTGTCGGTATGGTGGCTAGTGCAATATGGTTTTGATATACCTTACTAGCAACTTTTTGTAGTAAAATTACTAAGACGACTTTAAAAAGCCAAATAGTGTTCTTCATACTGTCAGTTGTTAACTGATTTGCCGTAACATTTTTCTGTCAATTATATATGAGTTTTAGAAGACACGGTGAATATATTATAATCTGCAATACTTTGCATGTATATGTAAATATTTATACATATCTTTTCAAAGGGTATGTTCATTTTTGCAGGAAGTTTGTAGTTTTCAACAGAAGATATCTACAACAAAAATTAAAACATTATGATTAAGTTTATTTTAGATATTTATTGAGTAGATATTCTGAAAATGTATGTATCGGGCAAAATGGGGCGTGGCAGAGCCCAAAAAATTATATATTTTTTAATCAGAATTTATAGCCGAGACTATAGAGCCTTTTCTGTCACTCCGTAAAAATTACAAAACAAAAATGAAAGTATTACGTATATTTAGAGCATGGCCGCGCCCTCTCCGTCCCGTAAATCGATCAAAATCGAATGACAAGTGTTATTTAAATGCTAGAGCGATATATTTTCTTTATATATATCGAATACTGTACAAATGATGTCTGAGTTTGGTTAACTTAGAAGTAATTTACGAATTTCCAAGGAGTCACCTGAAAGTATGCAATAAATAATAAGCCAAGCACACAAGTTGATAAATTTAGAAATTATTTCGATAACGGGTATCAGGTAAAAAACAGTTGCGTACGTCCAACTGTAGCTTATGTGTTTATTTATAAGGGTTCCAGATATTAATAACAATAAGTTGGGATTATGTCGTTATGTATAAATAACGCATATTTCTGCTTTTTCTATCGAACTTTTAGTACATCAACTAAATACTATAATAATTATAATGAATAATGTGATTCACAGGTGGATGAGTTAAAGTTATATAGAGTAAGAAGTAAGACAGATTAAGCCACTTTCTGAACATGTTTCTGAGGTTTTAATTTCTGTATTTGTTATTATTTTTCTTTATCTTTCTAAACAGTTACACTGTGGTTATGCGAAATCCCATTCGAATCTGAGATTCAATGAGCAGTATGAAATCTCGGACTTTCATGATGTCTGTGTAAATGGTCGGAATATGGGAATGAAGACACGTGGTGCCCACAGATACAATGCCGCAGAGTTGATCTTTATAGATCAACGGGCAGCCGGGATCGTAAAGGCATTGAGTACGATCGCTTGTATCATATTGGACACAAAAGATTGAACTCGACAGGGATCTTTTTTTCTTTCCTTCCAACCATCGCCTCTTGCAAGTATCCATATCAATGATTGGTGCAGGCTTCATAATTGCTATTGGTGATATCGTTAAAATTGTAAAACTTCCGTAGCCCCAGCCATATGAATTTAAATTCATATTTGGTTTAATGTGAGTTTCACAAAGTTTAATAAACTCGGTCCGTTTGCCCCTAATGGGATGCCGTAATCTTAATACAGCAACGTCCATATAGTTTTTGTTATCCTCAAACTCTGGTGGTGTGTAGAATGTATCGATAAAGGAAAAGTTATCCTCATTACCCAACATTTCGTCAGTTTCGGCAAGAAGTCCACTCACGGAATGCCGATATGGCTCCATGCAGTTCCCAGATGTAACTACGATAATTGGCGAAATATATGCACCACCGCAAGCAAAATGACCCTCCATATCCACGATTCTTACTATCCAGCCTCCAGTATGATTGTGGTGCGTATTTTTATATTGCCGAGTTGTTGGTAATGTGGCTAGTCCTATATGGCTCCTATAATGCTCACACAACACTTTTGGTACTATAATTGCCAAGAAGATTTCATATAGCCACATAGTTTTCCTCATGCTGACATTTGCTAACTGATTTGTCATACCATTTTTCAGTCGATTATATGTCTACTTATTAGATATGGTAAAATATATTATAATCTGTAATATTTTGCTTGACAAAGAGGGTTATATTATTGTTCCCTTAACAAATTAAACGATAGGTTCCATGGCAGCTATCGGTCTGATCTGTCTTGTTCGGACTTACAGAGTGCTAGGCTTAGAATTGTACTCCAAGATAAAGTGTTCTCGGGGGACCTCGTGCAAAACTTTTCCGGGGCTCCTGTTGTAAATGCTTTGCTTTAAAATACAGTATTTTTGTTATTTTAATTCATAAAACATTTTGTCAGGTACTTTTTAGCAATTAAAGCGACTCTTTTTTGTCGATTTTGTATATTTTTATTTAACCCTCAAATTAATTATAAATTTCCGGCCCTTTTATTCACAAAAAAATAATATTTAATAAATCTTGCCCATTTTATGCTTGTCAATTATTATATTCTACAGCTATTACTCAAAGGATAGAAGAGAACAACCTAACTTCCTAGAGGAAAATGTATATTAAAGACAGTGTGGAAGATCTTACAAAGTATGTACATATGTTCTTGTTCAGTATAAATATCTGTCAATTTCACCATTTTCGTGCGTTTGAATGTCGAGATCTAAACTATTATATAATAAAAACTAGAGATATTACATTTGGCAAGAAGTTATCTATATACAATAGCTTTGCCATGTTTGCCGTTAGCAGAGGGCCCCTGACGGGTGGGGGCCTTTTATGCACTGAACACCCTGCACACGACTCGCTACGGGCCTGTGTCACCCCATTAAATATGGCATTTCTATTTGTCAACACATTGTACTCAATATATGTATATAATAGTATCCAAAAAATTTCTAATTAAATTCGTTTTGTTTTATTTAAGTTTTTATTTATTAATTAATTCATATTTTTATAAATTAAATAAATTGTTTTACTTTAAACAGTCGTCTGACCACAGTTGATTTTATATAAATAAAAATGAAATAAAAAATAAAATCTACCTGCACTTTTTAATAAATATAAAAAAATAAACTGATAAATATCAGTTCAATATATATAGTTGTGAGAACAAAAGCCTTAGTACGTTACGGGGAAAAGTGAAACAACATATTAACCTGTTTACGATATAATTTATTTCTATATGCCGCTAAGTGAATGTGTGTATAATAACAGAATATCATATTTTGCTGAAGCTGAATTTATTTTTGAAAAAGCTTGACGTCGGCGTGCGAACAGTGTCATTTATCAGTATCACAAGTGAGTGTTTTAAGATCAATTCGGATGCATATTTATGGCATGAATACGACGGAGTTCAGATGACATCATAAAGTTGGAAGGAGGAGGAGGAGGAGGGTTGGTTTTGGTTGCGGCTCACTTGCGCACATTAAGCGTGTAGCGGTACTTTCGTAAAGAAATCGACAACCGCCCCAAAAATACACTCACACAACCCCCAACAAAATTGAGATGTGTGCGCATTTATTTTGGGAATTGCGCAATTTGGGTTTCAAGTGCAAAAACTGGGCGCTGAACTCACGATTAACCAGAAACAACAATGTGACAACGAAGTACAGCAAAACAACAGTGACGAATACAAAAAAAAAAAAACGAGAAGAAGAACACTTCCTGACACTGGATTGGACTCACTTACACCGTAGGGCTCGTTCTGGATTCGATCTTCCGGCATGGCGAATGAGCTACGGCGCACGTAAGCACCTAGTACTCAGCACCTAGCACTCAGCACCCAGCATAGGGCAGTACTTTACACTCGTATCCAATTGATAGCCCATACACGCAGCTCTATTTTGCCCAATTTCCATCATAATTTGTAAATAGCAATTTGCCATGCCTGACATGTGCGCAACGTGGTTCGCACGCCCAACCTGGTGGCTCTGTGCCGATACCCGGCAACGGGTTTCAGTACGCTAAATACATTCAGCGTATTGTCGTCATCGCGCACCTGTCGCGCATGCCGAGTGAACCCGGAGCGCGTGCGTCGTTCACTGACTGGCGTAGCTGGCAATCGGGTAGCCTATTTGCCCATTTTGGCAAGTTCAAGTCACAATTTAACACTAGAAAGGCGTAATTACTAAGTGATTGGAGTTAAGCTAAGGTGGAATAGATTAATATTTGGTAGCAAATAAAATTTGATATGATTGAAAATACCTAAATTTGAATTCAAAGTTGTCAATTGATGATGTTGCGGGAGTTTTTAGTATTTATTAATAGTAATTGGGTGCCGAAGTTGTGATCGAATAGCATCTACTGAATACACTAAATAATAAAATTACAATCATGAAACATTTTATTTAAATAAAGAAATCTGATTATAGCGTTACTCAACTGTATCAAATGTGCAAAACGCACTCGAAATTGTACGGAACTGATATAAAAAACTTCGCTACGAATATAAAAAAGTATAAAGAACATTCATAAAAAGATCAACCGACAAGTCGAACGTGTGTTTCTAGTGTTAAAATGCCTTTCAAGTGATCGTCTTTTCATTTGGCATACAAATCGCGTCTTTATTTTGGTGATTTTGCTAAGATTGTTATAACATAATGCCCTTGAGTCAATAACACAGAACTTCCTTCTACAGCAATATATGTTCATGCAAATATACCCTGTAGACTTCGTTGGAAACGGGGTAAAGTACACGCATTTGCAATGAGTTCTATAGAAATGAAACAATTGAAAGTGATAAATATGGGTTTTTTTTTTCAGACTCACTGTTCGTCGGGAAACATTTTCATTTGATACTGTTCTTACTTTTTATCTTCTGAACACCTGTAAGAGACATCGTTCCCCGCAAAAGAGAAAGGAGCTGCCTGAGGTGCTGGGGATATTTGTCTGCTGTAACCCGAGATGGTTACTGATCTCAACCGGACCCATCTGTTGCTCTCGCTCCTCTGATACTGGAGATGAGACTCAAACACTGTAATTGATTCTTCCTGCCGCTTGTCAGGAAACTGAGAAAAAAAGGGCTGCTTGAGAGTTGCCGAAATGCAGACAGATCGGAAGCAGTGCGAATATCTTTGAGTTGTCCATTGATCAGTGAAATAATCTTCCTTTGATCTTGAATTACATGATGGCTGGAAACGGAACTGAATTGCGTAGATTAATTTGTTGAATCTTGAATTTCCTTTTCCCATTTGTGGGCGTTCCTTGACTGTGAGAAAAGCCAAAAGTTAGACCGGCCTCACACACACAGCTTCTTTGTTGGGGTTAATAACTTCGGGCGCTGCGGCGTAATCCGATACCGGGCCGCATCTCGAAAGGTGCATGACCCAGCTTTCGGAGTCTGTCGCAAAGTTCCCCAGCTTTGTATGTACAGGAGTGTAATCGAAACTGCTTGAAGAAGTGTCTGGCTAATTGTTGCTAAGCAGCATCCTTATCCCCTTTTCAGAGTGACCCCATTTGTTGCGTTAGAAACAAAAGGGAGCGAAAAAACAAACCGTCATTATTTCATAAGGAACACCGCAGAAGGGAACAATTGCAAGCGTGACGGTTCCATTTAAACTATGAAAACGTTTAATTAATACCCTGCTATTAGATTACCTAATATAGAGGGAGGCTTCACCCACACCTACCTCTAGCCGGTTAAGTTGTGTCGCATTTTCTACATCGAACTTTTTGCAAAAGGAGTTTGCCACAGTTCGATGCGGTTTGTTGGTTGTCTGTTGTGTTTGGTTCGATGCGGTTCGATGGGTTCATGTGTTAAACTTTGATATTTCATTTCCTGGAACACGTGCAGATGATAGAAGACTACCGTCATAAAAAGCAGGAAATTAACCGTATTCGAGCTAACATTCTTGGGGAGCGAAGAAAAAGAAAAATGGAGGTATGTGAGATAATAAGCTCCATGCACTCGAATCTTAGGTACTCTCAGTTCCCTAAGTTAGCTATTAAACAGTATAGATAGGAGGTAAACTTATATGTATTGCATTATATTATATAGCAATATTTTTTATACAAAGTACATTGATAACTGTGACTTATTTAAAGTTCTGTTGAGATAATATTTAACAAATTATATAAACTGTTTATTAATTAAAATATGTGTAGGTCTCGTCTCTCTCGCTTTATGTTCTAGACTGTCTTTTATTCTTCTTGTTCATTTTCTTCTCTTTACAGTGTATGTTAATGCTAACTGATATCATTATGTTTACTTATGGCTAATATTTACAGAGTGTCTATATACGAGGGTCGTTTGATAAGTCCGTGACTTTTTGAATAAAATATATTTTTTTCGTCAAAGAAGCGTTTTATTTCTCAACATAATCTCCTTTTAGCTCTATACATTTAGTCCAGCGTTTTTCCAATTTTTTTATTCCTTTCAAATAATAGGTTTTCTCAAGGCCCTCAAAATAGTCGTTTGTTTCTGTGATGACCCGAATCTCTTACCGCCGAGCCATTTCTTCATGTTTGGAAACAAAAAATAGTCACAGGGGGCTAAATCTGGAGAATATGCTGGATGGGGTAGCAGTTCGTAGCCCAATTTATGAAATTTTGCCATGCTGACACGAAATTCACTTTTTTCCATTTTCGTTAAAATTCACGAGATCGTCTGCTTTCAATGCCTATAAAACGCAAACCAAAAAACGCAGCTTTCTCAAAATTTTACAGTCAGCTGTTAATCGATAACTGCTGACAGAAGCAGTGTTGTATTTAGAGCAGGTGCGCGGCAAATACAAAAAGTCACGGACTTATCAAACGACCCTCGTATGTATAATGTTTACAGAGTATGTTATTTAACAGATATGGTTATTGTAGTGTGCTAGGGTGCTCAGCTGCTACATATGTAATGTAAGTATGTATTATTTTAAATTAATAGATACATTTAAATCCTTCAATACTCTTTAAAGTATGTATTCCTATCTTTTAGTTACTCAAACCCTAATATGCTTGCCCCACAAGCTGCTTGGAATGTTCAAAAGTTAGACGAAAAGTAGCCAAAACATTTACAACTTTGCCAAGTTGAGATTTGCCAAGTTTTTGGCACAATTGCATTGGAATTTTTTGGCCAAGTTGCTGCGTGGAAAGTTTGTGCAACACTTTCACTGCAAGAGCGGCAACAACAGCAGCAAGAACAACAACAACAACAGCAACAATATGCCAACAAGTGGCGCTGCCAATGGAACTTACGTCATTTTAGCCAAGCCCCACACAGAGACGAAGCGTTGCCGAGTAACCGCATGCATGTTGTGTTTATCACCCCAACCCCTCGAGCCACCCGACAAAACCCATCATCGAACAGAGTTGCCCATGCAACTCGAACTTGTGCGCAGGAAGTCAGTTAGTTGCCAACCGTTGAGGATGCGCGTACGATGAAGGAAAAAAATGAAAACAGTTTCGCAACGAACGCAGCTCGCAGCAGACGCAGCGGCAGGCGCAGATGCCTGTGTGTTGTGTCCACATCCTTAGTTCGACTCGTGTTGTGCTCCTTCGGGTTTCTCTTCGTCACATTGTTCGGCTCGTTCGTGGTCGTTGCATCAACTCGTTGCGTTTAGTTTTGAAGTGAAAACTTGCCGCACTTTCGAATCAGTCTTTGCCGACTTGTTGTGCCAACTGCTCGCAAGAAACCTAAAGAGACAAGAAACAGCAACAACAAGAACAATAAATACTTATAAACAATTTCAAAAATAATAATAAAAGTTAATTTCATTTTAAGTGTCATTTAAAATGCATAATTAGCAAAACAATTGATGTTCCCCAATTATCGTACAATATTTTAACGAACTGTCACGCGTTGCTTGAGTGAAATTCAAATTTGTTTTACGATCTTCGTTTTCGTTTTTGGCTCCCGTCGATTAACTGAGTGAGTTTTACTTGAATATCAATTAAAATTAACATTATTTTTTTCGCTTAATTATTCGATGTCCGCGGCTTTGATGTCAGCTCATCCGTAAATTGTTTTCAATTTCAAAATATGCATCGCTTTTGCGGTCGAAAAGTTATGTTGGCCCTGCCATTGTAATTGAATGAAATTCTTGTTGGTAGCTGCGGTAAAAGTCCATTAAGGCGATTAGCTGCTGTAAACCGTTTAGATTTACATGGAAACTGGCGATTTTATAAATATTTTGTTAGCACTCCTGTGTATCACTTAAAGGATTTGTCCGTTGAAAGCACTTACTGTATTGCATTATAAACTTAAAGTTTGAAGCATAAAATACATTAATAATAAAAGCAATTTCACTACATTCCCAAAGTTTGAACTGATTAAATAATAATTGATAATTAAAAAAATGCACTAAATTATTGCATTATATACTTTAAGTTTAAACAAAAAATATATTATCAAGAATACCAATTTGACTACATTCCCAAAGTAAGAACAGATTAAATAATAATTGATAATCGAAAAAATTCACTTTATTTATTTATATTTTTTTATCAAATTAAGAATATATGTTACTTATGTTTGTTTTAGTATGTTTCAGTTTGATTTGGTTGTTAAGAATATTTATAAATTGGCTTAGTATAATTTTATGTAGAAAATCATAAACAATTATTTAGGATTATTTTCCAAAAAATCAAAGTCTTCCAAAATTATATATTTAGGATGGAAAATCATATTAAACGAGAAGAGTGTAGTCAAACTTCTTAAGCACAAGTATTTTAAAGATTTTTGAAGTTATTTCCAAACATATTTTCTTAGCCATTGAGGTACTAAACGAGAAAGAAAGGTTTCCTCTGTATGCCATAAGTTTTATACTCTCGCAGGTTCTTATGTTCTCCTCCAATTGTTTCAATACTAGTTAAATATCATGGTGCAGAAGTGAATGGTATTATATACGAGTATATTCAATATAATGTCTCAAAATTAAAGTTAGTTCGTAATTCAAAGCTGATCTTCAAACAAAAATCTTTTTTTCTTTATGTTCTAGTGTTGTTATATTGTTTGCAAAATCTTTTAATATCATAAACTCATTTAAATAATAAAATAACACAAATTTTGGTTTAAATTTTACTCATACTCTGAAAAACGTCTTGGAGAAGTGCGTTGCAATTTGAAACCATTCGAAAATCCATACAATCGACCCACGGCCACATTACCGTAAGCTCCTAAGAACGGCAGACTGCACGTAAAAATTCGAGTAGTACGGGGGCAGGACTTTCTCAGAGCCGGACGTACTGCTGATTTGATTAGCACTGCATCGTGTTGAGCTAAAATGAGAGCGCAAGATTACGGGTGGGCGGGAAAAGAGGCTTGGCAGTAAGAGGGAGAGAGGCTCGGGACTCGGTTACTGAGACTTGAGCTGTATGCGGGCAGCCATGAAATTTTAATTTAACTTTCTCCGGAATGTCCCCGTATGTGCAAGTGTATGGGTATGTGTATTACACATCCGTGTGTGCGTGTGTAATGTCCCCAGCGCGTGTGTGTGCATGCTAAAGTCAAACATTAACATTATGTGCTCTGTGCGATGGAAGGAAGGGGAAACTAAAAATAAAGACAATGCAATTTTATTGCGCAATTTCGCAGCACCAACGTCTTTGCAAATGATTTAGGAACGGTTGATGGGTAGAAATTGTGGGGGCCTGGATCGACTGTCGGTCAGAAAGAGGGGGATGTGGGACAGAGGAGATGGCTGGTTAATGACAGGTCTGCGCAGGCATCGGCATTGACTGGCGCTGCGGTAATTTGCCAATGAGACGTGTTCGTCCTGCTCCTGCTGCTTAATGTTGCCTTTTAGCGTTGTTTTATATCGGTTTGCTTACATTCAATTAGGCGAACGCACGAGCGACTCGCACAAGCCAATGAAAAGGATAACATGAAAATCGAAAAAAAAAAAATATATGAAAGAAAAGAAACAGAAGATTTGATACCCTGACTACTTATGAGAAAAGACTGCAGCAACTGTTTCAATGACTTTCAGAAGCAACTCTATTTATCTATTCTAAAGTCAATTTAATTTAGACTATTTAAATCAAAGAAAGCAGTTGTGTTTAGTTTGATTGTCACATTTTTTAAATAACAATAAGTAGTTGCCTTTATAGCAGCTGTTAACTTATTATGAAAAGCATTTTCTACGCCTTGCCTGCTATCAGGTCGGAGATGTCTCCGTCAGTATATTGCAAACTTGTGGGACCAATTCATATACCCTCTTCTTCAAGGGCATAAACAAGAGGCGAGAGACGGACAAAGGCCGAAAGAAAATAATAAACAGCAAACAGCTGACAAAAACAACTACAACAATTGTTGCTTCCACTTACTTTACTCTTGTTTCGGTCGGTCTTTCGCTCGAGTCCTGCCACAATGTGTGTTTAATTGTATATTACGTATACGCCACATTTGACGCATTGTGGGTGTTGTCCCAGCCGTGTCCAACACTGTGGTCTACTCCGCCCTCGGTGTCGTGTTGTGTTGTGTTTTGTGGAGAATATATTTTAATTAGCACATGCGACAATACATACGCACATCTGAAAGTGTATGTACATAAGTGTGGCTGCTTGTATTCATTGGTAGTAAATGAATTGTGTCTGTTTACCTTAGCGTAACGCAGTTGTATTCGTAGTTCTATTTATTTCGGTCACAGGGTATAATGCACAGAAGGAGGTTAATCCATTGAGAGTGAAATCTGAAAATATATATAAAGAAATTACACATTTTATAAACCTATTTTGAACATGTTGCTTTTACTTGCAACTTTTTTAAACCCTTTTACAGGGCATTCTTTAGTCTACACTCATGTTTCTTTTCTTTACAAATTATTATTACAGCTGAAATTGTCGAAAATGGTTTTTTTTTATGGACTGTGACTATAATTGCGCCAGTTTAATGAATTGCAATGGGCACATTATAAATGATAAATTGTCAAGCGAGCGGGTGCTAAATTAACGATCAACCAAATGAAACTCATAATGCGTTGAATGATTGGAGCATTTAATAGGCCAAATAGTAATTTATTAATAAATATTCGTCAGAATGTTTTACAACTCGTGGCGGTCATTAGGCGTGTGCAACATCAGCAATTGCAGCACATGATATATGCGTATGAAGTATTATACAAAGGCAAGTCCGAAAGTCCAAATGTCAGAGTAATTAGTTGGCCGTTGTGTGTAATTAAAACTTACGTAATGTAAGAAAGAATAAATTTTAGACCAAGAAATTAAAAAAGTCAGTTTGAATTATTCTGCTGTTTAGTGGATAATTGGAAATAAGGTTAAGTGAAAGGTATTTTGCCACTTGAGAACTTTGTCGAAAAGAAAATAGTGAGCAAATGTCTTTACAATAAATCCATTTATGTATTTAATTTTTATTTATTTTATTTATTTTTATTGTTTATTTCGATTTTAAATCTTTTCGGCATAACTTCGATCTGCTCTTTTTGGCTTTCTAAAAAAGTGACGCTGTCGCTCTCTTTCTGTGTTATACAACACTCTTCTATCGATATTGATACTGACAGTGTTATCGTTAACTAAATTAACTTAGCAGACGATAGTGTACAGACTAAGGTCACACTTAAATAACATAAGACTTAACAGAATATCATGAGATTTAACAGTTTATTTTTAAGCTTAGTTTTTTTCATGTTTTAAGATCAGTAAAGTCTTCTTAAATGTATTTAACTTATCTTTTCAATCTAAATTATATAAATTTATAAAGCTTTAAGCTGTCGATATCCTCAGCATGCCCTAATTGATTCAATTTTGTGTCATTAGTTGTCGTTCTGTGCACATTTTGCGGTTGAACGCACTTGCAATTTTTTATTTGACCAGACAAGCCACAAACAGAAGAACAATTACGGCGCTGTTGTTGTTGACAGTGGCTCCCAAACCCGTGTCCATTTGGATTATTTTTTGTCTCTCTAATTACACACGCACCTTTGGGGGATTTTACGAATGCTTCAACGCATTATTTGGCATTTAAGAGAGAGCATTATTACTGTAATGAAAATAAAAACATTTGGCAAAAAAGAAAAGATGTGTGCTCACAAAGGTAAAAGCTAAAAGGTGAAATTTTGGAAATAACAGGTTCTCGAGTGCGTTGCAAGCTTTCATTGCGATTTTCACGCTTGCATGGCTTTTCACGCTAACATTTTTCTTCGTTTTGTTGCTGTTCTTTGTGTATTAGGGACCTTCCTCGTATGCTTTCTCTCTTTCTGCGTAGCTGGCTTTGTTTCTTTGAGTGTCTACAAAGTCAGAATCATCGTTAAATATTTAACAACCTGAATGCACTCACACATTTATGAAAGTGTAAATATTTAATGATGAATGCCTTTTTCTGCACACCGACACGGGCTGCCTGTCTCACTCAGGCGCTCAGGCTCTCACGCTCTCACCTTGCCATTAGTTGCAGGTACTAAATGTCGTACACTTCCTAGACATGGTTGCGAATCCTTGATAATGTGCGCGCCGTGGCAGTGGCGGTTTACCTGCCCTTTAATGGGCCTCGACAGCGGTTTATTGTAATATGCGGCGTATGCGTAATGCGTTGTGTTCCTGCCCCCCCCCCATGCAGGGCAAATGGTTGTGCATTATTAATTGAAGGTGTTTTTAGCGGCAGGAAGTCCCTTCGCGAGGGCAGCTGTTCTTGTCGTATTCAATTGGAGAAAGCCTTTGTAAGGATATTGAATGGGTTGGGCTACAATTCAATTGATCAGTTATTGTACTGCTAAGTGAGGAAGGCCCTGAAATATTGTACAGATAAGACCCTTTTGTTTTTAAATTGCCTTTTTTAATAACCATTTGTAACCAAATGTAACCCACAACACTTAAGCCAACTCTCGCTTAGCCGAAGCACCTTTTTTGGAAGCAACCTGAGCACAGTAGATCATCATTGCCGTTGCCGTTGCAAACATAGTTTTTAGGCATTTTTTTGGGCAAAAATTCATATTTTATAATTAATAAAAATGCTACACATCGCCTACAGACAGTGCGCAGGCAAGCACATCGCACTCATAATTAAATTCATGATAAATGAAAGGCGACGTGGTGCGAAGGAGTTGCCCAAAGGACAACGTCGCGACTGTTAATCAACTCACGCGGCTGCAACTGGGGGCATGCGACGTGAGGCGAGCGCAAGTAATGAAAGCCATTAAAAATGGCGGCGGTTTAACTGGGGAAAATCGATACGAAAGGAAGAAGAAAGTACGTGGACGTCAAAAGTGAAAACTGATAAAATGCAGCACACCGCACACTCGCGGAAATATATATATTGTATGTGGCCAGGACTTGCCTTAGTCGGTATTTTTATAGTTAGCAAACACACAGTGACTCACACACACATGTAACACCTGGCAAAAGGGGGTATGTCAGCTCCAGCTCGTGCTATTATTCATATTACGAGGCACGGTCGAGTCTTTGTAGATTCCTCTACATCAATTTATTTACCTCACCCAGAAAATTACAGTGCACTGCGCTTGTTGTTGCTGTTGTTTTTATAGTATCACTGTGTTGTAAGTAAAAATAATTGGCAGCTACGCTGAATAGCGCATCAGTTTTCGTTATTGAACCCATTTTGTACAGTCAGGTTAGTCGAACAATTCTGTGAAAACCAAAAAAAACAAGTAATTGCAGACTATCAAGCTGAGGAACAATTTGTGAGTTAAAGTGTATCATCAACTTCTCGGATATTTATCCCTTTAACAGCTTAAATTTACAATAAATACGTTCAAATATAAAAGAATTCAGTAACAGTCTTCTTCTAGACTTATTCTCATGTTGTATTGCGCTTCATTTATCAGGCTTAAGATCGAAGGCTAAGCTAATCAATCGAAGTTGACAAACACCTTTGACCTGACCCTGGTACAACATTGCGTATGCGCATTTTCTGCGTTAATACGGAGAAGAAAATAAAGCACAACAACACTAAATCGCAATGGCCAGCACACGCGCTAAACCGACACACACCCACTATGAACCGGGAACAACTTCTGACCCTCTGTCGGGTGTCTCCAAGTTGACAACTTGTCCCACACAGTGCCGCACAGCGGCGCACACTGTGCAAGTGCAAGGCTAAAGTGCATTAAAAATTCATTAGATATATGCATATATATTATATATATACGAATATATATACGCTGTATATTTATATATATACACCCGCTCAAGGGAACGTGGCCAGGAAAGGAACTGCGCCATAGTGGACTAAAAAACAAAAACAAGCTACAAATCGCTGGGCTGGGGGAAGGGGAGGGGGGAGGAGGCAAGAAAAAACAAAACATTTGATTTACGCAGCTTGAAGCGAATGCGCTGCGTCTGCGTCTGGGACTGACAAGACGCCCCACAGTGCGGACAAGGCGTCCTCTAATTGGCACAAATTTTTTGCACTGATGCCACATGCCACATGGCCACATGGCCACATGGCTGCATGGACGCATGCTGGTCACTCGTGACATTTTCATGCCGAGCACGTAGCTGGGCAAACTAATGGAATTAAACAAATTATTTGATCTGGTCTGGACAGCAGGAAATGTAAATTTTCAGCGCGTGTCGGTGGCAACACCAGCGGGAGCAGGAGCAGCTGAGCTGGCACTCCTTTTCGAGTATTCACTGCAATTAGATGCCACCCGCACCTGCCACCTGCCTGGCGCTGGCAAATTGGCCCGAGGCATTGCTACTTATTCAACTGGTTTCACTGGGCACACTGCACTGCACTGCACTGTGCTGTGCTACGTGCTATTGTCATTGTGTTGCGATATTATGCATATTTTGAAGAAGGAGCAAAGGGGGTATATAAGACGAACATGGTGGAATATATAGTCCTGACTCTTGCAGAAATTAATGCAACTTTCTCTCGCATACATGTTCACAGATTTATTTTGCATGTAGACTGCTTTCTTTTTTGCATAAATTGCTTCTCTTTTCTACTGCTTCTTCACTTTCAGTGCATTGGCAATTCATTTGCTTTCCCAGTGCATCCAGGGTATTTAGCCAGCGTGCACACGCCTCTGAGGGAGGCATTGCCATTCTTTTTTTTGTACTTTGTTTGCATGGCCAGGCGAATGTCCTGGCAATCGTTAAGTTCATTTGGTTTGTGTTGTTCTTGAACTTAATGCCACAACTGTGCACAACAACTGTGGCAAATAATACACTTTCGCTGCTCGCTCTTGGTCCTGCTCCCTTTTTGCCGTTTGTCGCTCGTCTCAAGGTTCGATGACATTTGTCGAGCGCTTCAATTTGATTAAGTGCGGAGTGTGCACGCTATGCTCAAGCCTTGGGTGCCCAGCACTGGAGAGAGAGATGGGAAGCAGGCCGTGGGTGTGTAGCAACATGATAGCTTGCTGGAAACGTTGACTAGAATGGCGAGCAAATGCAATTATCTGCAAGCTTGCAGGCGTCTCAACGCGACGCGTGCTCAATGCCAGTCCAAATTGCATTTGAGTACTTGCTGGTTTATCAGTTGCCAGTCGCAGGCGTGCCCCGCTTCTCCCCTCAATCCCCTTGTTCCCTTTGGCCACGCGTTGAGGTTTTCGCACTGTTACTGACCGGCATTTGAATGGCAGTCTGTGATTTGATACAGCTGCCCAGGCACGTTCTTAAATACGAGTCTTAAAGTTGCCACGCCGCCTCCACGTCTGTCTTCATATTATAGCATACATTTGTGCGAAGGTGAAATGTTCGCTCAAGTGGCCTCTCTCTCTCTCTCTCTTGCTTCCCTTGTTTCCCTTTGTTTAAATAAACTGCCACTAAAACAAAATATGCTACTGTCACACTACAAGCAAGAGAAATGAAAATACCTTTGTCCCTGTGCGAAGATAACAACAGCAACAACAACAACCGCAACAACAACCGCAACAACAATTGCGTCAAGGGACAAAAGCAACCCTGAAGGGTTTTACATTTTTCTCATGCTTTTACAGTTAGAACAGGCCAACGGCGTTGACAGAACCTCAGACCACACAACATTACACACGTTGTTGCCTGCAAAATGTGTTGTTTTTCCCCCTCTCTCTCTCCCTCTATGCATCTAGTATGCTGCATTTTTTTTGCCCAGTTACGTGTGCTGTACGCGTGCCAGAGATGCCTGGTGCTAAGCAGACAGCGTAAGTAATGACTGCAATTTGCTTAAATTTGTTAAGAGACCTTAAAGTTGCTTGCCTAAGTTAAAGCAATAAGAGTTTCCTGCAGATGCATGTTAAATAATCCTTTTGAACTGCATTCTTCATATGCATCATCACACACTTTACATTGTTTAGTGCTAAATAAAACGCAAGATAAAATACAAAGCTGCTGAAAAAATTACCATAAAAGAGCTTCGTAAACAACTCTTGAGAGTGTTGTGCGCACACTTGACAAGGACAAACAAATGCAAACACTTGTAAAATAATCACACATACACATACACAGACCCACATCCACTCTTGCGTACACTCACCCACACTTATTTGTGATGTGTATGTATTTTAATATTATTGCCGACCATAATTGCTCAAATAAAACAGTTGACAGCGCATACCAAAGGCGTGTGGTTCAAGTGGGCGTGGCAACTACTAAAGTAGTCACATAGCCAACGTACACAGCGAAACAGCCTCATAACAAGAGGCTGCCATGTTATTTGATTCGTATGCTAACAATACGCCCGAAATTATGCAACATCAAATTACGGCAGTCAAACAGGACGACAAGGCGAACGAAGACTCCTGCGGCTGACAGAGTTGGGGGCAAGCTCTGTTATTCCTTAGCTGCTTGTTAAGGCAAACTTGACATATTTGTTGTTGTACATCATCTTGCCATCCAGTCGGGAAGGGTGTGATGAATTTTAAGTGTGTGTCTCAGGTGGAAGTCAAAAGTTGAATAGATTTGTAAACTATTTTAATGGATCTTCGGAGAACAAATGTAGTCAAGTTACATATAAAACTAGTGCGCATTATATAGGTTGCTTTATATGATCATTATATTATGTTCGATTTTCACTTACCTTCCTGAGATGTTGCTGAGCTTTGGTAAAGACCTTTATTGCATATTGTTTTACTTTAATAGGTTTCTTTTCTAATCATATCAAAAATATTCTGCATAATATTTCCTTACGATGCTTTGAATGTTTTATGCCTTATTAGTTGCTTATTATTAGTTATACTGAGTATTTCACAGTCACCCTAACTCTGTCCCTACTATGCTCTGTTGTTGTATCCCAACTAAATAAAGTTCTCACGGAGCATGGGCGCCCTATGGTGGTGGCCTCAACTCGGTCAACGTTGCAGCACGAGCTACGCTGCTTAAAACTGAAAATTCAGCCAACAAAACGTTTGCATGACTGCGGGCATTATGATTATTTTGTTTTGCTGTTTTGTTTTCATTTTGTTGTGGTTCTCTCGTTTTTTTTTTTTTTTTTTTTTGCACAAACTTTTCGTTGTCTGAAATTTGTTTTAATTTAATTTTTTCTGCACTGCTCCGTCACTGACTTTTATTCAACATCTCAGGCTGTTGTGCTTTTTGGTCAGCCAAAGAACAGTGCAAGAAAAGAACAAGCAATGGACAGTTGATGGGAAAGAGCAGAAACAGGAATTATGAACAAGTTTTCTGGTATTTATCTTTCATTTACAATTTGCCGCAAGGCATTATACTTATATAGAATGTATACGATTGTGATACTGTGTGGGTGCCAAACGTAACAGCTCAGTATGCGTTCTGTTCGGAAGTCTTGAGGGTTTCCAGGTGCGTTGATAGGTCAAAAGTATCAGCCGGTGGGTTTTTCAAATACAAATCACATATAAAGTCACACACAAGCGTAGGCAGTTAGTCGGCTTATGAATGAAATTTGTCTTGATTCAGTCATGTGGAAAGGGGCAAAAAAATAACATTTTATTTATCTTAGCCACCAGCTAAGGCAACAGGATATTGTATTATATTCACATCAAACGCAGTCAGCGAAAGGTCAGTTCAATTATATAATGCTTGTAGAAGTAGCGCAGGAGTCGGATTAGCCATATGAAAGGGGGAAAGTTAGATAAGGAGGTATTTGAATACACTCCCTAAGGAAATCTTTTTTGGCAATAAAGAAACATTTTTTCAAATTTATACTTTTGTTAGTTTTATTCAAGAAACTTTCCAAACAAAATCTCTTCACAAGTTCCATAAGAGAAGAACCCAAACCTTCTCTGAAGATGTTTGAATCCATTATTTAGTAATCATAAAGCACTTAGCTTGAAAGAAAACATAACCAAAGTCAATCAGTTTGTTGTCAAATTCCTATTTTATAGTTGACTCAAAAATATTCTCATAACAAACTCCCTTTGCCCTAACTTAACTTGATTATCTATCAGGCCCTTTGGCTATCTCTGAGCTACATTTTCTCTTCGCTTGAAATTCATGAAATCATGTTATTTTAAACGTTGATTGTCTATAAACACATGTAAAATTGTTCACATTTCCCCATGAAAATATTCGTAAATTTTCCTTCCACAAAGAGAAAGAAAAAACTGTTGGACAACCATCGAAATTTATGCATATGAGATGTTAAGCAATAAAAAAATGTTATATCAGATTTTTGTCTGATATTTTTCCTCTTGCTGTTGTTGTTGTTGTTGCCGTTGTTATTGAAGGGCCCTTTGTGCAAAAGTTTGGCCTAAAAGGCAATGTTTCTTAAGTATTCCTTTTGTCCTCGCGCGCTTCTCAAATTGTTGTCGTAGTAGGCGAGTAGTGAGGACTCTGATTGTGATTCTGGCTGCTGGCTGCCGGTTCCTGGCACTTGATATGCAAATTGTTGGATGTCATGAAAATATGCACATTAATTTTCAAGGCTTTTTCCCGCATACACGGAATAAACTTTGCTGAGTACGTCAACTGAGCGGGCGTGTTTTGTTCCTGCTCACGTGTAAAACGTTACACGAAACGTGCGATGATGTTGGATGGGGGGAGAAATTGAAAATGAAAATATATGAGGAAAAAAAAAACATCCAAGGGAGGGAGCCAACGATAACGCACGTGTGCCAGGCAAATGCGACAGTTGCACGAGGGCGTACTGGGCGTGCCCTGACTGAGTTGCTTGTTAGTGGCTGCATAATCATATATAAACGTTTATGTGCCAAAATAAACAATGCAAAAGCTCCTAACTGTCAGTGGCAGCTGGTAAAGTGGTGTTTGTTGTTTGTTTGTTGTGTGTTGCGGCAAATTTTGCGTATAGCGTTAATCAGCTTTTGCCACAGTCTGCCATTGACAGCTCTGAAAGTCAGCTCGAGCTGCGAACGGACCACAGTGCGTAAACAAATGTGTGTTTGAACAAATAAACAAATAAAATGCGAGGAGCATCAATCAGCCACATCTCCAAAGCAGCAATACCTTTCCAGTTAGCCAAGGTTTTCAAACTGACTCATGTCCTTCGCCTGGAACAACAACAACATCTTCGTAATCAACATGTTAAATTTTCCGCATTTATAAAGCTTCTTGCAAGAGAACAACATCTGTCTAGACAGACTCCAGTTGGATTAACAGACACACGCCCACCTACACACCTTCCAATTGAAATTAATCGAAACCTTGTTGTGAAAAATTGCCCACAAGTTTGTGAAATATTTTACGGCTGGCTTAATTTTCCAAAAGTTCGACTGCAAACTTTTAGTTTATTTTTATTTTTACTATTTTTTGGTATCTTTAGTTGGGTGTGAGAGGATTAAATTTAAATTGACAGAATAAATAGCCAAATAGTATTTTTTATTCTGCTGTACTTTTGTATATCATTGAAGACAGTTTGCTAATGCAGCTAATTTCCTTTATTTTCTTATCAGCCTTAATTAATTATAAATTAGAAAATATAATACAATATTAATCACATCGTTTAAACCTCTGTAGAATATAAGTAAACTGCAAAGGTATAAAACCCGTCAAAAGGTTAATAATAATACCTAAATGATTACTCAACCACCTCCAATACCTTTGTTATTATTCTACTTATGAGCAGCACTGTTATTGCCATAGAATGCCCTAAGCCTCGGTCTGTTCCTACTCCATTTCGAAGGTATTTTTTCGCAGCTGTTATTCATCACTTTTTCTCGCACATTCTCTAATACCTGTCGTAGCTGTCTTCATCAAGCTTATAGTATCCGTGACCCATGTCAGTGCTCTGTGCATTCTGATGAGGTATTAAAACATGAGACCAGAGCTCACTTTTCTAGTTTATTTTGGGTTGAGTTGGTACGTACAGCACGTGTTGCTGTACCAAATATGTTGCTGCAGTTGTCTTTGCTGTGCACACAATTTAACAGCTGCTGGCCCCCCAAGATAAATGCCCTGGTAACGACATGCCATTTTCCACTAAATTAACAAAAAGTTTCCTGATATGCGCATTTGCTGTCAAGTGGCTGGTAAACATTTTCCGAGTAGTTAGTCTCTTTGTGTGTGTGTGTGTGTCTTTGTCATACATATCCTGGCGAAAAATTAAAAAAAAAAGAAATACAAAATGTAACCAACACAGGGCTCCAATCTCGGAGGAGTCACAAAGAGCGGAGCAGGCTGCATAAAGTGTAAAATGTTTGTGGCCCAACAGGAAAGTGCAACATGGCGTATGTGTGACATATAAAACTTTAATGCATACTTTTATGTGCTGGATTCTGTCTGGCTAAGCAGAAGGGCGTGAGCTGCAGCCAGCGGGAAATGTCAATGGATGAATTTGCTGTGTGTGTGTGTGTGTGTGTGTGTTTGAGTGTGTGTATTTTGTGGGGATCATAAATTACGCACCCGACACACCCTGTCATGCCGAAGACGCCGTAAACAAAGCTATAAACTAAGTTGTTAGGGCGTGTGTAAGTGTGTGTGTGTGTGTGGGTTAACTGACTTAGGCTAGGCGTGAGTGTGTGTGTGTGCGTGTGTGTGTGTGCATACTGCGTAGTTGTGGCAGCATCTTGGCTTAAGCCCAGAGCGACAGCTTAAGCCGTGAAGCTGCACAAAGCGACTGCTAATTGTGTTCGTTTGTTGTGCGGCCACGTGACAGGAAACGCATTTTCCCGTGCCCGTTCCCCCCCCCCCTCCTATTTGTCCATTATAAGCACTCAATTGGATTTGGCCATTTGCAGTTGTTGGTGCGTTTTAACAAGTCGCGAGGAAGGTGCTGCAGAAGGACGTGGTGGAAAGTTCTTGTTGTGCAAGTGCAATTTAGAGAAGTATGCCAAGCCGGAAATCCGTGCGCACTTTCGAGTGCATTTCCGGCAGGCAGCAGCAGCAGCAAGGCAGAGAGAGGGAGGAGAGGGGGGGGGGTTGAGTAGTGTAGCAAGTGAAATGCAGGCAAGCAGCAGCAGCAGCAAGATGTGCTGCACACTACTTGACGCTTGCGGCGCCATTTTGCTGCAGATGTTTCGTAAAATGCTGCCAGCTCGGAAATAAAATTGTCATCTTTACGAAGCAGTTCGAAAAATGTGACGTGCCGGAAATGGCTATAAGTTGTTGTATCCTCTCTACTGTTGTTGTTGTTGTTGTTGTCATTGTTCATTGCAACGAATTGCCAAAGTGCAGGCGCGTGTGCAGTGCCAAATGGCGCACGATTGTATGCTAAGCATTTGGGGGCACAACACGTTCGCACTAGGAATTAGAGAGGGAGAGAGGGGGAGAGAGAGAGGACTGTAGCTGACAGCTGCAATAAAATGGCGCATATTATTTCCGTTATGGAACGTTAAGTGCCTTGTCTAATTAGCGCTTAATAGGCAACTGTGCAGTCAGCTAAAATTCATTTAAAATTTATTGTATCTCTAATGTTATGTTAGCCGAAACTACCCTAACTAACTGCTTAGTTATATAAGGCAGACTCCATGTTTACAATCTGTTCGCACAGAACCTTATAGAAATCGTTAGCTTACGTAAACTAATGACCTGAAGGGATTTGCTGGATTGTGTTGCACAGGACACGTGAGCTGACTTTTAACATTTGCGCTTATTACAGCATAAGCTGACTGCACTCGACCAGCTACTTGACGTGAGATGCGATTGCTCATTAATCACAATGAAGCGCATCAAATCGACTCGACTCGGGGCGCGTGGCATGTGGCTGCATGTGCCTGCATGTGGCACTGTGTGGCAGCCACCCAAATGCGTCGTATTTCTAGCTTCAACTAATCAATTTTGCGCATGATTGATGCCCAATTGTGTTGCATTCTTTGCCCAGCGAGGCAGAGAGAGGGGGCACGAGCTGAACTTGACCGTGGGGCATTTTTCGTCGCAACTTTGTTTCAGTTGAGTGCGTGGCCAATGGCAAAAGTTGAAAGCCAAAAGCTGAAAGTCTAATCGCATCACTGATGCGGCTGCCAGCCCTTTGGCCTGCGTGTCTATTGTTACACGCCAACTTGATTGGCTTTTATTTTCCAGCGACTTCAAATTAAAATTGTTTGTCACATTTCGGCACGTGGCAAAGTTTTCGACTAAACGACAATCAATTCTCGCGTTGAGGCAAATCAAATCGTATGATAAACGCAGCTGAGTGGCAATGGCACCTGTCGGTCACTTGGATATTTAATATAGCGTATATAATATAACGAACGAAATGGAGACGTCACTTCAAACGCACTTCAGTTTGCTCGAACTTTGGCATTTTTCCGAAATAATTTGGGAAAATCCTTGAGAATTTTTTGTTGTATTTAAATTTTTGTATTTATTTCACGCTCACTTTCTGTCGATTGACTTGATTTGTTTTATTTGTTTTTTTTTGTCGAAAGAAATACTTTGCATACAAATAATGGGAAACTGTGTGTGCAACTGGGCGTATGCTTAACGTGCATGGTCGCACGGCGAATCAATCATTTGGAAAACGATTGCATGTTTAATAAAGCAATTGCTTTTGGTCGACTTTCGTTGATACTCTGCAACATGACCGTTGATAGGGTATACTGTTTGCCTTGTAGAAAAATATGATAAATTGTGGTTTGCTTTATACCCCATACAATATAATTTATGTAGGGTATAATTGTACTAATTGAGTTTTATACTTATTAGAATCTCAGCAATATTTACCTTTATTTCTACCGCGTAAACAAGAGTTAAAGCGGGTATATGCTGATAAGAAAGTGGAGACAGCTAGGGAAGTATTCAGTTTAGAATATTAAATGCTAGATTTGGCTATAGATAAATTATTCCCTTTAAGAAAGTTGTATATAATACGCAGAACTTAGCTAGAAAAATATTAGTGAATAATATGAAATTACAGAGTATCTACTGCACTGCACATCAACTGCTCTTCTCTTATCTTGCACCCATTTGCCTGCCATATAAAAACCAGAAACGGGCTCACATTTTGTGCACGCGTCGCTTTTCTCTCGAATTGTTTGCACTCTTAATTGACATGTTTTAATTTTGGCTACATATTAAACAATGCAAAAACCGCTGGCTAGCGTATAAAAGAAGAAACAATAATAACAGTAGGCTAGGCACTGATATTACAATAACAACAATTACAGTAGAAGATATTTAGCAATATGCGTAAGATCTGACATACATGAACATGTTAAAATGCTGCACAAACATCGAGCAGCGATTACTTTGCACAGACGGAGAGTTTTGTGTGTGTTTTCTTTTGGCCTTTTATGAATATTTATCGCCCTAATTGATTAACAACAATATCGACAGCACAACAACAACATTAATTCAGCACCCGCAATCACATGTCAGCTTATATAAATGAGGAACGCGAGCCCATAAAATTATTTTGTGTGAAAATTTGTACGCAAACTTTGACGCGTGGCCGCACATGGATTACGGGGACTGAGGCCTCTTCGATTGGGCCATTTATCGAGCAGTCGATTTCACCTTGAAGAATGCGAAGTGTGAAGTGCGCACAGTGAACTGAAGAATGCTCTAGAGAAACTTTTGCACTGACTGTACCAAAAAATGTTGAGCCGAAGACTTAAAGTAATAAAAACTGATTGACACTTTGGTGTCTAATTATATGACTTCTATATAAGCTAAGTGTATGGATCAATATTAGCTTGAAGGGAGTTCAATTTGGTATAAGGCGTGCTGCATAATTTACATATTTTTTACAAAGGTTAAAGTTACTTTAAATGTCAAAGAAATGTTACATTTGCTCTTTGCTGATTATGCAATAATAACAAATATATATGATATAATTAAATGCAATTAATAATAAACAATCAGTTAATGCCATTGGGTCATTGTCAAGGTAAGCTAAAGTTTTTACTGCAGCCAGTTTTAATATATTTATTGCTTTTCGATAAACAAAAATGATGTAAAGAATGTGTGTGTGTATTATAGGAATCTTGCCAGATGTATTTGTGGCTGTTTTCCCCCAACTTGCCACCTTGAACTCGGTTTGACCAGCCGTCAGCTTGTCAATGTACTGACAATTGAAGAGAAACACAACTGCCAACGGATCGCACGACCTTCAACCCGAAATACAAATTATATATGTATAATTTATAAACACACATGTAAATGTACACAGAAGCCAATGCACTAGGCAGTCTCGAGAGGGCAGTGTGAAAACTAGACAGAAAGGAAATGCAGTTCTTGGCGCAAAGTTGCACAAATGAATTGTATAGTATCAAGTATTAATAATATTTACATATTATTATTATTTGCACGAGTTTAATGAACTGCATCAGTGCAAATATGTGCATTTTATATGTGCTGTGGACCCACCACAAGGCAAATAGTCAAAAAGCGTTTCGCACTTACATCGACCGACTCGTGGCGTTACTCTGGGCGTTGTGCAAATATATAATAAAAAGTAAGCCCAGTGCACGGCGCAATGCAATTGCGATTTTCATTGCAGCAACTTAATGAAAATGAAATTCAATAGCAAATAAAATGAATTGCGATTTAACACGGCCAGAAAATTGACTTCATGTTTGTTCTTCACGTGTGCTACACGTGTTGAAACGTACGTGCACTTGATAACACTTTAAAGTTCAAGATGCGAAAAATATAAGTTGAATAGCTACATTGAATACATTGAGGGAATAGGCTCAGGTATATACTTTATCAAGCTGAAATATTTTATGCAAGTTGCAAATATAAATAATAAATAGTTATTTTTAAAAAATATTTTATTATTTTTTTAATATGCATAATTTTTTTTAAAGCGAATAATTTATTTTCATAATTATTAAAACCTTAATTTTGCATTAATTTTTAATAATTTCATATAAGTTTTGAATACGAAAAAATATTCTTTGCAGCAATTAAAACTGTCGTTACTGTTTGATACTTTTTTTGTTTGATTTTAATTGCATTGAAATGCTTTTAAGGCTGTGTCCTTTTGGCCAGCCAACTGTAGGCCATAAATCAAATTAGCACGGATAAGAGTTGAGTTGATTGCGCGCTCGTGTGTGTGTGTGTGTGTTGGTGTGTGCACAGCATACGCGTCGCATGATTGATGGCGCATAAAAGGGGAACGAAAAAGTGCATAATTCGATTTGCAATCAATATTGCCATGCCCCCCTTTGCGTACGCTGACAATACACGAATCACGGAGCAAATGCCAAACAGCCTTGCAACAACAATGCAGTGCCGAAAGGGGGGAATGTGGAGAGGAAAGTGGCAGAGCGGTCAAAGGTTGCCTCAATTGGCTTGTGCCACTAACCCAGTTAAGCCGTGTGTGTTAGAGGTTAAAGTACGCCAGGACATTAACCTACTTAGCCAAGCTCTCGTTCGACACTTTAGCACATTATTTGCCTGCCTCTCAAGCATCTTGCTTGTGGCCTGGTAACTTAATCCTTTCGCTTGCACACCACACAGCATCGCTTCAGGCTGATCATTTTGGCTCTAAAGAGATTAATAACCAAAAAAATGAACATCGAGTATTAAATTCGTGTTTGTTGTTGTTCCCCCTTTTTTGCGCTTGCCACGTGGCATCATAAACGACGCACACAATATGCTCATTATCATCAGTTCAGCGAAAGGTTATGAGGTTTTTTGTTAGCTTCATCTTCTTCATCTTCTTCTTCTTCTACTTCACACTGTCATCGATCGGCACGTGTAGAATTTTGGCTTAGAAACATGCGCTCTCTCTGTCGCACTTAGCCGCAATCCTTTACGCTTGTTTGTCCACTTGATGACGTGAGAGATTCACATTGCGCTATTCAAGTCGTTAGCCATTAACACCTTTGGCTCACACGCACACGCACACATGCAAACGAGCACCCGCGCAAAGAAACTTGAATCTTGATTTCTTTTATGGCTGTTTTGCTTTTTGCACATATTTCATTTGACACGTTATTACGTGTTGTTGTTGTTGCTGTTGTTGCCAGATGGTTGCATTTAAAATGTTGTTTGTTAAACGTATATTGTTATTAAACGTTATCGTTTTAATTCTATTATTGCCTAAAGTGAAAGCGTAACTGCACATAGAGCAAGGATTGCTATTGATACATGTTCTTATCGAGCTGTAAATGGATTGACTAATGTACTTTTAGATTATGTTTTGACACTTTTAGACTGTGTAAACATTTAAAAATGTTGTGTGCTCTTCACACTCTTCTAATCATAAAGATTCTAATTCCATCTGCAATACTAACTAGTCACTAAGTTTATCTTTCTTTCCCTCTGCTTTTCCAGAGTATGTCAAGACATCACCCTTGCTCCATTTCATATAGTGTACTTATAAAGATAAACGTAATTCGCAGATCATAAAACGAGCATCGTCAGTTTTGGATGCGTGACTTGAGATTGCGATTTTGTGTTTTATTATTATTTTGTCTTACTGTTGAACTCACGATCTTTCCGACTCGATCACGTTGTCATAGCGTGATTCAGTCAGTACCACTTTGTTTGATAATACAATAAAATTGCAGTTTCTTTTTGGTTTCGCAAAAAAAAATTTCCAATACTCAATTAGATTTTGGCTCTGTAAAATTCCAAATTGAATACAGCATATGAATAAGCGATAACTGGCGCCTTAACTGCTGCCAATTAGAAATTATGCCTCGCGCCAGTCTTCAATCAGAAAGTGCGGCAAAAGAACTGAGCAAAAAAGCAAAAGTTTTCCGAAAAGAAATCATTTTAATTGCCAGCCCAGTCGGCGCGAGCTTTTTAATTGCTTTCCAATGTTGGAGGCGAAGAACATTTATTTTTGAGTGCTGCCTGAGGGAATTTGTGGGGAAAATTCTGACGGCTATAAAAGTATAGAGTGCGAGACAGTTGCTTAAGTATAAAGTAATTAAATTACTATTATATTGCAATATAGGGTATCGAGAAGTCGTCAGTAGCCATTCAATTTCCTTCTTAGGTTTTTGTTGAAACAAAAGTTGGCAAGGTTTAGAGTTCACTGAAATGAAAAAAAGTTCAGTTAATTTGCTAATTGTTGCACTTGATGCAAAATTTGCGTGCTGCCACTTAAGCCCACTTTAGGGCGTGGCCTTCGTTTCGGCACCATGGGGAAATTAGTCAGCAAGAGCAGCGGTTTGATGTAAGCGAAAATACATTAAGCTGTCAATCTTCATTCCGCACACAGCACACACAACACAAGACACACACACACACACTTACACCGACACATTCACGCAGATACACAAGTGAAACCATCAAGTGTCAGGCACTGAAAATATTTTGGCAAATGCTTCAGTTGTTGGTGAGGAGCTCGAGTTGGTTTAGGTTTGGGTTTTTGTTCGCTCGGTGCTCAGTTTGTTGGTTACTCGGCATGTTCGGGTACTCGTTGTCTCCAGGGGGGTGGTGCGTGTACAGATGCCACAATATCGTTGAGTGGCACTTTTGAACTTTGACTGTCGCTGACGTCGCTTTGCCTCAATTGATTTTTGTGAATGCAGACAGACAGACAGACAGCAGCACAGGCAGGCAAGCAGTCAGTCAGTCAGCTAGTCGATGCCTTGCTCATCACTTCCTTTCTAAAAGTAAACTGTTTACAGTCCTTTACTGTCACAGTGGTGAGGCAAAAAAGGGCAACCGAAATTACCTTAATGTTTTGCGCTATTAATCCGCTTTAACGCAATTGTGGCTATTTTCAATAGTGTACCTCACTTGCCAGTCAAATTAGCCAGTTAGTACTTACGAGCAAACCTTGTAGGTAATTGTACTGCTTCACCTACTCCGCCCAGAAATCAATCACAAATGTCATGTCATGGCTAAGGCTTATGAATATTCAATAACTTAGAAGAATAAAGCAAGCAAGAACTCATGGAAAGTGAATGAGTTGAAGGGGAACTAATGAAAATCGACTTGCGACTAAAATATATTACTCACAATTCGACCTTCTCTGGCATTAAGGTATACCATGCAATATAGAATTAATTTGACCTTGACCGTAGGCACTGGCGCATTAAACTCCTTCTGCCCCGCCAAACAACAACACCTCCCACAACCCAACGCGGCCGCCAGAACTGACATTCAGATTAGCATTCGTTTGATATGGAAATGCAAATGGAAAATTTGTTTCTTTATGAACTACTGCACACTTTTTTTCTTTCATGTCTGAACCAAACTCACGTTAGTCTCTCAAATACGATTCGATTTCAATTTGGAAGTCAGTCGAATATTCAAATTGATAATTTACATTCAAAAGAAGTAACATTAAAATGCATTATTTGTATTTTACTCTGATCTGAAATAAGGATGTATCAATTACATGTAAATATTAAATTTAAATTTTAGATTTTTAAATACATTAAAATTCTGAAAATACTTAAATATACCAACGGTAAAAAGTATATTCTTTTAGATCAATTAAAGCATCTTTAAAGCTTTAAAAAACCTTTGTGCTGTAACAAAATATTCTTGAATGCTTGAATGACAAATCATTAGAAGTCTTGTTAATACGATATGCTTAAAGAAATTGTTGCTGCGCAGAATTCAAGAAAGAAAAGAAAGGAAACCGCAGTCCTTGAGCAGGGGTTACGGTCAACCCTTTTTCTGTGGGGTAGACCTAGAGCTGAAAGGTATCGATTTATGTGGCAACACATTGAAGCAAGCTGTCATTGCTATTCGGCATACTTTGTTTATCCCCGAAAAGAGCCAATACAGTCTGTGTCTGAGTACCCTAGATATTTGTTTTTCTTTTGAAATATCCTAAGTTCAATAACTGTGGGGTAGGTAAGTGGTGGTGAGACTGATATAAAAAGCTGTAGGTAGTAAAGGTTATAATAATATCCAGAATATTCGTAATTCTTGCGGTATATCTCAAAGTCAGGGCTAGTTGTTGAGCTCTTTAAAATACTCTCAGTTAAATTACTGTGGGGCTACTGGTTGTGAGGTTAATATTATAAAGTAGTAAGTACAAGACTAATCTCATATTCATAAATATTATAATAATACGAGGGTCGTTTGATAAGTCCGTGACTTTTTGAATAAAATATATTTTTTTCGTCAAAGAAGCGTTTTATTTCTCAACATAATCTCCTTTTAGCTCTATACATTTAGTCCAGCGTTTTTCCAATTTTTTTATTCCTTCCAAATAATAGGTTTTCTCAAGGCCCTCAAAATAGTCGTTTGTTTCTGTGATGACCCGAATCTCTTACCGCCGAGCCATTTCTTCATGTTTGGAAACAAAAAATAGTCACAGGGGGCTAAATCTGGAGAATATGCTGGATGGGGTAGCAGTTCGTAGCCCAATTTATGAAATTTTGCCATGCTGACACGAAATTCACTTTTTTCCATTTTCGTTAAAATTCACGAGATCGTCTGCTTTCAATGCCTATAAAACGCAAACCAAAAAACGCAGCTTTCTCAAAATTTTACAGTCAGCTGTTAATCGATAACTGCTGACAGGAGCAGTGTTGTATTTAGAGCAGGTGCGCGGCAAATACAAAAAGTCACGGACTTATCAAACGACCCTCGTATCAATAATATTCGTTACTCTCACGGGATATCTCAAAGTCGAGGTCAGTTATTGATGCGATCTCTCGATGCGACCCCAGCTTAATGCACTAAGTCATCGAATGACCCACTAGACTATAAAGCCACACAAGTTGTTGTTATTTACGAGTTGTGTCATGACCGAGTGCTGCGACTTATGGCCGTCTTACTATAATATTTTTCCACTCTATTGACACGAACTGTTTGTGGCATTTATTTATTGTGACTATGCATGTATTTTTCTTTGCGCAATTTTCCTTTCAAAATGCTAATAAGCTGAGAGCGGCAGCAAGAGCAACAGCAACTGCGAAGAAACATCAAAAGCCGATTGCCTTTACTAAGTCTCATACTATGGCCAGTTATTTGAGTATTTTCTTGGTCCAACTCTATAATGAAATGTTGTTTTCTTCTATATGCTTATTTTGCAGTTTGCCTGTCGTCCTCAACTCAATGTCAGATTGTTGTTAACGTCTCTCTTTGCTGCCAACTAATTTCACTCAGACAAAGTCGCAGTACGTTAAAAGGGTAAGTTAACTTTTTAACAAGCAGCAAGTGACAAATTTAAGCTAAAATGTTCTGAGTGAAGTAAACAAGGCGAGGCTGGGAATAGTCATGCCTAACACGTACAATATATAGTATCCATTAAATGACATTAGCAAACTGTTTTCAACTCTTTTGCTAACTATGCCAGAAGTGTATTCAAGTTTCGAGAAAAGTTTTCTATGCCTTTCGGTATCTTGGCGCAATTTTCAATCAGATTTTGTCAAAGTCTGTCGATGTGTGTGTGTGTGTTTGCTCCGGAAATAATAGTTATTTTGCTGGCACGTGCTAGTAGGCAGACACACACACAACACACTCACACACACACTCTTGCCTTGTCGAAATTCATGAAATTCTCCTGACAGCAATTTCGAGAGTCATAGGTAGAATATATTCCGCTCATTGTTTTGTTAAGCCACATTCCCTTAGCTTCCTTTTTCTCTCTCTTTCTCCTTCTCTCTCTCCTGAATTGAGGCAATCAAAATTGCAATTTTTGATTAGCAAATTTATGTAATAATCAAGTTGTGCTGTGGCCGTAGTACTCATAAATATTTGGCTGATTGATGAGTTCGGCTTCCGTTTTTATGATCGCCTGCACACTTTTCTTCCTCTTCTTCGACTAATATTATTATTATTATTCTTATTTCGAGCTCTCGAAATGCCACTTTGAGCACTTCAGCGTATTTATTGCTCCCATTTCAATGCTCTTGCTGGGGGTCTCCACTCCACGTATTTACTGTAGTATTTACCGTGCCTGTCTATGAGTGTGGAGTGTGTGTACACAGCGTCAAGTTCTAAGTGGCCTAAACAATCCGCCTTTGTATGTAGTTTGGTCTGTGTGTATGTGTCTGAAGTACTTGAGCAAGATTTTCCTGGTATTCTCGTTCGCTTGAATTTAAGGAACTGAGCATCCAGTCCAAGTGGCTAGTTATGCCTGGAGTGCACTCGTTCCAGAGTATGGGGAAGTCGTAGCCCATGTGAAATTGTTTGCCAATATGTCTAGGTTGTATACACGTAAGTGCGTTATTACTGGGCAATTATATGTTCAGTAGCGCCTAAGCAATCTGCACGAGATGCGGGTTCAAGTGCCAACTCCCTCATTATGATTTTGTTGCAACTAATTATATAAGCAGCCCTCAAAGTTTGCATTAGTTGAGTGGCTTATGTAACTTCTTAGAGCTTAAACTTGTTTCTAATTAGTAAAGGGAAGAGAAATCTTATTGAGTCTCAAGTTTGTAGTGTTTGATTGCACCCGGAAAATCAAACTAGGCCAAGTATATCGTTCTTTCTACGTCTTAAGTAGCATTATTGATAAGTTTAACCTACATTCGCACAGCTTTGAAGCTTACTTCCTGTCATAACTATTGACTGAGGTCATTTTTGATAGTATCAAAACTTTTATCAGCTCTGTACACATTTTTTACAACTTTACGAGACCATAATTTAGCAATTCAGTTATTACTTCCACTACTTTAATGTGCTTGGATGCAATGTGATTTTTATCTCTTGATAAACACTAAATGTCAAATGAGATCTTATTGCATTTTGCATTTTGCGCTCGAGTTGCACATTTTATGGCGCGCTGCAGGCACTTTCCAGCTGTTGCAGCGTTTTTGTGCTTCTAAGTATCTCGTACAGCCAGCTGTGGAGTTACCCTGTATAGCAGGCAGGTGATTGTGGAGTGGTACGAGGGTCGTTTGATAAGTCCGTGACTTTTTGTATTTGCCGCGCACCTGCTCTAAATACAACACTGCTCCTGTCAGCAGTTATCGATTAACAGCTGACTGTAAAATTTTGAGAAAGCTGCGTTTTTTGGTTTGCGTTTTATAGGCATTGAAAGCAGACGATCTCGTGAATTTTAACGAAAATGGAAAAAAGTGAATTTCGTGTCAGCATGGCAAAATTTCATAAATTGGGCTACGAACTGCTACCCCATCCAGCATATTCTCCAGATTTAGCCCCCTGTGACTATTTTTTGTTTCCAAACATGAAGAAATGGCTCGGCGGTAAGAGATTCGGGTCATCACAGAAACAAACGACTATTTTGAGGGCCTTGAGAAAACCTATTATTTGGAAGGAATAAAAAAATTGGAAAAACGCTGGACTAAATGTATAGAGCTAAAAGGAGATTATGTTGAGAAATAAAACGCTTCTTTGACGAAAAAAATATATTTTATTCAAAAAGTCACGGACTTATCAAACGACCCTCGTACCTAAGGGTTGGAAGGAGTGTCAACAATGAAACGAGAGTTGAAGATGGAATTTGAATTTTTTGCAGTTTTCCATTTGAGAATTTTCTTTTAATATTGCGCTATATTTTCCTTAAAGATTTCTTTCGCTTGCAGTATAGACATGACTCAATTATTATCGCTGTTTCTATATAGTTTAAAGTATATAGGTATACTTGTGCTGGGTATCTGCCTGTCAAGCACTGACAAGTGTAGCGCAAATCTTGTTTTATGATGATTTATTAATGCAGCAGCCATGAGGTACCATAAAGTGAAGCCACTTGAAAAATGAAGAGTCCGGGCACCCACCCAGCAGTAACAACAATCGCAGCAACAACAACAAAAACAGCAACAACAACAAGAACAGCAACAGCAAAGTGTCTGTCATATCCGCTTCACTGGCAATAGCTGTGACTAGCTAATAATACCATGAGTATTAAACAGACACACACACAACAAATGCTTAGCTCACAGTAAATGCATATGTTTATGTGTTTGTGTGTGTGTGTGCAGTACTTAGCACTTCTTTTTGTTCTATTTTGTTTTGTTGAAGCGCTCGAAATTGTTTATTTCGATAACAATAAATTCTGATGGTTAGCTGCCTCATAAATCTGTGCAAAATGCTAATATTTCTTGACCACTCAGTAAACAGTCATAGAAATTGAAATACAGAACGCTTATAATGAAAAATTGCGGCGCCAGCTTGCGTTACGAAATGTTTTAAATATTTAATTGATTTTTAATCACAAGGCATATAATATTGCTATCGATTCGGAACAATATACGTACAGCTGTGTAAACAGACTTTGAGCTCTAAATGCTACTCGACGACTGAGTTTATCTCTCTTCCAGACAAATTTCCTTTCCCCCTTTCCAGTCCTGCTTGCTCTCTTTCTCTTCTTCCTCTCTTCCCTTTCGCATTCGTAAAGTGGCGACAGTCTTGTCTAGCGCTCAACATCAAAATTCATGCGTCAGCTAAGTGTCAACTTTTCGAAATTGCTAATCATCAAACACAACACACACACACACTTACACACTCATGCTGGCATATGTGTGTGTAAACAGACAAACTCACACACACTCATCGGGAACAAGCCAAATGACGTTATGCGTTTGCTGGATAAACAATCGTTAACTAAGAAGTCAAGCATGAGAGTGGCAAAAGTGGAAACGATTGAGGGAAATATAGTCTGGAAATGAAGATATGCAATAGTGGGATACCCTGTATTCAATCTATACACATATCAGCTAGTGACTACAGGGTAGACAGATTATAAACTATATTAAGAGTTAAGAGTTTACGAACACAGCACACACTGACTACCCCTGACTATATAGAACACACTCGTATGATAGCGAAAGAACTAGGTCATCGATCAGTTGTTCGCAAGAGATAAGTGGGCTGCGTATACATGAAGATATATACTACGTATATACATTAATTTAAGTGTGCAAAAAACCGAAATGATGTGCTAGATAAATCTGGGTTTTAAATAAAAATACTGTTGAGCATTTTTCGAAGTACATACATGTTTACTTGGGCAAAAAACCAAATTAAAATTCGCCTTGAAATACTTGCGCCTAGTTATGAGGCTAATTTAAATTAAATTAAACTGAAATGTGACGTAGAAATAAACGTTTCTGGCAGTTGTGTTTCCATGCACAGGTTGAATATATATATCTTTATATATTTTCTTTGATTTATAGACGTCACGAAATTATTGCCATTTCTATTGTTGAAGCGATTTTTACAGCACAGATCAATATAAATAAACACACGGCGCATCTGAAGAGTACTATTTGCTATGCAGGCTCGTGTGCTACTACATGTTACGCATACGCCGTGTATGCATCTCTCTTTCTTGCTCGTTATTAACTCACGCTGTGCGACAGCAACGTTTCCTGCATACAGTATTCATTCACAGACAGGTAAACGCGCACACCCATACACAGAGAGCTACACACAGTCATAAACACACCCACAAACACACTCACAAACATCCATTCATTAGAAAAATAAATTCTGTTCTGGGCGCAAAAGAAGAACTTTTTTGGCCGAAAGCCAAAAGTAAACGAAACAAAAAGGAACAGAAATAAAAAGTTGCTCACGTTTTAAATGTTGTTGTTTCTGTTCTTGTTTTATCTTTGGTTCATTTCGGCTTTGTGGCGATATCAAAATTCAAGCAGGCCGTCATTTCATGACGTTATCAGTTGGAATGTTGTGCGGTTCGCACCACAACCTCTGACCTTTGGCCCACAACCCTTGGCGCCCTCATCTTGACTCCTGTGTTCGTTTGTCAAAGGTTTGGCAATTACTTACATTTGTGTGTGTCATTATTGTTGACGCTGGCCAAAGTTGGCCTCATACATCACAGTTTGACATGAATTGGGGGCCATGCGAATAGTGCGAGGACCCCGAGATAGATAGATGTATAGATAGATAGATAGATGCCTTGTGGCATGTGGCCTGTGTGACGTTGACACTTGCCGGCCGCTCGGATTGCCCTTGTTTTCCTTCATGTCATATCGATTTTCAAATTTTCGCCATACCCCGAATCGGACCTCGTGTCCAAAGTGTCATTTGACGCGTCTGTCGGAACTCGTGTTTGCGAAATTGTCGCCCGCTGCTTTTGTTTGCCACCTTCTTAGTGTGCTTGTTGTTGTTGCTATTCACTTTTTATTCTCTTTTTTTTTTTTTTGTTTTATGGTGATTTCCTTGACGGCTTAAAGGTGTTAACTTTATCACACGGCTTTACTTGCTGGTCAGGCAATCGTTTTGTATTCTTTTCTTTGCACTTTGCAATTGTGTTTTGTGTAAACACTTGTTTCTCTTGTTTTTCAATTTCACCAGAATAAAAAGCAATTTGATATGCCAGAAAAAAACGAAACAAATATAATTTGGATATAAGCTCTTGTGAGACAGCGCAAAGTTTATATAACTTGATTTAAATGACAAATTTTACAGTTAAAAAATTGAATTCGCTTGCATTGTGCTTTGGCACGTTCCATGCGGATCGTTCGCAGCAATACGACGCAGTTAGAAATTAATTTGGAAATATTTGAAATAGGGCATATTATCTTTAAAGTCAATTAAAAAAGTGAAAATATTTGGAATAAAAAATATGATCTTTAAGACAATTAAATAGGAGTAAATATCATTAATTTGTTTCACTTATGATATATTTAATATTATGTACAGCTTAAATAAAATCCACTTTTTTTTAGTTCTCAAAAAACCATGATATGGTCACACCTCTTTTCAAATATGGTACACACATCATCAGCAGTGTGTGTCATCATGTCTGTGTTCTGAAAATTTCACAACGTTCCGTTTAAAAATAAGAAAGTTATTTACGAAACCGTAGGAATGAGCAGAGTATAAAGTTAATTTTAGATTACATCTCAGAAGTGTAGCTAGCAGTTACAGGGTATCCCTGCATGCTTAGCACTCGACAACAAGTTCAATAAGAGTTTAAACAAAGATAGACGTAATGCATTCCAATCTTGCCTATACTTAGTTTACTTGTTGCATTCTCGTATTGTTCTTAGCACCTCCCCCTATTTGTTTAGCTTAGTTCATTGATTTATAAATCGCACTTATTAACCTTGCCGTCCATTTGTGAGCTAATTCCCGTGCAATGCAAGTAACATACTTGTTCAACAAACGGTATATTAAAGTCTCTGACAACCGGTTATTTTGTTTGAGTTAATCGCATTGTTGATGCCTTTTAATACTCTCACTGCCCGCCCTCCACATCCGGTGGGGTGCAATTACAGAGAGTACAGTAAAGGTTAGTAAAATTTGATTGCAACTCAATAGATTTGCCAGACAACTCTTAACCAATAAGACAAAATGCCTTGTCATTTACTTTAATTTACTTTAAGTAAGTTCAAGGAACATTGCCGCTCTCACTCTCTCTTCTAATGCATTATATAAGCATGATAGTTTCTGATTTTGGTTTTGGGACTTAATGCAACCTTGCAATTTTCTACTCCATTGCACTTTATGTCCGCAGCCAATTATTATCGGTAATTTAAAGCCCTGACTAACTGGCAAGCTCGCCTCAACTTGTAGAACATGCAGTGCAATGAACCCCAAAGTGGCAAAGTTTGAAAACGCAATTCGATTATGGCCCAGCTAAATAATGACTACTACGATTACACACGCTTACGCCCAATCGGTACGTCACACTGGCAAAAATGTCTGGCAACGTCAAGTGCGCTGGAAAGATTGGGGTGGCTATAATAATTTTGTCATGCATGCGACTCAAATTATAGATAATTGTGTCTATTGCCAGTGCCATAACAATAAAGCTAATTTGAGAACTTCAGAGAACAAAACGATGCTTGAGACATAAGAGTCGCCCGATAAGCGCACTTGCAAGAAGACGTTTTCGAGACTTTTTAGGGCAACAATTGACAGTGCGTTGCATATATTCGTCTTAAGAGACAGCCTGTTAAATTTGATAAACGCGTTCTATATGCAATAGTTATAAAGTTAGCACATTCAGGCTTCGTCTTCCACTTACTTTGTTGCCCAGTGCAGACACAAATTGAATAAATATCGAATGCAAAACATTGATTCGTTTTTTCTCGTACACTGTAACGGAAATAATTATAGAGCCAAGTGCAAAATGCTCGGGACTGCGCGAATGCAGCCAAGAGACTCAACATTCACTCAACTTCAGCAAAACCAGCAACAACAACACTAACAAGGGGCTAACAACAAGTTTACAAACCGCAAAACATTCGCGAATAAAAATAAAAGTTGAACTTTGGTAACGACTTTGCAACAAGTTTCTTGCATTGGTTACTGCTGCTTACTGAGTTTGTTGGGCCGTAAAAATACAGCTAAAAAAAAGGAACGATACACAAAAAAAAAAAAAAAAACAGGAGGACCAACTGAGAGTGAAAACTGTTGGCAAACATTCTGTTTAGTAAACATCTAAGTACAAAGTTTTAATCATATTCAAGCAGCGCTAATAGTTGTAATATTGTGTACTCCAATTACAGATAACTGGATTGTAATTTCCAGTGAATGCATGCATATTCATTCTACTCCCTATCTACAACAGTTGGAATGTTATCCGAGTAACTGTTCTAGAATATTCGCAGACAGACGTATATTTATAACTGAACCATTCACATTCACAGTTTGCCTAACGGCTTACAATGAGTTATGGTTCTTTTCGAGGATGTAGTCAGAGGTGGAGGTTCTTTTTCATAGATACGTGTCTGCTGTTTACCCATATACCTTATCTTTGTTAGAGTATTCCGACTTCGTCGTGGCTGACTGCAGATATTCTTTGTGTATACTTTTAACATGCTTACATCTTTTTATGAAAGATTTATGCCACTTGATGACCTTGGACATGGTATGTTTTCTTGTTCCACACTGGCTAAAAATAGCGTAGGCAACCTCCAAGAGGTCACAGCAATTGCAGCGTATACACACATGCTCACACACACAGCAATCGCATTTAGCTGCTGTAAATTAAAACCCAATAAAAACAAAAAGTTGCCTGCTAAATTGTTTTACAGAGCAGGTAAAACTTTTTAAGTGCCACAACAATAACAAAACACTAAGCAAAACATAAAAGGGCAATAATGAAAACGGAAACAAAAAAAAAAAAAAGAGAAGAAAAACCAGAAAAGGTCCCCAATGCCAGCTGTGGCCGCCAGAATCGATGAAAACATTTAGTCAAACAATTCATTTAGTAAACAGGCCTATTAAATTGAGCGACTCATTCTCAATTATCGCTAAAAGGTCAGTTACAGTTGACGGTTTCTTTTTGCCAAAGTGAAATTCCCGAAATTGAAAAATTAATTAATTACCATAAGTAGCTGACGAGACGCGCCCACAAAAGTGTTTACGACTGCGATAAGCACACTGTGCACAGTGTGACAAGAGCTCGTTGACAGATATTGATAACTTGCCAGACATCTAGGCCAATTAGAGAGTCGTGTTCTGGTAACTAAGGGCCCCTTCTAACACTGGTAGTGCCGCAGTAAGCCATTTGTCGAATGCAAATATTTAACAATACCATAGTTCCCCCGGATCTGGCGGGCGACTTTAGCCTTATCAGTTACATGTCTACTGATAAGCAACCGGTAAACTCTGATTTATATATCGTTGTGTGATATGATAAAAAAAAAGATCGCCGACATATCGTGCTACTCAAAAGTTATTTGACTGTCAAGCCGGGCGCCGCGAAGGGCCCGTAATTTCCATTATCAGTCAAGAACCGCATGCAGTGTGTGGCCCATTGTACGGGGTACTGTGGGTGCGTCTCGAAAAAAGCTGCATCTCACCATGGAATTGTACCCAGTTAGCTCATCGAGTCATTGTCTCTGCTGCTGCTGCTGCTGCGGCCTAGGCTTGGTGCGAATGGAAAAAAAATAATCTTGAAATCTGAACGCCACAAAAAGAGGTGTCAAAATATATTGCCAGGCATCAGATAAAGACAGGGATAAATGATGATCATGCTTTAATATATTCAAGTAGTACGGAATTTTCTCTTATATCTTTCGCAGTTATCTTCTTTGCATGGGCACATGCGAACATCTGATTTTGGATCCGCTTTGCCAGCAGGTGCACTGAAAACACCCACGAAAAGCTTTCCATACTGTTTATCATAGATGACATAGTAGAATGGATGGTTGGCGTAAAAGGTTTTCGGTTCTTCTGGAGGTGGTTGGGCACTTCGCGTCATCATCACAACAGCAGTCGCAGCTGCTGCCTCTGTTCCCTTTTCGTTAACCTCGATAAAGGCTTTATGTATGATCTTTGAGACTTGTAGCTTTTTTTCTGACAGTAGGTCAAACTCAGCCTGAGCGCTAAACAATATTTCGAGTTCTAACCGCTTGTATATTTCCGATAATTCTACGCTAAATTCGACTTGGAATTTTGGTAGTTTTACCCTTACTTTTTGCGGCGACAGTTGGGAAGTCCAATCAAAAAATTTCCTTGATGTCAATGCCTTCGTAAGCGGTTTCACGGAACCACATTTATTTGGCAACACTATTAACATGCATAAATTTGAATCGCGGTAGTTCATCCGAAGGGCTTTTGCATCCATGTCTTTTAGATCGGCATAATCATAATGATTGCAGGCATTCATCATGGCCACATTGAATTTGGTTCCACTCGCTAAGCAAAATTCCTCGTATTTAGTTTGGTTCTCATCAAAACAGATCGCCCATTCGCCTTTAAAGTGAATCGCACTGACAAGCACTAGTTTAGTGTCAGCATTGAAATCATTCGGATTTACAATAAACTTTATACATTTCATAGTTGCGGTATTAATCCAATCGTTTATCTCACTCGCAGCCACCTGGATATCCGAGAAATTGACTGTTTGAATTACTGAGTGAAAGTTATCCTGCACTAACGTTTTGAATTCTGAACGTAAAGGAAAATCTTTCGCAACAAAGCACTTGTTGGCAATTTTTAGTAGACTGCATCCTGCATATGCAGTAAGCACATTATAAAAAGACTTGGCTATGTTTGCCTTCTGGGAGGAGCATAATTTTAAACTAGAGTCCATTCGCAATGCAGTGGGACAATCATCTATTGTGCCCATACGCAATATTGCCGATGCAGCTTGTATAGAGAATGGAGAATATATTAGATTCCTATCGGGATATATGTCAACTATTGCCGCGTACAAAAGCCAATCGAATATATCCAATCTAACGGCATAATCATCGTCCATTTTTAGAGATTGACATATAATGCTAAACTTAAAAAAATAGAACTAAGAACAGGATAATTAGCATCATATGTACAAGAATCAAATTTGAAGAAATTTTGAGAAGAAATTTTGGTATTGAAAAGAATAAATTTTAGTGTTGTGACATATTTGAAATTGACACACAGAGTTAAATATGTTTTCAGCACTCATTGGTTATTTTCCATAAAGCTTGCTGAGAATTATTTGAAATTACTCAGACGTTCAAATAAATTCCATAACTTCCGATTCGTTTTGGCTACTCGTCATATTGCCTAGTACTAATTGATTTGCTTTTGACCCTTGTATCTGTAGTAAAATATATTTTAAGCAAAAATCATACATACATATTAGCTTTGCTAAACATTTTTGGAATAAGTGATGACTCACAGCCTATGCAAAATTTCTTTCTCCAATGGAATTCATATTGTATTTTGGCCGCCTTCCGATGGTGGATTGCCTAAGCCACACCAGCACATCAATCAAGCAAATACTACACGTACTCAGCGATATGTGGGTGATATATCATAAATTTTTCGATACCTTAACGAGTCGATGAGTTGCGACTGACACGTGCCCCCGCCACGGCGGTTGGCCAGTTAATAACTGTTCTTATCTAGGGTGAACATTCGTATCTCTGGTCGATGACAAGGACTGTTGTCAAATCGAATGATATTGGAATTTATAATTAATGTTCAATAGCTTTTTAATTTGCGGCCACATTGGTGAAAAATGTGTTTTCGGAAATGTATGTTTTCATTTAGTGCGTAAACTTGTCAATCAGCATAAATCAGACAGAATTTTGACTAGTTCTTGCGTGAGGTCAGACGTGGACAAGTACATATGTATGTCTGTCGGTCTGTCTGTCTGTTTGCTATGTATGTTATGATCAATAATTCAGAATGTTCACGGAACTCAATGTAGGTCAGTTTGCCTGCCTGGCTGCCTGGCTGCTCGACATGCCTGCATGGCATGTTGTCCAGCTATAAATAAATGCATTTCTGTTTTCTTTTCCGAATTGCCTAGTGAACAACAAACAAAGAACGGAACACAGAACGGAACAAAACAGAACCGAACCGAGACGAATACAGAGGTATAGTAGTAGACACAATTTTCCATTTTCTACACTTTGATGGCGAAAAAGTCGCTGACCTTGTGCGATAGAATTGGTTTTGGGGGCAAGTCCATGTCCATGTCCATGTCCATGGTCCACATGCGTCTGAAGTATGAAAGCGAATGGCCTTCGGCATATGATATGACAAGAGCATCAAGACTTGAACTTAATTGAAGCTGAGTATTGTGTTGATTGTCCTGTCTAGCGATGGGCGCATGACTTGCGAGCGTGCTCACGACTCACGACAAGGCAACGGCTTGAAATCATCATTAATTTGCACTTAAATTAATATAACATACAAAAAATAATAATAATATATTTATATATATCAAACATAATCACTTTTATTATTTCTAGCATGAGTTCAATTAGATTTCTTTGTAGTTCTATCTTTGCTCTCTGCACTTGACAAGTTTCAACACGTTCTATGCTGAAAGAAAAGTCAAACAATCAGTCATCCCTTTGCACTCTAATACAGCATACAGTATATACCATATATCAATTCATATGCAGTCGAGCATGGCTCTTATTATGATTCGGACGCGGGAATTGGCTGCAGGCTTTGCTCTTGTCTCTGTGGCAAACACTTTGACCTCAACATGTGCCATGTGGCATTTGGCCTGCCATCTCTCTCTCTCTCTCTCTCTCTCTCTCTCTCTCTCTCTCTCGCTTTCTGCCTCCCTCTATCTGCCTTTGTATCTAGTGTAATTTTGATGTATTTTGTGTCGAGCTGGTAATTTGATGCCACTCAAAGAAATCAGACAATGGCCCCGCAGCCAACTGAGTGCAGTGAACTCGTTCGCTAAAATTCTGTTGCGATTTGCATAAATTTGAGAGACATCGCATTACAACATTAGACGCTGCCACACCTCCCCCCCTTCTCCCTCACCCCTTACCTGACACAGTGTGTTAATGAGCTTGATAATGTAATTATTGAGCCATAACAGGTTGTCACTTTCGCTCGGACAACTCAACTCAACTCGGCTGCAGCTCAACGCCTGTCATCATCAATTGCATTAACTCATAATCGATGACCTGTATATGGTCTGGATGTTGTGTGTGTTGGCCTTTGGCCACACTGTGGTATTATTAATGCCAGTCGTGAGCTGCAGCTGCCTCTACTTGCTACTGCTACTGCTGCTGCAACTTGAAGTTCTGAGGGCCATGCCTAATGCAATTTGCAAGTTGTAATTGATACCAGGCAGGCAAGTTAACTAATTATGCTAGTTGAGGGTTAGCAAATTGATTGGGCAACACGGTTGAGAAGGTCGCACAATGTGGGTCAAAACAAGGGGGGGAAATCAAAGCCAGACAGAGAAGAGAAGTTCATAAAGTTATACAAATTCTTTGCTCAGCTTTGCGTACAAAATTCCCTGGAACTGCAAGAAACTCCCCCGACTATCTGAAGTACTTGCATTCCAAAAATATTTGTACAACATTCCCTTCTGTGTTCTGTTTACACACACTGCACTGCATTGATATGGAGCTGAATTCAACGCACTTTGCCTGAACTTCTTTGTTCTGCTTTATGCTCGGCAATTTAAGTGCAATCTCTACTGGTTATAGTCGGAGTTCGTCGGCGTGTAGAAGGCCAAGATTGTACTGAGTGCTAGCACTAGTTTAGCAGTATCTCCGACTATGTCGAGGTCGCAATTGTTCAAGCATTTAAACCGTTACGCTGTGTAGAGAAGATTTTATAATGGATAAAGTCATGCTCGATCTCATTAGCGTGTCTGAGTACGGTAGAGTGGGTGGGCTACAGAATTTGTCTGACAAATAGTTGTGTACAGTTATTGCACGGGACAAGCAATAGAGATGAGCAAGCGTGACACGTGAGTGAGACGTAATCGAACATTATCGATGTTATGTCTGCACAACACGTGACACGACGGAACTCACGCAACTTACTGGTAATCTGGAAGCCTCTTGAAAACCTGTTCCGGTTGCGAACTTTTCTGATGATTAATGTAATATTGTTAATCGTATCTCGATTAACTCACGCTACCACCTCTAATTATAACTGTGCAAATGATAGTCAAGCGCTTACTGAGCATTTGCATATTTAATTCATGTTTACATTCAGCTACACTTTATTTTTTTGTTGCAATAACTTTTCCACTCGCCAATAGGAATAAATAATGGAAAAAAAACCGTCACCAGACGATGATTGTGAATCTATGACAGGCAGACGACAACAACAACAACAGCAACAATAACAACAAAACGAACCCATCGACGACGATGACAACGATGCTAATGTGATTGTTTTTGTATTTTTTCTCTTCTCTCTTTATTTTTTGCTGGGTATTGTCGTGCCCGCGAGTTAACGAGCTAATGGAAAAGTTTATACTGGAATCTCACACACACACACACACACACACACATATGTAACACCGTAATGTTTCCATTCAGTGAACCGACCTGAACTGCGATTCAATTGAATTTATATCATACAATTCCATTTGCCATAGATCGATCATGCCAAGACAATCCTTCCTCGCAGAGTATTCGCTGTGCCATCAATAGAGAGAGAGAGAGAGAGAGAGAGAGTCGTGGACCCTCATAACCCCATAGTGTAGTATATTACACATAGTACAGATTTCTTAATTAGCATCATCAGTAGTAGTACACAAGATGGCCCATAAATATGACAGAATATTTTTGCTCGTACGCAGTATAATCGGATTGACCCCATAGTGTAGTATATTACACATACAAACATCGTGTCAATGGTGCGAGGAATATTTTTTTGCCCATTAAACTGATAGGGAATGGTTGCCGACCTGGCAACCCCATAGTGTAGTATATTACACATACAGATCGTTAGTCATCGTCTACATATATATTTGGGTCACTATATCGTACGCAGTATCTATTAACTGTGTAAAGACTATAGACCCCCGCGACCCCATAGTGTAGTATATTACACATACAGGTTGTTAATCATCGGAGGAACTGAAAAAACATATGTTTGAATCGAGCTCCTTACGGATTAAGTATTTGTACTTATTAAAGAAAAGACTGCACCCCATTAGCCCCATAGTGTAGTATATTACACAGATAAACTATGAATCATCAGGCAAGCAGGCACAATTGATAGCGAAAAACCTGCGTAGTGCGTGTTAATTTCAAATTAATTGAAATCATCTCATGAAATTTGCTTATCAACTAAATATGAAACTCATAATAGAATGTCTGTAGAGCATTTTAAAGTCATATACTTTATGTTTCTCTTATATTCTGCTCAACGTTGACAAAGTTACTAAGCTCAGATAAAAAGTTGCGCCAATATTTGCCTTTTTGCCTTTGCCTCTGCCTTTGCCTTTGATAAAGCCGCATTTTATTCAATTATAGGCGGATAAAGAGAGCGAGCCGCATAAAAATACACACATTTTTTGCTGTATATACATATAATATATATTTATGTATTATATTCGCACTTGTATCAATTTAATAGCGACAGCAAACTTTGCCGGACACTGTCCCAGTGGCAGGAAGACGCTGCAGAGTTAATTAAATTGGATTTACGTTAATGGAATTTGGGTGGAACTTGGGCCCAGCTTAGCATTTGATTGAGCAACGTACATTGTGATTATTAATTTCTTTATCATGGCAGGCTGATCCAACGCACAATCTTATCAACAATAGGACATAATGCTTATTACGGCATACCATACGTAACGGAACGCCTCATCGATTATACTATATATAGTTCATTTAGTATACGTACTAAGCCCGCTTGGCTTTAATTTGGACATTCGTCATGTCGTCTGACACACGTTCGACCTGTACAGCTGTCACTGCGCATCGACTGCCTGCTTAGTGTGTATTCGCAGCGTCAATTAACCAAGGTCTAGACTAATGTCTTAAAACATCGAGTCTGTTTGTCACTGGAAAACAGCAACGTGCGAAAACAATTAGCGAACTGTTAAGGAAATGCGACGTATGTACAATATTTAGACCTTGTTGGAGAGGTGTAATCCAAGTTCTCTAAAGGCTTATCACATGCGTAGCTCGATGCTAAGCTCACTGGGGCAAAAAAACATTGCAACAAGTTGAATGTTGATTGAGATTAATAGGTGTTAAAGGTGGTAGAGAAAGAGAAATTAAGTGTTGAAGATTTGTAGTGAATGAAAGATAAAGACGTGATAAATATATTCATGTTCCTCATATAAATTCATATATTCCCAACTCTTCATTCATTTGATGACTGTTTTTCTCTTTGTCAACTTATGCAATTTATTTCATCAACAACATCTTTTATTGATTATTAAAATGACAATAACTTTTGTTTAATCTACAGTTGTCTTTGGCTAAATACTTGTTAAGCAGTTCGCAATTTAGATCGAAATAATGGTTGAATATTGCTTTTGATTTATAGGTGGCAAACAGAGAAACAGTTAGGAGAGGAATTAAGTGTTTGAGAACTGTAGTTAAAAAATAGATAAAGAGTAATAAATATTTTCGTTTATATAAATTCTTATTCCTAACTTATTTTATGTCTATTTTTCTCTTATTCAACTTAAGCAACTTCGCTCATCAGAAACATCTTTTGCTGATTAATGAAAAGAGAATTACTTAAGTTTAATCTGCAGTTGTCTTTGGCTAAATACTTGTTAATTTAGATCGAAATAATGGTTGAATATTGCTTAAGATTGATAAGTAGCACACAGAGAAAGAGTAAGGAGAGGAATTAAGTGTTGAAGAACTGTGGTTAAAAATAGATAAAGACGTGATAAATATATTGGTTTATATAAATTCTTATTGCTTACTTATTTTATATCTATTTTTCTCTTATTCTACTTAAGCAATTTCTCTTAAGAAGAACATCTTTTGCTGATTATTAAAAGAGAATTACTGTACTTTAATCTGCAATTGTCTTTGGCTAAAAACTTTCTAATCAGTTTGCAATCACATTGCAAATTCAGATAAAAAAAAACATTGCCAAGAATTAATGAAGTTCTTTTTTCAATCGCAACCATTTTTCAATGCCAGCTGCAAATGGAAGTTTCGTTCGACATTTTTCGTATAAATTAATGCAATTATCAAAGGCTTTAACGGGGGCTCTACAGTGTAGATCATATTGCAATCAACGGGCAAGAAAGTCAATTCATCGTGACTGAGGCCATTACATGTACTCACAATCACATTCGTATTCACATTCTTGCTTCATTCGCGCTGTTACCAGCTCAAGGACATGGCATGTAATGTGGCCTAAAGTCAAGACTGGTGTATAGTATATGCGATTACATATAGTATGAACGATATACCTTAACAGACATTAATGACAGCTGTCTGACCATTTTTAGGCGACAAAGGTAGGTGGAGAGGGTCCCCACTGAGTGTGCTCATTGTATGTAAATGTTGAGAAGGAATTTAACGCCCATTTTGGGAATGATCGTCAGCAACAAATATGGGTTAAATATCGTTTATATCAAATTTATTTACAGAGGCTTAAGTGCCTCAAATTTGTGCGATAGCGGGACACTGATGGCGTTCCCCCGGGCGTCAGTGCAAAAGTGAGCGCAACAATTTTAAATAAACCCCAAAGCTGCAGCTGAAGTTAAGGCCAAAGCTCGGCATGAACGTCAAAAGTGACGTCACGTTTTAAGAGCACAATAAAACCGGCTTGGCACACACATTGAACATTGACTGGTCACTCGCTTGACGTGTGTGTGTGTGTGTGTGTGTGTGTGTTTTGTTGCTGTTTTGTGCTCTTTATTGTAGCTGTTGCTGTTGCTGTTGTGGTTGTGGTCATTGTGTGTGCCATAGCATGAGTTCTTTGTGCTGGGAATCACAGGGCAATCACTTGTTTACAACAGGTTTATATTGATCCATCTAGAGTAACTCATTAGGCGATTCACGTGCCAAGTGAATCCCCAGCAAAGCCGAGCCTCTCTTTCGCGCTTCCTTATGCTTCTCCTTCTCACTTTATGTATTTCGTTCGTTAGGGTGCAGTGGATTTTTCTTTACCATCACACTGCGTATGCGCAATGTCAAATATTTAGCTTAAAGTGTTCGACTGACTCGTTTCTTGCCAAGTCATGCAAATGAGCGCATTCGCAGCGACTTGTTTACTCAACCCGCAAAACAGTTTGGGAAAAAACCAACTCGAACTATGCCCCCCCATCCAGACAAGCCATAAAAAACAAAAAGGGGCAAGACGAAACAAAAACAAACAAGCGCCAGACCAGACACTTGTTATTATGTATATTCGCTAAGCTTCTGCACTTTGATCGTCCGACTTTGTGGCAAGTCTGCTGCCAGGGAAAGGGAATCAGTGCGTGGTGCGTTGCCACGCGTACGGAAGTGTCAATCTGGCACAGGAGTGCATTAGGAATGCAGCGCATTATTTGACCTGCTCAAGTAAATAGTAAATATATATATATATTTAAAAACAATATACAGACATTGATAATGGGCACAAGTGCGAGCACAACGCCTTTGTTCCGCTGTCGATGGAGGCGCATCAGCTTAGCAGCCGTTGATAAGGCCGAGGAACTGCAATTTAGATTTCAGGCAAAGCCTACCTAGCCAAAGATAGAGAGAGATATAGTGCATGCAAGTATATACGGATTTATAAATAACTATATAGTAGATAGGTTTACGATTGTTTTCGCTGTGTGAGTGCGTCCGTCTTTGCCTTGATTCACTTTTTACGTCAATATTTGTCGCTGGCACACAGTCGAATCGATGCGGAGAGAGGGACGGAGGTTGAGTGTATAAACGAGCGTTAAATTCACACCCTCGAAAAAGATTGCAAGATTCAACTAGACAGCATTGATCTTGAGTAAATTGTTGACCGAGCTAACATCAGTTAGATTCAGATTCAGATTCACTTAGGTCTTGCTACTATGTGCAGCTCGTGTGTGTGTCTAGTCAAAAAGGGGCGTAGCTCGACTGCCGCTTGGTGATAAGCAGACAATGCTGTGCTGTGTTTGCATATTGATTTTCATGGCAGATCAATTCTATAGCTAATTGCAGGGTACTCAGTGTGGGGCATACGCGTTGGTAATTGAATTGAGTTGAGGCAATGATTTTTTACCTGGAGACAGCAAGTCATGCTAAGATTCTAATGATATGTATTGTATAGTATGATGTATCGATGATGTATAATAAAACTAACTAGTTTCTTGAACTTCCTTATTTTCAAATATTGTTTTCCTTAGTCGATGTGCAAGTTTAAGACAAGTTAAAGACACAAAAAAAGTACTTTACTATGCAAAGTGCATTTCCTTAGTGAATGTGCAACTTTAAGACAAGTTTAACACACCATAAAGATACATTTCTATACAGAGTGCATTGCCCTACTTAATTTTAGTGCCATCTCTTCTTCTTGACCCATAATTACAACTTAATTAGGATACACTTTAAAGTTGCATTACCAGCTACTTGTGGATCATGTGCCTGGTAAAAGTGGGCTTGCAACATCATTCGTTTTCTGTCAACAGTCGTGTATTTATAGATTCGCTGGCCGTTAAGTAGGGCATGTAAATTGCGCTCAGCCCGACACCAAAAACGAATTTTGTGTACAATTCACAGTCTTCGGTCGCGTGTTCAATGCTCCCTCCCAGCACTGCAGACAGCAGATGAGCACGATCTCTCGCTCTCCCTCTCTGCCTCCCTCAGTCTCTCAGTGGTTTGCTTGCCGATCTTGCTCAGTTTGAAACTAGTCGAACCATAGAACGAACGCACGCCTGATGAGCTCATGGAGCTGAAGCTACACTGGCACGGGCTCTGCGACTGTCTCCGTAGGGTTCAAAGTTGTCGCACTCTTCACGACTGTCTGTCTGCCTGTCTCGCTGTCCGTTGGTCATGTCGAAAGCAGCTGATTGAGGCAATTGATGCGTAGTAGTAGCAGTAAAAGTAACCATTTGTAATGACAGTTAAGTTTGTTGTTGTTCTTACATGTGATTTAAGCGTGTATAGATACTTCAGTTTGGTTTTTGTGCGGCTTATCGATAACTAGTGTCTGGTCATCGCCGATAAGAACTATTTACTCGGCTAATGGAGAGCATGAGCTGGAGCGTGCCTTGCGGGAGGTTCTTCATAGTCAAATAGCTATTACAAAATTCCCGCGATAACTGACTCATGCCAGAGAGAGAGACAGAGAGCTCACAAAATATATGCTTTGTCATGGTTTGGCGCGAGTTTTTTTTATGTATTTTTAATTTCACAATGACAACAAACAGTATAATGTTAATATTTTTAATGCGTTTATATAGATGTTCTTGTTGTTGTTGTTGTTCTTGATGATGTTATTAAAATAGCGCAAAGGAGACTCTTATCTCTGGAAGTCAAACTAACTAACTCTATCTCTTTCTAACTTGCAGTTGCTGTGCTGAGAATTTCATCAGCTGTTCCGACTGCCCGCAGCAACAGCAGCAGCAACTACACAGCAGCAGCAGCAGCAACTACACAGCAGCAGCAGCGGCATCCAGCAATTGTTTACTTGCCTTCCCCCTCATAAAATGCACTTTTTATGGCAGAGAAAATAGAGCGTAGCCATTGCATTGGATGTTGTACAGAACCCAAATGAAAATGAGGTTTGGAAAATGTGCCAGCAGCAGCAGCAGCAGCAACAAACAGTGGCACGACTCGATAGTGATGTAATGAGAGCGCAGCAAAAGTGAAGCCGCCGCAATCCAAATGCAATTGCAAAAAGATTATACAATTTGCCAGCTTGCAACGAACTAGGACAACGGCTGCAACAAACGGCCTCAGCTCAGACGAGACGCTCGAGCTGATAAATACCGGCTGGCAACAGACAACAAGCAGCAACAGCAACAGCAACAACAAAAGCAGCGCTGCAGCAGAGGCAGCATAAATTCAAAGTCGCTTCGTTATTAATTGAGCAGAGAGCGTGGGAAATCACAGCAGCAACACAGCAGAGAACAACAGTCTCTCTCTCCCTCTTTTTGTGTTGCTCTCTCTCTCTCTGCGCTCTCGGCGCTCTCAGTGCGCTCAGTGCGACACGCGATTAACCGTTGCCATCGGCCATCGCTCGTTCTCATATATTTTAAAGCGAATCGACTCGGCGGCACACACGACAGTTGTGCTTGAAACGCTTCGTAGTGAAGATCGTGCTCGATCGACGCGCGTATTTGAAAATACGAGAAAATAAAAAAAGACGAAAATTGTTAAATGAAACAAAGTGAAACACAGTGAAGCAGCAGAAAAAGAAATTTTTTGAGAAATTTTTGTTCCAATATCGACGACGACGACGACGAGCTTCGCGCGTAAATTAGCAAGCGTTTGCAAGAAACAAGCTACAAGAAACAATTGGCAAACGGGAAACAACTCGTATAAATTGCAACTAAAAGAAATACCAACAACAACAACAAATAACATACAAAATAACTGTGCTACGTGTAAAGCAAGTGAAATTTTTCGTGAGTGCCCAAAAAGCGAAACAAACGAAAAGCAAAGCAAAGCTAAATAACTCAAGTTGATTGCAGCACAGTGGCTCTAAAACTGTAAAGTGATGTGCGTGCCGCAAGCACAACAAAAACAGAAACAACAAGTGCACCAACAACAAATAGAAACTGAAGCAAAAGCAAAAAAAGCAAGAGCAAGAGCCGCCGTTGCCATTGAGCCAACGTTAAGCGCCTAAAGAGATGGCCATAGACTTCCTTATACTGGCCCTGCTGCTCATCTCGTTCATCATCAATCTGCTGGCATTGTGCGCCTTCTGGATAACGCCGGGACTGCGCACCACAGCGAATCGCTTCACCATCAATCTGCTGATCATCAATCTCATCGGTTGCTGCATACTGGCACCAACGCTCTTTCTCAGCGGCATCAAGAGTCTCTCCGGCGACGACGGCAGTGCCGGCGATAGCATTGAGTTGTATTCGAAGCAAGGCCATCATCAGCTAACCATACGCCGCAATGGCCAGCTGGTCGAGCAGGATGGCATTGTGGTGCGTCGCAACATCAGCAACAGCAGCAGCAGTGGCATCGATAACACCAACAACAACAATGAGAGCACTGGGGAGACCATCGAGATGATCTACAAGTGCAATGCCACATATTGCCGCGAACTGACCATCGATGAGCGCGGCGATGGTGGCATTGTGATCACCAAGACGGAGACACAGGAGGATAATCTCAGCAGATCAGCTGAGATTCCCGCGCTGCACAGCAACAACAACATTCAATTGCCGGCAGTGCAGCTGCGTTGCTGGTCCATTGACATGGCCGCCGCACTGGGCGCTCTGGCCGTATTGCTGGTGGTGGGGGATACATGGTGTGCAGTCACAGATCCACTACGCTATCACAGCCGCATTTCAGGCCTGAAGACGTGGATCTTCATCACACTCACCTGGGCTGTGGGCATCCTCTTCGGTGCCCTCTCGGCGTTTCGTGTGCTCGACTTCGAGGCGGATACGCTGCTCAGTCGGCAACGTCGTCTGGCGGCCACGTACTTCAACATCAGCAGCACCAACAGTATCTTCGGTGTTGTCTACGCCTGCGTCTACTTCATAGTCATCATTCTGCTGCCCTTCGGGTTCGTCTGCGGCATGTACTGGCGCATCTTCAGCGAGGCACGCGGCAATGGGCTGCGCATGCGTCAGAACGGTTCATCGCCACTGCTGCAGAGTGCTCTCAATTTGACGAATCACGCGCAGGCTGCACCCGCCACGCCCTACGCGAACAGCCTGTGCGTGCACAGACATTCCATTTCGTCGGCCAGTTCGCATGGCGCCTCCACTGGTGGCCTGCAGATGCAGATCGATCAGCGTGCAGCGCCGCGCAGTTCGCCCAGCTGCCTGCGACGTGACTCGGCGGCAAAGGTGCTGCTGCCCACCATTTCGGACGATGGTTCCGACGTGGATGCGGAGAGCTGCACGGGAGTGCGAGCACAACAGCAGCAGCAGCAGCAGCAACAGCAGTTGATGAGTGTGCCAGAGCAATCCTTGGCCGATCGCAATCAGAACATTCTGCTGACCCTGCAGACGGCAAGTGGAGAGATCAAGCGCAACTACTCGGCCAGGCAGTTGCCACTGTTGGGCACCTCGTCGCAGGATTTGCGTGAGTTGCATCGCCTGCAGGGCATACGCCAGGTGCACAGTTCGCCCAATCTGCAGAAGTATACGGAACTGGTTGATGAGTGCCAATCGCCGCACTTGTTGCACGCCCAGCAGCGACACCAGCAGCAGCAACACTCGCAGCAGCAACTGCAGCTGGATCAGCAACAGTTGCAGCCGGCACAGCAGCCGCAGCAACATCAGCATCACCACCATCAACATCAGCTGCATTTCAGCGCGGCACGGCAACATTCCGGTGGCCACGCCCTCCAAATTCCCGCCATACACGCCTCGCCCAAGGCACTGAGCTACATGAGCTCGCTGCGCCATCGGCTGAGCAACGCCAGCTCGTTGTTCAAGTACCGCGAAGAGTCGCGTGCCGCCCGCATCAGCATCCTGGTTGTGGTCATGTTCGTCGTCTCGTACCTGCCCTACGGCCTGCTCGTGCTGCTGCAGTCTCGCCTGTCGGCCGCCAACTTTGGCGGCTCCACCCAGCTGGCCATATTCATGATCCTGCTGGCGAATCTCAGTTCGCCCTTCATCTTCGCCTATCGCAACAAGCGCGTGCGACGCGGCGTCAAGCGGTTGTTTGGCCTGGACGCGGCCAGTGCCCTGCAGCGCCATCACAGCAGCAGCATGAAGACCAACGGCGGAGGTTCCACGGGCGGTGCAAGTGGCGCAGCTGCCTCGGCGGCACAGTTGCAGCGCAACAGCAGCAAGTTGTCGCAGTACAGCAGCAACAGTTGCCGCTTCCTCACGCCGCAGAGCTCACTGATCAGTCAGTGCCAGACAACGCCAGTGCACACGACCCTCACGTTGCGTCCGAACAGCAGCTGCAGCACCATCATCAATTTCGGTGGACACACCAAGGGCTCGGCCGACTCGGATGAACTGCCCTCACTGGAGGCCACACCGCCGCCAGCACAGCGCACTGTGCGACCGAAACTGCAGCGGGGCATCACCATTGTGGAGCACATTCACATACCCGGCTCGCCGCCCAAGTTCCAGGCGAGGCGTGGCCTGTTCGATATGTTGTTCCGCAGCTCGAAGAAACTGCAGTCGAGCTGCTCGCAGCCAGAGCCGGCAGAGGTCTAAAGCAGGAGATCTACTAGGGTTAAGTACTCCTACTATACTATGTTTGATTGCTTGCTGAAGAATTCGCAGAACAGTATTCGTTATGTATTAAGTTTAGCTAAATAAGCCAAAAAACAAAACTGATTAACAAAAACTTACTATTATTAATATACGCTGTGCTAGAAGCTTCTCATGCCAAAAAACCAAAAAAGAAAAAATCGAAAGAGCAGTTACAAAAAGAGACAAAACTTTCAAATTTTTCAAATTGAAACTCACAAAAACATTGTACCTTATCTTAAATAATAATCCAAAATACAAATACAAGTTGAAAACACACCTCTCAAAAAAAAAAAAAAAACAAAAGATGTTAAGTAAACACGAACAGCAAATTTTAAAGTCAATATCAAACTGTAAACGGGAACCAAGCAGCCAATTTCGAGTACCTAAAAACACTGTCTAAACATATGAAAACATTTTAAAAGAAAAAAGTCAATTGCTTGAGACTCACGCACACACACATACACTATACATAGACTATAGAAACCATTTAATTTATTATAATTTAATTTGACAAATATTTATTAATCACACACGACAAGCTTTAACAAAAGAAACAACAGCAACAACCACAGCAACATTCTGGCTAAATTCGATTCATAAGTTTTACATAAATATATAGTTTAAGTGAATGTGCAAAGCATATACTATGTGTATAAATGTGTATTATAACATAATTATTCTAGTTTGTAGATCGGGTACCTAGTGCCATCAAGCGAGAGAATGTGTGTGAAAGATGAAGGAAGGGAGAGGGGAAAATAACTATCTCTTAACGGACATTGCAAGCGGCAGTTTTCATATTGAAAGCTCTTTTTCGCCGGCCTATGCAATGTCACGGTCTCCGTCAGTTAATCATTTAGTCGGTCGGTCAATGAGCGCTATAAAGAATTACAATTTATTTTCTCAACAGAACTTCAGTCATTGCATGCAGCTAAATACCTCATTAGTTATAATTTAAATCAAATAACGATATATAGATATATATGTTTATATATTAATGGGTTGGCAGTACGTGCCTTGGGTACGCCTGCTGCCCTGACTCAGTCGGAAAGCTTTATAATTCCTAAGTTCCATATCTGTTCTGTCCTTTATACTTTTTTTATTGCCGCCATTCGACTTGCTAGCAACTCAAATAAAAAAAAAAGGAAACACACACACTTACACACATGCAAACACAAATGAAAAGTAAACCAAACCTCGAATTTATATATTTCTAAAAATTTACATGAAACATTTATATATTGTATGTATTATGAATATGTATATTGAATATCTATGCATGTATTTGTCCTATATGTGTGTAGACAACAGCAACAAACACAGAAACAGAAACAACAAGAGTTCCCTTCAAATTCAAACTGATGCAGTGAAAAATGTAATGCATTCAAAACTAACTAAAAACACGTATTAATAGTTTATATACAAACAGAGAAAGTCTATATATGATATATGAATATATGTATACATTATACAAGTACATGAATAAATAAATAGATCTATTTTTTTCTAATTAATGCAACTGTCAAACGCTAAATACGATTAATGTAAACCAAAAACCAAACACAAATTCGATGTGACAAATTAGCTTTTAAAGTGAAACACACAAACGAAAAGAAATGCAAAGAAACCAAACGAATGGAAGCAAATGAAAAGAGTAGAGGGAGAAGAAGAAAATGAAGAATGAAAAGAGAACAAGAAAATACACTAATTAACTACAGTACAATTACAATTGGTAGCTAACCACAGACATCAATTTAATCGAGTATTTTCTAGTATGCTGCTTAATATTTAAAAAAATACACTAAAAACGAAAAAAACCAACTGAAAATAATAAGCTATTCCAACAGAAGAACAACTATTTAAATAAAAGAATATGTGTCTTAAAAACAATTAACCACTATGACTTTTTATTGCCTGAACTTAAGTTCACTTTTTTGCAGCTAAAGTTGTTTGCCTACGCAAAGCTTTACAGATATACTATATTATATGGCAACGAGGTTGGATTAAGGAGTTCTATGCTCAATCAACTGGTTGTCTGCGGTAAGCTATGATAGATAAAAGGTAATTGAAACTGGATTAAATGACCAACCTTACAAGAAATGTGTACGGAAAGAAAGATAAAAAATAATTGAAAGAGGAGTAAATTATGACCCCTTTTTAGAAATTTGTACATTAAGGGAGATAAAAAGTAAGTAAGATAAAAGTAAGTATAACTGGTCACCCCAACAAGAAATATGTACACATGTTTACGATAAGATATATGAAAAGTAAGCAAAATATGAGGAAATGGTCACCCTGACAAGAAATGTGTACGGTAAGACAGATAAAAGTAATTGAGATCAGAATAAATGGTCACCCCTAATAAGAACTGTGTACAAGTAATTGAAAGAGGAATAAATGGTCACCCCAATTAAAAATTAGTACATATATATATATGTACGATAAGATAGATGAAAAGTAATCGAAAGAGGAATAAAGGGTCACCCGAAACAAGAAACCAGTGAGATAATAAATATTTGTAAGAGGAATAAATGGAGACCCCAACATCAAATGTGTACTTAAGAAAACTTATAAAAAGAAGAAAAAATGGTTACCCTAAAACGAAAATGTGTGGTAAGAAAGATGAAAGGTAATCAAAAGAGAAATAAATGGTCACCCTTAACAAAAGATCCTTCTAGTAGTATATTTCTTTGTATTTACAGCAGATAAGGAGAAAAATTTAATCATATTCGGGCAACCATAACTTTAAAAAATGGTAGCCCTAAAACCCTTATAATATATCTCCAATTGTTTTATATATTAAAATTTCCAATACATCTGCTTAGCATACAGATGAAAGTAAAGAAGAAATGGTCACTCTATTTATCATAGTGACTCAAAAAAGGAACAATAATTATCACAATTACGTAATTTTGGCAAAACAAGATGCTACGAACATAGTATTCTATCAAATCTCCTTTCGGAAACTAATCAATCCCATCTCGATTGTCAGCTCTTTGCAACTCTTCGATTCGCGCACTAAACAAGAGCTCTAGAACACGAACAAGCACTCGAAGAGTGTTGACTTTAGAGAGCGCAAGTTCAACTTTTGCGAATGCTTTTTCCATGTTCGTGACCAAATTAATTGATTCATTTGGACGGAGCTCCATAATATGTAAAGAAAAAATTGTGAATAAAAGTCGGTAACATTTTGTCGCTTAATGAACCATTTATGTTTCTCAATATTGTTTTATTCATCAAAACGAAATGAATTGTGAATATTGTGTAACAGTCGACACTGTGGCAAATGGTGGACTTGAGTGGTGCTGAAGTGCGGTGGCGAGTGGCAAGTGTGAGTGGTGCCGAGTGGTGCCGACTTCCAACTTATTTAGAAGTTTTCGCACTTGCCAAATTGCGGTTGCTGTTGGCAGACTGGGCGTATGGGCGTTAAAATGTTTGACACTTTGGTTTGGCGATTGGCCGCAAGTACTGTGATAATAGCAGAGGGCGTGACTAATCATTTGACACATATCAGTTTAAAGTCAGCTTACCGGCGTCGTCCGGCTGACTCAGCTACCCCACCTAGGCGATAGGCATCTCGCTGCTATCTTCATGCAATATGCCGACAGCGCTGCGGCACATCAGACTTGGCGCAGTGTCAACACAACCCCGTGCGACCCCAAAGCAGCACCCTATCTCAGCTACCGACTTCAGCGGATGCGTAGCTGTCACTCAGCCGTGCTACCATCGCGTAACCGCATTAGCGGAACCGTAGCCCAAAACAGAGAACGGAATACACAGCGAACCCAAAACAAAAGCACATACTCGTATTCTGCCTTTGTTATATTTACACTATGATTCAGTGCACTCAACTGTGCGTGAAAAATGTCATATACACAGAAGAGACGCTCACATTTTCACAAATAAATAAAAACATTTGTGTATATACATAAATAAATAATATATTGTATATGCCGTATATGATGCGTTGCAATAATAGACAAATAACAAAAACCCATTTGATCTCGGAATTTGCCAATTGTTGCGCAAAACAGATTTTCAATTTCGTGCATATGAAAAACAAATACGAATACGAAAATGGACACAGATTTAATCTGCATTTTGATGAGTTCTTCGTCGAAGTAGGAAATTGCTGATTGGTTTTGAATATAGCCGGGAAAATCAGTGCAATCTTTGAAAGGATCTAAGCAGATGAAATCGTTTTGATTATTCATATTTATTTATTTTACTTTGTGATATGCTTATGCGATATGAAAGAAAACAGTGTCGACTGAATATGAATAAAGTAAAATCAATTGGTTTCTTATTATATAAATCAAACAATAAACTCTCGCATAAATGCAGAAATTGTCTTTCTGTAATATAAATATTAATTATTATTTAATATCACATATCGAAGATATTGTATACACCAATAAAAAAGTTCACCTGAACAAGTCTCTATCTATTTGCGACTTCTGGTTTTTAACAACAGCAACTTTCGATTTCTATGAATACGTACAACCTGTGAATACTATGTTTCAATCAGAACATTTAATAACCCTGTTCGAATTACAATTACTATCTGGTTTCTTTCCATCTAACTTCTTAGACAGACTGGCTAAAACCGAAAGTGACTCATATGAAGAATGAAACAAAATTCTAATCCAATTCATTATGCATTAATTATAGATTATTTTTGCTTAATTTACAAGCCACATTTGAAACCGTTAAGTGCCAAGAACGAATTGGATTTTTCTTGCATTTCGAGAGCCCACAATGATTTGCCTTAAAAGACAACTTGCTTCCGTAATGTCAAATAAGTCAAGTCGGGCCAAGCCTAATTTGAATATCTGCATAATTAAATAAGAATATCGAAAATAAAATTAAAGAACGATTATTTGACTCACCGCCGACAAATAAGAGAATACAAGTATATATGATTGTGCACATGTCTGTCTATATAGTATAAAACATACGAGGGTCGTTTGATAAGTCCGTGACTTTTTGAATAAAATATATTTTTTTCGTCAAAGAAGCGTTTTATTTCTCAACATAATCTCCTTTTAGCTCTATACATTTAGTCCAGCGTTTTTCCAATTTTTTTATTCCTTCCAAATAATAGGTTTTCTCAAGGCCCTCAAAATAGTCGTTTGTTTCTGTGATGACCCGAATCTCATACCGCCGAGCCATTTCTTCATGTTTGGAAACAAAAAATAGTCACAGGGGGCTAAATCTGGAGAATATGCTGGATGGGGTAGCAGTTCGTAGCCCAATTTATGAAATTTTGCCATGCTGACACGAAATTCACTTTTTTCCATTTTCGTTAAAATTCACGAGGTCGTCTGCTTTCAATGCCTATAAAACGCAAACCAAAAAACGCAGCTTTCTCAAAATTTTACAGTCAGCTGTTAATCGATAACTGCTGACAGGAGCAGTGTTGTATTTAGAGCAGGTGCGCGGCAAATACAAAAAGTCACGGACTTATCAAACGACCCTCGTATATCAAAAGTCATTAGAACAAAAATTTGTTTTTGGCACAGCGACACAGTTTTTTTCCCAAATAATTTTTTTTTGTTTTGCAATAAATTGAATTTAAATGTGAGGTGAGGGAACCCACCACAAGAGGCTGCTCTCGACAGACAGACAGACAGTACGTCTGTTCGATGTCTGTCCACCAGTGGGTGGACAAGCACTTGTCAAGCTGAACAAATATGTATGTCGATTAGACAAGAGGAAACGGACTTAAGCAGCGGCACGTGCAGTGCTTAAGGATAACTAGCCGACACCTGAGATGAGCCACACACACACACGCACACATGTATCTTGTAATGGGCTTATGCATATGTAGATTAACTGATCAATTTCACGATTGGCATTATTTCTTTCTTGCCATCAGCCTACAAGCAGCTCGCGTGTCAATGAACCTCTTCGGCGGCAGCTGTCAAAGCTAGAATCAACTTCGGATTCAACAGCGACATGAGACATACATAAATCATTGATGCCGTCCCCTAATCATTATCATAAATCTAATACATCCAATTTTGGCTTTTTTCAATTTGCATGTGAACTTGAAAGAGCGAGTGCATTGACATAGGTATCGGATATAGTATATATCGCCATATAGCGCTACCTGCCAGTGGCAGAGCCTTGAGTGTGCCTTCTTTTTTTGTTTGTCGGTTGTTGCACTGCATGCCGCCTCGCATATAGCATCCGCTATCTATAGACTCCAAAGCAGACACCCACCAATCGAGATTGATATGTCTATCTAGGCTAGCATAGACACACAAAGTAGGGTGTTGGCATTACAATTGGCTTGTTTTCCGCATTGTGTTCGAAAAACAAAATTTACGACATCTGCGCCAAAATACTCGTTGCCAGGCAAACAAGCAGACAAAATTGAGTTTCCTGGCTCAGAAATCGAACAGATGTGCCCAGGGGCTTTGTGGGCTTAGTCGGTTAAGTAGTGCCACAGCTAGAGGTAAGTACTCCCAACAGGCACGCACTCGCCGAGTAATATGCAAATATATGGCCGGGCTTATCAACTGGGCTGCTTATCGTGCTGCAAATCTAACAACAGCTTGATTTAATATATTTGCCTATAAACAAAAGTCGGCTGATGTTGTTTTTTTCATTATTATGCGCTATACGTACATATACTTTGCAGCTGCAAGTACGCCCCGAGTAGAGAGGGTATTACAGATGAATACAGATGGGTATAGAATATAATATAAGTGTGCCGATTGCCTCATACATCTATCTTCTAATCAAGTATGAGCTGCATGTGGTACTTATGTTATGAACTGATCAATGATGTTATTCGATATCAATTGATTATCATATATATTTACCTTTTCAAGGCTGGTCTCAATTGTTTAAAATAAAGTTCATAAAAAGATTTTTCAAGAAAAAGGCAGTTTTAGCCGATGGACAATAAACGATTTTACATTTAATTTAAACTAAGTTGAAGTGTCTTAAAATATCTATCGACACTTCTTTAGTCCTTACTTGCATTATATATTTTATAACTTATTTGTTATTGTAATAATTTAAGTTTCAGTGCTTGTCCAGGATATCTGCCTATCAGTCAAACTCTTTGAGCGCCATCTCTTCCCTTTATATACATTTCTAATCAAGCTTATTTAAATTTTAAGTACACGTAGCTCTAAATACTTTGCACATTTTCGGCAGCATCCCGTGCACAGATACACAGATACCATAGATAACTGTGCCATTCTCACGCAGCTTAGAATGATATCTTTCTCCAGATTTGCAGCACTAGAAATGGCCTCGTAAATATGTCGACTCGAGTGAGTGCCCGACTGCCTGACTGCTCGACTGGGCCTTATCGTAACTTTCAGGCTTGCTCCCCTTCCGTTGTTGCTGCCTGTTGTTGTGACGTCACGGCTAAAATAGAATCATACGAAGGGGGCATGAGCTGTATAGAGTTGCCTGACAATATTTGAACTTGTGCCGTCTGAGACCAAGGAACCTCTACACACTACGCTGTCGCCTTGATGTTTGTCAGCTGTGGCCCCGGTTACGACTCTGGTGTTCAGATGTTCAGATGATGCTGGGAATATTCCATGACACGTTTCAAATATTATCACAGTGCAAGCAAAAAGTAGCAGAGATTCTACTGAGGCTCAGGCCTCACATTGTTTACCAGCCTGGAATTGGGCGGGAAAGAAGCGCAGGGAGTAGAGGGGCTCGACAGCAGGCCGGTGGAACGTTATAGTGAGTACTATAAGTTTTCCAAAGTGCTGGGAACATGCTTATCAAGTCGACAGCTCTGCCAAGCACAGCACATCCAAGTCGAGCCAAATTGTGCGGAACGTAAAAATATGCAATATATTTTGACACTTTTCAATTAAGTGCGACACTTTTCAGTGCTGCATTTCCACGAAAATTCTCTCAGCGCACAGTTTATGCAAGTGCAGGCAGAAACTGATAAACTTGTAAATATAAATATTGTGGGGATGGCAGAAACTACGGAAATTTCTTGTGTTGGTGTTGTGCATCTTTTTGGCAAACGACAAACATGAATTTTATTTATTATAGCAGGGCGAGCAAATTTTTTTATCGCATATTTCGAGGAATATGCCCGCACCCAAGAGGCGAATCGTGACTGAGTAGTGTACGATAGAAACGTCAACTCTCGCATCCCGTTCGGTTCGTTTGATTCCTCTGAAGATGATGCCGAATTATTCCAAGAACTTAACCGGCAAACTCTTTGGCGATTTCCGTTTCATATACCTATGTATGTAGTTGAATTGTGTGTTTAACTTCTGCGGCCATAAACATTTACACACTCACTTAAGTAAAGAAAAATATATTTTTATAACTAAAGTCTAAATTTGTTTTGCTCAGATTTAACTGAAATCTATTTTTCTAAAGCGCAATTCATTTTGACATAGTTAAGATCTAGATCTTAAGTATTTCAGACAATAAATAAAATATTTACACACAGTTAGCTCGGTACACAGACCGGCAGGCAAGATGTAATCATCGCACACAAATTACATTTTAAAATATACTATAATTAATTTGTTTTGCTTTTTGCCTGCCAGAAAATTGACAGATTTTTGTGAGTTATAATGACATAAGTCGGGGCAGGTAAGTGCATATAAATATAGGCACAGTGCCTGTTTGTGTTTGTTATGTGTCGCGTGTTTGTATGCCTAATGAGCCAAAGCTATCTATTATCCAATCGTTCGATAATTCTCACTAACTAATATTTTTCTCCCAAGGGGTTGTTGTCTTTCGTATACTCATTATGACACGTTTCTTCAATATTTGCCTTAGATTTATTAATACGATGCCTACAATGTAAGTGTTTAATGCAATTTTTGTGGAATGTGTGAAGTATTCTATGCAAAATTATTGCAGATATTAAACCAAATTTCGACCAAAAAAATACATTTATTAATTTTATAGTTGTTAACCGAAGGTGTTGGAATTCATTTAACTTATTTAATTATACTTTTATTTTTAGATGTAATATATTGAATTCTTTTTAAAGATTCTAATTAAGAATGCATTGTATGATATTTGTTTTTCTATATTTATTCTACTCAAGTCTTTAAATACAAACTTTAGCTATTTTCAGTTGTGTTGTCAACCTTAACATTAGACACCATCTGGCGTTGTTGTTATAATTGTTATATAGTTGCTGCCAAAATAAATACGTAGCTCTTGGCCGCGAGAGCGCACCGTGAGCGTTGCACATGCCGCACAGCACGCACAGCTCACTCCGCGGGGGATCGGCGCGTAACACTTGTGTGGGGCTGCTTAAAAAAAAGCGCAGAAATTATTTATTTCCGCATCTTATGAATTTACAGTATGCCAAGTTTTATTGCCGTTTAAGTATTTATAAAGAAAAATAAAAATTTGGTTTACCATGCGATGCTTTTAACACACTATCAAATTATATTCTAATTAGTTGACACTGTTGGATATGATGTAGATGACTGACACAGATTTGAAGAGAGATAAGAGACCTCTGATATAACATACTTTTGCTGGTAACCTTGTGGAAAACTCCAAACTGACTAACTGAATGCTTTTTAAGATTGTTGATGACAAATTTTGTGGGGAGAATCCCAAATGTTTTTGAATGCCAAAAAATAGAAATGAATATGTTTAAAAACATCTTGAGTTAGGAGTGATGTAAGGGAAACTGTATATAAGTCAGACAATCATCATCGACAGTTAAACTTATTCAGAAATATATCTGCAATATATTCGTAGACTATTTATTTTACCAAACTGTTCAAACGTTTTAAATTGCACATCATATTTGTTATACCCTCTTATTGACTGACTTAAGCTTCATGGGTGGCTAAGCAGATAAAAAAAAAGCGTTTTGAAAAGCATCTGCAGATATTTGCCAATAATATTGAATTTGTGGCAAATTTGCCGTCAGCTTGCAGTTGGCTCCTTCAACCTCCTCCACCTCACTTCACTTGGCTGTTACTTATTTTTTTTATGTGTGTTTTCACTTGGTTCCCAAGTCGATGCTTTGGGATTATTGCCTACAGTTGACTGCGCTTTTCTACGCTACTTTTTTGGCCTGGAGCCAAGTTAATTTCTTGTTGCTCTGTCGGTAGCTAACAAAAAAACCAAAAATACGAAATGAAAAGAAAAATAAAAAAAAATAAGTTTACAACCTGCTGCCGCCGGTTACAGTAGAAAATATCATAACCATCGTTTGGGCGAGCTCTCGAATTGCTGTTTGATTTGCTTGTTTGCACAAAAGCGAGCAGAGTTGAACTTATTTTTGTTGAGAAACTTTAACAGGCATCACTCGCACACAGCTAAGCAAATATTTGAACAGCTAGCTCACAGCCAGTTGGCCAGGCGAAACAGCTACGGATATAGATACAGCTACAGCAACAACTACAACTCGAACTACGTCTAACCAGTTGAAGCTGTAGCTAACTTCATGGCTTGACAGTATCGGGTGCCGTAAAAGAGTGTGTATTATAACCGTTAAGAGGAAACTACTCTGCGTGCACAAAAACATTTCTTTATACAAAGTAGCAAATAAGTTTTTCGACAGTTTTGTTTCTTCTTCAGTTTTTTTTTTTTTTTTTTTTTTTTTGTTTTCCTCACATTTTTTTATTCTTCTTTTCAGTTCAGTTGAGAAAAAGAAAAGATCTCACTCTTCATGTGTCCGCATCCGTGTTCGTACTCGCATTTGTATGTTTGTAAGTTTGTGTGCCAAACTGATTGGACAAACGTGCTGTGGCTCAAGCGGCGTATACGTAATGTTCGTAAAATGTTTAAATTCAGCTTAGTCGAGGACTTCAAGTGTGACAAACTCAGTCAAACTTAGTTGGCATCTGCGTGTGCATTGCCGGCATTATAATGTTAGTCTGAGCAAACAACTAATTGAGACAGTTTCAATTTGATTTCAGTTTACTTTGATAGTCAAGTTAGTTGCAGACTGCAGTTAAGACATGCGAGAAAGAGAACCTAACGACATGCGAACGGGATTACGCTTTACTGGTGGCTTTTAGGGACTTCGCACACAGTCACTTGCAGTTGATAAGTGCCACGTCTGGCAGCCTGTAATGAAAGATCTTTTGTTGTAAATTTGCTATCTCTGCCGTAAGCACAGCAATTTTCTCAGAGATTATCTGCGCTTTACAGTCTATCGTAAAAGTTTCTACCCTCTGTAATTGTAATTCTAATTTCTGATAAACGAAAGCTTTTACTAGGCATATAGATTTTGCTTTACAATTAACGTTTTTATAGCAATTAATAGTGTTGACAAGAGGTCAAGTACTGATTATTCATTCTCGTTTATTTAAGTGGAAACCAGGTTGGAAATTAAGATATATAACTTAACTCAAGAAAGTAGTACAATAAAAATATTTCTTTCAATTAATGCATACATTTTTTCTATTTTAAGAATTGTAAGAAAACCTTAGAAACCTCATTCAATTTGCTAAATTGCGAACTTCAAGTAGGATATTTAAATATTTAATGGTTGCCAATCTGCAGTCTCAGCAGCAGCAAAAACATTTTTTCTGCAAGTTATTATGCCGTATTCCGTGTTCATACTATAGTATTCTTACACGGATACGTTCTGCCTGCATATCTTGTGCAAAGCCAAGCCAAATAAATTGTCGAAACAATGGCACGGGCGCCATATAAATTCGTTCAACATGCGCCCGAATCTCCATTGTGGATGGTCTAATTAAAGTTGCACGAAGGAAGGAGAAACATAGATGGAGAGTGCGACAGGGAGTGAGGGAGAAAGAAGTAGAGAACTAAGCTCGATGAGCTTAAAGATGCATTGCCTTGGTAGGCAGCTGGGGCTACAAGAGGCGTAGTCAGAAAAGTACTAAACATGTCGAGATTCCTCACACAGTCACACTTCTTCGCTGTATTCGGTTTGTAGGGTATGTTATGTTTGCTTAGGTTTAGTTAAAGTGTATTACACACTTAAGAGAAGAGAATATATGTATAAACCTACATATTTGACACTTGGAAGTGCATTAACTCTGCCTAACTCTACTTCCAAATCGTCTCTATAAACTTTACTTCACTCTCAATGTAGCGCATTTGGCAGTCAAGCACGCTTGACTTAAGCTTTCTCAACATGTTTCAGTTGCTGTTGTTGTTGTGGGTGTTTTTGCACTTTTGCTCTGCACTAACGTCAGCTGCTGAAAATTACAGAGTTTGCAGTTGACGCAAGGCAGCCGACAAAATGGCAACGAGGAGTCCCGGGTGCGGTAGGCACACGACAACACTTTGGGGTTAACCACCAACCGCACAACCACCAAGCCACCCAGCCAGCACACTCCACTCGCAGTGCATGCACTCACACACACACACACACACACACCTTGCTGCACACACTTATGCACACCCACTCTTGCACACACTCTATGCAGGCAGTGCCTTCATTTCAGCCTTTGCCAGTGTTTCATGCATCACAGCGCATTTTTGCCAGACGCCAGGAGTCATTTAGCAGAAGTCACGCCTGCTCTTGCAGGGTATCACCTAACTGTGACTCTTCACGGTGATTCCCTAGTAAGCCACTCGCTAGTAGGCTGATTAATTTATCAACCGGGAATCCCTTTAACTCTTTCTTTGTTGAAAACTTTAAAATGTATGCTGAGTGGTTTTGTTTGTTCGCCTTTGTTTGCGCGAGTGTAACTAAAATTAATCACATAAAAAACAAAGTTTTTACCCTTTTAAAAATACATTTTCTTGTTCTTTTTTTGCGCATGCTGTCACGCGTATACACTTTGTTTTTGTTCGGCTTGGGGTCTTTGTAATGCTCTCCCTAAGTTGTCGTAAAGCAAATTGCAAGAGGGAGCAGAAGAAACGTGAATGGACTCATGCACTTTGCAAGCTGAGTGTTGCATTGAAGTCGCTAGATCTTGCAGTTGATCACAGTGAGTTAGCAACAGTATTCATATTCAATCAATGTACTCAGTATTCGATCATTGAATAACTCAAAGAGTATAAGTGAACAATAAAATGACTTAATGATTATCATAAAATTTTATGATTACTGATTTATTTATTGATTATTATATAGCAAATAGTTAAACAGTTTAAGTAGATTTTGCATAAGAAATATTTTAGTTTTGAATAACTCATTAGTTCATAATTAACTGTAAACTAAGTTTACAACAATCTGCAACACTTCAAAATTTCTAGATTGTAAATCAAAATTTATAAAAAGATTTATCGCCGCACTTTCTGGAACAGTCACAGTTCATGAGAAAGCACTCACTTGCACTCACTTTGCATCGCTGCGGGTCGAGAGTGCATTGAAGCAAAAATCATATTGTAGACTCTTTCGCCTGCCTTCGGGTCGTGATGTGTTCGAAGGCGAGGGAGGTGTGGAAGGTAAGGCGGCGTCGGTGGCGCTGTCTTCACTTGCAGCAAGTTGCTTGGCATGGCGTGTGGAAATGAAAAACGACATCGATTATGCAAGAACGCTTTCCAAGATGGGGACACGCTCGTAAGGATATTGTTCAAAAAAATATGGCTGGAGCTGAAATGGGTTGATGTGCAACTGTTGCAAGTTGCAGTTGGTGTGTGTGTGTGCTTACCTGTTTGTGGCATGATTGAAATTCAAATGGCGTCATGGCAATCGATATGCAAGCGACTGCGGTCTAAACATTTCTCACTATGCTTGTGCTCTCCGTGCCAGGCCCACGAAACTGAAATCAAGAGTCAACGCGACAAGCGACCAAATAGCAAACAAACCGTCGCACATTGTGCAGTTGTAAATTCGAATGAGGCAATGGCAACCAGAGTCGTGTCACAAACACACACAGAGAGACACACAAGCCAACCAAGTCGGCCATTGGCAGTGGCAAAGTCAAGGTCGCCCCATGGCGGCGCTGCAGCTGTTTGTTTGGTGGGGCGAATTCGAACTGGGTGTGCCGGCAGCAGCCATGGGTGGAGTGCAACGTTTGCGTGCGGTTGCATTTGCCCTCAAAAAGACGAGCGTTTTTAGTTTTATTGCATTGTCATGTGGCTGCAATTGAATTTACAGCTGCTGCCAAACATGCAACATTTCGTGGTCCGGCTACCGACACGTGCCACACTGCGTTAATTTGTCGACCCCTGCGTCAGTGTGGTCCATATGAGAAATCACTCTGACAGCTGACACAGCCGCAGTCATTCCAGAGGGGGGAGGGAAAAACACTTGACGAGTGACGAAAGATATTTCCTGTCTCTGCTGTCGAAGAAATATTTTCCATTAGGCAAAACTTTTCCACTTTCCCGAAACAGAAGGGGGGAAGAGAAATGAGAGAAAAACTGAAAACTGAAAATTGATTAATGATTGCCATACGATTAAATTGTTAACAATTCGTTTTTCCCGCCCTGCCCCGTTCACTATTAACTTGCAATTAAATATTCAAAGCATTTACGGAACGAAACTGTTCAAATGTTTATGCGTCTCGGGGCAAAGTTTCGTATGTTTCCACAGTATTTTAGACCACTCAGTTGTTTTTTTTTTTTTTTTTTGTTATTTTTATTTATGTTTCAGCTAAGACAAATAATTCCACTTATTCGGTTTATTTCCGATTGGCGCTTCGCTTTGTTTACCCTGCCCCGTTTTTTTGTATTTTTTGCGTCAGTTGTTAGTCAAATTAACAAATAAATAATTGAGCAGAAAGAATAAGCGAAAAAGCAACTAAAGGGAAAAACAAAAACTGTGGAAAAATGATTGTTCGCTGCGTGGAATTCGCTCCTGAAATGACCCGTGACCACTTAAACCACCGCACACTGGGACAAACTGGATATTTCTATGATATATTTTAGGTTTAATATATATTCTAGATAGTTCTTATATAAACTAGAAAACTGTGTGTGCATTTATCTTACAATTTTAAAACAGTTTCTGTTTTTTTACTCTTCTTCTAAATTATTTTTTGTTTTAAACTAAATTGTTTACTTATAAGTTTATAGTATTTTTATTCGTTTATATATTATACTCGTATAATACAATATAATTTATAATACACTTATTCATGCAAATCATAGTGACTTGTTTCTTTAGACTGCCCACTGTACTTTGGGTCAAACCAGCAAACCGTAAACCACAGCAAAATGTATCTGTGAAAATATTTTTGGGATTTAATTCATAAATTTTCGGCTAGTCATGCTGGGCGATATCACTTAATTGTTGCTAATTTATAAGTAGTGCGCACTTCAAGCGATTACATATTATTAATTTTGCCATACTTCGCATGGTTTATCTCATTGGGGCCATCGGGCCATTGTGAATGGGGCTTAAAATTGGAGCAGCGCTTGGGTGGGTGTCGTCCCTTTTTTGGGTAGTGCCAATTTAGTTTCGGTTTCAGCTTAAGTCGCAATGATAACAATCGTGTCATTAAGGTGACAAATCGATTGTCGACTCTAGCAGATAGTGTAGGTATGTGTGGGTGCTGTATGGGTATGTGTGTGTGAGTGTGTGTGTGTGTGGTTGCCAAATAAATTTGGAACGCTTGTTAATCGCTCAATGGTGGCCTCTTGTGCTATCCATCTTATACACTTGCGTGAGAGTGTTAAGCATTCACATTAAACTGATAAATTTACAAATAAATAAATAAAAAAATATATATATATATTCTCGTTCAGGCTCAGTCAGATTTATTTATTTAGATACCTTTTAAATCAGTTCTTTGGTTGTCTCTTGTAAAGTCTGCATATTTTTTCATATCAAGTTTTCATACTTATTCATTTTACTTATCATAAATATTTATAAAGTTTTATATATAGTAGACTATATCACTAAGTTCTTTCTGACCTGGCAGTGCATTTGCGCTTCGGCACTGCGTTTCTTCTCTTCTGTCTTGTGTTTGCTTTTCGCAAACTTTAAACAATTTGCAAAGAAAACAAACTAACAGAAAGCAAAGAGCAAAAGGAAAACAAAGCAAATAATCAGCCTGACAGCGACAGAGACAGAGAAAGAGACAGAGAGAGAGACAGACCAATAGACGGTCTTGGCATCCGGCGACAATGCACTGAAAGGGTCACTCTGGCGTCGCTGCGAACTTTATGTTGACCCGAACAAAAGAGTTGATCGACTTGGGCGACGTGTGTGCGCTTCTTACGTGGGTAAACATGACTTTTAAAGGCCGTTCTTATTGTTGATGTTCATGTTCATGTTGTTGTTGTTTCTGCTATTATTGTTATTGTATTCTTTTTGGCCAGCATTGAAAATAGCATTTAATTGCGCGCACAGAACATAAATTTCCAATTTAAACAAATTTGGTTGTGACGGCTTTGAATTACGTTCTTTTTTGCCCAACATCCGGTGGGATGTATTCACATAGGTACAGCAAAGACGAACCACCAGTGGGTGTGTAATGCATATGTGTATATGTGTGTTAGTATATTTGCAAAACTGTAGGTTAGCTCATCGACAAACATACGATGATGTAGTCGTTTGCATAGGGAGAAATACGACAGAGTTCAGTGCACCTGGAAATGCAATTTACTTGGGCCATTCAAAGTACTCGGCGCACTCGTTTCGAGTGACGTCTGCGCTTGAACGTTGAACACTTTCCGTTCACTGCTACTCACTTCTCGTCTCCCATGCGAACGGCACGTGCAGGGGCAGCCATCTCGCTAGCTAGACGAAGCGACGCGTCGCTTAACCTTTGTACCTCAGTCAGCAGATCGGACAGCAAGACAGTTAGGCAGACAGACAGACTGAGAGACTGAGAGACTTGGAGAGACTCACGCCATCCGGCTGGCAACTGGTGCGATTCCATTTGGCAAGCTTAACGGAGTTTTAGCGGCGACAAGCGGTCTCTTTTAGACCACACTCGGCTGCTGGTCGCGCAGCTGGACTCTGGCCGAGAGAGTTATTTGATTGTCTATACTCGTAAACCGACTTTGCCCTCAGTCGTCTCACATTCGCGATTCTCTTTGAGCGCGCCGCGACGCTTTGGAAAATGTGGGTAAAGGGCATTCCGCAAATAAAGTCATCATCATCATCATCGTTGCTTTTAAAACGTTATTTGTTTTGCATTTTCAATGCTCATTTCTCACATGATTCGCTATGAGTCGGGAAATTTACGTTTACTTCGAACAAGATCTCTGTTAACTATTTCCTCACTTTGACTTTGACATCATCGAATGTCTATCGAATGTATTACACTGATATTCGAAGCGATTTCTTTTAATCTTTTATCTCTTAACTTTCTGCTTTGCATTTCCCTTTTTTTTCGATTTTCTGCTGCATCATGGTGCAAAACAAGCCAAGGCACACGCGCAACTTCCGCACTTATTGCGCGAGAAAGTCGCATTATGAATGCAAAAGATGTGCCATCAGCCGTGCAGTTTCATGCCAAAATTCATGTGGCTGCCTGACAACGGAACAATAGAGCTGGAAGCTGGGAAAGAGTTGCGCAGAATTCAAAATGCCAATCGCCAAAGTGATGCAAACAACACTTCCGCAGCGGTGGCAGCAAATGCTGCTGTAGCTGTGGCTGCTGCTGATCTGAAGCTGAGCTGCGGCTTGGGCTGCGTGTCTGGGCGCTGTCTGTGAGTCTCGAACGGAGCACGGTTCATCCAATAAGCGCGACAACTGATTGGCATGCTAAATGAACCGCAGCGCGTACTGCGGCGCGTGCAGGGCAACCAAATGGCGTGTTGTGCTTCATGTGTGTGTGTGTGCCCCCAGACCGAGGGCTCAAGGCATAAAAACTACTGCACACACACACACATGCACACGCGTAATAAATGCCAAAACGACTTTATTCCATCGGCGACACAAAAACACACACACGGATCGGGGAAACGGACAACGGGGAACGAGCAATGGGCGCGCATAAATAACGCAATCAATGGGCGCGTCTCATGAAATCGTTTATTTCTCTTCAGTCATTTCTGTTTTTCGGACTTCCACCGTATAATTTGGGCTAGTTTTGCTTTGTTTGTCCGCATGTGTGTGTGTTTTTCTATTTACATTATCTATTGGTTTATTTATGGCACAAACTGTGCGCTAATTATGCGGGCTTTGACTACGCTTAGCCGCAGCTACTGCGGCCCGTTGCTTTTATGCTGTTTAATTAAAATTAACATTTTCATATCGATGGTCAAGCGATGCGACGCTCTGGGGATTTCTGCACAGCTACCCTGTAAAAAGATTTGCAATGAGGTGTTATAAAGTTGAGTAAAGTAGAGTTTGCAATTTAAAATTCGAAAGCGCATGGGCCCGTCGAATATTTCTATCTTTTTCGCAGCTTCGCTAATTAAAGTCTACATTGTTTTTACATAAATTAGTTTCAGTCGTGTGTCTGTTATGTGCCATGCTGAATGATTCAGCTTGGTAAAATTAAATAAAAAAGAAACAAAAGCAATGAAGATGCTGGAAATAAAATAAAACTGTCGATAAATATCCGCACGTTTCGAATCGAACCACAACAAGTCCGCAACGTGTTTGCGATCCATTATGAACAGGTCCATCTGGTGATATCTATATATCTACATAGTGTACCGCACGAGGGATAAACCCAATCGAATTTCGAATCAGCAGGAAATCAGGCAAGATTCTGTGGATCTCAGGCATAAATTCTAAAATCTAAAAATACATTTTCATTTTAATTATATTAGCAAAGAATACAAAGATACTATTTATATGTTGATTTTTTCTTGTTTTTTACAGCAAACATAGTCAAGCTATTAACACCTCATTGGGCTGCTTCGGTTTTTTTTTTTGGTTGTGATTCGCGTTTGCTGCGATTACGAAATGATGACCTTTAAAATTGATTTGTTTGATCTTCAAGCTGGTTCGGCATATAAACCAGTTTCCAGTTAACGATTTAGTAGTTTAGTTGCTGCTCCAAGTAGTTAAATACAGGCACAGATATATACGTATACCAACAGATGATATCGTATTTATAGCTAAAGAGTGTTTGGAGAAAAGCAGTTGCAGTTCACTGGAAACAAATCGAAACTAAAGGATGCGCCCATACATAATTTGCAGCTGTTTACAATCGTATAATGTTCGCTATTTTCGCAGTTGTGGAAAATCCAGAATTCATTTCCACAGAATTCTTATTACAATTCATGCCTACCGAGTGGTTCGTGGAGCCCTCGCTATCGAAACATGTGTGTGCATAAATCGAACGAGCGCATAAATATTTATGAAATCAATGTAGAAAGAGAGAGTGAGACACAGATAAAAGGCAAAAAGAGATAGAAAGTTAGGCATATGAAAAGAATTAAAGATATACAATATTAAAAGATTCCTTGGCTGCCGAAAATACAGAAGAACAAGCTAAAACTCGGAGAACCTGATTTAAAGTTCTTAGTTCTGATTTCAGTTTCAAGTTTCCAGACAAACTGGCGACCCTACACACAATCTGCAAATTGAACTTAAGTTCTTTTAACCATCGCTTAGTTGAGTCGATTAATTGACAACGATGACAACTTGAGTGCTGTTGTTTAACTGAATGAGTCCTCTGCCTCACCTTCAGTTTGAGTATTCCCGTAAGCTGATGTCGGATTCACCTCCAGCTTCAACTGCATTTGTTCTATTTAATTGCCGACTGGGTTTGCCTTTGTTTCGCCTTCCATTTCCATTGAGTGACACGCCCCAGACCCATAAAAAAGCGCGCTGGCCACAAAGTGTTGTTACCAAAACAGTAAAATCAAGTGCGAGAAGCAACTGTGCTGGTTGCTCGACTGAGAGGTGCCTCGCAGATGGATTAATGTAGAAAAATATACAAATAATTTTTTAGATTTGTTGAAGATTTATCAAATATGTTCTTAGCTAACATTTATTAATTTTGATTGAATTGTAAATGTGTTAAATTTTTTACCTCTAAGTTCCTTAATTAGTTCCATCAACTTACGTCTATCATAAATTTTCAAAATCAAAGTACCCATCATACCCTTTAATCATCGACTGCTGGGAATTTAAATTGTATTCTCCCGTACCGAAATGAAATCTAATTAGATTGCTGCTCAGTCAGTGGGCTGTTCTGGGTTCTGTCCGACAGTCCGAGCGTAGCACAATGCTGGTCATTCTCATTCCGCAAAGAGAGAGAAGTCAGCTGCCCGCAGCTTATGTCATTGGAGGTGCTCAACAGGCCATTAATAACACACTTACCAGCTTGATGATAGACTTGCGAATGCTCTACTAACATGTGAAATGCAATCAAATTCTCTAACTGTTAAGTTTTCTAAAAGTGCAATTCATTTTGCGATAAAAATAATGAGCTATTTCGAAGCTTTTGTACAGTCAGAGAAAATCTAAATTTACACATCTGTTCATTTTATTTTAAGTATCTAAATACACATCAAAGGGGGAAACTTTCTTTGAATTCGCACATAAATGTGTTCTATTTGAGGACCTATGAAAATAAAGACAAAAACCTTAAAGCGAATGCAAACTTATTTGCTTTGGCATTAAAAAAATTCTGTACTTAATCACGCACTGTATTGTGTGTAGGGTATTACAAAAAAAACCAAACATAACATTCCCAAAATGAAACAAAGCACATTTCGGAAAAAAGAAAGCAAGACAGCGGTTGAATGAATGGAAAGATTCGAATCAGCTTTGATATGATTCAATGGGAAGATTTTCGAATCAAGAACTAATAACACAAATACTATGGATGTGTAAGCATATTTCGGTGAGAGTTCGGCGACTCATTCAGTCAATTTGTCAGGCAATTATATTCAAAGGCAAGATCAGCTGCTTTTGTGTGCATTGAATGGTTGAAAGCCAGCTGTAAAGCTCTTCCGATTGGGTCTTACAAAGCTGTAGAAGTATGTTAAACTCTTTTCCCTTTTTCTTACAATATTGCAATATTTTACTTAAATGCACATTTAAATCCTTAAAACAAAATTGTGCTTTGCCAATGTAAATTCATTTTGTCTTAAGGGCTGGAATTTCAATATGGAAAATGCTATATTTGCTTTTTCGATATGCACATTTCGTATTTAGCAAGCCAAAGAGACTTGTCGAGCAAATAGTTGACATTTCGAGTGGGCGAAGAACATTTTATTGGTTTGCTGTTGCAATGAATGTTTTCATAGGAAAATGGAATTCAAACGAATGAGCATGAAAGCAAGTTTGAATTCATATTGAAATGTCTGCGACACACAAGATATTAATACTTTATGAGGGGGCTGTAAAAGATGTTTAAGACCATGATTAGCAAACAGTAAAAGAAAAACTCATCATGTGCTGTTAACGTAGCGTATGCACATTACCAACTAGTTTTATGGTTTGGCCACATGCGAATGCGGAATGCAAATGGTGCATGTGATTTCGGGTTGCACTTGGCTGGCCACACGCGCCGACACAGACCGAAAGAGATAGACGGACTAAGAGACAGATGGATAGACACACACACACAGAGACAGAGAGACAGTCCGTGAGGCCGGCAGGCGAGTGGCCTCTAAATTTCGTTATCTGACAGTGACACTACTTTTAGTGTGCCTTATTTATCGCGCATACGCAATGTGGTGCACTGTTGCAGCACGAGCTTGCGATAAATAAAGCAGCGAAAATGGGCTTGCCAAAAAACAAAACCAGCTGCTGCCCAGCCGAATGACTGTGTGCAAGTATATTGTAGGTAGAATATATAGCTATATGGTTATACAGATACCAGTTCCCGGCCGATGTTGCCGGTGCGACGATGAGATGAACCCGCTCGCCCGTTAATTGATGTTTGTCATTTTGTATCTGACGCTGAGGCAGTTTCCCATTGCTTTTATTTTTTTGTGGGAATGGCGCCTGCAGCAACGTCAGCTGATTTGCATGTGTCAATCACTCAGCCAGACAGAGTGTGTTTGTATGTAATATACTGTATGCACACATTTACATATATCTTCCACACAAACGATTCATTGTTTTGCCTTGAGCTTGAACTGCGATTGTGGCTTGTTAGATTCGAGTTCCCAATGTAAAACTGTTTGAGTTGGGTATATGCGGTTTGTGAAGAATGGTTAACAATTTACTTAAAATAAATTTAAGTTACTCATTTCTTTGGCTGCCTCTGTATTTAGAACACAACAATCGAACATTCTTTGCAACTTTTCCTACCTCAATCTGTTGTAAGCTACCTCTCAATTGCACACGACTCTCTTAGCTCTCGTTACTCACATTTATTTACTCTACTTATTTATTTGTTTATTTACTTTTCTGTCATTAATAAATTGCAATTGTTAGGAGCCCAATTAGCGGTACATGCTCCACACACACACACATTTGACAGTTGATACAGCTCGTTTAACTCATTCACAAAACACTTAACGCCTTTGGGTTTTTTTCTTAAAAATGCCAAGTAAGTAGAAGGGGAGGCGCGGAAATAATACATTGGCTCGTGGGGTGCATTAAAGAAACTTACGTTATTTATGGCATCATAAATAGAGCGATTCTCGGCTCGACTTTTCTACTTATTTATGGCATTTGTAGTGCTTGTGACTTTTCCCGATGCCAGCGAGGCTCACTTGAACTTTATCGATTGCGCTTCATTTCCCATTCGGCCAGTCAGTCCGTCTTTTTGGCTCACTGACTGTTTGTCAGGCTTGTCGACTTATCGTCTTGTTGTTTCTTCCGTTCAGCTCTGTTTGTTTGCCTCGTGGCTTTACGCACAATTTGTATGACAAATTTCGTCTTAGTTTTTATTTCGGTTATTAGCCAAGCTGGCGGCATAGTGAAAATAAAAATGAGAAGCACCACAACAACGAAACAAGCAAAATGTGCCAGTGAACTAAGGAATTGATTGATGAAGACGAACTGCTAATACGCTGTAGATAGAACGAGAGAACTTTTAAATAATTGTGAAACCATTTGACTTTTTAGAGTCATTTGAATATTGTTTCATTAAATTTATTCCCCTTCACTTATCAGCAACTCTTTGATTCTCAGTTGTATTTCAATATAAATAAATACCATTAAGCCACAAATGATTATTTATATTTGTAATCAACTTGTTATTATTAAAACTATATTTCTAGACTTTATATACAATATATAAATAAAACTAATTTTACTTTGCAAAGCGAAAGAGTCTCCGCAAAAAGTGTGTGCACATCAAATCATGTGAGAACAGCTTTCTTCGACATCTTCATCTACTCCCACATCTACAAGAACTATTAGACATTTCGACTGTGATTCGGCTGCGAATGCCGTTGCCAGCTGATGTCATACACTCGCCCCTGCCACAGCTGTCGTGCTCTGGCTCTTTCCTTCTCCAAAACACAATAAACATTTAGCGAAACCGAAACCAAAACCAAAAACGAAACCAAGACAGCGAGGCGAGAAGAGCAGCCTAAATTTGGCGGCTCACAATCAGCAAGTTGGCCAATTGTGTGTGTGGGCGTGTGAGCTTTAAAGTTGACTCTGGAAATTCCCATATGGAAAATTACTGCATTAAGTCAGTGTCCCAGTACCGATTGCAGTTGGAGGTTGCATAAGTACAGAGCGTGCTATATATAGGGCAACCTGTACGGTGCGCCAGTGACGCATGCGGAGAATACCAAGAAGTTATGCAAAATGCAAGACAAGCAATTTAATGTTGACGATATAAAAGAAAATTTCAATAGCAATTTAGGTGAGTAGCTTGACAGGTGTGTGCGACTGTAATATATGCAGTAAAATATGTGTAAAAAGAGTGCAAAAGCTTACAAATTTTGAATTTAAATCAAATAAAATATAAATAATTATGTAATTAAATTTTTTAATTCATGAATTCAATTTTATAAACTATTATTTAGTCCAACAAATAAAGTTATTTATTTCTTTATTACGTACTATTAATTGTAATGCAAATTTTTATCCTAGTCGACTGCTATAAGTCGACATTAATATAATAAATTGATTAATTAATTAATATACATCAAATATGGTTTGCTGTACAGGAAAAAAATTTATATTCGATCTTAGCATTAAAACTAAATTCGAATTAGATAAACTATATAGCATGGAACCTTTTAATTTATTCTGCAATATTGTTTAACGTCTGAAGCTGTTTTTTTATACTGGTAATTCACAATCCCATTGCACCTTTCTTTATACAATCCATATAAGAAATAATATGTGCAGAACAGTCGATAATCAATATACAAAGCTGCTATTTATATATTATAGCACCTTGGTTCCCTGGCAATTACATAATATCTCACAAGTCTCGTATACCCATTCTCACATTCACAGGGTGCGAAGAGACTCACTTAAAAATGTTGTTAATTGAATGCATGTGCTCTTCATGTTCTACAGGCAATTCGTCAATATTTATTCATGCTTTTTGTTCTTGCTCTGCTTGTTTTTTCTGTAGTTCTTGTTGTTGTTGTTGTTGTTGTTTTTCATTGAGTTTCTGCAGTTGTTGTTGTTGCTGAAATTCGCACAGTCAATTGACAAGTTGAGAGTGCTGAGTCAGTCGGTTGGTAGGCGCTATAAATTCATTCGAAAATTGGCCCAAAGTCAATTCCAACAATTCAATTAGTCCGCCAAAGGGGGGAAAAGCGAAAGAGAGCTGCGCATTTCAGCCTTTATGACCTTATGGATAAGCATCAGCTATATACAATCGTATATGGCCAATCAAGCGAAAATGTCCTCATCGAAAAGTAATTGGAACAAACCAATTTCCGTGAACTATTAAGTCGGCCCGTTGCGTGCGATGTCCTTGACTTTTATTGACATTTAATTCCGGGAATTGCAGCACGATAGCATAGCCGGATCACAAGTCCTGAATGACCATCCACTCAAATAAAGATATTCTATATATGGGGCTATTAAGATACATGTGCATTTCAAAAATAATTTTAATTTTTGATCCCAATGCCGGTTCGACAATAGAAAATGCAAAATTGTCACGTCACTGCAAGTTATTTCAGACACGCTCAAAGTAAATCAAATTGCATTATGTCAATGCAAGTGTAAGCAGACAGAAAGAGAGAACGAAAGAGAGAGAGGAAGAGAGAGAGAGAGGCACATGCTCAAAGATAAGAATGAACAATTCTTATACGAGTAAGTTGTGTAACTATTGTTGTAGGGCGATAGCGAGGAAAAGTTCAATTAAATCAGATTCACAGACTGAAAGTGATCGTGCAAATAATTATAAATTTATTGCAAGATAATTTATGGGAAATATCAATGCAAGAAAGCGGAATGGAAGGCAAACGAGATGATTAACCGATTGATTCACACTTATGAAAGTCAATCTGTAGGGTAATGGGACACAAGCTCAACTATATATTATATTACAGATTAGAATATTTCAATACGTATTTAAGTATGTTGAGTAATTGTCGTGTGCGGTAACATCAAGGGAAAGTTGAATGGAATCAGATCTACAATAATTATATTCATAATGTATTGCAAAATAATTTATGAGGAATATTTTATGCAAGAGAGCGGAATGCAGCAAGATGATTAAGCGATTGATTCACACTTGTGGAAGTCAGACAAGAGGGTACTGCGACAACAGGTTAACTATATATTATAAGCCTGTGGTAAAAGAAAATATGTTCTCGAAATTCTTTTAACTTTTCTAAATTGCTCCTTTTTCTCATTTCTTTTAAAAAATACTTGCGAATTTTGTTTAACGCCTTCCAGGAAACACCCAACTTGATTCTACGCATTTTTGTGTTTTCTTTTTGCTTTTTTAACTTTTGCTCATTAGCGATTATAAGCGAATTTTAAGCCAAATTATATTAATGCCACTTTACCGCTTGTTGGGGTCAGCGATAAAACTTTTCGCTTACTTGCCACGCGCGCTTCAAGTTTTGACGAATTTTCCTTGTTGTTTGGCGCAAAAAAAAAGTTTGTGGTTTTGTGGGGTACCCTCTTTAGCTACCTTTGCTCTTGTTGATAACAGCATTTATTTGCAGATAAAACAATTTCCGCTTAACTGAGAACAAAAGGCACGTGAAAGTCGACGAGTTCAAGGAGCGAAAGTGAGCTGTAAAAGCTGAGGAAATATTCTCAGTTGCCACAGTGAAAAGCCATCGCTTTGAATTGTGCCACATTCCATAAACTTTGAGCTTGGACATTTGCCCGACAAGTGAGCCAGAGCAGGTGAGCAACGAGAGAAACCAGCAGCAGCAGCAGCAGGTGAATGACAATGCTGCGTCAGCTAGAATACTTTTCTATTCATAGAGCTCGCTTTTCAAATGGAAATGCATTCCAACTAATACAATAAGACTGAAGCAAGTTGCAGTGTCTATGTGTGTGTGTGTCTAGAAATAAGATTGATAGAATGAGCGTCTAGAAACGAGATTTCTATGCGATGCCATGGCATATTCAACTGTATATAGTATATATATGTGATGTCTGATATGCGACTTGGTGAGGCGTGCGCGACTTTCTTGAATTTGTTAGGCAATTGCGGGGGAATTTAATGGAATTCACTCGTTGTCTGGCTGCTTTGCGAATCGTTTCAGTTCGATTTGCCAGTCAGCAATGCACACTGTCTGCTTTAATTGCTTTCCAACAACAAAAACAACAGCAGCGGCGATAGCAGCGACAACATTGTCGCGACTCGAACTTGAGAAATTGTCAAGACGCTGAGACTGAATTTTCGCACTTTATGCAAATAATATAAAATATATAAATCAGCGCATATCAATCAAAATGAAATGCCAGGCAGCAGACACTCTGCCAGTCACTCAGTCAGTCGGGCAGTCAGTCAAAGGTTCAAAGATTCGATTGAAGGCGAATGCAATTCGCGTCAATGAACAATGCATGCAAAACTGTTTGCCAGCCCCTTTTCAGCTCCATTGACAATGGCAATGATTGTTTTTGTTGCTGCCTAAAACGTAACGGAAGTACTATGATTACTGCCTTTGTTGGTTTTGTTGTTGTTGCTCTCACGTGTCCCACTGCTGATTTCGTGTACGTAAGTGACCACGTACATATATTAAGCATACGCACGGCGGGACGAGTCCGAGACCCACAACGGCGGCGCGAGTTCAGTGTAAAGTGCAGCCGACTTAAGTGTGTGTACTTAGTTCTTTTGATGTCTCTCACTGCATTTATTTCAATTGAAAATGCTCACGATATTAGAGGCACGAGCGACTCTGCTGAAATGATGCACTGAAGGGGAGCTTCTATAAGGAAATGCTTGAGTACGCGCATAATCCCCAAGTAGACGACAGACACGCGAGGTGTCTGGCATTGATGTAAACTTACAATGAAAGTATTTTAAGAATGAATAAGAAATACGGAAAAAGTAGGAATCGATTTAAAATATATTTCAATGCAGCGAAGAATTTAAAAGATACTTTCTTCTTATCTTGAACTGACAGAATATTAAACTTTACCGAATCCATTTTATCATTGTTCTCTGCAACTTCAACTGTAAGTTTCGCACTTCAACTACTTAAGTGATTTCTTCACTCAAATTCTCCGCAATTTAATTAATATGAATTTATATCTTGACACACTTAAAGCACACTTTACCTCAATCCCCCGAAAAGTTTTCAATGCAAAGTTTTCAATGTCACAGCCTAGTATGAAGACCAAGCATCAAAGGGACCTAAGCTCTTGCTTACCCGTCTCGCTCTCTCTCGCCATCTTTATCTCTTGCTCATTTACCATAATATCCGTTTGCCGGGCAACTCTGTGCAGCACTGCTTTGTGAAACTGCTTTGTGAAACTGCGCATTTAATTGACGTCAGAGCGTCCCAGTTGCCGCAGTTGCCTTTAGCCTTATCCGACTTCCAGCCTTATCCTGGCGACAAACAATTTCAATTAATTTTCAAAAATCAACTAAGCGAGTGACACACTTGAAGTGCTCAGTCGAAAAACCTAATCCGCCAGCCAATTGTCGCTGGGAAATGCATTCACAACATGGGAATAACTCAACGAGGAGTTCTATTGCCTCCTCCTGCTCTTCTCTTGGTTCTCTTGGTTTCCCATTTCTGCTTTGTTTTTTCCTTTGCCCGCTATCTGAAATGGCGAATCTAAATGGCGTCATGTTCCATTTATTGGTGGAAAAACTTTAATTGCAAAAGTGTGCGAGCATTTCTCTCTCTGCCTGCCTGTCGCAGGCCCCAGCTAAGCTGAGATAATTATGCCAAATATTTTGTCAGCTTCACGTGCGCAAGGCCACTCGCGATGTTGGCATTTTCTAGCCACAAAGGCCATAAGCTATTAGCCTTGTTGGAGTTGTTGGCATTGCTGGGTCTCCTCGGTGTTGTTGGCGATTGTGAAAATCTCTGCACAGTGGGTAATTTGCCTGCGGCTTAGTTGTTGATCCTGCTGCCAATGCCGTAGCATACTTTTTGGCGCATTCCGTGTTTGCCTTGGCAAATTGTTTTTGTTTTTTATCCCCCCCCCGTCTCTCTCCCGCTTTACGTGACATTTTTAACGAGCAGTGGAAAACAATTCACTACGTATACGCAATATTTACGCGGCAATATTGCGAACACGCTATGTGGGTCAATAGGTTTATTTATTTGTGCATCTTATTTTCATCATAAAACGTCGTTTATTATTGAATCGATTTAAATTTCCGACTTCGCAGCCAAGAAAAGCAATTGAATTTCTATGTTTGCACAGAAAGTTGCCGCCCTGACGCAGTCGGCGCAGACGTAACTCGATAATACGCCAATAAATACACAACAAATATTTGCAAATGTGAGTAGACTGCGGAATGTGTAGTGTAGAAGTTTTCTACGAACCCATCGAGTGCGAATTGCAAATACAAATACCAAATACCAAATGCAAATGTTTATGCAATGCGTCAATGCGTGTTTGCCGAGCTTTAAGTGAGCCCCTAAAAGGGTTTTCAATTTGCAAACACTATGCCCCTTCTGCATGTTTCATTCAATTTAACACTTTGTATCTAGTGAATGAAAGCAAATCTCATTACAATTTCGTGAGTGCAAAACACTTTGCCTGCCTGCCCCTAGCTCCGCCCACTGTTGGCCAGGTGCAATTAAATGGCATTCATTGCATTGCTCATTAGAAAATATTTGTGCATATAATTACGTGTGCGCTGTTCTCCAAGTAACTGTGCACCCCTTTACGTGCGCAACTTCTCCTCTCCATCTCTCTCAGTCTATTTGCTCGCTGCACACGCAACGATTCGAAGCTGCGCTCTGCACTCGAATAGCAAGCTAGAGAAATGCACGCAGATTTTGTTTCAAAGGCATTTTAGTTGCACGATTGCACTAGGGAAAATGTCAAGGCATTTGCGGAAAGGTTTCGAGTAAGAGTTGGAGAAAGAGAGAAAGGTATGTGATTAAAGAAGAGAAGAAAGAGCTCCAACTAATATTTTCCTTTGATTGTTAAGTGGTTTAAATTTTTTATTGATGTTTATCGGCACAAAGGGGCAGATAGAAAATAATATTTAATAAACCTAGCAATATTTATTTATTTGCAATAAGTGAAGCCAAAAAATTGAAATCATTTAATTTAAGTAAATTTTTTTCAATCCAAACAACTTGCAGTGTATTCACGGCGGCTCCTTTTGCAGTGCACAACGCCATTTACGGACGCCTCGAACAGCTGAGATCAGCTCAGTACGGCTGCACTGCTGTCTCTCTCTCTCTCTCTCTCCCATTCTCCCACGAGATATGCTCGTGATTTCATTAACGCGAACATGCTGCTCACAACGAGCACTCATTTATTGCGAGCACTGCGATTTGAGTGCGTTGTCAATTGTGGCAGCAAATGCGAGCAAATAAGATAAATGGATTTGTTAAATTCCCATTTTGTCAGCCGCCCATACACGGCGCACACACGGCGGCTACGCAATGCCCTCCGTTTGTAACTCAGTGTGGAGCGTGTTTGTTGAACTTTTGAATATGGTTTCAATTACAGCTTAGGTAATTCTCAGCCCAAATGGATTCGGTTATTCCCCAGTTCTGTCCAGCTGCAAGCTACTAATTGGTGGGAAGTTTGCTCAGCTACAGGTGTTCTTAATTGAGCCGATGCCGCTTAAGATAGCAGGGTGTTTAGTGAGAAAGTATGTCTAGAATTGCATTGCTGAGCAACAGAGGGTGACAGTGACTGTGACACGTGTGTGCTTAGGTTTTTACTTTAATTTTAAGTGCAGCACAGAATTCATTACAAATTGAGCAAGATTACGACTTGTGCAAGTAACAGTTTTTTTCTTTACATTCAATTATAAATTAAATAACAACTTATTAAATAATTGTAGACAATATCAAGGAAATATCAATATGTAAACCTATTCCATATTACTTGGTTTGCTCAACTACTTACTCAACAAAGCAAAGATGCTTCAAACAATTTCCAGAATAAAATCTTTCTCAAACACTCTTCATATTACCTAACATATCTACAATATTATAGAGTGAGCTCTCCCATTTCTATAACCCCTCAGTCAGAAAGTTAAATAGACACACACTCGCGCAATCAATGCAGTTCAATGAATGCGAATAGCCAAAATGAAGCATTTGTTATATTCGTTTCCGTTACGCTCGAGCCAAGCAATTGGCCACAGTTTAAGCTTGAAATGCACACCACATTACGCATACGCAGCGTGTGCTGTCGACAATAAAACTGCACAAATGACGCTACGATTGCAGAGTAGCAAACTACTTTGATTTTTTTTTTTTTTTTTTTTTGGCTGCCTTTCCGGTTTTGGTTTCTGGCACACGGCCAGCATAAAAGCGTTCGAAATTGCAATCGAATGCACGCCAGTTGGGCCAAACCGACAGACAGAGAGACAGACAGACATGCGAGCAGTTATTCAGTCATTCACTCACTCAATCACTCAGGCAGTCAGTCAGTCATTGTGGCAGTCAGTTATTCAGTGGCGTTGTGTTCTCTACAACAAGTCCGAAATGTGCACTGCACGCCCAGAAACAAAATTACATTCCATTAAAAAATCATGCCGCGGCGCACAAATCAACATCAACTCAATGAACATAAATTGCCACTGCTGCACGCTGCGACTGCGAGTGTGTGTGCGTGCGCGTGTGTGTGGAGCCGGAGACGGACGCCAAATGGATCGATCGACCTTCACATTGGCCGCCATGGCGACGGGGACGGCGATGATGATGATGATACCCACGGACTGCCAACTAACGCACATGCCCCAAAAAGTCACTCACACTCGCTTAGAAAAAAACACATGCACTATTCACGCACACATACAAACACACACAGACGCACACCAAACGGTGGGCAGCACTTTGCACAGTGCACAAAAGGATTTCATTTTGAAAATAAAAATATTTTTGCTGAAGTGCTTGCTCTGAATTTATTCTAAGAATTTAGGTTGATTTGAGGATTTATAGCTAAGATAGTTTTGTGGTAAAGTGAGTAACAAATGGTGCATGAGAATATGTATTTTAAGCCGTGTGGCAAGAGCTTAATAACTTAGAATATAACCAGATTAAGATTTAGTTATCCAAACAGAATACGGCTTTGTGAGTTTCTGACTGGTTAAGCTCTATTTGAAGCAGAAGTTAAAGAGATTTAAGGATGGAATGATTTAAAGAATTTACAAATATTTAAGGGATATTTATAGAAATTTCGTTATATTACATATATATATATAAATTTGTGGCTAACGAAAATGTATGTAACGGGCAAAAGTAGGAGTAGCATAGACCCCACAAACTATATATACTTGTATTCATATTCAGCATTAACAGCTAGTCAATATAACCTTAATTACAGGAAATATATTATTTGGGGCTACAAAATTTGGTTTCAATCTGTGTTATTATTTCGAACAGCTCAAATTTACTTTGTTTTTTTGCCACGCCCCTTTCCGCCCAGGTTAATCGATTAAAACCAATTTTTAAACGTAATTTTAATGCAGGACAGTTTGGTCAACGCAATACTTATCAACACATAAATAAGTATTGAAAGTTTGGTTAAGATCAAATCATAAAAATTAAAGATATTGAGAAAATAGTTATTTCTTATCAGCTCTCGAATTAACTCACCTAAGTATGCAACACAAACTACGCAACACATAGAAAATATTTATATTGAAGATATTGTTTTGGTCAGTTGGTTAGAGCAAACACTTGGCTCTAGCTCTTTTGCTTTTTTTATATTAATATTGATATTATTTATACACATAAATATACATTATAAACATATTCCTTTTTTTTTTCAATTTAGTGCAAAGTCGAACTATGTTCAGTACACTTCTTTAAAGCAAAAGCATTTATTATCCTAATTGTTTAGAAATTTTTAGTTTTTGAATTCAATGCTCATTGCCTTGTTTGCAATCACATGATCTGTTTCAACAGGCAAAAATGAGACAAAGTGCCGAAGTACTAACATTTATCATATCAAAATCAAAATAAATCAGGATTAATATCTTAAGTTTCACACAGGATAAATATCTTGGATTCCACAGTGGACGCGCTGAGGTCAGTTTAAACGCATTGAAGCAGACAACAGCCAATTTGGTGGACTTCTCTCGTGCGCTGTCGCTCTCTCTCTCTCTCTCTCTTTCTCTCTGTCGTTCTCTGTCGCTCTCTGTTGCTTGCTGCCCTCAGCTGTCAATTTCTGCTGCGTCGGCGGTGTCACGCAGGCAGCTTTGTTATTGGGCCCCCGAGTGGCGTTTGCTGCTAATTAGAAACTGCTTGTGAGTGCACGCAATGCTTGAGAGCGAGAGAGAGAGAGCAACTTGTAATTACAGTTCGAAGCAGAGTACAAGGGGGGAAATGAAGAGTGTGGGCGGATTGCGGGCACACATCAGGCAGCATCTTACGTGTGCAATTGTCTTTAATGACAACGTACTGCTGCCCAATCACGTCACGTAAGCATAACGTAAGCGTAATGTGCCAACGAGGGAACGCAATGATTTCCGATCCAATCGGTTTGTGGGGCGTTTAATTGGAGGCACAAAACTGCTCTGGCTGTGCTTCTGTGCTGCTTCTGTGCTGCTTGCCTTGAGTTGCGTCTGCATTATGCAGAACGCAATCAGCTGCAGGACTCGAGACCCAGTTTTGAGGCGAGTCACGAGGCCTCAATTTCCGCCTGAGCATGGCGCATTTTCGAGCGACTTTGCTTCCGCTTTGACGTAGTCTACGTGCGTCGCTGTGCCTCCGTGTGCCTGCGCGCAATCAACAACGTGGCAGCTCGAAATACACGCACGCTGCAGAGTCGCGCCACAGGATGCCAAAGGATACAGTGACGTGTCTTTTGTTCGTAGTTACCAATGCACCGAATTGTCTGACAATGGCAGGCTCACTACGACACAATGGCTGTATGGCTGGTGGCAGGTGGCAGGTTGCACGTATCGGGGCGACTATCAGCAACGTGATGATGTTTACATGCTATGCAAATACAATTAATTCCGCTTTGTGGGCAATCTTCGTCCTGCAGATAGAAATGCCAACGGATATGTTGACACAGCTGCATCACGTCGACTGTCAAGGGGGTAACCCCTTTATGTGTGTGTGGTGGCAGACAATGCCGAAAATTCTGTTTACGGCAAAGTGTGTGCAGCATGCACGCACGGATAAGGGTGACCGTATGTGGTGAAACTAAAGCCGATTAGGCAGCCAATTAACGTGCCTGAATGAAGGAAATCATTTTGCAATCAAGGATTCTGTTCTCAGCAGCAAATTTGCAGGTTAAGCATCCACTCAACATATTTATATAATCTTATTATATTATGCAATCATCACAAAATGAATTCTTGGCCAAACAGCCATACTAACATAAACTAAAGTCAATTAGAAAGTCAATTGTTGTGTGTGAATGGCTGCAAAGGAATTAGAATTAATGACTCTGATTCCAAAGATAATAATAGTAAATATACAATAAATATTGCCTCAAATTTAGCATGAAAAGCATTTTACATTTGTTCCGCCTCTTGTAGAATTTCCTCCATTGCTTCTGCTACTAAAGGAATTTCGGAAATTTCTCTGATGCATTGACCTGGTCGAGCACAATGAGATTAATATCAATTTGCCAGATTAAATTACTCCTCAATTGCAATTGTGATACAATGGCGCATAAAAGTCATTTTAATAATTTAATGCAAAAGCAATAAACATTCAAAAAACATCGCTGAACAGCAAAAGCAGAAGCACAAAAAGGGAAAACGGGAAATTGCTGCGATGCTGCTGGTGCCGAAAACTAAATACACTTATTGGGGAAATATGACGAATTTATTATAACATAATTTGAATTGCGCTACAGTATTTTTTTGTTAAATGATCTTTCATTGCAACTTTACAACAAATCAAAAGGCATCATTCTATGGAATATAACTCCAAAGATAGGCAAGTTCAATTGTTCGCTTACCTTTTGCAAGCTCATTGCACTTGAAGTCAATGTACCCTGCCGAAAGTGTATTAAAAACAAAACAATTAAACTGACCACATTTCAGTCTGGTCAAGTTTTGAGCGTCCTCATTCGCTTGGCCTTTGTCGCGGCTCGCCATGTCTCTCTCTGTCTGTCTGCTCGTCTCTCTGTCTGTTTGGCTTTTTGTGTGTCTGTCCCTCCTCGCTGCGCATTTGATTTGATTCTGATTAAGGGAACTTTGCACTCGATGCAACAGCTGCAGACACGGCGACAGCGACAGCAACAACAATGAAAATAAGAACACAAATTACGTTTGCCTTTTGTGTGTTTTTATTTGCATTCACAACAAGGTAAAATTGCAAATTGAAAATTGCAGAAGATGCGCCAAAAAAATAAAACAAAATATCACTTTCATCCATCAGTCCTCGACTGTTCATCCAGTCCATCTCGACTTGTGTATCCGTGCTTCCCCTTGTCCGAAGAAAGAGTGAGAGAAAGACTGGAAGTTGTTGTATATTGAAAGTCTGTGCACGCAAAACAATATACAAACATGAACAGAGGCCGACGCGTCGGTTATCTCAGTCTAAACAAATGTGATACAATGTGATACAATATACTGCCAAAGATATGGTATGTCGAACCCAATGCCGGAACGTGGCATCTGCAACTGTTACCCAATGAAGCACGAGCAATGTGCAAACATTTCATTAAAATGAAATTCCAAATTGATTGGCAACTCGGCGCCAAGAAGGTAACGTAATAATTCTCAGAGCGATACAACAGGAAACAAGAAACAGCAGAGAAAACAACAACGAAAATAGCAACATGAAAGTGAGGTAACTTTCCCGCTGTTATAAATAGAGAAACATAAGTTCGCAATTAACTTTATTACCTACGTTCAATGTGTGGGTTAACAAAGATTTTCGCTGGCCAATCAAGTGGGATAACTAGCTAGAATGCAACATTTACCAACAAATTCAGTCAAGATTATGTTTCACATGATGTGATAATCATAAATGGACAACAGTTTGTTTAGGTTCAGTAGCAAAATAATACTTAAATGTGGAAGAAAGGCTACCTAAGTCACTCCTATACTACGAGGGTCGTTTGATAAGTCCGTGACTTTTTGTATTTGCCGCGCACCTGCTCTAAATACAACACTGCTCCTGTCAGCAGTTATCGATTAACAGCTGACTGTAAAATTTTGAGAAAGCTGCGTTTTTTGGTTTGCGTTTTATAGGCATTGAAAGCAGACGATCTCGTGAATTTTAACGAAAATGGAAAAAAGTGAATTTCGTGTCAGCATGGCAAAATTTCATAAATTGGGCTACGAACTGCTACCCCATCCAGCATATTCTCCAGATTTAGCCCCCTGTGACTATTTTTTGTTTCCAAACATGAAGAAATGGCTCGGCGGTAAGAGATTCGGGTCATCATAGAAACAAACGACTATTTTGAGGGCCTTGAGAAAACCTATTATTTGGAAGGAATAAAAAAATTGGAAAAACGCTGGACTAAATGTATAGAGCTAAAAGGAGATTATGTTGAGAAATAAAACGCTTCTTTGACGAAAAAAATATATTTTATTCAAAAAGTCACGGACTTATCAAACGACCCTCGTAGTTATAACATATTTAATGGTGGAAAACGGACAGACAGACAAACAAGGCTAGATCGACTACTCTGAAGATGATGATTCAGAAATTATTATGCCTTAAGGCGTCGGAGATGTCTCCTTAGGTACGTTACCAGGGTATAACAACCTTCATAGGTTGAACCTTTATGACTAGGCTGAGGCTTTGACCTCAAAAACCTCAACAATAAAAGCAAGACATTATAATACGAGGGTCGTTTGATAAGTCCGTGACTTTTTGTATTTGCCGCGCACCTGCTCTAAATACAACACTGCTCCTGTCAGCAGTTATCGATTAACAGCTGACTGTAAAATTTTGAGAAAGCTGCGTTTTTTGGTTTGCGTTTTATAGGCATTGAAAGCAGACGATCTCGTGAATTTTAACGAAAATGGAAAAAAGTGAATTTCGTGTCAGCATGGCAAAATTTCATAAATTGGGCTACGAACTGCTACCCCATCCAGCATATTCTCCAGATTTAGCCCCCTGTGACTATTTTTTGTTTCCAAACATGAAGAAATGGCTCGGCGGTAAGAGATTCGGGTCATCACAGAAACAAACGACTATTTTGAGGGCCTTGAGAAAACCTATTATTTGGAAGGAATAAAAAAATTGGAAAAACGCTGCACTAAATGTATAGAGCTAAAAGGAGATTATGTTGAGAAATAAAACGCTTCTTTGACGAAAAAAATATATTTTATTCAAAAAGTCACGGACTTATCAAACGACCCTCGTAATAACAAATGCTATATTAATCATTCTTAAGAATGAGAATGAAATGCATAATATTTGCATGGCGTAAGAACAAATATTGCATATTGAAAACATATAAGTTCACTATGGACTTTCAAAAGCACAAAACAAAGTTACCAGTTGCAAAATCAATGAACTTTTGTATAAACTAGACTCTAAAAGATTTGCAATAGTCTTTAAATATACAAAGTATGATGAAAAACTGGAAAGTTGATCCAAAAAAAAATATAACTCTGGCATATATAAAGCAAAAGAGCAAATCGACAAGCTCAATAATTCTTAAAAGACTTTAAATCTGATCGTTACTAAGCCCTATAAAGGTGCTCTCAAACTGTTTAAGCTAATGCACGATAAGCTTCTTAACCGTCGCCTGGAAGTATGCAAGGGATTGATAACACTAAAATTCCATACACATATACTTCATATACGCACTTAACGTTGTATACTCCCTAGGTACAGCCACACCATAAAGTAGAAAAATACTTTTGAATATTTTTTGCTCTTTCATAAGGTTTGCTTTATTTTGAATGATGTTCGTTCAGTGTCCTTATTATTATTGTTTCGTTTTCCTTCTAGAGTTTTCTTCTGTATTTTGGTTAACGTAATCAAGTGAAACATGTTGTTGTTGTTGTTCATACATGATGTTGTTGTGGGATTTGGGGAAATAATAAATGAGATGTCACTATCTTTTCATGTTGTTCTTGTTGCTTCTGTTTTTTCTTCTTGTTTTTTTTTTTTATAATTTTCTATGCTCTCTTTCTCCAAAATCATAATATTCGCTTATAAATGTAGGTATTATGTTGCTTTGCTTGCGTCTAAAATGTTCGATTAACAACGATATGCAGAAATATATAATGTATTTATATATGAATATATAATAAGAAATTTGAGTAACACATAAGAGTAAGAATCATAAATAGTAGAATATGTTGTGGTTAGTAGCGAGATGTGCCTCGAACTGAGGATCGCGTGGGATTCAATCTCGGCGGCGTTCAATACAAGGTCTGTCGATAACAATAAGAAGCATTATGTCAACTACAGTTATGGGGTGACCATACCATTATTATCAACGTTTTCATTTTGTTAGTAAAACTCTGCCCTTCGGCAATAACAATTTTTGTATTTAATGTATGTATATCGTTTGATAAATGTATATGTATATATATATGTTTGGTTTGGTTTTTGGTTTAGCTTTGGTTTGTTTATTTAATTGTTGTGTTTGTTTATTTGCGTCATTTTGTTCACTTATAATCATAATCGTAATCATAAATATAAAGTGTAATAATAATAATTATAAAAACGTTTTTCATTTGGGATTTTTTTTTATACAAACGTTGCAGAAAATATATAAAATATCGATAGAAACATAAGAAACGCATGCGATTTCAATGTTGAATAAAATTTCCTTGTTGTTGTTGTTGTTCTTTGTTTTTGTCCTTTTTGTTTTTTGTTGCCTTTTACGACTAACGACATGTTCAAGCAATTGCATTTTAAACAATGAAACATTCATATGTAATAGATATAATCATCATCATAATAATAATCATAAATAGTCATATAATTTGCATAACTTTCAACATTATTTGTGCTTAGAACTAAGAATAAATTTGCGTCTCAATAAACATAGTTTTTCATTTTTTATAGTTTCTCAAAATTCATGATTTAATTTTTTTTTATATTTTTTTACTGCTTGCTTTTCATAAGCTTTCTCTGCATCTTACTTAGAAAATAAATAATGAAAACTGCGCGAAAAACGAATGGTTTTCCGGCAATTTGCGTTTTATTATCTGCTTCTTGGGTTCGCAAAACCACCGCCTTAGTAGGCGTGGTTGGCAATGAACAGGGAGCCGGAACCACCACCAGCGCTGCCGGGAACGTATTTGCCCACAGCGGCTTCACCGTTAGCCTGTGCAAAGGAGAGAGAGAGAAAGAAGGTGTTAATTAAATTTAAATTTTTGTAACCCTGCAAAGAAAACTCTGGAAAATGTCCCCTTCCCCAACTGCTTATAACTTAGCTCGACTCTCGGCGTTTCAATTTTGCGACCTTTATTGCATGGATCACTGAACTGAAAACTCGTAAGTTTGTGCTGAGACCTGCGGCAATATTTCAAAGTTTATTCTTTTAATTTTGTTTTATGCCATACAACATCCTCATAAGCTTACACAACACATCAGAAACTTTGTGAATATTAAATTTGAGGATAAAAAAAGTTTATTCGATTAAGGATAATTGGGCTGAAAAAAGGTGAAGCATCTACAGGATGTTTTCCTTCGGCTTTCCTTCTTGCCTGCGGTCAAAGTTTACTTAATTCACGTAATTCTGTATGGGTTGTTGTGTCTTATGTGCAGTGTGAGTGTTTATCTTTATGTGTGTGTCAAGGCATGACAGATATAAAGCTGTCAATTTATAGTCCCGAAAGACTCTTCAAAATAATAAGTAACAATAGAGTACCTTACAGTTTGAAGCTCACTGTGAAGGCTTCTGTGCGTGCTTATTAAACTTTTTACAGTTTATAAATTACTGTATAGTCAAAATGCTTCAAAGCATTAAACTAAGTAAGATTGCCAAGTCTTTTCTGATTGTTGTCAAACTGTAACTTAAAATACTCAAAAAACATTTAACTTTACCTTGTATATAAATTCGAAACTAATTAAAATATTTAACCTACAACAATATGCCTTTAATATTACAAATAAAATGTTCAACTTTTACTTTGTATCTTTTCAGTTCTGAAAATCGTCTTTTATTTATATATTATTAAATTATCTCTTTCATGGGACTCAGTTTTCAATACGAAATTCAAGGAATTCATTCTATAACTATGAAGTTCTAATCATACATATTTAAATGTTATTTTATAAAAAATGATCTGCAAAATTATGCGGCCAAGAAATGTTGTGTATCTCTATTTCTCAGTGCGTGCTTTTGTTGTGCGATGTTTGTTTGTGGAATGTTGCGTTCAGCTCTCAGGTCTCGACAGGCATTGCTGACCAGTTGGAATACAACAGCGGCCGTGGTTAGGTTGCGTTCGATTGGGGGTTAGGAGCACTCGTTTCTTTAGTACTTGTGACCGGCAACAAACAGACTGGCATCTCCCGCGAACGAGGGAATCGAACCGGCAACGTATTTGCCTACGCAGGCTTGACCGTTGGCCTGGTTGGTTGGGAAGGAAGCAGGAAGTGGTTGGGATTAATCAAAAAGAAGCGTGCGTAACATAAAAGAATAAAATTAAAAGCAAAATATGTAGCATGCAGTAAATGAAAAAATAATAAAAATGCAATGACAGCTTTGAATTTGTGCTGTTATTTACAGAAAAATTTGACTAAAATGAAAGTAAGTAATATGAGTAAAAAAAATGTTAAAAAAGAGAATGTGTTATAAATTAATATAATGATTTTCAAATGTTTTATGTAAGTTAAAAGTTTACAGAAAATTAAGACTGTAATTTAAGTGAGGTTTGTTTAAAAAGAAGTGTTAACTAATATAAACATAAATGATGCATGCAGTAAATTAAAATAATAAGCAAAAGTTTTTAAAAGATAAAGTGTTAAACAAAAGAGTAAGCTGATTTTTTAAATAATAGTTAATTAAAATTTAATACAAGTTATATTATGAGTTTTTTGTTATATCTGTGACATCTATTCCTTATCAAAAAATTGAAATAAAAAACTACTTTCATTAAAATAAAAAATTTAGATGACTTGAAAAATAATTAATCTGTAACTTTATATAAATTTCACAAGACATCATTTTCTGTATGTAGATCAACTTCTTCTTTTCCTGAAAAACTAATATCCGGTCCTTCTATATATGTTCTTCGATGTATTATGTAGAATTTTGAATGACAGTTTCTCACATCATAAGGGAAAATTCAAATATTCCTTTCATTATAAGTAGAGCCAAATTTGAAATAACAAGTTTTCTTTTCCATTCCGCTCAAAATTTACTCTGATTCTTTTCTAGATTTTCGATTCTTGCTTCAGTACTTGTGATTCTCAACATGGAGCCCTGAATCTCCGGCAAACCCCTTCACAGAGCCGGGCTTATAGCAACCTACAGCGGCTTCACTGTTGGCCTAAGTATTGAATGAGTGAGTGCATTGAGTGAGTATTTGGTGAATGATGAGTTAGGATTGTTAGGAGGAGGATATAAAGAAATAGGATTGATTGGAATTTTTAAGCAGGTTAAGCACCTAAGGCAACCGAGCCTGCCCACCAAATAGTAAATGGACTTATAGCTAAACCCTTATTATGCTAGATCCCAATTCCTTAATCATATATATAATATTTTCTAGGCACGTTGGACTTACCCTGGCGCGCTTGATCAGCTCGTTCTGGCCGGCAGCGATGTTCTCCTTCTTGCCTCCCCATGCGCGGAGCACGGAAGCCTGCAGGGCACGACCGTACGAGAAGGTCAGAGCCCATGGGCGGACCAGAGGAACTTGGTTGATGGCGCTCAGGTTGACGGAGGCCTCCTCCTCGGACTGACCACCAGACAGGAAGGTGACACCTGTCAACCAAAGAAGTCATTAGATCAACTGCATAGATGAGAATGCGAAAAGAAGGATCTTACCGGGAACGGCGGCGGGCACAGTGCGACGGAGAGCCTGCACGGTGGCGAGGGCGATCTCCTGAGGAGTGTTCTTCACCTTGGCGGACTGGCCAGCGGTGACCATGTTGGGCTTCAGCAGAGTACCCTCCAGGTAGACATGGTGATCGTTCAGTGCCTTGTAGACGGCAGCCAGCACGGTCTCGGTGACCTTCTGGGCACGGTCCAGATCGTGATCACCATCGGGCAGAACCTCAGGCTCAACAATGGGCACAATGCGCTCCGACTGGCAGATGGATGCATAGCGGGCCAGCACGTTGGCGTTCTCCAGAATGGACTGGTACGATGGGGTGTTCTTGCCGATCTTCAGGACGCAACGCCACTTGGCGAAGTCGCAACCCTCCTTCTTGTACTTGGCGCAACGGGCAGCCAAATCATCCAGACCCTGGGTGGTGGACTCATCCTCAGAGCCGAACAATGGGACAACACCCTTGTCGACCTTGATGCCGGGAATGATGCCCTTCTTCTTCAGCAGCTGAACGAAGGGGGTGCCGTCATCGGCCTTCTGGTAGACGGTCTCGTCGAACAGAATCACACCCGAAATGTTTTCGGCCAACTTGTCGTCGGTGGTGAAGAGCAACTGACGGTAGGCACGGCGGTTCTCGTCGGTGTTCTCCACGCCGATGTCCTTCAAGCGCTTGCCCATGGTCGAGACGGACTCATCGGCGGCGAGGATACCCTTGCCGGGAGCAACGATTGCCTGGGCAATGGTTTTCAGCTCCTCCTGCAGCTCCTTGCTGGGGTAGTTGAAGTATGTGGTCATCTTTGAGATTCGCGTGTGATTCTGCGATTTGTCCAGCCATTTAGTGAGTAGATTGTGTTGCAAATTTATGGAATTGGAAAAGAAACATATTGATGAGTCATATCTCTTTGATTTTTGCAATTTCTTGCAAAATCTAACCAAGCCGAAACGTAGAATTTTGAATTTTGTACAAAAAACTAAAATAATACTAAAATTTTTCTTTTTTTAAATTTAATTTAATTTCCGAACATGTTTTTTGTTCAAGAAAATTCAGACTGTCATAATGGGCACATATCAATCAGGGGTATTAGGCATTCTGAAGTTGATAAAACCCGCTCAGCTGTTCGAGAAGAGCGCAGAAAATGAAGAGAGCCGCCAATGAGAGCGCAAGTGCGTGTGAAAAAGTTGCGCTCTCAATGGTTCGCAACATTTCTCGTTTTCGGGTAGACAAAATTGTTGCCAACGATTGGATACAATGTTGCCGAACATTTTCTTTTATCACCGAAGTCGAAATTTGAATAAAATATCAGCAGTGCAGATTAAACTTATTTTAATTGTTTGTTAGGGTTTCTTGTCCACTTTGAATCATTCTTTTTTTTAGTTTTAGTTTCACTTTATTCAACTTTATTTCTAGTGCTTGCAACATCTTCACTGTGCATTACTCATGGAACTCTGGTTCCAGACTTAGTTATGAAATTCTCAGGAAGTGCTCTGCGTAGTCAACCAACCAACCTGGACAATTGTTTTCTAACAACTGAACTAAGTTGCAAAGCGAAGGCGAACACGACGCCTGCGGCGGCGGCGACTGATGTAAGCGAACCGGTAGGGACTGAAATATTCCATGGACAGACGATGGACAGGAGGAGGGGGCACATGTGACGTACACTTTCACTTTCTATACTACGAGACGCGTCGTGACGTGATGTGTAGCGCATGCTCTGCTACGCAATGACATTGAACAAGGTCAAGCAACATGCTGCGCTGCTCTCTCGTGTTCGTGTACGAATGTTGCCGAGCGAATGTTGTATGCGTGTTGCTTACGAAACGGTTATACAAAATAATCGTGTGAGGCGCGTGTGGCGCGAAAGAGAGAGAGAGAGAGTGTGTGTGTGGGTTGAAACGGGGGTGTAGAGAAAACTTCTGTAGACAACAAAGTTGCAAGTTCGCTTGACTTGTTTGACATTGAAAAGCACGCACTGTCCTTGCATATGCCATATAACTGTAACTGTATATATACTATATACATATATATATATATACATATATCGCGCATTTATGGCAACTGATAAGCAGCCAAAACACTATTGATAACCCACGACAAAGGAGTAAACAAAGGCGATTAACACTTGAGTTGTAACTAGGAAAAATCCGGGATATAACCGCGATATGCTATATCTATAAAGTATGCTGATTCACTGAGTTAATACACACCTAGACAGGCCGGCAATCGATTAAAGACTGAGTGTAGCCCAAAATGTGCGACGAATAAATAGAGGAGCAAAGGCGAAGCAGAGCGCAAAGCGACGCATGGCGAGAACAACAACAACAACAACATTAATTAGCTGCTGCTATCAAGTAAATTCGAATGTTCATATGTGTGTGTGTGTGTGTATAAAAATAAAATAGACACATGTGAACGAATACATATAGACGCGTGTGTGTTTTTTTCAGTGGTTGCACGAAGAAAAAAACAAGTTGATAAAACGACAAAAAAATAGACTAGAAATTTTCGAAAATTATGGAAACATTCGACTCGCATGTTCTTCTTTGTGTGGTGTTGTCAAGCTCCAAACCGCATAACCTTCAGGCAAATAACAAAAAAAAAAACAAAATATGAAAATAACAAATCTAGAACGAGCCCCCTAGTGAGACAAAATATGCGGTTCCAAAGTCTTTGTGATCGACGACGTTATCATTTCGAAACTTGTTCAGGATGTTGTTGTACTCATATCAGGTCCCGCCTCCAGCAATAGGTCAAAAGAACACAGCGAGTATTTGTGATTGGGAAAGGGAATAGGAATAGGAATGAAAATATTATACTTATAAGGCTCAACTGACGTCAAATGAAAAGCAGAGAGAATGTGGAAAAGAGAGAAAAGTTCCTTAAGGAAGAAAATGTATAAGAATCTAGCATACGCAAAATAAAAATAAAATTAATTCAGCTGATTTTCACTTTCATTAGTTTTTTTTTTATATTTTATCATATATTCGAATTATGTCTACTTTTTATTTTGTCTATTTTACACATTAAATTTGATAAAATTCATTTGTTCATTTGTTCTATTTGTACAGTTTCAATTTAGGCGAATTTTATAGACAAACATTTTTTTTTTTTTTTTTGCCTCTTTGACATTGACCCTATTGGTGAACCCTTTTCAAAACATTCAAGTTCATTCATGAAATTGTTTTATGAGTGCAAATTAAACACATACATGTGTACATGTATGACTTGCTCTCGTTTGCTACCCTTAAATTGAGAGAGAACAGTTTCTTCTTCTCTCTTTTTTTCCTTCTTCCCGCTTCTTTGGATCACTCACTTATGTAAAAGAACTGTCGAAGCAAGATAAATTGTCAAAGCGACAGCCACGCCCGGGAGAAAAGGCGACCAAATGTTTCAACTATACATCTCTATATGCCTCTCCCTCTCTCTTTTTCTCTTTCTCCTAATCAGTAGGGAAAGATTTCTCACAGCTGCTACTAAAAATTGGCAAGTGGCGAAGTCAATAAACGCAACACAATGAATGACGACATCTAATTGGGAACCAAGCAAACGCCAATAAACAGTTGCATATATGTAGATAATGATTAGATGATTATACACGTACATAGATAACACTATGTAGAGCGTGCTGAGAGAACATCCATCTAGAATCTATACTATTTATAAAAACAACTACAAATTGCAGTTGAAACGTTGCCAGAAAAGCAAATGAAGTGAAAAGTTCAACTTGTTATGGGTAGGGGATCAAGGGGAGGTAAGGGATCTGTAACCGGTTAAGCCGGCCAGAGAAATCGTACTCAGGTTTCTTATCAGCTTGCAGTGTGTATGTAGGCTGCATAGGTCAACGACGTCGACGATGATAACGGGCACAAAGTTGGGGGGAACTCAAAGTTCGAGAAACCTCTCATATTTTACTCATAGAAAATTTCCAGCCGCAATAATTCTAATAGATTCACACTCACACACACACATACACACTCATACACTCTTACAGCGACGACGTAGTGTAACTTATGGACTCTGAAGAAAAAAACCGATTACGAAACCAACTCGAGATGAGTGTAAAAACAAATGAAGACTGCACCGAGAGTATTACGAGATAACCAACTGCGCTTTATCTGTTCTGTTCTTTACGTTCTTTTAATTAAAGTCAAAAGTATTTTATTTATTCACTTGTATACACACACACAGACGCACACTCACTCACGTAGACACTCACCGCTCTGGAAAAAAGTTGCTGTGTGGGTGATTGGCTTGCGCTACTCTGCTGCTGGCTACCGGCTGGCTCTGCTGCTGCTGCTGCACTGGAGCTAAGTAGTGGACGCTTTTATTTTCGGTTCTATCTGCGACAGCGACTGCGACTGCGACGGCGGCGTCGACGTGAAAATTCCAAAGTGAAATAAGAAAAAAGGCAGGCCCGAATGTAGGCAAGCGAGACGGCAAAAGGTTGTTTGGAGGTCGTTCGGTGTTGGCAAAGCAAATGCACATTTTGTGCCTAAATCGAAAATACCAAAAAGCGTGCGGTATCTAAAAGCTTAGGGTGGCCGCACTGGCTAAGCTTTTTTTTTTGGGTGAATGCGCGCATCGCCGCGAAACTTGCAAACAGCTGTGCGAGAGCTTTTATGTGACTCGTGTGCTTTGCACTGCTTGTTGAGTGCGGCTTGAAGAAAGTTCGTTAAAAGCTTCTTCGTTTTGGAATTTGAATATATTGAAGCAGCGCTACATAAAATTTAATAAAAATACAGTATGAGATATTCCAAGATTTATAGTATTTTGTTATAATTTATTTATTTGTCTAATGCCGACTAATGGCGACTGAGTAACAAAAAAATTGTATATAACAATTATAATAATAAAAAAATATTATTTGATTAATTATTAGATATTAGAAAGGGAAAACAATTGTATTTAATATAAAAGAAGTAAAAGTTATTGTAGTTTTATTAAATTTAGACTGGGGCAATGAAATGTAGCCGATTTTATATGAGCAATATATTTTTGATTAAAAAAATAAATAATAAATGGTAATAAAGGTCAAATATTTATTTTTGATCATTTAGTACTGATAAATTAGTATATCTATGATATTAAATTGAAATTAAGATTTATGATTTATTGTTCTTTTAAAAATTCGGAATCAAACGTTTTAAACAAATTTTTCGTACTTTAAATATTAAGTAACAACCAAAAAACTGTAAAAATTATTTTTTGTCAAGGGCCGTAAGTTAAAAAATAATGTTTTCTAATTTTCTTATTTTCCAATAAGTTTTTTACTGTAATTTCATATACATTAAACTTCAAAAGTTCATGTTATTTCAATATACCTACATCAATAATTAAATATATACCATATTTCAACTGCCATTTATTATGCACATATAACTAATATTAGTCATTTTTGTTTTCAATCATATTACATTACATATACTTACATTATTATTATTATTATAAAATAAAATTTAATTGCACCATTATTAGTTCTTTAAATTCAGCACGGTTAATTAATTTCTTATTTTATTTTGCCCAATACATTCGATTGGCTTTTGATTAAGCAGTGCCATCGTAAAGTCAAACAACAGAAACAAAGCACTTGAACAACATGCCTGACCTCCTGCAATGCAAAAGAACTCAACCCCGCGACACGAAAGGACACTGAAACAGCTGACTGACCGACAAACCGAGAGGAGGCAAAATATCCCCATATTTACATAAGTATTGAGTGGAACTCAGCTGAGAAAACTGCGAGTACATTTGCTCTTTCGAACCACTATCGCTCTCTTTCTTCTATGTTTTATGTTGTTGCAAATAAAGTTTTAGGCCTCTAGTTTATGCAATTCACAGTTTAAATAACTAAGCAGTATTAAATATTTAACGTAAGGTAATTAACGTAGCAAACTCCTTAAGTCACTGTGCCTCTGCTTGCCTTTGTTATTGCTGTTCTTCGCTCTTATCTAATGCAGTAGCCCCCTCTCTCTGCTCTCTCTCTCTCTCTGTGGTGCTCAGCACGTGTTGTTCGGTCTCAATTGAATCGTTTCGTTCGCTTCGTTCGTGTCTTCGTCGGCTTTGCACTTGGACCGCGGCGAGGCTCGTCTCACATTTGTCGCCTTTGCAGTTTCAGTTGAAATTCGTGCGTCGGCCGGTTGAGTTGTGTGGCGAATGCGCGGCTTCCTAATCAGCCACACGTGTTGCTTTTTCGTCTAGCGAAACACAAACACACACACGCACACACTCGCTCGCACACGCATACGTGCACGCTACTGCCGTTACGTTACGTTCGTTACGTATACGTTACCTCGAGCGTTGACTGCGACAACAATTACGCGACTTTGTTGGCGTCCCCATGTCGTGACGTTGTGTGCGCCAACGAAAGCAAGCAAGAAGAAAATTATGTGAATTACAAGTGAAGTGCCGCATAAAGGAGAATAGAAAGCGACAAAATCATAAGAAGCAAAAACAAAAAGCAATAAAAAAGCGAAAACTTTACAAAAGCCCCGCAGACTTTTCAGACTTAAAGCCGAGCCGAGTGAAGCGCAGGCTGGTGAGCATGTCAAGCAGTTTGCACAGTTTTGGTAAGCCCATAAATCTTAACAAACAAATATATGCTTAGCCACACTCACACACACACAGTTAGATATGCAGTCATGTATTCTGTAGGGGTATGTATTGACTGGGCACCCTTGCGGTTCATATGCAGATTTTTGGCAGCCAAATTCGTAATATTGAGAAATTGATGAGTGCTTCTAGCCGCAGCATCAGTGCCCCTCCCCCTCGACGCTGCGCTGCCCGGACTTGCCCCAACAGCGCCTGGCAGGCACTTCATTAATATGCAGCAGGCAACATGCGAATGCTGTGCGTTGTCAAGTCACCCAATTTCACCCGGTCTCAACCAGTTTCACCCGAGCCGGAGCCCACACCGCACTCAGACAATGCCATTTAATGCCGCACTGCGTGGGTGTGTGTGTGTGTGTGTGCGGTGGCTTGTGTATTGTGGTGCTTGCCCCCCTTCTCCATCTCCTTTCCCCTCTGCTCGTCTGCATTTGTCGAAATGAGTATCCTTTAGCTGGTGCCGAGTATCATCCTGCTCGCCTGATGATAATGTTGATTTTTGCCTTCCGCAACAATTTGCTTTGAACTCTCAGCTTTCATCCCCGCCCCGGACACGCCCCCTTGCCTGCAGTGTTATTTATGTTGGCTCTTTTGTTGTGGATTTCATAAGCACTTGTTACCTTTCGCCAGGTGCGTATGAGGCATGCTAAGACTCCCTCTGGGAATTCCTTTGTGAAAGAGAAATCTCCTTTTGAATACAATTTAAACATTCTAGTCTGCAATGCATTCAATATTTAATTCAGTTTATCAACAAGCATTAAACTAAACCTAAATAAATCATTTTAATTGCACTGCAAATACAATTTAATTTCATTTTGTAATTGCAAAAAATTAATGTGTAATAATTTTTAAATAAATAGACAATAAATGTTAAATAAACGTAAACAATTGTTTGGCAATTTCGAATTCACATTATGCTTATCAAAAAAAAAAAAAGCGAATGTTTTAATCACAGCAGCTCTGAAATTGTTTACATGCAATGATTAAAACAATAATAAGTAAATAATGTAAAACTTTATTGGTTTTTCTGCTTTTTTACAATTTTAACTATTCGTTTTTCATTTGGTTTGTTTTGATATGTTTTATTAATAATATTGTAAATAAACTGGATTGAACCCGACTGCGACATACTCACCTGACCAAAACGATTTCATATATTGCATTAATTATCTTAATTTGTGTTGCATACTTTGCTGAGCTAATTCTGTACTGTGTTTGAAATAACGATTTCCTAAATAACTTCTGAGTTAATTGTCTAATTGCAGCCAAAATTTTTGAGATCATTAGAGCGTTATTACATTTACCAAAAATTAACTGTTCTGCATTAAATTTATGTTTGGAATTCGATTTTTATAAATTCCCGAGGGCGAAATATTGATCTGCGTGCAATAATAATTCATATTGCAAACAAATTCGGAATTTGCACGCTCTGCCAGGCCTTCTTCTGCCTGTTTTATACATTTTCAGTTGACACAAAGCTCTAATATCCTTTTACATCATGAGTGGCGCATATAAAAACCATTTTTTATTCTCTTCGACCTTTAAAAATGATGAAAAAATGATAAACTAACTATGTTTTGTTTCTATAATCTATCAGAAGGTCAAATACTTTTTTAGTGAATACTTATTGAGAATATTATGTTTAACTTATCCACTTTATAATTTATTTATTTGGTTTATTTGTTTCTATAATTGTAGTACATATTTATATTCCTTGAACTTTGATTTCAATGAGGCCTTAAAGGTTTTTAGGATTAGTTGCATTATACGAAAACAAATAATTATATATTATTTAATGTTATTATTTTATTTGAACAACTTTTTACAAAGTTTTGTTTGTTGTTTTTTTCTCCCTGGTGATATGTAAGCTTCAACTATTTGCACTTCGCGTTGGTCGCTGTAGTTCCGCTTATTGTGGTCGGCACTTTTTTGTGGCCCATTTGGGGAAGGTGGTGGGAACGTTTAAACCTTTTAGCTCTGGTTTGCAATTGGTCTCCAACTCGTGCATAAATTATGCACGCCAGAGGAAATAAAAAACAAAAAGGGACAAAGCGGCAGAGCAAAGGAAGCGACGAATGTGGAGGCGAATCAAACAAGAGCAGAAACATGAAAATGTTGTAAAATAATTTCAATTCATTCTTACGCACGCATGCCTTTAGGTTTCTTGTTCTTTTTCATCTTGTTGTTGTTTCTGCTATTGTATCGGTGTGCGCCCTAAAAAGTGTGCCATACTCCTTAAGTATGCGTGTGTGTGCGTGTGTGTGTGTGTGTTCGCACAGTTTTGTGCTCAGCTTTGGTTGTTTACTGCCAACAGAAATAAAATGAAATAATCAAAAAATGAAAACGAAATGAAAACAGAAATAAGAATAAGAAAAACACAAATGAAAACACAACATCAGGTGTTATATATATGTGTGTGTATGTGTGTGTTTGTTTGTGCATGAGTTTCTATATTTTGCCAAAAATTTTCCTCACATTTGCAGCCCACAGCGGCGGCGGCTTCTTTCTGTTGGCCTTGCATTAAATTGAGTTTATGCCGTTCGTTTGCTTTCATTTTTCTCATGAGTTCTCATTGAAATTGCAGTTAAATTATAATTTATGGCTAATGAAAATGAGCAGCTTCAAAGGGGTGTATATTCCATTTCACTTTCCGTATATTTCGAGCCTTGAATTGCCTAAAGGTGAAAGATGTGTTAGCAATATAAAGGAGATATATTGATGCAATTAAAAATTATATTCAATTTGTTTAATTGATTTTGCTTTATTTATATGCCAAGCATGCTATGTACGAAATCAATTTATTTGCTATAAACAAGTGTATGTTAGAGAAACCTGAAATTTTGTGTTATTGTGCTTTAATATTGAAAGCACCTAAGTGGAGTTGAAAAAGGAATATATAGCGAGTTTTATTGCAATACATCTAGTATTGTAGATTAGAAATATGTTAACCTTATCTATGCTAGAAATTGAATACAGCAACTTACATACGGCGTATAAATGATTATAATGGAGTTTGCTGTGTGATGGTATAGAAGGCAATGCTGCATGTAAATATCGATAGGATCAGTGTTGCAGTAGACAGGAATAATCAAGAAGTAATGTCAGTCACTAAGTTGAATTTAATGCATAAGTGGAGATTAAAGGATTCGAAGATAAAGAAGAGTCATAGAGTTGGGGTAGAGGAAAGTCGTTAAAGAAGTTGTTGAAAAGGCGGTAACGTTAGTCGGGCGTCTGCAAACGTCGGTCCGTCAAGTTGCACTGCTGAAGGAAGTAGAATTTGTGTTTTTTGGAGGTAAACTAAAAACAATTCATAGAATTTCAGTTAATATAACATACATTTTTATTTAATTTGTATATAAATATTAAATCCAGTTTGAAGATATATAGTTAGTTTAATTTGAACTGAAAACTATCAACTTTACTTATTTGTAATGGCTTGAAAAAATATTAAAACAAATATATATATAAAATAAATAATATTTAAACAAATATAAGTAACTTTAATTAAAAGCAAATTTTTTTATATGAATGTTTGAAGATAAAAGCACAAGTTTTAGAGTCTTCTATCTTTTAAGCGCCTTCTGATCTGCGAAAACATGACCTTAACGATAGATTAAAAATTAATGAGCCTAAAACAAACTTATAAATGAACTTAAAATGTCACAGCCCTCGAGAAACGGCTTTCACTTAATTATTTTTGGGAAACCTCCCCAAGTTCTAACCAAGTTCGCAAATAGCATTTACTTATTTTTAATAATATTCGTTTTCGGTGCACCAGAACGAACATTTTAATATTCATGAGACATCTTCAGCAGCCTCGCCTCCAGTCAGGGGATCAGCTTAAGTTCCGCTGGCAGCAACAGACTGTGGATAATATTTCTTAAATATTTTATGATGCACATTAAAATGGAAAATTGCTGTAAGTCCGCCCAGATGGCGTTAGTTAGAGCTGCCAAGCACCCGCTCGCATTATTATTATTCTTATTCGCATTATTATTGTTATTATTATTATTGCCAGGCAATCGGGCAAACAAATTTTTGCACAGCTTTTGGCCGGCTGAGTGCGCGCTGGACGAGGTCGAGACGAATTCGCATTCGCAATCGCATTGAATGGCATGAATGCCAATGAATGATTACGAGTATGAACGGCAAATGAAAAGAAAAAGTCCGAAAATGGAGGAGGGTAGTTGGGGGTTGATTATAAATAACGTTAAGTAAGCGCACATGAATGCATTTTGATTGTCTGGCGTAGTTTACGGCACGTTTCCTTGCAGGAAGACAAACTGGCAGCACAGCCAGCGGGTGACTCGACGACGATTCTGACTGCCGCCTGTCCGACTGTCTCTGCCTGCCTGCCTGCCTGCCTGCCTGGCTGACTTCGAGGAGTCTTTTTGGGGCCAGGCACTTCCTTAAATGGTGCGCTAATGTCGAAAGAAAAGTCTTGCTGCCGCTGCTCTTCCTTTTTTTTCTCCTGCTCCTTTTCATTCTCCCTCTGCTTCTTCAGTTTTATTATTATTATTTTTATTTATTTGCCTGCTACTTTGTAGGGAAATATCAACTGCAGTCGCAGCGGTCGGCGACAACGTCGCATTTCCTTGCTGCAATTTCGCAACTCGCGCTCCGCTTTTCCCTGCACACACAAGTAAATACCACCAGTCTTACTGTGTGTGTGTGTTTGTGTGTGTGCACTCCTTTTTTATGTGTCGGTTCCTTTTTGAGGCCATGCAAAATAATGTTTTATATGTTGCAATAAATGTACGACGCGACTCGCTGTGTGCCAACGCCCACTTTGCGCCCACTTCCCCTATCGCTGCACAACATTCGCAATGCCATCGCGCATACGCAATGTTGTACGCAGCTATCCTTGCGCCCATTTTTCGCTGACTTCCAATGTGCAACTGCCAGTGTGTGTGTGTGTATTCTGCCCAGTTGCCAACTGCTACCAAATTTGCGTTCTTGCTCGCATGTTCGTTCCCCCTCAAGCAAATACTCCCTAATTGCAAAAGAAAAATGTGGCATTGTTTCCCGTTTTTCCGCCAACATCATCAAAATTATAATGTGACATTTTTTTTGCGAATTTATTAGATGTGAAACCCAATGCAGGCACGAATTAAAACAAGGCGACGACACTTGTCTGGAGACATGTAAATATAAAGTATGTGCGTAAATCTTGTTGGAAAGAGAAAGATTTCTTTTCGTTTATTTGGAACAATGCTCTGCTCTAGATTCTCTCCCTCTCTCCCTCTCTCTCTCTGTGTTATTTAAATTATTTAGACCTCTCGGCTGCGGCATCCTTTTGAAGTGCTTCTCTGCATTTGGTTACAAAGAAATGAACAGCCTGGCAATTTAATTAAAGATCAAATGTTGCGCTGGTCCTGTCAACGGCATAAATGTTTAACGAAGCGTCAAACGATTTCGATTCTGCAGTCGCTTCTTGTTTTGTTTGTCCTCTCTTGCTGTTGTTGTTGTTGTTAACCCAATACTCGCTCATTTAGATCCTTTGCGTGTCAAGTCCTTGTTGTCGTTGTTCTGTTAATAATTCGTGCGTTGCGCTCGTGTCACGTTCTCTGCCCGACGTAAAATTCGATGCGCGTCGCCCTTGTCAAACGTCGTCGTTGCTGTTGTCATTGTGTCCCCATTGACAATGACAATTTTTTGCATAATTTTATTGAAGTCAAAATATTAAAGATTCGCTGGTGAACATAGCGAACATAGTAAAATGCGTGGCATAAAAACGACTTTAAATGGGCGACAAGCAAATGTGCATAAAGGAAAGCAAACAGAGCAGATAAGATATCTTTTTAGACCGAACAACTTTTGCGACTCGCAATTGGAATGTTTTCATTTTGTTCCCAGGCAGCAGACCATGAAAATCAACATACGAATTCGTGCTCCTCCATCTACTACAACTTCCACTTCTCTGCACTTGCCTTTTTATCCCCCCCAATGTTTTGTCTGTCTGTCTGTCTGTCTGTGTTTCTATATGCTCGACAAAGTGCACACTAACAGTTGCTTCAGAGGGGATGCTGTGCAAATGAAATATGGCACGAGTGGTACGCATAATGCTGGCAAATATGTTTCAAATGGCAAATATTGCAAACAAAATGCAGATACAATAATATGAATTTGCCAAGGAAAAATTGTAAGAATGCTCGACAAAATAACAAGTCAACTAAGGGCGACGAATAAAGTTAGGTAATTGGTACTTGAAGTTCTGCAGAAACTGAACATATTGTATGTTGATTGTATTAGGAGTGAATAACAGGAACTTTAAGGAATATTGAGGTCAATAGAATCCCTTAAAGTTGAGCTAATCTTGTAAACATCTAACTTGCCTGGCTGTCTTTCTTCTCTAATCACTGTCTGGACTGCAATTATCATGTTGATTGGGATTTACATCCTTCCGTCGCCTCAAAGTACATAAACTTTATTGTCTATGCCATAGTTGAGTTGATATTTTATTTTGTTTTCGTTGACTTTTGCCAGCAAGCGACTTATGCATTAAAAACTATTAGAGTAGTTTACTTTGCACGAGTTGAGTTCTGTTCCAAGAAACTTTAATTTGAGTTTCCCAAAGAAAATTGTGCAAACGAAATGGTCCCCAGCACACAAGCAAGCGAGACAGCAAAGGCAAAGACAGAGATAGCCGGTCAATACCCTCGGCAGCTGTCGGCAAATGCGGCTCACTCATATGCCCAGAACTGGCTTTAGTTTCTTTTCAACATTTAGCATTGCTTACTCCACTTTGCCCCACCTGCAGCTCCGCAAAGAAAAAGCGAGAAGGAAAAACTGAAAAAGATTCGCCACCCAACGAAATTCATGAAAGTTCTCTTGCTTCTCTTTTTCCCTGTTATTTTCTCTCTCTTTTTGTCTGTCTAGTTTCGCTGTGTGAACTTTTGCCCCTCACTGGAAACTACGAGGGTCGTTTGATAAGTCCGTGACTTTTTGTATTTGCCGCGCACCTGCTCTAAATACAACACTGCTCCTGTCAGCAGTTATCGATTAACAGCTGACTGTAAAATTTTGAGAAAGCTGCGTTTTTTGGTTTGCGTTTTATAGGCATTGAAAGCAGACGATCTCGTGAATTTTAACGAAAATGGAAAAAAGTGAATTTCGTGTCAGCATGGCAAAATTTCATAAATTGGGCTACGAACTGCTACCCCATCCAGCATATTCTCCAGATTTAGCCCCCTGTGACTATTTTTTGTTTCCAAACATGAAGAAATGGCTCGGCGGTAAGAGATTCGGGTCATCACAGAAACAAACGACTATTTTGAGGGCCTTGAGAAAACCTATTATTTGGAAGGAATAAAAAAATTGGAAAAACGCTGGACTAAATGTATAGAGCTAAAAGGAGATTATGTTGAGAAATAAAACGCTTCTTTGACGAAAAAAATATATTTTATTCAAAAAGTCACGGACTTATCAAACGACCCTCGTATTTAAATTCGGTGTTGGTCTTTCTTGCATTGTTGTTGTTGCTGCTACTCTGATCCGTTAGCAAAAAGTTTGCTATAAATAATTTTTGCATTTTTATTGTGCATTTTTATGCATTTGCCGCTCGCATTCGATATCAAAGTTGGCTCTGCAAATAAATATGAAAAGTTTTATTTATGTTCGGCATGGGCTAAGCCAAAACCAGAAGCCACCACACCACACCACACCCCGCAGTGCTCAGACCAAAGCCATAGGACCCTGGGCGTTATATACATATTTATGGCATTTGTTTGCCAACAACTTTCAATAGCTCAATCACGCCAGGTTCAGGCACAAGTACAGCTTAGGTGGGCACCTTCTCATGCAATACATGTCGTATACTTGTTGTAGTCAAATAGTTATACAGTTTTCGTTGTTTTTTTTTTGCAGAGAGAACGACGAACATCATCAATGTGAGTGCTGCGTGGCTTGTGCTGTGCTGCTAGCTCTTGGGGGCAATGAAATCGCGGAAGCTGTCAAAGGTTTGTGGCCTCAACTACTTGACGTTTGTCTACTTTCCGGTGCTCGTTCTGCCCATCTTAAAATGCACGGCAATTGCCACCGCCAGCAGCAGCAGCAGCAGCAGCAGTGGAGGCAGCATCAGCGGAGGCAACAGCGATTTCGACTATCGCATGCAACGTGTGCGCAACGTGCTGAAGGAGGTGCCACTGATCGATGGCCACAACGATCTGCCATGGAACATACGCAAGTTTCTCAAGAATCAGCTGAAAGACTTTCACTTTGGCGGCGATCTGCGGGAATTGGCGCCCTGGTCGTCGAGTGCCTGGAGCCACACGGACCTGCGCAGGCTCAAAGAGGGCATGGTCTCGGCACAGTTCTGGTCCGCCTACGCGCCCTGCTCTTCCCAGCATCTGGATGCGGTGCAATTGACCCTCGAACAGATCGATCTAATACGCCGCCTCGTGCAACTGTATCCCCATCACATGGCACTGGTCACGACGGCCTCGGGCATCGAGCAGACGCATCGCACCGGCAAGATAGCCAGTCTCATTGGCGTCGAGGGCGGCCATGCGATCGGCACCAGTCTCAGTGTGCTGCGCATGTTCTACCAGCTCGGTGCTCGTTATCTCACACTTACACACACCTGCAATACACCTTGGTGAGTGGGAGGGAGGAAGAAGTACTCAATGGGAGGGGAATTAATATTCTCTTTTTGGTTGCAGGGCGGACTGCTGCAAAGTTGACGAACCTGGCAAGTATCCACACATTGGCGGACTCTCGCAGTTCGGCAAGGTAAGCAGCTTGTTTCATTTATATTAAAATATGTTTCGCAAAGTGCTTATGTTATATTCCGTACAACACCAATTTAAATAACTTCAGCGTAACAGTTCACAATTCTATAAATAATAAAACACATTAAATTTGTCATAAAAAATCCAATTTAATAATCTTTATAATGATTGTAACCATTCAAAATGTGCACAGCAGAAATCATAAAATACGAGGGTCGTTTGATAAGTCCGTGACTTTTTGTATTTGCCGCGCACCTGCTCTAAATACAACACTGCTCCTGTCAGCAGTTATCGATTAACAGCTGACTGTAAAATTTTGAGAAAGCTGCGTTTTTTGGTTTGCGTTTTATAGGCATTGAAAGCAGACGATCTCGTGAATTTTAACGAAAATGGAAAAAAGTGAATTTCGTGTGCTAATTAAGCATTATTTTTTGCGTAAAAAATCCATCACCGAAACCAAGGAAAGACTTGATAAATATTATGGGGACTCTGCACCATCAATTTCAATGGTTAAGAAATGGTTTACTGAGTTCCGTTGTGGTCGTACCAGTACAAGTGATGCCGAACGTTCAGGTCGCCCAAAAGAGGTCGTCATGCCAGAAATCGTCGACAAAATCCATGGAATGATATTGGATGATCGGAGAATGAAAGTGCGTGAGGTAGCTGAGGCTGTAGGCATCTCAACTGAACGGGTACATCACATTTTACATGAATATTTGGACATGAAAAAGCTTTCCGCGCGATGGGTGCCGCGATTGCTCACACACGACCATAAGCGCAACCGTGTGACCATTTCAAAGGAGTGTTTGGCGATGTTCAACCGCAATCCAAACGAATTTTTGCGCCGTTTCGTTACCGTAGACGAAACATGGATCCACCACACCACACCAGAGACCAAAGAACAATCAAGACAGTGGGTTTCTCCGGGTGAACGTGCACCAAAGAAGGCCAAGGTGGGTCTGTCGGCCAACAAGGTCATGGCCACAGTTTTTTGGGATGCACAAGGTATCATTCACATCGATTACCTTGAAAAGGGTAAAACGATCACCGGCGAATATTATTCAGAGCTTTTGGACAGATTCGATATTGATTTGAAGCAGAAACGACCGCATTTGGCGAAAAAAAAAGTGCTGTTCCATCAGGACAATGCACGGGTGCACACGTGTGTAGTCAGCATGGCAAAATTTCATAAATTGGGCTACGAACTGCTACCCCATCCAGCATATTCTCCAGATTTAGCCCCCTGTGACTATTTTTTGTTTCCAAACATGAAGAAATGGCTCGGCGGTAAGAGATTCGGGTCAAATGAAGAGAAACACAGAAACAAACGACTATTTTGAGGGCCTTGAGAAAACCTATTATTTGGAAGGAATAAAAAAATTGGAAAAACGCTGGACTAAATGTATAGAGCTAAAAGGAGATTATGTTGAGAAATAAAACGCTTCTTTGACGAAAAAAATATATTTTATTCAAAAAGTCACGGACTTATCAAACGACCCTCGTAGTTGACGAAATCTATTTCTCTGTCTATTATTTTTTATTCGCTTTATTTTTATTCTCTCCATATAAATGGAAAATTATCGGGTTTCATTTCATTTGGGAAGACCTTTTAATACCCAAACAGTTTGTACGTATGTATATTTTATCAAAATAAAGTTAATTTCAAATAGAAGCAGTCATGTTTTGCACACTGTGTGAGGGAGAGCAAGTTGTATTGTATTATTAAGGAAATCATAAAATTATTTAGTCACTTTCCATATCGATGAATGATTGTTTTACGTTTTTTCTTTTAAATCAATTGGTTTCTAATTAGTAACATATACATGTGAAGATCAATAATTTCAACAGTTTCATATCCTCCACAAAAAAATAATTCCGTGTTTAAAGTGGATTTGTTTGCGATGAATAAAAGATAAAATGACTTTTGTATATTCTGAGTTTACTCAATCATATAATTATAATATTAATTTAAATTCTACGTTATAATTAACACTGGAGATATTATCTAAGTGTTTAAAGTGTCATGTTAAGCTGCTTGAATATGTGTAAGAGAATGAAAATATAATAGATGGATGAACACTATTTGATCGGAATTGTTTTTAAAATTACAATGGTTTTTCAAAACTGTCGAAGGGTATTTTACTGTCATCCATACCGGACTATATCGCTCGTCTATTTTTTTGAATTATTAAATAAAATAAAAAAAAAGAATACTTTTTTGTTGATACAGTTTGCTTTATGTCACATTCGATTTAAATAAAATAAATTATTGCACCGCCAATTCAATTAGTGCAATTTAATGCGAAATAATTCGTAAAGTGATGTACATGTATTTTTTTCTTTAATAATTAATAATGGCAATGCGAATAAATCCATGGCTTCTGCTTGTGTTTGCAGCTGGTGGTGAAGGAAATGAATCGTCTGGGCATGATTGTTGATCTGTCACATGTCTCGGTGCCAACAATGCTGGACGCGTTGGCCGCGTCGCGGGCACCGCTCATCTTCTCGCACTCGTCGGCGCACGCCATCTGCAACAGTTCGCGCAACGTGCCCGATCATGTGCTGCAACGCATCGTATGTATAGCTCGCTGCGAGTTGACTCCCTTAATGGCCCCCAGGGGCAATTTGGCTTTAACCTAATGAGGCTTATTACTTTGCAGGCCATTAACGGCGGTCTGGTTATGGTCGCGTTTTATCCGCACTTTGTCAGCTGCTCGGGACAGGCCACGCTGCACGATGTTGTGGGTAGGTGAAAAAGAAAGAGAGAGAGAGAGAGAAAGCCGCAGAATATAAAACACAATGAGCAATTTGCATGAAACGTATGAATTAATTTTTGCATTGCATACTTTGCAGCGCATATCAACCACATCCGTGAGGTGGCGGGCATTGATCACGTGGGCATTGGCGCCGGCTACGATGGCGTTAATCTGTAAGTGTATGCGCTACAAAAAATACATAGATAAACCCCAACTTGAATTACTTACTCCATCTCTTCTTAAGCACTTCTAAAAGTATTGTTCTTTCTCGTACTTGCAGTGTGCCCAAAGGCCTCGAGGATGTATCCAAATATCCGCATCTTTTTGCCACTTTGCTTGAGTCTGATAAATGGTCAGAGGGGGACATCGCCAAGTTGGCTGGCAACAATCTTATACGCGTCTTCAAGGAAGTCGAAGCGGTGAGTAACCGAAAAATAGCAGACAACACTGGCTCTACGGGACATTGACATTCCATTGTTGTTGCACATTGTGCACATTGGCAACATTTGTGAATAGCTTTGGCCAGTTGCGTGTATACACTACCTGCAGATTAAGGCTCAGACAGAGAGCTCTAAACAAAAGCGCATTTCTCTCAGTGCTGCCAACAGAAAAACATGTCGGCGCGTCAACATCCCCTGGATAACTCGATAGGGAGTCCGGGTTGAGCTCGAACTGAAGCTGCTGCTGCTGCTGCTGACGCTGTCTGCATTCTCAGAGTCGCTTGTTATTGCACTCGGAAAATTCCTTTCAAAGGATAAAGAGAATAATGTGGCTTTGCAATGGAATTTGCACATACTTCGTGCGGAAAGAAAAGCAAAAGCAGGCCAAGCCAAACCCCAAGCGACAACGAACAGAACTGAACCTCACCGAACTGAACAGAAGAGAAGAGAAGAGAAGAGAACAGAGCTGCATAGCCGGGTGTCTGGCGTCGAAAAGACGCAAGTTGTAAAATAATTTTAAAAGGATTTTCAAATGGTTATTCCGATATTTATACACAAGCATGACCAGCAGATACCCCGCACTATGCAGTGGAGCAGGGGAGCAGCCTGACTGCTGACTGTGCACAGTTTGTTTGCGGATGTGGTCAGTTTGTTTGCTGTGGATCACAGCAGTTGCTGTCGAGTGTTTGTTCCTTTTGCAGTTCCCATTGAGGTTCCTGCCTGGCTCTATTCCTATTCCAAGTGCGATGCGTTCAACTCTTTCTCGAATCGTTCGACTCTTTCGGATACACTCAAGCAGCATTCAATTTAAATCAATACACGGCGTCTGAATGCGGACGCTTTGAGCAAGTTCCATTGCTCCTCTCCATCGCACTCTCACGCTCCCGACATACGTTTGCCATTCACTTCGAAAGGCACTCGTTGCGCTGCATAGCACCATTCAAAAGATTCCAAAGTGGGTTTGTTTTGCAGTCGAATGGGTGCTCAACTACGAACGTTAGCTAAAACTGTTTCTAACAGCACGGCGGCTTGATAGTTTACTTCTATAGGTCCCGCACCGAGGGGGACTATGGCGGCATTAAGTGGCAACTTTAAAGGACTTGTGGACTAGGGAAATAATTGAATGAATGCGTGTATCTTATTTACTGCTTATTCGGGTAATTGTATTCATTTCAGTGCAATGAATGAAGGAGTGTGTCCTTTTGAATGAGAATGAGAAAGAGAGAAATTTTGTTGATCAAATTTAAAGAACCCGTGTTCACTTAGAACAATGGAATCAACCTTAAAATACCCGTCTTTTATCTTGACCTTTAATATCACGCCCAGAGCCGATTAAAGCAAGAGATAGACCCAAACTAATCTGCTTGCAGCGACCTCATTTGGGTCGCACGAAGCCGTTGTTAATTTTTGCCTTCTAAATTGCTTTAGTTAAAAAACTCATTTAAAATGTCTGCGTTTCCAAGTAGTCGTGCTGCATGGAGTTCATAGCTCAGCGAGTCTGGTCATTTAAAGATTTAATAACAAATATAAATCATACGCCTCCTTGAACCAAGGCACTTTTGCTCCGCGAACATTTTATTGCTTTTTCTCATTATGAAAACCCCCATAAGTTTCGCCTCACCAAAAAACAAAAACGCGATGCCGCAGCATTTTTAATTTAGCGCTTGTCTCGCCTTAATCATATTCTCACCAGTTCCCTCTCTCTTTCTCCCACTCTCTCTCTCCTACTTTCTCTCTCTCACTTTTTGCTCTATTCGGAGTTCTCGCAGTCTCGCTGCTGTGTCTCTGCGGCGCTTTATCGCGCCTGCTACGTTGTAATTAGTTTTGGTGCTGCGCTTCTTTTTCTATGTGCATTAAACAAAATGTAAACTGCACCCGACAATGGGCTCTCTATGTGATTACAATGTGCACACACACACACACGCACATACTTACACCTACTTGCTTGGTAATGTGTATGCGAAAGGGAATGCGAATGGGAATGGGCATTAAAAAGTGTTGCCTACTTTGCAGCGCGAGTGATTAAAATCGCTTCGTTTTTATTGCATTTTGCACTCAGCTCAGCTAAAAAATAAGAAGAGAAAAAGAAAGCAGAGCAAGCAAAGGGGGAACGACTAGCAGATACCACATGACTGTAAATGTTACGTATATATATACAAACTTATTAAGCTGAGTAGGCAAATGTCAAGTAGAAAACATGTAAAACAGTCTTAAAGTTCATGTTTTTATTTAGTTTTTAACCTTATTATATATAAAATGTATCATTTCATCTGCTTTTACGACTTTGTGCGTTTGTTTCGCATACATTTGCATACATTAGGCATACCCTTTGCAAAATATTTAACAGGGTATACAGCACAAAGCTGCCACATAGTAAATATAAGTATATATTACAGCATAATGCTCATTAAGTATTGTATTGTATTGTAATGCTCCGCAACCGCTTTTCATTTCGGTTAACTCAGCCACAAAAGTAATTAAAAATGTTTGCCCAGCGTATTTTTATTTTATTACGCTTATACGCGCGCACACACTGTCGCCTGCTACATCTCTCTTTCTGTTGTTTCTCTTGGCCCGCGGGCTGGACTTAATAAAATAAAAAGAGAAAACCACATGCGGCATTTATCGAGGCCTCGCAACGCGAAGTGAAAAGCAAAGTCTCCTTTTGCTGCTGCAATTAAATCCAGCCAGCAAACCAAAACCAGTTCAGTGGTTCCAATCTTCAATTATTAGACGCTTAATGTAGCTCTTAAGGGACTCGAGTCCAGTGGGGGCAAATCTCCCCCAGCAATGTGTTTGTGTGTGAGTGAGCGTTGCCATCGTTGTGATAATTAAGCAAGTCATAGAAATTAGGCAAAAGGCCATTTTAATGATTGTCATCTCAAACACACACACACACACATAGACACATGCATGCTTGCCTACTTAATACCCTTTAGTGCCAGACACTTCGTATGTACGTTCCAGCAGTGAAATCAACTCGAATTTCGCTTAATTGAAATAAAATTTAAAGTTGCTTTCGACCGCAAAACGGTTTGCTATTTCTACCCTGTTGAAAACTTGTGCCATGCCACGCCCACTGGTCGAGCATTAAGCCATAAGTGCGTGTCATATAAAAATAAGCGAAATTGGGGCAATTGAGATTTCGGACAGCACATGGGAATGCGGCAGTGTGTGTTCATGCTGTGGCGCCTTTTCAATGCGTCCCAAACACAGCAACAACAACAATGCCCACAAATGACAGGGTTGTCTGAGCAGTGTGGACGGGGGAGTGGCCAGGCTAGTAGGAGGAGGGGCCATTGATTAGGCGGAATGTTACAGGGCCGACAAGCATTGCCATGAACATGATAATTTTCTTGACGCCAGTTTTTATCTGGGCAAACGCAGAGGCAGTTGAGGCCGTCCCAGTATCTCTGTGAGTGTGTGTGTGTGTGCGTGTGTAAATGTATCTTTTATTTTAGCCTTTTATGCGAGCATCTAATGCGAGGCATGGCAAGGCATTTGGCACGACACATAGCCCAAGTGGCGGCAAAGTCCTCGGCAAATGGCAGCAATTTGTGCGAGACAAATTCATTTAAATATCCTTTCGCCGGCCTTCGCACTCTCTATGTGTGTGTGTGAGTTTGTATGCTTGTGTATTAGTGTTAGTGTTTAGCTGACCTTCTTACAATTGATTCGGTTAGCATAGAAGTGCCGCGCAGCCATTTTTGCTTTGAACTCTTCACTTTGGAATGTTACAATAACTGTAACTGAGCTTTCGTTGTGTGCGAACTTTTCATTTCGGCTTGACTCAAAGGCCGGAAAAGCGCCTGCCAAAGCCAAAGCCACAAAGGGACTTGCGGCAACGAGTGGGCGTGGCACCGCAAAGTGCAATGACTGCGCCCAACCGCAGACGGCGACGGCGACTGCGACCAGTGCTGACGTTTTATTGTCGCTGCTGTTGTTTGCTGTATGTGTGTGTTGGTCTGTGTGTGTGTGTGTGTGTTGGTGTGTGTGGCAGGCAGCGTGCGCGCACATAAAGCCTCATAAAAAAGTCGTAAATTCGATTGTTATATGGCAAACAAAGCACCGGAAATGGGCCGAGCCGAGCCGAGCCGAGGCGAGCTAAGCTGAACTGCCTTTGCCTGCGCCGCTGTCCACGCCCACAAACACACTGCCGCCTCCCTCTAACCACGGGCCGTTTGTAGCAGCTGCCTCACTTTGCCGCGCTTCTTCCTTCTCTTCCTTCTCTCCTTTTTTCACTGTCGCAGCTGTGCGGCCTCAAAAGGTGTTTGGTGTTGAAAACAAAACATTTCTTTGTTGTGTGCGACTGTGTGTGTGTGTGTGTGTGTGTTTGTGAGTGTTTTTTGCATATATTTTGTTTTATTGTACGTCTCGTTTCGCTTTTTTCTGCCCGGCGCACGGCATAAAATGTGCTTCAAACTTTTAGCAAAGCGCACACCAAGTTGGCCCAACAATGCGCGGCCCCAGCCCCACTGTGCGCTTAGCAGGCCTTTAAGAGCCCTTTGCAATGCGTTGCCAATCCAGAGGCACATCCAAAGGAATTTACATATGAATAATTTAAGACGAATATGATTGTTTTTTAAGTAGCTCCACAGTCAAGCAGAAGGAGTTGGGATTGAGATTGGGGAAGGAAGGAAGGATTAATAGACTGGTGCATTAGTGCGTATTTGTTTTGAGAGTTTTCCCTCCATAACTTGATGAGTTTCCACTCCCAATTCCAGTTCAATCAATCTCAACTAGCGCTGTTTGCTTGGCATAATTGCGAAAGGAACCAAAGCAATCAGCGCGATGCAAAGCCAACAGAATATTCCATTTCAATTTCGTATATTGAGTGAAAACTTAGAGAAGTTTGTTAGGGAGAAACTTGAGAGAAGCAAGTTGCTGGCGTTTGCAATTCATTTTCATTAGCTTAGCACACACACATACTTGCTTAATGTTTATTTATGGCCTTTTTGTGCGTTGTATCATTTCGTTGCAGGTGCGCGATCAAATGGAATTGTTGCGAGTGCAGCCGATTGATCAGTCAATTCCAGCCGAGGACATTATGGGCAGATCCTACTGTCGCTATCAAGGACCAAGAACGTGATAATTTCTTCATATGTAAAGTTGAAGCCATTACACTCACTTACACACACACACACATACACACTCATGCAGAGCCCGACAAGGAGTGCGAGAGAGGAAATTATGTCAAGCGTACGTGTTGTAAAAACGAAACTTGTTTTAGGTTAATTGACAAAGTTTTTTCGTCCTTACATGCGAGAGAGCATTTGTTTTTATAGTGTGCGTGTGTGTGTGTGTGTGTGTGTGCTAAGCAGCATATATGACAGACATACACTCACACACAGACACACGCAGGCACACGTACAGTAAGTTTCAATCGCTCAGACTCCACGTGGCAGCTGCTGCTGCCTGGCAACATTGTTCGCAGCTGGCGCGTTGCACATAAACAAATACAAAGTGGCAGAGGGCCGTCATACCTTACACACACACAGGCACACTCTCCTACACAAACACCCACCATATCCCTAGCTGAGGTAACCAGAGCTCAGCCAACATTGTGTAAATATCATTGCCATGTTTATTCTCATCTTTAGCACTTAGTAAGGCAACGAGATGCGCAGGCAAAAAGAAAACCAACTAGCTGCACCAGACAAAGCCAGAAGCAGCGTGTAAAGCAAACTTCAAAAGAAGAGTTAAACTGAAACGAAAACAAAAGAAACAAAATCCAGCAAACGCACAAGCAAAAAGACGAGAGAAAAGCAAAGCGAAACATTGCTAAGCCTCGAATTAATAAACAAAGAATCAAAGAGAACAAAAACTAAAGTGCGACACAAAGTGCAGGCGATCCCTGATCCCTGGCAGAGTAGCAAACGGGCTACCACAGTCTTCATTGCCTATTTTTTCTATGAAAAAGTTACAGTTCGAGTTATTAACTAAGTACGGAAGAGTTATCGATATAAGTTAATTCAAAGGGGCACTTGAGAATCTAAAACTTAAAGTTTTTTAGATGAAAAATAATGAATAATTTAGATCAGTTTAGTGATTTCATAAATTACATTCATTATGCAGCTTTATCCTTTACCCAACTACTTTTGCATTCAAATCCATTTCTAATTGTGTTTAAACTCCAATTATGCGCGTAATTCAATAAACATTCGAATTAAATCAAATTTAATTAAAATAAATTTATTTCCCCTATGAAGTCAACGATATAGTTTTATTTTATGATTTAACTGTGGCTTAGCAATTAATATGCCTGACGATTTATTTTTACAGCACTAAACTCATACTAATTAATCTGCAAAGCCACGTTCGGTATCATTTGGCAATTTGTTAGGTTTTTGCAATTATTTTTCATCAATATTCTAATGAATTCAACGACATGTTGTATAATTAATATATCCGTAACAAAGTCAACCCGCCAAATATATAAAGAGAGTTCTGAATAAGTTTAGCAAATCAATGTAAAATCATTATAATTGCAAAGCGATTGTTCACTGAATAAAGTGAAACCGAAAACAAAACGACAACAACAATTTATGGATGAACTGAACAAAGCATGTTGGGATTAATGAAAACAAAGAACTTACGCATGCCCTGTCACAGAGTATAAACCAATGAGTATACAGGTAATTCACAGAGAAGTTATCAAGCTAAATTTGACTGGTTTATACTTTCAACGAGGGTATTTCAACTTCAACACTGCGCAGTTTACTATTTTATTTAACATTCTCATTTTATTTATGCAATTTCACACACTTTATTCCAATTCAAAAGTGAACAAAGCCGAGTTTGCTTTGACTTTACACTTGTTTATTAAAAATCCAACATATTGAAAGTTAATACAAAACGAGGAGGTGAAACAAAAGGTACGAACCGAACAAAAGGATGGAGAGTAAAACCAAAATAAAGAAAGAGACAAAAACACATGTGATCAAAAATTAAATTAAATTTATTATTATAAATATTACGATTATTTACTAGCTAAAGAACGGTTTACAGCAGAACACAAAACACACAAAAAAACAAACACGAACAACTACTGAGAAGAAAAACCAAAAGAAACCAAAAATACTAACTAGTTAATGCTACAAGAACAAGAACAACAACAAATACGAGTATTTAAAACATTTTTACAGCTTACCAGCAAAGCAGACGAAGAGAAGATGAAGAAGCCAAGCTGAAAATCGTTGTAAAGTTTGCCGCGAAGCCAGAAGAAATTTGCATTATTTAATTACGATACTAAAGATAAATGTAATATTAATAAAATTAATTGTACTCCTATAGGAAATTCGAAAAGAAACTAACAGAATATATCTATATCGTACACATATAACGTATGTAACATATATAGTGTATATGTCTGTGTGCAGCCAAAGGTTTTCTGGCAAATTCAATTGTAAATATTTGTACGGATAAAGAGTAAAAAACAGAAAATTATAATTATATTATGTTGTAAGTTAACCTAACAGAATATAATATTACGTTGTGGATAATAACCCGAAAATATGAACAATTCATAAGTGTATTACGGAATGTGTCGTGTGAGCAGTGAAACAAGAAGAAAGAGAAATACAAATGAAAGTACATTACAAATAAATAAATGGAAAACTTAAGAACCCTTTCATTTTCTATCTCTCTCCATTTTCAGCAAAGAGATAACAATATGGGAAACATTAAGAATTGATTTCGGGTTGGATTTGCTGTCAATCAGCTGAGTACTTTGTCCAGCTTGCTTTTTGCCAAAGAACCGCAGCTTATCCGCTTGGCTTGTTACCACACACACACACACACGTATGCACTCTTTTTACATAGACCTAACACACTGTTCGACTGTCTGTTTGTTGCTGTCTGTTTGCATGAAAAATACTGCACAACAGCCATCAACACTGAAATGCTTCCTGGAACTTCAATTCTTTTGGCATTGCCTTGCTGCTGCTGCTGCTGCTGCTGCTGTTGTTGTGGTTGTGTTTTTCCGCTTTGTTGTTGCTGTTGTGCTGATTGCACTCGAAACACACACTCAACAAACACTTCACCATGCCACACACACACACACACACACATCCTGCAGCTGGCGCTTTTACTTTCCGACTCTCCGTCTGTCCCTCCATCTGTCTGTCCGACTGTCTTGCTGTGCCATCCTGTTAGCTGAGATCTGAGCGCAACGAGTTCGTCTGTCAATTTGGGAAAAACAAAGGCAGCAACAGCAGAATGTGCTCGACTAGTAAATGCTCTGTAAGTTGTAGTTGATTCAATTTATTAAGACTCAATTCTGATAACAACTTGCCCAGCAGTCGTGCATAGCCTCTGTGTTGCTTTTTAACGGGTATTCACAGTTACATAAATCGATTCGCCAACAACGTTGCGCTTATCTGCGTGCATTTTGGTAAAAAGCAAGCATTTTATTTCATTTCATTTTATTCGCCCAGCTAAAGATAAAAGTCCCGTCGAGTTCAGCTGCAATAAAAAAGCTTCTGCTATCGCCCCAGGCACACCCACCTCTGCCAACCCTACTCCTCCTCCCCCTGCCGTGTAATTTATGTGTGCAGTGTGGCCAAAAGTTCAAACATTGAAAAATCATGAAATTTATCTCGCTTTGGCAAAGGTCAAGCAGTGTAACCCGTTTCCCCTCAACCTCCGGCCACGCCTGCTTGCTCCATCATGGCCCAAAGCTATATAATTCAAACGCTCATAAAACTTGCAAATATTTGGCATTTCGCATTGCTCCTCTGAGTGTCTATGTGTGCGTCTATGTGCGTGTGTGTGTGTGCGTGTGTGTGTGTGTGCCCTGCCGCGAGCACTTCCAGCGAGAGAAGCAAGCAAAACTAGCATGCATCAAATGAAATGTATGTTTTACATAAAATTTCAATTAAATGAAAAAAACTTTTCGGCGAGCATCAGCCAGTGTCCTTGGCCAGCAGCAGTTCTTCTTCTTCTTTTGGTTGTTGTTGTTGTTGTGGCAGCGGAACGTGCGTCTTGCGTAAATCATTTTGCTGGCAGTTGAAATTAAACTGGCATCGGCAGCAGCTTTGGCTAAACATTTTGCGACCCTTGCACACTGCACAACAAACACTGCAAGCCAACAGCAAAAGCCAAAAGCAATAAAGCACAAACAACAAGAATTGAAAGTGAAACAGAACCAAAGCCAAATGGGACAAACTAACAAAAATTGAGAACAAACGACGATGTAGAGGACAGCGAGAGAGCTGTAGAATGAGTTTCATCTAAATTCATAAATATTTTAATAAATAATTTAAATCATTGAAAAACGAGAAGGCAGAATGGCTACGTTTGACATGCCGAAAGTTGTATACCCTTGCGGGTTTTTATTTCCTCTGTTCGTTCCCATAATAGTTATATTTAATGGTGCAGAATTGAATGTTATATTGTATATACAATATAAGGTCTCACTTTGAGTGACGCTGATATTATTTCTTATTACAAAACTAGGGCCGATTGTTTCTAAGGCAGCTAACAGTCTACCTCAATTGAAAAATTCCCGGCCTACCAAAGTAAACATTATTTGTTGTGCAAAACAGCTATTGTTTATTCAACGTAGTTCCCTTCAAGAGTAATACACTGATTATAACGACCCTCCAACTTTTCGATACCATTTTTGTAGTACGACACATTCTTATTGCGATTTTTGATTTTATTTTGTTTCCTAACACTAACTCTCCTGATCTGATTGGGTTTACTGGGTTTCCCCAATCCCCCGCAACAAATGTTGGATCAGCTTTTTCTTTGCTTTTTTGGCCCAGTTTGAATCCTACAATTTATAATTAAACTCTTTTCTTGTTAAGCTCTTTTTAATTAATTATAATTTTACAAATTGAATTAATTGTTTTACTTTAAACAGTGGACTGACCGTAGTTGACTTTAAATTTAATAAAATAAAATAAATTCGACAAAAATTTCTTTCCAGCGTGCATTCTTATGAGATCTGAGAATAGGAATACGGAGCCCATTTCATGAATTTTTGCTAACGTTTTCAGTGTAAAATTGTTCGAATTTTTATAAACAATAATTTTATATGCATTTATATGCATGGAGTAAAAGTCCGAAGTAGTAAATTTGGTTGCAATATCTTGACAAATAACAAATAAATAAATCAGCCGATAGTTTGTATGGCAGCTATACGATATATCAGTCTGCTCTTGCTTGTTTCGACTTATAAACAGCGTGCAGCCATAAGAATCATGTAAGTTAATTTTAATCAATATAGATCTAAAACAGAGAGACTAGTTAACGTTACAACAGACAGCAGGATGGACGGACAAACGGGCTGATTGACTGACAGACATACTTGACCAGCTTGACTCTTCTGTTGTTGCTAATTCCGTATAAATATATACCTTATGGTTGTTCAAGATCTTTCCTAATATGCGTTGTCAACTCCAAACCAAATTAATATAACCTCTGCAAAAAAATTGTAAATTAATGTTCCAGTTTATTTTGCCAAAAATTAAATCGATTTATGTACCAAAAATTATGATAATTTCATCAACATGTAAATTAAATTAAGCGTATTAGTTTACAAAATCCCCTACCTATTCGCATGGAACATTTCATTGCAGTTTAAATCTGTATTAAGTTTTTCATTTATTTGCAGCTGTCGCTAGTTTATTAGGCGCAATATCAATTTGGTCGGATCTGTGCTTCTTAATTGCGGATATATTTCATTTTTAATAATTTATTGGGCATTCTATATGGCTCCGTGTTGCGCTCCAAAGCGCTATCGCTTCAAAAATCGCCGCCCTCCGGCCCGGCACATAAATAAATAGGATCATGGGCGAGGGAGGGTCGGTGAGTGGGTGAAGAACCTAACCGCGCCAACAACAATAAATAAATAAATATAAAAAACGCACGAGCTACTACAGCAGAGCATGAAAGAGAGAGAGAGAGAGGGAGAGCGAGCGGAAAAAGTGAAATAAAATCGAAGCACAAATACTAAACATTTTCGTTTAGTTTGCAATGACGATTTGCTGGCCATGCCACGCCCACTGGCCCCCAATGCCGGTTAGCCCAAAACAATATTACCGCCTTATCCGGCAAGTCCATGTTCGCTCTGCCTCCCTCTCTCCCTCTCTCTCCTTCTCTTTTTCTTCCTTTTTCTGTGTGACTTTTGCTGCTCCACCTCGTGCTCGTGCTGTCAACGTCATAGTCCCGTTCGCCCCCCTGCCCCTCGATTCCTCCTCTCTATTCCTAGTCCCCGTTCGCCGTAAAGTGCCACCAGAAAGGATTGCTGTACGCCATAAATTGTTGTATTTTATTGTCCAATTTCTTTTTATTATATTTTTGGGTTATTTTTCGCGTTGCGTTCTGTTGCTTATGCTTCATCTACTGTTTCGCTTTTCTTCTGATTTCCTTCTTCCTTCTCAATGTTGTTGTTATTGTTGCTGCCGAGCACTTTGTGGCACATGCTGGCAAACTGGAACTCGGACCGAACTGGACCAAAGTTGGCCGTCATTCGCATTGTCGTTTTGTTGGAAATTGTTTTTTAAAAGTAAAACACACACACACACACACACATGTGAAAAGGGAAGCATGAGTGAGCGTGAGAGAGATAGACAAACAGCAGGCAAACGTTTTTCTTACAATAACAAAAGCAACAAACTTGAATTATTAAATGACGACCCACAGCAACAACAAAACCAACAACAGCAGCAACAACAACTTGACCCTCTCTTCTCGTATGTGTGTGTGTGCATGTGTGCTTGTTTTAACAATTAAGAAATTGTTGAAATATTCAGCATGTCAGAGGACAATAACAACTCAACTCTTTCACCAAGTCGCAGCTATGCTTAATGGCGTTCTTGGCCCTGGCCGGCGCACGCCGCAGGCTACTCAAGGCAAGGGCGCACATGGGGTACGTATAAATGGGCATGTGTGTGTGTGTGTGTGTAATTATATATTCATAAGGCTTGCTGACTGACTGCAGAATGCAGCTTGAGCTTTTGAAATGCAAACTTTTGCCCAGGTGAATAATTGCACGAAGGCACAAAGTATACGTAATTTAATTACGCGTTCAGTATCATTGCGCAAGCGAAGCAAGTACAGTGAGTGCTCGATAGAGTGAACTAGTGATTCGCTCTGTGCGTGTGTTTAATGCAAAGTCAAAATTCTCTTTGCCGCTATCACTCCCGTCAAAGCGGATTTTAAACTAGTTAAGTTCACGGATCTGCTCTCGAGCTCAGTTTTCAAACGGGTTACTGATTTCAAAATTCCGCTTTGACTGGCGCATACAAAGCCGGACGAGCCGTACATTTTGCAAATGCCATCGATGAGCTCCGGGCTCTGCCGTAAACGGCTTTTGTTCTGGCTTTGGCCAACTATGCGTATGCGTAACGCGGCAAACATTTTAATGAGTGTTTGCATAACAAACGTGGTTTTTCATGCCATTGCCAACACTGCTGATACCGATACCATTGCCACGCCCCCAAAAAATCCCTCCATGGCCCCAGGCGAAACCGCACAAGACCCCCAGACTGGCAGCAGCTTTTAACGCACTGTGCAACTGTAACATGCAATTATATTTAATGATGATGTTTATTGTATAATGTACTCACACACTCGCACACACACAAGCAGACCGAAGCAGAGGCAGAGGGAGCCACAAACAGTAAAAAGAGGACATATAAGCTGAGTTTATTATGATGATATCATGATTTTTTATCTCTGCCAGAGAGAAAGAGCATCAACGGCAGCTGAATTTGAATTTACAGAAATTGATTTTGTATTAACTAAATTGAATTATTTATGATGCATTCAGAGAGCATTATAAAATAAGTCAACCTGCTGGCATCTACAATATTATGGGCGATTATACCCGGCCGACAGCTGCTCTGCTCCAGTTGCCATATTTCACGCAATCAGGAATTTAACTAAGCCTCGCAAATCCTCACAGCTGCCACAGCATGCACCGTGGCATGCGGAGAGTGCGCGACGCGCGAGATATGCCACACCCCGTTGACCACTGATTGAAGCTCATTAAACATGTGTTGCGAATGTATTGAAGGAGAATTCCATGGGGACTGCCTCGTCTGTGTACAATTTAAGACCATAACAAAGTTTCACAGCCAAATGGGTTTAGTTCTCAAGAAGATATAGAATGCTAAAGTGATGAAGCACAATTTTCAAACAGGTTTCAAATGCCAGATTGAGTTACTGCTTTAAGAATGTTGTTGGAAAATATTTGTAGACTTTTTAATTATATATTTTGTTTTGCATCTAAAAACTGTTGTTAATTCTTTCAGTGCAAGAACAGATTTTCATTTGTTTTAATAGAAAATTTATTTCAATTGAATACCTTTACTTGGAACAGCTTCTTAGATGATCTGCACAAAGAGATCTTAGCTACACCTCAACCCAACGTAAGGTAATTAATTCTATTTGTGTATTTCCTTTCATCGTTCACTGGAGAGAGTGTTTGGCCTGGCGTCGTACCTTGAGTATGCTCATCCGCTTGTTGTGTGCTGCTGTTGACAACCGCAAGGCAATTAACGCTAAGCACCACAAATCCTTGCGGTGGCTCCTTTAAATATCCTCGCTCTCTCTCTCAAGAAGAAAGAAGAAAGAAAGTTTTTAGCCCAGACTTGCAGGCGTAAACTGAGACCCAAGAACCAAGAACCGTTACATGTGTTGATGTAACTGGTAAGCGTCTCTTCGCCGGAATGAATCCAATTATGTGCTTAATCACCAGTAGAGAAGGAGAGAGAGAGAGAGAGAGAGAGAGATGGAGAGAGAGAGGGAGAGAGCGTGGTTTGCCCTAAGAAAGGACGCGCTGACAATGCGGCTTGGTCCATGGGAAGCTCGTTGAATGAGCGCCGCACTCATCCACTTCATGGATATTCTTGAGTTCTCGAGTTGACTCACATGTGCGTAACGCTTCGAGCGACATGTGCTGCATGCCTGGCACATGCGGCATGTGGCAGGGCTTAAGGCACACGGCTGGTCGCTCAGCTGAGCCTTTAAGCATTAAATACTTTAACACACAAGCGCCGTTAAAATTTATTCATGGTCGTTTTTAATGCAGGCGGGCCGAGGGGCGGGCGGGACAACGCCTGTCGACTTGACATGCAAATGTCTGCGAGAGTGTGTGTGAGTCTGTCAGATTGAATGTGTCTGTGTGATGCTTGCTCGAGCCTTTTTTTGTGCCATGCTCTTTGCTGTTGACGCTGTTGCTGCCTCTGCTGGCACAGTTGATGTTGTTGCCGTTTGTTAAGCACGCTTTTGAAAAGCTATTGAATATGTTACCCCAGCCACCCCTTAAGAGGGGTGTCCCTCTTAATGGCGATTTTTCACACTCATTTGCCACTGCCGTTCAACAACTACAAAGTGCAGGGTACGTCTGTAACAAAGTTGGAGCTGTCAAAAAGTTTAAAATATATTTGCAATTTAGCATTTTAATTTTGAACACTTTTTAAGAATAAGATAAAAAATATATCATGCACTTGTTCAAACCTTTTAAACCTTTTTCTATAGAGTATACAGTCTTCCATGTGATTTCCTCTATCATTTAGATTTTTTTTCCGCTGCCCTTTCGCTGCCCATTCTGTGCACTGTTCCCCGTTGGGGCCAGTGCCCGCTGTGATCCAATCATCGGTTAAATGGCGAGTAAAGTGGATGAAATGCAGTAGCTGCCCAGCATCCCATCGACTCTGGCCCCAGTCCCTTGGCAGCCAACCCTGCCCTTGGCTTTCATTAGTAGCAGCCGCAGTTGGCGTTTGTTTCCATCGATATGTATCCGAGCATGCAACACACTTTCCGCCTCTATGGGGTTAAGATTCCCGAGCCGAGCTCTGACTTGAACGCAAATACTTAAACATTTTATTTTAATTTGCAACACAGTGCGAGCTGAAGTGGATGAGGTTGATTGCCAGGCAGCCGCAGGCTCACGACATACGCAGAGTATTTGTCACTTGGCCAGGAAGGGAGAGGAAAGGGAGAGGAAGCCTCTGTCACACACACACACACACACACTCCTGCCTGGCATTTTATTTGCTTAAAGGTTAAGTGAGTGTGACACGAGAGCGACGAAAGCGGAAATGAGCGCGGATCCGAGTGCGGAGACTGACAACGCGGCGTATGCGTGATGGCGAGTCAAGTGCAGACTTGTTTGTTTGAGTTCCGAAGTAATTATGCTGCGCATAGTTTGCACACTTTGAAAAATGTATAATCCGCATAGTTTTAGCAATTTGTTAAATATATATACCATATATATATAAATATTCTGTGGGGGTTTTTGTCAATTTGACGCGACTTTTGGCATTTTCAATTAGCAAACAGAACTCTCTCTCAACTGGCAATTAAGCGACCCTAGGGGGGGAATGGAGAAATTTCACTTTCAGCACTTGACTTAGCTGGCAAGCCAAGTTCGACAGCACACAGCAGTGGTAGTCGGTTGGCATTTCCGCATCCGTTTCGCTTTGTTAGCCCGCTTCCGGTTGCGCGTAACTTTGATTGCATTTGCGTCTGTGTGAGATTTCAATTTCATTGCACCCCATTTCCATGGATCGTCGCAGTTGTTGTTGTTGCTATCGCTTTTGTTGTTGTGGTCGCTGAACTAGTTGTTGTTGTTGTTGTTGTTATTGTACGCCAACTGCACTTAAAATGTTTCGAAAGTCCTTTTTTATTCACTTTATTTGTTTTGTGCGCTTTGTTTTGCTGCATCTTCAGTTCTATTTTTGCCAGCGTCTTAGCTGCTTCTCATTGTTGCTGTTGCTGTTGTTGTTCGTGCCGTTCGTGTTCTGTGAGTTGTTCGCGTTGTTCAGCTAGTTGTTTTTGTTGCTGCTTCTCCTTTAGCTGCTCTCTGACTGGCTTTTATTGTTGCGGCGCGTATTTGCGCCTGCAACTATGCTTTTAATTTCGTTCAAATTTGCGTTTCCGTCTTGGCGTGTAACCAAGTAACCGCTTAGTGCTGCCTGCATTTTGTTGACTGAAATATCCCAGCAAAGGCGCTTCCGGGTAGTTTTACTGTAGTAAGACTAAAGCACGCCAGCTGTGCCGGTTTCTCTGAGTCATTTTCTATGCACATTTCGCGATGAAAACTGACGAAGACTGGAGTGTGCATTGTGTGCAACTTATCTTTGAGATTGTATTTGTAAAAGGATTAGAATTGTTTTTGAATAAAAATCTAGCTAGAATTTAAGTAAAAGCAAGTATAAGGTTGTCAAATATCTCCCTTCCGCTTTTTGTCTTTTGAATTTCGCGGCTATGTACAAAGCGCTACAGAGCTCGTATCTGGCAACACTATACATAATTTGAAAGGTCTTGACATAACCTACAAAACGACGCTACGCATGGTTAGTTTGGATATTTCGTTCAACAGTTATAGACGTGTAAACATGGAGTTCACTAACGCCGAAATTCGCGCTATTTTAAAGTTTTCCTTCGTTAAAGGCAAATCCGCTAGAGAAACGTTCCGTGAGATTAATGGTGTTTTGGGGGATGGTACTCTATCACTTCGAACCGCGGAGGAATGGTTTCGACGATTCAGAGCCGGTGAAAACGACGCCATGGCTAAGCCAGCCGGCGGAAGATCTGTGACGACAAATACCGATCAAATCATGGAATACATCGAGTTAGACCGGCATATGGCATCTCGTGACATCGACATTATGTATAGTGTTGCCAGATACGAGCTCTGTAGCGCTTTGTACATAGCCGCGAAATTCAAAAGACAAAAAAGCGGAAGGGAGATATTTGACAACCTAATATATTCAAAATAAAGAAATATATAGAAATTAACTTAATTGACCAAGTAACTCATTTCTTCTTTAGATGTTGAAAGCAAAAGTAGATATAAAAAATATTATTTGGGTGTTTAATTAGCTCACAAAACATATTGACAAATACAGGAATAAAATGCTTTAAAGACTAGGAAAATAGTAGGAAATTAATAATGATAAGGATGAGCAACATAATCATTATATAGAAATTACGGCTTCATGATTTTACTAGGAAAATAAATCACCTTACCAAATACGCAACGGGTTGTCTGGACATTGACTGTGTAACTAATTATCTTGTCAAAAACAATGTTTTGAAACATAAATCGAAATCAGGTTTGGTTATATACATTATTTCAAACAAAATGCTGCGTCTCTATGTAGAACAAATTAATTGAACTGATCATTTTAGTTTTTGACAACATTTTAATGCATTTACAGTGAGAAATTTCATTCATATAGCAAGTAAATTGAGTGCTAATTACAGAAGTACTAGATGCATATTATAATTAATTAATATGAGACTTGGTTAGCTCCCAACTAATACCCAAAACTAATATTTGATCTTTTCTCATGCAAGTTTTTAATAAATTGCTCTACTTTTTGCCTACTGCACCTGCCGCTGTTCAATTAACCAATTAAATTTCCTTTAATCATTTACTATTTTCCGCCTTTTATCTGGCAAATAATTAACTCTGCATTGGTATCTTTTCTGCTTTCAAGTCATCGAAATAGAAAATGCTGTTGGGCCTGTTCGCCGCAGACATCTTAGCCATGTAATTCCAATAAATTTCCATATAATTTCTGCACTTGCTGTGGGCAATTTCCCGCAGCCAGGGCAGAGGTCGCAACACAATCTCTAAGCCCGAAACCCCAAAAATGTTGCACTAAGTATCTACTTGTTATTGGCATTTGCCGGCATTTACATTTTAATGCCACCCATCACCCTCCGCCCTCCACCCCCACAGACTGCTGCAGGGTGCCTTTTTTAGCAGAGATGCCCGCCTCGAGGCGGGTCGAACTCCTTTTGTGCTTTTCCCTTTGCCAATTCATTTGGCTTACGCTCGTCGCATTTTTTGTTGCTCCTCTGCTTCTACTGCTGCTTCTGTTGCTTCTTCTTCTTCGCTTTCATTTGCCCTTTGCTTTTGGTTCTGTGTGCTTTGCAACTTTCTGTTTACACTGCTTGTTGCCTGTTGTTTTTGCTGTTTAAATATGCCGCAGTATTTAGCATGACAACGACAACGACAACGACAGCGACAGCGAAGGCGATGTAGAACCCGAACCTATGCAGTACCAATATATATACATATATAAATGTGTATACTATATACTTATTTTAAGTATATGTGTGTGTGCCACACAATTGCCGAGCAGAGTTCAAAGGACTTTCTCGTAACTGCCAATAATTCAGTTGGTTTTTATGTTTTGTGTTCCCACATTTTGTCTGCATCTCTTCCCTTTCCCTCCCTCTCTCTCTCTGTTTCTGTCTCTTCTTTTGTCCCTCTGTTTGTCGCTTTGTTTGCCTGCGGCTTTTGCATGTTTTTTATGGAATTAATTAAAACTTTGCTCTCATTTGCTCATTTGCAGTCACCCCAAAAAGGGGAGACGACATCTCAGAGCCAAAACTAGGCAGAACATTTGCAATTAATTACCAAATATTGTTGCAAATTTAACAGATTTGCCAGATTTAAGCTTTTAAAATAGGCCAGCATCGATTTAATGATTTAAATTTTAATGCTGAACAATAATATTATTTTAATATTCTAAGTAAATTACATGATTAGTTGTTTTTAAAAAAAATATTTAGCATGAAATGGTTTAATAACTTTGTGCCACACGAACATTCATCTATGTTATAGAAGGAAACTTCGCAGACCACACAGAGGATATATACGCACGAGTTTCTTAAAAAAAAGAACGTTAATTGGTGTAGCAATTATTTAATACTGTGCAAAAGGAATTCTGAAGGTTTAGTTGTGAATGAATAGTTAACATTGAACTTAAGTAAGTAAAAACTTCGCTGCCAATTTTAAAGTTGTGCTGATAGGGATTTCCTCATTAAAAATCCGACTTCTCTCCAGTCTGACAGAATCCTGTATATCCTTTGTTAATATAATCCTTCAATGTGCTCACATGATCTGTGCAAATTGTTAAATTTTCAATGGCAATGGCAGTTGCAACTGTTGTGCTAATGAGCATTTCCCCTTTTGTGTTGCTGGGCTTATCATTTCCGGTGGCCAGTATAGGCTTCGTCCACTGTGCAGCTTGTACATGTTTTACAGCAATTCTCTGCCAGTTCATTTCCGATGAATGACAAATTTCAGACTAACAACTACAAAAGCTGCACTCGAAACGAAAGTACAATATCAAAGCAGAAACGAAACAAGAGCCGCCCCCTGCCGTTTTACACGTGTCGCCGCTCGTGTTTGGACCAGCAAGTGACACCGTCGCTGTTGACGTCGGGCCCGACGTCGCTGTCGCTGTCGACGTCACCGTCAGTACTCTGATTTTATGCATTTTATTATCTGCCTTAGTCACGTTTCAATTTACGGCCCATTGGCGGTTACAATTTGCAATCACGTTTCGCCCACGACCCGAGCCGCACCCGAACCGCACTCGATGAAGGTGTGTGTGTGTGTGTGGAGTGTGCGTGTGTGCGTGGCAACTTTCTCTGGCATGACACCTTTATTAGAACAGGCAACTGGCAACGGGAAACCACTGCCCCCAACCAGCACTTTACTCCAATTCCGTCTCCAACTGCCTCACTCTGCGAATGCCACTGCGACTGTGTTTATCATATGGCCGTGCCACTTATACGCTCCACTGGGCCTAGAAGCAGTTGCCTTCGACCGTCTTCTTGCTGCCTTCAAGCCTTGTTTTAGTTTTGAATTTATTGCCATTTTGTAATTTTTCTCTCTGCCATTTTCTTTTGTTCTCATTCTGGCTCCACCGTTGCCTTTGTCTTAGTTTTATAACTTATTTTGCCGTTGCAGGTGTAAATGTTCGTCGTGGTCTTCGTCGACCGTGCTGGCGCGCACGTCTGCTTTGGCTTCATTGTTATGTCCTTTATCTATGACGGTTCATTGTACGCCCCAGAACACCCCCCCCCACACTCTTCCTTACTCTGTTAGTCGAGTTGCACCTGTAGCTAGTGTAGCTGGTTGTCTTTCGGCTTGTCTGTCTGTCTGTCTGTCTCTGGGAACGTCTCCTATGTCTGTCTCTCTCTCTTGCTGTCTCTGGTTGCCTCTGTCTGGGTCACGTGGCACGCTGCGTACCTGCTGCAGTGGCAATCGTAAATTGTAACTTTTTATTACATAATTTCTGTCATTACCCCGGAATGACTCTGGTCTGCTGCTGCTCCGGTCCCGGCCAGGCCAAGCCGGTTAGGGCCGTCGTCGTTAACCCTCGTCCTGTGGCCATATTCGTAATGACTTCAATACATTTCGACTGTCGCCGCCTGACTGACATCCGCCCGTTGCCACTGCCATTTTCCGCTGCGTGTCCTGCATACATACGGATACGGCTATTCATCCTTTGCCAGCACCCACTGTCTTCCACTTTCCACCACTTTCTTTCACTTCTTCCACTTCCACTTCTACTTCGTCGTCGTCTTTTATGTGCCCGCCTTTTAACAGCCTTTACTGCTGTCTAACTGCCCAGGTCCGCGAGTAATGTTAATTTAAAATGTAATTAGTTTAAGTAATGAACACAGTTTTGGCTGGCACTGCACTTAGCGCACCTTTAACTTTACCGTTACCTTTTGATGTTTGCATCGCATCAGTTGAAGATGCGCGTTCCAGGAAACGATTTCACCAAGCACATTGAAGTCGATTTGCACAATAATATTAGATATACAGAATACTTTATTGGGTACCGTAAAGTGCATTATATTTTATGTCTTTTAATTGCAAATACTCCTTAAGGCTTCACAGTCATTCATATTTAGTATTGATCTGCAACTGACTTCCTCCTTCATTGATTCACAACTATTTTCCTCCATTTATCTGCCAAGATTTCTGAAGATTCTGTATTGCGACACAACTTGACTTGAGTTTTACTTTGGCTGCATTTTAAATTGGTTTTCCAGTTGCGCATAATTTTCACATTTACGTTAAAGTTTCTCTCACATTTCATTTCCCATTCCGCCCCCCTGCACTCTGCTTGCTTCTTCTCTGCACTGCGCCCACTTAACTTGGCTGGCTAATTTTTATGCTTGCCATCATAAATCAAGCAGCCTTTTGATCATCAGACAGCGCAAAAGGGTAGCAAGGGGCAGGAAGGAGGAAAGAAAGAAGTTCAGGGCAGCAGGAGCCGAGATAGGGGAGAGAGAGGCAGGGAGAAGGAGCAGCAGGAGCATCGATGTTGGCGGCGTCAATCTGGACAGCGCTCTAATTAGCTGCTGCCTTGGCCATCCTTTGGCTTGTTAGCTTTGTCAGCCGGCTTTCTATATACTCAAGCTATATATATATTTTTGCTTCATTAAACCAATTTCCGTGTCGCTGTCAAAACAACAATTGATTTCCGCGCCAATCGCCGGCAATGCCTTTTGAGCGAACTCACTATCGCTCTTTCAATCTCCCCCCCCCACCTCTCTCTCTCTACTTCTCTCTTGCTCTGTCTCTGTCTGTCTCTCTTGTGCTAGCTCTTTTTGCCATCGTCTTCCTTTCGAGCTATTTACTGGACTGGCTTTCCTTTTGCGGCTGGCCACTTGTGTTTACATTGGCAGCTGCTGACAGTAACGAGTTGTTCTACACACGTCCATGTGTCCACGCCCGGCTCCATGTCCATGTCCGTGTCCAGAGCGAACATCCTTTGTCAGCACATCGCCTGTTTGTCTATCATTCTCTGCGACAGCAAAGCTCCATCTGCAGAGCCATGGCAACAATTACAGCAACTCCAACTGCCAACGCAACTGCAAAACTTCGAATACTTCTTGCAAATATTACGAAAAGAAAAATCTACAAAAAAAACTTGTCTCTGAAGAGAGAGAGAGAGTAGAAGTACTGCAGCTGCAGAAGTGGGCCGAGTAATCGATTCTGTTATCGATGATGTTTGCAGAAACGTTTAAGGGCAACTTCTTTTGAAGGTAGTAATGGCAATGACAACACGGTCTGCACGTTTGTAATTAGATGAGGTGCAGGCTACATGACAAACTTTAAGCTAAACGTATTAAAAGAGAGAGAGAGAGATCCTGTTTAAAATTTTTGTTTGAATTATTTAGTGTTGGGTAACGTATTAAGTGTTGATAGGACCAGTAATAGGTATAATGATAAATCTAAATAGTATCAGGAAGTACTTAAGATCAGAGAAGACATAGTTTCGCGTATCAGACTAGAAATGAACACCATTTAGTGACAGTCCTCCGTGCTGAGCATACCATAGAAGACTAAGGACAGTAAAAAAGGAATTACCTGATGGGACAGATGACCAGTAGTGCCTCTTGAATAAAGTGTGTTGCCTTCTCTAGATTATCGAAGTAAGGCCGACCAGTTCAGGCTAAATTATGAATTACTTTAAATTCAGTAAGGAGCACTTAAGATCCAAATGGTTGCAGTATATTCTCTTCACCCAAAAAAATAGTAACACATTCGAAAAGGTTTTTCTTTCTACAGGGAATAGAAGCATTCGAACTTAGCTTTCCTATTTTATTACTGATAACTTCCCAATAAATGTTATTCTAACTTTTCAACCATTGAATTTAATTTAGTTTTACCAAGTCATCCTCTTTTTAGGACACATACTTGCTTCGTTCTTAAAGCCAGATTCATTTACTTTCTACACACATCTTGTTCTTAAACATTCTTTGCTGCGCCTTGCAAGTTGTTCTGGATGAAATGCAGCTGAATGTATTTGCATTCGACTTGGCTGGCATAATTTCACTTCTATTTATTTATTTATTCGAGCTTGCAGCTGCCAAGTGTCTGCTGCACGTTGCCCGAGCCAATATGATTGAGCGCCGAAGCGAACACACGTCCACGCTCGACATGTAAATGTGTCTGTGTGTGTGTGTGTGTGTGTCTGTTTGATAAGGCTGCAGTTGGCAGAGAGGGCATTGGCAGCCGAGCTGCGTGCGATGCTATTTAAATAAATACAATTTCGTATTTTGTGCATTTGTGTGTGTGTGTGCGTGTGTAAGTAAAATATCGGCGTACACTAAAAGGCATCAAGGCAAACAAATAGCTGCCGCCTGCAGAGAAAGCGCAATTGCAGCAGCTAAAAGGCTACGCATAATTTTGCAATGCGGCACGTCGCTGTGCCACACATGCCGCATGCTTCGAGTTCAAAGTCCCCATGGTATTGCGCTGCTTTCTATACGCCGGAGTAACAGATACTGATACATTTACACACACATATGTGTGTATTTGTATATGTGCCTTTGCTTTTGCCGCTGCCTTTGCTGTACGATTTATTTTACGGCTTGCAATGAGATAGCATCGCACATTGCGTATACGATCCGTTGCCGATGACGCCAGCAATTCAGTGAAGCGTATGTGAATATACAAATGTATCTCGATACGATGTGGCATGCATGTGCCAGGGCTGGCATGTCAACCTTTTTCCAGACACATTTGTCTCTTAGATTTTTTTCTAGCCTGAAGACAAATCTCTTAATTTTACTGACTGGAAATCTGTTCTTTTGTATTGCTTAATTGATATGTATTTTTAATATAATTTTAATGACATTTTACTACAAATTGACTTAATGATTTTAAACAAATATTTATAGAGTTTATTTTTTAATTTAATTTTTAATCATAAAACGGAAATTCTTTGAGGAAGATATATTTCAGATATATTGGATAATATTGCCATATTTTTATTAGCATCATATAAATATATATAGAACTTTAAGGGAATATTTTACATAGTATTAGAATTCACATTGAATTAAAATTTTTAAAAAATTAAGGCTTTTTTTTTATTAGTTAATTATTATATTTTCATTTTTGACTCGTTTGTTTTTTCTGTGTTTTCATCTTAATCTATTCTTATTTTTTAAGGAATATCTGGCAACCCTGATGCACACAGATTCAGCTAGAGTTACATACACACACACACACGCACTTATACAAACACACACTGTAGATCCACCAGTCACATTCACAGTCGCATTCACATCTCCATCTGTATCAGTATCTGTGTTCATGTATTTCAATATGGTTTTTTGGCTGCACATTTCGGGGACATCATATTACACACTGCCACCATATATATGTGTTTGTATGTGTGTGTGTGTGTTGGTGTATTTGTTCGATGTTAGCGGGGTTTGACACTCATTGAGCTGCCTTATGCCAGTTGGCAGGCAGCGCGACTCGCATCGCTGCCATTCGGGATGCACTCACTGGATACTGATGCAATGACACGGCGTTCTCATGTTAAACACAAGTTGCCAGGCGAATTGGATTTGTTGAGCATATAAATATGTGCAAATACGATACTCGAACAATGTGCGCGCTTCTCGATTTACGTTCGCGCCTCGTGGGGAATGTGAGTGATTTTTGACAACTGAAATTACCGAAATTTTATTAAATTCTATGCAGGGTATTATGTTAAGAGCACATTGATATTGCTAAACCATTTTTATTACAATGGAAATTTTATACACTTGCAGAAGTTGTCAGTGCACAGAGAAGGGAGCATATATATTCCATTTACAAATATAAAATATGTACAAATATATTAAGAACAAAGCTGCTCTTCTTTAAGTCTCCATCACTCTCCATTTTTTGTACCAGCAGTATTTTAATATTCCCCTTGCAATAAGCTCTTTATAGTTTTAGTTATCAAAGGAAGCTGTTTTAAATATTTAACTCAACTTAAAGTTCAAGTTTGGTGGTTTTGTGGCCAACGTGTTTGTGCTTATGCAATTTTCGGACCCATTTAATCTAAACTTTGCTCGTCTTTTGTCCGCAAGCGAATTCCCATAATTGCAGCTGCAGAATTGGCCATTCAGTCGGGCGCATAATGTGCAGAATTATGCCCATTAATGATATCAAACTGTGCAAATAAACAGATGAATTACGGCCCCAAAACTAATTGCCTGCGCACATGTGACTGTGTGTGTCTGTTTGTGTGTCTGTTTGTGTGTTTGGGGGTGTGAAGTTCATTTTATTAATTCATTAAAATTCATAGCTCAATGTGCTGACACACACACACACGCACACAATGAATTTCAAAACTAATAATAACTTAAGCTACATAATTAGGTGGTGCTCCCAGGCGGAGGCTGCGATTATTCCATGTACCCCCAGCTGCAGGTGTGCCTGCGTGGGTGTGTGTGTGTGTGTGTGTGTGTGTGTGCGAGCTGTGTTTGTGGTCATCTGCAGCTCATTTGCCATACATATCTAATTTATTTTACTAATTTAACACATTCGCACCTCTTCAGCTTGATTGCGCACGCCACGAAGCTATGCAAAGTGGACATGACGCTGAGGTCAAACCCCTAACCAACCTGGAGCCATCAACACCACACACACGCACACACACACAGCACACTCGAGGGAGCTGCACATTAATGAACATCCAAATAATCAAAAACTAAATTTTCGTGTGCTGGTTAGGGGAGGGGGGTGGAAGGGAAGGAAAGGAAGTTCCCCAGGGTTGATGCCAGAAAAGAGTCACGAGTTATACGAACTGACGTTTTCGATTTGCAACACGTAAGACAGCAAGACTAAAAGGAAAGCTCAAACAGAAGCGCAGAAGGAACTGAATGTGGTGGGGGAGGGAAGCAAGGGAAGCGAACAAGCTTCGACATTCATGAATTCATTCATAAATTATTGGTCCCAGTGCAGTCATAAAGTGACCGAAGTAGCCCACCAAATATCGCACGATTGCATATGGCCAGCGTCGAGATGCCCAATTGACCCTACACACTGCCACCAGTACTGCCAGTGGCCTTCCCTTGACAGAGAGAGAGAGAGAGGGAGGGAGAGTGGGCGTGGCAGGTTGTGTAAGGCGCTCTTACATGCAGGTACTTGGCCTTTGGAGCTTGCTGCCCCGAACCGATTATTTATGGCTGCTTTAGGTAATTGCTTTGATTTCCCAGCATTTCCAAGGGAAATATAAATTGTCAAAGTTGCTGAAATCGAAAATAAATAATATCTACACTGCGCTCAAAGAAAACACACTTTCGAAACTTGGACAACAAGTTCTATTCGATTTGAAAAACTCTTTGCAGCACAGTTGATGTTGTTGTTGCTGTTGTGGCACAGTGTCAACGTTGCAAGTGCAGTGCAAGTTGCATTTGAACTTTCAGCTGCAGAACAAAGCGAAGCCAGCACCTCCTGCTCCTCCCCTTCCCTTTAAGTCCTTCTGAATTGCAAACAGAGGCACGCAACAAGCTCATGACAAATGAATTGGGCAACAGCAGAGTCACAGAGCTCGGCCTGCTGCTGTCGTACGCACATTGGCTCAAATAAGTTTCCGAAATTGGCAACAGCTGCCGGCCCGGCCAGGTTGTCGATTGTGTGTGCTCTGGCAATGGAAATGCATATTGGTAAGACCTCTGGCCAGGTCAGGCCAATGTCTAATAAGCAACTAAACAGCCTGAGGCAGTCCGACCAGCAGAGCAACTGCTGCAATATCCAACACGTGTTTCGGCTTAATAAACCAACACGTGAGAGAGTGTGTAGCTGTGTGTGAGTGTGTGTGGATGGGCCCGTCGGTGTTCGAGTGTTATGTGCGTGAGCTTGGCCCATTCTATTTGTTTTGCAGGCAAATGCAAAAGTGCGAGAGTTGCATGGAGCAATGAATGCATTTTGATTGCAGTCACTGTGGTACAAGAACAGTTTCAAAAAACTACAACTTATATATTTTTAAAAACATTAATAACACAAACGATATTCACAGACAAATGCTGATCATATCAAAGTAATCACAGCTTGCCTCACTTCTGCCTGGCTCACATCTTGCACTTCACTAGTTCTACCTCTTGCCCCACTGTGCACAGTAGTGTGCACTGCTGGTGATTGCGTTGCCGGAGCTTTGTGTTGTTTTAACCCATGAGGCAGGTAAGAGCAAAAAATCATTGCATAAATTACGGGGCTACGGTAACAAAAGCTCGACATGCATGCAACAAATATGCATGAGAGTTCCGTGCGGCAATGCATTGTGGCAGCACTCTGTCCCCTGCTCTCCCCTGTTCCTCCACCTCTCTGTCTGTCTGTCTGTCTGTCTGTCTTCATGTCTGTTCGTCTGTCTGTCGCTCTGTCCGGTTCTTCGTAAAAGGACATTGTCAACCTGGTGCGCAGGTTCGCTTCAATTGCATCATCAAACGATGTTGCTCTTCTTCTACTTCTTGTTGTTGTTGCCTTCCGTTCCTATTTGTTGTTGTTATTTTGCTTACTGTTATTCTTCGCATAGTTGTTGCAGCTGACACGCTTGTTGTTGCAACGTGTTGTGCCCCATTGTCGATCTGGCTTCTTGACTGCCAATTAAAGTGACACGTTGTCTGTCTGTCCGTCCGTTTTGCCCTGTCGTCGCCTGTCAACAGATTTTGCTGCCATGTTCAAAATCGAACTGCTGTCAAGCTGCCCACCAAAAATCAGCCTCCCACACACGCACGCACACACACGCACACACATGCGTATGTCCGCCTCAGTCCCCAAGTGCCAGCGACACTTGCTCATTTATTGTCATTTCTAATTTATTTCGCTTGACATTCATTGTCCATTTAGGATTTATATGCAACACACTCACACATAAACACACACACACACGCACATGCATATACATGGCACATCCTGTTTGTTGTCCATCCTGTGGTCGTTCATTCCCTCCTACTGCCCGCTGTCTGTTGCGGTTTATTGGCTAACTGCTGTAAAATTGATAAAGTTGACTTTCAACATAATCAAAAGTAATAAATATTGTAGCTGCTGTGCTTGAGTGCAGTCTGCCAGTCAGTCTGCTCACTCTCTCCATCTCTCTGTCCCTCTCATTCTCTGTCTCTTGCTTCCCATTCTTTCTCCATTTATTTGTTTGATTCGATTTGATTTGGCCCACATTCGCTTGTCTTTGGTTTTAGCTTGCCAAAACGCAACCAAAATTAGGTCAGCATGCGATTTGTCTTCAATCGAGACACGCACCGCTTCCTTTGTACTTGTCCCATTCCCTGGACGACAACAGCCTCCCCCTAATTTCCTTTCCTAGTCATTTTATGCGACTTCCGCCTGGCTTTGATTTCCTGTCTATCGTCCGCCCATCAATATAAATATTTATTATTATAATAGCTTTCATTAACCAGAATAAATATTTTCGTCTGACAAGTGAGTCGATAAATTTACCTGCAAGGCCAATCACACTGCTCTATTTATATCCATTTGCTTGTGCGTGTGCTTGATTTATGCTAATTTCAGTTTTTGCTATTTAAAGCCAACACTTTATCGCACGCAAATCTCGTGGTAAATCAATGAACATTTCTATACTTAATTCAACACTCTGGCAACATTTTCCGGCATTTTCGTAAATGTTAAATGTGTGGCAAGTGCTTGCTCGCCGCTAGCACTTCATCTATAGTTTCCTTGGCCACGCCCTCTCTCCCTGTCTGTCCATGTTGATTGTTCCTGTGTCTGTCTGTCAGACTCGTCTTGTCTCTGTTCCTGGCTCGTGTTTGCTTGATTTGCAGTGCTCGTATCACGGAAAATATCAAATTTCAATAAATCAAATTCAATTTGGGCACACACACACACACGCACACATCGGCAACATGCGATAGTAATATGTCTTTGTTTCTGTCGCTGGCAAAATATTTGCACAGTCTTGTTGTCTGGAACTGGGACTGGGCTCGGGCTCAGCCATTGGATCGGGCTCTCTCCCTGGCTCACTATTTGCCTTGCTTATTTGTATGACTTGCCGAGCGTGTGAGTGTGTGTGTGTGTCCACATTTGTAATTGTATTTGTGTATTTGATTGTCATCAGTTTGATACACACACACACCCCCACACACACACACACGCACACTCCTGGCGTTGGGCCTGCTCAAGCAGAACTGTTTCTCAAGGGCAACATTCGCTCGGCACTACGCCTGAATTTTATTGTTTATTTTGTTTGATATCATGAGGGGACAAATATCCGCATGTGCGTCAGTGTGTGTTTGTTATGTATTCCAAGTGCTCCAACAGCTGGCCCAATTATGTGTAAGCCATATGTAACTGGCATCTCTATATTATGATAATTATTATAATTATAATGCGAATGTCCCTCTCGATACTGGGAAACAGCCTCTTTTTTAATAAGATGCTATTGTCCATCAATTTCCCGTTAAGCTGGCGGGGCAGTTACTTTGGAATTCGTTGAATTTAAGAAATATGCGACATATTAATAGCTTGCAAATCGTATTAAACGGTAGATGTATACGCGCTACGTATACGTAATGCGCAAGCCGCTTGTCTTTGCCGTTGTTGCATTTGTTTACTTTACATGCACGTGTGTCGCGCAAGAGCGCTGTGATGATGGTCGTGAGCGTGGCAACGTTGCCCTAAGCGTCAGGGAAATTATTTGAAAAGCTTGGTTTTTCTTTATTTTCTGCGCGCGAGGCTAAGGCCAACGTCAACGCTTTACAAATTCAATTTATTTTTCGGCGCAATTTCTCCACTAACAACGTGTGCGGCTGTTCGATGTGTGTGTGTGTGTGTGTGTGCAAGGAAGCAACGTCAGCTGCGCTGTCGCTGCGGCCGTCGCTTATTTTCTTTCCATTTATATGGAAAAATTAGCCAGCTGTTTGTGTGGGTTAAGCGCACATGCACATAAAGACTGTACTCAAATTAAATGTAGCATACATTCATGGGCAAAGCGCCAAAGAAATCGAATGAATTTCCCGACATTAGTTTTGCGTTTAGAAATTATATTAATATCCGAATTGCTTAAGAATCAACTGCAGAAAGCATTTTAACTTAATCTAACTGAGCAGAATGATTAGAAAAATTTCTTTCGATTTAAAATTTAAATTGCAATTTAAGCAGACTGACTTGTAGATGTAAAAATAATTACGAAATTGCAATGCTCTGCTCTATTTCGATTTGCAAATGTTTCTACCATTTATTTAATTTAGTTTCATATTTTCCTCACACAATTGAAAAGAAATTGGAAATATGATGTTTCTTTAAGCAACATAAAAACGCACTGCAAATATATTTTTATTTGTTCGTTCGGCATGAACTATCTTTTGCCTGGGAAAAAGCAGATTTCGTGCAGCCTATTGAGGCTTAGGGGAAGTGCACAATAAAGTGTGCGGGAGGCATTGTCGAAAGTAAATATAATCGAAAAGGGTCTTGGTACACAAACACACACACAGACACACACATACAAACACACAGCCCAGGCTATCAGAGATGATTCATTATACGCATTTCCGCACAAAGATCGAATACTTTTTAAATTTCATCCTCTCGCCTGGCTTAGAGCCTTAGGATAACATCAACTGCGATAGATAGATATATATTTGTACATAACTATATTTACTATTATTTGTGCATATTTTCCTTTTGATTCTCTCGAGCTTATCGGCAAAGTTGTGATTATTTATTTGTCGTATCTTCTCTCTTGGCCGAGTAAATCATAAAGCTTCACTTGCTGCTCGCCAAATCAAATTCACTCAGGCGTGGCCATTTCCGTTTGTGTCTCTCAACTAAATACATTTCCGCTGCGTAAGTGGTGAGATGGGGACGAAGCTAGCGTAGCAGACACAGGATGCTTGATATCCTCTGCCAGTCTGGAGAACATTGCCCCTTTTCTTGGCAATAAAATGGCGTTCGTCGCCTTTGATGCGTCGTTTTTCAGGCTCTTTACTTGTCGCCGTGTAGTTGTTGCACATTTATAACCCAGCGCGGCGATGTGCAGACTAAAATGATTGCATTCAGGAGCAACGGCTGCAGCGGCAGCGCGAAAGCAACAACAAGGAGCAGTGACAACAACAAGAATATATACACACGGAGAGAGAAGGCGTTGCCGTGACTATTTTAGTTGAATTAATGACGCTCTATTTGCCGTGCAAGTGCCAAGCGAAGGCGAAGTGATAAGTGCCGCCGGCATGAGTAATACAACACACACACACTAACACACAGGTGTGAGAGCAGGTGTGACACATGCAGCCATATGCTGTGCCAGCTATTTATATACATTACATAAGCACACAAGCCGATGCTCCAATTAGGCAAAGTTCTCGCAAAGTGCATGAACCGTCTGCATAAAGCTATTCCTGGAAAGAGGTCAAACTAATTCATTCAAATAAAATTATGGTATTTATTGAGAATCATTTCAGTTGCGCCACGATACACGATATCTCCATGACTGACATGCATGTTTGCAATTGAGTCCATCATTGCCCAATATTAATTGGCATCAGTGCGCGATTATCGGTTTTAATAATGAGCAGAGGCTGTTGGCGCTGAAAAATAACCCCTCATTTCATTGGATTGCCAACCTCATTCAATTGTGGCTTCTGCACACACACACACACTATTTCAGCAGCCACAAAAATTTGACATGAATTCGGGGAATAGAAATGACGGCAATGAAATTGCATTGAATAATCGCAGCGTGATATGCGAATGCAGGCAGAGTTCATAGATCGCAGTGGAATTTGAGAAATAATTTGGCAGCTGCAATGGAATTGCATTTTAAGCCCAAAAATTTGTAACGCAAACAATAAAATTTTACAGATATGCCTGGGTAATTGTATGCCAATTAAGGTGTTTAATTTATTTAAAAATGAAGTAAGTATGATTTAAAAAATAGTATAGTGCAAGATTGATTTTTTTTTTTATTTTTCTTGTACTAGAACTTAATAAAATTTCAAATCCCCTTAAAAGCGAATTTTGTATTATTTTATAAAATTATTTGCACTGTTGAATATTCCCTAAATGCAGTGCCTTGATCTCTAAGGCTACCAGTACTGGGTTTTCTGATCTTCACGACAGACATGCAAAACTTAATCTATTTGATTTTAAATTGTATTTCAACAAATGGGATGTTGGGTATATCACAGTCGAACACGCTTGACTGTACCTTTCTTACAATTTGTTCATGAATTAAAAGAATTATTAATAAAAATTCATTAACGTCAAATTTTTGAGAAACGAATATGAAATATGATCATATATTTTATGCCGCAAATGGTTGCACCATCTTACCGAGTGAACAACTCGAATATTGACCCAGTTTCGGGTACACAATGAACTTCAGCCAGTGGCCGCTGTGCCTGAATGGCCATAAAAACTGTATAATTTATTTGAGAAACGAAACGAAAGTTTAAATTTCTGGAAATAAAAAAAAAAACGAAAATAAACAAAATCAAGCATGGCTTGAGCCCCTGGAGATGCGAATCGCAAATGCAATTTAAAATTTTCTGTTATGCAAAATGGAAATTTTGACAACAGATTTGCAGGGGTCCATAAAATGCATATGAGTTGCGTTTGAGAGGTCGAATCCAAAGTCCTTGAATATGAAATATGCCTGCAAGATACACTCTAAACTCTGTACTCTACATCACTCTCTCTTTCTCTCTCTCGCACCCTGCACCTATGACGGGCTCTTTGGCACACCTCCTCGTGCGTTGGCAAATAAATATTGCAAACAGATGCAGAAGCAGAATGAGCTGCTGCTGTTGCTGCTTCTGTTGCTGCTGTGCCTGCTGCTCAACTTGGCATAAAATTGGAAAACAAATTTTATTATTGAAATTGAAAATCAGAAAGAGTAAAACGAGAGGCAAATTTTGTCAGAGCACTGCAGCAGGCTGCCAAAAACAAGGCAAATTCAAGTGAATTGAACGTGCTTCTTAAGCTGTCTTTAAGCCTAATTTGATCAAAATTCGCCAAGAAATGTGAGACAGGCTGGAGATTGTCTTGAGCCTGGCATCGTTTATTGCAATTTAATGCAAAAAGAAGATGAAACAATATTTTTCTCGGCTTTTAGTTTTTTAAATAAGCATTGCTTGATATTCTTAGACTTATTCCAACTCAATTCATTCGACCTTAATATACTGTAATATACTTTTAATTTCTAAACCAAAAAAAATGGGTTTGCAAACGAATAGTTCAGTATCATCAAGTATGCTCTGTCGACTGGGTCGAGGAATGTGAATTGGCGTAAATCTAGTGGGCAACCACAAGTGCAGCCCAATTTGCACGAGTGGAGGATAGTGAAGGACTTTGCATGCTTAGAGAATTTCAATTATTTTATTAGCCACGTGGCGCAGGGCTTCGTCGGCCACAAAAAGGGATAACGAGCACAGGTGGGCGGGACAGAGAGATAGAGACAGAGAGAGAATGTGGCGAGCATTGTTTGCGGAGCTGTTTTAGAGAGAGAATGTGGCGAGCATTGTTTGCGGAGCTGTTTTATAACCGGTAGCGATTATTATGAAATATGCAGCAAGGCAACGAGAAGAAGCAGAGGCAGCAGCAGCAGCAGGAGGCGAAGGTAAGACCCGACTAAGGCTGCTTGGTGCTTTGGCATAAATCTTTCATGTATGTATATGAAAGCATATTTACTAATAACCCAATATCCCCTTTGCAGCTACAAAGGCGCTTTTATCCTGGAACTGCTGGCATAGCGCAGCCAAAAAAGGACACACAACATATGCAAGACTTAGAAGGGTGCTGGAGGAGGCTTGAGGAGGATTTCAGGCATCTATCGACGCTAGTTTCGTATTTAGTTGAGTGCTTTCGGGCCAAGTTCGGCTGAAAGGGACAGAACAATGAGAATTTTCGCCCTTCATCCATGCATATTTTTAATTAAAGCACAAAGGCCGAAAAACAAAGCGTGCTCGCGGCAAGGGGCAAGGGGCAACGAGTTGGCTTGCTCATTCGTTGCGGGCCTAAAATAAATGAAATATTTATTAACAAAACCGTCGACATTCTTGGCAGTTTTCTGCGCTCGAGAGAGAAAAAACACTCGCACACACACACACACACACACACACATACAGATAAAGTAAAGAGACTACAAACAAAACCATAAATGAATTCAATTACATTAAGTTTTTTCGCCTCTCTCGCTCACACACTGTCTCTGTCGCGCACTCTCTCTGTCCCTTTGTATGGTTGCGTATATGTTTTGCTTTATACGAATCCGCCACGTAAGGCAATAAAAGCCAAAGAGCACAGAGTGGAAGTGGAGAAAGGATGGAGAGAGGGGGAAAAAAAGCGAACAAAATAAAGCGCAAAATAAATAAGAGACGAAAATTCAACGTACGCGAACCGCAGCAATTTAAACAATGTCCAATGCAGTCCAAGTGGTTTTTCACGCGCCACAGTTTACTGGCAACGTGGTGGGAAGAGGGTGATCGGGGGCCAGGCATGGGGAATGTGGTGCTGGTGCATACTAAAAGAAACGATTTAACCCTCAGGGCGAACCCATGAAATAGTGATGGATGCTGCGGCTTTGTACATAGTTAAACCGGTGCCGCCTCAAGGGTCAGTCGATTGACGAAGAAAGGAGAGAGAGAGAGAGAGAGAGAGAGGAGAGAGGAGAGAGAAAGTTGCAACAACAAGAAGGAAGAGAAGCCCGTCCAGAACAATAGCTGACGCGCAGATTAAAGCCAAGTGCTGCAAGAACTTTCGACTTTGATAATCCTTTAGCTGCATTCTGCACTCGCACAAAGTCATTAATCAGGTTCATAAACTCGGTAATGCAAGTTGAAATAGTTTCATAGATTACGCTCGGACCGCAAAAAGCGTACAAAGTTGCCGGGTAAGTTTCCCTCCAGGTGGGGTCGGACTCCAGCATTAAAATAAACTCCTTTCTTTCTCTCTCTCTCTCTCTGTGTGAGTCTATGGGGGATATATCGTATATGGGAAGTTGTCACTGCAGTTCAACTGGCATTAAGTAAGTAACTGCGCTGTGTGAGCTTAACCACTCCCCAACTGGCCGCCTTAACTGGCCGTTGCCGTTGCCGTGGCGGCTTCCCTTTGGCTTCGGGGGCGTTAACCGAAAATCGATGACTGTGCAAATGGAACGGATGATGTATGTGATCTGCGGCAGGTCTGGCAAGTGGAAAACTTCTCTGTACTGCTCGATGTAATTGGAAGTGGAGGCCAGCTAGCGTAGCTGCTTGGAGGCAGACAGCCCGGAGCTAGTGTCTTGTCGCGGTCCGGCATTGTTTACACACTCTCGCTCTCATCCACAGTGATTAACTGCTGCACCTGCAGACGCTGCATGCAGTGTCCACTTAACTGGCTCCCACTACGGCTACGTAATGTGAGTCGTCAATCAGCCATAGTTACGCCGTCGCCTTTGGGCAACTACACATGGTCTGCCCCGGCAGCAGACCGACGCGGCGGCAGTGTCAGGTGAACTGGGGCCAAATGCTAATGGACACCCATTAAACACTCGCTGACAAAGTGCCCGTAAGACAGACAGTCAGACATAGGCGACAGTCTGCGCAAGCTGTTGACGTAGCTGCGCGATTGAGTGTGGCAGCAAGAGGCAGGGGGAAGATGTTTTGTGAGGTTGGCTGGGTCAATATATTCAACTAAAGACAACCAACTATAAATAGATTTATCCTGACAATCACGTCGAAAACTTTCGTAGTCTCTTCTACAGCTTCAATCTCATTTGCTGTGAGCACCTTTTCCTTTCGAATCTGGATTTTTATGTACATTTAACGATCTGCTGTAGTTTCTCGCCAAACAGCTGTAAAATGCCTTCGTCAATCAAGTTCAAAATTTTCAGTTAAAAACGAACTTGAAGCACTGGAAGATTGACTGAAGCAGCTGAATGATTTTCAATGAAAATATAAATAAAGACATATTTCGATTAACTTTCCAATATTTCGTTGGCCATAGCTAAATTTTGAGAGTGTGCTTTGAACATCCTTGAGTAGTTTCCAAAGTCTGCTGCCTGTACTTTCTTTAACGTCTCGCTAATGCCCCCATTTGGTTCATCAGAATTACTTTGATCCATCATGTGCAAGTGCTTGAGGCAAAGTCATCTTTAGACTTCATTTAACCTGGCTGCCAGGGCCACTGCACAGCGCACAATGCCACGCCCACTGCGTTGTCTAGCTGGCCGCTAATATCGTTCGGTCTGGCAGGAGAGCAAACATTATCATCGACATAGAATAAACATGCATAATGGAGCATCTTAAATGCAACTTATTTTGCATAGTTAAGCATTTGAGTGGCATCGCTGCTACTTCACTAACTTTGATACTTCCACTCGACTCGACTCGACGCGCCACGCCCTGTGCCCAGCCTCTGGACCCAGCTCGCTTGTCTTGTCCTGACTGCGGACTCCAAGGTACACAGGAAACTCAATGAAAATATCTAAAGTTGGCAGAGAACGCGCGCAGCACAGTGCCTATAAAAAGTATGCCCTTCTGAGTTGCTCTCCCTCTCTCTCGCTCTCTCGCAGTATCTCTCTCTCTTCGTCTACATCAGACTGAGCCGAGCCAACATTTTTGCCAGCCACTTGCCATATTTACACCAATTCCCTTGTTCGTGTGCCAAGCATTTCTGCCTTTGCCTTTGGCTTGGCTCCTGTTTCGCTCGCCGCTGTTGTTGCCCTGCACACGCCCACAATAGCAACAAGCCGCCCCTCTTTGCTGGTGTTTAACTAAGAAATGTAATATTGTTGCTGCCTTTGTCCTAGTCCTGGCCAACATCATCATGAGCAGGCAGACAGCCAGCCCGCCCAGCCAAGCGCCCAAGCGGCCAAGAACTCTTTCCTTTTTTTTTTTTGTGTCTTGAAAAGGGTATTTATAGCTTGTCAGTGATTTGGCAATACTTAGTGGTATCAGCAAGTGCATAAAACAAAATTACACCCATTCTACTGAAGAAATAGAAGGCATGGGTTGCCGCCGAAAAGAGAAACAGGCGCATAAGAAATGATATCAATTTGGTCCAAAAGCAAAACAAAAATGTTCCACTGAGATAAGAAAATGAAGTGCACTTTGGAATCCCTTTCTGTAACTTTTGCAGGGTATAATCACTTCGTTTCTGTCAAAGATATCTCATAGAAATCTGCTGCTCGCTTTCATTGCATTTTCTTTAGCTGTTTGCACTTAGTTTCCTTGTCTGCGGTGCCTTTCAGAGGCATTATATTCAATCATTGGGTTAATCATTAGACAACAAGCAGAGCAAACTGACTGACAGGCACGGTGCTTAGGTAGATATTTGCTCTCAAATGGATTTACAGGCACTTGACTTTAATACATCCTCAGGTCCACACGTCACTCACCGCGTATACGCAACGTGAAATCCACTACTAATGACTTTGACGCTTAGCGCGCAGCTAATTACAAGGCAGGCAAATTCCACACATCGTTCATATGCCGCATAGAGATACCTTTCGGGTAATTATTTTGTTCAGTGAATACAACGCAACTTTGATCAAACGGCAAGCGAAAAAAACACCTGTTTTTCTGCTTATTTTTTTTCCGTGTTGCGTAATTAGTGTCGAGTGCTTCTGCTCCAGTTGTGCTCCCACGTTCCCGACTCCAGGTATGCTCGTTATAAATAATAAACCAGCCCACACACACACGCACTTCACACACATGATACACAAAGTCAAGTTGGATTACAAGCAGCTGAAGCACAGCGCATTGAGGCATCAAATTTTTGGACGCCTGCGTAAAATTCGATGGCAATCCGCATCAAGGTCGTTCTGCTGGAGCGTGCTCTGGGCTAAGCCATTTGATGTAAACTTAATCAGGCTCAAAATGGGCCAGTCGGGTAAGCTGCTTCGACAAAATTCCATTACAAATTGATAGAAAATGCGAGTGCTTCCGGCAAAGTTTTTATTTTCACAGAATTTTAATCTATCGCTTAAATATTTAAACCTCTTTTGTTGATTGTGTCACAGCCTTATCGAATTTCTAGGCATTATCTATTTGCTTTTTAATTATACAAACATATTTCAAACGTTTTGTTTGGGATAGTAAATATGGTTTTATATAAAAAATAAAATTCATAATGAATCCAATTATTTTTCAAAATATTGAGGTATAAAATGTTTATTTAATGGTTTACTCAATGCTGCAGAATATAAGAGAAATTTCGCTGTAATTCAATATGTTTCAAGGCAAATAATTCACATTTAGTAAGGACTTTTTTCAGTTTGTTTTTAATATGTAAAAAAAATAAAATTCATTCAACAATTTAGAATGTTTTTTCTGTTGTCATCTATATATGTGAACATCATTAGACTGCCAATCGTTGTTATACAATATTCAAAGTGCAATCGAAGCGTTTAATCATTCATAGAAATTTTTTCGGGTGTTATAATATCTGTTTAATTAAAGGCTGCTATGACAATGAGCCAACTTTCTAGCAGTCTATCCCCCTCTTCTTCCCTCTCCTATAGCCAACACACACTCTAGCTGCCAGAGGTGTCATGCACACGAGCCAGTGGACTGGGCCAATGCAGGCCTCTCAGCCAAATGCCGCTCTAACCCATTTACGGAATGTGCTGGCTTTGTTGCCGTTGCTTTTGCTATCAAGTGCTCTCGTTGTTGTTGTTGTTGTTGTATTAGTTGCTGCCCCAACTTATGCTAGTTAAAGTTTATATAAACAAAACAAAAATTGTGAAAAAATGTACAATTTTTTGGTTATGCTTTGGCATTCCTTGCCACCTAATGTTGTTGTTGTTTTTTTGTGGTTCCGGTAGCTGTTGTTGTTTTGATGCCATTTTAGTGGTTTTGGCCACACATGCAATGTGCAGCGAGTGAGCCTGACTAGCTGGATGCCCTAGAGTTCCCACAGTTTTACTTTGTTCTCTCAGTTGTTTCGAATCGATGCTATAAGCTAATGGATCCTCTTTTGCTTAATGTGTACAGGATGTTGGGGGGGGGAGGGGGAAAGCAGACAAAACTGGCACAAGGACTGCCAAAGGATGCTGGCTGCACTCGTTTGGGGTGCGAGTGTTTGTATTTCTTTTGCCATTTTATTTAAGCGGATTATTTTGGCACATTTGCTCTTCCTTTTTTTTTTGCCAAATGTGAATATGAGTGTGAGTGTGAGTGTGAGGGCTGGCATTGGAATGCCTAATGAAGGTCCGGGTAAGTGTACGTAAATTTGACCAAATGATGTGTAGACTCAACATAACATACTCGTATACGTGAATAGTTCTCACAGAAGTACGAGCAGACTGGACCTTCGAGGCCTGTTTGGCGTTGTGACAAAAGTTATTTAATTATGATTATGCTTATGACGTTGCTGCTGCTGATGCTAATGCTGTTTGCTGCTAACTATTACTGCACGTCTGTGAGCTGTGCTGCTGCCCTTGTTGCTCATTTGTGCTCGAATTTACTTAGTTTTGCACTAAAGCGCCACAGGCTCAGCAAATGTAGACATAAAACTTGAATACACACAGCACACCCACACACGCACACGCATATGGCGGTGGGGCGGGGCAGGCCGGGGGGTAAAGTACGCAGCACACTTGTCAGCTCACATGCAGCGATGACTGTCTGCACTTGGCTATGGCTTTGGTTTTGGCTTGGTTTCGGCTTTCGGACTCGGTTGAGTCTGGCCTGCACTGTCTCCGTCTGTCCTGTCCTGTGCTGTCCTGGCAAGGGTTGTGCGCCCGGGCAGTTACATGTTAGCTTTGGCGCTAATGTCAAAGTCTGGGCAGCACATGTCGCACGCACAGCAAGCAGCTGACGTTGCCATGTGGCTGACACGCCTCCAACTGTCTCCTCTCTCTCAGCCTACACCGCAAGGCCCACAGCAACAACAGCACAGCTGCATTTGGAGCATAATCATTCTCGAAATTAAACGGCAGGCAATTTGAATAGAGATAAATATTCTCAGCTCGTAGACAAAAGACATTTCAATTGCTCTGACATTCTAATAATTTAGATGAAGCCCTTTTTGCCCAGGCACTCTGAAAGTCTTAGTTAAAGTGGCTTAATATTTACAGGCTTACTTAGATGACGATTGGTAAGTGCATCTATTGTAATTTAGTAATGACTTTGAAGGTGAACAACTCTACTGACTGATTTAAAGGGTACCCAGAGCAATGGATGATCATATTATTATATTTATTTAAGCTTCGAAAAAACTTCTGAATATTTTAATAAATTAAGAACTAACATTAATTGAAAATCCATTATTGATTTCAGGTACACATTGTGCCAATTAGCTTGCTTTAGTTCAGTCGAGGTCAAATGCAGTTTAAGCATTGGCAGCGCACTCTATAATACATCTAATTAAACACAGACAAATGGAACCTTCAATTGAAATTAAATTATCAATCATGTTAAAATGCACTTGAGTGCATTGAATTCATTGGCAGTTTTAGTATTCAATCTATCACACGAATGAATACCGAATATTATGCACCACACCATATATACATTCACAAGATATTCATAAGTAGTGCAGTGCTTAATTTCGACATTTATTAAGCCGCAAGAACATGAACTGAAATTTTGGAGTCTCTCATATTACTTACTTGATATTAATGTGCGATTGTCTGTGGTTTAGATGAAATGTATATGTGTCTGTGTTTTAATGTGTGTGTGTGCCTGCTAATGAAAATTAATGTTTGATTTTCTCGTTTTGCCCGTTGATGCCTCTTTGACACGGCTGCGTCTGTCGGGCTGTCATAAAGTGCAATTTGTTCGAATAATTCTCATTGTCTGTATAAATTGGATAGACATAGACATAAATTATATGCGCATATATTACACATTCGATCAATATGAGTTTCAGCTGCCGCAATGCAGTTAATTGAATATATCACATTGCACAAAATGCTGCCAAATGTTCGACTAGAATCAAGTGATGAGTGTTGAGTGCCGAGCGAGTGTAAAGCTCTTCAAAGTATTCAATTAATTGTTGTTATTTAAGCAGCTTATTGTGCTCGGAGTCGTCACCGAGCTTGCTCTTAGATGCTTGGAACTATTTGATATACAATACTTGAAGCAGCTTCTCTCTCTCAGCTTGCTACCGACTACTTAGTTGGCCAACAGCAGGGGGAAAAAGGCAAAAGGCAATAAGTAAATGGCAAATGGCAAACGGCAAACGAGTAAACAAATTAAAGTCGGGCGACTGGCAACTGGCAACTGGCAACAAATTGCACTTTGACTGTATGGCAAGTTTAGTGCACGACCTCGACTTTTGGCTGCTGCTGCCGAGCAGCTCAACAAAAGTGCCCCCAATGCATTCAGCGGTTGTCCCAGGCGACTAGAGAACCGGCGAGAGAGAGAGAGAGAGGGAGCTGAAACGGGGCTTCTGGCTAAGAATCCAGCGGAGGCAAAGGATGCGCCAGGCTGAGATGGATGACTGGCAGCCACATTGGTGGTAGCCCCAGCTATATGTATATACAGTGAGTACAGTAAAACAAAACGAGTAAAGAAAGCTCAACTGAGGGGGAGGGGAGGGGGACCAAGGCAGTAGAAGAGAACTGCAAAAAACCAAACTGCAGAAATGAATTTCAAGTAAACGAAATGAAATGAAACAAGGGAAATTACAAAGTTTTAATTCAAACATTCGCATTCGCTGGCAAATACTTAAGCTGCAGCTTTAGTGGCAGTCCAGGGGAGGCTGCGCGGGGCAGGCACAGGCTCTGCCAGCCATGGCTGTGGATGGTCGAGCGATTGCAGGGAGGAGAATATTTCATAGGGACTAAGCGAAATGTTTTACTCTTAGCTGTTGCTGCCACTGCTGCTGGCATTGCTTTTTGAGCCGCCTGCCATACACCTGACTACCCAGTCTTCCCTCTCGCACTCTGCTCTTACCCCTCGACCACCCGCTGATATCCTTGTGGAGCCCCCCTGCAGCGATGCACTTGCGCCTGTTTCGCATTTTGATGCAAAGCTGCTGCTTGTGGGTTGCATTTAATTGCAAATTAAAATTCTGCGCTCAAGACTTTGTATGCAAAAAGCTGACAGTGCGACGGACAGACGAAAAGACGAACAGGCAGCCGGATAGACGGACAGATAGAACAGTTGGAACGGAGTAGCGAGCGGCAAGTCCCCAAGTCCTTTAGGGTAGCTGCAGCAAAATAAATAAATGTTGCCGCCTTTCAGGCGCAAGTCCCGACTCCCAACGCAACTGCAACTGCAACCGTGTGTGTGTGTGTGTGTATCCGTGTTCATGTATTGGTGTGCACTTTGTGCTTTTGTTTTTCTTCGCTTGTGCGCGCTCGCGAAAACTTAACACAACTTTACTCTTAACTCGTTTGCCCGAATTAAACTCTGGCCAAAATTTGGCGAAAAAATACATGTCAGCTGGCGGTGGCAACAGTGCCTGCTACAGGATATGGTATGTGCACGACGACGACGACGATGACTACTCGGGCGCCCCAGAACCAGGACGCAGCGCAGTTGCACATGAGCAAATTAAATGGTTTCCGACTTCCGGCAGACAACAAAAACGGCTGTTTCCATATTACAAACAAGCTATATGCAAGTTTAATGCTCCTACGGTTCACCAGCATTTCAGCTCCGGAATCTACCCGCTCTCTCTCCCCCCCCCACACCCCCGCCTCTTACCGTATCATCACCTTTTTTTATGTGAAAATTTCGCTGAATATGGATTTATAGCTGGGAGGCAGGCCTGTGAGGCCTCTACACAGCACGAGGACCGGAGACAGGCAGCCTGTCGGCAAGTTATAAATTAGGCTAACATGCCGGGATCCTGAACAAGACAAACGGCACAAATTTGACAAGTATTCGTAAATCAAGTTGAAATTAGTTGCTAAAAAGCGCGAAAATATTAAAGAACCAAATTTATATTTTATTATATAAATAAAAAACACGAGAGCTTAAAGTTTTTGCCAAAAGATAATCTTACTTATGTGGGCGTTCGTTTTTGTGCAAAACATTATTATTATTGTTTATTTTTTATAGATAAATCCGATACACAACTGCTTTATAATATATATAATAGCTTATTTGGTTTTTTTTAGGCCATGGATTTTAAAAAAATTCATGGTCTACTGTGTTTGTCGGAACGAGTTTGTGCGTAACAGGCAGAAGGAGGCATCTCCGACCCCATAAACTATATATATTCTGAATCAGTATCAACAGCCGAGTCGATTGATGTCTGTCTGTCTGTCCGTCTGTCCGTCTGTCCGTCTGTATGAACGCCTGGATCTCAGCAACTATAAGAGCTAGAGCAATAAAATTTTGTGACAACATTCGTGTATATCCGGGTGTCTCAAAGTTTTTTTTGAAGTTTGGCCACGCCCCTTCTCGCCTCTGTAAATCAGTAATAACAGTTTAATATACACAATATACACCCAACAACAAAAGTTGTACATCTCACATGACAAATACCTTCCCACGGGTGTTTTCTGAAAATTTCATAGAAATCGGACTAAAAATAAGTGAGATATGATCCGAATTAAACTCAATTTGAACGTATACTTATGCCCATATTAAGACCTAATTTACGCATCATACCGAAGTTCGAATCGTCGGACACACAGCATTTTACAAATCTTTTTATTTGCATAGAATGGTAACATAATTAGCTCAGAATGCAACTTTGCCGATCAATCAATAAATGAGGCGGTGGCTTAGTGGTTAGAGTGGCGGACAGCGGTCCTGCATGCGCGAGTTCGAATCCCATGCGCGGACGGCTGGTGAAACATTTTATTTTTATTACTTGTTTTTTGGTTATTTTTTATTCTTATAAGCTTAAATGAAAAATACAGATATTTAATTAAATATCAATAAAAATAGTTTTCAAAAATTAAATCTCATGTTTTTTTTTGCAATATTTAAGACAATCAATTAGTTACGAATGTTAGAGCGGGACGCCGATACATGCATGTCTGCATTTGCACATTTACGTTTCGGCGTCCCGCTCTAACACACATCAATTGCCGTATTCGGCACACACACGCAACTGTCAGATTTGTGCAACATTCGGCAAAGTTTATAAATTCTAAATTCTAATTAAATATGTTGCGTACCAAAAAATTTAAAAGGTATTGTTTGTTAAGTTTTAAAATTATTTAATAGAAAAGAAAGAAAAAAAGGGAAACATATCCGACATTAATCGCGGCAGGATTCGAACTCGAACACTGTCAACATCATTGGCCTTCGAATCCGGCACACACTCCACTAAGCTACTACACAACTTCTGCGGCCGCCACTACTGTTTGATAAAAGCAAAAATGCATACATAAACTTATTGATTTTTTGCCCTACCTAATGCTTATAATTCTTGTCTATTCGGTTTTACATTGTTTATGCGTTCTTCTTCTTCTATCCGTCAATTAAATTTGTGCGTGTCGTTCGGATAGAATAATAAGAATATAAAGTTTATATTTTTAAATGCTTAATAATAATCCAAATAATGCAAAATTTTCATTACAAATAGCGGAAAATAAATAATACACGGTATACTATAATAATCCATGGCCTTCTACAGTCAGCACCTGACTGTAGCGTTCGACTGGTTTTATACCACAACCAATTGAAGTTCAAAGTATAATAGAATAAATTAAAAAATATTTCATGTGGAAAAATGAAACACCTATGCTCCAATTTTTCTATATTTAAGATAGATTTACCCAACCGAAATAATTTACACATTCAATGGTTCGTCTCAAGTCAATTCTGACAAATGGCTTAAGCAGCATTGGGAAAGTTTTCAAATTGAGAGAAGGAGATACCAAATTTCGATCAAAATGCAAACTGGCCTTAATAGAATGCAGGCACACACACTCGAACACACCGACACCTCCTGACACACACACTTACTTTGATGGACGAAATTGAATTAAATATTTTCCGTGGTATTGTATATTTTCCATTAAAATGCAGCTGCAAATTGTTGTTGGTTCGGATGGATAAAACAAAAAAACCAAAAAAAAGCGAGGAATCCTAAAATAAACTGCAGCAAAGGCAGAAAAAAAACTTAAACAAGTCGAGGCCCGTTCACAATGGCGCTGCCCGTTTTGCATATTGCGAATATTGTGAATAAAAAATTGCTGAGTGAATTTAGCTTAGAACTGCATTTATGCGATGACAAACTGACCAAAAACTGCAACTGCGACTGCATCATGGGAAAATTGCTGTCACAACATAAAAATGGACGCCGCACACCTGCACACACCCATAAGGGGAGGTGGGGGGAGGGACACTGATGAGTGGGCGTGGGGTGTGTGTAAAGTGGTTGCTTGCAACCACAATACATAAAACCGCTTAAGTTTTCATTCAACGAACTGTAAAACTGCATTTGAATGACGCGAGGCGACGAGCAGAGCCAGAACAAAAAAAGGCCAAAAAAGGCTAAAAAGCCGCCCGATTTCGCTGAACTTGAGCAGCAGCAGACCGTGGGTGTCTCTCTGTGTGTGAGTGTGTGTGCGAGTGTGTGTGTGTGTGTGCTGTCAATGTTTATAATAAAAGTGCGCGACTTGTCACACATTTAGCACACGAGCAGCAGCAGCAGCAGGCGAATGCTGTGCGCGCTTTTTTGCTCGTTTAGATTTTTAGATTATGTTTTGATGGAAAAAACGACACGGCAGCAGTTGGCGGCGGAGCGGCTTCTGTTCCTGATGCTGCTGCTGCTGCTGCTCCTGCTGCGGCTGGTGCTTCTGGCGTTGTTGCTGTTGTTGTTGTTGCTCTTGGCTGATGATGATTTTGCAGCCTGCCAGCAGCTGCTGTTGCGAGAAGCTCAAAAAACAAGTAAGAAAGTGCGGATGGTAGAGGATACAAAGAAGTCGCAATGGAGATACCCTGTACAGATCAAAAATTTACTCAACTATGTTCTATGTTATTAATTGTATAAGTATTTTTTACTTGAAGTGTACAATTTATTTTTAAAATTCATTTTTAATGACCTTTCATTTCCTTTTTCTTTTCATTGTATTTTCTTTACTTTCTACCATTTCTTCTTTAAATTTTTAAGCTACTTCTCTTCTTTTATATCCAATCCTTCTCTCACTGTATCTTTGCCTTCTCTTTCGTTAACATTACTACCCATTCTTCTCTCTACCATTCCCTATATACTCTATATACCCGTCTTAATGTCTTTTCTAATTCGCATGCGAAACAGAAAAAAATTCAGCGGCAGCGTCGAACTCGTCAACCTGCCGCTGCCTTTGCTGTTGCTGCTGCTGCTGCTGCTGGCGGAAAACTAGCATGGAAAATTGCTGACTGCAGGAGCCAGCCAGAGGGAAGAGAGGTTAGAGGGACGGCCACATAAAAACCGCAAAAGCTAAATAAAAATGCTGGCTCCGACGTGACGGACTTGCCTGTGGCATAAGCCAGCATCAGCAGCAGCAGTAGCAGCAAGAGGAGCAGGGGCAGCTTCTGCTTTCGGTTTCTGTTGCAGCAGCAGCTACTCCACCAGATGGAATAGGCAGTCGAATTTGATGGCACAGTCGGAACAGCAATAGCATTAGAAGAAACTGGGGATGAACAAAAAAGGTGCCTCACTTGCGGACGGGGAACAACTAAGAGAGCCTGAACCGTTGCTGTAGTTGGTTAGTCGGCAAAATGTAAATCAAAATTCCAACCAGGCAGCGAGCAGGGGAGAGAAAAGGTCTAGCAACGAGTGTTGTGTTCGAGTCTGGGTTGGTGTTCCGGATCGCTGTTGACTGAGTCCGTTAACGTGGCCCTGGATAAACCGCGCGCGCGTATAAATAAATATTTACAACTCGTTTGCCGCAGCCAAAAGCAAACTAAGCTACCTACCAAGGCTACAGCAGCTGTGGCAGCAACTGTGGCAGCCACTGTGGCAGCCACTGAGGCAGCACGGTGTTGGAGCGTTCAAGGACCTGGCCGACAGTTACCTGGACGACGCTTCAACACCTTGGCGCGTCTGCCGCGTTAACAATGCAAACTCATTGTCAGTTTTTCGAGGGTCTGCTTCGCGCTTGATGGGATCAACTGCAGCTGGCGGAGGGAGGCCGATGCGGTCGGGTCAGGGTAGTGGAAGAGGTCTTCCGGATTTTGGTGAGATATTCTGTGAAGTGTGTTAAATGGAAGCCCTCGAAAGAGATTGAGGTGTTGCTTACGTACTTAATTACGCAAAAAGACGGTTAAGATGATTATTACGCGAAAGAGTTCGGAAACAGGAGAATGAAATGCAGAGGGGGAAGCAAGTTAAACTTTATAATTATTATATGATGGGATTTTTTAGTCAATTATACATAAAACTTACGTAATATAGATTTGCATTCCCCTTTTTATTTGCTATGCTCTAGCAATTCTTATTCTCCCTTTCCAACTCGTCCCAGTTGCTCACTCTGTTATTTGCTAAAATTTAGTTCCGCTAATCAAATATAAAACCAAAAACCATAACTAGACCCCAACTGAACAGCGTCTTTATCTCCCTTCCCCGTTGTGAGGATGCTGCTGCTGCTTGTGAGGAGTATGCAGGCGATCCAAAATGGCGCATCATGAATTAAAGATGACTTCGTGGTAAACACCGAGCCAGGCGAGTTGGCTCTGCCTCAGTGCCTTGTGGGTGTGGCACGGCGGCAATGTCAACAACAATGTGAGGTGCAGAGGTGCACAGCAAGCGAGAGATATAGAGAACTGAGAGCTGCTAGTGCTTTCAGCCTGAAACGCTGTTTAATATAAGCAAAAACGTAATCAAAATGCGACACTTTTTCCAACACTTGGGGCGCAAAAACAATGAAATTTTCATTTCTTCATTTCGACGCATGTCCCAGTGCCTGTCTCCCATCCCCGTACACCCCACCTAGCAATCCAGGCAGCCTGTAGACTCCCCTCTGACTCTGATTGTTTCTCTCTTCGCCAGCGTTGGGGCAGTCATTCGTCAGCAAGGAACAATCCTTAAATAAACTATTTATTGTGCTGCTACTGCTGCCGCGCTCTTGTTGCTGCCGCAGCGCAGCTTACCACCCGCCCTTGCCCACTTACAGCCCCCACTCAGCCTGCAAGGATGAGCGCCAAATACGCCAACGACAAAACGAATTGCAAAGCTATTAAGCAGTGTGTGAATAAATTTCAAATGGGAGTCTCGGGAGCTGCAATGCCAAGTTAAATGAGACTTTAAGTCGTTTTCAATTCGGTCTGCAATCTTAATTTAAGTGCTCCACTTCAACTTTCTACATGTCTATTGTTTATTATTTTCATAAGCTGACACCTTATATTGTTTAACATAAATACTCCAATGCTTTCTGTTTGGATTTCAATAAGTTTCACACACTCTCAAACGAAGTTTATGTGTGTTTTCAATAAATGTGCGCATATATCTTCAGTATATGCTACTGCATTTGCTTATTTCTAATAGGAAAATTGCATAAATTGTACTTTTTTTATATGGCAAGCCTCAGGCAGTGTTGCACAATAACAAAACAGAACAGAACATTAGTCTCGGCATATGTAAATGTGACAGCCCGCATGCAGTACATGTGTGAGGGGTGTTTATGTGAGGGGTGAGTGAGTGTGAGTGTGAAATCAGTGCGTGTTTAAGACGATCTTGGTTTGTGAAAGGCCAAAGCAGGCGCGCTATTTTACGAGCACATAAATAAGAGGGAACTGGGACTACAACTAGCCGTAAAAAGGGCGGTTTGCAAAACGAAAATTCAGACAAAACTCAAATTACCAGAGTGAATTGTTTTATAAAGTCTTCTTACTTAATGTTCAAGCAAAATTTTAAATACTTTCAGACTAAAATAATTTAATAAAATATGTTTTAATGTGTTCATCAATCGCTAATAATACAAATTTCAATATTGAATATTATACGATATATCTAAAACACTTTTGCATTGCCTGTTTTTTGGAACGCTCTGCAAAGTTGCGCCTTGTCTTCGGCAACAATTGCGTTAAATTTATTAAAGTCAGCGCAAATGAAAGTCAAAGCTGAAATGCATGCATAAGTCAGAGGCTGCACTAATCAAAAACATAAATTCACATAAAAATGTCCTGACGTAGACGTAGATATAGACGCAGAAGTGGAAGACACCTGCACGTGTCCTTGCCGTGCTGTCGCTCTCTCTCTCTCTCTCTGGCTAAAGTTGAAGGTTTATGAGCTGCACACAAAAATGGAAATTGTTCCAGCTGCCATCCGTGTGTGTGTGTGTGTGTGTGTGCTGTTGTCAGTGTGTGTGTATGTTTGTGTGGGTGCAGACAACTTGGCACTTAGGCCTAACGACGTCGGCAGCGGCAGTTGACAGTCGCCGTCTGGTAAGGCTCCCGAGCTGACTCGTGTGTTCTATGTATGCAAGCACATATAATAAGCATAACAACACTAAATGGCTGCTTATGCATGCAAAGACAACACACCCACACACACACACTTAAACTGGCTGACACACCCACTCTCGCTGAAATTGAGTGCATGCTTGGCTTAAAGTGCAGTTGACTGAGCCAATTTCCAGCGAGGAGCGTCGCCCCAGCTCAGCTCCAGTTTATGGCTCATTTCCTAAATGGCTGCAGCTGACGTCATCGAGGCCTAGCACACCATAAAAAGCAACGAGCTACTGCCACACAACAACTGCAACCACACCAATATACAGGTTGCAATGAAGGAAGACACATTTACTTTTTAACTCGTTCGCTCAGGTCGAGCCACTTAAGTGGATTTCTAACGTTGTATAGAAAATTATATCACAGAATATTGTGTTGCTTTAAATTATTCAGAGTCAGATTTTTAGTTAGCAAAGACTAGTTCAAAATGCAATTTGAACTGGAAGTTATTTTAATTATAATTGTTGATGATTTGATACATAATGTTAATTTTGAACTTTTAACAGAAAAAAAGGAGATTTTTTCTTAAGGTATCATTACTTTTGTCTAATATAATTATATATTATGATTATAATCATTATCAGAAACAAGAAGTCTTTTTTCTAATGCTATCATTAGTCTCCACACAGTAACATAGTGCTTAGTTGCTTTTAATCTTTTTTGATTCATTTTTCCAATATACTTAAACTCATTATATTTATATAATTCATAGAACTTCTTTTTATTATTTTATTGTATTAATTTCAATTCCCATTGAATAAATTCCTATTTAAAAACAATTTTATTCTACTTCCCTGTTTTCCCTTCTCCCTCTTCTTTCAGAGATTTCTCCTTGCACTCTCTCTCCTAAACGACAACAGAAGAAAGTCATGTGCTGCCTTTTTGGCCGAGTGCCGTCAGCCATCTGTATTGGCCATTAGAGCTGGCGGAATCGCAGGCCGTTTAACGTGCTCAGTTCGACCCGTTGCATGCGGTCGGACGTCAGTTTAGCTCTTTCATAGTATGATATGGGAGTGTGTGCATGCGTGTGGTTGTGTGTGTGTGTGTGTGCGCCTTTGTGGCAATATTTTGGCCGCAGCAACATGGCGCGTGTCATTCGATATCATTGCGCAATTGACAGTCGGACATTTGAGCGGTTAATAGCATGGCGACCATGCCAATCGCAATTGCAACCGAAACAGCAACTGCAACCGAACAACACAACACCAGCAGCAACTGCAACTGCAACGGCAGTTGTAACATCCACTTGCCACCACTGACCCATCGGGGCGGGGCCAATTGCTTTTTGGGGCCTTAACATTTGCCCTGAATTGGTCATCTTGTTTTCAATTTGCCCAAGTGATAGTTGACCAACTGATTTAACTGATTGTTGTGTCCTTGTGGCAATCGCTGCCGCCTCGAGCAGACACGTTGCAACTGCATTAGTGACCTTAAATGAACTCGCTGCATAGTTTCTCCTAGTTTTCAACTGCGTTTTCAAGCACGTTTTAAATGTGTTTTCCAGCCGCTTTTCACTTCATTTCACTTGGGAAATATGCTGTTGATTTTCCAAGTAATTTGTGTAATTTTTCTTTATCTCATTTAGCTAATTTCCTTTGTGCAATTGTATTTCATGTAATTTTCGAAACCATTGCAGCCAGAGGAGGCCAACGTTAAGCTAACGACTTAATAAATGATAATCATATTTTTCATTATGCGCAAACAGACACACAATAGATTACTGGAACGGCGACTTATATGCGTTAAACACGCAAATCGGTTATTATAATGCATACTATATAAATCTCGCATTGTGCCGAGTGCATTAGCTGGCCATATTTACTCGTGCCAAGGCTCTGAGAATGGAATGGTCTTCGGTGGGGGTAGCAGATAAATGCGACGCCAGACCGCGGTCCCTGCTGTCTGTTAAGCAGATAAGAGCCCAACCATTTGTACTAAACAACATGACAGTAACAACAACAACAACAGCAACAGCAACAGCAACAGCAGCAACAAGAATAACAGCAGCAATAAATGGCACAGCAAATAAAATAAACAAAAGGTCTATTAGTTATTGTTGTTTGATTTGCAAAGTGTTTGTCATTTGTTAAATAAATTGATGGCCATTGCGGTAATAGGCAAATAAAGCGGGTCGAAAATATCACTGTGAGAGGCCTGGAACGTATATTTCCGAATATTAAAAGAGCTTATGGTATTTGAAATAATTCATATAGATTTTTGAGGTTTACAATATGAAATGTGTGCTACAAACTTAGAAATCTATCTTACTTATTTCAAATGTAAACTTAGAAATCTATCTTACTTATTTCAAATGTAATTAAATAATAACTACAAATTGAGACAAATTTTCTCTCGCTTCACTTTGTGAACTTCATTAAATTGTATTTAACTTAAATTCAAGCATGCCACTTTAAATGCTTGACTTTCTAGCGGAGGAGTAGGGTAATTCGCGCTTTGGCAGTCCATGCATAAATACGCTGACAGTTTATCAATCCTGAGTCCCTGGACTCGAGAACTGTCAGAACGTGGTGGGCGGCATCGAGGGGGATAGGCACAGTGGGGTAGGCAAACAATCAGCAGCTGTCATAGCTCCGAGTTGAGACTTCAACATCCAAAAAAACGGGACTAAAACCGAAAAACCAAAACAGAAAGAAATGATAAAAAACTCAAAAATGACATTGACATTTTGAATAATGACAAAGCGGCGGCTGCACAACAAAACTTACCAAGCGAAACAGAGAGATAGTCAACCAAAAACTGAAAACTGAGAGTGGCCAGGGCAGGGGGAGGGAAGATGAAGACGCCTGACAGTTAAAGTCCTCAGCCCGATGACAGAGATTAGGCAACGGCACTCAAGTGTTGCCCTCTGGCAGTCACTGAGCGGCGATTCAAACGCTAATGAATAATGTCAAGGTGTTGTCGAGTGCATTTCATTGTAACATCATTAGAACCAAGCACAAAGCCCAGAAGAGCAAGCCAGATGGAAGGGGGCAGTCAGAAGTGATCCCTGCCATGGGTAACTGGTGTCCTAAATGGAAGGGAACGACGCGCTGTCAAGTGGCTATAATCACAGAGGTGCAATTTCAAGCAAAGAGTGCAGCAGATCAGCAGCAGTTTCTCTGTGTAAGTGGGAGTGAGGGCGCAGTCAGCAAGGAGCAGCAGCAGAGTAAACTACAGTGCCATCAACAATAATAAATTCTCGCACAAAGTGCCAAGTACAAAATGAAGAGAGAAACTCAAGCAGAAACAACAAACACAGTGCAGAGCGGCAGCAAAAATAGTTGGAAAAACTAAAATTAAACTGCGTTGTTTTTATGTTGCTTTTTTAATATAATTTTCACGTATACCCTATAGAGTGTAATGAAGAGGGGATATTATATCAATACCATGCAACAATGTATCAATATATTTGAAAATATGTCAATATACATCAATAAATATCAAAGTATATAAATGAATATTAATATATATTAATATGTATCATAAAATATAAACTAATATCAATAAATTTCAGAAAAAATCCATTCATATCGTAATATAAAACAATCAATCAATACATATCATAATATATCAATATGTATCAATTCATTTCAATTAATATTAAAATATATCAAAACATATCAATTACATCAATCAACACATATCAACAAGTATCAAAAAATATCAATATATATCAATAAACCTCAACTACACGTAATATCAATCAACATCAATAAATGTAAATAAATTACAATAAATGTCAATAAATACTTATCTACTAATATTAATAAAAATTAAAACTTATTATTATAAATTAATTTATATAAATACATATCAATTAATATCAAAATATGTCAATGAATATCAATAAATATTAACATATATCATTAAATTTCAATATATATCAGTAAAAATCAATATATGTCAATGAATATCAATACAAATCAATAAATATCAATAAACATTATTATAAATTAAGAAATTTCAATATAGATCATTTAAGTTAAATATAAATAAATATCATTTAAAATTATTAAAATATCAATATAAATAAATATGTGTTGATCAACACATATCAATATATATCAAGAAATATCAAAACATTTAACAAGTAGACAAATCATTTTATATTCAAATTTTAATATTAATCATAATAAAATATTATAAAATATTAATTATACTTAACTATACATAAAATAGCAATATAAATAATATAGTTATATCAATGTATACATTTATATATCAGTAAAATAAATAGACTATCTCATTTCACCTTCCTTTCCACTCTATCTTTTAATATAGAAGGGCATCTTAAAATCTCTCTCGTTTGCATCCTTCTTCCGCACTTTGTTTCGTACTCTGTTGCAACACGACTGCCACGCCCACTCCCTGGATGGTATTTTGTTGCGTTAAGTTCAAGGTGGTGTAGTGCAGTGCAGTGGCTGCAGTGCGCTGCAGAGCTAGCGTGGCAAGTCGCTGTCTGCATCGTCTTTGAGTGTTGAAAAAACAACTTGAGATTGTAATTAGTTTTTGTTGCTGCCGGGTTTAACTGCTGCACGGTATAAGGGAAACTTTCAAATTGAACTGCCCATCCCTGGGGCAGCCCTTGCGCCACGCTCCCCACTATCTCTTAACCTTCTCCCCCCACGTGCTTGCTTTCTCACGCAATACAAAATCTTCTGCGGTCTACAACTTTTCACGCCGCCTGCCACCAAATTGCAAATATGTCTGCGAGAAATCTCATTAAGTATACGAAACGTGGTACGGTGCTGTGACAAAAACAAGAAAAACGAATAGCGTAGAAAGGAGGAACAGCGTTGCGTTATTAAAATGAAAGAACGTAAAATGCAAAGGGAAAGTAAATAAAAATTATGAATGTCATTGCGAGCCAAAAGAAAAATATTTGCACAGCGTGTCCGCGTGCCATAGAAAACGGGATCTTGATTGTGTGTACCCTTCGCAACAGGTAGAGCCTAGATCCAGGCGGACGCAATGCAGCGACAGCAGCAGCTGCTTGTGGCGGTTACAGTGGGTCAAGTTTGAGTGGAGTTTGGTGGCACAGTTTTTATGTTGCCCTCCGTGCTCAGTGCAAAGTTCACTGGGGTCAGGCGGCAGTGGGTCAAGTGTGCCTCCTGGGTGGTGAGGGGCAGGTTAACGAGCAGTTTGGGGCGTGGCTTAGGCCATTTCGCCTCGATGATGCCACGAAAATGGGGCTTATAATGTGCGTAATTTGCCAGCGATGCGGCCGAGTCTCACATCCACTGTAAACACAACTTTAATAGCACATTTTCCGTTGTTCTTATTAACACTGATGAGTCCCTGGAAAAATGCTAATAAAAACGAATCACCAAGTTTACAGCCGCAATTGATAGGGTCCAAAACATTTCTCTGCACTTCAAGTTAATTAACTTTCATATTTCAGTGCCGTTTTAGCGAGTACACTTCATAAACACTACCAGGCTACTATTATGACAGGGGAAATGGTACAAAATGCAGATGGTATTGCACTGTAAGAGCATATTTAACAAGAGCAACAGTCGAGCGGCACGCGAAATTGTACGATAATACTACTTAATAGAAATATCGTAACGAAAGCCTTAATATGCGTCTTTATATGAATACGTGTATATGCAAGTAGCATTTCATTGGTCAAAAACAAATGTTTGTATGTGTGTGTCCGTTTGAATGCAAAAATTGCGTGTGCATAGAAAAGAAGAGAAGAACAACAGAGGGCGCTACGTGCTCGCATTCTCTTTCCTTTTCTTTCCTACATGAGCATTGCAATGACGTCACAGCTTGCTGGTCTGTATACAAAATCAGAGCGAACAGGGTTTTTGATTGATAACGTCTGTGTTTGTTGTCCGACCGGATTGGAATTTTGACGTTATGTTGGTATTATAATTAGCTAAGTATAGTCTTACTCAGAATTTTGTATCTTTTATATGTCGCTCACAAATCAGCTTAAGAGATTAAATTATTGATTTGCGTGGGCGGGGGGCGTGGCATCCGGGACTTCATCTGTCCCGGATAAACAGAAACCTTCATGCCAAATTTGGTGTCTCTAGCTTTTATAATAGCTGAGATATGTGTGTTCATCTGGGCATCCGGACAGCCAGACAGACATGGGTTAATCGACTTGGCTAGTGATCCTGAGCAAGAATATATACTTTGTGGGGTCTCCCACGCCTCCTTCTGCCTGTTACATACATTTGCACAAAGTTAATAAACCCTTTTTTGACCATCAATCGTCGAAGGGTATAAAAATAATAATTCTGAAAGTTACCTTGGAATGAATAGGGGGTTAACTTATTGAAGTTGTGTTTGAATTGAGCATCCTTTTAAATTTTAAAATACTTTATGAGTCAATAAAAAAGGGAATCAAAAACGCAATCTTGTATTAAATTATACATTGAATGAATTTATTGATAAGTTACTTATAAATTTAATTGTAAAAGTCAATGTTCTTTAATTAATTTTTTTTCCCCTCCACAAAACGTGGAAGTCTTCCAATTCATAAAGTTTTATATCGCGTTCACTGTTTTTAATGGGATATATATTATTTAATATGTAGATTAACGCTAGAGCATTGCTATTAATAGTGTCAACACACCTCAGACGTTCTTGTCCATCATTGTATTTAAAAACCAACACTTGTTTATAAAGTCATCTTAACAAATAATCAATTTCGAGCAGTCCAAGTACCCAATTCCATTCGCTTACTCCTCGAACTGTGTTTAACTACATTCCATACAAGTATATATGATAATTGTATATTTCTAATTCGTTGAACTGCTTTAAAGTTAAACTTTAATCACATTGCATTTGTGCAAGCATCGCTCTTGGCTTGTTATCCGTTCTCATTGTGAAACTTGCATCGTTTTGTCTGCGTTCTTTTTTTTTTAGTTTCTAGTTTTTTCTTCATTTCAAGCATTGCAATGAATGGCGAAGCACTCTGCACACACATTTGTTGAGTGACCCGCGTAACTGGGAAATGGAATCTGGTGTATCTACGTCGCATAACCATGCCCCGTATCCGAGACATATCTGTGATGCCGGCGATGGCAGCGACCGCAGTAACCAGAAACTTTCACGAGTCGCACTCACATATAAGAGCTCATATCTTTACATTTTCAATTGTCTATCCGTCCGTCCCCTCGTCTGCTTGTCTGTCTGTCTCCTTGTCTGTCTGTTGGTTGGTCTATCTGCCTGCTTGACTGTTTGCCTGTCTGTATAGCTCTCTTTCGCTTCGCGTAACCTCAATGTGTTGCAAACACATCAGCATCAGATTCAGGACGAAGGACCCAGAACTCAGGACTCAACAGCAGCAGCAGCAACAGCAGCAGCGTGTCCTTGGCACCATCCAAGAGGGATTGGGGAGCGGGCTCTGCGAGCGCGCTTGACTGCCAGATCCCATACAGACTGCGCAGCTTTAGTCGCATTACAGTTACGCTTAAAAGGTTAAAACGTTTTGACTTTGAGATACGCCACGGCAAAAGCATCGCCCTGTAAATCGTCTAATGAGAGCGACTTTCTTAAATTAAGTAATTCGCCGTCGTTTATTCTTTTTGTTTTCCTTTTGGTTTATTTCGCTGCTCGTTGCACGCTGCTGTTGTGTGTGAGTTTGTTGTTGTTTTATGTTTGTGGCAGCGCGTTTTAATTGAGCCAGTTTGTTTAATTAGACATTACAATTTCCAAATTAGATAGTTGAGCAATTTAATTGAAGGCCTCAGCTTTTGACAGTCCCGCAAAGTGTCGCACGGGAATGCAAGTAAAAATATTTGCAATCCAAAACATTAACCTCGAACAGAGCGAGGCTAATTACCGTGCTGATGTTATCTTCGATGCGCTCGTTCAAGTTGCTGCTAGTCACACATCGCGCATACGCCTCGTGGCTCGCATATAGAAATGCTTTTTATTGGCCCAGGCTAGGCCCGGGGGCGAACTTATTTCTGGTGCTGATTAGGTTGCCCATTGTTGGCCTGCTCAGCTTGTGCCGAGTTGAACATGGCGTATACGTGATGCCATGATAATCATGCTTATTTACAATAAATCTCAACTGAGAGCCTCCAGTGAAGTGAAGTGAAGTGTTTGCCGAGCACATCGCGCCAAGCGGCTCTGATGATTTATTTAATGCGTAATCTCTGCCAACGCCTGCCTGACACCAACACCAACAGCAACAGCAACAACAACAACAACAGCAGAGGGAGTAAGAATAATAACATTATAATAATCATTATGTTGGCAGCACCTCGTATTATTATTATTTCTCAGTCAAGTGCTTTGTTTGCCACCATCTTCCACTCCAAAAAATGAAACCAACACAGACAGAGCAGAGCAGAGAGCAAAGAAAAATCAATTAATTGCGGCTCTTAGCAACGAGCTGCAAAGTTTTTGAGTCCTTCGCATAGTTGCGTCGCTTTTCAGTCACGTAATTAACTTAGCCGGGACATCAATCAAGGCAACGACGGTGGCGGCGTGAGCACTTGAGCGGATAAGCATAAATCTGTGTAGTGTAAATGGCCGAAGTTCTATGGCCACGACGTAGTGCCTCGACCCCTCCGGCATGACCCCCCGCTGAGGTTCACCGACCCAGTCTGAGCCGGCTCTGAGTATTATTGCGCTTGTCATAATCATTAGAGTGCTGTCGCGCATGGTATCGAGAACAAACGCAGCTGTGCCTGCTGCTGCTGCTGCGGCGACAAGATACAAATATATTTGTATCTTGTAGATACACGCGCAATGAGGAGCGCAGTAGAGTGAGCGAGACAGGGAAGCAAGTGTGACAGCTAGCTGCTAAACGCTTGAGGACATAAATATTGATTGATTGTTGTCAGACAAACTTGTCGTTGTTGCTGTCCTTGTTGTGCGCGTGTGTGTGTGTGCGGTGGCAGAGTGTGGGCAGGTAGCTGTCTGAGGTGTCAGCTTTGTGGCCGCGCTGCCCAAGCTGCCCAAGTTTGATAAACAATCAGCTCGACGGCTCAATGCTCTTAGAACAAGAGATGTCAGTCCGGGGAAATCAAAGAGAAAACAAAATTATTCATAAGCAAATGAATATCGAAAGTGCACTCAAAAGTGCTGTTACTTTGTGTAAAAAATTTATTCAATTTCATACGGGAATATTCTGCCTGTTTTAAGTCTGTTTTTCCTTGATGCGCTTTTCATATTGTATATCATTTTATTATTTATTGTATGTTTGTTTTGGAGAAAATGCACAAGGATTGACTGACTTGATGGGATTGACGTAGGTTTCATATGTGAGTAAGTAAATGTAAATATTTATCAGTGCTAGCAAGATACTGTGATTCATCAATTATTCGGCATTATATCTAGTATCGATAATATAGAAGGTTTCCCTTGCACTTTGAAACGAGAACACAAGAAAGCAGCGTGTGAAGAACCAATAAATCTTTATTTTAGTTTTAAAAACAAACTTCACAATCCAAATAAAGCCCACAGATTTCGCTTCCATGTAATAAAATTTTATATATAGAAGTGTTAAGGATCTTTCAGATTATTATTATTTATTTTAGTTCTCTTGCAGCAAAGAAATCTAGAGATTCTCATTTCAAGTTATAATTGATTCTCAGTTCATCTTCAAAAAGAAAGTGACAATAAATTAAAGTTATATCAATTTTATTTACATCAAAACTTTAAATCAAATTTTTGATAATTTATATTAATTTATTTAATATTTTAACTAATCTTCTGATCGCCCTATAAAATATCAGTACTCTACTTTACTCTGCAATATTATCATATCAGTCGCAAGCTGTTTAGCCTTTTCCGTTATTATTCATATTCACGTTTAGTGATAAACGCACAAATTGCGTTTGTTGATGTTGCCACACGCTCGCTGCAATCATAAATCATGTCACAAATTGTCCATGCGAATGGACTCAGTTATACAGCAGAGAAGTGAGAGAGAGGAAGACCTTATAGACAATGTGTGGCCGCGGCCTGTGCCCTGGCGGACACTGCCTTAAATGCATTTCGAATTGAAAATCAAACCGATAAAGACATTTAGCCGCAATTGAAGCCAAAGCGAGAGAGAGAGAGAGAGCGGTCTGCGCCGCGTTGCGATGCGGTGAACCTTGCCACGCGGCGACGCCCTTTGTTGCATTAGCAACTTAGCGCAGCTCGGCAGCGGGCGAGCAAAAAGCAGCAGGAAAGCAAAATGAATTAGAACGAAAAAAAGTGGGGGGGAAAAAATAACGAGCGACTCAATAGGATTTACATTTTCCAGCTATTGAACATGGCGCTCAGGCGAGTGGAGTGGACGCACAAGCAGGACGTGCGCAGGACGGGCGGCAGGATGAATCAGTTAAGTCAGCATGTAGCACGGTCCACGCCAACGTTGCGAGGGTCTGCCCTGCCCTGGCAAGTGACAGCAGCGAAGAGAAAGTGGGGGAAAAAAATGTAAAAACTATTAAGCGGTATTAGCCGCGCATTGCGCTTTGTATTTGTGTCTCGTGGCTGACGGTGCCCCTTCTGCTGCCGCTGCTGCTATCCAAATTCCTCGTGCAGACCTCTCTCTCTCCGTCAGCTTTGACGCCAACCTTGCGCTACAAATCACTGCAAATGTGGGGCATTCCCGACAGCGTCAAGCACTTCGATCAGAACATAAAGAACGGATTGAAAGCGACTATTTGCTGGAGCATATGCAGCAAGAACTAAGTCTGAAATATGATGGCTAAGCGAGAAAGCGAAAGGGGAAGACGGGGAACGAAATTGAAATTTAACATTCGAAGTTAAACAATTTTATGAAAGTCAAACTGGAAGTTCAAAGAAACGAGTAAAGATAAAAAAGGAAGAGAGAGTATTCGCTAACCCAGTTCGCCCACGCCGTTAGTTCAACCTGCTTTTAGCCATTGCCTTTCACGCTGTTTCCGTCGAACTTTTGATCGAATGTCAAGCCAACTGAGTCAACGTCGGTCGACTCCTCCTCCTCTGCTGACCATTTGACTCTGTTCCGACGGGCAGCACTTACTCCACCACTTCGACAACCACTTTCCTCCCACTTCCATCACTCATCCAGTTGCCCCATCGCCCATTTAGCGGGTTTTTTTCGCTTATCCGCAACAGGCTATATATATGCACATCCTTTTTAGCCACTCGCTGGCTGTGCTGGCTGTGCTGGCGTTTTTACCGTTGCCTTTGCCGCGCTGCACTTGCAAATCTAATTTCATATTTCATGAAGTGCTGCGCACAGTTCAGAGCGCGACTCCTTGCAGCCTTCATTCGACGGCGCTTCATTTTCGGGCGCATTATTTTTACCGTTCTTTGCACCTTGCGGTTGTCTGTCGATCTGAGGCTGGAGCTGCCAGGAGCCAAAAATTGAACTGGAAAAATCAATTGTTAAGCACATAAATTTGTTAGCAAGAAAATTGCACCGTTGGGGGAAATTTATTTTGCGAGAATTGCGCAGCAAAGGCAGTAGAATGCCGGGGCGAACTGTCTTCGAGCGTGGGGCTTAAAGTGGTCCAACTGAATGGCTTCAATTGTCATGGATGGCATACGCCTCGGGTCTGTTGTCATACCATTTCGACTGTCGTGCACGGCCTGACCCCACAGAGTGTCCCCAATGCCAATCCCCACCTGCCCCTGCACTTCATTAGCGACAATTCGAGCTGAGGAAAATGCTTGCGCAACTGAGGGAAATGTTCTTGTTTTTGTTGCCGTTGTTGCTGCCTTGCCACCTGGTCGCATTTATCCGGGTTAAAACGATGCACAAATATTTTGTAGACACTTAAGCAGCTCAAATTGCAAGCTCTGCGTGTGTGTGTGTCTGTGTGTGTTTATCTGCAACATTGCCAGGCAAGGTAAAAGGAATCGGTTGTTGCCAGCCTTAATGCTTTGCATGGCATCTTCCTGCAGGAAGGAAGCTAGACAGGGGGAGGGGGGGGGGGCGAGCGCGTCCAAGCGACTTGAAACGGAAACGGAAACGGCAATGGCAACTGAAATGGCGACATTGTTGAAAACATGCACGTTGAAACTTGTTACACAAGGTGCATGCAGCAAGCAGCTGCAAGAAATCTTTACAAAAGCGGCAATTCATTTTAGCATTTCACGAATCCAAAAGACGTGCACATGTCAGATGATTGTGACTCGTTCTCGGCTCGTAGCTAGGCCGGAGGTCGGACCCGGCCCGGCCCCCCGGGGGCCAACATTTCCATTGCTCGATGACGAGCGGACGAGTGGCGGGGCAAGTGGGTGCTAAGATAGCACGGCATACCTGAAAGGACTGCCAACTCTTGACAATGACAAAGGGACATTCAGAAGAATGCCCGGCCAAGGACCCAAACAAAGCTGACCGAAAGCTGCAATATAAATGGCACAGTGTGTTGTCAGTTCTACTTACTATATAAGTATATAGCTACGTTCGAGTATGTGTGTAAGTGCATACCTATACAGCCACAATGGGCGACTAGAGGAAATGTGCTGGTTGCGCAATTTCTTCTTCGTCTCTGTAGGCAAAGTAGGAAGGAATGGGAGAGCAGTTGGAAAGTGTGTAACGAAGACAGTTGTAAGTCTGCCGATGACAATTGCAAGATTATCTTACTATTGTTAATGCTACTTTGTTATGCATCAAGGGAATAACTGTACATATTTATTTATTGAATAAACAAATGTGTCTTGAAACGGTCGAAAAAAAAATTATGTAAAAACACATTTAACATTAGGAGATCGTTAACATTGAAAGGGTTCAAGATGTCTAAAAATGTGCCTATTGTTTTTTATATTTTTTATAATGAACAATTTTAAATTAATAGTATTTAAGAATTAACAACAGTTACACATGATTCCAACTGTACAAAAAATAATCGAATATGTTTAAGAAAATTAAAGATTTAAATCGGATGGAGAATGGTAATAATTTATATAGATTAACTCAATAAAGAAGACTCCCAAAAAAAACGGATTTAAATGGATTAAATCTTGATAATAGCACAACTCGAATGAATAATAAGTAAAACGGAATTTTCGTTGATAAATACTATTGTAATATTAAAAAGTATCTGACTCTAGTTTCTGTACCTCTGCAAAGAGCACAGAGTTAATCCAATTAAGTATTGAATCATATTAATATTATTACGATATTAACCTGGAAGAAATTCAAGAACTTTTAACTTCGTCAAAGAAGTAGGCAACTTTATAAAATTAATAAACTGTTGTTGTTTATTTGAAAGACTAACTAAACAACAAGAACATAAAGAAAGCACTTAGGCTTAAGGATATAAAGTTATATTTTCAAACCCTTTGCCTAAAATGATTAACCGATTTTTCATAAAATGGTTATTAAACTGTCCACATTTAATTGTCCACTACTGTATATCTTCCACCCTCTTCACCAACCCGATCGCTTAGCAAAGGCTTAGCCAAGTCAACAACCAATGCCAAAGCTGAGCTCAAAGAAAAGCTTGCTGGCATGCGCTCTTCCGCTTCTCTCCACTGCTCTCGTGCTTGCTCTTTCTCTCTCTCTTGCGCTTCATCAGCTGCTTGATCGTCACGCGAGCCCGAAGAATGCAACTATTCCCCGCCGAAGGTAGACCACAACTTACTCCATACGAGATTCAATTTGATCTTTCAGACCGCTTAGACAACTTTAAGACGTCGACGTCGACGTCGCAGTTGCCGTTGCCGTTCACATCGACTGTGCTGCTGCTGCTCTAGCCATTTGGCCGTCGATCTGTCAGCGCCGTCGTCGCCGCTCTCAGTTTCAGTTTACACTCGTCGCTCGCACTGGCCACAACACGCGGAAACGAACGGCGAACAGAGAAACGGGTGATAAAGCCACAAGAGAACTCTTCGAGTGGGCGACAGATACTAATGAAGTGTGCATAAAATCGACGGCGACAAATCCAATACAACAACAACAGCAACAGGTGCGATCTCAAGTGGATTTGCAGTAATTAGAACGCGCTCAATCGGTTGAGTAACTGCAGCAGTGTGTCTGTCTGTCTGCGTGTGTGTGTGTAATTGTTGCTGTGGCATAATCTCTGCTTGAGCTGTTGGCTAATTGCGCGAGTAAAAGAAACAAACCAGCAGCAGCAACAGCAACAATAACAACAACAACAACAACAAGTAAAACGGCGCTCACATTTCGCATGCGCAAAGTTTGTCTAGTTAGTGTGCGTGTATTGGTGTTTCCCCACCCCTCTCCCACTCTATCTCTCTCTAATACTCCCATACTGTATCTCTGTCTGTTTGTGTGCGTGTGTGTGTGTCTCAATCTTTGCTCAATCGCAATCTTTGGGCATTGCCAAAACAGGTTAACTAAAAGCAAACGTGTTCTTTACGTTTGTTGACTTTGCAAACGCAAAACACGCCAAGTTACTCACCAACACGAACAGCAGCAGCAGCAGCAGCAAAGAAAAAAAAATCACACAAAATATTGTTTACATTTTCTGCGCGTGTATTGTGTGTGCTTTGCAGGAAAGTGTGCAAAATACTTCAGCGACAGCAACAGCAACGGCAAGAAAAACAACAACAAGAACTGCAACAACGCGCAGCTGCAGCTTAAAGAACTGCAAACTCAGGTAAGAAACCGCAGACCTCATTAAAATTGTAAAAGGGCGCAAAAGCCTTGCGAAATTGAAGCTCAACTTCAAGGATGAAATGATAATACAGCATTACAATAACAACAACAGCAATGGCAGCAACAATGGCTTCTGTCTCACAAGCAGAAGCAGCAACAACAACAGCGTCGGCACCGGCAACGACCTGCTCCAATTCGATTTATGCAGCCCAAGGTCAACAACAACAGCTTTAAAATGCAAACTCAGCTGAAGTCGACGAGGCAGAGGCAGCGGTAGCGGCAAAGATTGAGGCTGAGGCAGAAGCGCAGCAGCGCAGTAGAGGCAGAGGCTGACTTCGCAGTCAACGTCCAAGACATCGCTGCGCTGCTGCTCCGGTGCTCTGCCTCTTCTCTTCGTTGTTGCCCTGTAGTAACAAATTGTTTAAACGAGGCATATTGAATCACTTTTGCGGTCAGTTCAACGAACTTTCTAATGTTTGTGACTCAGAAAAACAATAATGAAACAAGTAAATGAATAATATTTAAGACTTATTAGAACCAGGGACCGAAAATAATGATTATTCGTTATTTTTTTGAATGAAAAAATCATTCACTTAGAACAGTTGGATAAGAAAAAGGTGATCCCAAATTTCATGATTTTCTATTTTTTTACTCAAAAAATAATGATTATTCCAGGGACCGAAAATAATGATTATTCGTTACTTTTTTTAATGAAAAAATCATCTACTTGGAATAGTCGGATAAGAAAAAAAATTGCACCAGAAGGATTCTACTGGCCTACCCTGGGCAAATCCGAGGTGATCCCAAATTTCATGATTTTCTATTTTTTCACTCAAGAAATAATGATTATTCCAGGGACTTAAAGTAATCATTATTCATTTCTTTTTTAATGAAAAAATCATTCACTTAGCACAGTCGGATAAGAAAAAAGAATTTCACCAGAAGGTTTCTACTGACCTACTCTGGGCGAATCCGAGGTGATCCCAAATTTCATGATTTTTCACTCAAAAAATAATGATTATTCGTTGAACGAAAAAAATTTCGATTACAAAATAATCATTATTTTTTGATTTAAGCATTTAATCATTATTTGTTGAGTTTTAAGATTTTTTGGAGTGATTTACTACATTAGATTTACCACACACAGATGAAGGGCAGAGCATCTGCTAGTCGAGTTCACGCACTCCCTGCTTGCTTTCCATGATAATGGCTTCTTTTTGTTGTGTTTTTTTTCCCCTCCTCTCTTTGTGTTATGCGTAAGCCTGAGCTATTGTTATTGTTATTGGCTGCGTGGAGACCTAGTCAAGGTGGAGTTCGACTGGAGTTCGAGCTAATGCTGCTGCACGTAACGAGATAATTGAGAGATTAACTCCCGTATTGGACTAGTTGTTGTGAACTCAACTGGGCAAGGTCAGTGCTCGTCCTTCAACTCTTCTGCCCACGTATGTTCATATCTGTCTGTCTGCCCCATAACGATTTAAGTTGTTGCTTTTAATGTGGCACTTAACCTTTCGGTTTACACACACTCAAGCCGCAGCAATGCGAGCAACTACTCCAACAATAACGACAGCGACAACGACAACAACTAAAACAATTGCCGCAACCGCATTACTTGGCGCAATTAAAACCGCAAAACCGAACCGAACCGGGTCCGGTCTGCGCACTTGGCTCGTTTGCCCTTTTGTTTATGGCATTTCGAACGTGTTAAAAAGGTTCAACATTAAAGAACGCACTTTTAAGTACCGCTGTGTAGTCGCATTAATTCTGACTAATTTAATTAATAAATTACGCAACGCTTATGCAGCATTTATGCATTCGTGCGTGTGTGTTTGTGCTCTAAGCCTGGTCAAGTCGGCTTGCTGCTCCTTTTTGCGGCTTTCCACTTGGTCACTGCGCCTTGCTTGGTCTTGCCTGGTCGGCTCATTTAATTATTTCACATGAATTGCAGAAAAAATGTTCATAACTTCCAGCGAGTCACTTAATAAAACATTAAGCATTATGGGCCCGATGAAAATGGCCAGCGAAGATGCCAAAAGTTTCTTCTTCTTCTTGCTTCTTCTTTTTTTTTTTTCTTCTGCTATTGTTGGCTATATGAATTTTGATTTTAATTTTGGCATCGACTTTTGTCATTGAGTTGCTTTTTTGCTCACAAGCACTTATCATTCTGCCAGGTCATCGTGATGCTAAGCAATGTTTATTATTGTGCTTCGATATATATCGATATTCTGTAATTGCATTATTTGCATATCAATTTGAGTAGTCGTTCGAAATAGCCATCAATATGTACGTTAAGGCTGATTACCCCGTCTCATGATATTTCCATTTCAAAAGAATGAAATTAAAATCGAAATTTATAGCGCTAAATTTTGCTGATTTTCATGAAATTCATGTAAATTGATTGTTCTTTATAGCTACGAAATAACTGTTATAAATACAGGTTTCATTTTAAAGTTGATTTTATAGATTCATAAACAAAGAGACTAAAAACTACTTATAGAAACAAATATTGATATGTATGTATTGTAGAAACATATATAAATTACCAATGAGGTGCGTCATTTCGTTGTAAATTGAAATTAAATTGAAATTTTCCGCTACATTTTGGCAGCTGTTAATTGTGGCAACAAAAATTCTAATTAGTCCGTGCAAATGTGAATGCCAGCTCGTTTTATGTTTGAATGCACTCGTTATTCGCACAGCGCCACGAGCAGTGAAATTCATTTAACATTTTCGGCACTTGTTTGGGGCTTTTTAAAGTGCAATTAACGACAAGTGTAGTTGAATAAAATGTATTTGTTATGCCCTAGCGGACGGGTATATGAGTGCACTCACGAGATGTACGAGCGATAGAATTGTAATGAGTTATCAGGTGATCGTTTTTATGGTTTCTCTATAAGGAAGGTTTCATCAGAGAAACCTGTTGTTGATCTATTTTATATTACTCGAAGTTTTATTTGATGCCTGTTGATATATATATGCAGTAGTTGTTTGATTAGTTGGACAATAATTATTTTTTTATTTTGCAAGGGTATTTAGTTTACGACTCTAAGGTATCCCTGCCACATGCTACATATATTTGTGTGCCACATTTTTTTGTATTGACAGCAATTTGCATCGAGCTGTCAACACATTTGCCGGTGAACGATTTTTATTGAGTTTTGCCAAGGCGCGACGTAGCATTTTGGTTTGCTGCACTTGTTATTTCTGTTGTTGTTGTTGTTGCTGTTGTATTTGCAGTCAAACGGATGTCGTTGTAATGGCAATTGATTTACAAGCTAGGCGAGTCAGCTTGAAAAAAGAATACAACAAATTAAACGAATATGCGCGTGTGCGTGCGTGCTTGTGCGTGCATGTGCACGTGCGTGCGTGTATAGGTATATGTAATTATTCAATTAAAAAAGCCGCATAGGCATTTAAATGTGCAATGCCCACGTAGAACGGACAGCACGGGCAAAGGCAACCGCCAATAAAAATATTCAACCGAATGTAAAATACAAATATAAATGCTGTAAAAAGAAATTGGTATTTTTTGCAACAAATTGTGCTCTTACTGTATATGATAAATTGCATTTATTTATTTGATTTAATTTATAAACGTTATAATGTCATAATGAGAGGGTTCAATCTGGTTGAAGGCGCGGATAAACAAGTGCAGGCCATAAATTAATCGGAGATGTCACTTTGATATGTGATCAGATATAAATGCCATAGCAATGGGACTTTATTGCACATGTCTGCAATAGAATATCGACAAATATAGAAAAACCATAAGAACAATAAATCTTTTTTCGTATATAATTTAACATATAAAGTGTTATTAAACTTCCTTTTAAGTTTTCAACTGTTTCTAAAATTCTTTTTGAAGTATGCATAAAAATCAATTTGAATAACTTTCAATGATGATTTGTGCCTGCTCGGATTATGCAAATACTTGTCACAAAGCCCTCTATATATCGTATGTGTGAAACGGCGATATAAAAGAGGCCCAGCTCCATACGGGAATCAATGGCCTGAACGATAAACAATCAGTGAATGTGAAAATAGATTTTCCATGTCATATTTTTTTTCTATATTGCCTAAAAATACGAAAGCGTTTGCCGAAATGTTCATGAAAATATGCAAAGTTTTTGCATTTTTTCGACGACGATGACGACAAGCACTAACAGTAATAAGCCACTTGTAAGGCGCAGATAAGGGCCAAGGAAGCACCCCTCTTACCTACGAGCTGCAGAGCATGTAGGTCTCTTTGTCTGTGCCTGTGTGTGTGTGTATTCGTCTTAGGTTTGACACATTTGCATAATCTGAAGCAAATCTTTGGTAACAAGTAATCGAAAATAAATTTGCATAACAAATAACGCGCAGGCAGGACGCGGAAGACAGCAGCTAGACAGGATTTGTGGCTCACTCGCCGGCGATTTCTGCACTTGATGCGCGATATCAACAAATTTGAATATATTCCCAGAATTTGCACGGTCGCGACTTTTGCATTGGTGCGTGCAAAATTTAATCACAATTTAAATTGAAAATTGCCAAAAAATACAAAAGTATTTTATGCAGTATTCTTTTGCTTTTTATATATGCCGATAGACACACAATCGCCACTGTACGCCGCCAGCTACAAAAACAGCATAAAGTAATTGCCAAATGTTTGCGTACATATGTATGTATGGGCCAAGGGGAGCCATGGGGGGAGGGGGGCGGGGCAAGTAATATTTGCATATAAACAGGCATATGTAGCCGATTTCCATTTGATGTTGTTGCAGCGTGGCTTTTTTGCCGGCTCTGCTTATTTGCATTTCGCTTTAAAAGGTGGCACGAATTTTTTATATAATTTTCACGGGTACACCCAAGGGCCGCAAACACTGTGCTGTGATTTCGGAAACGGAAATCTCCGCTCTCGAAACGGTGCTGAAGTGCCGCTCAAAAGTATCTCAGGCTTCATTAACCCAAATAATTTTCGACTAGCGAAAATGTGAAATACCCGAGCTCTGCTTGAGAAATTCTTTGAGTGCTAGCGAGCGAACCTCAGTTCCAGTTTCAGCCACACTATCGAATGGGTTCGGTCGTGGTTTTTTCCCAGTAAAAACATAATGCGAATCGGTTTACGATTACTCACCCAAATGTGGAGGCAATGTGACTCAAGCTAGCTAGTCAAAGTCCAACATCCGAGACGGCCAAGCGTAACCGGTAAAACTCTTTTAAGCGCAGCCTTAGCGCAGTTTTAATTGTCTCTTGCATTCGCACTCATTTCGCTTTGTTATTGCTTAGTTGCCACACACGAGATATGAGTTGAAAAGCTTTTCGGAAAACCTTGAAAATGCCAACTGAATGTGCATAATTGTTTGGAAAATGCGAAACGAGGGACAGACAAACTGTTTCTATGATATTGTGCGGTGTATTGTCTGCTTTGTCACAGGGTGCACAGTGTTAATTACAACATTTTATTGTTCATAAGCAAATAAAGTAATAAAATGGCAAACAAATAAAACGCATGTTGAATTCAATTGCTGCAAGCCATGCAAAATGAATTATGATATTGTGCAAAAACGGCCTTTTTCCCGGCATCAGGTTGCGTTTGTCTCTCTTTCTTTCTACTTCTGTGACTGTGTGTGTTAAATCACAGTGCCTGCAATTGCGGGCGACAGTCAATTGCAGTAGACAATCGGACAAACAAAATAAATGCGGCAAATACTTTTGTTCCACGTCGATTTCTGGCCAGCTGCACCCAACTGCTGCTGCTGCAACTGCTGCCATAAAATACCTATAGACACAGCGTTTGTTTTCCCGTGCTCTATGGACACATAAACGGCGCAACAACAGCAGCAGCAACCTCAACTGAAACTGAAATCCAAATTTATATTTTATTCCATTTTATTGGTCAACAAAATTGGCTTTTGACTTTTAAATTGGCTTGAAAAAGTTTTTTTTCTGTTTGTGAGAAATTCCTCTCGAATATTCTTAATAATTTAGCAGACATTAAAATGAACTTTTCTAAGGCTTTCAATAATTAAACAAATGCTTTTAAGTTGCGCAAATATTTGAAATGCCAAACGTTAAGGAAATTCTCTATCGCCTGCAAGTTCCTAATGAGCTTAAAAATTTTTCTTATCGATTGTTTGCAATCTTTGCATTTAATTTCCACATAATATGCAAAATATGTCCTCTGTCTCGCATTGCTAAAAAAGCAATAAAGCCCTTTAAATATTTACACACCCCCACAAAAGCGCAAACAAACAAATACCCGCACTTCCGCCCACACACACACCCACACACACACACACACATGGACACGCGCAGACATCCTTCATGCTCGTATGCAAATAAATGCTAAACACTTTCTCGAGTGGGGAAGGGAGACGGTGTGAATGCTCTGTCGACTTCTATTTCAAGTCTCTCGGCTTGACTTGAGTTCTCGAGGTTTTTCATCACATGCCACACTGCGTATACTTGATAGATTTCAGTTCAGTTCCCCAGCCAAAAGTTCAATTCGTGCATCTCGTGTGCTCTGTTTGTTTTCGTGTTTGGTGTGTGTTTTGTTCTGTAAGTGACTGTCGCTGTCGCAGAGTTTTGCCAACATTACTATTCCCAGGCCTACGTTGAGTTGAGCCCCGTTCCCGTCTGCCTCCGACTCTCCTTGCACCATGCAACAGCTGCTTGTGTCTTGCGTTTGTCACACAAATAACGGCAACACTTTCGCTGCGATCTCACAAGGCGTTTGTCTGTCTGTGCGTGTGTGTGTGCGTGTGTGTGCGTGCTGCCATGTGCATGTCAGTCGTTGTCTAACCCCGCCTCAACCCCAGTCACAAATCCAATCCCCGAGCGTAACCTGAAACATGCTCCAGCCAGACGCAATGCACTTTATGTTCGCCGTCTCGTGATTGTCCTTCACTCCTTCACCTCCACCTCAACTCCTTGCTGTCTTCTCTCCTTAGATTCTCTCTGCTGCTGCTGCAACGGCTGTTGCAGTGATTGTCAACGTCATCATCATCAACGTCTGCCTCTGTTGCCGCTAATCCTTGTCATGGCTGTGCTGCAGCATCGCTTGTACTCGTTGTTGTTATTGTCAAGTGCAAATGTCCCTGTAAAATATGCAAAGACATAAATATTTCAATGGGTTTTGGGGTCGGGTGTGAGAAAAACTACAGCATGCTGCGGCAATTAGAGATGCTCAGAAATCACTGAATAAAGCATTCCCATTGTCATCGCGAGATAATAAAGTATTTGGCATAGATAAAACCAGTTTAAATTCACTGTTGGCCGAAAAAATAAGAAGTAGAAATAAGAATAATAAATAAGAAGTTTGTTATACAGTCTTGCTGTAGATAAGATTAGTTTAAAGATTAGAAATAGGGAGAACTTTATTTAATACCTGCAAAGAAAATGAATTTATATTATGAGTTATACTATAAAGAGCACTAGTGTTGAAACTCTTGATTGCATTCAATTAACTGACTTCTAGGAAAATTAGAATTTAATATGATAAGTACTATAATGCGAGTTTTATAGCCAATAATAACCATGCTTTTAGTTCAGTAACCACATTGCCGCTTTGTTCTTTTCTTTCTTTATTTTTATTTCTTTATTATTTTGCAATTAAAGCTAATGATCTTTGATCCAATTTGTTCAGGGTCAGGTAACATATATAAAGCAACACTCTCGGTCGTCGATAAGTTCTCGACTCAAGTGCAATTGCAATTGACAATAAGCTCTAAGTGAAACAGGTTATCTTTGGAATGACACTAAGCTGACTGGCTAATAATTGATTGCCATTATAAGAGAATGAATATCAGTGTAAAGTACTTTTAACTTATAGTTAAAGCTATTGTCACAAAGCTGCTCTGTTGCTGGAGTTATATATTAAAGCCACGTGCGCTGTGGGCTCAAACTGACCTGGGCCAATTCACAGGGTACAGTAAAAGCTAGAAATATATAGTGAGTTTCCATTACAATTTAGAGTAGAAATCACACACATTTCGCAGTCGTAATATGGTAGACATGCTGCAATCATTTGCATACTTGTTGGCAGGCGTGGCCAGTTATAAATAGGCTGTGCGCAAAACAATCTCTATTAGCGAGCTCAAGTACTACTTACTACTAATATTGCAAGCCCGTTAAAGCGATAGCCCAACAATCTATAGGCGACCTTAGTTCGACTAGAGGCTATAGGCGACTTAAGTAGTGGCCCCACCAACCGGTTCTCGCCTTAAAACGCAGTGACTAAGTGAAATAAAATTGTGTATGTTCCCCTCTCTCTCTCTTTCTCTCCATCTCTCTCTCTCTCCCTCTCTCTCTCTCTCCCTCCCTCTGCATCCATACGTGCAAAACAAATAAATACTTTTATGTCAACCTTAACATTGTTTGTCTGCCGTCATACTTCATACTTCTGAGGATGCACATTCCCGAGTGCTCCTCGACATTCTGAGTGCCAGCGAGCACAGCATTATTCCAACGACAGTGAAGCTAATAGCTGACTATAACGCAGCTCAAAGAGCACAATTCAGTCGGATAATCAGTGAAAAGTTGAAAACAAGTTCAGGTTGAAAGGTTGCATGGCAACAGGCTGATGTAAGTGTGCGTGTGGTAAGATTCTGTACCGCAGCATTACTCGAGTAATTAAAGTTTTACAGTGTCTGTAATTTTGTTGCTGATTTGCCGAGACATTGAATGCCAGCAAGTATACTTGTTGCTGTTGTAGTTACTGTAGTTCACCTCATACAGACCTCAAAGTCTAGAAACATCTCGTTAACAAGTGCATCGCGTGTGCTTGCAATGAGGCGTAACTTAGCAAACAGTTGCTTATATAGATCGTATGTATATATTACAGTTTTATGAGCTACGGGTGCTAAATGCGAGTGCCTGATCGAAGATCAAGTGCATTCAATATTTAGACATTTTTCAGAACTACGTTAATAGGCGTGATTAGCTTGTTACTGCAAGGCGGGAAATGTCATTTGGCATGGCATGTTTATGTGAGATGTGGCCTGTAGATTGGTGTTGTTTAATTGTTCGATTTGTTCAGGTAGTGGTATAGCATTTAAATTTATGTGTGTAAGTGGATAACAATGTTGGGAATCTGTAGTGCAGTCTTTTAAATGCAATCTGTGAAACTTCCTTGTCACATCAATTGTGTTTCCCAAGTACTGAATATCTTTAACAGTCAGAATCTAACTTCCTAGTAATTTCTTCTTCCTAGTTTCTTTAGGTAACCCCTTTGCCTTTAATAACCCATGAATCGGCCTGCAAGAGTTCTTAAAGAGTCTTCGAAAAGTCAGGCTTGCTGTTAGATTAAATAGCAATTTTTTAATCTTGGTCCAAGCGATTTTACAGGAATCAAAGAACCAAAAAATGAGATTAAACTTAACATAACTCTAGATTACTATAAGAGGTTCACTTTTCGAGGATACAAGAAATGTGAAATGATCGATGGTGTCTTATTTGTTTTCAAATTAAACTCTTTTTGTTTAGTTAATTTATATAATAGTTTCTTAACAGACAATTATCATTGTGGTGAAATTATTAATTTGTAATTAAATGCTTTACACTTTACAATACACCAACTCAAATCGACTTCCCGAGTTGCGATAATTTAAATTATACGTTCAATTATAGAGCTTAACGAAGCAAAACTTTAGTTAAAGTACCTTCTAACTAACTAAACCATACTATGCTATATTATAAAAGATAATTATTGACATCACTAACCACTGTTACCAGAGAAATAGAAAACCTTTTAATAAATAATGGAACACATTTTACCGTATTTAAGACTGAAGCGAATCGATTAAATGTAAATACAGAAAAGCTATTCTTCTTAGTTTGTAACCTCTCTATGCCAGCTTTGCTTTTAAATAACTTTGACAGGCCTGCAAATACCGCACTCTATTTGCAGTTTGGCAATCGCATTTGCAAACGCTACGATTATGGCAGAACAGTTTGCGATGTGCGATGTGTTGCCACGGCCCACCATCTGCTCGGGCCCAAACCACAATGTTTCGCTTGCCTGCTCGAGTGTAATTATGTGTCAAATCGATTGCATCGATGCCGTTGCGCAGTTGACCAATCGCAACGGTAAAGCGGCCACTGCTTATGCAGCTGCAAACAAGAATTTTGAGTGCACAATTTTCAATTAAACGTACCGGCAAACGCGCTGAGTCAGACCAAAAGAGTCGACAGAGCGAGGGGGTGGTGGGGGCTAGTAGGGTCATGGGGGCAGTGTGTAAAGCGCAACGAGTCGCAAATTGTACATGGCAAAAAATAGCTAGGCGCTTTTATTGATTAATTGTGTTGTGACAGCTAAATTAGCATGAAAGTATTGTAGAACAAATGCGAATTCTATGCAAATTAGTTGTTGTCTCTCCTCTGAGTGGGTCGTGTCTCAGAGTGTTTGTTTTTTCGTTCAGTGTAGCTGGTCAGTGTTATTCGCAATCACAAAATAACACGGAGAGTTAACAATGTTGCACTAAAGCTCAAAACGCATAAAAGTATGCTACGTGTAATGAAAACGATATGTTCGTGTGCACTTGCGAACGAGTGAGTCTGCTGAAGTGCGAGGGAGAAGGAAAACGAGACACAAAGTGAGTGCATTGTATGTGCGTGTGTGTGTGTGTGTGCCAGTGGTGTGTACTAGCTGCATTGAAATGGCTTAATCAATATTACTGCGCAAAGTGCGGGCAGCAACGAAATGTTTAAAGCTCCACAGGGAATTGCAATCGGCATAATCCCTTCATAAAGGTTTACATATCGCATATCGTATAGGAAAATGATTGTATATTTGTATGGTGCTTATGGGTTTACGACACTGTTGCAGCTTATGTGCACTTTGAGCTTTGTTTATCGCATTGAAAAGTTCACAGCTACAAGCAAGTTTTACTAAATGTTTTAAATTGCTAGAGGTGAAAAACTCTCCATAATTTTGCTATATATATCTTATTAACTTTTTTTTTTGGCTTTTTTATTTAAGCCAATTCAATTAGCAAATTCAGGCGAGCTCGGTTTAAATAATATTCCATTTTTCCATTTCCCGCAAACGATAGTGTAGCGCAGTTTCGATGATTGCTCACCAACAAATGGTTCGTAATAATTGCGGTTCCCGACGAGCAGCAAAAAAATAGGCTTCATTAAATACAAATGTGTTTGGCAAACGACCAACCCACAAGGCCCGTCCGAGCATCGAACCAAACCCACAACCAAACCCAAACTCAACTCCAACACCAACCCTAACACAAGAAAGTCCAACAAATGATCTATGTTTGTTCATTTGTTCTCGCATTTTGCTGTAACCGAACCGAATGAGTTTACTTCAAAAATGTTGCGGCAAGGTCTAGTAAAATGTTTGCTAAAATCACAAGATAAATTTGCCAGTCGAAAGCTTATGATTGCGTTATGGACACGTTTCTTTTCTGTTGAGCTTTTCTCGAAAATACGAAAATACGAAAATTGAAAATGTTTTTGGTATTTCTGCAGAAAGTACGTTCACTTCGAAATGAACAAACAAAATAATTGCTGCTAGGTAGTTGGGTCTCAACTTGCTCTACTTATTTACGCAGTGCACAGGCAAATTATTTGCTAACTATTATGGAAAATCTTATGTGCGTGCATGTGTGTGTGTGCGTTTGTCAGTGATTGCGATTGTGTTTGTGTGGCCCGCCCATTACTAACACATGAGCGCATTTTTTGGCGTTGACCGGCAAATTTTTGTTGTTAAATTTATTGAGCGTAAAATTTTGTGCAAATTTTTTTTGTACCAGTCCAACAAGCAAGAGAGAGACGGGAAGACAAGTAGAGAAGGACAGTGTCGTGGTGTATGTGCAAAAATAAATATAAATATTTATTACTTGGCGAGAAGTGACTTTTGGAAAGCAGGATTTGCTTCTAGCACTCATAGCATCGAATGCTTTTTATATGTAAATGAACTGGGTGTGTCTGTGCGTGCGTGTGTGTGTGTAAGTGTGTGCTTGTGTGCCTTGAAGAGCCATTGACCCATTTCGCAAGTGCTTTAAACACTGCGTACTTATGGCCAAGATGGCCGAGCATTTAAGCCAACTTAACATAGCAATCAAACGATGCATTCAAGCAGCAAATGGCGCAAGGTCTTAGAATAATTTACAAAATTTCCCCTTAAACTTATCAAATTTATCTATAATTAAATTAAGCACTTATGAGTGCCCACTCATTCACACTTTCGACTGACCAAGGCAAATAGATGCGCAGCATTAAATCATCTTTTCGATCGATTTGAACTATGGCGCGATTAGGTCTTGATTAACATCTCAATGTGCAGTAAAGTTTATGCGGGCGATAAACATTTGATGTTGACACCATTAAGACGCAGATCATATCGTATATGATATTTGCTATAAATATATGGCACATCACACGGGCAGGCCGTAAACCGAAAGCTGTACAAATATGTGACTCGAATTGCGATAAACAATGCCGCAGCCGCAGCATCGCTTTATGGACTTATTTACCTGAAGCAAAACTGACTGACTGACTGACGCAACTTCGCCATAGGCATCCCTGAAATTGTATTCAATACGCAGTGTGTGTGCGTGTGTGTGTGTGTGTGCACAGTTACTCATGTATCTCGATGGCTAGACAAACGCTAGGCACCAGATAATCATTTCATTTTATAACTTTTTTATTTCCCTCACAGGGCGAGAGACATCGAGAGAAAGAGTGAGACACAACTTGTGCGTTCTCTATGTCGCCTCGGAGTTGTTGTTGTTGCTGGTGTGTGTTCGTTTTATTGCGGCGTTTATATTTGCTGGCAGGAAATACCTTTGTGCGCTCACATTCGATAGATACAATCGCAGCACGCAACAATTTGCACTTCTTTATGCTGCTGAACTTCAAACTTTTGTAACTGTGTGTGCGCGGGTGTGTGTGTGTGTGCTTGAGTGTGTGTTTTGTATTTTATTTATAAACATATTTTACTTTTCATGCATGTGCGCCGCTGCCACGCCCCTTCTTCTTATCCTGCTCTCTCACACTGCTTGCATGATTTTATTTATTTCCGTTTTCCCTCTCCACGTGGCCACCTTTCCACCTGCCCAACTGTCTGCCAAGTTGGCACCTGTTCCGGCAGCCATAAGAACGACAAGCAACAAGGATACAAATCTGTGCAGCCGATACAGATACAGATACAAATACTGAGAAGAATTTAACTCCCGATACTGTGTTGCGAAGGCACGTGAAACTTTAAAAGATTTACCGAAACCAGAGAACTGAGTTGCCAGCAAGTTGTTCCACGCGCCGTTAGCTGCTTTATGGCAATAAAAGATACTTTTTGTCTGCTTAGATACGTTCGTTATTTTCATCTTATTGGGGTTTCTCTTTGAGAAATTATTGCACAGAAGTTTTTTGTTGCCTCTGCAATTTGCAGCCACTCAAAGATTTTGTTCGTGCCTCTGTTTGTCCCGTCTTCGTTTCATGGCTGTGTGGTGCGTCTGTGCTCCTTCTGTTTATTTGTTTTTTTTTTTTTTTTTTTTTTTTTCTCTCTGGCCAAGGTAGTTATCTTTCCACTTGGACTTAGTTTGAGAGTTATTTGATTAAATTTGTGGTTGCTGTGGTGCCTTGTCGACAATCAGGCTAGTTTTAAGGTTTCTGCCAGCAAAAGATAAATAAAGTTTTAATTAGAGGCATTTGCATGGTGGGGACACTGGGACAGTGGATCAGCGGGTCAACGGGATAACGGCACTGGACAGCTGTGGTTTCTGTGTGAGCTGCATGCGAAATTCAATTAAAGATGTTGGAACTGACCGCAATGTTTTGCGGTTTGCTGGATGAGTTCAATCAAACAACAGATCTGATTAGCGTCGACAACGGAAACGGAAACGTTAACTGCTCGTATGAATTTTCATTGTTGTTAAATTGAGCGAATTGTTTATTATGTAAATCAATTAATTAGTTTGTTTTCTATTGAGCAACAGTTAACTTTATCAGTTAGTAATCGCATTCACTCTGCGTATACGCAATATATGTTGCTCAAGTATTGCGATTTGTAATAAGACTTGAATTGTTACTGCTGATATCGTTACAGTTGCCCATGATATATTGCAGTTGATAATTAAATTAATTCCACAAGAGGATCAGCAAACATTCCTTCGACTCTTCGACTGCTGCTGCCGAGGCGCCTCGTGTGTGGCCAACAATAAGTTGGCCCGGCAGCTACTTACATGTTTAAACAATATTTCTTAATTGAAATGCTGCGAGGCACTGCCCGACTTGTATTACCAGACACAGGCAGACAGACAGAGAGGGGGAGGAAGTGGAAGAGCAGGAGGAGGAGGAGGAGCTGTTGTTGTAACCAGCTCAACATTTGCAGTGACAGCATTTGGCCAGGCTATTGCTCATGAGCTTACTCGACGCTGCCCCCTCTGCTGCTCTTGGTATCTGCCTCGTCGCACCACAAAACCCCAGAACCATAGCCGCAGCGTACCCACTGTCTGCGCCCCTGCACTGCGCACCACTTCATCGCTCCGGCACTTGTGCTCACAATTTCTGCCAGCGCTGCAAGCGAGCTGAGCAGAAATTAATTACATTGAAGTCATTTATCAAGAAAGTTTATTTCTTGCTGGCCCACGGCACAGGGCAGTAGTACTACTCCCCTCTCTCTCTCCTTCTCTCTGTCTTCTAAGGCCGAAAAAGGGAGCATAGCAAAACAGTAGCAAACCTCGAACCACAAGATGTCAGTTGTTGTTTACTTTCGGTTAGTTATTTGCCGTTGTTATGCTTATTTTTATTTATTTGGCCTGCCCATTGTTAGTGCCAAGTAAATCAATAAATGGCACGAAGCTTAGGCTACGTTTTTTTCCGGTCTCTATTTCCCCCCCCCTCTTCCCCCTTTCCCCTCTTGCTGTGCTTATAAAAATAATTGCAAAACTTTTTGGCGGCAATTCGCAAATTGTTTGCTGCATTTTCGATTAGCAAAATGTCAACTTGAAATGAAAATAAAAGGCAAATGCTTCAGCTCCGGCTTCGATTTTCCCAGATCACCGTTTACCCGACGGAAAGTGAGGCACGGCCGGGGCGTGGCCAGAGGACAGCGACGTACTGGGGGCCATTTTGAAAATTTCATTCAGATGCTGGGTAAATTGGCAATAGCCAAAACAGCTTTCTGCTGGCGCTACATGACAGCAATATCCATCACGGGCTCACTGCACTTCGGCCATATACAAAAATTGGTTTAATCAACTGTGAAACAACTGCAGCAGCTACTGCGAAAACAACAACAACAGCAGCAACAACAGCAACGAGCAACGAACGGGTCGAGCAACAATGGCGTTAGAACTTGGCTGGGTTAGACGCGTATTGACAGCTCTGGGTACACTATCGTAGATATATATATAGAGGAGAGGAAGCTGGCCCCATTTGCGCCAACTGCTGCGTGGGTCATGTCAGGCCACGGCGCACACAACTACACACACATACATACATTTATAGATAGATAGATAGCCACGCATACATGGACAATATCGATTCACTTTTGCTTGCATCGACAGCAAAAACGTTTGCCAATTTGACTTTTATTTTCCATTCGCAATTTGCTTCGACACGTATTCAAAACGATTCGAACTTGTATCTGTTTCTGCATCTGCCTCTTTATCTGTATCTGCATCTATCTTTTTTATCTGAATTCGCAGACGCGCCGAGCCATCAACATGGACGCCGAAGCCGATGGAGTGCCGCCAACGGCGCCAGCTGAAGCTGCAGCGGCGGCCAACAGCGATCTGGACTTGGCCGCCCGTCGGCGGCTCTTCATCTCACAGCCCTCGACGCTGGCCAGTCGCCGCCAGCAGGCGGTCTGCGTGCGGCGCGCCCATAAGATGTACGGCGGCGGCAAGAATCCCAACATCGTCCTCGACGGTCTCAATATGACAGTGCCCAAGGGTTCGATGTAAGTAGCGCAAAAACTTTTGATTTACTTTGAAATATCGCTCCGATTGCTATGAATTGTGCGCAAAATGTGTGCCAAAAACTGTAGCGTGTGGAATTGCTGTTTTGTATACACCACTAGTATTTACTATATGATAGGCTAAGAAGGTTCGTGCACTTCTGGCTTCTCTCTGGTCTAAGCTCGTCGGATGGGGTGTGAGTTCTTTTCTTGCCTAAACATATACGCGCTACGGGAAAAATAATGATTAAGTGCACTACGGAAATGAAAATCGACAACTAAATTGTACTGAGATAAACCACACTGTTTATGGATGCTATATGCTGGTCATATTGTGCGAGGATACTATGCTGTTGATCGTATCCCGCTCTGTACCCTCCCTACCATGATAGCTCGCGGACTTCTCGGCTATCCCTATTTAAATACTATGTATAAGTATTATATTTCACTATCATGGGCGTTCATTTGGTCGGCGATGAACCTCAATAAATTATTAAACTGGCATGATTAGGTGAACCTTATAATTCAGTTTTTTATTAACGCGAAAATATTTTGAGATTTCATGTTCCAATTTTAAGATTAATAATAATTCGTAACGAAAAGAGTAAGAAACTATATAAATGAACGCGCAGTAGCTTCACCTCTCATTATAACAAGGATCTTTTACAATAATTTCATATACACATGTGTTTATGTGGACCACTACAAAATAACATAACTACATTGGCAATGCAAATGGAATACCGTGGATAATATCAATTAATAGACATTTGTTTACTCACAGAAAATATCCGCTCGATCGATGGGCCCGTCGAAGTAGCTGCTGTGCTGTTTTGGAAGTATTTTATATAAATATAATGTCAATGTAGTTATACGTGTGTGTCCATAATTATATGCTTGTATTCAGGTGCTACTGCGAGTTGTACATGTTTCGAATTGCCTTAGGGATATACGTGTACGAAAAAACGTTATTAGATAGAGTTTAATTGAAAAGATTTGATTTGAAAGTGTATTTATACTACTGCGATACTTTTGTTGGCATGCCGCCTATGGGCTGTCGACAAGGAGAGAACGACTCAGCGCTTCTTTTTGCTGCTGGGTTTGGATAGCCTATGCCAGGCTGGGCATATCCGTGTCGCTATGAGTGACTGTGGCTGCTATAATTATATGACTCTGGTCTGCGACTATAAAATAAATTCCGATACGTATAGCACTTGAGCTATAGTGGCGTTATGACGTTATGACGTCGGAGTTACGACGAATAAGGGAGTCGCAATCGTGGTTGACCGATATATATGAGCTCGGCGTGTTCCCACGGCGCTATTCTATTCAGTGTCTGAGTAATTTTAGTGTTTCGCCGCCCAGTGTACAGTTTTACAGCCACTGGGGGCTCCTATGGACACGATCAGGCCTGCCTTATGGCTGACAGCGTGCAAACGCTTTTCGAGGCCGGCCGTGTTATATCAAATGTCGTAGCTATGGATAAATATACAATTAGTATTGACTATTTGTATGAATGTTCACTTAATATCACCTTTTTGTATGTATACGCAATGCCTCTCAAACTGAGCAGTCGCTCTGCTGGCAAAGTTACGCAGCAATTAGCGCCGCTGTTTTCAAATTTTCCAGAACTTTTGGCTTTTGTTTTTATATAAATAACTCGGTTTCACAATTAGAATATTTATGAATATATTATATTTAAAAAATATATTCTTTGCAAAAAGGTTATGATTTTTAAGAGTTTATACACACGCTTCGGTGCTAGTCTGCGCTGTGAACTGACGAAAAATGTGAATGCGCGTTGAATTCGCCCTACTTTATAGACAACGAGAGAGAACATTTGCCGTTCCAATGCACGCGGTATTAGAACGGTTGTTGCCAAAAGTAACGGTTGATCATCTTATTTCTTTATGTGCCCTTTTTCTATCTGCATTATGCGAGAGCATGGAAATGAGACGACGGCGAATTGGGAATTGTCACTTGAGTGCGGCGAATTATTTGAGCGCCTTTTGATAATTCGAATTTAAGAGAGTTTATGAGTGCAAGCTAGACAACGGCCACTACACCACAGATAATGCTGCGACAGATGTATCTCGAGTAGTCATTAACTGAAGAAAAACAGTGCAAAGGTCGAGCTTGCCTTAAACTTTGATGTCTTTTAAGTGGTAGACTCCTAGCTTTTTGCCTGCTTCGTTTTGTAATTCATAATATGCTGGACTAAGCTGTTTAACTACTGAAGCCTTTACAAATACCGGGGCAAGTTTACTGCTGAAATTCTTAGCAGCACTGCTCTGCGCGAAATTTCTGGCATAAACTACGTCTCCGACTTTAAGTCGAAGTGATCTACTTCTTAAATTGTATCGTCGAGCGTTTATGTCGTGAGTGTGGTCTATGTTAACTTTGGCCTTGGCGCGAGCCAATTGCATCACGTCTGGCCGCTTCAAAGTTGTGTCGTCGGACAACATATTCAGCTTGCGCAAAAGTTCATAATCTTGCCCATTGAGCATCATATTTTGCCCGAAGCATAAGTAATACGGAGAATATCCGGTGCTTCTATGAATATTAGCTCTTATTGACGCATTAATTTCATTTAGATTCATATCCCAATTGATATGTTCTTTACCAATGTAGGCTCTAATGGCAGCTAGGACTGAGCGGTTCAGCCGTTCGCTTGCATTCGCTTGTGGCGAATAAATGGCTGTACAAATCTGAGATACTCCAAATTGCGTCAGAAATGCTTTGAAATATCCTGATTTGAATTGTGATCCATTGTCGGTCAATACTGTCTCTGGGACTCCAAATGTATAAAACACATTTTCCAAAAACTCGCAGATCTTGCTGGATGTGAATTTCTTTAATGGTTGTAGGAAGTGAAATTTAGTGTTGTGATCCACCACGATTAAAAGTCCTGTGTTTCCACTCTTTGATCTTGGATATGGGCCTAAAATGTCCAAATACAACTTCTGGAAAGGTCTGTCTGATGACATTGGCTTTCCCATTGGAGGTCTAAGAATCATATTAGCACTTTTAGTGGACTTGCATATCGAACACTTTGCTACGAAATTACGAATTTGCGTAACCATGCCAGGCCAAAATAGATAGCGTTTTAACTTAGCGATAAGTCTGGCTGTACCGCAATGGGCTGAATCCGGAGGATCGTGTGCTCTATGAAGAACATCGTTTATCAAACCATTTGGAATCCAAAGTTTCCAAGATTCTGCTTCCTGCTTTTCTTCTCCACTAGCAAACTCTGTTCGTTTGTATAAAAAGTCATCACAAATTTTCAAATCTGGCAATTTAGATTGGTTCTGAATGACGTTTTTCAATAAATTTAGATATTCTGGTGATTTAAATTCCTTAGATTTTAGATCAATTATTGGGCCAGAATCTGTAAATTCAGAGACTTCGTTTTCGTCTCGGCGCGATAAAGCGTCGGCAACGACATTATGAGAACCTTTTCTATGCTGGATTGTACATTCTAAACCGCGTAATTGCAATGCCCATCTGGCCAAGCGCCCTGTAAGATCTTTTTGGTTTAACAACCATTTCAGAGAAGCATGGTCAGTGATTACTACAAACGCTTGTCCTTCTATGTATGAACGGAACTTCTGTATGCCTTTTAGGACAGCTAAACATTCTAGCTCGGTTACCGTATAGTTGCGTTGTTGTTTGGTTAATTTAATCGACATATATGCGATTGGTAGCTCCGAGCCATCGACGCTCAGTTGAGCTAACACGCAGCCGAGTCCGTGCAGACTGGCATCGCACAACAATAAAAATGGTTTTGAGAAATCTGGTGTACTAAGAATGGGTGCTGATGTTAACTTGCCTTTCAACATCTCAAATGCTTCTTGAGCTTGTGGATTCCACTTGAATTGCTTATTTTTCTTTAAAAGTTCTGTCAGTGGCAGAGTAACAGAAGCATAGCCGTCGACGAAACGTCGATACCATCCTGTCATACCGAGAAATCTTCTCAATTGTTTGACCGTAGTCGGTATCGGGAATTCGTTTATTGCCGTGAGCTTTCCTGGGTCTGTTTTTATTTTACCGTGTCCTATGATAAATCCAAGATATTTTATTTCTTGCATACAAAATTTGGACTTGGCGATATTTATAGTCAGGTTCGCATTTCGCAAGTAGCCTGCTATTTCGCTTAAGAGTACCATATGGGAATCGAAATCTTCCGAGAGAACTAATAGATCATCCAAGTAAACGAATACTCTCGTGCGCAAATGTGCGGGAATAACTTGGTCCATTAATCGAACTAAGGTTTGTGCAGCGTTGCACAGTCCGAACGGCATGACTTTGTATTGATACAAAGGGCGATTTGGAATTGTAAACGCCGTTATCTGGCGTGATTTCTCCTCAAGGGGGATCTGCCAGAAGGCATGCTTCATGTCTAAGCCTGTAATGAAACGAGCGGGTGGCAACCTGCTGAGTATTCCATCAACGTGTGGAAGAGGATATGCATCCTTGCGGGTGCATTTATTAATCTCTCTTGAGTCCAGGCATAAGCGAACTTTGTCTCCTTTTCTTACGAGGACACCATTGCTGCTCCATGCACTCTTAGACTCCTCGATGACGTCCAAATCGAGCATATTTTGGATCTCAGAGAACATAAGCTTCTCCTTAGCTGGGGATATTGGCCAGTGCCTTTGCTTAATTGCTTTAGCGTCGCCTACGTCGATACTGTGCTCGATCAATTTAGTACGGCCTAAACCTTCCTTTTCGAACGATGGAAGTTTTAGTTTAACTCTTTCCAGTTCGATACGCTGATATTCGGAGAGAGAATGAACTTTTGGAAGATCTTCGTCTACATCTGCATCTCTGCCTACATCGAGCTCATTTACTTGGCTTGAAGTTTGAACTATTTGATTTAACAAACCAAAGTCTCGCCAAAAGTCAATGCCAAGATACGCATCTTGCTTAAGGGTTGGAATTATGTAGAATTCAACTGGTTTGGTTATGCCACGATATGCTATATCACAAATTAATCGACCTATCACAGCACATTCTGAGTTGTTTGCTGTCTTGATACGACCTGAAGATTTTTGAATGTTTGGGTGGGATTTCAACTGTGCTGCTGCTTTACCGCCAAGACAGCTTATAGTTGCTCCCGAATCTAAAAGAGCGACAAATGAATGCCCTTCTAATTGAATCTCTGTATATAAACGATTGTCGTTATTCATAAAAATGGCTGAAACTAGTTTATGTCGGCATGCGCGGACTTTCTTCCAAAAGACGCGCATACGGACCGTAGAACGTTTGGTTTTCTTCCGGGGCTCATAACTGTCCACGTGACCGAAAATTCGACTACGTGTCGCTAGATAATGTGCCAGTCTCTCATGGAAAGGCTTATATACTTTCTTAATAATTTCGTTTTGTTTGGTCTTAATTCGTAAGGCTGACTTTTGGTTCAGATCGGCTGAATGTTGTTGGATCTGATTGTTTATTTCTGGGTTTATTGTCGTGGATGCGACAGTACGGATCTGGCCTGCGCATCCACCGACGAGTTTTCCGGGTTGTTACAATGGATACAATTGGGCTTGAAAACGTTTGCTGCCCCGCACCCGTAACAAAAAATAGACCTAGGCTCAAGACAATAGTCATAGCGGTGACCTACTTTTCCGCAGTTCCAACACTTCATACTTTTGCGCTGAATCGCGGCGATTTCTGTTTGTTCGTCAAGCTCTGAAACGAAGGGACGCGGCTGTCTATAAGACTGCTGTCTTGTTTGTTTGCAAAACTGCTCGTGAGTGCGGATTTCCTCCCGCAGTCGAACTAATGTTGTTATGCCTAGATGCATTAATTCGTAACGCAGCGACATTTTAGAATTTCTAATTAAAATTCGCACTAATGACTCTTCTGTAATAGGGTTACGTAAACGGCTAACGAGTTTTTCAATTTCAAACTGAAATTCTTCAAACGGCTCTTTATCGTTTTGTTTTCTGGCATTTATGGAATCCCATATGTCCATATCTGTGTCTGCATCTTCATATTTCTTTCGAAACTCTTCACAGAATTTTTCCCATGTGAAACAAGGATTGTTTCTATGGAATTTCCAAAACCAATCACTGGCTTTGTCTCCTAAAAGCAAATGTAAATGATCGCAAAGTAAGTTATGATCACCGTATAGGTTTTGTCTCGTCATTGAACGAACTCTGTACAGAAAGTCTTCTGTAGAAATACCCTGTCTCGATCCGTCAAATTTCAATCTCCAATTGAGGATGATATTCGACACTTTCTCTGGGGGAATTGAAGAATATCTTCGAGGTAAAGTTGGACTACTGCCAGTGGTTTGGCTTGCCGGAGGCTGATCAGTCTGTCCTGCCCTGACATTAGAATTCGTTTCCTGTTGACTTCCGTTATTTATTTGAATATTTGCGAACTGTGATTGAATCAAGGCTGACAAGTTTCGCATTAGGTGCTGCTCTTGCTGTTGCATGGCTGACTGGACTATTTTATCTATATCTTCCCTGTTTCCTTCTTTCGATGAATCCACGGTCAGACTACTCTGATTCGCTTCATCGTTCTGCATCGCACGTTGTGCAGACCTAGTGGTCATGCCTCTACGTGTTGTGCCGCCTCTGCGGTATCTATTATTACGTCTATTACTGTTTTGATCTGTGTTCTGATCAGGCGCTGGCAATATAGGGTCAGTGGCGTTGCCTGCTGCATTTAATTCAGCGGCCAAATTATTGTTTGACAATGATAACTGTCTGGCTCTGCAAGGGTTTTTGCATGTAGGGCAAATATTTGTATGTTGTAACGCCCTCTGTATACACTCGTGGTGAAACCTATGTTGGCATGGGGACGTTGCTATTAAATTGTTTGGTTGCATTGGCTGGTGGCAGCAGCCGCAGAAGGGGTCTTGTTGTTGTAAAATATTACCGAGATCTTCTGTGCTGTGTCTTACTGACATATTTATAGTTTTTTTCTGTTCATAGAATTATTGGTTCATCGCTTTCCAAAATAAACGCTCCATAATGTGTTTAAAAATATAACCTGCATACAGCTTATTGAAAATCTAAAGGATACTATTGCTCTACTCAAGACTGACTGTTGCTAATATTGGTCGAGTTCCCCCAAAAATATTCTAGGTGCTCGCGGTTCCTAATATTTGCTATCGAAAGCCTTATAGTAGTTTATTATTTAAAGGATAATAATATATAGCAAATATTGCCGTCACTGACTACAGGCTCAGTATGGTCGACTAACCCGATTAAAACGAGAGAGATCGCGATTCCGATATCTGAGATTCTGTGGCCTTGACGCCATATTGCTATACACATTCTCCCATTTCTAAAAATGGAGATTTCCAAACATGAAAATTATTCGGCAACTTCCAGACTTACCTCGGTCGATACATCCAAATTTTATGAATTGTAGTCGCGATTCGCGAAAATAAGTTGCTGGGCTGCATAACATCAAATCTGAGAAAATCATTTCGTTTTGAATTTTCTAAAAGATGAAATTTTTTAATGGTTGGATTCAAAGAGCTTTTTGAAAGGTCGAACGTGATGTTATGTCGACAGGATTCATTTTTCGGTTCTTTGCAGTTATTCTTGGGCTTGTATAAATATTGTAGCCTGAAGACCGTGCCCCGTCTCTTGATTGAGATTAAAACAACAAAGAATTGAGAACTTTTGCCTGAACTGATCAAACCTTTCGGGTTGGGCCTCAATTACTTTTATAATTGATAAGAAGTAAGGTCTGTAACTTTTCATTACATCTCGAGCTTCACGCTTAAACGCCAATTATTTTTTTTTTTTTAAAAATAAATATTTTTATTAAATACTTGGCTAAAAGGAAATCCTCCCTTGCTCTAATTACTATCTGCAATTGATTAAGGAATAGGATCTGAAACTTTTCCATACCTCTCGGTGCCTCCTGTTGGATGCCAACTATTTTTCTGCAATCTCGGGCTTCCGTGTTGGATACCAATTATTTTGCTGTAATCTCCGGGCCCCCCTGTTGGGCGCCAATTATTTTTTATACCCTATGTAGCGTGTGGAATTGCTGTTTTGTATACACCACTAGTATTTACTATATGATAGGCTAAGAAGGTTCGTGCACTTCTGGCTTCTCTCTGGTCTAAGCTCGTCGGATGGGGTGTGAGTTCTTTTCTTGCCTAAACATATACGCGCTACGGGAAAAATAATGATTAAGTGCACTACGGAAATGAAAATCGACAACTAAATTGTACTGAGATAAACCACACTGTTTATGGATGCTATATGCTGGTCATATTGTGCGAGGATACTATGCTGTTGATCGTATCCCGCTCTGTACCCTCCCTACCATGATAGCTCGCGGACTTCTCGGCTATCCCTATTTAAATACTATGTATAAGTATTATATTTCACTATCATGGGCGTTCATTTGGTCGGCGATGAACCTCAATAAATTATTAAACTGGCATGATTAGGTGAACCTTATAATTCAGTTTTTTATTAACGCGAAAATATTTTGAGATTTCATGTTCCAATTTTAAGATTAATAATAATTCGTAACGAAAAGAGTAAGAAACTATATAAATGAACGCGCAGTAGCTTCACCTCTCATTATAACAAGGATCTTTTACAATAATTTCATATACACATGTGTTTATGTGGACCACTACAAAATAACATAACTACATTGGCAATGCAAATGGAATACCGTGGATAATATCAATTAATAGACATTTGTTTACTCACAGAAAATATCCGCTCGATCGATGGGCCCGTCGAAGTAGCTGCTGTGCTGTTTTGGAAGTATTTTATATAAATATAATGTCAATGTAGTTATACGTGTGTGTCCATAATTATATGCTTGTATTCAGGTGCTACTGCGAGTTGTACATGTTTCGAATTGCCTTAGGGATATACGTGTACGAAAAAACGTTATTAGATAGAGTTTAATTGAAAAGATTTGATTTGAAAGTGTATTTATACTACTGCGATACTTTTGTTGGCATGCCGCCTATGGGCTGTCGACAAGGAGAGAACGACTCAGCGCTTCTTTTTGCTGCTGGGTTTGGATAGCCTATGCCAGGCTGGGCATATCCGTGTCGCTATGAGTGACTGTGGCTGCTATAATTATATGACTCTGGTCTGCGACTATAAAATAAATTCCGATACGTATAGCACTTGAGCTATAGTGGCGTTATGACGTTATGACGTCGGAGTTACGACGAATAAGGGAGTCGCAATCGTGGTTGACCGATATATATGAGCTCGGCGTGTTCCCACGGCGCTATTCTATTCAGTGTCTGAGTAATTTTAGTGTTTCGCCGCCCAGTGTACAGTTTTACAGCCACTGGGGGCTCCTATGGACACGATCAGGCCTGCCTTATGGCTGACAGCGTGCAAACGCTTTTCGAGGCCGGCCGTGTTATATCAAATGTCGTAGCTATGGATAAATATACAATTAGTATTGACTATTTGTATGAATGTTCACTTAATATCACCTTTTTGTATGTATACGCAATGCCTCTCAAACTGAGCAGTCGCTCTGCTGGCAAAGTTACGCAGCAATTAGCGCCGCTGTTTTCAAATTTTCCAGAACTTTTGGCTTTTGTTTTTATATAAATAACTCGGTTTCACAATTAGAATATTTATGAATATATTATATTTAAAAAATATATTCTTTGCAAAAAGGTTATGATTTTTAAGAGTTTATACACACGCTTCGGTGCTAGTCTGCGCTGTGAACTGACGAAAAATGTGAATGCGCGTTGAATTCGCCCTACTTTATAGACAACGAGAGAGAACATTTGCCGTTCCAATGCACGCGGTATTAGAACGGTTGTTGCCAAAAGTAACGGTTGATCATCTTATTTCTTTATGTGCCCTTTTTCTATCTGCATTATGCGAGAGCATGGAAATGAGACGACGGCGAATTGGGAATTGTCACTTGAGTGCGGCGAATTATTTGAGCGCCTTTTGATAATTCGAATTTAAGAGAGTTTATGAGTGCAAGCTAGACAACGGCCACTACAAAACGAGGAGAGCAACATTTGCAACTAAACTTGGGGCTGAGAGTTGGAAACTAAAGGGAAATAACTGGAAATACTAGCAGAATACTCCCTACAAAGTTTGGTTTGGAAATATATCTTTAGTATATATTGATCATTTAGTATATATTTATATATTTTAGTTAGGTGAAGCTGCTGAATCAATAGCGAACTGTGCAAGATATTTGTTTTATTTGAACAAAATATTTTTAAATTAAGAGAATCTCAAAAAAAAGGGGCAAGAAGAAGTTTAAAGATATATTAACGAACTTATGTCTAGAAATTCATAGGTAAATTCCACTTGAAAATTTATTAAATCATTAAAGCGCTGCTCGGATCTCAGATCTCGGCAAATCAAAGGGGAACTCGCTTATGCAAATGTACGCGAACGCGGTGGCAATTTGTGGGCTCAAACTTGCTGCACGGAGCTTATCAAATGGCCGACGGCGACAACTGGAATTAAATGCAAATGCGAATGCACATTGTGGTCCAATGTGGGTGAATGTGTTGCAAGAGAGTGCCAGTGTGTGTGTGTGGGTTTGCTGTAAAATGTTATTGACCGCATTTAACAGTCGAATTTGTTGTTGATTCGACGTGTTGCCGAGCGGCGGCAAATGAGGCGAAGATGAAGCGACGGACGTCGACAAACGTTAAGTGGGTCAATGTCAGCACTTGAAAAACTGCCAAATTAACACAGACAGCGTGTGTGTTGTGTGTGTGTGTGTTGGTGTACCTACGGCTTAAGCGACGCAGCCCAGAGCCGACGTCACAGCATCCCAACAAAGCCAAAGAAAACCAGTTTTGTAGACAAGACACAAACCGCAACTGAACTCAAGCTTGAGGCATGCGCTGACGTTGCCAGATCTTTCACAGGTCTCAAGCAAAGCATGAATGAAATGTGCACAGCAACAGCAGCAACAGCAGCAACAAAAAGACACAAAAGTTTGACCATGAAATCATCGAAACGACTGCCTTGAAGCGGGTGTTTGTTTTGGCCATTTAGTGAGATATTTCACACAACTTGCGAGGCGACAAGCTGACAGACAGACTGACAGTGAGACAGACAGACTGACTGACTGGCTGACTGGCTGACTGGCGTGCTGACAGACAGTCACACTTGGAAATCTCTACAGAAAAAAAGCCCACACGCATTTAAGACTGTTACCCAAACTTCGGGCCTACCACGGGCGAGGCGAACAAAAGAGAACAACAACAATGATGATGATGAAATGATGAAGAAGAAAATACAAAATGAAAACGAAAACGAAAAACTGTCAGCAACGCGTTAGTGTGAACAAGAAGATTTAGCACAAAATATGTCGCCCGGCTCGCAGTCTCCTCCGAGCTGTCTGACGTGCCCCAAGCAAAGATTTCTGCAATAAAAAAAATCAAAAGCCGAACCGAGAAGCGAGAACACTGCGAGAAGCCTCGAGGCAAAAAGTTTCGGGCGCTTTTGGTAGGCGCGACGCGGTTCCAGTGTCTGTCTTTGTGTCTGAATCGCTGTTGACTGACATTTGTTTTGTTATATTTGTTCCCTTTTGGGTAGGGTGTGTGCCTCTGGGCCGGATCAGAGGGAAGCAGCGTGGTGCCGACTGCTGTCATTGCCGTTTGACGGCCCGCACAGTGATAAATAATTGTCTGTTTCTTGCTTTATTTGCAATGAATTATATTCTCTCTGCCTTACAAATATATATATATATATACAAATACATGTGAACTATACACATACACACACAGATACACGCAAAGATATTGACTGAGAGTCGAGGGGCACTTAGTCTGGCCGCAGCTCGTACTAAAGTGTTGTTCTGCGGTCAACCGAGCTCGCAAATAAATCACGCCATTCACGCATAAATAAAGTATTCAGAAATTACGCGGTTACGCAGTTCCCACTGCCATGAATAACTATGAATTTATGGATGGCACATTCATCTATCCATCCATCGAGTCAATGCATTTGATTTGCCCGATGCAAAAGTCGAGCGGCCTTTTTAATTGAATAACGACAATTGGTTAGCACGAGCCCCGGAAAAAATTTCATGTGGGTTGACCAGACATTGGAATTTTTGTAAAAAATTGTGGTAAACTATTGAATAAGGGTGCTCGAAAAAAGTGGGTTAAATACTTAAAGGGAACGAGCACCCTTTATGAAGTTAAAAAGTGTTTGAAGTAGAGTCAATTGTAGAGTTATTTACCATTGTGTCTGGCTGTTTTATGAGTATCTCTTCTTTTCACATAAATCTGTTCTCATCTAATGTTCAACTCTTAATGGAACCACATTTTATTAAGCAACATTTCACTTGAACAATACATCCCGAGGACATCTTTGAATTTAATTTTCTATTATGCAGTTTTCAATATACTTTAATTAATCTTTGATAAAGCTTAGTCTCTCATCATTAAACTCATAGAATATATTCAATTGAAATTGCTTGGAATCAACTTAACTATAATCTACAAATTTAATTAACTATCTAAGCTCATTAATACGAAGCGGAAACAATAAGCCCATATACGGTGCACAACAAAAGTAAATACTAAACAATTTTCTATCATATCAAAGTTCAAAAATAGATATTGGATTTAATTAGGTAGCTTTAATCACTGAACTGTGTAATTTACTTATGACTACACAAACTGAATGCCACGACACAAAAGCAATTACTTAGCCGGGCTTAAAGAGACAGTTTGCCTATCACATATCGAAATTGATTGCAACTAACTGATTTATTAATGGAAAACAACTTGAGGAACTGGCCTCATTTTAATACACACACACACAAATATATGTATATGCGCGTGTATGTATGAAATATATAGATGAAATTGCACTTAATGACAGCACACAAATTGCAATTACAAATTGCAGTAATCAAATTACCGCATTAAGTTCGCATTGCACATCAAACTCTTTGTGTCCCAACAAAATTCCAGAACTCAGTGTGTAACTCAACTAAAACTGACCACAAAATATGACCACAGCAGTGCATCATCCATGAGCTGGCAATTGGCTTGTCCAAAATCTGGCCACAGTGTCCTGCAGTGCTGTCAAACATACTCTCACCTGGGCAAAGGAGGGTAACATAATGTTTAGGAAACAACATGGCATATCTCCTTAAATGCATCTACAATACACTCAATCCTTATAGATATTTGCCTAGACCAGTTCAAAGTCTGTATTCATTGCATTTCTGAGCGTATTCAGTCTTCGCCATGTTGTTTTTCGGACTTCTGCTGGCACTCTCTTACTTTTCCATGGATATTTCAAGTGCTCTGTTCTTTAAACTTGTTGCTCTGCTGCCTTGACCCAACAGGCAGCACAGCTGTCCACAAACTGTAGGCTTGGCTCATTGATTGCCATGTAATTTCTGCGGTAATGACCTTTTTGACATGAATTTCCATCAAAACTGACCGAGTACCAGCAGAGTAGAGGGAAATGGAAAATATGATGAAATTGTTTGGCCAAAAAGAAGAGTAGCAGCTCCCCTTGCAGCTATTGATTTTGCATTTGCTTTAGAGGCGCTCTATGCCTTCCTCTTATATCCAATCTCTCTCTCCCCTTTGAATTAACTTGGCTTTGCACTCGAGAGGGGGATGCAGAGCAAAGGGAGGTCGGATAAATGGGCATCATTTGTGCAGATCACAAACACAACTCGGAAACTTTGCTGCTATTTCCGTTGCACTTGTTTTCCAGCCGAAAACTCGCGCCAGCCAGGTAATTTAATACCCTGGCAAGTCCATGAACAGTAACAGGCACGAACAGCAGCAAATACAACAAGGGAAACAACAACAACAACAACAACAACAACAATGACCGCCATTATTTTGACATACGAGTGCGCTGAGAGAGGCGGCCACAGAACAAAAGGGAAACACAATGCGACGAACCATTTTACACGCAGTTGGCCAGGGGTGGAGGCTGTCTGAGCCCATGTTGAGCCATGTTGAGGGCGGTCCAGGTTCGGGTTCTGGGCATTACAATGCTTAAAACATACACACACACACATACATAGAGCGCAACACGGGCAGCAGCATGAGGAAACATAATGGCTGCTTACAATTTGTGAACGAGCATAATGCGAACATTACATCCGCGCCATTGTTCTTGGACCTCGGCTCAGCTTCGCCTCCTGACCCTTGGCGAACCTCTGCTGGGCCCTGCGCTGGCTCTGGACAGACGGTGTACAGGGTGGCTAAATTAAATTAAAGCTGTTTAGGTGTAATTGGTCGTTGAGAGGGGTCACCGACATCGGTGCCGTCGACGACTCGAGTGGGTTTGATTCTTGCTCTCTCTCCCCCGCATCAGCGCACTCCCTTTCTCATTTACTCACTCTCCATGGCAGTGACCCTTTTTCGTGGGCACTGTTTACGCTTATATTGCAGCAACCATGAAAATGGCCAATTAATGGTGCATGAGTCAGGGTAAATTGAGCGCAGAGACGCGCACACGCACACACACACACACGCACACACACTCACTCCCAGCAAATAATAAACAGCCTATACAAGAGATTACTGACTTTGTAGTTGGACTCCCTACCTTGTTGTTTTTCTTGTTGTTTTAGCTTTAATTTACCTCCTGCTGACCTGAGATTTTCAACACAATCTCCCTCTCTCTCTCACACACACAAACATAGTCGCCTTTTAATTGACATGAAATGATTATTAAATTATTAAAGCTTTGCCAATCTTTATTGTCATTAATCGTTGTTGTATTCTCGATCTGTCGCTTGTGTCTGTGTGTTTTGCAGCAGGCATATTAATAACAGACACATCTATAAATAAGTGTGTGTACTATGCGCCTTCTGTAATGAATACAGCGGTGAAGCGGCGTGAGAGCTTGTGTTATAAAGTGCCACTATTAGAGATTCGAATGCTACCGAACGAAAGGGAACTCGCCAGGGCAAACTGAAGTATTCCAAAACAAATTATGGGTTATTAGGCACACACACACACACATGCTGCCAGGGACGGGGCGGGGTGCTGAAAAGGCAACTCAAGTGGGGGAAGGCTGATTGTTCGTAATTAATAAGAGGCTTTACAGTGGGACAGACATGGCTTAACTAAATCCTACTCTATTGATTCGACTATATACACAAGTAACCACATGTAAGGTACAGTCAAGCGCACTCCACAGCATGATAGCCTTTCTCCTTTGGTATAAAACTGTTCAACATATGTACACTAAAACTATACAAAGGTGAAGAAAGCATTGCCAAGAACTAAGGTGACTAAGGTGGCTTCAACAAATCATGTGATTACTTTCCGCTGGGGTTGAAATTCGGAGATAAATATAAATTTGAATCAGAGAAATTAAATTTTTCTTTCTTTATGTAAAATATATATTTACAAATCAATCAAAATCGGCTGACTATAACGTATAGCTCCCATAAGAAATACAAAAATAGTGTTTCTGCTTTGAACTCAACTTATCAGTGCCAATCAAAGTGGGATATAATATTGAATAAACGTAATTCCATTCAATTCTTCAACATTACATTATTCGATCGGTACGAAAGAGATGAGAGCCTGCAAGGTATTAAATTTTCGATATGCCGAAAGTAGCCTTTTTCCTCGTTTAACTCAATTTCAATCAATTCATATAGACACTCAGTACACTGTGCTGAGAGCTTGATTTGGACTCAATCAGTCGCTAGCTGTTCATTAGCCAAAGTCTGAATGGATGTTTGTCTGCAAATCTGTTTGTGGGTGTCTGTGTGAGTGTTTGTTAGTATGCTTATTAGTTGCAGCCACTTCAGTGTGTAGTGTCGACAATTAGAGCTACAGAGAACCCACTTTGCAACACACTCATCTACAGCTACCAACTAGAGAGAGAAAGAGAGAGAGGGCTAGAAGTGTGTTATATGTTAAGCTTGAAACTAATGTGGCGCGATGTGGCATATCTTTATGTCAAACACTCGTAATTCAAAGCACAATTGAGCTCAGCCACAAGGTGCGCGCTCTTTGTTCGCCACTTGTGTGTGTGTGTGTGTGTGTGTGTGTGTGAGTGTGTTGGTGTGTGTTTGCATTTATTTGAGGTCAACATCAAAAGCATTTGCCACTAATTACAGACTCTCTCTCTGTGTGCACTTATAGCCTATAAACATATAGGATGTATTGTTGTTTAGGTTATTTGCCCGCCCAGCTTTGACCCGCGGCAATTATTATAGCTCAAACAACTCGGCGTACCTGAATAATACCGACTAAATCAATAACATCGAACCGCTGCTGCTGCTGCTGCTGCTGTTGTTGCGAGCACCTTTACGGCTAGTCTCATTTACGTAAGTAAACTTTACACTGACCGCCACAAAATAATCATACTTGCGGCGATTGCAGCTATCGTATATTGGCGTGACGTATTTGTATCTGTATCTATAGATGTAATTGTATCTGTATCTGTGCGCTACTCAAATTATAAAGCATTTTAGTGTCGACATGGCGAGGCAATTTGTTGTGATTGCTCGACTCGCTTTACCTTTCACTTCCCCCACTCCCCACTCTCTCTCCCTTTCTCTCTCTCTGTCTTTCTCTTATTCTCCCTCTCCTTCTCTCGAGTGGTAAATTATTGAGTGATTTTTAATGGCTGCTCATACGTCGTTCTGTTGGCTTATCAATCGATGCTTGACTGACTAACTGAATAACTGACTTACTGACTAACTGACTAACTGGCTGACTGACTGGCTGTTTGCCTGCCTTGGCTGAACGATTAGCCAGGCCCAAACGCCTTGCACGCCTGGCTGCTTGGCAGCCTGTTTCCGTGCGTAGCTGCGATTTATTCAATCCCCAATCGACGTATACGCAAACTATATCTGCTTGAGGTTGCAATGATTGTGGTCGATTTGCGCCGAACTCATAAAGCCGTCGAAGAATCGATTTGTTGGCTTATTTGTTTGTTTGTCACGCCAGCTCAGCTCAACTACTGAGTGAAGTCTTTAAGATCTCCACTTTGTTAGCAAGTGCCAAGACTGGGAGAGGTGACAGTGGGTTCAATTTCTGGTTAATATTCCGTCGGCAAACAAAAGTTAAGCTGTCCCAAATTGTAGCCTATTAAAAAGCGGAAATTAAAATCTTTATGGCTAATGATTAACCAATAAGACGAAGGAAACTCGCACAGTCGCTTGCAAAGGGCTAAGGCGAAGAAAGGAGCACAAAATGGAGATGAAGGACGCCGCATTGTTGTAAATACTTTGGGCTCCAGTGCGGGGCGGGTAGACGCCTTCGCGCCCTCGTCTGTTGTGGCATATAATTACCCAAGTGGCCCTCGGCCTGGCCTGGATCGACAGTGGGCAGACCGGAAGTTCAACAGCCGTTGCAATGGCCAGCTTATTAGCCAAATCAGGCTGCGTCGCGACGAGCCGAGCTCGCTCTGTTTGCCCATTCGGACGTGGCCAATTGAAGCGTCAAGTGAGTGACGAACCGGCGAAGGACCCGCAGCGAGTCAGTAATGAAAATCGATTAAAAATGGCATCAGACTGGCATCGGAAGGCCGCGCGCACATAATGGCAAATTAATTGTAAAGTGTGTGCGGCCATTTTGCTTTGCGCGCTGCCTTCCGACAGTCCGAGGAGGGCAGAGAGAGCATTTGAAGGATTGAAAGCAGCGTAAAACAATAATTAATTGATTGAATGTTGTTAGAAATGGCCGGACCAAATCAAGCCCAGCCAAACCCACACGCCTCCTGCAGCTAAGTGGCATAGAAAATGAATTTGCCCAAGAAATGAATTTTTCATGGAAATCGTTTTGCCCTCATGCTGCAAGGGTAAGCTCGATTTGTTGTTGCTCTTGCTGCCCGCATTTATAAAAAGCACAAACAATCTTTGAAGTTTTTTATGGAAAAAGTTGGAAATTAAATTAGCGCTTGAATTGGGGTTAAATTAGGCCAATGATTTGATAATTAATAAGTTAAATTAATTATTAAAGTATATTTTTTACAAATCAGTTATGAAGAAATGTGATTTGCACAACTGATTTATTATTGAAATGTATAAAATAAGAATATATTTATTATAATTATATTACAAAATATAAATATATTTTTATTCAATAAACAAAAGTTGACTTCAATTACTTCTCAGTATTCTTTTACAATTCCCCTTCGCTTAATTTGCCCAATATTGAATTCTTCTGCGCTGCGACATATTGAAAAGAATTCAAGGAAACTAATCCCCGCAAGCCTGTCTCGGGTTAAGACGTCTCCGATGCGGCAATTACAAAGCGGAATTCGTATTGAAATTCAAGCAGCAATTACCCAGATCGAAATGCGAGCAACGCAACGGAGGCGGCGCTGTCTGTGCCGCAGATTGTTTGAGAGGCGGAAGAGACCAGGGACGGGGCCGTGTCAAGGACATTACGTGCCAGGGACGTTGACAGGCGGCTTTTGAGTGTTGGCCGCAATTAGGCGTCTAGGAATTCAATTTATTTTAGAGCAGTTCGCGTGGTTGCTGCCGATGTTGCTTGGGTATTTTAATTTTTAAATGATTGCATAATATGCCTTCAGCTCTGGCACAATCTCAGATGGCTCAGTTGACCCTGCATGGCGGCGTATCTTTGATTTCCTCGCTTAATTTGCTTAAGCTGGGCTTCATTTTTAGCAGGCCAGTATTACAACGCCACTCCCTTCTCCCCAGCCCCTACTTTCTTGGCTACCTTCCTGCCTCAGGCTTTTTTTGCGCCCGCATCTGTCAATTCTCAGCCAGGCCGACAGTCTGTTTTCCCTTTGCGGCCACGCACTTAAAGCGCTGTTAATTTGCAACGCAGCACATCAAACTGACAGCGTGGCATGTGGCAAGTGGCATGTGGCAGGACACCGCTGCAGGCAGCACACTGCACGCCGACGCTCAGTCGTAATGTCAATCAGACAGTTTGGACGTTCGTCATTCACGTTCACGTTGAGCGCAGCGCCGTTGAAATTAACAATTACATACCGCAATATGCAGCAGCGCAGCAACAACAGAGGCTGAAACTACCGCAGTGCGGGTCGTAGGTCGCAGGATGTAGGCAGGGGGGCGGGGCAGGGCGAGTGGGCGTATGGGGCTTATAAAAATAACTGTGGTGCAGGGCATTACTGCGGAAACGGAAGTGCGCATTAACTGTGCACGCTTGCATGTCAGTCAATGTGTGTGTGTGAGGAGGGGGTGTATGGGTAAGTGGGGCCGCAATTAGCAGCGCACAGGTGTGTGCGTGTGTGTGTGTTTAAGTATTTTCCTACAGCTGTGTGAGTAATTAAAATGGAGTGTGCGCGTTTAATAACTTAAGCGTTGACGCACCCACTCACTTACACACACACACGCGCACACACACACATATGCTCTTAAGGCAATAGCAGCTGCACCCGCACACACACACACACAGAGTTGCGCTCACCTGCTGAGCTTCCGCTGCTGCTGCGACATTGTTTTTACTGATTTTCCTGCTTAACTTTTACTATGCATGCGGCCAGCCATGGCACATTAATGCTCTACAGTAACAGCGAAAAGTATATGCACATGGGTAAAGGATTAATTAATTATGAAATAAATAAAAACATATTTATATATGGGATTAACTTTTGGCTAAAATAAGAAGTAGGTAGGGAAATGGACTTTACTTTTTGTGCATTTTAAAAATTACTTTGAACTGTCTTTATAAATATATTGTATGTAAATAATCTTTATATATTTTAGCATATTGTATCTCAATTTCACACTTGCCGATAGCTCAGTTCAAAGTTTGCTGAGGTCGCATCCGTTTGCGTTGCATGACGTAAGCGTCTTTACGTGGAGATGCTCGCAAACCCTTCAATGTGCACAATGCAGCCAATTGGCCCATTCATTTGTGCACACACAGAGCATACTGTGGCCACAAAACACACTCACACACACCAGCTTCGCTACCCTGACTACCAAGTTAAAGTGCCTGGCGGCATTTCGGTTGACCTTTTAACCACATGGCGTATGCGCAACATCCGCTGCAAAGAAGGCTGGCAAAAAAAAAAGAGTGTGTTCGTCGCATAGGTGAAAATGTGAAAGGGAATTAAATTAGCCATTAAAATACAGTTGGTAGCATATATTTATTTATTGCCGCATGGCCCGCGGCGATTGGCCCTGACGTTGGCTTTGTGCTTAATGCAATTTCTAGTTTCTAATTAAAATTAAATTATGCGCATTAGATAAATTCCAAATAAATTGGCATTTGTTTTGCATATTGTGGAGACAGTTCCCACTCCCCTCCCCCGCTACCAGAGCAGCAGTAAGAAGTAAAAAAGGGAAAGAGATTTACGCGACTAAAGGATGCGCTCTATAAGAAGTGAGAGTGAGTAACAAGACTCAATGAGAGAGGGCAGCCAATTAGAGGAAATCAAAGAACTTTCGAACAGATTAAAGATAAAAGGATATATAATACGCTTGTGTGTGCTCATACCCCTTGCACCCCTTTCCCAATTTACAGGGTATATAAAGCAGAACAAAATGTCTGCTGCTGTGCTAAATCGTTAATTGCATTGAAAATGCGCATTTGCCAAGTGAAAGCCGCGTTCCCCGCCCCCGCCCACATCTGCTGCTGCCGTGCGATGCAATGCGATAAATTTGTATAAATTTGTAAAACAACGTCAGGGCAACAAAGCGACTGATGCCCTCCCTGCATGCAACGGGGCAACAGTTTAGCAACAACAGCAGCATCACAACAACAACAATTTAGACATCAAAATACTGTAATTGACATATGGCTGCAGCAAGTCTACGCCAATGCATCCGTATCTGCATCATCCCATGCATCTGTATCTGCAACTGCATCTGTACCTGTCGCTGTGAATGTATCTGTATCTGTGCGTGCGTAGTTCAATTTGCATGCGAGCCGAGCCGATTGTCATGATTTCATTTGGCCTGCAAACAAGGCGAAACAATGGTCGAGCGTACACTGTGATTTTATTTGGCATTGTTCAAATAACATTTCACATTTTCGGTATTTACATTGAATGGCAAAATATTTACACTGCCGCCCGCCAAAGGGGCGAGATTGAATCGCGGCAAAAAGTTGTAATTAAGTGGGCTGTGCCTATGAATAAGCATTGGCAAATATGTTCACAAATGTCAGTTATGAACAGGGCGCAACTGTAATGAAGCCAAATACTGACTGTCAACAGGCCACACGGGCAGGGTTGTATAATAACAAGTTGGAACTTGCATGCATGCAATACACAGTGCAAAGTACTCAAAATATAATGGAAAAAAAATGCCAGAGATTAAGTGGACAGTAAATTGAAAACTTTGATCTTAAATGATGTGCTCTATCATAGTTTAACGAGGGGGATAATTTCTTATGAACCCGTAATGGGAGTATCTGCTAGTCGTGCACTTTTTTGGGATATCCTCGCATCTCGTGTGTGTATTTACGCTTCACAAATAAATTGCGTAGCTTTATAAGTATAATAGAGTGTACTATATGATATAAAATATGAATAAATGTGTAATTTTTCGATTTCTGTTTTTATTGTTCTGCGCTTTGTATGGATTGCTCTCCCACCTCTTCATTCCTTTTTTTGGGATATTCGATATTTAATTTGTGCATTAGTCATTACGCGACCTTAAAGATTACAACAATGAGGAAAATATATTATATATATATTTATTCTTTGCTATGGCTCTGTTAAAAACGATGCGGTAAATTTAGCGAGTTCTGCGAAAAATTTGCCATTTCAGCATTTTTGATTTGTTTGCTCATTTTTAGTGCTGACTTTCCAGTCACTCACACACACATCTGAGCAAATATGTGTGTGTACGTACCATATATTTAGTGTGCTCTATTTACAATTCGTGTGTCCGAACTTTCAAGTGAATGGCCGTGTGTGTGTGTGTGTGTTAGTGTATGCGGATGTTGAGCGCGAAATTAATGCCGTCCTTGAATTTCTCATAAACTGCCAATTCGACGAAAAGTTTGTGACAACAACCACAACTAATGCGGAATACACACACACACAAAGAAAGGCAAACACACACATACTCACACACACACACTCACATATACACTCGCAGTCATACACTTACAAACAAATGAGTAGCGCAGCAAGTTGTAGCAAAGTTCCCTTGGCCACTTCTTTTAAAAAGGCATCTTAATCAGCAGTAAATTCACAACTAATCAACGACTCCATTGTCTAGCGGCTGCTTAGCCTCCCCCTCCACCTCCTCCCCGCCCCTTCTTGTCTTGGGCACTCCATTAAAGTGCCAGCTCACATATTTGTAACACGCGCATTAGCGCTTCCCATGTTCACTTGAGCCATGGCCAACTTATTGCAACATAATTACACGTTGCGAACGCTGCAGCGCATAATAAACTCGTGCGACGGGGCGTATGAGTGATGCTGCAGCCAGAGATGCGCAATAAGTCAGCCAATGATGGGATGAGTAGAATCAAAGCTAAGATAATTATATTGATTAAGACAGAATGCTGGCATTTGCATTAAAGACTAATTTTGATGAATGTGATTTGATTCGAAGATACTATTTCAATTTAAATGAGCAGTTAATGAATTAAAACTCAGCTTTAATGCTGTAATACTAATGTCAATAACTAAAGCGAGTCCTGATATGTAGATTAGATAAGGAAACTGAAGGGTATGAATGCGCATTGATTATATCATTAATGACAACACGGCATCCTTTCATTCGATGCAATTCCCTGCGACTGCTCTCTGCATTTTCAATTCCCAGCCAATTTCCTTTTTGCATTCTACACTTATTCCTCTGACCGTCACGTACTCATCTCTAGCTGCAATTTCGATTTTTCCTCTCGAGCATTTTCCCTGTCTGCGCTGCATTGGCGCATTGAACTTTCTTTTAATTATGCTCCAAGACAGCGCAGACACACTGGGCACATCGGACACGAACATTGTTAGCGCGCTCTGCTCGGCCTCGCCTTCGTCTCCGCATCCTTCCCCTTCTCTGGTTCTGGCTGGCTCTTGGCTTAATAAATTGCAATTGTTTGCAAGCCAACTTTGCACCCACGCCCACTCTTTAGCCCAGTTTTCGTTTGTTTCTCTGGATTTTGTAATTGCTTTTGGCTTTGCACACTGCATTTGACAAAGGGAGCAAAAAGTGGAGAAACAACCAAACTGAGACCCCGACGAAGAAAGTTAGTTTAGCATAATACGCAGCAAACAAAGTTTCGCAAACATTCAGTCGCAGAATAGATTTTTCTATGTGCGGTTAACGAAGCAAAAACTCACGATGGAAAATTTGTAATTTCATTTAATTCCGTTTCTCGAATATTGACCGAAAAACTTTCATAATTGTTGTTGACGCGCCAGATAGTCAGTTGGTCAGATAGTCAGTTAGTGTAGTTCCAATTTCCAAAGTCATCTGCATTTTTCAAAACTTAATTAGAAGCCCGCACAATATGCCAGTGGCGGCGGCGCAAGACAACTACATCTTTAAATATAACCGAGCACTGTCAAAACAATGCACAATGCTCAGAGCTGAGCTGAGCTGGAAGCCTGAAATGCTACATTTGCAACAAGCTGATATGCCACAAACAGATACATGTTCATTAGGAATGGCAGACAAGCGGAGGGTCAGACAGGCGAATAGAAATGAAAGTAAACATAGAGCAAATGTCAGTCAATGCAAAGAACTTAATTTTCTTAGAATGTCTCTTTCAAGGAATACTCTTTGAAACGAGTTAAGAAATTATTAATAAGATATGAAGTTGAGTTAGATAAAGCACAAGAAAATGTTTGTTCCCCTTTTCATTGCATATAGATCTCCATAACCCTTTTAATCATTATGCACCCTAAAGCGTATTTCAGCTTCGTTGCTGCTTTCCAACTGTATCTCCCTCTCTCTCTCTCTCTTCATCGTTTTCTCGTTCTCTCTTTCGATGCTTTGCTATCTGACCGCTGACCAAACAATAAACTAACAAATAATAAGTGAGTATTTTTTGGTCTCTTTGGGTTTATGAAATTGTTTAAATAATTTATAAACAGTGGCTGCAAACTGAAATCGGACAGCTGTTGGAGAGTGTGTTGGGGGCAGAGACTTTCCTCTTTTATTCTGTGCAAAAAAACCCAAATCCCCGTCATTGTTATGACTCAAGTTGGGTCAAGTGCTGTGTGTGTATTATGGCCAGCACGTAGTCCGCACTGTATGAGTAACTGTAACTGGGAACTCTAAGTGAACTCTGACTGAACTATGTGCTGTGCGCTTCGTACTGCCAGTCATACTTCATAACTGTGCTGCCTGTCTCTAACTTTCTCTCTCTCTCTCTCCCTCTTCTTCTCTCTATTTAATTATTAGCATACGTTCGGGTGCAGCCTGAGTTTTATGAGTTTTGTTGTGCACATTGCGTATGCGCAACGCGTGCGTTTGTATCTCTAATTGAAAAAATATCAAGCATTCGTCGACTGCTGCTTTGACAGACTCCTTCCTCCAGCAGCTGCTGCCAAAGAGCTTAGGCCAAATGCAATTAGCCAGCCTGCAAATAAATGTCAATAAATGACAGCCTCAAGTGCAGGAGGCTTTGGAAATTCGTTTAATAAATCATCTAACTACGCTATATACTTATGCAACTATCCGATGAACTCAACGTGGCCCCAGGCAATCGGCATGCTAAACTTTAATCCCAACACTTTGACTTTTGCAGTTGAGTGAGAAGAGGGGGAGGGAGGGAGCGAGAAGGCAGTCTGTCTATAACAAAAGTTTACCGTTTAATTAGACAGCTAACTGCTTGGCAGTTCGTCCGCCCTTGCGTCCGTCCGCTCGTCTGGCTGTAAGTCGAGTAAGTCATTCAGAGTGCGAGCAGGAATGCTCTTAATTTTCCATGGAAAACTACAAAGTAAGCTTGTTAATTAACTACGCATTACCGCGCCACTAATTGCCTGCGATGTGCTGCTTAGCTGCTGCTGCAACAACAACAGCTACCACGACAACAGCAACAACTGCGGCAGGCGCAACAACAATTTGTTAAATTCTGTTGAAAAGTTCACTCGCCGTGTGCCGCGTTGCAGTCAATATGAAAGTACAAATAACAAAAATTGCGCAAAATAGGCAAACATTAAATTTAATTATCGACTGACACTTTGACCCCTCTGACTAACTGGAAAACAGACAGACAGACAAAGCAGACGAGACGAGACAAACAAGCCGGGAAGGAAGTGAGAGCAGGAAGGGCAAAAAAGTAATTGAAAATCCGATTGATGGAAACTTAATGACAAATGTCGCACGGTAAATCACATTTAATTAGTGCAACGTCGCCGACTAGCAGGAGCAGCAATGGAGTGTGGCATGCCACAAACTAATTCTACTGCACAACATTCGCTGCGTTGCACGTGGAAGCTCATCAATCACTGCGGCAAAAATAAGTCGCAAGACTTGCTCAATGCAAAGGCACAAAAAGGTTAATGGGTTAAAAAATCAACTTAGTCGTCGCTGCTGCCAGTTGACGTTGCATTGTTTGTTTGTTGTTCTCATTACTCGTGTTGCTACTGCTCAGTTGTTGCTGTTGCTGCTGCTGTTGCTGCTGTTTGCCGTTGTCGTTAACCACAAAAGGGCGACAACATCGGGCTAAAATATGCGCACACTGCAACTAAATGTGGGTAATTTGTGACCGCAAATGCGCTTCGGCTTCGGCTTTTGCTTTTGCTGCATTGCCGTTTGCCATTTAGCGCTCAACTCGATGTTTTTGCCCCCTCCCACCTTCTCCAAACTTATGTATGAGTAGTGAGTATAAGGGGGGGATGGAAATTTATGCTAAAACTCTGTGGCAATATGCAGTTGCATGTCTAATGCCTGCGGGCAGCCACATAGAACAATTTAGCACAGGAACACGGAAATAAAGATAAGTTTTTGCTGCATGATTAAATGTGAACACTTCGTGAATAGGTAACAATGAATAAAGAGTGCAATAAAAAAAGTTACTCCCATCGCAAGATTGAGGGGAATAAACGTAGCTTGATGATCATATATAGTTTTTAATCCATTGAAATTAATGTGGGACTTGAGTTAAGTTTAGTCCCAGTTGTTGTGTAAAATACACGTTGGTTTTTGAATATTGAATTAAATGGTTTTATTTGTAATATTTCAATGTATGTTTCTTATTCGTAGTTAGTTATAGTAATTGTAGTTAATCGTTTAATTTTTGATATCGTCGTTATTTTTTAATTGATTGAGCGTCAGCCTTGCTCTCTCACGTCGTAACTCGTTCACGTCTTAACTCTTCGCGTCTTCATCAAGAACTCTCTGCTCTTCTTCTTCTACATCTACGTCGTTGCCAGTCCGTCTGCCGACTGTTGTTTAGGCCATCTGACTCGGCGTTGCCAGATCATTCCCACATTAATTTCATTTACGTTGGTGTCGTACTCAGAGAGCCTTTAAACAATAATTAAAGCCACAAATGTTGCTGATAATAATATGAGTTATCATCAAACTTGTAAAATTTTATATTTAGTGGATATACCAAGGTGTTATAGTTTAAATGTGTGTAGCATCCAGAATAAGATGTTGAATAATAAAGTACTTACATTCTCGACCAACGTCAACAGCTGAGTTCATATGGGTGACTTGGGGACTAAATGTGAGTTCCAGTTGTTGTGTAAAATACACGAATAATTAATTATTTAATAAAAGGGTCATGTATAATTGTTTTCCAATTTTAATTGAAATTTAGTTAACTTACAGTTTAGTTTGTTCTTTAGTTATTTATTTAAACCATCTTAAAGTGATTCGGCTATTTGATCATCGTCAATTGATTTGTCTTGGCGTTGCCAGATCACTCGCAAAGGTATTGCCATGTCTGTCTGTATGAAAACCTGAATCTTAGAAACTCTAAGAGCTAGAACTAACAAATTTGGTGATACTTTCTCTTATGACTGCACTCAAATCAAGTTCATTATGAATCGCATTACAAATAATGTAATATATATTCAGGATATCGTTTTGGTGGATGCACAGTGTAGTGGTTGTATGCATAACAATAGACAACTCAGGACTTGAGCCTTCTTACTTGTATTATTTATCATTCCATAAAACTCACACCTACATTAGATTCATTCCAGGTAATTCCTTTGTTGCTGACGGCATATTAAATTATCAGTGTCTACTTTTTCTTTTTCTGCTTAATATATGTGCACACCCTGCTTAAATTTCTCAGCAACTTTGAGACACCGTTCGCTCAAGTTGGCAACACTTTAAGGGGCAGCCCGGCAAGTTGGGCAAGTTTATTTACGCTTCTCGCAGCTCTTAAACTTTCACACTTTAATCATATCTGCGCTTATTGTTTAACCTGCTGCTGTTGTTGTTGTTTTAGTTGTTGTTGTTGCTGTTGCTGCTGTTGTTTCTGTATTTGGCTTGAAGCTGGCCAGCGCGCCGAGTTGCGCTCTTATTTATCCCTTTGGCGCTCAGTTTGGCTTATTCAAGTGTGGCTTTTTCATGTGCACACTGCGGAGTTACTTTGACCTGCATGTTATTCATGGCTAAACACACACACACACCCACACATGCACACCCACACACACACGTGCACACCCACACAAACCACTACAGGGATACATACTCTCGCACAGCACTGTGAACCCAATCCCAACTGCGGAGCAAACAATTTTCTAAACTTGCGCGTACTCAAAAGAAGGCGTTGGCTGACTGGGTGGCAAAGAGGGCGGCGAAGTGGGCGTGGACAGGGGATCGGAGGGAGTCGGGTGTGGGCGCGGTCTTGTGGACTGCTGCGCGCTAAGCTGTGCTAAACATTCCCTAAATATATTTTGCAACAGCTCCGCCGCACACATGCGAGATAAGCGGCGTACATACCACAGCCAACAGCACACTATGGGAAATTTGACCGGTTTTTCTGGCCAAAACCCATTTTCTGAAAGTCGGAGAATTCAAAAAATTTTAGGTGCAACACATCCATAACAGATCAAACTTCAATACTGCGTACCAAAAATTTCAATAGATGGCGCCACTACAAAGAAATCAGCTGTTAAAAGCAGCTGTTGTAATTGCACTGCACGTACTATTGATATGTATGCAATTTTCAAATTTGAACCAGTGAAAAATGAAGCAGAATTTTTAAAATTTTTGAATTGAGTTTTAATCAGTGTAGTGTATATTTTGTGTTTCCGAATGTCCGATTTCGATAAAATTTGTGTTGTTCCTATAATAGAGTAAATACTGAAGGTGCCTTTTTTTGGCTCAAATTTCATTTTTAAATAGAGATTTAAAGTGAGTCCAGCGGAGTCCATCCATGAAATATATTTTATAATTTAGAGCGTTTAATTCTTATTCAAATGGGTGTTATTAAAAATGCCACTTTTAACCACTTTACATAAAAATTAAAAAATTAAGAATGTAACCTCAAGTATGCCCACGGCAGAATCGCTTGGCAAAAATGTGTTATTTTTCCACATTTTGCAACCAAATTTACGATATAAGCTTTTTAATAATTACATAATGTGCCTACGAAATTTCATCGAAATTGGACCACTATAACATATAGCTGTCATAGGAATTATCGGCCGAAATAAGGTTTTTTGTGTGAAAACTTCCACTGTTCATTGAAATAGCTATATTTTTCAATGTCAATTAAAGCCATATAGCAACCGTCGTTTATGTGCCGCATTTCATTACAATCGGATAACTATATCGTATAGCATTCATAGGAACAATCAGTTCATACAATATCAGAATTAACGATTTTAATTGAAATACCATTTATGTGCAGCGAATTGCGTTATTTTGATTGATAATAAATACATAAACAATATAATACCATTCCTTGCCATTATATATAACTTATATAGGAACAATCGGAAAAAAATGAAGACAAAACCTGTAAGGATATTAAACCTTCGGCATGCCAAAAAATGCCCTTCATTCTGTTATTTTCTGCAGTAAGAGGCATGCCACGCCCACTTTTGTCAAAATTTTTGTCAAAATGTGGTAACAAAATGTTTTGTTTGATGATAAAAGTGAACTGTTTAAATGTTTAAACATTGAGGTAGCATTTGCCACAAAATGGGCGGAGCCACGCCCACCATTTTTTTTAGTAAAATTGGTAGTAGTTATGTTAATCAAATGCAAAAAACCGTAGTTGAATATCTTACTCCGTTCTTGAGATATTAATTTTGGCCAGAAAAACTGGTCAAATTTCCCATAGTGCAGCAGCAGCAGCAGCAGAAGGAGAAGGACAGGCAGAGGCGGGGGGAAGGTGGCCAAGGACTCAACGAAAGGGCAGGCAGCGATGCTGAAGTGTGGGCGCTGCAATGAAACTTTTTGCACCTGAATATTTTCCAAAAACTATTCACAGTTGATTTTTCACCTGATGCTTTTCATACGGCTGCGTGTGCCTATGTGTGTGTGTGTGTGAGTATGTTATTCCATGTGTGTGTGTGTATGCAAGTGCTTAAAATATTTGTCTGCCTGGCTGCCTGTGAAGCTGCGGCATGCGATCTCGCCTGTCCGAATGTGCGGCTTGCCACCGAGCGAAATGGTTCGCTTTATGCCACTCTAGCCTAAATGCAGTGGCGCTCCACGAACTGTGCTTGCAACATGCTCCACTGGCCAATCTGGGGCTAAAGGCTTAGAGAGTTAGCACTTTCGGTGGGGGTCTTAGTAATAGTAGAACAACAAATGCATAAAAGGATAATAAATACCATTAACTTATTAAAAATATTAAAGTGAATTAGTATTTTGAAAAAAAGGTGTTTCTTTTAATCTAATAAAAATTGTTTTATTTAATTAAAGCTGTTTGATTTCATAATAAAATATTGTAATAAAATAATATGAATATTTTAATGTTATTATAATATTATTTTATCTACACAATAATTTCTATTAATTATTTACTTTCTAAACATTAATTTATTAGCTCTTAATTCATATTATTTCTATACCAAGTACAACTAAGTAAAACAAATTATTAGGGCCTCATTCTTTGCCTTGAAGCGCTCCTGGCCAGTCACATCACACACACTCACATACACACTCGTACTCACACTCACACACTGCTAAATTCCTGCACACGTGCTGCTTGAATGTGAGCAGCAGCCTTATCTATATGCATTTTATTATATAAGCTACGGTCTTAAGTTCTTCCCTCTCTCACTCCCTCTCTCTCTTCCATTCTTTCTCACTCTCTCTCTCTCTTGCAGTTATGGCCTCTTGGGCGCCTCTGGCTGCGGCAAGACAACGCTGCTCAGTTGCATTGTCGGACGACGGCGTCTCAATTCGGGCGAGATTTGGGTGCTGGGCGGACGGCCGGGCTCGCGTGGTTCCGGTGTGCCCGGTCCACGAATTGGCTACATGCCACAGGTGAGTGGAGGCAACCCCCAGCAGTGGGGCAGGCAGTGGGGCAGGCAGGAGCCTGGTTGAATATTTCATGTGCTTTTTATATGCCTGTGCCGCAGTTGGCATCGTTGCTCGTAACTAAATTAAATAAATGCAATAAAACGTTAAAAGTACCATAAGAGAGCGAGCCAACGAAAAACAAAGCTCAAACAGAGAAAATAACAACAACAACAGCAAGAACAACCACTCGGAGATAAAGTTTTAAATGAAACTTTTAATTCCAAGCCGGCAGAACAATATTTTCAGTGTCCCCGTGGCACAAGCCAACACGGCGCGAGAATTATTCGAAGCATTTTGTTCTGCACTCTTCTCTTCTCTTCTGCATACAGTGAGTTCTTTAATGCGATTTGTCATTGCAGGAGATAGCACTTTATGGAGAGTTCACCATGCGCGAGACTTTAATCTACTTTGGCCTCATTGCGGCGATACCGCGCAGCGACATCGAGGATCGCACGGAATTCCTGCTCAAATTGCTCAATTTGCCAAATGGCTCGAAATTCGTCAAGAATCTGAGCGGCGGACAGCAGCGTCGCGTGAGCCTAGCCGTTGCCCTGCTGCACGAGCCAGAGTTGCTCATACTGGACGAGCCGACGGTGGGAGTGGATCCGGTGCTGCGACAGAGGTGCGTATGAGCAATATCTCGCGCAATTGATGAGCGACGATTAACTCATTATCGCTTGCTTGCAGCATTTGGGATCATTTGGTGGATATAACGAAAAATGGTCACACAACTGTGATAATCACCACGCATTACATCGATGAGTGTGCCCAGGCGCATATGGTAAGTCGGGCATACCCTGTGGGCGAGTTAGAGTGTACCATATTGGGGTTGGGTGGGCTGCCCAAGTGTCAATGGCTTTTTGGCGCCCACGCATTGTTTGCCTGCTTGATTTATAGTCGCCGCTTTCGCACGTCTATTTGTAATATGCGGCGTATGAGCAACATTATGCCCGGGCATGGTGAAAGGTGAAAGCTCAGCTGTCGAGGGAGTCAGCCATAAGTCTCAAGCCCAGCGCCTGTGCGCTTATCGGCTCAAGCTCAAGTGTGCGCTGTCAACACGCGGCGCTAAGTGCTTCCTTCTGTCGTCGACGCGAGGAAGGAGGAGAAGTGGAGCAGAAGGTTGGGGGGGGGAGGGCAGACGCAGAGCGCCTCTTGCTCTGGCAAATTTGTATCCTGTGCGAACTGCAACAAATCTGTGTTCGCTCGAAAAACTACAATATTACACGCTGTCCGGCTGTCAGTCTCCCCCTCTCCCTCCCTCTCTCTCTCCCTCTCTCTCTCTCTGTCTGTCTGTCTGTCTCTTTTGACCCATGGCCATGGCACGATTTACGAGGCATTTCCGAGCGAGACACATTGCAAAATTTACTTCAGATTTATTTATGCTCGCAACGCCAGGCGTAATAATCATACAGTGGCGAAGGGAAGGGGGAGCGATTGTGTGTGTGTGTGTGTGTAAGTCATTTGCTGCCCCCTGCCAATGCGTGTGGCAGACAATGAACTGTGTGTGAGCTACTGCAAAAAGGGAAATATGAAAAACAAAAGCGAAAGCGGAGGGAGAGGAGGGGGATAAAAGAGCGTGGAAAATACAGGAATAAAGCGTGACAAAGCGCACAAAGCAAACGCCCGTCACAATGGACACTTAGATAGACAGATATATAGATAGATAGACCGACAGATACCCCTGCGACACGCACAGGAAATGCACACACGCGCACGCACACACGCACTCTCACTCACGCACACATAAAACAAACAAATCCTTGCACACACACACTGGCACGCACTTATGCTGGTCAGGTTCGAGAGGAAGCAGTGGAGGAATATATATCAGTGGCATGCTACAATGAGAGATAAAAAGATTGATGCCAACAAAAAACATTAAAGAGATTGCGAGCGGCAGAGCGACGCCTGAATACACTGCATGATTGATAGGCAAACGATTTATAACTCACTCTGAGAGGTTCACTTAGCGGCTTATCGAATCTTAATAGCCAACAGGCATTTTTGACTGCTAGAAATTTCCACATTTTACTTTATGAAAATACATTTTGAAATTGCATTTAAATCAAGTCAAGGTAAATAATATTGAATTTCGCAAAGCCGCTTACGTTGTACGGCGAAGGGTGCTCCCTGAGCTCGTTAGAAATCTGCTTAAGGATAACAAACAGAACAGCATAAAAAACGAGTGAAGGGGGAAGGGTAGAGGGGGGTTGTTCGGGATCAGCCCTGGGGTGAAAAGCACCCCCTCTTCCCCCCTCTGGCTGGTTTAAGATTCAGTTAATCTAACAACAATGCGGCAAACCATTGAAATGTGAATTTAATGTCGATTGTTGTGCCGAATTTATGTGCTCAGACCGAGAAGGGACGACGACAACTCTGCCTGTTTTGTCTGCTTGGCAACTTTGGTGACAGTGTTTAATTGCTCATATTGAACACGTGTTGTGTTGTCTGCCAAGGAGAACAACACACACACACACACTCGCAGGACACACACTCTCTTGGACACTGCTCGTATTATGGCCGGCAGCAAATTGCTTTTTCGGCTTTGTCACTTTTTCGTGCCACGTTTTTGTGAGTCCGCCTGGCCGCAGGTTCCTAATACTCACTGGAGTCTAGTCTGTGTAGTCCAAAGTCCTGCAATAGCCAGTTACGTGCACACACACACACTCACACAACGTATTTTTTTTTTCGCCAATTCTGCACGTCACTTGGACTTCAGTTTCCGTGCGATTTACTTGTCCGTTCGTTGCTCACTTCGTTGTCTTCATGCTTTGTTTTCTTTTCTGCCTTTTTATTGTTGACTCAACAGAATTTCGTGCAGGCAGTGGGCACACACACACACACACACACACACACCTAGGTACAATCCAGTTTGTCTAGCACACAGATATTTAACTAGTCCGAGCTGAAGTTCGTGTTGATTGAGTGCGACATTTCCATTGACACCTCATCAGCTCGTGGTTCTTGACCCTTACTGCCAGATAAATTCATTAATTAAAGCAGGAGATAATGCTTAAGTTGATCACAACTAAAAAGATATATGTTTTTTATATAATACTTAAAAGCGAGAAAGAGCTAACGCATTAAATAGAGTTCTCAACGAATACATAAAACTTTGGCTTAGACTTTACGAGCTTTCTATTTTCCCTAGAGCAGCCATAAATATTATCAGCTCAAACGTCCAGATGCACTAGCACTTTTAATGTGCAGGAAATTATAATATTTTTTTGGTTACTGAAAAACAGTTTCAGCTTTTAACGAGCAACTCCATAATCGCTGCGTAAAATTTTTATATTGATTTACGCTCGATTGTTTCACTGCGCAAAGCAGCTTATGCTCTCATGGCAGCCAAGCCAATGCATGTTACATTAAAATGTCAATCAATATGCTCCAAAACAAACAGACACATACAGTCTACCACATTTGGTTTCTCTGTTTGATGAAAAATTTGCAATTGTTCACTGTATTTGCAATTTCTCCGATTCAGCAATTATTCAACTGTCCGTTTGCATTTTTGGCCTCCTCAGTTTTGCTTTAGTTTTGGTTTTTCTGTTCGCTTTGCCATTAAAAAGCAACATGCGGAAAATTACGCGACAAAAAGGAAATGCAACACAGAGAGGAGAGACAGCATAAACTATTAAGGGTGCTAGGCAGAACGAAACAAAAAAGCGTTGCAGAAAGAGAAACAGCTCGGAGTGTTGCAGGCCCTTTGGGGCAGCCCAAGGCAGCGGAGGAGGAGCTGGCGGAGGTGGGCAAAAAGTAGTCGCAACAATATATCCATCAAATAATGTTACGCTTCCTGATTTCATTTATTAGAGCAGAAAGTGCTGCATATACAACCGAGTACTCGTTACACAAGTTACTTGGCTTGGCACGGTGTGGGGTGCGGCCACGCGGCGTATACGCGATCTCGTGCTCTCTCCCCCTCTGTGTGTTCTGTGTTAGCCAGCAAATTCCCATGAGCCAGACCAACGCTGACATTAAATTTAGGGAGCAATGTCTGTCAGAGAGTCAAAAAAAAAGAGCAGAGAACAGGAAAACACAAAAATTGAAACGCAACACACACACACACACACACAGGCGACTGGCGTGAGGGACAAAAGGAGCAGCAAGGCAAAATGGCAATGTTGCCATTCGGGTTGCCTGACCCCTGTTACAATTTAAGTTGCACGCAGGAAGAAAGGCGAACGGAGGGGAGGCTAGTAGGGGCTAATAATGACGCAATTGCAGGCGTTGATATTGTCATAATGTGGTGCTGCTCTTTGATGTGTGTTGTGCCACTTAGCTGTGCGTGTTAGAGTGTGAGTCTCCCTGTGTTAGAGGGTGTGGATTAAAGCCACTGACAGTGGTTGACAGCAGCTAATGGGAAATGGAAGAATATAAGCAAATGCACTGCAAAAAGAGAGAATGAAAGGATTGCTTCGGTTTGATAACTTTGCAGGTGCTTAGCTCCTTTGATACTTTCAATGTGACTTATGTATGTAATTATAAAATAGTTGAGAATAGAATTATAGTTTGTTCATGTATTCATTAGCAGCTACTATGACTCCATTCGCTTGACATAGACCTTGTCTTCTTGGCAAATCTGGTTAATGCGAATCCTTTTCTTTAAACTGATTGTTTCTATCAAGGCTCGGTCCAATCCCGCACATTCTTGCTTATAAGTAACTTGTATCAGTAAGAAGCAACTGTACCAAGCGTCATGAAGAAAGCTCTAAAATGGAGAGACTAGTTTATCTTCCAAGAAACGGACACACTGACAGACAGACTGGTCAAGCTTAGTTTCTCTATTGATGCTTTGTCGGAATGTATATACTCTGACTCCATTGATCAGAGACGTCTACTAAGCTGCGTTTCCAACTTCTGGCCACAATTAATATACACTATGCAGGCTAAGAATGAAATTAGGATTTAAATAATTCGAAAGACACATTCACCTAAAGGTAAAAAGAAAAAACAGATAAATTTTGTATATTCCGACTTCAAAATAATGAAATTACATATTTAACTTCAATCAACTAAAACTCTTCACTTTAAAATTTAAGAAACTCTTTATATTGAGCTTCAGCTGTGAGTGGCTTAGACTTTATTTGCAGCTGCTTATATGCAAATAAGTCGAACTCCTCTTCTGAGAAGCGAATTGCATTTGGCGAGCAGGCATCGCCTCCGGCCTCCCCCTGCCCTCATCCAGCCCTCAGGCCATTCGACCATCGTATATCATTTTTCAATTTCCTTTAGCGTGCATGCATAAAAGGCGAACTGAACGCAAAGAAAATGCATAAAAAATGCAGAAATTATTTATGGCATGTGTAATACTATGCTTTATTAAATGCTGATCATACAGAGCCAGCCCGGCTATAGAATGGCAATTTGCTGAGGAACACAGTCTCGCCAGCTATGCGTGAGCACTGGCATTCAATTAGGAAGCTAATTGGTTGCTCCATAGACGAATTAGCAAATGGCAAACATAGCCCAAGGAAACAACCGATTTCCGGCACAGTGAAGACAAAATCAAATCAAGCAGCAAAACTTTTGCAACTGACAAGTGCGAGTGTGTGTGTGTGAGTGGAAGTGTGTGAGAAGCATGGCATATTTAGCATAGTAAATCCATGTGCAGCCGCAGCAGAATAAGCAAGATAGCCAGGATGGGCAGGATGAGCAGGTTGGGAAGAAGGAGGAGCAGCCACTCATGTGCATGCCTAATGAAGCCATCGCTGGAATTGATGAACAGGCAGTTGGCCAAGTTCGCCCCAGCAAAGTTTCGTCCAATGCGGAAGGACTTGTCGGGCGCAAGCAAGTCCAGTCCCGAACTTGCCTAATATGTTGTTCAGTATGCCTGGTCATGTGCGGCAAAGAAATCAATTAAGTTAATTTCCGCACGTTGCGACAAACGGCGGAGCAGGGCAAGAGGGAGTGGGCAGTCAATAAAAGTTTTCAACGACAACAACAGGATGTGCATAATGTGCTGTCAGTGCTTGCAAGACTGCTGGAGTGGACACCAAACTTCGGCATGAACTGACAACAAAGGCCACAGCGAGTCCTTGTCCAAGTCAAAAGTTTAATTGACTTGGCGACACTTTAGTTCTCTCTCTCATCTCTCTCTCTCTCTCTCTCTCTGTCCACAGATTGGTCTGCTGCGTGGCGGCAAAATGCTGGCGGAGGAGTCACCCGATTATCTGAGGCAACAGTACAATGCCGACTCATTGGAGGCTGTGTTCCTGAAGCTCTCCGTCATGCAGAACATGGGCAAGCGGCGTCGCTCGTCGATTGCTCAGGAAATTGTCGAACAGGTCACCGTGCCGGCCATCTCGAATCCCGCACTGGACATGTCCGACGAGCAGCATGCGGCAGAAATCTCTGGCGAATTCGGCGATAATATATCCATGTCGTCTGCGGCACGCGATCCCATTAGCACCACAGCAGTGGCGGCACCACCACTGCCACCTGCACAGGAGATACCCACGTCCTTCTGGTACAATCTGCACGTGATGCAGTCGCATCATTTGCATGCGCTCATCTGGAAGAACTTTTTGTGGATGATGCGCAACGTGGGGTGAGTGCGGCCAACTAAGCCGGCCAAATTAACCCGCTAACTAACCATCAACCTGTCTCCCTCCCTCTCTCTCTTTCTCCCTTTTTTCTGTTTCTTTCTCCGACTAGCATCATGCTGTTCATTGTGGGCCTGCCTGTGGTGCAAATATTACTGTTCTGCTATGCCATTGGACATGATCCGACTGGCCTCAAAGTGGCCGTGGCGAATCACGAGATGTCCGAGGAAATGATTATGCAACAATTCTGTCCAGTGCACGCCGGATGCAATCAGACCATGCTCAGTTGCCGTTATCTCGATATGCTGGTCAAGAACAAGAGCATGGTTGTGGTGAGTATGCAATGCAAATTACCTCAAGCTGGCCGGAGGGTCCAGGGCCACCAGTGGGTGGGAAAAGAGGGAGCACAGTCATTGGCTTCTCTGGGCAGGGAAGCAAAGTGCTACAATAACCACTCATGATGTTGCTGCTGCAAGTTCTGTTGCCATTGTTGTTGCTGCTGCTGCTTATTGAAGTACGCCGAGACGACGGTTCGACCCTGCCGGCTATTCGTGTAATTTATTTCAATTTGTGTGGACAGCAAAGCTGGTCAGCCGCCGTGTGCATGCTCTTCAATCTACTGCACACAATACCCTCCCCTCCTCCCCTCTTCCCTTGCCACCCCCCTCTCTGTTATCCAGCAGAAGCTGCTCCTTTGCACTCCTAAATCAACTGTCCAGGCAGCAGTTCCAGTCCATCGTCTTGGGCTGCTGCTAGTGTTGCTGTTGTTGTTGCTGTTATTGCCTTTGGTGTTGGCGCACACAAATTACAGCTGCTTATCTTTGGCAACACAGCAGCAACAACAAGAACAACCACAGTAGCAACAGTAGCAGCAGCAGAAGCAGCAGCAGCAACATGGCAACCTTGGCAGCTGGGCAGCCTGTACGGTTCGACCCGTTGGAGATCATCAATAAATTCACTTGGCTGTGGGGCAAAAATAGTAGTTGAAAGCCGCCCAATACACAGTACACACGGTCTGCCCCCTCGTGGCAATTTATTGCAAATTACGCTTCAAAAACAAAGCCTCTTGTTGCCTAATTTGGGCACACCCAGCCAGGGCGCCAGAACTTCGCCTCTCTCTCTCTCTGTCTCTCTCTCTCTCGATAGCTGCCGGCGAAAATTTCATTCATTTTGCATTAGGCGTTGTTTGTGATAATCGTAAAACACGCCGCCTTACGCACAATCCATACAATTTTGATGAACCACTGTGCACGGGCAGAGTTTATTATTGAAGCAACATGAAAAGAACAACAAACTAAAGCACTTGTTTATCAGTTCTTTAGCGCTTTAAATGAGCTGAAAGTCATAGTGACTTAAAGTAGTTATAATCTTGGGGGAGTAACAAAGTTTAAACTCGCAAATTTGTCAAGATTTCTATGCAAGTTATGTATAATTCATAAATTACTTTTGAATGTATTCTTGTTTTGAATTAACTAACAATTCATTATATCAATCCCTAGGCTTTCTACCTAGTTCTTCTCTCACTATTCTTCTTTCTTTTAAATTATTCTTTAATTAAAAACAAAATACCTGTCAGCCGAGCCAAATCAATCAGAATCAAAGGCCACTTCCGGCTTGACGACCATCCAAATTAGTTAAAATACCCAGTGAATTGTACCTTTAGGCATGACCTTCAACAAATTTTGTATTTCTCTTATTTTGCTGTTGTTGTTTTTCGTTGAAACGATAACAATAACAATAACATTAAGGCAGCTGGCAACTGGCAATCCGCATGCCTCAACTGCCAATTTGCGAGAGGAAAACTTTGAGCTTGTGAAATTGAAAAGCGCGTCGGTCAACCGCCAAGTCTCCGTTCCCCAACTTCTTATCATGCTTAATTTGAGCAAATTCAAACTAAGATAAAAAACGTATATATACAAAATAAAAACAAGCCTCTCGACTTGTGCCATATCTTTGTAACGCATCTGATTCGAGCCCTTAAAAATTTGCTGCTCCTTTGCTTCCTGTCCGAGAAGGAGAAGGAGAAACAAGAGAGGGAAGGCATTCATTGCGTGTCCCCACCTTTTTGGAGGGCCAAAGTTAATTTTGCCCAATGAGCTGCGTATCAAGGAGCCATCAGCACGTGGCCAGCAGCCCCAACGGGCAACGGACTCCTTTCAGTGCCCCGCCCCCCGCACCAAAATTTGTATTTTTTGCCGTTTGCCATTTTACCCGCTTCAAACGCTGCGGACATTGACAGCATTTCAATAAGGGAACAGGACAGCAGGAAACGCGCAAAAGGAAAAGTGAAAAATCCACTGCGAATTATATTTCCAGATATATATTTTTTAGCTACTCTCAGGCACTTTGCTTTGTGGTCTAGATCAAAGGCAAGTCTCCAAGCTGGGCCTCTTATCTAAGTGCTATATAAAAATGGCGCTTTTTCTTCGGGCGATCCTTTCAAAAAGGGGTGCCCAAAATTGAAAACATATTGTTGGCAGCCACAGTTGCTGCTCTCGTTGTTGTTGTCCCTTTTAATTAAAAGTTCATTAGGCATGACAGCGCTGCTCATTAGGCGGCTTTTGCTGCTGGGCGTGGAGGCACTGCCTTGAGGTGCAGCACGTTTATTGTTGCACTTGATTAACGACGAGCTTTAAGTTTACCAAGAGGCGAATGTCCCTTTTTATTTTTATTTTCTTGTTGTGGTTGATTTTATGAGAAAAACTTGCGGTTAAAGTGAAGCAAAAAAGAAGAGTATATGAAAATTTCCAAGGTAACAGAAAGTTTCACCCGCCTTTCTCTAGTTCATTTGCAAAGCGCTAGAAACTTGCTCCACTCCATCTGCAGTCTCTAACAGTCTTCTTCGCATCCTTCTCTTCCCGTTTCCTTTCAGTGCTCCTCTTTGCTTTGGTTAACGTCCAAGTTGACTTCATTTACGCATAGTTTGTGGCTCAAGTTTGTCATAAACAATGTTGAACTTAAGGTTAAACTAAAGCACAAAAGTTGCCAGGACACTGAATTGATTGCCTCTTGTTGCTTTGTGCGCCTCTTGTGCTGCTTCTTCTGCAGCTTTGGAAGCTGATTGAGTTATCATTATTAGTATCTCTAGCATCTGTATTTTGAGGGTTGTGCCTGAAAGAGTTTTAGCTCTTAAGAACCCAGCAAGTTGATGGTGAGGTTTAATCTACCATCTTCCTTGAAAATACCAAAAATAATTTTTTGTTAATTTAACTTTATTTTTATTTCTACTTTCCAAATCACAAAATCCCTTAGTAAGCTAGCTATTTACCTATTTTCTCTTACTTTATTTAAAGCTGTTCATTGCATTCCACTTTTTGTGCTCTTTAAATGCTGCCTAAGCTCCAAATATTAATGCCTATTCTCGCATAGTTTCTCACAAAACAAACGAGCTGAGAAGCCAGCAAGTTCGCAACTTGCAACTTAAATTTGCCAAAATTATGTAAGCAAAGTTTTCAGCTAACAAATTCGATTAACCATTAAATCTAATGGAGCTTAGCGACGTGTCGAGCCATTTAACCACACATGCAAGTATGTAGCAACTGTGTGTGTGTTTGCTATCGGTGTGTCTGTCTGTGTGTGTGTGAAGCCACAGAGGCAAACGTGTATGACTTCATTTGTCTAAACATTAATGCGGCAATTGCGTAAATTTCACGCCTGTTGTTCTATATCCCCTTTCGGTTTAAATATCCCCACACATACCAGAGCACACACACACACACATTCGTATGCATGTATGTACATGTATCGATACACGCAGGCATAGATATGCTTGTCAGCCACAAAATTGCTATAGCTTAGCCCAAATACAAATGCCGATACATGCGCAAGCATTTGCTTTAGTTGTTGTTGCCATTGCTGTTGTTGTTGCTTGTGGGTTATTGTATGTACATAAGTGGCTGGCGAAACTTTGGGCAAAAGTTCTAGGCCAAACTTGTAGCCAAGAACTTAATCAATGTGCGAGCACTTACAGCAAACTGGCTTAGTCGCTGCGCCAGCGAAATGCGGGCCAGGGAAATGGCCTTGTTTTCCCACAGCTTACACTTCATTATTTACATTTTGCGCCAGGCCCGCAACAAAAAAAATCAGCGCAATGAAATTGTAAAAGATAACGCAAACATATTGTTGACAACAACAGCGGAAGCAACAAAAACAAAGAGAGTCGAACAAGAGCAGAGGCAGAAGCCGCAACGCACAAAAGTAGGCAATGCATATTGTGTTGCGGCGCTTCCTTAAGAAGGATCTGCCTGCTCTGGCTGAGGGTGTTATAATACTTTCATTCAGTGTGCCGGGGAATTAATAAAAATGTATACTTACGTATAATCCTTATCGGGCTGACACGCTGCGACAATTTCATTTGTGTGAACTGTGAATACGGTTTTGCGGGGAGAGTATTGTGGCTTCGTTGTGGTGCCTCTTGTTGCTGTTATGCTGTCACTGAATTTATCGCTCGACGCAAAGAACGCACATTAATTACGCGGAGTTACTTTTATTGTGTTGCTTACACAACTCGCGCTGTAACGCCCCGAAAAGGAACCAGCAGCATGCAGCAAACAATGCGACAGGAAATGAAGCGAGACGCTGTAACAGTTATACAGTTACACAGTTATAGTAACTGTAACAGTTACAGTCAGCAACAAAGCGAAGAGGCCGCCGACTGCGACTTCGACTCGCAGTCACACTCGCAGAGAGGAAGCGCCCAGAGGACAAAGCCAGCCAGCATGTCTGTCTGACATGCGTTTCTCAATAATTCAGCGCTTTTAATTGCGCAACAACAAAGGCGCCAAGTCGTGCCCGCACCACACTGTGTGCCATAAGTCTGCGTACTTGCTTGCGCTCAAAATGTGTATTGGTAGTTGGGGCGGGAGGCCCAGTGCAATGACTTTTTAAGCTAATTGAATGAACATTTGATTGACTGTCGGCATTCTACGTCTTCATTTTCGCAGAAATACGTTAACGAGGACGAGGATGCCTACGAGGAGGTGCGACGCGGCAACGCTTGGGCCGCCCTCGTCATACAGCCCAACTATACGAACGCACTGGTCGAGCGGGTCGAGGATGGTCGCTATGCCGAGGACGGCACTGTAGAGGCATCCGATCTGGGCGTGCGCATGGACTGGTCAAGTAAGTGCAGCAATTGAATGTGAGTTTAACATATAATAAACGTTCCTTTCTCTCTTCTTTAGATCAGCAGATATCGACGCTGCTCTACCGCGATCTGCAGTACACGTTCTTCCACTTTGTAGAGAACATGCTCAGCGACTGCGACGTGAATCCCAAACTGGGTCGCGTGCCGGTGGAGTGGAAGGATCCCATCTACGGCTACCGCAATCCCAACTTCACTGACTTTGCCGCACCCGGTGTGATACTGACCATCATCTTCTTTCTGTCCGTGGCCATAACGTCGGGTGCCATGCTGATTGAACGCAACGAGGGCATGCTGGAGCGCTGTCTGGTCGCTGGCATTACGGGACCGGAGATTCTACTGTCGCAGGTGGTGACACAGTTTACGGTCATGTTTAGTCAGACCGTGTTTGTGCTCATTGTCAGCTTCTACTTCTTTGAGCTGACGCTGGTGGGTGACATCTGGCTGGTTGTTGCCCTCTGCATCCTCAATGGTCTGTGTGGCATGGCCTTTGGATTTGTCATCTCGTGCGCCGTGGACACCGAACGAACGGCCACATATGTCGCGATGGGCTCGTTTCTGCCCATTGTCATGCTGTGCGGCATCATTTGGCCCATCGAGGGCATGTATCCCCTGCTGCAGTTTGTCACTGCCTTTCTGCCGCTGACCAAGCCAACGGAATCAATGCGTTCCATTCTGCAACGCGGCTGGGGCATGGAGAATTCCACAGTGTACAATGGCTTCATATCCATCTCGTCGTGGGTGCTCGTCTTCATGGTGCTCACCATACTCCTGCTGAAGTTCAAAAAGGGATAGAGAGACGCAGCTGCAGTCCAGCTAGCGTTAGTACCTATGATTTTACTAGGTCGTAAGGGTAGTGTTTAGTCAGCGAGTGTGTGTATGTCTCTTGTACAATGTCTTAGTCCGTAGTGTACCTAATCATATCTACATATATATCTACTATATATATATACTCTAGCATATACCTAAGGTTCCGGATATCACACGTCACATATATTCCACGGAAATGTTGTGCCTTCTACGCTTAAGGTTTCGTATCAAATTGTCTGTTGCGCGCACACCGATCGATAAGGGGTTGTGTGCCCAAGTATTTGTGAACAGAAGAAATAAAGAACAAATAATTTTAATTACCCTAAGTAGTTTTTGTTTATAGCTGTGGAAAGGTTTCTGGTATTTCATTTACAGTATTGCAGATGTTTTCCATCTTGCTTTGACTTCTCCTTCCGGCTGTGTTTGCGAACCCCTCAAGCGAACTGTGAATGCAGTCGAGCTACTTTTGGCTCTTTCAATCAGTGTTTAATTTGCACAATATTTATTTACCGAACTGTTGCAATCAAAGGTTGCCCAAATGCAGCTCTCTCCCTCCTCTCACCTTCCGCTGAATGGTGCAGAACTATCTACTTGGAACATGCGCATTATTTGTGGCCCCACTGGAGGAGAGACGGCTCTGTCAGGCACCTCGTTTTCGACACATTTCACATTTTGCCGCAAAATCAATTAAACCGGAAATGCATGTAGTAGGAGCACAAAAGTGTCACCAGTAGCCACGCCCTCTGTGCCACACGTGCTGCATCCGCTTAGCACAAGAAATCAACTTAACAAGCGGACAAAGTGCCACACCAGCTAAAGGGCAAGGGACAGAGGCTTTTGTTTCTGCTTGGCCCCGCTTCCCTGCGGTGATCGAGTGAGTGTGTTCCAAGCATTAGAAAAACGGAACGAAAACGGACCACCCACTACATATTCATGTGCCAGAGTATGCATAGTATGTAGGTCAGTCCAGTGGGGGAGCGAGAGCTCGTGTTGGGATTTGCCACTTGTAACTCGCTCCACATGTCGTCCGTTTCCGTGACGAAAACGAATGCGACCATGAGTTCGCACACGAGTGTCGAGTCAGAGACTCGAGATTGCCACTGTATTGATGTTCATACTCAGCATTCATTCCGTCGAGCATCTCCACGTCCAGCTTTCGATTTTCCCATCAGCTCAATGAGATGCCGTCGCAAATCAGTCAGCCAGAGGCCCGTCTCCCCGCCTCCCCAGCTCCGTCTCCCTACTGAGAAGTGTATTTACAATTAGATATCCGTCAGCAATCGATAACGACGACGGTGGAAAGCATTTGCTATTATTTTTCACATTCGTTTTGAAATGATTTCATGTTGTTCTTCGGATGCCATCATTGATTACTCGAGTGTAGCTGACGGCGCCACTCGAGCACACAAATTGGAAAGTTGAGCACTCGGCAGTGAAAAAACAAAGCCCCATTCTCATTTCAACTCCTCCTGTTCGCTTGTGCTCTTTCTCATACCCATTTCAGTGCTCATTTTCATGTTCGTTTTCATTTTCATGTTGCCAGCTCGCTGCTTTCCACATAATTGAAAGTTCAAACTTTTCGACTTGCCGCTGAATTAATTTCTCAACTTCATAATTTCACGTGCTCTCTGAAGCCTTAATAACATCCTTCCAGACAGTCGCTTCGTCACTCAGTCACTCAGTCACTCAGTCAGTTAGTCAGCCAGTCGACCAACTGTCTTCAATGGTTCTTTGTTTGCCATTGCTCCTTTTATTGCATTCGCAATCCCGTCCGCTGCTCCTTTGCGCTCGACTCAGTGCCTCCTGCTCGATGCGCCGCGTCGCGTCAAGTGTTGCTGCTCCGCCAACTCGATGGCGTCTTAATTAATTGCTCAATTAATTTAATGTTCAGCAGCTGCCTGCTTCTCATTTTCTTCATACACTACGCTCCCTTCCCACACCATCCTCCTTTGCCTTTTCTTCCTCGCCTCCCTCCCTGGGGAGACGCGTGTTCAGCCTTCGCTTCGCTGCCCAAAATGTCAATTGTCTGTTCATTTTCAATGGGCCCTGTGCCTCGCAAAATGTCAAAGCACAATGTCTGCAGCTCCTTAAATTGGTCTGTGAACCGAGCGAACGCCGCGAATCCCTTTCTGGTCAGAACAAAACATGCAAATAAATAGCTCGCCATTTGGCATATTTGCGGCGACATTTCAATAAAACTCAAATCTCACTTGAAGTGCCCTCTTAGCAATTTCCTAACTCGCAGGTGGCCACTCAAGCTGCTAAGCCAAATGAGAGCATGAAAGCATTTCGAATGGAATGAAGAGCACAAGATGAACTCAAGTTCAAGTGCAAAATCGATAAATTAAATAGAAACAGATTAAAGATTCAATGGAGAAACCTGAGCTGCAAAATTGAAGAACTTTTCAGTTTATGAATTGATTTAAATTATTGTAATCTCGTTTTCCTTCAAAATGATACTTACAATAATTTATTGTTGACACTTTGTTCCTTCCACTTGGTCAGCTGCAAACACTTGACTTGCTTTTGACTGGACAATCAATTGTTTCCATATAAGAGATGTCTAGACTAGAATGAAAATGTGTCAAAACTTCACTTTTCCAAGAACAAAAAGTAGTGAGTAAGCAATTTCTTTAGCGTTTAATTTAATTATTTTAGCTGTCTCATTTCTGGTTTGTTTCAATTTAAATTGTGGCAATATTTATGATTTTATTCTCCGATACTTGCTCCAACCTGTAATTGCTTCCACTCGACCAGATTGTGAGTGTCAGCTGCAAACTCTTGAAATCATGTTGACTGGGCAATCAATTTGCAATTTGCAATTTGCAGTTTGCAGTTTGCAGTTTTCGATTCGCAGCTCGCCGGTGCCCGATTGCCAATTGCCGATGGGCTTGTGTGTAATTTCAATGTGCTTGTTATTGCATTATTAATGTGTATTAATTGCCACTTAATCAGCCGGCCAGTTTGTGTTGTCTCTTCCTGCCTGACTCTGTTTATCTGTTTTCCTTTCTCGCTGCAATATTTTCAATTTTATTTTCATGTTTGATGCAGCCACACACACATACACTCACATATATACATATACTACACCGCTGACGCTTTGCCAACTCGTGTCAAGTGCCAAATTCGAAGGAAAGGTTTAATTATTTAAGCAATTACGGCAATTTACCGAGCAGGCACCAAAAACCGAAGCTCATATGCCGCCGCCGCCGCCGCTTTATTATTTTAATGACTGGCATTAATTATTTGCGGTACATTATGAGCAATTTGTTTAATTTGCTGCCACCAGCAACGGCAGCAGCAACAACAAAGCGCCCACAACACCACTGGCAATCGGCAATCGGCAACGGCAATCGACATCGAATATTATGAAAACAGATCGACATTTTGTGTTTCCTTCGGTTTGCTTGTTTTGCCTTCGCCTGGCAAATTGTATAATGAAAATGTCAATCAATTTTCCCACGATTTGCCGGCAAAGAGTATGTCATGTTGTATTGCCGCCCACAAGCCGCGCCCACACTCAACCCCAGTCATCGACACCCACACACGCACACACACATGTATATATATATATGTACGCACACAGTTGCCTGTCACACTCAATGCCAATTGCAAATTGAGTTCATCTGCTGGCGGCAAATATTGACATGACAGACACATTTTTATTTTATTTTATTTGCATTTTTATTTCACTCTTTGCTTATGGTGTGCATGTGCGCCCCCTACCCCTCCCCCTCCACTCCTCCATCTTCTTCTTGTTCTTTTTTTTCAATTTTCATACAGCTTCATCTTTGGCGCCTCGTGCCTTGGCCCAGCCCCAAAACATTTGCTAACCATGTTTTTGCTTTTATATCTTCATCTTCGTTGCCTGCGCCTGACGCGCCTCTGCCTGTCTGTGTGTGTGTGTGTGGTGGAGTGTTTGTGCGGGCGGTCTCAAATGACATATTAATTTCCAAAGGGGAAACGAAATAATCGAAATGAAGTTGTCGCCCGAGGCTTGAGCGCCGGCGAAGGTGTCAGCGTGGCCGGAAACCACTTAGATATTCAATCGCATGCAAATAGCTGGAGAAATCGAGGTAAATATGATCAGACAAATCAACGCAGTCTATTGCTGTGCCCCCAGGGCGAGAGCGTGGATATATATTACGCATACGCAGTGTATGACTAAGAAATTAATGTGGATTTTTTGGATGCGATGAAGCAGCGAAACATGCCAGAGAACAATAATGCTGTCAGCGCTGCCACGCTCCATCAATCATCCTTCGAGACGCGACGCGACGCGCCAGGAAGCCAAAGGCAGGCAGCCCGGACTGGACGGCACGGCGTCGTAGCCCAATTGAAAAGCACTTTCAAAAGCATAATAACGATAAATATTTTATTGTAATGTGCTTTGCAATGTTTACATGCTTGCCACACACACACACACATACGAACGAGGTGCGTTCGAGCACTTGCCGCTCACATGCGACGCCCTGTTGCCCTGTTGCTGAGTCGGCGAACCGCCCTCGCCGGTTTTATAACTGCTTAAACAGCATGTATAGCCATTATTTTTCAAGGGTCTGGCGGATGCTGTTGCCGGTATATTGCGGCTTTCTCCCAATGCATGAAGCTCAATTTGCAGTCGCAGCTGCGTCGCTTTTCACGCTGTTGCGCGCGCTTACGGGCAACACTTAATCGGCTTCCGGGGATATTTGGGATTTGGGGCGGAAACCTATTTGTGTCAAGACGCAGCGAGCGAGCTGCTTTCCCTTTTTTCTTGCTTTTCCACTCGGCGTCGCTCTTTCTTTTTTTTTTATTTTTATTTTTATTTTTATTTTGCTTTTCTGTTTCGTTGTTTTCCGTTTGCTTGCTGGATGCTTTTCATTTTGGGCATTTTCCTTTGGCAGCTCTTGTAGTCCTTTGTTTTGCGACAATTTGCAGCTTGCTTTTTTACTTAGCCATACTTAAAATTTACAACAAAGGCGAGCATCTCAAAATGAACTACTTAGTTGTATTTTTTTCTGCCGCTGCCTCTGCCTCTGCTTCTTCTCCCGCTGCTGCTGCTGCTTGTGTATTTCGCAGGCTGCTTTTCTTCTTTGGCTGCAACTCTGCTCGAGGCAAACATTACAACAATGAAGCCAATTCCGACAGCCCACATGGCCGCCGGCCCCCACATAAATATATATAAATACACACTGTATACATCTGTGTGTGTGTCGCCTTTCTTCCTTTGGCTCGCAGGAAGTACGTGCTAATGGCTCAAAAGCAAATGACACAAAACACGAGCATAAAATGCGCCAAAAGTCAGCCAAGAGAACTCGCTGGCATTCTCATAAATACACACACACACACACACTCACACAGAGACAAACATATATATGAATGAATAAGTGTGTGTTTGTGTGTGTGTGTGGAGGGGCTTTTGCTGCCACGCCCCATACTAATAATAAAGGCCGCAGGCTGTTGCTCACTTGCACACTTACGTACAATATATAACTGGGGCCATTGAAAAATGTCGAGTATCTGGCACACACACACACCCACACACACACACAAACAACTCACAGCTCTTCTCCCTTTATCTCGTAATTCGCAGCTAATGGCTCTTTTGTGTGCACTCCCACAATTGCCGTTAGCTCGCTCAAATACCAATCGCAATCACCCAACTGTCCAACCGTCCGACAATCCGCCTGCCTCTCTGTCTGTCTGTCTGTCTGTCTGTCGGGCATCTTGTCCCACTGCCGACAGCTAGTCGCTGCGTTTTAGTAATTTCTTTCTAATATTTACGATTTTTGAAATGCCCGCGCGCACTTGGAACGCGGCATATTTATTATAGACCGTAGAAAGGTTGAAGGTACGAGGGTCGTTTGATAAGTCCGTGACTTTTTGAATAAAATATATTTTTTTCGTCAAAGAAGCGTTTTATTTCTCAACATAATCTCCTTTTAGCTCTATACATTTAGTCCAGCGTTTTTCCAATTTTTTTATTCCTTCCAAATAATAGGTTTTCTCAAGGCCCTCAAAATAGTCGTTTGTTTCTGTGTTTCTCTTCATTTGACCCGAATCTCTTACCGCCGAGCCATTTCTTCATGTTTGGAAACAAAAAATAGTCACAGGGGGCTAAATCTGGAGAATATGCTGGATGGGGTAGCAGTTCGTAGCCCAATTTATGAAATTTTGCCATTAGCACACGAAATTCACTTTTTTCCATTTTCGTTAAAATTCACGAGATCGTCTGCTTTCAATGCCTATAAAACGCAAACCAAAAAACGCAGCTTTCTCAAAATTTTACAGTCAGCTGTTAATCGATAACTGCTGACAGGAGCAGTGTTGTATTTAGAGCAGGTGCGCGGCAAATACAAAAAGTCACGGACTTATCAAACGACCCTCGTATATGGGAATCTTGAAGTTGTTTGCAACACGAACAGTAGAAGCCATTTGGAAACTATAACAATCCATCTCGATTTACTCTATTTTAAAATTTGTTATTAATTTCAGTATCTCCTATATTTTTTCTACAACAATTATAACAACTTCTTTCACTTCTATTTCTACTAGGATAATTACTTCTTCTGCCAGCTTAGTGTATCTCATCTATCAGTCTTCTCTTTTCCCTACGGCAAGAGTATTTGCTGTTCAACATTTCGCGCACTCTCTTTATTATGGATTTTATTATATTGTCTATTATTGTTATTGGCATACTTTGCGCAAAGTCTTAAGATGTTTGTTGACCCAAAGTATTCGCATTAATAAGTTCATGCTGATATTTATGATGCTCTAAAGCGCCAAGATGCTTCACATGGCCGGCAGCAATCGATGTCTACATGCGCGAATGCTTCGTAATCAATAAATAAATGCCACGAGTATTTATCAAGCATCACGCATACGCCACGTGGCAGTGTCCAGTTGATAGAATCGTTTATTAGCCCACGCAGGCAGCATCAGGTAATCTTATAAATGAGAGTAAAGCGTGACTTTAAAGCGGTCAGTCATGGCACATAATCAAATATGGCATCGCCAATTACATCGACACACAATTGACGTAATGAAATACGAGTAAAGATTGTGTAATACGAAGAGACAACAATTAACCGCAAAGTAAATTTAATTAATGCACATTCACAGCGTTTTAACTGAAGTTCAATATTTAAAGTGCGTTCTGAGTCTTTGTGTAAATTGATTGCACAAATCCCGGCGACTTCGAAATCTGAGGAAAGTAATAGCGGTTATTTGCGTGTGAGTAGCCGAGAAAAATTGAAAATATTTGTTTGCAGCTGCCAACCAAAAGCGAGGCAGTGCATAAGCTCTTTCACTCTGTGTGTGCTTATAAATAAATAATATGCATATTTATTATTTAAGCCCGACGAAACGACACACACACACTCAGACCAGCTTCGCCGCCCCCGCTCGCCCAAACTGTCGTTGCTGCTGGACATGCATTTTAATTTTTTATGCCATTTATAAATGCAATTTAATTGCCGCAAGCCTGAAGGGACCGAAGAGAAGAGAAACAGAACAGAACAGAGTGAGAGATGGCAGAAATGGGAGACAGGCAAAAGGGAAAAGGGATTGTGAACTGGTGAAATGATGGAGCTTATCGATGCACATGATGCGCATGCAAAGCGCTTTTAAATTATCATCAGGAATTAATATAAAGGCAGACACAACACGCACACACAGATGCTCAACATGACTGACATTCACGAGCACACACACACACACGACGACTAGCACTTTTAATCGGTCACACACGTCGCAGGACGTGCCATCGAAGCGAGCACTTAAAAAAACTTTGATTATTAAAATGTAATCAAAAATTAACTTAATTAACGACACCAGAAATGCGTTGAAAATTTTATTAAAATTTGTTTTGTTTGCCAGCAACAACCACAACGATGATAACAACAACAATAACTACAACATGGGCAGCGAGAAACGAGACAAATGAAATGATAATAAAAATCAGATATAACGTATACGCAATGTTGGCGACACACGCTTGGCAATCAAGTCCGCTTGTGCGTACCACGTTCTTGCGTATGTGTGTGCGTGTGCGTGTGTGTGTGTATCTCATGCATAAAAATTACATATTACAAGATATTAGTGTGAAAATTGATATAAAAATCAATGAAGCAGCGCAGCGCAGCGCAGAGAACGTTGACAACTTTAAAGGGTCGCAGGCAGTGTTGTAAAACGACCTGGCTGCGTGTATTGTAAGTGTTGACATAAACGTTAAATTTGATGGGCAGCCGTGTGCTGCTGTCGTTGTTGCTGTTTTTGTATGCCGTGCCGCATGTTTTGCACTTTAGTTTTCACGCTGCGAATTAACGAGCAGTTTGCCACGCCCACGCCCATGCGCCCAATATAAATTAGTTGCCATTCGCACCCACCCCGAAGAGAGAGCGAGGGGGGAGAGGGAGAGACTGACTAGCATACATATATGCATGGCATTATGGCCAGAGCAGGAACTTGTCTTGCGGCACATCCTCTTGGGCAATAAAACGTATTTTTATGACGCTCCCATTCGAGTGGCGCACTTTGCATGCAGCACAGCCAAAGATGGCAGCCCATAAAGGGAGTCATCTCCAGGACAAATAGCACCACTAAATGGGCACGGATTATAATGACGCACACACACACACAGACCGTTAAAAGTAAGCCAAACTAGCCGTGAAGTAGAGGCGTAGGCGCAGCCAAAGAAAGGCAAAGGCAAAGGCAAGCAAAGTCAACATCGACCGCAGCAATAAATGTTAGTTTTAATGCCCACTGTGCAGGCCTGTCTCTCCCACCGTGGGCCTGTCTTTCAACTGGGTTCCCCAGCCGAGGGAGACCGGAATAGTTTTTGGTCTGGCACACATCAATGTCAATTGATTGCCAAACCCTTTCACTGCGCCGCCTCCCACAGCCGACTAAGTGTTTTGTATTTGCGGCTCCCCGTTTCAGTTCTTCTTTTTCTTCGCCTCTGCGGCGTGCCACGGGATGTCTAAATAATTGAGCAGTTAATCGCAGCAAATTGCTCGAATTGAATTCGAGTCCGCATCCGATTCCTAGACCAAGTGGGAGTCGGAGTCGGAGTCCAAATTGCAGCCGGCGCACGACTTGACTTGAATGTCAACTGCTCGCTAATAATTTGTGTGTGACATCAATTGATTTGTATGCTCATTGAATTATGCAAATCCTGCCCAGCAATTCTCACTGCAGATGTGTCCTGCATAGGTCATGCCCAAGGTGAAGTGTCCTTGCTGTGTGTGTGTGTGTGTGTGTGTGTGTGCCTGCGGGCAAATTATCTAAAGTGAAAGTCAATTGATTGGCTTCTATTCAGCACTTTTAGCCGACAGACAGGCAGACAGACAGACAACCTAGTCTGCCAGCACACTCTGGCCGTGTGTGCTTTATCATCGAAAGCCGATTAGTCAACACATTTAACTATGGTATGACTGTCGTCGGTGCGGGGATTTCACTTGTCAAACATGGATTTGCCTGCTGATGATGCGGTTGATTTTATTGAAAGCTCTTCTACGCACTAAGCAATCGACTTGTTCGAGAGTTGTTCTTGTGCTTTAAGTATGATTTGATTTACTAATCTAAATTCAAGAAAGAAACAATATAACCGAAACCCAAACAGCGGACATGTTGACTGCTTGCTTAGCCTGATTCAAGTCAAGTTTCTCAAATCCTTAAGCTGCCACGCTGCATTACACGCACATTTCGAGTGCCCCACGGGACAGGAGGGATCCCGGGAGGGAGTCGGTTACTCACCTTCGTACGCTTAACGCATTCGGCGAGGCCAATCACGTGCCGTGCACCAAATCCCGTATATAGCGCGATGCAGAAATTCAATTCAAGTTGGAAAATCCAGCGCGTATTTGTTTTTCAATGATGGTTGATTATTGAAAATCTAAATTCCGCTGGCTGCTCCTGCTAGCGTTGCTGAGGCTGATGATGATGATGACGATGTCGTTGGCGCTGCTGCAGCTGTGTGCAGGTTGAGCTCAGCGCCAGTTGCTTTTCGGCCATAAAGCTAAGCTCTCTCCCACATCGACGGCGGGAGATTTTGCTGTCGCTTGATTGGCATTTGCCTGCAGGTGATTGCTCGGTTGTGTTTCATTTATGAACCCTGCTTGTATATATTGCCAACGATGATGATTGTGCGCTGCGAGCTGCACTCACACTACGCAAATATAAATAAATATGGCACTTTAATTAAACGTCCGCCCGTGAGGAATTTTTCATATTTTTGTTTGTTTCTTAGTAATTTTAGTTCTCTATAAATGATAAAATAGCTGGCTAAACAGAGAAAAGCTTTATTATTATTTTATAGCTTAATTCCTTTTGTTTTGCCTATGATTATTGGAATACCTGGCAGCTCGGAGTAAACCAGTTGAGTCTTTTTGTCGTCGTTGTCGCAGCTGCCGCAAGGTGTATGCAATCAGTGTGAGAAGCCTTTTCAATGAAATTAATTAGAATTGAAGAAGAATTTAAGAAGAATTCCTTCTACATTGGGGCAAACAACAAAATATCTTACAAAGAAGAAAAAGGAGGCTGGCTGCCTGTGGTCAAGGCAAAAGTTGACCAGGACTAATCAGGAGGAGTTTATTCACTGAAGGAGAAGAAAGACAAATCAGGAGTATTCACTCCGAGGCGAGAAGGACTGAAGGAGTAGAAGTGTTAGAATAGGCTGACAGAGGTCCTAGGGGTCGCGCAGTGGGCGTGCTGTGCGATCTGGCGGAATTTAATTTTCAGAAATGGCAGTGGTAGGCGGGAGGGGGGTGACCCTCTCTATGGGGTCTTGTCCTGGCTAAACAGAGCGATTTTCAAGTTAAAATTGCTCAAAAACTAGCAGAATCAGCGACTCGCTTTTTTTTATTTCTTCTCCCTTTTGTTCTCTAACTTGGTGCTACTTTCCGAGCCCACTGCTCGCCCGGGAAAAGGTGAAAATATTTAAGCCACTTTTTATTATTTCCCCTTCATTTTTAAGCAAAAAAACATTTCGAAAATGGACAAAAAAGTGTCCTGTGGCGGCGGGGCGGTCAAAAAACAAGTTTAACATGACTCTCTCTGTTATCTCTAACATAACACTGTACACGCGCTGTTAACATGCAAACACATGAAATACAGAGCATCACATACTTTCGAGCGCAACATTAAACGCCCGCCCGAAAGTATGCTGCACTGTGCTGTCGCTGCTATGTGGTGCTTGCCAAACTGTGATTAGATTCGTGTGCGACACAGGAGAGTCGGCTATAAAGCGTTGCTATTATTGCATTCAACGCTGCGCGTGAATAAAACTTGAGCCCCGGCACATAATTTGAAATTCGTGTCATTCATAAGGCAAGAAAAGAGCGTGCGTCGCAGCTAAGTTGAAGTTTTTGCAGCCAGGCCAATGAGATTGCGGCCAAAGAAAGTACTTACACTGCAGATAAAGCAACTGAAAATTGCAAATTTACATGTATATTAAAAGTGTATATAGGAGTAGTTACAGTTGAAGGACAGAGCAAGAAAATAAAACACAATTTCATATTTGGTATTGTTATAATTTAATGGCTTGCTATAAAATTGCGCTCTTCATGTTCCCTTTTCAATATATTTCCAAGAAAGAAGTGCACAATGTACATGGCAATAACTGTCAGAGCGATTTCTGCAAGTGTTTAAACGTTGTCAGCGCGCTCGTTCGGGCCGCTGTCTCCCGCTGCTCATATGCGACTATGATGAACTGCACGAGACAATGTTGGAATTTTTATTAACCATCAAAAATCCGCGTGCGCGCACTCCCTCTTTCCCCCTTACTCATGCTCCTTTTCTCTCTCTCTCTCTTTCTCTGTGTATTTCTTTCTCTCTTTGTCTTCCGCTTCGGTCTTCTCCCGGCATGCACGAAGACAAAACAAGCAGCAGCAGCTGCAGCAGCCGCAGCACCGTCCAGGACCAGAGGATGCTTGGCTGGCTGGCGTGCAGCACGCACATTGCAAGAGATTATCTCATGCAACGCGCATTCCAAACACACACGCACCCACCACAAAGGAAAGCAGCTCAGAGGCGCTGCAGCAATCAACGTGCCTTGCTAGTCTTCATAATGGCAACAAAGCGACGGCGGCCAGGACAACGCACCACCAGCGAAGCCAAGCAGGAGAGGCACTTGCGGTCTTAATATAAAAATCACTTTGTGTGTTGTGTTTGCCGCGCGGCTGCATTGTGTGCTGCTTTGCATTTCTAAGCAGCCCGCCAGACCGCCAACCCGTCAGCTAGGCAGTCAGGGATTCGGGCAAGGAATCCGTCGCTGAGCGGAGCACAACATTGTAAGGGATGCGGATACGAGCGTTAGGCAAGAAGTGCATTGCAGCTGCTTTTGTTCTGCTACGCAACGGAAGCGGAAGTGGCGAACAACCCACAGTTACAGCAACAAGAACGAGACAGAGAGAGCGAGAGAGAGAAGGCTACTGCTTGCAGGGCAAATTCGACGGCAATTGCAACTGCAACTGAAGCTTGTTCATCAGTTGAGTGTGCCTGCATGTGCGAGAGCTGTGGGCCGCTTTAAGTACTTGCTGAGCATCGTTAGAGCGTTGCAGTGGGCCAAATTTCTCCATTCCTCTCCCTATTACTCTCGCTCTCTCTCGGTGTTCCTCCAACAATGCCAAAGGTCAACGAGGCGTATGAGTAATGTCATAAACAGCTGCCGCAATCAGAATCACAGCAGCAGTCCGAAACTGAATGCCGAGCGAGACATTTTAAGCCATGTGCAGTGAGGCGTAAATGTCGCCAGGCCACACAGACAATACAAAAACGCAGCGCCCCCACTCGATCTTCTCCCCTCGTCCTCCCACTTTGCCAGCCTTTTCATATCTCGAGCGGCGTCTCTATGCAATGGCAGCCTTTTCTTTTACTTTGCCATTTGTTTTCAGCTTTCAACTTGCCTGCCCGCCTGCCTGCCTGCTGCCTGCGTTGATGGCTTAAATGGATAAAAGTTAAGTAGCTTTGAAGTTGGCAAGATTAGCGCGCATATCGCGCTGACTTACATCCACAAAAAGCGCTTAAGAAACAGGCAAAAAATCAGGGAGAAAGCATGTTAGCTAGTCTCAACACGGAATACCCTTCAATTATGATTATTTATGAGCGATGGAGAGTGCACAAACTGAGCTCGAAGTGTATTTCCTTCAATGTATTTGTGCAGTTATTTGTGGGAAATGAAAAGTGAAAAAATCGATAGTTTATTCTATAAGTTTGTTATCAAAGATTGCACCTATAGAGAAATTCAACTTGTGCATAAGACCCAGTGGGACAAGCAACTTGACTGCATTCTGTGCCGACAATACACTTTGCATAAATCCCCTACGAAGAAGGGTAACAATAAAAAGCACCTCAACGAGGCTTCTGCACACAGGCGACATTCACTGCTGTCCATGCAGTCAGTCAGCCAGTCACTCAGTCAGTGAGTCAAGCAGTCAGTTAGCCCCTTTGCTCTGTCAGCCAATTCAGTTGACATTTCTTTGTTAGCTATTTTGTTGCTATGGCTGCATGGTATTTTTTGAGTTCGCCGTTTCTCGCTGAAAATGTTTTCATCAGTTTCGAAACTTTTCCATAAGCTGTCAGCCAAACAATAAACAATGCCAGCCAGTAAAAACTAACTGAATTTTTAATTATTTGTTACTCGCGCACAATGAAACGACAACGAAATGTTATGAAAAGGCTCTCAGCATGCAAATAAACCAACAATCCAAAAAAAAAAAGAAAAAGAAAACAATAACAAGACTCTCGAGTTGACTGGCGTCCAGCAGCCAGCCGTGTCTAAGAAGAAAGTTTCCTGGCGGCCAACGTGGCGTATATATAATATGCTTGAACGTCAGTTGCAAGAAATGCACTTTGCTTCTATTGAAATGTCCCTGCCGGTGTTCACTTTATTTTATCCAACATCGGTTGACAAAAAATAAATCCCCCGAACCTGACAAAAAGTAAAAAAATCGTTCGAAATCCCCCTGCAATTTTTAACACCTTTTGCAAAACGCTGTCGCACTTCGCACCTGAATCCCTTCACACATCAATTCATTCGGTTGCGCTCTCTGGCATTCGCCTGACATCGCCATTAATGTCATGCTAAGCCGCAACCCATTTTCATTTTCCCAACCCTCTGTTTTCGCTTTATCTCTTCCTCTTTTCACTTTGGTCATGCTGTGAGCGAAGCTTTGTTAAAGCCTTCTGCTGCTGTGTTCATGCGGTTGCTGTTGTTGCTGCTGCCAACGATGATTTGCCACAAATTAGTGACAATTTATTTATGTGTGCAATTAGATGCCCATTAAAAATCCCAAACACACGTTGACAGGGCGACAAAACAATTTTTAAACTGACATATTTAGGTGCCAAAATCAGTTAATGATCATGATTGGGAACAGGCAAGTGATGCCAATTAAATTCAATTCATATTTAGAGGAAATACGTGAAAGCCTTTAATTTCAATTCCAAATCAAAGCGATATTTGTATTTACTTAAAATTAACCAAATCGCACGTTATTTATCTACTAAAACAATAAATAAATTAAACAAACGTTATCAATTGCGCGTTAGTTTCAAATTTATTTGACTATTTATTCAGCTTGCTGAGCCTTGATTCGTGTCCCAATGCAATTTTATACCTTGCACCGGGGATTGAATTGGGGTTCTCTCAGTTTGTGTGAAAGCACGAAAGGTTATATAAAGTATTGCTTATTGTTATTGGGGGAATGATCTGGTAACGGCAAGTCATATGCGCTAATCGACTGACTGGCAACGATGCACAGGGAGTAGAAATAGAGAGAGTCTTCATGACGACGCCGGGAGTAAAAATTGTAAAAGAGAAAGGCCTAAGAAATTAAATCAACGATTAAAGATTTAACTAAACGAAAAGATTTTAATTAAAATATTAAAATATTACCTTATTTAACCATTTATGTGGATAGGAGTATAGCCATTTAAGCTTCACAACCGACTTGACCCATTTACTCAAGTTCCACATTAAAATGAACTCAAAAATTAGAAACAAAAAAATATAAAAAGCTAGGTAAAAAGTATTACTTATTTAGTAACACGATTTAATTAATTAATCAATTGCAATAATTAATTCCTAAATATTATAATTTTAACTCGATTATCTACTCTTTATTAAGATTTTGAATCCATAATTGGCCTTATTTCTTAGCTTCATTGGAATTTAAAATACAATTGATGAATAAGAGAATTAAGCTGAAGACATTTAGTTATTGCCACATGTGTACTATTCATAGTAACCCAATGCACCTGTTGGAGTGTCTTTTAAATTGCAGAGTATCTAACAATCGTTCACCCTCACCCGTTTCTTTCTTAGCTGTTTTTTTTTTTTAATTGTTCAACTAATTTCGTTAAATCAATGCGGCACCGACAATGAAAATTATTGACAATTTGTGTGCATCGCATGCTTATCTGGACAACGCATTCGGAAAAGCCAATGTTTTTCTGCTTCGTCGAGCACACACACACGTACACACACGGACACACAAACAAACACACATACTAAGGCACGCACGCATGCAGAGGCAGCTAGGAGAATCAAATTGTATGTTTAATTTGTACAAACGATTTGGCACTTCAAGTAGAGCTGTTAAATGCGATAATTAATTAAGCCACACACCTTTGCGGATCACACACACACACGCACACACTCACTCGCACACACAAACTTGAAGTCTAATGAAGTTGGCCTACAAAAGGAAGGCAGCACGAATTAGCTGACATTTTGTGTATTTCGTTGACATTTTCACGTGTTGACCGAGTAGCCTTTTGGCTTTTTGCTTTTTGGCAGCTTCATAATTGCACTGAAAACTAGAGCACCCTGCTGTGCGAGTGTGCGTGTGTGCCGCGGTGCCGCTGTGGCATTAAAAATGTGAATATCACACGGCAGCGGAAGTAAATATTTTATATTTGCATATTCGACACTAGTTTTTCACAGTGAGAACAAGCGAAATTTGCATATTTTTTTGCGACCAGATTTCCTCTGCTTCATTTCGTTTTTATTTGCTGCGCGCTTAATGAAGTCGACAAAGTCGAGTGGGAAAAAAAATGTAGAGGATGTTTATACATACATATGTAGTTGCCTTACATATGTATATACTAAATGCGGCATTGTCGCAACGGAAATGTTGTAGCCAAGCTGGCAGGCTCAGCGACCCCTGACCTCGCGCCTGCCCGGCAACTAAATATTTGTTATAAATTATGTTCTTAATTAAGTGACTCTCTTTCGTAGGCTCAGCACAAACACCAGGCTAGGCCTAAGCGCCAAAGATGGCTCCCCTTGCAATTTTATTTCAGACAGTAGAAATGCTGAGCAGCTAAGCCTGAGCTTGGGTAATGAGTAGAGGCAACGCACGTGAGAACACAAATACAAACTGCAGTCGGTCAGTGCTACATTTAACTGTGGAAGACAGCCAACACTTTTTACCTTACTGCAGAGATCCAACTGACTGTTGGAGTAACTCAAAGCATTTGGACTCGTGCTACAGGGCATCGCGGCATCAGGCTGGCTGGCTGGTAGCGCGTGCCGCTACGTGCTGTAATGACTGAAGTCGCCGGCGCCCGCTGGAGTTCACTGTGCAGGTAACCTCCAATTAAGCTCATCAGTTTAATGTGTTCTCTGTCGCCAGGCATCGCTGGTCGTTCGTCTTTCACCCGGCCCGGCATTAATATGAGTCACCCCGGTGCCGGGGCCAGCAACTGGGACAGTCACCTCTAGCCGGCCAGGCAGGTAACAAGCATGTCGACGCGCCATTGTACGTGCTGCTGAAATTCGACAGCACGAGGTAGAGTGTCATTTATATGTGTGTGTGTGGAGTAGCTTAAATTTCACTGCTGACGCTCGCATTCGTTGGCCCGCTCGGACTTGCAGCTGGCTACTATTGACACGTTTCGTTGTAAACTTGGCAGCGCTCATAAGCCAGCACATGGAACAAGCATAATCCTAGCACATCCTTGCGCACACATTTGCTTATGACTCACACACTCACGCTCACACGTACGGCATCGACAGTTCAGCTCTTGCCCGGCTTACGTAGCGTATGTGTAATGGCCGCTGCTGCTTTAGTTGCTGCTGCTACTGCTGCTCGCCTGGTTGTTTATTTGCTGCCATTTAAGTAGCTTTAAACTTACAGCTTAATGGCCATTCTATGCTGGACAGCAAGCACATTCGACTTGTTTGTCGCATGTCCTCTCTCCGCCAACCTTCCGGCCTGCTTGGCTGCCAAGCGTTGCGTTTGTTGCCTCTGACACTTGTCCGGTCTAACAAGACTTGCAGCAAGCCCAAGGCAAACTAAGCAGGCCATCAAGAGGTAGTACAACTCCAATCAATGCCGTATTGTGATCCGGTTACTTTTTTCCAGCTGCCCCAAGTAACTTTTCAGCCTTTTCAAGACGACGAAGACTTAAAGTCTTTTTTGACCAGTTGGCTATTTGCTTTGGCTGCCATTAAATGGACCATTTGCTGGCTCTCAACAGCGCCGGCCGCAGCTGCAAACCACAATTGAAAAATGTTGCTGTGCCGTGGCACATGCTTATCGCACACTTTCCAGGCGACGCACAATCGAGAGACAGCAGAAGGGTTTAACGCAGCCTTCAGGATAAGCAACTGTCGCACATTATCGCTTTGACTTTATTTGTGTCGCTCTGTGTGTGTGTGTGTGTGGCGGGGGGACCGAAAAAACAAATACAAATATGCAAAGAGACAACGAGACAACGAGGCCAACTAGCACCGTTTACGGATGCTCCCAAGCGACTGTCGAGCCGCAGGACGACAAGGACAAAGCACGTTCGGCTTTAAAGCCGCGTAATTTGTTTGCCCACAGTGCGCCGTGCCCTTTGTGGCTCCACTTGCTGACTGCCTGTCTGGCTGGCAGCGATTGGCAATTAAAGCCAGGGCCATTGACATGAGTTCTAGCTACTTTCCTTCCTCCTCAGTTGAGTTGCCTGCCTCTTTGTCTCTTTAACCTAATTAAGCCAGCAGCTGAAATCGGCAGCTGTGTTACGTCTTCATGTCTTTCTAATTTACTAAAAATTGGTTTATAATTTTACAAAATTTCTTCACTTTTCCTTTTCCTTTACTTTTACTTTTACTTTTACTTTCACTCGCGCTGCATAAATTTTCGCAGCTCGGCGCAAATTTTAAATTTACTGAAAATAAGAATTTATGCTAGAATTCCTTGGGCTTGTTGCTCTCGTGCAACATTGTGTGGCATTTGCTTGGCATTTCACTTGTATAGATGATACCCTGTATATAAATATATATTATTGAACTGTGTGGAAATAGTTCATATAGGGAAAACTTGTACGATCTTAAGCAATTTTTAGATAAAATATAAACTGTTGCTTTAAAGAAAACAATGTGAATTGCTTTGCAGTTGAAGACTCTCCTGTTTCTTCACACTTACAGAGCATTTTTCCGTCGATCATCCCCTGCAAACTCCTCTCCCCACGCAGTCCCTATTTGTTTTCCTCCATTTTTTTTTGTTTGTTAGTCCTAATTGTTATCTATGTTGAGCGTCGGTTTCCATCTTTTGTAGCTGGCAATGGAAATTTTCTGCGCTCGCTGCACGCATTTTTCTTGCCTTTTTATTAGAATTTTAAATATGCTTTCGCTCGCCGAAAATGTGAATGAAATTTTAATGAATTTAATGCTTACCCCGAACAGGCGCGTGCAGATTTCTAAGAATAAACAAAAGCCAAGAAAAATCCCAAAAATGAAAATACAGTGGGAAAAGAAGGAGCAGGAAAAGGATTGAAAACCTCTGGCATTTCCACAGAATCAAGGGTTATTATATCATTTTCTAATTGCACAAAGCGAATGTGTAGGAAAATGATTTCATAATTTGCCATCAAATATTAAAGTCGCAAAGGGGAAACTGTCTTATCAGAAATCAAAAAGTTTCCAAATAATTTCAAACTTTGTCCAGACAGTCAAGCCACAGTTGAGAAGGGTTAAGGAAGTTTTGCATATCTAAATGCTGGCAAAGGTTGACAGGCGAAGACAAGAGGAACAATATTCAAATTGAAAAATCAGTTCCTGGAGTCTTGACTTTAAGCTAGTTCAAGTACAGGCTTAATTCCATTTCCGATTCAATGAGCACAATTAAACCATTTCTGCACTTAATTGTCGCCTTGGCGTGCTAACAACCCCAGCCCCAGTGCGAGTGCCCCCTTCTCCTGGCCTCCGGTATTGCCACAGACCGCAACGCATTCCGTGCACATTGGGCATCCGCTGGCGCTGCCCCTGCTCCGCCTCTGCTGCTCACACTGCTACTTCCGGCGACCATTTATGGCATCTCAACAATTTCAAGTAGTTGCCTGCGTCGCGACGCCCATTTTTGTTTATGCTTGTAAACACATTCCGACGAGGAGAAGAACAAAGCACAAAAATAAGAGAAACGAGAAAGTAGAGAGATGAAGCTGACTAGCACATACTCTTTAAAGGGAATGAAGAGATGATGACTTTATGCTCTACACTTTGCTGTAATAAAAAGTGAAACAATTCTTCGTAAAATCTTCTCAAGTGCCCGTTCAATATACCCAACTCTGCGTAGCTTAAATGTCTAGTATATTCCTCAAAAAAAGAGTCCCTTGTCAATGAGTGTGTCGACATACGCACAATATTGGCCTAGAGCCGAACGCGGCTTTCGCGTTTTCTAAGCATTTTTGCGAGGCTTTTTTTTGTGCTGGCTCCCCTCGCTCTATATCTATACGCTTTGACGATGAGTACGAGGGGATTGCGACCCAAGTGTATTTGGAGCGCGTTGGGCACATCTGCGTTTTATAATCGAGCCAAAGCGGAACCACAAACGGAACCAGGCAGAAGGCAACTAGAGAGGCTGAGCCAGGGCCTTGGAGTGCGGCTCGGCTTGAAACTAGTCTGCCTATGGCACCGCATCACACACACACACACACACACAGACAAGCACTCACACAGACACTGACTGTGAGAAAGGCAGATGGCGAGTGAGAAAAAAAGTAAATTAGTGTTTTGGCACTTTCGGCAAACAAAGAGACGCGGCGCGGGCAAACGGTCTGGCGAGGCAGGCAGGAAGGCTGCTACGGCAAACCGGTGAGGGGGCAACCCGTGAGGTGGCAGCCCGTGAGGTGGCAACCACTCAGCCACCCGCTGCTGACCCAACCAGGTGGCAGTTTATGCTGCTCTGGGCTCTGCTCTCTGCTCGGCCCGACTGGGCGCTGAGTTATCGCCCTGGCGTCGTCTGTTCAGTTAGTTAGTTTTGTGTCCTTCAGTTTGTGTTGTTTTTTTCGCTGTTTGTTTTGTGCCGTACATTTTGTACATTTGCCTGGCTACGCTTTCGGTTTTTGTTTTCTCCCTTTTTACGCTTCGCGCTGCTCGCTTTTTTGCGTTTTGGCTTTTGTTGTTATTTGCCTTTTGGCGCGCTTATTATATTGTTGCACTTTGCCAGCAAACTAAACAAAACCAGCGACACCAACAACAGCAACATCAACAACAGAGCGGCAACAGAAACAGCAGCAACAGCAACAGCAACACTAACACCAACAGCAACACTAACAGCAACTCCGACACTCAAGTTAAATAAATTTTCGTGAAATTTGTCAAAGCCAAAGACGGCAGGCCGAGGCTAATGAAAAAGTTATGAATTTATAACTAATACGCATTAGCCAGGCCCACTCGGATTCGTCTGTGCATAAATTAATTAGCCAGATAAAGAAAACTCAGGCCGCACTCGCAGACAAAGGCTGAAATTAATTTCGAATTAGCGCAAAAGCAACGCCGAAGAAAACGAAAACCGAAAACCAAAAACAGAAACCTTAAGCGAAACCCGAAACGAAACCTTAGCCCTAAGCAAACCCCCAGGCTGATGCAGAGGCTGAGCCTGGCGAGTGCATAATGCGAGAAGCGCTGTGCACGGCGGAGGGCAATTAACATGAAAGGTTCCTCGACCTTTGTGTACCCTGCGTGTGCCACAATTAGCGATAAGCTGTGGCGCCCAAAAAAAACAGCCAAGGGTTGAGGACATGAAGCACAGCTGCTACATTTTTTGAATAGCTAAGTTTTAGTGCTTGAGAAATATGAGAAGAAGAAATAAATGAAGAAGAAGCAAGAGAAAGAGGAATATTAATATAAGGCAGGAGAGTTTTATTATTTAAGAAATATTTCCAATTAAATTAAAGTTAAATATTTCCGATTTTATTTTATTTAAGTTAAACAAACTTCATAAATAAACACTGCAGAGTATCCACACTACATCACTATCCCTTCTCGCGTTGCCGTTGTTTAATTTGTGGCGCTTTAATTAAATATGCTGCACAATGAGGCCGTCGAGGGCCGCCAAAGCACTTGACAAATGCTTTTTTAATCCATTTGGCCAACAATTACAACTTTCCGTCAGCTGTGTAGGAAATGAACGGCAAAAAATAGCGGAATGTCAGCCGAAACTATGCAGAAACATAAACATAAATCCATGCATGACAAATCTCTGCGCCACAAAACTGTCAGACGGCAGCTGTGTGTGTGTGTGTATCCGTATATTTGTCAGTGTTTGTGTGTGTGTTTGTGTAAGTGAGTTTGTTTGTGTGATAAGCAAATGGCACAAATTTAAGTTGCCGGCGCCATTTTTTTGTAGCCAAGTGACAACGATACAGCTGCAGCCTCCCAAGCTGACATGTGTGTTCCAATGTACACAATGAACACATACATATACAGCTAAGTGTGTGTGTGTGTGTGTGTGTGCTATATATTCATATATAAATGGTGTGGTTTCAGTGACTGCATGACAGACTGTTAAAATGTCAAAATGACACATTTGCCTAGCGTGTCATTAATATGCGACAGCTCCAGCCCAACAACAACAACACCAGCAAAAGCATCAACAGCAACAACAACAAGAGCAGTAACAACAACAGCAGCAACAACATGTGCGGCTTGTATCGTTTTAATTTGCAGGCGCAGAAGGCGTCACGGCCATCGCCTGTCGCCCGTCGGTCGTCGGTCGTCGGCGCACATTGACTGCTAACCGACTGACACAGAAACCAGGAAGACGAACAGGAATAGACGAGGCCAAATCGAAAGGAAATTGCGGCGAAGCGAGCGAGCAGTGTGTGGCCGCGTGCGCTCTTCGTTAAATTTCCCAGTATTCTTTCACTCAATACGCACAAGTGAGCACGCGAGGCTTGAGCGCATTTTCGCATAATTAGAAAAGTGTTGAGAGAGCAAGAGAGAGAGGGAATGAGAGGAGGCATGAAATGGGAGCGGGAGGCAGCAACTTCGTTCGGCGGACAATGCAATTGCAGGCGGCCTTCAGCTGTTAATTTGCTACGCCGAAATATTGCTTATCATGTATTCCGCATTTTTTCGTTGCATACTTTGCTGCGCTCATATTGCGTATCCGCCAGCTGCTTATTAGATTTAAAATGCATCCAATTTGCTTTCAAATTGAAAATTATGTCAAGACCCGCAGCAAACGCCTGAGTGTGTGTGTGTGCGTGTGTGTTGGTTGTGGGAACAGCCTTTAAGTGTTTGTGGTGTTGGCGTGTGTGCGCGCATTTTGTTAAGATTCAATTTAGTAAATGACATCATCAGTACTTTCATTTGTTTCTGTCAAAAATTCATACATAATTGTATACGAGTACATAATGTGACCTGGAAAGTAAGAGTGCGCTACGCCAAAGGTTCTTCTATTCCTTAAAATACTTAAAATTTATGAAAATAGTTAAAACTGATTTCCTTTTTATTTTATTTTTAAGAGAGCAATTTCATCAAAATTTTCACCAAAAATCTCTTCGATAAGTCACTTTGCAATATGGTTTTGCTTATAGAGCATTTAACGATGCCACCAACCCGAACCGTAACAGGTAAATTTTCATTTCTCATAGTCATAATTCTTAACAAAGCGCAGAAAAGATTGGTTGCTTGGCTGGGTGCTTCGGTTGTTGTTTCTGCAATTTGGGGCAAACAGCCGTCTGGCAGCATTTTTCATTTCGTACTTTGAGCGCTAATAATTCATTTTTAGCGCAATTTGCTTAGTACTCCCCCCTCCCCCCCTGCCAACCTTTGATCTTTGCTTTGGCGCCTTTGAACGGAAACAAAACCGGATTACCTTGCGAGCAATGATGGCTTCGTACGTACCTTTTCACACATTTCCCAATTCAGAAATCGGTTCGAAGTACATGAAATTTTTAAAATGAAGCGCCAAACAAAAGTAACCAAGTGCGAGGGTGTTGCGCGAGAGTTGCTCGACTAGTCGATTGCCTGTAAAGGCGAATGCATGCGAAAGATCTTCATTGTCTTTTCAACACAGCGACTAATGAATTATAGATATTTATTATATATATAAATACTATAAATAATACAGTATTTAAGCTCCCTTAGCTCCCTTTACAGGGTATAAATACCAAGCAAAACAATGCTTAGGAGTTTTAAGTGCGTAAGCAACATGAAGCTTAAGCATAATGCGTGGCATAAGTGCTGCTGTCAGGGTCACGAACCCGAGCACCCGCACAACCACACACTCACACACGCAGAGTAAGACAGAGTCAACGCGAAGTGGTGCGAGTAAGACAGACAACCACCGAGACTGTTACAAATTACTTTTGTATACGCATTGTTGTAGTTTCCCGTTGCCGTTTGCTAGGGCTTCTTCGGTAGAATTTCCATAACAATGCCTGTCATTATTATGATTATTTTTCAAAATCACACAGACAATAACACACACACAAACACACACATATCCACGCACACATGAGCGGGTACAGGTGCCGCCATTTTGTGCCGAAAGTTGCCGTTGTTGTCTTCATCGTTGACGGCACTAATCAACAATTTAAATCCATTTTCCGGCCCTGCTCGCCCGTCGTTGTCGGCGCTGGTAATTTGCACGGCTGCTCATCATTCAAAGGCCTGCACACACCGGCACACAGACATGCACTCACACACACACGCACTCAGGCCACGCACATGCCGAAGCTCATGTGGACTCTTTGCGCAACCGGATATGCCGCTTTAATGGCTCCAAAAGGAAGTCACGCGTATTTTGTTTATAACCTGAGCCCGACGACTCTGGCATCCAACTACGTCTAATGTTTAAACATAATGCCCTTAGCACTCGCAATTGTTGTTGGCTCCGCAGCAGTGTAGCTGATGCCGTGACTGTGTGTAGCTATACCTGCTAAAACATCGTCACCTTTGCCATCCCCTGTGGCGGATGAGCAGAGCAACATGCCAAACAACGCGCGTCGCGTAAATCACGAACGGATGTGCTACGTGCCAGCCGAGCTGCGAGCCGTGAGTGCTCCACACTCGCTCTATTGGGCATAATTAGTTTCAAATATTTGCGCTGAAGCAAATTTAATTTTTCCTACGCATTTTCCTAATTTTCCATCCCAGCACAAGGCAGCGGGCACACCAAAAGAGGCAGAAGAGCCACACGGAGCGTGCGAAAGTGGGAGACATAATGAGAACATCATTGTTGTGTCTATTTACTCTGCATTTGCTGTCTATGCATGTGTGTGAGTGTGTGTGTGAGTGTGTGTAATTTGGGAATTTTCAATTAAATATTACGACCTAACAGCTGCCATAGGGAATATAAATGGGAAAACTTTGCCAGCATGGAAAATTAAATTCATAAAATCAAAAGTAAATTCAAAAGGAGTAAACACAGCCTGGAAACAAATAAAATCATGAATACAAATATTCATTTGAATGCTGCTTCGTATTGAAAACCATGTGAAATAATATATTGCGCATTCTTTTATTTGTAAGAAAGAAGGGAAACTGACTACAGAACACTATTGATGTAGAGAAAGTCAAATTGGGCACAAGGTATAAAGAGCATATAGTAAAAATGTCAATTGTATCACTTACCTTAAATGCCAAGGAAGCTCTGCTTTTATCCACAATTAATATACCCATCAAGTTCTTCTCTTACCCACAATTAATATACCCTTCAGGTGCTTCTTTTACCACAATTAATATACCCTTCAAGTCAATTCTTTACATGGAGTCAATATACCCTTCAAGTTCTTCTTTTACCCACAATTAATATACCCTTCAAGTATTTAATAATATCGGCTGCCTTATCGAAAAGTTTTGCACACAGCAGGAACCAATGGCAGCTTCAACCTCACACACACGCTGCTTTGCGGTTGCTCTGCAGATGTGCGACGACATCGTATAAATATTCAATCAGAATTCCAACTAAAGACAGAAAACTTGGCTTTGATTGCCGTTGTGACTGCAGAACTGCAAACAACAATAAAAACTCTATTAAATACGCATAAATTGAGGCACGTTGTGGCTTTCTAGCAGACAGATAAACCAAAAGACCAGGAGACAACGATGGGAGAGGAGGATTGAGGGACGAGCATCTCGGCTGGATTTACGGTTAGGAGTTTTTAATACTCCCTCCTCCCTCTGTGTAGCCCTGCTCCGACGAAGTTCATGTGCAAACTTTTATGGCCTGCGACTGTCTCATTCACATTTCTATTCGCACCCGCATTCAAATCAAATGAACACACACTCGCTCGCTACTCAAGCCACAGAATGCAATGAATTCAATGTGAAACTTTAGTTTCGCCCGGGCTTACCGCACCTGGACAAAGCCGTGGCAATCTAACGGTTTTGCTGCTAAGCTGTGTTGCATATACTATGTAAATGTGTGTGTGTGAGCGAGTGTCTCGGGTGTTAAGCTGCTCGCCTTAGTTGCAGCAAAAGTTCGGACAAATTATGCATTAGACAGTCAGTTAGTTAGCCGAGCAAGTTGGCCCTCCAATTTTGTGGCTCCGACATAAAAACCTCATATTTTTAGCCAAGTGCGCAAATTGCATACGCCAATTCTGGAAGCTGCAACTCTCCGCTGCAAACTTCGACGTTGACGGACAGTGTAGAGCGCTTGCTGGCATTGACAGCTTGCAGATAGTTGCATTAGTTGCCCACCAACCTGAAGGACGAACTGACGGACAAGCTGCAAAATAGTTAGGTGTGTCTGTGTGTGTGTGTGTGTGTGTTTGCGACTTGTTAAGCTGTGTCAATATTTTGCCAGTAAATTTAAGAAAACATATAGAAAACACGACATTATAGAAAGCATTTGCCTTGCAACGAATTCGATTATGTTGAAAGTTAGCAGGCCAAAGTTGCCGCAAGTTGAATGTGTTTATAAGCCGAGCTTGTGGCTGGAAGTGGGAATCAAATTAGCAGACACAAAGAACATGCACAGAGCAGCCAAGAAGAAGCGGCATTTATAATTCTAATCAAATTACAGCGGCGACTTTAAGTAAATTTTGAATAGAATCGAGAATTTAATTTAATTTGTTTTCTGCCTCTTAAAGTTCTTTACTCGAATTGATATTGCAAGTGATTTAAAATCGCACTTAAGACCAGTGAGACATAAACTGTTCAGAGCATATTTGCGATGCTCATTTGATGGGCAAATAAAAGCGCAAACTTATAGATATATATGCGAATCAAAAGAGGTCAGATCATAAAACATTTGATGGCTGATGGTGCTTAACTCGTTTTTATGTCCCTAAGATTGTTGTGTGACTGCGTTTGCCGCAAGGAAATTGCACTGTTAGCAGACATCACTCAAATCACATATCGCATAACCGCTATGAGGTTTGTGTGGGGGAAGCAGCGAGAAACAAGCGTTATAAATTTTAATTTTTTCTGGCAACCCCTTAAGGGCAGCAACTACAAAATATTAGACACTAAAAAGTTATCAAGAAAATTGTGTGCCATTGAAAGGATTTATTACGCTTGTCCTTTTAACAAATTTTGCGCATTATTTACGGGCTTTTGTGCCAGCCAAACCGCACAGACACCCACACACACACACAGAGCCACACTCAGTGTCTCTCATACACACAGGCAACATATTCAGTCACCCAGGCATTTATTCATGCCCCACTCAGAGTTTCATTTCGCATCTCACAGCAGCTTAAACATTTTTTAAAAGTCACCAACACTCACGCATTTGTCAATCTCTATGAAAAGGGGATTGTGGCTGCTATGGCAGCACCCCAAAAAAAAAAAAAAGAAGAAAAATCAAGCCAAACACCAAAATGAATAAAACGAGAAATCCAAAAAAGAGCCCACGACGACTGAGCCCTGCCCGCATGCCAATCCGCTGGCTGCCAATCCTTATTGACAGCAGCACTTCCGCTTTGGCAGCCAAAATAGCTGCGAGCGCCATAAATTAAACTCATGTGCCGCAAATTTATTTCAGCCAATGCATGGCTAGGTGTGCCTGTATGTGTGTGCCCCCATATACATGTGCGCGTGTGTGTGTGCAGAACTTCAAAGTGAAAGAAGACTATTATATCGAATCGCAAGGGCAGGCGCCATTTCCAGGACGCACTTGGCACAAGAGCTGCTTCAGTTTAGTATGCGGTAATTGACATGTAATGCGGTTACGATTGACAACAACAACAACAGCAAAAGATTCGCTAAAAAAACAACAACAAAAGCAACTACCTCGACTCGTGATTGGCAACAATGTTGCCCACATCCGGTCGCCATTTTGACTTGCCCTTGCGCCAGTGTTGTGTGTGTGACAAATTCGCAGACATTCGCAGCTCAACACTGAAAACCTTAAATGCGTCGGCAGAGTGCACAGTGGCAAGAAGCTGCAATTAACTATAAATAATTAATTAATTTAATTCTAAGAAAATTAAATTTGAGAAAATTAATTTATAAAGCCTAAATTAAATTTGAAAGAAAAGAATATTAAATACATATTGTTAACAGCTCAAACCCAATGCACAATTCTGCAACGCACTTTCAATACTTTTTTCAGATTATACCGAAGCAGAAAATATAGCTTTCTATCCGCGTGCAGATCGGTTGAGTTTTTCAAGTTAATCTCAAGCGATTTATATGCTTCCCACCTGATTTACTGGACACTTTGCTACACTGTGGCTGCTGCGACGACGACGACAACGACGACGCAGTTTGGGCGGCAATAAAAAGCAACTCAAATGAAATGAACCCCATGAAAAATGGCCGAGTGTTTGCCAAGAAATGTTTGGTTAGGTTTTTGTCGGCCAACCACCTGACCATTGAGGCGTGCACTTGGGCCCGGCAATCGAACAAGCAGCAAAAACAACATGGACCAAAGAAGGGAAGGCGGCGCAAGCCACAGGATAGAAAGCATAAGAAATCATTTCTAATCCCAAAAGTTTCAGTAAGCGCATCGTCTATAGTAGCTATCAGCAGACGTTGCTTACTTGTTACCAAATCGAAGAGAGAACCAGGCCAATATCACTGGCAAGGTACTCGCGGCTACTCTCTCTGCTCTGGTCGTGCTACTGTCTCTTCTCGTCTGGCCTTTACCCGGGGGTACGCATAAATTGGACAACCAATTTAAGGCCTAAAAACCACTTTTGCGTTTATATTCATGCGCTCAACTTTTTGCCAGGACATCGACCAATGTAGCCCGGTAGTAGCCTGTCGCCTGCGAGGGATTTGTCCGCTGCTCCAGCTCCGACTGCTGTTCCTGCTTCGCTCTCACTCTCCCACTCTCTCTCACTCTGTCTCTCTGGTTTATGGCGCAAGGTAAGCACGTGCAAACATTTGTCGTGGTTATTTCGTTTGGATTTGAATCGCAACGCCTTGTAGTTTACAACCTGCTGATGGGGCCAGCACTGGGGCTGATAATGCCCGACAGACGGACAGACAGACGGACAGATAGACAGCACGACATTGGCCACGTGTTCGCCTACTTGGTCTTAAGTTGGCTTTCTGGATTGTTGCGTTAATAGTCGGAGAGCGATAAGATTTGCCTTCGTTCGTCTTGTTTTTTGCACATTCTCTAGCCAGCTTAAGCTGCACGGCAAGAAGAGAAGTTATAGTTGGTTGAGCTGTGGAGGCTGAAAAAACAATAAGCAATGTGCAAGGGGCGGGAATTAAGTGCGAGAGATAAAACTGAATTATTCCGGCGAAGACTTTAAAGACAAGACGATATTAAAAAGCAAGAGATGCCAAGTCATTCATTATACACGCCAAGCCATTTAAACCTCATGACCCCCGAGACAGAGCCAAGTGCTGCACAACAACAACAGCAGCAACGAATAGTTGCCAAAACAACTTTAGCCGCACTTGTGATGTGACCTATAACCGGTCGGGTGTCTTAAGGACTTTCCAGTGTGCAACAATTTTCAGCACATAAATCTACGAGAATGCCGTGCGTTAAACAGCCCAAGTTTTATGGTACCCTGGACGCTTGGCAAGAGGCCGTCGAACTGCCTGCCAGACTAAATTGCATTGCATTCCTTTTCCGTGCGCGTTTCTTTCTATTTTTTATCCTGCTGCACACTCAACTTTGCTTGTTTGGAATTTCAAATTTTCCTTTGGCACTTGGTTGGTTGGGCTGCTGCTCTCGCTCGCGTCAGCAAAAAACTGCGCTGGTATTCATGTATGAACCGAAAACGGTGCCTTAATTTGAGCATAATAAGTGCTCGGCTCGGTCACGCTGGCGTATGATGAATATTCATAATGCAAGCGCCGCAGCGTCATCTTCTTCTTACTTCGCAGAACTTTGGACAAACAAATGAAAAATGAATTTCCTGCTTATGTTTATGCTTGGCATATGTTGAACGCTTCACTCGACTTGGCTTGCACACTGTGTATGCGTGTGTGTGTGTGTGTGTAACAAGGCAGACAAAAGCAGAGCGTGAATAAATATTACTCATACGAGCTGTTGCGCAACATTGTGAGATGCCAGAGGCAAGTATTTACACCTACAATGCAGCTGGCAACACAATCAAATGCTACATAAATGTGTGAAAAATGCATAATATGCATAATGTGTGTGTGTGTGTGTGTGTTCACAGCAAAATGGCTGCTGCCAGCAGAACAGCAGCAACAGCAACAGCAACAGCAACAAGGACATCAGCCAGTGCCGTCTGCAGCTACACTCATAATGATTATCCATTGAAATGGAAATGCCAGCCAAGGATTTAATATAATTCGCAATGCGTGAAGTGCGCTGTGAAAACTTTTCACACTGCAGCAGCTGAGGCAGCAGCAGCGGAGGCAGCAGCAGCGGAGGCAACATCATCCTTAGATCGCAACGCTTCAGTCGAAGAATAGAATTCAATTTAAATAGATTTCCGCTTAGAGGAAATTTAAAAAGTGCAGCAAAAGGCAATTGTTAACACAAACTGGGCTGTTGTTGTGTCTCTCTCACTCTCCCTCTCTCTCTCCCTCCCTCTCTCTTTCTCCCTCTGGTCAACCTATTTACTCTCTTTTCCTTCTTGCTGCACGTGTGTGTGAGTTGATTGGAAAACTGCTAACTACACACGCTTACGTAGTGCACACCAAGACACACAAGGTATGTGCAGGTATTGCAGGCGCCTTGAATGGAAAAGTGCGCAAAGCGGAAGAGGTATAAAAGAGGCGTCTTAAGTTCTGCGTATTAGTGCGAAATTTAGATTCCCTTACGCTGCCTTGAGCAGGTTTTAACTCATCAAATGTTTTCAACTGAGTTTTAATGTGCTGCGCCTTGAGGGAAGTTAAGAAGCATTGCTTGAGCTGATAAAGAATAAAGTAAACAGAAAGTTTAAACAAAATACATACGAAATGTCTTTCTACAATTATAATTTTACAATTAAGTTGATGAAGTTGATATTTAACAATATGAATGCACCTTTCCATCTGTTTTAAAGTTAAACCTAAAATCCTTTGCCTTGGTTATCGACCATCTCGCTTATCCAGATCGCAGCGGACGAGAAGAAGCGTATGGAAAGTTTTGCTCGTTCCAGCTGCTGACTCTGGCATTGGCAGCTAGGTAAAAATGCTAAGCAAACGTGCGTGCTAAAAAGGTAATTGAAAAATAGTTTCCGTTTCCGATTTCCATTCGCATTTCCCAGGCAGCAATTGAAATTGCAGTTTTCCAACTCAAACTTCAACTGCGCTTCAACTGGTCGCAGCCATATTTAAATTGCAATTATATGTGTGCTGCAGTGGAGCAGAACTGTGTTAAATCTATGCATGGCCACAATTTTGAGAGTCGTAAGAGTTTCACGCTACCTTTTTTTCTCTCGCCCACATGCTGTGCCCATATTTCAGTGTCGGCCCAATCACAGCGCACACTTTGCAGAGGAGGGCAATAAAATAAAATAATTAACATTTGTGACGCCTGTCGGGCCGTTCGAGTTTGATAAATGGCAATAGGGCGTTTCATTAAAGTGTTGCATACTCTCGAGCGTTATGCTAATATACGCGCAGGCAGCGGAAACGGAAACGAAAGCGAAACTCAACCGCAGACCTGCATGGCAACTTTTAATTACATTTTGCGTAGGTGTGTGCGTGTGCGTGTGTGTGTCAGCTGCATGTGTATGACAAGCCAAGTGACAGACAACTGGAGAAACGGCGTGAAAGGGGGAGAGAAGGAGTCAAGGGACTGCAGAGCTAGCAAAACGTAAGTAATGACTAAATGCGCAGTCTGACAGTTTAACATGACAAAAATGTTCTCTTTTTTCCGCTGAGCTTGATAAATGATACGGACGACAACAACAACAGCAACAACAGCAACAGCTGCAACAACAACAGCGAGAGTGACAACAAGAACTACAACAAAAGCAACATAGTTGGCAAGCAGAAAAGTTGCCGGACCTCACTTTGTGCCGTAGTTCTTTTTTGCTATTGCTGTTGCCTTTTGGGCAACATTTTTACAGCGCTCTCTCGCTTTGAGTGAATAAGAGGGATTTCCGGCATAAATACGCCAACACCTCCGAACACAAGTGCACAATGAATATGAATAAGACTGTGAATGCGCGCAGTCGAAAAGGCCATGTGAAAAGGAAAACGAAATGAAATGGAATGCAAAGGGAGGGCGGTGCAGAAAAATAGAAAAAGAACGAAACAAAAAACTACGTAAAAATATTAAAAGACGAGATTATTATTTATGACTTTGTGGCTCGAGGCGGAGTTTAAAAATGAATCTACGCTTCGTTACTTTCGCTGAGCTTTAAGAGCTTTAAGAACCATCTTCTAACTCACCAAACAAAATCAAACTTAACTGAAAATATAAGCAGGCAAAATATAAACAAAACTCGTTCCAAAGTAAACTCTTCTTGAAGATTCAATTGCTGCCCAATTTGATATTGTCCACGTTGTGCTCTTAAGTGCTTTGGCACGACCGAGTCGAGTAAGTGACCTTTTTTTTGGGCTGTAATTAAAAACACATTGTTTTCGGGATGGCCAAAGGAAAACAAGCCCAAAATTAATGTGGCCACTTTTTCAGTGTCCGCTTTTAGGCCCATTTCGCCATTTGCATTGTTAATGCATCTTAAATACTTAAACACAACAAATGAAATTTCTCGAAAGGAGAAAGCAGGACAACAGGCAAGATGAAGTCACTGCAGGCATTGGCTGACCCGGCAGATTGCATGTACCATTGATTCCATCGCCTCACACTTGCCAGGACTGCATTTTTAATGCGCATTGCAGTTGTCCGAGTAGAGCAAATATTTAATAAAAGTCGAGAATGCGCACACACCACATTTAACTGGGCCCTGGTTGAAGAAGATGTCGCCTTGTGGCTGCTACAAGTATTTCTACCACAAGCGGAATATGATATCACACAAAAGGAAATGTCAAAAGTCAAGTTACTACATGAAAATGTTGACTAGTGTGAAGAGAAACGAGAGCATCCAAGTGTCGAGTACGCTTCGTTTACTTGTTCTCATCTCAACATATGAATTTACTCAATTTCAATTCGAACTTGCTCGTCTGTTGTTTATAGCTCTGATAGTGAAGTAGTAGATGAGCTCGATGGCGCTCAGCAGACTTGCACCGAGAAACAGTCCCAGTATGCCTCCGATGGACACAATGACATCCAAGTTTGTGCGCAAGGTTTGACGACGATACTGGTGCGTGGGCCACATTGACATCGATATGGTTATGTGGGCCTCCTTTAAGCCGGCATTTCTATTAAATAAAGTAGAACACTCTGAAGCATCACAATATTTGAATATAACTGACTGCCCTCACTGTAATGGTTCATTGAACTCGTACACGTTCTTCAGATCTGCCTCTGTACACGACGGCAGGCAACCGCAGTTCACCTCCGAATGGTAATCCTGCAGCTTGTGAAAGTCCGTCAAGATCAGGCCGTGGGTCTGCGCACAGAGATAGTCATCGAAGCCGCAGTCCCGATAACGTTCATCCTGGAACGGGTTGAAGTTGTAGAGCGAACAGTTGCACATCTTCATCTGATACGTTCGGGTGCAGTCACTGATGCAAGCACTGAAGCTGTAGGCGTGAAACAAACTTGTTGCAGGAACCTCATCGGGAAAATAACAATCACGTGAAGCAGGTGGAATATTCCTGATCTCCAGATCATTAACTAAGGCTTCTATATAGAACTGAAAAACTGTTTTCCTGCCGATTTGAGCGTTGAAAAACGCCACCGGAAGCTTATCGTAGGGTAAATCCTCTTCGTTGATAATGTTCACCAGAGAGCTACGCTTCAGGATCAGATTCATTTGCGGCTTGCTGTTCCTATCCAGCACGGCGTTCAGCCAATGATTCGATTCGGGTTGGTTGTTCTGCAGCGAGTTGAGCATAAAGCAGGTGCCGTATGGCGTCATCATGGGCAGAAAATAATGACAGCAGTCGAAAGGCTGCCCCGCAAGGCTGCACTTGCTGAATATGTCGGAGCAGTTGAGACCGAGCTAGGTATATTAAAGAAAAACTAAAGTATATCCTTCATCATTTTGTGCAAGTACTTACTGATTTGGCAATCTGTCGATAGTTATCCAGTGGGCACTTTGCACATTCGTCGCAATCTTTCGACTGGTCACAGAGCAAGTAAAAGAGATTCTCAGAGTATGTATCAGGAAATAATATGTAGGTGAAATAAGTCTCTACGGCAAAGTTATAGGGCTGTCCCAAGCTGCAACTCATATGAAAAGAAACAGAACTGTACTGAAATAATACTTATAATACCTCTCCACATGGTCCACGAGTATGTCGATCAATTCCGTCGGCAGTGCACAGACAGCCACAGTGGGATACTTCACTGGGGCCAGCGGGGAAATACTTTCATAGACAATACTGACAGCGCGCGTGTTGAAGTCCTTTCGATACTCAGCGATCAGATAGAAGACGCCCAAAAAGGCGAGCACAACGCTGATGAGCCAGAAGATGCGCTCCGATGGATGCAAACTAAGAAAACAAAATCGAATTCAATAGGAAGAAACATATTTCAGAATAGATCGCAGCTCACCGACTATTGGCGATATATGCAAATCCAACTAAGGTGCAATTGCTGCAGTATTCCTGCATATTAGTCAAAATGGTACTACCCACTTCCCTCCAGGTCTGGCGCTCACTTTGCGTAGCCAAATTGTTTGCCATGATGCAGGTCAAGTATCAAATCGAAACTGAATAGATTTCTTCGATTGTTTGCCCTTATAAAGGATGTTTTCTATTTGATTAACCCTGAGGTGTATGTTAATGTGTGTATCATGCAAATAATTGTCACATGCAAAACTTTTTAAGTGGGAGGTTCATAAACTCTTTATAATTATTTGAAAATGCACTTGAAATGTACTAAACGTTTATTAAGCAGATTAAAATCTGAAGTGCGAATTAAAATGGAACATTATAAAATTGAATTTAGTCATTTATTTCTATTGTTATACCCTTCGACCATTGAAAATGGTCAAAAAAGGGTATACTAACTTTGTGCAAATGTATGTAACAGGCAGAAGGAGGCGTGGGAGACCCCACAAAGTATATATATTCTTGCTCAGGATCACTTGCCAAGTCGATTAAGCCGTGTCTGTCTGTCTGTCCGGATGTCTGGATGTCCAGATGAACACACAGATCTCAGCTATTATAAAAGCTAGAGACACCAAATTTGGGATGAAGGTTTCTGTTCATCCGGGACAGATGAAGTTTATTTCAAATGTTGGATGCCACGCCCACCGCCCCGCAAATCAATAATTTTATCTTTTAAGCTGATTTGCGAGCGACATATACTTTGCTAATTATAATACCAACATAACGTCAAAATTCCAATCCGATCGGACAACAAACACAGAAGTTATTAAACAAAAACCTTGTTCGCTTTGGTTTTGTATACAGACCAGCAAGCTGTGACGTCATTGCAATGCTCATGTAGGAAAGAAAAGGAAAGAGAATGCGAGCACGTAGCGCCCTCTGTTGTTTTTCTCTTCTTTTCTATGCACACGCATCTTTTGCATTCAAACGCACACACACATACATACATTTGTGCTTGACCAATGAAATGCTACATGCATATACATACACGTATTCATATAAAGACGCATGTACAGGCTTACGTTACGATATTTCTATTAAGTACTAGTATCGTACAATTAAGGACTCCTAACGTTTGAAAAAATGTCGAAGGGTACCCCACTGTCGCGTGCCGCTCGACTGTTGCTCTTGTTTTTTAGATTAATCATATAACTACCGTCCGATTTTATAGTAGACTGTCCGAAAACTTAATTAAATTCAGCATTATGAACTGAACGTAAGATGTAGAACTCGTATAATTATTTCATCAAAAAAGACTCTCTTATTTTAAGTGTAAAAGTTCATTCAATGCCTTAACGCTTCATTATGCTGTGCCAGCATCAAGGCTCGGTTTGGTTTACTTTAAAACAACAATGAAGGACGGAAGGAGAGAGACAAGGACACATAAAGAAGCAAACAGTCGAGTGTAAGATGCTGTCACTGCATCCCAAGACTGACCCAGCAAATTGTGCGTTCCATTGGTTTCATTGCCTCGCACTTTTCATGCGCATCCTTGCCAGGAATTGCATTGCCTTGGCACGCCTTGAATGAAGCAAATATTTAATAAAGGTTATATCTTTGTCTGCGAATGAACATTTATTTAAAAGTGATTTCAACATGTATATACGTAAATCTTTATTCCAATCATTTATTTTACGCTCAATTATTATTCAGATTTATTTGAGTTTTTCCTTTCCGTACTACTTCTTTGCATTCTCCAGCTTCTTGCGTATCAATCGCGTGTTCGCAGCCCTCACCGTGAAGTAGTAAACAAACTCGATGGCACTCAGAATGCTCGCACCCAGAAAGAGACCAAGTATACCACCGATGGACACGACAACATCCAAGTTCGTGCGCAGGGCCTGACGACGATATTGGTTTGTGGGCCACATGGACATCGAAATAATCAATCTGCTGTCATTTGCATTGGGCCTGAAACGAATGCAACAGAAGATAACCAGTTACAAATAGTTCAATTCAAAAGAAATAGCTTACCCCGTTGGTTGATTCATGGTGAAGATAGAATTGATCTCGAATTCAGAGCACGAAGGAATGCAGCGGCAATTGACTTTGGGATTCTTGCTCTGATAGAAGAGCATGCTCCGTAGATTGGCCTTGATCATGCGATGCTTCTCAAGGCATAGGTAACCCTTGAAATCGCAGTCGGGAAAACGTTTATCCGCATAAGGATTGAAGTTGTAGAGCGTACAGTTGCATAGTTCCATGTGGTAGATGCGAGTGCAGTCGCTGAGGCAGGTGCCGAAGCTGTACGCATGAAAGATGCTCCAATCTGGCACCTCGTCCGGGAAGTAACAATCGCGTGCAGCTGGAGCAATATCCCTGATCTCTGGATCGTTGATCATGGCCTCAGAGTAGAATTTAAATATCGTTGTGCGTCCCATAACGGTTGTTATCTCCGGAAAAGGAATAGTTAAGGTGGGCAGATCCTCCTCATTGAACGCTGCCACGCGCACATCCTTCTTGAAGCTAAACCGCATCTCCGGCTTATTGTTTCTGTCCAACATTGTGGGCAACCAATGTCCCGAGTCAGGCCGATTGTTCTGCAACGAGTTGAGAAAGAAACAGCGGCCATAGGGCGTCATCATGGGCAGAAAGTATTTGCAGCAGTCGAATGAGTCGCCGGACAATGAACACTCGTTGAATATGTCCGTGCAGTTGAGGCCGAACTAATGGAGAAGAAACATTAATGATAAAGAGTATTTAAAGAGCATTCTATACTTGTGTCGCTATATGCCGATATCCGTCGAGAGGGCACTTCGCGCACTCCTCACAGTCCTTGTAGGGATTGCAGTGCTTGGCAATGGTGTCATACGAATAACGATCGGGGAAGAGAATGAGCACAACATGCTGATGCACATCGTAGTTGTACTCCTCACCCCGCCCGATACCCAAACTGGAATAAAGAAATACAACAACTACTGCTTCAATTTATCTGTGTAAGGTACCTCTGCACATAGTCCTCCAGTCCACCTCCATAGTCACTGCCCGGATCAGTCTGACAGACGCACAGCGAGGGAAACTTGACGGGTGCCAGAACCGGAACACTCTCGTAGACGATGCTCACGGCACGTTCATCGAAATCCTTCTGGTACTCATTGATCAAATAGAAGACGCCCAGTGCCGAGACAACCACACTGATGAGCCAGAAGATGCGCTCCGAGGGATGTAAACTAGAACGAAACAAGAATCAAAGTGGAATATATTCACTATGCCTCGAACTTACTGCCCATTGGCAATATAGGCAAATCCGACCAAAGTGCAATTCCTGCAGTACTCATCGACATAGACAGCAAAGCCTTTGACCCGCTGCTTCCAGGTTGCTTTACTTGCTTCCTTTGCCATGACTGCCTGATCAAATGCAATTGAATCGAGTGTGGACCCTTCGAAATGTGCTGGCATTATAAATCCCTTTGCATTTAGACAACCCTTCATAACATACATTAGAGTACAGCTCAAACTAGGAAGGGTACTTCGTGCAGAATGGTTGCCAGGGGCGTTGCTCGTAATAGGTAAGTGAATAAAGTAGCCATGAATCCACCCACCCACAACTCGAGCCACACTCGGCGTGCAGAAAATGGACTCGGCGTGTTGTTGCACGTTCTATCGCTGCCAGCACCTGGAAGTTGCACTGGAATTATGCAATTACGACTCATTTGCACTGTGGAAAACACTTAAAAACAATTAGAGTGCTTATTGAATTTGCCAACATGCAAGCGTCATACCAAACTAATGTCGCCTGCTTAATTATTTATGCGCCCAGACATGCAGGGAAATTGTTTTCGTAATCACGGTCCGAGTAACAATAGAACAGAATGCGAGCCAGAATACCCTGTAGGCAAAATGTAACAAGATATTCGGCAATTTCTCAAAGGAATTAAAAAAGAATTTAAAGGTAACAAAAGTATTTGATATAAGCAGAAATTAATTAATAAAAATGTTAGCAGTAAGTAAAAGTATATCTGAAAGTTGACCTTTCCTCTGCTGTTCTCCTTTAGTAATTTCAATGTTTAATCCAATAAATTGAATAGCTGCAACCGTGATATTTGCCTTTCTTATTTGCTTTGCCATTTACCCATAGTGCAAAGGATAAACATTTAAATGAACTTAAATAAAGTAAAGCCAAAATGTTTATGTTACAAACACAAAACAAATCAAATGCCCGAGTAACAACAGCAACAAATTTTAAGCACCCGAGATCATTGAAATTCAAATATGAATACGAGCTCGTTTGCTGGCGTATTAAATGAAACATAACAAGTAAAAATTAGAGATGAGCCAAAACCGAATTAGAAATACACAGCAAAACATTTCAGACTCTAAGAAGGTGTGGCAATCGATGTACCCCAGAGAGAATGAAATGCATGTTAAAGTATTTTAAATTTCGTGAAATATTTACCACTCCGAATGTTGTTGTGGCTCTTGCTGTTGTTGTCGTGTTTCAAACTGTTGGTGTTGCATCTGCTGCTGTTGCTGTTGTTGCTGTCGAGAGTTGCGCAGCACTTTCCGGAGACAGGGAGAGTGGAAAGCGGGTCGCATTTTTGCTGTTGTTTCAAGTGAGTTTAGTATTTGTGTTCATTTGCATGTGAGACACACTGTGCGTAGCAGCAAAGCCGAAAATTTGCAGGTGTATCGATAAAATGTCAAGCGCAATAGCCAGCCAAACTAACAACGACAACAACTGTACAACAACACGAGACAAGGCAATTTAAATACTAACATATGTAGGAATAGAGTTAGCCAGTGCTGCCAAGAGGGGACTTCCCATGACTAGTAGGAGTTGCGGTTGTTGCTGATGTCGACACACAATTAACTTGAAAATACTCCAAGCCATGTTAAGTGTCAATTAGTTGACTTCTCAGCCAAGCGCCATGCATACGAAATTAACCACTTGGAATAAAGAAATATTATTTACAATTCGCATGCTGAACATTTAGCAACAACATAATTGCCGATTATCATGGTAGAACATGCGTGAAATGCAGATCTAACAAATAATAATAAAAGTCTAGAGAGTGGAAGTTATAATGGGTAACTGCTATTAATATTCATCAAGTCAATTGCAAATAATGAATAAAGTTAAAGCTATCATATTGAGTTTGTTTTGAAAGTTCCGCGCAAACATAAATTTCAAATTTAAATCAAATTAGGCGAAATCAAATAATGGTTAAAGTTACATGCATGAGCACGTCTCGTTTCCGATTCTGGCCATGCGGCGTGCAATAAAAAATATTATTAAAAAACTTTTCAAAACGCAAACCGAAAAGCCCACAAAAAATAACATCAAAATCCTTCCATTGCCATGAGAATGTTTGCCATTTGGCCTGCTCCCCCTCCAGGCAACCCACGCAGTGAACTCACATAATTTGCCAACATTTCTTTCTAAGTAATAAATGAAATTCGTTTTGGCCAAACAAAACTAACCAAAAAAGGGCAGCCGCAATAAACAAAATCGAAAATCAATAAAATCAAAATGATATAGGTAAAACATGAATGCCCAAATATAATATGCAGCCGCAAACAATAAACGTGGCCGGCAAAACAACAAAAAAAAAACAAAAAAAAAAAAAACAAAAAAAAAGAACAAAAAATACTAACATGTACGGAAAGTGAAACAACAAAAAAGTCGTGTTCGAATGCCACGTTTCGTCGTCTAATCGACGGGGCGGCTGGCTAGGGCCATGCCCCGACAAGCGGCAGCCGCGGCGACACCACGCCCCCCGCCCCCGCCTTCACATACGTCCTGCCACGGCCCACCGCAGCTGCCTGCCACTGCTGCCACTGCACGCCAGTGCAAACAAAATGTTGTTGTTTGTGTTTTAACATGCGCTGACAATATTGCAACAATGTCGTCGCCCGACGCTCCAAGAACAACAGCAATCACAACAACAGCAGCAACATCAGAAGTGGAGTAGGCAAAACCAAATGGCAAACAAAATCTATGATGAACATTTGTAGGGCCTGTTGTGAGCGGCACGTAAACAATAGTGCCAGCCAAATGGGCAGCAGGACTATCGCGGGCGATGGCTTAAAGCATTAAAGCACGCTTGCAAGCAGTTGCTGAAGGATGGAGAGGGGGGAGGGGGGGAGAGTGTAAGAAGACAAGTAGCAAACCGACAAGCAGATGCAATAAAAGGCCAATAACAATGCAATAATCATAACAATAACAACGGCAAACCAAAGGCAGGCCACAATGTTGCTGCAGCAACGGCAGCGGCAGCGGCAACAGTTGCTGGCAATATCAGCGATAAAAGTTGTAACAATTATCATTTGAAAGTGCATTGTTACAGTTGTCAGCAGCGGCGCTCAAGTGGCAGCAGCAGCCCGACCGCCTGCCACGCAAACAACAACAATGCAGCCAAGCAACTGCAGCTCGTGCCGGCGGCAACAACAACCACAGCTGGCACGACAACAGAAGCAGCAGCAACAGTAGCAACAGCAACAAAGCTGTCGACGTCAGCGCTGTGAAAATTAATATGCAGAAACTGCTGCAATTGCAATTTGTTGTTAGCGCACTGAAGAAACAATGAGGATGACGCCGTCGAAAGAAATATATTTTACTCGTGCATATTGCCGCATAAATTTCCATGATTATCGCCGAGGAATATCAATTAGACGCGTCCCAGTCGCACTCGCACTCCGAGTCTCGCTCGCAGTTGTTCGCCTCATTGTTTAATGTGGAGCAGGCACACATAATGAGTTATAGAATTGTCATTCAAACGCGATTATAATGCATGAATTATGCGCCTGCACTGAGCCCCGACGCTCTGCTATGCATAAGCAATGGAAATAGACGAAAGATTCCAATGCATGAAATACTAGGGCAATCCACAGAGACACCTCAATAAAGTATCGATGCTTATTACGCTTGAGTCTTGAGTTTCTTAAAATTAATTTTAAAAATATAGGGAAATTTTTTGAAGTTGCATATTTCAATCAAATTAATTAGAGTACATTTTTATGCTCTGGCAGAGGTTATATTTATTTGGGTTAGACGTTAACAATGCTCCAATGCATTGAATAGAGTATGCATAATTATGTCGGACTTGGGACAGTTAATAGTTTGTTTAAAGTTCAAGTTACAATTGTTGTTTAAAACAGACGCTGAGTTTTAATATTAATTTAAATGATTTTACTGCATAATACTTCAATGTGTGTTTCTTAAAATTACTTAACTCAGGTTTAGGTCTTCCAAGTGCAGTTGATGATAACATTATCAAGGCTTTAATCGAATCGGATGCTAATGTATGATTACTCAACATGAGATTGGAGAAAAGTTAAATATACCACAATCAACCATACATGTTCATATGATCACCGGTTTCTTTTCGGTCAACCAAATATGTTTCTTCTTTAGTTTAGTCTTAAGATCGTCGTAGTCAATGCTTTAATTCTTTGATATGATTTGTGAAAGCTTAAATGTAGTACACTCGATGTTTTTAGCACTATCTCTTTATTTGACACACTCAACACGAATGCCTCTTAATGTTAGTTTTACATAGGTTTAACATAAGCTTAACATAGGTTTAACAAACTTAACATAGTCATCGTGTTATATAAGTATCGATATATCAGTGTGACCCTCTACCAGCCTACTACAGATTGTCGTTATTAATTGATTGACTGTCAGCTTTGCTCTTTCACATCCTCACGTCTTCACTCTTCGCGTCATCATCGAGAAGTCTCCGGTCTTCTTTATCTTCTTCTTCTTCTACATTTACGTTGTCGCCAGTCCGTCGGCTGTTACTCTAGTCATTTGACAAATCATTCCCATATATATTCTTGATCAGCATCAATAACCAAATTGAAAATGCCATGTCGGGGCGTCCAGACTAGGCTCCCAGTTTCAGTCATTTATATAAAAGCTATAAAAATATGTATAAACTATGTATATTTAAAAACTCTGTACAATTATTACGACAAGTATAGGAACAATTAGTGAATATAGAAACAGAAAGCAGAATGATTTAAACCTAGCCTTTCTTACTTGAAAGAAGAGCAAACTTTGCACAGCACAATGCAAAAAGTATATTGCTCATATAAATACAGATTCAAGTGCCCTTTAACTATGAACAAATCACTGTTTAAAGTAACTGTTACCTTTTCCCTAAAGTAAAAACTTAAAGCTCGCCCTACACACTTTAGTAATTGGTTGATGTATTGCGATAAATCACACTTTAATGTGGCACACTCAAGTATGCAGAACCAGAGCCATTTGCCAGACTCTAATTTTTCGACTGAGAGCGCTGTTAATTAACGTGATTATGAAATCAATTTGGGTCTCGTATACGTCCCGAAGAGTTTTGACACAGCTGGCGAAAGCAATTAAGGCAATTAGCTTGCTGCTAGAGCCAAACTGAATCGAGTCGAGCTGCAGTGAAAACCCGAAACCGAGTTGGGCGTTTTAATATTGCAAGCACATAAATCTTTTCATTAAAGTTCAATTAATCAAGAGCATCCTGTCAGAGGGGCATAAATCTCATAACGCACAAAGTGCACTAGATACAATTACCAATTGCAGTCAAGGACACGCACACACACACGCACACACACTCGCATAAATACACACTCGCATGCAGGCGTATAACGAGCGATGCCATTGAAGTAATTTGTCGCCATTTTGGGGGCCAAACAAATGTGCCATGTATTGTGCTGTGCAGCGGAACTTTGCCACGCCCACAGCTTATAATGGAGGCGGGTTTCCTTTCGAGCAGATACGTAATAACAGCGTCGGCGTCGGCAAATATTTGCATGTGTGCTGAGTGTGTGAGCAGCGCGTGAGTGCATGCAAAACTGCAGCCAAAGAACAGCAACCCTCAAGATCAACCTAATCGATGCTTGCATCGTGCTCATCGTGTCACGGTTGCTCACCCACCTCTAGTTTTGCATTCGCCGCCAGCACTGGCAGAGGAGCTGGCAATGTCCGTTGCGTCGGAGCTGAGCTGACCACCAAGTGCTTCCACTCTGATTACATTTTCGAGCAATGCCAACAGACGAAGAGGCAGGCAGACAGACTGACAGCCAGAGAGGCAGAGCCAGAGCTCGAGCTCGAGCTGGTGCTGTTCGTGCCTTTGGTGCTGGGGCAGGTGCATGGCATAGGCGTGTCTGTGGGCGTTGCTCTGTTTGTGTTTCACCTGGGCAATTAACAAGCAATAAAAGCAAGCAGAGCCAGCCGAGCCAACAGAGGCAGCGTGCGGCAAGGCAGCGTTGATAAATGTTTTGTCGCTTAACAAAAGTGCCAGATATGCAATTAACAAAATAGATTTTGCAACGCCCAATCGAATTTACCTGCCTGTCCAGGTGAATCACGGCGAGGGCGGGCGGGGTCAGCTCTTTCGCTTGAACTTTTGCCAAAAACGAACTTCGATTGAAACTTTTCGCTGCCTTTGCTTCGCTTTATGAATGACAAACTGAGTCAGCAGCAGGAGTAACTGCAGCAGCAACAGCAGCAGCAGCAGCGGCAACAGCTGCGTGGGTGGTCGCCAACACGAAATGCAAATTAACAAGTAAGTAATGCAACAGTCGAGTGGGTTCGACTGTTATATACCTCTTACCAATTGATCAATCTCAAACGATTTCTTTTATAACTTCTGTGTTAGTTATTCGTTTGCTAACAATATTTGAAAGCTTATAAACTATACCAAAAATTGATATGTTAGTATTTACGTTTGCAATTCATTCAGGGGCGGACATGGACGTGATCATTTTATAAAACAAACTTGATCTATTTCCAATAATAAGACATCCATTAAGCATACAAACCCACAGGCAAACGGACTGGAAGGTGGATGGATCCAAATCAAACCTAATTGTAGCGCTAATTGTAGATTATCGAAATACATTACTCCATGACAGTCCATCTTAATTAAATCGAGTCATAGCTTATTAGAATATATTCTGAATGCACTGCAAAAAACGGCGTGCACTTTCAAGGTCATGCCATAGCTCTTCCGAAGTGAGTTGCGTCAACTTTCCAAGCTATCCAACCCCCGAAATATTGCCGATAACAAAACTGATGCTATTCCCGAGAAACAGTAATCCGCAAATAAAAGGATTAATAAATGGACAGCAAAACATGCGGAAAGATTCCACAAAAGAGTTCGATGCAGCTGAGTAGGACATCAGCTAAGTTAGAATCTCCGAAGACTTCGATTTATTGTAATATTCATTCCACATAGACCCTGCCATTACATGTGGCGGAGATTTTGAGCAATGACCCTTCCACAATTGCCGACAGCGCAGATAGATATGGAAAAAGTTTCGTATAATTATTATGAAGCACAGTATGCAACGCATTATAACTGAATCATTAAAGCTTTATTGAGCAACAGCTTAAATCCTCTACCATTCATCGGTATTGCAATTGGCTGGCTTTGCATTCGGTCTGGATCTGGACATGCTAATCGGAAGCTGAAGAGGATCTCTCGCCCCTTCGTTTCTAAAGTTTGTTTTTCTACTGAAGCTAAAGCTAGTGTGGGACTTTAAATTAATAGTAAAGGACTGTTGTTTGTTCATAGGTCAAGGAACACGTTTTGATTGAAGTGACATAGAAAACTAAAGATGACCGCTTCACAGGCCAAGCATGAAATGCAAAATTCTCTATCGAATGTTCAAGAGTTCGGCCGCATAAATTCGCTAGTCTCCTCCATTGTTGTTGATCGTATCGTTGTCCAGAACTGGTGGTCTTCAGTGTGACCAAATGACACCAACACACATGGTTATTAGTAGTGCATATGCGTAAGTAATGATGCCACCTTCTGCCTGTTACAATATATGCATGTTTTAGCCGAAAAAACATAAAATACCCTACTGCTCTACTGTTAACGGGTATAAAAATTCAAAGCCATAAGCAAGTGCAAAAAAAAAAAAAAGTGTTGCACAACTTTGCAAGCGCATTCATTGACTGCAAATCGAAACGTGCGCCAACGCCTACGCCAGCTGCGACGGCAACGGCAACGGCGACTGCAGCGACGACGCCAACGCCATTGACAATTACCAGATGTTGGCTGCCTGACTTGGCCGAGACAAGGTTATGGTTCAGAGCTGAGCAAATATTTGGCATGCCAAGCTGCGCGGCAACAAAAAGAAACAAAAAGTAAAAAATAAAGAGAGAACATGCCAATGCATTACGCATACGCAGCGTACGCCCCGGCAAATTCAAACAAAGGAAATTACCGAGTGTGAAAAATAAATTGAAATATGCAGACCAAGCTGTGCGCAACGTTTGACGACTCCATGCTGCACCGTGGGCACTGAAGGTCACACAGCAGATTGGGAGAGCTTAAAAGCGAAACTAAGTTGATTGGAATTTAGAAGAAATTAATAAAGATTAGTTGTTTCTATCTGTGTAGAAATAGGAGAGAGTATTTTCATAGATGGAGATTTCTTTATTCGTATAACCTTTGCAACCACTGTGCTCGATTGGCGACACCATTTTGTTTACAGACAACCCACAGTTTAAAATCATTGCCACAGGGTGGCATACCCCAAAGCAACTACCCCACACCAGCCACAGCCAACGATATGATGCTCTGCTCCTCCGCGCACCGATGCGAATCTCGAACGGCCATCGCGGCTAAATGTCACAGGCATATAAGCGGAATTATGACAAGCATTTTAACGACTGCTACTGATACGCGACGCCTCGACTAACCTCCCCCCTACTCTCCTCCCTCCCCCACTTTGCTCCTGCCAGCGTCGGCCGTAAACCCATAAAAAGCAACGCGAAATTGAAACCCGAGCAGCGCAAGCCAAGAAACGGCGGCAAACGCATGGCCGATGTACGTGAGATTGCGCGTCTGTTAATTGGCAAAAATTGGCCAAGCTGCACAATAGAGGGGGGAGCAGTGTGGATGCGGCGTAGTGAGGCCACGACGACCGGGCATATACATAAGTATTTATGCGATAATGCGTAAATTTTAATGAAAAACAAAAAAAAAAAAAAAAAAGAGAAAGTCAACAGAAGCGGGAAAAGAACGGAAAACATTTGCTTTGCTGGCTCGTAAAGTAAGTTGCAGACTACTCGGGGGAGTGTGTGGGGAATATGGGGAAGCGTAGGCTGCAGGCATCACTCCACGAGCCCACGAGCCTGTGTCTGTGCAATCACCCGAAAGTTGATTTAATGAAGATTTCATAAAATGGCGTCGCCGTCAGCCTGTGACATGTGGCAATCTGTGAATTTATGTGCTGCGCACGTGCTGCATTGCGCTCTACTCCTGCGGTTGCTGTTCTCTGCGGTGCCTACGCCTGTAATTGAGTGTTGTATCTGCTGCTAAGTATCAGAAGAGGGCTGAGCACAGAAGAAGCTTATGTGTGTCGTGTACATACATTTAGAAATGATAAAGTAAATCAAAGATCTTTGGGGTGCGCAGGATCTTAAAGCAGTCAGGAAATTTGTGAAAGGGCAACATTATTTTATTTTATTTTATTTAATTTAATTTAAAGTCAACTGTGGTCAGTCGCCTGTTTAAAAGTAAAAACAATTAATTAACCTAACTGTTTGGAATTTTTAAATTAAATATATTGTAGTAGGGTCACACTGATATATCGATACTTATAAATCACGATGACTATGTTAAGCCTATGTTAAACCTATGTAAAAGAACATTAACGGGCAGTCTTGGTTAACGTGTCAAATAAGGAGGAAGTGCTGAAACTACGTGTGTAATATTATTCAGCTTTCACAATATTTAATTAGGAATAATTTGTCATTAAAGGTAAAAACTTAAATTAATTAAAACATTAAAATTTAATTTAATTTGATTTTAATAAGTTCAGATTGGCTCCTTACTACTATAATTTCTTTAATTTTATTCTCTTTTTTATTTCACCACGCCACAATTCACGTGTTCCTCTTTCTTTTTCTCTTTTTACAATGTGCCCAACTTATGCTATTTTCAAAATACTAGACATTGTTATCGATATGTACTTATTATTATCGCTTTTAATTTGGTAGTTACACTATTTTAAAAACTCAGTGAAATAATAATGCGATAGAAATCACAACAGAATTCAAATTTTTTTAAAGATAACAGAACTTCGGTTACAGAAGCCACCTCCTGCTGTCTGCTGACATCGCAATACCTCATCCCTGCACTTAACTGCAGTTCGTCTTTCTGTCCGCATAGTTCGTTCCAAAAAGAAGCCAATGGAACAGCTCATCTACATACTCGCCCCGGCACAATGATCAGTGAACAATGTATTGTTACAACACGGCCACACACAAGCCTTTTCGCGCCAAGACATGCCACAATAAACACCCGTAACGACAATAACAACACTACAGCAAAAACAAACACAGCAACAACAACACTAACAACAACAGCAGGTACAAACAAACAACGGAAAACATTGCATAATTATGCAATATGGTTAGCAGTTAACTTCGCTGTCATCCCGTGGATTTTGTGGACAATCTTTGGCGATTTATCGGCTGATTTGGCGCGCTCAATCGATTGGTTCACATCCTTTTTTAGTCAAATTAAGCGCGCGGAGGAGGGAAAATCGAAGACAAAGCAATGGAAAATGGAAAATAGAAAAAGAAAAAAATTATGAGCCGCGAACCGCGAACACGAAGCAAAATTATGAACGTGATTAATTCATAGATGGTGGCGCTTAGCCATTGTTTTGGTCATGTTGGCCAACGCTGCAAGGCGCTGCACGATCCACGCCGACAGCAACGGCGAGGACAGCGCGGGGCCATGTCGGGCGCCATGTCGGGACCCCAGTCTGAGATTGACATCCACAAACTGAACTCTGGCCAAAAGCTAAATATGATTATGTGCGCTCGATTTAATCTGCCTAGCTTCACCCCCTTACCTCTTTCCCCCCTCCTTCTTCTATTATTTTTAATAATACTCTTTTTTATTGATTTTCGCAAACGACAACGCAACAGTCAAGCGACATATGCGACCAGTTGCTGCGGCCCGCCAGCCACATTAAAAATGAAGAGATTTTCCTTGAAAATTATGCTACCGTATCCGATTGTGTGTGTGTGTTGTCATATTGTATGTATA